>OX383914.1:0-5000000 GCA_947532125.1 Saturnia pavonia
ACCTAACCTAACCTAACCTAACCTAACCTAACCTAACCTAACCTAACCTAACCTAACCTAACCTAACCTAACCTAACCTAACCTAACCTAACCTAACCTAACCTAACCTAACCTAACCTAACCTAACCTAACCTAACCTAACCTAACCTAACCTAACCTAACCTAACCTAACCTAACCTAACCTAACCTAACCTAACCTAACCTAACCTAACCTAACCTAACCTAACCTAACCTAACCTAACCTAACCTAACCTAACCTAACCTAACCTAACCTAACCTAACCTAACCTAACCTAACCTAACCTAACCTAACCTAACCTAACCTAACCTAACCTAACCTAACCTAACCTAACCTAACCTAACCTAACCTAACCTAACCTAACCTAACCTAACCTAACCTAACCTAACCTAACCTAACCTAACCTAACCTAACCTAACCTAACCTAACCTAACCTAACCTAACCTAACCTAACCTAACCTAACCTAACCTAACCTAACCTAACCTAACCTAACCTAACCTAACCTAACCTAACCTAACCTAACCTAACCTAACCTAACCTAACCTAACCTAACCTAACCTAACCTAACCTAACCTAACCTAACCTAACCTAACCTAACCTAACCTAACCTAACCTAACCTAACCTAACCTAACCTAACCTAACCTAACCTAACCTAACCTAACCTAACCTAACCTAACCTAACCTAACCTAACCTAACCTAACCTAACCTAACCTAACCTAACCTAACCTAACCTAACCTAACCTAACCTAACCTAACCTAACCTAACCTAACCTAACCTAACCTAACCTAACCTAACCTAACCTAACCTAACCTAACCTAACCTAACCTAACCTAACCTAACCTAACCTAACCTAACCTAACCTAACCTAACCTAACCTAACCTAACCTAACCTAACCTAACCTAACCTAACCTAACCTAACCTAACCTAACCTAACCTAACCTAACCTAACCTAACCTAACCTAACCTAACCTAACCTAACCTAACCTAACCTAACCTAACCTAACCTAACCTAACCTAACCTAACCTAACCTAACCTAACCTAACCTAACCTAACCTAACCTAACCTAACCTAACCTAACCTAACCTAACCTAACCTAACCTAACCTAACCTAACCTAACCTAACCTAACCTAACCTAACCTAACCTAACCTAACCTAACCTAACCTAACCTAACCTAACCTAACCTAACCTAACCTAACCTAACCTAACCTAACCTAACCTAACCTAACCTAACCTAACCTAACCTAACCTAACCTAACCTAACCTAACCTAACCTAACCTAACCTAACCTAACCTAACCTCTAACCTAACCTAACCTAACCTAACCTAACCTAACCTAACCTAACCTAACCTAACCTAACCTAACCTAACCTAACCTAACCTAACCTAACCTAACCTAACCTAACCTAACCTAACCTAACCTAACCTAACCTAACCTAACCTAACCTAACCTAACCTAACCTAACCTAACCTAACCTAACCTAACCTAACCTAACCTAACCTAACCTAACCTAACCTAACCTAACCTAACCTAACCTAACCTAACCTAACCTAACCTAACCTAACCTAACCTAACCTAACCTAACCTAACCTAACCTAACCTAACCTAACCTAACCTAACCTAACCTAACCTAACCTAACCTAACCTAACCTAACCTAACCTAACCTAACCTAACCTAACCTAACCTAACCTAACCTAACCTAACCTAACCTAACCTAACCTAACCTAACCTAACCTAACCTAACCTAACCTAACCTAACCTAACCTAACCTAACCTAACCTAACCTAACCTAACCTAACCTAACCTAACCTAACCTAACCTAACCTAACCTAACCTAACCTAACCTAACCTAACCTAACCTAACCTAACCTAACCTAACCTAACCTAACCTAACCTAACCTAACCTAACCTAACCTAACCTAACCTAACCTAACCTAACCTAACCTAACCTAACCTAACCTAACCTAACCTAACCTAACCTAACCTAACCTAACCTAACCTAACCTAACCTAACCTAACCTAACCTAACCTAACCTAACCTAACCTAACCTAACCTAACCTAACCTAACCTAACCTAACCTAACCTAACCTAACCTAACCTAACCTAACCTAACCTAACCTAACCTAACCTAACCTAACCTAACCTAACCTAACCTAACCTAACCTAACCTAACCTAACCTAACCTAACCTAACCTAACCTAACCTAACCTAACCTAACCTAACCTAACCTAACCTAACCTAACCTAACCTAACCTAACCTAACCTAACCTAACCTAACCTAACCTAACCTAACCTAACCTAACCTAACCTAACCTAACCTAACCTAACCTAACCTAACCTAACCTAACCTAACCTAACCTAACCTAACCTAACCTAACCTAACCTAACCTAACCTAACCTAACCTAACCTAACCTAACCTAACCTAACCTAACCTAACCTAACCTAACCTAACCTAACCTAACCTAACCTAACCTAACCTAACCTAACCTAACCTAACCTAACCTAACCTAACCTAACCTAACCTAACCTAACCTAACCTAACCTAACCTAACCTAACCTAACCTAACCTAACCTAACCTAACCTAACCTAACCTAACCTAACCTAACCTAACCTAACCTAACCTAACCTAACCTAACCTAACCTAACCTAACCTAACCTAACCTAACCTAACCTAACCTAACCTAACCTAACCTAACCTAACCTAACCTAACCTAACCTAACCTAACCTAACCTAACCTAACCTAACCTAACCTAACCTAACCTAACCTAACCTAACCTAACCTAACCTAACCTAACCTAACCTAACCTAACCTAACCTAACCTAACCTAACCTAACCTAACCTAACCTAACCTAACCTAACCTAACCTAACCTAACCTAACCTAACCTAACCTAACCTAACCTAACCTAACCTAACCTAACCTAACCTAACCTAACCTAACCTAACCTAACCTAACCTAACCTAACCTAACCTAACCTAACCTAACCTAACCTAACCTAACCTAACCTAACCTAACCTAACCTAACCTAACCTAACCTAACCTAACCTAACCTAACCTAACCTAACCTAACCTAACCTAACCTAACCTAACCTAACCTAACCTAACCTAACCTAACCTAACCTAACCTAACCTAACCTAACCTAACCTAACCTAACCTAACCTAACCTAACCTAACCTAACCTAACCTAACCTAACCTAACCTAACCTAACCTAACCTAACCTAACCTAACCTAACCTAACCTAACCTAACCTAACCTAACCTAACCTAACCTAACCTAACCTAACCTAACCTAACCTAACCTAACCTAACCTAACCTAACCTAACCTAACCTAACCTAACCTAACCTAACCTAACCTAACCTAACCTAACCTAACCTAACCTAACCTAACCTAACCTAACCTAACCTAACCTAACCTAACCTAACCTAACCTAACCTAACCTAACCTAACCTAACCTAACCTAACCTAACCTAACCTAACCTAACCTAACCTAACCTAACCTAACCTAACCTAACCTAACCTAACCTAACCTAACCTAACCTAACCTAACCTAACCTAACCTAACCTAACCTAACCTAACCTAACCTAACCTAACCTAACCTAACCTAACCTAACCTAACCTAACCTAACCTAACCTAACCTAACCTAACCTAACCTAACCTAACCTAACCTAACCTAACCTAACCTAACCTAACCTAACCTAACCTAACCTAACCTAACCTAACCTAACCTAACCTAACCTAACCTAACCTAACCTAACCTAACCTAACCTAACCTAACCTAACCTAACCTAACCTAACCTAACCTAACCTAACCTAACCTAACCTAACCTAACCTAACCTAACCTAACCTAACCTAACCTAACCTAACCTAACCTAACCTAACCTAACCTAACCTAACCTAACCTAACCTAACCTAACCTAACCTAACCTAACCTAACCTAACCTAACCTAACCTAACCTAACCTAACCTAACCTAACCTAACCTAACCTAACCTAACCTAACCTAACCTAACCTAACCTAACCTAACCTAACCTAACCTAACCTAACCTAACCTAACCTAACCTAACCTAACCTAACCTAACCTAACCTAACCTAACCTAACCTAACCTAACCTAACCTAACCTAACCTAACCTAACCTAACCTAACCTAACCTAACCTAACCTAACCTAACCTAACCTAACCTAACCTAACCTAACCTAACCTAACCTAACCTAACCTAACCTAACCTAACCTAACCTAACCTAACCTAACCTAACCTAACCTAACCTAACCTAACCTAACCTAACCTAACCTAACCTAACCTAACCTAACCTAACCTAACCTAACCTAACCTAACCTAACCTAACCTAACCTAACCTAACCTAACCTAACCTAACCTAACCTAACCTAACCTAACCTAACCTAACCTAACCTAACCTAACCTAACCTAACCTAACCTAACCTAACCTAACCTAACCTAACCTAACCTAACCTAACCTAACCTAACCTAACCTAACCTAACCTAACCTAACCTAACCTAACCTAACCTAACCTAACCTAACCTAACCTAACCTAACCTAACCTAACCTAACCTAACCTAACCTAACCTAACCTAACCTAACCTAACCTAACCTAACCTAACCTAACCTAACCTAACCTAACCTAACCTAACCTAACCTAACCTAACCTAACCTAACCTAACCTAACCTAACCTAACCTAACCTAACCTAACCTAACCTAACCTAACCTAACCTAACCTAACCTAACCTAACCTAACCTAACCTAACCTAACCTAACCTAACCTAACCTAACCTAACCTAACCTAACCTAACCTAACCTAACCTAACCTAACCTAACCTAACCTAACCTAACCTAACCTAACCTAACCTAACCTAACCTAACCTAACCTAACCTAACCTAACCTAACCTAACCTAACCTAACCTAACCTAACCTAACCTAACCTAACCTAACCTAACCTAACCTAACCTAACCTAACCTAACCTAACCTAACCTAACCTAACCTAACCTAACCTAACCTAACCTAACCTAACCTAACCTAACCTAACCTAACCTAACCTAACCTAACCTAACCTAACCTAACCTAACCTAACCTAACCTAACCTAACCTAACCTAACCTAACCTAACCTAACCTAACCTAACCTAACCTAACCTAACCTAACCTAACCTAACCTAACCTAACCTAACCTAACCTAACCTAACCTAACCTAACCTAACCTAACCTAACCTAACCTAACCTAACCTAACCTAACCTAACCTAACCTAACCTAACCTAACCTAACCTAACCTAACCTAACCTAACCTAACCTAACCTAACCTAACCTAACCTAACCTAACCTAACCTAACCTAACCTAACCTAACCTAACCTAACCTAACCTAACCTAACCTAACCTAACCTAACCTAACCTAACCTAACCTAACCTAACCTAACCTAACCTAACCTAACCTAACCTAACCTAACCTAACCTAACCTAACCTAACCTAACCTAACCTAACCTAACCTAACCTAACCTAACCTAACCTAACCTAACCTAACCTAACCTAACCTAACCTAACCTAACCTAACCTAACCTAACCTAACCTAACCTAACCTAACCTAACCTAACCTAACCTAACCTAACCTAACCTAACCTAACCTAACCTAACCTAACCTAACCTAACCTAACCTAACCTAACCTAACCTAACCTAACCTAACCTAACCTAACCTAACCTAACCTAACCTAACCTAACCTAACCTAACCTAACCTAACCTAACCTAACCTAACCTAACCTAACCTAACCTAACCTAACCTAACCTAACCTAACCTAACCTAACCTAACCTAACCTAACCTAACCTAACCTAACCTAACCTAACCTAACCTAACCTAACCTAACCTAACCTAACCTAACCTAACCTAACCTAACCTAACCTAACCTAACCTAACCTAACCTAACCTAACCTAACCTAACCTAACCTAACCTAACCTAACCTAACCTAACCTAACCTAACCTAACCTAACCTAACCTAACCTAACCTAACCTAACCTAACCTAACCTAACCTAACCTAACCTAACCTAACCTAACCTAACCTAACCTAACCTAACCTAACCTAACCTAACCTAACCTAACCTAACCTAACCTAACCTAACCTAACCTAACCTAACCTAACCTAACCTAACCTAACCTAACCTAACCTAACCTAACCTAACCTAACCTAACCTAACCTAACCTAACCTAACCTAACCTAACCTAACCTAACCTAACCTAACCTAACCTAACCTAACCTAACCTAACCTAACCTAACCTAACCTAACCTAACCTAACCTAACCTAACCTAACCTAACCTAACCTAACCTAACCTAACCTAACCTAACCTAACCTAACCTAACCTAACCTAACCTAACCTAACCTAACCTAACCTAACCTAACCTAACCTAACCTAACCTAACCTAACCTAACCTAACCTAACCTAACCTAACCTAACCTAACCTAACCTAACCTAACCTAACCTAACCTAACCTAACCTAACCTAACCTAACCTAACCTAACCTAACCTAACCTAACCTAACCTAACCTAACCTAACCTAACCTAACCTAACCTAACCTAACCTAACCTAACCTAACCTAACCTAACCTAACCTAACCTAACCTAACCTAACCTAACCTAACCTAACCTAACCTAACCTAACCTAACCTAACCTAACCTAACCTAACCTAACCTAACCTAACCTAACCTAACCTAACCTAACCTAACCTAACCTAACCTAACCTAACCTAACCTAACCTAACCTAACCTAACCTAACCTAACCTAACCTAACCTAACCTAACCTAACCTAACCTAACCTAACCTAACCTAACCTAACCTAACCTAACCTAACCTAACCTAACCTAACCTAACCTAACCTAACCTAACCTAACCTAACCTAACCTAACCTAACCTAACCTAACCTAACCTAACCTAACCTAACCTAACCTAACCTAACCTAACCTAACCTAACCTAACCTAACCTAACCTAACCTAACCTAACCTAACCTAACCTAACCTAACCTAACCTAACCTAACCTAACCTAACCTAACCTAACCTAACCTAACCTAACCTAACCTAACCTAACCTAACCTAACCTAACCTAACCTAACCTAACCTAACCTAACCTAACCTAACCTAACCTAACCTAACCTAACCTAACCTAACCTAACCTAACCTAACCTAACCTAACCTAACCTAACCTAACCTAACCTAACCTAACCTAACCTAACCTAACCTAACCTAACCTAACCTAACCTAACCTAACCTAACCTAACCTAACCTAACCTAACCTAACCTAACCTAACCTAACCTAACCTAACCTAACCTAACCTAACCTAACCTAACCTAACCTAACCTAACCTAACCTAACCTAACCTAACCTAACCTAACCTAACCTAACCTAACCTAACCTAACCTAACCTAACCTAACCTAACCTAACCTAACCTAACCTAACCTAACCTAACCTAACCTAACCTAACCTAACCTAACCTAACCTAACCTAACCTAACCTAACCTAACCTAACCTAACCTAACCTAACCTAACCTAACCTAACCTAACCTAACCTAACCTAACCTAACCTAACCTAACCTAACCTAACCTAACCTAACCTAACCTAACCTAACCTAACCTAACCTAACCTAACCTAACCTAACCTAACCTAACCTAACCTAACCTAACCTAACCTAACCTAACCTAACCTAACCTAACCTAACCTAACCTAACCTAACCTAACCTAACCTAACCTAACCTAACCTAACCTAACCTAACCTAACCTAACCTAACCTAACCTAACCTAACCTAACCTAACCTAACCTAACCTAACCTAACCTAACCTAACCTAACCTAACCTAACCTAACCTAACCTAACCTAACCTAACCTAACCTAACCTAACCTAACCTAACCTAACCTAACCTAACCTAACCTAACCTAACCTAACCTAACCTAACCTAACCTAACCTAACCTAACCTAACCTAACCTAACCTAACCTAACCTAACCTAACCTAACCTAACCTAACCTAACCTAACCTAACCTAACCTAACCTAACCTAACCTAACCTAACCTAACCTAACCTAACCTAACCTAACCTAACCTAACCTAACCTAACCTAACCTAACCTAACCTAACCTAACCTAACCTAACCTAACCTAACCTAACCTAACCTAACCTAACCTAACCTAACCTAACCTAACCTAACCTAACCTAACCTAACCTAACCTAACCTAACCTAACCTAACCTAACCTAACCTAACCTAACCTAACCTAACCTAACCTAACCTAACCTAACCTAACCTAACCTAACCTAACCTAACCTAACCTAACCTAACCTAACCTAACCTAACCTAACCTAACCTAACCTAACCTAACCTAACCTAACCTAACCTAACCTAACCTAACCTAACCTAACCTAACCTAACCTAACCTAACCTAACCTAACCTAACCTAACCTAACCTAACCTAACCTAACCTAACCTAACCTAACCTAACCTAACCTAACCTAACCTAACCTAACCTAACCTAACCTAACCTAACCTAACCTAACCTAACCTAACCTAACCTAACCTAACCTAACCTAACCTAACCTAACCTAACCTAACCTAACCTAACCTAACCTAACCTAACCTAACCTAACCTAACCTAACCTAACCTAACCTAACCTAACCTAACCTAACCTAACCTAACCTAACCTAACCTAACCTAACCTAACCTAACCTAACCTAACCTAACCTAACCTAACCTAACCTAACCTAACCTAACCTAACCTAACCTAACCTAACCTAACCTAACCTAACCTAACCTAACCTAACCTAACCTAACCTAACCTAACCTAACCTAACCTAACCTAACCTAACCTAACCTAACCTAACCTAACCTAACCTAACCTAACCTAACCTAACCTAACCTAACCTAACCTAACCTAACCTAACCTAACCTAACCTAACCTAACCTAACCTAACCTAACCTAACCTAACCTAACCTAACCTAACCTAACCTAACCTAACCTAACCTAACCTAACCTAACCTAACCTAACCTAACCTAACCTAACCTAACCTAACCTAACCTAACCTAACCTAACCTAACCTAACCTAACCTAACCTAACCTAACCTAACCTAACCTAACCTAACCTAACCTAACCTAACCTAACCTAACCTAACCTAACCTAACCTAACCTAACCTAACCTAACCTAACCTAACCTAACCTAACCTAACCTAACCTAACCTAACCTAACCTAACCTAACCTAACCTAACCTAACCTAACCTAACCTAACCTAACCTAACCTAACCTAACCTAACCTAACCTAACCTAACCTAACCTAACCTAACCTAACCTAACCTAACCTAACCTAACCTAACCTAACCTAACCTAACCTAACCTAACCTAACCTAACCTAACCTAACCTAACCTAACCTAACCTAACCTAACCTAACCTAACCTAACCTAACCTAACCTAACCTAACCTAACCTAACCTAACCTAACCTAACCTAACCTAACCTAACCTAACCTAACCTAACCTAACCTAACCTAACCTAACCTAACCTAACCTAACCTAACCTAACCTAACCTAACCTAACCTAACCTAACCTAACCTAACCTAACCTAACCTAACCTAACCTAACCTAACCTAACCTAACCTAACCTAACCTAACCTAACCTAACCTAACCTAACCTAACCTAACCTAACCTAACCTAACCTAACCTAACCTAACCTAACCTAACCTAACCTAACCTAACCTAACCTAACCTAACCTAACCTAACCTAACCTAACCTAACCTAACCTAACCTAACCTAACCTAACCTAACCTAACCTAACCTAACCTAACCTAACCTAACCTAACCTAACCTAACCTAACCTAACCTAACCTAACCTAACCTAACCTAACCTAACCTAACCTAACCTAACCTAACCTAACCTAACCTAACCTAACCTAACCTAACCTAACCTAACCTAACCTAACCTAACCTAACCTAACCTAACCTAACCTAACCTAACCTAACCTAACCTAACCTAACCTAACCTAACCTAACCTAACCTAACCTAACCTAACCTAACCTAACCTAACCTAACCTAACCTAACCTAACCTAACCTAACCTAACCTAACCTAACCTAACCTAACCTAACCTAACCTAACCTAACCTAACCTAACCTAACCTAACCTAACCTAACCTAACCTAACCTAACCTAACCTAACCTAACCTAACCTAACCTAACCTAACCTAACCTAACCTAACCTAACCTAACCTAACCTAACCTAACCTAACCTAACCTAACCTAACCTAACCTAACCTAACCTAACCTAACCTAACCTAACCTAACCTAACCTAACCTAACCTAACCTAACCTAACCTAACCTAACCTAACCTAACCTAACCTATCCTTTTTTTTTTTTTTTTTTTTTTTTTTAACGTGGAGGAACCCTTCATGGGTACACACCCGCCCGGGGGGACGAGTGGTTATGTGAGACTCCTACTCACTAAACCTCCACGGTGTACCATCCGCCGCCTTAACGGGGCGACGCGGGCTTCGCACTTGGCATTCTGTTTGCCGCGTCGCCCCAGCGGCAGGCCCAGCAACTTGCTGAGCCCCCGGCATTAATGGGAGACAGCTCGGTACACCCTAGCTGTCTCCCCCCATCCGCCGGACCTGTGCAATGGGAAGACGGGCCCCCCGACCCGTCCCCCCTGGTCCGGCTATGGTGGCGGCAGGAGTTGCGCAAAGCGCCTCCTCCGGCCGCCCGTTCTTCTTTGGCGGAGAGGGCCGCTCAGAGGATCCACCTCGCGAGCCCTCTCCGCCGTCTCCTTCTGCGAGATGACCTCCTCGCAGAAGGAGACCACTGCCAACCACGACCCCTCGCCGTCGAGCATGTGACTTACCACACTCGGCAGCGAGAGGTCCCCTCCAATCACCGCGGCCAGAGCGCGGCGCTGCTCCACCCACGCAGCACACTCAGAGAGAGTGTGCTGCGCCGTATCTTCCGCAGCACCGCACTCATGGCACGCGGTGGTGGGCTCCCTCCTGGCTATTTTGTGCAGGTACCATCCGAAGCAACCATGTCCGGACAGCACCTGCACAAGCCTAAATGTAAGGGAGCCCTGCTCCCTTCTGCACCACGCCCGGAGGACCGGGCGGACGGCGTCTATAGTGTAACGCCCATAGCGCGCGTCCGCCAGGTCCTCCTCCCACCTCAACAGGACCCTGTCCCGGGCCTGCCTCCGCAGGCCCTCAACCTCTCTGGGAGCCGGAGGCGGCTCCCCCAACTCTTTCCTCGCCGCCGTGAACCTATACACGGCGGCGAGAACTTCCGCCTCCAGCTCCCACGGCGGGGAGCCGGCGAGCACGAAGGCCGCCCCCGCGGACACCGACCGGTATCCGCGGATCACCCTCAGCGCCACGACACGCTGCGCTGCACGCAGCGTGCGTACGTTGCTGGCGCTGAGGGCGTCCACCCAGATCGGTGCCCCGTAGACGGCCATGCTGCGCACGACTCCCGCATATAATTTGCGGCAGCTCGCGCCCGGCCCCCCCGTATTCGGGAGGAGCCGACCGAGAGCCGCCGCCGCTCCTACAATGCGCGGTCCGAGTCCCTTGAAGTGGGACTCGAACCGCCACCTTCCGTCCAATAAGGGTAACGTCATAATAGAATATGATATCCCTTCCAGAAATATAGCTAATCCCGAAACGCGATAGTTATCGCGAGTCACTAAATAATGACGACATGTACAGTGAAGCACATATCAATCTTCAAAAATCCCATAGCTAATTACCACCCTCAATTAGTTAACCTAACCTAACCTAACCTAACCTAACCTAACCTAACCTAACCTAACCTAACCTAACCTAACCTAACCTAACCTAACCTAACCTAACCTAACCTAACCTAACCTAACCTAACCTAACCTAACCTAACCTTTTTTTTTTTTTTTTTTTTTTTTAACGTGGAGGAACCCTTCATGGGTACACACCCGCCCGGGGGGACGAGTGGTTATGTGAGACTCCTACTCACTAAACCTCCACGGTGTACCATCCGCCGCCTTAACGGGGCGACGCGGGCTTCGCACTTGGCATTCTGTTTGCCGCGTCGCCCCAGCGGCAGGCCCAGCAACTTGCTGGGCCCCCGGCATTAATGGGAGACAGTTCGGTACACCCTAACTGTCTCCCCCCATCCGCCGGACCTGTGCAATGGGAAGACGGGCCCCCCGACCCGTCCCCCCTGGTCCGGCTATGGTGGCGGCAGGAGTTGCGCAAAGCGCCTCCTCCGGCCGCCCATTCTTCTTTGGCGGAGAGGGCCGCTCAGAGGATCCACCTCGCGAGCCCTCTCCGCCGTCTCCTTCTGCGAGATGACCTCCTCGCAGAAGGAGACCACCGCCAACCACGACCCCTCGCCGTCGAGCATGTGACTTACCACACTCGGCAGCGAGAGGTCCCCTCCTACCACCGCGGCCAGGGCGCGGCGCTGCTCCACCCACGCAGCACACTCGGAGAGAGTGTGCTGCGCCGTATCTTCTGCAGCGCCGCACTCGTGGCACGCAGTGGTGGGCTCCCTCCTAGCAACCTTGTGCAGGTACCATCCGAAGCAACCATGCCCGGACAGCACCTGCACAAGCCTGAACGTCAGGGAGCCCTGCTCCCTGGAACACCATGCCCGGAGGACCGGGCGGACGGCGTCTATAGTATAACGCCCATAGCGCGCATCCGCCAGGTCCTCCTCCCACCTGCTAAGGACTCTATCCCGGGCCTGCCTCCGCAGGCCCTCAACCTCTCTGGGAGCCGGAGGCGGCTCCCCCAACTCTTTCCTCGCCGCCGTGAACCTATACACGGCGGCGAGAACCTCCGCCTCCAGCTCCCACGGCGGGGAGCCGGCGAGCACAAAGGCCGCCCCCGCGGACACCGACCGGTAACCGCGGATCACCCTCAGCGCCACGACACGCTGCGCTGCGCGCAGCGTGCGTACATTGCTGGCGCTGAGGGCGTCCACCCAGATCGGTGCCCCGTAGACGGCCATGCTGCGCACAACTCCCGCATATAATTTGCGGCAGCTCGCGCCCGGTCCCCCCGTGTTCGGGAGGAGCCGACCGAGAGCCGCCGCCGCTCCCACAATGCGCGGTCCGAGTCCCTTGAAGTGGGACTCGAACCGCCACCTTCCGTCCAGGATGAGGCCCAGATATTTCATCTGGGCCCCAACCTGGACCCTCGCTTCCTTCACCATTATGTGGGCCCCAGGGGGCGGTCCACACCGAGGCCCGTGGAACAACAGGGCCTCGGTTTTTTCCGCCGCTACCCTGAGGCCCAACAACTCTATGCGCCTGACCACTAGGGCTGTGCCCTCAGTGGCCAGGCGCCTCACCTCTTCGTAACTCCCCCCCCGGGCCACGACTAGGGTGTCATCCGCGTAACAGATGACACGCACCCCCTCGGGGAGCGCTGCGCGGAGCACCCAGTCGTAGCCCATGTTCCACAGGAGTGGCCCCAACACCGACCCCTGCGGAACACCACACCCTACGTGGCGCCGGACCATGGCCCCTCGGCCGTCTACGAAGGCGACCTCCCTGTCCTGGAGGTAGTCCTCCAACAGCCGCCGCAGGTACGAGGGCACTCCAAAGTACTGGAGCGCCTCTCGTATCACACTGTGCGGCAGGCTGTTGAAGGCGTTGGCGATGTCGAGCGACACCGCCAACAACCTACCTCCCTCCTCGGTCGCCTCCGCAGACCAAGCCTTCAGGGTGGAGAGGGCGTCTACCGTTGAACGCCCTCTCCGGAAGCCGAACTGCCACGTCGACAACTCCGGCCCCACTTCCTCCAAGTGTCGGGTGACACGGGAAACCACTATTCTCTCTAGCATCTTTCCCGTGTCATCCAACAACACCAGGGGCCGGTACGAGGACGGGCAGTCCGGAGGGCGGCCCTCCTTCGCGAGAAGGCAAAGCCGCCCCGCCTTCCAGAGCCTCGGGAACCGTCCAGCCGACAAACACCGGTCGAACAGCTCCCGAAGCTCTCCCCCAAGGTGGTCCAGCGCCACGCCTAACACTCGGCCCGGAACTCCATCCGGGCCTGGTGCCTTCCGCCTGTTGCGGAGGCGCCTAATCACCCACCCCATCTCGTCATCTGTGACGGGATGGGGCGGAAACAGCTCCTCCGCAACAGGACCCCCATACAACATGGGAGGCGGGAGGAGCTCCGGAGGGTCGGGGAGCAAAGTTTCCACGACCCTCGCCAGGACCTCTGGGTGTAGGGATTCCGTTAAAGGGGGCGCCAGCCCCCGGAACTTCTTCCTTACCAACCGGTATGGGCGCCCCCATGGATCCCTATCCAGGGTCCCGATGAGCTCCTCCCATCCCTCATCCTTAGCCCGGCTGATGGCAACTTGCAGGGACTTTTTGCAGTCCCTGTACGTACCATGCAGCCGGGCCTCCTCCCCAGGTTGCTGGGTTCGCCGCCGGCGGCAGCGCTGAAGCTGCCGCCTCGCCGCGGAGCAGGCCGCCCGGAGACCAGCAATCTCCGGGGACCACCAATGCACCGCCCGCTTTTTATACGGGCGGTTGTTGCTCCGCGGCATCGACGCGTCGCAGACCGCCGTGAGGGCCCCACGGAAACGGGCTGCAGACGCGTCGATATCCTCCGTTTCTGGAGCTGGCGCCCGCCAGCTCTGTACAACAGCCGCCTCTTCCGCTAGCTCACGGTCGAGGCGGCTTATTACCCATCGGGGGAACGCTGCCCCCCGACGGGGGCGTTGCGCCAGCTCCTCTGGGGAAGTGGAGACCTCAAACCGAATATATCGGTGATCCGAGAAGGTCTCCACTTCCTCCAGCACTCTCCAATTCTGCACACGTCGTGCGACAGACGGCGTGGCGAACGAGACGTCCACCACGGACCCTCCGTTCTGTCGCACGCACGTGTGCACAGATCCTCTGTTGAGGAGGGACAGTCCAACCTCGACTGTCCACTCCTCAACCACGGCCCCCCGCGGGTCCGTGGCCACCGCCCCCCATGCCCGAGACTTGGCGTTAAGGTCGCCAAGCAGGACAATGGGGAGCGGCGACAGCCGCCTAACCGCCTGCCCCAGGGAGTCGAGAAAAGCCTCGAACTCCGCCAGGGCCCGGTTTGGGGAGAAGTAGACGCCAACAATGGCGTACCCTCCCCAGGCGGCCGCCACGAATCCCGCTCCTCTCTCCTTGATGGAGAGAGGGGAACCCGTGCAGTGGATGGCTACGGAGCCATCCAGGTCCCCCGCCCAATACGGTTGGGCAGGGACATAATATGGCTCCGCAGCCACCGCAACGCCTATGTCCCACTCCGCCACTGACTGCACAAACAAGTCTTGTGCAGTGACGGAGTGGTTCAGGTTCGCCTGGAGACAGCTGGTATGGATGTGCTGCATCAGTGATCCATATCAGCTGTCTCCGGCCTAGGCCTCTCAGTCCTCCCTATGAAGGGCCTCCTCTTTACGGAAGGGGGCCTGCAGCTGCCCCCCCCCATGTAATGTTCCGCGGGGATCCCCGCGTCGGCGCATACGGCGCAGTGCAGCTTCACAGCTGCACAGTTCGCCGCCGTATGGCCAGGACCCCCGCACCTATAGCATAGGGCGCTCCTGTCTTTGGTTGACTCGCAAAGTTGGCGAGTGTGGCCCAAGCCCATGCACTTGAAGCAGCGCATGGGCTTCTCATCCAGTGGACGTATTCGGGCCACACTCCAGCCAACCAGGAGACGCCCCTCATCCGCTAACTTTTTGGCTTCCGCCACGGGGAGTGACACAAATGCCACTCCCCCACCCCAATCCTGCCGGATGGGGCCGACCCTCACCACGTCCGGCCCGCATCCGGTCTTCAGGCCGATCGCCGACTTGAGTTCCGCCTGGGTCACCGACTCATCCAACCCAACTATTCTGAGCTCCGCACGTTTGACCGGCCTGGTGACTACCGCCACCTCGGCTAGAGCAACCTTAAGTTGCTCCGCCAGGCCGGCCGCCTTCTGCTCACCCTGGGAGCCAGGAATCTCGATAATCCTGGCTCCGGTGGCAGTCGTGCGGAGCTTGATGTCGGTTATGCCCAGGTCAGAAAGTCCGACCGACTCCCGCGCCTTCATCACCGCTGCTGTGTAGGTGATACCCTTGGCCTGCGCCTCAGGCTGCAGCGTGATGAGCACCGCAGCCGAGCGTGGCGCAGAGGGCACCTTCGGCTGGGCCCTCTTTTTTGGCGCGGGAGTTGCTGGCGCAACTGGGGCCGCCTTCGTCTTTTTTGGACGACGGACAACCGTCGTCCACGCCTCGTCATCACCAGTCTCCGCCGGAACCCGGGCGGGGGCCGTCGCCGGAAGTGCAACCCACTCCATACCGAGCGGCTGCTGGGTTGGAGCGGGCACAGTCGTAACCGGTCTAGCCGGAGGGATAGACCGGGGCCTATCTGTAGTTGCCCGGGAGACGGACCGGGGCCTCACAGCTCCACTAGCCGCGCCTGAAGGTCCAGGCACGGCGGCAGGCCTGACTGTCGCAGGCCTTTTGTCGGCTGCCAGCGGTGGGCGGAGAACCTTCTTAGGAAGGAGCCGTCCATCAGCTTCCAGGCCATCAAACCTGGCATCCAGGATTTTGATGGACCGCTCCATCCTCTCAAATCCCTCCGCCAGCAACCTCTCCCACTCCTGGGGCGGTGGCGGCACCTGCACCGGCGGAACAATAGGCACCGGTGCTGGAGGAGGGGGCATCACCCTCCTCTCGCTGGCCTCGCGACGCCAGGCGAGGACCTCTTTCTTGAGGTCCTCCACCTGCTGGCGGAGGACCCTCGTCTCACGACCTAGGCGGGCGGTCTCCTCGTTGACCGTCCGCTCTAGGAGAACCTCGACTACCTCCTTTAGCGAGTTCGCAGCCTTCTTTAGGGTCTTGATACATGTACCCTTGAGGTTGCCCGACACGCGACACACCTCGAGGATGTCAGCAACCCCACCCTTTGTGAGGGCTCTCAGGGCATCTGCATCAAGACCCTCTACCTCAACCGGCTCTCCATCCTTCGCCTGGCGTTGAGCGACCACCTCCATCTCGTCGTCATCGACGGTCACCACTACTGACTCCGGCTCAACCATGAATGGGTAAGCCGGGCCTTTGCCCACTTCGACTTGGCGCCCAGAACTCCTTGAGCGGCACGTACCACGTACCGCTCCTCTCCTCGCCAAGTTGGTCTTAGGGACCTTGGCCTTGTCCCACTCCAACTCCAATCCAATTCCTGAGCCGGAAGACCTCTCGGTCTCGGCTCCAGCTCGTCGAGAACCCGCGCCGGACATCGTGCGGGGCCTCGTCGCATTCACTACCCCAACATTATCCACCTGCCCATCGCTGGGCGATACGTCCGCCATAAAAGGCCCTCGGTAGGCCAGGGGGAGCTAAGCCCCACCCTTCCACCAAAACAAAAACTTAAAAACAACACCAGACCGCTTAACAATTAAAAGCTAATAACAAAACAAACTAAAATTAAAAAACAACAACAGAAACCGGGTGAGTAACACAGTCAAATAACAAAAAACGTAACAATAACAACTGTAACAACCACTTCAAAGACAATAAATAACAACCGCAATGATAACATCAAGCAAAACCTTCCTCCTAATGTTATAAGGGCAATTCGTCATACTAAGGTATGGAATCCCTTCCAGAAACATAACCAATCCCGAAACGCGACAATTATCTAACGAGGGTAAATCGTACATAAAGTACGATATCCCTTCCAGAAAATAGCTAATCTCTGAAACTTAATAGTTACAGCGGGTTTGCGGGGCACAGTATTAAGGGTAACGTCATAATAGAATATGATATCCCTTCCAGAAATATAGCTAATCCCGAAACGCGATAGTTATCGCGAGTCACTAACCTAACCTAACCTAACCTAACCTAACCTAACCTAACCTAACCTAACCTAACCTAACCTAACCTAACCTAACCTAACCTAACCTAACCTAACCTAACCTAACCTAACCTAACCTAACCTAACCTAACCTAACCTAACCTAACCTAACCTAACCTAACCTAACCTAACCTAACCTAACCTAACCTAACCTAACCTAACCTAACCTAACCTAACCTAACCTAACCTAACCTAACCTAACCTAACCTAACCTAACCTAACCTAACCTAACCTAACCTAACCTAACCTAACCTAACCTAACCTAACCTAACCTAACCTAACCTAACCTAACCTAACCTAACCTAACCTAACCTAACCTAACCTAACCTAACCTAACCTAACCTAACCTAACCTAACCTAACCTAACCTAACCTAACCTAACCTAACCTAACCTAACCTAACCTAACCTAACCTAACCTAACCTAACCTAACCTAACCTAACCTAACCTAACCTAACCTAACCTAACCTAACCTAACCTAACCTAACCTAACCTAACCTAACCTAACCTAACCTAACCTAACCTAACCTAACCTAACCTAACCTAACCTAACCTAACCTAACCTAACCTAACCTAACCTAACCTAACCTAACCTAACCTAACCTAACCTAACCTAACCTAACCTAACCTAACCTAACCTAACCTAACCTAACCTAACCTAACCTAACCTAACCTAACCTAACCTAACCTAACCTAACCTAACCTAACCTAACCTAACCTAACCTAACCTAACCTAACCTAACCTAACCTAACCTAACCTAACCTAACCTAACCTAACCTAACCTAACCTAACCTAACCTAACCTAACCTAACCTAACCTAACCTAACCTAACCTAACCTAACCTAACCTAACCTAACCTAACCTAACCTAACCTAACCTAACCTAACCTAACCTAACCTAACCTAACCTAACCTAACCTAACCTAACCTAACCTAACCTAACCTAACCTAACCTAACCTAACCTAACCTAACCTAACCTAACCTAACCTAACCTAACCTAACCTAACCTAACCTAACCTAACCTAACCTAACCTAACCTAACCTAACCTAACCTAACCTAACCTTTTTTTTTTTTTTTTTTTTTTTTTAACGTGGGGAAATCCTGCATTGGATCCGCCTCCCGAGCCGGGCAGCTCAAGGGAGGGGTATGTCGGACTCTTACCGACTAAAACCCCACGGTGTTCCTTCTTCACCCATTGGGCCGGGGAGTAGGGACTGCTAGCGCAATTACTTCTACTCGCCCGGCGGGTGCAGGCCCCTCATAAGGGGCCACCTTCTGCGGTCTGAGGGGTCGAAACGAGACACCCTCTGACGAACCTACGAGGGGCGCATCGAACACTGATGCGCCACGCCTCGGGCCTGTGCATTAAACTGCAAGGGCGAAGGACGTGCCCGCGTCCGACGCCCGCAGGCCGTTTTTACGGCGGCAGGAGGTCATTTCTGACCCTACGCCGCCGGGTTCGTCGACCGCGGGAGGGGAGCTCCGACGTCTGCTCCCTCTCCCTCTCCGCCGCCTCCTTTGCGAGCATGACGTGCTCGCAGTATGAGGCGACGGAGTTCCATCCGCTCTCACTCCCGACCATCGACGTAACTACGGTCGGAAGCGAGAGATCGGCTCCTATCGCCGCGATAAGGTCGCGGCGTGGCGAGTCCCATGCGGGACAGACGGCGAGTGTGTGCTGCGCGTCATCTACCGCGCAGCCACAATGATGGCACCCAGATGTTGGCTCCCGGCCTATGCGACACAGGTAACTCCCGAAACAACCGTGTCCCGAGAGCACCTGTGTCAGCCGGAAGCTGAGGGTGCCGTGCCGCCTCCGTATCCACGCCGTCAAGTGAGGCCTGATGGCCTCGACGGTCGCCACGCCTGAGCTGGGGTGTTCCAGTCGTCGGTCCCACTCCGCCATGACCAGGACCTGGTGGAGCTCCGACCTGCGCGCCTCGATTTCGCGAGGCGCAGGTCGTAGACCTCGCTCCAACGCCTCCCCGCGCCACTTGTAGAGCGACGCGAGGGCTCTCGCCTCCAGGTCCCATGGCGGAGATCCGGCCAGTAGGGAGGCCGCCTCAAAGGATATCGTGCGGTACCCGCGGGCTGATCTGACGGCCATCGCCCTCTGCGGTTTGCGCAGAGCGGCGATATTACGGGCCGTCAGGTTCTCAGCCCACACAGGGGCCCCGTAAAGGGCCATGGACCGCACGATTCCCATGTAGAGCCTCCGGCAAGCGGAATTCGGACTCCCCAGGTTGGGCAACAGCCGCGCCAGCGCGGCCGCGGCGCCCATTAGACGGGGGGTCAGCTGCCGGAAGTGCTCTACGAAGTCCCATCGGCTGTCCAGGATGAGTCCAAGATATTTCATCTTGGACTCGATGCCGATGGGAACGCCTCCCACGATGATCTGGGACCCTCTCGGTGGCGCATTCCGAGGCCCATGGAAACACAGGGCCTCGGATTTCTGTAGCGCCACATCGAGTCCCAGACGCCGGATCCGACCGACGACGTGTGCCACCCCAGCTGTGACCAATATCGCGGCTTCGCGGTGCGACTTACCCCTCGACGTGACCAATGTGTCGTCGGCATAACACACGACACTGAGGCCACGGAGGAGCGCACCGCGCAACGCCCAATCGTATCCGATGTTCCAGAGCAGGGGGCCAAGCACTGACCCCTGGGGAACACCGGATACGACGTCTCGCCGACACATTCCACTCCGACCCGGGAAGACCACGTACCTCTCCGAGAGGTACGCCCCGACAATTCGGCGGAGGTAGTTCGGCACTCCATGATAGCGGAGTGCCTCCCTAATGCAGGCCCAGGGCAAGGTGTTAAAGGCGTTCGCGATGTCTAAAGACACCGCAATCACCACCTCGCCCTGTTCGATGGCCTCCTCCGCCAGACTCCTCACTTGCGCGATCGCATCTATGGTGGAGCGCCCTCTGCGGAAACCAAACTGGTTCGCCGCCAGGTCCGGCCCCACGTGCGTAAGATGGCTGACGAGGCGGTCTGCAAGTACTCTTTCGAAGAGTTTGCCCACCTCGTCAAGCAGCACAATGGGGCGGTACGCTGACGGCGAGTCCGCCGGGCGCCCCTCCTTCTGGAGCAGGACTAGACGGCCGGTTTTCCACTTCGACGGAAACCGGCCCTGCTCCAGGCACGCTGTGAGGAGTCCCAGTAGTCGGGGCTCGAGGGCCTCCTGAGCCAGGACCCACGCTCGGCCAGGTATGCCGTCGGGTCCTGGGGCGGTGTTTTTCGCCGCGAGGCGTTTCACCGCCGCCCTCAACTCTTCCCGGGTCACTTCGGGCACGTCGTCTCTCTCCACGTCGGGCTCGGCCGCAGGCGGAGCCATTTCGGGAGGTAAAAACTCCTCCCTCGAGGGAAACAGAGCGCTCACTACCTCCTCGAGGAACTCCGGCTGGAGACTCTGGGTTACCGGGGGGGCCCATTGGCGAAGTTTGCCGCGTACCATACGGTACGGGCGCCCCCACGGATCCCGACTGAGCGTCTCCAGGAATTCCTCTCGGGCCAGAGCCTTTGCGCGCTCAATGGCCTTCCGGAGGGTGAGCTTGGCTGCTCTGTAACCCTCATGTAGCTCCGCCTCTCCGGGGCTAGCGACCTGCGAATGGCGTCGTCTGCGCCTAATCCTGGTGTACTGGCGGCGCGCTGCCACGCAAACTGCGCGCAGCTGCGCGATTTCAGCGTTCCACCAGTACACCTGGCGCTTAGCTGGACGACGTCGCACTCTCGGCATCGCCGCGTCGCACATCTTCGACACGGCTGCCCGCAGTCGCTCTGCCCCATCATTGACATCGGCAGGCCTCTCGGGTGTTCCATCTAACACCCAGGCCTGCACAATGGCGGCTTCGAGGAACACCTCACGATCGAGGCGTCCCAGAGCCCAACGTGGACTGTCCTCCTCCGGGGCTCTCGGGACCGGTTGTCCCGAGGTCTGGGCGGACACGTCGAACCGTATGTAAAGATGGTCCGACAGTGTCTCCACCCCCTCCAGGACTCTCCAGTCCCGGACACGGCGTGCTATTGCAGGGCTAGCGAACGATATGTCCACTATCGATTCGCCCTGCGGTCGCACGCACGTGTTTACTAAGCCCCTATTGAGGACGAGTAGGCCTGATGTTATGGCCCACTCTTCCAACACCTCACCCCTAGCGTCCGTGGACGGGGAACCCCAAGCCGTACATTTGGCATTGAAGTCCCCGAGGACTAGGACGGGGTGAGGGTGGCTGCCTGAGACGACAGTGCCCAACTCTACTAAAAATGCCTCGAAGTCGGCGAGACTCCATCGAGGGGGTGCATACACCCCCACTATCATGACGTCGCCGAGACGCGCCGCCACGCTTCCGCGGCCCTCCTTGATGTTAGCGAAGGGCGGGGAGCCGGCGGCGGGCTGGGAAACGATGGCCACCGAGCCATCTCGATCAGCCACCCAGTTATCCCTGGGCGGCACGAAGTAAGGCTCGGCCATCACGGCGACGTGTATTGACCACTGTGCCATGCTCTGGAGTATCAAATCCTGAGCACTGGCACAGTGGTTAATATTACCTTGAAGGAGACGGATGGCCATTATTAATTGGCCTGATCCATCTCCTCCGTTTGGACCATCGCCGTTTGGACCATCGCCGGCGCTTCAACAGCGGCCGGCGCAGTCTGGGGCTTTGTCGGGGCTTTTCCCCTTCCTCCCCTCCTCTTTTTCTTGGGTGACGGCGCAACACACGTTTTGCCGCCCATCCGGTGTCCAGCCGGTTTACCCGCACTTGCGCATATTATGCAGTGCGGGTCCGCAGTGCAGCCTCCAGCTTTGTGTCCGGGTTGACTGCAGCGATAACAAAGTGCACTGCAGTCAACTCCAGAGGAACATTTAGCCCCTACATGGCCACCCTGGAGGCATCTGAAACACCGTAGTGGGCGGGGCTCCAAAACCTTCACCCGCGCCGACACCCAGCCTACTAGCAAGCGTCGGCCGTCGCCGAGCTTCTTCGCCGCCGCCACTGGGCAGGTCACCACGGCCGTACCCGATCCATCAGGACCGGGACGCGGGTCTTTGGACTTGACCTGCCCGACGGGGCATCCTCCTGCCTTAGCGACGGCGGCTATAAGTTTCTCGGCTGTAACCGAGTCGTCCAGGCCTGAAATGCGCACGTCTGCGCACTTCACCGGCCTGGACACCCTAACCACGTCCTCAGGAAGGGACGCCCTAATCTGTTCAGCGAGGGCGTCCGCTTTTTCTCCGCTGTCAGCACCAGCAAGCTCCAAGAGAGCGGCACCTGTAGCCGCCCTCCTATAGTTGACACCTTTGATGCCAATGCTGCCCAGGTCTACCGTTTCCCACGTCTTTGTGAGCACCTCCTTGTAAGTGACACCCTTGGTCACCGCATCCGACTGCAGTGTAATGATCACTGCAGTGGATTTAGAGTTCCGCAGTTTACGGGCCTTGTTCTTTTTGGGAGGTGCTCCCTTAGACTTGGCCGCTTTTCTTGGCTTAGCTGCCTTGCCCCCCTTGCCCACTAGCACCCAACCGTCCTTGTTGGGATTCGGGGCCTTTGCAGCCTCGCTGTAGGTGGGAGGAACAGGAGCAGCCGTCTTTGGTCCTGCCTTCTTTGCCTTTCGGCCTCTCTTTTTTTCAGCGGCTTGCCGCGGAGCAGGAACCGGTGGAGGTCGAGCTTCGACAGCCATGCCGGAGGTGGTAGCCTGAGCAGCCTTCCGATCGGCGGCCAGTGGTGGCCGCAGCCGCTTCTCTGGGAGGAGTCTGTCCTCCATGGCCTCGAAGCGCGCGCACGTGATATTTTGCAGCTGCTGCATTTGCAGCATTAAAGTGCGCGCCATCTCCTCAAATCCCTCCTTGGATTTTGGGAGTGTCTCTTCGCTTCGAGACCATTCCTGACTCCGCTGAGGCAACGGCGGAAACTCCTCCCGCGGTGGCCTTTTCTCACGTGGAGAGGGCAACGCTGCGACAGAGGAGACGCTGACTTCTGGCAGTGGCTGGCGGACCTTCGCAACGTCCGCCCTAAGCTCCGCGATCTCCTTGCGGAGCTCTGCCAGTTCTTCAGCCTGCTTTGTGTTGGTCTCCTCCAACCTCGCATATGCGGCTTGGACCCTCTCCAACTCCTCAGTGGTGGTCCGACTGCTAAATTGTTCGACTGCGTCCTTAATGGAAGCAGCCGCATCCTTGAGGGCATGTATATATGTGCCCTTGAGGTTTCTAGATTTTTTAGCAACCTCAAGGATCACCTCGACGTCGCCAAACACTCTCTCTGTCAGCTGAGTGGATAGCTCCTGCTCAGGAGCAGTGGCGACCTTCTTTGCGAGCCGGTTGTGTCTCTCTCTTGACGCCACCTTCGCCACCTCCTCCTCAGCCGAGAGACGGAGCTCCTCCTCCTTCAGGCGCAGATAATCGGCCTTCGCGTTCGCTAGGCCGACATATTCCCCGGTTGTTGGGGGGCGCCCTCTGCCTCTTTTGGAGGTCGCGAACTTCTTGACGGCAGGGGAGGAATCATCGTCCGAAGCCGGATCTGTCGGAAGCTGATCATCTGCTTCCGATGGCTTCCTTTTCCTCTGCCAGAAGGTGCCGCCAGGAATGTCGTCAAACGACGCAACCGACACCAACGTGGCGACGCTCGAATCACTGCTGACCGAAAGACGGTCCAGCGATGCGCACCTCTCCATAACAACAACGGGTACGGCCGTCCCGCTGCTGCTGCTCTTCATTGGCTCGACGGAGACAGGACTGGGGACAACCCCCGCTCCCGATTCGTCGAAGCCTGCTGCTCCATTGCTGGAGCCTCCTCCCACACGTTCCTTAAAACTAAGATCCTTACAGCTAAAGTTTGAAAAAGAATTTGGACACGAAATTTTGTTCCCACGAGTGTGGGGGAAATACAGGGTCCACCCAGGCAGTGCCCCCTGTACCTGGGTAAGCCTAGCGTAACCCGTCAAGAGAGTCGGCCGGTTCTCTGACGGGGGTCGCACTAGAGACTGAACATCCCATCAGCCATGCATCCTCTCGCGGTGCGCCGCCGCTTAGGATTCGGGGTAATTTTTTAGAGAGGTTTTCTTCCTCGCGGTCCGGGCGGTAAAGCCGAGACCCTCGGTCCCATCGAAGCCGCGAGACGTGACCACGACACTCCGATGGGATTACGAGTACGGCGAAGGCTGGTGAAGCAAGCTGCCCCACCAACCGACCGACGACAGGGTTAGTGCACGTCGGACCCGTCTTCGCAACGTCCGTTGCTTCCTCTGACATTCAGAGGAATGCTGGACGCAGCCGTCGTGTCAGGGGATCAGCCGCCGGCCAGAAGGGCCGACGTTGCCCGGGGTGCACCACGAGGAGGTTCCCTGACTTTGCACCCCAACCTAACCTAACCTTTTTTTTTTTTTTTTTTTTTTTTTTTTTTTTACGTGGGTAAAAATGCATTTACGCATCCGCAGACGGCCCGGGGGAGGCCGAAAGGGTATGTGGGACTCCATGGTAGCATAAAAATACCACAAATACCCACTAAAAAATCCCCACGGTATTCCAGGCGCGTATGTGGAACAGGGTCTCGAGATGGCGTGAGCATTCGCCGCTACCCCGTCCACGCGCACGGGTCCCCCGCAGGTGTTAGTACCGGGGACCCTCTTCTCGTGAAGAGGCTGACTTCTCTTCGGTATCCTCTGAAAGAAGCAGCTGCAATCTGCGCTTCACCTCCACGGGACCTTCTCTATCGGCAATGGACGCCCCCACGTCCATTACCAGAAGGTTCGTTATGGTGGCCTCTGATGATGTAGGCCTCCAGCTCTCGCTCTTCCACGCCTGGTTCTCCCTCGACGAATAATTGGCGCTTCTGGTGCTCTCTCTCTTTGTCTCTCTTGTTCCTCCTTCTGAGACAAGACTGTTTCACTGAACGCCAACGCTGCGTTCCATGACCTCTCCTCCTCAACCATCGAACGGACGACAGCCGGCAGGGAAAGGTCATTGCCAACAACTGCCGTCAACTCCCGACGTTCTCCAGACCATGCTGAGCACTCCTCCAATGTGTGTCGAACTGTGTCCACCTCACAATCTTCGCAATGATGACACCTTGCTGTCGGCTCTCTTCCGGCTATCTGATGTAGGTACTTGCCGAAGCAGCCATGTCCCGTCAATATTTGCACCAGCCGGTATGTCAAGGCTCCATGACCCCTATCAATCCATTGCTGAAAAACAGGAAGAATCGCCTCAACTGTTGCAGTGCCAGCACTGGCTGTGGTTAGTCCTTCACGCCACTTCCGAAACATCGCTCGCTGAAAGTGAGCTCTCTTCGACTCCTTCTCTCTCGGGGCGATACACTCTCCACGAGCGACCTTTCCAGTCCACCAAAAGTACAAATCTGCATGGCAGTACGCCACCAGTTCCCACGGCGGAGAGCTCCCCAGTAAGCACGCTGCCTCGAACGAGATTGTTCTATAACCACGTATAAGCCTATTAGCCATCAGCCGTTGTAATTTATGTAGGATGGCAGTGCTATGTGGCGTTAATGCATCGCACCAAACTGGTGCTCCGTACAGGGCCATGGACCTTATAACTCCCAGATATAGATTGCGACAACCGGTGCCGGCTCCTCCAAGGTTCGGTAAAAGACCTGCAAGTGCGGAAGCACACCGCATGACCCTGGGAACTAGCTGTCCAAAGTGCTCGTCGAACCGCCAGCGACTGTCCAGTACAAGGCCAAGATATTTTAATTTGGCACTAACTTCAATGCGGACACCGTCAACAATTATATGCGTGTCAGGAGGTGGAGCTCTACGAGGGCCGTGGAAGCAGATAGCTTCCGTTTTGTTGAGGGACACTTGCAGTCCGAGCATCCGAATCCTCCCGACAACCTGAGAAACACTAGCTGTTATCAATCGAATCGCGGCCGCAAGGTTATCACCGCGCGCCGTTACCAGTGTGTCATCTGCATAGCAAGTCACAGCGGCGCCAGGCAGCAACGCGCCTCTAAGCACCCAATCGTACCCGATGTTCCACAGGAGCGGGCCAAGGACCGACCCCTGTGGAACACCGCACGATATCTCCCTTAGGTGAGTGCTCGCGTCCTGCCCGACACATGTGACCTGTCTGCCTTCCAGGTAAGATCCAATTAACCTACGTAGGTATAGCGGCAACCCATGGTATCGCAGCGCCTCCATTATACATTCCCAGGGGAGGCTGTTGAAAGCGTTAGCAATGTCTAACGACACCGCCAACAGCACACCCCCCTGGGAAACAGCCTCACTTGCAAGAGTTTTGACACGCAAGATTGCATCCACCGTCGATTTTCCCTCGCGAAAGCCATACTGCACTGAAGAAAGGTCGGGACCATTCCTGGTCAGATGGTTGACCAAACGCCGCACGACGATGCGCTCCAAAAGCTTTCCCACTTCGTCCAACAGGACAATCGGTCGATATGCAGATGGGGAGTCTAACGGTCGTCCCTGCTTCCGTAGCAACACGAGGCGACCCACCTTCCACTGGGGAGGAAACTGGCCCAGCTCCATACATGCATCAAACAACCGCCTCAGCCTTACCCCTAACTCAGGCATCGCAAGCACCCAGACGCGACCAGGAATTCCATCCGGCCCCGGAGCAGTGTTCTTAGCTCGGAGTCGTCTTACAGCTGCATCCAGTTCAGCCTCGGTAACTGAAGGCACACTTACCTCATCACGACGTGTTAAACCTGCCGGCGCTACAAATGGAGGTGAGTGCTCCGCCCTCTGCGGAAAAAGCTCAGACAATATTACCTCCAGAAACTGCGGCTGCAAGCTCTCAGTTATCGGGGGAGCCCAGGGGCGCAGGCAGTTCAGCACCATGCGATAAGGACGTCCCCACGGATCACCGTCCAGAGTATTAAGGAGCTCCTCCCTCGCTCGTGACTTAGCCGCCCTGATGGCCGCTTGAAGAGCTTTCTTGGCCTCCTTGTACCTAGCGTACAGTTGTGCTTCCACAGCTTCCTCTCGTCTCTGACGCAGTCTTCGGTGTCTGGAATATTGGCGTCTCGCCGCTACACACTCTGACCGCAATCGCGCGATATCGCGGGACCACCAGTGTACTCTTCTCTTTGTAGGTTGCTGGCGAACTCGAGGCATAGCGGCGTCCGAGATGCGGGTCATAGCCTCCTGAAACCAGCGAGCTTCTTCGACAATGTCAACTTGCCCTTCCGGCGACGAAGAGAGCCAAGACTCAACAACAGAGGCCTCTGTCAGGGCCTCCTCATTAAGACGTTTCACAGCCCACCTGGGAGATGTTAAAATTCTAGGGGCTGAGCTCGCGGGAGAGCGGCTGATGTCGAATCTGATGTACAGATGATCCGACAAACTTTCTTCTTCATCCATGACTCTCCAGTTATGAGTACGCCTGGCAACAGCAGGGCTGGCAAAGGTGACATCCACAATGGAGCCCCCCTGTCGCCGCACACAGGTATTAGTGGACCCCCGGTTGATGATCAAGAGGCCAGTCTCTATTGTCCATTCATGTAGGGCCCTGCCACGCAAGTCAGTGACGGGAGATCCCCACGCTATGGATTTAGCATTGAAATCTCCCGCCACCAACAAAAGACAGGGCAGCACCCGTCTGACCGAAGTGCTCAATCTATCTAGGAATTCTTCAAATTCAGCGAAGGTTCTGTTTGGGGAAAAGTAGACTCCCACTACCACAATTTCGCCCCACCTAACTACAACATACCCCGCGTCTCTCGTTACCACCGTCATGAGTGGAGCCCCTGCTGTTCCTGCTGAAACGACGGCAACTGTACCCGTTACATCCCCAGCCCAGTTATCTCGGGGGGGTACGAAGTACGGCTCAGCGACCACCGCTAGTTGAATAGACCACTCAGCCATAGTCTGCATGAAGAGATCTTGAGCTGCAGACGAGTGGTTAATATTAGTTTGGAGGAACCTATAAGCCATTCTTATTTACTTTATTCGCCACTCGGGAGGTCGTCGGTGCATCAGTGGCTACCGGCAACACCAGAGGTTGCGAAGGACCATAACCCTCCTTCCCCTTCTTCCTGTTGTTTTTTCCTTGTAGGGATGCTGGCTTGCGACAAGTCTTACCACCCACACGGTGCCCGGCAGGCTTGCCCATACCCGCACATACAGCACAATGGGGTTCAGCCTTACAACTGCTAGCTTTGTGACCCGGTTGACAACACCTGAAACACAACTGACTGCGGTCGATCTCTGAGGAGCATTTGGCACCCACGTGTCCTTCCAGCAGACATCTAAAACACCTCTGGGGTCTATTCGGCAGGACTTTGACATGAGCTACTACCCACCCCACTAACAAACGACGCCCATAACCTAACCTAACCTAACCTAACCTAACCTAACCTAACCTAACCTAACCTAACCTAACCTAACCTAACCTAACCTAACCTAACCTAACCTAACCTAACCTAACCTAACCTTTTTTTTTTTTTTTTTTTTTTTTTTTTTTTTTTTTTTTTTTTAACGTGGAGGAACCCTTCATGGGTACACACCCGCCCGGGGGGACGAGTGGTTATGTGAGACTCCTACTCACTAAACCTCCACGGTGTACCATCCGCCGCCTTAACGGGGCGACGCGGGCTTCGCACTTGGCATTCTGTTTGCCGCGTCGCCCCAGCGGCAGGCCCAGCAACTTGCTGAGCCCCCGGCATTAATGGGAGACAGCTCGGTACACCCTAGCTGTCTCCCCCCATCCGCCGGACCTGTGCAATGGGAAGACGGGCCCCCCGACCCGTCCCCCCTGGTCCGGCTATGGTGGCGGCAGAAGGCGCGCAAAGCGCCTCCTCCGGCCGCCCGTTCTTCTTTGGCGGAGAGAGCCGCTCAGAGGATCTACCTCGCGAGCTCTCTCCGCCGTCTCCTTCTGCGAGATGACCTCCTCGCAGAAGGAGACCATCGCCGACCACGACCCCTCGCCGTCGAGCATGTGATTTACCACGCTCGGCAGCGAGAGGTCCCCTCCTACCACCGCGGCCAGAGCGCGGCGCTGCTCCACCCACGCAGCACACTCGGAAAGAGTGTGCTGCGCCGTATCTTCTGCAGCGCCGCACTCGTGGCACGCAGTGGTGGGCTCCCTTCTAGCAATCTTGTGCAGGTACCATCCGAAGCAACCATGTCCGGACAGCACCTGCACAAGCCTAAACGTCAGGGAGCCCTGCTCCCTGACACACCATGCCCGGAGGACCGGGCGGACGGCGTCTATAGTGTAACGCCCATAGCGCGCGTCCGCCAGGTCCTCCTCCCACCTACTCATTACCCTATCCCGGGCCTGCCTCCGCAGGCCCTCAACCTCTCTGGGAGCCGGAGGCGGCTCCCCCAACTCTTTCCTCGCCGCCGTGAACCTATACACGGCGGCGAGAACCTCCGCCTCCAGCTCCCACGGCGGGGAGCCGGCGAGCACGAAGGCCGCCCCCGCGGACACCGACCGGTATCCGCGGATCACCCTCAGAAATTAATGACGACATGTACAGTGAAGCACATATCAATCTTCAAAAATCCCATAGCTAATTACCACCCTCAATTAGTTAAATACAAGGGCAATTCGTCATACATAGTATGGTATCCCTTCCAGAAATATAACTAATCCCGAAACGCGACAATTATCGCGAGTCACTATATTAAAAAAGGATATCTTAGCAAAAACGCTAAAACCCTTCCTAAAAATAACAGTAACTCTCTTTTGGTTTATTCGTCGTAGACCACGATGGTCTATATAATTCAAGGGCAATTCGTCATACATAGTATGGTATCCCTTCCAGAAATATAACTAATCCCGAAACGCGACAATTATCGCGAGTCACTTAAATACATGACGACATGTACAGTGAAGCACATATCAATCTTCAAAAATCCCATAGCTAATTACCACCCTCAATTAGTTTAAAAGGGGACAGCGCGTACGCAGTCCCCACTACCAAAAATTGCGCGCCCGAGTTATCCGCATTAGGGATAATCGCAGGGGTCAACCTTTCCGCAGTGCAATGAAAAAGCCTCTCCCTGGGGGAACCGCCTACTTGATCACGGTTACCCCTACGCCAGGTAAGTATTTTTTAAATACAAGGGCAATTCGTCATACATAGTATGGTATCCCTTCCAGAAATATAACTAATCCCGAAACGCGACAATTATCGCGAGTCACTTTAAAAAAATGTACGACATGTACAGTGAAGCACATATCAATCTTCAAAAATCCCATAGCTAATTACCACCCTCAATTAGTTAACCTAACCTAACCTAACCTAACCTAACCTAACCTAACCTAACCTAACCTAACCTAACCTAACCTAACCTAACCTAACCTAACCTAACCTAACCTAACCTAACCTAACCTAACCTAACCTAACCTAACCTAACCTAACCTAACCTAACCTAACCTAACCTAACCTAACCTAACCTAACCTAACCTAACCTAACCTAACCTAACCTAACCTAACCCAAAGCTAACCTAACCCAAAGCTAACCTAAACCAAAGCTAACCTAACCCAAAGCTAACCTAACCCAAAGCTAACCTAACCCAAAGCTAACCTAACCCAAAGCTAACCTAAACCAAAGCTAACCTAACCCAAAGCTAACCTAACCCAAAGCTAACCTAACCCAAAGCTAACCTAAACCAAAGCTAACCTAACCCAAATCCAACCTAAACCAAAGCTAACCTAACCCAAAGCTAACCTAACCCAAAGCTAACCTAACGCACATTATCGGTCTCTCACCTTTTTTTTTTTTTTTTTTTTTTTTTTTTTTTTGTTTTGTGAGCTAGAGCGAGAGAGCAATATATACTCGGTCTCTCCTCTTTGTGTGAGCGAGAGTGCAAATGTCGGTGTGTATGTGTATTGCACACTGTTTAAATAAAATATCTTTTAAAATGAAGTTTCATTTCTATCGTGTGTGAATCGCACACAAACTTTTTTTTTTTTTTTTTTTTTTTTTTCTTACTTATAAATTTATTGGTCTGTATTAAAATGTTCACCCATTAACCGGGGTAAAGTTCAGAAGTCTACAAAACATAATTATTTTGTCATGCACACAAGAATAATTCCAAATAGTCACTACGATACACTACGATATTGAGTAGCCGTATTCTAATGCCGCATCCACATACTTGTCACACCTCAACAAACATTAACAAATTCGAACGTGTGGATAGGGTGTTTGTCTTGTCATCGATCAGAGCTAAGTCGGTATTTGAATTTGATGCACAAATTAAAGGAGTTTGCGGCAAGCGCTTGTGATGCGTCTACACGTTTATGTGTACCTAGTTACTATAGCTTAAGCGAAATAAATAATGGACAAATAACTGAAAAATACCTGGTATAAGGTTTCTGTAAATATTTAACTATCTTCGTTGCCGAATTTTCCGTATCCTATTATTTTTTTATTTTATTTTTTTTTTTTCTTCTTTTTACAATAAAAATAGGTTAAACCAAATTTTATAACCGACATAGGGTCGACGTCCGTCATGATTGCCTATACAAAACACACAAGCACACTCGCAAACGTGTGGATGTTAATGTTTGGCTTGCCTATTTTATCCAAGCGTTTGAAGTTTGTGGCAAGTGACAAGCGTGTGGATTGGGCATTAGGAGCCATTGTTTGTAGGCAGCGCGACAACCAGTCGTTAATCTGTTATGTTAATGCTTAAAAGGATTGTGACTCGTAAATATTCAATCTATTCTTCTATACTAATATAATAAAGCGGAAGAGTATATGATATCTAGATGATTCACGAGTAATAATATAGGCTGACTAGAATTAGGCTATACCTCTCAGCTAATATATATTGATATGTAGCTATAAATATTGATTTTTGTTAAGTCGGAATAAATAGCGCACTCTAACTGCTTTACCCGCGTGCGCTGGCGTAATGGTTAGTGATATTTAAAAACAATGTTCTACAAAAATAGATAGTACATCTAAAAAAAAAGAAGTCTGCGATACCACAACAATATGCCTATCTCTTATACATAAGCCACAGTAAGATATTTTGTGTGAAAGTTTATTGAACATTTAAAAGTGATTTATGAGCATTATTATAAGGCATGGCACATTAATCCTTACGAACGAAGGTTACTTTATCCTCGTGCGCTCTCGTAATGCTTAGTGATACGTCAATACAATGTTGTAGAAACACTTCATCATCAAGATAAATTTATGTGGATAAACTTTGCCTTTTATAGCATGTTGTTTGGGCGTTCAGTTTGGGAGATAATGTAAAATTAAAATAATTCAACACTCGGCTCGGATCTATGACTATAGGTGTTAGTGGCGCGAACGGGTCGTGTGAGTTGTGACCCTGGCCGCCCGATAACATTATTGTCTTCTATTATAAATCACCAATCAGAGATTTCTTTTAAATTATACGCAGGTGAAACCGTGGGGCACAGCTAGTGTTAAATATTTGACACTTGACTCTAACAAAAATTAGCACTTTAAAGTAGGGATGGGCCAAAGTTCAGTTCATTTTTGTTCTGTTGAACCGAAGTTTTGCCGAACCTCGGTATCTGATTAGTGCTGAAGTCAAAATGACAAAAATGGTTATAAAGCAATTAAGTGAGATTACATGGTTTACTGATTAATATCCAAATTTACGTACCACGTATCGTCCGCAGCGGTGTGAAAGATATCCTTCTATTTTGAACAAGTTTATTAATTAGTCATAGTTGGTATAGGGAATGCGATGTGGTACCACAACGAATGAGGTATCTATACAAAGAGAATTTGAATCTATTCCTCCACAAGACGACATTAAATCGAGTATAACAATTAAAAAGTAAACGTTATCGAGTCGCAATATTACAATCTATTTGTTATATTATGGATAATATCTAAAAGAAGAAATTACGATAGTTGAGTGGGGGGGGGGGGTAAAGGTATGGGGGGGAGGGTGAATAAAACCAACGATCCAATATAGAGATGATGAATATAGATATCAAGTCTCCTCACCGCCTGGATCTTTACTCGTTGGGTTTGCTCTCGCTGTGGCTGCGACCTGATGCAACTGAACATCTTATTCAATCGAAATGAAACCTTTGAAATTTCACTCATACATACATGTATGTAATGTAGAAGAAATAAAGTTATAAATTAGTTGATAATATCTCGAGAATAAATAAAACAATATTTTAATCCAATGTTCAATCAAATAACGACGATGTAGAGTAAAAACTCTTCACCAACCCAATGAACAGTAAAAGTCACGAACACAACAAATTGTTCATATAGGTAGAGGTACTCGTAGGTCCACACGACCTATACACATCATTACATAGTATAAAACAAAGTCGCTGTCGCTCTGTCCGTCCCTATGTATGCTTAAATCTTTAAAACTAAGTAACGGATTTTGAAGTGGTTTTTTGTAGTAGATAGAGTGATTCAAGAGGAAGGTTTGTATTTATAATAAATACATAATATTGTAGAGAAACACTGGTAAATTAAGAGGTTTCTAAGTGACGTCGTAAATAAACACATTGTTTGCGCTTACATTGCAAACGCTGGCTGAACCCCACGAGATAAATTAAAATAATGTACTACAGTATTGTACACCTTAAAAAGGTCAACAAAAAAGTCCGCGATGGTATATGTCTATCTCTTAAGGAAAACCCACAATAATCATTTTTTATACTTAACATTTTACGGGAAAAAATGGCTTATTTACGAAGTGATATTAAGCAATACACATTTTAATCCTTATCCAATTAAGTACCTTAAATACATTGTCCATTTAATATAGATCAATATAGCCCTTTACAGCGTGTAATTTAAATGAATATTCCCGAAGATATTACAGATTTAAAATGTAGGGAAGTGCGGCGGTACCGGCCCTATATACCATGGTCAATTATATGTCGCTCTCTAACCTCTAAACAAAACATGTTTGTATTATCTGATGACAAAAAAAGCTGTAAATGTTTTTTTTTTTTTTTTCGAACTGACTATACTGTTAGCCTTAGGGGCCCTGGAGCCTTTACGGCTTTTACAGCTTTACCGGGCTTGAGCTGTAAATGTTGTTTATAAGGACATTCTGTGGTAGGTAGGTACATTTAGTATCAGCATTGCACCCGTGCGAAGCCGGGGCGGATCGCTAGTAAGATATAACTTTGACCTTTGAGACCCCTTATCGAATCAGAGCATCTAATCTTTCGAAAATTGAAGGTATTACTACTTGACTCGTCAATTTCATAGTAGAATGTTGATATTGGACCTTCACTAGAGAAAATAATCAATGAAATACAATATGGTCTTCAAGAATAGAGAACGATTATTATTAAAAGTTATAATTCCTGCTAAGGGATCATAAATTTGAGTAGAATATATGTCATCGATTTTCCACTTGCAGAAAAACAGTATTTATATGCTTTTAATAATAGTGCTAAAGTTATTGGTTACCATTTTTAACAAGAAGCCGATGTAACTAGATACAACATTGCGCGAAGTCGACAGTAGAAACGTAAACGGCTCCTTGAACTCTTATGTTTGCGTCTAAAATGGTTAATGCGATAATGCAGATATAGGTCGAGTGCGACCACATGAATTAACTCGAGTGTGTTGGCCTCTCAGATAGTATCGGCAAGAGGGGAGAAGTGAGAGCTAGAGGCGCGAACTTCGACTTCGGTATGATTGAGAACCGAACATACAGCCGATATAAACAACATTCGGCCCATGTCTACTTTAAAGCTTAATACTTTGCAAACGGATCCCTGAATCGAAAAAAAAAGTTTTTCATACTGTACTTGCAATATTTTTGAACGACGAGATAAACGAGAAAAAATAATCATGCCGACTTCACGTATACAAAAAAAAATATTTTACTTCTTTCTCGGTGTGATTATTATGTATATCCATGTCAGAATGCAGCTATATAGTACTAAGAACCTCTGAATTAAACCAAGGACAGACACACAGACAGTGCGAAACTATAAGGGTTTTTTGTTGACCACTGAACCCTAAAGTGGCAAAAACTTCCCCATATAAACTTATTTATGTACTTATATTTGATAAAATGGTGTTGCATCAGCAGTGGACCTGGAAACGCTATATAATATATAGGATGTTGTCGATAATACACGTTGCGTGATATTAGGTATAACACGATCTAGTTATGTACCAGTAGTTATGACATCTCGAGCTTTTCTTTGTCATGTTAGTTGAAACAAAGCAAGACTCCAAAGTTCTTTTAGGATGGGTACTTTCTGACGAATAATTTGTTTGGAAAACTAAAATTAAACTTAGTAAAACTTTATCTAATGGCATGTTACGAAGCTCAAAGTAAATATGATAATGTAATGGTAAAGTCAGCAAAACGCGCTGACGTCACGGAGTTGTACTTCCAGCCCAGTTACACAGCAACACAGCTAATAACAGGGAGATGATATTGCAATACAAAACACAGTTTAGGTGTTTACAAAAACAGGTTTATTGCAAATGTTGCCACAGAGTGGTAGCAGCGACCGGTGTCGGGTGACACTGCGGGCGACACTGCCTTGCTGCCTTACTGCTTGGTGGCAGCCTCGTGCAACTTCTTCTGTATCTCCTGCGCGTGCTTCACGAACTCGTCGTAGGCTTCCTTGACTTTGGGTGCAAGTTTCTGGTTGGTCTGATCCAAGTTGGCAGCGACTTCCTTCGCCATCTTCTGGCTCTCCTGCGATACAGTTACATACATATTTCAACAAACTGCTGAATTAAGATCGCTCTGATAGCTTGTCTCCCCGGATGCGCAGTGCGGGTGAAACCGTATCATACGATACGACGTTTTACATTGCCTAGGCCTATTGCACTAACAACTTGAAAATCTATCACCTTCAGATGGGTTCCGACAGCTGCACTTCAGAGCCAGCACACTTATAAAGGATAGCCTCAGAAGCGATCGGTCAGCTGAAGCCTCTAGGTAACGCGAAATGACTACGACTGAGTAATGTAATTGATATGTAAGAGGATCGCAATCGTCGACACTGACCTGAGCGCGGGTCAGCAGGTCAGCGTTATCCGATCTGGCCTATGAGTATTTAATCAAAGCAAATTCACGAAATAACGATTACGTCATCCATTGCGGTTTGTGTGCAATGTAGTGCAGTGTGTAGTAGAGCGGGCGGGTACCTGTAAAGTGTTCTGCATAGCGGTCTGTAACTTGTCGCGGAGCGCGGTCGCTTGCTTCTCAACGTCGGGGTGCGCCTTGCGGAGCTCCTCGGTGGTCTTCTCCAGGTTCTTGCGGGTCTGCTCGAGCGCCTCCTTCGCTTTGCCGTTTGCGTCGTTCAGCTGGGACACGCACACACACACACATAGTCAGATTAAGAAACAACCAGTTCATATCGGTAGGTAAAGAGAAACGGTGTTATTGACACGAGGGCAGACTCACCGCATTCTGCAGGCTGCTGGTGAAGGCGGAAAGCTGCTGTACTACGGAGTCGGAGCTCTCCTTGACAACCTTGTTAAATTCCTGTGTGTTCTTTGAGTTGACGAACGCTTTGAACTGGTCGCTCAACGTCTTCTGCACTGTCTCGGCGTGCTTTTCTATGTCTTGCCATACGTTAGGAGCGTCGCGTCGAACCATCGCTCCATGAGCCTGTGGACACACGTACAGACGGATGCGTCACTCTGGCGCTTGATGCTCAGACCGCTGTCGGAGCGGACCGGTATACTCACGAGAGCGACGCAGGCGAACAGGATGAAGCATTTGGCGGCCATCGCGATGTCGAACTCGAAGTCGCTGTCGGTGTCAGTGCAGAGGGAAGTCGCTCGGCCTACGACAGAACAGCGAGTGGTGAGGAGGACGAGCGCGCGACCGCTATATATACCGGCTGGCTGCGATAACGCACGCCGATAACACGAGTCCAGAGGAAGGCGAAACTTTCCTGCACCGAGCTCGGGGCCTGCTGCGACGCGGCGGGGGGGTGCATAATGCACCGCTGCACCCTGTTTACAAACAACCGCGTCCGGGTGCTCCGGCCCCGACCCGGGCTAACGTGGCCCTGATGCAGGTGCTAAGGATTGAGAGCAGAGCCAGATGACGTGGCAAGTACTAGGCCACGCAAGTGTAATGAGGGGCGAGGGGCGAGGGCGTGGGAGGGGTGAAGGCCACGCGATAACCGCACTATAGATAGCGCTCAGCGCGCTCGATTCGCTCTACGCGGTTTCAATTCTTAATTTTGCAATTTCAAGTTGAAGGTCCGGTGCGGGTCATGAGCCCACCACAATGACGTCTGAAGGCATATCAGCGACAAAAAAAAGTCTGGGAACCACTCTCAGGTGTGTCACAGGTGCATCACCACCCCCACCCCCCCCTTGCTCATACACACTTGAAATTTTGTATGTTTAATAAACCCCCCTTGAACACCTACACTCCCAGAGGAAGACCAGCAAAAATGTATGGACCCCAGCCTATATGAACAATATTGTTAAGCGACATGTCGTTAAAACGGTTTCTACAGCTATTACTATGGCGGCAGATAGACGCGTGGACAATTTAATAAATTTAGGTTCTGAAAATAAATATAAAAGGGTTAAATTGCAGTATTTTTAATAAAACGAATAAAACGGCAGTCCTACTCAAAAATGTCCTTATCTCACACTCGGTTACACAAATTGTGTTAGTCTATTTGTTTCTCTATCTATGGTTAATAATAATCAAAATCACAAATGATTTTGCTTTCTGCTGTTTGTGATATTTTTAGTGTTTTTACAAAGAAAATGAGCTACAAAACGTGTTTACGATCAGCGAGCAAAACCTCAATAGCAAGGACTGCAAAAACTATTTTTGTAAATATCTAAAAAAAAAAAGTTTTAAAGTGCCTTTTATTACTTTAAAGTACTACTTTTTTAAAGTACTTTTTGTGTACATTTTTTTTTAGAGAACCGACTGGTCTTTATTAATTGGTCAAATGAATTTTGAAGGTCCGGTGCGGCTCATGACTCATTTTATAATATAACTAGCTTCTGTCTATCGCTCGTGTGAACTATAAAAATTGTTATTACTGGGATAAAAAGTGTCCTATATGTCAATCCAGGTTATAAACTATCTGTGTGCCAAATTTCATCCAAATCCGTTCAGCCGTTTTTTCGTGATTGAGTAACAAACAAACTTATTTTCGACTTTATAATTTTATTATTATATTATTAGGATAATAGAGGTTTCAAAATCACACAACACCAAGGAACGCAAAGGAAGCGTTTTTTGAAGCGATGATGGCGCAGTGGTAGCGTGTACGACTTCGCGTCGAATGACGTGAGTTCGAATCCTTACAAATGAGCCTGAGCTGTCGGTCCTTCACCGTGAGGAAACCATAGCATGGTGGTAGGGCTTTTTCTGATGCCCGCCTGGCTAGCTACCACCCTCAAGTTGAAAATCTGTCGCCAAGCATCAATAGGTGTGTTCCGGCAGCTGCACTTGAGAGCCAGTCTTCCACTAGGTTTAGCGTTTACCATCCTGGGCCATATCGTCACTTAACATCAGGTGAGATTGTGGCCATTAAGCCAAACCTATAACGATAAAAAAAAAAAAGGAAACGGCAATCAATGTGTGCAACAATGTTGCACAGTTCAGACAATACTGTCTGCTTTAAATCACGTGTCGCAAGCTCAAAAAAAATACATTTTTCTTCTGGTTTTTGTGGATAAAAAGCTAATAATTATTGAGTTATATTAATACAAACTCTTTTAAATCCCACAGTCTGTGCGAATATCTATAAATATGATAGTATTTTTCACACTATCAAATAGCCTAATCCGGGGTGGAAGATGGAATTTTATTTATTTTTCATACTTTCCACTATCTCTACAGGTTTCCCCAATGCAACAGTGAAGCCAAATATTAATACATAATAGTATAACACAGTGTTACATTATAATAATGTTAAATTTTGTAACATATGATGATAACTAATGCTATTCTGGTGATTCACTCAGAGTACAGCAGATTAGGTCTGGCTCCATAGCTAGAGGTTGAGAATACGAAGCGCGCGCGTCCGTAAATTGGTTCGCGCACGCGGTACCGTCAGCAGTTGCGGCCGGCGACGACTCCGTACATATCTGTTCGGAACACACATAGCCAACTTCCCCAATATATCCGCATTTTCCATCTTTCCAATAAATATTTTAAACACATATAAGGTGAGTTTGAGATCCCTCCTTACCTACAATTTATTATATCCGACCATACTTAAAATAAATAAAGTCGGATACTTCAATGGATAGAAAGGATACACACCGTACTGTCTCATATAAATACGTTGTTCACGCACAAGCCAAAAATAAGGCTTTTTTATTCATTGATAGGTTTCACATCTCACCTGATTAAGTGAGGATGTGGCCCAAGTCGCCTTGTGCTCTCAAGTGCAGCTGTCGGAGTACAGCTGCTTGGCGACAGATTTACAACTTGAGATTTGTAGCTAGCCATACGGGCATTAGAAAATACCATTAAGATATTTTTCTTCACCATCGACGTGATGGAAAGTGAAGTACAGTACGGATCTCACCGGTTGTTCCCGCGTCGCGTCGCGTCGCGTCGTTTCGCTTATCTACGAAACTAAGTTGTTACGTTTGAACTCGCGCTGTTTCACGTAGAGCTAATGTTGTTTCCCACAGCGATTCGAGACTTGCCGCCCTACGCATAGTAATACTTGTAGAATATTTAAAAAATAAACTTACTACGATACATCTATCGCTTAACCTTAATGTTCGTTTAGGCCAATTTGCCGGTCCTCGTTTCACAAATAAACCTATTATTATAGTTCTTCAGTTATTAGGGTCTGTGGAAAGTAGCATTTTTATCACTCACAGACTGACTGAAAAATACTTTATCAAAAAGTAGTGATGTCCCTACAAAAACATAATTGTGACAGAAGAGCCAAGGGGCCGAGTTCAATAGACATGACGTTTGGAGTTCTTAGCCGTTGTCACCTATTAAACAAAGAGCTGAGATCTAATGAGTGCCTAGTTCCATAGCTGTTTCTGTAATTATACATTCTGTATTTACAATTGAATGGCATTTTTAAATTGGCAAGTCTTAATTGTCAATAAATTACGATAAAAAATGGACTCCTTTAATTAGAAATCAACGTCAATATTTATTGACAATTAAATAAACTGTTTGATAAAAGTAACAAAACTGCTCTTTGTCATTAAAAAAAAACATGAAAGACGTAGATAATTAGCCGAAATTACATTCCGATCATAGAAGATATAGAGGTTATGGAATTTGTCCAAAAACAAAAGTTGTTAGAATCATGATCGTTTACCAAAAAAGATAGACATACTGCCTTTAGATGATTATGCCCCTATTTGTGAGATCGTGAAGCGGAGTGCCCACTCCTCGGTCCGAGAGTGACGCGGACGCAGGCGCAGGCGCGGGCGGCCTCAGTTGGTACTTAGGTATTGTACCTACGTACATATCAAGATGTTTGTTCACTTCACAAATATATTAGTTAATTAATTGTTGTCAATAATAACATCCTATGAATGATAAGGAGCCGGCCGCGCGCGGCGCCGCGCAGAGCTATGATGTCACCATTACTTAATAATTGTATCATTTATTTATCCTGATGTATATATGTATGTGATTGAAATTAGGCATGATGACTACTTTTGAAAAATATTTTTAAAATGATCTTACGTATTTATTATTCACAAAAATTATTTTTGCATAAAATACAGAGTTAAGAGTAAAAATTTGCTTTTTTTAAAAAAAATACAAGGTTTAAATGAGCCAAAACGCTCGAAAATGTCATGGCATCTGCGTCACGTCACGTCACGTCACGTCGTTTTAACAATAGTAAACACCAAGGAATATATACTTGAAGTCAATATGTACTGTACAAACAATAATGTACTAATTTGGAGATTTAAAAATGAATTCTAAAGAGTGTGAGTAGTGCGCGGTCCTTAAAAGAACAACAAAAAGTCTTCAACATGTTATTTATTTTTTAAATAGTGTGTACAATAATGAACACAGGCCGCATGTTTGTTTGCCGCCTGTGTACTATAAAAAAGAAAACTATAATACAAAATTATCATATGCGTTTAATACATATATATTACTACAATATATATACATAACTACAATATATATATATATATATATATATATATATATATTGTGTAATTTGGTACAATAATTTATACATCCGATTTGGTAAATAATAAGAGAAGTAGGGCAAACAAAAACAGAGTAATTTCATTGGAGATTTCTCTGTAATGAGGTCCGTCTGGTGAAATAGCTCCACCCTACAGAAGTTCGCAGCCAAATAACCTTCTGTTGTGTTCCTTTTTTTTTTTCGAACTGACTATACTGTTAGCCTTAGGGTCCCTGGAGCCTTTACGGCTTTTACAGCTTGTATTGTGTTCCTGCGGTGAGCTTGTTTTTATAGAGCTCCTTGGGGAAAGGAACTTCAGGGTCGGCTACACGCAAGTGATAACACCTATAGTCTTACAAGTGTTTATAGGTTACGGTAGCCGCTTACCATCAGGCGGGCCGTAAACTAGTGCCCCGTAACCTGTAACTCGTAAGCAGAGGATCAACGCGACTGCGACGCGGGACGGCGCGACGGCGCGGCGCTCTGATTTTATTGACAAAATTTTACAATTTACCGCCCACTTACAGTTTTTTTTCTATAATTTATTTATTTCAAACGAATTTGTTCATATAGAACTGTTCAGAATCTTCGAAAAAATATAAATACTAATTTAATTCACGTGCAAAATTGCAAAGGAAAGGAAATAGAAGATAATGTCTTGTATGTAAGAGATATATGCAAAAAAAAGGAAAACCTTTCAAAATTCTTTGTCATCCTCCGTACTCTCAAGAACTGGCTTCAACCGAATACCATCTTTACCGCATTTTGAATAATTTTCTACTCGAGATAAAATGTAGTTCTCGAGAGGCAGTAGAGCGGCTTTGCGAAATTTGTTGAATCCCGAATCACGCAGTTCTGTCGTAAACACATTAATGAACTTCCTATAAAATGCTAGATACATGTGGTGATTACTGTTATTAAATATTTTCATATAAATAATATATTTATATTTTAATAAAATAAAAATGTAAAAAGCACATTAAGTAATTTAATACATTTGTATAAATGTAACAAGTAGTTGAGCCTCGCGTCTGTTGCATGCATGTTGACCGTGATGACCGGCTCAAGCATCTCTAGTCTTGTTCACTCACACATGCATGCTTACTTATTAGTTAAACATATTTATAATTACTTACAATAATAATAATGTTACACACACACACACACACAGACACAGAGCGGCGACAGACACAAGGGCGGGGAGGGGCTGCAAGCTGCAAGCTGTACGCTCAGCGCTGTGCGTCGCAACAGACACAAGGCACCGGATTGAACCAACTTGAGGCGCCGCCGCACCGACCGCGACACCTATAGCAACCAACTGCCAGGTGAAGGGGTGCGGTGTGCGGGCTCACGTGACGCTTCTCCGACCATTATATTCAAATATAGTAACAAATACATTATATGGACAGATGACCATATACATATTACAGTGTAAGTACAAGTGCATATACATATACATATAGCAGCAAGATTCTATTCACTATTTAGCTTTACCTTCAATTTGTAAAGAAAACCCCATAATTTATTTCTGGAAGGTTCCTATGGTCTATTTATTTGTGTTTGGGACGCGAAGGGATCACTAACTTCTTAGCAAGTATAGAATACGAATCGCCTAGAGCAGCGTCTGGAATGTTTAACAGCCCATAACAAGCGAGTGGCTGCTGGAGACAGCGGGAGAACAGCTGCGGTTATCAGCTTGTCAGTTACAAACAATTACATTAGTTGATAGCTTGCTAACGGCTAAATTGTTTATTTAGTATTTGTAGCTACTCTTTGAATCACATCGTGGTTTGTGATAAACGAACAAAACGAATCACAAAACATAAGTCCAGGGATTATAAATGTCAACTGTGGAACAGTAAATAATAAAAGCAAAAGCCAAACATAATTTCAGTTTTAAAATGTAAAAAAATCTTAGTTGTATCCCAGTACTAGTAGTACACACACAAAAGTTGTCTCAATGATATTGATACGGATATGTATAAAATCACAAATATTTAACAGTGTTGCAATCCCTAATGAAATAACTTTAGAATCCAAAACACTATCTGATAGTCTTTTTTATTATTATTGTTATATGTTTGGCGTAGTGGCCACAATCTCACCTGATGTTAAGTGACGATATGGTCCAAGATGATTTATTAATCGAACGCCGCTGTACATTGAATTTATTAGTTTCTTGTTTAATTTCGAGTAAACAAATATAATTACGTAATTCCTACATTTTTACTGCAGCAACAAGCAATTATGAATATTGACTGGAAGAATTAATCTTGTTGTTTGGAGTCAGGCATTTAATAACTGAAGTGTTCCAGTCCATTATACCACGCTAAACCTAGTAGAAGACTGCGTCTCAAATGCAGCTGCCGGAACACACCTATTGGTGCTTGGCGACAGATTATCAACTTGAGGGTGGTAGCTAGGCAAGCGAGTTTAGAAAAAGCCCTACCACCATACTATGGTTTCCTCACGATATTATCCTTCACCGGAAGTTCAGGCTCATTGCAGGGATTCGAACTCACGTCAATCGACGCGAAGTCGTACACGCTACTACTGAGCCATGATTGCATCATTGCACTGCACATTCTGAACATTACCACTACATTTTCATAGTAAACTCCAATTCCAACTCGTTGTCTCTGAAACCTCAAACCTGTTCTAAATTCTTCTACTTGGTCTGGCCGTAAATTCTGTTACAAATGAAAATAGATTTATTGTTATATAAAGTAATGTAATCTTAATAAAACTTATATATACTCTTGGAAGTGAAGTGAATAGTGAGATATATACATAAGTGGATATTCATAACTACTCTACTGCTCGAGTGGGAGGGCATATAAAAGGTGTAGCGCACACAGAGCAGACGAACCTCGCCCCATCTCTCCAGTCACACAGATCTGCCCCGATGCCGACCTCGAAAGGGTCCACCCGCCCCGGTCTTCCACCCGTGTTCGATAGCGTCAATAAAGCGGAATGCCTTGCCGCTAATCTGAAGAGCTAGTGCTCCACTAGTTGCGACAATCTAATCTACAAACATATGAACATTACGGAAAAATCATTACGAAATCTCGTCGCAATCCCCCAGCGGATATCCTAACCCCAGTCACAACTAAGGAAGTCTGTTCCATAATAAAAGGGCTTAGCCTAGAAAGTCTCCCAGTTCCGAAGGTATCATTAACGAACTTTTTTCCGATCACCTCATAGCTCGTTTGGTCTGCATCTTCAATGTTGCCACTTTCCACCCGCTGCAACTTTCCAGCCGCCTGGAAAATGGCCATAGTGATAAGTATTTACAAGCCCGGCAAGAAAGTTACGCTTCCTGATAGCTATCGCCCGATCAGTCTCCTGAATACGCTAGGGATTTCTACGAGCGGCTCCGTCTACAACGTCACTGTCACTGTCCCCACTTTCCGCGGACGCATAGCCACATCATCGAAAATTGAAGGTAATAAGAAATAAGTAACGATATTTCAACATTGTAATGAGTTTCACGGTGTTGTGTGCGAGTAAAGATAAACTAAATATTATCATTATAGGATTATCAGCTAGAATCAGATATTGCGAGGTTTAATTGTGGGTTGTGCACGACACGGAGTAAGTGATAGTTACAAAACAACAAATAGGTTACTTTGTAAAAGAGTCATATCTATGGAATAATTCAAGGACGTAAATTCTATTGCAGTTTACGGAAACGAACATTACCCTTAGGGATAAGGGTCACCCCGGCCATATTCCGGGATATTTTCATCCAGCATATCGATATTAGGGCACCTACTTTCTTCATATTTGGAGCTGTTTTACGAGGATCAGACACCAGGCCGGTCCTTTAATACCCTTGGGAGGTGATCATTATGGGGAATTATAAATTTTTATATTTTATGCTACCTTGGTAACAATAGGTTAATTGTTAATTTTAGTCGGAGATCGAAGCTACTAGGTTAAGATTTCAAAGATATTTTGTATTTGTAATTAAACGGCATCTATTAATAAGGTCTGTACAGCTCATTTTCCCTCGACACAGGAACCCGAATCACTACAATATGTACCTAGTCTTAGTCTTGTTCTGAGTTAAGTCGGATCCTATATTACGCCGCAACCGCGCGCTCGAGGCCTGAACTCGAGGCTCGCAGCCGAAATTTTATGGCTCATAGTTCTATTATTCTAACAATGTACTCGCTGAGCACATAATCATTAATTAGTATACGAGTCACGGAAACAACCACGTCCTTGTGAGTTCGCGACGCGCTGCCTCTTCTTCCTGTCTGTTGTTCCCCCTTCAGCCTCCACAGAGCCACGGAGCTCCATCACTCGCGGAACTATATTCGAAAATAAGGTAGTACTTATATAGACCGTGTAAATGTCTCATTGTGTCCGTACCACAGGACGTGACGGCGACCCCATGCGGCGACGCGACTCTATTTGTCGACAGTTCCCGGCGCCGATTCCCATGCTCTCAACAGTCGACATACATGTCGCTTGTAAACATCTTATTATACAAAACATTACACCAGATAGAAGATGTCTGACACCAGTTGGCGTTGCAGTCCGCCAATCACTACAAACGTAGCAAAAGGGATATTAATTCATACAATAATAACAACTTCATTGATTTTAAAATAAAAGATACGGTCTGTTACACACAGTTTTATACTGTTCTTGTTTGTATCAGCTATATAAAGTATAAGTAAGTAAGTTATTGCCTCTTGTTCATGTAACCCACTTCATGTAACATCGCTGACAGACGGCCCAACCCTCGATAACGATTTTGTACAATTTAGCGACATAAAGTTATTGCTCTTGTTAATTGTTACCGTATATAAGCCATGGTTTCTTATTCATTGGCACAATCGCTCTCTAGCGACCTGACTTCGGACCCGGCCTCAGGCCTGCCGCCTGCCGGTCAGTTGGCCGGACAAAGCCTTCTATAAGGAGTAGGTAAGATTAGACATATATAGGCATGGGTAATAAACTTGTAAAGATTTTGAATAAATTCGACTATTAATATAATTCGTTATTTTTATTTAGTTGTCAAATAGGGCCCCGTAACAGGCGGGTTTCTCTTGAAACTGATTCTCATTCGATTTCACTTTTGATTCGAACTCGATCCTACAAGCGAACTCTTATACCAAACCGAATCGAAAATCAAGATCGAGTTACGAACGAATCGTATCAACATCGTAATCTGTATCCGGTCACAGACACAGTACACAACAACACGTCACCATAAAGTATTATGAATGTTTGCTTGGAACAATAAATGTTCAATGATCAATCAAAAATTGTTCTATGAACAATAAATAAATATTGTTTTTTTTTATTTATAAATATACATTGATAGTTAAATAATTAATTTAAACGTTTACAACCACGATCAAGGTTTATTTACGTCTTTGCCACAAAGTACATTTATTTGGTCTTTGGTCTGTAACATGAATTATGAACTGGACATGAAATTCACAAAAATGACGGGATTTAAAAATCGATCTCTCAAAAAATCGAACTTTGCGAAAACTTCTTTAGCATCGTTCTGATTTGAAACTTGATGAAACGAAAAAGCGACAGTAAAAAGAGACAAACATTGGATTTTGTCCACAGAAAATGAGATAGAATACATATACATTATGCACGGTTAATGCATGTCCTGATTTTCATGATTGTGATCGTCGTCGGATTGGTCTATTGTTGTGAGACGACCAGACTTCATACGCAGTACGCACGAGTGGTCAATAGTTCGAATACAACTGATTTAAGATATTTAAAAAAAGATTTTTAAATTAAAGGGGGTGTAAGGGGCGTCAAATAACACCTATAGCACTGAGACGCCCAAGCCAACCTCACCTACACGTGGTGCACCCTGCTGAGCAACGGACGAGGTAATGGCGATAGCGGGGTGGTAGGGTTTTTTTGCCCAACTGGGTCGCGACCACCATGTATGAGGTGAAAAGCCCGTCATAGTGACTCGCTTTGGCCAGTCGCGTTTCGGGATCAGCCTGTGCATATCCAGTTAACGAGTGACTTTCGGCTTGGCACGGATGCTGGTGGGATTCTCCAATGGCTCATTGCCTGAGGGGGCTGCATTGACCCGGCGGCCAGGGAGACCCGTAGAAACGGTTTTCCCGCTGGCCGCCCGCGGTATAGTACAGAGGCCCAATCATGGATAACCACCATGAGAGGCTGCCTCACCATGCCGCGAATAATCTCGGGTAGGCTCGTCGTGCCGGTTGGTGACCGGATTGGGGTCCCGGCGACCTATTCCGGGAGGGTACGGGGGCCTTTCCGTTCGCCGGATCAGTGTATATCTCTCATGTATTATAGGGAGTCGGCGAATCACGCTGGTTATCTCAATGCTCAGTTGAAGGTCACTCGCTCTTCACGTTTTCTTCCTTCTTCCTTAAAACCCAATGGCAGCGCAAAAAAAGCAAGCAGGTTCGACAGCGGTGTACAACCCCCACGCCGCATTTACGGTGGAGTTCGCTAACATCCGTGGACTCCACTCCAACTTAAATGCCGTCCACCAACACCTTGAGACGGTTCAGCCTGCTATGCTCTTCTTGACGGAGACTCAGATCCGCCGTCCGGCCGATACATCTTACTTACACTACCCCGGCTACCTGCTTGAGGAGAACTTTCAAGCAAAAGCCGGAGTATGTGTGTATGTACGGTCAGACGTGTGTTGTCGCCGTCTGCGCTGCAAGGAGGACCCTTCCTTCTCCGTCCTCTGGGTACACGTAGACCTGGGCACTCAAAGCCGAATCTACGTGTGCCTCTACAGATCCCATAACGGGGATGACGAGACTACTCGGCTCTTTGAGTATTTGAGCAAGGCAATAGATGATGCACAGGAGCAGTTTCCTACTGCGGAACTGGTTGCCTTGGGGGACTTTAACGCACACCACGAATCGTGGTTGGGTTCCTACAAGACAGACCATGCAGGACGAACTTCCCATGCATTCGCTCTAACTCATGACCTGACACAACTGGTAGTCCAGCCCACCCGGATTCCCGATGTTGACGGTCATGCGCCCTCTTTGCTGGACCTTCTGTTGACGAGCCATCCAACTGGGTATGTTGTGTCAGTTAATGCGCCCTTGGGCACATCGGACCACTGCCTGGTTATGACGTCTGTGCCACGCGCTCCGCCTCCACCCTGCGTAAGGATTAGGCGTAAAGTTTGGCACTATTCGTCAGCAGATTGGGATGGAATGCGGGATTATTTTGCATCCATCCCTTGGCGGCAGCGCTGCTTTGATGGGAAAGATCCTTCAGCGATTGCTGAAGCAATTGCAGGCGAGATTGGATTCGCAATGGAATATTATATTCCTTCTTCCGATATCGTGTGTAATCGCAGAGGACACTCTTGGTACAATCGCGATTGCGCTGATGCTGTAAGTCAGAAGCAAGTTGCGTATCGTGATTGGGCCAGGGGTCGCGCACACAAGGATCCCAATATAAAGTCCCTATAATCAGCGTACAACTCTGCCACCAAGGCCTGTAAGAGGGCCTACATTAGAGCAGATGCCCAGCGCATTGCATGGATAGGTCATGATATCATAGGTCAACCGGCTAATAGTCGAGTTTACTGGAGTCTGGCCAAAGCCGTGCAAGCTAATTTCTGTCGTCCAGCATTGCCCCCGCTGAGGTACTCTGATGGATCACTGGCTCACGAGCCGCAAGAGAAAGCAACTTTACTTGCCAATCTCTTTGCAGCTAATTCCCGCCTCGATGATCGCAACGCACAACCGCCTATAATTTCCAGTTGCGGTGTCACAATGTCTGAGTTACGATTTAGGCAATGTGACGTGCTTAGAGAATTGCGATCTCTCGATGTTCGGAAGTCCAGTGGTCCGGACGGTATCCCAGCGGTTGTACTTAAAAATGTGCAGCTGAGTTGTCTCCAGTGTTGACGCGCCTTTACCGCCTGTCCTACCTCTCTGGTGTCGTGCCTCGGGTTTGGAGAGAGGCTAATGTGCAACCGATCCCCAAGAAGGGGGATCGATCTGACCCTGTCAATTACCGTCCAATTGTCGTAACCTCAGTGTTGTGCATGATCATGGAACGGATCATCAACACCCAGCTTGTCCGTTACCTAGAGGATCACTCTTTGATTGATGATCGTCAATATGGCTTTCGCCAAAATCGATCAACGGGTGATCTTCTGGCATATGTACTGCACCGCTGGGGGGAGGCAATTGATAAGCATGGCGAGGCTCTGGCGATCAGTCTTGACATAGCTAAGGCTTTTGATAGGGTCTGGCACCGTGGTCTTCTCTCTAAACTTCCGGCGTACGGACTTCCCGACAACCTCTGCAACTGGATCTCCGGCTTTCTACATGAACGCAGAATTCGTGTCCTTATGGAAGGATGTGATTCGCAGTTCATGTCGATAAACGCTGGAGTCCCTCAAGGCTCTGTGCTTTCTCCCACTCTGTTTCTTCTGCATATCAATGATATGTTACCTTTAGGTCATACTCATTGCTATGCAGATGACAGCACCATTCATGGGTGCTATTATAGCAAGCCTTCATGTGGTCGGGAAGAAACAGAAAAGAGACGGGAGGAACTTGTCATTGAACTTAACCAATGCTTGCAACGTGTTTCTACATGGGGAGCAAGTAACTTGGTTGAGTTCAATGTCAAGAAAACTCAGGTGTGCGCGTTTTCCTCAAAAAAGTCTCCGTTTTCTCCCCTCCCCACTCTTCAGAGCGTCTCACTAGCAATGCGTGACAGCCTCAATATCCTAGGTGTGGATATTCGCAGCGACCTCAACTCCAGGGATTACATCGGGAGTGTCATCTCCACTACATCTCGGAGACTAGGGATCCTGAACAGGGTGCGACGGTTTTTCACGCCCAGTCAACTGTACCTTCTTTATAAGGCACAAGTTCGGCCGTGTATGGAATACTGTTCGCACCTTTGGGATGGATCCGCAAAGTACCTCCTCGATGCCCTGGATAGGTTACAGAGACGGGCTATTCGCATTGTTAAAGATGCAGACGTTACCCATTGCATCGAGCCACTTCAGCTTCGCAGGAACATCGCCTCGCTAAGTGTGTTTTACCGTCTGTATCATGGTGAGTGTTCTGAAGAGCTGTTTAATCTAATTCCCTCCTCTCCTTTCCATAACAGAACCACACGCGCTGGGCTTCGGAATCACAGTTTTACGGTAACTTCCATCTCGGCACGAACTAAAAAGTTCGCTTTGTCTTATCTTTGTCGTACCGTGAAGCTGTGGAACGGTCTTCCAGCCGGTGTGTTCCCTCCTTCTTATGACATCGGGTCCTTCAAGCGTAACGTGAAGAGATATTTAAGCAGGCCGGCATGACAGCGGCGACCACCGATGGATTACGGTCTCTTGGTGGTCGTCGTTGTGTTTGGATTGTAGTGTGCTTACCATCAGGTACAGTACAGACAATGTGCCGAGCTATTATAAAAAAAAATATATATATATTTTATTCTGTAGGGTTCACTTCTAACACGTCTGAACTGCTGCACACATGTATTTTTTTTCAATATTTTTTCAAGTTTCCTTTTAAATTAAAATAAGTTAAACCACTATTATGCAAAATATAAAGGGCACCATAATGATCAATCTTTTATCATTTTTAATTAACCAAAGTATCAGATATTGGAAAAAGATATAGATAATTTTTTTTCAGGTATACAGAAAGAATATTTTATTATTTTAGTTTTCGTTATTCTGCTGTTGGTGAATTTGTTTTTATGTATAGTATTATAATTTGTAAATGACTTCACAGAGAATAACACGATAATGAAATGAATAACGATAATCTATATAAATAAAAATGAATGTTGCTAAGAACAAAAATCGAGAATGGCTCGACCAATTCGGAAAATTTATTTTCGTATGTTCCTAATTGCACACGGAAAGATTTAGCCTCAATTAGCCTATCATGGTTTTTGGTCATTTTTGATGTCTAATTAAAGTTTTAAAACAAGTGAACAGTTAATTTCGAATCTATGCCACTGTATGCGTCATGCAGCGGTTCCATTTAACGAGAGATGAAATGTTAAGGACAGAGGGCGTGCTCTAAGCCGGGGCGGGGCTATTCAACAGAGTATTGATGAGGAGATTGAAATAAACCAAAACGTTATATAAAGGTTATGGTCACGTTACCGTGCTATTGGTGAAGTGGCTGAAAGACTCAGGCGAAAAGCGCATAACCACCCAACGACAAAACCGATTTTTGCAAGTTGCCACGAGAAGACAATCAAATGTTCCGCCCATGCAGTTGGTTCAAAGACTCCAGTCAGAACACCAGTTGCTTGTGAGGAGCTAACCTTCACGCTCGTAGACCACTTCGTACTCCAGCACAACGCCGAGGAAATCGTGGATGAAGATTACAGTGGGCTCGAGAACATTTGCTCTAAGAAGATAACCTGGTAGTAACACATTCGGTTTCCATTTCGATTCGCAAAGAGTACGTATTTGATCCATCCATACCGCGGCGGCACAATTATGGTTTGAGCGGAAATTCGTGTTGTTGCAAGTACAGTCCTCGTTTGGTTCAGGAACACCATGACTACTGACTACCACTACCTACGACATACTACCGTAACCAGGTGCTAGTATCAATAACCTACCCTCAGCGATTGGAAATAGGCCAGGAATTGACGCTCCTGCACGACAACGCCCGTCCACGTCAACGGCGTCAGCGCCGTGCGCGAGTGGTGACCAGCTGGCTGCAGGAGCATGACGTATAGATCTTAGACTATACCGCGTAATCACCAGACCTAAATCTCATAGAGCACGCGTGGGACATGCTCCAAAGAACGGCTTTGTAGAATTTTCCTGCAAACATTGCGACTGAAGAGCAACTTTTTGACATCTTAGCGGGCCCTGGGACAATAGCCCGCAGCAAGACTTTGATAACTTGATTGAAAGCTTGAAAAACCGTTGCAGGACCAATGTTACTCATCAATCAATCAATCAGGATCAATGTTAACATCGTGGGTAATGTTACTGACTACTGATGTTACGCATTATTGCACAAATGGAATAATTTCGCTTTATTGTTCACATTTTCTTGAAAAACACATTCATTATTAGTTTTAACATTATTTCACTTTTGAGCCTGAGTGTATTGAAATGTAAACATGTTACATATATGTAGTTTAAAACAAATTTTGAATAAATTGAGAAAATCCGAAATATCTCTAGATGGTGTTGATGTGTGTACGAGTATATTATAATATTACGCATTTGTACGGCCAGCAGCCGGTAGGTACTCTAGAGCCGATGCGATGTGCAAACAAACATCCCGAGACTTTACTCCACAAACATGCACTTACCCTAATTACACTTCTACGATATCATTAATTAAATGTAAACAACACGCACACGCGCGCACAGCGCTAGGAGTGCGGGGGATGCGCGGGCAGCGGTTTGAGTTGCCGGTCGCCGGATCATAGGTTTCAGAGTCTCAGCGAACTTGACCGCGATGTACATGTTTATAAAGTAAATAATAGCTGTGTCCCACAGTTTCACTTGCGCTAAATTAATTCGAGTAACTCACCACGACGCCGCGCACCCCGCGCACCCCGCGCCCCCAACGCACCTCGTGTAGCCTAACGTTGTTCACACTACCCGTGCTTGCTTAGAGCTTAAATACATCTTGCCCTGATTGATTGACGTACATGATTATTGCTTCGCTCCTTATAGTCTTAGCGCGGAGTTTTATAACCTTCCTCAACGAATAGGCTAAATACAAAAAGGATATAGGGTTAAAGGAGAATGACCACCAAATAATACATTGAGACTAGCTGTTTTACTAATGGCTGGACTTCAAATTGTATTCAAATACCAAATATAGAGTAAACTAACTGAGCCCGCGGCTCTGCCCGCGTAGACCACTAAATAACATTAAAAGGCGCTTTCCGCACGCTTTAAAGGCTTACACTGATTAAACCAGAAGAGTAAGTATCGAATGACACAATATGAGTACTTGGTAAGTACTTACTCATAGATAAATCTCCATATAATTTGTATCTATGTACTCGGATCAGACTGTTCCTACGACGAGCTGTTAGGGTCTCTCTTATTTCTTATCTCAATAATTGCCGTTCGTTAATTAATGACGATTATTTATTATCGCTAGGCGACTTCAACTCGCTACATATCAGACGGCGAGCTGACGACGCTGAAAGCTATTCCTTAACATTAGGTAATTGTAGCGAAAATAAATAACTATTTCCGGAACTATACTATCATAATGTGAATTGAATCAAGAATTAAAGAAAGAACAGAATAAATAACGACACTCACTGTCTACTATTACGTTCGTTCTATTATGTACGATATCGTTTTGTTATCTTCTTGCCGCAGTGTCTCAAGACGAAAGTCTTCGACGTGTGTTTGTTGCCTGCGATTGCATATGGTGCCGAGACCTATGGTAGTCGCTAATTATGGGCTTCATAAAAAGCTCAAGGTCATTTGAAGGGCAATGAAGAGGGCTATGCTCGGAGGTTCTCTGCGTGATCGAATCAGAAATGAGGACATCCGCAGGAGAACCAAAGTCACCGACATAGCCCTAAGAATAGCTACACTTAAGTGGCAGTGGGCGGGCCACGTAGCTCGTAGAACAGATGGCCGAAGGGGCCAAAGGGGGCGTGAGACCGCCCGTACTCACTTATTTAAATAATATGTTTTTTTCCACTTCATTTTTATTTTATAACCAAAGAAAATAATTAGTAAAACAAAGATCCGTTTTTTTAGTTACGAAAACGTAGCCGGTATAATTATTGTTTATTAAAACCCATATGAAACTGTACTTTAATCTAAATTGTTTGTGAAACACTATGGTCACTAACAAAATTATTATTATTAATTATGACATAGAACCGAGAGAAAAAAATGCCGATAGGCGATTGTGATAGGCAAACAGGATTGCTGTCTTTGAAACTGGGTAATTAAGAGCTGTAAATGTCATAAAGATCTAATCATCAAATGTAAACTTCAATACGAATTTTTGCGGAATATTGTTCTGTTAAATGGTGGTTTTTATTTTAATTCATAAATTTATGTTATTTAGCTGTATATTATGTAATTTTGGCGGCATTTTGCGTGATGTAGTTTTGTTATTGTGCACAAGTGAAGTAGATTATAAATAATAACTAGGAACATACATTTTAATTTATCACAAAAACGCCCTGGATAGTATTTAATAGGGAGCTACCATCTTGACTTATTAGAAAAATATTATATTCACGTGACGCTGGCAGAATCGTGGATGAACACAGTTGCCTTTAAATAAAAAGAAAAAGAAATAATCTATAGTAAGTTGCTCCTCATATATTCATATATTCTTTCATGAGCCATCTACATTTTGAAAAGCGATCCCTGTAGTTGTGTAAGTTTTCTTATCAAATCTTACTAGAGAAGTTGGTTTGACTTGTACAAATCGATGAGATACGTACTCACGTCTCGGCAGTCAAATCAATAAATGATATTAGTGTATTATAGGAACCGTACATTTAAAGCGATACCACAAATAGATAAGTAGTAGCGTCTTCTGACTATACACTGTAGGATGACGAATTTCGCTCGGTTCCACGAATTGGTATTTTGGATTGAAAAAAATATCTGACAGCTCACATTTTTATGGGCTATGTGCAGAACTGAGAACTGGACGTCTATTGGCTGAAATGATGATGACGATGAATACAGACATAGAGATACGAAGTTTTGACTTATCTATATCTAAGGAAGATATACTGCATCACTCTGCTTTGATTTTTGAATTACCAAACATAAATTTAAACTGCTAAAAATGATACCAATAACTACTTACAAACAATGCAATGGTAATAATTATGATGAAATAGTTACTTAAACTCATTTCATTGGGAACATGATTTTAGTAAAGAAACTGTTCAAAATTCAGTTACGATTCTTTACAATAGATTATATATACTTTAATTCAAACGTTCACTTTATTGTTAAACATAAAAAAATGTTAATATGTTAAACTAGCTGTGCCCACGGCTCCGCTCGCGTGTACTACACAATTATTGTTAATGAAGACATCGTGGTATATATATATATATATATATTGATAAGGACTATATATTTTTTCTAAGAAGTAAACACAAAAATGAATGGTGATAATCTATCGAGTACCTAGTTTTTGCGTGATGCGCGGACAACGGTAAACTTCAATCATTTCATTTATATAGATGTTCTGTGAAGTACCTATATCTATTATAACAAATTAATAAACATAAAAAACGTACAACGGCCCCTAAGGATAACAGTATAGTGATTACGAAAAAAAAAGAACAAAATTTTCAGTGCGGACATTTACAAACTGATTTACGAGTGCTAGGAGTCATTACCATAATTATCAACAGTAATTTCTGGACATTGATAATGGTAAACAAAAATATCGCTTCCGGATAACGAGTCGTGAGCTATATAAACTTTTTGTCAAGATTTAAACTTCATATTGTTATTATATTGCGCCTTTTAAAAACATTATAGCAAAGTTTTAGCCAAGCAAACTCCTTATAAAAATTTAATAGCAAGCTGTCAGATCTGAGAGTGGTGATAAATAAGTGCTGCAGGCAGTCTGATCAAATTGTATTTCTGTTAATCCTCGTAAAAGATAATCTAATTTAAATTTTTCGAAAATAATCGGGACTGTGACATTACACAAATACCGAATCGAGTAAGCAAGCACAAATAAGTAGTTCTAGACTCAAAAATAATACTGTTTGGATAAAATAATTCCTTAAACAGTAATTCACATGAACGAAATCATTAATATAAACAATCTGTAACACTAGTTAAATAATATTACATAATTACTAGCAGTGCCCGCGGCTCCGCTCGCGTTGAGTACAGAATTATTGTTTATGATGATATCGTAATATATATTTTTTTATATAAGAACTCAGTATGTAAAAAGTAAAAAAAATTGATCAAAATTTAAGTAATCAGTGTTTTTAGCGTGATTGCTCACAACTTAAAACCTCAATCATTTTCATTATATAGATAGCTAGCAAACGCGGCAACGCTTTGATGAGGCTCAGAATTTTTTTATCCGTTCGTTAATATACTTTACAGAATTACCCGCAGAGCTAATATGAAGATTGTCTAAAAATTACGGCAGTTTGTTTAATACATAAGCACTTAAATTACTAAACATTACCCAAAAAGGTACTAGATAAAGAAATGGTTTTTAGTGAATGGGCAACCAAAAGGATTATAAAAATTGCCAAGTACGTGTCGGGTCCGTAGTTGCCCGTCACAATATGCAGAATTAAGGATGCTTCTGTTACATCTGCCCGGGTACGTCCCGCTGTAGTATACATACTATACTGTAGATCAGAGTTTCTCAAAGTGGGGTACGTAATGGTGGCTTGACGACTGGCTGACGAGACTTGATACCGAGTCATAATTAAGGTTAAAATTGTACAAAATTACTCCTAAAATAGACTAATTTGCGACAAGAAACAAATTTTAAAAATATATTTCTTTGGCACTGTATTTGTTACCTTTTATTGAAATAAACACCTTATTTTCTTCAACAGTCGATTTTATCATTTCTTGGGACTTAATTAGTTAGTTAAGGGGTTCGACAGTTATTGGAAAAATATTCTCTTTTCTGTCGAAACGATATGTACGACGACCTCCGAATAAAGCATTAAACCCAAGTATGTATACAAAAGTGTCATTAAAGCATGGTGGGAGAAATGTATAAATTTGGGGGTGCGTTTCTGGACATGTTGTTGGACCTGTTAAGCTGATAGAAGGGAAAATGGATCAATTCCAATACAAAAAATCATTGGAAGAAACATTATTACCTTATACCGAAGACGTGCTTCCGATTATTTGGGCATTCCAGCATGACAATGATCCAAAGCATACTGCACGTACCGTTAAGGAATTTGTCACATCACAATCATTTCTGTCTTAGATTAGCGAACAAGCAGCCCAGATATGAACTCAATAGAGTATCTTCAGTGCGAAGTCAAGAAAAAGGTTTCAAATCGACAATGTGGCAATTTAAGAGAGCTATACGACGTTGTCATAGAAGAATTGAATTCTCTTACGAAATGTCAAAAATTGATAGATTCAATGCCTCGCCGGTGTATAGCAGTACCTAATTAAAAGTCGTGCTCGTGCTGCTAACTGTTAATTTTAGTTTAAAATGTATTAAATAGCTTTTTTTCTTTACGCACTTCACATTAATGTGATCTATTTAAGTTTTATATAAAACAACTCTCGAGTAGTTTAATAAATCATTCTTAATTGTATGTTCACCTTCATTACCTATTACTTGAATTTGTTACTAGAGAATAAATAAAATTTGTATTCTATATTTCTAATCTCGTTTGGTCTGTTCATGTGGCTATTTCATAACATAACTAGTTACTTCTAAGAAGGAACACATAACTACATATGATATGGATTAAAACTCTGGAACTTCAAATCGTTGTTGATTATAAGACCAGAACTCTATAATGCCAATGCTTTTTTTAATATTTAAAGAATTAGATACCTACTTTATTTCTTTCAAAAAAGTTGGCATTAGCCGAGTCTCACCAGTATTTGAATGATATATCAACTTATTAACTAGTAGCTGTGCTCGCGGCTCCGCTCGCGTGTGACTACTAAATAATCTTTTAATTTTTTGTGCGGAACCCTAATAATTTTTCTAAAATAAAAGTAGCCTAAGTTATTCCTTATATCAACTATCTACCAGTGAAATCCCTCGTCAGAATCGGTCCAATCGTTTCGGAGATTACCCGAAACAAACACACAAACAGACAAAAAATATGCACTTGCATTTAGTAAAAACCTATTATTTGGACATTACAAACACACTTCAATCTTAATATATGTATAGATGTAATAAGGCGAAGGCTATTCAATAATATATTCAATAATTGAATACCATTACTGCCATTATCGAGCGAATATTGTGTTCGGTATTCTGACAAGATGGTGGCTCCCTTGTTGTTTTGAAGCGATGATGGTGCAGTGATAGCGTGTACGACTTCGCGTCGATTGACGTGAGTTCGAATCCCTACAATGAGCCTGAGCTTTCGGTGAAGGAAAACATCGTGAGGAAACCATAGCATGGTAGTAGGGCATTTTCTAATGCCCGCCTGGATAGCTACCACCCTCAAGTTGAAAATCTGCCGCCAAGCACCAATAGGTGTGTTCCGGCAGCTGCACTCGAGAGCCAGTCTTCCACTAGGTTTGGCATGTTACCATCTTGGGCCGCATCGTCACTTAAGATCAGGTGAGATTGTGGCCACTACGCCAAAACCTACAACGATAAAAAATTAAAAAAAAAGAACTTTCTAGGGAGTTTTCGAGGCGTCCCAGTATTCGTGTTGCACAATATCCAAGCTTTATTATGCAAAATGCCATGTGAATTACACAATATATGTTCAAACAACACATTTTTTAAAATATAAATCCAAAGAACACATTACAATTTAAGATCCGGCAAAAACTCGATAAAAATGATACTGATCTTTTCTTTACATATAAAATAAAATATTTTTTTTGTTTTTGTTAACTTTATGTGTTTGAACTGTGTAATTTTCCCCTACAGGTTTGAATTTAAAAACTGTTTATGTATTTAAATAAAAAATCACTACATATTATATTTATTTACAAATAAGTAAATGAATAACACATACAGAATAAATTCTTATCAAACTAAAACTTACAAAAATATTTACAGAAACTAAATGATGACTGATTGAAAGTGAAAAATATAGTTATGTTGAAATATATAGATATAGTGCAAGCGCCAGAGGTAGTTGAGTATGCAAATTATAAGGACCGGCATCTTCGATCAATAATACACAGTGTATTATTGATCGAAGACCGGCATCTAAGCTCAAATTCTAATACCCGAGACCCCAAAAAACAAAAAAACGATGTTCCCGACGACTGTGTTGGTTCCGTATCCTCTTGAACCCAGTCTTTTTTTATTCGATCTGACTATACTGTTAGCCTTAGAGGCCCTGGAGCCTTTACGGCTTTTACAGCTTCACCGGGCTTGGTTGAACCCGGTCCGCGCGTTCACGACTTATAGCACTACTACTACATACAGCTCTACAACTATAACTACGATATAAATTGCTTTCTTAAAATATCGGCTTCGGGTTAAATTTATTAAGAATAATTCCCACATCAGATGCTTTGCAGTTACATTAGTTAAGAACTACGGCACAAACATATGTATGGATAAATTCTGATCGGACAATATTTCAGCTTATTGATTACACATTATTTGGCCTATGAAGGGAAAATGGTAAATTATACCAACGACAAATGACGAAGCGACCTTTTGGCAGTTTTTGAATCAGCTCTGTAAATGTAAATTGTCGAACAATGACTTGTTGATGCAAAAAATCTCAATTAAATTGTATTTGGTTGTGCAAATGACTGACATAATAAAAAATAATATATTTTTTCTTACATTTATGTTAAAAATTGCTTTTTCGTATTAAATAATTTATATTGACAATTTTTTTTTATATCATTTGATTAGCTATTTATTAAACCGTATATTTATTACTTTCAGTTATAATAATACTTAATATAGTCACTAAAACAATCATTAAAATGGGTCCAAAGCATTTGCTTAATCGATTTATTTGATATTTAGGGGGAGCGTGTATACAAATAAAATCGATCAATAAGAATCACAATCTGTAAGCTCTTCTGAGCAAAAACAATGTATATAATGCAGCCCTCACATTTTGCACACTCAACTCCTTCCAGCGCCCAGTCTAATATATATTTTGGAATGCATACATCCCGAGCGGTCGAGCCGAGCACGCGCGGCGATCAAGCGCGGCGAGCGGGCGCGATGATACTCATACTGTTTGTTATCTACTATTTGTATTTAATGACACAGGTCGACCCAATTTTTGGTTCATACTAGTTCCAAACGTTAGTATGAAAATTTCTCAAAAAATTTGAAATTGATTAATACTTACTTACTAACTTTGTTGATGGTCAATGATTTAATTTTCTTATTTGTTTAAGATGTGTTAAGGTATGAGATATGTTATTTATGACTAAAGGTAAAAGGAAATTGTTTGGAAAAAAGGCACTAACCTAAATTTTATCCCGACCTAATGTTGTGATATTAAAACATTAATTTCAAACAATTTGTCTATTTGAATCATTCCTTTTTATGAAGAATGAAGGGAAATTGTGCGTTACCACAAATAAAGCACCTTTATGATATAATAATAATGCTATGCAGAGACGCTCGGGAAGCAGTAACTGCACATACTCGTATAGCAAAGCCAAAACCCCAACGAGGAACGTATTTAATGTTCCATGTAAAGTATGAATTCCTTCAATTAAATCTTTTAGTTTTTGAAAAGCTCTGGTATTTTATATTTATACATATTATAAAACTCAACGTCTCTGTCTGTCCGTTTATGTTCTTTTCCAAATCACTTATCAGATTTACACGGTTTTTCCTTTAATTCATAGCTATGTTGTGTAGCAGCCAGGTTATACGGTATATTTTGAATATATTTAAACTTAACTAATCTGGTTGATCAAATACTGATACTGATACTACTAGATTCTCATTTTTGTTAAATGATCAATTACTAATTCAAAATCTTGAAAGTGCTCAATTGTATTTTTCTTTTAATCAATAGATATTTAATTATTAAAAAAGTATCCTTATTTATTTAACATAGATCAGAAAAAAAAACAGCCATTTTATTCTGACTGAAATAAATAGTAAGTATTCAAATAAGTAAGTTACGCGTCCTCAATTGGTTCAATACTCATTCTCTTACCTTAATTATAATTATTCCACTTTTTAAGAACATACAAATGTTTGGAACTAGTTTGGACTAAAGGTTGATCGAGCCATATTATTATCTACGAGTATATTAAGCGATCTGTTTATATAGAGCTGCCCTCACCGAATAATATCGTAATGAACTATTACGATATCTTGCGTTTTATTGCAAATTTATTATTTACAGTTCCAATTTCTATGTATATTTACGAAATTAGCAGAATCGCAATGAAATTTGAATATAATTTCAAAAAGACACTTATATACTGGAAAAACTATTACGAACAAGCAATTACAAATATTAGAATAACTAACTTTTAACGTATACTACGATTAGGATACTGTTCGAGTAACAGAAGCTTGGAATGTATTTTTTTTAAAGTTGGAAACCTTTTTATTTGTGAATTGTAGTTATTTAAATTTAATGGTATCTCTCTATAGTTACTGTGCATCATAAAATACAATATTTCAACGTAGTGTCCAATCTCTATCTATGCCTTATAGTTGAAAATTGTAAAAGCAATGCGCTTAGTGATTAAACTTTGCGGTGGTTTTCTGATATCTCCATGTACTAAGAGTATATAATATGTAAAATATAACCTACAAATTTTATAAGAGTAATCAAGGTTAGGCGTGTAAAAACTACTTTAGTTAAAATATCTGAATGGTTTGCTTTAAATAACCTATTGTTAAATGCAAACAAAACAAAATGTATCAGATTTGCCTTCCCCAATGTCCAAGATGTTGATAGTAATTACAGGATGAAGGAAATTTAGTAGGCTTAGTTGATAATACGTATAGTATTATCAGAAAGACATCAGGCATCACACTTGATGAAAAATTACAATGGGGTTCTCATATTAAAACCTAGGGAGAGAAAATATTGCCACTGCGAGGTCTACTTCGCTTACTTCCATAGTTTAATGTTATACGGTATTTTACTGTGGAATTCAGCAGCCGAGGTAGATACCATATTTGTACTACAAAACAGGCTGTTCGAGCAATTTATGAGATGGGACCTCGCGAACCACTGAAGAACAGGTTTCAAGAATTTAGTATCTTAACTTTGCCCTCCGAATACAATACATATTGGATAATGTACTGCACGTTCGAAAAACTTCTAACTAAAAACTTTTAGAAAGATTTTACTCGAATAATATCGTAATGTCTTGCAGACAGCAGCCGCGTCGCGCGATTTCGGTAATATTATTTTCATCAATAACTCTATTTTGGTAATAAATTATTTTCATCAATTTATACAAAATAAATTCTGAAAAAATTGATTTTGTTTGTTACAAAAATGATCATCCAGCGTTCGGTTGTTGTTATACAGTTAAACAGTTTTTTGTCTTTCCTGTAAAATGTAGATTTTTACGATTACGATAACATTCGATGGGGACAGCGATTTCATTTGTCTAATAATGGAGGCATTGTACAGTGTACAGTGGTGGTGTGGTATCGCGGCCGCGGCTGTGCGAGCGACTCACTGTCAAACTCCACTAGCACTAGCGATGCGACTTGCGACATAGTCGAGGGTACTACATCTGTCAGCGGCGTGTCGCGTGTCGCGTGTCGCGTGTTGTGTGCGGTGTGCGGTGTGCGGTGTGCGGTGTGGCGGAGCTTCCCGCCGCGTCGGCCGTTTTCCACACGATTATTTTTACTCCCTAGAACCACTGTAGCAGATCTGTTCCCCACTTTTTATTTTTTAACAAAATAACGATACAAGGCACGATTAACACATAACCCTCGAGATCGACAGCGAACTCTTAAACATCCGGGTCGAGGATCGAGGAAATAACAAGACAGCGTAACTTTGAGAATAAATGTAATAGTATGAGGTGGAGAGCGCCCGAGGAGGGAGGCGCTGTTACATGGTATCACCGGTGCGGCGGCAGAAAACCGAGCGCGCGCAGGGCGACGTCGGCGTGTGTCACGAGCTCGTCACGCCAGCGCCAGAGCGCGGTGTCGCGCTCGGGCTGCGCGCGCAGCTCGGCACAGGTTTTGCTGAGCGCCGTGACGCAGTCGGCACGGTAGTGCTGTAGGCGGGCATGCCGCGTCTCCAGCGCATAGGAGGAGCACGCGCCGCCGAGGCAGGCGAGCGGGAAGTGGTTATGCAATGCGAGCACGCGGTCGGTCTCATGGAAAGCCTTCACGTATTGTCCGGGTTTAGTGAAGTTGCGGGTACGGTAAACGTGCTGCAGCATGTGCATGTAGCGCGGAACGCCCTCCTCCCAACCGTGTTCGTGCCGCAACGAGTCCAGGAAGTACAGATTGGACGCGTGGTAGGAGGAACGCGGGGGTTTCCCGTCGGCGGGTACGGCGAGGGGCAACGCGCGACGCATCAGCCCGCCCCAGTCGGGGTCCTCCAGCGGGACGATTACCTCGTCTATGTCAAGCAAGGCGAGCCACCGGTGCCGGTACATGTGCCTGTAAAGGCAGTCGTTATACGGGATCAACTCCATCTGTCGTTTGTGTGTCGTCTTCTTCTTGAGGTACATGTGTTGCAAGCCGGGGAGGTTCGGCTGCCCGCCTGGCAGAGTGACCGGAGTGACGGACACGAGGCCGCGCTCCGTGTAGTACTCGAGCACCTTCGTGATGTTCGGGTGCACCTGCAGCTCGTAAAAGTAAATCTTCTCGGCACCGAGCAGCCGCACGAGCTCGATCCATTCGACCAGTCGCACCGAGAGGTCCTCGTGTAGGAAATCGAGTCCTTTCACACAAACGGCGAAATCCCCGCGTGCGGCTCCTTGTTCTGGTGGCTCGTAGTGCACGCGCAGGTTGTTGGTGGCGCGGTCGCAGGGGTTCTCGACGAGCGAGACGGAGGCAGGCACCAGATGGCGCACCTCGGCGGGCAGCACGCACGCCAGCAAGTACGGTTGTAGCACGCGATCGCGGTAGTTGCCCCACTTGCTGTTCCACACGTATTTGTACTCGAGGTTGCGCACGACCACCGGCTGGTCTCGCTCCTCGAACCAGAGCTGGCAGTGCGTGACGGCCGTCGGCTTGATGCGGTCATGCACGGCGAGTAGCCGCACGGCGGGCCCGATGCGCGATGTCTTACGTCTGTCGAGGTACGCGCCGTACAGGTGGAACACTCCCTCGGCGGCGCGTAGCGTCTGCCAGTACGTGTTGTGGAACTCGAGGTCGTAGATCGAGGGGAAGGGCGCACACTCTTTCTTCTTGTAGAACTTATTCTTGTCGTCCTTATGTTTATGCCAGTAGGCCAGCGGCAGCGACGGCAGCCGGCGCTCGGCATCAGCGCGCAGCTCTTCTTCGCTGAGCACGCGCGCGTCCGTCGCCGGCAGCGGGCCTAGCCCGACAGGAAGCACGCTAACCGGCGTCGATGCCCCCACTTCCGACTGCAAGAGGAGCCTAGCGGGTGGCGCGGGCGGCGCGGGGCGCGGCGGGGCAGCAGGCTGCAGCCGCGGCAACGCCAGGGCGGCGAGCGCGCCCCAGCACACGAGCGCCGCCAGCCAACGCGCGCGCGTGCGCGTCCAGCCGCACCAGCCGCGCATCCCCTGCAACAATACCGATACCATGAATATCATTGCTGTAGTTGTGGTCCGCGCGGGGGCGGCTCCCCGCGCTCCTCCTCGCATTTCTCTCGGCCGTATGATCGCGTTCCCATGCCGCGGCCGCCCTACTCGTGGAGGCCGAGCTGAAATTGCGTCGTTAGATTAGCTGACTCGCGTCATGGTTTGACACCTATATACAAATGTACTCTGTGCTTTGACAGGTTTCAAACGCAAGTGAGTGACTTGACGGGCCGCGCCTGCGCAGTGCGCTGTACGTCTATGGTCCGTTTTGATGAAACTTCACAGAGATAGAACGAGAAGCAATTCGCGAGTGTGCGTACAGTAGTACCGGTAGTGGTCAGATTGTAACACCTAGACTTACGCCATGTCATGTGGCAGCACTCGCTTAAGCGTCATTATAGAATAGACCTCGGTTCTCGGAGCCGCGCTCCCGATCACAGCGCTGTGCTGATTACGTCACGCACAAAACCAAACAGATATTAGACTTTCGTGGCACTTAGTTCTCAACCTATCACCTACCGAATAGACGGAGAACTCGACCGTATCCTCGCGCCACGCCATGCTACATTGGTGCGAATTCCACATGTCAGGCGTAGACAATATTAGAGGTAGTTTTTTACTTTAAGCAATCGATACACGCTCCTGTATGCCTAATTAACCTCTGCGCCAAAGTGAACTGCGATGCTAATAAAACATGAAGCACGAACGCGGGGTCGTTGCACGTATGAGGTGCGCATCGCATAAGGATAGGGTGGGGTGGGGTGGGGTGAGGTGGAGCGCGTCTGCTCGGCTCGTCGTGGTCGGCTCGTTGCGACTTCTCTCAACATTGATACTGAACGTTTCTATATCTAGCTGTACTCAGTCTACACACACTCACTACTGTACGTGTGTGTTAGTGTATCAGCGTGGTTTTTTATGCTAACTATGAAGGTTATTAGCGGTGCCCCGCGGCTCCGTGCGCATTTTTTAATACTACAAAGGTGGCAAACAAGCATACATCCCACCTGATGGTGAGCAGCTACCGTAGCCAATGGACGCTTATAATACCAAAAGTATCACAAGGTTATTTATTAGGTATTATTACGTACTAACTATTTTCACTTATACTTTTATTTTTACTCATATTATTGATAATTTATATATAAAGTCTATAAATTAAAAATGACGTAACACACTTCCCGTGTTGAAAACTTCACCAGAATCGGTAAAAACAGATGAAGTTTGAGTCCGAACCTCGGCTCGTATAGTTAGTTTAGATCGAATGATAGGGATTTAGTCAGATCGCGACTTAATTGCATACGCGCAACAGTCCGAGCCGAGGTTCGGCCACTTTGGCACCCTCGGATGTTGTTGCTTAGCTTTCGTGGCTGAGTGCCTTAAGCGCTCGCCTTCAAGCCCGGTAAAGCTGTAAAATCCGTAAAGGCTCCAGGGCCCCGAAGGCTAACAGTATAGTCAGATCGAAAAAAAAAAAATTAATTTTGATGAAGTGAGATGAAATCTTTTTTTTCACGTCTATGATTGTAGTATTCAAAACACGGTACTTGACTGTTTTCGAAAACCCATCTAAAATGATCAACAATGTAATAATAATGCTAACAATGAAGTGATTTTCTTGATAATTTTGTGTATCTTTACATATTTTAAAATTAAAATTTTGTTCTGGGTAATCTCCGAAACGGTTGAACCGATTTTGACAGAACTTTCACTGGCAGATAGACAGCTGAAGGAATAACTTACGCTAAAAGGTCCTTACATATGAAATTAACGTTTTACATGTAAAAAGAAAAAAATGTTATGAAATTATACATTTAAGCAATCACTTTCGACATTTTATAGGTAGTTCATTGATTCCAATGCTGAAAAAATTGTGTGAGCGAGAATGATGTTTTTTCCTTTCAAGAAATTGTCTAAATTGTGAAAAAAATAGTAAATATACTAAAAATAGCAAGTAAAGTTGTTGATATAAACAAAAACCGATACTTCTGTATTAGAGATCGTAGAAAAGACTGTTTGAAAATAAAAGTTAATTATGTTTTTAGATAAATTTGTCTAGTTATTTATATAATCTAAAACATAAATATATATTTAATTGATGTTTTAAGCTTTATTAATCTGATCTTGTATAACAAATAATGAATAAAGTGAAGGAAAAATATAGTAGATGGGAAAAACACAAAAAATATATAGCAGATTTCAAATAAATATTTTATAAATTGTTTTGTTTTGTTTAAAGGAATATATTTTACTGCTCGATAAACAAATAATAATGGGAATGAGAAATAATGAAATTGACAGTGACATACCAAGTCTCGGTCAGAAAGAGATAAAGCTCAGATAAAAGATATATTATTATACTCTTGCTGCAAGAGATAAAGGCTGCGGCGTGGGTTCCGTTTCACGTTTAAAGCCTGCGTACGTTATATATAAGTATTGTAGTACTGAACACCGACGACTGCTTTTTAATAGTTTATAGCAGATGATGTGGAGCCTACGGTGTGACATCACCCGGTTAAATACTACGACAAGTCAACGTTCCGGTTCCGCGAAGAGTAATGAGGCAGTCAGTAGCGCTGTGCAGTACTCTGTGGCTCTGTGCAGTAGTGTGTGGCGCTGTGCAGTAGTGTGTGGCGCTGTGCAGTAGTGTGTGGCACTGTGCAGTAGTGTGTGGCACTGTGCAGTACTGTGTGGCACTGTGCAGTAGTGTGTGGCACTGTGCAGTAGTGTGTGGCACTGTGCAGTAGTGTGTGGCACTGTGCAGTACTGTGTGGCGCTGTGCAGTAGTGTGTGGTGCTGTGCAGTAGTGTGTGGCACTGTGCAGTAGTGTGTGGCACTGTGCAGTAGTGTGTGGCACTGTGCAGTACTGTGTGGCACTGTGCAGTAGTGTGTGGCACTGTGCAGTAGTGTGTGGCACTGTGCAGTAGTGTGTGGCACTGTGCAGTACTGTGTGGCGCTGTGCAGTAGTGTGTGGTGCTGTGCAGTAGTGTGTGGCACTGTGCAGTAGTGTGTGGCACTGTGCAGTACTGTGTGGCACTGTGCAGTAGTGTGTGGCACTGTGCAGTAGTGTGTGGCACTGTGCAGTACTGTGTGGCACTGTGCAGTAGTGTGTGGTGCTGTGCAGTACTGTGTGGCACTGTGCAGTACTCTGTGGCTCTGTGCAGTAGTGTGTGGCGCTGTGCAGTAGTGTGTGGCGCTGTGCAGTAGTGTGTGGCACTGTGCAGTAGTGTGTGGCACTGTGCAGTACTGTGTGGCACTGTGCAGTAGTGTGTGGCACTGTGCAGTAGTGTGTGGCACTGTGCAGTACTGTGTGGCACTGTGCAGTAGTGTGTGGCACTGTGCAGTAGTGTGTGGCACTGTGCAGTAGTGTGTGGCACTGTGCAGTACTGTGTGGCGCTGTGCAGTAGTGTGTGGTGCTGTGCAGTACTGTGTGGCACTGTGCAGTACTGTGTGGCGCTGTGCAGTAGTGTGTGGTGCTGTGCAGTACTGTGTTACGCTGTGATGCGAACACGTCGCAAGTCATTCGGTATTATCTATCTAATAATATGAGATGATATTGACGAGTAGAACTGCAATTTATTACTGGAGCTCCTAAATCTGCCGTCCAGGGGTCACCTGGACTCGACGGTCTACTCGCCTAGTGTGACGTAAACACATTAGTACCGTATTAATCAACACACACGTAATATAAGGGTGCAGACTGTGCCGAGCTACAGGTAGATAGTGCTACTAGAGTGGGAGTGCACAGCCCCGTCCCACTCGCGTCCGCGTCCGCCCGCTCCGACGACGGCGATGGCCGGCTGGGTAATCGTTTTTTTAATATCATTTATAGGTTTAGCGTTATAGCCACAATCTCATCTCATGTTGAGTGACGATGTACACAATGATACACTAACCCTAGTGGAGGAACGTAGCTCTCAAATGCAGCTGCTGGAACACACTAATAAGTGCTTGGCGGCAGGTATTTTCAACTTGAGGGTGGTAGGTAGCTAGTCAGATGGGCATTACAAAATTCCTTACCACCATGCTATGGTTTAATAACGATGTTTCCGTTCACCGGGCATCTCGGGCACTCGGGTTCATTCTAGGGATTCGAACACACGTCGATGAATTATACTCTGAAATAAACAACAATACAAAATATGGCAATAAAAATTGTACGTATTAAGTTGTACTGAGTGGAGCGCCTGCGATTATGCTCCTATGTAACAAGTTCAGTACAGTGACAAGCTTGGAATTCAATGAGTGCGAAAGAGAGCATTCTGAGCGGGCCGACCGCGGCACGTGAAACAAAAGATTTCGTATGAGAAATTAACCAAATCTGGAGCGACGCTCGTTTAAATAATTACTTATCTAGATAAATATAAGCTACTAGCCATTCCTAACATAGAACATGAATACACCTCACATTATATCACGAACTACACTTTAGAATCAATAGCAAGAAAAGTTTGTGAAATTGCATGTTCCTACTATTCTTATCTTATCAATAGTGAACGATATTTTTAGTGAACAGAACAAACATGAAAAATTTTCACGAGTCGTCTCTGGTACGACGTGGGTGCGACGTAGGTGCTAGGTAGGTGCGGGGTAGGTGCGGGCAGGGGGCGGACACGCAGCCGGTTTCACGAGTGTGCAGAAAGCGGAGAGAAAAGTCTCGTAGATGTGCATATAACAACATTCTTGTATTTGTCCAATATCTATACATATATAATTACTTGTCCTGACTGACTGTATTTACACTGTAGATGAGCACTAAGAAAAAAAAATTTTGTAAAATCAACCCCTAAGGTGGTGTAAAATGGAATAAAATTTTGTATCAAAATCCGTCATTTTTGAATAATTATACGTCTATGAGAATTCCTATTTCACAATTCAATAAAAAAGACATGTTCCATAATATATATTTTTTATTTCAATGCCTATGTGTGTAAAGATGCGGTGAAAGTGTTATAATGCAAGTAACGACATCTGTTATCCCAAGACATTACCAACACATGATTTCATGAGAAATTAAATTCACCATTCACTTAATACATCATAGGCTGTCAAACTGTACTGTGTAGCTGATACTAAGCTACCCGTGCGAAGCCGGGGCGGGTTGCTAGTGTTTTAATATAAGCAAACACTACGCGGAGAGATGTATAGAGGCAAACAATCGATACGGGCTCACATCTGCTGCACTATCGAGCTTCCTGGTTCGGGTTCAGGTCCTGCGTTGCGGACGCCGCACAGCCCCTATCGGACTCGGCGCTCACGATATAATAATACTAGTGTACACACACACACTTTTTCCACTGTTTAGTTTTTCCTACATTGTATTATCTACTTACGTTTCGTTTACATTTTACGTGTTCATAAATTACTATCAAGTATTTTAGTCACTCATTTTTATTTCCTGTGTTATTAATTGGTTTCTTGGTTTGTATTTAAGTTGTTTATTCTAGTTTTTATTTTCTTCTTATGTTGACTTGGGTTTTGCAAGCTCTGTTAAAGTAGTGCTTGGCCTTCTCACTAGTAGTATAATGCTAGCTTTTTTCACTATGAAACTAGTCTTGCATCCGGATTAGAGTGTTTCTATTGCTGCCCAATTTCAGTCTTAGATTTTCCTGGACGTATGTTATACGTTTTAATTTGGTATCCCACCCAGATCCATTTTGTAAGTACGGTTTTTTTGTCTAGTATGTGTGTCGACATACACGAGAATTAGGAATACTTTTGTTATTTCATTTTCAGTAGTAGAGAAAAACTCAAAGGGCTCAAGTTGAGGGCGAGGTTAATAGGGAGGGGTCAGTCAACTACCAGACAACTAAATGAGATAGTTGTGCGGCGTAAATCGACCCGTGTAAATCACTCTTTAACGAGACTTGCTGCTGCATTTTAATATAGCGGTCATATTAGCAACGCGATCGCAACGACACGTCCGTGAATGTAGTGCATTGTAAGTGCGAGTATGTACCTACACGGTACCGGTGTCTACACGGTGGTAGCACGGCTCGCGTTATACGTCTGCTTTTCGTAATATCATACTTGAATTATTATAATAAAGCGGCCGCCATTTTAGCTTTATAAATATAAAACCTATTATTATTGTCTTTAAATTAAAAAAATAAAAACAGTTAAAATACAGAAAATTACAAATATTAAAAATGTAGAGTTAGAGCAGCAACACTCGAATTATGAGGAACGAAGTTAAATATTATATCATAACATCTAATATTGATAAAAGCAGCCTACTTACTGCCTATACCAGTCAAGATACTGGTTTAGTTATGCATTAAAAACAAAATGTAGTGCAATAAGTCATGCAATAATGGCTGCCGTACGGGAACGTTGTTTTTCATCACCGCCACTACTAAGCCTTTCTGTATTTCTTCACAGAAGGTATGGATCTAAAAGACTATTGGATATTCCATCAAGTTTGGGATTCGCAGCTTCTTACAGTAATACTGTACAGTATGAAGTTTCAGTAGTTTATCACTCACAGCCTCGTACTTTATCATCATGGCCACAATCTCACCTGATGTTAAGTGACGATGCGGCCCAAGATGGTAACACGCTAAACCTAGTGGAAGACTGGGTCTCAAGTGCAGCTGCCGGAACACACCTATTGGTGCTTGGCGGCAGATTTTCAACTTGAGGGTGGTAGCTAGCCAGGCGGGCATTAGAAAATGCCCTACCACCATGCTATGGTTACCTCACGATGTTTTCCTTCACCGAAAAGCTCAGGCTCATTATAGGGATTCGAACTCACGTCAATCGACGCGAAGTCGTACACGCTACCACTGCGCCATCATCGCTTAATGTCTATCAAGAGTGTGGATATAAATGTCCACACTCTTGATAGTAACAATACTCTTCATGTTATGGGAATAAATAAGATAGTAACTTCAAAAAATGCTGTTCTGTACGATGAGTGGATACAATAATGCACAACCAAACCAAGTGCGAAAGAGTTGGCAGCCATATCACATGTATCACATGTATCACATGTATCTCTTCAAGTTTATGAAAAACCAGTCGTACCTGGATACAGTAAAGTTATTTAAAAACATTAATTAAAAACTTATTTCTTTCTTACTTTATTTATATAGAAAGTCATTAGTATAAATTAGATTAGAATTAAAATACAATTTAAGTATTTTCCTCAACAATTTCTTAATTACATGGCCAGGTAAGTGTTATTAAATAAATTGACACTTAATTAAAAATAGATAAGTAACCAAAAAAAAAGTAATTTTAATCTAAAATATAATTATATGTTTAGCAATAAATTATAACCTTAATATTACGAGTTTTTGATCGAGACTACCAGTTCACCTTAGATAATTCTCTGACCGCGCGCTCTACGCCTTCTATCTCTAAAACAGTTCAAGATATAAAAAAATGTTAAGTACAAAAGTTGTAGAGAATTTAATTCTCTACAATATTGATCCAAATACAAATAGCGTAAAACCCATAGAAAGCGATATATATGAAAAAAAAAACATTTTTGTGACCTTTAACCCCTGACTTTTAAACTTGCAACCATCCAATTATATGTGAATTTTGAGAATAGTTTTAGGACGTCAAAATACAAGTTTTACGTGGTAATATACTGGGTATGTCGATTTTCCGAGATATTCACCTAATTTGGCCTAAGATCACTGGACTAATAGAGCCTCGAACGAGCCGTGTGAGATGTGACACATAATCCTGGCCGCCCGATACAAATATTGCCTATACTGAAGAATTATATGTAAATGATTAAGCGGATGAAACCGAGGGGCACAGCTAGTTATCTATTATTCCGGAGTTTTGTAGAGAGGCTGTATCCACTCTGTTACTTCTTTTGACATGACATTACAGCTGTGTGATTATCATTCTGTATGGCGAGTGAGAAGCATTCTCTAGGAATTTCACTAAGAATAAACATCACAAAACTGTTTGAATCGATTTGTTTTATTTTGTAAGAGAGTTATACTATTGTATCTTAGGAAACGTCGAATGACTGATCTCAGCATCTCAGAAATTTCAATGTCAGTGTTCGGTTGGGAGTTGGGACATCAGTTAAACATGGAGGGTGTGCGCGGGTTGGTTGCGAGGTGCAGGGGGCGGGCGTGTGTCGAGAATAGTTTAGCAGCGTAGTGCAGCGGTGGGCGGTGTGCACTCTGCGCTGTGACTCTGCGCTTGCGCCGCACCGGCCTCGGCACTCGCTGTCAGCAACTCTGTTACATCGTCTATTTTATTTTATTCCGAGAACGTTTTAGCGACGGGAACGAGACGGATCGGGGCGAGATGGGACGAGAACGGCGCGCGAGGGGCGCGATGTGCACAGACACCCTACAACTTACACCGTACAACAGAATACGAGTGAATGTTGTACTGACGCTCGAGGGTCTTGCACCTTACAGCTTCAGCAATTATTAAGAAAAGCTTGGCAGTTATTTTGAAAAGAGGTAGGGCACAGAAACATGTGTGTACGGGCCAACCATACAAGTTTCTGCTGGGTTCGCTCGTTGCATCGCTTTCTTAGTATATTGTTTTATAAAGTCAGTGCATCAACATCGTTCAGACCGAGCGGCGGCAAACGCACTCATTAGCATTATTATCATATATTTTATCAATAAATCAAGTTTAAAAAGTCTTCCGGTGTTTTAAATCATAATTCATAGCAATGAATAAGGTGTCCCTTACACATTTCTTCGAAGATTTCTCTCTACTTGGGGCCGTCCGGCTGATAAAATAACCTCAGCCCTACATACTCGTAAGATCGTAGCTAAATAACCTTGTGTTCAGAGCTCCTTGAGCGAGGATAGTTAACAGCGCGGCGCGTCGCTCCAGGAACTCAATCACACCATGCATTTGATACTACGGTACTACGAGTCGATTTTATTATTTTCCACAATATAATGGGCGTGTCATTTCTTGAAATACTTCATTATAAAAATATAATGATTTCTGGCAAATACCGACCAACGGAGCTTAACGTTGTCTCTATAGACTTGCGGCTTAACAGCTGAGTAGCTATCGGTTGAGCAGTTGAGCGCAGTGAGAGTGCCCACTGCTCTCATAGCACTCTGCCATTCGCTGATGATGGCGCCCGTGCTGCAGCTGTGAACTCTTCTCCCAAGAAAGTTCGTTCACACATCGACGAATCGTTATTTTCGCCGGATCGACATTTGTGACACTTATAATTATTTTTTTTCAGTAAGTACATAGCCTCTTATGGCCGTATTCATATGTTCACGAATCGTGTAAAATCACGGATACGTTCAATTAATGTCCATAGATATTAGTAACAAATCGTCAATGATGGACGTATGTGTGAACGCACCGTAAGCACTCTTGTCCGACACTCGAGCTCGCTCCTCCGTCCGATAAGTACGTAAGTGCCGACTTCTGCAAGAGTTATGCCGGCGAGCTTCGATCAATAATACACTAGATATTACACTATTATACACTAGATAATCCCATACAAAAGTTCTCTTAAAACTGTCGCCACTTGTGTTTACGTAATTTTAGTTGACAAAAATTAATGTAAATTCAAACTTACACGCATGTTTTAAAGTCTAAATTACAAAGTGTCGAAAAAAAGTAAATTTACGACTGAGACTCGCCGCTAGGATAAGGAATGAGTAGAGTCGAACTGTCCAAGATGTTGTTTATACCTTCGACCAATAAAAGCACTAAATTAAGGATTACGAATAAAAATAAGTTGCTCAAGTGACCATGTTTTCACACCCTTATCTTACTATATAATCAAAATCAATTGCTGTCCGTTGGTCTCGCTAAAAATAAAAAACGGCTTGACAGATTTGAATAATTCTTATTTTATTATATTATACAGGCAGGGTTTAAAAAAAATGTTTACGTGGGAGGGTAGGTAGGGTAAGCAGATAGGGTACGTAGAAAAAATAATAATAATTAAAATATCAATACTACTCCATACATTCCCTGTTCCAGGAACAGTCGATGTTTGTTACAATAGTTGGCGCGTCGTCGAAAACGTTGGTCAAACACTCACAATATTTGGTAATTAATTCTGGTTTTACTTTAATGATATAAACTTACCGAGAAAAAGATATTCCTTTCAAAAACTTGGTGTTACGGTGGTTATTTGCACAATTTTTAAATGCAAACTGGGGCATTTTGACTTCTTAATGTTGGCTATGATTGGACCATACTAATTTGAAATAATACCACAACCGTAATTGTGCTCTTAATTTTCGGCCTGTTTTTGGAGTGCTTATCGAGAATCTAGTGTATTATTGATCGAAGCCGGCGAGCAAATACCAATGATAGATATCATACATGTTCCTTTGTAGCTCTAGGAATGTACGTTGTTCAATTCATTTACAAAACTTTGTTACTTTCTTTCATATGGGATTTCTAACTTGGTAAGTCTTAATACAGCCTCCCATTTAACACAACCCCCCATTGTACCGACGGCAGAACACACACAACGAGCCGAGGTCTCTATATTATCAAAATGATTTTTTCTTGTTACATTTTATATTGTAATTAGCGTTAACGGAATCACGGCCGGTTGCCGTTTGCTACTAATATTATAAATGTATAATATGTTTGAATGTGCGTCCAACAATCACGCTCAGACGACTGACGGATTCTACTGATTTACAGTATGGAAGCCGATTATGTTGTGTGGAACAGGACGTGCAATAGTTTCACTTCTCGGTTGGTTGTAAAACCAGACGTATACTATACTAAGGACACCAGGCTCTATAACCAGGTTACAAAACAAGGAAACGATAAGTCATGTGAGCGCCGCGCCGTCACACGCGACGCGCCGTATTTGTTTGCTTAAAAAAATTGGCACAGATTCGAATTGGCGAACCTCCCGTCGCGGTGACCGATAACATAGAGGTACCCTTATCGGTTACTGGTTACACGTGAAGTAGACAAGTAGGTGCCGTATATTGAATATGGAGCTGTTATTGTGGCATAACAGGGGCGCGGTGGCGCGGTCCGACGGCCGGCGGACTGATACTTCCTTTGCTTTTATCATTCGACACATTTAGCACCCATTCCATTCGACTTATAAATTTTATTATAATACGAGTTGTATCGTCCGCGCCACGCCATCGTCACGCCACCGCGACGCCACCGCCACGCCTTGTGAGTGCATGTAATACTATACGGCCGCGACAGTACCGAGAACTCAAATTTAAGCTTCCCCTGAAGTGAGTGATGAACCCACTCAACACAGGATAGACCTGTACGTGCAGATCATATAATCTGGCGTAATTTGTATTCTGATAAATATGAAGTAACAGTTCCGTATCAGTGTACGCACAGTATTTAATTATTGATTGATTAAGCAGTTAAATGAACAACAAGTACGTACGTACAACAGCAATGAAACCTGTAACGATCGCCAAAACAACGCATACGTACATATATATTTATGTTAGAGACAGTGTGTTCGTGTGTTCGAGACTCGAAGCGATCGCGATCGTGAGTTTAAGATTGTAATACTTGAGAGCGCGCGGTGTAAAGTGTACTTTTATTTTATATTATCATTACATATTCATTTCACTATCGTGTCATTCTCTCACCATAGAGATTACAAATTATAATACGAACGGCAACAGTTTGTTATGATAAATTTATGAAATATTTTCTGTTTTTCTATACGTTTGTCTTTTTCTTCATCTGATACTTTAGTATGGTTGTAAAATAGTATTATACTTTGATTAGTTAAAAATGATAAAACATCGATTATTGTCATGTAAAAAGAATAAGTTTTTCCATGATTATTATGGTGTTGCTTTTCTTTTCGACAATAGGGATTTATATGTATATAGTAAATACAAAATAAAAAGCATATCCAAGAAAAATATCGATATTTAAAAACAATCTTTAAGACTTCGATTTTTTTGTGAACAGTTTGTTTCAATTCGATTTAAAATCGATCTTTTTCGGAATGAATCGTTCTCCCTAGACTACACGGTAGCGCGCGCGGTACTCACCGTCACGTTGTTACGGTCCGACATATCCAACAGCAGAGTGCGCTAGCACGGCACGGCACTGCTGCACTGCACAGCACTGCACTGCACGGCACGACACGGCACGGCAAGGCTCGGCGCAGCACGAGACTGACTGACGGGATTGGTATCACAAAGGGACCGAACGCTATCACACCGTTATCATAATACCGTTAATTAATTTAATAATATCTTACGATCTTATCGCAGCTTTGTATTCCTATTTATTTCAAATAACAATCAAACTGAAGGTGCGTGTTTGTTCGCAACCGCGGTTGTCGCTAACTCGCTATTATGCACTGCTAATAATATATTTATTATGTATCTTCGGATATCTAGACTGTTGTGACTATCTAGATATTTAGACCATATATTGGAGCTGTCGTGCCAAGATCTTACTTTTATGCTGTGGCCTCATACGTCGCGTATACATGGCGTCGCGATAATGTTCGAGTTCCGTAATATCGGCTACGCTATGTAATTGCTAATAAAATCTAAAACATTCCCGTTTGTGAAATTTGTTCATTCCCTATTGAAATAATAAGCTGTATGAAGCGTACACGGTACAGTTTACCTGCGCAGGTCCACTGTACGGCCGGAGCGCGTCACGTCGTAGTCGTGATCCGATCGCCTACGCAGGTGCACAGGTCTATACCAATACACGCTCCGGTCTACCCGCGCAGCCACAACTCCGGACCGTAGCATGTGAGGCCAGCTTTAGGTAATTTACGCTGACATGAGCGCACTACGCTTGACATGTGTCGTAGATAGCGCGGCGCGCGAGGGCGAGGGCGAGGGTGGGGGTGGGGTGTGCGCGAGGAGGGGACCGCTCTTTTGATCTACGAGAGTTTACCTGGAGTACTTAGCGGGATCTTGAACTGCCATGTTCTGGTTTTTATGTTAATTCTTTAACTTAGTTTCTTTGGCACTATATTATGTAATGCGTTATATAGTTTGGTTACTGTGCATACGTGAAGTGGATTATAAATATAAACTGAAAACATTCACTTTGATATGTCACAAAAACTCCCTAGATAGTTTGAATGTTAACCATCTTGTCGGATACACTTTGAATGTTTAAAAAATATTACGAAGACTTAAACACTTTGACACTGGCAAGTGCTTTATGCGGCAGCAAATAAAGAAGAAGAACAAGAGAGTTTACCTACAATAAAGCGGAACTGCATTTAGCTCTCGGAGTATTAGCGAACAATTGGCTACATGCATCGCGATAACTACAGAGTGCGACGAGTGCGACGCGACACGTCACGTGCAAGCAACTAGGATTCGGTACTTCCGAGTAAACAGCTCGTTGCACAATATTTATCTCTAGACACACGGCAATGTGTCAGCAGGTTCGGAACGGCCGACGTACCGGCCAGTATGTATATTTTTACACGAACCATTTCGAGATACATTCGACCCTTCCATAAGTATTTAAACTATTCGACCTGCATACTTGGACTTTTGTACATTAAATAAACCTCTCTTGAACACTTAGAATTCCAAATTTCACGAATACATCCATTATAATAGTTCTTTAGTTATTATGAGTTGAAAAGTAGCATTTTATCACTCGCTGACTATCTCATCTCACTCATCAAAAACCTAGGCCTATTCTAGATGACTCAGAAATTGAAATTGACATCAAGGTGGATCATTAAGCATATCCAAAACAAAAAAATAATATTTAAATAGTACTATTTTCAGCAAAATAATACTTATGAACAGCGTTTCCATCCGTTCACCAATAGATGGCGTCGTGTCAAGTTATAATAATAATAAGGTTGAACTACAACGGTGTTTCCATTCGCTCACCATTACTAGATGGTATTGTGCTGCTTTTCAAAAAGTAATGATATCCCAACAAAAACATAAAATGTATGTGTAAACATAAGGGGCAAAGTTCGGTAGAAACTTCGGTAGTCAAGCTGAGACGTAACGGGTACCGAGTTCCATAGCAGTTCTGTTAATAATATCTATAGGAATGTATGTTCCTCAATTCATTTACAAAGCAATTTTTGCCACTTTCTTTGTTATGAGATTACTACTTAGCAAGTTTTAAATAACGAAATGTATTTCCTGAACATGTAAAAAGCCTGAAAAAGGAAAGTTTTCAGCAAAATAAAATCAAGCTAAGAGTATGTGAAGCACTGCATAAATTAGAATTTGTCAATAAATAATTTCTTCCCTCTTTTAGCGTCCCGATTTTTTTTTTTTTTTTTTTTTCGAACTGACTATGCTGTTGGCCCGGGGGCCTTAACAGTTTCACCGGACTTGTTGGCGAGCGCTTAAGGCACTCAGCCGAGAAATTTTGGGCAACATGCGCAAGGGTGCCAAAGTGGCCGAACCTCGGCTTGAGCTGTTGCCGTATTTGCAACATACGCGACCTAGCTAAATTCCTACGCGAATTCGAGCTAACTAACTATACATGTATGCATGTCTCTTGCCTCCTGGGAGGGAGGAAGAGACACGCGTACATGTATTTAGTGATCTGAAAAATTTTCTAAGGCTAACTAACCACAAAAAAGAAAAAAAAAAGGTCCCTTACAAGACCTATGTACCTGAGTGTAGTGCATGTGTGTTCATACAGTGTAATGAATGTATGTCGGTAGCTAGTGATTGCAGTGTCACTGTATCGCGCGAGCAGCTGGCTTGAGGGCTCCCTAGCGGGGGAACGGACCTAGGCTCAAGTCGCTGCAGGAGAAGGCGGTCGAGATATGTGTGCGGGAGCGAAGTTTGCCGCCCGCCCCCTGCGGAGCGAGCGGTGATTACGCGGGCGTGGGCGCAAACACGCTTGGTTATTAGATACGGGCGGGAAAATCGCGTTCGCTTCCGTGATTTTATCATCGGGGTCAGATAAAATGTCGCGCGGGCGTCTATATTTGTTAGACATTCGGATGTCTGGATTCGGGTTCTGAGATGCGGCTGCCACTACTAGCTGGTTAGAATGGTTCGACGCTTTTTCAAAATAATTATTTGATAGGGACTTTATAAATGATTCGATCGAAGGTATTTCCATATCTTTATGGAGATCTACGTTCCGAGCGAACCAAGGGGCACCGACCGCCCTTCTCAAAAAGCGGTTCTGAACTATTTGTAACTTATTGAGGGTGAATTTACTTATGTGAGCAAAGACTGGGGAACTATAAGTTAGGATCGGTCTGATACAAGTCTTGTAGAGCGTGAGCTTATGTCTGAGGGACATTTTGCTCTTCGAGCACACGAGAGGGTGCAGGCGGCTTGAGACCATACCGGCTTTCCTTCGCACTCTATCGATATGTGCCTTGAAATTTAGGCGTTTATCCAGTGTGACACCCAGATATTTGATCTGGTTGGCCCACGGGATAGCCACATTAAATAGTTTGATAGCGGGAATTTTAACTAATCTTTGAGTGGGATGAAAGAGGATAGCGCTACTCTTATCGGGGTTAATTCCTATGCGCCATCTACGGAACCATTCGCCTAGCTTATCTACGGCTTTTTGGACTCGTAGCCTGAGGGTTTGTCTGTTCCACGAGGAACTAAACAGGACTGTGTCATCAGCGTAGGAACCTACCTCTACCTCGGGGAGGCGAGGGAGGTCACTGATATATAAGTTGAATAGAGAGGGCGCCAGAATGGAACCCTGGGGAACACCTGAGCGTATGGGATGAGGCTCAGAGAGAGCACCCTCTACTCGGTAGCAGAAGGTCCGGTCAGAGAGGTACGCGTGTATGATTTTAACTAATCTATCCGGGATTTGAAGTTCCAAAAGCTTGTGGACTAAACCGGCGTGCCAGACCTTATCGAAGGCCTTGGCGACGTCGAAGAAGACCGCAAGTGTAGGGCGAGGTTTTGGGTCGCGGTTGAAGTTTTGAAGAATGTGCTCCGTGAGGCGGTGCACTTGGTGGGTACAAGAGTGTTTGGCACGAAAACCAAACTGCTCAGGTGGTAAAAGATTTTTATCTGTGACTATTGACTGGAGCCGGTTCAGAAGGAGCCGCTCATAGACTTTTCCTAACGTGTTAAGGAGACTGATAGGGCGATAGCTGTCGGGAAGCGACGCTTTTTTGCCAGGCTTGTGAATACCTATTACTATGGCCTTTTTCCAGACGGCTGGAAAATGGCAGTGGGCTATGGCTACATTGAAGATGCAGACCAAAAGAGCTATGAGGTGATCAGGAAGAAGTTTGAGTACTTCGTTCCTGATACCGTCGGGACCAGGTGATTTTCTAGGCTTAAGGCCTTTAATGGTTGACATAACTTCCTCAGGCGTGACCGAGTCCAAATCATCTGTCGGGGGGACCGCGAGGGAATTTGTTACCGCCGATTCTATCGAGCTTACGAACTCGGAATCGATGTTAACGCAGTTCGGAGAGCATTGATTTTCAAGGCTCTCGGCAAGGCATTCTGCTTTTTCAGCGCTATCGAAAGCGGGAGGTTTGCCGGGGCCTTGATCTAAGGGGGGCATGGGGACTGTATCGTCACATTTAAATGTGCGTGCTAATTTCCAGAAAGCCAGATGGGATGGTTGGATACCCTCGAGTAGGGCCCCCCATCTGGCATTACGGATTTCGGAAATGCGGCTTTTTACCGTTTTCCGAAGTGAGTTTAACCGCCTACGATTGTCCGCAGTCGGGTATGAATCGTGTGCTCGAGTCGCGGCGTTCTTTTCCGTGATCAGCGCTCTCACGTCGGCAGGAAGTATAAAGCGGCGTTCGTTCGCCGCTTGCACCTCTTTCGAGGCCTTACTGACGGCGTTTTGGAGATGGCTGACCAGGGAATCGATCGCCACATCGGCATCGGCTGTCGATTTCAACTCGTCTGGGACCCTATCCAAACTGGAGGATGAGGGATTGTGCAATAGGTATCTGTTTAGCTCCGCATAGTCCACCACCTTGACGGAGGAGGGATGCTGGTCAGAAGGCTGACCTAGGTGGAGAACTACGGGTCGGTGGTCGGAGTCTAACTCATGTACGACTTGTATGAGTCTTATATTGAGAGAGACATTTTTTAAAAGTGCTATATCTAAAACAGATGGACGACAATCGTCCTGAAAGTGAGTGGGCTCTGAAGGAGCGATGACATCAAAGTCGAGAATGGCAGATAGATCCTCCAGAATCCTCCCGTTCGGGGAGGTAGTCGGGTTGTTCCAGATGACATTCCCGCAATTGAGGTCACCCGCTATAATAACTGAATTACCTAGTGCAAAAAGAGCCTCCAGATCTGACCTGAGAAGCCTTTTGTTCGGGGTGTGATAGGCAGAGACGATTATGATTGACGAGTGGCCAGTCATACCGAGTCTGCAAACAGATACCTCTATACTGGAGAGTTCGGGAGGTTCTATTGATATGCAGTATAGAGAGCGTTTATAGTATATGAGGGTGCCTCCGCCGTTAGCGTGGACCCGGTCGTTCCTAATAATGTTGTAGTTCGCGATTCGGGGATTGCGAGCACTGGGTTTTAGGAATGTTTCTTGGACTAGAAACACGTCTATTTGGTGCTCTCGGAGGAAGGCGGCAACTAGATCACGCTGAGGTCTAATTGATCGCGCATTAAAAAAGGAAAGGCACAAACTCTTAGGTTTGATCCGATCCATTTTAATTTTGACTATGTGAGGCGCGGACAAGCCGTTGAATAGTGGCGGCTATGCCCGGGAATTGGGTTATTGCGTTGAGCAATCCTAAGTCCTAATTGGAGTTAATCACCGCGTTGAATGCGATGATTTCTTGCACTTCATGCACAAGAAGAAGCTGGGTGAACCACTCCTTGCCAGCCAACGAGAAACCGAGGGCTGAGGTGGCGGGGGCTGCCGGGGCCGGGACGGCCTTGACAGGCTTGGGTTTGATTAATGAGGCCGGAGGGGCCAGTACGGGTGGGAGGGGTGCGAAAGGCGCGGAAGCTGGTGCCACTGGGGCTCGTGAGGTGCCTGGAAGGCTGGGGAAAGCCTCTAGAGACATTAGAGGCTGGATATGAGGCCGAGCGACAGGTACCTTGGGAAAGGTGGCCTGTCTGACTGGCTGGGGGCGTTTCGTGCGCGGGGCGCGGGGACAACCGCGATAATTTGCGGTATGTCCCGTTTGCTGGCAGAGAACGCAGCTGGGCGGGGTGGGAGTGCCAGGAGTGCGAGGGCACTCCTTCGTGGCGTGGTCGTCTAGGCACTTGACGCACCTAGCGCGGAAACAGCAGTTACGGGAAGAGTGTCCGTAGAGCTGGCAGTTGTGACACTGCGACGGGATTCTATTTTTGTGTGGCGGCTCAACGGTTATTCCGGTGAGACCGCACACCTCGGAGAGGTTAAAAATCGACTTGCCCTCCTGGGACTTGTCTAGAAAGACAAGCACCATATTGTATGGTGCCCTGGTGGTGTGTTTGTACATCCTGTGTACCTCACGAATTGGGAAGTTCTGCTCCTTAAGGGAGACTGAGATTTGGTCGGGAGTGATCTCGACCGGGATCTGACGGATAACCACTCGCAGGAGGCGCTCCTCCTCGAGGGCATAGGTGAAGTAACCTAGTCTGTTCGACCGCAGGAGGGAAGTGAGCCTCCTGTGGTCATCGGAGGTGGACACCTGGACCTGGATCCCTGAAGGGGTGTTCCGGGCCCCGGTGTAGTGGAGCTTGAGCTCCTTGCACTTGTCCGAGATTTTCGTCCAAGACGCTTTGTCTTGGATAGTGATTGGAGGCGGGCGGCGGGGTTTTTTCCCTTCAGTGGGTGCGGGGGCCGCAGTGGGCGCGGAGGAGGGGTCGGAGCGAGTGTTCTCGCTCGTTCGGCGTGCTTTTCCTGCGGCCTGAGGTGTAGGGGAAGAGGGCGGAGAGCCCCTTCCCTTCCTTTTGGTGGACTTGACGGTTATGAAACCGTCGCTTAGTATGGTCTCGTTGGGGACCGCGGTGTCCATCGCGGGGACATTTACGATTTTCCGCGCGAAAGGCGGCATTAATGATTGGATCTCCGGATCCGGAGATAAAGGCGAGAAAGAATTCGCCGTATTAATGAAAGTTCGCACTACGGGCGAACGTGACCGGGGACGCGGGAGAGAAGAGCTCTTAGAGCTCGAACGCGCCCGTGAGATAGACGAGCGCGAGCGCGGGGCACGCGTGTCAGGATGCGGGGGGCACGGGGAGCGCGGCGAGCGCGGGCGCGGCGCGGCGGGTACTCTGTTTGACGCGGCGGTGAGGGGTACGAAGTGTGCGGCGGGGCGGCATTTCTCCGCGGGGGTCTGTGCCGGCGCGGGACGGACGCGTGGGTACTTCCTATTAAAGGAAACCAAGGCGTCGGGTATGTTCTCCTTGAGAAAGGTACGGAGCCTCCTTAGCTCTAGGGCTTCTGCAGAATCGGCCATTCCGGTGGCGTGTGGAGGACTGGGGAAAAATTTGAAATTCGAATTCCGAATTCGAAACAAAATATAAACCTCCCCGCCGGAGGGGCAGGGGGGCGCGCCAAATAAAATTTAACGGACTATCCCGAGTCCGGCAAAGTGACCTGCGAGTCGAGGTGCAATGACACGCAGGAATGAGAACCTACCGGGCCTACGTGGAGGTCCCTATCAAGCCCGAGGCAGAGAACGCAGCCGGTATAAATACCTAGCTACGCCCAAACAGACACTCGGGGATGGATGTGTAGCAGGATCGGAAGGGTGGGAAGGAGACACTCAGGGCTTGACTATGACTCTATCAAGGGCCAAGGTTCCTGAGCCCGACCAAGTACTATCGTTTGCCTCTGAAGGAGGCAACCGAGGGGCGCTTGGGTCACGCACCCACTTGCCTTCTGTTGACACCGAGAGGTTTCCGGCAAGCGACCACTAAAGTGTGGATTTCGTCGAATAGAAACAATTGCACTTAAAAGTGCAGTTTGTTATTGTGTAGTGTACTGAAAGTACGCGACACAATGGGTACGAGCGAGACGGCGATATGCAGGTGCGGCGCAGGTGCGATGCAGGTGCGAAGCAGGTGTGCAGCAAAGCCGGTCGGTCGTAAAACTACACAAAGGCGGCAGAGAGCGGTCGTAAACACGTCCGTTCCCGACGGCGGTCGTGATCGGAATCAAGTCCTAGCGTCCCGACGAGAGTATAGCCATATAATAATATGTCAACCCTACGTATGTGGTGTGTAGCGCCCTCCCCACACTTCCGCAGCCCGCACCCCCGCGACCCAGTAGTGCCATAAGGCTCCGTAGTGTCATATCAGTAGTGTGTACCGAGTGATCATAATGTTATTATGTTAATTGTTTTATGGTATGTTTGTGTATTGACACCGCGCGTATTTACGTATAGCTTTGAACAAATGTTTAAACACTTGTTATCTAGGCGTACCTAACTTGATAGGTACCATGATTGATGCTGTGCTGCACTGAGCAGTAGTCAGAACCTAATGCTAGACCAACATGAGTATATTATATTATGTATTCGTTGTAAGAAATCGAATCTATTCATTAATTTCAAACTGCCACAAGTCCACTACATGTAAAATTTGGGAAATTAACGTTTTTAGTTTCGCGTTAGTGTTAAGAAATATTGTACAAAGAGTGATATACTGTGTTTACTATCGACTTGGTATAAGTATTTTAATGAACATTTTAACAATTACATTCATAAATACTCTACAATAGATAAAAAATATTGATATGAATCTTATGGACTTATAAAAATACTAACCTCTGTTGTACACTATGGGCAGAACTCAGGGTGTAGCATAGTTATGGTACATAGATATCTTAATTTTCATAAAATAAAACAAAATAAAGATCAAATAAACTAATTATTTATTCCATACATAATATTTATTACAAAATAAGCCATACACAAAATCTAACACATCATCCATAATGTATTCTTCGGTATTCTTTATGTCACTTTCGTCTTCCTGCACTTCCTGCAAATTAATATTATTTTAAAAACATGGAATACTTTTTCCAAAAGATAGTCATTTGTTTATTGATTAGTGTTACATTTTCATCGCATTTATATCTATTTTGTCATCATGGATACGTTAAAAATTCGAGTAATTATGGAATATGAGTACCGTCGTGGCAGTAACGCGGCACAAGCGGCACGCAACATCAACGACGTTTACGGAGCTAACACTACAAACCAACGCACCGCCTGTTATTGGTTTGATCGCTTCCGTTCTGGGAATTTCGACCTGAAAATTGAACCTCGCGGTCGTCCGAAGACTTTGGTCGACAATGACGAATTAAAGGCGATTGTGGGAGCTGATGATACACAATCTACGGCTGAATTAGCAGCAGCATTCGACGTTAGCGTCAAAACAATATTGGTCCATTTGCGTCAAATTGGCAAGGTAAAAAAGCTTGACAAATGGGTGCCCCACGAACTCAATGATCGCCAGCGCGAAGTACGCGTCAAGACGTGCCTTGCACTGCTCAACAGACACACAAATGAAGGAATTTTGAACCGCATTGTTACCTGCGATGAAAAATGGATTCTGTTTGATGTCCGCAAGCGCTCAGCAAGTTGGTTGGATCCTGGTTCAGCACCTAAACAATGCCCTAAACGAAAACTTACCCCTAGAAAAGTGAGTGGATTTGCAATTAATACAAACTATAGATAAAGTCAATAGAAAACAATATTATTCATGTTATTGGCTCGCAGGTTGCACACATAGCAATCCCCTCAGGCTAACAGCGTAGTCAGTTCGGAAAAAAAAAAAGACTCCTTAGTTAATTATTTTCAAACAATAAAACCGTCCGGAACGATGTCGGTTATATCGAAAATCATAATTTTCCTACGGCAGCAAAAAAAAATACGAGCAATCTGAAAAACACTTAGAAGCTTTCCCTTAAATTGATTAACTATGTATTGTCGTTAGTTTGAAACTTTGGTAATAGACGTGTAGCGTGGTGAGTGGAAGTGTACCAGTCACCAGACTCCACACGGCGGGCACACTCTACACACTCCTCAATGCTATGTACGAGTATAGTAAGTAACATCGGAGACGGAGAGTCTGTGTGTACGGTCTATATGGGCCGGGGTAGGCGGGGAAGCGGGGCGACGGGAACCGAGTGATCAACACAAGCTGATCTTCCGATTAAGGAACAATAAATATAATCATTTATCATTCAATTGTAAAGTAATGTGAAGGTTCACACGGATGCACGCTCTGTCTGCGCGGCGCTCGGTGTGCGAGGAGCGCTCGGTGTGCGAGGAGCGCTCGGTGTGCGAGGAGCGCTCGGTGTGCGAGGAGCGCTCGGTGTGCGAGGAGCGCTCGGTGTGCGAGGAGCGCTCGGTGTGCGAGGAGCTCTCGACTTTCGAGTCTTACATGAAATTGAATTCAGTGTCCGATGAATGTCGGACAACACTTACGGTGCGTACAGACAGGGATGAACGAAAGCTATGAACCAAAGGCCAACGTGTTGGTGTGGACGTTTTCACGAACGCAAACGAACGCCAAATAGGGTTCGTTTATGTTCGTTTGTGCTCCGGCCGCGTGTTGGTATATCAGAGAAAATGAGCTCGAAGCTCGAACGACTAGGGCTGTTAATATTTTTTAAATATCGGGTTACCAATATACCGATGTCTTTAAAATATATCAATATCGGGGATCAGTGTATCAAAAAAAAATATCGATATTTCAATACATTGCCTTTATTTAAAAATCAATCATAAGTCAGCTGAAAATGAGTTACACAGTTTATAATCCAGTATATGAATTAAACAAATGAAACTATAAATGTATGAAAATTTTAGATCATAGTTCTTAGTTAGCTGCGAGTCCGGCTGAATGTTAAATAAAAGTTCAAACAAAGTGCTTAATGTTTGAATTGAAATATTCACAAGTTACACGTTAATCAGAATGTGTACTGCTAAGTACCGAATGCAGAAATTATTATGTATACATGTGCTAGTCTTGTAGTCTACAACCGGGAGAAACTAGGAGGGACACTCAAAACATAAATATCCGTAACATGCACTTATAAGTATCTACACCAATCCCCCTACTAAAAAAAAAACAACAAATATGCTTAAATTAAAAATGTAGTAAACCGAGAGTAAATTAATTACTAAACGTACATAATTTAGTATTTATACATGTCAGGTAATAATATGCATTAACAAATTATTGATCTATTTTTACATGCGAACACATTTGTTTTATCTGTAACGATAAGGCACTCTTACGTGCATATTGTTCATCATGTACAGTGATACCCAATGCCTCACGCTTTATTATTTATTAAATATATCCACCCGTACATCTAAGGCTGTGTAAGTACACTACCTAATCGCCATACATTTTTATTTTAAGAAGGGGAATTATGTCCATACAGCCTAGCGATATACACTACGAAATAAAATTTTCTTTTAAGATAATAAGCAAATGATCTAGTGGAACTAGTGGGACAAACATAATACAGTTTAAATGAAGTACAGTAGATTAACTTTACGACTATGTTGTAGTTTAAATAATTTACGAGTAAACAGCTTGAGCGATTCACTTTCCCTCTGAATGAAGTTAACCAAAAATCTCCGCAAATGTTTTTGTACATGTTTTTATTAGGTATATCTATATAACTATAATACTATATAAAGCATTTGACGAAAATTAAATCTCAACAGGAAAAAAGAGGATCGACATTTTTGTGGTATTTCGAATAGTTTTAAAGCCTTAAAAAATATTTTGTAGATTCTTTGATATAATTATGAACCTGAAGCTGTGCAGCCGAGGTTAACTCGATGTTATCTATACATATTATATAATAAAGACCCTCCGCCGCGTCTGTCTGTCTGAACGCGATAAACTCAAAGCTAACGAACGGATGTCCATAAGGGTTCCATCAATGGACGGAATAATTCATGAGGAAGTTTTTAGGTGTATAATTTATTAACCTTTTGTGTAAACTTACTGAAATTATTGTTTATATGAATTATTAGTAAATTTATATTAATTATTGTTAATTTACTGAAATTAGTATTTGACGATTATTGTTGAAAATGTCGGAAAAAGTATGCCGGCTGGGAATGTTACTGACGGGCGCCGTGTAATCCAATAGACATCGAAGGCTTCATCACTTGAGAAATACAGGATTCCTGCGAGATTGGTCAAGAGTGTTTTAGCAGAGCAATTAACAATTGTTAAAGGTTCACTAGTTTCGCATTTTGAAGGCCGCAGCCCTTTAGTAACTAAAGCTGAAGCTATTTGATCATAATTGAATAGATTGAGTGAGAGGTCGACAAGCTCAGAATAAACATTATCCTTCGCAATATCGCTAAAAAAAATATTTTTATACCACGAGTCTAAAGACGTCGAAATGGTAAACAAAGATTAACTTTCCAGATTTGAAAACTATTTATTTAATTCAATTTTTAAAATTTGAATGGAGTTGATTATGATGTTATAAACAGTTTCGCCTTTTACGTAAACTGTTTATGTGTTGCTTCTTAAAACGGCTTAAGGATTGATATTTCAATACTCTATATCTTTAAATTCTTCCGATGATAAATGTGGAATCAAGTTTACCAAAAACTCTTAGGAATTTAATCCACTTTTTATACTTGTCTCCAACTTATGCACGGTGCAGTCAATATTTTTTAATCCGGCCAAGGACATGACACGCTTCATATTTACACATAACGCATAAATGATCGCAGCAATTTGTTATGCCGTGGCAGGTTAGGCTGAGAAGTGACACGCTCGCACTTGGCTCGGACCCAATATCAGTTATGGATGACATGTATTTCAAATCAGCCAAGAGAAGTTTAACTTGCGTCCTTTTAGTTACCGTGACGCGACTAGCTGCATCATTCTTAAGCTTTTTCAACAAAGTTGGAACGGCATATCTGGTAAGGCTATAATTTCGCTAATTCGGTAGATGATTTTCTACGATACTGGATATTTAGAGCCCCATTGCTTATTTTATATTAAGGTTTCCTGAATAGATAATTGTTTTTTCACTTCTTTCCGTTGTGTTTCCTGTGTATTGACCATTTTCGAAGCCTGAACCTCCGTTTCAGTACGAACTTGTTAGTTCGGATTGTTATCCATACTCATCGGAATGAAAGGTTTTCAAATTCGCAAGCCCGAGGTAGTACGTCCAATGCTGGTTTTTTTTTTTTTTGAAATATTGCATTTCGCGCTATCTCGGTCTTTAGACGTGAAACATCACCGTATCTCAATTTTCTTTCCCGGTGCCATTATACGAAAAACCTTTGGAATGGCTTAAATAAAATTAGAAACTCGTTGACTTCTTGATCACTGAAGTAATATTTACTGACAACTAAAAAAATACAAACAAAAGCGGCGAGTGAAAATCGATTTCTATTGGCCGAACGCAACACGCGATGACAACCTAATCGCCACCCTTTTCTACTTGTCGCGTTCTGTATGACATTTGTATTCGCAAAACACTCACATCATTTTATGAGAATGCGAATTTTCTGAAATGATGCAAATAATTCGCATATGCGAATGAGAATGATTATATTCGTAGCATCCCTATATCGAAGTTTGCCATCGATGTCTCCAATTGCGTCTCCATTGCTCTGTTCCTGAAGCATGTACTCTATTGCTAAGTCCTGTCCGTTCTACGTTTAAAGGGATTTTTTGGTCCGTAGTAGCCGATTGAAATCTTCACAGAATAACTATTTACACACTTTTTAACCTTAATACAGAATTAGTATGTCAACCTTGATATTTACAACAATTAATTAGCACTAATGTAAAAATTATTATAGCTAATTAAATCTGTATTATAATAATATATATAATAGCCTTTAGGGCTTGTAACAGATCCTCATCCTGTCAGTATATCCTTGAATTAAACAGTTGAAAAGAATAAATCGAAATTTTTCACAACGATATTTTCATCCCTAATTCATGGTTGCGTCTACAACGCGTTCGTCCATTCAAGACTCCGGAGCACAACGGAACGCCCACGAGGACTCGTTCGCATATGTTTGCCTTCGGAAATACATCCACACCTAATCATTCGCGTTCGTTCATTCGCTTTCGTTCACCCTGTCTGTATGCGCCATTAGTTGTTATTGAGTAACAGTGCAGTGAGCGGTACGGCGCGGCACGTCGGGCAGCGGCTGCAGCAAGCAGACGCATCGCACACACGGAACACCGATGATGCTAAATTATATTAGGCTTTTACCTATGAAACTGCCGTTTCCTCGAACAAGCCACTATGAACTGAAATATTTTGGTATTCACATGGAACTCTAAATTCAAAAAATTGTACTTTCAAACTAAGTATGTAACAATTATTATTTTGTTTTCGCATTTCAACGTCAATGCGGTGCAGTGCGGTGAGATGAAAACATTACAACGAATTGATGACAGGCAATCAATGTTCTCCAGCAACACATACTTAGGCAATTCCACTTCGTAACTGTGCTTAATATGCTTATAGAACTCATGATACTGTTAGGGAATTATCATTGTATCACATACATTGATTCAATCTGTATACTTCGCTTCAGGTACGTCAGGCTTGTAAATTCTTGCTTCTTCTGCTTTCTTCCTCTTGTGATTTTCATGTTTATATCAGAAGTAAAGTTTGTACAAGTTTCTTCGAACAAATTGTATTTAAACCATATTCTTCTTCTTTAATTTAAAATATCTTGTCGGTGCAGTAATCGCCACTGTTCCCTCTCCTCTGCCTTGTAAGACACTTCACTTGTTACATAAACTTCCTCCAGGTCTTCCCTCTAACTCGCTTTCCTTTAATTTTTGCTTATGAAATAGTCTAAAGGAACATTGTCGTGCCGTGTCAAGTGTCCAGTCATCTTTCCTCTTCTGTTATGTTTCCCAACAATTAAGTCCGGTTAATTTACATACATTTCTAATTCTCTTATTTTATTCCGGGTAATTTACATATTTTTTTCAATTCTTTTATCTTATTCCGGTTAATTTTTTTCCCAATTCTCATATCTTTAAGCTAGTTTTTTAGTTTTTAACACTAATTTTTGGTTAGTTCTACCACTTCATACGGAGAAGCCCTTGGTTTGCCCAAAGAACAAGCGTATACCGTTCATGTGGTATATAAATAAGTTTTACTTTTTGATGTCCGTTCTATGAATGCATGAACACTTGGTATCTGCCTCGTTCTCGGTAAGTATATGCTCTTCTTATAGGAATCGATAACACCCATCTATTTTACATCTAAATCTTCGTCGTTCGAAAGATCGCCTGAAGCGTTTAAATTTAAAAAAATATATATAGCGCCATCTCTTGGAACTATCTATACATATAATAAAACTGAAGTATCTGTTTGTAATGTCAAAGTAACATGTTCTTACTAAATGCATATGAAAGTAACCTACACACAATAACTACAACAAAAAACAGATTTTTAATATTTTTGTCAGTCTGTCTGTTTGTTCCGGGTAATCTCCGTAACATTTGGACCGATTTCACTGGCAGATAGCTGATGTTATAAGGCAAAATTTAGGCTACTTTTATCTAATAAAAATAATGAAAATTCCGAAAATAAAATATTTTTTTAGTAGTCCACGCGAGTGTAGCCGCGGGCACAGCTAGTCATAAATAAGATGTGACCGGTGTGAGATGACAAACAGACAACCTTGTAAAAGAGTGATATTTTTCTACAAAGAAGATATATTCTAAAAGTTAGTAAGTACATATAAATTGAAATGCAAATAACAAAAAACGACAAACGTAAAAATCATTTGTATTTATAATATATTTGAACGCGTCGCTGTCTTATAATAAGACTCCATGCTTCATTTAACTTCTTTAGCATCGTTGCGATTTGAAACTCGATGAAACGAAAAAACGACAGTAAAACAGACAACCATTTACATTTATAGAATTTAGCCTACGAGAGAATGAGATAAAATACATTATGCACGGTTAATCCTATAAGTCCTGATTTTCATGATTGCGATCGTCGTCGGTTTGGCCTAGTGGTGTGAGACGACCAGACTTCATACGCAGTACGCACGAGTGGCCGATAGTTAATCCCGCTGATTTAGGATATTTAAAAATATTTTTTAAAGAACATATTTTTTATTTTTCTGAAGGTTTCACTTCTGATACGTGTAAACTGCCGCATAAATATTTTTTTAATTAATAATTAAATTAAAACTCTTCACTATATCAACTACAGCCTTACGGCGACCGCGCGCCGCTGCAAACAGCCGTACGCTGCGCATACGCATGATTCATCTTTGCCAAATGTTGAGACAACAGAAAAACAAAATTATTTTAATAATGTTAGAAGTTTATTTTGTGAGTTATTGTTGACTTATTGGTGATATCAAAATAGTATGATTTATAATTGTGCGTTTTATCGTAGTTCGCGCTACTCTTTACGAATAGGTAACAAGGAATTTTTGTTGTTCAAACATATGACCACTCCCGACTACAGTCGACTGCATTACTCATAGATAATACACTAATATACATTATTGCCTTATTACATTTGGACGATATGACGCAACCAATTTGAGGGGGGGGGGGGGTAGCATGACCGCAGGATCGTGCATAGACACGACTAGTTCTTTTAGCTCCAAGTAGGGCCATTTTAGGACCACTAGGCGATATTGTGACGTGCGGTCTGCCCTGTCCTTACGTAATTAATATAAGAGTCAATGCCAAACTGTAAAAGATTGAGCTAAATAACGCAGCTTTTATGTTAGGGCAATTCTCCAGTCATTGCGAGTACTGTATAGTCTAGTGAACAAGTTCACAAGGGTGTTAATTCGAGATAAAGCAACTAAAAATATGAACGATAGCTAATTCGATTCGGAATTACATTTAGAAAAATGTATCTCGAGGACGTAGGATTAGCACATAACTGCAAACGTTATTAACAAAATAAGATAAAAAAAATGGAAAGAGATTCTTAAACAGGAGGACAATTTTGTTAAAAACTTTTTTAACAATTGTTTTGTTATTGCTGTTTTCGCACATAAAAATGTCAATAAGTAACGCTGGATACAGATTTTTTTAGCTAGTTTGTTAAGACATTGTTTATAAACAAATATACAAGATTAATATTAAAAATAATTTAAGATTAATATTAAGAATATTTTTTAAAAAATATCATTTTAATTTAAAAAATATATAGTATGTGTATACTTTCATCGCGTGATCTTGTTCAGTATACATGTATAAAAAGAGCTTCAAGAAGCAAAAAAGAAATAGGCCAATTAGGTATTTAAACTTTTGTCATCATTTGTGAAAATGGAAATTGGAAAAAATTGTTACTTAACAATTGAATAACTATTTTAAAAATGGATATAAAAAAATCCAACGTAGCTTTGTTATTTCAAACTTTTAAATTGATATTTAATACTATAATTTTTTTCTTATGTGATATATTGTTTTCAGCGGTGCGTAAAAGTGTAGTCTCATTTCATAGGCGTAAAAAGTTATTTTCATTATTTCTTAAAAATTTATAGTTTTTTAGTTAGTAACGAAAAACTAGATGTCCTTTTTTTCAACTTAATTTGTTAATAACATTTGCAATTTTTTATGTGCTAATACGTCCTCGAGTTACATTTTTCTAAATGTCATTCAGAATCAAATGAGCTATACCTATCTCTTGTTTTAGAAGCATTATCTCGAATTTACACCACTTTGAACTTATTGACCAGACTAGTATAGAAGGCGGCCACACAGCTTCAGCCCGTACAACCCACTCTTTGTTTAAACTGTCCTCTATATGGAAACGGCTAAGAATCATGTCTGTAATATTAATATGTATATCCAAACAAAATGCTTCCTAAAAATTATTAACGGAACCGGTAAAAAAAAGAATACAATAATGACTTAATGATTGTAATTTTGTAGTCAAGACGGCGCGGAGCGGGGCGCAATGACTAAATAATTATTTCGTTTTGTAAACAACCCGAACAAAACATTTCCTATGTTTGCAAATTCTTTGAAAATTGATAGTTTTTCTAATGTATCAAATTTTATAATGGACTCCCGTTATATTTGATGTTATATTCGTCAATATAAATAAGCTCTGGATGAGTGAATAAATGCCTTTGTTTTCTTTACTTTAATAAAGTTGTTTATGCTATTACAGTTATTTGAATGGAGGTTGCTCTGAAAAGCCGTGGTGTGTCGCGTGAGGAGGACAAGACAAGACGAGTGAGGAGAAAGGAGGGTGCGGGAAAGGTGAGCGTATTCTCTGACATCTTCTGTCGCGAGTTCGCAACACCACAGTTACATAAACCTGCTAGTTACGTCTTAGAATACACAACACGATACAACACTGTTTATGTGACGACACGGCTCATCTCAGTGCATCGCGCTTGCCATTTAACTATTTATAACTTTTATTGGTACATAAACGCTCTGATGTATTGAAAGTCAACTAGTTCCACGTTGAGGTGTCGCGCTCGCGATGTCGTCTGAATCCGAACCTCGGTTGTTGTGTAGAAGCCGTGCAACTTAATGCGGCGCGACTCACAATACCGACACAATGAAGTTTAAGTTTTAAGTATTCATTAAATTAGCGCGTTCACATTAAATAGCTAATTAAAGTGTAACTGATGCCTACGATGAACATAGTCTAGTCGCGATCGCGTCCGCGCGACAGCTCGGCCCCAGCCACGGCTCTCTCGCTAAATAACTGTTTTTGTTAAAAGGAATCTAACGAAAAGTTCACCGAGTCGACCGAGCGCACTCGACTAGAAGGTCGCATCGCATCGGCATCGTCGGCTACCGTTAGCTGCCCTAATAGCAGTCGTTTTCTGACTGCTAAGGTGTAGACGCGCAATGTTGCCACAGACCGCGGAGGGTTCGGTGTCTGGTCGGCGCAGGCGGCAGGAGTGTGAGACGCGACTCGCAGGAAGCTTACCTCGGGTAGTCGGGTATCGGTAGCCGCTAGAGATGACGGGCGCGCTGGCCGAAGCTCACCATGGGGCACAAACTCATGCTCGCTAGGTCGACGACCTGCCTATAACTGTACAACACAGAACGCACACTAACACTGCGGACTCCGGACGGAAATCGTTCAATTACTAGCACTACCGACTCGCAAAGCGTCGCGGGACGTACTGCCTCCCGCCGCGGCCCGCCGCACTGTCGCCGCGTGCGCCTGCGGCCTTGAACACCCCCCGCCAGCCCCGCGCCCACTGTGCGCGCCCGCAGTGGCCGCCCGCCCCGCGCGAAACCGGTCTCAGCGAAATTTTATACTTATAGATAATAATACGATTACATGAAAAGTTTATCAGATAAGTAGACGCACCATTCAATGCTTATCAATTCAAATGAACCCCGCTGTAGGGTTCAGTTTTCAGTTTGACTGTGGAACTATGTGACCTAAACTAAACGCAGCTCCTCGTAGCACTCCAGATAGGCCGGACGCACTGTCGTGCACTTTAACATCCGTTCTGACCACACATTCGACCTGAGCTTTCGATGAAGGAAAACATCTTGAGGAAACCATAGCATAGCGGTAGGGCTTTTTCTAATGCCCGCCTGGCTAGTTACCACCCTCAAGATGACAATCTGTCACGAAGCACCAATAGGTGCACGAAGCATCAATTTTTAGGACTATTGGGGGACACACAGAGTATTTTTTTTTTGTAAATGGATTAATAGTGGTTCGAGCACAAGGGTTTTTTATGATGTGCATGGGGAGCAAGTAATTTGGTTAGTTCAATTCCAAGAAAACGCAATGTGCGCGTTTTCCTCAAAAAAGTCTCCGTTTTCTCCCCTTCCCTTTTCTTCAGAACCTCTCACTAGCAATGCGTGACAGCCTCAATATCCTAGGTGTGGATCTTCGCAGCAACCTCAACTCCAGGGATTACATCGGGAGTGTCATCTCCACTACATCTCGGACTAGGAATCCTGAACAGGGTGTGACGGTTTTTCACGCCCGGTCCACTGTACCTACTTTATTATGCACATTCAGCCGTGTATGGAATATTGTTCGTATCTCTGGGATGGATCCGCAAAGTAACTTCTCGATGCTCTGCACAGGTTGCAGAGACGGGCTGTTCGCATTGTTAATGATACAGACGTTATCCTATGCATCGAGCAGCTTCAGCTTCGTAGGAACATCGCTTCGCCAAGCGTGGTCTACCGTCTGTATTATGGTGAGTGAACTGAAGAACTGTTCAATCTAATTCCCTCCTCTCCTTTCCACAACAAAACCACACCCACTGTACTTGGTTTTACGGTAACCTCCATCTCGGCACGAACTAAAAAGTTATCTATGTCTTATCTTTGTTGTACCGTGAAACTGTGGAACCATCTTCGGGCCAATGTGTTCCCTCCTTCTTACGACATCGGGTCCTTCAAGCGTAACGTGTGGAGATATTTAAGCAGGCCGGCATGACAGCGGCGACAGCCGATGGATTTCGTTTTCTTGGTGGTCGCCGTTGTATTTGGATTGTACTGTGCTTACCATCAGGGACAGCATAGTCAAAGTGACGAGATATTATAAATAAACAAACGTGTGTGTCTCGGGATCAAAATGATGGACCCATGTTTCGTCCTTTGTTACGAGACGAGGCAAAAAGTTTTCAGAATCTTCTTGAAACTTGTCCAACAATATCTTCGAAATGTCAAGTCGATTTTGTTTCTGACTGTCGGTTAGCATTCTCGGCACCCATCTTGCGGAGACTTTTCTCATATTCAAAGATTGTTTCAATATGGATTGAATTAAGTATCGGATGGTAACTATTCGATCGTTCAATACAATTTTCTCGACTTTATCAACATTTTCTTGGGTGACTGACGTCGATGGACGGCCGCAAGGATGTTCGTCTTCTGTGCTCGTTCTCTCTACTCGAAATTGAGAAGCCCACCTTGCGACAGTGGAATACGGCGGAGCAGACTCTCCTAATGTTGCCTACAAATCGCAATGAATCTCTTGCGTCGTTAACTTTTTTAAACAGAGGTATTTAATAACGGCTCGCACTTCGTTTTGCTCCATTTTCGAGAACACGTCCTGACACGAAGCAAACAAATGACTACATTCAGAAAAAAACAAAAGAAAATCGAATTTTTTTTCTTTATTAATATTACAAATATGTATCTGAGCTATGCCTGCCAGTATTTTTTTTTCTTACCAAATTAGTCAGATCGCGACTTAATTGCATACGCGCAACAGTCCGAGCCGAGGTCCGGCCACTTTGGCACCCTCGGATGTTGTTGCTTAGCTTTCGTGGCTGAGTGCCCTAAGCGCTCGCCCCCAAGCCCGGTAAAGCTGTAAAAGCCGTAAAGGCTCCAGGGCCCCTCAGGCTAACAGTGTAGTCAGTTCGAAAAAAAAAAAAAAAATCTTACCAAGGAGTATTTCGTTCTCACTACTTTTTGATCCCTCCCAGTATGCTCACTGTCAACAGTATATGTCTATCGCACACTAAAAACTGAGTAGAGAGCGTCTGTCCGAAATACGACTAGCGCTGTGGGTTAGAGTGAGAGAGGAAGAGCCTGCCTATCGCTGCGGTATACGTGAGAGAAAGGGAAGCCAGACAGACTGGCGCCGTTATGCGTTACGTTACGAAGCCGTTTATCCTCCCAAAAGATGTTATCACTTCAAAAAAATAACATACCCGTCGTCGACTATAGACAATACTTTTAGTAAATGGTAAATTATAGGGAAGAAATGTTGTATATGTATGTTTGTAATTATGTAGTGGCTGCGCCATCTTTTAAAGCTTGTGTAAGACTTTAATAAAGGCAGTGCGTTAACGACCGCTACCGTGTTATCATTCCACGTTCCAAACTAACAGCGTGGAAGGTCACTTCAGACGATATGTGGCTCATGTTCAGCAAGTACATCACATAAGGTGTTTTCCTGATCTTTGAAAGTTGGGCCGTCTCATCGGTCTGACAAAGGGCAATGGTAAGCAACTTAGCGACCCTAAAACATATAGATCGATAACTCTGGTGCCTATTTTAGGTAAGATATTGGAACGCGTAATAGTTTCCTGTGCTTCCTGTTTGTACCTATATATCTTAGATATCAAACACGGGTTCACTCGCAGTCGTTCGACAATGTCAGCGCTGAGCCGGCTTAACGTTATTAGTTCGAGTACTACAGTTCCTTTTGGACGAGGTTTGGTTCATTTCACATGCGAAAGTTTTAGGGGCAAAGGCCTCCAATTGCTTTGGCAAGATGTCGTAGGTTTTAGCGACCAGATGGAGCGTGAAGTACCGGGTCCTCAGATTTCATATAAGGCGGTTTTACATACGCAGCCGCAGTATAGTACCGATTCTCGTCCAACTTCGTGGTTAAAAGAGCGTTACTTCGTACGCAGAGACCGGCTCTTATTTTGTTAACGAAGGTTTACAGGTCATGTAGCTTCGCATCGTTACCTTAGCTTGCAGGGGTCTTCCTGCCGACATTGAAGCCTGTCCTGCAGGACTGATCACTGAGGACGGGCACAAATTATCCCCCAGGGACTAACGGAAACTTAAATGCGAAGTCAGGAGAGATATCTTTGCCACTTGGCACTATGGCACTTTCGCTCTGACCGAACCCACAAATAAACTAAACAGAAAAAATTAAATTTAATAGTTGTTTTCAAAACAATACAGTCGTATTATCTTTAAATGGTCCCCATAAATAAACCATTTGTAGACGTTACACACTTTCCAAGTGCTTTTATTACGCACACTTCTGCAGTCATAGCAGTGGCCGACGAAATAACTTCGTACCGAACCTGGAGTTATCGGGTGATTTCATCTGTTTGAAAAATGCAAATACAGTTTTTATTTTAAATGATAGACTACTTAATAAGCCAGTTGTTTAACTAGCCAAAGATATGTCAATAAACATAGTGACGTCAGGAAGTACACTCGTAGTTCTCCTTAGCAGTATAAATGCATAATACATTGAGTACGCTAAGATTGAGAAGGTCAAACAAGACAATTAGAAGCTATATTCTTGAATTTCAGGGCATACCATAATAATAAGCACATCTACCAGCTTTACACCATTTTTCTTTTTATTATAAGTGGTACGTTTTTATTTCTAGATTTGGAAGCCCTTCATTTTGCTTGGATTCTAACCGATGATCCTGCTCGTCCAGGCGACCTTCTTTATCGTTGGACCTCGGCTGGTTTTCATAAACTTTATTCTGGTTAACAACTTCAGTCTTAAATTTATTACCTTCATTCAACTAGAAAAAAGCACAAGGATAAATCAGTTATTTTCCTCAATGTGTTCACGTATAAAATTAAAATGTAATAACATAACAAATTAATGTCCAGTGGAATTGTGAGTAATGAAACAGTGACTGGTTCATATTTCACAAAAGCTATCCAGTATCGGATTCGTGTGACTCACGAGTATTCTTAAAACGATTAGTACTTAGCAACGAGTCCAAGCATCTGACGGCGAGCGAGAGGCGCGGGGCGAGGGGCGCGGGTTGCAGGGCGCGGGGTGCGAGGTGCGGTGCATCGCATCAATGAGAAATCAATTCCCGTTATTTCGTTATAAAAATATTCCTGAGTGGTCACTTCGTTGTACACTGAGACTGAGACCGAGTGCACCGCGGCGACCAGGACGTGCGACATTACGCCACGACACAGCCTGATGGAGTACAGCAGATTACAGGAAAAGAACGGAGGCGAAGGAGCACTACATCATGAAACTCTACCTCTTACCTCAAGTAGTCGAAAATATAATACAAGAGAAATCCAAAAACCCTATGAGATATTTTAACACTGTAAGGTTTGCGTGAAACAAGTTAGCGATATAGTTGCCACATAGATAATTAAAACGTTGCTTTATAAACCATTTGTTAAAAATAATTATTACGTACTTACATATGAAATTGGCGTTTTGTTGTACTGGCCACCTTGATCTCAAATATCTGGAGTGTAGTTAGGAATTCCAAATTCAAATTTATTTCAAATTTAGGCTCGTGTGTTTGTGTTTCGAATTCAGCGACATTGTTTTGTTTTCGCACCGTTTGATTTTTCTTTGATACCGTTCTTTTCATAAAATGGAAAAACTTAAAATATTGCGTTATTTACGAATTAGAGTTCCACCGTGGCTTTAGCACTGCAGAAACAGCTCGAGGGATTAATGACGTGTATGGGGAAGCTACTGTAAAAGAAAACACGGCACGTTTTTGGTTCCAACGTTTTCGTTTTGGAAATTTTGATATACGAAACAAACCACTTGGACCCTAGTTGATAATGAAGAATTAAAGGTGATCGTGGATGCGAATGCATCGCAAACCATGTCAGAGTTAGCGGCAGGCTTAGGTGTGAGTGAAAAAAACAAGTTTAATGCACATGAAACAAATTGGAAAAGTGATAAAGCTCGAGAAATGGATACCACATGAATTGACTCAAGCACACCAATAAAGACGCATTGAGTGCTGCGTTACATTACTCAACTGTCACAATAACGAGGGAATTTTGAATCGTATTGTTACTTGTGACAAAAATCGATCCTTTACGACAGGTATGGGCAACCTTTGACATGTTGAGGGCCAAAGTTTAGCGTGGAAATACGTTCGTGGGCCGCGTTTAAAAGTACTTAGTGCATTTTAAAGTAGTGATAATATTTTTTGCGATAGATATTAGACATGAAATAATACGACAATGTTATTATTATATTACAATTTATTAAAATAACAAAATGAAATTTTTCTAAATGTCTCGCGGGCCGCATCCGACCCGCGGGCTGGTGCATGCCCATATATGCTTTACGACAATCGCACACGCTCACCACAGTGTTTGAACCTAGGAGAACGGTCAAATCCTGCCCCAAGCGAAAGTTGACTCAGAAAAAAGGTACTGGTGAGTGGTTGGTGGACCAGTGCTGGTGTCATACACTACAGCTACTTAATATCTGGCGAGACGATAATGGCAGATCTGTATTATCAACAATTGCAAACCATGATGGAAAAGCTAGCCGTTAAACAACCGAGACTGTTCATTCTCTCTAGCCCACTGCTGCTTCAGGACAATGCTAGACCCCATACTTCACGCCACGCGGACACTAAATTAGAGGAATTACGGTTGGAATGTATCCGACACCCACCATACTCCCCGGACCTTGCTCCAACAAATTACCACTTTTTTCGGAATTTGGACAAATTCTTGCAAGGAAAAACATTCAATTCCGATGAGGTTGTCCAAACCGCCCTCAAAAATTTTATTGATTCTCGCTCCCATAATTTTTTCAGCAATGGATTCAATAAACTACATATAAAAGTGCGTAGATAATAACGGCACCTACTTCTACAAAATGTATAATTTCATAATATTTTATTATTTTACTTTTTCCGTATAAAACACTAATTTCATACGTAAGGACCTATTATTATATTTTTTGAAACGCGTTGTTGATATCGACAGGTGAGACGCGAATACATGTCATACGGTATCAAAGTTACGTTGTAAACGAAACGCATTACATGCTACATGTAAAATTCGAGTATTACCACCACGGACAGTGTGGGCAGTGGCGCCACACGCCACACGCCACACGCCACACGCCACACGCCACACGCCACACGCCACACGCCACACGCCACACGTCACTCCGCACTGTGAGATGTCCACAACATTGGGCGCTGTAGTGTCGCGCTCGCGTTCGCGGCGCCTCTGCCCACATTTTCGAGTATTTATAGGTTGATCAGCGCGCGCGCAAACACACTGAGACGGGGGCGTTAGAATTATAACTTAAATAAATAATACTATAAAACACGATCTATAATTATATACGTATAGCAGTTGTTTTGACAATGCTGCCAAATATAACACTCAAAAATTATTGGAAATTATTCATTCCTCATACTTTTTTGACTGAATGTATATCAAGTGTTCGGGCGCACTAAAAATGTTTTCCGTCACCATTAGCCGACAATGTGGTACTAATTCATTTACAATCACTTAACGTATATAAATAAACACTCATTTCATCGGTTTTAATTATTAGACTTACGCGACTTTCTAATAACTTAAGGTGGAAATTGTGTATTAAGGGGAAAAATCGTCATAGAGAAAGATGGTTTAGGCCCTAGACTCTAGGGAACTTAGGATGTACATTCTGCTCTTGACGTACACTGGACCACGACCAACCTGTCCAACCATTCGATCATCAATACTTTTGAACTTATAAATACTTACGAATACAATCATAGTTTCATTGTGTTATAATTTAGTTTCGCATTTTCCTTGTTTAACCGTTTCAACCTACAATCCAAATGCGACGGGTCTCTATCTCCCTGTACCTGCGACGTACGTTCGTGTGCTGGCGGCGCGATCGAGGGCGCGGTCGAGGACGCGGCGGAGGGCGCGGGTGCTCGACAGGAAGACAGTAAGTTGTCTCTATTTTCCGTAGCTAGTTTATAATAATAATTATTTTTTCCGACTTTCATACATTGTACTGTGAAACGCCGACGCGGCTGGTGACTCGGTGCACTTGTACTTCAGCTAGAAAACCTATTGTAATAGGTATATCCTGAAAACTTGTTAAAATAATCACGTCATGTCCCAGCGAATAAAAAGGAATGGATGAGAACATGTCGCTGACATTAACTGCACGGTTTGCTGTTTTGTTTATTGCAGCGTCCGCGTTCTCGTCCGCGTCCGCATCCGCAGTCCGTGTCTCCGCCATTGACTGATGAACAGTTTCAAACAGACTCTCTCATATAAGAAATCATTACGCTCCGCACCGAACAGGGCACAGTGATAGCAGACAAGGTTTGTGTTCGCTTCGCAAAGCATCACAACTCGCGGTTTTTCGATCTTTCTTTACTGTTAGTCATAAGGGCCCTGAAGCCTCAGACGGCTTTTACAGCTTCACCGAGCTTAGATAATTCACGGAATTCTATTTACGAATACAGTGGCTTTAAAATGCTGCCACTGTCATCTTCTTATGTACTCTACCCACAAACAATAAAATGAACTAAATCGTGCTTCAGTCCGTGACTGTGACACGTGAAGCTACGCCTTCGTATCGTACGTATGGGACTGTGACATTTCCAATTTGGACAGTTATTATATGATATCGGTAAAATAAAACCCACTCTAACATATGGTTTGGTCTGCCGCGACCTCCAATATACGTTAATTAGCTTGACATTTTGTAGCGCGATGCTAATTAATGTCACCCGGCGCGGCGCCACGAGCCACGGCACCGTCCCGCGTCCGTCCCGCGTCCGCCAGACCAGCACACCGTCACGGTGCGCGCTGCGCCGCCGCGCCCGGCGCCACTCGGGACAGTGGTCGCTCTGTCCACGCTAAGTGCTGTTTGTCTAAATCAACATGTAATTAAATAATAAATCGCAGCAACTCTGTCGGTGGATTCGTTAGGACTTATATCTCGGACCAAAATTTATATGTCGTTCACATTGTTTGTAAGTTGACAACAGAACATAACACAATAATATGTAATAGTACAATAGCGCTGTGTCGTGTCGTGTCGTGTCGTGGCGCGACGTAACGCGGCGGTCGTTGCCTACAGTGTTCAGTTCTCAGCTGTCGCCAAACAACTTTTAAATATAAGTAATATCGAAATGGCAAAGCAGGCGGACCAGATCGCCGCAGTTAGTCTGCTACACGTGTCGTATCTTGAAATTATCTCGTTTTAGCGGAAATACCACGGATTACGACAAACGTTAAGCGTACGACGCCGCGCCGAGCCGCGAACTCGACAATTTATTAGGTATTTATGTAAATATACCAATATTTCATTTGATGCACATACAGTAACGAGAACGCTGTACAAAATGTTACATTAATCTTACATTATTGTGATTGCTTAAGCTCCAGACGCCATCTTGCTATTATGACACAATGCAATTAATTTATTTTTAAAGGTACAGTAATAGTTGTTTCCTCGAAAACTATAATAAATGTATGTCACTTATTGGCTACAGTACATAGGTACAACTATTTCTTAAAATCAACAACCACATACGTATTGCATTTTACGATAATACATATTATTGATATTGAATCGATTTAAACGGGACTTTCACCGGCAGATAGCTGATGTTATAAGAACTAGAGTCTCCGGCAGTTCATGAGGTTTGTTTGTTGTGCTTTCTTTTATAGTAGCTTCCCCATAATCATCATTAATCCTCCGAGCTGTTTCTGCAGCGCTGATGCCACAGTGGAACTCATATTCGTAAATAACGGTATATTTTAAGTTTTGCATTTTGAGAAAAGGATGATATCAAAGAAAAATGATATTTCAGATCAAGGTGGCCAGTTCAACAAAACGTCAATCATAACAGAAAATATTATAGTATGTACATCGTGTGTGACGCGCTTTATTATTTTACTAGCTGTGTCCGCGGCTACGCTCGCGTGGTCAACTAAAAAAGTTTTTTTATTTTTTTGTGCGGGACCCTAATTATTTTTCTAAAATAGAAATAACCTTAGTTACTCATTATAACATCAGCTATCTGCCGTCAAAATCAGTCCAACCGTTACGGAGATTAACCGGAACAAACAGACACTTGAATTTTATTATATATATAGATGAATGTATGTAAGTATGTGAATATGTGATCTACTTATGTTTAGATAAATGTAACAGTCCCTGGTGTCAACAGGGCGATATCAGTCTGGAGGCTGGAGGCGAGTCGCGAGTCGAGTAACCAGTCTGGTAACCAGTCGAGTCGACAGTCGACACGATCAGTAACAATAACACCGTAGTGATTAGCTGACAACATGACAGACTGATGTTCTACGTGTTTCCAGTGTTTATTTATTTGAAAGATGTAGATAGATATATCCTGTTTTTAAATAATGTATCACGTGAGGGAGTCTGGGACAACACGACTCGAGTGTCGTTAACTCTCAGATTGCAGAACTCGACAAATAAATTCACTATGCACTATGCAGCATCAGGCCTGATGGTAACTCTCTACAACACCTACATTGCCATTCTGGTTCCAGTTCATTTGTGAAGTATTTTCATTTCTTGTTTTTGTTTGTGTTTGTCTCGCAATTCGTCGAGTGTGATTCATTGTGAAAGGTAATCTGCAATCAGAATCCTTGATAAATGCGATAAACACATCATGTAACAGATTGTATTGCGTCTGAACGGCGCGGGGGTGCGGGAGGGACGCGGGGGCGCGGGGTGCAGTGATTGCGGAGCAGTTTCAATTTGTAATTTCGTAAATATATAGAGACTAGCAGCCCGTCCTGACTTCGCACACAGCTGACAATTACATAGTTAGCTTAGCCTATGATGCATCGCGGCATCTGTTTACAAATAGAATAGGCCGCGGTACTTCGACATAAAACTACGGTAAAGCTGTTGTCGAACTGAGGCAAAATGATCGGCGGGGTTGACGGGGGGAGTAGCGGCGGGGACGGTGGGGGGAATGTTCGTGTGCGCACACCGATTTAGATATTTAACGACAGGATACGTGGGTGTCAATGACCTTTGAAGAGTTACTTTCATTTCATATTCAGAAAACATAATCTGAGGATACTAGGCAACGCGCACGACACGACGACAACGAGTACGAAATCGAAACGAGTAGGTACCTGCCTAACTATCATCTTAGAAAAATTCAAACAATTTGTTTTTATGAAAAACTCACTGTGCCCGCAGCTCTGCTCACGTGGACTACAGAATTATTGTTTATGAAGATATCGTGATATTTTTTTACAATTACCATATATATTAGGTTTACCTATGAAATTGCCGTTTTGTATGAAAAAATTTAAACGATGTTTTTTCAAGTATTTCTTATTTGTATTAATCGAAGTAATCACCCATGCAATCAATGCATCTTTGCCAGCGCAGTGGCAGTTTATTGATGCCCTTCTTAAAGAAATCAGCTGGACGGGAGGCAACAAATTCTTCAAAGGCATTTTGTACTGCCTCTCGGGTATTGAATTTTTTTCCCGCCAAGAAGTTATCCAAATTCTGTAAAAAGTAGTAGTCTGTAGGCGCAAGGTCTGGTGAGTAGGGCGGATGATGGAGAACTTCCAACCCCAGTTCTTGCAACTTGGAGACCGTCTGTTGTGCAGTATGAGGTCGCGCGTTGTCGTGCAGGAGCAGCGGAGACGAGCGATTGACCAATGCTGGTTGGAGATGTGCCAGCTTCTCCATCATTGTGTTCAGTTCTTCACAGTACACATCTGCAGTAATGCTCACCCCGTTTGTTAAGAAGCTGTGATGAATCACACCGGCGCTAGACCACCAAACAGTGACTATCACTTTTCTAGGGGTAAGTTTTGTTTAGGGCATTGTTTAGGTGCTGAACCAGGATCCAACCAACTTGCTGAGCGCTTGCGGTTATCAAACAGAATCCATTTTCATCGCAGGTAACAATGCGGTTCAAAATTCCTTAAATTGTGTGTCTGTTGAGCAGTGCAAGGCACGTCTCGACGCGTTCTTCGCGCTGGCGTGGGGTGGGCTGGTGGGGGTGTCAATATACCTGACCACCAATACACCTACCCCTGATACCAGGGGCACCCATTTGTCAAGCTTTTTTACCTTGCCAATTTGACGCAAATGGACCAATATTGTTTTGACGCCAACGTCGAAAGCTGCTGCTAATTCAGCCGTAGATTGTGTATCATCAGCTTCCACAATCGCCTGTAATTCGTAATTGTCGACCAAAGTCTTCGGACGACCACGAGGTTCATTTTTCAGGTCGAAATTCCCAGAACGAAAGCGAGCAAACCAATAAGAGGTGGTGCATTGGTTTGTAGTGTTAGCTCCGTAAACGTCGTGAAAATGAAAATGTAACACTAATCAATAAACAAATGACTACTTTTAGAAAAATAATTCCATGTTTTTAAAATAAAATTAATTTGAAATTAGAATTCTTAGCCAAACAAAAAATATTTTGATTTGAAATGGCCAGTACTGCAGAACGGCAACTTCATAGGTAAAGACCTATTTATTATCTAAGGAGTAGAACAAAAAAAAATCATCAAAATCTATCAAGTAGTTTTTGTGTGATGCGCGCGCAACAGCAAACCTCAAGTGACAATCTGATGCAGAATCCCCTTATTTGTGTGCAAGTTAAAGCAAGCATCGATGCGATTTTGTTGTTGTTGTTTAGTGAGTTCATCCGGCACTCACTTTCCGTGTTTTTTATCTTTTCAATTTGACGTAAATTAATCATTATCGTTTTATCATTTACATTGAATATTGCTGCTAATTACGACGTGATTTGAGATGAATTTGTAGCTGTAGCCGAAGCTGTAGAAGCCTTCTGAGGCTTCAGGGCCCTTAACTTAAGGCTGACAGTATAGTCAGATCTAAAAAAAGAGATTTCGTATGCCTATGCGCGTGCGCGTGTGCGAGTGCGTACGTGTGTTTGTGTCACCAGTTTACCAAACATCGTGGCATTTTACTATATCGAGGGTTGTCACATGCCCATTTGAAATCATGGAAACATAACATTGTACGCCGTACGGCATGGAGCAGAACCTCCAGAGTCATCGAGATGGGACAGGCCGGCGCATATAAATTGATACGATCTGAATAAAAATAGAAAAAAAATCACTATTCTCGAAATATCCGAAATAGTATATTCATAGGTACTAAAAATACAACAGTCCACTCACACATTCGAAGCGCATCGCTTCGATTGCGTAATCCAACAAACAATAGTCTATTTTTATTTACATGTTTATTTTTGTTTTACCTGTACATTTTAGTAACAAGATTCATTTAAAACCATGTCATGCTTAACTCAATCATCTACGTAACCATTCACTCATTTAGACATTCGCAGTCTTAGTAAAGGATGATAAATCGTTTGCAGCTAAAGTGTTTGTTGTGCATGTCTACTGTACACCCTACCTATGTAAAATTTATGACAATAAATTATATGTTAGAGCCAGTCCTAGACTTAGGCTGAGCCCTTGACTTCATGGTCAATCACAAAATCCCCTTACCCCAATGTGGAAGCGTGCTAAAGGATCGTGGGAGGGTAAGGAACGACTATTGCCTTGAATGCCGCCTACATTCCACAATATTATATGCTAGACATATCAAAATACTTACCCGAGTAGTACTAATTCGTCGAATCTAGATCAGTCTTTATACATGTTTTGTTATGAGGTTTAGTATAAGTGTATGAGAAGTGCTGTGAGTAATTCGACCAGCTGCCAACGTCGCCCAGATAGATCACTTCCAACACAGCAGCCTGCTTCAAATCTACTTACCACTACCGCTACTTCTAGTGATTTCGATCCTCTATATATTTTGATATATAAGAGAGCCGAGCCAAGACGCAAACTCTCAAAGCCTTCTGAGGCTTCAGGGCCGTTACGGCTAACAATTTAGTTAGATTGAAAAAATAAGAGCCAGGACAGTTCTGTTCTGAACAACGAAGTGCAAACAACAAGCGATAAAAAAAGGATAAAGTCTGCAAGAGGCCCATTGAGAGAGATACTGTTAGTACGACCACAGTATAGTGAGTTTGTTTGAGTTTTGTTTCACTGAGTACGAATAAATTATTTACGTGGTGGCGGTAGCGCCTCTGCACGGCGCGCGTGGCATTACGTGTGGTACATACAGCTCCGGAGTTCAGTTGATATTTTGTTTTCAAACGGTTGTCTTTGTGTCTATATGTGTGCGTGCTTGTGGTGCGTGTGCGTATCAGCGCGTAGGCAACCTTTCGATTCGGAGTTCGACACTGTGATAAGGTTTCATCTTTCTTGAAATAATGTCCAAATAACTACCTGTTTCCACTTGTATACTACTGTAGTGTGTATTTCAACAAGTATGCTTGCTCAACTCGTTGGTACATTATTATAGTACATTGTGTTTTGGAGTACAAGGATTAAGGTTCGAGCCCGCCTGGACCCAATAATCAATAACTTTTTAATGTTTATGAGATAATATATACTGGACGCGCGAGACGGTGCGCTGTGCGCTGTGCGCGTGACAGCCCTGCGAGTCGCAGGCTGCCTGCATGATTGATCGATGTCGTAAGTGATAATGGAGGACGCGTCTCTTTTAATTACTCGTTTGTTCGCTAATTAGATTTACACAGTGTTTGTCCACAAGTGGAGGTCGGGTTTGGAGGTGCGGGCGAGGGCGCGGGCGCGGGTGCGGGCGCAGACGGTGTGTGCGCGCTTTTTGTTGCGATACCGGTCACCAGGATTCCAGGAAGCACGGATGAGTAACCGGTTCCTCGACTATGTCGACATCGCGATACTCGTCCCGTACAGCGCCCCGTGCCCTGCGCCCCGCGCTCCAACCCGCGCACCCCGTCGCTGGACGTGAACGCAGATCTCTCAGTGTCTCTAAAGCACCTATTATATGTATATTAGTAGGGGTTATTGAGTTTACTCGTGTTGACTTGAATTTTCGCTCTATTCTCCCTTTATATACTCGTAAAATATAATATACGTAAGACATGCAGGCAGAGACACACAGCTTTTATTGAGCCTTTACATCATTCCCATAAGGATTAATCACCTTTCTTGAAGAACAAATTGTCATTTCTCCTACTTCACCACTCGATCCACTACGGTTCTCGTTTTGACAACGACACCACCTGCTTCTAACAGATCTGTCTGTACTTTCTTCAAATAGTAAGATTTTTTGTAAAATAAATGTCTAAGCAGCTAGTGAAGTGTTTTAATAAACACAAGATATTGGATAGTCGACAGTTTGGTTTCACGAAATCGAATTCTACCACTGACGCTAGTTCAACGTATTAAGTCATATATTTGGAGCATGTGAGGAGTTACAGGATGCAATCGGTACGAAAAACTTTCCACTGAGTTGATCACACCACGCTTGTACTTAAGCTAAAACAGGATAGTGCTTGTGAACCTACTCTCTACTATCTAATCACTTATTTACCAGCACAACTACTTCGGGATCATTGGCTAGTATTAGCGTCTGCGAAAGCTTGATTTTGGGTCCGTTCTTGTTTCTCATGAACAGAAATGATTTACTTTTAATGGCTAAGAACTTTGCTAACATTGTTCTTGTTGCAGACGGCACTTCACTTATGTTTCATATGAAAAGAAAAGTTTAAGAGGTTAGGCATGTTAATACTACTTTGGTTAAAATACTAGAATGGTTTGCTTTAAATAATCAATTGTTAAATGCAAACAAAACAAAATGTATCAGATTTGCTTTGCCCAATATCCAACGTGGTGACAGTAATATCAGGATAGAAGGGAATTTAGTTAGTTGGCTTAGTTGATAATCACACTCGATGCAAAATTACAATCGGGTCCTCACAAACCTTGGCGGGAAAGTTAAGCTCTGCTGCATTCGCAGTTGGTTAGATTGGCCAGTTCGCTACTGCTAAGTTAGTCTATTACTTTCACGGTTTAATGACCTACACTATTTTACTGTGGGATTCAGTAGCTGAGGTAGATACTATATTTGTACTACAAAAAGGGACTGTTTGAGCAATTTATGACATGGGACCGGGCGAATCACTGAAGAATAACTAACTTAAAATTTATATCCCAATACATTTTGGTAAATCTAATATATGTTCAGAAAACTTTAGATAATTTGAAACTCGTAAATGATAGGCACAATTTTAATACAAGAAATAAATATAAAATAGTAATTCCATCTTTTAGACCTAGTAGGACAAATAAAAGTTTTAGGTTCTATAATAAACTTTTTTAATCACATTACCGATTTGTCGTATAATAAGTTTAAGAAACACATATTAAGCTAGTTTTATTGTCGTAATGGTATATTATAGGGTGGATAATTACTTGAATAACGGTGATGTCTGCAAGTGATTTCCTCTCTGTCCATCCCCTGAGAATGATAATAACTGTAAACAATTTAAACACTATAAAAAAAAGAAACGTAATAGTCTTCTAAATAAGAGTCTTCTTAGTCCATGTTTTATTTTGTTTATCATGTAAAAATTCAATTGCGTCGTCCCCTCGGACCTTTTGAAAACTCTTATGAAGATTTCTATTTGAATGTTGAAGACCGCGCCGAAAAATTTCCACAGCAAGTTACGCTGTTCCAGTAGCGGCAGTACGGGCAGTATGTACACCGCGGCCCGCACCTCATACCCGTTACCGTCACTTTCCGGTGTCGAATTAACCTCTAGTACTTTCACAATTATCACGCGGTTAAGGTCAACAAAGGCTGGGAGCTGGGATACGAGCGTTAGTCTTGCTTACATAAAGTTACCTGCCTACCAACTGGCACTCGTATCTGCTTACTATATAAACATATCAGTTATAACTGTTTTATAGTAGCACTGCAAAGTGATGGCTGATAGAGTGCACAATACAATACATCAACAACTGCGATTACCGAGAGATCGGACGGATGGATGCATGGATCTAAAAAAAAGATAATTTTTATCATTAAATTTCAGAAGATTTAAAAATTCAAAGATAAAAATTATTCTAATATGAGATGACGCTATGTACTGCTGTGGCCGCTCGGGTCGCGTCGTCGGTCGCATTGTATTGATCATCGGTCGCGTCGCATCGTCAGTACTCGTATGCATTCAAATTATTTGCGACATGTAATTGATATTATATAACTACCTACTCTTTCTGAGAAGATTCGATTTTTCAGTTAATACGATTGCGTTTGCATATTTATATAGTGTAAGCAACATAATGTCCCAACATGGAATTCAGAAACATCGTAACTCTAATATTATTCCTAGTACGATACTGTTCTTTTGAATTTTTCTAACTGACTTTTAGCTAGAAGGACCCTGAGCCTTAGACGGCTTTACAACTTCACTTGGCTTAGGGGCGAGCGCTTAAGGCACTCAGCCACGAAAGCTAGGCAATAAGCTCCAAGGGTGCCAAAGTGGCCGAACCTCGGCTTGGGCTGTTGCCGATCATGCGAAAAAGTCACGATATGATTAAATCCCTATCCATAGAAATTAGAGATAACTAACTATACAAATATACATGTTCCTGCCTTCTGGGAACAAGGAAGGAACATGTGTATATATATATATACTGTTAGCCATAAGCCTGAAGCCTCAAAAAACTATACGCAGATGGCGTGCTGTAACAACTTCCGCTTCAAAATATAATTCAGGGCTGGATACACTGACTGATAACGGAAGTCACTATTATTTTTCTATGAATCCAACACTAGTATATTTATTATATGCTTTATTAAGCTGTGCTCGCGGCTCCACTCGCGTAGCCCACAGAATGCCGTCCGGTCGAACGGACGTGCGAGTCGTGCTGCCCCCGTTAAAAAGACGGAAGCCAAAACGGCTTATTGTGAGTGATCATTACAAAACAGATATATGCTGTCGCTGACTTTTTAAAATCTACAATTATGTAGAACATTTATTTAATATATCTCGTTTGGTTTACCAAGCGTAAGCCATTTAAGCGGCCCAAAAGCATCTTTTTTCCGAATTGCGCGTGGTATACTTTCATTAGTATTGTTTGGAGTTACACAACCGAACTGCTCTTTAGGTATAATATATATTTTGGTATACAACTTTTACATTTTATTGTGATAACATTATTTGTACCTATCAAATCAGTTCGCGATCAACCACAAGCGACTCAATACCACAGCTCGTTACCATTAGCGGCTGATTATTATAACCATTAATATAATAAACCATTTTACAACTAGCCACATCTTTTCTACTAGTATCATATCATTAAATACTTCAATTAGAGAAAACATATTTTATTCATTTGTCAAACTGTATCGGTATGGTGCAATCGAACCGTTTCGTGGGTGAACGAGAATGTCTTTTTAGAAAAGGGCACACTTACATAGCATTAAGTCATTAAGTCAGAGACGGTGAACATTGAGACCAAAGGCGTGCTTTTAAGACTAAAGACAGTGACACACCATCTGACGCTCGAATTCGTTCTGCTCACGTCGCACGGCGAGAGGGGGGCGAGGTGCCGGGTGGTGGGGGTATGCGACCGACACGCGACAACAGACTGACCTCGTTTTTTCCATCTGATGAGGTGGTCGCAACTCTCAACGCTCGGACTCACAAACTACAAAGCGCCTAAGCAGTGCAAACATAACAGTACCTACGTACGTGTAGTACGTCTGTACGTACAGTCTCGCAGAGATTGTTTGTCAGACCCGCAGTCGCAGTCGCGCCGGCGACGTGACTCACGCATCTGTAAACTATCACTGCACTCGACACATCTGTTAATTATTATTCACGTTCATGTTAATATTATTATATCACGCAGAGGCCCAGTCGCTAATACATATATATTCGGATAAGAGTACAAACTTCTACCTAAACAACAAGATAAAGTCAAAGTAAAGTAAGTTTTCAGTAAGTCTTTACTGAAAACTTTTACTGGGACATGCTATTTTCACCTTCGCGCCTCGTCCTGTATTAATTTTTTACTTTAATTAAATACATAATTATATAATGATATAAACTTAACAATCCTTGTGTAGGTAGGTACTGGACTAGTTTTTGATTTTGCCTGTCATCATTTATGTTAGGGGAATAAATTATACACATTCAACCATCAATGATGCAGATGCTGGATGCGGACAGCTGAAGACAGGGCGCTATGGCGCTTATTAGGGGAGGCCTATGTCCAGCAGTGGACTAATATAGGTTGATGATGATGATGACGAACCATCAAGGTGATCTATATTAATAAATTTGTAAGTTTGTCTGTACATATAACTTTTTATTCAAATTTCCTACACGGAGGTCGCATATGCGATCTGTAAGTATAAACAAAATGTTTGAGGTTTGCCCCCTGTGTGTGCGCGCGCGTCCGTGTCCCGCAACAACTACAGGATACATTTTGATGTTTTTGTTTTCGTTTTACCTTCATATTAGATACTTGGTCCTTATCAAAAAGAAAAATTATCAAGTTATCTTCATAAACAATAATTCTATAGTCCATGCAAGCGGAGCCGAGGGCACAGGTAGTTTAAAATACAAAATGTTGTACACATACACGGGCAGCTTGTAACAAATGGGCAACAAATGGTATGCTACAAAAATTTTCAATAATACTCTTACAAATTTTAAAATAATATTTTTTTTATTAATTCTTACTAATTTTATTGAAATTTTCTACACAGAAAGTCATTACATAATTTATGGGCCATAACAACTGTCAATATTACATTAAAAAATCGAAAAAAAAAAAAAAAATTCATTTTTGTAGATGGAAAGCGTATCTACGTCATGCCATCATTGATAAGCTATAAGAATCATAAATAATACAATATTGTACTCGGGAAGTCATTTCTCAGTTCTTAGTACATGAATTGTCTATTATATGAGTAAAAATAAAATTACGGGATTAAAATAACGACAGTCGCGTAACAAGCGCGTGCGAAGCCGCGGCCACACGGCTAGTTTATTTTATGTATATTATAATTTTATCGTATAAAAACTCTGAAACAAAAATAGTATAAATTGAGCCAACTACTAAACTACTTAAACGAATAAGTGGAATATCATCCTCATCAATTGCATCAACAGGAAGTGAATTGTCCGTCTCTGAATAATGCAAATCTAAAATACAACTTAAATATCTGTTTAGATTCTCAGTTTGCTGATTGAGGTATTTGAACATAAATGTCAATTTAGCCGTTTTGTCATTTCCCAATAGATTTTCAGTTTTGTTTGCACTAGTCCGGATGATGAAGAACATCGTTCTAGTCCCGCTGTATAAGCAATTACTGTCATTAGTTGCTCACAAAATTAAATGTTTTTTTTTTGATTGCATTGTTCGTTTCCCATGAATAAGTTGTTCCACGGCAACATCTGACGTCTAAGTGGCTGAGAAGTGGCGCGTGCGTTTCGATCAGTGTTGGCTCAGGCTCTCGAGAAATTATTGTCTACGACCTCTATCTATGAGTGTCAAAAAGATGGTACTTTGCTAAAAAAATATTTTACATGGTTTTTTGTTCGACGGGGGCCCCCGGTTCCTGGATGTTTACAATTGCCGGAATTTAGTAGTGTATAGATAAATCAAAAACAAACTCGATGAAAACACGATGTCGTACAATACGACAATTTAAAGGTTTGCAAATTTAGTATTTCCGATTATATTTATCAAAGATAAATATCGTTTATCGTCGTAATTTGATAATTATCATTTCAAACCCTGATTAGAACTGAGCGTATCCGAGTGCGAGCGCGCCACCACCGCCATTAACGTTAAGCCTAGGCCTAGCCTAAGCCTAACTACTGTTCAGCGCGTCGATACAGAGTTCCCTTTTTACCATTCAGAACATTTTGTAATACCTGGATACAGCAGAATCCGCACATTTTTACGGTGCTACCAACATCAGCATTGGACAAAGTAGATACATTGGAGATGAGAAATTCATTTCAATTATAAATCGAAATGAAATGGTAAACAATATCCCCCCGCGGGTCGGAGCGTTATGCGGGACGCGGGACGGGGTACGGGGGACGGGACGCGACTCCGACCGGCACTACTCCGTCTAGCGGTAAATAAACCAGTAACCAGCGCGGCGCCGACACAGACGTCTCTCCACCGCCACATCGCATTAGCGGGTTCAAAATCATACTTTATAATAACGTATCCTACTTTATCCTAATCCTATCCTAATTAAAGTGTCTGTTTGTAAAGTCAAAATAACTGATTTTTACTAATTGCATATGAAAGTATACACGATACCTATAAAAAAGGAAATAAAGAAGTGGAAACTAAAGAAAATAAAGAAACAGATCATCCATAAACAAGGAAACAGTTATTTTTATTTAAATATAAATGTTTATTGTTTGTTTTAGCTTTGAAAGGACAAACATTTTTGTTAGGGTCTGATAAAAACACCCAAAAGTATGTTTTTAGGGGAATTAAAATATAAATCGGAAAAATACTTTCGTAATCTTCTAAATACTTTGATTTTTTAATCAAATAATTTGATATGTTATTTACCTGAGAAAAAGTTAGCAACTATAGTTGAGCACCGCGGGCGCACGGGCGCACGGCCTGGCTGTGCGCATCACTCCCAATATAGAAATAGTATTTCTGTTATCCAAAGTCAAAACGTTTTAGCTTCACTGTAACTCATACAGCTGGAGACAATATTTGTTTAGGTATAATAATTTCTTTTCATGTTTTCCTTTGATTCTTATGAAAAAAAAAGTAAGAAAAGTTTACTTATAGAGAGTATACGCCATACCACATTAATAAATAATACAAATAACATAGATATGTTTAAATGATACTGTGAGCTCCCCGCAGAAATACAATTTATTACTATACAGACAATGTTCCAAATATAGTTAAGTGTAAACATTGCATGTTCAGGTGTGCGTGTGAGTGCGTGTGGGTGTCTTTGTGTGTGTGTGTCAGCACATTTTATCAGTGTTATCAGATGACATGGATGATGTAACCAGCCGTGGAGATATTGTAAGCCCGTCTAAACCGTACGAGTAGGTAGCGGGTAAGTACTAGGTGTAGGTAGGCGAATGTGCATCTAGGCATGCAAATGATTACTTCGTTTATTACGGCAAAGTGATTGCACTGTACCTGATGGTGAGCTCAGTGTTGAACGGCGACCATCGCGGGATCTACATCTAGCGTCAGTTGTCACTATGATGTCGGCCTGCTCAAATGTGTCTTCACGTCACAGTTGTGGTCATATAATTAGGAACGATTTGAAGTTCCAGAACCTTTTATTTCGTGTCATGTGTAGTTATGTGTTCCTTCTTTGAAGCATGTAGTTATGTTATGAAATAGCAACATGAATAGAGCAAACGGAATTAGGAATATAGAATACAAATCTCTATAGTATTTATTTATTCTCTATAGTAACAAATTCAAATAGTAATGAAGCTGGACAAATAATTAAGAATGATTTATTAAACAGAGAGTTATTTTATATGAAACTTACATTAAATAAATCACATTAATGTAAAGTGTGTAAAGAAAACAAGCACTTTAATACATTTTAACTAAAATTAATAGTTAGTAGCATGTCCATGGCTTTTAATTACTGCTTTACACCGGCGAGGCATTGAATCTATATATATTTTTGATATTTCGCAAGCGAGATAGATTTCGATTCCTTTAAGAAAACATCGTATAGCTCTCTTAAATTGCCACATTGTCGATTTGAAACCTTTTTCTTGACTTCGCACCGAAGATGCTCTGTTGGGTTGGGTTAGCTGGCCAATCTAAGACAGAAACTGTTTGCGATGTGAGAAATTCCTTAACAGTGCGTGCAGTATGCTTTGGATCGTTGTCATGCTGGAATGCCCAAATACCCGGAAACATGTTTCTTCCAGTATATTTGTGTATTGGAATTGATTCATGTTCCTTTCTATCAGCTTAACAGGTCCAACACCATAGCCAGGAAAGCAACTTCAAATTTTCATATTTTCCCCACCATGCTTTAATCTCACTTTTGTATGCTTCGAGTCGAATGCTTTATTCGGAGAACATCGTACATATCGTTTTCTATCAGAACATACCTACTCTGTTTATTTTTGTCTCGTCAGAAAAAAATACATTTTTCCACTGTCTAACTATCCAGTTTTCATACCTTCTTGTAAATGCAAGCCGGGCTTGCCCCTATGGCACGGTTTCAACATGGGCCCCTTCCTTGCTATACTTCCGTACAACTTTTTATCTACCATACGGATTTGTATAATGCGTGCCGTCATTGCTAAAGGGTTTTTTTTTTAACCAAAATATTCTTTTCTTAGCTCATTAGACTTTGTTTTGCCAATCGAACGATATTTCGATCATCTCTACGAGGTGACTTTCTCTGTTTAGGTGCAAGCGGAAAATTTGAAGAAGTTTGATACGTGGCAAAATGCTTCACAGCGTGGCAATCATCATTTTTGAGCATTGCAGATGGTCTCGATCTTTTTATTCGACTAATTCTTCTCGCGAAGTTTTATTATTACTTCCCTTGTAGATTTATCACAACTTTTATTTTTCCCCATTGTTTTCATATGAAGCAATCACCTTTAAGACTTTTACAGCACTAAATGGCGCCAAAATTAAACGAATAGTGAGTGACCTAGAGCCACAGAGTGTTCTCTATTTAAATTTGAATAAAAAAATAAACTATTCAGCGTTTTAAATAATGTGACCAGCCAGTAAGTAGCAATACTAGGTTCAGATATAATGTATAAAGTGTATCTATTTATTTCTTGGGAAATCATGAGTATCAAGTAATGTACCGCCAGTATGGAAAAGTTTTGCGATACCAAGAGAAAAAAAGAAGTACATGCAATTAGTTATACATTATAGTTTGAAAAAATCTTTTCTTTAAATAAGCGTTCTTAATTATATGCTCACAATTGTATACTTGTAGGTCTTCATGTTGTAGAATGGAGGGAACACACTGGTCGGGAGACAGTTCCACAGCACAGTGTGACAGTACGACAAGGATAAAACGTAGCAAACTTCTTTGTTCGTGTCGAGACGAAGGTTATCTTAAAGCTGTGGCTCCGGAGCCCGGCGCGTGTTGTTTTGTTATGAAAGGGAGAAGCCGGAATTACGTTGAACAGCTCTTCTAAACACTATCGTGATACAGACGGTAGAACACGCTCAGCGACGCAATGCTCCTGCGCAACTAAAGGGCTCGATGAATTTAGTAACGTCAGCACCATTTAAAATGCGGACAGCACGTCTTTACAACCTGTCCAGGGCTTCGAGGAGATATTTTGCGGATCTGTCCAAAGGTGTGAATAGTACTCACAAAGAGTGATCCTCCAGGTAGCGGACTAGTTGGGTGTAGATGATCCGCTCCATGACTTTCCACAACACTGAAATTACGGCGATTGGGCGGTAGTTGTTAGAGTCGGACCGATCCCTCTTCTTGGGAATCGGTTATACATTAGCCTTTCTCTAAACCCGAATCACTTAGCATTTATACTATTTATAATTATCATCACTACATGTATGGAAAATAGCAGTTACACAATTTCATAAAAACTCATATGAAACTGTAATCTAAATTGTTTGTGAAATACTATAGTCACTAATAAATTATTATTATTATGTTGCTGTAACAAAATAAAATTGATTAAAGTGATAGAGCACTACATAGTTAAAATACTGCTGACGGACCGTTTAACAAAACGTATAGAATAGTTCCTGCAGGCCTACCGGTCTTAAAATTTGGCACCAAGGAATGTCTTTTAACAAACGTTAAGGAATAAATCCGAAAATAATGTACTTTTAATTCCGTATGAAATTATAATGCAAAAAAAAAATCTATTTTATTATTTTTTTCTCATAAAGGACTTACTTATAAAGTGGAAGTTAATATCGAATACTAATCGACTATCTATAACCTTACACAGCTGTAAAAAAATGAGTTTCTAGGTTAACAAAATAAAGAGATACAGCTTTTCATAATAGTAAGTGCTGATATCGCGACGCGCGGCAGCAAGGCCTGTGCCGGCCGCCAACCGCTTCGACGGGTGGCAACGAGCACTGAGGCGGCGCGTCTGTCGGTTGGAGCCGGGTCTCGACGCACGTCTTGCCTCGAGACGATCATTAAAATAGTTTATTGCATTCGTTACGCAAATTAGCTGATCCACTTTATCTCCTAATTGTGACATTAATACAAATATATGAATATGTATGCGAAGTGACACGTGAACTCATGTTAATGAAGCATTCTCTGGAAAGGTCGGATCTCAATCTAATATAATAATATTATATCACTTCGTATTACACTCACTCATGTTTCAGAAATTAACATAACCTCAATGCCGATCAAATACCTAAATCTATCTATCTATATACAACTTCCATCTATTTCTTATAACAGACAATATGATGGTTTTCAGTGTAGTTGCAGTGTGGCCAGCACAGCACCGTAGTGCAGCGGAGCACCTGCAGTCCAGTGCAGTGCAGTATTCACTACGCCACGCGCCAGTATACAGTCACTGAACAGTGCCAATGTTTCTATTTCGTGTACCTTCGTATGTGCGGTAACTTGAATATAGATTCCAGTGAGAACTCTCGAATTTATATATATATATATATATATCTTTGTCTTCTTTAAGTTAAGAGCTCATCTCTTACCGGTGCGCGGTGGAGCGATCTCCACTGTTACTTATCCTCTGCCTCTATTTTGATCTCTTGGTATGACACGACTCCCACTTGTTGGAAAAAGCTTCGCGTAGGTTAAATTATGTTACTCTTCCTCGTTTTCCTTCAACTTCTTCCTTATAATATTGTGTCTAAATATCTTTCCTTTTCTGATATCTATGCTTGTCAACAATTGTCTTTACTTGTCAACCATTATTAATACTTCCTCATTTGTAGTCCCTTCTGTCCAACTGATGTTCTCCATACATCTCCAACACCACATCTCAAACGCTAACCACCTTTCACTGTTCCTTAAATTTCGCATCCATCCATATTTCGCAGTCATACAATGCTATGCTCTAGATGTAGGTCTAGATAGGCTTAGATTTGAACATATGTTTCTTTCGGTTAAAGCTTATTTAGCCGTTGCAATTTTTCCTATTACATCAGGTGAATATCTAGAATCGTACGTACGTACACCGTCGTAACTTAGTATTTAAATCTGTTAACTTCTTCTATTATGATGATATCTAATTATCTAATATGGAATAATTACTAATGGATTTTTTATGTTGTTAGGGTTTTATTTGTCGTAATATTTAAGGCCAAACTTTTTACAAGTATTGTCAGCACGGTGTCGACACAGTGTCGGCTCAGTGTCAGTGCTGATGGAGTCCCGCTGAAGAATTATGTACGTTATTAAAGAACGAGAGAGCGCGACCACGAAACAGAAAACCCTCATAGAAACGTACATACTCGTAGTACTTACAAGTTTTGAGACATTTCTCGTTTTGTGATGTTTCTACAATTGACATTTACAAGTTATGTTACGTGTGTACGTGTACCGGTTGGCGGTTGTTACTATGTACAGCTACCGAGCCGACCAGCCCCACCTCTCCCCCACCTCTCCCCCTTGCGGTTCCAATGGTAAACCCATACAAGCATCGGCGCATCGTGAAAAGAGAAAGGGAACTAGTGCATCATTTAGTGCATTATTTATTATCTTATTCTTATTATCTGTGTCGTCTAAATAACAGCTTTTAACTCAATGCATTTGAAAGTAACTACTGTACTTAAAACAAAAAATATTTTTTTTCGTGTTTGCTTGTCTGTCTCTCTGTTTGTTCCGGCTAATATCCAAAACCGTTGGACAAATTTTAGAGGGACTTTCACTTATGTTATAAGGAGTAACTTAGGCTACTTTTATTTTAGTTTCTGTAATCCAAGTGAGCGGAGCCGTGAGCACAGCTAAATTTATGAATCAAGAGTCGATAAAGGATTGGTTCATTTGCAATCGACAGTAGTTATTAACAGGGCAATCACCGAGACTTCTAATATACGTATCTTTTGATACAGTCTGATACTGAGGTACCATGAGCTGTCACCTGACGGCTGACAGTGACGGTTGAAACCTGTAGGTACAGCTGAGTAATCAAGCAGTATCGCCGCACTCGCCAGCTTGACCCCACGTCGTGCTGGAGTCGCACCGGAGTCGCACCAAAACAAGGTGACGCAGCACTCTCCATCATGTGACGCTCTAAGAATATCAAAACACTACGGCGGGAAACATGACTAGAAAATAAATAAATAAAATAAGATATCCGCGTAACGTTTCCTCTATTGTTGTCAGTTGCGACACACTGAGTGAGCCTTGAGTTGACATCGAGAGGAAGACGCGGAACAAGGAACACGGAAACTATACTAAGCTATATTTCACAAACAATAATAAATCTATTATATTCTTATTAAAACATAAAACTAAATCAAATTTTAATTGAAGTATTTGTTCTATTTTACTTTCTACGCGGTACTGATCCGAACATATTCCGGACGTCAGCTTGTACGAAATTAGTACGGTTTTCAAACTGCTTAAAAACAACAAAGCCCCGGGTGATTACGGTCGAACTCCTGTAGGCAGGTGGTAAACCGGCACTTAGGGCCCTTCAGACCCTCTTCAAATCCGTCATTCACGAAGAGAAAACTCCGCACGCATGGAACAGAAGTGTGGTGGTGCTGTTCTTCTACTCTGCTAAAGAATTATCAACCCATCTTACTTCTGAGTCATGTTTACAAGCTGTTTTCGAAACATATTACGAATCATCTCGCAAGCAGATTTGACGAGACCCAGTCTGCCAAACAAGGCGGTTTCCGAAAATACTTTAGTACCGTGGACCACATACATGCACTAGGGCGGTTTATAAAGAAGACCGAAGAGTAAACCTTGTCCCTTTGTAGCATTTGTGGACTACGAGAAAGCCTTCCATTCGATCGAATCTTGGGCTGTACTACAGTCTCTAGAGAGGTGCAAAGTTGACTACCGGTACATCGAAGTGTTGAAGTGCTTCTACGAAAGCGCCACTATGTCAGTCCTCCAATTTACAGGACCCGACCTTGAAATTAATCTTGCTGCAGCGAGGAGTCAGACAGGGAGACGTTATTTCTCCAAAAATGTTTGCCGCTTCACTTGAAGATTTTTTTAAGTTTCTGGACTTGATCAATATAAACAGCGATTATATCACTTATCTTCAACTTGCCGACGGCATCGTAGTCATGGATGAGACCATGGAGGACCATATGAGCCTAAACTCGAGGGGTTTGCTAGTAACCACTGAAGTCTTCCACTATCCACCTTCTGGTTCCAATATCAGATCAGATCACTTTTTGTCGTATAATACCTTATTGTGGCTTATGTATGTGAGAGAGGCATATGGTATCTCAAGGTTTTTGAACGCTTGATATGAAAACAAATGTCAAGTGCTTGACGCGCTCGAGGAAGTGATAGCGGAGGGATGCGAGAGACGAGGCACCGTTCGCTCGGCGGCTGCACGCCGCGCACCGCGCCGCACTTCGCGAGGAGGTTAAACCAATTTTAGCGCCCAATACCGATATAGTAGTAATATTTTTAAAAATGTTAATACAATTTAATTTCCAAAGATATTCTCAAAAAATGATCTCCCAAAAAACTTGTGTGAATTTTTTCTTCATTTTAAGAAGAAAACTTCTTATTTGGCACTCAGCGGAAGTTCCTACGGAGCTCTGCGACCGCGACCCCGACTTCGCCTTCTATAAAATATCAGATATACAGACAAATATAACAGTATAAAGAAACTATGTCTGTATTTATGTACGCACGTAACAAGCTATACTTCTTGTACAAAACAATAAAAATTTAAATTCATTTTAATTTCATTAAAAAAAGTCAATAAAATGAATTCACATTATTATCATTGTTGGCTAACGTCATTATGTCCCACTTACAACACGTGATGCGCGCGCAGCTCACGATGTTACCCTCTACAACCAAACGCGACAAAAGAATGATAAATTCAAAGACATAGCCCAAGGGTTTCTTATAATGTTCTTTAAAAATAAAACAACAGCAATAGATTTATATTGATCTAAAAATGTGTTGGCGAGCGGGTTTCCTCTTAATGCCAGTGCGGCGACACAGTGCTGAGCGCACACACCGCGCCGACCCGCGCCGAGCCGCACCGCGCCGTGTCCGTGAACATCCTTCTCTTTGGAGCTTGGTGTCGCAACAGTACGGTCACGCGCTCTCGACGCAGCCACTGCACGCTGAGACCTTTACGGCCGATCACGAATCATTTACATAATCGAGACGTTTATTTATTACTAATATTTTATAATCGATTAGAATTTAGTATCTTGCTAGTATTCATAGACGAATAACTAATTAGTATTATTTATTCTCGTTCAGTCATAAAACGTAATTCGTCAAAAGTAGTTCTATAACGGCTTGTATACCGACGAGCTAAATAAAAACCAACACTAAGTTCGAAGTTAGTTACAGATCCTATCAAATTAGTAATGACTAATGGTTATAATCGAGATATCTCGAAACATATTCATAATCGAATTATAACATTAGTATGTTTCATATCTCCCACCACCACTCGTACTAACTAAACCGAACCGCTCGCAACGCACTGTGCCGCGGCCGCACTTAACTGCAGTTAAGTGTTGGACCTGCGTTGGGCTGATAGATGGAAACATGTATCAATACAAAAATACATTGGAAGAAACAATCTTACCTTATGCTGAAGACGTGCGTCCGGTTATTGCACACGGACATTTCAGCACGACAATGATCCAAAGCATACTGCACGCACTGTTAAGAAATTTGTTACTTCGCAAACAGTTTCTGTCTTAGATTAGCGAGCTAGCAGCCCAGATCTAAACCCAACAAAGAATGTTCGGTGCGAAGTCAAGAAAAAGGTTTCAAATCGACAATGTGGCAATTTAAGAGAGCTATACGATGTTTTCTTAGAAAAATCGAACTCTATCTCGCTTGCGAAATATCAAAAATTAGATATAGATTCAATGCCTCGCCGGTGTAAAGCAGTAATTAAAAGCCGTGGACACGCTACTAACTATTAATTTTAGTTAAAATGTATTAAATTCCTTTTTGAAGTGAAACTTCTTATGCGACTTCCAAGCGTTAAACGTTAAATGTTAAACGTTAAACGTTTAACTCACATTATCGGTCTCTCCTCTTTGTGTGAGCCAGAGCGAGAGAGTAAATGTCGGTGTGTATATATATTGCACACTGTTTAAATAAAATAGAAAATATCTTTTAAAATGAAGTTTCACTTCTATCGTGTGTGAATCGCACACACACAACTTTTTTTTTCTTAAGCATTTTACATTAATGTGTTTTATTTAATGTAAGTTTTATACAAAACAACTCTCAAGCAGTTTAATAAATCGTTCTTAATTATTAGTCCAGCTTCACTACTATTTGAATTTGTTACTATAGAGAATAAATAAAAAGTATAAAAAGATAGTTAGTGATTTTATTCTAAATTCCTAATTCCGTTTGCTCTATTCATAATGCTATTTCATAACATAACTAGATGCTTCTAAGAAGGAACACATAACTACACATGACATGATTTAAATTAAAAAATCTGGAACTTCAAATCGTTCTTACTAATTATATGATCACAACTATATATAATTGTCTTATCCGGTATAAAAAAGCAAAGAATCACGAAATAATTTTCTAAACGAGAAGCGGTTTCTCTTCCGAATGAGAGAAATTTCTTAAATATGCTGGTCGACGACATATTGACGATCTGAAACACCGAAACATATTTACATCCTTATTTCTTAACTACATATCTAGTGATATGTCAACAGTCAACAACGTCACTGAAGTGCTCAAGGTAGGTGGAAGGTACGTCACAAAGTATCTATCCCTCACAGTTTACCGATAGCAATACTAATTTAAGTCAAAACTGTACCTAAATGTGAATTACAAGGTTACAATTCAACCTTGCTTGATACCGTGGCGCCATTTCTCGAACACGGAATCAATACGAGACAGATACTTAATTATTGTAAACAGTTTCAACTTTTCAATTCATTTAAATTATCCCCAATATACAAGTAACTATTTTAATCGTAGAGTGAGTCAATATTGCTTTATAAACCAGTTATACCATCCTTGTCTTGTTAACACTTAAGTATGAGTGAGTGGTCAGGTTGGGTCTTGGTACCGCCAGGAGCGAGAAGGGGGGGGGGGCGTCGGGGTCCGGAGATAAATAAAGTATCACCCGTTTTCTAGTGCATATACAAAGCAGAACTGTAAATAAATAAATAATCGTACTACATATTATAATATAAGCTCATGACTGTAAATACGTTGTACTTTAAGTACAACGGTGACCATCACGCCGCGGCCAAGCAGGGTCGGCAATGTCTCACAACATATCGACTCCTACACTCTCGTCTATCAGATGTCATCTAACTTTCAGTTTTTTTTACAAATATAGTTTCTCACACAATCCATCCATAACCTCATAGGTTTTCCTCTAGTTATATATATGTCTGTTCACCTTCATACTCAACATCCTTGTAGTTGTATAACTTTCTTCTCCCTCATGATATGCCTGTCGACCAACACCAGTGCTACAGTATCATTAGTAAGGTAGTGCATATGTGGCAAAACATGTATATTTTGTATATATATATTTTTGTTTATGTTTTTTTAACTGTATATGTTTGAGCGGTTCGAGCGCAGACAGTCGAAGTCCCGTAAAAGTTCCATTATCCCACGGAGCGTTAACCGGCAAGCCCCATTTTCGTTTTGTTGCCTGCCGCCCCTCCACGAGGCTAGACGTCGGCCTCACTACGCTTCGTCCCTAATATGTTTGTATAGTGGTGTTTTGTGTAATAAAAGGTCTTAGTGTCTAAAAGAGTACACGTAACTTACAACACATTACAAATATGACAAAGGAAATTAGTTTTCTAATTAATATTTTTATACCACGATGGTGGCAAACAAGCATACTTTCCGCCTAATGGTAAGCGGTTACCGCAGCTAATGGTCGCGTCAACTCCACTTTCATTTTGAAGAACGATCGATCGATCGGCGTTATTATCGGATGTTCTTCCTTCATTACTATCGAGTACCGATATTAAGTGGGATACGAGCCGGAAGAGTATTAGCGAGAGAATTGAATTAATACTATAAATAACATTATGAATAGATAATCAGATTAATGAAGCAGTTCGACAGCTAACCCTCAAATCATTCAAATTGATTGATATATTTAATGAAAATTATTTAGATCTCGTGTTAATTAATAAAAAAATTGCAAAATAAAGGTTAAGTTCACAGGAAACAGGATCAGCGACTCGTCGGGTCGACACTGACGAGTGACGAGTGACGACCTCACATACATACTTTGCATATTATCATATTTATTTATTCATTAGAAATATTATAACATGAACATATTTAACAGCATACAAAAACTTTACTCTGTAAACTGAAGTGGGTAATAAAAATTGTCAGAAGACAATAATCGCCGCACCGCGTAGGTACATACCACAAACACTGTTTGTTTTCCTTCGGACTGTTACAAATCTACTTTATACCCTGTATTCGCTGTTTTAGCAATACTAGTTACATTCCACACTTTTATAAATGCTAAATTGCGCTTTTTCTATTGCCTTTATTATATGTATTTCTTTAAGTTTTAGTTGCCAGTCACTGCGAAGTGCAGACGAGTTCCGCGCAAACAAAGCCTAGAAGTCGCACAGCACCTAATCATAATTTAATTTGTGAAAATTTCATTACGAGAATTTAATTTGTTCAAGACTTTTAATGTTGTGTTTTTTTAAGGCCTACCGCTGTGGTCGCAAAACATGACGTAGACCACGAGATATTACAGGAACGGGCATCCTCCAATACGAGTTTCCAATGTGAAGAATTGTGTATATGGTACCAACGGTCAACAGGTTGGTCATCTCTGCTAATATTTTAAACTTTATTCGGACATTACAAACATACACTTCTATTTTATTATATGTATAGATTAAAATTTCAAATAATAATGAAATGAAATGGAGCTACAATATGAAGTGAATATCATGTGATGAGATACATGTGAAACTTTAAACTTTTCTTATCAATGGCACCATTTACCCAAAGCCAATAAAAAAAGCAGGTAGTGTTACTTAAAAAAGAATATGAAGTTTTTTATAACTAGCAAGATCGATACGCTCGGGGACGTCGACAGTGGCGCGGCACGGCGGCGGGCATGTCGGCACTGGCGTGCATCGCATCGCGTGTAGAATGTCTCGTCAATCTTCATGTTGTTACAATAAGACTAGTTAAACCGCTCGAGCTACGTCGCATTCCAACTCACCCCGCGAGTTTCCCACAGGAATAACAAAACCCAAGCGAGCTGGTCTGCGTAACGACGCCGGGCGCGGGGCAGTGCGGGGCGCGGGGCAGGACGAGGCGGCCGCTCTCCTTTGCACTTTGTATGCAGAATACAAACCGGAACCGGTTTACTCTTGGGATAGGGTACCTCCAGTCACAAGTGCAATCGGATCTGACTATCGAATGATCAACCCGTTAAACACACTGATATTAATAATAATATAGACGTAATAGTACAACGTAAATAGGACGATAAATGTTGAAAATGTCGGAAAAAATTATGCCGACTGGGAATTACTGGCGGGCGCCATTTAAACCAATAGAGTTCTGTGTATTATACTGTTACCCGCGCAAAGTCGGGGCGGGTTACTAGTATTCAATGACTCTACAGCCGATTCGGAACGCACTGGCCTTTAGAGAAGAATCGGCAAAAAACTCTAAGGTTGCTGTTTTAAACCAATCTCTTCACTGTTATAATAATCTACATTAAGGAATATTAAAAATAAAAATATTTTTAAATTATTAAAATATGTATTTATATATGAATACTAGTATATATAAATGATAATAATATATATAAACATAATTTAAAAGAATTATGTTACTGATGACACGTGTTTCGCCTCTGAACGAGGCATCCTCACATCGATGTTAACTCCTCCACTCCTCCGAAGCTAGCGGGCGAGTGAGGGCCCGCGTTTTTTTTTTTCGATCAGACTATGGTGTTAGCCATTAGAGCGCTATAGCCTTAGACGGCTTTTACAGCTACGCCCGGGCTTGGAGTTGAGCGCTTAAGGCACTCAACCGTGAAAGCAAGGCAAAAAGTACCAAGAGTGCCAAATTGACCGAACCTCGCCTTGGGCTGTTGCCGCGATTGCAAATAAGTCGCGATCTAACTAATTCCCTATCCTTAATTCGATCTAAACTAACTATGTCTCTTTCCTCTGAGAGGACGGAAGAAACATGTGTATTTAGTAATCTGTAAATTTTTGTTTAAATTAACTATCAAAAAAAGTTCCCTTACAGGAGCTATGTACCTGATTGGCGTGCATGTGTGTACAAATGCAGTGTAATGATTGTATGTTGGTAGCTAGTGGTAGCAATGTCAGTGTATCACACGAGCGGCTGCTTGACTCAAGGGCTCCATGCCGAAGGATCGGACCTAAGTGCCGGTGATACGTGGGCTACTATTTTTTATACTTTTCAACCCCACTTTTCTGAGAGGATCTGGCATCGCGGACTTCGCAGAATTCGTGTCCTTGTGAAAGTATGTGATATGCAGTTCATGTCATAAACGCTGGAGTTCCTCAGGCTCTGTGCTTTCGCCCACTCTGTTTCTACTGCATACCAATGATATGCCATACTCATTGCTATGCAGATGACAGCAATATTCATGGTTGCTATTATAGCAAGTTTTCAACTGGTCTGAGAAAAACACAAAAGAGACGGGAGGAACTTCTCATTGACATTAGACAATACTTGCACCGCTTATCTACATGGGGAGCAAGTAACTTGGTTGAGTTCAATGCCAAGAAAACTCAAGTGTGCGAGTTTTCTTCAAAAAGGTCTCAGTTTTCTTCCCTCCTCACTCCTCAGAACGTCTAGCAATGCCTGATAGTCTCAATATTCTAGGTGTGGATATTTGCAACGACCTCAACTCCAGGGAGTTCATCGGAAGTCTCATCTCTACCACATCTCGGAGACTTGGGATTCTGAACAGAGTGCGATAGTTTTTCACGCCCGGTCAGATATATCTCCTTTACAAGGCACAAGTTAGGTCATGTATGGAATACTGTTCGCACCTCTGGAATGGATCCGCAAAGTACCTCCTCGATGTTCCGGGAAGGTTGCAGAAATGGACTGTTCGCATTGTTGATGATGCAGATGTTATCCAATGCATCGAACTGCTTGAGCTGCGTAGGAACATCGCCTCGCTGAGCACGTGCTACCGTCTGTATCATGGTGAGTGATCTGAAGAGCTGTTCAATCTAATTCCCTCCTCTCCTTTCTATAACAAAACCACACCCACTGTACTTGGTTTAACGGTAACCTCCATCTCGGCGCGAACTAAAAAGTTATCTATGTCTTATCTTTGTCGTACCGTGAAACTGTGGAACCATCTCCCGGCCAATGTGTTCCCTCCTCCTTATGATATCGGGTCCTTCAAGCGTAATGTAAAGAGATATTTAAGCAGGCCGGCATGACAGCGGCGACTGCCGATGGATTTCGATCTCTTGGTGGTCGCCATTGTATACTTGTAAATTAAACGTTAGTAACACGTTTCATGTGAACTAGTAATTATATCTGTATACATGTATATGTTTGTGTAAGTATTTGCACGGATATAATGACACACGCAGCATAGCATAATGCTTAAGAAAGTTTTTTTAAATAAAAACACAGCAAAAAAATATTACATGTGAGAAATTTCAGAAAGGCGAACATTTTAGGTGTTACTACCAAACCCTCGCGTTCCAAATAAAAATATTACTTGCAACATTAGAAGCATCACATGCGCGTTTCCATATCCCTTTAAAAACGTTTTTACTCCTTTTTTGGAACCTTCGCGGAAGGAAATTCTTTTGGAACCGGACTGTCCGCAACCATTTAGGTTCCAAAGTGAGGGGATGGCACCGCGACGAACGATTCCTCGGAACACAACCCATTATATAAACGGTAGAACACGCACAAGGAGGCAAATTCTCGGTTCGGTACCGTTTGTGACTTTGAAATAGTCAACAATTCTTGCAGCTCTTCTTTGCGCCGAGTCAAATGGCCCAAGCTAGTAGCTATAGGTGTTCCTGCCCAGAGGCGACAGCAGTACTCCATAGGGGGTCAAACTTGCACTTTGTACAACCGCAGTCTTTGCTCCGGAGAGAAGTACCGTTTCGCTCTGTTCAGAACACGAGCTTTTTGGACGCCAGCTTGACCTTGTCTTCCAAGTGACACGGAACCTAACGTTGCTTGAGATGCAGGATCTCAATACTCTTTGAGATGGTGAGGGGCGTGTCCTGGAATTGTGGGACCACAAGAAATGTTCTTTTTAATTAATAATCTAAGATAATGCTGTTAACAAAGAAAATGTATGAGGTAAGTTAATAAGTTCCCTTGCACGTTGATCATTACGAGCATGTATTTGTGGAGTATAACATATTATGTCCAACATGCCAGTGATATTGTCACCCGAGCTTTGAATGGTGTACACTGAACAAGCAGTAGCGATAGTGCTACAATGCTTAACTAGTTAACTAGTTCATTACAGTTGTATAGATGATACATATAGGTATCTGTAATAACTAATCCAAAAAGTTATTTTGTGCCTTTCTTAATGAACCGAGCAGATTAAATAGGAAACTAGTTAGGCAACTCAGTGAGAGGTCTGACTCCGCGACCTCACTCTTACATATCAAATGCATAACACTATAATTTAAATGAATGTTTCCTACTACCAAATACTAATATTGCTGCTAGAGCCGCATATCACCGCGTCGCCTGGAGTCGCCCGGCGTAGCGGCGCGGCACGGCGGCGCAGCAGTGCTGCGCGGCGGCGTGTGCTGGGACCCGAAATGTAACTTAACTGTAAGCGTAGGGCCTCTGGTAGGACTGTACTAGGCGCGTTAGCGATTACTGAGATAATTCAGTAAGTGACTAGATAAACGACAACTAGCTCATTACCTACAATGCTAATTGCCATACCGATCCATAACCTGTAATGTGTATCGTCAACACGCATGTTCATAATAGCATTTTAATGTCGCTTTGTATTCAAACTTAGTTACTGCATTCAAATTATAAGCGTACGAGGGCACAGCTCACGGTACCTACCCCGAACCGCACCGCACCGCACCGCCCCGTTCTAATGTACGCACTTTGTATAATATATTCTATAAGCAGGAAGTAGGTACACCAGTGTTTCTTATCTCGCGATAATTTTTACCAATTTAAAAACACATGAGTGTCTAAAACTTGAAATAGTTCTGCAACAACTACCTAGTAACAAATGTTGTCAGCTTGTTAAGTAATGACTTACAATATAAATGGTGTTTCCTGGCCTACTCACACAATGACAATGGTATTAACGGTTGTGTGATACACGCGTTTGTCGCCTGAATGTCGTCGTTTTTTTGTGCGGAACCCTAATTATAAAAAAAAAATTAAAGTAGCCTAAATTATGCCTTATAACATCAGCTATCCGCCAGTGAAAGTTCCGTCAAAATCGGTCCAACCGTTTCGAAGATTACCCGGAACAAACAGACAGACAAAAATAAAAAAAATTGGTTTTTTGTTATTGCTGTTGTGTATTATTTCATATGCATTTAGTAAAAACCCGTTATTTCGACATTACAAACAGACACTTCAATTATATTATATGTATAGATATAGATATTAGGTATTATTAGGCATACAGTGAAGCAAAATCTCGGTGTATTTTTATAAGCGCAATGCAATTGGACAACATTGTACATATTTCTTGGTAATGTTACCTTTGCAACGAGCTCGATCAAAATAAGTTGTTGAAGTAACATCTCACGCTGCACCACATTGCGGCATCGCGGCATCCTCCTGACCATATGTAAAGCGGCGGAGAATCATATAAGCAATGAATATTTATAAAACTTAATACCACAGTTAAGTGATTCCCAATCGCTGTTGTTGTGTGACAATATATATTTACACTGTGGCGCTGCGGAGACGTCGCACGGCGCGGTGCGTGCACAAGCGCGGCGCGGCGGCGGCGTTGTATCTCTGTGTTACGACATCGCGTGCCGCAGAGCACAGACAATACATTCGGTAATGCGCTAAATAATATTTGATAACATTACTACCTTAATACCCGATGTTTTGTCGCTAAAATAGAAAGTTTCAGCAGAATACCGAGCGCTCACTTATGCAACACATTAAATTACTCCAAGTCGAAACAACACGAGCACATGACGCGACGTCACGCGTGAAAAGACACTAACTATGGCGCAGCATAAATACTTTAAAAACATTTTGTTTTGATTTTTATCCAACATTTCTTTCAAGAAATATGTTCTTTTTTAGAGTTCCGTATATCAAAAAAAAATGTAACCCTTATAAGATCCCTTTTTTGTCCGTCTGTCTGTCCGTGTGTCAAGATACTTTTTCTCGAAAACTACTGTATAAAGTTGAAATTAATATCATATACTAAGGCCGATGGCCAAAAGCTGTGTGAAAAACAAAAATTTTCTAATTAATACGTTATATAGCTAAAGATATGTAATTTACTTCGATCGAATCTTACATCAAAACTCTCGCGAACAGATATTTTGACAAAGCATCTAACTATCCGAAATCGTTAGTGGTATCCGCCGCAACATACACCCTAATATCAGACGCCTCGAAGATAAAACGCTGAACGCGATTCTGAACATTTTTACCGATCCCGATGACGTAATCACGGCAGCTAATGCGTCATATCCACCCATATCTCCTAGTCAACGAAGCATGCTCGCACCCACGTCCACGAAACAACCATTCCCTCCGCATGATACAGGCGGTGAACTTCGGAGTCAGCCTGTATGTCGGGGCCGCTGCCGCCGCTCGCACTACCCGCGCCTCCGTGTTCATCTCGAGAGGGAATACCCCTAGGTACCTTATTCTTATTCTAGGTGCTTCAGTTGCGCAGGAATATTGCCTCGTTGAGCGTGTTCTACCGTCTGTATCATGGCGAGTATTCTGAAGGGTTGTTCAACGTTATTCCGTCTTTTCAATTCCATAACAGAAACAAACGCGCTGGGCTTCCGATCTATAGCTTTGCGGTAACCTCCATCTCGGCACAAACAAAAAACTTCTCTTTGTCATTAATATCTTTGCCGTACTGTGAACCTGTGAAACTGTCTCCCAGCTAGTGTTATCCTCCTTCCTACACATGGAGTCCTTCAAAGATAGCGTGCAGAGACATTTGAGCAGTCCGGCATGACAGCGACGACCGGCGATGGAGTGTTGATGATATCCCGGCGGACGAGATGTTGTCTGATTGTACCGCGGTTACCATCATGCTACGATAACAAAAACAAAACAATTCATCATACAACTGTTTTTACTTATCACGTAACATAGCCTGATCAAAATAATTATAATGAATATTATCTGTCGTGCGGTTGATAAGGACGTGAGCGGACACTCGGTACTCGGTACTAGCACTCAACTGTCAACTGTTCAGAAATTATAATGCTGGTAACAACGAACAATACAACAATACGCGACGTGTACTGTTACACATATCTGCTAAACAGTTGTAACACGAGTCACAGTGCTAATCAAACGTACTCATGTACTATTGGATAATTCGATGCGAACTTAACTAACAAATGCACGTTTTATGCGCGCATCTACCTCTGTTATTATCATTACATTTATCAGGCTTGACGAGCCCGCCGCGAGACAAGCTGCCCGCCTCCCTCACACCGCCATCCAGTAAGAAGTATTCTTGCTGCGAGTCGCAGTCGCGCTGCGGATCACGGATGCTGCACCTCGCGCCCGGGATACTCTGTAACACACGATCCCTTCAATTTTAATACTTATTTCTTTGTTATTCTCTTCAATTCACTTGATATTAAGTAACAATAAATATTTTTCAACTCGATGCTAGTATCTAAAAGAAATGATCTGACAGCTATCTATGGGGTGTCATCATGATGTTTTTGTTCGCCATTCGTATAGTAATTACTAGCTAACCCAGCAAACGTTGTTTTGCTATATAAATTATTTCTAGGGAATTTTTAGGATAGAAAATAATAAATAACTAACTCATAGTAAGTGTGTGACGGTGTGGTATACGTATTAGTGATAGAAGCAGGGAGTGCTGTGAACGATATAAAAATAACAAAACACCAAACATTTATGTTTTTAATTTATTATACCTAATTTGTACTTTAAAATTATATATATCGTATTACGATATAATACTAACAAATAATATCAATCCCTTAATGCTATAGTGTGTACGATATTTTTCGTTAGTCCTTCTTTAGCTAACATAAACAAACTGGATGGTTTGCCCACTCGAGAGCATGCCACGTATACAATTATCCGCGTGAAAAACATGGTGTGCTCAAATCTAAGCCACAAACGGGCATCGTTTGGCCTTGGGACTTATTGATAGTCATTGCAATAGCCAATCTAATTGGAAATTGAACACGTTTAAATTGAATTGGCACATCTGTGGGTAGAATAGGAATTCGTGGTATTAATATATTTTCACCTCGGAACTTGCCATTTAAAATGCTGGCAACGTTTTTCATTACTTTTTCATGACTAATCGCGTACACTTGCACAGTCGTGTTGGGTTCAAATTACGGAACAAAATAACCGGAGGAGATCCGACCTTTAGTTGTAAATTATGCGGCAAATCCAATGAGTTCAAAAACTCTGTGTGATAATTCAGAGATTTGGTGGCATCGCAAACTGTATCAATGGATTTGTATGACACCCAGTACCCTGGCAATAACTGTTATATCTTGAGATTCAAATCAGTGACATCCACATTTTCTTGCTGCTAAAATTGCTCTTTCTGCCAGGCACTCATGATTTATGTACTGTGTGTGTACATCGGGAAATATCTGTTCAATGAGAGAATCTAGCGAATCAACGATTGTGCAGAAATCGGTCGGTAATTTAATGCATCCAGTTTCATCTATAGTAAATTTTCCATCGCCGATATCTAACAGTTGTTTAGAGAATATTTAAGCGGATGGATCTCGAAGCATTTGATCGCGCATATTTACTTTCAGCTTTACTTTATCAACATTACGCCACAATGGCGATGATTCTAAGCAAGCATTGATCTCATCAGCGTACGTTGAACGTGGAATGACGGGCAGTGTCTGTATTTGTGTTTTTGTATTTTTGTGTTTGTTTTGTGTAATCACCTGAAAGGACTAACAGAGTGCCGCCAAATAGTTTGTCGTTCTTCTTAATGTCTTTCAATGACCTGTTCAAAGCCTCAAGCGAATGTTTGTGTGTCATAGTGCATTCATCCCAGATGACAATTTTACACTGTTGCAGCACTGTGGCCATGGAGGATTTTTTTTATATTGCACACTACATCTGGAATATTTTGAATATTTAGTGGCAGCTTAAATACTGAATGAGCTGTTCTGCCTCCATCAAATGCGATGCCATTATTTGGTCATATTTCGGCGAGAATTAGCGAAATAAGCAATGTTTGGCCAGTTCCACCTGGTGCATCCAAAAAAAAGAATCCACCTTGTTCTGTCGAAACTGAGAGCATAATGAGGTCGTAAATATTTCTTTGTTCCTCATTCATTAGTGGCACATTGCGAGTAACTATCGCTGCCATTTCTACAGTATTGTACTGTAGTTCACGATTAATTTCAATGTTCATTAAATCAGATGCACTTCGATTTGGTGAAATCATACCGAAATGAGTGAGTGGTAATTGGGCAGTGATAATGCAAAGATCCTCAATCCTCCTCAAAAAAAATATGTTTAGGTTGGACCACCCTTATCACTTAGGGATATGAAAACACTAGATTACGACCGATTCTCAGACCTACCGAATATACATATAAAATTTCATAAAAATTGGTCCAGCCGTTTCCGAGGCACGACTGTGACACGAGAAATTTATATATTATATAGAAGATTATTACAAGGAAAAATGTCAGTGACATTCGAGCTCAATACTAAATTTTAATGCTTCTAGAAACTTCCATTTCGTTAACATGTAATTATAATGAAAAAATTGTAATCATTTAAATATCTATCAACTTTTTTTAAATTATATACCATTGGTGTTTACTAACGATTACAAAAAAACTAAGTCTTCAAGAGATCTATTTAAACATTTATTTTTGTAGGTTTTATGATAACGTTTTTTTTTTTACAACAAATGGGGCAAACAAATACGGCTAGCGTAGCCTATAGACGCTTGTAATATCTAGCTCGTTGCCGACCTTGAACCCCCTACTCCAAGGAGCTCTGGAAACCAGGAACAAAACCCAAGGGTATTTGGCTGCGATATTCTGTAGAGTGGAGGTATTCCATCAAATCATATTTTGGACTGGACAAAAATACGTCCATTAATACTGTTATATCCAATTTCATTGATGATTTGAATTCAATATACGTATGTATTCAAAGCATTGACATTTTAACATCAAAATTACGTTAATTTAATTTTGTATGATATTATGTTTTGATTTAAATGATTTTAAAAGGTAACGTAAGGCTGCTGGTAAAACTCTTCAGTCTGTAATTACACGTAGGTCCATACATATAATCAAAATCTTCAGTATTCTATGGAGCACTTCGATGCGTGTATTCGATGTGCCTTGACAAAGAGTTGCGTCATGCGTGCTGCGAGCCGAGACAAGGCTCATGGCGGGGCGGGGGAGGGGAGGGGCGTGCGGGGGGCGCGACGGAGCGTGTCGAGGCCGAGGCAAGGTGCAAGGCCGCGGAGTGCACCGCACCGCGCCGCTTTAAGCCGCGCCATCTTGTGACGTCACCGAAATCATCCGACATACATTATGTACGCGTTAGCAATACTATAACGTCATACATGACCTAGGGGAATATACAACACTGTTATGGCACGTACAGACAGGTTGAACAAACACGAACGAAAGCTAATGAACGAACGCGTTAGAATCGGTATGGACGTTTTTCCGAAGGCAATTTCCGAATGGCTCAATGGTAGCGTGTACGGACATCGCGTTGTTGAACCTGTGTTCGAATCCCTGCAATGAGCGTGAGCTTGCGGTAAAGGATGACATCGTGGTAAAACCATAGTATGGTAGGGCTTTTTCTAATACCCCCCCTACCTAGCTACCACCTTATAGTTGAAAATCAGTCACTAAGCTCTAATAGGTGTGTTCCGGCAGCTGCACTTGAGAGCCAGTCCTCCCATTAAGCTTAGTGTGTTACTATCTTGGGCCACATTGTCACTAACGATCAAGTGAGAGTGAGGCCACAACGCTAAACCTATAAGGATAAAAAAGGCTCCAGTTGCAGTTGAAACCTCCCAGCCGAGGGCCTAAGACTCTGCCGCAGATTCTGGTTGACGTGATGGCGGATCACATGGTGAGAATGGAGCGTTGTCTATGGGAGAGGTAGTCACCCTCCAAATAGGTGCCCTGGAGGACCGTGTTCTCCCTGCCAAGGTGGCTGCTGCGCCAGTAGACACCACTCCTTTGAAGGGTACGCCTCGGCAGCCTAAAATTAAGCTACCCCCGCGTCCGCGTGGGGCTGCATTATATCGTAATGCACCATGGACCAAAGGACCATTACACTGTAGCCCGAGGCGGCGGCTCAGTGGTTGAGCTACAAGGCAGTCCTTCTTAGGGTGGGGACGGCTGCCAACTTGACAACTCCAAGGATAGAGAACTTCAAGCTCCGGGAGACCAAAACGGTAGTCAGGATCATCAAGATCCCTGATGCCCATTGGCTAGAACAAACCATCAAGCTGGCACAGGGTCTCCAGGCAGCGTTAGCGGACGTTGCCATTATTAACAGGTCCACCAAGAGGGGAACGTTCGCGTTACTGGTCTGGAATATTCTGTGTCCAGAGACGACGTTGTCGCCGCAAGGGCATCTAAGGGAGGATGCGAGCCAGCCCAAATAAGAGCTGGTGAAATTCGCACAAGGAGGGGAGGAATGGGTGCAGACAGCGCCCATGTTTTTTTATCGTTAGTAAAAGTGGTCTAGTGGCCACAGTCTCACCTGATTTTAAGTGACGATGTGGCTCAAGATGATAACACGCTAAACCTAGTGGAAGACTGGCTCCCAAGTACAGCTGCCGGAACACACCTATTGGTGCTTGGCGACAGATTTTAAACGCCTATACGCCCCCTTGTCAATTGGAGAGCAGCTCGTGTCCATATTTTGAAATAAAAGCCCATGCGCTGTTTCAGGTGCATGGGTCTGGGCCACACTCATCCTGTATGACCACAGGGGGTCGTTGTGCTTCTGCTGCGGAAAGCCCGGTAATAGGGCTCTGGAGTGCAAGGTTAAGGCGATGCACTGCGCCTACTGTGATGATGCCGGAAGGCCAGCAGGCAATCTCATGGGTAGTGCCAGTTCGCTTCCTAAAAAAAAGGATGACACCTGTGCCAAGATCTCTGCCTCAGACGGACATCAGCGTAGACGATGGGTTGGAGGGGACGCTTTCTCTCTACGTCTGCCATAGCTGAACTAAGGGGAGATGGGTTGGGGCCCGTCTTCCCATTGCACTGATTCAGCCGTCTGGGAGACAGTTAGGGTTGTTCCAGACTGTCTCTCTTTAGCGTCGGAGGCCCGATTGGGGATGGCCGCCGGGGTAACGCGGTGAATGCAACCGCGATCCCGTTTCGCCCCACTACAGGCGGCCAATGATAAACCATTTTAGTGAGTAGGAGTGAACATAACCACTCGCTTCCCTGCGCAGGTAAAGCACACATTACGGGTTTCTCAACGTTAAAAAAAGAAAAAAGTAGTAGGAATCTACCTACTCCTTGTCTTCATAACTTTATATTTAGTTGATATCTTGATTGAATTACTACACTTTAGTGGTAAGCTTAAAGAATTTTCAAATAAGAACTACATATTATTTCATAAAAAAAATGTGCATACAGATATGGAATTTTTGTCCGGGATTTTATTATATTGTTGTCACTCACATTGACAATGTTTGTGTTTGTGTGTCTGACGGATGGTGTAGAAGAGCAATCTTATCAATGTCAAACCAACGTGAGCAGAACAGTTGCTATTAACGAAAACATTGTTTCGAATAGTGCTGACGGGTTCACTAATATATTTAGACTTCTGAGTATACAGAATTAAATTTGAATTAATCAAATTAGGATGAAGCAAATTGCTAACTATAATATATTATTACTAGGTACGAGGCAGAAACGAAACAGTGAACACTCGTTGTGCTACCGGAAGCGAGTCTGGAACAGAGCGGACTCGGTGAGACGCTTGCTCACTCTTTCATATCGATGAAAAAAAGAGACAGGAGACAGACAGGAAGGAGCTGAGTGCGGCGGCGCTCGCTGCGCTACAGAGGCCGCGCTGCTGCGACCTCGCTTCTAACCGCATTCAAGTTGAAGGTCTGCCAAATTTACTGACGCGGACATTACCTGCAATACCAAGCTACGTCATTAATAACAATCACATTGTAATTGAAAGTTTAAAATGAAAACGCCCTCGCCCGCGCCCGCGCTCGCTCTCTATGTTTATTCCGAAAATTTTCTATATCTCGTCACAATCTTGCCAAATATATATGTATACGTTATTACTACTAAGAGTATGTTAAACACGCAGACAGCTTATCTGAAGTTAAGTAATTCTGCTAACTATGCACATCCCCTTACAAATCTGCGTTGTGATCTACTGAGATCGGTTCATATAAGTTGCTGAGAACTGAGGTTCCGTGTGCGGCGCCATGCCAGTGCGTATAGCTGGTTAAGCCAGTCGGACGGACTCCGAAGCACACTTGTGCGAGCATTATTCTATTGTGTTAGGAATACGTGAATTAGTAGAAACCGTGGAATGTTTATTACATAGATAGTTTGTGTGGGAACAGGGAGCGAGTCGATAGAATCACGGGTTGTGCATCGTGTTTGAGTTAGGTATTTGTTCAAAACTTACACGCTCTAGTACTTTACAAATAATTTTTTTGTTTATATCGCCACACATAACACTAGTTTCTGCCACAAAGCAGTAGTGATTGTTGTACATTGTTCCAGATAGATTAGTATTAAAGCGTTAGTCTCTAATTACCAATGTCGGTCTTCTGAACTCATTCACACAATACCTGAAAGTGCTACACCAGACACTGAACTAATTTTTACAGATTCACTATGTATGTCACTATGTATGTATGTGACACAATCGATAAGGGCTTAGGGTTGATGTTTTTTGGGCTTGTCACAGAATTTAAACCACAACACTGTTAATTACCTACTGTATGCCAAGTGCCACTTATAACCAAATAATAGACAAGGTTTTGACACACACTTAGATAGGAATTACAATATTGTCATTTTAATAAGGAACAGTTTAATTGTTAAAAATAATTATTTAACTAAGTCATCTGAAAACCCCCACTTTTGGAAAATCTGATATCACCTATAAATTCTAAATTAAATTTTACATTCATTATGTAGTGCAAGTTAAATAATACCCAGTGAAACTTAATACCCACTGAAGACGTTTGGGGAATGTCGATAGTAGTAGTCCGTAGCCGGTCCTTCATTGTCAATATTTCACCATATCTGGCTAATATATTTAATCAATGCATAGAAACAGGAACTTTCCCTAATCTAATGAAAATTAGTAAAGTAGTGCCTCTGTTTAAATCAGGTTGTAGAAGTAATCTTGTAAATTATAATTTATGTACTTCCGTCAATAAGTAAGATTTTGCAAAAAATATTACTTAAACAGCTAGTAGAGTATTTCAAAGCGCAAAAGATTTTGTATGATCGGCGGTGGTCTGGCTTCACGAAATCATAATCAACCACCGGCGTTGGTGTAACGCCGTTAAGTTATATATGTATGGTCTGGGAGGGGACGCAGGATGCAATCGGTGTCTTCTGGCATTCGACTGCCTTGACCACAGTACGCCTATACTTAAGCTGAAACACTATAGTGCGTGTGGATCTTTTCTCGACTTTATATTCTCTTATTTAAAAGACCGCTGTCAGAAAATTAGTATAAAAGGACAACATTCTCGGGATCACTAGCCAGAATCGGTGTTCCTCAGGGCTCGATTTTGGGACTATTTTTGTTTATCGTATCGTAAGCTACGTAACATCTTCTCGTCCAAGATACCGCAGTGTCTTTGACCAGTGTGTGTTGCCAGTGATTACATCTAGTGCTAAGACGTGGTCGCTAACTATGGGTCGCATAAGAAAACTCAAGGTCACTCAAAGGGCAATGGCTATGCTCGGAGTTTATCTGCGTTATCGAATCAGAAATGAGGAGATGCACAGGAAAACCAATGTCACTGACATAGCCCGAAGAATAGCTAGACTTAAGTGGCTGTGGGCGGGCCACGTAGCTCGTAGGACGGATGGCCGATGGGGCCAAAGAGTTCTCGAGAGGCGGCCACGTACCGGAAGACGCAGCGTGGGCAAACCCGACAGAAGATGTTCTAGGAATTGAATATCTTAACTTTTCCCTCCCAATACGTCTTTGATAAAGTAACACAGTTTGAATACTAGAAATAGGCATAAATTTGTCATTTCGTGTTTTAGACTTAGTAAGACCAATAATTTTTTTTAGGTGTGTTTGCTTCTATATTAATTTCCCGAAACACATTACTGATTTGCCGGACGACGAGTTTTATTTATTTATGCTTATTACTATTAGTAGTAATGACAGTTGTGTAAGTATAGTTGTTCACATTTCTTATAACTTGTACAGGTTTTGTACGTGATGACTTGTTATTGGTTAACAGGTTCCTTTGCTGTTTTTATTTTGTTATTTAGCTTTTAGTCACCCATATTAATTAATTAATAAATAAAAACTCTTCCGCTTTACCATATTAAGTGGTATTTACGCATCATAACGCCAGCGCAAGCGGATAAAGCAGTTCAAGTGCGTTGTGTCATCCGACTTACTTAACAAAAATCAATATATAAGGCTAGCTGATAGGTGTATCCTAATGCTAGGTAGCCTATACTATTCCTCGACCATCTGACTATCATAAAAAAAATTTTCGAATCCGACAGGTAGTTTCAGAGATTAGCGTGTTTAAATAAACAAAAAAAAAACTCTTCCGTTTTATTATATTATTAGTATAGATTTTACATAAAATAACAATATATTTATTTTCATTTGGACCGCCAGTGGTCAGTGTATTAAATGCAATTACATAAATAATAACAATTTGAAAAAGAAAATACACTTGCCCTTTAAGGCAATCACAACATGCACTGTGTAGGCAATAAAATTTATGTAATCAATACAAAAGAACAACAAAAAATAAAAACTGTTACAACAGATTATTAGAAATTAGGTCAAATAACTATATACTAACAAATATATATATATATAATAAGAAAAAAAAACTATCAATGTCAACTGTATAAAAAATTGTTAAAAAAATATTATAATATTAGGTCTTTACCTATGAAATTGCCGTTTTGTATGAAAAAATGTAAACGATGTGTTTTCATGTATCGATTAATCGAAGTAATCACTCATGCAATCAATGCATCTTTGCCAGCGCAGTGGCAGTTTATTGATGCCCTTCTTAAAGAAATCAGCTGGACGGGAGGCAACAAATTCTTCAAAGGCATTTTGTACTGCCTCTCGGGTATTGAATTTTTTTCCCGCCAAGAAGTTATCCAAATTCTGTAAAAAGTAGTAGTCTGTAGGCGCAAGGTCTGGTGAGTAGGGCGGATGATGGAGAACTTCCAACCCCAGTTCTTGCAACTTGGAGACCGTCTGTTGTGCAGTATGAGGTCGCGCGTTGTCGTGCAGGAGCAGCGGAGACGAGCGGTTGACCAATGCTGGTTGGAGATGTGCCAGCTTCTCCATCATTGTGTTCAGTTCTTCACAGTACACATCTGCAGTAATGCTCACCCCGTTTGTTAAGAAGCTGTGATGAATCACACCGGCGCTAGACCACCAAACAGTGACCATCACTTTTCTAGAGGTAAGTTTTCGTTTAGGGCATTGTTTAGGTGCTGAACCAGGATCCAACCAACTTGCTGAGCGCTTGCGGTTATCAAACAGAATCCATTTTTCATCGCAGGTAACAATGCGGTTCAAAATTCCTTCATTTGTGTGTCTGTTGAGCAGTGCAAGGCACGTCTCGACGCGTACTTCGGGCTGGCGATCATTGAGTTCGTGGGGCACCCGTTTGTCAAGCTTTTTTACCTTGCCAATTTGACGCAAATGGACCAATATTGTTTTGACGCTAACGTCGAAAGCTGCTGCTAATTCAGCCGTAGATTGTGTATTATCAGCTTCCACAATCGCCTTTAATTCGTCATTGTCGACCAAAGTTTTCAGTTCGAAATTCCCAGAACGGAAGCGAGCAAACCAATAACAGGTGGTGCGTTGGTTTGTAGTGTTAGCTCCGTAAACGTCGTTGATGTTGCGTGCCGCTTGTGCCGCGTTACTGCCACGACGGTACTCATATTCCATAATTACTCGAATTTTTAACGTATCTATGAAGACAAAAAAGATTTAAATGCGATGAAAATGTAACACTAATCAATAGACAAATGACTAATATTGGAAAAAGAATTCCATGTTTTTAAAATAAAATTAACTTGAAATTAGAATTCTTAGCCAAACAAAAATTAGTTTGATTTGAAATGGCCAGTACTGCAGAACGGCTATTTCATAGGTAAAGACCTATTATTTTTGTTTCACTCACACAAAAAGCATTACAACAAAGCCTTACACACTTTTATGTACCCAAATTTCTCATCGGTCATCTGGCTAATTGAACAACTTGCCGAATTGCCCTTGTCTTTAAATTCACCAGAAAGTTAGTAATCTGTGCCTACCGAGACGATAACGTATCTGCAGAGAACGACCCAACTCATGAACCGCCTTCTTCAAAATAACCACCCTTATTGACACAAAATGATCTAAATGTAATTAGTACGTGATTGAAATTTGATCAAACTAAACGATCATGACAAATCCTTCTTGAACTATATTTTGTGTATGTCGGCCACAATTTTTTTAATAAGCCACAGATCGGATAATTACAAAGATTTAATTAACTAACTATTAATTTCATACAAAGCTTTGGGATGTAACATGTCCTTGAAAATAAATATTATGCTGTTGTGGTGCGATGCGTAATACTTGTAATTGAATAATATACACATCCTGTTAATGAAATAAACGGAAATGTATTATATAATCTATAATAAAGCAGTGAGCTCTCGCTTGCATTCGCGTCAGGTCACGGGTCACGCGACACGCGAACTCTATAATGTCACGTGACCGCGTCACGCCTGCCGAATACTGCGAATTTGTCTAATAGACCAAATCTTATATTTTGAGCGAAAATTGTGAAATCATTTCGCGCACTCTTATTCCATAAACTAAGTTCCTTGTAAATAAAAGTGAACAAATACAAATGCACAGCGGAGAGCACAGCTCTGCTCCTCAGCTCAGTTCCGTTACATTTCCGGACATGAGTGGTGAGAGTCGGACAGGACACAGGAGGTTGAATGGTCCGGCTGCCCCGCCCCTCGCCTCGCGCCCCGCGCCCCGGAGCCGCGCCCCGCGCACTCCGCTCTCGTGAGTCTACTGACTAGGTACTCGCATACTCGGTACACTGAACTTGTAATTGATCACTGATTATTTATAATCATGTCCCGTCATGTCCCAGCACCGCGCCGTCCCGCGCCGGGCCGACTTGAGTCTCGCGTCGCTTTGCATTGTTAATATTACATTATGTATATGGTATAACAAAACATCATTGTTTCATTGAATTACATTACTTTTATTGTTGTATAATATTACTATATAATTTACTGAAATTATCTTTTCCGTTTTTAATACACATATATGGGATATGTTATCACTTCAACACCTAACTTAATGTTGTGTTTATGAATTACAATGCAACCGATGATGATAACAAGCTAGTGAATATTAGAAAGTGAGCTAGTTCAGTTAGTGCTCAAATGCCACTGTCTGACACTGGAACCGGACCGCACCGCACCGCACCGCACCACACCGCACCGCATGTCTTTCTAAATATACAATATTAATTTTACTCCGTTGTCTTAGATAATTCTTCAGTAATAGATATTTAACATACGAATTTTTAATCAAAAACCTCTTCCTCCCGTCGCGTCTGTCCATATTCTATGTACGATGTCGACTCACGACGACGCGTAGTCGTGCGTCGTAGTCGTGTACACGTAGGACAGTGTGGCTGCGTCACGCGCCGCTTCGCGTTTAACCGCTGAAATTTCGCGCCGCATCGCGATCGCGCTAAATCGCTCACGTAGGAATTTGCGTTAATTACACGCATTAATTAACGAATTTAAATTACACAAAAAACTTCTCATTTATTAGATCTTGATATTCTTTAGAACGCAAGAGGTCCGGTGGAGTGCTTACGTTGCATCAGCGACCGCAGTACACTTTGCACATCAGGTTAATTTAACATGCCATTATTATTAACGTCGATATAAAATTATATCTCTCTTGTCTCCAGAACGTCGGTCCTGTCGTATCGTATCGTGTATCGCGTAGCGCGTCGCGCCATGCGTCTCTCCATTTATAATAATAATAATATAAACATTACATAATGTATCAAGAATGTTTTTATCGTTATAGGCTTTGCGTAGTTGCCACAATCTCATCTGATAGTAAGTGAAAGACTGGCAGCTGCCGGAACACACCTATTGGTGCTTGGCAACAGATTTTCTACTTGAGGGTGGGAGCCAGCCGGGCGGGCATTAGAAAAAGCCCTATCAGCATGCTATGGTTTCCTCACAATGTTTTTCTTCACCGAAAGCTTGAGCTCATTGCAGGGATTCGAACTCACGTCAGAGCGTCAGATTGTCTTTAAATATTTTGTAACACAACATTATAATAATATATATGAATCAGTGAAATTGTTAAATTTTGTGTTTCCGCACTGTAGCTAGTAGCGACGCAGATAAAATGTGTTTCTTGTTCCGATGTCAGACCGCGACCGGTCACCTGATTACCGGATGCAATCGGACTCGACAGGCCGGAATTCATAAATAATTTGCTCGTTAAGAACTTTGATTTTTTATATATTTTACTTTAAACAGAAATATACATTTCTGTTATAATAATATACTTAGTTCCGTTAAGGTCATTTGTATTATTAATATTGTTATTTACAAATTAAACCCATGAAACAACAAACAAACTATTACACTTTTTGTTCTATATGTTAAATATGTCCCTTGGGCTCTGGACAGTTCATTCATTCACATTTTAGCAATTTACACGGTCAATACACATAAATAAATGACTAATAATAATTTGCGATGGCCGCATAATATGGTAAAGATAGGAACTTTTCAAATATGAATTCATAATAATAATATGTAAAAAGTTAGCATTTATTCAAATTTACCCTTTTTATTATTACATAGATTTACATATTTTTCAGTGTTAAAACCTTAATAACAAGTAATAAAAACAATAAAGTACTAAGTTTTGAAAATTCTAATGATGATTATTTCTCTGATCCATTTAGTTGAAAGAATTGCAACTACGCACACGTTGACAGTGCACGACGCACGACCATAGTATCTACCTACACTAGATAAGGATTCAGAAACAAAAAGTTTCAAAGCAAGAAAAATCACGTCCTAACATGATTTTCTATGATGATTCGTTCTATACAACAAAAACAGGAAATATTTTTTTCTAACCAACTATAACTCGAACGTTTTAAACCACATTCTGCGGCGGTACTTTTCTCAGGGTTCAAAAATATTTGCGGCACGGTTATTTTGAAAATTATTTCAATAAGTATCTAAATAATAAGATCATAAGAAAAAAAAACAGAAACTTTAATGCGATGAATGAAATTGCTTGGAAGAAATTTTCATAATATTTTTTTGTTTATGGGATATTTAATTACATTTTATGTAAACGTAGTTCTGTACGTTGCCGCATTGTGCAGGCAGAATCACATATATTTGAATTTAAAGTAAAACAAATGAATATTTTCACTGAAGCCTTGTCAACAGCATTATTGTCACGTGGGACGACCGCGTATACGTGCTGCATACAGGAGACCCCAGGGAATAGTGAGAGAGTATTATCGATTTTGGTATAAACCATTATCTCATGTCGTTACACAGAGTGGGCATACATCATCTGTATTCGTACTTTCTAATCTTTTTCTTTTCCGTCAGAACTATTAAAACCTACATGCATAAGCTTTCCCTACGGTTACTATTTTTCACATTGAATATACGAACACCAGTTTTGATAAATTATTTTCAAATGATGTTTGATTAAAGGTAATACCGAGATGTTCTGTTTATTTGTTCAACTTTACCTTATACATAGGAAATCTATTTAATAAAGCGGGTTCGAATGTGTACTGTTCGAATCTAGATACGTGATAGGTGCCGCGGTCGAGACAGAGTACGGAGGCTTTTGTGTGAATAATTCGTTGCCCGGTAGCAGGCCAGGAGCGCGCGGGCGGCGCACGCGGCGCTCTGTTGCGTTGTCGGCAGTGTCACCACTGTCGCCACGCGCGGCGCGGAGCGGCTTACGTAACCGTACATTACAAAGTTTAGGCGAAATGGCAACCACAGCTTAGAATTCTGAGGATTGGGAGGGGAACTTATTCTGCTCTATACGCTTTATTTAACCTATGATGATAATCTGACAGTAGCGTTAACATATGAAACAGATATATATGCATATTCAATAAAACACGCCTTAAAATTAGTCTTCATTCTCGCTAGCACCTTCGGGTGTACCATATAAAAGAATTTATGTCTTTAACCATTAGTAAACTAAAACGGAACGGAATGAACTCTGCGCTGCCGCCAACTGAAAATACACATGAACACAAACAACGGAAGACGATAATAGATATAAAATAGAAATAGATATAATAGATTTAAATATATGTTGGAGAAAAGTGTCGGTGTCATTACTGAAACCGTACTAATGACCTAATGTACTATTAACTAGCAACAGGCGCCCTCACGGAAGTTGCGTGCGAGCAACAAACAAGTGTGTTCCGCGACCACAGGCGACTAACGGCTTAAGGAGGACAGTCTTGCATGAGCTGTTGAGTTTTTAACATTTTATTTTTGTTGTTTTTCACATATGATTTGTAAATTACGTTTGAGTGCATCTCTTCTCTGGAGTGTTGTTAGCTATTAATTAGTTTCTGAACGAACCACTGCGCGTTGGTCCCTTCCATTTCAGAAAGAGAACAGTTTTATCATGGAACCATATTTTTATTCTGGAACGTTCGATTCAGGGTAATTTGTTACAGTTGAGAACTCCCATCATTACCTGTAATCCGAAGCGCCTGTTCGAGGTCTGTACACGAGCAGTCATCGGGCCTTAGTTCAAGACAAAGTTCCAACACTGGCTACAGTTTCCGAGACCATGTCGTCGTCCTCTTCCATCATCGCGACTCCTGAGATTAAATTTTTTCGTACTCACGTTCTTATATTTTTTTGTATTAAATTATAGCAACAAAGGCTCATCCAACAGGCTGAATAATATGTGACGTCCCGTGGCGCGTGCGCAGTGCGGTTTTACGTATGTCTAGACGGAAGCGGCATTTGGCGAAATTTCAAAAGTGATCTCCCACCGTTATTACTCTGTGCCACTACTATGTAGGTTAGTAGGACAGTCGAGTGTTATCCCTTTCTGTAAAACTATTTACATATGAGAAAATACATTTCATAAATCTACATATTATATAAATGTTTGTATGGTCCTGGCACGACTAGGCACCTACAGTACGTGTCTGGTCGCGACCCTTTCATTTTAATTCACAATGATTGAGCTGTTTACGAACAGTAGATACATGTATCGCGCAGAGCTCTACGCCAAGAGTCCACGCGACATGTCCTAGATATGCTGAACTCGTTAGATCTTACATTAGACTATGTTCTGTTCTCGGAAGGTCGTTACGTACGAGTATAATGTATTCATTCAGCGATACTACGTTACATAAATATCTAATGTCATTTCTAGACAGTCTACTTTCAAATAATTAATCGTGTTTTGAAACTAGCTTATAGTTTTAATCGCTTCTAAAATTCTGTGCTTACTTCCTCACCTATTATTATTAATCCTATACTGCCACATTTTTCAAAATTGACTTACATATAAATATAAATAGAACCAGAAGAAAAAAGCGAACCTAGTAGTTTTGTTTTTGTTTCTCCATGAGCTTCCGTTCTCTAGCCTAAAAGCACGCTTGTGACATATTCTTCTCGAAATATCTAAGTTTAAAAGTCGCATTTACATATTAATTGCGTCTGAACTTACAGTTTGTTTCAATGTTTCAAAAGACGTTTCTACATATTATTGAACAACATAGACGTTTCTTGAAAATGACGGAAAGTCTTTACGCCTTTCATAGTCATTTCTAATAAAGCTAAACTATAATATAAACTAAGACAAACTAAGAACGACAAAATTACATTTATTTTATTTTATAGAATCTGATTTAATGAACTAAATTACAATTTTTGAAAATCAAATATTAATAACGGAAGTGAGAGGCAGTGCACAGAAAAATTAATGACTTTTGAAACGTCTCTCTACTTGGGGCAGCCCGATTGATGACATTACCTTCCTCCAGTCTAGAGAAGATCACGCCAAATAACTTTGTGTTGTGTTTCTGTGATGAGTAGGGTTTCCAGAGATCCTTAGGGACGAGGATTGAAGGTCGGCAACGCGCTAGCGATAAATTGTTGTTACAAGAGTCCATAGGGTACAGTAACCGCTTACCATCAGGCGGGCCGTACGCCTATTACCACCGTAGTTATATATATATAAAAAGGTAATCAAAGCAGACTGAAACTCCTAGAGGTGTAGTACGATAAAATCAGTACATAATATCAAATAACCACATAATGTTCTGGAAGGATTTCGCAGTTAGCATCAACGACAATGATCTTGATACAGAATATTAAAACTAAATAAACAATGAAACTAATCGTTATTGTTTATTTTGTCTTCATATTATAAACATTAAAACAACACATTTTTACTAATGCTTAATTGTTATTAGGTACCAAAGGATACAAGATACTCTGGTTTATAAGAAACTAGCGACCCGCCCCGGCTTCGCACGGGTGCAATGCTGATACTAAATATACCTACCTACTACAGAATGTCCTTATAAACAACGTTTACAGCTTTTTTGTCATTAGACAATACAAACATGTTTTGTTTAGAGGTTACTCTTGAAAGAGCGAGATATAATAATTGACCATGGTATGTAAGGCAGGTACCGCCGCACCGCTATGTCCCTGCATTTTAAATCTGTAATATTTTCGGAAATATTCATTTAAATTACATGGTGTAAAGGGCTATATTGATATATATATATATATATATATATATATATATATATATATATATATATTAAATGTACAATGTATTTAAGGTAACTAGGTAAGGATTAATGCTGTATTGCTTAAAATCACTTCGTAAATAAGCCATTTTTTCCTGTAAAACGTAAAGGATAAAAAATTGTTATTGTGGGGTTTATCCTTAAGAGATAGACATATACCATCACGGACTTTTTTGTTGACCTTTTCAATGTGTACAATACTGTAGTACATTATTTTGATTTATCTCGTGGGGTTTAGCCAACGTTTGCAATGTAAGCGCAAAAAAATGTGTTTATTTACGACATCACATTAGAAACCTCTAAATTTATCAGTGTTTCTCTACAATATTATGCATGTATTATACATATAAATAAACCTTCCTCTTGAATCACTCTATCTATTAAAAAAATCGCTTCAAAATCCGTTGCGTAGTTTTAAAGATTTAAGCATACATAGGGACGGACAGAGCGACGCGACTTTGTTTTATACTATGTAATGATAGTGATGATGTTCATTGAACTGCTGTTTATTTTATTTATTACCAAAGCTTGTGTGTTGCCAACACGTTTTCTTAAACAAGATACTACGTTACATTTACGTATTTTAATATTGCCACTTTTATTTTATTAAGGTACCAGAGGTCGAATGAAAGTGTAATTGACTTATAACAACGATTAAATTATTTTTTGAGTTTACGTTTAATATGATATTTGATAAAATTTCAGTTTACCCAAGCAAGATTATTGAAAATAATACAAATATTATATCTTTAGTTTGGGATTAATTAATGTAAGAATAACTTATTAATTATTACGTAAAACTTGTTAAAAATCTTGATTGTTTTAATAAGTCGAATGTTTGCTTCACATAGCAATACTATCATAATATATTCGTGTATACATCGAAAAATTTTATTTGTTGTTTAGTTTTCACGTGGTCAATTTTTAAAGATTTCAGATCTTTATTATTATATTTTCTTAACGGCGCGGCGGCAGTATAAACATTTGGAAGTGTATAAGGCTATAACAATATTTATTACGCTGATAATACTGTTCATTATGCAACGTATAACAATGTTCCCGTATAGTTACTAACTAAAGACATTAAAACAACAATGTACAGTAATCAAGTGTTAATTCAAAGTGTATATTTCATTCATAATATTATTCGACTGAATTACAGCTTGACTTGCGATGAGAGAGGGCGATGTACGCACTGGCCGAGTTTCCAAGCGTCACGTCCTAGATTCCGACCCGTTGAGGTGAGTTTTCTAACCGGTAACTAGTTTAAAAGCTCTCTTGTCAATAGATGTTTTGATTATATCTAATATTAACTAATTTTCAGATTACATACAGATAGAGAACGTTACTATTATTCTTAAGTTTCGTGGTGGTGGCAGAAAAACAGTTTACAAATTCAATTTTATTATAATAAAAGCAAATGTATTATTGAGTATTATCTTTTAACCTCTTGTGTATTTCTTTAATTTCAGGAGATATTATTTTCTCCATCTCTCTGGCAGCTGAAACACAAGTCGTAGGTACATAAAATATAGTTTCTGATGGTTGACAGAAAACCGTATCTAATCTCTTGTTGCTAATCAAAGACGTTACCCGAGTATAACAACGTTGTAATAACTAATAGAATAAGTTTAAACAATGTATCTACATAATATGTAAAGAATAGACGATATTATTATTATATTTTAAACGAAACAGCTATCATAATATATTTTTGTTGTATTTATAGATGCCAAGGTTCTTTCAGACACTAATCAGAGTCATAAAAACAAAATATAATGATGTAATACCTATTCCTACTTTTTTACGTGAATACGTATTTAAGTTTGCTTCCATAGTGAGAGGCAATTCAAAAAACTGATAATAAAAAATGGTGGGATACAGTTTGCATTACAGCTACATTGACCTTTTATACCAAGCGTTTATCAAAGACCTCCTTGTTACAATAAATTGTAAAATTCTGGCATATGCAGATGATACAAAAAAAAAAATCGAAGTATTCACAGCAATAACAAGTTCCACCTTAATATAATACAGTCCTGAGGTTTTAAGAATGGTAAGTATGCCGCTCAACATAAAGAAATGTCAAACCATTACACCAAAAACAAAATTCGTTATATTTTAACTATAACTTCGAGGGAGATGATATTGATCAAACAGATACTGTCCGAGATCTAGGTATCATGATTGACTCTAGTCTGTCATTTAGATCACAGTTTCACTGCATTACTAGTAAAGCAAACAGTATGGTCGGATTTCTTACACGCGCTGCCAAACCGTTTAATCTGTAAACTCATGGATTACTTACCGTGTTTGTTTCCTTAGTACGTAGCATTTTGGAATATTGTTCGACTGTATGGTCTCAAATCTATAAAACTCATATAGATACGATAAAGTCAGTCCAGCGTCGTTTTCTCAGGACACTATGTGGTAGACTAGGTCTGAGACTCTAATTACCAGAATATAAAGATAGACTCAAAGTCTGGAAGACAGAGGGTGTGTTGCTGACTTATGTATTGTGTACAAAATTGCAAAAGGTACCTAATTTTGTAATAACCACACGTTCGAGGTGAGTACCTTTGATATTTCATATACCATCTGCCTTAATGTGTCGAAAAATAATCCCTTATTTTGAATGTGCAGGCATTATAATTAATGTTGTGTTTACCAATACGTATCGTGTGTTTTATTCGTCAAAAAGGGCCTCTAAACAGCAATCCAGTAATACTCATAAAACACCATATACTCGTAATAGTTTCCAAGCCCGATAAAGCTGTAAAAGCCGTAAAGGTTCCAGGGCCCCTAAAGCTAACAGTATGGTCAGTTCGAAAAAAAAAATACATATAATACAATGAAGTCGTGCCGGGAGACGCGAACGTAAAATGCGTCCGAACGGACACGTGTTTACGTATGATACCTACACGGCCGTCTCCCGGAAACAACCACACGCAGTTTTTTCAATTCATTTGAATTACGTTGTAAAATCCGGATTAATCCAGTATTAATTACAATCGCAGCTCGTAATGAACGATCGATGCGGTCTAGATGTTTACCGTTGGTAACCGCCAGCCAGTGGCCAGTAGCCGGTAGCCGTTAGACCGGCCGTGTTAATTCGTTAGCTCGGGTGTCAATTAATGCATTTTAATTAGATTTTTTATGAGATATAGTTTATTGTTGTTTTATGTGATGTGTTCGAAATCGAAATACAATTCTGATTAAATGCAGTCGTTTAAATGTGATAGTAATTTCTCGTTGTACATATTTCATTACTGTAGTTGGTTTGAAGAAAATGTTATATTTAAGTACCTACTGGTATCAAGTGAATTCAAGTTCAGTTGATGCCGGAATCCGGAACTATTCGTACGAGTAATAATGAGCATTAGTATAGCACAATATCGTGATAAAAAATTATTAACAATATTGATGATTATAGGTATATAGATATGATGAATACATTTGCTGACTCATCACTATATGAGTGACGCGCGCTTCGTGTCGGTGAAGACGTGACTCGGTGGTCACGACCGATACGCGAGCAAAAACAAGTTCGCCGTGGACATCGGATTAGAGGAAGGAAGGCTGGCCGCGCCGGAGTTAGATTCGCAAGTAGTTAACCCCAGTCACCGATGCTCACCGGTGCTCACCAGGGCTGACGTCGGGCCCGCGGGCTCCCAATTCGTGCACTTTTAACGTACGTTTACTTTAAATTAAACGTACGTAACGTACGTTTGAAACAATATTTAATTTCGACTAGGTACTCCACCAAGCACACCACGGCAGTTTATTTGCTTCTTATTACGTGAGTATCAAATGCACAGACACGGCTTTAAATAGTTGAGACATACTCTACGTGTCTACAGGATTATTATTTTTTACGAGATTACTTATTAGGAACCAGTATTAGGTTGTTGTGAGTTTCATCGTACATGTACATGGTAACACGTAGACACACTAAGCCCAGAAAAGAGATGTGAGGGACTGGCTCTCAAATGCAGCTACCGGAACACACCCATATGTTTACAACTCGAGAATGGTAGCTAGTCTGATGGATATTAGTAAAAGCACTACCACCGTGTCATGGTTTCATCACAATGTATTCCTACACCGAAAGCATCCCCTACTAATGGGCGAGGGACTCCTGCCGGGAGATTTTTTTCGCTGGGATATCCATAATGAATCCCTTCCCGCTCGGGGGAGCAAGAGGGGTATGTCAGACTCGACTGACTAAAACCCAGCGGTGTACCATCTGCAGCCACGACGAGGCAACACGGGATCGCGCAAGCACGACACCGCGACGCCCCGGCGGCCGGCGGCCGGCCCAGATAAGTGCCGGGCCCCGGCGCTAAGAGAGAGACAGCCTGATACAACCCCAACCCAGACGGTCGAACCTGTTCAATGGGTAGACGGGCTCCCCGACCCGTCTCCCTTGGTTCGGCTAGGGCGGAGGAAGGAGGCGAATGAAACGCCGCCTCCTACCGCCCGGTCGTCTGCGTCGGATAGTGTCGCTAAGGGGATCATCCTGGCGAGCCCTCTCCGCGGTCTCCTTCTGCGACATCACTTCTTCGCAGAAGTAGACCATAGCCATCCACGACCCCTCACTCTCGAGCATGGCGTTAACCACACTCGGCAGTGAGAGGTCCACTCCAACCACCGCGGTAAGAGCGCGGCGCTGCCCCTCCCACGCAGCACACTCTGACAGAGTGAACCCTGAACTGACTGAACCCTACAGCAACCCACGATGTTTATACATATCAATAATAAGCAATCTTCTATTTTCCCAACCCAACCCAACCCAAAAATTGTCTATATTACATGAGCTGGTAGGGTCTTCAGGACATTTTCTTAACAACAGTTATAGCTATTAATTAATTTAATAATAAATTTAATTAATTTAAATAACAAAATCTTCTAAAACGTATCTTCAATGAGTACATAGTAGGTAGTTACGTTGTGTGGACACAACCATTTCAACATTGCCACATCCATTTCTATTGCATATTAATAACGGCGCGGCGGCGTCTCAGCTGGACCAGGCTTGTAACAAACACACAAACCGTTCGTTATGTACTATGAGTAGCTTCACGTAAATGTTAAACTGTTACATTTATTATTAACCTATGAGGTGTTTTTGTTTTACTCTAGCCTGGCGACTGGCGACTGGCGGATGGTGGCTCTCGTCCAGGGTTACCAGCTCCTAAAAAAAATAGCCCTAAGATAAAAATAAAATAGCCCTAAATAACCCTAACTGCAATATTCGAAAGCCCCAAAAAAAGCCCTGTATTGTGTATCTACTCAAAAGTATTGTTTAAATGAGTTCCTCGTTTTATTAAGGTAATAAAACTATAAAGCAATAAAGATAATAGGTAGGTAGGTGTGTGTACGTATACGTACGTATGTGTACGTACGTATGTGTACGTGTGTACGTAAGTGACACGTAATTACACTTGCCAACACAAACACAAACGCACGAATGATATTGCAAGGAACTGAAATGTTTACAAAAAAATGGGGAATTTAAAGTATTCCGTGAGTGTTTGTCTCATTTATCCTATTGTCATTTTGATTAAATAATAAAGGCAATAACTGAAATGGTATAGCTAAAATGTTTAGCTATCTTTCCAGAAGCTAGTCCTAGATAGCTAGTTTTCCTTCTCTCTACGTTATATCATTTTTCGCTCTCATGTAATAAAACGTGTCTAAATCTAACGAGTCCTTCAAAACTTTCAATTCTCGACAAATTATCGAATCACCACCTAAGAAGTTTAATTTTAAAAAGTGTGATGAAATATTTTCCGACAACTAGTAACATTTCATTGTGATGTCGTCGTCACTGTGTTTGCACCATGACTTAATTTTTAGCAATGTCGTACAGAGACGTAGGTAGCCTTTAAAGGCTAACTTAAAATGCGTTCACTCTGCGTGAAAGTACTACCATTCTGTGTTTTAATTCTATGCATGAAATACTATTTATGGCCCTAAAAATAGCCCTAATTTTTTTAGGCCTAAAAAGCCCAAAATGCATATTTCTGCCATAAATTTGGGGCTAAAAGCCCTAAGTTGGCAAGCTTGCTCTCGTCACACTGTTCAGACACACTACTAATTATTATGTTTCGATTTCACATATAGCTGCTATACAATTATTATATAGGTAATATATCTTCATATAATTATTTACGCCGCTTTAATTTCAAGTTTTTGTTAAAACGACACATATGTATAAGTATAGATTTCAGTTATTCTTAATCCATATTATTATGACAATACAAGTATAAATAATGTTCTTCCTAAATTTAATATTTTGAGAATTTTTAGGCAAAGTCGTGTTATAAGTACTTCATTTGATGACTTCACTATTCTCTATACAAAACGTGTAATCTTTGAATGATAACAAGTTCAATTAAATGTGTTATATCGATAAACCAGTTAATTAAATTCCCGATAATTATATATAAACGATATTTATATACAGATATAATCACTGATATCGGTTTGTCTACGTGATAGGTATATTGTGTTTGTATAATTAATAACGTTGATCCATATAGTTCTCGAGAGTTCTAAAAGGTGAAACGTGTTACGTAACGAGTATTTAAATTAAACAATAAAAGGCAAATAAATGTTAACACATTCATATATTTTAAATATACATAAATGTATAATATCAAAGCTATCGGAATGTGCCATCAGCATTACTCGTATTAGCACTCTCGCCCGTACAGCAGCTATATCGCATCAATTATTCTTACTGCTCGTCTACCTTTCTACGTTATGCTCTTATATCTAAGCTTTACTACCATAATGATATCGTTTAGGTGCAAGTTATATCAATTATTTATGATTAATATTAATAGCTCCGAACTGAGATATAGCCTAAATTTGTTTTATTACAATGTCTCAGAATAAATGGCACGACAGCAAATCAGACATTACCATATTTGTACGACAAAAACGGGCAGTTTGAGCAATTTATGAAATAAGACCACGCGAATCCCTGAGGAATAAGTTTCAAGAATTATGTATCTTAACTTTCCTTTCGCAATACTTACGTCCTGGAAAATCTAATATATGTTCAGGATTTTTTTTTATAAGTTTGAACTTGTAATAAAGTACAACTTCAATAATAGAAATAAATATAAAAAAGTCTTTCCATCTTTTAGACTTAGACAATAATAAACATCCTACTGATTTGATTTACATCACATTACTGATTTGCCGGATAATAAGTTCAAAAATCATATGAAGCTAATTTTATTGTCGAAAGGATACTTATATTATAGAGTGGATCCATATATCAATGATTGGTCTACGCTGCGCTTCAACGGTGTCGCGGTGGAATGACGGTGATGTCTGGAAGTGTTTCCCTCCCTCTCTGTATATCAACTGAAAATGATATCATTGTAAACAATATAAATATTTTATTTAGTAAAAACAATTAAAAAAACAATGTTGATCAATCCAATCGAGTTCATTGCCGTCTGGAAGACTGGTATGTTCGTCTAATAAAACGGTAGTAGTGTATTGACCGGTTGTAGTGTAAGTAGCAAGTTATTGTTGACTGGCCTCAGTTAGGACTGCGAACTTTTTGAGGTTGATTATATTGTAATTACACATAGCTACAGGCTGCAGCGCCCACTTCATCACTTGGGCTGCATTTAAATTTTCTATTTCTTACCTTAAAATAAAAACACAGTGACAGCAAAGTTCTCATCACGCGCTAAAGCAACTTGCGTTACACATAAAGAGTAATGTAATAGAAGTCTTATAACAGAGACGGCGCCAACGGAAACAAGTTCATTAGGTGTCTATCGAGTCAAATTTAAATATATATTTACTGGGAGATTTCATAGTTTAACCAATATATTATATTATGTGCTCTTTATTTAAATTCATGAAAGTTTGTCGACCCTGTCTCTGTCGCGCCGCTCGGCCCGCGCCAGTCCCGCGCCCGTCCCGCGCCCGTCCCGCGCCCGTCCCGCGCCCGTCCCGCGCCCGTCCCGCGCCTGGACTTGTGCTTGTTTATCTTTCTAGTGTTTTATTTTGTTGTAAATAATAATATTCTTTAGTCGCAGTCTAACCCTTTAGCTATGTCGAAATAAGGTTTCAACTGTTTGAATTAACGTTACGTAGCAGTTAATTGTAAGTTCTATAAAAACAAAACTGATGCATCATGAAGGTCGCGCAAGGTGCATTCAATATTCAAATACGTTCAATCATTATATCAACAGTGGAAAAGCTAATTAAGTAACTTGTATATTCAGATAATTAACGTTAGCAAATTCCCCTTTCCACCATCGATATTATTGTGAACACATTAGAGTAGTGTTGCCAACCCTACTATATTATATAGTATCGCACTACATTAAGCGTCCAACTACTATATTTCTAAAAATATATATACCTAGTAGACGAAACTACTACATTTTTATTGGATAAAAAAATTATGCAACATTATTTATTCGAAAATGTTTAAACGTAAAACGGAACGTAGCCTTTATCTCTTTCTGAACGACACTTGGTATATCATTATCAATTGGATTATTGCCATTATAATCCACAAATTGAGAAAAAGGCAGACGTAGCCTTACGAACAACAAAAGTGGGATATGCATTTAGCTGTGTGTCCTCGACAACCAGAAACAACACGTACGACCATGTGAATAATGTTGCCAGGATAGTTAACATAAGTTTTACTGATTTTTTACTACGTTAGTAGTGTTGTCGTTAATCCATCATCCGTCATCAAAAAACTGATTTTTTTCCTGAAATTAATTGAAATTAAGGGTCCCAAGGACCTTCACATACTAGTTTCCAACTAAACTTATATCTGTATAATTATATATTATACTATATTATTATATTATATTACATTATACTTATATTTTTCTTGGTTTTTTTTCCGTACAAATATTACAAATATTTCGTGGTTCTCTTTATTTATTTACTTTTGTTTCAACTTACCATACTTATGCCTAATGGTACCAATGTTTTAAGTATTTTAAATTTTTTGGCAACCATCTTGAATTTTAGATTTTTGACTGGTAAATTAAATTGTACAGGGTTCTCTATAACTTTTACTTTGAAACCATAACGCCATCTATTTCAATGTGTGTAGGTCGTTGTCAAACAAACTATTACGTGACAATTTTTTATCATAGTTAATAAATCACAAATAAAATTATTTTTTAACGCTACATACATATATTTTACTATAACTTCCAGGAAAACATTTCATTGTAACCTAGCAACACTGTTACAGTTTTGTAATCAGTAACAAAATATACTCCTAAATATTCTAAGTATAAAACAGGTAAAATATTATCCAAATAAGAATTGTTACGTATGTAACGATTTTCCCTCTTCCTTTTTTGTCTTCGAGAAGAACTTTTACTGTGTAATTACACACAAGAAGGCATATTTTTTATATAAAATAAAAAATACGGGGTTCTGGCATTACTTGAGGTTTTGTTTCAAAGTTGACACAATTGAATACTAATACTAAAATTGTTAGGGACATTTTCGTGTGCTGTCAGGTACCATCTGCCGTTTTCTCAAATCTTTGTTATCATCATTATATTCTGTCTAGGAAGCAGTAAAAATATTATTTAAAAAAATGTTTTTTTTTCAAACCTACTATTTTTTGCCATCTACTATTTTTTCAGGCCTCAGAAATACTATATTTGATATAAAAAAGTCGGCAACCCTACGTCAGAGGCACGACTGCATTCGTTGCTTTTCAAAAAGGAAGGGTTAGTCAGTTAGTAGTTACTATGAGCATTTTTATACTATTTTCAATCTGTAAATGTCGTACTGCTGGGGCAAAAGCATGTTCGCGAAGTATTGATATTTCTAACGTGTAGAATTTATCGTTTTAATGTTTTTTTCTAATATATTGTGGTACTTATAAAACTTATAGCTCAACTCGTTCATGTTTTCATGCCATAAAGTCACTGATTTATTTCAAATTATTAAAAGTAGGTACGTGGATTTGGTGAATGCTCAAGAACATTGGAACTATTTTCCACTAGTCTATCAATCCCATCTTTACGACTCTTGTGTGCGTAATTAGACATTCTATATTCTAAGTTTAGTATGCAGGATTAATCTTTGACTACGTAGGTATGTATATATGCTGAAATTAAGGTCACTCAATAAATAAATATATATATTTTTTTTTAATTTTTGCAGATTATTTTATATAAGTCCGTATAGCGGTTCTATATTAACCACAAAATGTACTAAATATATAACAATAATTCGAGATAAGCGATCAAATGAAATTCATTTATATAACACACAACTGATATGTAATTACATATCCCTAACATCGCGCTTGCAAGCACGCATTGATGATACATCGCCTCGGCCCGCGCCTACCGCCGCGCCAGCCGCCGCGCCAGCCCGCACGGACAAGCACTCACAATAAAATTTAGGGTAAGACCACATTGTATGATAGTGATTCAATTTGACTATTGGATCTCGTCGACTTCTCTTCAAAATACCAAAAGATATAAAAACTTAGGTATTTCACTTTATAATTATTATTTTTTATAAACTAAAACGAAAATTATATCTGCTCATTGATAGGTTTGTTAGGATAGTTATTGATAGGATAGTTTATTGTATCGATCGCGTTTGATAGTACATTTAAAATTTTAATTACTATCAAGTAACGTAAAGAGCAACTGCTTATTACTTCATGCTACAAAAAAGTTATATGTGATCAATAAAATTGTCAGAAATTGAAAATAGCTTGACTCAAGCTATTTTCAATCTTGGGTACAGTCGCTCATCACTTACACAAATAACGTATTCAAAGAGTCGTTTGATCGACATTATTGACCTGTGAACTCACTATTTTAAGCTTTATATTATAATTTTTTGTAAAGATATTATTAGACAACACTATAAAAAAGTCTCCTTCATTGTACACTCACCTTAACAATAAGAATACGAACAGTCACGGTTTATGAAGCGCGTTAATTTAATCGCTTAGTTAGTTTTATTTGTCCAAAACGTCACGGCCATTTGCACTCGCCTTGTTTTAAAACATGGGTTTATTCTGAAACGGTGTTTCTGATTTTTTCCACTTCAGACGGTCTCTTACTCTCTCTATACTGTATATTTATAATGCATATATACACAATAATATATGTACATGCCTAGTTGTTCCGCGGAATTGGAGTAATTGTTTATTAGAGCCGGCGCGGCGCGGCGTAACGGGTTCGTCACGCAGTCACTCCGTACATCGTGAATAGTTATTTCATGTTGTTTTAGTTACGTTTAATAGCATAAATATAGACATGATGTGGAGAAAATGCGCAAGTCGTCATTGGCCACGCCTTCAGCGTCATGCAGTAGTGTCACTTAGATTACGAAAATCCAGAGGTGCGTGTCTAGGATTGAATTTTCAATCTCACGTATGTGAGGCGCGCGGTCTTATCCACTGGGCTACCATCGCCTTAGTAGTAGTGAACCACTATAAGTTAATTCCTCTATAGATTATAAATTACTTATTTCTAGACTTGTTAACCGCTGCTAATGAATGACTAAGAAAACCAGAACAGGTTAAAATAATACTTATGGAAATACTTACGTAAGCACGGGAAAAGGGGAGTAAGAGCTTTGCTTACTTTTAATGACGAGGAGGAGAAGGCGATCAGAAATTACAAAAATTCTGCTTAAGTAATACTTGAACGGCCCCTGAGGTATTCCTAGAAGACTACAGTATGGGGTTCTTCAAAAAAGGGAGTGAACAGTTTTTTAAAGGATAGGCAACGCGCATGTGATGTTTTTGGTGTAGCAAGCGTCCATAGGCCGCAGTAACCGCTTGACATCAGGCGGACCGCATGTTTGTTTGACACGTTACATAAAATTCGTTGATCGTTACCTTCCTCCTGGACTGGTTCAACTTATTGCATATGCATACTAAATACCTGTACATTATTATAATATATGTAGATGTGTATCATAACCCTATTGATATCTGGATGTGATTTGTACCTGTAGGTACATCTGACATCTACTACTCTGTGTTACATTGACATAATATCAATTATTAAAACAAAATTGAAACAGAGACGATTGGGAATTTCGTAGAAATTTTAAAGGAATATTATGTTCCGATTCCGTCTATGTATCTAATATTTTTAAACGAGCAATTCTTTTATATATTATACTAGCTGTGCCCGCGGCTCAGCTCGCGTTGACGTGTAATTTTTTATTGAACGAAGATATCGTGATATTTTTTTTTTTTTATGAGGACCAAGTATGTAAGTAGTAAAACAAAATAAAATTGATCAATATCTATCCGGTAGTTTATACGTGATGCGCACACGCACAATGGCAAACCTCAGTAATTTAATTCATATAAATAGATATTATATTATGTGTAATAGGTTTCTCGGAAACGGCTTTAACCATTTGGATGTAATTTTATGATAGATGTTTTTTGCAAGGCGCCGATTTAAAGCTCAGATGCCCATATATTTTATTTGGGGCTGTTCCTGCTATTAAATACCTCCACTGTCGATTAAATGAGAATAAAGTGGAATATCCCGTGATGTGAAGGTACCATATATTTTTAGGTTTTGTTGTTGGGCATGAACGTGCGTTGCGCTTTGCACATATCATGGCGTGACGTGGCGTGTCTTGGCGGGCCACCAGTACACTGATTATGGTGAATGAGGGCTAGTGGAGCGGCGCATCATAACTAGACAATAATTATGGCCGGTTGCAACCGCATTCAGAACGTAATGGAAACTGTAATTATATAAATATGTCAGATGGTATTACCAATGAGGTGCTGTGAGTGGGAGGGGGGGACGAATTGCGCGTCACGACCTGATTTCACAGCGCGCGCTACGCGCCCATTGCGACCGCCTGTTACCAATTCTATACGAGTATCTATACCGGCAAATAAACATCTTGTTAGCTAGGGAATAAACCACGTGGAATGTGAAGTATGTTTCCCCAATAAATATTTGAATAAACGTGGTTATTATTTATCATCACATATATTCTGCAAGTAGCATGTTACAATTATGCAAATTTGCAAATATGATGCAAATACGCACACTCGTTATAATCGGAAGTTCATCTGTAAAGGACTCGAGTTAAGTATGGAAGCCGGCGCGGCGGACAGCACTGTCTTACTAGGTACTTGTAACCTACATTGAGAAAATAGCAAACTTTACAATTATCATCTTTATTTTACGGATTACACGTACACTGTACATGGAACGGTATATATATAGTAGAAAATTTCGTCATAAAGAATAAATAAATATAAAAGACGTTCTCTATACTTTTAACTTACATTGGTGGAATGCGTACCTACCGTAATTTTAAGTCTGTGGGTGGAATGATATAATAATTGATATCAATTTAATAAGGTGGAAGAGCTGTATTAATAACTAGCTTCGATAAGTTAGATATTAAATATTAATAAAGAAGTTTATTATGATTATATTTACTAAAAAAAATAGTCACAATGTTTGTTTCACATTTTTAAGCTCCGCAGCGAAATTGCGTTAACTTTAGGCTACTGCCATCGGCTTACACATTATTATTTAAATGAAAATAATGGTTGGTAACGAAGAAGAAAAGTACTGGGATCAATAGATTTCGCTTGTGACACAATAACAATCTACTGGCAAGTGACGTAATTAGAAATTCAACCAATCATAGAGCGTTAATGATCACATGGCAGAAGTTAAAAAAATATGTATGTATTTTGTTTCGTGTTAAACTAAATAATAATGTAATATTTTTTAGTGTTTTAATAAGAAACTATTTTAAAAATATATTATGATTTCAATTCTGTCATAGATTTCAATATCGATTTTTAATACAATCAAATACCCTATTATTTTAAAACAGTACTCTAGCGACATCTAGTGTTACTATTAGATCATCTTTCTGTTGTGGCTATGAACGTAATATAATACTTTGTCTGTAGAAAATCAACCAAATGCGTGCCAGAATCGCGCGCTCAAAGTTCCATACCACTACACAATATATTTGTGTTATATATTTATAAAAAAATAAACCTTTTCTTTCATTTAATTCAGCGTCATTAGCGAGAGTCCAATTCCGGGAGTTCCACCAGAGCGGTCTAAATTTATTTGTTTATTAGTTTAAAAGGTTGCATTATAATCACGTCATGGTTGACGCTTGTATTATTATCGTTCTTACTATGAAGCACAAAAAATAAACGTTATAAACATGAGTTAGGTTGTTTTTTTATATTAGTTCGGCACATTGACTATTCTGTCCCTGATGGTAAGCACAGTACAATTCAAATACAACGGCGACCACCGAGAGATCGAAATCCATTGGCGGGCGCCTCTGCCATGCCGGCCTGCATAAACATCTCTTCACGTTACGCTTGAAGGACCCGTACCGCGTACCATTAGGCGGCCATAATAAGGCGGCCGTTATTATCTATCTCACAATAGCAGAGCGATAGCAAAAATTGCTAAATTTTTGCTAAAAAATGGCGAATTCAAATTATGTAACAGCCATAACAGAGCCATAGCAAATTGTATGACAGTGCTGCCTCTGTAGGACAATCGGCAAACTAAATGTGCACTTTTCTCTATAGACTTGGGAAGGTTTTCGTATTACGTATGAGTTTTGGAAGCAATAGCCGAGCCATCCGAGAGCATTTTGACCTGTCAAATTGCGATAACCCTTGTAGTGATTTTTTGATCGATTGCTGATCGCTTTGCTCAATAATTCTTAGTATTTTATTATTTTTTGTTTGAATTGTTAATCTAAATATCAAGTGTATGCAATTATCCCATGAAACGTTGTTCTGCTTCGTTTTGAACCTTAATTTATTACAAACATGAGTATCAAATATTAAGTGTGTGAAGTGTATAGCGATAACAAACAACATTGGAGTGTTAGTGCATATGCTCGTAAATTTGGTTTTTAAGAAATTCACTTTTCTCACGAACATTTGTCCTGCTACGATATTGAATTTTTACGTCTCCCACCATTCGTTATCCTATATAAACCAATTCCCTTTGTCACAAAAAGCGTATTTTGTGTTGACAAAAGTATTGTGTAGTGAATATTATTAATCAATTGACTGTGCCTTCGACATGGCTCGTGCTATTCTGTTGATGGAAGCTCTAAACATCGAAAATAGAAGAAACCAAAATGGAAACTCAGCACTATTGAGACGTAGCCTCCGAGACCAGGCCAAGGCGTTGGATTTGTCTGGCGCTGAATTCAAGGCACACTACAGACTTTCTAAGAAGTTATTTATAAATTTATGTAGAGAGTTACAACTATACATGGGTCCATTGAAAAGAACAAAAGTGAGCGTACAATGTAAGGTATGAAAATTGGAGTGAGATATTATTGTGCTTGATTGACTTTTATTAGAATTAATTTAATAAAGGTATGATATTACAGGTGCTTACAGCGCTGTCATTTTATGCTACTGGTTCCTATCAAAAGCCAGTGGGCATAAGCTACCTTCATGGCCTCAGTCAAGCCAGTGTGTCTAATGCTGTTAGAGAAGTAACAATGGCTTTAAATAGACACACTGTTTTAAAAAAATACATAAATTTTCCTCAGACACAGCAAGAAAGACAAAGAATTATAAATGGGTAAAAACAAAATAGAACATTTAAAATCTATGTATCTTCAACTTAAGACAAAAAGTTGTAATTATGATAAAATGTTTTAGATTTTCAAATAAATTTGGATTCCCTGGATGCCTGGGATGTATTGATGGTACTCATATAGCTCTGATTAGGCCAACCGAACATGAGGAACGCTTTTTTAATAGGAAACTATATCATTCCAGAAATGTTCAAATAGTAAGTAATTTATAAATGAACAGTATTTATATGTTTCTTATGTAACAATTATTTAAAAAGTCATGTTTTTTATTTCAGATATGTGACAGTGATTTAAACATTTTGCATATTGATGCATCATTTGGTGGTGCTACACATGATGCATATATTTGGAGGAATTGTGTAATACATGAATATCTCCAAAATCTTCACAGTACAGGAGAAGCCGTCTGGTTACTTGGTTGGTAAAAATATCTTAACATATTACAGACAAATAAATAATTACTATAATTACATAATTGTTTTAACATATTGAATTTATTTTGCAGGTGATTCAGGATACCCACTGAGACCATGGCTTTTAACTCCTATTGTAAACGCTGTGCCTGGTAGTGCAGATGAGCATTACACTAATGTTCACTGTCTAACTAGAAATACAGTGGAACGTTGCATTGGGGTTTTAAAATCTCGTTGGAGATGTTTACTATCTCATCGAGTATTGCACTATGACCACCAAATCGTGGCTAAGATCATAAATGCCTGTGCTGTTTTACACAATATATGTAACAGAAACCAACTGCCAGTACCTCATTTACCCAATTCTGACACACAGAATGATCTACTCTACCAAATTCCTCAGCTACCATCAAATCAAAACGAAGATTCCAGTTTTGAGCAACAACTCCTCATTAGCGGACGACAACAACGAAATCGTGTTGTTCAAAGATTGTGGTTAGCACGAAGATAGTGATTTTTTTTGCCCTGCCTTTAATATTTGATTATTTTTTGTATTGTTGTTCTATGAGTTTTTATTTCATTTAAATGCTGTAAAGTATTTTAAGTATAATTTATATTGTAGAATTGTATTAATAATGACTCGCTTTATTATTTTAGTAAGGAAAAGCACATTGTTTATAGCTTATAATAAAAAAAATGATTTCATTTAATTTAATTTTATCATTACTACTTAACTGCTGTAGACAAACGCGTAATATTGGGTAACTCTTATTACGACCAAAGTTAAAAACTAACCTGCAATGATAGTTTTATCTCTATTTGCTTTTAATTGGTATTATATCAAAACTGCAGAACCATTATGCCTCAAAATTTCTAAAAATCGCTCTAATTAATCCCTTTAAAATGTCAACATCGTGATTCGTATTACAACTAGCTAGTTCGCTAAAAATTTAACAGATAGCATGCTATAACTACAATTTTATTGTTCATAATTCTTTTTAAATAATTTAGACTTCGAATGCAGACTTTGAATGCTTCAAATTTGAGTATGTAAGTTTTGTTTTTTTAAAATAGTGTAAATAATAATTGTCAACTGATAATTAAGACTGTTATTCTCGTCATAATAAAAACAAAATACATAAAATTATTTTAATTTAAAAAGTTAATTTTCTTTGTCGGCTGTTCGTATATTTTCCCTTTTTTCTATAATCGCCACAAGCGCGCGCAACGTATTCGCTTGCAAGTGCGATGTCTCCGCCTGCAAGCGCGAAGCCTCTGCCATTATTAAAGCAGCATTGGCGAGATTTGTCTCTGCCTCTACTCTGCGCCGCTCCAAATCCATAACACACTGCTGGTCGATTCTAGATTGAGCTGAAAACGTAAGATTTTAATTTTAACTATTTATTTAATAGGATTTTCAACATGGCATTTACAGTAATATGTAAGTGAGGCTCATGTGCTCAAATGTGCTCTCTCTACTACAGGACACAGCAAGCGATAATCATGATTTTATAACAGTTAGCATAATGATTTTAAGTTAAAGTATAAGTAAAACATATCAGTAAATTATAAGTTACATAAGAAATGTTTTATTATTTTCTGATTTACTAATATTTGTAGTTAAATATAGATAACACTATTTTTTAATATAAAAGCTTATTGATATGGTGTCATATCATATAATATGTTCAATTGAATAAAGTATGCTCAGGCTAGTAAAAATTCAGTTTTACAAAGTAAATATTTAGTTTTAAAAATAACTAGTAATGTCTCCTAAGTAGATAGTATACTCACTGGTAGTATTAGAGATACTAATTCTACTGCGTCGTAGGCGAGGGCGGTCAACATGAGGTCGGCTCACAGGACTCTGTGTACCTGTAATTTTTAAAATTAATTGTTTCTATTGTGTCTTTTGAATCAATGGTGTTTCAGTGGTAGAGTATACAAACATTGCGTCGATTGAGGTGGGCTCGAATCTCTGAAATGAGCCTGAGATTGTAGTGAAGAAAATTATCGTGATGAAAGCATAGCATGGTGGTAGGGCTTTTTCGACAATCGCATTGCTAGCTACCACCCTCAAGTGAAAAATCTGTCGACAAGCACCTATAGGTCTGTTTTGGTAGTTTCACTTAAAAACCAGTCCTCCACAAGGTTTAAAATGTCACCATCTTGAGCTAGATCGTCTCTTAACATCAGGCAATACACTACCACTAAAATATAAAAAATTAAAAATACTATAATTGTTTTTTGAAATTACCTCTCTGTGGTTCTTCTGATACGTATTGCGGTAGTGTTTCTGTATCAACTGTAGAGGTGGTCCCAGTTATTGGAAATTCTGAACTGTCTGTAAATAAACAAATGTATACTTATAGCAATATACATGAAACCAATATACATAATATACAAAAAAAATCGTGAATCAGATTTACAACTTCATTTCACCATAATATGCTAAAGTCTGTAACAATAAGAATCACGAATGCCTTTGGAAGTTCAATATCTGCACACAATACATTTATATAATATGTACGAGAGTATAAATTACATAATTGTATTAGGGTTATTCACTTGGAAAAAGCACTTTTACAGACAATTTTAAAATATAGGTATAGCCATCGAAAAAAAAGTAATAAAAACATATTACTGTAAGAGGAACATACATAGAAGGGAAACACTTACACACTTTGCATGTTTGACCTCTTTTTGAAGGTGAACTTTCAACAGTCTTATGAATAGAGTTGTCATCATTTGCCACATTATCTAAAACAAATTTTGACTAATGTTACATAAAAGATAAAGTATATTAGGATATTCATGAAAATACTTGTAATGCTTACCAGATTTTTTTACTTGCTCAGGAACAGTTATTAAATTCATTTTTGGTACTTGTTCTGGATTCGGGTCAGTGTTCTGGAAAATAATTACTAAATATTAGTATTTACAAAATTGAAATAATTTAATGACCATGTACAGATATTACGGAAAATTGAAGAACTTACAAAAACAGGTATTTGGTGCTCTCTGTCACCAAACACAGCTTGCTCACCGATGATAGTCAATATTTTTTTGTCTATTTCGGATATATCTTCTTGGCTGGATGGTCCACCACCAGTACCCAAAGCTTCCTTCTTCCGTTTTGCAAGTCTGGCTTTACTTTTGTGTTTAATATCAGCCCAGTACTATAACAAAATATATTTTTTAACAAACCTACTTCATTATTTATAAGCATTAAATATAATTAATAAACCTATTATAAGTCTTTACACAAAAGTGGTTTATTAACCCAGTAAAAAATACTCAAAGTGTACAATATGCGATCGCTAAAAATTCTGTCATAAAATCATGCATATATACTATGGAAAAGTATAACAATCTTTTTAAATTCGGTTTAAGACAAAATTATATAAACAAATAACTCTATTTAACTTTAAAATAAACCAATCATTTCTGAAAAATAAAGCTTACCTTCTTCCAGCGTTCTGCTGATTTAGTTGATCCAGAACCATAAGAGTTTAGCTTTGAAGCAAGATCATTCCAGTGTTTGTCGACAGTTTCTTTAGACCTTACCCCAAGGCCCACGCCTTTGGCTAAAGCCGGACGCTGGGCGAGGAACTCCAGGAGCTCCTCAAGTTGGTCATTCGACACTCTACTTGCCATTTTTTTTACTGGAACAGACGAGACATTTTTTATATAAAATAAAGGCATTCAAACAATTTACACAGTATTATAACTACACTTTTAACTTACTTTGTTATTTTAAAGCACCAGTTGATCACTTGAGAATCAAACAAACACTGAAAATGAGTAGAGTTTGTTTCAATATGGTTTTAAGTGAACCACTTAAAACCATATTGAAATAAACTCTACTCATTTTTTGTAGAATTTAAGTGGATATTCAAAAAAAAAACAGAGCACTAAACACAACTTGGAAACACGACCAGTAAGGGTTGCCAAATGAACTAGTAATTTGGCAAAAATATGAAAACAAGGAAGAAAAGATGAAGAGATTAGTAAAAAAAAACATAAACCACAATAAATAAAAATATATATTTATCATTACTGTTGCACTCTCTTAGTAAATATTGAAGTGAAATTCACCATATTTGGCTTTAATATTAGAACCAATATTAATATTATTGTTATGTCATCCTTAAACATGTTGATGATTAATTTGTTTTGGTTTGTTCGAAAAGAAAGAACAGGTTCATATGACTAAATACAGTCTTTCTACGTATGCATTTCTCTACGGAAATACCATTATTCAACAGTGCACCAACCACTTGTATCGTAAGTAAAATAATCAGCTAGAGGCTTAAATAAATAAAAAAGCGCGTAACCTACACTGAACGGTTGAAGTGAAACTACTTTGAATTTGACATATTTTAGACCAATATCATGTGTTCATACCGAACACGGATAAAGTGACAAAAAAACCGAGCATTTCTGTTAAAAAGCTAACACCTGGCAACCCTGTACACAATTTAACATAAACATTTGTTCATTGTTTGATAATTCATTAGTTCCATTGATTGCTACAAAATGGTTTCTGGCGCTAGTATTATCGCAAAAGTGCATAGCGAACCATTAGCGAGCGACGAGATAGATGATTCCTGTTAAAGCAGTAGATTGCGCACCTCATGCGCGACCGACGCGCAATTTTTGCTTATCGCTAATTCTTATGTAATAGGGCCGCCGATGTCATAAAAAGGAGGGAACACATTGGCCGGGAGATGGTTCCACAGTTACACGGTACGAAAAAGGTAAGACATAGAGAACTTTTTATTTCATGCCGAGATGGAGGTTACCGTAAAACTGTGATTCCGAAGCTCAGCGGCGTGTGGTTCTGTTGTGGAAAGGAGAGGAGAGAATTCGGTTAAACAGCTCTTCAGAACACACACCATGATACAAACGATTAATATTTATGATTATTAGACGATATACTCTATCCCACAATCCACAATTCTTGAAAAGTGCAAACTCGACTATTCAATCAATTAAATCTCACAGTTGATGAATCTGTGCATAAATTACAAATGACACAGAGAGGCCATCTAGCACACCATGTTCTGCATTAAAGTACAGTAGACGCCAAAAGGAAGGAATTTGAAGAGTGAGAGAGTGTCATCTAGTGAATATTTATAAAAATAAGTATGTGTTGTTTAAACTAAAATATCAAAGATGGCATTATTATTAAATTTGTGGTTCGATTATGCAAATAAAGTTCTGCCCAAATCTGTCATTTTTTTTTTTAATTTTCTCATGTATTTATTCCCCTGAAAAAGTATTTTTGATAAACTGCGGAAAAAAAACAATTTGGAAACCCTAAAGTGCTTGTTCATATCATAGACCAACAATATCTTCTTTTTCTTATTTTAGCGCCGCAAAAAGCACTTGCCATTGTCAATGTATTAGTCTTCGTAGTATTTTCTATATACAATGTTGTCCCAACAAGATGGTGGCTCTCTTGTTAGAACTTTCTAGTAAGTTTTTGTAACGTCTGAAAATGCATATTTCTAAATTGCATGCATCTGAATTGCATTAAAAAATACAACTAATATGAATAATATTTTCGTATTTATATCCCAGTTCTTGTTATGATTTTTAAGCATTTGTTTATACTTTATTCTTGTTTTATGTATTTTCTAATATAGGTAATATTATGGAGCTCAATATGAATCGAAGCAAAGCTGCCAAACACTTAATTTTTAAATTATTTAAAAACATTCACACACCTTAAACTATATATAAATAAATATATATATGTGTATATATAAATCACAGAGTAAATTCATTACTCGTTATTGTTCACAACAGTTATTAAACCGTTACTTTCATCAAGACTGTATTCTTCATCGAAAGGGCTGAAACTCCTCGAGTAATAAAAATAACTTTAGTATGTAAGCGGTAAGTGTAAATCTTGTCATCCCTACTATCAGCTGATAATATCAACACTCAACACAAGGTGACGTTTGTGGATTGACAATTTGTCAAAATACACTTGCAGAATTTTTTACATTAGTTTATTTAGTTATAAAACAATATAACTGTACGTAAGTACATGTGAGAGGACATATTTGAAAAACATCGTTTTTCGTCAGTGCAATATTTCATCATATATAAAATGCGCTTACTAACCTTTAGCTTTCTTAAAAATTCAAGATTAAAACAATTTTATCATGGATTGACTCGAAAATATAGTGTTGTTTACTCAGAAGTTAATGCACGAAAATTAATAGGTAACTTTTTTACAGTATTATTTTATTTTTAGTGTTAACAGTTAGGATGTCTCGCACATAGTGCGGTATAGAATTCAAATAATCGTTCCAGGGGACCAGAGTTTAATAGAAATAGCTTCAACATGGAACGAGAATGAAGACGCCGGAACCCGGACAGCGCTGTTGCACGACATGCAAGTGCTGCCAGACTTTATATCAGAGCAGGAGGAATCTGCATTGCTAGCTGAATTGGATCCATACCTTAAGAGGATGCGATACGAGTTTGACCACTGGGATAATGTTAGCAGTTTCGTTGTTCTTGTTTTGCATTTCAATGTGTTCGTGTGGTATTCAACTTATCAATTAGGTCCTCAGAAGTTGCAACCTATTACTATCCTTATATGTAAATAGCTAAAGGTTGCTGAGACCAACAGTTGAACTGAATACCTTTTCTCTACTTCATATCATAATTTATTTTATTATATGACTTTCAAAACAAGTTTATTTATAATTGAATCATCATATAATTATGTAGTATACTATAATAACACCAGACTGTAAGTATTCTATTGGCTATTGCAAGATAAAGCTCACAGCAGTGGCACTGGAATATTTTACAAGCATACAAGTTTTCTCATAATATATCTTGTTTCTTTATTGTCATTTAATAGAATCACTAATTTAACACAAGTTACTAATTAACTAAGTTAATGTAATATACAGAAACTATGATATTTTTTCATTTCATAATTTTCAGGCTATTCAAGGCTACCGTGAGACAGAACGTAGCCAGTGGCAGCCAGGAAATCAGGCAGTACTTGATCGAGTGAAAAGTGTAGCTTTTAATGATGAAACTGCAGGAGAACCTCTACCCCACACCCACATACTGGACTTAGCAGCTGCAGGACATATAAAACCACATGTTGATGCAGTCAGAGTAAGTTCAGTATAATTTTAATTTCAATGATTTTCATCGATGATAATGCATTTCTGTTTCAAAGAACTAAATGGCTATTTTCAAATGGTTATAATAATAGGAGACTCTACTGTCATACAAACCCCCTTGTAATGTTAAAAATTACATAATTTATGCATAAATCGATTTTGGTAATGAATATTTTTATCTCTAAAATACCTTATATCTTCATTAGAGAGTTATTTCTGATTATTTCTGATTTGTAATTTTCCACTTCAAGTATGAACTCACATTGTGGCACTACTACATAACTTAACAACATAACAAAGTAGCCAAGTGAGCCATATTAAGTTTTTTATAGTGACATGAGTTCCATATGATATAATATTACAATTACATACATTAACTACTAGCAAGGTCTAAAACATTACATATATGTAAACTATGAAATTTCTCATATTAACCCTTTCAATGCCAGTGAGTCACACAAAGGGTTTACTTTGGCAAATTTGGGCTTTTTTTAAAATCTATGAATTCTAACATTTTTTGTATAACCTTAGCTCTTCAATCAAATATCTACAACATGGGTAATATTAATAAAATATATGGTGGCTTGGCATACAACATCTTTGAAACATATAGAGATGAATTTGTATTAACATACATACCTACATGCATTTATTTGTTTTGACATTGAAAAATTAGCTTGTTTTGGATGACAATACCACTCAGGTACATAGGTTCTGTAAGGGACTTTCATTTTTCTTTTTTGGGCTACTTAGTTTAGACCAAAATTTACTGATTACTAAATACATATATACACAGGCTTCTCTCCTCTCAGAGGAAAGATACATGTATATATGTATACATAGTTTGTTCACATTGAACTACGGATAGGGAATTAGTTAGTTTGTGACTTATTTGCAACTATGGCAATAGTCCTAGCTGAGGTTTGGCCAAATTGGCACCCCCGGAGCTAGTTGCCTTGCTTTCGCGGCCGAGTGCCATAAGCGCTCGCTCCCAAGCCCGGTTGAAGCTGTAAAAGCCGTCTGAGGCTCCAGGGCAATTATGCCAAACAATATAATCAAATCAAAAAAAAAGTATAACAATATATTGCCATATATGCCAATGCATAATCTGAATTTTCGTAAGAAACATATATTAACTGCCCTTAATTTTTTCGGTTTTATATTCATATGTTGCATTTATATTCATGATATCATTTTTGTGCAATTGACTGAAGTGAAACTTGAACTTATGTGATATTTATTTATTTATAATATTCTAAAACAAACTTAATGTTACTAGCATGTAATAGAGAAGTGAGTACAAGAGTATAGGTTCAAGGTATAGAATGTTTGCAGTTCTGTGGTGAGGTGATAGCGGGAGTGTGCCTCGTGTCCAGCGCGGTGATGCGGCTGCAGCACTGCGAGGCGGAGCACCGCGTCGCGCTCGCGCTGCTGCCGCGCCGCGCCCTCTATATCATGAGGTAACTCGACAACCCTGGCTCGAGTGAACCAAGCTCTTGTCTGGGGTCTACTGCCAGTTCAGTAGATCTAGTTTTCCAGTAATGACGCTGCGATTAGATGTAAAAATAAAACTAATTATAGTGGACAGGATAATAGAATAAAAAGTGAGTGTTGTTCTGCATTAGAGGTGTAGCGCGGTACGCGTTCACGCACGCCGTGCTCGGGGGCGAGCAGAGCCGGTGGCGCGGCGCGACCCTGCCGCGGCTGAGGCGGGTCGCTCTCATCACGAGGAGCAAACCGAAACCGACGTCCTAGCGACACGAGCTGCACGCGCACCGCACCCCCTATCCACAGACTGTACGAGATGGGTTTTTAAGTATGTAACAGTTATTATATAAAGTAAAATTAATACTTTTCTAAATAATGCTGATACAACAGCAGTTAATATATTTAAAAAAAGTCAGTTTTGATTGATAATTGTTGTTTGTAGAGGTTCAAGTGACGAAATCAAAGACAAATCAAAAATCAGTAAAAAAATATTAATTAAGCCTGTATTGTTATTATTTATTAAGTTTCATACCAGTGTCTATACAAATAATAAAATTGAAGTATCCGTCAGAAACATCAAAATAACAGCTTTTAACTAAAATGTACATGAACGCAAATATGGTATCTATACCAAAAAACCTGTTTTTACATTTTTTGTCCATCTGTCTGTTGTTCTAGGCAATCTCTGTAACGGTTGCACCAATTTTAATGGGACTTTCACTAGCAGATAACTGATGTTTTAAGGAATAACAGGTTACTTTTATAATTAGGGTTCCGTACAAGAAATAAAAAATATTCTTTAATAGTCCACGCCAGCGGAGCTGCGTTCCCAACTAGTTTAAATATAATGTTGACTAGTTATACGAGGGACGAGTAAAGACTGACCGGTTAGGGGGATATCTTAATTGTATGTAACATTTCTCCCAGAACTCCTTGTAGTATGCTTATATAAATCCCTAGTTTGAACTAATTTAGAATATTGCAGTCCAGTGTGGAATCCACATTATTAAATTTATATAAAAAATATAGAACGGGTATAAAATAGATTCCGTTGGCGCCTTTGTTATAGTTGTAATATATAGCCAAGAAGATTCCAAAATATAATGACCGTCTCAAACATATTAACCTCACCACATTATGCGATTGTAGAAGGTTATTAGAACTTATGTTTTCAAATAAATCACTAGTAAATTCAAAATGAATATTCCGTTTAGGCTCCCCAGATTTAATAAATACGCCCCGTTTTACATCCCTCACCCCTTTACCGATTTAAATGTATACTGTCAAGTGAGTACAACATATAATATATTACACAAAACTCGTGACATATTTTCTGATAAAATTCAAAAGAACAATATTAGAGCACCCGTCTCCGAACTCTGAATTACACTTTTCATTCAAATTTTAGTTTCTAATTCTCCTATTTTTATTATCCAATTATATTAACTTATTATTCTTATTTATGTTAAATCTTTGTTTCAGTTTTATTTTATTTTATATGTAAATGTAAATAGTTAAATCGATTACTTAAGTACGTTGTCTGCGCTTGCCGTGCTCACCTGTAAATATAACGGCATTTTAATTTTATTATACGCATAGTTCTTATCAACCATGTATAAAAAATACAAAGAGCAACTTTTTTAAATATATTGTTTATATATATCATATGACATATGTTAACATGGTTAATTATCAGTTATGATGTTACAATGTTATTACTAAATAAAAATGAAATTTAATGTAATTGTGTAATATTTGGTTTCTGTTCATAGCTTTCATCTCGGTCCTCCAGGTATTCCAGTTCCTCCACCTCGAGATACTCCACTTCACCTTCCAATTCCATCTGATCCTCTTCAGGCTGGGACTCGTCTTCCTCCTGCCAGTCAATATATAATATTCAACAAAACCATTATGACACCTCTATAAACCACATGACCGACAAAATGCAATAATACATAATGATGTATTATTGCATTAGCAATGGCTAAGGAAGAACCCTTTTAAATATAATTTCTTTAAAGGGAGAAAACAATGTTAGAATTCTAAACTTACAAAAATACATATTTTCAGAGACTAGTACAAAAAGGAGATTGAAATACATAAAGGAGATTGAAAATAGTCATAGAGAAAATGGAATACGAAAATTTATTGCCTTCAAAGACGTGAGATGTCGCTAAGTGTTTTAAATCGATTATAAATTTATCTATAAAACGTCACTTATTTTTACGGTAATTTTATAAAATAAAATCATTGCTAAATCTAAAATATTTAATAATTGCGGTGCTGCCAGCTCGTGCTTCGTTTTACGCGACGCGACGTTGCCACTATTTTCGCCTTCGACTTTTTGTACCTACAGAGACCCGGTGTCATAATATATTATCATGTTTTACTTGGATTTGAATAATTTGCGTATTTTATGTGTTGCCAAAACATTTAGATTTCCATCATAATATAATTTTTAAAATAAACCTGTCCTTTAATAGTTATTATGACTATTGCATGAATATTTTTTTTTTATCTTAATTTTATTTAGAGACTTTTATCACCAAGGATATGTCAGTCCCATCATAACTTATACCAACACAAGCTATACAAATAAATTGATACAGTATATTAATTTATTGTTATTGTACCATTATGGGTTATAATGCTTACCTATTTCTAAACATGCAAGTCCGTTCTTTCTCACAAGCTTTCAGAAGGGCTTTTCGAAACAAGACAAGGGCATACAACTAAAAAACATATTATATTACACATTTGAAAGGTACGCACTACTCCGAGCTTTGGCATCGCTGTAGACTATTGAGGGTACCAAGTATGATGACGCATTTGCCTTTCTTTCTTGATGTTAATTTTAGGGATGAACGAGCTTTCTTAAAATTTTAAGGTTATCCCAAGAATTTTAAAAATTGGAAAAATGTTCAAATGTTTGTTTTCTTCATGTCGCGGTGGCAATGTCTGTAAATACAGTGAAAGCTTCTTATTCGCGAGGGACACGTTTCATAATGATTATGCTGCGAATACAAAAACCGTGGATGCAGAATGGTCATTTGTATGGGAACATAAGGGGATGCGAAACGAGCTAATTTGAGAATATATATATATATATATATATATAAATAATATAAAGTTAGTCAAGTTATATATAAATAATATAAACTTATATTAAGTTAGTCGGATGTGAGCCAGCGCCATCTGAGAAAGATCAGATATATTTTAAGATTTTTGGTGGTTACAATTTTTTGTACGGCTATTGGCAGTCAGTCGTCTTGTTTTACTAGCCTCTATAAATTTTTTTTAAAGATCATTTTACACATATTGAGTAGGATTAGTGACAATGAAAATAGTGAACGCACCTTCGTGAAAGTGTTCCTCGAGGCGCGGTGCACGCGCGCGTGCCGCTTCATCGCAGCCACGGAACCAAACCTGAGACCACATTTTGCTAACTAAGGCAACAACACAACAAAAACTTCCTAACATTAGTAAAATACAACTTATATAGCTATCACATGTTTATGTCTGACATACGGTTCAGGCATTGTGATGTGCTTAGAGAATTGCAATCGCTCAATGTTCGAAAGGCCAGTGGTCCGGACGGCATCCCAACGGTAGTTCTCAAAAAATGTGGAGCTTAGTGTGTTAATGGGCGATATGACAGAAATCCGCTTGTGGTCGGGGAGAAACAGAAAAGAGACGGGAGGAGCTTGTTATTGAACTCAATAAATCTTTGCACTGCATATCTACATGGGGCGCAAGTAATCTGGTTGATTTCAATGCCAAGAAAACTCAGGTGTGCGCGTTTTTTACCAAAAAATCTCCGTTTTTATCTCTCCTCACTCTTCAGAACGTCTCGCTAGCACGACAAGCGAGACAGCCTCAGTATGCTGGGTATGGATATTCGCAGCGACCTTCACTCCAGGGATTTTATCGAAATCCCTCGGTAATCGCCGATGTTATTGGATTGCACTGTACTTACCGTCAGGTACAATATAGTCAATATGCCGTACAAACGATAAAAAAATACCTTATCGGCAGATTTTGGTGGACTAGTTATTTTAAAATTCATTAATTTATATGTATTATTATGCATATATATGAATTGATGTACTTTAGAATTTATTTTGAGAACTCAAAATAACTACATTATTGTCTAAACACAATGTATACGGTGAGCATATTCCTTGATGTGAACTTAGTACTGTTAAGGGGACGCGACGGTTACTATGGGATGACATGTGACGTCACAAGCACCGCCATGCCACTTGCGACCGTTTTGGCGTCAATTTAAAACTTTATGTAAAAAGAAGCCAATGTTCACTACTAAACCTGTAAATACATTGGGTACGATGAGGATGTATACGTACGTCCGCGGGCAGTGCTCGCACGCGGTGGAGCCGGTGGCGGTGGCGGTGGGGGGTGCGGGTGGTGGGGAGGAGGCGGCCGGCACGTCGGCCGCGTGCGCCTTGCGGATGTGCGCCATCAGCGCGTTCCTGCGCGCGTTACGTCACGTCACACTACACAGTTGGACTACAGATCGGGGCCGACACAGTTATTGGAATCTTCAGTGAGACCTACCGACTTAATACATTTCAATGAATTCATTGACGTCTCGTGCGAGCGTCACCCTTTCTGTGAATCTAATGAAACGACGCAATAAATATGTCGAAGGTCCCGAGTCGGTAGCTCTCATTGAAAATTCAAATTATTGGGTTGATGTCGACGCCGACAACTGTATTTATTGTTTATACAGGGTGTTAGAAGACCGCTTCAGAGAACGAAGACAGACGATAGTACCAATGACACCTTTGATGATGGGACGAAAAAAAAAACGATCCTGATTTAAAAAAAAAACATATTTTTAAAACGTTTTATTAGCATTACTTACGCTCCATCATGTTAGTACAGCTAAATGAAACGATAGTTTCATAGAAAAAGATATTACTTTACCAAAACAAAAAACCAGCAATTAAACACAAATTCAAAAACAGCTGATGCTCGGAGCAACGAACACGCCCGGGCGCCGGCGCCGCGGCTTTGATACCGCGACCCCAAAACTTAAAACTTTGTAGGTACAAAACTCGCAGGCGCCATAAAAGAATTAGAGTCGGCGTTCACAATAAAAATTGCAAGTAATTTTAGATAGTTGTGACGTACCTACCTGTTTTCAAATTATGGTATTGGACGGACTAAAAACGGAAAGTCTGTTAACATAAAGTATAAGAATACTATTTTAAATTCATTCTGATAGATTAATTAAATATCGATCATAATTGCAATTAATTTTAACTATCAAATTATTCTGTACCATTTCATTTTTAATTTCTTGTACAAAATCAAAGATAAAGATTAAATAGTTTTTATAATTGTGTACGTGAATATCTAATTAGATTAATTTAATATTCTAATATCATTTTTATAATAACGAGCTTCTTGTTACGTCAGGGTATAATTGATTGTATATTTGTATTAAATAAATAGAGTTATAACGTCTAAATTCCAAAAAAGACCAGTCAGTAGGGATAAGTAAGCATATAAAATAAAAGTTGGGAATGTCTAGGGAAGGTTGATTATTATGTTTAGTATTTGGGCGCGTTCGTTGATCCGAGCATCAGCTGTTTTTGAATTTGTGTTTCGTTGCTGGTTTTTTTTAAGTAAAGTAATGTATTTTTTATGAAACTACCGTTTCATTTAGCTGTACTAACATGATGGAGCGTAAATAGTGCTAATAAAACGTTTTACAAATATGATTTTTCATCATCAAATCAGGATCATTTTTTTCCGTGCTATTATCAAAGGTGTCATTGGTACTATCGTCTGTCTTTGTTTTCGGAAGCGGTCTTCTAATACCCATTATGTATGTTTACACGGGTTTAATTTAAAATTTATATGACGTTTCAAATGTATCTTATGATTCTAGAACTGCTACGGGTTATGTCGTGTAATTGAGAAATTTACATAAAATTGAATAGTTCTGCAGATATTGTTTCCTAATAACTTATACACAATTAAAATAAAAAATATTTTATTCGATTTAGGCCTTAAGAAGACATTTATGAACGTCAAATGCTACTATACTTCTACTGGTCTGAAAAACATCCCTCTCACCAAGACCTGCAAGAAACTCGATTGGGCTTATTTTTTTTCTAATGTTTTTCCAACTATAAATACAATATTTATAATAAAATTAATAGTCGTATTAATAATTTCAAGTATACACAGAGGGAGTCAATTCGAAATATCACTATTATCCACATATTGGCTTCGGAAAAACTTTGACAAATTAAATTTTGTCGAAGGCCAGCACAGTTTTGATACTAGATACGATGTTAACTACAGCTTCAGTACGAAATAAATCACGGCTCATCTTTAGATATTTAATCTCATGTGCATATGGTATTAACACTTCGGTGGGAGTGATGCGTGCTGCTGACTCGGGCGTTGTGAAGCTGCAGCTATCTAAGAGGCGGTGTATAGAGGAGTGAATGAGGGCGGCACGGTACCTGTCGGCGAAGCGCAGGATGCAGCAGTCGTACCCGCAGACGAACTGTTTCGCCTGGCGGTGGCGCAGCAGGTGCGCGGCGAACAGCTCCGTGTCCGCGTAGAGCCGGTAGCAGGCGGGGCAGAGGTGCGGCGGCGGGCGGTGCGCGCCGTGCTCGCCGGCCGCGTGCCGAGCGAGCGCCGCGCGGTCCGCGCAGTGCGCGCCGCACGCGGGGCAGCGCGCCGGGCACGCCGCCTCGTGCGTCCGCATCGCGCCCTGGCTCTGCACCGCATCACACACCACATCTCTAACTACATGTCTAACTACGCTTATTGCAATCAAAATAATTACCTCTACTATAATACTATTATCAAATAAATTATCATTGATGATAAATGTAGATAGATGAAAAAAAAATTCTTATATTATATCAACAATAATTTTGCTTACTTATTATAAAAATAAAAGATTACATACACTTTATATTATTTGCAATGATACTCAACAGAACTAAAATTTTTGGATACCATGGTCATGTGGAATACTTATCGACAAGCACCTAACTAATGCATCCCGTAGCTACCCTAGAGAACCAGTTTGTTTTGGACTAGCGTCGTACAACCCTCAACCCCATCATCACCTACCATCAGGCTGTGAAATTATCAAGATAATTATGTCTTTTGATACTGGATTGTTGGTATGACTGGGCTGGCTGACTTCATCTTAAAAAACAATAATATTGTAAATAAGATATTACTTATTATTATATTGATATTATGTATTAAACGAAGACAGTGTAATTGTTAAAATACAACAAACATACTACAACTACACTACACTGTTGTTAACATACAACAAAGTTCGTAAAGTGTAACCAGAGTTTGTGCATACCTACCTAAATTACATTATTATTTGTCGTCAAATCACAATAATTGAAATTGTTGCGAGATAGTTTTATTAACTAATACAATGGAAAAAGAAACATAGAGAAATCTATAAAATGATGTACAAGAACGTATGTCAGTTTAAATTATCTATTGACAGACTCAACATTGTAGCACACATGCTGCTTGTATCTTCTAGCTCTATAGGTAGAATATTATTATTCTGTGCTATAGACCCCCACGAGAACCACATGAAAGCTCGGATTTTTTTTATTGCTATAGGTTTGGTGTAGTGGCCTCAATCCCACCTGACGTTAAGTGTCGATGTGGCTCAAGATGATAACATGCTAAACCTAGCGAGGGAAATGGCTCTCAAGTGCAGCTACTGAAACACACCTATTGGAGCTTGGTGACAGATTTTCAACCTGGTGATAGTTAGCTGAACATGATTCGCTTGTGGATATCAGAAACTATTCAATTCATTGACATCTTCGAAATCAATAAAATCCACGAAATTTATGATATCCTTAATTTACAACCAAACATCTTTTACCACCAACAAATATAACTATAATAAAATAAGAATTGTCAGTTAAGCCAAGCATTAGACAATGTTTCCTTTGTGTTTAAATTTCAGACGTGTTTAAAGCTTGTTTATTTCTAAATAACTCCAAAACGCTATTTTGTGATACAAAATTTTTTAAACATGTGTTCAATTCGTCTTTAACTTTTTTGAAATAAGAGTGAATATTTTAAAAAATCTGATTAATCCATAAAATACAACATTAGATACAGAGTGTAGTGAAGAGTTATATGAGACCTGGAAGGAGGTATCACAAATGTGGCAGTGCAGCGCCTGCGCGGTGGAGTGGTGGGCGGCGTGGTCGCGCAGCGCCGCGCGGGACGCGAACTGCGCGCCGCACGTCCAGCAGCAGTGCAGCGCGTCGCTCCCGTGCGTGTTGCTGTGCTCGCGGTACTCCGACACGCGCTGCAACACAACACGACTGCCATCACTCACATCACCCACATCTCCATCTCATTTCTATTATATCATAATATCACAATATTTAACATCTACTTAAAAAGCTCTGCAGGTGAAGCTCCTGGGATAAAGACTGCAATTTTCAAAATTTTGCTGTAATCTCCGAGCAGGAGCATTCAATACCAGCTTGAGCCACTTATCTTAGCTCAAAATGAGCTGTGACAATTGTTAACCATCGCGAGCTCTCAAGTTGTATCAAAATTTTAAGTATAAGGAAAGACTTTGCCTCTTTGTATGTTTTTTACCATATGGACAATTGTTTATGTCCAAGGAATTGTTTGACATGATGCTCACAGTTACTATCCATTTGATTAAGAGTTCATTCTTACATATTGAAACATAAATGGACACGACTCACAGGCAGCTCTGGTGTGGAATGAGCTGCTTTCTGAAGTTTTTCCAAGGCTCTACAGTATGGGGTTCTTCAAGAGGGGAATGGACAGATTTGTAAAATACATGTGACATTTTTAGTATTGCAAGTATCTACTGGGACCTAAACTTGTTTGTCACCATCATTGAAATTGAGTTGCAGCTAGTAGTTCCTTTTTATGTAAAAACAGAGCAGACATAAGTATATACACAAATATTCAGTAAATGGTTCTATTTTAAAAATTATGAAAATTTTGAATACTTAGACAATTACAAAAAGATTAATACTGTGTGAGAACAAAGTACCTGGAATGATGCAGGGCACACAGTGCACTGGTAGACTGTATCACCTCGTGCATTACGCGCCCGTTCCAGTTCCTCATCATCAGCTTTAGCAGCAGCAGCCAATGCTGTTTTATCCACCATTATGATGTCCTCTTCACTATATGAGTTACCATCAGTTACGCCTGGCCCACCTACCACTATGAACACATCTATCTTCTGTGTCAGCTCATGTAGCCTGCAGTAGGGATCCTTATTGATTATTCAATTTTTAATACCTTGAAATGATAGTTAAACTTATTTGTTAGTTATACGTATTTGTACATTTGTATACCAAATACATGTATTTTATTAAGCTTTGCTTGATTACAGCCAAATCGTGTCGAATGGAATTGAGCTGAGTCACATTTATTGCTGTGCGCCAATTTCAGACGAATGGAATCATTCTTCATTGAAGTAGGTGGTTGTTGCGTGATGGACAACTCGGATGAACGAATATTTTTATTTTATATATTTTATTATGAAGAATAGGTGAAAAAAATGCTCCAAAATACTGGGTACACAACATGATTATTAAATAAGGTGAATTTCATCATTTATATCCACTTTGAAAAGAACCCTGTTTATTTTTTTCAATATTTTCAGATATACAGATTAGATAAATATCAGATAAATCAGATAAAAGATATCAACAGTTCTTCATTCACTTTGAAGGATACCTACATAAACAGATTCTAACAAACATTTAGCCGATGCTACTATGTTTCAACCGCACATTAAAACAGCATAATAAATAAAATTTCTCTTTGAATGCTTTTTAATTACTTTAAGTAATCAAAACAAGTACCAAAGTATTTATTTAAGAATTTTCGTCGTCATTTTCGATTATTTTTTAATGTTGAATATAGCAATATAGCCAATTTATAATTAAGTATTTTGTCCTATACAAAAATCTACTATATTCAACTTAAGCATTGTGACCTACTAAGATTTCAATCTGATTAAATTTACCAAAAAAGTAGAGAACAACTAAAGGTTATAAACAAATATGTCAGCATGCATCCGGCTCCCCGCATCTTTATAATAATATATTATAAAAGTATTTAAAATTGAGATATTATAAAAAAATTGTCATTGTAAAATAAATATCACTCATATTTTAAGAGTAAAGTACCTTCTTCTCAAGGCTCTAATTTTTTCACTGAGTGGCAGTACACCTCTTGAAGACAATGTACTACTGAACTCATAGGCATCTAGAGTGCGACGGACGCAGCTCGTACACAGCCGACCTTCTGGTACCACCTGTAAGTAATTTTCTTTTCAACAACAATTCACAATTTCATTATAATGTAATGTATTATAATAGTGTTATAACAATCCAATGAAAGTTCAGGAACAAGCAAAGAAACGATAGTTGCAAGAACTATGTTAAGTTACGCTTGCTAACTCAAGAATATACTACATGTCACATATTAATACTACGACACTTAAACATTGAGATACAAAGATAAAAACATACTACATACACAACATACAACATTATTGACAGAAAGCCCCAAGCAGTATTTATAAAGTAAAATATTGACAAAATGAAAAAAAAAGTGAGGTTGCAGGTTACCTTAGTATTGCTAAGTTGCAATAGCATAGCCCTGAGTGGCATCTGGCCGACCGGCGCCTCAGCATCGTGCTCTTCTGGTGTGACAAGTTCGGTGTCGCTATTACCGCACACACAACACGACTCTGCCTCTAGCTCCAGTTTCAAAACTTCTGTTGCCATGTTAAACAATTGTATTATTCATATCAAACAGTCTTGTATTCACTATACGTAGTATCCTCTTGTTAGTCTGTGAATTCACTTTATTATTTACAATTTTACAGATTGGTTTATTAGTTTTATTGTTTAGTAAATTTCTATGATCACTACTCTCCTCTGTGCTACTCTCGTTCAAGAAACCATAGACTAATTAAACGATACCAGCTGCTCTGGATAAAACGTATGTGTTGCCATACGGTAGAGACTAAAAATCTGTACATCCTTCAATAAAATTCGTACAAAGACCGTATTGTTCAAATACTGATAAACAAGATGGCGCTCGTTCCTATTAATTTTACATCGAGACATACATTAAGTATATATATTATGTTATTACATAAAGAGACACGGCTTTTTAACCTAACATGCTTGATTAGAATTCATACTGTATATCAAAATTTATTAAGAGAGTTATAAATAAATAAAAGTAAAAAGTATAAAAGAAAATGATTTGCTATGCGTTTACTTAAGCTCAAATACGCACTTCGTCATATTATCTGAACTTTAACAAATATTTTTTTAATAAAAAGAAATAACATAAACTGGTTATAAAACAGTTAATCAAATTAAAACACTTTCTAAAAACACCTCGGCAAGTCTATGTTCACCTACCAACTACCTACTAGCAGTTTGATAATGGAACATCTGCATGTTTTAGTCTATAACTGTAATAATAAATAATTTTTACGAAGTTATTTCTTATTTATTAACTTAAACAACAAATAATTTTACTTATTTGACTACTGAACTGGTATTTACGTTCAGGTTGACGCTTTGATCCGAATTATCGTATTATTAGCGTCGCTCCGTACGCGCCCAATGCATAAAATAGCTACGCGCAAATAATGGAAAATTTGTTATTTGGAATGTTTTATATGAAAGCTCTTTAGCTCTACTAGCATTCACTTAACCCTTCAAAATGTAAAAATAATTGAAGTAAAACTTCTTATGCGACTTCCAAGCGTTAAACGTTAAATGTTAAACGTTTAACGCACATTATCAGTCTCTCCTCTTTGTGTGAGCCTGAGCGAGAGAGCAGTATATTATCGGTCTCTCCTCTTTGTGTGAGCCAGAGCGAGAGAGTAAATGTCGGTGTGTATGTATATTGCACACTGTTTAAATAAAATAGAAAATGTCTTTTAAAATGAAGTTTCACTGCTATCGTGTGTGAACCGCACACACACCTTTTTTTATTATCAAACACATTTTTTTTATTATCAAACATATTTTCATTTCACGAACTTCAAAGAATACGATTTTCTATAAAAAGTCATCAGTATGTACCTGAATATAGGATTTTTAGAGTAATTAAACAAGAACAAAAGCAGTAAAAAATTGTCATTTTTTACTTTATCTTTGGTCATAGTTTTCTGATTGCCTTTTTTGTTGTTGTTGGCACTTAGCAACACTAAGTACGCAGTGCGCCATATTGTTTTTCTTGTCTATGGTAGTAATTACAAATAGTTCAGCTTATTTCTTTTATATTAGTTTGTAGAGTTTATCCAAAATCATCCTGAACCTATATCACTGATAATTAATATAGTTTTGTTAGAGTGTTAGTAGTGCTTTTACTATGTCGATCGGTGTTCCTATTAAAGTGCTTCACGAAGCGGAAGGTCATGTAGTGACCTGCGAAACAAATACCGGTGAAGTATACAGAGGAAAACTTATAGAAGCTGAAGACAATATGAATTGTCAGATGACGCTCGTAACTGTAACGTACCGAGATGGACGAGTTGCGCAGTTGGAAAATGTGTACATACGGGGCTCCAAGATAAGGTTTTTGATTCTGCCGGACATGTTGAAGAACGCGCCAATGTTCAAACGACAAGGGAACAAACCAACCGCTGGACGCGGTAAAAGTGCAATTTTACGAGCACAAGGTAACTTTTGTTTTATTTACTTGATAAAAGTGTGTACACCAAGTATTTGTTTTGTAAATATATTTACCAATTACCAACCACTATTGTTGTCATGATGTGAGATACAGATACCGTGCATATAGTGTCCAATGCAGCCTCGAATATTTTTTGGATTTTAGTATATAATTAAGAACGGTGAGAAATGTTGACTTTCAATCACTTTTGCCGCTTTTTGAGGTTGGATTTAGAATCCTTTGGCACGACTTCGGAGTTGAAAGTGGTTGAAGTTGATAGAGAATTGGTTCCCGATTATAACGTAACTTTTCCCATTACAAGGTAATTAGGCGTTTTATAGAAAATTAATAAAAACTAACTTAACATTAAAACTCGGAAATGACATATAATTAGTGATGCCAGATGAACAAATACTATAAAAGTTCACAAACTGTGACAAAGTTGTACCTTTTTTAGTTTAATAAATTACGGCTCAGCTTTGGAAACGCTACCGTCGGAATCACACTCGCACTCCTTTTTTACAGTTAGATCACTTTATAACTAGGCTTATTATAAAATTTTACACTCCGGAAATTTATAGTTTATGAGATAATCACAAGTTTATTTTTATTAATTAAATTTTAAAAATCGTATTTAAATTAGTAAATTTGACAATACAAATGTCAGATCAAGCTATTCTGAACGTATAGCACAGAGTACGTAATGTATAGACAAGAGAATTTCACTCATAGAGCCTAATTATCTTAAAGTTTCTGAACGTTTTTTTTGAACTTTTACAAAATTTTCGTATATTATTGCATATTATTATTAATAATTAATACATATTGTTATTAAAATACAAGCCTTTAGTTATATATATAATTTAATTTAAAATTTCGTATTTTTTTTCTTAACTTGTTTTTATTGGTTTTTGAACGATTAATGTTTTGTTTGTTTATTCTGTTCCGAGTTTTTCGTGTCTGGGTTATTTTCTTTGTTCCGTTTGTTATTTCTTGGTATTGTTCGTTGTTATTGTTCATTGTTATTGTTAGTTTTAGTTTGTTTTACTGTACTTTTGTTTTTAACTATGTTGGATTGTATGACGATTGCCGATTGCTCGGATGAAGCAGCTGCAGTTGTGGCTGCGCAAACAACGCTGACATCGTACTGTATTGATACAATTGGTTAGGTTAGGGTTGTATTGTGAACAAAACGCACGAGCCGAGCGAGCGAAGCGAGCGGGCCGCGGCAGCGGCCGGCGAGTGCCAGAACACTAATTACCTGTTGGGAATTTATATACAAGTCTCAGTAGGTAACATAATTTTGCTTATTGAATGACTTAACCTCAAAATTTTCAAATATGATTTCTCGAAAACTACTTGTTTCCGCACTTTTTCTTTCACTGTGGAGTTCCCTTTCACCCTCCCGACCCTCCTCCGTCCCTTAGCGTCATCAAATTTAGCGTAGGTGACCTAATTTTGCTTAATAAATGACATAACCTCAAAATTTTAAAAAAATAATTTCTCGAAAACTATTAATTTCCGGAATTTTTCCTTTATAGGGGGATTATCTCTCACCCTCCCCCCCCTCCCCCACCCCCTTCCATATTCAAATTCAGCGGTAGCGTTTCCAAAGTCCAACCGCAAAATTAAATAATTCACTATAATAATAATTAATTCTGTTAATATGTTTTGGTAATTCTCAGAAATTGTTATATTTCCATAATTTTCATGAGTTGGAAATTCAATATAACCTATGTTAATTGGTCACTCGACTTGGTTATCCCCACTCATGCCCCTCCGCGTGCCAAACGATGGTAAGCATAGGACAATCCAAATACAACATCGACCCCCCCACAAATCGAAATTCTTCAGCGGTCACCGCTTCAGCTGGCAAAAATAGTCATAAGTAATAATAATGAAATCTCGTCTATATTATAATACTATATACTTATATGAAAATGAAGAATACACCAAAATAATGAATTGAAATTGAATACTATTCTTACTAAGAAACTACCATAAACAGACTGGGAATGGGCTCAACTTCAGATTACTTACAGTCAAATTGAAACTTCATAGTTTTTAGTTTTGAATTTATACATTATTTTCCTAAATAACATAATTATTATTTAACACTAATAATGATTACTATATAAACCCTGAGAAATAATTTGTATTTTTATAAAATTTAATTTACAATTATCTTTTTTTTTTAATTATTTGGTTAGCTATTGAATGATCTTTGTTTGGTTTACTTATTCAAGAGCCTAACCTATTGTTTTTCTTAATTATTATAGTTCATATTGTAGCAAATCTTGGTTGTGCAATGGATTGGTTAGGTTAGGTTGTAACTGCAATCATAGACGAGTGCCAGAAACAAGTTAGCTATTGAGAGTTTACATTTTCAAGTTCTGTCATGATTTTGATTATTCAATAGACATAACCTCAAAAATTCAAAGTTCCTCAGAAACTAATTGCTTCTGTGCTTTTTTATTCCCAGAGAACTATTGTCCACTCCAATCCCCTCCTTCCTTACCCTCTTGTAGCACAATCAAAGACCAACCAGCAACTTATTCCATAACTAAAATGTGTCAATAAAAAATACGATTTTCTATAACTATTACTTTACATAAATTACAATTATAATAGTAAATAACACTTCCTGAAAATAAATTTATCTTTTATCATTAAAGGTTGATTAAATATAACATTCCTATGTATATGCTAGTCAGGTTGTAAAAACTCTGTTTTGGTGGGGAAAGTAATTTTTGTGTTTTTAATTAGTTTTCTGGACTTGTCTGTCTTTCTACTCAGATTTAGAGACATAAATTGCTTATAAAATAATAACATGTGAGTAAAAATATATATCCTTAATTTTCAGCTGCAGGTAGAGGAAGAGTGGGTGGGAGAGGTGGAGGGCATAGAGGCAGCTGGCAGGGAGGCTCGGGTCCGTCACGACGTTAGCTCTAAAATGTACCTAATATATTGTAGAATAAGGTGAAGTGTCTCATTGAATGTCAGTGTTTTATCTTGAATAAGTGAATTAGTAGATAGCTACTTTTAATAGTAAACTGGCATAACATTTGCAGGGTTTATTATGCCACAAAATACTGAATATACAGTTGTATGAACAACCTTTTAATGTTTTACAGCCACAAAAATAATTGACAATATATAAAAGTATATCTGGAACTCAATAACGGACAGATATGAGTATGCAGAGGAAAAACAATAGTGATGTTAGTATATTGTATTTGGGGATCAGACGGCTGTCATTGGAATAACAACAACTGTTGATTGATTTCAGTCTCTTGATTGTTGCTATTTTGCCAAGTTGCATAAAAAATTAGCCATGAGAATTATGTTTTAATTACAAAGCCACATCTTAAAAAGCCAGACAAAAGCTAATACTGGAAAGGTTTTTTTTAAATAATTTATATATATTTATATTAATAAAAATTAAATGTATGGTTTTCAACTAAATCTTGTGACGATAGGTATATGTACAATACTTATATAAAAAGTTTATGGCACTTAATAACATGTTATTGATGAGCCATTATCTAAATAGTCAGAGGAAACATTACAGAAGTAAATTCTTTCTTTATTTTCTTCCTAACTTGGCAACCAGTCTTCTTTATTGAAGACCATTACTGCCATTATTGAGTGAATATAGTTTCCAGTCTTATGATGATTTCAGGATCCTAACAAGATGGTGGCTCTAGGGTCGCCAACCCTCCTATATAATATAGTTACCTATATACTCGGCGTCCGAAAACTATATTTAAAAAAAAAATTATAGAGGGCGAAACTACTACATTTTTATTCAATTAAAAAAATAAGCAACATTATTTATTCTAAAATGTTTAAGTGTGAACACAGGCCGCAGCCTTTGTCTCTTGGAGTAAGTATGCTATATCCATAATCTGAGCTTAATGTATTTCTGACTCGGTATGTCATTGTTAATTTGAATTATTATTATTACCATCATTATTTATCTATCGAGTAGTAAAAAATATTCCTTAAAAATGTAAAATATTTGAAACATACTATTTTTGTTTCAATACCTTGAAAATACCGTATCTGATATAAAAAAGTTGACAACCCTAGGTGGCTTCCTTGTTAAACTTTCTTGGGAGTTTTTGTGGTGGACCATATTATTAGGTATTTCTAACACTCTTCACTTGTGCACACTAAACTACCTTTATTATGTAAAATGCCACCTGTATTACACAATATAGGGTCAAATAACATAATTCTTGAATAAAAATGAAAACTCACTACACAACAGTATGAGACTCTGCCAAAAACTCACCAGAAGTTAGTTAGTTTTTCATAAAAATCTTATAGAATTTAAAGCAATTTAAAAAATGATGTTAAGAATGAGATGTATGTCAAGATAATGTATCATACAGCATGTAAACAAGTGTTTGTTGTGTCTGCGAACATTTTGGATAAAATAAAAATAAAACTCAGTACTTGTTTGTTTCTATATCCAATTTATTTACACCCTTAACCAGAGGCGGATTAGCAGCCTTGGCCGCCCGAGGCCATGCAGTACCAGCCGCCCTCTTCTCAGCTCAAAGTTTACTGTGACATATACAAAATATGAGTTTACTTAAATAAAACCTTTCTAATTTGATAATAAAGTACTGCAATTTTACGATGTCAACATTGTAATTCAAACATCTAGTTTTTCCGTGTCTGGAGACTTAACACTATATTATGCTTTAGTGTACTATTATTTATTGTCGTCACATGTTCCGCATTAAGTAATATTTTTGTCACGATTAGCCGCCCTAAATATCTTGCCGCCCTACGCCTGGGCCTAGTTGTCCTTAAGGGAAATCCACCACTGCCCTTAACACAATATTTAAGTGAGACAATGGTAACCAGAACCTAATCAAATTAAAAGTTGTTATTAAAAATAGCTTAAATATTTTTACTATGCCACTGGTCATATGGAACTGGTTTAACTGGCACATTAAAGGCGTACATAATTTGTATGTTATGTAGGTGACAGTTTGTCACGCGCGGTTGTGCCGCGAGCTTCATTTCAGTTGTGACGGTTACCGGCGCGGGCTCCCGTTTATTGCAGCAAATTGGCGGGTCAGAAACCCGCGGGTAGCCCGGGCCTAGCGCTCAACCGGGTACGTTCCTGCGGCAGTGGAGCGGTGCGGGAGGACTGTGTACTGTGTAAACTCAAGTCGGGCGCCGGCATCGCTGTCGTCAACACGTGTTATTTGAACTGCCCGCTTTAAACAACACGCACACGAGATTTACAACCGAAGATGACTCCTTCGACTACTTCTGTCTCTGCGCAATGTTTTCTTTATAAATTTTAGAAAACAGTATTAAAAATACCGAATAGTTGAATTATGCTCAGTTGACCGCAGACATCATGCAAACTTCTTAGGAAATATTTCTACTTTTGAAAATAGGGGACAGTATCATATGAATATGTATGACGTCACTTCGTGTTTAAGTCAAGTATATAGGTACGTACATACCTACATCTGCCTAAGCATTATTGATATTGTTCTTATATAGGGTAAAGGGTTGAGAGCTGTGTCAGAAAACGTTATTTACACCCAGAAAAATAAGAAATATACAAAATTATCTAAATCCGGGATGCACAGACTTATTGGAATCAGGGGCCGCTCGGACAGATTAAGAGCGAAATGCGGGCCACTACAAATAAAAGCAACTGAATAAAAGTTTAAAAAGAATTTACTGAAATTACAATTTTTTAATCGAAGTATAGCATTGCATTGAGTTAATAAGTTTGCAGAGCGTACACAGCACAAACCTATGGTCTCAACAACATATTCAGAATTATTGGCATTGCTTTTATTTGTCGCTGTTTCTTTTAATTCGTTGGCCGCACAGACATCGACAGTGGGCCGGTCTGTGCACCACTGATCTAAATAATCAAAGTAATGATTGCCTGTCATCTTGAATGGACATAAAAATAAAATTATATAGTAAACCGAGATCACCGTACCTTGTCTAAAACTAATATAAAAAAGAAACCCATTAAAATAGATGAAATGAACAATGAAGTGGTATGCAAGTTTACCCCGAGGTAGCTGTGAACAATACCTAAATCTGAACAGTAGAGTTTAATGTAAACGCTGACCTTGTTACTGCTTATATTACTTCTTAACTCTAACAACGCTCTGTGATAAGCTAATCATTATATTCATTTTATGGTTTCTAATCGTGTCAACATACTGTTAAGAAATTAAGTACCAACTAATAATATGATAGGAATGTACCTGTCACCCTGAACAACTCCATTAAATAGATATTAACGCTTCACATTATTATAATATGTAGTAAAATTAATATCCAAATACCTTAACTCTCACATTACTAATATTTATTTATTTAAAGATAACTATCTTTAAAGGATGGACTATAAAACGCAAGAACACCGCATGTCGCCGATATTGCACATATATTTGTAAACGGGTATTCTCAGTGGCTAATGGTTTATTAGTTTAGTGAGGGCTTTAGCATGACCATTTTTTCTAACTGACTATACTGTTAGCCTTAGGGGCCCTGGAGCCTTTACGGCTTTTACAGCTTTACCGGGCTTGGGGGCGAGCGCTTAGGGCACTCAGCCACGAAAGCTAAGCAACAACATCCGAGGGTGCCAAAGTGGCCGAACCTCGGCTCGGACTGTTGCGCGTATGCAATTAAGTCGCGATCTGACTAAATCCCTATCATTCGATCTAAACTAACTACATATATACATGTTTCTGCCCCCTGGGAGGAGGGAAGGAACATGTCTATGTGTATTTAGTGGTCTGAAAATTTTTGTCTAATCTAACTAGGCAAAAAAAGAAAAAAAAAGGTCCCTTACAGAACCTATGTACCTGTGTGTTGTGCATGTGTGTATAATGCAGTGTCATGTATGGCTGTGAAAGCTAGTGAATGTAGAGTCACTGTATCGCGCGAACGGCTGCTTGACTCAAGGGCTCCATGCCGATGGATCGGACCTAGGCTTGAGTTGCCGCAGAGGAGGGCGGTCGTGGCGGGTGTGCGGGAGCGAAGTTTACCGTACGTCCCCTACCATTAATGCGCTTAAACCTTAAGAACGAGGACGCAGCGACCGACACGGGAGGCGGTGTGTACTCTCAACCCGTATGTTATTATAATATACTATTTCGGTCTAGCCCAGGCTGATAATCAAACTTTCGACTATCTTAGTCGAATTTTATCTCTTGCTAATATTGCCACATGACATCTCGAGTCTCGTACATTACACAGGCCTTGGGTTTCGTATGGATCGTATTTATTTAAAGAATACCAGATTATATCGGGCCGTAGTTTGTCTTTTGCCTTTAGGGTTGTGCGGTTTCATTAAATTTTCCACTTAAAATTATGGCCGTTATAAATAATTTCCGCATATTATGGACAATTTCCCGCGAGTCTCCGGAATATTGTTAGTGTCGAGATCTCATACTGTATGATTTTCGTTTTTATTTGTGATTGGTTCCTAAGTGGTGAGAAGTGTTGGTTTTCATTGTGTGACTGCGGATGCTTGGTGCCGTGCGGCGTCAGGCTCGTCGTGCTTGTGCGGGGCGGAGTCGCGGCGGGCGCGGGGGCGGGGGGCGGTGAGGGCGCGGTGCAGCCGCTGGGCGGGGAGCTCCACAAGCACAGCGAGCGGTAACGCTGCTAGGTACGACACCGCCGCTACGCCGAACCACTCCACTATCTGCAGTTATAATTAAAACACGCAAATAAATCACAATTTCACTCGATATTAAGTGACGATGTGGGTAAGCATGTGAGATGGTTTAGTTTAAATTTAGAGTTAAGAACGTAAAGTTGTAAAGTAAGACAGGTGCTTTGAAAGGTACGTAGCTCGTTGAAACTATTTTCTGTATTAACTTCTTTAGCTGGCAAATCTGTGCGACTTTAGTTAAATGTACTGTTCTATGATATTATATACATAGTATAAGTTGATCAGTACATAATGTAAGTACACGTTCCTGTATCAAGCCGATTGAATAGATTAAAGACAAACGAAACCCGAAGGAATAAATACTTTTGTATCACTAACTGAATTGGAAAGTATAAAATTGTATGTTACACTGATACACCAACGTTAATATTCATAAAAAGCGGTTACCAAGCCTAACGCTCGTACCTAATATCAGAGGAATCACTATCCCATTGCCGACCTTGAACCCTCCTTCCCCGAGGAGGTTTGACATCAGTCGGGCTGCTCTAAGTAGAGAGCTATTTCCAATTAGAGAGCCCTCCAACAGATGATGAAATCAGTTTTTATCGTTGTTATCCGTGATGCAAAGGTAAGTATGAGAAGGATAAGTTACCGCAGCTTGTCGGTCGAGTTGCGAGGGCGAGTGCCGAGCCGCTATCAGCGACTTGTTAATAGGGATGTGTAGCAGCAGCGCCCCGAAGGAGAGTCGCGCGAACGGCGACCAGCCGCGCCACGACATAAACGTGCGCACGGGAGCTGCAACACATCCACTAAATTAAACTTACATTATACTTATATTTCTTACTTATAAACACTCCTTCATTCACTCACAATAAATTTTATAAAAGACAATGTCTATCTGTTCCAATTCCGGTGCAGCTTGCTGAGGCTTTGAGGTCCTTAAGAATAACAATATAGTCAGATAAAAAATAGTTTGTTTAGCTTTTTATAATTACAGGTTGGTTATCAATACTATATTATCCTCAAAATAATATAGTTCCTATGAACAAAATCTATACCTATGCACGTTTATCTACGTGGAGCGCATTAAACATTTCATTTATACTCTTCAACAGCTTCTCTGGTGTTGAAAATAACTTGACCGCGTAAATATTTCTTGATTCATGAAAACAGAAAAAAGTCGCATGTAGCCAGGTCGTGACTGTATGCAGGATGATCCATAATAACTACGTTTTTCCCTTTCAAAAATTCGTTCGTCTTTCCGGCCGTGTAAGAGCTGGCATTGTCATGGTGCATGATACGGCGTTTTTTTTTTGATTATTTTTACGGAGCTAATCACTACGACGATCCTCCAAAGCGATAGTAGTAGTAAAGTATATTTATTGAAAATAAAGTGGGATAGGTATGTAGTTGTTAAGTTTTTTTTAAAGTCAACAAGTTTTTACAATTTTAAAATTTAATTAATTGTATGTAAATTCGTTACACTTATCTTAATACCTAACAAAGTTTCACCTTTTCTTTTAACACTTTCAGTGCCAGTGACCCGCATTCACGGAGCCGAACGACCCGCTACGAGGATTCTTTATAAAACTTTTTTTTTCGCAATTATTCTGCAAAAATATTGAAAAAAAAATGTAAGTGTATATTTTAATTAACAATACATCTTATTGTATGTGTTGGTTTTCAGGTAAACATACATTTTTTTTATTTTCAGTACACAATTTACCTATATAATATACCCCGTCGGTACGTAACTTTTAACACTGTGCTTGGCTTTCCTGGAGAACTTCGATTTTTTGCCACTTTCCGGCTGGAGCTCGTTTAAAACCGGATTGCACACAGTCACGGGTGGCGTGGGACTCTTATACAGTATGGTTGGCAACACTATCTGTTAGTGGTTATATAACTTCTGATTGAGCTCATATTTATATCGAGACAACGGTTTATAAATATGTTAGGATCCGATAGGTGGCGCTGTCCTCCGACCATTAACTACCGGGAATGTAAGTAGAACGTTTCCGCGGCAGTGGTGCCAGACTAAAATTTTCATAATCCAGGAAATAAGACGAATAAAAATCAAGAGACTGGTCTAAAATATTAGGAGGTAAATAAAATACTTCCTACTTTCTTTATTGTACTTTAATTGCTTTCTTTATTTTATTGATATATTTGACAATTCATTTTTGCAGTATTTTTTGCTAACTTGAAAATCAAAACAATTTGTATTTCTTAATACGTTTTTAGTTCTGGATAACTCTGATACTAAATTTATTTCTTCTAAAAGAAGAAAAGAGCTTACTGACTTGTGATTGGCTATACTCCCAATGACGTAGCTGTTAGCGCCAAAGTTTCTGTTAAGCTAGCTAGCCCCCACCTAGTACCCTACTTAATTAGTTTCGATGACAGTGACCTTTATCTTTCAGGGAGTATATATTTAAGCAAAATGCTACCAAAAGTAATATTAAAATTGGTTGTTTATACTTACCTTTTATACTTGTTTTCAGCTAACCTTTGAGTGTCTTCCTTTTTTCAGTGTTTATTATAAAATTAAGAATAATTTTATTTTATTTGTCGGAGTCTTTTGCGTATGCCTTTATGATTCAGACATTGTAAATAACTAAACTCAATTTAACTCAAAATTCTATTGATCCAGTCTCAATCACTCCAATTAATTAAAAAAAATATTACATAAAAAATTTAAATGTAACTTAAGACATATCAAGGTCTAGCGTAAAACATACCTATTTTATGCGTCTATCCCGTACGCGTGCGTAACAACATGATATTTCAGGATCCGCAATCGAAAAGAATTATTGCAAAGACACTCTTATTCCATTGAGTTAGGATATGTTATAGAGTGTGTACCAAATACTGTTAGAAATTATTGGTTTAGTCGGAAGACCTTGCTCCTTTTTACGTATATTTTATACATTATACGTAATTATTTAAAAAATCAGGAGACATATTATTAAAATCAGTAGATCAGAAGAATCGTAGAAAAATCATGAAATCTCCTGTAAAATCAGTTCTGGCAACACTGCTCCGCTAGTTAGTATAGGTAGTTCAACTTACATATTACATTATTTTCGAAACTACACACAGTAAACTTAAAAGAAAAAAATGCAAGTCCTGTAACCGAATTCCCGTGAATAGTCTGGAAAGTTCCAACATGTTGTAGGCTATAGGAAAGTTAGTTAACTACTCACATGGCACGGAATGAATAGCGCCGAGTAGAGCGATGAAGACCAGGGAAACAAAGACTGTCCTTTCAAGCGCTGCGAGCGCAGCGGCCGCTAGCGTTGAGGGCGGACCGCGCCCCAGCAGCAGCGGTGAAGCGGCTACCCAGCACACCGTGCCCGGCACCGCCCATATAGCCGCCAATCTGAGCCACTGCAACACAAACACACCATACAGTTTAGATTTATTGAACGTGCTTTGCATTACAGAACTATGTGCCCGTTTTTAAAGTTTTTCCTAGAATAACTGATCAATTTAGTCCAGACAACTCAGTCCTCTGAGATCTTGATCTAAGTTAGGACATCAGCTGGTTGTTCAGCCGCGAGGTCTTCCCTCTACAATCTCTCTCCTCTCTACCTTGCTCACTGCTGTCAGCTTTAATCGCAAAACTAATGATAATAATGGTGTGGACTGCGTATCAAAAGACAAGTTGCCGGAGTTCATTTTGTTATTCGTATTGATTTATACATATATATAATAAGCAGTGACGATAATGGTGAATCAATTCGGAAAATATACGCATTTGGGTCACTTAAATGGATTACGCTGAGTAAAACATACGAGATATATTAAATTAATGTTCTACATAATTGTAGATCTTAAACGACCTTAAAAATGTCACCGATAGCATATACAAATATATACTATTAATTTACTATATTCTAAGGATCACCAATAAGCATTTTTGTCTTCCATCTTTTAAGCGGGGGCAGCATGATTCGCGAGTGCGCTCTACGTTTTCGCGAGCGTAGCCGCGGGCACAGTAAAATTGCGTTCGCGACAGCTTGTGAAGCTTATTTATATAAAATCTAAAAAGGTATATAATAGCAAAATCAAATCAAATTTTAAAACATCTCACTTAATTTTTAAATTCTATTAATTTAAAAAAATGAACTGTGTAAGACTCATTTTATTTATGAAAGCTGATCATATTGAATTGTCGCTGAGCCTTAATGTCTATAAATTAATATACCTACCTATGTACTTGTTTATTTCAAAACATTTATAACTGTGTTGTTTGTTTCGATCTTAAATGACTATTAAACACAGTTATACACTAAGCATCATATATTCTGTTTAATTTGAAAACACATGTAATTTAAAACTGAAATGTATGTATGCATATCACAAGTAGGTTCTATTCATTTCAATTGTAATGTAATATAATAGATAAAGATGAAATTGTATATCATGAGACATTAATTTTATACAACTAACTATGAAGCAAGTATATTAGCGTATCATTGTGTGCTATTCTGTGATTATGAGGTCTCATTGTATGTAGGGGTAAAATATCATAATGGCAAGAAACCGTAAACGTTATATTTCGGAAATAAATAGGTACTAAAATTATATAAATTACTTTTTAATATAAAATAATGTAAAGCATGGTAAAATATTGTGGGCCCTTTTTTGAGCAAAAAGTTAACCGACTTTTACTTAGCGTAGTGTTCCACCTTTGCAGCCGTCACAAAAATAATATTGTAATGTTTAATGTTTATTGAAAGTAGTTTATATATTCAAAAAACCTACCTTTATTACTTAAGTCTTTGACTAAGAAATTGCCGTTTTCTGTTAGTGGGCAGTGGCCACTTTGAACTGAAATATTTTTGAATTCCAAACTCAAAACACCTTACTATATTTATTTAAAGCTAAGTTTTCTGTTATTAATAATTATATTAAAGCCTAGTTTAGCCTAGTTTATCCTAAACCTACAGGATTTCAGGGTACAGGTACTTATCTAACTGATTAGTCAGAACGACATAATATCTCTTCTAGCATTATATAAAGGATTTTTGCCCCACCGTACTAGTAAACCGTCCACTAGGACTAACTAGCTACAAAGGAGAATGAAAGTGAATAAGTGTGAAAGAATGGGTTAGTGACCTTGTAATCAGTGAGTCGCAGACGCGAGTCTAGGAACACGTGGTGTAAGTGAGCTAGCAGCAGGCCGGCGAGTGCGCCCGGTGCGTTGCCCAACGGCGACTGGTACAGCACGTTGAACGACGTCTCACCGCTGTACGTGGCGCGTACGGACCTGCACATTGTTGTACCTCGAGATATCATTAACTGCTCAAATCTGCAATATTATCAAATGGTGAGAGAGGAGCAGCGGACCACTGGTGCTACTAGCGAGAACGATCACTGAATTCTGAACATCCTAATTATATACTGTGAAACATTTCTTATACACTTTTCCGTTCATTGGGAACTCAGTCAAGGACGTAGCCAGGATTTTGTTCAGGGTGAAGGGGAAGGCGGGAAGCAAGAGGAAACTAATATTGCGCGAACGTCGCAGAAGGCAATCTCTAGAAATAATTGTAACCCAATAGACAGTGTCTTCAATGTGTTAATAAGGTATAATAGCGGCACTTATATTTTTCCAACCATCTTGTTACGCATAAGCATATAGCTAATACTGGATATATTTGCATCGCGTACGAACTGCTAGTCAAGCACAGACTACTGAGAGGATACTACGGTCAAGTGAAGCAGCACATAGTTTCCCCAGACGCTGCTGCCAGTACACCTTTGAACTCAGACTTACTGTAACGCAGGGACCCACGTCTTCTTGAAAATAATTAAGAGCGCACTCCACTGAACTTAATAATTATGAACATTCTAGAAGTTTGGCAGGCCAGTATGGAAGAGGTGACGATGTAACTATCCTATTCTTTCATACATCTACAGGCAGAACCCCTAACGGCAACGTAAAGAAATTAATATTTGCTGTCCTACTTACAGAGAACGAAAAGTAAATTATGAAAACTCGTATTAATCCACCAAAACAATGTGTCAGTAGTTTAACGTACTGATTATTTATCAAGTGAGTACTCACTCTGGCCTGTGAATGACGAAAGTGGGCATCAATCTCCAGACGTAGGCGAGACCAAAGCACACGCAGACGGAGATGACCAGCAACGTGCTCAGCACATAAATAGCACCTTTGCGCCAACGCCTCAGCATCAGCGTCAGTGCAAGCGCCAGCGCGTACAGCTGCATATCGGCTGCGAGGTACCTGGAGCAAATATTCAGTTAAAAGTAATTACTGGTTGTGTTAGTACAATGTCTTGGGATTAAGTTTTCTGATGAAAATTGAAATTTCAAGACACTGAAACCAGCCACATCTTTAATCTGTACACCATGCTGTGCCAGCTGCAGCTGTGGTGGAGCTTTTGTATGTGCACTACAAGACTTGATCTCGACTACCAGAGATATGGTTAAAACTAATTGAAATGAGTCGTTTCAACGTGTCACGTCGCGTTTCGGAATCAGACAGTGTACATAATAATTAGTTGCCTTTTTTTCAATAGTTTCAATAGCGTCATTATGACGCTTGTCTTGATTTCTCTCCTTTATCTCTCAAAGGTCGACTCTGATTTTCATTTACCATCAAGTATATAGTTCAGTCATGTTGTCGAGGTTATAGTAAGCCGTCAGGAAACATGAATGATCGACAAATGCAGTAATACCACTATTTTGTTTGGAGGTTGAATATTTATATATATCGTGAGGGTGACATGATTATAATCTTCTGTTCTCAAGAAACGAGGTCTAAAACTATTGGAGGCGTGTTTTAACAGTATAAACCAAATATTGAGAGGTCTCACTCTCAGGTCTGTTGTTTGTAAGATATAGGCACTTACCTAACACAATGACACACCAAGTTCCACACAAAGTTCGACGACAATGAACTTCATCGCAGCATTGAAAGACACAAACTTCAAGGACATCAACAACAAGGACGCTCCAATTTTATATGTTTATTTTGTTGATATAGAGGGCAATACAAAGAGACATCCTGAGTAGAATATGTAGATATGCAATCTTGCATCTTAAGTAATCCATATCTGGGTCACTTTTCTCTTAGTTTTATATCTTCAATAATTTCTTACCATGTTTGTATGAGACAATTGTCTTCAGTGTGTATTACATTGTTTAAGTATAGAAGATGCGTCCACCACTTTCTCTGGCACATGGCGACTTCCGTGTCCACAAGCGGCGTCCACATCGGCCCTGTTCCCATCCTGCCCCACCAGCTCGTCGCGAACCACAGCACCAGGTAGTAACTAGGGCTCACCCTATGCCAAAATTTATTATCAATTTACACAAGCTCTAATTTTTGGGTCAAGCATACTACCGTTGGATAGAGAAGATGCTACGTACACATAGTGCATACTGCGTATGCGAGAGTACAAATACACACATACACAAATACTCTCCCACACTTTCCTTTCAACTGGAGGGTTGAAGGCGGAGAAAGAGAAGCTTTTCCTTTTTCTAATGATGTATGCTAATTAGCCGTACTGTACCTAAATAAGTCTCAGTTTAAAAACTCGTCAGGAAGGATGATGGTTGTGTCATTTTTACTTGGTTACAACTTTTCAACTAGAAAGTGTCAGCTAGCCAGGTGAACCATAGAAAATGCTCTAACAATGTGAAAAATGAATGCAATTTTTACTAGCATATTCTTTTTCAACGAAAGCTTAAAGTCTTCTATGATAATCTCTATAGACACGCTGTTTGCCCAAAAACTTTTAATACTCTAAAGACTTTTTAAATCGCAATTACTTCGATCATTATAAAGAGAAGATTTTGACACTCCACTAACCTGATAATTCTATTAACCATTATCTCTGTGAATGTGGGAAAGAAAGCCACATGTTGGCCTCTACGTTTCTGCAGTAACAGTTTGTGCGCGAGGAGAAACGTTGACATGAGGAAGAATATTTGCACGATGAGGGTGCTGTTCGTCATCAGCATCACGTCCAGCGCAGTTCGTGTCTATAATCAAATATACTACTCTGTCAAAAAAGTACCGGGAATAGATCAATAATACACAAAATGTTAGTTATTCATCCAAATTTACTTTATCGCCTTCAAAGTATGCTCCTTCAGAAACAAATAATACACATAGCCAGCGAATAATTCAATTTTTAAACATTTTTTAAACACTTTTTCCGGAATTGAGTTTATTTCTCATCGCGATTTATTATTAGTTTATTTCATCCGAATGAAAGCGGGTGCCACGAAGTGGTAATTTGAGTTTAGGAAAAATAAAGATGTCAGCTAGAGCCATATGTGGTGCTCGATGGTATTTGTTGAGTTTTTGGTCAAAAATTCGTTAACAATGACGGTCTTGTGCGAAGGCGCATTATCGTGATGCAAAATCCAAGAGTTTTGGAAAAATTCAGGTTTTTTTAAGACTAGCCGACCGGCAACATGTTTCATACCCATGTGGTTATGGTTCATTATTTAAAATGATACGGATTGATTCGTAAGACACAAAAAGTTCAGCTGCTATCACTCTCAAAATTGAATGAGGATTTTCAGTCAGTATTTCCTTCACTTTTGCGATGTTAACTTCAGTTGATGGCCTAACAGAGCAAGACAAATCTTCCAGCATATTTCGACCGCTTTTGAACGCTTTGTAACACTCATAAGCACGTGTTTTTGATAAAGTAGATTCACCGTAAGCTTTCTGTAACATTTTCGGTGTCTCTGAACACGAAATTCCATTAGCGATGAGAAATAAACTCAAGAAATTTAAGACAAACTCATTGTTCGATGGTTTTGTACATTATGAAATTCGCAATACACACTAGATAAATGACCTAACCAAAAACAGCACTGTATTTAATCTAAATGACAGATGCAACTCAAACTCCGCACCAAAATGAAAACAGTTGTGCCAAACAAACAACAACAACAACAAAATAATTGAATTAAGAACCATAATCAAATCATCCATGCCCGATACTTATTTGAGTGAATGTACTATTCTTATCTAGTGCAAACTTGCAAGTTTACTAAACAGTAGGCACAACTTTCTCGAATTATTTTCTATTACCAATCTCTGAATAATTTCGAATACGAGATCGCGTTACATTTTTTTTTCAACATTTATTTTGGAAACGCTTCTAGTGCAAATGCGGATGTACTAAAATTATCAGTTCAGAAAAAGCATTATAACCTTCTGCTTACCACCAAGAAGGAAGTTGTCTAAACTTTGCTGAGTTAGTCTAATAAAATTAAATATCCCAGACCTGCTCGAAGAGTCGCGTGTCGGAAAGATACGTGTGCGTGGTGAGCCAACACACGTGCTCCACGATGACGCACATCATGCAGACTACGCGAAGCCCGTCAAACGATCTAAGATCGGTATCAGCAGAGCGCTGCTGTGAGCTCGTCAAATTGCGCCAGCATCCGCGCACAGACCACGAGAGCGCCCATCCCATACCTACAATTCCTATCACAATTAAAAACTGCCCGAGCACTTCCCTAGTGCCCGGAATGTATGATGCGGAATTTCCTGGTCTCGGTACCATCTTATACAATTCATGATTGTCATATTGTTACGATCTGAGTAAGAAAAAATTTAAAGCAATCACCATTCTCAAAATCTCAAGGATCGTCTGGAATGTGCCCGAAATATCGTATATTTATTTATATTTACATAACTGTATCGTGTAGTCATAGGTTCGACGAAGCACAAATATAAAGCCTTATCGCTTCAACTGTCAACAAACAATGTGCTATAAATCAAACGTTCCTCTCATTTTAAAGGCGATGACGTAAGTTGTTTACAACATGTTGAGGGATTGAGCGCCTCATTTGGGTATATAAGTGAGCCGAGTCGCGAGCCACGACAGTTCTAATTTCAAAAGCGACGTGGAAACAACAAGCGAAGTAAAAGATGAACTACAAGAGGAACATACAATGTGATTCTTCAAGTAGGTACATACAGGAGCGATTTGTGAGTTTGTTTTCTTTTTTTTAATTTGTATTTTTTATGTATTAATAAATTGTTTACGTGAAACGGCTTTTTAATACCCACGTTCCAAGATTTTGAACCCACGACTTTCACAGTGTAGCATTTGAACGCACTATCACTCTAAAATATCCTACCTCATGGTGAATTTATTTCTGTAAACGTGTCGAAATGTGAAGTATGTAAAATATATGATTTCGTAGATGGTAGAATTCGTGCAAGGTCCGACTATAGAAGTAACCCTATCACCTATGTTTCTGCCGCAATGAAGGGCTCCCGTTGTTGTTTTCCAATCTGAAGGGAGTAGTTGTCAACGGGCAGTATGCACTGGTACACGTGGCTAACTTAAATATCAGAAGCAGGAACTTATCAGTACCACGGTGATATTTGACCTTGTATTTTTATAAACAGATATCGACTGCAGAGACCTAAAAGAACATGGACATGCTGCCCGTTTGCTATTTATCATCTTGATATAAATAAAACTCACTCTTCTTTGTACAATCTGGTAGAGTAAGGTCCAGGGCGGTGGATAGCACGCTGAGAGCGAGTAGCGTGGCGATGAACCCCGCGAAGACGCGCTCGTTGACGGTCAGCGGCTTCCGGTGAGTAGGGTGCTCCGCCCCCGGCCCACCGTGGCAGTAGTCGAGCCGGTAGAGCCTCGAGGAGAGCTGGTGCCTCGTCATTGTGGTCTCGTTCACGCACATCTCGAACCTGATTACATAACAGCAGTGGTTATGCACCAGCTGATTCCGAAACGCAAAGCGCGTAAGTGAATCACTAAGACGGGCTTTTCAACATATGCATGGTGGCTGCGACACAGTTAAGTTGTACAACCCAGTACAGGCCCAGCAGTCACGTGCATGTGAGGTTGGCTTGAGTGTCTCAACTCTTAAGATGTTATTACGCCTTACACCTCAAGAATAGAAATTCTTATATTATCAAAATTTTCATACTTAAGAGGAGAAAAGAAGAATCTAAAATTTATTATAATAGCACAGCAAATTGACAGTACTGTCCCAGTTATTACATAATCCAATCACAACGGCGACCACCTTGAGATCGACAATTAGTCGCAACTCGTCGCAGTCATATTGGCCTGCGTCTTCTCGTAGATAATAATAATATAAGGCGGACATTAGATTGTCGCGCCGTTTCACTCAAAATGAAATTATTTTGCAGATCATTCAGCTCCTAAACTGTCACTACTACAGATAAAAATAAATCTTGTAAAATTTGTTGGGTCTCTTGAGAATGAGAATAAAAAGCTCTAGTATTACCAGTCAGCCAATAGTTGTTGCCGGTCCGGCATCAACAAAGTCTGTTGCGGTGCGAAGTGCCCGCAGCTGGTGGAGAGGCACAGGCCGCGGTGTATACGGGTGTGATTAAAGTTGTCCACCCAGTTTGCAGAATAACCCTGTCGTTAACAATAAACCATCAATAGAGTTTTTGGTGGGGTCTTGGTCTGCCACGTTGTGGCAGCATTATTTAACTTATTAACGGCTTGACCGATTCCTGTGAAATTTTGTACACGGGATACTTATGTCATTGGCCAATTGGTCTAGAATTTTATTTTATAATACTTTTAGAAATCGTAAAAAAGAAATATAAAAAAAAATGTGTGGGTTTATGAAACCACGATACAAGTGACACTTAAAAAAAATACAAATTATTGAAGACATGTGATGTGACATACATTCTTTAAAATTACACATTAACATATACAATGTTCAGAATTTGCGATTATAATCCTTGCATATTTTTATTTTTTTTCGACAATGTAATGTAATGCGACATGCGATAGATTAACTAAAATAATCTGGGGCGGTAGAATAAAAGTTTTACTTTAAACACAATATAATGAAAACCTGTCATAAAGAATCTGTTAATATCTCCTACTTGATCTAGGCAAGAAGATATTTTTGTCGTCAATTAGGTACACAATAAAATAAAACAAATGTGAAGACTTTTGGACCATTCCCTCAGTCAAGCTCAATGTAAAGGAGTCGAATATGAATTAATAGAAATTCCAAAAGCACGCCTTGCACCAGAGTTTAAACGTCAATAACGCCGGCCGACAAATGACACTTTTTGAACGTTGTTTTGATTTGAGTGAAACATATCGGTAATTTATAGTATTTTGAACAAAAAAATACCTATATAATTACTCTATTACATCAGGTTTTTTTACAAAAAGGAAAAAAACGTTTATATTAAAATTTTAAGAAACAATCAATTATTATATTATAAATACATATATTTGAAAACTTACAAAGAAAATATCTGGTACAATAATTGCTATAAGGCTATTTTGAGTGACATCTTTTACGTTTAGCGATAAAATTACGTCTGGGTGTAATTTTTTTATGAGAATCTTCAATAATATCACATTTTATAGACCAGCAGTAATCGGCCATCATATTCACATCATTTCATCAACCTTGGTACCTTGTTTCCATAGTTTTTATGTCTTGGTGGAACCTTTCTCGCTGTTCTTCATTATAATCACCAAGATTATCAGGGAAAGTGTCCACGTGTGAATGTAAAAAATTGAGTTTTATACTCATATTACACCCCAATTTTTTTTTACTTTTCAATAAGTTTGGCACAATATGTTTATAGTCAGGGTGTTTTTGATTTCCTAAAAAATTGTTGACAACATCTTTGAACGCCAGTCAAGCTTCTAATTCAGTAGTATTCAGTGTTGCATCAAATTTTTCATCGGTCATCAAAGAGTCCATCGAACACTCCTTCTTTTATTTTGGCATCTGATAGTTTTGGAAATTTTGTACTCAAGTATTTATAACTATCATTTTCTTTATCCAGTGCCTTAGCGAACTGTTTCATCATACCGAGTTTAATAAGAAGCGGAGGTAATAAATTTTTTTCAGGATCAATTAAGTTTTCTCGTATAACATTTTTGTTTCCAGGTTTGAGATTTGTACGAGGATTCCAATGTTTCTGAACGTAATACTTTTCTAGTGCTCTACTGTCCCACTCGCACAAAAAAACAAGGATATTTCGTGTATCCTGACTGCTGACCTAACAGCATAGTTGTAATTTTCAGATCTCCACAAAGATACCAACCGTGTTCAATAATCACACTTATTTCAGTAAAAAGTTTATGAACAATGTAACTATAACGGCTTATTTCCATGTAACCCGTTTAAATGGGCGTGTCACTGTTCCAACTAATATATTTTCTTACGAGGGGTCGCTTAATTCGAGGAAAGAGCGCTAAAATTCAAAAATACAATTTATTTTTACTGAAAAATCAAAAATAGCGAATATATTAATTTTACTAAAAATCTGATGTGATACGATAAAATTAGGTATGATCTCGTAATCAGCACTACAAAGTTAGTGGAAAAAATTTATTATTTCTTGGACAAAGAAAATTATGTCGGCCGGTGTAATTAAAATAAAAAACACTAATTAGAAAAGAAAGATGAAAATATCGAGCGACATAATGTCAAGACAGGTGACACAATTCAACTGCGGTCGTTTACTTCTCCGGAGTCCATTGATGCAACTTTCCCTTCACTACACAGCCGGAGCATGACTAAATGTGATGGGTCGGCACTAATTTTTAGTTATAAAAGCTAAAAAAATTTAAGGTAACTCCATAATATGCACTGTTAGAATATTTTATATAAGCACTTATAGTATTTAGCTAATCTCGTGTGTTTCAAAATAAAATAGGTTTTTAGCGTTCCGAACGTCAAAATAAAATAAAAATCAGAACAGTTATAGGATCACTTGGTTTAAATTAAAAACGCAACGTCTCAGCCAGTTTATAACCATCTGATTTATGTGAGATTTGATTTCATAGATATATTCTCTGGTCAAATTTTCATATATATGTTGTTACGGTATGTAACATAAGAAATAAGTACCTAATAACGATAATGGACATTGCCGGCGCGCTCGCGCGATGCAATATTATATAAATAAATAAATGTTTAGAATTGTATCTATGTCTAAAATGTGTATGTAAATTTAATATGTCAGCTAAGAGTACTTGCAATAACGGCTTTTACTTTACAAAGTAATATTTAAAACATAGATTAATTATTGTTTCCGCTGGCGCCGCTGGCTGGCCGCTGGTTCAAGTAGAAAGCAATCTATGATTCAAAATGTTTAGGTTATGATTATGTAAACTAGTAATCATTCGTTCTGATCACACAGTTATTGCGCACTCAAGTAAGTTTACCGAATTACCTCATTTAAATATTATTAATTACCTAATCTATGTAAATTTTGAGTTAAGTGATTTTGAGATGTTTGTTTTTTTACCTCGAGCAGTGGTACTGTGAACTGCACCTACTATGATCAAGTGCTGTTTTATTGATTGAAAAGACTGAAGGACATTGTCATTAAAACCAGAAGGTTTCTTACCAGCATCAGTTCGTAAAGTTGATTGTATGCGTGTGCGCGCAACTCGAAGCTGCCCGTGCAGTAGACCCCGCCTGTCCCGAGGCAGCGCTCGTATTCGTCCAGGTGGAAGAGGCTTGGCATCTGGTAGTACTGCTCATCTGTTAAACATACAATGTTTATGTCACTATACCACTATTTATGTCCTATTCCATGATATAACCATCCATGTCAAATTTCATAAGGATTTGTCCAGCCGTTCAAGTTTGATTGAAGGATATACATTCAAACATACTTTCATATTTTTTATAATATATACTAGATGACCAATGAGAATATTTCACACATTATAAAGTGTAAACAATCTAACTAGCAGCTGTCATGTTAGTTAAACAGTTTGTTAACAGATGTTAGTTCAATATTTATTTTCATTAGGAATTCCATCAATATATTGCATTGTTAATTAAAAATGTTTTTACTCAATTTCTAGGATAGCGAGGGACATAAGCTTTAAAATAATGTTCGAATCATTCATTTTGATGAAGAACTAAGGGAGATATGGCGATGCCGTAAAAAAACGTTTGAGAAATAATAGGTGTAATTTAATTGGTTCCTTTCCCGTGCTATTTTAACATAGCAATAAATAAAATTAAAATAAATATTTGAAAACCTTGAAAATAATAAAAAAGGGTTGCTTTGCTGAATTTCTTACGCTCACTGCAATATTCTAAAAGCCTACTAGGCTGAGCCCACGACTTCACGGTCAATCTCAAACCCTCCCTACCCCAATGTGGAAGCGTGCTAAAAGGGCCGTGGGGGTACAGCCGTCAATGCCGCCTACATTCAATCAATACAATATTAACTTATTAACAATCTTTTTAGATAAATTTCGAGAAAGTCGGTGATTTTTGAGAAAAAGATTTTTTTTCCTCCCGTTGGGAAAGTACAGTTTTTATTTTTCTCTCAAAACGGTTGCAATTGACCAGCCTAAAATTTTTATACTAGCAAACAGGAAGATATTTTGAATTCTAAATACTAATACACATGTGCAATCATCTGCCACTGCACAAGTTTTTGGGTTCAAAGCCTTACCACCATACTATGGTTCCTCACGATGTTTTCCTTCACCGAAAGCTCAGGCTCATTGTAGGGATTCGAGCTCACGTCAATCAACGCAAAGTCGTACACGCTACCGCTGAGCCATTATCGCCTCCGAATTGCATTGTTTTTTTTAGTAATTGCATTTAGTGCGCTGTGATCACTAGCGGTCCAATAAGTTTGTATTCTTAGCAAGAAACTATGATGCCCTTTCGTGAGCGGGATATTGAAGTTAGTAAAGATTGTTAAGCATTGAAATCAGTCGCAATAAAATTATGTCACGGAGCAGTCGCATTTCATTGTATTACAGCAGCAGCTAGCATCCTTTTACTTTAAGCTAATCAAATAATTATATCAACATGCATACTCGTATAGACAAAGTGCCCGGCTCGGCGCGGCGCGGCTCGGCCTGCTTTCACTGTTTAATTACGGTTAACCAATATAACTTTGCTATTTGACCTTGACAGTAGCTCGATTTCATATTAACTTACATCTACCCAAAATGGTGGGCAGACTGCGAAAGAAATCATTTGCAAATCATTATGTAAAACAGAATGCATTAACAGTGTTTATATCGAAATACAGAGAATGCTTTCGACCTCAGAGTTAATAAATTTAGCGATGGTTTTACATAGCTAGTTGTAAAGGAGATTTATTACAAAACATTTTAGAATTCTCTGAAAGATAAGTTAATAAGTACAGAGAACACAATTTCACATAAATCTTTTTTTAACGCTTAAAACTCCGACGCGTCAAATATCAGGAAGTCTGTAAAAAGTACTGTTCCTGTTTTATTTAACACAAACTTTTGTCTGGGACTTCGTTCTCGCTGTCTTCAAAATGAATTAACTTCTACGCCATCTTTTGTTAATTGATTGTACTAATACAGAAACCTTCGCGGGAAACGTGTACAACAATTCAACAAAGTGTTATCACATTGAAATGAATGGTTTAGGAATGCATAAGGGACAAACAAATATTCATTTTTATTTATATGGATTTATAACTGTCAATGACGCATTGCTCGAATAAGGCAACTTGCGAAAAGGTGAGCAGTTTCCAAAATCTGATACGAAAACACACATATATGTACTCGGAGATAGATTTGAAACTCTAGGCAAGTTGGGTGTTACATTATTCGTATGCAGGTTCTTCAAAGTGTAATAGGAACGCTTCACCGTTCATTCAAATTCATAAATACTTTATTCAGATTACACCCACCACCACCAGCAGCACCACCACCGCGGCACCCGTTTCAAAAACACCCGAGCCATCGACAAGAGCCAGCAATAAACTCGATCGGGTTTATTAACTATTATTATTTAACTGTGAAAAGAATATAAATATTATATACAGTTAAGAATTATAGTATTTTTAGTAGATGTACAGGGAGGAAGTTATTTCTGGACATCACTATTATAACAGATATTGAACTCATTAGTAATATCACACCTTGGATGCATTACTAATGGTATTGTAATATAATTTTATCATGATTCTGATACCGGGAACATATTACGATTTCTTATGCAAGTTTGTGAAGCAGCCGGGCGAGCGATGTCGCCGCGACTTGAGAATCGAGGGCGATCGCTTACACAACCGAACAATCTGGTTATTGTGGTTCGAACCTAAGGTTCCAATACTGAATCAACACGCATCGACCGATATAGTTATGTCGATTCAATACATTGTCTTGCTTTAATTCTTTTAGCACCCACTATCGAATCCTTCAACGTAAACCTCTGGCTATGCTTAGCAGCAAACCCTCACTTAACATCAATACTCAACGTATGAAATATAACAGTATTGGAATTCATTCGAATGTTTCGTTTTTATTTAATAAAAACCACCCTTTCCTTTAAGGCAACAACTCGGCCATAGCGCTACCAACACAATTGTTTCTTTTAATTTTACAGGACCATATACAAGAAAACAAATAAGGATTACGCATAATCATTATCTGCGTCGTGAATTATGATTTTGAGTACATAACTTATTTTCAGTGTTTCGAAAATTTCTCAATTTTCTAGGTATCTTTTCAAAATTTTCTAAAACTGAGCCACTACACTTTAATAACACAGTCTGAAGCACCCCAGTGGCAAATTAAATAACTTAAAAAATATTTATTACTGCACTATTTTATGTTTTCCCTAAAATTTATGAGAATGTTTTTTACGGGATCAAAGACCCGTAAAATCCCTAAGGTTTTTATTTCGTACACTTTACTGTTGGTCGAAAAAAACCCAACCAATTGAAAGTTCTTATTTTCGAGTTTTATTTGAATGTAAAGTATATAATTTACATAATTCATATTCCTGAAATATAACACGGCGCTGAAGATATCTACGTGTATTTTATGTTGATTTTTTATAATTTGAAATTGATTCCAGGTGTAACCTCTGGTGAATGTAAAAGTCTGATGTATCTCATGTAACGATTGAGATAACAAGTGCATAGGTAGGTGCAGGTATAGCCTAAAAAATCGGCTCGTCAGTATCCGTTAATATATGTAAAATATAAAAAATTGTCAAGTGCGTGTCGGGCCACGCGCAGTGTAAGGTTCCGTAGTTGCCCGTAACAATATGCAGACTTAAGGAGCTGTTGTTACATCGGGCCGGGGCCGGGGCCGGGGTCGGTGTAGCAGGTATTACTTCACACAAAAGTATACCTACTATAGATGTTTGACTGTATCCCGGCCGGAGCTCGGCTTGGTGTAACATGTAACATCCTTTAGAGAGGGTTCTTTAAATAGGATTCGTACGAAATTATTTCTCCAAATACATTTTATAAGCTGATTAGCTGTGCCCCGCGTTTCACCCGCGCATATTTTAAAAGAAATCGCCGATTTATTCATAATACAATAGTATTAGATATAAGTCCAACAAGTACTTTGCGTGGAATAATACACAAGGCTTTATAAAAATAGTTGCTTCCTTATTAGAAAACAATAATCGTTTGCCTCCGGATTAATACTAATAAATATTTATCAGTAACTAGTTATGCCCAGCGGGTTCACCCGCCTATAATTTAACAGAAATGGCTGATTGATGATTTATGTTACTTCAGTATAGACAGTATTTTTATTGGGTGGCCAGGATTATGTGTAACAACTCACATGGCGCGTTTGCGCCACTACACTTATAGTCATAGACATGAGCCGAGTGTTAATTATTTTAATTTTTCATTATAACCCAAATTATGTGTCCAAATAAAATTATATAAAAAAGCTATGAAATGCAAAGTTTATTGTCATAAAATTGTTTTGATGATGAAGTACCGCTCGTTCGTAAGGATTAATATGCCATGCCTATTAATAATGATAATAAATCACTTTTCAATTTTCAATAAAAAAAAAACTTATTGTGGCTTATGTATAAGAGATAGGCATATGGTACCGCAGACTTCTTTTTAAATGTACTAAGGAGCAATATTTTTGTAGAACATTGTGTTTACATATCACTAACCATTACGTCTTCACAGGCCCGCAATATTTTTGAACGGCCTATCCAACGACAACCCACACAATGTGATAGACGAGAGAAAAAATCATTCCCACTTTACGTGTACGGGAGGCACCCTAAACAATTTTTTGAAGTGAAACTTCTTATGCGACTTCCAAGCGTTAAACGTTAAATGTTAAACGTTTAAAGCACATTATCGGTCTCTCCTCTTTGTGTGAGCCAGAGCGAGAGAGTAAATGTCGGTGTGTATGTATATTGCACACTGTTTAAATAAAATAGAAAATGCCTTTTAAAATGAAGTTTCACTTCTATCGTGTGTGAATCGCACACACACCTTTTTTATTTTACCACTTTGTCGGCGTGATTAATATGTATATCAATACCAAATTACAGTTTTCTACGAATCTCTGAGTTAAGCCGCGGACAGACAGACGGATATTCCAAAACTATACGGGTTCCTTTTGACTTCGGAGCACTAAGAACGAAAGCCAATTTAATATAATTGGGTTTATGATTTTTCTTTTTATGATAAATGGAAAGATCATTTATAAGTTTTATAACAAAACAATTTTTTTTTCGAAATATTTCAATAGTTATTTCAAAATAAAAATTATTTTTTGAATTCAGTACCGAAAACACACCGACAGCTCCCGAGCGCGTGTGACGTCGATGAAGCGATGATGGCGCAGTGGTAGCGTGTACGACTTCGCGTCGATTGACGTGAGTTCGAATCCCTACAATGAGCCTGAGCTTTCGGTGAAGGAAAACATCGTGAGGAAACCATAGCATGGTGGTAGGACATTTTCTAATGCCGGCCTGGCTAGCTACCACCCTCAAGATTAAAATCTGCCGCCAAGCACCAATAGGTGAGCTGCACTTGAGAGCCAGTCTTCCACAAGGTTTAGCGTGTTACCATCTTGGGCCACATTGTCACTTACTTGTCACATCAGGTGAGAATGTGGCCACTACGCCAAACTTATAACGATAAAAAAAAGACGTCACAAACCTAGCGATCAATCCTGGCGCGTTCGTAGTCATGTGATTCTTTTTAAAATATTACAATTTTCAATTGTTTATTATTAATTAAAAAATATGTTTTAAGAGTTTTTCCAATTGTCTATTATCATAATTACGATGAAACATTAAAATACATTAAAAAAAAACTTTTTTTTTTTTTCAAATACTCAATCAATTGTTGGCGACACACAATCATATAGGTAATAAGATTTTATATAGTATGTTGTTTAACTAGCTATAAAACATGTAATTATTACCTTAAGATAAAAATAAGATTTATGTTTAGCCTTTGTTAACGAATACACGACAATGTATGGCTAGTTCAAGGTATTCAGACAACATTGCAACATGACGTTATAACTAGCTATAAAACATGTAATTAATAAGATAAGATTTATGTTTATTTTTTATAAAATGTGTAAATTAATAATAATAACGTTTAGAGAATAAAGATATTGCTTTGTTGTGTCTTTTATTTCCCATAAATAAATGTATCTTACGTTCGACGAAATTTCTTGTAAACGATAAGATTTTTAAATATATGGAGTTATGCATTTATAGAAGCAAGTATGTATAAGTTTGTATGTATTAAAGACAATAAGACGCAAATATTAATCTATACTTATAATAAAACAGTAGATTCGAAATCTGTACATTACATATATTTGAGAAAAAGTACTACGGAGGGGTTTAAGATAGAAAGAAAATACACTTATTTGTCACACACACACAAGGTACAAGAAAAGGATAATATTGACATAACGTTAGTTTGAGTTGTGTGTGTAGCAAATTGGTCCCGAATCAGCGGGGTGAGTCTGACGCTGAACGGGGTGAGTCCTCTAGCGCTGATTTTCACTCGATACCCAAAGAGTTATGTGTGTGTGCAGCGTTTATAACTACCAGTTTAGTGTACTATTTTTGTATGTATATATCGTGAAAGTATATTTCTATATTGTAAGAGAGGTTAAGTAAAGTAAGTAAGGTAAAAAATCTACACATATTATAAAACTCAACGTCTCTGTGTCTGTCTGTTCGTTTATGTTCTATTCTTGCGAAAACCACTTATCTAATATACATGTTTTTTTTTATTTTAGTTCATGGCTATGTTATCTGACCAGATACGAAATAAGCAGTGACGATAATGGTGAATTAATTCAGGAAAAATACGTATTTCGGGTGCTTAAATAGCTTACGCTGAGAAAACCATATAAGATATTTCTAATTAATGTTGCATATAATTGTAGATCTTAAAAAGATCTACCAAATTTCAGTGATGGCAAATATTTATCTTCTAAGGAACACCCACAGTAAGCATTTTTGTTTTCCGTCACCACGATTCGCGCGTGCGCTCGCCCGACTCGTGGCGTCCTATACTCCTCGCGAGCGGAGCCGCGGGCACATCTAGTAGTAAATAAGTATGAAATAGTAAAATATATGTAATAAGAAATATGCAATATATAATGATGGCTCAGTGGTAGCGTGTACGAGTTCGCGTCGACTGACATGAGTTCGAATTCCTGCAATGAGCCTGAGCTATCGATGAAGGAAAACATCGTGAGGAAACCAGAGCATGGTGGTAGGGTATTTTCTAATGCCCGTCTGGCTAGCTATCACTCTCAAGTTGAAAGAAAGTGAAAGAAGATAATATATCTATATCTGTACATATTATAAATCTCGACGTCTCTCTGTCTGTTTATGTTTTTTTTATGCAAAAACCACTTATCCGATTAACATATTTCATAGCTATGTTATCTGGCCAGGTCGTTATAGGATATATTTTGTACTTTATGTGCGGGCTGCACCGCTCGCGTGAACCAGCTGCTGCTCCCGCTCCCACCCGTCACTCACGACGGTCGCCCGCCGGTTATTTTAAAAACAAAAATGTTTTGTTGTGGGTGATCCTTTGGAGATAAACATATGATATAGACTTTGTTGTTGGTCTTTTAAAGAACTACAATTATGTAGTACATTAATTATTATGGGTTAGCGTAAGCCATTTAAGCGCCCCAGTAGACCCTTTTTTCCCAATTTGATTCACCATTATTGTCACTGCTTATTTCGTACTTTATGGAATAAAATATATCGTATAACCTGGCCAGATAACATAGCTACGAATTTAAAAAAAAACATGTAAATCGTATAAGTTGTTCTCGCGTGAGAAGAACATAAACGTACAGACAGACAGAGAGTCCTTGAATTTTATAATATGTATAGATATAGAAGATAAAGTAACACACAAAATAAGCAGTGAAGGTAATGGCGAATCAATGAGAAAAACAGCCGCTCACGAGGCGCGCGCGAAATATAATAATATTAAATATTTTGAACCTTTTGATTTCCTTCCCAACTTCTATAATTAATTATCTAAAAATACACTGGTGTAATTACTCTTTGTGAAATATAATAAGTAACAAGTTATATAATGTTTTCGTTGTGTATCAGGTAAGTAATCTTCACCACTACAGCAAAATATAATAAGTTAATGTTAAATATTATTTAGTATTCTCATTAGAAACGTCGAAAGCGGAACAAGAGCGCTGGGCGTCACGAGTTACGACGCGACATCTGAGCTGTCCAGCATTCTCGCGCATGTCCATGTACCGATTCAAAAATTACGAGATATTTTATACTGAAAATATATTGTTAAGTGCGTAAAAATATTCCAGTATAGTGTCTAGTGTGGAGCCCAACATTATGTAGAAATATATTTTTAATAATATACATAATATGGGTTTGTCTTACTCTCATTCCGGCTGTGCGCCGCATCACCTGCCGCATCGCCGCTAAATATATATTCAAAACATTGATTACCACGACACCGGGAAGGATCACTACGCACATTTTTTAACAATCAATATTATCAAACTTTGAAAACTGTATTTTTATATATTGGTACTCGATAATAATGTTACCACAAACTAAATACATTTGGAAAGTACTGAAATACAAATATTATAAGTCCCCATCGTCAGGGCTTTCAGATGATACAACGCGACGGTAGCTAACAGTTTGTTAATTTATCACAATGTATAAGCTGGTCACAATGCATGATACGAAAACTTTACATCTTCACTGACACCATATCATAACATGAGGTTGAATGGGGTGGCTGATATGTTTTCGACACTCCCACGCGAAGAGTTCACAATATGTGAGAATGCTGTATTTACGATTGTAGCGTGATGGTTAATTGACATAGAGGATTACCAGTGAGATGATAGAGGATATGTTCCGCGTGGGCTTGGGCTCGGATGAGGAGCAGCTGAGGAGCGAGCGCGAACGCACAGAGCATCGTCACGAACGGGGACATCGTGTCGCTCGGCGCGAACAACGTGCGCGGACTGTGTGCAGCGTGCGGCGAGCCGACTGCTGCCTCTACGACCGTTGCATAACACAGGCCTTTCCATTTCTACGATGCGACGCGGCTCTTCAGGGCTTTCACACTCACACCGGTATATTTACAATTTAATCATTTAAAAATATTGTAGGTCACTTGTAATTTATGCATAGCATAGTACATTAATCGCAAAATTGTATACATTTAACGTATTTAAAAGTAGTAGAACCTGTGCAAGGTTCGACTGTGGAAGTTCTACCCACACACCTATTTCTGCAGTAAAGCAGCAGTATTCACTTTACTTATTTCTGGTCTGGTTCAAAGGAGTGTGGTTAGTAACACACACTAGCATGTATGGCGTTCCAACATAGTCTTCACAAATAGCAACCCACTACGCGCTACATTGCGTGGTATGAGGTGGCATAGCGTGGCACAAGTAATGTGAGTTGCTGCCGATGTTTTCAGAACACTGTATACAAGATATATCATTTAACAAACTGCAGGCACAAAATAAATCTCAGTCATTTCTCATTTTGGACTGAAATACATTCAATATCGCAAGCTCTAAGCATGCGCTTTACCGAAAGAGAGAAGGGAAGAGAACGCGATATGTCTATGTATGTCTCAGGGATGAAGGATTGATATTCCAAGACAAAGGGGCCGTTTAAAAAAATATACAAATAATGGATTTTTTTTTTACCTTTAATTTCTAACCTTTAAATTTACACTCTACCTTTAAAGGCACATGCTTTTGTTATTTGTAAAACGCTGTGTAGTCCATGGACCACAACTGGAAAGCAGGGAAAAAAAATATAACCATTTTTGTAGAAATAAAATATTTCGCATTTATTTATCTAATAAATATTAAAATGAAGCTGAAGGACTTGCTGCTCGGCGACGCAGGTTATTTACCTAAGTACAAATTATTTTAAAGTATCTTTTCCAGTGCATATTTGAAATGACAACCCTAAGGTACGTAAAGAAATTATTATCTTCTTGCATAGTTCTTAACATCGGCAGTGTTGTGATAGCCCGCGCGTCTCCGATAATTATCATAAACTGTATGTACCAAATGATGTATTATCACGGCGCTATCATGCGAGGGGTTTGCAGGAACGGGGTGGTCGGTTCATTATGAATCTAACGTTGTAATTGATGAAGTTATGAACTGAAGGTACACCCCGACTCAAGACAGCCGAAATAAACAGTGATCGTTACCATGTTTATTTCTACGCGTATGATGACGAGTAAAGCGACTAATCCAGTGAACACGTTACCTTACCTTGACATCACATACAGGACATACGCGGGTCAAATCATTTTCATATACATATGACATAATTCTGACAAGTTTATAGATCTCAAAGTTATGTATTTTTCTATCACATCATACTGATGTAAAATTATGATTTTAATATGATGTCACGGCAGGTACATTTATGGTACGTTCATCTAGTTTAACATTAACATCAGACTGTTACGTAAAGTAATTGTTATCATTTTTCGTACAAATGACATACCGACAAGATCATACCTTTACATAACTGATAACTCATCAACATTTTACATGCCGTTGATATATGAGTAGGGTCAGATGTTTTCATGGTTCATGCCACTACGCCAAACCTACAACTATAAAAAAAGGGTTTGGTTTTATGAACAAATTATTTGTTGCTACAAGTAACACGAGTTTTATTCTATTTACCTTCTGAAGTACCTCCAATAATAACTGTATGTACTTCGGTATACCTGCAGTATTGATTGGAGGTACTTTCACACTAGAATGACTATTGCGCCATGAGTAACTTACTATTTTAATTCAGCGGTAACTTGAGAGTTCAGTTGATATACTCGACTCTCTAACGCTAATACCATCTGTCAAAATGACATCAGAGTTAAGTTCGTCAGTCAGTCAGTTAAGTTTATTCCCACGTAATTCTTATATTAAACTGATGTCAAATGTACGTTACAGTTATATCATTTTTATCAACCTGATTATATCATATTTATCACTTCCTGGTGGAAGTTTTTTTCGAGCTGATTATACTGTTGGTCTTTGGCTTCACCGGGTATGGGACGGTGAAAGAAAAGGACTCATTAATACGGATATGAAATAAAGTTTCTAATGAGATAAAGTGCACATAGTACCCCTATCCTGCCACAAGCAATAAACCTGTGCACACCACATCACACGACAGAAAAGAACCAATAAGTTAAGAAGTACATCATACGTTTTACATATAAGTAATTGACAGTAGGTAGTTAATTAGTTTGAACGGATACCGGTAACAGACAGCACAATGGCCGGCGACACCGACTGAAATAATTTCCGCTCGAAAATTAAACTCGTTAGTAACCTTTGGACATTGAACTTTCATGTTATTAAAAAGTGATTGTTTCGAATTATATCGCATTGTTTTCATAACTATTATATATACTACTATTATAAAGAGGTTAAGTTTGATTGTGAGTTTATAAGTTTGTCTGTAAGGGTAATATCTGAACCTGATCCGATTCTAAAAACTATTTTACTAATTGAAAGCTATGTTCTCCGTGATGATATGATATATCCGTGATGATAGGCTATTTTTTATTTTGATTAATTTTATTGTAATTAATATTATATTCCATTTTTAAATCAAGTCGGAAAAAATATCCCGTTTCGTACTGTATCGGCGTGCGCTGAACAAACTGTTTGAAATAGATGAAAATAATGTATGACATGTAATATTGTTTTATGCTAAAAGTTCTACAAAAATGTCCGAGAGAGTATATGTGTAAGTTGTACAGATATACATAAAAAACATTTGTAATAATTAGTATGTTTTTTGGCCAGTTTATCGACATGCGCTAATGAAACGGTTTGTAAATAGGTGAAAACAATTGACTACAATATTATTACTCGCTAAAATACCTACAAAACAATATATGTAATAGTTTATATGTAACTTTTATAGAAATCACATTAAAAAATATTGGACTAATTAATATGGCGTTTGGTCGCTTTAACGGCATGTTTTAATCAAACTGTTTGAAATAGATGAAAATAATGTACTACGATATTGTTCACTGCTAAAAGAACTACAAAACAATCTGTAATAATACAATTACAAACTTGCTTAGAAATCACAATAAACAATATTTTAGTAATGAATACGTCGTTTGGGCGCTTTATCGCTATTCACGGATCAAATGGCTTGCAACAGGCTTGCAATGTCTACTACATTGCTTGTCTTAGTACAATATTTTTCAATTCTAAAAGTTCTGGAAAACAATCTAGGATAGTATATGTGTCAATACAGAAAACCTGATAAAAATTTAAATGCTGCTTAGCTTGATTAGCGAATAATTCAGTCTGTGCTGACCAAACGATTTAAAATAGTCGAAAATAATGTGCTACAATGTTCTATGATAAAAGATCTTACAAGACGGTGTGAAACCAGTGTACAGGTTGGATTTTTGAGAATGGATTTTGTGCTCAAATGTAAAGGTATGAGAAACAGAGAAAAGTGGTATAAAGAGTATTGAGCTCGATTTATGAGAAAACAGACATTGCATGCATCCTTATCGTTTCGGTATGTCCGCGGCTTACCTCAGCTATTCATAGTACTAGAAAGCTGTAATTTGGTAAGGGTATATACATTAATGACGCCGACAAAGTGGTAAAATAAAATCTCGAAAAGAAAATCGTTTAGGGTTCCTCCCCTACACGTAAATTGGGATTGTTTTTTTTTCGTCTATCAAATCGCGTGGAGTGTTGAGGAATAGGTCGTTCAAAAAATATTAAGGTTTTAACAAGGTAATTTTGGTTAGGGCCAAGATTTTTTAGTGAAAATTAATTGCTAAAACATAATTCTAAAGCTTATGTTCATTGCTTTGTTATTTATTATAAAAAAAAAATAAGTTTTTAAGTCAGTAGTGGACCACAACGCACGTCGGTTTTTTTTTAAATAACACGTTTCCTAAACAAATAAGAAAATAAAATCATTTACCATCAACAAAGTAAATAAGCCAGTGTTAATCAATCTCAAATATTTGCCACCTTTACGAAAATTGGTAAGAAGAAAACAAATAAGCGGATTTCGGTGCAACACAACTGACAAAAAGTGAAAAATCCGTAATTAACACAAATAGATGGCTATAATATATATGGCTATATAGATATAATGTCCGTACTAACTAATTAATATGGAATCAATTTACAAATATGCCCAAAACTCTTAGTTCATCGTGATTAGTACGTTAATGATCAACTAGTGGTACATGGTCAACTAGTGGTGTTCTTCCCTTATTACATACTAGCTGTGCCCTGCGGTTTTATGATATTTAAACACAATTTTATCAAGATAAACTTTGCACTTTATAGGATGTTATTTGGGCGCATAATTTCGGACGTTTATTGACGTGAGTTCGAATCCCTGCAATGAGCCTGAGCTTTCGGTGAAGGAAAACATCGTGAGGAAACCATAGCATGGTGGTAGGGTTTTTTCTAATGTCCGCCTGGCTAGCTACCACCCTCAAGTTGAAAATCTATCGCCAAGCACCAATAGTTGTGTTCCGGCAGCTAGACTTGAGAGCCAGTCTATCACTTGGTTTAGCGTGTTATCATCTTGGGCCATATCGTCACTTAACATCAGGTGAGATTGTGACCACTACGCCAAACCTATAACGATAAGATAATCAAAAATTAAAATAATTCCTAGGTCAAGGCCTAGGTCTATGCCTATAGGTGTAGTGGTGTGAACGAGCTGTGTGAGTTGTGACGCATGACCCTGGCCACCCAATAAAAATACTGTCTATACTAAAGTATTATAAATCATCAATCACCGATTTCTTTTAAATTATACGCGGATGAAACCGTTGGGCACAGCTAGTTTCAAATATATTACAGTGTTATATATACACAATTCCTTTTTATATGTACCTACATAATCTAATCGCAATTTATTGACCATATAAATTTCCATACGTGTAAAATGTACCTCCAGACTACGAAACTAAATTAACCAAATTTCATTAAATTCGGTTCAGTGGTTTAAGCTTGATTGGCGGACAAACTAATAGACAGATAGAAAGACAGACAGACGGACAAAATTTTCAAAAACTATCGCAATGTGTTCTGCCTATGATCCTAAACTCCTCCGTAGTAATTTTTCTCAAATACTTTAACTAGCTATACCTGCGGCTCCGCTCACGTGGACTACAGAATGTCGTCGGTCGAGCGCACGCGCTAATTTTGTTGCCCTCGCTCCTCCTACCCACGGCGATCACCTGCCGGTTATTTTAAATACAAAAATGCGGATTTTATTTCTAGGTATTTTTAAGATCCACAATTACGTGTATATTAATTATGGATTACTCAGCGTAAGTCATTTAAGCTCACCAAAGCGTTTTTTTTTTTGCGAAATGATTCACCATTAGCGTCACTACTGTGTGTTACTTTATCTTACAAAATATATCCTACAACCTAGCCAGATAACATAGTTATGTATTAAAATTAAAATCATATAAATCGGATTAGTGGTTTTCGCGTGAAAGCAACATAAACGGACAGACAGACAGAGAGACGTTGAGTTTTACAATATGGAACCCACATCGACCGACGTAGTTTTGAACATAATATAGAAATAAGAAACTGACCATCGCGTCATCGCCCCCAAAACTTAACGATCTGTATCATAAACAAGGTTTATATGTTAAGGTACATGATATTATAAAATAACGTATTCATTCTCATACCTACCACGTACCCTAAAACATTAATTTAAAAACTCATTCAAATGCGAGCTAGTATCGCGCACTGAGGGTTCTGTTTCAACACATAATATAGGTATTTACAAAGAAATAGAGTAAAAAATGGTTCTCATACGATCAGCTCGGTATTCTTTGCGCAGCCCCGACTCACATTTAGCCGGTTTTTACTATTTTAAGGCTTGCACTAATAATAGTCACACAGTTTCACGCTTATTGTACGTGTTACCGTTTTTACGCGAATACCAGAACAAAAACACCTTTTACTTACTTACTACTTACTGACTTAACTTGTGCAATACCTCCACCCTACATAAGATCGCCGCCAAATAAACTTGTGTTGTGTTCCTGCAGTGAGTAGGGTTTCCAGAGCTCCTTGGGGTAGGAAGGTTCAATGTTGACAACGCGCTAGTAATATTTATAATATAACAAGCGTCCATAGGCTACGTTAGCCGCTTACCATCAGGAGGTCCATATGCTTGTTTGTCACATTTGTTATACAAAAAAAATGTTTTACTTTTTGATACCGTCCTTATTATTTCACATTCAAAACCCTACACGTAAAGTGGGGATGATTTTATTTCTCGTCTATTCCATGGAGTGGGATGTCGTTGAACAGGTCATTCAAAAATATTGTGGGTGTGTGAAAACCGAAAAATTTGGACGTACAGTGTAAGCTTAGGAATAGAGTTCCTTATATGGGAAAGGAACCCAAATATTATAAAATAAAAAAATAAAAATTTTAGGTACTAAAAGGGAATATAATTTATTTAAAAGTTAATATTAAATACGAAGTTATTTTACGTTAGAATTAAAGGTTATTAAACCCGAAAAACAAACCGGATCCATTTTTCAGACCCTCCAGTGGAATGTTTTTCAACCTGTCGGTCGTGACCTCTAGGGATTCCCAACGTCTTAATTGACTATTATTTACCGTGAACAAAGTTTCATCAAAATCGATTGAGAATAAATATTTTTCTTTAGATTTCTAAAAGTACTATTGACAATTCTTATAGGTTTAGCTTGTCAATTGACCAAGCTTCCCGTGTACAAATGTTTTTAAGGATCGGTCCAGCCGTTTTTAATTTAAAACCAGACATAAAAACAGGCAGACAAACAAAAAATTTTTTTACCTCATATTCGTATCCAATGTACTTTGTATAGGACTAGTTGTGCCCGCGGCTCCGCTCCCGTGTACTACGGCATGCTGTCGGTCGAGCGCACGCGAGAATTGTGCTACCTCCAAAATGGTTATTGTGAGTGATCCTTAGAAGATAGACATATGTTATCGCTGACTTTTTTGTAGATCTTTTAAGATCTACAATTATGTACTACATTATTTTGATATATACTTTATGATTTACTCAGCGCAAGCCGTTAAATCGCCACAAAAGCTTCAATCCAACTTCGTGTAACATAATATATCCTACAATCTGGCCAGATAATATATCTATGAATTAAAGGAAAAACCATATAAAATGGATTAGTAGTTTACGCGTGAAAAGAACATAAAGAGGCAGACAGAGAGATGTAAATATTGTAGAAGACTAGCTGGTACCCGCAACTTCATCTGCATAGAATAATTTTTATTATTTTGAGTACCTACATAGCCTATTTCTTTCTTGAAGGTATTCTGTACCAATTTTTAGCGGGTTAGACGCGATAAGGTAAATTGACGCATTAAAATGTAAGCAAATAGTTCAACGAATGACATGTATGTACATAATTACTGTAATATCTTATTTTAACACATTTTTGTAAATTCTGTTTTTGGGTTTTCCATACTTTGTTAAAACACGAAGATTTTGTGCGCTCGATACTCGTAAGCACGCCATATAAAGTTGACGAAGGACAAAACAGTTTTTCCTAAATCTATACCTGGTACTTTTAAGTGCTTGTCCTTGAGCTTTGTTTATCATCATCGCGAATGCTGGCTTCAGTGGAAACTGCACTCTATTAAACTGGAATGGCAATTTTTTTCCAAATCATTGGAAAACCGGTTCAAGGATGATGCCTTTTTTTTAAACAAGTTTTAAATTGACACCAAAACCGTCGCAAGTAGCATGGCGGTGCTTGTGACGTCACGCGTCATCCCATAGTAATCGCCGCGTCCTCTCAACAATACTCAAGGAACATGCTCACCGTATACATTCAGTGTTCAGACAATAATGTAGTTTTGGTTGTGATAGCACAAAACTAGGCATGTTAATAGTTTGAAACCATGAAATAATTGAATTACAGTGCAGAGATTATCGATAAGCGTCAACACAAGAGAAATTCGAACGGAACAAAATCATGTTTACTTACCTGCGAAACGCCTTGACCCATGACGTCATTTGCTCTGATTGGTGTTTCATATATGTACGATATGTTCATTTCGCTTTAAATATAAATATCAATAAGGATTTTTTAGTCTTTTTAACTTATTGCATTATTTCAAATTAATATTTCAATGACTCTTTGTTATAGTTATCATGTCTATTAAAAACATTTTTTTTGTTTGCCGTGCTATATGTATGAATCCGACACCTTTAACATCCCGATAAAACTGTCAGTCCGACTGTCAGTGCAAAACAACAGTAACTAATCTAATTTATAGCTGTCTTTCTCTTTCATGTTATGTATTTGTTCTCTCTTGTGTAAAAACAATCCCTGATACCTGACGCGTCCTTCAAATTTCACTCTCAATTCTCGTCCGATTATCGAATCGTCGCCTAAATAGTTTCACTTAAAAAATAATTGAAATCATCCCTTATTGTAACGCCTTCATTGATGATTTTTCAAAAACGCGAAACACTTTTTCTTACCTAAATGGATTTTCATGTCCCTAATTTGGGAAAAGGATGATTCTTCAGAGACACTTATCTCCAATTTCCCCCGTTCAAGTTTTATTTTAGCGACAAAAGGCAGCCAATGTCCTTCTCCAAGATCCAATCGGTTTAGACGTGAAAACGTAACAGACAAAGTTACTTTCGCATGTATAATATTAATGTAGTATGTATATAGATATAGAAGATAAATGTACAGATTTCGACTCTTTATTATTTTATTACAAGTATAGAATAATTTTGTTTGTGTTAATTAAAATATATCGTTTCATAGAAATAAAAAATAGGCTGTAGCCTCCTGTAACCTCCTACAAACAAACAAAGTTTAACTCTTTATAATAGTTGTATAGATATAGTTTATAGATTTCCTTTCTGGTTTACTTAATGTGTATATTACGACAAACTAAAATGTTATGTAAAACATGCAAATAAGATTCAAGCCAGTTCTCAGTAGGGCAATGTTTCGAGCTACTGACCATATTCAGCATTGGTGAGAGCTCAACAAATTATTGATTAACTTTAGACTCTCACGTGGCTTGACGTCATACTTCGGTAACTTGTATGAAACATGAAATAATAGATGAGATGCAGCGGGGATCAGATATTGAACATGGCTCTTCAAATCGCAAACGCAGCAACCGAATTCATAACCGTCTCATTCTTGGTTAAGTTTTTAAATCACTGGTCGTTTTCAGGCTGTGTTATAATTCTTTCATCATCCCAACTTAAGAACAATCGGATATTTTTTTGCTGAGTTAGGTATATATCTATTATCTATCACATTGGAGGTTATATATATATAATAAATATTTATGTATTTTGATATCAAGTAAAATCAAACTTTCATTTCTGTACTGCTAGTTTTAGTGTTTACACTAGAGCTGACGTCAGTACGAGGAGATGAATGAAAGGAAACGAATTCATATGTCTGAGAACACACACACACACATATACGAGTATATAGGTATCTATAAAAAAAATTGCTACGCGTCAGTATGTCATCGTTTCACCTCGGTACCGGGGCCAAAGAAAATAAATTGATAACGGTTTCTGTATTTGGTTCAAATCTGTGCTGAAATGAACTCATAAATTCGCTTTTTTATACAATTAGGTTTTATACAACTATAGGTAGATTGTGAACGGACACATAATTTAGAATTTCAAAGGTTTATAATATAAGTGTGAAGTAACTTCTTTATGCGGCGAGTACCTACTGTATAATGTATTTATACTGTATGATTCATCATCATCATCATCCTTTCCTAGCCGATTTCGGCTACGGCGACTAGCTCGTTCTTTGGGCTAGATGTTTCGCCCTTAGGTGGCTCACATAACCTATTTTGTGGGAGAACGTGCGGCCACAATGAACGAGCCTAGTCATATACGCAGGATATATTAAGGTGCATAAGTGGGCGCGCAGAGAAACACAGATGCACCCTCTCGTCCGTTTCCTCCTTGACCCAATGGAACGGAGACCGCTACAATTGGAGGAGGAGCGGATGCAGTGTTCTGGTTAGCTATAATGAAACCCCTATAGCAACCTTATGGCATTCACACTCATGCCCTGCTACCTCTCCACCAAAGGTGGGCTGCTTAAAAGCCGAGGTAGACTTTGAGCACTAATGCGGGGGATAACTGCAACTCGGAAGATGGACTCCGAGCCCCTGTACCAGGTTTAGCCCACGAGCCGACGTGGTTTACCGGGGTGTGGCCGCTGCATGCAGGACAGCTTCTTGGAGCCACTGGTGAGAGATTGTGAACTGTCGACGATATTAACTGTGCTACATCACCTGTACCACAGGTCGGCCGACATAGCCAGACGCTGACAATTCACTCCACCCCTACTGTACTGTATGATTACAGGTTATATCCCTACTATGAACGGTTTTGTTCAATTCGTTATATTAATACGATAGATAATTATACAATATTGTCACATTTATTTAAGATATATTTAAACAATAAAGTCATATAATAAGATTTGGTAGCAGTTGACTATTTTTAAAAACGTAAGTGTAAGTAATTATCCCATTTAGGAACGATGCAAGAAAGTAAGGGGAAGGGAAGAAGATGTAAGGGGAAGAAGCGAGCTCATTGTTATCATTATGGCGCGAGAAAATTAATTAAAGATTAATGATATCATTAGAGGATACCACTATCCTCCACAGATCAGCATCTCCACAGATGCTGAATCCTGAAAGCTTTCTATTGAATGAGTAGAGATATCACAAAACGGATAACGGGAATTGATCGAGCGGGGTCGAAAATCCACATTATGAAACATTTTTTTTTTACTTTCGGCTTATCCTGCAACGAAAAAAGGCCCTCCCGGACTCCTCTGTGATTGGTGAGCTGGAAATATATAATCCCTCCTACTCTTGTGTAGTCCATCCAGCAGTCGGACTGCCCCAAGTAGAGAAAAATCTCCACAGTCACGTTTCTAAAATATTTACTGTTTTTAATTTACAAAAAAAAAAAGTTAAAAAAATTTAAATAATCAATAATTATTTGCCTTAGCTTTTTTCTTGTATTTATTGGAATCTGCCTCTCTCGTCCCAATGTCCTTGATAATTTTCCTCAAGAAATTTAAGGTTCGGGTAAAAACGCTCTTCATGTTTGTTGCTGACGTGTCCAAGGTTTTCAGGGAAAAAATTGAAGTGGGAATGTAGGAAGTGAGCATTCAGAGATATGTTGACACCCACTCGTTGAAAACTATGTAATTAATTAGTAACAAACTGTCGGTAATTTTCAATTTTTTTTTGTTGCTAAAAATTCTTGGATAACAAGTCGTAATGAATTCCAAGCAGGTCTGTCAGTATCCGAGTGACTGTTTTCAAATATATCGTCCTTCAACATTTTTTTGTTTGTTTGGTTTAGTAACCGAAGGAACATTTGCATTTACAATTTTATCTTCGTTCTTGCGATTCAAAACCAAATTTGTTAGTAAGACAAAAGTAACAGTCATTTTCGTGGTTGGATGGTTCCCTCCCTATTATTGGCATATTAAAATTCAAAGATCTCTTTCCACCTGCGGCCTAAGAGCTGAGCGTTCTTCTACATCTTTCACAAAATACTTGAGCAGCCCACTTTTTGTCATGGTTTGAGACCGATATTTTAAAATAACAAAAATATGCTTCTCAGTTTTTTGAGTAGTTCCGTTATGGAATATTTTTTTTAGATATAATGAATTCACCACAAGGTAACAAAAACGGCCAGGATTATGAAAATTTTACAATGAATTCAAACTCAACTTGTGGGTAGTTAGAAAATAAAATGCGATGATAACTTTGGTATTTGACGTGGTAAAAAAAAACATATGTTTGCCTTTAGTAATTGCAACTAAATAAAATTATATAAAATTCACTGGACGAATATTACTTTTCTTACGTTTACGTTTCTAACATTTCGTTTATTAGCTTCAGTTAGAAGAAAAACGTATCCAACAGTCTGAGCGGAAGTAGTAAAGTAATACCCGTAGAGGAAGAAACTAAATGACAACTTCGTTTCATATCGATGTCTCAATTTATTTACACTTTGCGCCATCTTGTGACTAATAGCAAAGCTTATATTAATTTCGTGTTTTAATATGAACACAGATAGCGCTAACGGTTGCTTCTTGCTTCATGTAATTTAAATTAAAGCGACACGACATTAATGTTCCTTTAAAATGAATAACAAAATTGATTTAGTAGTAAATGGATTATATAAAAATGTACTATTTATTTATAGATATCAAAGCAGTTATATAACAACTGAATGCAATTAAAATTGTAAATTTAAGCGAATAAATTTGTAATGTATATTTTATAGGTAACGTATGAAATGCCGGCATTCTATAATGCCTAAGAGTAGCCAGCAATGTATGAAATAAAGAGAAATATTACTTACTTTGCACTGTTCACAAATTCAACCTGAGCTAACCGAACATCGTCGGTATGTTCACGTCGGTGGATCGCTGGCAAAATGTATTAATTTACTTTCAAATGTACTTTTAAGGTGTCTTAATCGATGAAATACCACGAGGAAAGTAAAATTACACACAAACAAGTCATTAGAGTGACCACACGCAAGTAAAGCACAAAGGAATAAGGAATGACTCATGCGTACAATGTAAAAAATGAATAAATAAAGTCATTCCTTCCCAGTTATAATTTGTATGTAATTCAATAACAGTGGCATCCAGCTTATGCTGAGTTGTGCGCCCTTTGCAGTAGTACTGCTGCACATGGGTTTATATGATAGAATTATTAACTTTTTTAAATTTTCTTATTAAGTGTTTAACTTTTAAGTGATGTTAATTTTATCTTTAAAAACTGTGTTCCCGTATGTTCACTGCAATAAATGTATTTTGTTTCTTTCTTCACTTATGCACAAAAAACCATCAAAGACATGAGTGACACTGAGATCCCGCCAAAAACTCCAACGTGCTATTCGAAACGAATTGGAGATGTATTTCATACTTTACCGGTTTGTCGTTTGGCATCCTATAGAATGTCTAGGCAGTATATAAAATATTAATCATTTCATATATTGCCAGCTAGCATTCTATAAATTGCTTATAACATAAATATAGGTACATCTTTTATCCGAGTAAAGGGTCCAGGGCCCCTAAGGCTAACAGAATAGTCAGTTCGAAATAAAAAAAGAAAAAAAAAAACTGTAGTCCACGCGAGCGGAGCCGCGGGCACAGCTGGTATGATTATAATTTAAACATGGATTTTCCTTGCTTGCCGCTTGGCTAAAATCACGGGTACGCCCATGCCCGATTCTCTGCCCAACTTAAAAATTTTCCGCTCCGCTCGCGTGTACTACAAAAAAAGGATTTTGATTTTTTGTGCGGAACCCTAATTATTATTCTAAAATAAAAGTAACCTAAGCTATTTGCCAGTGAAATTCCCGTCAAAATCGGTCCAACCGTTTCGGAGATAAAATTGTTCTTCATAGTTTTAGTAGCTATATCAGAGTAGTCATAATTCTACTTCTTTCGAATTATAAATGAAGTCCAACCTTGAACAGATTTCAACTTTTTCTATTGTTAGATAAATATTTAAAAAGTTGTTAAACTGCAAGGTCTGTACGTCTTGTATAGATTTCTATAAGTGCATAGGCAAGATGAAAAAAAAAAGGCAATTATTATTAGTATTATATATAGTATTTGTATATTTATTAATACCAAACTGAAATTTTAACTATAAAAAAAAATATTTTCGGTAATAGTTGAAGCTGTGCGCCTGTACATATATCATCATTACATAATATAAAACAAAGTAGCGTCGCTCTGTCCGTCCCTATGTATGCTTAAATCTTTAAAACTACGCAATGGATTTTGTAGCGGTTTTTTTAATAGATAGAGTGATTCAAGAGGAAGGTTTATATGTATAATACATGCATAATATTGTAGAGAAACACTGATAAATTTAGAGGTTTCTAATGTGATGTCGTAAATAAACACATTTTTTGCGCTTACATTGCAAACGCTGGCTGAACCCCACGAGATAAATCAAAATAATGTACTACAATATTGTACACCTTAAAAAGGTCAACAAAAAAGTCCCCGATGATATAAGTCTATCTATTAAGGATAACCCACAATAACAATTTTTTATCCTTTACATTTTACGGGAAAAAATGGCTTATTTACGAAGTGATTTTAATACAGCATTAATCCTTATCCAATTAAGTACCTTAAATACATTGTCCATTTAATAAAGATCAATATAGCCCTTTACAGCATGCAAATTAAATGAATATCCCTGAAGATATTACAGATTTAAAATGTAGGGAAGTGCAGCGGTACCGGCCCTATATACCATGGTCAATTATATGTCGCTCTTTCAAGAGTAACCTCTAAACAAAACATGTTTGTATTGTCTAATAACAAAAAAAGCTGTAAATGTTGTTTATAAGGACATTCTGTGGTAGGTAGGTACATTTAGTATCAGCATTGCACCCGTGCGAAGCCGGGGCGGGTCGCTAGTTTATGATAAACAAATAATATAATGTTCAGTGCGAACATTATATTATTTAACTGACCTTACGAAACATGTATATGTTACGAGCTAGAATAACTTGTTGCTAATTGTTATACCGGAAAGTTTTACAGTTTTCCGCACCATTAGCGGTTATCAGTGATTTATGTTTTATTTCAACGACATTATATTAGCGAATATAAGAAAAGGTTGGGCGCGGAAGTATTTATGGAAAACAATAAACTGTTAAAACTTGTGCCACCTGGGAGATTATGTTACCTATTAATACCGCGAGCCGTACTCTAGGTATGGTGCAAGCTCGTACTAAACCGCGTAACTATTTGGTACTGTTCGCCGCCCATAGATGGCATCAAAATATAGTGTTGCGTGAATACAGAATAGCTATGTGACCTATGTTGCACTCGCCGCCCGCACTCTTCAAGCGCCATCCCAGCCGCATATCAGTTAGCTGACTTCGTCCTTGATGAGTACACATTGTTTTATGAGTTATTTATTTTCATAATTCCTTTATATCTTCCGGCTTTATATCTTTATAAGTCCGGAGAGCGGCCTTTCTTCGCCTGAAAACACAGTCGCCCTTCCTTCCAGAGCTTCGGAACCGTCCGAAAATAACACATTAGTCGAACACTTGTCGAAGCTTTCTCCCCATGTGGTCCAGCGCCAACTGGAACAGAGCTCTGGAAACCCTACTCACCGCAGGAACACAACACTAGGTCATTTGGCTGCGATCTTCTGTAGGGTGGAGGTATTCCACCAGTCGGGCTGCCCCAAGTAGAGAGAAATCTCCAAAGAAATTTCTCTGTGCCCTAACTCTCTTTAAACCCACCCTTCCCCAGGGAGCCCTGGAAACTCTACTCACCGCAGGAACACAACACTAGGTCATTTGGCTGCGATCTTCTGTAGGGTGGAGGTATTCCACCAGTCGGGCTGCACCAAGTAGAGAGAAATCTCCAAAGAAATTTCTCTGTGCCCTAACTCTCTTTGAACCCACCCTTCCCCAGGGAGCCCTGGAAACTCTACTCACCGCAGGAACACAACACTAGGCCATTTGGCTGCGATCTTCTGTAGGGTGGAGGTTTTTCACCAGTCGGGCTGCCCCAAGTAGAGAGAAATCTCCAGAGAAATTTCTCTGTGCCCTAACTCTCTTTGAACCCACCCTTCCCCAAGGAGCTCTGGAAACCCTACTCACCGCAGGAACACAACACTAGGTCATTTGGCTGCGATCTTCTGTAGGGTGGAGGTGTTGCACAAGTTAAGTCGGGCTGCCCCAACTAGAGAGAAATCTCCAAAGAAATTTCTCTATGCCCTAACTCTCTTTGAACCCACCCTTCCCCAAGGAGCTCTGGAAACCCTACTCACCGCAGGAACACAACACTAGGTCATTTGGCTGCGGTCTTCTGTAGGGTGGAGGTATTTCACCAGTCGGGCTGCCCCAAGTAAAGAGAAATCTCCAAAGAAATTTCTCTGTGCCCTATAATACATGCGCTTACAGGAAATATACTCAAGTGTGACAATAAAAATCAAACCGAATTCGTGATAATTTTATTGCGGGATAAACCTAACATAAAAAATATTATGTAATTGTATAGTGTTATTATTATCAACGTTCTTCCTTGTAATGTTTCAGAACATTTTAAAACTAATAAATGAATCCATATATCGCCATCTACGAGTAATCACAATAAAATAAATATATGCGTTTTTAGTCCATTATTTCTATTGAAAAATAAAATAATAAAATGATGTTCGTATCCAACATCGTGTCCAATCCAAATAGCGCCATATCACTGAACAATCTTGAAAATACACACGTTTTTGCTTATTATTTCTATTGAAAACTATGTGAAATTAAAATAATTTGGATTAATTTCGTATCATTTCACTATATATTTAAATGTATATATTTTTTAATTATATTCACTATATATTACATACGAGTATACATACATTCCTTTTTTATATATACACAACCTAATGTAGGCAACATACAAACGTCCATATGAATTTTGAAGCAATTTTTTTTTTTATCGTTATAGGTTTTGGCGTAGTGGCCACAATCTCACCAGATGTTAAGTGACGATGTGGCCCAAAATGGTAACACGCTAAACCTAGTGGAAGTCTGGCTCTCAAGTGCAGCTGCCGGAACACACCTATTGGTGCTTGGCGACAGATTTTCAACTTGAGGGTGGTAGCTAGGGTTTCCTCACGATGTTTTCCTTCACTGAAATGCAAGCTCATTGCAGGGATTCGAACACTGAGCCATCATCGCTTCAAAATGATGGCTCAGCGTCGAATCCCTGCAATGAGCCTGAGCTTTCGGTGAAGGAAAACATCGTGAGCAAACCATAGCATGGTGGTAGGGCTTTTTCTGATGCCCGCCTGGCTAGCTATTAGCTACCCTCATGTTGAAAATTCGTAAATATTCGTCTTGACAACTTCATCCATAATTGCACAGACAAAACTTTCGGTTTCACTAAAGTGGTCACCAAAACATATCCAGGCCACAGACGCAAGCGAGTCCACATCAGGCCCATTTGGAGCCCGATAGAACCGTCCGTGAAGCTCCTTGCTCTTCCATATCCTTGCGGTCCTGGGTGCTGAGCGCTAATGGTTTAAACCTGTTCTCGTTTGCTAAGGAAAGCGATGTTTGACCTTTATCAACTGCTATAACATCACGATGCATATCACCATCGGCATGGAGAAAATGCTCTCTGATATTGCACACCTCACGGTTGTGTAAGTTATTGGCGCTTAAAAAGTCACGGCCTCGACACTTCCGTGGGATGTACAATCTCATCACTGATGATCGCGGGTGATGCATGAGGTGTGTCGTTAGTAACTTTCGGACCGTCACATCCAGGGCATCCAACTCAGCCTGTTTCCATCTTAATATGCCGAAGGAGAACATAAGCAAGGGCATAAACCCAAACATTGAACCTTGTTACCACCTGACAAAAGACTATTAAGTTCTTTTGTCAAGCGACCAAAGAAACATTCCCCCACTGATTGTTTTATGTCCCCGTCAGCGATTCCCAATGACTCCGATATTTGTAGGTTTCAACCTCGCAGAGAGATCTCAGGGAAATTGTCTCTGAAAGTTGTAGTAAATTTACAACTCTACCCCGTTCCACATGAATAACTGCACATTTATCGACACCAAACTCCATACTAATGGAGCTACTAAAATTTTCAGTCAATTTGTCCATCAAGTTTTGGTGCAAATAATTTGAGGTCATATATGTTACAATAGATGAAAAATGTCTTCACCCCCCCCTACGAAGTCGATAGCCAAGTCTTGAATCCTTCAGTATAGTACTGAGCGGATTCAGTGCTAAGCAAAACCACAAATGACTCAGACTGTCACTCTGGAATATCCCTCGCTTTATTCTTATAAATTCCACCGATCCAGAAGAATTCCCATCCCTTAGATGCTGAAGGACTGTGGTCCACTGCCCCATGCACGAGCTAAGAAAGGTGCATAGAGTTTATTAAAATTTAAACAACTCCAGCCTTAACCATGAATGTGGCACCAAGTAATAGGCCTTCTTATAGTTAATCCAAGCGACAAAAAGATTCTCTCTGTTTTGTCGAACCTGTTGATTACCGATCATATCTATAAGGAGAAGCTCCTTAGTACCACGAGACCCAGTTCTGCATCCATTCTAAGCGGTGCCCAAAATATTGTGTTCGTCATTGTGCGCTGCTATTTTTGATATAAGAATGGATGTATGAAGCTTATAGATAGTTGGTAAGCACGTGATGGGTCGATAGTTTTTAGCTTCTGTGATACTACCAGTCTTATGGAGCAGGAAGGTGAATCCAGTAGTCATGAAAACTGGCAGAGATACACTTTCAAGGGTATTCTGGAATTGAGTGGCCAAGAGCGGGTGTGAGTATCGGGACCATTTTAACGAAAAATTGTTTAACCCGTCAGGTCCTGAAGTTTTCAATGATGTGTCGGGCTGGTCGCACAAGTAATATCCGAGAGGCTAATTATTACATCCCCATGTCTAGAAGCGTCCTTTCAAACCATATGGAGCGACGACTTGCAGAAGACCGCTGGAATTGACTGGATCCGGAAAACCGGAGATCGGATTCGATGATGAACCTTGGGAGAGACTTATGCCCAGTAGTGGGCTGCTAAAGGCTGATGATTTTAATGAATAAACTACAATTTGACGTGCTGTAAAATATCATGATGGTAGCATAGCATTTTCTCTTAATCACAAATGTTCATCTGGGCATCCACTCAAGTTGAAAATCTGTCAACAAGCATATATCGGTGTATTCCAGCAGTTACACGTCATAAATAGGATAGGATCTAGATCTCTGAACAAGTTCTTTCTAGACTTGTGATTTGCTCCGTAGATTTTAATAAACAATGACATCAGAAGTGATCAGCGGACGCTCCCAAAACAATATGTTATGAATTATCATCTTCTAAACATATTATATAACTCAACTTCTCTCTTTCTGTCTGTCCGTTTATGTTTTTTTCACACGAAAACCACTAACATATTTACAGGGTTTTTCCTGTAATTCATAGATATATTATCTGGTCAGGTGATAAGATATATTTTGTTAGATTAAGTAACATACGAAAGAAAAAAAACGGTGAAGATAATGATGCATCAATTCAGAAAAAATACGCTTTTGGGGCCATTAAATAACTTACGGTGTGTAAACTATAAGAAATAAATATCTAATTAATGTAGTACATAATTGTAGATCTTAAAAATTCAACTATAGCATATGTCTATCTTCTAAGGATTACCAACAATAAGCATTTTTGTGGCAGCACAGTTCGTGCGTGCGCTCGACCGACAGCATTCCATAGTACTCGCGTACAGCTAGTATTACATAAAAGTGAATATTAAAAACGGAGAATCAGTCGGTCGACATTTGATGCTACTAAAAATATATAGATGACTTTAGATAATGTTATACGTCGTAACTTTGCATTAATACCTCCTTGATCTTGTCTGCTTGTGTTGCGTTTGATAACATAATATTAATTTACTTATTCAATCACGCAAGAGTCGAAACAGAACACCTGTAAATCAATTCACAGTTTGAAGTGTTCAAACGCCGCGCCTCGTACATATTATATATTATACACATTTCTATTATTATAGATATTATAGACTTCCAAGTATACGCACTTATCTGTCTGTCCTTTTGTAATTTTAAACAATTCACCTACTTAGTATCCATAGAATAGTAGATGAATCTTGTTATGCATTTTACTATGCTATCTTTACAATATCCATTTGATATGTATAAACTGGCCTAATATAGTATCTATCAACCTAAAGTTGAATCTCTATCGGCAAGCACAGCGGTGGCCGCACTCGAGACCAGGGATGTTATGGATATCCATATCCATAACAGTAACCGTATCCGATACAAATGTTGGTTTTTTTTTTGGATTTTCTGGATATTTTCCCAATAAATGACGTGTTTTTGCATTGTTAAACTTGAAAGAAATGACCTATATTTGTAACTCGCATTAAGCTTGTCTAAAGTTATGTAGATAGAACTGAAATGAAAGATACGACTGTCGTCATTTGCAGTATTCATGCAACCTGTAAGAGTTCTTTTCAAACCTGCAGAACTGTCATAATTTCTAACGACTCTATAATCGAACTATTTCGCGGTACTTTTTTTACTTATAATCTCAAAATGATTACATAAATAGAACTGAATTTCGATACCTAATAACACCTTTACATATTATAAAATTCTTTGAAAAATGTTATAGCCAAAGTATCTGAAATAATCGAATATTTGAAATAATTTCATATCCGTATCCGTAACTGAAACCGATTAAATACTCATAAGATATCCATATCCGAAACCTCATATCCGTAACATCCCTACTGGAGACTCACCAATCGCCAATCGCCGTTTTAAGCCTAGCGTGTTCTTCGTGTCTTTTCGAGGGAGTTGACGCTCTACAGTTCACATCCACATCGCAGAGTATAAGTTTTGATACTATTCAAATATGATATGTCGTTTCAAATTTTGTACTAACAATTTGAGTTCTGGACATAACCATTAGGGGCACTATTAGTAGATATGATATGAAAGAAAACGAAACGTTCTTGTTTGGGAACTATCCAAAGCCGTATTTACAATATCCTTGCTTGATATGATCGCGTGATTAAGGTCAAACGTTGTTTGCAGCAGCTAGGTGATCATCACTACAGTAAGCCTGCTTCCCATAACACTGTGATTCCGCAGACCATCGAATTAATTTTGCATTTTAAATAACATTTTCACTTTCAAAAATCAAACCTAATTGGGTTTCAAACGGCCTTCGGCAAACGGATTTTATACCTGCAGATCAACGCAAAATTGAGTTCACTAAAGTTACGAATATAAAAGTTTAAGGTTACGTGGAGCTTGTCCAAAATAATTAAAGAACATAACAACGTGGGTGGAGAGGACGAATCGTAACGAATAAAATTATAATGAATACCGACTGGACTGATTGTTCACGTCTTTATCTATATTTATAATACTATATAATAAAACGGAAGTTCCTTTTTTTTTGTTTGTTTGTTTAAACACGCTATCCCGACGGTCACCACCATCCCAACAGTCACCACCATCCCGAAGATCCCAAAGATGGCGCTGGCGTAATGGTTGGTGATACTGATATGTAATACATACAATGTTCTAAGAAAATATTGCTCCTTAGTACATCTAAAAAAGTCTACGATACTATATAACTACCTCTTATACATAAGCCACAATAAGATATTTTGTGACAGTTATATTGAAAATTGAAAAGCGATTTATGAGCATTATTATTGGGCATGGCACATTAATCGTTACGAAATAAAGTTACTTCATCATCAACACAATTTTATGTAGATAAACTTTGCCCTTTATAGCATGTTATTTGGACGAATTATTTGAGAAATAATGTAAAATTAAAATAATTCAACTCTCTGGTCGGATCTGACTATAGGTGTAGTGACGCGAACGAGCCGCCTGCGTTGTGACGTATAGCCTTGGCCGCCCTATAAAAATATTATCAATACTGAAGTATTATAAATCATCAATCAGCGATTTATTTTAAGTTATACGCGGGTGAAACCTCGGCTCAAAGCTAGTGTATTATAAAACATAACGTCTCTGTCTACCAGATTGTCTGTCTGGCCACTTGTTTATTTAGCAATCAAAAACAATTACTCCTTTTTATATCTATTCTGTGGAGGAAACAATATATAGGTGTATGATATAGATCGGTCGCGTTTTGCGGCCAGTGATATAGTGTTACAGTGAACCGTCGTTTATCTGTTACGGACACAAAGTGCAATTTTCCATTGATACAGGTTCTGATTTATATGTTTATCCTTTAAGTTTTTGCGTGCACAACGTTCTTATAAAACTAATTACGAGCTTTATGCCGCAAACATTACTGTAATTTTCTACATACGGTTGGTTAAATTTGTCATTAGATTTTAAATTGCGTCGTGACTTTGTATGGGGTTTTATTATCGCCGATATAAGCAAGCAGATTATAGGCGTCGATTTTTGTCATTTTACGATTTGCTTGTTGACGTGCGTAATTCACGTCTAACAGATAATGTAACGTCGCTTACATCAACCGCCGCGGTTGCTTCAACGTGCTCTTGCCCGGAAATAAAATATCATATCCGGTAATTCGCGTATCACAAGCTGTTACAGGAGTATCCTGATATAATGCGGCCAGTTGATAAGCAACTTGGTTACTTTTCTAAAAGTTAACGCCAACGCAGGTAAAATATAGCGCGTATGATCGCGAAATTCTCGCGAATTACGAGTCGGTTAAATATTTTCGACATTTGATCGAGATGAAATCTTTTTTGAAGTGAAACTTCTTATGCGACTTCCAACACGTTAAACGTTAAACGTTTAACGCACATTATCGGTCTCTCCTCTTTGTGTGAGCCAGAGCGAGAGAGCAAATGTCGGTGTGTATGAATATTGCACACTGTTTAAATAAAATAGAAAATGTCTTTTAAAATGAAGTTTCACTTCTATCGTGTGTGAATCGCACACACACCTTTTTTTATTTATTTTAACTGACCACAAACCGATTATATCGGCCTTTAAGAAGTCTCTCGATGCGTGTTCGCCGCGACAATTTAGGTTTCTCGATTATATTTCGCAATTTACCACCGATATTCGTTACATTGCCGGTGTATATTGCTACAATTAAAATCCTGAGGTATATAAATTGGGATTTAGTAACAAAAATTGATATTATATAAAAAAAAAGAATGACATTTGTGTTCATACAAGGACAAATATATTAACGTTACAACCCCTATTTGCACATTGGCACAGAAGGTTACAACAGTTCCTTAAATAAATTCGGCTTCCTGCCATCAGGCATGAGTTGAGTCTATTAATCCGACACGACTCAACTCGGCTAGAAAGGTAGGAGTATGGAGTTGTAAAAAAAAGGTAATATATTATCTCAGAAACCGTGGGGTATCTACGGCAAGCGATGGTTAAGTAGGTATGCTGGATGTGTAGATTAATCATGAATTTGTGTTGGTGTAGGTAGTGCTTAGCAGTAAGCTGAAGCAGCGGCCGTTCACGACAGCGGGTCAGGAAAGGAGAGGCACGGAACCTCCTCAGCGCTCCTTGCTGACGGTTGTCCTCAGACAGTTTTTATGTGCAGTACGAGACGACGATAGTGTTAACTAAAAACCACGTTCATCTGAAATGCGTCCACGATAATATAGGTTAGGGCTTGTTGCCATGATAGTAGTTGCTTTGGGATGAATACTGATTTAATAAATTAAACTCTAAACCAACTGGAGGAAAAGTCGACTGAAGGTCGGCTTAACCTCTGAAAATTCTAACTAATAAATTTGCTAATTATGTTTTAGAGGTAAAGAATAATAGTTGAATGTGGCAGTTCTAAAATAATGTCATGGCCTATCATTCTTAATATCACTCGCGCAACCATAAAACTCAACAAGTCTAACATAATTTCACTATTTATAATCATTAAACAAAATAATATATATATAATATGATATAATGATGAAATGTAATAAACGATATACTACAATATAATATAATAAAAAAAAAAAGGTGTGTGTGCGGATTCACACACGATAGAAGTGAAACTTCATTTTAAAAGGTATTTTCTATTTTATTTAAACAGTGAGCAATATACATACACACCGACATATGCTCTCTCGCTTTGGCTCACACAAAGAGGAGAGACCGATAATGTGCGTTAAACATTTAAGGTGTTGGAAGTCGCATAAGAAGTTTCACTTCAAAAAAATATATATTCAACTTAATGTTTTTATGATATTAACAAGATGAAATATTTGAGAGCAAAGCTCTGACTTAACTATGAAATAATAAAAGAATAAAAAAATATTAAAATAAAAATTCCAACCTAACATTAGAAACTTGGGCTATTCTTATAGTCTAAATATCAAATATAAAACTAAACACATGTAATTCATTTGTGAAAAAAAAACTAAACTAGATGTAGATTTGGTAACCTATCTAAATTAATTTAAGAAAAACAATTCTTAATAGAACTGATATGTTGGTTTATTATTTAAATATGCAAGCACAACAAAATTGATTGTGTGCAATATGCATACTCCTAAAAAACAGTGTATTATTATTTTCAACTTCCTGTTTAATATATTCAATGTAGAGAATAAAATATTTAAAATAACACATGTTAGCTTGCTGAGTTGTACCAAGAACTTAAGTAAATAAGTTTACAGTTTTGGTTTCCACTTTTACTAATGTATGTACTAATAGTAGTATGATAAAATATGAGAAAAAAATGCGCATAGTATTGTTACATAATTAATGTTGATGGTATTATTTTTTTAATTTTAAAGTTGATATTTTTATTATTAGTATATTACTAAGTAAATATTACTTTTTAAATCCTTAATGTTGTCAACTAGCTATAATATTATAGGGAAAATTTTCCTTATTACACGGCACTTATAAAACTTTGGAGCAAATATTGCAGAGAAGAATTTACTGGCATCAGATAACCGTATTCATAAATCCCATTGCGATGGTCGTCTTTGACTAATATCGATAAAGCGGTTACAATATACGATTATATCTTTCAACCGTGTTGACCTGAGGACAATGCTTAGGAATTAAGTCCACCATTTGGAATTTTGTATTTACGTACTTCTTTTCCGGTGAATTGCGTTCCGTTGTCTACAATCACAGTACTAGAACAAGAACACGCCCTCTTCGAGACACTTATCAATATTTTTGTTTATAGCACGACGTAAAGGGAAAGGAAGACAATATTTACTAAAACAACAAACGACTACCAACAAGTGTATAAAACCTGATTGAGAGCGTGACAAGGACCCACCAGGTCTACACTTATGCACTCAAAGGGTCTACTTATGACCTTAGTGTCACCTAAAAGACCAGGTGTCTTCTTTTTACTGTGTTTTATGCGGCGCACGTATAGCAATTTCGAACCCACTTGACTACGTCCTGATAAAGATCTGGTCAGTGGTATCGAATTGCTATACGCCGGTACGTTTTAAGGACGCCAAAGTGTGGATTTAGGTCTCCATTATGGTGAGACTCAAGAATATCTGAGCGCTCACTTTGAGGAACTACTAATTTCCAATCAAATTCTGGACTACTTTAAAATTTACCTTTTGAATATCTATACAATTTATTGTTCATGATTTGTAAATTTGGAGAAGAGCTGGGACGACGTTTGCACTTTTCCAATAAAGAGCTATACCAAGAGTCGTCAACAAGTGGTTGTAACTCCAATAGTGGAACAGCGCGGGAAAGCGCGTTAGCGACGATGTGATCTTGACCTTTACGGTGGATGATCTCGAAGTTATTTGGAGATAAACGAACTCCCCACCTGGCAAGCATGCCAGTGGGATTAGTAAGATCAAACAACCATTTTAAACTAGAATGATCGGTAATAACTTTGAAAGTCGGTAAGCCTTCGATGTAAGATGGGAAGCTTTCCACTGAGAAAACGACGGCAAGCGCTTTGCGTCTGTCGCTGAGTAATTACGCTCAGCTTTATTAAGGGATCTACTTGCGTACGCAATGGGATGTTCTTTCTCGCCATCGTCTAACTGAGTAAGTGTTCCAGCTATTCCAAAGCCTGATGCGTCACTATGTATCGTAAATGGTTTTGAAAAATCTGAGCAGACTATGACTGGAGCTGAAATTAGTACAGATTTTATATCATTAAAAGACTTTTCCGCGTCTTCTGTCCAAGTAAATGACGGCGCTTCTTTACGAGTGCTTATTAATGCATTAAGAGGAGCTACTATGGTACTAAAATGTTTAATAATTCGCCTATAATAAGAGGCTGTCCCTAGAAACATTTTGACTTCCTTTCTATTAGTAGGTGTCGGGAATTCTATCGATTTAATTTTTGATGGGTCTGTTTGCAATCCCTTTCATTTACAATGAAACCAATATATTTCAGGTCTTGCCTGAAGAAATTACATTTTTCTAAATTTTTTGTTATGTCTGCAAATTGTAAGCGATTTCTCGATTCGATTCTCGACGATTATATCGTCTAAATCAGCGAAAATCTTCCCGTTAATCTGTGGGTCGAACAGTTTGTCCATTAGGCGTTACTGTGTGGCGGGAGCTGATGTCAGATAACTTTAAATTGAAAAGTTCCCGACCTGGGACAGTGAAAGCAGTGTTTTTCTTAGAGTCTGAATCTAGGGTAATTTGCCAAAAACTAGATTTTAAATCTATGGACGATAGATATCTAGCTTCTCTTAATTGGTCTAGAATGTTAGAAATGTAAGACATAGGATAGGCGTCGTTCTTGCTGACTGTATTAAGTTTTCTGCTGTCCAGACAGAAGCGCATTTCCCTACTGTATTCAGTGTTAGAAGAGTAGGATTTTCCATCTGGAGAGAGGCGATAGTACCGTTTTTTAATCGGAGGCCTGGCCCCTGTATCTATGACAAGGGTAATTCAAGAAGTAATGATAATTCAGTGATAGCGTGTACGACTTCGCGTCGATTGACGTGAATTCGAGTCCCTGCAATGAGCCTGAGTTTTCGGTGAAGGAAAACTTCGTGAGGAAACCATAGTATGGTGGTAAGGCTTTTTCTACTGCCCTCCTGGCTAGCTACAACCCTCAAGTTGAAAATCTGGCACCAAGCACTAATACGTGTGTTCCGGCAACTGCACTTGAGAGACAGCCTTCCAGTAGGTATAGCGTGTTATCAACTTGGGCCACATCGTCACTTAACATCAGGTGAGATTGTGGTCACTACGTAAAAACTAGAACGAGAAATAAAAAGTTTTGCAAGGACCGTTTTTCTCTAAACTAATATCTTCGAACTGTTTAATAATGTTCTGTACCTGAAGTTGTTCTTCAGGTGACAGGTCATTAAAAGGATGGAGGTACTTGACCTTATTAATGTAAGTAGGTATATCTACTATGTTAATTAATGGTAAGTTGTCGAATAGTTCAGGTACTATATTAAAAGATTCCAGAAATCTATGCCCTAATTAGAAGAGATGGAAACAGTAGGTATAACATAAAATGTAATAACTTTACATTCATTCTTAAGAGTTACAGGAAGCAAGAAGTAGCACGGGAAATATTTGCCGTGGTAAAAGTCTTTACGTCGTTGCTGCAATGCAAAGAACCTTCTTTTAGAAAATTCTTTCTCTAAAATAGAGATGGGAGATCCTGAGACAAGTAGTCCTTAAAAGGTTTTGCCATATATTGTAAAGTTCAAAAAGGGATTGTTCATCCTTAGTTTTTTGCATCTATTGTGGCAATTTTATTTTCAATATCTGTACCTAAATTATCCTTAACAGTTGTGTTGTCTTTGGTAAGTGTAATGATACTGGTATTCTCTGTCTTATTATTATATCTTGGTGGATTATTAAATTTATGACGTTTATTATATGAGGAACATTTTGGACAATTAGGCCTAGTAGTATTTTAAGTCCACAACCATAACAAAAAATGTTTGTGGAATTCATGTAATAATGTCCAAATTAATTGCTGCGTGTGCAATGTTTTCTGTTTATTTTATAGTAATTAATATTTGTTTGAAACGAAGCATTATTGTTATTATAAGTTCAATTATTTGTACTATTATTATTATGATTTTAGTTTAGTGGATTGAAACTGTCGAAGCTCGAAAAAGGACTTTAAAAGTACTCACAGTTTTATAAAAGTAATCCCTGAGCAGGTTCAGGATGTTTAATCAGTAGCCCAATCCAGACTTCGACCGATGTTGATAGTGATGACTCAGCAAGGACAGAAAGAGCGGTACGTCTGGGACAAGCTATTTTATGCTGCTTGCAAACGTGGAGACTGCTTACAATGTAGCTATAAAAGGGCTACCTTTCCCGAATATTATTAAAAAGGATCGTATTTACTACGAGAAAAAATATTAAATTGGAATGACAAACAGCTAATCCGAGACTTAGATTTTCATGTCACATTTCATATGATTTCATGTTATACAAATTTATTTGAAAAGGTTGGATTGTGATTTATTTATTGTTTATTTATGGTAATCATATTAATAGGCAACCGCACGGATTATACAACGTGACAACACAATGTCGTCGCATACGCTTTATTTAGAATTGACGCAATAACACATTTGCTTTATTTTCGCGCACTAGCAGCTTTTCAGGCACGGACAATGAACTGCAGAAAAGGTCTGAAAAGGTCAGTTTTGCTGATACAAAACCTTTTTTGTGACGTGTCCGGGTCAGTTTGACGCCCATATATCACACTAGAGTTTCGAACAGTAGTTTTTGATATCTTTCATGGATTAAGCCATCCTACTATTAGAACCACTCTTAAATCGGAGACTGATCGTTATTTGTGGCCTGGTGTTAGGAAAGATTGCCGCAATTGGACGCGAACGTGCATTCCCTGTCAAAGGTCAAAAGCTTCCCAATGGCTGTTTTTCACATTGCCACCTAGATTTAATTGGTACCCTCCCATGTTCAGATGGTTATAAATACTGTCTTAGAGCCTTCGATAGACATACGCATGGCCTGAGGCAGTACCGCTTAGCGATGTAAAGGCAGAAAGTGTAGCAAAAGCATTTATTTCCACGTGGATATCGTGTTTCGGTTACCCTGAAAAGGTGACCACAGATAGGGGCACAATTCAAATCCCATCTTTTTAGTCATATTTCGGCAATAACAGGTTCGCGTCATTTGAAATCAAAGGCGTACCATCCAGCGAACAATGGTCTTGTGGAACGTTCCACAGGCAGCTCTAGGCAGCCATTATGTGCCACGCAGATGAATACCGAAACCCTTCCACTAGTACTCCTAGGTATTCGCAGTGCATGGAAGGAGAACTTGTCCGCATCAACAGCCGAGTTAGTCTACCGAGAACCACTTAAACTCCCGGGATAATTTTTTCAACCAACTGCCGACGTACAAGCCTGATTACAAAGGTTTTCTAGCAAGGTTGCGTCTCCACATGAGAAAATTACAACCAATACCGGTTAAACATCACGGACCTAGTAAAGTTTTCGTTTGCAAAGATTTGGTAACGGTTTCGAATGTCATTGTACGTCAAGATTTGGTAAGGAGATCTCTCCAACCACCCTATGCCAGCCAATTTGGAGTTATAGAAAGAATGGATAAGTATTTTAAAATTGATATCTCGGGGAACACTATTTCAGTTTCGATAGACAGGCTAAAACCAGTCTATGTTCTTTCTGACACACACACCGCTACAATAACGTCGACAACCGTCCCTTCCAATTCAGAAAATATGCCGTCCGAACATAAACGGTCAACTGGTTCCTTGCGATACAGTCGATATCTAGTGCGAGGACCCCTGGCAATTTTGGTACTAATTTTGATACCAAATAAACGATTATCTTATCTTATACATACCTACTTGTGAGAAAAACAAGTGTCATATATCTAATTGTAATGAAAAAATATATAACACACAATTAATATATTCTTATAAACAGATCTTATAAACAATATGATATGCGTGTGTGTTTAAACGGGTCACCGTTTTTATTAACTCTCCGGTTTCCTCATAACTGGGTGTAAGAAGCCAATGAACGATGAGTATTTATTATTTACGGCAAGTAAAAAGGAAAAAAAATAAGCAATTTTTTATGTTGTTTGCGAATGGTGAGAGACTACGTAAGCTTTGTGCTTTGTAAACACGTAATAAATACTTAATGCTTTATTTTGAAGAATTGACATTCAAAGGGTTTCGTTAATTTTAATAACTACGTTAATAATGATTACGTTTTAAAACTACATGAAATCAGTCTCGATATTCTACTTTTGATATTTAAAACTGAAAAGAAAAAATTAATAGTTCGCATCTGATTGATCCCCCCTCCCCGCTTCCAGCGCCCCGCTCCCCGCTCGGTCCAACGAGCCATTTGTATCCATTACAACGACGTTGTGTCTGTGAAGTTTTTTATTGTAAAATGGCAAAGCGGTGGCGCTGTACTTCAGGGTCCTCAGAGTAAGCATATTACAATTGAAAAGCAACGACAACCGCAAGATATCAGCAATAGATATAGATTGGCTGATCACGAAATGCGACTAACTAAACTTGATTCACCGTGACGGGCTTACCGCCATGCGTGTGGTGGTACCGCGATCGAATCAGACAAAGATACCCTATCACCACGCTTGAATACTAGATATTCGTATACAGCACAAACGCACCACATGTCACGGAACGCGATACCTGGTGGTGCCTTTCTTTATCGTTATAGGCTTGGCGTAGTGGCCACGAATCTCATCTGATCTTAAGTAACGATCTGACCCAAGATGATAACAAGCTAAGCATGGTGGAAGACTGGCTCTCAAGTGTTGCAGCCGGAACATACATATTGGTGCTGTTTGATTTGCATAGCAGTGGGGGTTATTTTTAGCTTCCAACCTTAAGTTGTAAACCTGTTGCTTATTATGTGTCGGTATGTATCGGCTGCCGCACTTAACAAATCCCTGTACTACAGGTTTAACGTGTTACCTACCATCTTCGGTTATATCACCAGTTTATTTTTATCAAGTGAGATTATTTTCAAATTGTCAATAATAATTTATATTTTCTATACATATTATAAAACTCAACGTCTCTCTGTCTGTCTGTCCGTTTATGTTATTTTCACGAGTTAACCAGTAAACCAATTTACATAGTATTTCCTTTATTGAATAGATATCGTATTTGGCCAGGTTATACGATATATTTGTTACATAAAGTAACATACGAAATAAGCAATGACGATAAAGATGAATCGATTCTAAAAATATACGCTTTTAGGGCAATTAAATGGTTTACGCTGAGTAAACCATAAGAGATTATCCAAATTAATGTACTACATAATTGTAGGTCATAAAAAGTTCTACAAAAAAGTCATGCATAGCATATGTCTATCTTCTAAGGATCACTCACGGCGTACGACCGACAACATTGAGTAGTTCAAGCGAGCGTATCCGCGTGTAAAACTCGGCACGGAGCGACTTGTCTCATCGCCGCGACTAAAATTTACGATAAATACCATTGATAAAGACTTAGCAAGTAAGTACGTAAAGTAGCTACGTCGCCTCGTTGCCGCCTTCGGATTCCTTTTAATCATTTATCGTTCATTTAAAAAATCCGATTAAAAAATTTCTTCAAAATCACTTCAGCGATTTTGGAGTCCATATGGAACTTACATACAAAAAACCATTTTTATTATAGATAGACATATTTAGGAGATAAAATGGTCTACAAATGAAGTATACTATCACAATATACAAACACCCCGAATAAAGTTGTGAGCGTTCCTAGTTGGTTGGATATGCCTCGTAGAAACCCGAATGATATAGCAGTCACTTCAAATGTTTCCTTTTTTCTGTGAGGACCATTTTGATATAAGTAAACATAATATGTATTCTGTTATTATCACAAAATAATTTGTGTACATATTATTGTGTATTGCAAGCTTCAATATTTACAGCACCCTTTAATAACCTTTAATCTAACCTCCTTTCACTGATATTCTTTATTAATGTGTGTATTTAATTTAACTAGTGGTCGCCCAGAGGTCGAAATTCGACCATAATTCATTAAAATTATAAGTTTGAACATTATTAAGATTCTATTATCAAAGACTATATACTTTTATAATCCCAGATTTCGCCAAGACTACACGGTTAATTTGCCTATTTTTCAAACAAATTACATGAAATATAAAAAATTCAAAAAATGATTCAATTAAAGAATACCTTTTTTAATTATTTTAAGGTAATTTATAAATACATATGTCAAAGAGAGAGTTCAGAATAGACTGTCTGACAATCCAAGTGAGCATGATGTCGGTTTATTTGGGGTTCTCTAGTAGCCTCTAACCTCCTCTATATAGCCACCTCATGCCTCGCATGTCTGATGTTATCGCTGCCCGCTGACGATCCGACAAGCTCCAGCTAGAATGATCTTCTCTTCTAGTTCCGGCTTAGTAGGTAGCCTTGAACAATCTTAGGATCCATATTAACGGAGATCTTCACAATGCGAGGGGCTCGAGCTAGAACCATCCTTCAAGTCCGTCGTTGGCTGCTTATATGGGTACACAGAGTACACCTATTTCTAGCGCGCGGCATCTCTACTTTTTCCATTTATTTTATATACGCCGTATTTTGAATTCCTGTCATGATCTGTTATCTCGTTGCTATGAAACATGATTTCTTTTTTAAATAGTGACATAGACACGATTTTCTGCCATATATGTATATTATGGTTATTTTTGACATTCAGTAAGACAATAGACAAATAATATTAATCTGTTCTCAATTTGACCATAGACTTTAACAATAAACAAACGTGTATATGCGTGTGTGTGTCAAATACATGGTAGTGTGTGTAATGTTTTTTTTATTGATTTTATGTATTTATAATGAATAATTTAAAGAAAATATTAGCATTCTGCACTCCTTCTCTATATAAACTATAAGTGTGGGAAATTTCATTATCCTCCGTCCGCGCAATTTTCGTAAAAAGGGGTACAAAGTTTTTGCTTCACGTATTAATATATAGATTTATAACGTCACTACTTGAATATACGTATACGCAGTATGTAGTACGACTTTACTTTATTTTCAGTCCATAAAACCTGTAGATCTTCAGATTCCCGATATTCGTTGTCAGCACGAGAAACAAAAAGAAAGAAAAATATTTTTAAGTTATATCTAGAAATATTTTTTCAGAGTGAATATCATGAATTCTGGAGATATGACAGTCACGAATTCTGGAGTCAGTTCTGCAGTTCAGTATAAAGTTACCTCGATTCCAACTTTCAGTTTGCATAATAGAGATGTCAACTCTTTATGGAAATTTAAGATGCGTTGCACATATCCGTAAGGATATGTGGAAAACAATAGGAGATTATCCAGTAAGTGATGCCACGCTCGAATCCGTCAAAGCAAAAATCGAAAGTGAGGCTCTTGCAAAAATATGCTTAAGCTTAGATGGTGCAGCTGTTACTCACGTAAGATGTGCGAAGACAGCGTTTGAATCTTGGAAACTTTTGCAAAATATATATGAGGACGAAGGCATGGAATGCTGTACAGATTAAGCGTTAGTAATTTTTACAACCTAGAGGTTATATATAAATGCTGTTTTATTTACTGCACAAAACATAGCAGCATAGGTAAATTTATTGAGGATGCTTCTGTTGCCGCTATTACCCATGATTACGACATTAGAAAAAAGTGTTGTACAGGTAACAACTGCTTTAGTTAAGACAGAGGTTCTAAATGAAATGTCAAAATGCCAAAATTATATCACAGATAGTAGTTCAGCTTTTGGATCTAAGCACATGAAATCTAAACCAAAGGAGAAGATACCTGTTTGTTATGTCTGTCATGCACAAGGACATAAGCGACCAGATTGTACCTTACGTAAGAAGAAAGTAAAAGAGGATTCCGGTAATAAAGTATCTGAATCGATTCATTTCACATTCCTAAGTCCTTATAAAAACTTAATTATCGATAAATGGTTTGTAGATTCTGGTGCTAATAAACACATGACTTCTAGATTAGATTGGTTTACAAATATTAAAACTTTAAGCAATGAAAAGGTTACTGTTGCAAATGGTACCCAAATATATTGTGGTGATTTAGGTGATATTTTAATTAATACTTCCTGTAATATTAATAATACTATTAAGGATGTATCTTATGTGCCCGACTTAAAAGCTAATTTAATATCTGTGCAGAAAGTAGTTGATCGTTTCGTGAGGAAACCATAGCGTAGGGCTAGCATAGGGTAGGGCTTTTTCTAATGCCCGCCTGGCTAGCTACCATTCTCAAGTTGAATATCTGTCGCCAAGCACCAATAGCTATGTTCCGGCAGCTGCACTTGAGAGCCATTCTTCGACTAGGTTTAGCGTGTTATCATCTTGGGCCAACATCGTCACTTAACATCAGGTGAGACTGTGGCCACTACGCCAAAAACTTATAAAGATAAAAATATATATATGACGGAGCAGGTAGTCCAGTATGGTTTTTAGAGACAGTGGGGCGATCGTAGTGAGTCACTTGTTTACTCTGTACCAAACAGGTGTAGCGATAGCATAGCTAATCGCATGTTGTTTTGCTCCGATATATACAGTAGTGGTCGTATAATTAGAAACACTACCAACGGTCCTTGACATTATTTAAGATACTTCACCGCAATCGTTTTTATTTTGAAATTAAACAATAAACAGGACAACAATATGTTCAACGATTTATCATTTATTAGAAAAACAATATAAATCCCATTACACAAGTGTAGTTTCAATATTACATTACGGACAAACATTTAAATCAGTTTTAAGGTATGAACAATAATGGTCATCTAATTAGCAACAACAACAAACAAGTATAAAACACAATATTTTTTTAAGTATTAGTAATTAGTATTGATATTTACGAAATAGCTACTATCCACAGCCTACCAATAGTTATAATTAATATTTAGTGGCGTATCCCTTATTTTCAATAACAGCACTGCAACGACGGCATTGATTCAATCAATGTCATACATTTTTCTTTGGAGATTGAATTCCATGCTTCAAGAAATGCATCATATAGTTCGTTTTGACTGGTGTTACGTTTGTTTGAGACTTTCTTTCTAACAATATACCAGAGATTTTCTATCGGATCCGGACTATTTGCTGGCCAGTCTAAAACGGATATACGCTGTTCGCTAAGGTAACATTTGACGCTATTGGCCCTGTGTTTACGGTCATTGTCATGCTGAAAGATCCAGGTTACAGGCAAATGATCGTCCAAGTAGGGAATCATTGTGTGCTCTAAGATATTTTTGTATTACCATTGATCCATTGTACCTTCAATCTTCCCAACGGGTCCAACTCCACATCCGGAAAAACACCCCCAAACTTTAATGTTACCGCCACCGTGCTTGTGTATTTATAATTAAAAGCATTGTTTACAGGACGTCTAACATAGCGCTTTCCATCGGAATTTACCATATTTATTTTGGTTTCATTTGAAAATACCCCCTTTTTCTATTCTTGTACCGTCCAATTAACATATTTTTTAGCGAATAATAATCGCTTCTCCCGGTGTTGCGGATAAGAAGCGGTACCTTTCGAGAGATACTTCCAAACAATTTAGCTTCCACTAATCTTCGGGGTATCAGTCTTGACGAGATGTTTCTCGGGTCATCAGTCGAAAAACCACATTTTTAATCTGGTTGGAACCTTTACTTGGGTCTTTTTTAGCAACACGAACGATAAGCGTATGTTCTCTGGGAGAGGTTTTTCTTGGCCGAGCCTTTCTAAAAACATTTTCAACAGTTCCATATGTTTTATAATGATCAATTGCATTAAAAACTTTCTTAACAGAACAATTTAAATGCTCAGCTATTCTTCTGTACGCCCACTTATGATCTATATGTAAATTAATAATTATTTGCCTAGTTGACACGTCACAACTTTTATTTTTGCCCATTTTAAACAAAATAAAATTCAGATTAATTTTTGAATTGCCGCCAAAATAATAGAAAAAGCCAAGAAATAAATGTTATTCTCGAATTTCAAAAAAAGAACGAGCTATGGATGTGTTTTTAAAATGTTTCTAATTAGGCGTCCAAGCGGCCAGAAACATAAAATAAACTCCTACATGTAGGAGTAGGAATAAGACTCATTTTGTATATTGCATGATTATTACCTAATTATTGAATGAGTATATTTTTTACGAACATTTTTGTACTTTTATTTTTGTACTTTCTTTATTCATAAGAAGTGTTTCTAATTATATGGCCACCACTGTATATATATATATATATAAATATTATTAGCAGATAGGGTTTTTCTACGGTTAAGAATAATCTAACTATAAGTGGATTGTAAAAGATTTGGTGAAAGTAGGGTATATTCATAAGCGAATATTAATAACTACCTTACTGGTCGCACTGAGTGGAAGTCGTAGCGCATAAGGAGGGGAGGTCGTGGCTGAGTGCCTTAAGCGCTCGCCCCCAAGCCCGGGTGAAGCTGTAAAAGCCGTTTGAGGCTTCAGTATAGAAGCCCCTATGGCAAACAGTATAGAAGTTCGAAAAAAAAAAAAAGAAGGGTAGGCATTCTCGCTTGAACCGTCGAACAGTTCACATCGTCTAGTCACTCATTCGTAGTGCGTGAATTATATTTGTATTCCAGGAACTATATTCGTAGTAGTCAGAACATTTGTCATCTAAGATCTGAACTGTGAAGACATGGTTCTTCTAACGAGACGAGAGTTCATTTCTAACAATATAATATATAAGAGGAGCTCTAAGAAAAAAAAATGTAGGTCAATTTTTTAATCTTTTATGTCATTTGTGAAAACGGAAATTGGAGAAAAAATGGTTAGTTAACAATTGTATAACTTTTTGAAAAAATGGATATAAAAAAATCCAACGTGGTTTTGTTCTTTCAAGTGTTCAGATAATAGAATTTTTTCAAATTTTTATGAGTTATTTAATACTATATAAAATATTTTATTTGTTAAACTCATTGTTTCAGCGGCAGTGCTCCCAATGTCGTAATGGCCGCGCGTAGACCCATTTTCGACGGTAAGTAAAAATTATAAATAAAGAAGATAGAGTTCCCGAAGTCAGGACTTTTTATGGGAAATTTCCTCCTCTTTAAGGATCTTTTTCTAAAATTTCTTAAATATTAATCGTTTTTGAGTTATTAACAAAAAAACATTATTATTTTTTTAATCTTATTTTATTAATAACAATTGCAATGTTTTATGTGCATCCTTAATTTACATTTTTCTAAAGAATATTCCGAATCTAATGAGTTATCGCTCATATTTTTAGAAGCTTTGTCTCAAATTAACGTCGTTTTGAACTTGTTGATTAGACTAATATATTGTATAACACGTAAAGATACATAATTCTCATACTTACATGGAATTAGACAAATATCAATCATAAATTGTCATATAAGTTTTCTATTCTAACATTAAACTACATATACACAAGATATCGAACATATACGAGACAATAACTATTTCTAAACATATAAGGTTGTGATCTATCAAAAAAACCTAGTCTAAGACGTCGTATATAAAACTTTTATATAAGGAATAATAAAAAGACATGGGTGTATACGCTCTTAGGGATTACAATTATGCCTCTTGTCAGCATTAAAAAACTCTATGTAATTTTACTGTGAGGCGACATAGGACATCTGTCCCCAACATTTACTAAAAAAAGACTCACAATATAGCTTTCACATTTTTAAGCTTCGCAGCGTAAAAATCATGTCTTATTTTTAAAGAATAGTCCAATAATAACTGCCTTAATTTTACTTTACGGTACATTTACTACCGTCGGCTTACAAAAAACTAATCTCATGAAAATAATGATTAATAATGGCTAATTAATAAGAAAAGCACAGGTACACAGGTATCTACATAATTAGCTCGTTTCGCAATCATAATCTACTGGCACGTGACATATTTAGAGATTCAACCAATTATAGAGCGTTTGTGGTCACATGGTTTAAAAATATGTATTTTATTCTTTTATTTCTTGTGTTACTGAATAATAATATTCTTTATTGAGTCACTCATAATACATAGCATCAGTGTAGCTCTGGTTCCTAAACTAGGTTAGCCTGTATTTCAGGAACCAGGACTTCCCATTTATAGAATACAGTTCTAACGGAGTTGACAATAAAGGTAAAGGTAATTATTAAAAATAAAGCAGAAATGACGTGAAAAATCATGAAAAACAAAAAAGAACAAATTAACATCTTAAAAGAAGTTACAAATGATTTTAATTTATGGGCGTTTATTTATTAAATGGGATTGATGTGCGAGTTTTTGTGTGTGTATGCGTGTGGGTGTGGGTGTGTGTGTAGTATGAGTTGTGGTTGTGTGAATAATAATAGTTGCTAGATTATTTGACTAATCATTTTTTCTGTATCTTCATAGTCGTATTTGTCAAGCCATTCAATAATAACAGTTTTTATTTGGTGATTGCTACATTTTTTTATATTTTTATTTATTTATTATATTATATAATCTGGGAGCAATATTTTCGTAATGTTTTCTTGCAAAGATCGTTCTAGTTCACGAAACCGGACAAGTGTCTAATCTTTTAGAGGTACGAGGAAGAGTGAGACCAACGTAGCGATGGTATCTTCGCAGGCATTCATAAATATACAATTTTCTGACACTTAGGACTTGTGCTTTTTCATAAACTTTTACAGAGGGATACCTAAAGGGAAGGAAAAGAAGCACTTTCAAGACAGCACGCTGATTCATAATATGATGATTCATAAATTTATAATTCAATAATTCTGTCAGTTATAATCAATCATTAAAAAAATATACAATAATTTAGAATTACACTGACAAGAGTCAAATTTTTATACGGTCAAATACCCAATTGCTACCGTTCCGATATGTTATAAACCGATATGTTGCATGATCGAGGTTACTACACAGTTTTGTGGATTGATATCGTCGGCGCAACGTGGTACGGTGCGGAGGCGTGGAAATCTACTGATCTGCACTCTGCAGTAGTCGCTATAGAACCATCTAACAGAGCTTTACACGAGAACTTGCCACATTAGAAAAAAAAACAACGACTAAACAATACTAATAAAGGGCATTGCCGGATAAGCAAGCAAAATCTGCCCCCACGGTCTTTTCTATCGGCACTTAGATTCCATCATTTAGATACCAATTAAAAAAAAACAAGCGAAAGAATTTGTAACAAAGGTAGATGATATGAACTGGGATATTTTTCGAACCGGTCTAGGTTTTGCCGTTCGAAGTGCCTTCTCAGGGCCTGAATTGAATAAAGTACTTTTTATTTAATTTTGATTGGTACTCTAATGTAGCGTGCGATTAAACTGAGTCAGTGTTTATATTCTGTGATGGTTTTTGAACTGCGTAATGCTGTACAGTGTTATATGATATTAAAGCAATACAAAAGGTACTTTTTAAAGAAAAAATATGCGACGATTCCACTGAAGACTGGTTTTCATTTTAATGTGTATCTACATAATCCAGTACAATACATAATGAAGGTGAACCCGTTTAGTTTAGAGTATATGTAAGCAAACTATCTCACGTTAAGTTCTGCATTCCACTTGTTTACTTGATATCATATAAAACAGTGTTGTTTGTTTACTAAAATAAAACTCGCCTCGACATTGTTGTCGCTAGAAATACAATAAAAAGTATCCTCGTATGTTTGAAAAGTTTTATTCTAATAATTTTACGAATTATTGAAATTGCGTTCAAAATTGTTAAATATAAAAAATATAATATCTTTTAAAATAACACTAATGCAGTTTGAATTTAAAATATATGTTAGCACAAGTTCTTATTGTTAGATATTCTCATTTTTAGATATTATATATAGTAAAAGCGTTGGTGTCCGAGGTTAGTCGTTGGTCGGAGCGTATGTGATGTGGACTTACTTATGAAGAAGTGCCGTGCGCTAAATATGTTCGTGTTTGTACTGTTGTTTGTAACAGCGGCTGCGTCTGGTGCGGGTGCTACAGCGGGTGCAGCAGACACCATAGTCACCGGTAACTTTTGAACTGATTTGCATGGAGTTTGTATGGTGGAAGTGACATAATCTCTGCTTTCTTTCTTACCAGTTCCACCAGGCCAGGTTATCTTGGTCTGTTAGGGTAACGTTTTAGTAGTTTGTGAATTTTATTACACTTTATTGCACTGTGTGGATATAAATTAGAGATTTGTATTTTTTTCACCCCGCGTGATAATAATTTGGCCAATTTTTGCACAATTAACAACTATGTATATATATATTCAGAATCGGGGAAAAACAGGCGCACCAAGTAGTTTTTTGTTTCTTCACGAGCTTCCGTTCTCTAGTTATAGTTAGTCTAAAAAGACGCAAGTAACATATTTTTAAAGATTTAAGATCTATTATTTTTTCTTCGTTTTATGTATAAGTTAGATGCGCCCCTTTTCCTTCGGCGGTGGCAGTATTATTTGTAGTTAAAAGTACGTCCTTTTTTATAATATTAAATGTTTTTTTAACAAAAATTACAGTGCCCTCGGAACATACGCAGTATTTAAGCAATACAAAATACAGATAAATCCAGTGTATTACAGTGTATCCGGACACAGTGCAAGTCCCTCACCTACAAGTGTACGTCTGTAATATAACATTCGCAAATAAATTTCCAATGTTTTACTAACATTCAGTAATTTTCAGTGCTTTGTCAGTCGAAGCGCGTTAATCGCGAACCTTCGCGAAGTCTCACAGATTCGTGCGCCAGTGAACAAGGTTTTACGAACGAAGGAACGAATAGGTTCGACAGCGAGTATGCGGGTAGCATACGTAATTATTGATTGCAGACTCTTCACATGTGTCAAAACTTTTATAATTATTATTGTATTGTAAATGAGGGCACTGGGCACTGTGCGCTGTCCTGATGGTATCTATAAACAATGGCCACTATCGAGAGTTCGGGAATCCATAACCGGTCGACGTTGTCATGCCAGCCTGCAAGCTTCTAGGTACACCAAGAGACTCACTGTGACGTATTTATCGTTTATTTACTGGGTATACCAGGGGTAACAGTTCCTCTTATTTCAATACTCCATGAGTGTACTGGGCATATTAGAGAATTATTAGGAGAGAATCTCTCGACTAAATATGATTGCTTTATAAAGTGTACGCGATGCTTTGGGTTCAATTTTAGTTTGAATGGTTTTCAAATATCATTATATTGGGGTTCAAAGGAGTATCAACTAAAATCCCGAGATATTGAAGCTGTCGGTGGCTGCGATAGTTAACCAAACGATCGTATTTCTATCCGAGTTCTGTCATAGATACGTATCTGCTTCTGTAGAGTGAGATGGGACGCTCCGTATTGCTAACCACACCCTTTGCGAAAGAAATATGTACGGCGGTGATGCTTCCGCAGTCGACCCTTCTACGGGTTCTACTGCTCTTGAAAGTTAAATTATAAACAAAGTTAATTAAAAAAAAAACATTATGTCCAATAAGATATTAAAAAAAAAACAGCTATTTTGAATACGTCTGTAATTATTTCCGCATAAATTGTCCAACCCTGTTTCTCTACATTCACTAGCTTTCACAGCCATACATGACACTGCATTATACACACATGCACAACACACTGGTACATAGGTTCTGTAAAGGACCTCTTTTTTTCTTTTTTTGTCTAGTTAGATTAGACAAAAAAATTCAGACAACTAAATACACATACACATGTTCCTTCCCTCCTCCCAGGGGGCAGAAACATGTATATATGTATAGTTAGTTTAGATCGAATGATAGGGATTTAGTCAGATCACGACTTAATTGCATACGCGCAACAGTCCGAGCCGAGGTTCGGCCACTTTGGCACCCTCGGATGTTGTTGCTTAGCTTTCGTGGCTGAGTGCCCTAAGCGCTCGCCCCCAAGCCCGGTAAAGTTGTAAAAGCCGTAAAGGCTCCAGGGCCCCTAAGGCTAAAAGTATAGTCAGTTCGAAAAAAAAAAAACAAGTCCGAGGGTGCCAAAGTGGCCGAACCTCGGCTTCGACTGTTGCGCGTTTGCAAATAAGTCGCGATCTGACTAATTTCCTATCCGTAATTCGATCTAAACTAACTATACATATACACATTGTAATGATTGTTTTATCAATCATTTTTCATCTTTTAATTACATATATTTATTTTACCTTATTTGATTCCTCATTAATTCATTTATTGTGTTTTCGGTTGCTTTCCGAAGGCATCATATCTTTAGTTCTTTTATTATTTAATATTGTATAACAAACTTCTTTTACGTTCGTATGTATATAAAATAAGAAGGATGTATACAAAGATTGTATTTTTGGCAGAAATAATCTTTTAAATTTAAAATATAGAAGGATACGAAAAATAATTGAAATGTAACGGGAATTCATTCTGATTTACGGACAGACACGGATCGCTAGAAAGAAAACGTAAAATCTTAAAATAGGTTTGTATAAGTTTATTTATAATTACGATTATATTTATTGTTTTGACTCGCACATACCTATCTGGAGTCTATAAAACTTATTTTGTTACAAGAAGAGACCTCTCGAATTATAGCCGGTATTCGAAGGAGTTGAAACCTTTTACTCGAAATTATGAAACGAATGGAAAACCTGGCGGACGCATTCATTCATGGTGGCTTGAGGACGCAGTTATAAAAATTGGAACAGAATGGAGTTCTAGTTAAACACAAGCTTCTCACGACGGAATTTTATTAGCAGCTCTGTTATGGATATATTCAAAACGTGGACTATTACTTACTAGTGAAGGTTTTACTATTATTATTAGACTATAAAAAGGTACTCTGTTTTTTATATCTCACTTAATGTTAATGCCTTCGGAATACACTTAAATTAATCTATTTTGCATTTCATTCCATAACCTTTTAATATTATATTTTCCGATATTAATATCTATTTAATTGTCTACGCGACAACATATATCTCTTTCTTCTGGGAGGAGGGAAGGAACAAATGTATATGTATTTAGTAATCTGTAAATTTTTGACTAAACTAACTAGCGAAAAAAAGAAAAAAGACGTCCCTTACAGAAACCTTTGTACCCGATTGATGTGCAAGTGTGTATAATGGGTGTAATGTAGAGTCATTATATCGCGCGAGCGACTGCTTGACTCAAGGGCTCCAAGCTGATGGACCGGACATAGGCTTGAGTTGCCGCAGGAGAGGGCGTACACCATCAACGCCGTCCGGCCGGTCGGACGGTATCTCAGAAGGTGGTGCGACAGGGGGGAGGGCTCTCTGATATTTAGATTTGTGCAAGTACTGTTCGGACATGGCTGCTTCGGATGGTACCTGCACCGGATACCTCGTAGGGAGTCGACCACCGCATGCAATGAGTACGGTGCTGTGGAGGATACGGCGTAGCACGCTCTCTTTGAGTCAGATTATTATACGTTTATAGTTCAAAGCATATGACCATTCTATACCAAAAACACAACCTGTTGCAAGTTTAAGCTTATTTTCCAAGTCATGCGTGATAAATACAACTTACGTGTTTGTAGTTTAAACACGTTAGTAATTTTAAAGTAACCCAAAAAGGCTATTTGAAGCCATTTAAACAAATTAATTATATTTATACAAATTACGTGTTTCTACTTTAAACACGAACAATTTTCACGAACAGTTTAAAAACAAACTTTTAATACAAAATGCCTGCTCTCGGCTCATTTTGAGAGCACAAGTTGTTCGAACGGTAAACATCACGCCAATTACTAACAAATTCGTCGCAACTTACTACTACCACGGCTACGTCTCCCGCGCCTGATGACACCGGTAGAAGATGCGAAAGAGATAGCTATACAAAGTACAAAGAGAAGTCAACGGAAAAAAGATGCTACTTACTCTCAATATTAAGTTTCTAATAACGATCAAGTAATTTAATATAGCTATAACTAATATTAGGTATCTTTGTTAATATAAATTAAAACATCTTGGCAAAGGTGAGAATATTTTTCGAGACTCGATTCCTGTGATGGATGAACTATTTACTCCATACAAGTTTATACGGAACTCTCGGTGCATGAATCAAACACACACTTGGCCGCTTTTTTAAATTTCTGTATGCTGTAACATTTAAGGCAACATTTGCATATAAAACAGGATGGTGAGAAAAAACTTGTAACACACTCTTAAATATTGATCTAATTATTTATTTACATTTTAATTAGAATAATATAATTCCAATCACCCATTATAATCTCGACATTATTCCATTGAACATTCTTGTTATCTTTAAAACAAGAATATAAATATAAATAAAGTTTCCTGATAACAAAATATATCTTTTATTTCAAAATATATTCTTTGTTAAGGGCCGATTTTTCAATCGTCGGATAATTGTCTTATAACTTTATTTGAGGAATAATTTTGACGTTTTGACGGATAATGCATGGAAAATTTGTCAAAATTCAAAAATTATTCATTGAATAAATTTATCTGACGATTAAAAAATCTGACCTAAATGGAATAATTTTCATGTTTTAATGGGTGAATAAATTTTTATTTGTTATGTTAAATGTTTGTATATACATTCTGCAAATCAAGATATTGATTAGATATTGATTGATTGATTATACGTGAATACGCACTATGCGGAACTGAACTGCAGCTGAGCGGTGCGGCACGTCGCGGCACGTAGCGGCACGTCGCGGCCATTCATTATTTATATGACGTTCATAAGTGCCTTCTTAGGGCCTAAATTGAATAAAGTATATTTTATTTTGATTAAAACTGTTAGCGATGTTTTCGTGTCGGGACGTCTCCATCTGCCTTTTTCTCAAATCACAGCAAGTGTTCGATATTTCATGTCTTTACACGAGATGTCCTAGTTCCTACACATTATTTAATATGACTTTCTACTTCAGAGGAGGAGTACAGTCGCTTCCCACGGCTGTTCCACCTGGATGATTTCGAGCAGTGCCTCACACGTTCAGACGGATTATACTGTGTCGGCACCTTTCATGTCACACCGGCTACTCAGCCTCACCCGATCTATGATCTGATGAAGGTAAATTAACCCATAATTTGTTGTATTCATAATTTAATAACTGTATATCTGTAAATACCCCTTAATAACTTAACTTAATCTTCAAGTGCAAGATTCATTTTTTATTTTACTTTTTCAAGCCTTTATCTCATTAAATAATATAATCGATGTGCAGTCATACGTCATAAACATTTTCCTTTTTTTAATGGAAACTACTGTTGGGTTCGAGTCCTCGGTGGGAGAGAGGGAGTGACGAGTTCCCGGATTGCGGAGCGACTCGAAGTCGAAGTCGAAGGTGATGGGTCCGAGGGGGGTGCAATATTGCACGTTCCGCCCGAGGTGCCGTTCTTCAAAAAAACGCCGAAGTCTTAAATTACTGGAAAGTTCACAGGCCGACCAATTCTTCGTATCGCTGCTAAGTATTTTGCGAATTGACTTCTGTCGTCTCAATGAATGGTGCCGCTAGTACAATTGTTTCGAGCTTAATTACCTCTAGGCGTTACCGTAAAGAGAGCCCCGGCTCTATGCAGCGTTAATCGATAATTTTCACTATGGTCGGCCTGTTTCCCGCTCTATATTTATTTATTCTCTGTATTTACATTATTCCTAATTTTATACTCTATCTATTACATATTAACACTTATACCTATATATTATAGTTTCACAATAATTTGTAAAAACCCCTACTTTTTACGGGTAAACCCGTACATTCCATATATTTTCGGTAATAAATATGACAATATTTCGTAATTCTCTATTTGATATATGTAGTCTTATTCTATTTGTTCTACTGTTTATAATTAAAGATAAATTTAATCTATACTTATGTTATCAATCGTTTCTTATAGCTATAAAACTCATATGTCGTTACTACTATACGTTATATATCCTAACACATTTCTAACATATTTTCTATTAAACATAAACTAACATATACGTGTGTCGCCAACAACTACTAAAATAAAACAAGCACGTTGAAAATGCGATTCCAATAGTTCAACTACCAGCGCGGAGGTGAAATGCTGGCATTATTAGGTACCCACACTGTACGCTTTTATGCAAATAACAATAGAGTCCACTCGTCGCTTCATGGACTGACTAGTTTTTATGAATATTATGGAGTGCCAAGCTTACAGTTTAGGTACCTAATAATAGAAAGAGTGTAACTGTCAACTGTGGCATGCCGACCGTGCAATGGCAGCATTTCACAATATAGTCCACCTTATAGCCGCCCGCCTTACTGTGACCACCCTGAAGCAGTACTGCAGTCCCTAACTCTTATACGAGGTGCAACTTGCAACACAAACGTGTTGTCATGGTTCACAATCAGGAAATCGGAAAGTCGAACAATTCGTAACGACAGAAATTATTAGTGAAAATGTTGCTTTTTTAACACGCCGATATAAACTTCACTTGTAACTAACTTACAATGTAATAAAATCTTAGAAGTCAATTTTAACCTAGTTGTAATTGTCGTATCGCAATGAAACTTTGTACTTATGTATATTTAGTTCAGATGACAACACTATAATTTGTTATTTTGGAGCTGATCTGATAACTGAGCCAGGAGGTGGATAGTGGAGCTCTTCAATGGTTACTAGCAAACCTCTCGAGTTTAGGCTCATATGATTCGATTTGACAAGTTAAATAGATTTGGCTTAGTAACGAGATGTTATTATATGACTGAAAAGTTTTATAATTTTTAGCGCGTAGTTAAAGCGTGTTTTTATTTTTTTACTTTTACTATTTGAACTTCTTATATCAGTTTTTCCAATAACCAATATATTAAAAGTGAATTATAATAACAGTACATTTTTACCGACACTTTGTATGTAAGTTTTTCGTACTATCCTAGTCTCCCTTTATTTTGTTCAGGTCCCTGGCTACCTCTGTGCCAAATTTCATTGAATTCAATTAAGAGGTTTGATTTTGAAAGAGTATAAAACAGACAGAGTTACTTTCGCATGCACAATATTAGCGTGAATTATAAGTAAAAAAAATATTGCGCCTTCTATGACTATATTTATTTTTCAAACGTAAATCGTACACTAGGAACAAAATATTTTTACAAGTATTGGGGGATATGTCTTCGAGGTTAAATCATATCTAAAATATTAAAGAATTCCGCATTATTTACGTTTTAAACAAATTGATATTTATATCAGCTGAAGAACATTTATCGTACGATGTTATCCTTGAGGAAAGGCAAGTTCAAGTACGAAACGGACAGTACGACAACCTACATATCATATTATAAAACATACTTAACATCTTAATGCGCGATCTTTTATGTGTTATATGGCCCTAAATTGTTTTTATTTTGGTGGCATTTTACATGATTTAGTTTGGTCATTGTACCTACACAAGAGTTAGATTATAAATAATAACCAGGACATGCGTTCTAAGTTGCCGCAAAACTCCCTGGACAGTCTTAACGAGGGAGCCGCCAAGGTGTTAGAGGTATGTTTGAAGATTACAATAATAATAATTATAAAAATATTCAATTCACATGACATTGGCAGAACTGTGGAGGAACATTAAATAAAAATAGCTAATTTTACTTAAGCGGAGTCAAAAGTAAAGGTACTTTTATGATAAGATCCTTGTGATTTTTATCAAAACGAGATACTCGTAGGCTTAATATAATGTGATGTGATCTAGGACTGACATTTGATCGTCGCTCGGCAATCCGGTTCAATACCACTTCTATTTATGTTTACTATATGGAAATTATGTGTTTGATAAAAAAATACCTCGCTATGGAAAGTTTATTGTTTTGTTTGTTTCGAAACCTAATGCATATTCAGTGTTGGACCTCTGATTTAAGGTCAAGTTCTGTAAATCTCCGTGTTTATTTCAAAAGTATTAAGCTAAAAGAGAGACCGTTAAAAGGATTTTGAAGTATAAGAAAGAGAGTTAAAAGGTTTGTTCTTAAAAGAAATCTCTTATCGTATCTAGTCGTGGCGCTACACTACACTCTACCAATGATATAAAATATAATATAAGCAACTGGATAATCCAAAAATTCAATATTTTATTAATAAAGCGAAGCAGCAAACAATGGTAATTTATATGCGCTATTGTACACCTACGCAGGATTAACAACACAATGGATGGTCCAATTCAAGTAATTACTAAGGCCATTTTTATCATTGTTTAGGTGACAACATTGACTTTAATATTTTTGTAATCTGTATAGAATAGCTTGACTTATTTTTTTTCTAAGATAACATTAATTGAATTTTTTGAATGATGAAAATTGTTTATGTCCGTTTGTTCCAAGTTAAGAAATAAACTAATTCCAAAGAGACCCGTTGTTATACTGATTCATATTAAAATTTTCCTGAAGTCCAACAATATTTTTCAAATCCTTGCAAGATTGCATTACATAGGTATATAATATAGGTACCTATCTAAAGTCTTAACGGTCTTATGTTATTTGAGTGAATGCTGCGATAAACTATTTAAATTATCTGTTAAAACACTGACATACACGTATAAGTTCGAATAAGACATGTACTACGTAAAGACGGTTCACTTCAATTTGGAACAAGCGTTCAATCTTGTATGAAATTTGTATACCTATATAAAACGCTTTGTTTTTTATATTTATCTATATATCTATCTACATACAATTATGCAGTAAGGAGAATATTACACTAAATTTTGAAGCAATGATGGTTCAGTGAAGGCTTGTACGGACTCCGCGTTGATCGACGTGAGTTCGAATCACTGCAATGAGCTTTTGGTGAAGGAGAATATCGTGATAAAACCACAGCATGCTGAGGTATTGTACTTCCTAATGCCCGCCTGTCTAGCTACTACCCTAAAGTTGAAAATCTCTTGTCAAGCACCTTATAGGCATGTCCCGGCAGATATACACACACTCACGAGTCAGTTCCCCACTAGGTTTAGCGTTTTATCAGCTTGGACTACATCTTTATCAGGTGAGATTGTGACCAGATGCGATAACCTATATAGAATTACAAAAAAGGAATACATACAAACAACTGTTCAAATCTGATTCAAACTGTTGAATCAAATTGAAAATAATTATCTAATAAAAATGCTATGCTACATTTCATCACTCTTTATTTGTTTTTAATAAAATATAAGTTATACCCTAACTTGCGATGGCACTTCAAAACAAGGCTTTTATTTATGTACAGGTTAAGAACTCAAAACACATAAAGAGCGATTGAAAGTTAGCTAAAAATATATTTTCTATGTATGTCGTAGTCGACTTGAAATAATAAAATTGAATAATAATTTACAGGAATATTCGAAAGACTCCCTACATTTCAACCACACGCTGCTCCACCGAGGTTACTGCGTCAGTGAGCGCTGTGCTGCGCTTGCGACAGAGCGTAACGCTTCTCTACGCTTCGAGCGCTGCGCTGCGCAATGGGGGAAAAAGAGAGGTTTCAAATTATCCTTGATGAAACTGCAGTACTGCCGTACTCATGCGCAAGAATTCGCTAGGACCTACAACTCCGAACCTATGGAACAAGGACAAAGAATATTCTTGGCTGTCATTGTGTTATTATTAACCGCTAATTGTTTGGGTACAGCGTACGATGTCATAGTGGGAGACGAAAGCAAAAGTAAGTAAAGGGATGCACTAATCTTATTCAGGATGTATTGAGTATAACACATTATACGAGCTAAGTTTGAAAATGTAATAAAATGCATATCATTTCCATTTTCCATCTTAGGTCATAATTTCTGGAAATTTCTCGTTAAGGGACTTCGTTATAGGGACGTAGTTTGCGATGTTTTTTTATCGTTATAGGTTTAGCGTTGTGGCCACAATCTAACCTCATCTTATATGACTATGTGGCCCAAAATACTAAGCCTAGTGGAAAAATGGCTCTCAAGTGCAGCTGCCGGAACACACCTATTGGTGCTTGGCGACAGATATTCAACTTGAGGGTGGTAGCTCGCCCGGCGGGTATTAGAAAAAGCACTACCACCATGCAAACCATGATGTCATGTGATGATATAACATATAATTGTTTTGACATCCAACTACTAAAACCACTAGCCCACTAAAGACAACGCGAGCGCGAGACGCAAGCCTCGGGGCGCGCCGACAACGAAACGAAACGGACGGGGCCAGCGAACCCCGCACTACTAAGACACGAACACGGCGGCGCAGCGCAACACCTGACCGGCTAACCGTACACCGCACAGGGCCCGCACTGGATAGCGGGCGTAGAATAAAGCATAATTTATATATTGTTTTAAAATTAAAAATAAGTCTTTGTTCCCAGAGAGTTGTTACCTGGTGGTTTGGTCTATACGATCGAACTGGCGAAGGCTGACGGCCACTTATGCCGATGGTGACCCTAGACTGACGGATCTTAATGTCGTGCAAGGTGTCAGGTACTTACTGAAATTATTTTCAATAATGACTAAATATAATATTAAGAGTTTATATATTCGTGTATTTTTAAGGCAGTAGTGGAAAGCCTTAAAGGCGATGACCGGGTCATTTAAATGCTGCTGGCTAGACACAAGCAAGGATATCCCAAGGAGGTTGATATCAGGCAGCAACCATTCGTAAAACACTGAGCTGAATCTCAGTTCACAACATGAAGTTAGAAAACTTGTGTTGCAGACCCTACTGGCACAACACCTAGAAAAAGATTACATAGAGTAAAACCCGCAGTTGTATATATCATTTGTAAGTGTTAAGTAATATTGAGAACATCTGTTCTCAGTTTATTTTACTTCTCACAAATCGATAGACAAAAATTTGTATATTTTCATAATTTATATTGTATAAACACTTGTTAGGAAGCTAAGTAAAATTGTGGCTTGAAAATAAGCTTTAGCTAAGAACCGAAATTGCAAAAATGTTAACCCTAAGATACCTTTCAGGGTACTCCTCATGGGCTTGACGATGGGCACCCACGCTGGCTGTATTCACGTTATGCTATATATATATAATCCTCGATTCATGGAAAAGGTACGTAGAGTGCTTTAGTTTTAGGATTTCGATAAAACTGATAACAACACGAATCTTATGACGTACAGTGTACACGATCGGTCAAACGACAAACAGCCATAAAGTTGGTCGCTCACTTACAACCATTTAAATCTATACTTCTATATATAATACTAGCTGTGCCCGCGGCTCCGCTCACGTGTACTACCAGGATGCTGTCAGTCGAGCGCACGCGCGGATTGTGCTGCCTCACAAATGATTATTGTGGTTTATCTTTACAAGATAGATATATGCTATTGCTGACTTATTTGTAGGTCTTTTTAAGATCTACATTAATGCATTACTACATTAATTTGTTAAATCTCTTATGGTTTACACAGCGTAAGCCATTTAATCGCCCCCAAAAACGTATTTTTTCAGAATTGATTCACCATTATCATTACTGCATTTTTCGTATGTTACTTCATGTAACAAAATATATCCTATAACCTGGCCAGATAATATATCTATGGTTTAAAAGAAATATCATGTAAATCAGGTTATTCGTTTTCGCGTGAAAAGGACATAACAGACAAACAGACAGAGAGACGTTATGTTTTATAATATTACTAGCTGGTCCTATAGACGTTGTTCTCTGCCCTTCCTAATAACCAATAACTCGACCACAACGCTACCTATCGCGTTCTTTCCCTGATAAATTTCTACAAAACAAAGACGAAATTACGCATTTTCATCATTTGAATTGTGAGTTATGGGTCTTGAGTTTATACAAAAATCCGATAGAAAAAGAACGTTCAGTTCTTCTTGAATTTGAGCATTTACCGGGAAACTTTTCTAATTTTTCTTGCCATAAAAACTTACATCGGATTAATACGAACATTTTAAAACAAATATAACTAGTTAAGTCGGTCCAGTCATTCTGAAGTGATGCGCTTACCAACGAACAGCATTTTATTTTTATTTAACTATATACGAGTAGATGTGCTACTAATAAAAACAGGTCGAGTTTGTATGTTTGCGGGAGGATAATCTGTGGAACTAGTTATCTGATTCTAAAAATATTACCTTGATAGAAAGTTACGTCAAGTTGATGGTTACAGATTATGTTTTACCTATTATAATTAACAAATACGAAATTGGAGGCGGTTAATAAGTCAAAATACTTTATTTAGTTGAAGCCCTTAAAAGGCACTTATGAACGTCAAAGCACTATCACTGGTTCTGAAAACATCCAAGAAATCGAGAAGAGACGACAAGAAACTCGATTGAGTTTATTAATATTATCATTTTTTTGTGATCTTTTTTAACCATGCAAATATTGTTTAAGGTCGTTCATTATATTTTTTAGTGAATGGACAGAGACGTAGTCACTTCCAGACAGTACCCCTTACGATAAAACTTGTTTTACATGAGCTTTGAAGTCACTGTTCGGCAAATCGGCGATGTGCTAAGAAAATTAATTGTAGAACTTAATAGGTACTTACTGTCTAATTTTTTTTAAATTTTCCTAATAAGTCTATAAGATGAGATGATTATTTTATTTTTCTAGTATGATGAATGTCGTTACAATTTCTATCTATTTTTTTCCGAACATACATTACATTTTCAAGGATGTATTGAGTAGGAAAAGTTAAGATAGTAAATTACAAAAATTTGTGCCTCAGTGATTCGCGAAAATATTTATACAAGGTGTGTCCCAATAGTATCCGACCTGTACCCATAATCCGCGCCAAAACGTCGGAATGACATTTATTAAGTACGAGCGTAACAAATGACTCTTCTTGAAGTCATCGGCTACCATGGCAACCGACGAGATTTGTTGTTTCTAGCGCAACGTGTCTTTACGTACATTGTCGATATAGCGTTCGTCGGATTTTGCTATCGTTGAAAATGATGGAGAGATCGGAACAACGAATTTGCATAAAGTTTTGCTATAAACTCAGAAAGAGTTGTGTAGAGACCATCGAAATGATGCAGGAGGCCTTTGAAGATGCTTGTATGGGCAAAACCCAAATAAAGGAGTGTACAAGCGATTCAAAAACAGTCGCACGAATGTTGATAGCGATCCGCGTTCTGGCCGACTTTCGAGTGTGATAATACCGAAAAATATCGAGCGTGTGCAACTCGCGATTGCGCAAAATCGTCGTTTGACTGTACGCGAGATAGAAGATGATCTCGGGATTCCGAAAACTTGTGTTTCGAGAATCCTGACCAAGAATTTGGGAATGACTCGCGTGCACGCGAAATTCATTCCAATATTGCTCACGGTAGAGCAGAAAAAGCTTCGCTTCGAAATCGCTCAAGACAACTTGGAAATGGTTATTGATGATGAAGATGTGCTCCAGAAGATTATTACCGGTGAGGAAACCTGGGTTTACGGTTATGATCCCGAAACGAAACAACAATCCTTACAATGGAAGCTACCATCTGAGCCACGACCGGAGAAAGCACGTCAGAGTCGGAGCAACGTCAAGTCCATGTTAATTGTTTTCTTCCATTTCGAAGGTGTCGTGCATCACGAATATGCACCGAGAGGTCAGACAATCAACAAAGAATTTTATCGCGAAGTTCTGAAAAGATTGCGTGACGCGGTAAGATGAAAACGACCGCGTTTTTGGGCGAGCGGCGACTGGCTCCTTCACCATGACAACAAGCCAGCGCATTCATCGAACCTTGTGCAACAGTTTTTAGCAAAACACAATATTGAACAACTCCGTCAGCCTCCGTACAGTCCAGACATAGCCCCCTGCGACTTATGGCTGTTCCCAAAATTAAAAATGCCGCTCAAAGAGACGACAGAGAGACGGTTGGAACGAATGCGACGCGTGCACTCATGGCCATTCCGAAAACCTATTACCAGAACTGCATCAGCATGTGGAAGCACCGATGGGAGCGTCTTGTTCAGTCGAAGGGTGACTACTTCGAAGGATGCCATGAGCTGGATGACGAAAAATAATGCCAGGTACAAGTCGGATACTTTTGGGACACACTATGTATAGCTTTTAGAGTTTGGCCACAATTTCACCTGATATTAAGATGATAACACGCTAAGCTTAGTAGAAGGCAGACTCTCAAGTGCAGCTGCCGGAGCACACCTATTGGTGCTTGGCAATAGACTTTTAATTTGAATGTGGTACTTGCCCAGGTGAGCCTTAGGAAATGTCCTAAAACCATGCCATGGTTTCGTCATGATGTTGTTTCACGTTGCCTTCACCGAAAACTCAAGCTCATTGTAGGGATTCGAAATCACGTCGATTGATGCTGCTCCCGTATACGCTACCGTTGATGAAAAAAAAATATGAAGACTAAATTGCGCCGTGTCACATTCTTCGTTTGTAGCGTTTTAGTCAAATTATCTCTCAGGCGACCCGGAGCGGCGCGGCGGCATAACTCGGCGGTGCGACGGCTACAACGCACATAAGCCGTATTAAATTATCAAACCATCCTTTTTCATACTTAAAGAATATTTATTTATTTTATTCGTTACTCCAACAACATTACATATCAAACATTAAACAGTATTATTATAATAACTAATTATAATAATAATAACTAACAATAGCAATAAAACAAAATTTTATAATAAGTGGACAATATAATTTGAGGAAATAAAATTATAAAATCATAATATGCTTTTATATATATATAGAAAAAAATATATATTGATAAGTATATATTTAATAAGTCGTATTGCTGATTTTTATTTTTTTAGGAACTAATATTCATATTAGTATACATAAAAGCCCCATTGCACCCAATCAAGAGAGTTGCTGATCAGATAGCAGTGTCTTAGACAGAGCCCATTCTAAACTAGACTGATATTGAAACGTGACGAACCAAAGTTAGAATCTGTGAAAGGATTCTCAGTGCGTCTGAAACTAACAGCGTGCAATCATCACTCGCAAATATGTGCTATCCAATTGATGTTAAATGATCAATACACGCCGAAGCAGCTCTACTCGTGTACCAACTACGCCCTTCGAGTCTGAGTAGAACAGCGTACTCACTGCTGTTATGACCGATAAAGTTACGGTTGTGCTTCCACAGTTCAAGTTTTAATATGCGCATTAAACGATGATCAACTCGGGCAGCGTATCAACGATATCTTCATTTTCAGATCAGCCACCATCCCGTCACAACGTTGTTCTTCAACGGTACTTCAATCGTACAAGTGTTCGTTGTCATTTCCAACTTTCTGCTCGCCTACAACATTCTAATACACTCCAAAGAATTCAACGTCAGTCTTAAATATCTACCATATTGCTTGATAAAGAGGTTTGTAAGGTGAGTCTTTTTTAAGAAACCATTAATCGCTTTATCGGCTGTGGAATGTATTCCGCCATTACAATAAGTGTCTACTCACTAGTTGTTAATAATAAGTCTTTAGTTCTGTCTGCACATTTATAATTTTTACAAACTCGATAGACTTTCTATATAAAGGCCACTGATAACGAAATTTCAATTTCGTGGCTGAGTGCCTTAAGCGCTCGCCCCCAAGCCCGGGTGAAGCTCTAAAAGCCATTTGAGGCTTCAGGGCCCTTATGGCAAACAGTATAGTCAGTTCGAAAAAAAAAATCAATTAAATTATCTTTGTTCGTTCGGTTGTTTCTATGTTCGGATTTAACCCAAAAACAACTTGACCGATTCTTATAAAATTATGCTTATGTCATCCGCCAATTGATAAACTATATATTTTCAAGAATACTTTTAGAAATCGTAAAAAGAACATATTTTTTATTAATTCTTAACCGATTATTTTAAGTTTTTAGAAAATTAATTAAAAAATATTATTATTAAAAAATAATAATAACAACTTAGTTTTAATACTTTCTGTCAGAATATTCCCAGTGTACATGCTGGTGGTAGGGTATGCCGCGACGTGGTGGCCTCAAGCCCGAGGGGGTCCGCTTTGGCCCACCACCGTGGAAGCCGAGAGTGAAATCTGCAGGCGCAAGTTCTGGGCACAGGCACTCTTCATTAACAATCTGGTGGAACCGCAGAACCATTGCCTCATACAGACATGGTTAGTAAATTTCTATACTCTCCTTATAATTATTTAATTTCAGATTTACTAGCTCACGATTGTGTTCGTGAAACTGCCCTCGCTGTGTTTATGTTTCAGTGACTGAATTAAAACTGTTAGGATATCATATAAATGTATCAAAATAATAGTTTTGATTTTACAATATAAATATTATGTTATCGCTATGAATTCCACAGGTTCCTGGCAGTTGACATGCAGCTTTACGTTGTTAGCTCGATTGTGACGCTCTCCATAATCCAGTTTCGGCTTCGAGCATTGCGCATACTCGGAGCGCTAATTCTGGCATCATGTCTGCTGAATGCTGGCCTCTCTTACGTTTTTGACTGGAAGGCACTTTTATACTTCGTGAAACCTGAGTAAGTTAAAATAAATAAAATGCGAAATAAAACAAGAATTAAAATACCGACGACGTCCGTTCACAAACTAGGTTTCATCCGACCGACCAGCTGCGCGCGCATCACATATATAAAGGCATAGACATACATAACTATATCTAACAGTTACATATTCTTAAGTTAATTCGCAGTCATCATACATCGTTAATAACGTGTGACGACCTGAAGACATTTTTAGAAACTCTCAATGAGGCTAATTCTATGTTTAATATTTATCACCGTTCAGAAACCTTCGAAACATGTACTACGGTATACCTTCATTCGCACGTCTCTATATGTCTCCATGGGGAAGCCTTCCAGCCTGCTTCGTGGGTCTGTTTCTGGCACACCTACACTACGAACTTCAGGAGAAAGGCTTCAAAATTTCCGCACACCAGGTATCTTCCATGGATTTTAAAGTTACTTTGAAAACTGTTGTTTTCAAAGAGTCTATAGAATGGTAATGTTTCTGTTAAAGCGTGGTTCATAACAATACATGTAGTCACAATCTAACATCACAATTCTCGGCGTAATAATAAATTGTAAGGGGCTCTTCACAATGTTTATAGTGTTCGCGTTCAAGTGTCGCGGGTAATTTGACATGGGTAACACAGTGTTACTACGCTCAATTGCGTCAATTTGAACCGATGATTGCGCCGATGATTATGTGTAATATTATAGTGATATGTCAATCGCACGAATCATTAACTATAATTTATTTTTTTACTTATCCCTTCATATTACATGATCTAGTGAAGAAATATAAGTAATAAATAATTGTCATCTTGTATAAATTTTACTGGTAATTTCGTTTTGTGTGAAGCAACACAGTACGTTCAAGAACTCCAAAATTACTGCCAAACACACCGCGCTGACCGTGGCACAGCGCCGACACCGGTCTGTCGACTCGTTCATTTTTCTCACTTAAAGTTCAATAAAATTAAATTCAATTCAAAATACAATTCAAGTTCAATTAAAGTTAATTATTAAATCATATTGGTTTGTTGATAGAAAGCCTTTAAAATATAACTTGTGACAAGTGACTATAATTATTATTAAGTGTAGAAATTATATTTTACAATTATATAGGTGTTGAAGGAATTGTATAAGTTTGAACTCACATTCTAGTACACCTACTCAACTTTGAACTTAATTCCTTTCATATTAGTTTTATTTATTAAATTTTGAAGTCACGCGCGGGCTCATGAACATATTATATATGCTATTTATTTTTATTTTATTTTATAGAATAATTTTTATTTAAATTAAATATGTGTATATAACAAAGGTGTAATAATGAATAAATATTAATACATGGGTATTATTTTCAAGATATACAATGTTTAAAACAACTGTTGTATTCTATCCGCAGTGGTTCAGAATACCGTACTACCTTTCAATCCCGTTGATAGTCGCTTGGATCCTGGCGGGTAACTGGGCACTCGACTATACTTCACAAGAATTCGTGGCGCTATTCGTGGCTCTCGAGAGACCTGTAATCAGCGGACTCTGTGCCATCGCCCTCTTCGGGTTATTCAACGGACTTGACCGTAAGATCATACATCATATTATTAAGTCTGCAAATAATTAAAACACCGTTTATAAAAGTCTTTATTTCCACAAAAGATTAATAAAACAGAAATACACGATGAACGTCACTTAATCGCATTCGTATTATGTAGCATATCGAGATTATCCATAAATAATACGTATTTTAATTAATTTCGTAAAATTCACTTCATTTTATTATATAGGTATTTAAAAAACTATTTTTTTTTCAATTTGACTATACTGTTAAGCTTAGGGGCCCTGGAGCCTTACGGCTTTTACAGCTTCACCCGGGCTTGGGAGCGAGCGCTAAAGGCACTCGGCCTCGAAACCAAGACAACAAGTTCCAAGGAAGCCAAAGTGGCTGAGCCTCGGCTTGGACTGTTGCCGTGTATGCCATGAAGTTGCGATCTGACTAATTCCCTATCCGTAATTCAAACTAAACTAACTATACATATATACATGTTTCTTCTCCCTGGGAGGAGGGAAGAAATATGTGTATAGGTATGTGTTTAGTAACCTGCCAATTGTTGTCTAAACTATAACTAGCTAAAAAAGAAAAAAGGTCCGGTCACAGAACCTATGTACCTGAGTGGCGTGCATGTATGTACAATGCAGTGTAATTAATGAGTGTATGTTGGTAGCTAGTGAATGTAGAGTCACTGTATCGCGCGAGCGGCTGCTTGGCTCAAGGGCTCTGTGCCGATGGATCGGACCTAGGCTTGAGTTGCCGCAGGTCGTGGCGAGTAGTGACTCGCGATAATTGTCGCGTTTCGGGATTAGTTATATTTCTGGAAGGGATACCATACTATGTATGACGAATTGCCCTTGTAATTTTTTGTGCTCGCCGGCTCCCCGCCGTGGGAGCTGGAGGCGGAGGTGCTCGCCGCCGTGTATAGATTCACGGCGGCGAGGAAGGAGTTAGGGGAGCCTCCGGCTCCCACAGAGGTTGAGGGCCTGCGGAGGCAGGCCCAGAATCGCGTGTTTGAGAGGTGGAAAGAGGACCTGGCAGATGCGCGCTATGGACGTTATACCATAGACGCCGTCCGCCCGGTCCTCAGACGATGGTGCGTCAGGGAGCAGGGCTCCCTGACGTTTAGGCTTGTGCAGGTGCTGTCCGGACATGGTTGTTTCGGATGGTACCTGCACAAGATAGCACGGAGGGAGCCCACCACTGCGTGCCACGAGTGCGGCGCTGCAGAAGATACAGCGCTCTCGCTTTGCGCGCCTCCTGCCGCCACCATAGCCGGACCAGGGGGGACGGGTCGGGGGGCCCGTCTTCCCATTGCACAGGTCCGGCAGATGGGGGGAGACAGTTAGGGTGTACCGAACTGTCTCCCATTAATGCCGGGGGCTCAGCAACTTGCTGGGCCTGCCGCTGGGGTGACGCGGCAAACTGAATGCCAAGTGCGAAGCCCGCGTCACCCCGTTAAGGCGGCGGATGGTACACAGTGGAGGTTTAGTGAGTAGGAGTCTCACATAACCACTCGTCCCCCCGGGCGGGTGTGTACCCATGAAGGGTTCCTCCACGTTAAAAAAAAAAAAAAAAAAGGTCGTGGCGAGTAAAATAATCTCTCAATCCTCTCGCTTAAATCCTCATTATTGAAGAGGAATGGAATGTTCTCCACGAACCTCACACTTAATAAAGATTTTACAAATGTAGAGATGAAGAAGCTTAGAAATTTAGGAAAGTTTGCAATATTTATTGTAAGTATTTCCGGGATCTTTTAACGCCCTTTTGCAAACAATGGAGCCCTTGAGAATATTCTTGGAAATTTCGTCTCTATTTGAATCATCGAAAGTCTGCATTCTCGAATAAGTAAGCATTGTATTATGTGGTAGGTAAGGTTTAATAAGAGCGTGTTTCTTCAGACATCCTCAAGGGTTTCTTCAGTTGGCGAGGATGGCACGCGATGGGCCGCATGTCGCTCTCAGCTCTGATGATACATTGGTGTGTAAACGTGACCATAGCGGCTTCTAGGCCTTACCCGATCGCTACCTCATTACTTGATGTTGTAAGTATATCCTTAATATATGTTTATACTGTCTTGCCGATTACGTTGACTACACGATACCACTTTACCACAAACTCACCTGTTGTGTGTGACGATGAGGTTGATGTTTGTATCAAGTTAAGACAAGAAAGGGAATTTGTTCTTTAGTGCAGCTTTCATAGCACACTGATGGGAGCTTGGTGACATATTGTAGCTAGCAGCTAACCCCGCGAGTAATAAGTATTGCAGTGTACTTTTATCGAAAGCGGATCGGATTTCTCGAAGTGGCATCATTTATATACCTTGTATGTAATTTATCCGCCTCGCTTATAAATTGTTATTATAACATAAAATTACATTTTACAGTTAACAGATTTCATGGCGACTGGCGTATGGACATATTTAATATCTATACCTCTCACACTGCTGGTAGAAATACCCGTTCAAAGGTTTGTGTCCGCGTTCATGTACTGACCACTCTGCGGGAACTCTTCAAGGCGAGATAACCTTCAAAAATGATTACATAAGGAATTCAGTCACATTCGCTTACAATTTAAGAAAATTGTAAAAGGAGTTCAGGATTAATCTTGATGTTACATTTTTATGTTAAGAATTTGTAGTACCAGTAGTGAGTACCCACCAATATGGTGCTTGAAGTCTATTTGTATTAACTTGTAGTGAAATAAAATTACGAACAAAAGGCAATCTGAATCTCAAATGCTCAATTTCAAATATTATTAATTCGGCGGACAAATAACTAAAAATACTATATAAAAACGTTTTTACGAATAAGACCGCTTAAACATTATGGAATTCTGATTTAATTGAATATTTAACTAAATAATAAAAAGTGAAAATTCTTTGACGATGTGTAAATTTATTTCAAATAATAAAAATATTGATTAACTTTATTCGCCTTTGTCGCGAGTTAAATGTTGCTCATCTATCTATCTTTATTTATTTAAGTACCTATTTTACGATAGGATGATATTTTAATAAACTGTATCTCAGATTTACAAATAAATTTGATTTTACAAAAATTACTTAAACACTGACATTTATATGTCAATGTTATAGTTTATGATTTATAAACTATAATTATTATTGTTATAATTTATATGTCTTTGTTATGTACCTATATTATACTTGTTATTATTATTTAAATATGATTTATAATTTAACAATATATTGTCAAATTACAGTGCAATATGTTACTATTTATGTAATAAAAAAAAAGAAACATTAGTGTCCTGTCAAAAAAAGGAATTAAAAAGCAACAACAGATTATTAGGTTAATCTGTATAACAAAGAGATAGGTCATTCTTTTACCCGCTAATTAAACAGATAAATAAAATTGTCATTGCAGTCAGGGGACGTTCTGTGGAACACTTTTTAATCTGAGAGACCGTGGAAAACTTTTTAATCTAAGAGGTCTCCCGACTGCAATAGCATATTTATCTGTTTCCTTTCGCTTTGTATATATATATTAACTAAAAAGACTTGATTTTTGACTTTTTATTCATTTTTTAATAGGACAGTAGTGTTTTTATTTAAATTGATTTTTTTTAAATATATTGTAGTGAATCAAAGTTTCAATTTTATCAATTAAATCCATATTGTAAAAATTTAAGTTTTTTTTTCACATTTCAAAATGTAGGCATGCAGCCGACATTTTGTTTTTTTAAGAAAAAAAATAGCCAATGTCACTCGGGATGATGTAAGGATTCTAACAAAACAACATACATCGTAAATCCAAATCTGTTCGGTTATTTAAAAGTTATGGTGGAATAAAGTAACTCACATACACGTCCCCTAAAGTTTTTACACTCCTTTTTTGGGGATAATCGTGTAAAAATGGGTACATTACATTTCAGTACAGAGTACATTATATATACTGAAACTATAATCGACAATTCGGCCATAACTTATCAAGCGAAACCAAATTAGCGCATGCAATTTTTTCTCGTAAAAAATAGCAAATATCAGTTTTACATTTTATTTTTCTTTTATAATTTTAGTAAGGCTTACAGACTAATATTACAATAAAAAAGAGATAAAATAAATAATAAAATAACTATCTAAAAGCCTCCACCTTTGGATAACTAAATAAACGCTTTAATATTAATATATCAAAAAGGAATAATAGAATAAAGTTTGAGAGTCGGAACACAAAACAGTATTCTTGAATTAGCAAAGGTTTTACTGTGTTTAAGCTGGTGCAGAAGAGATCTCTGTTCAAGTTGAAAGGCGGTGCATTGTAGCTCCTAGAACTTCGTATAATGTAAGCAATTTGTCTGGAATTAGTATTGGCAAAAGGGGTTTGTAGCAGCGATCGCTGTCTGCAACTTAGTCCATCAGTGCGAAGCAACATTTTAGTAGAGTAAACCGGTATAATCGCCAACTCATTATAATACATGATTTAAAATTTTAAGAGAAGACATTTTTAGTGCCCTTTTGATTTCAAGCTAAGCATAGTTTGTACTATGCTAAATAAACAGCTGATACAGGTGTAGGTATTTATTACTGCATCACGAGGTCCTTATTTTATTTAACAATCCTGGCATATATTATAAGAATGCTAAAGTAACTTTGTCGGTATGTTTGTTACCTTTTCACGAAATAACCTCTGTACCGATTGCAATTTTTGGCATAGAGGTAGCCTCGGACCTGAAGAAAGACCTAGTATGAAAAATACTCGACGAGGTCGCCGGGAAAAGGCTAGTTTGCTTATAATGTAAGTTTTTTTTTTCAATCTAACTTTACTGTTAGCCTTGAGGGCCCTGAAGTCTCAGAAGGCTTTTACAGCTTCGTCTGGTTTAGACCATAAAGTAAGTCGTCATGCTACACACATATGGTATTACAAATTAAACTGATTAGACTATAAGTACTTATTCTGATGTCCCCTGGATTTAATTTCACAGAACAGCTCTAATAAACTTTTACTAATGTGTACTTATATATCCTAATAAGTAAAACACAAATAAAGAAAAAGCCATGAAAATAACTTGAGAAAACTATGACGCTCTTAAAATGTTTTCGTAGGATCGCAGTCGAACAGAACATTAATTACATTGGCAGAGACATTTTACGTAATATTCGGCATTTTATACTTTGATTATTATTCCCAAGTAAATTCCGAATAATAGCATGAAATATGAACTTGCTTAAGTTGCTTACAATGAATGCCATACTTGTAGCTTGGACTTTATTTAAGGAGCATTGACACTGGCAAATACGCAGACGCGTAATTAAAAAAAACAATTTGCAAATGACAGATTTGACAGATTACGTCGCAATCTGTCACGCGTGACTTATACGGGTTTTCTGGTGATTTATTTTTGCAAAGCAAACTTTCCATCGTATCAGTGGTTTCTATTACGTAATTAGCGCAAGTAAGATCAAGTGTTATAATGGGAAGCCATCATAGTCATGACTCCAAGTCGGGAGGTGAAGGGAATGCGAGCGGTACGAGTACTCCTCGAGGTTCACAGAAGGGCGCTGGGTCACGGTCAGGGTCCGGAGGCGATCTTCAAGGGCTTCCAGAGAGGCAGGACAAACCGCCTCCGTCAATGATTCCCGTGGAAAAACTCGGCAAGGTGAGATTAATTAGCGAGGTCACGATGCTTGTTAGTTATGACGTTTCTCCACTTGAAAGTTTGTTTTGATTTGTACTGATAACAGTTACACATCGGTGATAAAAATAGCAAATACAATCTGATGATTCAGCAACGTCTCACACCAGTATGAATAAAACAATTAAGCTTTTTAAAATATCAACAATAATAATACCAATCAATTTAAGTAATATAAGCTACTGTTTTGGAATATAAACTAATCCTATTTAAATTGTAATAATTCCATAATTTATTTAAATTTATTAAGGTAATTTTATTTGCCAGTTAATATTTTGCTTTTAGTAATTCTTAAACGACTCTAAATTTTATCTTGTATCCAATGTTTTCAAGAGTCTTATTGAGTGATCTTATTAATGAATGATCATGATATAATATTAAAAAAAAACATATAAAAATGTATGTCCAAGCCCGGGTGAAGCTGTAAAAGCCGTTTGAGGCTTCAGGGCCCTTATGGCTATTGTATAGTCAGTTCGAAAAAAAGAAAGGTATGTCTGTGTAATTCAAAATGAATACTTCAAATAATTTAATACAATTTATAATATCATTACTTTTAAATAGTTTAAAATTTTATAAAATGTTTTTATGACCATTTCATTCTAGTCTCTGGATTTATATGAAAACAGTTTTGTGTTCTTATTATATCAATACAGATCCAGAATCCAGGATATCTAATGTCATCTTCAAGTAATATAAATTATATTATTTATACTGAATTATAATCTAATATAAATTGAAAAAAGAAATAGTACAAATTATGGGTGTACTGTATGTATGGTGGGCCAAAAAATAAGGGTTTTTTTAGTTACCATGAAAATATTGTCCACCAAGACGGAAACAAAAATTTTGGTTTGAATTTGTTTGGTTTGAGCTCTTTATATGAATACAATAAAAATATGATATTTTATGTTTTTGAGCCATTATTTTGTAATAAACTATGAAAAATTTTAAAAGTCATCATTTGCCATTTGAGATTGAACTTTAACCTCGAATAACTTTTAAACGAGTCGACTAAGCAAGAAATCATATTAGTTCTTTTTGTAGATTGTTTAATTCTCTACAAGTATATGTTTTCAATTTCACTGGACGATAATTCCTTCGAGAGCATGAAAATTAAAAGAAAAACCTGTGTTATTTAAATGGAAAATAAGCAAATCACTATGAGCCACCTCTTAGTATTAATATTAAGAGCTCAAACTTTATCAGAACTCTTTTTTCGTCATCTTGGACAATATTTCCATGGAAACTAAAAAAAAAAAAAGTTGTTTTGGCCTATCCTAGTGACAGGAGTTGTTGCCAGATTTAGCCAAACTAATTATTTTGCAAGTGAAGAGAGACTGAAGAAGTCACATAAACGAAAATGTGTAACGTATTTGGATGAATGATTTAGAAACGCATAGGAGTTTGTATGTTTGGATGTATGTTACTTGATTACGCAAAAACGCCTTTTTTTAACGTCGAGAAACACGTCATGGTTGCACACTCGCTCGCGGAATCGAGTGGTTTTGTGAGACTGCTACTCACTAATCTCCACGGTGTACCATCCGTCGCCGTGCGGAATAGCCTGAGCATTCCACCGTGTCGCTCAGTGGCTGTCCCGGCTAAATGCCGAGCCCCGGCGTTGAAAGGGCACCGAACTGTCTTCCCATCCGCCGAATCAGTGCAAATGGAAGACGGGCCCCCCTAACCGTTCGGCTAAGGCGGAGAGGGCCGCTAAGAGGAGGACATTACGTCATCACCTATTATCACTCACATCAGTTATGATTACGATTACTTTGGGGTTGCTTTTAAATATATCATGGAGTGACTGCTTAACATCAGACGGACTTTATGTCTGTTTGCTACCTACTTCATAACATAAAATATACTGTTTTGGTATTTTAAAGCTACACAGAATAAGTTTCCATACTAGCCATGCAGCCGCCTGGACCAGGACGAACAATAACGACACAATCACACGAGAATTCTGTTTAAGTAGAATAGAACAATTTGTCTTAGCGGTCGCGGTTCGCGGTTCCTGACATTTTATTATAAATATCTACTTATTGATAATATTCACATACAAAAGTAATAAGTATCAAAGATAATAACGCACAACGGGGAATCTTGGTTACGTTGTCAAAAATATTTTGTTTCTATGAAATGTCATGGTAACTCAAGATACGAAATATCTGTTCCATACAAAATATGCCTGCCCGAGGATCACATTAGCTTGTGAAATTATTATAAATAAACTTTTACTTGTCACTTACAATTAATTCTTGTTAGAGAACAAGACTGCATTATATAGTTTATCGTGTGTAGTATAAAATAGCAATAAAGTAAAACGCTTTTACAACAACAAAACTCTTATTTTTGTCTCTTACAAAACGCGTATATTGAGTCACTTTCAATAATTTTGTCAGAAAACACATTGATGGGGTTTTCGTTGGAAGTAACTTCCATTCTATTTTCCTTCCCACAAAGGGCGCGACGGTGAAAAGTTTTTTTTTTTCAATAAATTTGTTTGACCCACATACATCTGTGACTGACGTTACAATATGATTGTGAGACACTAGCTGTGCCCCGCCGTTTCACTGGCGTATAATAAAAAAAAAATAACACAATATTTTTAATAGACAATATTTTTATCGGACGGCCAGGGTTATGCCTTACACTCACACGGTTCGTTCTCAAGCCCGTTGAAGCTGTAACAGCCGCAAAGGCTCCAGGGCACCTAAGGCTAACCTATAGTCAATTGAAAAAAAAAACGACTCGTTCGCGACACTACTGCTAAGTCATAGGCCCGAACCGATTGTTGAATTATTTTAATTTTCTATTATCTCCTAAACTATGCGTTCAAATAAAATGCCATAAAAGGCAAAGTCGTTCGTAAGGATTAATATACCATGCCTAATAATAATGCTGTAAAATCAATTTTCAATAAAACTTTGTTACAAAATACCTTATTGTAGCGTATGTATTAGAGTTAGGCATATGGTATCGCGGACTTTCTTTAGATGTACCAAGGAGCAATATTTTTGTAGATCATTGTATTTACGTATCACTAACCATTACGCCAGCGCACGCGGATAAAGCAGTTCGGGAACAATGTTGCTTCCGACTTACTTAAAAAAAATCAATATTTAAGGATCTGAGAGGTGTAGTCTAATGCTAGATAGCCTATACTGTTCCTCGTGAATCTGAACATCATATTCATAAATAATTTTTCGAATCCGACTGGTAGTTGTGTAGATTAGCGTGTTTAAACAAACAGACAAAAAAACTCTTCCGTCTTATTATTAATATAATCTATACTATTGTATAGATTATGTGCCACTGAAGAAATAAAAACGAATCGTATCAAATCATAATCAAGGAAAAATAACGATTCGTTGATGTGTGAACGAGCCCTTACGTATTTTTGCAAGAGCAAAGCGATAGCTTCTATTTTAAGATGTTGGCTTCGAAATGGCAAATTCATATTATGTACCAGGCATAGGCGTACCAGAGGAATTTAGCGCGCTAAATATTGTGCTTCGTTGTACTCGGTCTGGTTAGACGCTCCTTCCAAATAAAAAAAAGTTGAGGGACAAAACGGTTTTAAAGTTTTTACACAATTTTGAAGTTGATCCGATATGGTTCTACAAAACTCCATCATTAAAAAAATTGATATCCGATGCGTGGTTATGTATCGATTAAAAAGTAATTTTTGAGTTAAAACGTCAGGAAATTATATTTCTGCCATCTTGGATTATTGCACGATAATTCGTTAAACTTACGAAGACGCTAATGTGATAACTGTTTATTGAGACAATATACAAAGCTTCAGTACGCGGTGTTTCGTAGCGATAGATGCAAATGCGGCCTTATAATTAGAGATAATATTTTGTTTAGCTATCAGTAGCAGTCGTGCTGCACGTCTCAAACTGACAAGCACACTCCTGTAATAATTAATCAAACTTTTATTAATATATATTTTTTTATCGGTTATACGTTTTGCAATGTGGCCACAATCTAACCTAATGTTAAGTGACGATGTGGCCCAAGATGGTAACACGCTAAGCCTAGTGGAAGACTGGCTCTCAAGTGTAGCTGCCGAAACACACCTATTAGAAAAAGCCCTACCACCATGCTATGGTTTCATAACGATGGTTTCCTGCACCGAAAGTTCACGCGCATTGCAGGGCATTGCACTTTTAAACGATTATTTACAAACTAAAAATCACCCAATTTGAGATTATAGTTAGTATATTATGGGCAGTAGGTACATCACACGAATTTGCGATTATAAATTTTGCGATGTTAGGAGAGGGATGCGCTTCTAGACATCACTATCATTCATGTAATTTCCTTGTATCATCAATGTAAATTCCTTGAGCTTAATGTCTAGCAAACCGATAATGTGCTTAGGAAACTTGTTGTAGAACATAATCTAATCATCTAAAAATCTTTTGTCTTACTAAGTATAAAAGACAGGATTGCTATTTTAGTTCTTGTATTCAGACTGTGTCTGTCGTCGCAATCAATATATATGAAGTTGCTTGACATTGAACAAGTAATCGCCTGTCAATACATGACTGTCTGCGCATCAACTAAATAATGCAATGTGCATTGCGCAAGGACGCTGCGTTGCGTGCGCTAACAACACGGGCGCGGGGTGAGATACAAACGCACGCATATCCAGCCTGCCTTGTTCCCCCTCGAGACAACTTGTGTACCTCACCAGAGCTCAGATCACTCAGAACTCCCTTCCCCTTGCCCTGTGATACCGTAGACCCAAATATCAGGGAACTGAGTTGGTGAAGTTTCGTTGCGTCGCGAACAAAATCAAACGGCTTCTTTCAATTCCGATCATCAAAATCTATAACTATTGATCGGTGATCCTATGTAACTAGGTATGAACCAGTTTTGCTTACGCAGCTACGTTCTTAAACTTTGTTAGAAGTTTTTATTATAGCTTTGTGTGTGAACTGTTATTATCCAATTACTAGTACTTATTAAACTGAATTCAAAAATTTCAGGCAAGTGTTTCTGTTTCATCACGTCAGTTGAATGTCATCTTAGATTGGTAAGTTTCTTATTAAATTGGTTACAGGTTTCAATAAAAGAGAAGAGACTTGTTACGGTATTTCTTTGCGATAACTTAAATACCTATACGACAATGTACCGTGCACGTTTGCAAATGATTTTAGCTTTTACTCATTTGTATATCGAAATGATAAATTTAACTTTAAATATAAATGATTAAACAATTATTGATACACGAGAAATTGTATTTTATTGGTTTAGCGATTGATGAAAATCTTACCTGCTTACACACTCACTGGTTGAAGTCTAGGTTCTGGAATCACACTAATAAAAGCCGCATAATATATTTTCAATATTTTGAGAAGACCCAGAGCATTACAAATGTTCTAGCACCATGGTGTAGCTGCAGAACAGGTTTTACCAGAAGCTTTGCTCATTTATGATAAGAACGGCTTTTAATACGGTGGTCGGTCGTCGCAATTATAATTTGATACAATATTTATTTTAAATAACAAGTCGGAATATTTTTACCGTTACTCTGGACAAAATAAACAATTTTTAATCGGACTCAGTAATCACTGAAATTTATTATTGACGTAATTAATCGGAGTAACTCTGGGAGTAATCAATTACGAATTGCGAGATATCGATTTCGAACTCCACTGAGTTTACTATTTACGATAGAGTGCAATTTACTAATACAGTAACTGTGTAGCTAAAAAAAATTTGTAGATAATTAATTGACAATCGTTACAACTAGTCGCGTAAAAAAAAACTTTAGTATCTCGCGTGTTAGAAGTCAAACTCCTTGGGTCAACTCATGTTACCGTAACTAGAGGAAATACTACTTATAGACAGTACGCATTTTAAAAGGGAGAGAGTAGAAACGATTCACCTAGTTGGCTGCTGTCACCCCTGGGCAGGAGGACCTTTAGATACCAGCTTGGACCATTTGACTCGCCGTAAGGACGAGCTGTGAGAATCGTCGTCGATCCGAAACTCACAAACGGTACCGAAGCCTTAAGTTTGAGGAGAGATCTTGCCTCTTTATGCGTGTTTTACCGTTTGTGTAATGGGTTGTGTTCCGAGTAATTGTTCGGCATGATGCCAACGGCTACCTTTCACTATCGCACCGTTCTCCATCGGCAAGGAGTTCATCCTCACACTTTGGAACCTAAATGGTCGCGGATAGACCGATTTCAGAGGAATGTCTTTCCGCGAACGCTCCGGGTGTGGAATGAGCTCCCTGCTGAGGGTTTCCCAGGGGACTACAGTATGCGGTGCTTCAAAAAAGGAGTAAATTGATTTTTAAAGGTTCTCCAATGCACATGTGATGCTTCTGGTATTGCAGGCGTCCATAGGCTGCGGTGTCCGCTTACCATCAGGCGGACCGCACGCTTGTTTGCCACCGTCGTGGTATAAAAGAACATTATTTATTTTCAACAGCTGGTTGAAAGGGGGAAGCAGTTCACTTATCGTCTGAACCAATTCAATTTGCGTAAAGAAGTTTCACTTCAAAGCAATTGAAAGTTTTACACGGTCGCGGATCGTCTAGGAGTATGAAATCAAAGTATGTATGTGTGTGCACGCAATTTATCGTATAATTTGAATGCATATCGTTCATAGCTACTCTGCAATCTAATCACTAACTTGTCATTGATAAGAGGTTAAACTAATTCGTTGTTTATATTTTTATTATCCGCGGTCAGTCTCTCTCAGACGTTCGTGTAGTTATGTCAAAAAAACTGAATCGTTGGGCGCCCGACCTCAAGAATCTGCATTTAACGATAGTTGGGGTACAAGTTACTAGGATCAAGAAAGGGGTATCTGCCACTCCTACTTGCAAGGTGCGTTGTCATGAACGAGTGTTCCGTTGTGTATTAGGGTTCTTGACCTATAATAATAAAGAAAAGAAAATCAAAATCATAAATTCTTTATTCAATTCAAGCCCCAAGAAGCAACTTATCGTTAAAACACTATCACCGGATCGGAGAACAGCCGGCAAGAAACTCTACTGGGTTTATCATTTTTTACTGTATAAATAATTGACAGCATTTTGGCAGAACCTTATTCAGATGGAGCCAAGATGTTGTATGACCTTGTAGTGCTAACTCATCAGCGACTCTCTTGATGTGATGATATAAAGGATGGGGTACAATGGGACTGATATATTCGGTAGAATAAAAGTCCCAAAAACAACAAAAAAAATATGTTAACAGTTTTTAATAACTAAGTATATTATTTGAGTTAATGTATAGAGAGAGAGAGAGAGAGTCATTTTCAGAGATAATTATCATTCATATAACGATCCACCCTACAATAATCTTTTGACAGTAAAACTTGCTTGACATAGTTCTTAAACTCATTGTCTGGCAAATCAGTAATGTGCTTCGGGATCGTATTATATAAACTAACCTTTTCAGGTAATAGACCTAAAAAAACAGTTATTGGTCTTATAAAGAAAGTGGCGTTATTGTGGAAAAGATGTCCCGAGTGTATCCTTTACACTAAAATTTTATGTTTCAGTGTAGTTAAACATTTTTGATAATAATATAATGGCATAATAATTATTCAGTAAAATCATCTTATTATCGGATACTTACCGTATAATTACTTTATCAAGTCTGTTATCAGTTACAAAATCAGTGTTTTATTTATCTTGAAAAGTAAAATTCGGTTATAGCGGATTTGGCAGAGAAGTATTGATTATTTTCTTCACATAATTGTAATAAAGTTTCACGATACAAATAATTTAAAAACCTATAACATTGAATTAGTTTAGCAGTGTGATCTTGACACTTGAGGCCTTCATAGTGCCGCATCGCTTCGATGCTTTAGGCTTGGTAAGCAAGCTTTATATCCTTATATCCTTACCTTTTGGCGGACACTAATTGTCATTTTAGCTAAATTGAAATTGATTAAGATTTACAGTCCTCGGTAATACTGCTTAGCTATTAATTAGCTATCTACCTAATTTCAGATCTCTGGGGGAACCTTAACGAATTTTTAAGTTTCTTTATAATTATTAACGGGGGAAGATACTTTTTGTTATTAATTTAACATAATAAATTAATTATTAAGGTAAAATAATTACATTACAATTATTTATCAAGTTTTATTAAAATACCAATGGGCAGTGTTGGTTTGCTTAAAACGGATACGAATACTGATAAAAGATATGGGCGACAGGTTTAGTTCGTTGATTGATTTATATTATCTACTTTATAAAAATCCCCTAAACATTTAAAAAACAACTACAGAACACGTGAACCAATTAACTGATTAAATTTTAAAGACATTGTCTTCGCTCATAATTTTATGTAGGAAAAATGTTGATACGTTTGAACGACTTGTAAACTACAGGCACAATTTGAATACCAAATAGAAAAAAAATCAATCTTTTAGACTTACCAAATCAAATAACACTTTTTTTTAGGTATTTGCATTACGTTCTACAATAAAATTCGTTCAAGGATCATATGCTGTTAGCCTTAGGGGCTCTGGACCCTTTGCGGATTTTACAGCTTCAGGAGGCTTGGGGGCGAGTGCTTAAGGCACTCACCGGCGAAAGCAAGGCAACAAGTTCCGAGGGTGCTAATGTGGCCGGACCTCGGCTCGGACTGTTGCCGCGTATGCAATGAAGTCGCGATCTGTCTAATTCCCTATCATTAGAGCTAAACTAACTATACATATATACGAGTATATGTTTCTTCCCCCTGGGAGGAGGGAGTGTATATGTATTTAGTAATCTGAAAATGTTTGTCTAACTAATCTAACTAGGCAAAAAAGAAGAAAAAAGGTCCCTTACAGAACCTATGTACCTGTGTGACGTACATGTGTGTATGATGCAAGTTAATGAGTGTCTGTTGATAGCTAGTGAATGTAGAGTCACAGTATCGTGCGAGCGGCAGCTTGGCTCAAGGGCTCCATGCGAATGGATCGGAAGATCATCTAAAGCCAGTTTTACTGTCAATGGGCATTATTATAGGGTGGATAATTACGTTAATGATAGTGATGTCTGGCAATGATTCTTTCCTAGTACATCCACTAAAAATTAAAATTAAAGACTATAAACCGTACTTATATAGTTCTTTTTTTTATAAGCCCTATCGTGTTTCTTACTGGCTCTTCTCAATGACTGGAATTTTCCAAAGCGGTGGTAGTGTTTTCGCCTTCATAAGTACCTTTAATTTATGTCCTCACTTCATGTCGGTAGAGCAATCGCCACATTTCTCTATCATCTGCCTTTCTTTTGAACTCTTGATACGACACGACTTCCACTTTATCCATCACTTGTTAGAAGAAGCTTTGTCTAGGTCTTCCTCTTCCTCGCTTTCCTTCAATATTTCTTTCTAAAATTATCTTGAAGAACTTGTGGTGGCCTATTCCAAAGTTCCCAAAGTTTGGAAGTGCCTTCTGTATTGTTGAATTTTTGAGTTGAAATGAGTTGAATTGTGTTGAATTGAGTTGAATAAAGTGTTTTTGATTTTGCCCTTATTTGATTTTCATGTTTATTTGCATAATGTCACTTTGATTTAATTGCCTAATTATGTCCGTTTACACTTAAACTGCGCGTGTAAATCTAGTGCATTGCGTGTGAGATTTTTTCTGCAGAATTTTCTCTTTCATATAGGTAGGTACCTAACTTTATTTAAATACGTCATAATATGTCATGGTATGTGGCTAGATCAAGGAAATGTCGATCTAATACCCTTGTAAGTTCAGTACAATGACTATTACTACCATTACAATAAGTCACCAATCAGATTGTTTTCCCCATGTTCCATATTCAAACACATTTATTAATATTCACTCCATTATTTGAAGATTACAAAATCTGACCTTACCATTAATGTTTTCTTTTTACGGGCGATGGAACGAATTATATTGTCATCTAAATATGGATGACGAAACCAATTTAAATATGAATATGTAATCATTAGGTTTTAAAACGCACTATCGTTATTTTCAAGTAGTATTATAAAAAAAATTAAATGGTGTTCTTTTTACTTTATCTTAAGCTTTGATATATCAATCTTTTTAATAAACAGTTTTGTATTTTATTTTCAGTTGTTAGCTCAACGTTCACAAAAAGAAGATGGCGTCAACGGAGTCACCGAAAAATCGTTCACAGTAAGCATTTTTGTCTTTATCTGAATAAAGTATAGTTTTAGGCCCTTATATAATACCTACCTAACTAGCTATTATCCTCAAGTCGAAATTTTGTCCTCAAGCATCCATCGGTTTGTTCTGAAAGCTGCATTTGAGAATCCTCTCTAGGCTTAGTTTATTATTATTTTTTAAAGTATCACCAGTACTTTGATCATTATAACCCTATATTCTTACCGTTAAAAAATATACTTTGAAATATAATGTTCGAAGAGAGCTCCATACATTACATTCCATAAACCATAACTATACCATAAAATACTCTTTGCAGAAATACTTGTTTCCCATGTACCCGGAACTGGCCAGGCAGTTCTACAAGTACATCCACAGGATGGGCAAGTGTAAGAACCGGCATATCCCCCTGTCAACGTTCAAACTTCACTGCGAAAAGATCCTCAGTATGTTGGACGACACCGCCATTATCGATACATACGTCAGGTAAGTAAATCATCAGCTGCTTGATATAATGTTTTTATAATCACTTTTTACTCATTTTAACTAATTTTTACTAATTTCCTAGCTCGTTATCTATTTTACTCTTCATATTTTCCAGCTGAAGGAATAATGTTATCTAATTGTATGTGAACTGCGATATGACTTCTTTTTTTGATAGATCTGTTAGACAAAAAAACGATAGCTAATCTCAAATGCAAACAATCTTAGGCTAAAAGCAGATTGCAAAAGCACTCTGGAAGAGAAAAAGCAATATGCTGTGATGAGAGCTTTTTGACGGTAAGGCTCTCCTCCAAAAGATCGTACCCACCATGTGATCACTTGGAACGGAGCTTTAATGCCATAAATGAAGCCATCGCACTAACCAAATGCCGGAGCCAGCAATGTGGAGTTTTTGATGAAGAAATTTTCAAACGCCTCGCAGGCTCTATAAACGCTGTATGTTCAGTGCTTCATTATTATCTTTTAGCGGTAGTACGGTCGAGTGAATTGATTAATTTATCTTGTATTTCTACTTACAATTATTTCGATTGTATCTCTTGTTAATTTGTAATTGTTGAGGTGGAAGTAGAAACTGCTTTCCATAATGCTGATTACTGACTAAGTTTCATTGATCACAAATGCTCCCTAAAATTTATTAAATACAAAATTACATTAATTAATTTGTCTATACTAATATAATAAAGCGGAAGAGTTTTTTGTTTGTTTAAACACGCTAATCTCTTTAACCTCTGGTAGTTACCAGTCGGATTCGAAAAGTTCTTTTTGTATATGATAGCCAGATTCACGAGGAATAGTATAGGCTATCTAGCATTAGGCTACACCTCTCAGCTAGATAAATAAGTCGGAAGCAATATTGTTCCCGAACTGCTTTATCCGCGTGCGCTGGCGTAATGGTTAGTGATACGTAAATGCAATGTTCTAAAAAAATATTGCTCCTTGGTACATCTAAAAAAAAGTCCGCGATACCATATGCCTAACTCTTATACATACGCTACAATAAGATATTTATAACAAAGTTTTATTGAAAATTGAAAAGTGATTTTTGAGCATTATTATTAGAAATTGCATATTAGTCCTTACGAACGAAAGTTACTTCATCATCAAGACAATTTTATGTAGATAAACTTTGCCCTTTATAGCATGTTATTTGGACGAATAGTTTAAGAGATAGTGTAAAATTAAAATAATTCAGCACTCTGCTCGAGTCTATGAATATAGGTGTAGTACTGCGAACGGGCCGTGTGAGTTGTAACGCATAACCCTGGCCGCCCGATAAATTGTTGTTTATGTACTGAAGTATTATAAATCATCAATCAGCGATTCCTTTTAAATTATACGCGGGTGAAAAATATTATTATTAATACGGAGGCAAATGATTATTGTTTTCTAATAATAAAGCAACCATTTTTAAAAACCCTTGTCTATTATTTCACGCAAACTACTTGTTGGACTTGATATCTACATCGAACCTTTTTTATATCCAAGTGGAGAGTATATAATATAGGAACCAAGTCGAATAGTTTATGGTAAAACTTTAAAGTAATTCAATCCAATCGTATATGTGAACTTCTCTGATAATACTGCCTCATATTCTGGAAGCGCGCCCTATTATTACTATATTAAACCTCAAATATGAACTGATTTTGAAGTGCAGCTAGCTGAATGTACGGGTTAATTCTTGGCGACAGATTCTCACCTTCAATAGCTCATTCCACAATTGCATTTATGGAATTGATTCTTACAATGTCGTTTATTAAATAATATTAGATAGCTAAATTCCTTTTCTGTTATATTCAGCGCATTTTTCTATTTAATATCGTGTCTAGTTCTGCAAACTGTTACAGTAAATTGCAAGGGAAGAACATTGCATTCTTACAGGATGTTCGGCGCAGAGACGGATGATAACGCGGTGATGCCTGACGGGCTGAGGCAGTTGCTTTACACCAGTTACAAACTCTCCATGGATCACTATCCGGAGGGGCCTCAGACATGTCTTATGGTAATTTAGTGTATCTATTTTTAAGTGTAATTTTCGGCATTCGTTTTTTTTTCTGTATACCTTTTACCTAAGATGGTACCACGCTTAGCCAGAAAAGGATCTCAAGCGCAACCACCGAAACGTAATATTTTCATTTTGAGATTAGTATTTTGCCAGATGAACATTTGAAAATGACCTGCAACCATTACCGAAAGCTCAAGCTAATTGTGAGGATTACAAACATTACCTTTTAAAACTTTTTTATTTCCTTTTTAGTATTTAGAAAAGTTTATTTTGATAGATTGGGAATTACTTAATTCTTTTTTAATGTACAATTTTTTAAAGTGATTTGGCGTATTGGTATACGGCAAACCCTTTTTTATGTGGAAAGCAAATTCCTATTTGATAGTATCTTTTAAATATAATTAAGCAAGAGGCTGATATGTAAATTTCTCAATTAAATGTAAACTTCGAAACGGCAAATCCTTTGCTACGTCATTCAAGGCAGTCGGTTAAATGTAAGAGTGACGTTTAATATGTTTTTGTCAGATAAACAAGACGCTGACAGCCGTCGTGAGCGGTTGCTTCAACAAGAAGGACTGTCACAGCGTCGGGTTCGTCGTGCGCTGGCTCGAGGAGCACTGCCACAGGCTCATTTTCCCCGTACACAGGTTTCGAATTATACTAACACGTTACATTCTCTGCATAATATATTCCATAATCCATTTCTGTTTGCATAACTATATAAACAGTGCAAACTGAAATATATTCTGAAATTAATGTTTTATGTAAATTAACCAAAATCAAGAAGTAAATTCAACGCGCGCCTTACATACTTACCCCACGCGGACTATTGTCTTATTCTATCGCGCTCAACTAGCTCTGTCTGTTTCCAGCATACGAGTAGTTGTTTCTCTTTCTCTCCCTGGCCAAGAATCTATTTCTATTCTTTTTATGTCAGAAAAGTTACCTAACGTTGTCGTCTTCATCTACGTCACGACGACTACATCTTTTAGAATTTCTTTTTGCAATTTGCATACCGAATTGAACAACGGAATCATCGAATAATGAGTTGTCTACTAAATCGAATAGTAAAGTAGTGTTACTTTTATTTAATCACCTATAAATAGGATACCTAAGCAGACTGTCAAGAGACTGAAATTATATCATATATTAATTTTTCTTAACCAACTGTGATGATGTTATAATATTTTATCTTACGATACCCTTTTATAAGAAATTTTGTACACGAGAAATAGATGTCATTCCTCAATTGATAGGTTATATGAGTTGTTAATAACATGTGTAAAATTACGGGATGATAAAATTACTGTGTAACAAACGCGTGCGGAGTCGCGGGCGCACTGCTAGTGTACATATAAAAAAAAAATGTATGATATGTAATACTGTAATATATTTTAAATATATAGTAAAATGAAGGCAAATTATACGAAATTAGTCGTTTTTTTCTTATCCTTACGTAATTTCCAAACACACGTGCATGTGTTTTTGAAGTATATTCAGTTGGTGCTGCTACATGTATTGTTTTACCAGTTTTAAATGTTTCGAGACATTATAAAGAGGAAAATTGATAATAATAACACTGTACAATTATAAAATATGTTTATGCTAGATTTATCCCGAATTAATATTACCACGAATTTGGCTGTATTGAAAGTTCTACGGTAGGTGTCGTTGTTTGGTGCTTTTTGCGCTGTCAAAATTTCTATTAAATTATTCTCAAACAAACGTACTATAATGCGCCATTTGCGCCCTTCCGCGTCGTGGCTTAGATTTATTGTTAACCGCATAAGTAAAATATAATTGGTATTTAATTATTATTACTTATATAACGTAAAAAAAAACTAGGTAATAATCTAGTTGTTATTATTAAATCAGGTTTAATTCCACGTATAGTGTATATTTGTGTGTAGTTTATGCGTATGATAAGTGATAGAGGGACGCAGGTACTGCGTGCACATGCTGGCGACGCGGCACAGGGACATAGAGGCGCACGTGGAGTCGAACGGGTCGGGGGCGGGGCTCGAGCTGGCCACGCCCGTGCTGGAGCGCAGCACGTGGCAGGCGGGCAGCGCGCTGCTGCCGCTGTCGGTCGCGTGGCTGCTGGGCGGCGCGGCGCCGCAGCTGTACAGCCGGCCGGTGCAGCCGCCGCTGGCGGGGGCGGGGGCGGGGCCGGGCGCCGGGGGCGGGGCGCTCGCGTCGGCGCTGTGGGTGTCGCGGCTGGTGTGCGCGGTGCCGTCGCACTGGGCGCCGCTGTACGCGTCGCGCGACCACGGCCTCGGCGCCAACCGCTTCCTTCACCATACTCTTGCGTACAGGTACGTGTGAGCAATGATGACTCAGTAGTAGCGTGCGCGGACACCTCGCCGCCGGCGACGTGAAGGGAAACATCGTGATCAAACCATAGCGTCGAGATAGGGCATTTTGTAACACCCGTCTCACTACTTACTAGTATATCAATCCATACAAATATTGTGATTGAAGTAAAGTTTAATTATTCCTTACTTGTTCCTTACAGCATTGTTTGACTAACTTTTAGATTATTCAATCCTAAATAAAGATTGCAAAATGTAAAATATTATGAGGTCAAATAAAAGTTATTGGTATTGTTATGGTGCAGGGGTCCGACGCTAGTGCTGGTGCAGGGGGACGGGGCGGTGGTGGTGGTTTGCGCCCCGAGCGAGTGGCGCGAGACGCACCAGTACTGGGGCTCGCCCGACAGCGCGCTACTGCAAATATTCCCCACGTAAGTGCAGTTAAATATGCAGTATACGTAGCAAACTTCCTTTTGCAAGTCTATAGTTCATACTTGATCACCTCCGTCAGTGTTGTGTATAATAACGTCATTGACCACATATTTAATAGACACCTAATAACAGCTGAAAGGTTTCTGCCAATACATCTAAATATAAATACGATCGGTATGTATTTTTACATTTTATGATAATAAATTGTAATTCATGGTTTTTTTTTCGTGAACACGTCTTAAAATTTGCTTCCACAGTGGAAGCACTAAAAAAACCGATATTAACAATATAGAGGGAAACATTGTAGCCATGTGTACCTATTACTTACACCCAATATTGATTATCCCACTCGATACTCAAGGATCAAAAAATTGATTACTTAAATAGTGAGCGCGGTGACGCGTCGCGCGCGGGACAAGGGGACGCGCTCACACTTTAAACTTGTTTTTCCGGATCACATCGGCAAAGCTAAGACATTCGTTTTAGTTTTAGTGGACAGCTGTCAAGATTATCATTGTGTATGTAAAACGTTAAGCACATTCACTAACTTGATCTTCAGAAACTGCTTCCTCCTCAATGCAACATGCGGCAGCTGGTCACAACGTAGCGTAGCACACAAGCGAGTTCACCAAATTGTTCTTCACCACGTTAACGGTATTAAATGTTAAAAAGAAAAAATGCACATTTCGGAGTGTTTGATTTCATTCACCACAATCAAGAAAATGTACAAATCGAAACAATTGGGCTAAACAGTAATCTTCAATATTTAATGTACTTTTCCTCCTGCCCCATTCGTTTTTCCACCCTATATATGGTATTAAAATCAAAAGTTAAGGAAACTTAATACAATATCGGCCTATGCTCATCAAAAATTCAAATCAAAGTATAGTATTCGCATAAGTTTGAAAAAGGTTTTCAACAGCAACACAATTATATTCATAAAACACCATATGATGAAGAGAAGTGGTGCCAGATACGTAAAAAATGAAAACGTGCGAGCGGAAACGTAATCGCGTAAAATACAAAGCACCTATCAGGACTCGCATATAGAAAAAAACACATGCAGAATTGAAAGACGCCGTGTATAATTATGTTCTTCATTTATTTTAGGTATATTATCACGAATGTTAAATAACTAACTCATCTCGCTTCCGTAATGGCCATCTCATTAGTTCAAAAAATCAAGCAGCGAACCAGTGATATCTAAACTTTAAGTTGAATGAATTAAATGAAGGATGGACAGTGCAATTTGAAACAAGAGTAAAAACTTATAAAAGTAGAAACACCCAATACTCTGTTTGTTTGTACGCATGTGATCTAGAAATGATCGGTAAATGGTGATAATTGATAAAAAATGTAGACTACACTAACTGATATCTCACTCACCTTTCTTAAGTTATTTTAACATCCAAAATAGTTCAACGCTTTAATTACAAATGTAACTGATTGGTCTCGAACCTTGTTGTCTCCACGGCATGCCTCAGTTCCGCGGAAGACATTTCAAATCACTGCAATAGACGTGTGTATTGGAGACGTGGTGTAGGAGTAGTTCACAATTGAACTTCATTCCTTCTAAGTTCAAGGATCATGTCAATCCGGTTTTGTAGTAAAAACGATATTATAGAGTCGATCATTATGTGAATGATAGTAATGTCATAGCTATGTACATACACCCAATATAATTTTACTAATAGTAAACAATAATTATTACATAATTTTAAAAAATAACTTCCTGATGTCTGGGATGTTTGTCCGAATCGGTAGTAGTGTTTTGACGTTCCTAAGTGCCTTCTTAGGGCCTACATTGAATAAAGTATTTGTTGATCTTAAGACATATTTGTACAAACGTTACCCAGGTTCAGCGTAGTGGAGCGGGCTCCGAAGATGCTATACCTGAACACGTCGATACGCGGGTACCCGAAGGGGCTCCGCGCCGGGTCTGACCCCCGGAAACCACTCCTATCTATCTCGGAGGACTTTGACTCGTTTACGTTTAAAGGGGTACCTTATTCCTTGCAAGCTATTGAGGTAATATTTATTGTTTTTTTTTTTAATCTCTTATGGTGTATAATTTGTATACTGTTATACCCGTGGGTAGTAAAATACCATAGTTTCCCAAATAAACAATTTATTCGTACTCAAAGAAATACAAATTAAAAATAACAAAACAAACTCACAAATCGCTCACCGAATGTACTTGCAGAATCATTCTGTATGTACTTACAGAATCAGCATGTAGATTCCTTTTGTAGTTCTTCTTTATTTCGCTTATTGTTTTCACTTCGCTTTTAAAATTAGAACTGCCGTGGCGCACAATACGGCTCGCTTTTATACCCAAATGAGACGATCACGAAATCTCTAGAAGGTCTCATTAGCCATCAGTTAGTTAAAAAAAAAACAATTTGTAAAATTTAAGTTCGTACAGTAAATGAGGAAAAAACTTTGTGTGATATTGATTTAAATAATAAAAACTATGATGCGATATTGATTTGGCCACGTATGGGTGAACGAGTAATCGCACGCCCACCAGCTCGTTGGGTTGATGATATTGTAAAAATCGTGGGTAAAACATGGATGAGATTAGCTCAGGAACGGGATGAGTGGAAACCTACAGGAAGAGAGAGGCCTTTGCTCAGCCGTGGCCGACTGCAGGCTGAACATGATAATGTTGTCATATGTGGTGTATGTTATGATATTGATTCAAAATAATAAAATATTTATTAATTACACGAATAAAAATACACATTTCAATATAATTTTGAAGCAATATTGGAATAGGTGTGGGGCTGCGGAGACCAGGCTTCCCGCGAGACGCAGCTGGAGATCAAAAAGTGGCAAGTTCGAGAAGCCGAGAAGCAACGACAGGTGATTAGACATGTTCATTAAATTATCATTTTGATATATTTGTTATAGATATCTATTTGTGTTATTCCTTGCGTCGCTTTCCTATATTAATTTAACGAAATTTTTTTCTAATCATAACAGTATACCGGTTATTAATTCAGGTTTACTTTAAAATTATAAGGAGTGAATATAGGTAGGGATTGCCACGAATAGGCGCGTTAGCGAATAGGCGGGATAGCGAATAGGCGAGCCAGCGTTTCCTTGCAATTAGTACACTTAACACCAGTTAAATCTCTTTCAGCATGAGGCTAAATATACATGACGAACATTTTTACTGCATTCATAAGATTGTTATTGATTTTTCTTTCCATTTAATTATGTACGTTCTTGTAACCAATTTGATTTTTATTAAGCTTATAAATCTGTGAATACAGGTTAAATTACGCTATCAAACTTTTTATTAACATTTAATATTAATATCCGTAATTTTCTCAGCTTTTGATTTTCATTATATATTCTTGTAAACTTCCTCTCGAGTAGTTTTACTAATAATTTTACTTATTACTAAAGCAAAACACTTGTAATCTTTAGAATCATCTCAGTAGAACTGGGAAAATAAGCTTTTGTTTGTTATGTTCTTCCCAAAACACCTTGATACGAGTATCTTTGTATTTGTTATCTCATTATTAGAAATATGAGGTATGAACTTTATAAACGTAGGGACAAGGATAAAAGCGCATACGTTTCCAGGTGAAGTTGTCAGCAGCGGACTGGATCGAACACCCTGACAGGTACCTGCTCGAGCTGGCAGGTCGGCCGCAGTACAATAACTCTGCCACGTAGTCACTTCACTAGTGTTTCATTACAAACTGGAACAATTGAACTTTCAAATAGTCGACTGTGCCTGACTTGACATAATACCCTACAAGTCTAAGAACACTTAATGTGAACACACGTCGGTGTGCCAATTCGATTACTTAGTCACATAGATACGGTTAGCGTTACGGTTGCGGAGGCCAACTCTACATATCAGCTTTCACGTACACTGTAAACTCAGATACTGAATGGAACTGAAGAAAGCGTGGCTCAGTATGATGATGATGTCTTCCCGAATATGGAAAAGCCTTAAATTTGATAAAGTGGATTGTTATTACGTCACCACTGCAATATAATTGTGCGATGAATAAATGAGAAGACATTATTATCAAACTCCTGTTTTATTGCGACTGACTAAATAAAAATATATGTATGTATATAAAAAAGAGTAACGTATGGATGTGTGCGCCGCCCGTGTTAGTTATAAGTGCTTCTTAACGAACGTATGAACGGATCTGACTCGGAATAAATGAAACGTCATGGATGGAGTTGCAACGGCGCGTGTTATAACCTCATGCGAGTGAGCGAGACAGAGTACTAGGCAGTGCGACTGGGTGCAAGTGCGACAGACAGCGATATGTTCATAACGACGTTGTATGGTTAACCTCACTTTGTTTTTTTTTTATATTATTACACAACCGGTGCCTTTAATTTAAATGTAATATAAAGCGTCTCATCTGCGATAAAAGTGAGCTGTTTGTTATTTTATTTATAATTTTATCATTTTTGGTTAGCTCCTATGAAAAAGTCGAAAAACTGGCAATGAAAGCCCGTCAAGAAAGCATTTATTTCGAAATTACAGACGGAAACTTCAATTTTATTTATTTATCAATTTGGATTAAAATAAATTAAAGTCACATAAGTAGAAGAATGTTAAGTAGGTGGAGAGATATAGAAGTAAAGTAAGACCGAAGGAGGTACGGACAGATTGTGTGTGGAATGATGCGTATAACAGATGCACAACCGAGCCCTACATACCTGGGTGAGTTGAGAATAACAACAAGTAGTATTCATTAAAAATATATACAATTTCTTTTACATTACTAAAAATTTCCGAAGAACAGTTTACTACTACTGTATTGAAATGAAATAATTGATTTTATGTGCATAAAGTACTATCCGGTGCATTGTATCACGTTTGATATGGCGACATAACGGAATCCTATTTAAAACTTTATTGCGAATTCAAAGTGCACTATTTCTTCTTATAAATAAATTCCGCACGCATTTCGCCCGCCCTCTAAACCACTCGGCGCCTCTAAACCACTCGGCGCCTCTAAACCACTCGGCGCCTCTAAACCACTCGGCGCCTCTAAACCACTCGGCGCCTCTAAACCACTCGGCGCCTCTAAACCACTCGGCGCCTCTAAACCACTCGGCGCCTCTAAACCACTCGGCGCCTCTAAACCACTCGGCGCCTCTAAACCACTCGGCGCCTCTAAACTAGTCGGGGTCTCTAAAAAGGGCTCTGAACAGTTGGCAACTCTAATGCCTATGAATAGCGCCTATAATTGATTTAAAATGTATTTATATATAATATCCGTAAAAATATTAATTGGTTATTTTGTACTGTCGTAAAATTTTGATAAGAAATATACAAAAGTAATTATTAAATGTATATTTGATAAGATAACTGATTAGCTTCGAAATGTATAATGTTTAATTATAATTATTTGTGTGCAAAATGCATTAAGTATTCATATAGTAATGATGTTAATGTATTGCGTACAATCTCCCTGTTCTATTCAAGTTCTGTTCTGCTTTCTTAACACTTAAAGATAATGTTAATAAAATATGTTTTGTTTACGCAACCCTAGATTGAGTTTTAAATTCAATTCATTAGTTTTTTAATTATATGTATTTATTGCGATATCTCAATATTCGTTCTTTTTACTGCACACGATCCACACATATCCTACTGAGAAAACTATTTGCCTTTTGGTTTGGCCCTTATGATTTCTTAATTTATGATATTTGTATGCATTATTTATAGGTATAATAATAAATTGTTATTGCTCAATTGATAATTCCATTTGGGCTTAAGTTAGTCGATTAACTATAAAGTTAAAAATATCTTTAAATAGTTTCGCGTACTACATATTTGTACATCTCACATGTAAACAAAAACTAAAAGAAAAACAATTTATTTTGTTTATTTTAGTCGATTATCAATTATACTTTTAAGATAAAAAATTGATTAAAATTATTCTGTGTATTTAAAACTAACGATGACTCAGTGGTTGTGTGTACGGACTGAGGACTCTACGTCAATCAATGTAAGTTCCAATCCTTACAATTAAGCGTGAGCTTTCTGTGAAGGAAAACATGGTGTCGATAGAGTGTTTTAATGGCCGCCTGGCTGGCTACCACCCACATGCTGAACACCAGTAGGTGTGTTCCAGCAGCTGCACTTGGGAACCAGTTCCCGTACTACTATTAGCTTAGCGTCCACATCGTCACTTAACATCTGATGAGATTGTGTCCATAACGCTAAACCAATAAAGAATAGATAATAACAACAAAAAATGTTCAACCAAATACAAATCATGTCAAACCATTTTACCTGGTTAACTATAATCTATTATTTGTTACAAAATGTAATATTTAGTTTTGTAAACAGACTGTATTTAACAACAGAAACGGTGATATGATTTGCTAAACAATCTAAAAACAACAAAACCTTGCAAGGATTGGATCATTTTGAATTATTATTAAGATTTAAAACTACTGGACTGCTTTGAGTTATACCTATAAATACCTATTTCATGTTTATTGATGTCACGTGTTCCCATCTAACATGATATTGTTCCTAGTGTTTTGTAAGCCATATTAATAAAAAGTCAATAGTATATGTAATCTAATTAGAACTATATCAAGTTATTTAGACAGAAATGGACCAAATTATAATGTGTAATGACTAATTGTAATTTATTATAAGAAAGCTTTCGCCTTTACTGAATTATTGCGTTTATTTTTTCCAAACTAGTTGTGTTGACGTGTGATGAGATGAATCTCGGATTAAAGTGAAAACCTTATAAATTTATAAATCAGTGAAAAAAAACATCACTTATTATATTATATATATTTTCATATGGTGTAGAAAGTATGCAATTAACATAGCAATACCGGTTTCAGTGTAAATGTTGCAGTTTTTTTTTAGATCTGTGCTTTTAGTTATTTCGAGTTAGCTTTTGTACTAAATATTTGACCGTGAGTTAGTTTTCAATGTCTGTCGACTGTAGGTGCTATTAAATGTTGCTTTTAAAATCTTATAAGTATTTGAATTGCATATATAAATAATAAAATTTTTCAAGAAGAGCAAATACCGATTGTTTTTTTTTCTGCCTTTTCCAATACATTTTGTAATACAATGGATATAAAAGTCTGTAAAATTAACTAAAAAACGTCGACCCTTATTGACTTCACCATTTTTTAAGATCAATTCTTGGCAAAGTTTGTTTTATGACTAGCGGTGCTAAGTACTAAACTTCTCCAAATACATTTAATAAGTTGATTGACTATTACTCGTTAATCTATAAAGCTTATTTACCTCTGAGAATTTTCCCTTTTAACTTCATTACATATACTACTACCATGAATATTTTCAAATATCCAAAAACATGCATTTTTATTAATATAGATTTGTACTATCGATAATTTCAATCCCACTATCGATTATTCAAAGTTTAACAACACTACTTACTGTCAAATAACTTGTCGCTGTCAGTGCCCACGTCCGTTGAAGCTGTATTAAGCCGTCTGAGGCTACATTTGGATACAAGTCCTCTAAGCTACGTCTGAAGCTTCAGGGCGCGGGAGAAGGACCCTTTCGGCTAACAGTGTATAAAAAACTTGACAATGTGTAGTTCCTCCACGTACTCTGAGATGTATTAGCTCCCTACATACATAAAGTTCAGACTGCGGGAAACTCTTCGCGCCATTTCATCTCTCGTTCCGAAACGAACGAAATTTATATAATGCTGCCTATGACGTACTTACAAAATTATGTATAAGAATCAGCGAATCGCTAATGTATTACGTATACCAATGATGTCAAATATTATGGAGGACGATGCGCTTGAGGTTCAATTTAGTTGTGAATTCAGATGGAAAGTTGGTCGAATTAAATTAAACACTGGCGAAAACGTGGAGCACAATTGTAAAAACATAAAAAAAAAACGTTACAAAAATAAAAAAACTACAGTTATCTAGTGTTTTGTTTGCGATAGTAATTTCGGTTTAAGAAATCCGATAATTTTAATGACATGCCGCCAAAATTACATAATATAGGGCCAAATGACATAAGTCTATGAATTAAAACAAAAACCACCACATGACACTTTAAGTTGCCCCCAAAAACTCCACAGAAATACTTAATACCCTACTAAAAACTTTTCAAATAGGTAACGTTCCACGCGCCGCGCCCGTCCAAACCACCCACCACCGTCAAAACTTTGTAAATTCATTCACACGCACAGTTTAGAACGGATCTAACCGCGTTCCAAACCGTGGTCACACTTTTGACGATAAATGAACGCGATCGTAACTGTGCGGATTTCACCTTATTTTAAAACGCAGGCCCAGTCCGAACTCTCCTATATACAAATGTACTCTGTGGTCCGAACTCTACATGTGAAGGGCGCTATTGTCTCTTCTACTTCTGCTTTTTGATTTGGTGCCGCAAAAAGCACTTGCCAGCGTCAATGTATTTAAAATCTTCATAGTATTTTACATTCAAATATTCTTATGTATTCATTGTGATAATTAGTCCTATAAAGAATATGAATAATTTGTTTTAAAAATATGCTGGCTTTTTTTTAGTTTATTGAGATATTTTGTAAATTTCTATTTTCTAGTATTTTTTCTAATTTCATCTGGCAACACAGCCCTTCGGGCAAAAGATAAATACGGACAAATCACAAAATGTAAATAAATCAACTTTCATATATCTATTTTATATTCTTATTTTAATTTCTATTGTACGATATTGTCTTTTCGCTTGTAAGAAATATAAAGATCACGTCGTATGTAAAAAAATAACTTTACAATGGCAGTTTACGCTGCTCATTTGACGAGGACTTTACAAGGAACGCCTACAGTTTTTCAAGTCACCGCTCAGGAGGCTCTCGGGTCTACTGTGAAACCAGCACTCAGGAAACTGATTGAGGTAAATAACCATTATACATTAGAAAAGCGATAAATCACATATATTTTCACTATTATTAGTTTATTACTAATTCCTAGTTTAAAATTAAAATATAGAAATAAATTTGCGCAACACATTCACATACTAATAAAAAAGTGTACAAAACTGTGTTATGTAAGGATGTGTAAAAAAACCTGTGCATAGAAAGTTTAATGGTGAAAAGTAATTATATTATTTTTTCTCCATCTTAGTTTTTAGCGGCAACATATCCAAACAAATGTGGTTGGTGTGAGAGATGGTATGATGAACTATATCTACTATTTGACTGTTTCCTGCAGTATCATTACTTAAAACATTATGGTATGTACAATTTACTAACACGTTCCACAATGTACTTAGATTCAGAATAAGTTTTCTTTTTTTATAAGAAAGGATTTTAGTCAGGAAAATTTATTTCCAGTGTCCATAGGCTACGGTAGCCGCTTACCATCAGGCGAGACGTAGGCATTTTTGCCACCTTTATGGTATGAAAAAATAGAGATATTCACTGATGACAGTGAACTTGACATATTGAAATTAGTCAGTTTGACAGATTTCCACATATAACAACAATCATAAAAACGAGTAAATACTAGTGAAAATTATCTCTGGCTTCCAATTTGGCTTTGACTTCTATACATATAATAAAACTCAACAGCTCTCTGTCTGTTTATGTTCTTTTCAAGGAAAAACTACTTATCCAATTGAAATGTTTTTTATTTTATTTTAATTCATATCAATTTTATCGTGCCAGATTATGAAATATATTTTGAAAGATAAAGTAACATACAAAATAAACAATAACAAAATTGATGAATAAATTTGGAGAAGAAGACGCATTTGGGGCACTTAAATGGCTTATGCTTAGTAAACCATATGCGATTTATCAAATTAATGTACAACTTTATTGTAGATCTTAAAAAGACCTACAAAAAAGTCAGCAATAACATATATTTATCTTCCAAGGATCACACACAATAAGCATTATAGTCATCCATCTTTTGAACGGAGGCAGCACAATTAACGCGTGCAGTTGACTGAAGGCATTCTGTAGTCCACGCGAGCAGAGCCACATGCATAGCTAGTCTTATTATAAATAAACATTGTAACAGGTTCTCTATTCATATTATTAAATGTTGTAATTACATTGAATTTTTCTTCATGACATAGGTATATGTATGTATTTAATTATATATATAAATATTATGTGTATATATTAATAATTATGTATATAGTTATAATACATTTAATATTGTAAAGAATAAAGTTGCATCTATTCTCATTATGATGGAAATATAAAACTAAATCCAAGCGTTCAGTTCACATACATAAAAAATAGTGCACAACAGTCGTTGGGTGTCTCTGTGTCTGTAGAGAGACTACTTTATTCTTCAATAATCACAACTAGAAGTCCCACAAAGAATAATTCTGTGACTTCGTAATTCTAATTTTAAATTGTGGTATTGAAGAAGTGACACTTGTACATTACAAATTGCACTTTCAGCTGCATCATTCTCTGAAAGTTTTTATGGGTTAATCCGGATACCGACAGCTTTTACGAGTGAATTTAGTTCAGGACAACGGTTGCCTGTGCTATTGGAACGAGGATCACTAACTTTGCTAGTACTGGTGCCTTATGTGAAAGACAAACTCGAGAGAATAATTGATAAGTGGCGAGATGATGATGCTGATGGAAAACTTGGAAAGGTGTTTATTCATTATTTTATATCATTTTATAATTAGTTTTATTGTGGTTACTTTATTCGTAATTTTCTTATTTATCAAATTTTTAAATTGAAAATGAGTCGAAGGAGCTGCACATGGAATAATAGAATTATAGGTGCTCTCTCTTCTATTGTTTTTTTTATTTTGGTGGATTATCTACAATCTCACCTGATGGTAAGCGGTAATTTTGCTCAATTCAGTAACAACACAGAACCCATTGATAGAAGCTTTACAACAGATTTTCAATATAAGTACTAGTAAGAACAAGTAGCTAGATATCATCAGCAGAGCATCAAAAATTGCCCTATTATAATACCATATTTAATCAGTGCAAAAATTAAAATGTATGTGTTCTGTAAAGGTGTGTTATAACTTGATTACAAATCACTGAATGTAAACCCCGACACTTGTTATCTCCGGCTCGTGTTATTTTATATAACCTAGCATATGACGATTCACTGGAAGTACTGAATGCAATATTTAAGTATAATTTATTTAAAGCAACAGCCACTCATAAAAAAATGTACTAATAATATGAATATGCTGAAAAATAATCCATAGATCAACTAATATAGATGGTAATCATAAGTTATAATTAATAAATATAGAATGGGGACCAAAGAGTTCCCGAGTGGTGAGACGTACCGGATTACGCAACGTGGGCAGACCCCTCACAAAGTGGACAGACAACCTGGTGAAGGTCGGGGGAAGTAATCTTTTGACTGAAATGACAATGATAAGGCCTGTTTAATTCCTTGTGAAGCAGAGTACGGGAGATAAATTAAGGAAGGCTGCGATACGGACGTACACAATAGTGTACATGTGTGGTGAGGCTGTGCGACTCATGCAACTAGCGAGGTACTTGCGCGGCAGCACGCGTGCGCACAGTCCGGCTCTCTCACTGCTAGGACTGGCCCTAGCAGAAGCTCCTCCACCTCAACTGCTGGAGGACGACTACACTTGGACTGACCTCGCCAGAAACTTCTTTACTGGACAATTTGGGTAAGTCAGAAAGAACCTTACAACATTTTGAGTTAATTTAGAAACTTTTGATGTGAACCATCTAATGGCTCGGTTGAGATAAAATTAATTGAATACTCTGTTAAGGAACCATCAGCCTGAACAACCATCAGGAGTTAAACGCCATCTGCCTGATGTTTCACATAGAATCTGCTAAGCGTCTCACGACGGTTTTTGACGTTAATACGACTTAAAATTTGCTTCCAAAGAATAAGACACTAGAAAAATCGATATTAACAAAATTGGGGGAAACAGTTTGACATTGTAGCCACGTATCTATTATCTACAGCCAAAATTTAATTATACCAGTCGATAGTCAAGGTCAAAGAATTGATTACGTTACACAGAGTAACGTTGTAATTATAGGAGCGGTGTGGTGACGTTCCCGATGGTCGGCGGGCTGGTCCTGCGCGCCGCCGAGTACGGCGCCTTCGCCGTGCAGTTCCTGCGCTGGTGGGAGAGCCGCGCGGGGCCCGCGGACGCGGCCGCGCTGCCGGCGCCGCCGCCACCAGAGGTTACTTGTTCTGTTACTCCGTCATCCTATGTCAAACTCAATAGAAACATAGCCAATGTCAGAATCTCCCTAACATATTTTGTACAAGAATGTTACATTAAAAAGAAACAGATCTATTTGTGCAGTATACATATACATATATATTTAAATAATGAATTGTAATATAAAATGAAACATCAAGATCAAGATCAAGAACTGAAGTTATTAAAAACTAATCAATGCTTTTATGTGTGACATGACATGCCGTTAATTCACTCAATAATTATAAAAAAAGGTGTGTGCGATTCACACACGATAGAAGTGAAACTTCATTTTAAAAGACATTTTCTATTTTATTTAACATATGTTACACAAGACTTCTTACTAAAAAGCTGTAATATGCAGCCGCATACAGTGTACAGTTGTATTAGCTCACGTACTTTTCACATATACTAACACACGTTAAATGCTCAAATACAAGCAAGTATTAAACAGTGCGCAATATACATACAGACCGACATTTGCTCTCTCGCTCTGGCTCACACAAAGTGGAGAAACTGATAATATAATATAGTATGTATATTTCTGTCTCATTCTCTCGCTGGCTTCATCCTATACATTTTTGCATTTGTGTCTCTTACCTGTCGTTTTTTCCGTTGCATTTGGTTTGATATCACAACGATTCTAAAGAAGTTTCACTTCAATAACTAATGAAAACACCAATGATTATCATCAATAAAGTTATTTACAAGCTTTGAGTTGTATGTTTTTTGAATTCCTGCAGAGGGACAAGCAAGCAGTGAGATGGAAGAACAAGTGCCCGCTGTGCCTGCAGACGTGGAGGATACCCACCGTGCTGCCCGTGTCCGGGTCAGTCTCTTCATTGTATTAATTACAAATACAATTAGGTATTGTTTATTGAAATACAACAGTTGGAAATATTAACATGAAATTTGAAGTGATTATGGAGGCCGTGCAGATTGATGCAGCTATAGCATGGTAGGACCTTCACAATGAGCACGGTTGGCTTGCATAAACTATGTCTAGTAGACCTGATGTCATAGGGACATATCGGCTTGCAATTGCTTTCAACTATGAAACTATTAAAGAGAGTTAGGGCACATAGAAATTTCGTTGGAGATTTCCCTCTACTTGGGGCAGCCCGACTGATGGAACACCTCCATCATACAAAAGATCGCAGTTTAATGACCTAGTGTTGTGTTTCTGTGGTGAGTAGGGTTTCCAGAGCTCCTTGGGAAGGGTAGTTCAAGGTCGGCAACGCACTAGTGATACCTATGGTATTGCAGGCGTTCATATGCTACGGTAGCCGTTCATATGCTACGGTAGCCGTTTAACATCAGGCGGGCCGTATACCTGTTAGCCACGTTTGTAGTATAAAAAAATGTATGTGGGTATTCGATGAAAAACCAAGTACTGATTATTTTTGACCGATGTGATTCCAGGATTACACTTGGATGGAATATGATTGTTCCAAAGGTAAATGAAGTACATGTTACGTTGAACGGCAAGTGATATTGCAGGTACATATTCTGCTACGTGTGCATATCGCGTGAGGTGCGCGCGCGCTCCGCCTGCCCCGTGACGCGCTGCCCCGCGCGCGACCGCGACCTCGTCCGGCTCTACCTCGACTGAGCCGCGCCGCGCAACGCAAAGCCCCCCCCGCACCGCCCCCGCCCCCCCCGCACCGCCAACAACTTGTATCGTGTGCGAAGTTCAGCGGGTCACCTATTGCGCTCGGGTTACTCTATAAATGTAGGACGGAGAGCGCAGGTGGAGCTGCAGGACTCCTGCTCTGGTCGCGGAACCCTAAATGTGATAGAATTCGGATATACCTCGTGGGTCAGCGCCGCGCCCGAGCCCGACCCATCCTTTGGGACCAATATTACTTTTTTAGTATGTAAAAAAGTATTTTAATTTATTTGAGGTAAACATATTGGCAAGTAGTTGTTTCTGTAGATTACATTATTTATTTCATGGTTTGTTTGCATAATTAGCAGTTTACCAGATGGATCCTCCGCCATCGACACCTCAGGAATCATCATATTTTTAATATCCTTAGAAGTGAATTTTTAAAAGGCCCTTTATTTCGCTCACCTACGTTACATAAGGAACTCGTGCGCATAAAGTCATGACTCTAAACTAAAGCCGCCATCACCTAAATTGACCTTAACTGACTATAACGTCTCTTATATTTAACAAAGTCATCTAGTTAAGTGAGCCTGTATTTTAAAATAAAATCTGGTTTCTTATTTGCTACTCAGATCATCCCATTTACCCTGAACGCAAAGTGTCTGGGTAAATAAACCTGGTTTCTTATTTGCTACTCAGATCATCCCATTTACCCTGAACGCAAAGTGTCTGGGTAAATAAACCTGGTTTCTTATTTGCTACTCAGATCATCCCATTTACCCTGAACGCAAAGTGTCTGGGTAAATAAACCTGGTTTCTTATTTGCTACTCAGATCATCCCATTTACCCTGAACGCAAAGTGTCTGGGTAAATAAACCTGGTTTCTTATTTGCTACTCAGATCATCCCATTTACCCTGAACGCAAAGTGTCTGGGTAAATAAACCTGGTTTCTTATTTGCTACTCAGATCATCCCATTTACCCTGAACGCAAAGTGTCTGGGTAAATAAACTAGTATAAATGAACTTACTTCCGCATTTATAATATTAGTAAGGATTAAACGAGTTTAGTAGTAGATTTCTGATGACGTGTCGATACTGTTATAGTGTGGGACGCTTTAGTTGCAATGTGAGCACAGCACTCAAGTATTCTTATTGAAATTACGACAATAGGCTACTTGAGTCTTTTTTAAAATACGTTTTTATTTATGAATTCTTTTATGATTAAAGAAAAATGAGATAACAATATTTTTAAGACCTTTGTAAACGCAAAGCTTTATTTTAAAAGTTTACTTTTCGTAAGCAGGCGAAAACGCTGTCACCCATGTTAGTCTATATATTAAATAAAATATATGTAATAAAAAGTATCGAGCTTTTTATTTAAATGACAACGTTTGCGAAATGTCAAATGTTTGTTTACAATCCGTATGACGTCACAGTAAAAATAATATATAGACTAATATGGCTGACAGCGTATTCAGAGTTCGAAATTAAAAATGAAAAAAAAAAATTGATAGTATGTAGTCATCTTAAACTTTTAATATCTGAAATCGATAAATATTATTTTCTTAACTGAAATAGTACAGAAAATGTTTATTTATTGCGCCAAATTAGATATGAGGCAGGTAACATATTGTTAGTAGATGTACCCAGTCAGTTACTTTCAGTGTTAAACTACATATATACTATACGAGTAGTGCAGTATGAATGGAGTCGCGACGAACCAGATAATCAACATTCCGTCAAACTCGATACAGATAAACAAACTACATTATGGACTGTCAGTAAATTTGTGTTGATCGCGCGGTCGCGTCCTGCCGGCTTGATGCGTTGACTGTCATGCTGGCTTGCACAGACCCTATTTTAAAGAAAATGATCGATCGATGATTTTATTGTTGTTATTTACTATTTTAAAAGATGTTTTAAATTTAAACGTTTTATCGATTGTAACTTGGTAATAGGTATTTGTGATGAAATGGTCTCTATGTATTTGTTTTAAATATCTGTTTTGTTATTTATTTGGAGCTGTGGTTATTTTTATAAGATTTTCTTAAAACAAAAAATTAATTATCGTTATTTTTAATTTGTTTTCTTATTACAATAATAATAGGTTAATTAAGATTTATACGCACTGGCCTGTTTATTTATCGTCGGTATATCCATCACACAAACCAAGGTTAACTTAAAATAACCTATTCAAAACGTACTAGGAATAACTTTATTGAATCCCTATATAGAAAGAAATATCAAACGTAGTAATAATTATGAAAATTAACTTGATAATATTTTACTTTTCTATTGTACCCGAGGACCTTGGCCCCCTTAGCTTTAGGGTAAGTACACCAACTTTGCGTATTGCGGTTAAATATAGTTGTAAAAATGTACTCGTATAGAAGACGCGATACTGTTGAAATAAATTTAAATAAGTAATATCTAGGATAAATTGCTTAAAAGACTAAAGTAGTGGCAACATTTGAATTCTCGGGAAATGTTCTCAGTAGGTATGTGTTAAAATTTAGATCCAGAATAAATAGAACATACATGCGTATTCAAATTTATACTCAAACTCATGGAAATAAACAATTATTGGCTCAATATATTATGATTCGTGTCATGCAATAATAAATGGATTTTAATTAACCGCTACAATTAACAAGTGTAAAAAATTCTTATTTATTTTACAAAATCCAAATCTGACAATCGATTACATTAATAGAATTACTTTATTCCTACAGGTATTGTAAATATTACAAAATAAGTAGCTACAACTTTGAAATAGAAGTGTACTGTATAATTTGATTAGATGATATAACATCACTTTTTGTGAAATATAAAACGAGTGTAAGCAAGACTAAGGAGAAGAAACCTATAACCTAGCTATTATGGTCTATTAGAACTTTACATATTGTCCGATTAGAAGAAAAAATATTTTTAAAATCCAGAAAACCGCAAAACTTTACTTTTCGTATACAGGCGAAAACGCTGTCATCCATATTAGTCTATATATTATCTTTGCTGTGACGTCATACGGGTTGTAAACAAACATTTGACATTTAGCAAACGTCATTTTAATAAAAAGTATCGAGCTTTTTATAATGAGGAACGTTTGCTAAATGTTTGTTTACAACCCGTATGACGTCACAGCAAAGATAATATATAGACTAATATGGATGACAGCGTTTTCAGTGTTCAAAATTAAAAATGAAAAAAAAAAACAATTTTTAAATTAAAAATATGTAGCCATCTTAACACTTTTAATATCTGAAATCGATAAATATTGGTTTTTAAGTCAAATACTACAGAAAATATTTATTTATTGCACCAAATTTGAACGTAATATGAGGCACGTAGCCTATTGTTGTGTGTTAATAATAGGAACATGTGTTAATAGTAATGAGATGTTTGTCTTTTCTTTAAGTTCTATTAACATAGGGCGCAACAATAAGTCTGTACCAACAATGAATCGAAAGAAATCGTTAAGATATTTAAAATAACAACTTTAAGGCACATTATTGCATAACATGGTTCATCTAGTATTTTATAACATACAAAATTTTAATACTTCTTTAAAAAAAAAAAGAATTAAAAAAAATCAGAGATATTGTATGTTGTCAGTGATGACAGCGTGTAGGTAGTGATGCGCGAGCTGCCGGCCGTTGGACGCGACGAGCGCGATCCGCGGCGCGTGTCGCAGGTGCAGGACGGGCGCGGGGGGGCACTCGGGCGCGACGCGGGCGGGGGGCAGGCTCGCGACGTACGCGCGGACCGCCTCGCGGCTCGCGAACGTTCTGTCCCCGTACACGGCGACTGCGGTCGGATCCTCTAGCACCTTCCACGGCAGCGTTGTATCGAAGTAGCCGCCTTCACCCTGGATATTTACAATATTATTTGTTGTAATAGTACCTGTACGCGAGCACGATACAATTCGGTTCCGAACACGACGAACCAAAAAGAGTTATTGTGAGGGGCTTGACACGATGTGCCGCACCGCAAACTCCTAAATTAAAACTTTCGCCTGATTAACTTAAGGCCGCGAGGTGACTGATTATATATTGTCTTCAACACGTTTTTTGAAGTTAAACTTCTTATACGACTTCCAACACGTTAAACGTTAAGCGTTTAACGTACATTATCGGTCTCTCCTCTTTGTGTGAGCCAGAGCGAGAGAGCAAATATAGGTGTGTATGTATATTGCACACTGTTTAAATAAAATATATTTTAAAATGAAGTTTCACTTGTATCGTGTGTGAATCGCACACATACTTTTTTTTCTTAAAGTCCCTACGACGCCCTTAACACATATCAGGGAACTTGTGTCTCTTAAATAAGGCTTAAAATTACACCCATCCTTCTGCGAGGAGTTAACCCCAATAACCCCAAGCTATATTTTTTAACAAATTTAAGATCTAATACTTATATCTAGCCAAAGCTGACCTTCTCTTTCTCCTGTCTTACTCTAATATTTTTTAGTTCTAACATGCCACAATAGTAAGTTATAGTAAGTATCTTATTCTGACAAATACATGTTACAACGCTGGGTTAGTCGCACGACACAACGTTTTCCTTAAATGAAAAACCTAGACTCTTCAAACGAAGACACTTTTTGAACTTCACTATATTTCTTTTGTCGCGTTTAGTAGAGAGTAAAATTAAGAGCTACGCGCGCATCACGTGACGGAAGTGAACATGATGAAGTTACTCATCAATGGTATTATTTACATTATTAACATCAATGGCCAACTTCATCATGTTGGCAACTCCATAAAAATGGAAGTTTTGTTTTGTTACAACAAAGAAGAATAATTTCTCACATGGTATAATTTTTTTTTAATGATATGATACTACGCTACGGCAATAGAAACCTCAAAAGTGGAAACAGCGTAATGGTTTCCTCTCTTGGCTGTGACGATGGAGACCAACTCTCCGTCCTTGTTGACAATGGGTGTTCCCGCCATGTAATTGTTTGCCGACTCGAAGCTAGGGGCGCATCTCCACTGCGCGAGATGCCCGTCGCTCGAGATCAGAAGTATGCGCTTGCTGCGGTTTATAAACACCTGGGAAATTATAATATCACGCTAAGACCACCTTGAGATACGGAGAAACGCCAGTAAAAGAGGTCTCAGAGCCGTCTGTTGGGACTTGGAATGCAACCGAGCGCCGCCCATACGACGGCATATATTATCAGAAGACGATATTAATCAAATTATTGAGCCAAATTTAAAAAAAGTCTTCCAGTCAACGTTGTCTCTATTTCCTATAATATTGGATCCTTCAAACGAGACGTGAAGAGGTATTTCAGCAGACCGGCATGATGGCGGCGGCTGTCAATGGTACCTATCACGGACGGTCGTCTTTGTTTTTAAACTGTAACTTACCATCAGGAGTTATAGAGTATAGAGTCATAGAGTCTTTTCGCACTCCCCTCTCCCCCCCCCCCGCCAAGATACTGGCACGGTCATTAACCTCGTGCCTTAATTCAAGGCAAAGCAGGTTTAATTATGAGTGCATAATAAAATCATGGGCGCATACCTTCTCAGCAGTGTTCTCGTCGAGCCTCACGTATGCGAGCTCGCCGAGCGGCGCCATCAGCTGCTCCGTGAACACGTCGCAGTAGTGATGGGTTACCTTCGCATACTGCGCTACCTGTTTCAGACATAAAAGAAAAGAAGCGATGATGGCCTAGTGGTAGCGTGTACGAGTTCGCGTCGAGAGACATGAGTTCGAATCCCTGCAATGAGCCTGAACTTTCGGTGAAGGAAAACATCGTGAGGAAACCATAGCATGGTGGTAGGGCTTTTTCTAATGCCCGTCTGGCTAGCTACCATCCTCAAGTTGATAATCTGTCGCCAAATACCAATAGGTATGTTCCGGCAGCTGCTCTTGAGAGCCAGTCTTCATCTAGGTTTAGCGTCTTATCATCTTGGGCCACATCGTCACTTAACATCAGGTGAGATTGTGGCCACTACGCCAAAGCCTATAACAATAAAATAAAAACAAATTCAGGCAGTAGACCTTCTTAGACGTAAGGGCCATTATATTAAATAATTTCGTTCTCTTGACCAATTTGCTTAACCATTTCAGTGCCACGACGTAACCCGACGTAAAAACCCACGTCGCGGGTTTACTCGTTATATGTTTGGCGGTATGGCATATGATCTATTTATATGGAAACTGAGTTGAGACGAATGTGATAAAACTGCTCTTTCCGATGTTTAAATTTATAAGTACACCAATAGAAGTACTATTGAAACTTCGGTTCCCCCTTAAACGTTTTTAGATGTCTTATTAGACCCGACTTCTAGCATGCTGCATGCCACGGGCCACCTCACGAGCGACCTATTACCTTAAATTAATACACTTTTGCGTACTCAAGTGCTAAAAAAGGTTTTTTTAAATAAATTTTAAGGGTTAATTAATGGATTAATTTTGCCCAATGTTAATGGACACTGCGACCTGGGACACACTTTTACTTCAATTCGAACTTTATCACAGAACTCAGTCCTGAAAACTGGAACAGTTCGGATCTCAGTAGATGTTGCCAATATCTCTTCAAACAGGAAGAGCTTTATGGAATAAAGTTATCGGAGTAATGCTTCCAGAGTTAAACTTTAGTCATATTCTAAACCGTCTCTAAGCTCCACTTATTTGCTAAGAGGCGTTCAAATATTACGTAAGCATTTTTCAATGACTTTAGACCCGCCTCCCCCTGGGTAAGCAAATAACACTATAAACTCCCACTCCCTAATGATAAGGGGTATGATTTTTTTTAACTTATATAATAATTTGAGATATACCCATTGTTGTTTCAAGCCATTATACTACGTCGGGAATTCGCCGAATTGAACATCGGTACATAAGTATAAGAAAACTCTATGCTAAGTAGTGTAAGTGAAATCATTTTTCGGCACACTCATTATCTCTAGTAAGAAATATGATAAGAAATTTTCAAATATTGTTTTGAAAATATTATCATAACTTTATAAATTTTTATGTTACGTAAAATTTATAATATTTCCCCCGCTTCCTTTGTCAGCAAAAGTAAGAAAAAATTGTACATCCCCCAAGCCTGCTCACGTAATAATACTTGACGTAAAACATGTTCTCTTACTTGTTCCGGTGTGCAGCTGTGTATGGGCACAGTTGAACCGAAACTGGCGTACTTCTTCCCATCATTCTCGTGAACCTCGGCAGGTATCGACATGGACTCCACCAATCCTTTGTAACTTTCGTTCAATACCGTGCGCTTTGACATTTTGTATTTCTGAAAAAGTAAATAAAAAAATGAATTAATACTTTGCAGAGATCATTTCAATAACCTCTTAACTAATTTTGACTACATTCACGAATCTGATCCAGGGAAACAGCATGGCTGAGAGAAACACAAAAAAAATTACATGAAGAAATTAATGTCCTAATTCGACCACTTTATTTCTTATAAGTACTCGTACATTATCTCCGTGTCCAAGGAGAAACCGAATATATGGCGACAAACAAAAAAAATCCTTCGTTGTTAGATGAAGAAAAATTCCTCGAGAAATTAATTAAACTTTAACCTAGCGTAAAACGTAAAAATGTAATATTTCAACATACGTAGGTACCTATATTTTATACCCAACCCAAATATGTCTATATTCCAGAATGCTAGTAAAATTAGGATGTCTGTACTGCGTTTGCAATAATTTAGTCAGGATACAAAATAAAAGTAACAAAGCCTAAATCCCCGGTATCAACACTGGTCAACAGTGGTCAGTGGTCAAACGTTGCTTGGCGTGCTCTATGAGTTGGTAAAATAATGTTTACGAACTTTGTATATTTTGCAAACGATAACGATGATGCCACATATTTAGCGATTGTGCCGGTCGCTTGTTACAATAAACAATAACGGATCTATTGTTTTTACGATAACACAAAATTTTATTGGAATTTTATTTTTTTTAAATAAATTTCAATTATCTTTAGGTACCTACCTTGACACTAGTACTCTTTAGATTGTAAAGGCCCAAACTACAATCACCCATTAGTCTTACGTAAGAATTGAGTAACAATAAATTTGTTTTATCATGAAAAAGAAAACATTTTTGCTGTTGACAGTGTACGTCACGTCCGCGTGAGGCCACGCCTTGATAAAAGAAAAGATAAGACATAATTGATGGAATAAATCTGATTATCATTTAAAATTGCCTAATCGAGTCGTTCTGGATTTTATCCAATTATTTCTTTATTATCAACTAGCAACCCGACCCCGGCTTTATACGGGTAGCAGAGTAATACATATAACTCTATTAATTTACGCGGCGCACGCCTCTAAAGCTCCCATTCGGCATGATTTTTTCCTACATTTTCAACAATCATAGTCATATTTCAGCCAATTTACACAAAACTATAATTAATTATACACCTTTGCCTTCCTCGTGAATCACTCCGTCCATTGATGAAAGTCGTTTGAAAATTCATTCGGTATTTTTTAAGTTTATCGCGTTTAGACAGACGCGGTAGGAGACTTTATAATATGTATAGATTAGTGTAGTATGTTAGGGAATATAAAAGTTTTCGTAAAACGCAATTTGTTTTTCAAGTGACTTTAGTAGCTTATGAATTGAGCATTGCACCATCTAAGGTTAAAAGCATAGCGCCGATAATCCGAGATCCTAGATTCATAGAATATGATTCCTATGATCATAAGACATGTAACTATATCGTGGTCTCCTCGCTTTTCTTCATAATGTTTTCCTTTGGAGTCGAAAACGTTCGAACAAAACACGATCTCACAATACAACCAGTTACATCCCCATTTAAAAGGATAAAATTGGATCATCTCTTACTTTAGCCAATTTGACATATTTTAAAATATACTGCCATTATCAAGTAGTGTTTCGTTTTAGAAATTTCCGACTTCTGATGAATCCAGCATTCTAAATGTTAATCCCCTGTTACAACTTTCCGAGGAGTTTTTGTTGGTATATCAGAATTCATTTTTATGAAGAATTTATTATTATTTCCAATTCACTTCAATTGTGCACAATAACCAAGCTGTACCTATTACGCAAAATGCCACCTATATTACATTATATATAGAGCTAATTAACATAATAGTATAAAAAGTTTAAACCACATGACAGACTAAGATGTGACGTCACATGTTTATTAATAACGTAGAGGGTGAAGCTAATAGAAACAATCTTATTACTTTCTCTTTCACTACCAAGCGAAACCGCAACATACAAGAAAAAAATTAAGAGAAAACGAAAAAAGACCATAAATTTGGATTATCTGTCTCTGTAACTACCATACACTAAATAGTCAAATAAAAATTCTCATTAAAATTGTACTTGAGAGTTAGTGGTAGATGTAATTGAAAACCTGTGTCATTATAGTCAAAATATCGTAAAGAACGAACGATAGACAATACTGACTGGATGTGATATAGTCTAGGTTTTTTTTTTGTTAACAATATCATTCGCTAATAGAGAATGGAATGACATGAAACATGTTCTACCTCTTATAAGTTAACACCAGCTTAATTTATCAGTGCATTACCTTCAATAAACATAGTTTGAAAATCATTTTCTGCATCGCTTAAAAGTGTATTTTAGTTTATAGATATCATATCACATTTATTTACCATTATTACTTATACGCTAGAATTCATTTAACGCGTACTAGATTTTATTTTACTATACTTTTTCCTAATTTGTAGTATTTTAAAATTGAATAAAACGACAGCCCTACTCGAAAATGTCGCTGTCTCACACTCGGTTAAACAATGTGCTAGTCTATTTGTTTCTCTTTCTATGGTAAATAATCATCAAAATCACAAATGTGATAGCATTCGGCTGTTTGTGATATTTTCTGTGTGTGTATTATTTTTACAGTGTTTTCAAAGAAAATGAAGTTATACATGGTGTGTAAGGGTCAGCGTACAGAAAACTCAATAAAAATACCGGAAAACTATTTTTATGTGTCTAATAAAATGAATTAAAAATGGCTTTTATTTCGGGATCACCTGGTCCTGGTGTATATCTATTAATCAATAGATAGGTGGTAGGGGTCGCAACCACCATATACATACTATATAAAATAGTTTAGACGTTCCATATCTGCCAGACATCTCGCGAGGGCTAATTATTAAATTAAAATTCATTATAAAGAATTTTTAACTATAGAACGATACCTCGTACAGTCATTTATTTAGTACTAAAATAAAATTGACTCACCGTTTTATATAACTTTCCGATATTTAAACAATTTGCACACTTTTCATAAACAGACACAACAAAATAAAATGTAAATGAAAAAAAAGCGATATAGAAGTTAACTAATAATATGATTAATAAGCTTGTCCGCTCTCGTTGAAATTCAAACGTTAAATGAGGGAGGAGCAAACACTGTGACATAGTTAGTAGTTCATACTGGGTACCAGTAGTATTTATTTCAATTCAATTGTCGTTCTTACGCAACAGAAATAAATAAAGCATTCATTATTGAATATATTAATTATTAAATTTACAATCAAAATCTCTGCCATCACTAAAGTGGTAATTCTGATTACAACTTAGCGACCTTACCTACTATTTCAAATAATTGACCTCTACCTGGCGAGAGAGTTTTGTATTATATACATTGTATAATTTTTTGTGTTTTTCGATACCTAATGAGTTATATTATATGCTACGCTATGCTGTGGTACGTTTTGCACCTTAAAGTACGAAGTATTTTAGGAGAAATTATATTGTTTCGGTATATACTTAGTACAATTTTATTTTTATGATAAACTTGAAAATCTTTTGCGTTAACATTATATGTAATCAGTATTTTTATACGTCTAAGGTGGCAAACAAGCGAACCTTTCGCCTGATGGTAAGCGGTTTCCGTAGTGCCGCCAGATGAAAAACATGATCAACATCACATGATATTTTAAATATAACATTATTAAAATAAACTTAGTTTATTCCAAAGGATTGCAAATCCTTAAATTTTTATGTGGCGTAACTCAGCCTTTATGTTTTATTGATAATATTATCGGTTAATACTTAAAATCTGTAATTATATTAAAACAGTAAAGAGTTGAAATATGTATAAAAACTCAATGTCTATCTGTCCGTTTATGTTCTTTTCACGCGAAAACTACTTATCCAATTTACATGTTTTTTTAAATATTCATAGCTATGTTATCTGGCCAGGTTACAGGATATATTTTGTAAGATAAAGTAACATACGAAATAAGCAGGGACGATAATGGTGAATCAATTCGAGAAAAAAGACGCTTTTGGGCCGCCTTAATCGCTTACGCCGAGTAAACCATAGCAGATATTATATCAAATTAAAGTACTACATAAATGCAGACCTTAAAAAGAATTCTGCGATAGTATAGGTACGGTCATCTTCTAAGGATCACCCACAATAAGCATTTTCGTGTTTCCACGCGAGCGGAGCCATGGTGTGCCCATGTGCTAGTAATTAAGTAATACTTTCTTTAGTTTCTGACTATGCTAACCTAACCAATGCTTTTTGTGAAACACAATTCAAGATACATTTTGGAGTTTTTAAATATTAAGAATTATAATCATTATAACTAACTGTGTATAACACGGCTTTTTAATAGTAATTCCATTTCAAAAATATAAATAATAATTAAAGAATCACTATTCAATAATTACAAAAAGAAACAATTCAACTCCAAATTAAAAACAAACTATGAATAGCATGGACTACCTACCTGTACATCTGATAGTCTGTGGTATGTACTATGTATGTAAATAATAAGAATTTGTATTATAGAGAAATCCCCGGACACATACAATGAGCACACAGATGCTCATAGACTATTGTTTGCTTGGATACTAGTCCTTTCGCTTTATTTTGCTTCTATGGAACAGACGAATTGTGTAATCATATAAAGAAAAAAAGCGCTAACTCTTCTGCAAGACTCTAAAATAAAAATAAAATGATGTGCTTAATACACAAAAAAAAGCGAGATATTCAGCGCCGAAGACCAATGCAATATCGATCCGATGTCTTACTAAAGACATTGCATGTATTGTATGTACCACGTAATTTATCATAATTAGCGTACATTATCTCCTATATACGAGTAGTTTGCATTGAATTAGTAAACAGGCTGAGGCGTAGCGTAGCGGGGGTGGTAAAGTTGCACAATAGTTGTAGAATAATAATAATTCAAGTCATATTATTGTCGCATCTACCATTCGGACCGATTAAAATTAGTACGGAATATTTTTTATCTGTGATTAAACTGGGGAATCCCTTTGAAGTGAGTGTAATCATCTCGCTTGTTATAGTTGCTATAAAGTGGAAACATCGTCTGTACTAACAAATTGCTTTACGGTAATTTCCCAAGTTTTATTTTGTGCATGCTCGGATTGTGGAAGTAGAGAAGACCAAACTTTCTTCGATGATATTCGGCAGAACTCTGGATATTTCTCAAAAAAGATCAAACCAGCCAATTATTAAAATATGTGCATAGTTATTAAAATCAAAAAGGATGTATATACAAGTAGAAGATAATTTATAAAACGTCAATGAGTTGTATGGGATCTTTTATATATTTTATTGAATCCTATTTGAACTTCTGAGGGAACTTCAAACGTGATTTGAGCAAGCTGAAAGCTGATGATCTCGATATATAGGACGGACCATATGACAAATAAAAAATCTCAAAGTTGGATGCAGTGCTCCAACCATTTAGATTTGTTTACATGCTCCCTCAGTTGAGGCGAGTAATTTTTTTGGTACCTACTGTTTATCTGGTAAAGACTTTTTTAAGTTTATTAAACAAAGTGAAAACTGGACTCCCGATATCTCTGTACGTAGGTAATGGAATACGCTAAATTTCATCTAGCAGTGATGGCAGAGACACTGTCCATCGGCAGCCACCGTGGCCTTGCCTACTGGTAAATAATAATTATCTGAATTTTGGTTAAGATTAATTCATAAATACCACAATTACAAGTGTTCATGGACCTGTTGTACAATAAGCGGTTATGCGACTGGACAGGCGGCTGCCAAACTATATATATATATATATATATATATATGTAAAAATGTGGGGTTAGCTACAAATGTCACACACAATGTCACAGTGTCTTTTTTTTTTTTTTTTCGAACTGACTATACTGTTAGCCTTAGGGGCCCTGGAGCCTTTACGGCTTTTACAGCTTTACCGGGCTTGGGGGCGAGCGCTTAGGGCACTCAGCCACGAAAGCTAAGCAACAACATCCGAGGGTGCCAAAGTGGCCGAACCTCGGCTCGGACTGTTGCGCGTATGCAATTAAGTCGCGTTCTGACTAATTCCCTATCCGTAATTCGATCTAAACTAACTATACATATATACATGTTTCTGCCCCCTGGGAGGAGGGAAGGAACATGTGTATGTGTATTTAGTGGTCTGAAATTTTTGTCTAATCTAACTAGGCAAAAAAAGAAAAACAAAAGGTCCCTTACAGAACCTATGTACCTGTGTGTTGTGCATGTGTGTATAATGCAGTGTCATGTATGGCTGTGAAAGCTAGTGAATGTAGAGTCGCTGTATCGCGCGAACGGCTGCTTGACTCAAGGGCTCCATGCCGATGGATCGGACCTAGGCTTGAGTTGCCGCAGAGGAGGGTGGTTGTGGCGGGTGTGCGGGAGCGAAGTTAACCGTACGTCCCCTGTGGAGGGAACGGTGGTTTCGCGGGCGTGGGCGCGAGCACGCATATGTTGCGAGAGCGGACGCGTAGAAATTGTTAGCTTTCTCGATGTCGTCATCGGGATCGACAAAGAGATTTCGCGGACGGCGTTTATAACGTTTGGCAACGGGGATCGAGTTGTCTGGGACGTAGTTCACGGTGGATTTTACGAGCGGGTTGGGATGATTCGAAGCGCTATCGAAGTATCTCCTGGTGAGATATTTCACATAGGCTTCTATCGAGGGAAGCCTCATGTCCCTGTGCAGGTCCATGTTCCTAACGAAGGCTGGAGGGTCAAGCAGGCGACGGAGAAACCGATTTTGGACTCTTTGCATGCGGGCAAAGTTATGTTTGGACATATGTGCGAACGCGGCGCAGCTATATGTCAAGATCGGACGTACGCACATCTTGTAGAGTGTGAGCTTATGTCTTAAGGACATTTTGCTTACCGAACTGAGCAAGGGTCGCAAGCGGGAAAGGATCCAGATGGCCCTATTCCTGACTATAGTAACGTGTGCGTTGAAGTTAAGCTTCGAGTCGAGGGTGACACCCAGATATTTAGTCTTGGTGGCCCAAGGGATATTCGTACCGAATAATGAGAGGGGTCTTACCGTGCGTAGTAGTTTGCATGTATGCGGTTCAAACATAATCGCGGCGCTCTTTACCGGATTAATAGCTATTCGCCACGTTCGAAACCACTCCCCGAGAGTGGTTACGGCACGTTGGACTGCGCAGGCGAGATTTTTTCTATGTCTGTTTGACGCGTATATGACTGTGTCGTCAGCGTAGAGCCCTACCTCGACCCCGGGGGGCTTCGGGAGGTCGCCCGCTCGTAAAATCCACCGTGAACTACGTCCCAGATAACTCGATCCCCGTTGCCAAACGTTATAAACGCCGTCCGCGAAATCTCTTTGTCGATCCCGACGACGACATCGAGAAAGCTAATAATTACTACGCGTCCGCTCCCGCAACATATGCGTGCTCGCGCCCACGCCCGCGAAACCACCGTTCCCTCCGCAGGGGACGTACGGTTAACTTCGCTCCCGCACACCCGCCACGACCGCCCTCCTCTGCGGCAACTCAAGCCTAGGTCCGATCCATCGGCATGGAGCCCTTGAGACAAGCAGCCGCTCGCGCGATACAAGTGACTCTACAATTACTAGCTTTCACAGCCATACATGACACTGCATTATACACACATGCACAACACACATAGGTACATAGGTTCTGTAAGGGACCTTTTTTTTTCTTTTTTTTGCCTAGTTAGAATAGACAAAAATTTCAGACCACTAAATACACATACACATGTTCCTTCCCTCCTCCCAGGGGGCAGAAACATGTATATATGTATAGTTAGTTTAGATCGAATTACGGATAGGGAATTAGTCAGAACGCGACTTAATTGCATACGCGCAACAGTCCGAGCCGAGGTTCGGCCACTTTGGCACCCTCGGATGTTGTTGCTTAGCTTTCATGGCTGAGTGCCCTAAGCGCTCGCCCTCAAGCCCGGTAAAGCTGTAAAAGCCGTAAAGGCTCCAGGGCCCCTCAGGCTAACAGTGTAGTCAGTTCGAAAAAAATAAAAAAAAATCGGGAGGTCGCTGACGTACAGATTGAAAAGGCAAGGCGCCAGAATGGAACCTTGCGGGACGCCTGAGCGTATAGGGTGGGCGGTAGATAGTACTCCTTCCACTCGGTAGTGGAAGGTGCGGTCGCGTAGAAAATCGTGAACTAGATGAACTAACCTATCCGGGACTTCTAATTGATGTAGCTTGTGGACTAGTCCGGCATGCCAGACCTTATCGAAGGCCTTAGCTACGTCGAAAAAGACCGCAAGCGTACGGGCGGGGGCGATACTACTTTTGGCAAAGTTGCTCGTGATGTGCTCCGTGAGGCGGTGCACTTGATGTGTACACGAGTGTCGGGCGCGAAAACCGAACTGTTCGGGAGGGTATAGATTTTTAATATCTATAACGGTTTTGAGACGGTTCAGAAGGAGCCGCTCGTAAAGTTTCCCTAGTGTGTTTAAAAGGCTGATCGGGCGATGTCACAGTGTCAAATGTGCTAATTTCAAAAAGCATACATTTTCTTATGGTGAAATATGCTCCATAAATGTCCTTGAACTAACCCCGTCAAAAAAACTATAAATTTAAATGTATTTGTAATTATTACCTAATTAGTACTTACCAAATGCATATTAACCAGAAAACACGTTAGCACTCGATGTCAAGATCTAGAGATCTGTTATGTAGAGAATCAAAACCGTTGCGAAACTTAATTCTGTCTTGACCATGAAATTATCATGTTATACCAGGGGAATCCCGAGATATAGACACAAGCAAAAAGTTTAGAAAAATATATTGCTCTAGAATACATGATATTGGAGATTTACATATAGTAGGTACAAGTTGCTCTCATCACACCATGTTTTTACTGGTGTAAGCAAAAATTTTTCACATTTAGAGAATAATGAGCTCGGTTGTTTTTGCCGTACCAGAGTGCAAGCGTCAAGCATTCCTTGGTTAGAATAACTGCTACAGATGTAAGATTCTTACATCTCTGGGTCGCTAGTCGGTTTAAGCTGTATTTTACTTAACATAAAGTGAATAACAATCATTTTCATTAACAAAGTTAAAAGAAAAAACCTCAAACGATTTAAAACGTTCCTTGCATTCTGATCATTTTATGATCACATCATAGATAATACTATACCTACTAATCTATGGATCTCATGAATGCTATTTTCATTTAGATACGAGATGTTAATGACAAAAACGTGTGTTAATTCTCTGTGTTAATTACTAACTGTTCATACTTCATACTATAGGTACAGTTTATGGCATATGTCAAAGCCAAAGTTTGAGTTATAATAGTTTGTTCAGACTTCACAAAGTAGGTACGTACCGTGACGACCATAACCCATAAGGGGCCTTCTTTTTTATATAAGGAACGTTGTCTAATCAAATAAAATAAAAAATGTCTAAGAGTAATATAATAAAGCGGTGACTTTTTTTGTTTGTTTGTTATTTTTGTATGATAGCCAGATTTACGAAGTATAGGCTATGTAGCATTAGGCTACCCTCTTACCTATCCTTAAATATTGATTTTTTAAGTCGGAACAAATAGCGCACCTTGACTGCTTTACCGACGTGCGCTGGCGTAATGGTTAGTGATACGTAAATACAGTGTTCTATAAAAATATAGCTTCTTAGTCAAACTAAAAAAAAGTCTGCGTTAACATATGCCTAACTCTTATACATAAGCCACAATAAGATATTTTGTGAAAAAGTTTTATTGTAAAGTGATTTATGAGCATTATTATTAGGCATTGCATATTAACTTCATCACCAAGACAATTTTATGTAGATAAACTTTGCTCTTTATAGCATGTTTTTTACACAATAGTTTGAGAGATAATGTAAAATTAAAATAGTTCAATATTTGGCTCGGGTCTATGAATACAGGTGTAGTGGTATAAACAGAATAAACCGTGCGAATTGTGACGCATAACCCTGTCCGCCCGATGAAAATATTGTCTATACTGTTATATTATAAATCATCAATAAGCGATTTCTTTTTAATTATACACAGGTAAAACCGCAGGGCACAGCTAGTGATAAATAAACTCGAGTGGCACATTCGAAAAACATAAAAGTTTATGTAATTTTTTTATTATACCTACATATATTACATCTAATAATGTTTTTATTTGTATATATGTTGTTATGAGTTGAAGATCTGCGCCAAGCACCAATAGGTGTTTCCGGCAGCTCCACTTGAAAACCAATTCCCTCAAAACTAGGCTTAGAGTGATACCATCTTGGGCCACATCGTCACTTAACATCAGGTGAGATTGCGGCCATAACGCTAAACCTATAAATAAACATTATAACCCACAGATGTCAAAATTAGGTAATAAATAAAATGATTATCTTTAATAATAAAATTGATAATGTAACATTTAAAACATCGATATCAATTTTCGATATACGTAAAATAATTGATCAGTTGTAGAACATCGAGTTGGCTGGTGGTCATCTCTTGCTGTAAATAAGGATCAGGTCTTCGTCGGTACCGCTGGCAAGTCGAGCGCACTGGAACTGCGGGACAGAGGTGACGCACAGGCGCGCGGACAGAGCCGGGTCGCGGTACAATATCTTGCTGCCCGCACAGCTGTAGCCCACTACCAGGATATAGTGACCTTTGTAGCTACCCCCGAAGCAACGCCTGGGTGCAAAACCACTTTATTTTAGTATCATACACAGACATGGGCGTAGAGTACTAGTACTAAATCGTTTTAATCAAATAAAAGTAAAGAATAATAATAATAAATAAATTCTGTTATTACTGCAAGAGAATCTATTGGTAGAAAGAGCAGCGTTAAAAGCGTACCAGAGATAAAAACATGTTATCATTTTATTCAAATTTACCCATGTCCACAGGCATGAAACATTGTTCAGTGTGAGATTGTACAATAATTAATTGTAATAATATAATTGCAGCCTTTTATATTCAAGCCTATATTTATCGATTTAATTAAGGATTTTAAATACAATTGTGTGGATGTGTTGTACACCACAATATTAGGCACAGACCTAAATTCTGCCTTCAGTTTGTTGTGCTTGCATAGATTGCAGACTAACAGGCTGCTATCAACGAGCACCACTGCAGGACCCTCAGTCTTCAAATGCGAGACAAGTTCTTCCACACTCACTGACCGTTCCTCAACTTCTAAGCCGTGAGAAGATGCCTCCTTTAAACGTTGAGTAACACGATTCCTATCCTGTACAAGAAAAAATTAAATAAAACATTAAAATAAGCTTTTTAAGGAATGTTCAGGGCTTCTTACCGGTCTCACGTTTACATTATATACATATACCATATTAAAGGATATAGTTTGTCCTACTGCTTGCTACATTTCACAACATGCCCTAGAAGCTTAAGCTATCTACTTAAGTACTACATATATTACGAAGATAATTAATATACTATAATAATTATATTGATTAGGAATGTTTCCACTTACCAAATTAATTATTTTATCATAATAACCATGACGCATATTGTTTTCATTGATTCCTATAATTGTTGTGTACATTCGATGTTTTATATTACACCTGTTAAACATAATATAATCACAGTTAATGACACAACAATTACACTGTGAACCATACCCATACCATATGACGAAATTATAAATATTGCAAGACTACCACCAAACAGCGACTTAGCTTAAGTTATAATGTGAAATACAGTTAGTGTATTCATCTCTTAATGATGGTTTCTTGTATAGCTTTGTGTGATCCAACATAAAACTTATAATTTGTAAATTATACATTTATCTATTTATCATCATTCTATGCTTCTTCTGTAATAAGTAGAATGGATTAAGCTCTTCAATTGTTATAACATTTCATCTTTTCTTTCAAAACTATTAATATCTTCATACATATGCATTTATCTCCAGTGGTGCTTTTCACTTTCCAACTGTTAGTAAGTTTTCTATTTTATCCATATATATTAGTCTATGTTGGTCCTACCTTCTATTTCAAGCCCGGTAAAGCTGTAAAAGCCGTAAAGGCTCTAGGGCCCTTAAGGCTAACAGTATAGGCAGTTCGAAAAAAAAAAAACCTAGCTTCTATCTCCATACATAATTGCATAGAGATAATAATGCCATTTATTTAATACATGTGTCCCACCTGTCTGAATCAACAAAACATGACTTCATACTTCTTCATAATTCTACTGACAAAAACACAAACTCTACTAAAGGATTTGAATAATCCTTAAGAATGTTTTAAAGGCTTTCCTATTACCTCATTAGTAAATAGCATAAGTCTATAGTCCATGTGGAATGACCAAATCCTTCTTCTTCTATGATCTCATTGAAACGTTTCAGGAAACCCTCTCTCTGTTTATCATTTAGCAGCATGAGGACACAAGACACTCCACAATCCCAGTCATAATTCTGCTTATAATGTATCACTGGGTGTTCAGTGTATAAATTTTCTAAAAAGCAATTAATAAAATTGGCTTCAGAAATCTAATGGACATTCATGTTTTAACTATCACCATTGTTTAGAATTTGCAAACAGGTTTACTGGAAATTTAAACCTCCTATAACTCTGGCAGGGGTGTTACTTTTCCATGGGAAAGGTACCAGAGGATAGGGAACTGTTTTCTCCACCCTCCCTGTAACTTGGTCTGCTGCAAAAACAGTACTAAATATAGAAATTTGGAATTTCGTTTTGAAACTTTGACCACCAATAACTCCGACCAGGTGGATTTCCCTTTAATGGGAGTAGTATCAGAGGGTTAGGGGCCTCCCTTACCTCTTCGAGTGCCAAACGATTCTAAATTTTAACCTCTTTAAGAAGGTAGGTAAATACATTATTTACTTACTTTTATTTTCGTCCATAAATCTTCGTCATAAAGTGTACTATATTTATCTATGGTAAGAAGTATCTGATTAAATAAAATAACCTTACAACAAACCTCAAATGCAAATTCAAAACACAAAAAAATTTGAGCACTTATATGTCTTGGGTAGTTCGCGAAGGACCTAGGTGGGAAGAGCGCTTCTTTGGGTAAACTATGCGAACTAGTTCATTGATAATCCTGCTCTTAGTTCTTTTTATATTTCTTTTAGCGTCCACTTTACTAGACAGTGGCGCTATGTGACCAATCGAGTTATTTACTTTTACTGTGCGCGCCTTGATATTTCGATATCGATAGTAAACAACTGCACATCCCCATGGTTGAAATTTTATCAAATCATAACAATCGTCAACTGAAGTATTGCTAACTAATTATCAAACAGTATAATAGTAAAAAGTATATCTAATACCATTTAAGTCTGATTTTACGGTAAGCTTAATTCAAATTAACATTTTACTCTTCTATTTCCATATATTATAAATAATTGATTATTACACAACATCGCAAATTATTGAAACCGAATAAAGTTTCGACACTCTTATTTATACATAGTAATATGTAAAAAATTGTCTTCAAAGTTCCTAACGTGTAATGACTATCGTGAAATTTTTAATCTGATACTATGAACAAGTCAGGTTCTTTTCTAATTATTAATATAAATGATTTTGTTTTTTTATTTTTAAAAACAAATAACAATTATTTGTTTAACAGATCTTATGTGCCATAAATAGAAGTGAGAACTTTTGTTGTACAAATTCGCACTTTTTAAGTATTATAATGTGATTACGTATTGTAATAGGAACGAGACTAGTTGTTAATATAAATTATTGAAGTGAAACTCTTATGCGACTTCCAAGCGTTAAACGTTTAACGTACATTATCGGTCTCTCCTCTTTGTGTGAGCCAGAGCGAGAGAGTAAATGTCGGTATGTATGTGTATTGCACACTGTTTCAATTAAATATAAAATATTTTTTTAAATGAAGTTTCACTTCTATCGTGTGTGAATCGCACACACACTTTTTTTAATTTATTACTTTTTATTTCAATAAATGATTTTATGTACCATAACAAAAAGGTCAACTTTAATAATTGTAAAAAATCATACTTTTTAAGTATTCTAATATAATTACGCATTATACTAAGAACTAGCCTAGCTGTTGACTAATTATTATTATAAATTATTAACGTGAAACTCTTATGCGACTTCCAAGTGTTAAACGTTTAACGCACATTATCGGTCTCTCCTCTTTGTGTGAGCCAAGAGCCAAGAGTAAACAAGTGACTCACTACGACTTTAAGAATATTCCGATTGCTTTGGCTCAGCTTCTTGACTTTATTAGTCAGGAGTGGTCAAGCTTTCAAAAGAATACTTGTGCTGATTTACTTTGTATTCTGTTAGCAGCTGTAGCGCCAGACTTGAGCACCTAGATGCCGAGGTCGGCATACCATACTTGTCTTTGAGTGGACTTTGAGAGACGAAAGTCTCCGCATAGTGAATATTAGAATCTACTTCTTACCGGGTGAGATCGAATCAATGTTTGGTCTCTGATATCGACATATGGTGTGATTAAGTGAACAAAGCTTAACTTAAAGACAGTGAGTGCCTTGTTCCTATAGGTTGTCTAAAGAGTTAATTTCGTACCTGACTGGTTAATTAGTCTTTTACCTGACTGGTTAATGGACACATCAAATTAGGTACACGGTATGTACTTTTGGTAAAGGGTTAAGTTTTCAGTTACTAATGAAAATCCTTCGTGGTATTTAATTATCCACAAATTCGTGCCAATGAGTGCTAACCTCACCCCCGAAACTATAGTGGTAGTATTTTCAAATATTATGAATCTCTGTCAACTGTCTGCTCAAAATAATAAATTCACAACTTAAACCATCTTGTAACTTAAATTCTCTGATATTTAAAAATGATTGTGGTTGTAATCAGTGCATCCATATTATTGCAAGTTTCCCTAAGAAATTAAAAACGTACCCGTGATGTACTAGTTATGTTGAATTGAAATAGTTATGTTGAATTGAAATAGAAGTGTACCTTCTGTAATAAAGCCTGACATATTGAATGAGCTACCTAGAGCCGTACGTGTTACGCCATAACTGGCTGGGAGAGCTTCTCTGGTAAGTGCCGTGTGGACGAGTGGCCAGAAGATGATTACCAGCGAATGATTGGTATACATCGAGTGGACGGTATTCACTTGTGGTATAAATTGTGGCAATTCCTGCTAGGTTTATAGGAAAACAAATACGTGGATGTAACATAACAGTCGATGTTTCTACGAAGCATCTTTCTGTATACGAATATTTTAAAAATACCCACTAGTAACAATTCTGTGCTCATGTTTAAAAATACCGTGCTTCTACAATGATTTTCGAGTGTTAAGGCTAGCTATGAGCATTTATTCATACTACCGCCAATTGGAAAGTGTTTTCACGTCTTCTTAAACAAAGAATGATATTGTGTAATACCTTACATGACAAGTATAATAATGCGAGAGTTATTCAATTGAATTACGTGAATCCCAAAACCGTTATAAATGCTGATGACTTTGAAATACTTCGAACATTTTATTAGAAACGAATCTACGCACAAAACACAGTACCGCAGTGTACGCACAAAACACAGTACCGCAGTGTACGCACAAAACATAGTACCACAGTGTACGCACAAACAAAGTACCATGTACGCACAAACACTACCACAGTGTAAGCACAAACACAGTACCATAGTGTACGAACCAACACAGTACCACATTGTACGCACCAACACAGTACGACAGTGTACGCACCAACACAGTACGACAGTGTACGCACCAACACAGTACCACAGTGTACGCAACAACATAGTACCACAGTGTACGCAACAACATAGTACCACAGTGTACGCAACAACATAGTACCACAGTGTATGCAACAACATAGTACCACAGTGTACGCTATACTCATATCCTACTACAGTGTAGGCCACAAATAATAATAATCAACCAGGTATACAGATACCAATGTAAAAGATAAACATTTACTTGCTACAGATATAGTCGTCGGTAAAACATCAACAACTCGGCTAATGCAGAGCGCGCACTGCCGGTCAGAATGGTCGTATCGGCGCAAAGTGACTCACTACGATCGCCCCACCATTTGGTTATATAAGGCCGCTCGCTGTAGCGGAGAGAGGCATAGTCTCTAAAAACCATACTTGACTACCTGCTCCGTCATATCTTATATTACATAAATAGACGTGTGAACTTTTTATGTATTACTTGGTACTTTTTAAATAAAAATAAACAGAACTTGCAGAAATCATAACTATATTTTTTCTTTATTTATTTTTCTTACTAAATTAATAAAAAAAAGAACTAATGAACTAATAGAACGAACTAGTTCATCATTGGATTATGAACTATATTGAGCGCTCTCTGTGGTGACCGGTTTAGGCCCAAGAGTAATTTACAAAAAAGAAATCTCTTCTCGGGAAATCCTCGTGTAAAAACAATGCAACCTTGTGTTGCAATTGCAACTTTAATGTTACCATCAAGTAAAAGTAAAAAAGGAGAGGAGGAAATTTTGTTTTGTAATACAGCACTAGTTAAAACTATCTATCAATTAAAACGAAACAAACAATACCGCATTATTACTATTATAATACAGAGTGTTTTTCCCGAATACGGAAAACGGGCTGCGAGTTATTATAAGTAGTTAACACTCACCGTTGTAAATTGTAATGCAGTAATATATTAGCGCATAAAAAAAATATTCTGGGCTTTAAATATAGCATATCGGTGTAACGCGTTTTATATATTTTGTAGCCGTTGCCATATGTCAGGACATGCTTTTGCTTAGTAGTAGTCTACTCCACAGAGTTGTTTCCTGTTTAGTTCTTCGCTAGTAGTGGATAGAAGTCGGTGCTGTGCCTCTAGTCTGTGTGTAGCTCTGCTAGTACTGGCTAGGGATGTGACATTCTGCATAAAAAATCGATTTTTAAGTAATTGATTGTTTTTTAGCAAGAAAAATCTATTAATAAATAATCGATTTTTCTTAAAAAATAATCGATTTTTTATGTTTATTGATTTAATCCTAATTTTTTATTAATTACAAAATAAACACCTTAAATATTTTATTTATCATGGTTTTATTAATTAAATATAAACAACAGAAGTTATAAACAAAAATTAAAGTTTTAGAATAATCAACATTGAAATTAAAATGATTTTCTTTCTTTCAACATAAATTAACAAAATCAAACTATTCAAATAAAAAAAGGTGTGCGTGCGATTCACACACTTTAGAAGTGAAACTTCATTTTAAAAGATATTTTATATTTTATTTAAACAGCGTGCAATATACATACACACCGACATTTGCTCTCTCGCTCTGGCTCACACAAAGAGGAGAGACCGATAATATATTGCTCTCTCGCTCTGGCTCACACTAAGAGGAGAGACCGATAATGTGCGTTAAACGTTTAACGCGTTGGAAGTCGCATAAGAAGTTTCACTTCAAAAATAAAAAATCCGTAGGCAATGCATTGAGAAATAACAGCTGAGGTAACCGTTTGGATAATATTCGGCTCCTGGTCTTTGTTAATATGGCGCCAGCTATCGAGAACAATCTCTCTGCTGGAGCCGAAGAAGCCGGTACCAAAAAGTGCTTACACGCCAACTGTGTCAGTTCGGGACAATTTCCTTCATATCTTCTCCAGAATTCTAAAGCGTCTTAGTATAATCCTATTAGAGGCGCAGTTATGTACAAGCTTAATTTGGATGCCTGGTTGTAACCTTGACAAGTTCTCACAGTCTCCACGAATAACTTGTTGTGGGTTTCCCCAATGTCATCATTATCGATATCATCAGCGGCCGAAGTTATTGACAGTGCACAATGCTCAGGTTCGCGGTTTTCTTCAATGGATCGTCTAATGTAGCTTATAGTTCTTGCCAAAGATGGTCCGTCCGATTATTATCGATTATTTATAATATTTAAAAACGCGTACATAAATAGATTTTTTACTAAAAAAATATCAATTTGAATCGATTATTTCCATAATCAATTATTTTTACATCCCTAGTACTGGCTAGTTCTGCTAGTTCGTCTGTGGTGTGTAGTACTGTGTAGGGGTGTCCACTTAAAATATATATCGATATTTATGTTCAATATAAAATATCGGATCCTAGCATCAATGTTTATCGATATATCACTAGAAAACATCGATATTATTTCACTATCGAATACTTTACACTAAAGTTTAATATTACCTTTTTCAAGTGAAACGCGCAAAATTTGTGGTCCTTGATTTTGTATGTGTGAATGTAGAATCAGAGACCAGAGTAACCAGCTAAACTAGTAGTGTAATAATTCTATGAGTGTTACATGAATAGAATTGTACTACTAAGATAGTGGTGAGATGATTGAGAATTGTCTGTAGTGCCACATCACTATTGAGTTAATTTGTTTACAAGTTCAAAAACTAAATTAAAAAATAAATTAAATAAATGATTTCATGCAATGCACGTAAGTAGTGCTACATAACATATCGAATAAATACTTACTTCATTATAATGACATAGCATTTAATAAAACAGGAAATATAATTATCATTATGAAAAATATGATAATATAAAATATCATTATGTTACATCTTCAATATAAAACACTTTCACAAACGAGTAGAGGTAAGGTTCATAAACATAATAGAAATATAACATTTCATACCTTTTCAACTTTGAACTAGCTATCAGATGATGCGTTAACTCAATTATTTTAGAGTAATTAATTGTAGTAGCAAAAGTTAGAGTTCTACATAAACTTGTCTTAGATACACAAACAAAACAATGCGTTTAATTGCAAACAAATTTAATTGCGTTATAGCCAACCAAACAGCAGAAGACGACACAAGAAGAGTGAGAGTGAGTGAAAATATTAATGAAGAGTGAATGGTCGATCGATCTGTCAGGATAGATAAGGTAATTAAGCTGGTCACTCACAGATGTCACTATCTAAATAAACCTTATTTAAAATTGAAGTCATTAAGTAATATTAAAAATATTGTTTTTTAATAGAATCGACAAAAAAAAATAATTAAATATTCGATGTTTCTATAAATAAATATATCGAATACAATAAATATTTGTCAAAACATTGAATCAATCCGACATATCATAATGAAAACATCGAATACATTCGATATATCGATGATAAGTGAATTAGGGGTGTCCACTTAAAAAAAATATCGATATTATTATTCGATGTAAAATATCGGATCCTAGCATCGATATATTGCTATAAAACATCGGTTTTTTTTTCAATATCGAATACTTTCCACAAAAGTTTAATATTACCTTTTTTCAGTGAAACGCGCAGTTTGTGGTCCTTGATTTTGTATGTGTGAATGTAGAATCAGAGACCAGAGTAACATAGCTAAACTAGTAGTGTAATAATATTGATTTTCTATGAGTGTTACTTGAATAGAATTGTATTACTATGATAGTGGTGAGATGACTGAGATGTGGCTGTATTGTCACATCACTATTGAGTTTATTTGTTTACAAGTTTAAAAACTAAATGAAAAATACACTAAAGAAATTATTTGTAGCAATGCACATAAGTAGCGTTACATAACATATCGAATAACTACTTACTTCCTTGTAATGATATAGCATTTATAAAAATAAAATAGGAAATATATTTATTATTATGAAATGTATGATAATATAAAATATCATTATGTTATATCTTCCAAATCAAACACTGTCACAAACGAGTAAAGGTTAGGTTCTGAAATATAACAGAAATATAATATGACATTACTTTTCAATTTCGATATAGCTATCAGATGGTGCATCAACTCAGTTGTTTTAGGGTAATTAATTGTAGTAGCAAGTAAAAGTCTTACATAAACTTGTCTTAGATAAACAAACAAAACAATGATTTAATTGCGTTATAACCAACCAAACAGCAGAAGACAATGCAAGAAGAATGAGAGTGAGTGAAAGTAAATATAATGAAGAGTGAATGGACGATCGATCTGTCAGGATAGATTAGGTAATTAAGCTGGTCACTCACAGATGTCACTATCTTAATAAAACTTATTTAAAATTTAAGTCACTAAGTAGTGTTAAAATTATTGTTTTTAATAGATTCGAAAAATAAGCAAATATTCGATTATTCTATATAAGTATATCGATATATCGTATAAAATAAATGTTTGTCAAAACATCGAATCAATACGATATGTCGTAATCAAAATATCGAATAAATGTGATATATCGATGTTAAGTGAATATCCCTAAAGTGAATATCCCTAGTACTGTGGTGTAGTATGTACGTATAATAATATATGTAATCTAAGTATGGCACTAAGAAAAGGAATATTTAAATTTTCGGACAGAAGATCTTTTCAGCACTTTATACGAGCACAAAGGTTAGCTACGCAGTCTGCTAAAAAAATCACCGACGGTGAGAAACTAAACGATGGTCAAACGCATTTTGGTTTCCAAACCATCGATGAGAATGAAAAATGGAAAAAAGGTCAGTAAAACTTAGACAAATAAAAATATATAAATGTACAGTGTAGATTGGGTTGTACTTTAGAATTGCTATCGCTGAATTTGATTATGTGAAGTGGCGGAAAAGGTGGGGGAGGGTGAAAGGTAAAAGTGGTCCTCTGTGAAGGAAAAATTGCGGAAACGATTATCTTTTGATATATGTATATATTTTTTCATTTTTGAGGTTATGTTTATCTAGGATTTGCACATACATTTTCCAGCGGATAATTATTTGTTTCTGGCACTTACCGGCTGCTTTCGCAGCCCGCTCGACTCGTGCGTTATGATCACAGTTCATCATAGCTAACGCCTTTTAGCCGCTACGAAAAAATTAAGATATATTACTGATCTTCTTATTAATGATCGTCTAAAGAGTAACAAAATGTATAGGAAAAAATTACGATATTCGAAAATCCTACTTATCTCGCAAAAGTGACCTTTATGACAACTGCCCAGAACTGACATTGTTATTGTGAAATTCTCAAAAAATGCATTTTAATAAAAATAATTTCTCAATAACTATTTATTTTCGCTGTGTAAAATTTAACATTTGGCCTAATTATAGAGTTACCTAACTGTAATAAAAAATTGGAGTTTGAAATCGACAGTAGTAATTCTAAAGTTGAGCCTGTATTACTATTTCAAACACCAGAATACTTATTACTTTAGCACATCAAAAATTATAGAGAGGTACATAAACGCCGCGCCGCCTTAAAAGTTAACCAGAACACGTAGCCGGTGATTAGTACTACTTCCATGGCACAAACCATAGTTAGGTAATTCTCAACCCATTCTCTATAAATTCATAACAAACAGAAGTACAATAAAGTTATATTTTTCACCTCCGATGATACTGCAAGAACATCATGTGTAACTTCAATATCAACAGAAGATATTACAAATTAAAAACATATCATTCAATCTTTTCTTAAAGTTAAATGTTACTATTTTGAGTGTTAAATGATGCTGGTAATTTATTTTTCAAACTATTATTTTGAATACATTTCAGTGAGCACAATAAGTAAACTAAATAAACACAAAATATAAGGGACAAGTCCTTATCTCAAATTTCGAGTCCCCTTATCCCAGCTAAGAAGGGTCAGCATACACATCTATTAGAGAGGTAGGGTACAGACAAAATTTCTTTGGAGATTTCTCTCTACTTGGGGATAGTTTGACTGGTGAAATACATCCAACCTACAAGATGGTGGCAGCCAAATAACTTAATGTTGTATTCCTGCACTGGGTAGGGTTTCCAGAGCTTCTTGGGGTAGTGAGGTTTAAAGAGAGGTAGGGCACAGGTAAATGTCTTTGGAGCTTTTCCTAATTGGGGATAGTCCGACTGGTGGAATACCTCCACCATATAGAAGAACGCAGCCAAATAAGCTAGTGTTGTGTTCTTGCGGTAAGTAGGGTTTCCATAGCTCCTTGGAGAGAGGGTTTCAAAGTTGGCAACACGCTAGTTATACCTATGGTATTACAAACGTCCATAGGCTACAGTAGCCGCTTACCATCTGGTGGCTGCACGCTTGTTTGCCACATTTGTAGTATAAAAATTAGAAAAAAAAAACAATTAGCATCTTAGTGCTCCCACTTTTTATACACACACCATTCCTCACACAATCTTTATTTTTATAGTAGCTCTGCAAATTGTCGGTACTGATAGTAAGCACTGTACAATTCAAATACAATGGCTGACGGCAACAGAGAGATTGAAATCCATATATGGTTGTTGTTGTAATAATGACGGCCTGCATAAATATCTCTTCACATTACACTTGAAGGTCCCAATGTCGTAAGAAGGATGGAACACATTGAAATCTATCCATGACCTCTTTAATTTTCTCCTATATCTGTACATCATCTCTATATTCACTTCCTTTCGTCCACATGAAGTGCCCATACCAATCTAACCTATTACTTTATAACTTCACATCACTGGTACTATTTTAAAAATTTCCCCTGGTATACTCATTTCTAGTCTAAGGAATACATATAATTTATTTTTCTTAGAAACTTAAATTTAATTTCTAGTTCACAATGTGTTTGAAACTGTGGCAGAGAAGTATGACTTGATGAATGATGTCATGTCTTTTGGCATACACAGAATTTGGAAGGATATCTTTATGGCCCGACTGGCTCCAACACATGAGACTAAGTTGCTGGATGTGGCCGGTGGAACTGGTAAGAATGTATGTTTTAAATTTAAGCATTCATCTTTGCTGTCTCAAGGTTTTCTGTTCTTAGCAAATTCAATTGATAGCTTATTATAAGTTTGTAATATTCCATACAGCAAACCCTGCAAAAAATTACTCAAATAAAAGCTTCATTCCAAGTCCAAATTGTATTGTATTACGGAAGAAGAGATTCCATTTCATAGAAAGTTACTTGTAAACTGTATATTATATATGTGTATATATTATATTTCGATTCATTAGCTTATATATTGATATATTATTTTTACATTACTATATACAGTATTACTATTATTGTAATATACAGATTAACATTTTAATAGATTGCCAGTTCTAGTATTATTTATTACGCGAGCAGGCCTATAAAAATATTTTTTGTTTTGTTGCCAACATATAGTGCCTTGTAACTTTAATGTCTACTACTTTTAAATATAAAAAGTGCACCTACATGCAACAAAGTTCCAAAAAAGAAGTTGGTTTCATATAGAACAAATAAACAGTTTAATAATAATAAAATTCGTATAATTGTATGCGATATCACAAAAACTACATGAAGCAAGAAAAAATAGCAAATACGAAAACCACTTTTGTCATGGCTTACCATTGTAAGCCTCTGTTATTTTATTAAACATTTTAAATAAATCCTTTTCAGGTGACATTACTTTCCGCTACATAAAATACTTACAAAATGTGGGACCTGCTCCGGAGGGAGTATGCAGTAGTGTTACCGTTTGTGACATCAACCAATCCATGCTTGACATTGGGAAGCTCAGAGCAAACAGGTTCTGTTACTATTCTAATAATTTAATCTTTAGTATTTGGAACCCTTGTTAATTGTATCAAGGGCAAAGCTGCTGACATTACCTACATTATTATATAATAACAAAAATTTTGTTTAGTTATTTCAAATGATCATTGATGTAAATATACTGGATTGGACATTTAGGAACATAAATCACTGTTACCTAGATGAAAATTTGATTTATGCAACTCACTTTAACCTTCAAAAATATTTTTGCAGCAGTTAATTATGGTTTCATATAAACGCATTTTCAACTGCCATATTTTCAAATTATAAAAATAGTTCCTTTTTATGATTAGAAAATACTTTATCATCAAGCCTTGGCTTCATAATAATGTTTTATTTATCAAAAAATTAGGTTCACTGTAGAATTTGTGCCAATGTTGATAGACGGTGTGGCCAAACACATTACCACTGAGCCAATCAAAAAAAGGTTCTTTGGCTGAGATCTCCTGTATCGTGGAGGTATTCCACCAATTGGACTTCCCCTATGTAGAGAGAAATCATCAAAAAAATGATTTATTTAAGATTTTTAGGGTATTACTTTAGATGGCTTGACTACTGCGGGGGCTGATCACGAAACCTTGCAGTAAGATACTGTGTAATGGATTTTTTTTCTCATATTAAGGTGGGCAGTATTGGTCACTATCATGTTATTATTGCTTATATCAAAAGTCATTTTATTATGAGTGTTTAGAGTTTAAAAGTCGAGACAATCAAGTCATTTTCATGTGCGCGCAGTACACTTGGCTTCATAACAACAAAGGGGAAAATTTCAAAAGCAGAGGTGATATGGCAGTTTTAACAGATTGATCTGGGTAAATGGACTACGTGGTTTTGTTCAATTTACCATGGTCGGATAAGTTCTCATGATGTAACAAGAAAAGAAAGATATTTCTGCGTATTATATACAGGGATGGTAGATCGTAGACAATTAGTGCTGGTGAAGATGACGCTAAAAAATTGTTTATGAAAAAAAAACGGTATCCACAAGCAAATACCAGGGGCTTAGTTCTGCCGTTCCACTGCCTGGAGGACTTTTTTTGTGAACAAAATTAACAAACACCAGGTTCCTTATTCTGTCTTCTCCCCATACGATGACATGACCTTTTTTTAGCTCCTCGGTGAAGAAAACACCAATCAATATTGAAAGTTGGTATTATTTCGTACTAGTATAATGTTTACCTGGTACAAGACCTTGACCCCCGGTACTTCTACCATCTCTCATTCATCATCATCATCATGTCAGCTGAAAGACGTCTACTGCTGGACATAGGTCTCCCCCAAAGATCGCCACAACGACCGGTCCTGTGCTGTCCGCATCCAGCGGCTTCCCGCAACCTTTACCAGGTCGTCGGTCCACTTTGTAGCGAGTCTGCCCACGCTGCGTCTTCCGGCACGTGGCCGCCACTCGAGAACTCTTTGACCCCATCGGCCATCTGTTCTACGAGCTACGTGGCCAGCCCACTGCCACTTAAGTGTAGCTATTCTACGGGCTATGTCGGTGACTTTGGTTCTCCTGCGGATCTCCTCATTTCTGATTCGATCACGCAGAGAAACTCCGAGCATAGCCCTCTCCATTGCCCTTTGAGTGACTTTGAGCTTTCTTATGAGGTCCATAGTTAGCGACCACGTCTCAGCACCATATGTAATCACTGGCAACACACACTGGTCAAAGACTTTCGTCTTGAAACACTGCGGTATCTTGGACGAGAATATGTTACGTAGCTTCCCGAACGCTGCCCAGCCGAGTTGGATTCGACGATTGACCTCTATCTCGAAATTGGATCTACCTAACTGGATAGTGTGTCCCAGGTAAACATAATCTTCATCAATTTCAAGCGTATAGTCTCTGATCTTCACGGGAGTTGGCGCTACTTGGACGTTCGACATAATCTTCGACTTGTCCATGTTCATTGTAAGACCAACTCGTTCAGAGGCTTTACTGAGGTCATCGAGCATCGCACGGTGGTCCTTCATGGTCTCAGCCAAGACTACTATGTCGTCGGCAAACCGAAGGTGGGTGATGTACTCGCCATTTATGTTGATGCCTAGTCCTTCCCAGTCCAGAACCTTGAAAACATCTTCCAGTGCAGCGGTGAACAGTTTAGGAGAGATAACATCTCCTTGTCTGACTCCCCGCCGCAACAGGATAGGTTTCGAGTTCTGATCCTGCAGTCGAACTGACATAGTGGCGTTTTCATACAAACACTTCAACACTTCGATGTACCGGTAGTCAACTTGGCACCGCTGGAGAGACTGTAGTACAGCCCAGGTCTCAATCGAATCGAAGGCTTTCTCGTAATCCACAAACGCTAAACAAAGGGGTAGGTTATACTCTTCGGTCTTCTGTATAACCTGCCGTAATGCGTGTATGTGTGTGTTAATACGATTCGTATTAAATTGGCGTATGTCAGTTTTCAGTGACTTTGAGATCCGTCTATTTAGCTGCCGATAAGCACAGGCTGATGCCTGTCTGCAGTCTGCAGTCTAGAGGTGACCCTCTAGACTGCAGAATCATCTCACGCCTCTCCTCCAATATTATCTCATCTCGCAACCATATATCGCATCTCTCATTATATATATATATCAGAATAATTTTTTTTTTTTGGTAAAATTTTACCCGATTATTTGCATGGATTCTTTATATATGGAATACATTAACGTTTGTAGATGGTGATATATATATGTATGTAATTTTTCAATGTAATAGTATTATATGATAACAGGCAAGGTCTATCAAAAGATTCATGTGGTGTGAACATGGAGTGGCTGTGCGCTGACGCTGAGAGGTTGCCCTTACCGGACGACTCCTACAGCGCATACACAATAGCCTTTGGAATAAGGAATTGCACACATATTCAGAAGGTAAACTGCCCTTTTTAATTAAGTCATTATGTGTTTAAACAGAATATGTGATTCATCATTGGAACTAATTGTAATTTTAAGAGTGACTGAGGTCAAATGAAAGATTTTTTAGGTAATAGTGTTAGGTTCTATAATAAGATCCCGACGCACATTACTGATTTGCCGGACATTGAGTTTAAGGACCATGTCAAGCAGGTTTTACTGTCAAAAGGTTATTATAGGGTGGCTCATTATGTGAATGGTAGTGAGTAGTAGATGTCTGGTATGATGTCAGTAGGTGTCTGGAAGGGACTCCATCTCTGTGCATTTAATAAATTATAAATATGATAATGTGATTATTAACTGTAAATATTATGTAACTGTAAATATGATTTTGTTTGTGACAGGAATGTCTTTAAATTGTATGAGGTCTGTATCAGGTCCTCGAGGAGGCGTATCGTGTGTTAACTCCTGGCGGTCGCTTCATGTGCTTGGAGTTCAGCCACCTCCCCAACAGCACGCTGCAGTGGTGTGTATCTTTGTTTTCTTACAGTAAGGAATATGCATGTGATTCAAATATAATAGCTCAAACATGTTTAATTGGAATCTTAGTTACTGTACAATTACACCTACAAAATATTTTTTCTTGTTTGTAGATTTTATTACGCGTATCACACCACGTAATAATACTGTGACAAAACCCAAATCAGTGATTGTAAAGTTCAAGTCTATTATGAAGAAAGATCAGCTACTGACCCAGGCCCGTAAAAATAGAGGTTTATCTAGTAAAAACATAGGGATTCCTGGCGAGGAACGACAAATATATATAAATGAACATCTTACGCGTCAAAACAAAGATCTACTAAATAAAACCAGGGTTGCCTGTAAAGAATTGGGGTTTCGTTATGTATGGACACGAAATACAAAAATTTATGTAAGGAGGAACGACAACTTCCCTGCCGTTCAGATTCACAACGAAGTGCACCTGAAAAATCTACGGCTCAAAGATTCTTGTCAACCTGCAGTGTCATGCAATCACTAGAAGACCAGTCCTTCATGATAAATTGTTATGGTTTTACTAGTAATTTGTACACAAGCATACTAATTTTAATTTCAATGCTATTACTAATTAACTGTTTAACTAACACACTTGCTACACAATACATAATACATACGCAATACATAAATTACAACAACAGAAACATAACACAATACATGTCACAAACTTTTTTTTCCTGTATTAAGAAATATTTTTTTACTATCATGATATTTGCGACCGAACTTAAATTTAACACAACGAATTTTAGCATAACAGTTATCTATTTGATAAAATGAAACTAAATAAGCTTACCGCATTCTTTCAAAATGCCCGTAGCATTAGAGGTAAAACCGTAGAATTTCGACTAGGTCTTTTAAACCACGAATATGATATTATAGCTATTTGCGAAACATGGTTGATAGATGGCGTCAACGATGCTGAGGTATCAGATGCACGATACGATGTACATCGTCGAGATCGTTCCATTAATCCTTGTAAATCAAGAACAGGAAATCCGAGGCAGGTTGGCGGGGGAGTTATGCTGCTGGTGCGGCGTGAATTAAATGCACAACGTGTTTATCCACAATGCAATGACAACAGTGGCACTTGCGAGTTCTTACATTTAAAAATTGAAGCCCGTGCTCTACGGAGCGAATGTAATCTCCACATTATCTGTGCTTACTTGCCAGGAAGGGGTTCATCTAGAGACAGTCTTTTATCCTCGCTCAGTCTTTATTTACAAAGTTGTAGTTTGACAGGTATCCGTAATGATAATATTTTGCTCTTAGGTGACTTCAATTTGCCCAATATCACTTGGATTTTCGATGATCCCAGTCGTTTTACTCATTCCTCCGATAATCTTAGTGACTATCAAAAAGAATTTATTGACCTACTATCGGATTGGGGTCTGGACCAATACAATGCAATTAAAAATGACAATGACCGACTTTTAGATTTGGTATTTAGCAATACTCATGTAGTTGTAACTAGATCATTGTCCCCGATTGTAAAAGAAGATTTACCTCATCATCCAGCGTTAGAAATAAAATTAACAAATATAAATCTTAAGGAACTAAAATATCCCCAGCATTTAGTTTATAAATTCAGACAAGCCGACTACGTTAGTATAAATTCGAACTTAAGCTCTTATAACTGGGAATGTGATTTAGTTGATGAATCGGTCGATAATGCTCTTGATATTTTCTACGAAAGAATAAAGTTGGCTATTGATAAATACGTGCCTTGCTATCTTAAGGCCAGTGAAAATATACCGATTTGGTATTCACGGTCACTTATACATATTATTAAGGAAAAATATAAATACCACCAAAAATGGAAAAAGTTTGGATTACCTTCGGATTATCACAGTTTCTCACTCCTAAGAACACGCTTCAAAAAAATGAAAAATCTTTGCTGGCAAAAATATATTAAGAAATGTGAACTCTCTATCCAAAGTAACCCCAAGGAGTTTTGGAGGTATGTTAAAAATTTAAAAAAGTCGCATTCATTTCCCGCACAAGTAAATTATGGCACTTTATCAGCAAATGATGGCGAGGACATGTGTAATTTATTCTTGGACTTTTTTCAATCTGTTTACACAAGTAATAATGCTCAACAATCTGTGAATTACTCTTCCAAAACTAATTATTTGAGCAGTATGAGCTCTTTAAATTTATCTCCAAACTTAGTACATAAATACTTAAAGTTAATTGACCCTAATAAAGGTGCAGGAACCGACAAAATCCCTTCTTTTTTTGTTGGGCAATGTAGTGAAGCCTTGGTCGTACCTCTTACTATATTATTTAACAAATCACTAACATCTGGTTATTTTCCAAGTAAGTGGAAAGAGGCATTTATAACACCTATTTACAAATCTGGGTCTAGATCAAATATAGAAAATTATCGTCCGATTTCGTTACTATCAGTTTTCAGTAAATTATTTGAATTACTAGTTCACGATCAGGTATACAATTTGTTGGCTATGTCTATCCCCGCTTCTCAACATGGATTTATGAAAAAAAGGTCGACTCAGACTAACTTAGCAGTGTACTCAGATTATATATCAGTAGGAATGGACCAGGGTTACCAGGTTGATGCCGTATACACTGACTATTCCAAATGTTTTGACAGAATTAATCACAATATTTTGGTGGAAAAGCTTTTGAGTATCGGTATACACGGTGACTTATTGAGATGGTTTGCTTCTTATGTATGTAACAGACATCAAGCAGTGCGCATAGGAATACACATTTCACGATTTGAAAAAATTCCATCCGGTATCCCTCAGGGATCACACCTCGGTCCGTTACTGTTTAATGTATATGTCTCTGACATATCCTCCTGCTTTAAACATTCTAAATATCTCATGTATGCCGACGATACTAAAATTTTCAAAGTTATTCGTAGTATTGACGACTGCTGTCTCCTACAGGAGGATCTGAATCGACTCTGTGACTATTGCCAAATAAACAAACTGGATCTTAATATAAAGAAATGCAATTCTATAACTTTCTCACGTAAACTCCGTCATATTAATTACAGTTATTCTTTAAATCACTTACCAATCCAAAGCGTTAATTGTGTGAAAGATCTGGGGATTATGTTGGACTCGAAGTTACTGTACAATTATCATTACGATTTTATTCATCAAAAAGCCATCAAAATGTTAGGATTTATATTGAGAGTCACAAAGCCATTCAGTAAGATCCTACCACTTAAGGTGCTTTATTTTTCTTATGTTAGAAGCTGCTTAGAATATGCGTCGTCTATATGGTCACCAGCTTTCATTACACACAATAACAGGTTAGAAAACATACAGAATAAATTTGTAAAATTTCTGAATTTTAAAAGTAAGGACCATCCAAGTGAGCACTGTAACATGTTATCATTGAAATACCGGAGAATTATAAGCGATATGCGATTTCTATATGATCTAGTCAACTCAATAACAGATTGCCCAGAACTCTTAAGTAAATTACATTTCCGAGTACCTACTAAGCGTACTAGGAACTCCAGTTTGTTCGCAATTTCCTCTGTAAAACATACATATGCTCAAAACTGCATCATTTATAGATGCACTACGCAGTACAACAACCTTTTCAATGATATTGACTTATTCAACCTTAGTCGAAATCAATTTTTGAAGTTGGTCTGTGCAAGGTTAGTACAAAACTAATACAGGAAACTTAAAACACTCAAATAATAATCACAAAACTTACATTCACTCCCTCACACACACATACACTACACACACACACACACGCACACGCACCATATTATTTATGCAAACATCTTTCTAAATACATTCCTACACACGGTATACGAAATGTAATTATTACTACTTCTTAATTGGCACTTCAAAATTATATTCTAATATTTTATAAAATGTCAAAAAAAATGTGCTGTGAAGTTTGTATAAAATAAATAAATAAATAAATTTATAAAAAGTTTTATAAATATCCCTCTAGTGATTTAAAGCATAGTCGTTCCAGAGTTTCATTTTCGAGTCCAGCTATTTAGTTCCTAAATAAGAATCGATAATCGTAAAATGGAACTAATTTAAATTATGACACATCTCTAAAATAAACATTTGATATGTGTCAAGCAAAGTCTTACGATGAATAGTTGAAAATAAAAGTTTTGAGATAAAACTAATTAAGCACTCTACAGTATATAAGATATCAATTTTGTGTCGTGCGCTGACGTCACTGATATTCAATAACTGCGCGCCAAAATGGTGACGTTTAAATCGGTCTAATCTCGTTGCAGTTTCTAAATATTTATGTTGGTGTTAACCTTAATATTTTTTACGGTTATGTACTAATGTAAATAATTTATTAAAACTATAAAAATATTTCACGTATACCCTATTATTATAACTAAAAGCAAATTTTGGCAAATTAAAAGCAAAAGAATTATGATGTGTGAACTATTGTGTTGCCATAACATGTTATTACATTTATTCGTGGTTAAAATAGCCATTAACAAAAAAAACTTTATTTATTGGTTCTTTTTTTAGGGTATACGACCAATATTCGTTCCAAGTGATCCCAGTGATGGGACATCTTGTAGCTGGACAATGGAAGCCATACCAATATCTTGTTGAGAGCATAAGGCAGTTTCCCAATCAGGTAAAATAAAAATTTGCTAATGAAGTTAATACTAGTTAGAAAATTTAAATATGTTGAAAGTAGGGGGAAAAAATAGCATAGTTGAGCCTGGTTGATTTTTGTAATCTTGTTTTCAGGAAAAATTCAAGTCCATGATTGAAGATGCCGGTTTCAGGCTGGTCACATATGAAAACCTAACTTTTGGCACTGTCGCTATCCACTCTGGCTTTAAGATTTGAACAGATTTTGAATTAGTAACCTTCTCCCGGGTTTCCAATTCATTTTGTAGCAAAGATTAAATCTTAACGTCGGTTACATGTTTACAAATTTGATTGTTTTAAGAAGAAAATGTTAATATTGTTTATTTATTATAGTAAATATATTTCCAATGTGTTCTTTATTCCTTTTCAACATTAACATTTTTATACAGAACAGAAAATTGTAAGGTTTTTTTGTCAAAGATCATGTTTCAAGCTCAATTCTTATGACCCCCATATCTGCGTTACGAAGCTTCGACAATTTTTCGTGCTTAAATTGACGTCTAAAATTATCACGATAAAGGTGCAATCAGTAGGTTTTTTTCACATATATTTTCAAGTTGTCATAACCTTTATGTCTCATCCACACGCTTGCCAAACCTCGGCAAACATTAACTTATTGAAACTTAACTTGCCGCCGATCCGAGCTAATTCGGTATTTGATGCACAAATCAAAGGAGCCTGCGATGTGTCCACGCGTTTGTGTGCAGATCGCTTGCCCGAAACAAATAATCGGTTATATGTAAATGACTAAAAAAATAACCTCGTACTAGGTTATTTTTGTGAATATTGTGAGCATCGTTACTTTCTTAAAACTAGAGTGGACCAAAATAAAACCAAGGAATCGAAAATTAATTGAATTGATCGAACTTACATTTAATTTATTAGTTTCTTGTTGATTTCGAATAAAAATATATATATATTTACGTAATTCTTACATTTTTACTGCAGCAACAAGCAACGAAGAATATTGACTGGACGTGTTTTTTGGAGTCAGTCATTCAATCATTCAAGTTTTCCAATGCGCACGGGGCCCTACTCCACAAACTTTATTTTTCCTTTCATTTATCTTATATTTTCGTCCTTTTCTTGGGTATTTTATATTTATATTTTCTTGGGTATCATCCTACTATGATTTTTTTGGTTTCAAAAATTATCTACCCTGGTTAAAAACTATAAAATCATGAACAGTAAATTCAGTTAAAAAGTATCGGAAATGGATGATTTCTTTATGGTTACAAATTAATTGTTTTTGTTAGGTTGACACAACTATTTTTCGTTTTGGCACGGAGTTAGAGATGCATCTGTCATTTAAATTAAATACAGTAGTGTTTTTAGTTAGATCATAATATCTAGTGTGTATTGCGAATTTGATAATGGACAAAAACATAGAACAAAGAGTTCGTCTTAATTTTTGCATCGCCAAAATGGAATTTCGTTTCGGAGACACTTAAAATGTTACAAAGGCTTACGGTGAATTGACTTTATCAAAAACACATACTTTGAGTGGTACAAAGCGTTCAAAAGCGGTCGAGATATGCTGGAAGATTTGCATCGCCCCGGTAGGCCATCAACGTCTTCAAATGAAATTAACATCACAAAAGTGAATTAAATAGTTACTGAAAATCCTCATTCAAGTTTGAGAGAGATAGCCGCAGAACTTTCTGTGTCCCACGAGTCGATCCGTGTTATTTTAAATTATCACTGGGGTATGAAACATGTTGCAGCAATGCTAGTCCCAAAAGACCTGAGTTTTCTTTCAAAAACTCAATCGCATAAAAGTCGCCGAGGACATGCTAGAACGAGTCAATTCCGACCCATCATTCATGAAAGGCATTGCTACTGGTGACAAGACGTGGGTTTACGAGTCTGACATGAAAACTATTCAACATGCTTCGGAGTGGCGCCGCGCAACTTCTAAACCGAAACCGAAAAATCAAGCTAGTCATGTTGACTCTTTTCTTTAACTATCGCGGTGTTGTGCACTCGTAATTCTTATCGTAAGCTCAAACGTTAAATAAAGTGTATTATTTGAGCGTTATGCGGCGTCTAAGAGAGCAAATTCGACAAAACTCAACAAACACTATCGAGCAACCACCTTATCACCAGATATGGCTCCAGCTAACTTCATCTTGGACTCAAATTACCACTTTGTAATATTCGTTTTCATTCGGTAGAAGACAAAGGAGAATTCGCGACGAGAACAACTCAATTCCTGAAAAAATGTTTTCATGATTGGATTAATCGTTGGCGTAAGGGTATCGTTTCTGAAGGGGCATACTTTGAAGGCAATAAAATAAATTTGGATAAATAACTAACATTTTGTGTAACATTGACCTTTTCCTACTTTTCTGACAGAGTAGCTACGCTAGCGCCATTTTGGCGAGTTTTAAATTTACTGCTTACAAGTACAGTGTAATCTCACTAATCTGGCACTATTAAAAACCGGAGGGTGCCGGATTATTGGAATGTTCGGATTACTGGGTTATACTGAAAAAGTCATCGGTAATAAATAAAATAAAGCATTTCATAGAGAACTAACTATAAACTAGTCTCATTTGAAAGAAACAATACGTTAGCACGTGCACGTGATAAGTTTTGAGGTTAGACTGCTAGTCGATGACGCAGCGACCAAAGCGCACAGGTATAGAGGGGAAAGGGAGGCGTGCGCGGAGGGTGCCGGATTATTGGACGTGCCGATCTATCGAAGTGCCGGATTAGTGAGATTATACTGTAAACACTTTTTCAACTTTTACCCCATATAAGATAGTTCTCCTTGCATCTACTTTCCCTCCATTATGAAGAATTTGATTATATACACGTCACCTAGCCTCGTTTTTTACTAAGGCAGTATAAAGAGGCACTCAAGTGAGGCAAACCGAAGTATGGCGACATGTATATATTGAAAAGATGAATCAATAATAATAATGAATTAAAAGTTGAAGCGTAGAATGAAACTACTGCGATTTTCTGTTAAAGGTATGAAATAAAACAAAGTGGGAGTATAGTTGTATAAGGATTTATTAATTAATCAAACTATGTTGGTTTTTGGAATGCACATCCATATAGTCATAATACATAACTTTCGACACTCTTACTATCTAAGGACATAAACCGCGGCGGCGATAAAACCAATATAACGTTTTTTTTTTAATAAAGTATTTCTGTCTGTCTATACACACGTCAATTTATCTATATCATGTAATGGTTACAAAGTCTATAAATAAGTTGATCATTGACCCCGGAAACTGTTCGCTGTTTGATATGAAAGCTCATATAAAAAGCATGCTATTTTATCATGATAACTGTTAGATTTGTACACACTAATGAAAATACCTATAATGAAATAAACGGCAGACATCGATAAGCAAATAAAGTGTGAGTTAAGGATCCAAACAAACATTAATACGCCGTATAGAGCGTGCACTCAACATTATTTGCAAATATTTTGAACATCATACCCAAGAATCCGTGATCCCGGCATCCGGTTCCATTACACATGCCAACCGACATAGAACACTCCGCGTTAAAATGCAGATCCATCCATTATAGAGAAAATCCTCCCGAGATCCTTCGGTACAATTAATCCAAAAATCCTCGCATCCTGTCCGATGAGTGCGCGCGTCCTAATGCAATCCGATTACTAAACAAGATCCTTCCTGCCGGATCCGATCCGATCCAATCCTACGGCATCCTGACTCACACCTCCGGCCAAGCATATCCGATCCCAATCCAATCCACAGTGGATGAAACAAAAGAAAATACTTTTCATTATACAAGTCATTATGTTATGGTAATTATATGCAGCGGCCACGGAACGCGCTCGTTTCAACGATGTCACAGCACCTAATACACAACACAATACCAACCCATAATTACACAAACTATTACATAAAACGTCATCAATCACCATCATCATCATTGGAACAGAGCGCGCACTGTGGGTGGACCTACCACCTACCACCACGGACAAAACCCAAAAACACTAAGGCTCACACGCTCGTGCGCGCGAGACCCTAACTTCACAATACAAACCATATCACCCAATCATATAATAAAATCATAATCCAGATTTAAAAAAAACTTTAAGACAATTTCAATAAGTAATAATAGATATTTACTAGAATCACTTCCATTTGATATTATATAGCTCCGAGTTATAAACACAACCTAAAGTAAATTCGTCAATGTGAGCTGTGAATGTTTTGTTTTAATTTTAAATATACGCGTATATACTTTATATTTCATTTATATGCTATATGTGGTAAATAGAAAAATCCTGAAAAATTCGCTTCTCAATAGTGTTGTCATAGTTTTATTTAGAAATTTACAATTATTACTTAACGAAATGGTATCTTAAAGTTGTTAATGACATCCATAACCTCTATTATCCATTTGTAAGTGTGAAAAATATTGTGTTCTTAATTTCCCAAATTTGTTGAGTTTGATCATGATATGTAATATAATATATAAGATGGTACAGTAAAGTGGTTTCTTGGTAGTAGTGGAGCGGGTCACGGGGCTGGTCTCCGGGGGCTGCGACCTCGTCTCTCCTCGCTCGCGACAGCTAGAAACGCACCACTTGATAACCCTCTATCATCTAAATATCTATTTAATGTTTTATATTCACTCTTAACCATACTGCAGCAACAACCAATAAACAAATTATTAATCAGTTAATATTTAAAATAAATCCATGAAGTCAGCAAACTCTGTCATTTTTGGCTTCTCTAATGAAAATAGATGGCACTAGTACTTAAAAAAAACATATTTCTCATAGTTTATTTGCATCTAAACTGTATCTAACGTAACATGTAACAGATGTCCCAGTAATTATGATTGATTACTGTGTTTATTGGCTATACGTGAAAGGTTCATGCAATCTTTAGCATTTCACAATGTGTAATACAAACATGTATTTTGAACAGATTTATGATTTCAAGATCATTAAAGACTGTCACAAATAGAAACTATACAAACTGATTTCATTTAATTCGGAGCCAATTTATTTACTTCTTATCTGTAGTCTCTGGTTACAAAACTAAATGTTTTTTCTATAAGCTCTATAACCATATGATGTTTTGATATGACAACTAATTTAATATTTCTAAAACTTTCAAATGCCCATTATGTTAGTCTGTAAGTGTTTTAACACAAGGTTGTTTTTATTTTTTTCCAATAAAAGACTAAATTAAAAAGAAAACACTATTGAAGCATTATGAATTTCATACAACACTCTTCATACTTTTAGCGTATATATAAAAATCATATATATTATAATTTATTAATAATATGGATCTAAGCTGATATATAAACTTTTGTTCTGTGATATAAAATGTGTAAATAGTAATGCAGTGATTCAAAATTGCTGTCTTTATGAAACCTATACATTCATATGGATTGTAAAGAGCTGAAACGTTTAACTAGTTTCCATAATCAAGTTGAATGCCTTCTAACTTTTGTTCAGGTCTAACTTGATCCTTATAAGATTGTTACGATAGTGTATGTTGTGTTGTGTTGTGTTGTGAGTACGTACGTACCTGTATGCTGTCTGTTTGTTGGTTGTCGTTCAGTAGTTGTGGGAGCGGGAGCGGGAGCGGCTGCGCGTGCGCGAGTAGCTGCGCCGCACGGGGCTGTAGGTGGGCGAGCCGCGCCGCCGCGGGGAGTACGACCGGGACCTTATATAAAAACACATTCACATTCAATATCAACAATTATTCACTTTAGACCCTAAAAAGCACTTATGAACATTACATTTCCAAAAGTCATAAAGAATAACCAGCAAGAAACTTAATCAAGTTTATAATTTATTTATTTTTGTATTTAATGGATGTACATAGAGGGAGTCGTTTTTAGACATCACTATAATTCACTTAATGATCCACCCTACTGACAGTAAAAACTGCTAACATGTTCTTTAACCTATCGTCCCTAAATTAGTAATGTGCTTAGGGATCATATTACAGAATCTTGCGCAATTTAATAATCATATACCTCTTTCTTTTATAATTCATGATTGATCTAGCATTTTCACAACATAAGTGATAATTGATCAAAGAAAAGACGGCTCAAATGCAGCTTCCGAAACCAACTGATAGATTTTTACTATAAGTAGAACTATCACTCCTTAATAGGTGATATAATCGAACCTGTCTCCGCCCCCTCCGCCGCCACCACCGCCGCCACCGCCGTAGTCTTCCTTAACGCGAATATATGACACTTCACCCTGAAAATATCATATTAATTTATACTTGACAATAACTTAATAACAAATCCAAGTGAAGTCAATCATGTTTTACGAGTTGCAAGTTCATAATACTACTAACTTTCTTCAGTGTTTTATAAGAAACAATCATAGATACAATAAAAATGTAAACAACCATTTCTTACCTCATGACTCCTGAAACGAGAGTCGTCCAGCTTCTTGACGGCGTATTTCATATCCTCGTGGCGCAAGAACTCGACAACACCAGTGCCGTCCTTGAAAGTGTCGGCAAAGCATACATCACCTGCCTCGCGCATGTGGTCCTTCAGATCCTGCCACGAGCCAGACGGTGGCAGACCCGTCACAAACACGCGGTACTCGGACCGTCGCGCCGGTGGGCCGCGTCCGTTGCCGCGAGCTCCAAAGCGATCGCCTCCACCCCGACCACCTCGCGATCCGCCCCCGCCTCCTCCACCGCGCGGGAACTCGACACGCAGTCGATACCCGTCATAGTCATACCCATCGCGAGCACGTACAGCATCCTCTGCATCCCTACCAAATTAAGATGAAATATTACATTAATATCTATACATGCGGCTTGGGCTGTTGCTGTAGATACAAATAAGTCATGATCTCTCTTTAATCCTTATCAGTAGGGAAACAAACTGAACATAAGAACAGAAAATTAAATGAAAGCTAATGCCCGATCCATCCTATGTTGGTTATAACAATTGGTTTAACCTATTTGTATTGTATTTTTATTATTATTGTATTGTAAAAATAATATGATACAGAAAATTCGACAACGAAGATAGTTAAGTATTCACAGAAACTACCAGGTTCATTCTATTCATTTGCTAACTACACACAAACATGTGGACGCACCACAAGCTGTTCTAATTTGTGCATGAAATATTGACTAGGCATGACTGGTGTGGCAAGCCACGCCAAATGCCCTATCCACATGTTTGAATTTATGAATTTTTGTCTAGGTTTCAAAAACCTTCAAAGTTAACATTACTCATTACCTAAATACATTGCAAGTTACAAAAGGTAGATATAGTTACAGTTGTTCTTGAGTAAATACAATTTACGCAAAGATTTTAAATAAGAGATAAAAGTAATATGTATAGGCATAATTAAATATTGTTATTAATAATGTGATTTTTACTTGAAGGCAATTATTCCTAAAAAGGGTTCTGTCGAACCCAAGGGTTCCTGAAAAAACATCATGTTTCCATTTATCAGTTAAGTATGTCATTAAACTATGTAATTATTTAGGCTCTTAAATAATTCCATTGATAATTTTTTTGAATCTCATTTCAAATTGCATTGTTTTTTCATTTGTTGTCATAAAATTAAACATATTTGTTGAATGATCTGTAGCTATTATAATGAGGAAGTTACAGCTGTCTTACCTGTCTAGTTATCACAAATAAAAATGTACCCATAGGTACTTCCAGTTGCCGCATTTAAGACCCTGGGACCTGTCCCATTACTATATATTATCTTCTAACAATCTAACAAGTTAACTAAACTACCACTAAAAATGCACTTATACTACTATGCTAAGATTAGAATATTTCCTTTTTCAAAACCACTTCGTAAAGTCTCTTTGATTAACTTTCTTCGTAATGTTTCTGGATGTTTGATATCAAAGTACACATCCACGCCATAATTCTAAAATGTGTCTAAACCATCGGTTGACCCCAAAATTGTATATATATATACATATATAATCATGATTCGACCAATGAAAATTCCATGTGTATTATTTAATCATTTTCTTTTTATATATGTATTTATAGGTGTAAAGTATTTTTTTTTATCAAATTAACCTTAAATGACTAGAAACTCTTAAGTTAAAAAAAAACTCACCTAGGATCTTCGAATTCAACAAATGCAAAGGGAGGACCTTTTCTATTTTTCAAGTCAACAAAAGTAACTTTCCCAAATTTATAAAATAAATCTTGTATATCCTTTGTTCTGATGTCAGGTGGCAGGTTTCCGACGTAAATTCTACACTCATTTCTGTTACTGCTGCTTCCACCGGACATTTTACTTATTTGTAATCAATATTATAATAAGACACGTTATTTCTATTGATCTCAACTACCTATAACGTTTTAGCATTTCTATCTGTAAATCCAACGTGAACTACTACAACCACGAAAATGGCGTCTACAAACGGGAAACGGATGTTTTTTGTATCAATACGTAATACGTTTTTTTTCTGTATAGTTATTTCCTTTATTTTCGTGAAAGGCAAAGGTATCTAAAACCATGCAGCCAAATCAGACGTTAGGATGATTTCAGTATTCTAACAAATTGGTGGCTTCCTTGTTAGAACTTCCTAGGGAAAATAGCGACAGACTATTCCTGTACATCTGATAGTCTGTGAACTATACCTCGGCCACTTCACCCAGTAAACTGGACCCCTTGAGATCGCATGGTGTAATAAAGGCATTAACTGAATATTTTATTTGTTTATTTTATTCAGATTAATGTAGGTATTAATTTGGATAAAATAAGGAACATGACATGGGATATATTTTTTACACATCTTCCCTTAAATTAGGTTCCTCTAAGTCTCGTTTAAAATGATAACATTATATCCAAGGAAAGTGAATGGTCGTAGTCTTTATTAGATAGTATAAAACAAAGTCGCTATAATCTGTCCGTCCCTATGTATGCTTAAATCTTTAAAACTACGTAACGGATTTTGAAGCGGTTTTTGTAATAGATAGAGTGATTCAAGAAGAAAGTTTATATGTATAATACATACATAATATTGTAGAGAAACACTGGTAAATTTACGAGGTTTCTATTTGATGTCGTATATAAACACATTTTTTGCACTTACATTGCAAACGCTGGCTGAACCCCACGAGATAAATCAAAATAATATACTACAGTTACATAGTATAAAACAAAGTCGCTATAACCTGTCCGTCCCTATGTATGCTTAAATCTTTAAAACTACGTAACGGATTTTGAAGCGGTTTTTTGTAATAGATAGAGTGATTCAAGAGGAAGGTTTATATGTATAATACATACATAATATTGCAGAGAAACACTGGTAAATTTAGAGGTTTCTAAGTGATGTCGTAAATAAACACATTTTTTGCGCTTACATTGCAAACGCTGGCTGAACCCCAAGAGATAAATCAAAATAATATACTACAGTATTGTACACCTTAAAAAGGACAACAAAAAAGTCCATCATGTTATATGTCTATCTCTTAAGGCTTATTATAGATAATGGCTTATTTACGAAGTGATTTTAAGCAATACAACATTAATCCTTATCCAATTAAGTACCTTAAATACATTGTCAATTTAATATAGATCAATATAGCCCTTTACAGCATGTAATTTAGATGAATATTTCCGAAGATATTACAGATTTAAAATGCAGGGACATAGCGGTGCGGCAGTACCGACCCTATATACCATGGTCAATTATATGTCGCTCTTTCAAGAGTAACCTCTAAACAAAACATGTTTGTATTATCTAATGACAAAAAAGCTGTAAATGTTGTTTATAAGGACATTATGTGGTAGGTAGGTACATTTAGTATCAGCATTGCACCCGTGCGAAGCCGGGGCGGGTCGCTAGTATTGTATAAAACCGATATATAAAACATAATTAGTACAAACTATCAATATTATTAAACAATACGATGACATCTAAGACAAACCTTATTACAAAAAAAAAAGAAAATTTATAAATTCAAAAAGTATACACAATAATTATTTGTTATTAAAATACATCTTGGCTATGATTAAAAACAGAATTTAAAATAATCTTCATATTTCGAATATTTTTAAAATTGGAACGCCCTCTAGCGCTAAACGACGGAATACATTCATTGAAAGAAGCCTGTGAAAGAATCCTCTAGAAAGTAGGCATTGAATCCCCGGTTATCAAAATCTTTACGTGAGAATTTTTCTGTACTTCTGAAGTAATAGTGAGTATTTTTAATTATTTGGAGTAATTTATAGATTTAATTCGTTGTTAGTAATATATAATGTTTGTAAATTCGTGTTATCGTGATTCTGAAATGGTGCGCGAAAGTAGAAACTTCCTGCAGTATAAAATAAAATTACCAGTAAATTGATTCTATTGATCTAACTAAACGTTTCCATAGAAGTCTTACGTGAATTATCTTTATCTTTAAAAATAGTCTTACAACGTCTAACGTGGGTTCTCGTTAGTTATTTTTTTGATGACGGGTATTGTCGCTAGCGCTTCCGTTAGAATCGCCACGAAAAAGCCAACACAGACAGTCCCAGAAGCCAGGTAACGCATAGGAAACTCAAAAACTATTCGAAATGGTACAATTTTCATCATTATGTATAAGAACATCGCACGCAATTTTATAAAGGGCGCGCATCGGAGTCCCGGATTTTGCGCTTGACCTTTTACTGGAGGTTATTTATAGTTTGTTATCGAAAATAAACAATCGATGTAGCCCCTACCATGCGCCTTCGGGAAATCAATTCTTTCATACTCTAAGTAAATACCTATGTTGCGAACCTATACACAAACTAGCGTTTCATCGGCACTTATAAGCTCTAAATAAATCTAGTTATAGATCTAATAGATTAAATAGATCTAGTTATTAAGTATGTATGCGGAGTGTAAAAACTGCAATCTTGGGATAGCTTGCTAAACGAAACTTGATTAGATTCTAAGCTGGTGTAATATGAGAAAGAAATTATCTCTAAAATATAAATGTCTTTTGGTTTACAGACACACAGCTGACAAAATGTGTGACCGTAAGGCAGTAATTAAGAATGCTGACATGAGTGAGGAGATGCAGCAGGATGCAGTGGATTGTGCGACACAGGCTCTAGAGAAGTTTAACATTGAAAAGGTACACAATTTATACATAGCAAAATATTACATAAAGTTAATAGTTTATTATAATTATGTTTTCTTCCGTGGAATTTATGTATGCTTCGATGGGGTTGGAATATACAAAAGCCCCCTAAAGTAAAGAGAACAAAAATGCGAATCTGCGAGCTCTGCACTAGTATAGTATCAATTGAGGTTCTTTGAAATACCATATCACATTAGGTTTCAAAGTTGTTTTCAATGAAAACTTATATTGTTTATTTTATTGAAAAAGATCAGTAGTAATCTGGCATGTAATTGATTTACAGAAAACTATAATAAAGGATTATCCTATCAGAAGCTTGCCTCAAGAGTGATTTGCTGGCCCTTAAAGGTTGCCCCATTATATGGATTTGAAACCCTTAGAGCCCTAGCTAGCTATACAATAGTTATAGAACTGATAAAACTTGTCATATTACCTTTGATTTGTTTTCTATTTATAAACTCTTGCCATAACATTTTTATCAAAATATTTCTGATAAGTGAATTTTGTTGTTTGTATAAATAAAATTTTATTTAATTGCAATTGTGACGTGTGCAAAGTTCCCACAGTTCATGAATATTTGTGGTTTTCCTCCAGATGATAGTGTACTATCTGTTTAGTTCTCACACTATATTAATAACATAAAATTTGTATATTTTCAGGATATTGCCGCTTTCATCAAAAAAGAATTTGATAAGAAATACAATCCGACGTGGCACTGCATCGTGGGCCGTAACTTCGGCTCATACGTGACACATGAGACCCGTCACTTCATCTACTTCTATCTCGGTCAAGTCGCCATACTGCTCTTTAAGAGCGGTTAGGCTGCTTTGCACTCTTGTTCAAAATTTTTTGTTATCAGCGGACGCAGTATTACCGGGTTCTCTAGTCTGCCGCCTCTCACGCGCCTCTTCGACTCTGCTCGCGCCACGTCACGTCTAACATTCCCTGTAGGTAGTTGCTCGGTCGGTTGCTCCGAGGAGAGTGGATCTGGTTGAGAGGCGGTTAGGCTCAAGTTGTGTTTATGGAGTGAGTGGCCCTCTTGTGTGTGAGTGACTGGATAACGCGCTGGTGGACAGGTCCGCCCGCACACTGCACACCACATGGTATTTATTCAGGATGCATGGAGTCTACGTTTCCCACTTCTTAGTCCCCGGTGCACTGGATGTATGTTTGTACTGTGCTAGCTATACTTGAGGATAAACATTGACTTGAGTAAAATATTCACTTCTAGTGTATTTATATTAAAAATTTTAGTTAAATATTCCTAGACTTATTACCTAGTATTGTAAAAGTCGTAATTATGTTAGTACATACCTAAATTTATCGTTTAGTTTCTTTGTTATAATGTTCAAGAAATATTTTCAAATACTTCTATGATTATTAAAACTTTCTTACAAACCATTTGGTGTTTTTATTTATGCTTGTACCGAGAACGTGTATAATCTAAATTGGTTTTAAAAAAGATGTTCTTATGGATTGAGGAGCTACTACAGATTTTAAAAGAAAACCCACTCTTATTTAGTACCAAAGTAGCTGATTTTGTAGGGCAAATTCTGGGATTTGTAGTAATTGTATCAAAAGTTATACGAATGTAAAAGTGGTGGCTCGTCAATCTAAAAATCGGAATTGAGGAGCCAACTGGAAGTCTGAAAGTGACCAATGAATGTTATTGAATGAATGAATGTATCATTTAGTAGTAATTGTGTATGGTACCTACTAAAGATCCAGAGCTGCTGAAATTCAAGAAAATACAATACTAGCCAGCCCCGGATCTACGATTTTTTCGTTTCAGGGCAGAAACTTGGTAGTGGCAGCCCTCACTAGCGTTTTTTAATAAATAAATAATATATATAATTATATATAACGGTTGGCATTAAAAAAAGTTTTTCAAATAAATGTTACGTAGAAAATATTTTCTGGTTTAATGGTAATTAAGTAAAATCAGAACTCTAAATTTTTATAATTTGTTCTATTCATATGAGTAAAGTTAAAAAAAAAGAATAAGAAAAAGTCTTTCTGTTAATTCTAAAAATGGACACAACGGCTATTTAAAAAAATATATTCTACTCGTGCTCAACAAAAAAAAAAATACAACAATATCAAATAAAAGTAGACAGTATCTTTTGAGCGGCTAATGGTTATACTCGTATTATTAATTATTGGACTTTTCAAAGTTAATAGGTGAAGTTACCAAATATAATTCTTTTTATTTAAAAAAAATAAAAGTATGTTGGAGGAAAAAACCATTAAATAATTTTTTATCATACCTATAAAAAACATTTTGAAAATTTTTGTCTGTCTCTCTGCCTGTTTTTCCGGGTAATCTTCGAATGGTTGGACCGATTTTGACGAGCCTTGTACTGGTAGATAGCTGATATTATAAGGAATAACTTTAGAAAAATAATGAGGGTTCCGCAAGAATAAAGAAAGGCTTTCTTAGAAGTCCACGCGAGCGGGGCCTGGGGCATATCTAGTTACTACTAAATATATAGGTATGTACAATTTGACATTGTAGAGAAAAGGGGGTAATGGGAGTCATTTAAGCGAGAATCGATAAAAATCTGAAGTTAATTATTTCAGGTTTATTAATAAACACATTTTTATTGCTATAACTAATAACTTATCTTTCTGATGCAGATTTTTTAAATTTTGAAATCATAGTATGGTTATAATTTAAATTACTTTAAAACAAAAAAAAACAACTTTTGCCCTGACATGCGGTTAATGGTAGTCATCATATAGTAGACAATGAGAGTCAACACATTTTCAATACTTGTCCCGCACATAATCTTCTGCTGAATCTATCGGAAGCGGTCAGCGTGTGATGAGTATTCACACTAGGTGCACCGGCGCGGTACCATAACTCAATGTTGCGACTAAACTCATCGTTAACCAAGGATCTATTTTCAGCAACTTTTTCATCGTCATCACATATAATAATATTACTTGTGTCAATCTTGAATGTTTATCTTGAAGAATAGGTCCCTTGGCCTTTCCTACAGATTTTTTGATTTTCTTCTTTCTTATTCTATTCACTGACTCCCATTACCCCAAAATTGGCAATAAACTTAAAAGGGCTTTCTCAAATGTTTATTAACTAACTACCACCCTTAAGTTGAAAATCGGTCTCCAAACCACTACAGGTGTGTTCCTGCATCGACAGTTATGACCATCCAGTAAACACATTTATGTCACTATGGTATCTGAATGACATCGAGCAATAAATATCATCCGTTATACATATACTAATTGTCACAGTCGAAGTAAGATAAGTCGATGTATCAAAAATGTAAACAACTACTATCATTCAATATAATATGGTCATCCTTAATACCGATTTTTTAAGGAATATAGAAATGTTTTTTTTTAGTTATATACTGAATATGTATAATGTTAAAATGTACATATATATTTAGTAGTAATTTCTACTAAATGTTAGTGTTTCTGGCTTGTGATTCCGTTGTTATCTTATGTAGTTACTAGGAGGGATTAAAAAGTAGTGAGAACGACAAACTCCTTGACGGTATGAAAAAAAAATACTGTCAGGCATAGCTCACGTACATATTTGTAATATTAATAAAGAAAAAAATATTCGATTCTCTTTTGTTTATTTCTGAATGTAGTCATTTGTTTGCTTCGTGTCGGAACGTGTTCTTGAAAATGGAGAAAAACGAAGTGCGAGCCGTTATTAAATACCTCTGTTTAAAAAAGTTAACGACGGAAGAGATTCATTTCGATTTGGAGGCAACATTAGGAGAGCCTGCTCCGTCGTATTCCATTGTCGCAAGGTGGGCTTCTCAATTTCGAGTAGGGAGAACGAGCATCGAACGAACGAACGAACATCGTTGCGGCCGTCCATCATCGTCAGTCACCCAAGAAAATGTTGCGAAAGTCGAGAAAATTGTATTGAGCGATCGAAGAGTTACCATCCGATACTTAATTCAAGAAACGGGCATTTCATATGGAAGTATTCAATCCATATTGAAACAATCTTTGAATATGAGAAAAGTCTCCGCAAGATGGGTGCCGAGAATATTAACCGACAGTCGGAAACAAAATCGACTTAACAATTCGAAGATATTGTTGGACAAGTTTCAAGAAGATTCTGAAATTTTTTTCTCTCCTTTCGTAACAATGGACGAAAAATGGGTCCATCATTTTGATCCCGAGACAAAACAGCAATCTTCGCAATGGAAACGGCCATCATCACTGACCCCGAAGAAGTTTCGTATCGGGGCATCGGCTGGCCTTAATATTTTGGGACTCAAAAGGTATATTGTTGATTGATTACCTGGAGCGTGGAACCACTATTACAGGCCAATATTATGCAGCTTTAATTCCCCAGTTGAGGACTGCCATCACAGAGAAAGGGAGAGGGAAACTTCAAAGGGGCGTGCTGTTTCATCACGACAACGCACCCGCGCACAGGTCGGCAGTTGCGATGGCTGCCATTTCCCAAATTGAAAAAATACTTAAGGGAAAACAGGTACGAAGACGATAGCGAGGTGATGGATGCCGGGGAGAGCTTTTTGCAGGACCAAGACAAAATTTTTTTGTGAAAGGGATTGAAGCCTTGGAAAAGCGCTGGACTCGGTGTGTAGAGAAACTCGGAAACTATGTAGAAAAATAATTTATTAAGTTATCAACAGTCATTATATTCTATCTCATTCTCACTACTTTTTGATCCCTCCTCGTATAGTCAATTATTTACGTGCTCTTTTATCTATCAACGTCTGGCTTGAGTACCCAAATAAAATGCGCTTATTTACAAAAACTGCCTTACTACTTTATTTCTATGTTATAAATTCAAACACAACTACTACTGATTAAGTCGAATATATTAATTGACCTATAACTTTCATTGAAATTGACGCTCTTATATATAGACTAGCGGTGCCCCGGGGCTCCGCATGCGTTGATCACGCAGTAATTATTAACCTATTAGTTGAAGAATGACATATACTTTCTGAGTGCAAAGTTTCAATGATCAAGTAAGTATGTTAAATTTCAAGTTAGTATAATTTCGGAGATCTCGTGATGAGTGGTATTTCGCGTTTATATATGTAGATGGAGAAGCCACACTAAAAGTATTGTATTTTCTTGAATTTCAGCAGTACTGGACGGAAGTTTTTAGAAGTGAACTCCTAAATGATACAAAAAATTAAAAATTATTATTGGTTACTTTCCGAGTTACAGGTGGCTCCTCAATTCTGATGTCTAGATTGAGGAGCCACTTTTGCATTCGTATAACTTTTGATACATTTTACTACAAATTCTAGAATTTCTCCTACATTATAATCTATTTTGCTACTAAATAAAGGTGCTAGTTTGCTTTTAAAATGCCGTCGATCGGGAACACGCGACAAGCAAATCATTTTTGTTTGGCTAATTATATATAACATTAATTTCCCTAATTATATATAACATTAGTTATCTGCTAGTGAAAGTCCCATCAAATTCGGTCCAACAATTTCAATTGAATTGGATTTTTGTTATTAATACTGTACATACTTTCATATGTATTTAGTAAAAAGCTGTTCTTTTGAAATTACAATCAGTCACTTCAATTTTATTATATGTATAGATTATTCTTCTTATACCGTTAATTTTGTGCAAGTCAGTAAGTATGCGTGTAATAATAATGAAAGTCAATAATGACAATAATAATAACAAAAGAATATTAAATATTAAAGCAATAATGCAATTTAATACCAATAATAAATCAAATCACACGTTAGTATGTAGTTATAATTACACTGAACTACGTTATTTACTAATTTGATATTTTTGTGATTTAATTTAGTTTGATATAATTAAACTAATTAATAATTTTAGTTCAGGTTTGCTTCAGCAGCAACGGCATCAGTAGTCTTGGATCCGATGACGCGGGGTTGGTACCCAGGTGATCGCTGTGTTGCGGTGGCTGGTGGCCGGAGAACACCCGCCGTACAGCAACAATCGCTCCTTAGACTTAGTTTCAGGGTTTTATATTTTATATCCATAAGTTCTTCATTAATTAATTCTACATTTCTTTTAATTATATAACGGTTTTGAGGTTTTCATTTCCTTTTACTTGAATTTATTGCTATCATTGATATTCTGTGGTCTGTAATATCAGATTCACACACTACACCTAGTGTAGGGTGACTGCATCTAACGTAAATATGGTCCAAGCAAGCTTCACCTCTAGTAGAATTAGTTATAGCCGGAATGAAGCCGTATTCTGCCAGAAAGCATTGATATATTTGGCATATTGTAGGCGCAAGGTCTGGTGAGTAGGGCGGATGACGGAGAACTTCCAACTCCAGTTCTTGCAACTTGGAGACCGTCTGTTGTGCAGTATGAGGTCGCGCGTTGTCGTGCAGGAGCAGCAGAGACGAGCGATTGACCAATGCTGGTTGGAGATGTGCCAGCTTCTCCATCATTGTGTTCAGTTCTTCACAGTACAAATCTGCAATAATGCTTACCCCGTTTGTTAAGAAGCTGTGATGAATTACACCGGCGCTAGACCACCAAACAGTGACCGTCACTTTTCTAAAGGTAAGGGTATGGTACGCACCAGTGAACTCAACAATGTTGCGAATTAAAACCGTTGTGACTTCTATTGTTAAGTTCAGCTAAGTTCGTGTTGCTCATAGCATAGGCTCAGCTTATGAGCAGTCAATATACGCTGATGTTCAAAGTTAGGTTGTGACTGCACTGGGGGGAATCCCTACAAGCAACCACACACGTGGTAACAATGTTCTCTAATAATGTATGTATAAGAAAAGTAGGAAAATTACATACTAGCTGTATCCCAAGGTTTTACCCGTGTTAAATTTGCTCGATAAACTCTCCGCGGCGCCGCCGCCAACGGGGCTTTGAAGCCGTATCGTTGTTCCACTTCCAGTACTTGCCAGATTGCTTGACGTTCATAGTTACTGCTCCGTTACTTAGTATCGTAGCGTGAAGTTATATAGCCTATACTATTTTTCGTGAATCTGGCTATCATATTATGGTTATTATATGATATATAATAATTTTTCGAAACCGACTGGTAGTTTCAGAGATTAGTGCGTTAAAACAAACAAAAAAGGAGCAATATTTTTGTATAACAATGTATTTAGGTATCACTAACCATTACGCCAGCGCACGCGGATAAAGCAGTTCGGGTGCGCGGTTTCGTCCAACTTACTTAACAAAAAAATATATTTAAGGCTAGCTGAGAAGTCTAACCTAATTCTAGATAGCCTATACTATTCCACGTGAATCTGGCTATCATATACAAAAATATTTATTCGAATCCGACTGGTAGTTTCTTAGATTAGCGTGATTAAGCAAGCAAACAAAAAAACTTCCGCTCTATTATATTAGTATAGAAATAAATATACAAGTTAAGGTATCTAAATTTAGTCTCATAGACTTTCTAGTCTCCAAACTGTGATTTATATTGGCGCAGTTTACCTTAATCGTAACAATATCGTAATAATAGGTAACGAAGTATCGAATAGGGTGGTTATTCTATTATTATCTTATCTTATAGTATCTATTCTAAATATACGTTGAATGCGCAAAATTTCTTATTTCTAACTCGAATATTGTCTCATGCACCTAAGTAACTTGAATGCAGCATTATATTGTTGATTTTTAGCGGCTATCTGTTGAGTAGACGATGACTGCGGCTCCTCACCTCGGTGACAACTACTATCATGAGGAGCACTTTTTGCGAGTATTCGCGGGTGGTGGCTACTTTCAGAGAAAACTGTGATACACAGCATACCTTTACTAACTAAAAACAGCTTACCTCAAGCCTCAGCGGTTTCCAGGCCGCAATTCCCATAGACCATGTAAAGTGGTGTAGGTATAATGAATTTTGTTTGTAAAGTGGGTGTGTAAGGTGTAACCAAGAGGGCTGGATACACGTCACCACTCTCCAAATTAGTCTGGACCGGCACAATTTCTTCGTCACTTTTTCAGAACGTTAACACTAGTCCAGAAGTATTTGAAATCAGCCTTTTTACAATAAGACCAAACTTATCTAAAATCTACGTGATCAAGGCTTGGAAAATATTCATTACATATGTTGTGCTTTGTAGAGGAGAAAAAGATAAAAGTCTGGGTAACGGGACAAATATCTAGTTTTTAGAGCATAAAATACAATTAAATAGTAGTGTTCTTTACTAATAAGTTGTTTAAGTTCAAAAAATATATATTTATGAAAGAATTTATTCAGCCATAAATATTAACTTAACTTTGTGCTGACGCACGCTCGTATGATTCCTACCGTCACCATAATTATACGAAATAACATTATATTTGATGTTTAATTTTTTAACATAATCTTAGAAGCCAAAAGATATCTCTGGTTAAATATTTTGATGTTGCCCATTAAAACGAAGTCCTTAGATTATTTTATTTCTACTATATAATATATACTATGTAAAGGAAAGATATGGACGAGGCTATACAGAGGAAAGCTGGGTCGCATAACCATGTGAGCCATTGTAGTTCTGAAATACGTTACATGACGTAAGTATTTGTTTTATTTTACTGAAAGATCGCTTACATCTTGCGACAGTTGTGACGGATATCGCAATCGTAAACGTAATCTGAATTCAAATGCGCAGATTCGGAAAAACGCTCTCATCTCCGTATTTTGTTTATAATGCCAAAAGGGCAGCAAAAAGGTAGATCTGATGTTTGATATTTATTTGATGGTAAATTTTATCTTCGCCTATGGACAACTACAACACCAGTGGTATTACTTTTATGTTGCCTACCTTGGAGAGCGTATTTCAATCTCTTGTTAAAGAACCCTGTATCACAGCCTTAGAGGAAAACTATGCAGTGTAACCCATTCCACAGCATTAACGTATGCGACAGTCTGTTCGTTCGCACTTCGTGGGTATAGGGTGCATATTAGCCATACTCCAAGAACAAGGAACCTGACCAGATATGTAAATTCTGAACAATCGCACTAGTACATGAGCTATCTCAGGAGTCGGGTATTTAGCTCAATTATTGGAATTCCGCCTGGCCCACGACTTTTTGACATCGAGGGAGAAGAGACTACGCCGTGTCACTATTTGTGCAAAGCTGATCTCGGGCATTGAATAGCATATACCTGTCGTGAGATAATAGGCGGTGATGTACTCCAAAGGCCAATGTCGACTTCTATGCAAAGAAGTTACGTAAAAGATCTGCCTTCTATTTTGCAGTAATGGCCAGGTATCTGGTTTACGTAAAGGTGGGGGAAACAATTGACAACTATTTCTATGGACAGCTTTGGCCAGCGACCAAAACGCAAAAAAGACAAAAGCTGAAAAAACAATTTCCAGAAGATTATCTACCAAGTCGTTCGAAATTCAACCAATAAATTGAAATTTTGCTGCAGTGATTTTCTTCTTATATTTTCTGGAGACTGCAGAGTATTTTTTCTTCAGATCTGGTCTATTAGGATCTTTGTTTTTTTATATTTGTAGTTTTGGCGTAGTGGCCGCAATCTCACTTGATGTTAAGTGACGATGTGGCTCAAGATGATAACACGCTAAACCTAGTGGAAGACTGGCTCTCAAGTGCACACGTGACAAGTGAACACACCTATTGGTGCTTGGCGACAGATTTTCAACTTGAGGGTGGGAGCTAGCCAGGCGGGCATTAGAAAATGTCCTACCACCATGCTCTGGTTTCCTCACGATGTTTTCCTTCACCGAAAGCTCAGGCTCATTGCAATTCGAACTCACGTCAATCGACGCGAAGTCGTACACGCTACGACTGAGCCATCATTGCTTGCACAGTGATCCATTCTTTGAAATCAGTGTGGACAATATATTCCCCATAAACATCACAAACCGTGGAAATCCATAAATTCTTTAGATATTTTTGTTTAAATAGTTAAGCACAGTCGTCAGTGCCGTAACAGTTTTTTTTGGTGCTGGCGCTAGCCGTCGTGGCGCTTCTCGTTCCTTTTAGTTCGTTTGCGCGTTAATCTTGGGATTATTCCAATATATATGAAATATATTATTGATTTATTTTGGTTTTTAAGTTTAATAATTTGCAACCCAGCTTAGGCACGCCCCAGAGCGTATGTACCTAAAATGTTACTCAAATCGTTTGCATCCTAATATATATTGGCGCAGAGTCCGAAGACTCTTTACAGATATAAAAAAATATATATATACAAACTATAACTGCCGTTGAGTTTTTAAAATTTCTTGTTAGAAGTAGATAAGGTAGGATAAGGATAAGGTTTTGAAAAAAATATAAATTATATTTAAAATGAGCCTGAATTAATGATATTTTTGATTCGCTGAGAAATTAAGGTTTTTCTTTTATACATTTTTAATAATTAATTTTTATGCCTGCGAACGATGATAATAATTTGGCGGACCGATAGTGTAACCACAGATCACTTAATGTGTTTGAATATTCACATGGATATTTGCACACGAAATTTTGACACGTGCGTGATCCCAAATAAATAGTACTGCCAGTCCAACAACGGTACAGACGAGCCGTGGGAACACGGCTTAACGACACTCTTTGTCACCCCATACAATAGTTTATCTAAGGAACTTATATTGTAGTCGTCACTGAAAGTCTTGTAAGGTAAGTGTTATTTTTTCATGATATTTTATGTTTGTCTATTCAAGCAGTCCTCGAGTTACGTTGTTTTGACATTAAGTCGTTTCAAGTCACCATTTCTCAAACAAACGCTACTATTTTCGATTTACGTCATAGGTGAATTAACTCTTTGTCGATCGATCTACCAAATTTGTTCTTAAGACCTAGAGATTTTATTTTCTTAGGGTTTAATTAGGTACTAATTTGATAAACACCTATTTTAAGAGTTTCTTTTATGTAATAAAGATGCTAACTAATCAAAGTTACATAAGTCCTTGAACGATATCCGTTGAATATTTCGAAAACCTGACATGAAAATAGTACTCTTTATTTTTTGATATATACTAAACTGCGGTGTGCAGTTGCTATAGGATTTAGCCTACGATAGAATGACATAGAATACGTTTACATTATGCACGGTTAATGCAAGTCTATGATTGTGATCGTCGTCAGATTGGCCTAGTGGTTTGAGACGACCAGACTTCATACGCAGTGCGCACGAGTTGTCGATGAGAGTTCGAATCCCGTTGATTATTTAAAGTTGGATATTTAAAACTAATATTTAAAGAACATATTCTTTAATTATTTTTTTATGGGGTCAGTTATATCACATGTGATCTGCTGCACATATATCTTCTTCTTCTTCTTACCCTTATCCCACTTAAGTAGGGTCGGCAAAACAGGTTCTTCTCTTCCACTCTACTATATTATCTATCATGTCAATATTCACCCCTTTTATACGCATATCATTATTCACATAGTCCATCCATACCTTCTTTGGTCTTCCTCTAATTATATATCCATCCACCTTCATACTTAAACATTCTTCTAGTTATATGACATTCATCCCTTCTCATGTCCATACCACGCTAATCTACAACCCCTCAACTTCTCTGTGACTGGAGCTATTTTAAGACTTCCTCTGATATACTCCTTCCTGATTTTATCCATCGTAGTTACACCACACATCCATATTAGCATTCGCATCTCTGCCACATGTAATCTTCTTTCATCCGTCTCTTTTGTTGCCCAGCACTCAGATCCATACATCAAGACAGGTCTTATAATAGTTTTATTAACTTTTCCATTAAGTTTCAAGGGCATTCGTGGATCACATGTGACCCCCGAGACTTGTCGCCATTTCATCTACCCTGCATTTATCCTATTTTTCACGTCCCGGTCAATCTCACCGTTGTTTTGAATTAATGAACCAAGGTAGCGAAAATTGGAGCAGGCTGGTAGGAATACACCATTTAAGACTATATTAGCAAAACTGGATGGACCACCGAAATCGCAGAACAAATTTTCAGTTTTTGTTCTACTAATTTTCAGTCCAACGTTCTCGAGTTTTGCCTGCCATTTTTCCAGCCTGCTTTGGATCTCAGTAACATTTATATTTATATATACATATATATATTATATATTTAAGTTTGGTCTACCTACTTCTTTAGGCGAGTTTTAAAATAACGATTCAATTTTTACAATGCGCACGCACATTGTAACAAAATTAGTTTGAGTTTGCTTGCTAAACCTGTTTGGTTGACTATGTAGTTTATAATTGTAACGCTAGATGTCCAGCAATGGGACAGACAGACAGGGACAGACTGTTAATTCTTTGAATTAATACAAAAGGGCCTTGGAGCCACTAAAGGCTTTAACAACTTCACCGGGCTTGAATACAAAATTGTCAAAATGATACAATGTAAGCTCGGGCTGTTCTTTGGCTGTATATCACTTATCATCAGATAAAACGCACCCATTTGACCGACTTTGGGTAACATATCTCTTAAAAATAATCAAAAATCATTAAATCTAATTAAAGTAATACAATACTTTATTCAGTTTAGGCCCTAAGTAGGTACTTATGAACGTCGAACACTACCACCGGTTCGGACAAACATCCCAGTCATCGAGAAGAACCGGCAAGAAACTCGATCGGGCTTACCTTTTTTTATTTATTTTTCCTACAATATGATATTTATAATTTAGTGTATGCATAGAGAGTGAGTCACTTCCAGACATCACTATTGTTTACATAATTCTACCTCATAATAACCTTTTGACAGTAAAACCTGCTTGACATGGTTCTTGAAGTCATTGTCTGGCAAAACAGTAATGTGCTGCGGGATCTTATTTAACTATTTATCCTAACACTACTACCTAAAAATTATTATTAGTCTTACTAAGTCTAAAACGCAGTATGACTAATTTATGTATATTCAAATTACTAGATTATCAAAGAATACTAGATTGTCAAAGTTTTTACGAATATACATTATATTATCAAGAATGTATTGGGAGGGCAAAGGTAAGATATTAAATTCCTGGACCTTGTTCAATAGTAATTCGCGAGGTCTCATGATGTATATTGTTTGAATTGCCCGCTTTTGTAATATACATATGCTGTCTACCTCAGCCGATGAACCCCACAGCAAAATACCGTAAGACATTATGCTATGGAAGTAAGCGAAGTAGAACCAAGCAGTGGCAATATCTGTTAACTGGCGAATCTTACGTACTGCGAATACGGCAGAACTTAATCTTCTCGTCAAAGTTTTAATGTGCGGACCCCCCCGTAATTTTAAATGTGATTAACCTAAGAACCAAGAAGACATTATTATCAAATAAGCCTAATAAATTCCCTTGATACTCCTATCAACACGTTAAGCATTGGTAAAGGTGAATTTCATACATTAAGTTTGTTTGCATTTAGTAGTAAATTATTTAAAGCAAACCATCCAGAAATTTTAACGAAAGTATTATTTAATTGTTTAACCTCTGAATCTATTCGTTTCACTTTGAATATAAGTGAATTGTCACCTGCAAAAAGAACCATGCCAACACTGTGCTCAACCACTAGAAGTACCATTAAACTGTATATTGTTCGGATTAAGCAGTGAAGTGAATAGTAATGTATCTACATATGTTATTTTTTCAGAAAGCAAGATGACTGACAAAAAGTTCGACCTTTTGTTGTTCTTCGACCGGCCAATCGAGCCGTGTTTCATGCAGAAGGGAGAAGATAAAACCGTCTTAGATATGCCCGACCATTACTACGTAAGTGTTTCAAGTTATTTCAATGCATATGAAAGTACATACGGTACCTATATACGATATAGCCTATCTAGAATTAGGCTACACCTTTCAGCTAGCCATAAATATTGATTTTTGTTAAGAAAGTCAGAACAAACCGCGCTCCCGAACTGATTTATCCTCGTGCGCTGGCGTAATAGTTAGTGATACGTAAACACAATGTTCTACAAAAAAAAATCTCCTAAGTAAATAAATAAAAAGTCTTGGATACCATATACATATCTTTTGTACATTAGCCACAATACGGTTTTTTTTTTAAATTAAAAATTGCAAAGTGATTTTTGGGTTTTATATTACGCATGGCATACTAATCCTTACGAACAAAAGTTACTTCACCATCAAAACAATTCTATGTTGTTAAACTTAGTCCTTTATCGCATGTTATTTAGACGAATAGTTTGGGAGATAATGTAAAATTAAAATAATTCAACACTCGGCTTGGACCTATGACAATAGGTGTAGTGGCGGGAATGAGCCACGTGAGTTGGAGTGACGCATAATCCTCGCTGTCCGATAACAATATTGTCTATACTGATGAAGTATTATAAATCAACAATCAGCGATTTCTTTTAATTTATACGCGGGTGAAACCGCGGGGCACAGCTACTTTAGTAATAAATTAGTAGTTTAGTATTATTAGTAATAGTTTAGTTATTAGAGTCGTTTGTCACAAGATAACCTAATAAGAATAACACTCAACTTTGTATGTAAGGTGTCCAATAAATCATCGCCAAGTCGGAAATGTGTGTTCGTTCACGTGGTCACAGTCACAGTAATCAGAAACAAATAATAATAAAATCATAGTCATGTACTTTTAAAATTATAACCAATTAAAAAAAAACACAAGTGTCAACCTTTGATGATCTTTCGAATAATGTGACTGTACATTTTTACTCTTCTTAATTTTTTTCTTTGGAATGTAATCCCTTCCATGGTTTAAGACGGCCCTGCGTGCAAACATTGTGCCCATTTTAGGTGTAAAACATTTATTTTTCAGCCTGAGAAATACAGTAAAGTGATCCCTACATTGTCCAGCCGGTTTGGCAGCGACGCTGGCCGCACTATTCGGATCAAAAATATAGCTATACCCAACTTGGAACTCCCTATGCGGTTATCACAGAAGGAAAAATTCTCGCTCTTCATACCACAGCATAGGGAGATGGCCGGAAAACTCATTGATATTTTTATTGGTACGTTTTCAGATTACTGATTTGATATTTATTAGAGACATATATTACAGACAACGGGAAAGTTTCGCATATTTAGAATAAAAATATGTTCGTTAAAGTTGAATATATAAATGAAATGTTATTTGTAACACAATTATATGGTTCTTTAAATGAATCGTTGAGTTATTTTTGCTGTTTAAATAATTCCATTGTTACAAATGTATTTGGAATAGCGCAATAATTCCGTTGAAGAATTTTGCTCTAACATAAAACTGCACTGTTTTTATTTGTATACTTTATATTTAAATGGTTTATACGTACTATGTCGTACTACGTCCAAATGCTACGCCACGTCAGGGACGAGACTCTCATTTTACTTAAATAGGTGTTACTTTGTTTTCACCTGATTAGCTACCACCCTCAAGTTGATACATGCGTCTGTACAAGCACGTGATACGAGAATCGTTGTATTTGAGGAGTTTTTAGAGTTAGCGTGTTGCAATTATCGAGGAGTTCAATCAGTTCATTCATTTCGTTTAAGTTGCATGACTTTAATACCATTAAAAATACTTTTTATTTTACTTTTTAATATTTATTGTAGGGTTTAGCGTTTGATCACGTTGCCTAGAGAAACTGGCTGGCTCTCAAGTGCAGCTGCCAGAAAACGCTTATAGATAGGTACTTGGACAGTGATTTTAAACTTGTGGGTGGTAGCTAGCCAGGCGGGCATTAGAAGATCTATTAACATCATGCCACGGATTCATTTCATTTAGTTTTCTTTCACCTAAACGTCAAGCTTAATGTAGGATTTGAAAACTACGTCGAATTACGCAATGTCTGAATACTTCACCAGTGAGCCATAATCACTTATCTACACGATATAAATAAGCATAGTGTTACCTGTCTCGTTAAGTTACTGTTTTAAACGGCATGCTTTTAAAATGCAACGTAAATTGAAAATTTATAAAATCCCCAACAAAAGTAACCTATTCATTGAGACCAGTCCAATGAGTACATAACTCTTCTACACGTTGGTGAAGAGTTACGTAACCTGCAGATTTCAGATGCAGCTCTATTATCAGCTCAATGTTGCCATGTTCTTTTAATATCATTTAAGTAACAGAATACCAAATGTCGACTCGATCAGACCTGTCAAACATGCTCACATCCATTTATCAACTAAAAAAGAGCTGATAATCTTCAAATTGCTGAATATATTTTTTTGGATCATAGCTAAGAACACACTTGATCTAGTCATCTTTCAAACAAAAAAAAAGATACAAATCGGTTCAGCCGTTTGGAGGCTACGATGCCACAGTAGACACACAGATACACCAATACACACAGATATACGGACACACAGATACAGACGTTAAACATATAACAATCGTCTTTTTGCGTCTGGCATTAACAAGATATGTGACGAGACGTTAGTTATATGAGGTGTTAGGTCATTGTTTTATTTCACTATACTAGTGCATGTATTTACATTCCGATGGGCGGTGTAAGACTGCTTTAAGCTCACGAGAACTTACTATTTCAGGTATGCATGACGTAGAGGACTTGATGTCAATTTTAGCGTATTGTCAACTTCGCATCAATCCTTACATGTTTAACTACTGCTTATCCGTTGCCATTCTGCACAGGTAATTTTTTTTTAATTGGTTCATGATATAATGAGGATTCTTAGGCCATAACGTCAATCGTTATAAAAATACAAAAAAAAACTTACAATGCGAAGAGATTAAAGTAATCCAAGTAGTAATTTTTATATATTTTACTAACTGTGCCCGCGGCTCCGCTCGCGTGGACTACTAAAAAAGGTTTTATACTTTTTGTGCGGAACCCTAATTGTTTTTCTAAAATAAAAGAGCCCATATTATTCCTTATAATGTCAGCTATGTGCCAATGAAAGTCCCATAAAAAACAGTCCAACCGTTTCGGTACGCGGAACAAACAGACGGACAGACAGAGAAAAATTTTAAATATGGGTTTTTTTGCTATAGGTATCGTGTATAATTTAATATGCATTAAGTAAAAACCCGTTATTTTGACATTACAAACAGACACTTCAAACTTTTATTATATGTATAGGTAAACATTTATCCTTGTCCAAAGTTACTTTTGAATTTTTATATCTTAACGAGTACCTATTCATTCCAAAGGAACTGACGAAATTATTTAATTCTGTTTTTAGTATTTTTAGGAGATATTCAATATAATTAATACGCAAGTCGATCCCAAGTCCGGTGAAGCTGTAAAAGCCGTAAAGGCTCCAGGGCCCCTAAGGCTAACAGTATAGTCAGTTCGAAAAAAAAAAACCAAGTCGACATTTAAGCTTCGTGATTTTTATATTTTATTGTTAATAAATATATAGCCTGGTGTGTTGTAAGCAATAAATTTTATGCAAACAGTTGGACAATTGACAACCGGACGTGACTACGATTTTGATTTTTATATTCTGTCTATGGTTGTATATAATGGACAGACATGTCCTTATAGCAAAAGAAAATCCTTAACTACGTCAATGTTAGTGCTGGAATAAATAATATGTACGTAGGGTGTAGCTTTAGTTTATACGTTTTTTTTCCATCATACATTTCAGATTAATTTCCATATAAACATTTTCGATTTTGATAGGTCCGACACAAAAGGACTCAACATTCCTACATTCGTGGAAACTTTCCCGGACAAGTTCATAGATCCGAAGGCTTGTCGACGTGCCAGGGAGATGGCCAAAGTGGCGCTTCCCGGCTCCAGGGTAAATATCTCTCGACATTAATTGAGTTTATTTCAATAAGATTGTAAATTTATAGAAAACATGTTTTGCTGAGGAATGTTATGTGAATATACAGTAAGTAATCCCGGACTTACGCTAATTCATTGTTACGCGATTTTCAAAACTTGCCTATCAACAAATCAATACTTGAAGAAGAGCTCAGATCATTATATAATAAGAATCCTCTCATATTTTCTCTAACGCAAAATGGATATTTTGTTTACCCATTTCAGACAGTTTTGTTAAATGCTAAAACCGTATTTTTATAAATGTCAGCTATGGTATTTACATTTTTGAAATACATACATAAAATATAATGTTTTGTATTATTTAAGATCTAACTATATACTGCTCTTCAACATTTTTGTTTTCTTTAGTCTCGGGTTCCAATGAAATATATTTTTTATGAATTTATATTTTACGTCATTAGACGCTTACCTGCTCGGTCCCACTTATGGCGTAAGTTCGGATACTACATTACTACACATAAATTTAATGATTTACAGGTAAAACAACCAACGACATGTGGCTCTGCTTGCATGCTTTCTAGATTTGTTGTTTTATTTAAACATCATTTTTTAATTATGTGAAATATTGAATAATGTATTTCGTCTCCGTAAAGCGAAAAGTCACTAAGTCACATGTGGCCATATTGTCACTTAGCCACCTTTCGCTCTACGAGGAAGAAATTGAACTCATAATCGATAGGTTGCTGATTGATCTACTTGCTTTTAACCGGGTTGCTTTACTGAGCGTAAATAAAATTTTAGTAATAACGGATTAAACTTTTCTATGACCTATTTCATAATATAATCGTCTTTCGATGACAACAATTAGAATACTTTCAGACGTCAAAACGTGCTTATAGGAAAAATATATTTACACATTTATAATATACAAGCTTTGCGTCCGCAGCTTCGCTCGCCTAGTCTATAAGGTAATAAAGTCACATATTATGACGCAGCCAACTACCTTAGGTAGCCTTTCAAAACCAACAACCTAGCTTTTTACTAAGTGGCTAGAATTCCTTTTTCCCCGAAAAGGCATGAAAGGGCCTTTTAGCAGGGTTAATCGCTATTCTTCATCTACGGTACCATGCACCGAGTAGGTCTATGGCCAGTTGGACGAGACATATGAGGTTTGTTCTGTACTTGTTAGCTATAGACTACTGTATCATCAGTGTATAGTCCTACCTCTACTCCCGAGAATAGGGAGGTCGCTGGTGTACAGATTGAAAAGGCAAGGCGCCAGAATGTCGAAAAAGACAAGACTGTTTGGCTCGGAAACCAAACTATTCTGGCGGGTAAAGGTTTTTGTCTTCGATGACAGTCTTGAGACGGTTCAGAAGGAGCCGCTCGTAAATGTTACCTAACGTGTTGAGTAAACTAATAGGGCGATAGTTATCGAGAAGCGTAGCTTTCTTGCCAAGCTTGTGTATACATAATGTACACATAATGTATACATAATGTACAATATGTGTATAACTGAGAAATGGCAGTGGGCGATGGCAACATTGAAGATGCAAACCAAGAGGGCTATGAGGTGCCCGGGTAGAAGTAGTGACTGTACCGAGGTTTTGATAGCGTCGATATGTGCAGTGTCTACGTTGTCGCTGATTGGAGAGCACTACCGCCTACTACCGGCTTATATATTATGCTTGAACGTCGAGGCGCCATCTTGTTGCGGAAAGTACCCTATAGGTTTTGATAATTGGTCACTGAGTACGACTTATAAACTTTTATTATGAAGAGCTGTATATCTTTATTGATATTGATATTATATATCTTGTCTATCTATAGAGTTGAGAATGTTGGTAAAAATTAAAATAAATTCATAGATACCTGTGACGATACCGGTGAACTACACCGCCAGTAACTTGGAGCCGGAACAGCGGGTGGCTTACTTCCGTGAGGACATCGGCGCCAACCTCCACCACTGGCACTGGCATCTCGTGTATCCGGCGGAAGTGTCCGACCAAAACATTGACGTGGTCAACAAGGACCGTCGTGGTGAACTCTTCTACTACATGCATCAGCAGATCATCCACAGGTATATTTACCATTACCACTTCCTCGCATATGTAAATGAAGTTTACCTTTTTTTCAACGTAGAGATACCCGTCATGGGTACACACCCGCTCGGGGGAGCAAGTGGTTATGTGAGACTCTTACTTACGAAAACTCCACGGTGTAGCATCCGCTGCCGTAATGAGGCAAAATGCCCCACCTACCTGCCCGACGGTAGTGCAGGTGCACGTTGGCCCACCCACGCCACGTTTGTTGACCTCTTTGATACTCACGTTTACAAATTTTTACTACAGTTCCCTATACTTCATATGCTGCAGCAAATCTGCAAATAGTAACAGTTGCAGACTTGGAAAATTAATGCTTAAAAATAAAATGAGTTAAAGTATCTGAAACTAAGTGATCAATAGTTGTCAACCCCAGGTGCCAATATTAATTAATGGATTAAAAAATTCATTGAAGTAGCTATTTTGTCGAATATACCTTCTAAAGAAACTAGACTCTTTGTTCTTAATTGGAGAATATAGGAAATGAAAGATGTAGCAACATTTGCAAAACATGGCAGATAGCTACTGAATGAAAAGTAATAAAGATACGTCTCCAATGGCATAGTTACGTTTGCCAAAGAAACGATAATTGTCGGTATGGACGAGTTCATGTTTGGATACTGCATAGAAGTAAGCGTAGTTCAGAAAATATATTTTAAGATGTAGCGACGTCTGCACTAGAAAACTATTAGCTTGAGTATATGCAATGTTGAGGATAAGTTGCAGTTTCGAAGCTTAGGGGAAGGTAAATGGAAGATAAATTGTGATGCTCTTTCATATATTTTTTTAGATATAACGTTGAGCGTTTGTGCAACGGTCTTCCTCGTGTGAAGCCATTTGAAGACCTTAAGGCTCCCATCGAGGAAGGTTACTTCCCCAAGTTGGACTCTCAGGTCGCCAGCCGAACTTGGCCACCACGGTTTGTAATTATTTTCAATTTTATTTCATAGTAGCTACACTAAACTAATGACTAACGAATTCACTTGATGGAAAGTACGGTGCAGTCCAAAAAACAACGGCAACCGCCGGTCACAATGTTACTTCATGTCTCGTTTAAAAGACCCGATATCTTAGCAGGGAAGGAACACACTAACTGGGAAATGATTCCACATTTCATTAAACACAAAAATTTGCAAACTCGTTTGTCCGCACCGAGATGGATTCTACTCTATGGCTGTGGCTTCGACTACCAAACAGCCTGGTTTTGTAGTGGAAGAGAGATGATAGGACAATGTATTAAATTTATATATATATATAAGTTAACTGGAATAGAGTTTACCTGATATTTGTCTATATTTCGGACGTGAAGCTATTCACAAACAGGTTGCTTCTACTGATAGCTTTTTGGAAGAATTCTTGTTCCAGAGTGTGGTGTGTGTTACTAACCACAGATCGGAACGCAGCAATCACTGCTGATATGAAGTTGAAATAGGTGTAGGTGCTGTAAATTTTGCAATACAAAAGTTCTAACAATGTAATTTAGCATGTTCGGTGCAAAATAAATGTATGGTGTAGGGTATTTTCTATTGCTCATCTGAATCGTTATTAAATTATAATAGCAAGTAATTAATATTGTGTTTATAAAGTTAGACACAAGAGTTCCTTTTAGAGTTGTTACTATATTTGATGAATTACTTAGATGTAGTTGTGGTTAATCGTTGTTCTTTATTAAATTATAATGTTTCCTTTATAATCAGTAAAAATACAATTAAAGGTATCAACTCCTAAACCTTGGAAAATAATTTTGCTGTATGTACTTTTTATCTGAATGTCTCTTTAAGGCATAAGGTTTTTGTTAGAACACGTTACTTTTTTACAGATTCGCTGGTACAGCTATTCAGGATATCGATCGTACAGCGAATGACATCCAAATAACAGTCTACGAGCTGGAGCAAATGAGGGACCGCTTCCGTGAAGCTATCGATGATATGGCTGTTCGCCTTGTATGTATCATATATCATAATAATAATATCTTCTATTCTGTTAGACAACGGGAACGACAAGGACTGTTCTTAAAAATCGCTCTTCTTAAAAATTATGTTATTTACCATCAGATGAACTGCAGTATTTTGCTTGAACTAGTAAAAACTAGGTGACTTTATACTATTTCTCACTTTCCATTTAACAGCCTAGTGGTAAGAAATTGCCCCTGGATGAGGAGACTGGCATCGATGTCTTGGGTAACATGATGGAGGCATCGATGATTAGCAGAAACCAAGGCTTCTACGGAAGCTTACATAACATGGGTCACGTCTTCATCTCCTATTGCCACGATCCCGACCACAGGCACTTGGTGAGCACCTTCTATCTAACTTAGGATTCGTATCAAAATCATAGTTAACACGTGAGATAAAATAACAATTATTTAGGTCCATTTGCACATTATTAACTGTTCGTAAAGTGTTTTTTTACTGTGTTAAAGTGTTAAAGTCTTAGTTTGTTCATTAAAATATAGAAATTACGAAGGATGAAGTACTGCTTCAGGAAAACTTGGCTTCATTGAAACTTCCTTAGGGTTAATAAGATTAAAATTTCTAGGTTGAGGTGTTTATTGCTACATTTTCTGACTTAACAAAAACAGATAATAGGTAAGAGTGAGAAAGAGAAAGAGCTTTGTTACAAACTGAGAGAGGTAGATGGGTACGATATAATAAGACATGTTTATGAACTACAAGTATCTAGGTCCTATTATTCGGCGTGGAGCCCTCGAGTCCGCTGCTTACGCGATACAGTGACACCGCATTTATTTGCTTTCACATACACATAAATAAAGGAACGATATGTCTTATTTGACTTCAGGTCATTTCTTGACTGGAGTACCACTAAATAGCATACCAGCACAGAATATTACAAACTTACCCGATAATAATTTAAATACAAAATTAAATTTAAATATTTAAAATATGTACATTACAAAATCGTCCCAAATGGAAATATATTTTACCTAATGTTAAGGTAGAAGATTTAGTAATTCTTAGAGACGTAGATAGTCCACCTATGACTTAGCCCATGGATAGGATCACTAATGTGTTTCTCGGTAATGATGATACAGTAAGAAGTAATGAAAGCCATTGCCAAAATACACAAAACTTCAATTAACAAAATGTGTAAACTACCTTTGGAATAACATTGTATTTTTGTATTGTATTGTTTATTTAATAAAGCAGTTATTAAATTGTAATATATAATTTATGCTTATCATAGTATGTACTAAGACAGTCAATAAAATTTAAGTTTAAATTTGAAATATATGATATATTAACTTTACTCATATTAAACTTAAAATATAAATATTAGTTTATATTATTGTTTTGTTAACATTAATGCAAAAAAATATAATGTTTTAAAAAAGGCTTAGATACTGTCTAAAATATATAATTAAACAACGTTTATTTACTAAGTTACATTAAGTTGCAAGAATATGTATTTAACAAAACTTTCTTCAACTTCACATTAAGCACCCTTAGAACCCAATCTTGCCTCATACAGTCCGCTCAATATTGCAGTTTGGGAGTTTCTTATTGGGTGTATGTTGGAAATATTAAAATGACTTACTAAAATGTATATTTTTAGTCTATTACCTTTATAAATAATGTATCGCATGCAAGGTAACCTCCGCACGAACAGCACAATATTTTTTTTATTTATATCAGTGTTTGATATTTAGACGAATTTTTGGATAAGGAATTATTAGCCAGATCGCAACTTTTTTGCATACACGGCAACAGGCCAAGCAGAGGTTCAGCCACTTTGTCACCCTTGCGCTAGTTGCTCCTTTTACGCGGCTGAGTGCCTTCTGAACTCGCCCCCAAGCCCGGTAAAACAGTCAAAGCCGATTAGTAACTCTATTAGTTAAACTAAACAGTGTAGGTAGTTCATCAAAGAAATTACGAGTACGTGCGAAATGAAGCAATAAATATGACTGAAATATTGGAAGACAAGGAGTAATGCAGTCTTACTCCTGTCAAGTTTATTGGAGTTGCACCTCGCGCTCTATTAATCGTATTTCGATTGAAGTACAAGCTACGATATATATACATTCGCGTTACTTTATATTGTTGTATAAAAGTAGTATAAAAGTTTATAAAAAAACCAGTTGTTTTACTACTACGTAAGGTTTTGAAAATTAGCTCAATTCTCTTTTACGTGGGGCGCACTAAAAATTTCTGGAATGAATAAGAAAAAAATACTATGACTTGTCAAAAATCAATTTATTGTTTTTCAAAATATTCTCCCTTATCTTCAATATACTTTTCGTACGAATATACCAATTTTGAAAATATTTTTGCCATTCCACCATGGTGACCTCGGAAACATGCTTTTTATACTCTTCAACAGCCTTTCTGGTGATGAAAATCGTTTACCGCGTAAATAACTATTGATTTTTGTAAACAGGAAGAAGTCGCATGGTGCCAGGTCGGGACTGTATGCAGGATATTATCTATGTCTTTCCCTTTCAAAAATTCGTTTCTCTTCACACGGAGTGGCACTGTCATGGTGCAAAATGATACGGCGTTTTTGGATATCAATATGGAGTTCGTCAATAGCTTCCGGCAAACAAATGGTCGTGTACAAGTGACAGTAGCCTCGCATCCAGTTTTATTTTCCAAAAGTTCCAAAATTTTCCAATCATCCGCTTAGCGGCAGACCGCACACTCACCACTTTGGTGGTTTCGGTTCACCTAGAAAGACCCTAACAGTCGATAGCTGCCTTGTTTTGAGATCGTAACTGTAAATCCATGTTTCGTCACCTGTCCATAGTCACAATCCCACATCAAATTAGTCGGCCCTTCGTTGAATCTCATGCATGGCATTGCACGAAGTGACGCAGTTCAATTTTAATTTGAGGGATCGTTGATGAATGCCGTTTTTGGAAAACACAAACTCATACGTTTTTGTAGGATTATTTTATCTAACTCATGCCTATGCCTAAGAATGTCCGAATCTCATGGTAGGTCACATGCCCGTCTGTTTCAATCACACGGCGTACAGCATCGATATTTTCGTTGTTCACAGCAGAAGACGGACGACCATCACGAAATCATTTACAGAGATTAACGCGACCGCGTTTACTTCTGCAAACCAGCTAGCTATAAACGGTCGACTTGCATGGTGCTTCATTACCAAAAGCAGTTTGAAGGCGCGTGACACTCCGCTGAGACGTTAAACTATAATTAAAATCGTAGTAATCATACTACGAAATTTTTCTCGAGTTAAATCCATGGCAACGAAATATTTAAAATGGCACCAAATTGTAAAAAAACAAGTGTCAGATAGACTGCATTTTAAAGACAAAGATTTTCAAATGTCGTAATTCGTTTTTAAATATTCTTTCTAAGTGGTCAGTTTTTAATGCGCTATATGTACTGTCACGTTAGGTTTTGGAAATTAGATCTATGCTTTATCCACTATTAAAAATAAAAATAAATAATTAATTTGGTAAGTATACGTTCCTACACTGTGCAGATGCTAGGTTTTGTGTTTTTCTAGTATTGTTTTAGGATATTTAAAAGGTAAAATATTTCGTAAATTTTTATTACTTAATATTTGAGTCATCACACTCTTTGAGACATCGTTTAAACGTCATTTAATTGTGTTATCAGGAACAATTCGGTGTTATTGGTGACTTAGCAACAGCTATGAGGGACCCGGCGTTCTACCGCTGGCACAAACACGTCGATGACATGTTCAACTCGTATAAGAACAAGCTGACACCGTATGGCAACGATAAGGTGATTAAAAACATCTAATTTATTTTGTACTCGTCAAGATCGAATCTGAGAATTTACTGATTCGACCTATCGACCGCCACTCTCTTATTATGTCGGGAAGAAACCATTACCTTGTTAAATTATAATACGCTTTATTCTCTGTGGACTAAACAGAAAAAATAATTATGTGTACTTATGTACCCGAGTAAGAAGTTACAATTCTTTAGCGTAATAAACAGAAATAACTCTAAAAATTGTATTCCTCGAGCAAACAAACAACATGAAGAAACATTTTTTATTGTGTAAAAATAATTAATCAAATTAAATTACTCTTAATTTAAACAAAGGTAAATTATTTTTACACAATAAAAATATAATAAAATGAACTCACATGATTATCCTTGACGGGTAACTTCATCATGTTGTACTACCGTCATATGATGCGAGAACAGATCTCGGCTTTACTCTCTAATAAATGCGCCGAAAGTAGTATAACCTTGAAACAAAGTTTGGCAGTTACATTTTAAAGTGATAAAAATAATAATTTAGGAACTGTTTTTTATAGAAAAAAATCCTGGTGTTCTCCTTTAGCTTGACTTCCCCGGTGTCCGCGTTTCGTCCATCAGCATCGAGGGTTCCGCTGGTCCGAACACCATCAACACGCTTTGGGAGCAGAGTACGGTGGACTTGGGGCGAGGCCTCGACTTTGCTCCTCGCGGCAGCGTCCTCGCTACCTTCACCCATCTTCAACATGATAACTTCAATTATGTGTAAGTTTCCATCAATATAGATTCTTATGCGATGTGCAATGACTTTCAAATCGATTTTCTTTGGGACTTGGATCAAGTTTATGTACTTAAAAATAGAACCAAAATCCTCTTAACAGCTCTGTTAAATAAAGTCCCATAGGATTAATAACTTATTTAGTTTCTCCATCATGTAGGTACTAATTTTAATATTTTTTCTTTTATAAATATCTCTACTCCTAGATAATTAGACACTATTCTATTGCGAACTATAGCCTCATCAAAACTTTAAGAAAATGTCAGTTACTGCCAATAGGGGAAGTTCTACTTACTTATGTGAACTTTAAAGTCTCAGAAGGTTTTTTTGCAGATTGTTTATTATTCCCAATTGTAATCAGTGTTTATAGAATTATTTATTTATCACTAATTAGTTGTACTCGCGGCTGCGCACTCGTGGACTACAGGATGCCGTCGGTTGAGCACACGCGCGAATCATGCAACCACACTACCACATAGACGATCTCCCGCTAGTTATTTTAATGATAAAAATGATTAATGTGGGTGATCCTTAGAAGATAGACATATGGTATTGATGACTTTTTATAGGTCTTTCTAAGATCTACAGTTATATAGTATATTAATTTGATATATCTCATGTGGTTTACTCAGCGTAAGCCATTTAAGCGCCTCAAGAGCGACTTTTTCCGAGTTGATTCACCATTATCTTTACTGTTTATTTTGTATGTTACTTTAACTTACAAAATATATCCTATAACTTGGCCAGATAACATTGCTATGAACGAAAATAAAACATGTTAATCAGATAAATGGTTTTTGCGTGAAAAGAACATAAACATGCAGACAGAGAGAAGTTAAGTTTTATAATATGTATAGAATATATATAATATTACTGTATTACTATATACCAAATTTCATCAAATTCGGTTCAGTAGTTACTGTGTAATTGGCGTACAAACTAACGGACAGAAAAAATAATTAAAAAACTGTCGATGTGTTTCTGTCACATTGATGATTTTAAAACCTCAGTGTATTTATTTTTTCAAATATCTTTAACTAGCAACCTTAAGATATCTACCAATTTTTACTAAAACGATATTTATCTTTAGTAAACCCTTAATATCCTATAAAACATATTTAGATAAACAGGTATCTACGTGGCTTGGTATACAATCTTATTTACGAATGTAATGTCTGTGTAAAAACTTTGTACAGATATTAAACGTTTACGTGAATGTTGATGACATAGTTACATCAAAGTACAGCAGGTGGCGTATGAGTCGATTCAACAGAAGTATTTGCAATAAATGTAAGTTTTCAGGACGGAACCCTAAGAAAGATCTACACTATATATCATTACGCTGTTAAATAGGGGTCTAAGTAGTCTTACATATTAAAATAAATACGATTGTGTGGTCATGTCTTACGGGTTCTTGCTTCGTTACTCGAATTGAGTTGCAACTTTATACGGCATTTTAACTATTGAAATTATTTTCGTCGGAGTTTCTGTATTGACACAATATATACTAACCTAGATTGTTTTCCAGATCTTTTGGGGTTGAAAACTATTGTAACTACTACATTACTCACCTGTGGCAAGACATTTGATCCGTGAATACCGACAAAACGCCCAAACGACGTATTAATTACTGAAATATGTTTCTTGTGATTTCTATAAAAGTTACATGTATACTATTGCAGATTGTATCGTAGGTATTTCGTTGTATTGTATTGCAGGATCGAGGTGAACAATGCAAGTGGCCAAGGTTTGATGGGTACAGTGCGAATATTCATGGCTCCAACTCTTGACGAAAATAAAAACCCGCTGTCGTTTGATGAACAGAGACAGCTCATGATCGAGTTGGACAAGTTCACCCAAGGATGTAAGTCCAAATTTTAAGACATTTTCTAAAGTTTCCCGTTTAGCTACCATCCTACACATGAAAATATGTCTCCAAGCGCCTATGAGTTGCGCTTGAGACCCATTTCTTATTTTAGGATTATCATTTTACTATCTTCAGCTGTGTTTTCGCGTTAATCATAGTATAAGGCTCTCAACTAAAGTTTCCGGAAAACATCAAAACGTACTGGCTAATTGGGTAATAGATTTTTCCCAATGAGTACCGATCCCCAGTGTAGTGAGATTGATAAACTCATAAAGATTATACAAAAATGAAATATGCCTATCGCACCTCATTCAGCTTACAAAACTCTAAAAGGCCAATCCTTTCAATATGTTTGTTATAAATAGTCATTTTAAGGACTCCTGCCAAATGGTTATGTTCAGAAGAAAAAATAAAGGCATTTCTTAATGTCAACAAAAACGTTTCTACATAATATACAGTGCTTAATTGCTGAGAGATTAACATGTTTTAACGACAAACGATGTCGTAATTAGATTTGAATAAGTTATTGTTCGTTTAAACTCAACCTTAAATCTTCTCATGAGTTACAAATTACATATTACTTTGTCTCCAGTACGGCCAGGCAACAATACAATTCGGCGTTCTAGTTTGTTGTCTTCCGTGACCATTCCGTACGAGAGGACGTTCCGCAACCAAAACGATAGGCGTGGTAAGGAGGGCTCCGTCCAGGCAGCCGAGTTCGACTTTTGCGGTTGCGGTTGGCCACACCACATGCTGATACCTAAAGGAAACATCGAAGGATACCCTATGGTGCTCTTCGTTATGATTTCCAACTGGGACGATGATATGGTAAAACTTTTTATGTTTAGAAGTTTTTATATCTGTATGTATTTGGTTCACATATAAGACAACAAAAGAAAATCGCCGTGACACGGAGACACAGCCGTGTATTTTTCGTGAATACGTGTTCTTTATTAAAACCTAAAATTATTTTACATTAGAAACTTTTATTAGTTTTACAAAACATGGGACAACTTTTTTTTTACTTGTAGTGTTTAAATTATGCCAGTCGTTTACATTAATTTAAAGGCTGTATTGGGAGGTTAAGATACCAAATTCCTGAAACTTGATCTTTACTGAAAAGAGATATTTAGTCTTTAATTATTCGACATTAATATTTTCCAACAGGTCGTGCAAGACACGGTCGGTTCGTGCAACGACGCGGCCTCCTACTGCGGCCTCAGGGATCGCAAGTACCCTGACAAACGCGCTATGGGTTACCCCTTCGACAGACTGATTCCCACCGCCAAGAAACTAACCGATTTCCTCCGCCCCAACATGGCGGTCGGCAACTTTACTATTCGCTTCAGCGACACCACGCGCCAGAGGAGTCAGACGGGGTAGGCCTACTTTAAATTAAGGGGGGAGAAATATTTAACATCAAAATACCTACATCATCTTAAAAAATTTTCTTGTATGACTTTTTATAAGCACTACGCGCTCCAGCCGCGGACACAGCTAGTCATTTAAATATGGACGTGTTATAATATAATATAAAAAACCTTAAGACCTGATTACACTTAAAAAGTATTTCGCATTCGCTGATTTTAGAGAATTTATTTCTTTCAGGTACATAAATTAGAAATTTAATTTTGTTTCTCATTGTGTACTAAAATGGAATTATAAAAATGTTTTATTGGTATGTGTGCATACGAACACATACATATACACAGGAAGTTTTATTTAAATTATTTAATGGATTTATATAAAATCAACAATTTACAAGAAGAGATAGAATAAACTAAAGGAATATACACACAGTATATTATTATATTTTCATGCGGAAATTTTATATGATATTAATTATTAAAATTTTGATATTTAAAAAAATTGTTTTTTTGTAATATCATGCAGTTAAAATACTCTTAATTAATAACATTCTTATTAAAATTGTGGTAACATTTGTAAAGATTAGAATGTGTTAGGAAATTAACAAAGAACAAATTGTTTCAAATAATATTTAGTGATTATATAATTGTTAAATTGTAAAAAATATTGTAAGAAAAGACAGTATCCCCCCTTAAAATTTGAAAACCCCAGTAACAACGGTATTCGTAATATGTTTCGTGCTATAGATATATTGAATTGGTTCAAAATATAGAATAAAACACTATTTAAACGTTATAAATTTTAATAAATAAATCTGTCATATAATAGAGAACAGTGCACTTCTGGAATGACTCATTTTTCATTTAATGTTACAAGATTATTAAAAAAAATCACACTAGACAATTTACTAAACTTAATATTAATATGTACCTAATTAAAATATACGTTGTTACTGGTAGTCGACGAATCTTGCTAATTGAAAACGGACTTTGATGTTTTTAGGTTAAGGTAACAAACAGGTCCTAGCTATAGTTAAAATAATTATTTAAGTATTATGTACATATAGTTTATTATACTTTGTATTTAATTAGAATGAATAAATCATGCCTTTCAATGATTTTGTTTTATTTATTACAATATTCTTTCTGTTTTGAATTACCGTAATTATCATTGATTTCAAATTATAAGTCAATGGTAATTAGTCTAGTAAACAAGTTAAAAAACGTTTTTATTCTTGTCACTGTGAGTTAAAACATTCGGATCGAACAACGAATACATTCGAGATCTACTCCTAGAACAATGTACGAATTTCAAACCAGCACATAAACAATTGTAAAAGTTATAAATAATTAATTACATATTTACAAAAAGGGGTTCTAGTTTTTACAATTTACTTTTCACAACTAAAAATTAGATTTACAAACAAATAGATTTTAACAATTAAAAATAGTGCAAGTTTTACATAAAAATAAAAATTGTATTATTGAGCATTGACGATGCACAGCATCTGTGAGAGGGCGTTGTATACTTCCGCTTGTTTTCCACCAATCACAGCGCTTTAAACTGATGACCTTGTGCTCTGCAGCGCCATCTACTGAGTTTAAGTCACAGGAGGCCGGTGGGGGCATTTAATCACTCATAGCAGTCTCTCATCAGGAGCTTTGAAATGGATGCTGTGCATCGTCAATGCTCAATAATACAAGTTTTATTTTTATGTAAAACTTGCACTATTATCGGCATGTGCCGATGCACAGCATCTGTGAGAGACGTGTTTATAACTCCTGGTGACGCGATAACGACGCTATGTGAAGTGGATGTAATTAGTATTATTAAGCTGTAATCACACAGAAATAATTTAAATTTAAACTAGTCACACGATGACACTAGTAAAATAATTCTAAACTTATTTCCATGATTCATCCAGTATTCATCGTTTTAGTACAGTAACTATATTTTTTTATTATAGTAAATATTATTGGTAATAAATCCAATACTTATATTTATCATCGTAATAATAAGTTATACGAGATAAAAATAACTAAGTACTTTTTAAATTATTGATTTTTTCTTAAGAGTTGTACTTTTTGTTACACCAGCAACTATGGCTAAGAATATGAAATCCCGATACCATTTTAAGAAAGACAACCGATTCCAAAGAACTCAGTTAACTCAATCTCAACCCAGTTTTTATCTAGATACCAATAACAGTTCACGAAGCAGCTTGTGTCATAGCTTTCATAGTAATAAAAGACTAACTATTACACTCGGCCAAGTTTGTGTGGCCATGATACCAATTTCCACTGGCAGGATTCCAGAGAATATTAATATTATTTATTCTACGATATTGAAATTCCATAGCCTCTGTCTAAGCCTGCGTCAGCTTTACACAGAGATGGGAATCAAAATGACAAGCATCGTTGTAGAGGTTTTATAGAACGCCTGCAATAAAACTAGGCAGTGTAGTCGTCGGCCTGACGCCAAGAGCAGAATGCAAGCCTACATGACGCCTTATGTCCTTCGCGGTGGATTATCCTAAAACAACCTCAGACACCATGGCACTTGGACACCAAATTGACGATTTCTCTGCTCTAAACTTACGAAGGAAAATTGCTTTTACACCTGTTTAACCAAGAAAAATTTGAATTGAAGCTTTTTCTATTACAACTCTTCCGCGAGTACATAATGTTTTAAGCAACAACATAGATTGATTATTTAATAATAATCGATAGGTAATAGAGATAATTATAATGTTAAGAATCTAAAATTCGATTCCACAGCTTGACCTAACCCATCAATCCCATGAGGCTTTGTATGTTTTCAATATTCTATAACTTAAGTTTAAACGTTATTTGCGGGTTTGATCGGTCTATAATGCCTTCTCTCCGAGTAATGAGGCGACATCCTGGATGTGCTGTGTGACGTCGACTATCCTTTAACGTAATTTTTTCACAACTATTTGTATGGAAGCGAATGAATGTTTTCTGAGAATCCAAATAAAGCAATTTTGTCCTCGGCGCTGGCTACTCAGCTGCTTGCCTCCCTCGTGAGAATCTATCCGCGATGAGATAGTAGATATCAAATCAATGTAAAGTTGCGTGGGATTAGTGACCATGTCCGCTTTCTTTGCGAATATATAATACGGATTATTCCATTGACTGTCTGAACAATTAGGTTACGTATTTAACTGTGACCTATGCCGAGAGTTCTAGAAAATCTGTCTCTGTCAACGGCAGACTTTTCAGGGCCAATTATCTGCTGACCTGAATCCAATAGTGACTTTACGTGAATGACAGATACATCCCAAATATACATTCACTCACTCCTTTACTTTGCATCTGGGCTTTCTGGGCTTTCTGGGCTTGAAATAACTAACATCACCAGTTAGATGAAAGTCGTCCTGAACTCATGTACTCCACAACTGGGCTTGAAGTAACGAGCATGACCAGTTAGACGAAAGTCGTCTAGAACAGTAGCACTACCTCAAAGTTTTTTTTTTGAACCAGTCACCTTAGTAACAAAAGGTGCGTAGTATGTATGAAATAAATTGAGCTAAACGATTCACTCTGTCCTCCGGAATTGAGGGATCTGAATTAAAGTGCCCGATTAGTGTTGTATATCCTTGACCTGGTTCAGCAGGGTCTTAAAGAGCCAATGTTTTAGTCAAAAACATGTCAAAGAAACTGAGCTTCGAGTTTCTGTCAGTCAGTAACCTCAAGAACATCATGTACTTAGAGGGTTCAGCACGGACTTAAAGAGCCAATGCTCTTGACAAAAATATGCTCGTAAAATGAATGGGCTCCGAGTTGCTGCCAGTCGTCAACATCATCGTTCACACCATCGTTCTTGGATTCTTATTATTTGTGACATATCTCTGATATGCCGCTGCCGCTTTCCCCAATACGCTTTCGGAATGGCTGTCGTAAAATTTGAAGCTATTGACGATTATTAATTGGATGATGTTTCATTACGCTGACACTAGATCGAACTTGGAGGGTGAATGGCAGACGTATTCCCATGATAATTTTGAGAAGGGCCTACGTACAGAGTTTGCCACTGTCCAGGATACGCTCTGGGACAGCCCTCGTAAGTTTTGTGCTGAAGCCACTGCTTAATTTAATTGTCTCTGTTACTTAAGGTTGAGTATAGAGGGTAAATAACAAACGCATTCTCGTAATAATCTCGAGAAAGGCCTACGGAGCCTACAGCGTCTGCCACTGTCCAGGATACGCTCGGGGACAGCCCTCATGAAAATTTGAATTGAAACCGCTGATGGCAATTTATTAGACTGTTTCACAAGGCCAAACTTGAGGATGAAGGAATGTGTCTGACATTCCCGTGAAAATTAGAAGGGCTTATGAGGCCTGCAGCTCTGCCACTGTTCCCGATACGCTCGGGTACAGCCCTCGTAAAATTCGGGTTGAATCCGCTTATACAGACCCATTTTAATTCGACTGTGTTTTAGAATGAGTCGAGAAGCTTGGGCTTAGGGGGGTGAATGGCAGGCGCATTCGCGTGATACAAGAAGGCCTGTAGGGTCTGCCACTGTCACCAATACGCTTAACGACAGCTTTAACAAAGTTCAAAGGAAGCTTAATAAATAGACTGTCTTATTTAAACTTTCCCCCACTTTGATTGAAGGGGTACTTTAGAAAGTCTCACCCCATTGCTCGCCCTCCTTTCTCTTCGCCAAGAAGAAAATGCTGGCTAATAATCTTTGTTTGAGGATACGTTCCGATTATCGATAGACATTGAACGATTGACTCCTGCGTGGAGAGCTGTTTCCTGAAGCGGAAGGATTTATGATTGCAATCTAAGACCAAATCGTAGACACTAGGAATTACAGGAAATATAATATTAAATTTTGACCGATACATATTTATGTCGTCACGGCTACAGTAGCTTTGAAACGATTCAGTACATAACAGCGTGTGCAGATCTGCACCATAAACCGACTACAAGTACCGACATGATCAAGTTGCATTCATTATACAATATATAGCCATTAAATGCAGTCTCATCCATAAAAAGTTCCTTACTACAAATATTCCCTAAAAACTCTACTAAATTCCCATAACTATAAGCTTTATTGGGATATAACCATAATAACAGATCAAACAGTTTACTATTTCAATAGGCCAGATATCATATTGCATGACTAAATTAATAAAACCGTTTATCTCTATGACATAGCCATACCTAATACACACACTTCATCATTATGTTACACTGAAATAATTTCAAAATTCACAGACTCATCTATCACAGACTACCAAATTAAAAGCCAATGGAAAGTTAATACAGTTATAACAGCACCGATAGTTATTTCTCCCAAAGGCGTCATCCCACGGACATTTACCTAATAACAGTTTAAAAACACTTAACATAAATCCTCTTAACTTTTTTCAGCTTCAAAAGGCTGTTGTATTAAACACATGCACAATTGTTCGTAATTTATTGTCTATAGCTATGTAACTACATACACTGTTACTATTTCTTTAATCACTTGTTTCCTTATCGCTATCCTCTGGTTACGTAGCTTGAGGTAGTGAAATAAACATTTGAACTAAAATAAAAAAATATAGATGTGGTGTCGTGGGACACCAGGTAGGAACGAAGTTCCTTCGGCTAATGTAGAATCGATACAATTTGCAAAAAAAATCGTGCTCAATTTTATGTAGGTTTTCTTGATTTTTCTCTTAAATTTTGCTGATTCGTTTTTATTTAAGTACAGGAAAGTATTTAGGAAATTCAGAATTTTAGGAAATAATAAATTACGTAAAATAAAAAATAAAACCATAATTCAAATTATCAACTAAATTAACAAAATATGTCTCTTTATTTTTGTTTGACAACATAAAATTACATAGATATAGAAATAATTACAAATACAAAAAAAGTTTATTATTATTATAAGTAATTCTTATTAATCAGTCTCGTCATTAAATTCTAATCTTAAACGTTCTTACAGAATAGCACTACAGAAGTTAGTTGGATAGTTATCGGGTGTTACAATAAACAAACCTTCGATGTTTGTTACACGAGATAGCGCAACATAAACAAGTACACTACTCGCTTGTGTATAATACGACTGTCGCGCATGCGCACGTCTCATTTAACGGTTTTATTCCACGGTCTTTTTCTTACGGTTTTACTATCACATTTTTTTCAGTTCGGTCGCGCAGCAAAATCCCTATCTCCTCCAAGCCTGCCGTAAGGAAATTCGTTCCAATAAATTAAAACCTAATAATAATCTTTATTGCAAATCTGTTACACATCTATATGTATAATAGAATAGAATTGTCTGTTTGTAATGTCAAAATAACTTATTTTTAGTAAATTACATATGAAAGTATACAGGCTACCTATACCAAAAAACCAATTTTTTTTTGTCTATTTGTTTGTTCCGGCTAATCACCGAAACGGTTGGACCGATTTCGATGCGACTTTTGTTGTCAGATAGCTGATGTTAATAAGGAGGCTAGGCTACTATTATTATAGAAAAAAAATAGTAGTCCATAAAAAAACACTTTTAGTAGTCCACGTGAGCGGAGCTGCGGACACAGCTAGTATTGAAATAAAATAAAAATCTGCCGCCTACGTTAGTATAAACTATGTTATACACACACAGAGACAGTTACATATATTGTAAAACAAGTTCACATTTACGTATAGTGCAGTAAGAATAGGTACTCGGCGCATTAAAACTCAAGACAAACATTTTCTTTTTGTACGGGGAAATTTCTATTTTTAACTGAATGTGTATGTAAAAAATATACCATACTTCTCAAAATAAAGTCAAAGTTAATAATAATAATAACAAAATTTTATTAAATCCCATGCAAAAAATGAACAATGTTATAATTAAGGTTATAAATGTAACTTATTTTTGTATGTACCCCTTTGTTCGGGAAAAAGCCTCCTCCAAGGTATTCCACCTCTCCCTATCTTTGACGGTGCTTAGACAACTTCACCTTGCTACTGGCGCTATTTCATCTGCCCGTCTAGTGTGCGGGCGGCTCTCGCTCTTCTTCTTCGCGGTCCAGATTATTTAATCACTCTCAAAGTCCATCTGTTGTCGATATACCTACCCATGTAACCTGCCCACTTTTTCTTTGTAGCAAGAAAGTCAGAGCATCTGTAACTTTGGTTTTCTGCCGAATGTCCGCATTACTTATCTTATCTTTAAGTTTTAAGCCCATGCTGCTTCTTTCCATTCGTCTATGAGTGGCCTGGATTTTGCCTTTTGTTTTGGCATCGCATTTGTTATGGCACGCATAGGTTACACATGGTAAAATAGCCGTGTCCATAGCTATTTTCTTAGTTGAGTACGGTAGCTGCGAATCGAAAATTTCTTTGTAGACCCAGTATTTCTTCCAAGTGATACCGATTATTTTTTAAAAGATATTTGTTTACGTAGATATATGTACTTTTCTACGAATTTGAGAGGTATGTCGTTGATCAAGATTAATGAAGTGTGATGGTTAGTCATAACTTTTGTTTTTTCGAGATTCATTTGTAATCCGACTTTTGGGCTAGCCTGGTGTAAGTCATTTATTATTACCTTTAGTTGATGTGGACATTCTGAGAACTGAATAATGTCTTGAGCAAATCTAAGATGACTTAAAAAGTTTCCATTGATGTTAATACCCCGTTTATACCATGGTAGGTTTCTCATACATCGTAGGTATTTGAGAACTTATATAAACAATTTTGTGGTAATTGGGTCGCCTTGTCTCACTCCTCTCTTTATGTTGATTGTTGCGCTAACTCTATTTAACTTGAAACTACTCGTGCAGTTGTCAAAAATGTTTTTTTTATATATATTGATGTATTTATCATTACATAGTATAAAACAAGGTCGCGTCGCTCTGTCCGTCCCTATGTATGCTTAAATCTTTAAAACTACGTAACGGATTTTGAAGCGTTTTTTTAAATAGATAGAGTGATTCAAGGGGAAGGTTTATATGTATAATACATGCATAATATTGTAGAGAAACACTGATAAATTTAGAGGTTTCTAATGTGATGTCGTAAATAAACACATTTTTTGCGCTTACATTGCAAACGCTGGCTGAATCCCACGAGATAAATCAAAATAATGTACTATAGTATTGTACACATTAAAAAGGTCAAAAAAAAGTCCACAATGGTATATGTCTATCTCTTAAGGATAACCCACAATAACCATTTTTTATCCTTTACATTTTACGGGGAAAAATGGCTTATTTACGAAGTGATTTTAAGCAATACAGCATTAATCCTTATCCATTTAAGTACCTTAAATACATTGTCCATTTAATATAGATCAATATAGCCCTTTACAGCATGTAATTTAAGTGAATATTTCCGAAGATATTACAGATTTAAAATGTAGGGAAGTGCGGCGGTACCGACCCTATATACCATGGTCAATTATATGTCGCTCTTTCAAGAGTAACCTCTAAACAAAACATGTTTGTATTGTCTAATGACAAAAAAGCTGTAAACGTTGTTTAAGGACATTCTGTAGTAGGTAGGTATATTTAGTATCAGCATTGCATCCGTGCGAAGCCGGGGCGGGTCGCTAGTCTTTTATATTCAGTGATTTCAACGTTTCCCAGATGCTATTGTGTAATATTGAGTCAAAAGCTTTTTTGTAATCTACAAAAGCTACGTACGTCTGTTGAATTCGAAGTATTTCTCTATGACTTGGTCAACAACTTGGATGTGATCTGCTGTGCTAAAACCGTTTCTGAATTCTGCTTGCTCAATCGGCTGGTGTGCATCAATGTCTGTGGTTATTTATTCAAGTAGGCAGGAGGCGAATAGTTTGTAGAGACAAGGCCTGAGGCTTATAGGGCGGTAATTGCTGTGTCACCTTTTTTGTATATCAATATAATTTCTGATTCCATCCACGGGTGTGGCACAGCTTTTTCTCTAGTATTTTATTACATAGGTTAATGATTGGTGTCATTAGAGTTGCTGCATGCAGTCTTGATGCATTCGTTTATTCGTCTGGACCCGGAAAATTTTTTGACTTAAGTTTCGTTATTTGTTTCAATATTTCCTGCTGTGTAAAATGTTGTATTGAAGAGGTATCTGTACAGCGGTGAACAATCTTACTTTGCTTTGATGTATCAGACTGGCTGTATAATTAGCGTAAAATTCAGTTGCTACATATAAAAAATAAAATTAAGAAATAAAATTCGTTTTCACGTTTACGGCATTTCGGCATTGTATCGTAGCACAATCAAGTGTGAGCACTGTTACAGATGGTACCTGATGGTATACCAAAACAACAGCGACTATCGTAAGTCGTTGCTGTCCAGCCAGCCCGTTCAAATCATTTTAAGAGATGTTAACGTTGTTTGAAGAACTCGATGTTCTAGAAAGGAGGGTACACACTTGTCACTCACCAGGAAATGGCTATACAGCCTCACAGTATGGCAAAGATATGAGAAAAAAAAACCTTTTTGTTTGTGTAGAGATAGAGGTTACCTTAAAGCTGTAGCTCTGGAGCCTAGCCCGTGTGTTTATGTTATGAAAGGAAGAAGACGGAATTAGGTTGAAAAAGTTTTCAGAAAATTCGCCATGCTACAGTCGGTAGAACACACTCAGTGCGACAATGTCCCTGCGCAGCTGAAGCGGCTCAATGTACAGCAATATCTGCATCATTAACCTTTTTTTATCTATATAGGTTTGGCGTAGTTGCCACAATCTCACCTGATTTTAAGTAACGATGTGGCCCAAGATGATAACACGCTAAGCCTGGTGAAAGACTGGCTCTCAAGTGTAGCTGCCGGAACACACCTATTGGTGCTTGGCGACAGATTTTCAACTTGAGGGTGGGAGCTAGCCAGGCGGGCATTAGAAAAAGCCCTACCACCATACTATGGTTTTCTCACGATGTTTTTATTCACTCAGGCTCGGTATTCGAACTCGGCTTGCAGGTATTCGAACTCATGTCAAGCGACGCGATGACCGTACACACTACCACTGAGCCATCATTGCTTCAGTCAGACAGTCCGTCTCTGCAAAATTTTCAGGAGGTAATTTGCGAATAATTGCAAATTAATTCCGAATAATTTGCGAACACATCACAAAGTATTGCATACAAGACCGAACTTGTGCCTTCTAAAGCAGATAAATTTAATTGGACGTGAAAAACCGTCGCATCTTGTTTAAGATTCAAAATCTGCGAGATGTGCCGAAGGTAACATTTTCAGTTCAATCCCACCGTATAAGTGCTAACTGAGCTACAGCCAGAGATGACGAAATAGGTCCCTCGAAAAAAGCTCGTAATATAGAAGATACCTTATATAACGTATTAGAATATAACTTTTGAATCTTTGAATAGAAGATAACGTATCTAAGATACAAGATACTTTTGGAAATAGTACATGAAATAAAATATACAAAATAAAGATTAACAAACATATTTCAGATAGGTACAAGATGAGAATATGTATTTTTAGCCGACCGCCAAAAAGAATGGTTATGTTTTTCGAGTGTGTGTATGTTTATTTGTTTAGCACGCCTCAACGACTTGATGGATTTTAACATATGAGGTGTCGTTCGATTCTTTTTAATTGTGGGAGTGACGTAGGCTATATCATATTTTGTTATTGCAACTGTATAGGTATTAAATCTAGTGAATAGCGATATACGTAATATAAAAGGCAACGTATATCTGTCTTGCCAATGATTTACATTATTCTTTCTTTGAATTATAAATTTATTCTCTGGCAACATTTTTATATCACACATTATTACATTAGGCAACAAAAGGAACAAGTTAGCCTACAGAAGATCGCAGTCAAATGACCTAATGTTGCGTTTCTGCGGTGAGTAGGGTTTCCAGAGCTCCTTGGGGAAGGGTGGGTTCAAAGAGAGGTAGGGCATAGAGATATTTCTTTGGAGATTTCTCTCTACTTGGGGCAGCCCGACTGCTAGAATACCTCCACCCTACAGAAGATCGCAGCCAAATTACCTAGTGTTGTGTTTTTGCGGTGAGTAGGGTTTCCAGAGCTCCTTGAGGTACGGTGGTTCAAGGTCGGCAACGCGCTTGTGATACCTATGGTATTGCAGGTGTTCATAGGCTACGGTAGCTGCTTACCATCAGGCGGGCCGTATGCCTGTTTGCCACCTTTGTAGTATAAAAAAAGTTTATGAAGTGGGCAACTGTTTAGAATGGTACCAAATAACTAATAAGAAAATCGACACTAACGATTTTACGTAAAAAGAAATTATTAATAATTAACACACGACATATAGAACATTGTTTATTGGCAAAATATACTTATCCTTACATCCACGTTGTATTGGTCCTTACGTATGATATTGCCTATTTTCATAATAGATACTCTTTCAGTTATATGACTTTCATACCTCCTCATGACATGTCCATGCGAGCGTAAATTAATACTCCTCAACTATCTAATTAAATAATAAAAAATATAACATTAGCACGTGCAAAGCTAGTTAGGGATGTCACATGGGCGAGTCAAGTGATAAATCACATCGTCATAGTAAGGGTAACCTTCACCATCATGCCAAAGATCACATGCGCCCTAACACTATACAATGCCGCGAGACCTACCTACAAGACCTACCTAAAATGTTATTTAAAATCGATTATATCATAATATATATTGATGCCGAGACTGAAGAGTTCTTTACTAAGATAAAAAAAATATATTTACAAACTATAACTTCCGTTGAGTTTTTGAATTTTGTTAATAGAAATTATGAAAAAATATTATTTCGATTTAAAACGTGCTAGAATGAATGATATTTATCGATTCGTTGACAACTAACAGCTCTTATTAACTTATATGCCTACGTAAAATCAGAATGTCGGACGATGATAATAATTTAGTGAACTGATAATTTAACCACAGGTCACTATACTGAATTTCAATATTTACAGGATGTGTGGTATACATTGCACACGGTTTTATGAGAGGTGTGCAATCCGAAATAAACAGTACTGCCAGTCCAACAACGGTACAGTCGAGCCGTGGGAACACGGCTTAACGACACTCTTTGTCACCCCATACAATAGTTTATCTAAGCAACTTATATTTTAGTTGTCTCTGAAAGTCTTGTAAGGTAAGTGTTATTTTCTCATGGTATTTTATATTTGCCTATACAAGCAGTCGTATACTTAACTCCTTACGAGTTACGTCATACAATATTTTGACACCATTCCTCAAAAAAACATCATACGGGATTTACATCATAGACGAATCCTATTTTCGAAGCTTAGGGTTTAATTTTTTTTTATCATTTTTATTTTCACTGGGATGAAATCAAAAATATTAAACCAATAGGTACCAAAATTAATTAGGTAGTAATTCGATAAATACGTATTTTAAGATCCTGCTTTTTGTAATAAAGCAAATGCTATTAATACTATTAATTATTGCTAACTAATAAAAGTTAAATTCTTAAAGAACCTAACCCCTTAGTTTTGAATAGAAATGTATACAAAAAAGGATCGATTTACGGTGCATATTTCGAAAACCTAACATGCCGAAAGTACTCTATTTTTATATATACTATGAAGCAGTATGCAGTTGAATGAAAGTCTCCATAGCTCAGTAGCGGACTAAGCCAGTGGGCAGTGAGTGACCTAATCGAGGCACTCGGTACTCGCTTTTTAATTAAAATAGGTGTAAACTCTCAGGCGTACAAGATTTTTTTATGCAAATTTTTTACCAACCTATACTTCTTTAGTAGAGTTATAAATAAAAAAGTAATAAAAAAATTAATTCGCCTTAATCAAAATTATGAAATAATGTTTTTATATATACACGAAATTAACCAACAAATGAAAATCAAAAGTAGGTACGAAACAAATTAGGGGCCTACAATTTTTTCTGGGTCATCAAGGATTTTTGTTTTTGTTAATATTGGGATAATCTTTTTTTTATTTGATAGGTGATTTTCTTAAATGCTATCACCGACCTCAAAAAAATTGTAGACCCCTGATTTTTTTCGTCTTGTATCTATATCTATTATATTAGTCGACGTTGCGGCCACTGATAACGATACGCGCTCTCTTAGACAATGGAAGTTAAAATTATTTTATTTCAGAAAATCTGTATTAATGATTAAACGTTCAACTATTACAGTCCACTATTCGAATTACCGGTGTCGGACAGTTCGTCACCCAACCTACTCAGTCATGCGTTATTACGATATTATTAAAAATAAACGATTACAGTTACTCGCCTTCGGTGTGTAGTTTTACCGCGTATTACATCGTGTTTGCCGCTGAAAGATATAAAAGCACAATTCGTACGTATTCCACAATACGTTCGACTTGCCGACGCAACTTATCACACGTTGATTTTCCTAAAAATTTAGATGCGATTTTAAGGTCGTTCTGAGAGCTCAAGGAAGTCTCTAAACCTTCTCAGTTACTCAATGACGACAATGTTATATGCGAGAAATTATTTATAATACGATAAACGCGAAAGTAATCGTAGGTTCTCGGTTAGCATTCCGTTGCGTGAACCACCTGAGGTGCTCGATGATTCATACACGTCAGCGAAAACTCAAACTTTTGTATTAGGACGGAAACTTAATCGTTTATCTGAATATAGACGATTATAATATATTGATTTATGAATGAATCTATTGATCTAAGACAAATGACAAAGGTGGATAAGTACAATTCTCCAAATTATTTCATGCCACATTACGGTGTATTTAGAGAATGGTACGACAACCAAATTACGTGTCGTATTCAATGGGAGTGCCATAAAATTTCTAAAGGACTAAACGAATTTCAATTAGTTAGTCCATCATTTCCAGACGATATTCTTCTATTATATTACGTAATTTTTATACAAATTGTTTAATGTTAGAATAAATTATCTTTTGTCATAGCGATCACTTGTCAAGTTGCCATTGCAATTTAATTTGTCTCCCAATAAAAAAATGTCTAATCTGAGAGTGTTCTTGTACTTTTTACTCAAAATATAAAATTAACAGTTTTCAGCTATTTTCCAAGTCTGTGTATGCAGTCAGAATATTCCTGATAGTGTTCCACTGCATTATGCACCTGCATTATATAAATAAGGGAACTTTAAAATAAGTAATTATTAATTAAATGCGTAGATTTTACGGACGTCAAAAAAATGAGCGTAAGAAGAACCGTATCTTAGAATTTATTTTATGGTGACAAGATCAATCTGAACTTTTCGGTGGCTTTTTAATATCAACATTATAACGTACGGCAACGCGTATCATTATAATCAAAGCGTACGGCATAACTTGTACGCCAGTCTTCAGTCTTTGGTATCTGAGAATACTCACGGAACAGTGTATAATAAAATATTTATTTATTTATTTGGCACAACATAAACATGTTACATGTCATTAATCTACCGCCTGGCTAGCTACCACCCTCAAGTTGAAAATTTGTCGCCAAGCACCAATAGGTGTGTTCTGGCAGTTGCATTTGAGAGCCAGTCTTCCAATAGGTTTAGCGTGCTATCATCTTAGGCCACATCGTTACTTAATGGTGAGATTGTGGCAACTACCTCAAACCTATATCGATAAAAAAAAACTATTTCGTTCGGATTAAGCAGTGAAGTGAATAATAATGTACGAACGTTATTTTTTCAGAGAGCAAGATGGCTGACAGAAAATCTGACCTTTTGTTGTTCTTCGACCGGCCAATCGAGCCGTGTTTCATGCAGAAGGGAGAAGACAAAACCGTCTTCCAGATTCCCGACGATTACTACGTAAGTGTTTTTAGTTTAATTTCCTTAGAAAAGTAGGTTGACTAATAACAACGGGGTTGAATATAATAGTTTAGTGATATTTTTTAATAATTAGTAAAAAAAAAATAGAATTTCGGTATAATAACCCGCAAAACCTCGGACTTGTAAAAAAACCTAGTTTTTTCCTGTATTTAGTTCTTTTAAGTTTTTTCATTAAGAGAATTTAAATTACTTATATAATTTGTATATAAATTTGTGTAAACATTTACCAGGAATAATAATGGTCATTACTTTTATTGCCTAACTCCAAAACGATAGTAAAATGGAAATATGCCTTACGTATAGATTCGATCTCATTAAAAGTCTTGATATTTTTTTATAATTATAAGATGGCAAATAAGCATACGGCCTGCCTGTTGGTGAGCGGCTACCGTAGCCTATGGATGTTTATACTAGCGCATTGCTAACCTTGAACACCCTACCCCAAGGAGGACTGGAAACCCTAGTCATCGCAGGAACAAAACACAAGGTTGTTTAGCTAGGCTTGAGATATTCCACCAGCCGGACTACCCCAAGTAGAAATAAATATCCAAAGACATAAATCTATGCCCAACCTCCCTTAAAATATATTTTCAGAATTATTTAATGATTGATGTTTGCAGAATTTTCCTCACAGTCTTATTTAAATACTCATGGCAACTAATATATGCAAATATTGTATGCCCTTTTAAGGTGTAATGCATTTATTTTTTAGCCTGACAAATACAAGAGAGTGACGACTACATTGTCCAACCGGTTTGGCAACGACGCCGGCCGCACTATTCCGGTCAGGAATATAGCTCTACCAAACTTGGATCTCCCTATGCAATTATCACAGAAGGAACATTTTTCGCTCTTCATACCCAAGCATAGGACGATGGCTGGAAGACTCATTGATATTTTTATGGGTACGATTTTAAATCACTGATTTAATATAAAAGCTTTGTTATTCACGACCCGCTCGCTATATGTTTCATTTAGAAAAGAACAAAAATGATATTGAAGTCCTCTCATACGACCGCATATGCGCATTGGTGTTCCCACAACAACAATGAAAATAAGTATGTATATGGTCCATTATATGACTACTAACTGTGTCCCGCGGTTTCACTCGCGTATAATACAAAAGAAATCGCTGATTGATTATTTATACACAATATTTCAGTATAGACAATGTTTTTTTCGGGCGGCCAGGGTCATGCGTCCCAACTCACACGGCTCATTCACGCCTTTACACCTATAGTCATAAACCCGAGCCGGGTGTTGAATTATTTCAATTTTACATTATCTCCCAAACTATGCGTCCAAATAACATGCTATAAAGGGTAAAGTTTATCTTCATAAAATTGTCTTAATGATGAAGTAACTTTCGTTCATAAGGATTAATATTCCATGCCTAATAATAAAGCTCATAAATCATTTCTCAATCTATACATATAAAAGCGAAATACCATTAATTACGAGATCTCCGAAACTATAGGTTTGATTGACTTCAAATTTAGCAAAGATTTTGGACTAACACTAAAGATTTTGTTAAAACCCTAAAACTGTAAAATGTGGGTTGAAAGTTTGTATGGAGGGGGGGGGGGGGAACACTGTGTAACGAGTTTTCTGCCAGGATCTAGAATCAGAACGGTGATAGTGTCTGTTTGTTTATTTGTCTGAATTCAACTCAAAAATGGTTTAGCCGATTTTGATAATTTTGTACTCGGGAAGTATATGTCATTCCTAAATTTATTGGTTAATAATTAATAAGGTTAACAATTACTCCGTAAACAACGCGTGCAAAGCCGCAGGGCACCACTAGTCTTCAATAAAACTTCGTCACTAATACCTTATTGTGGCTTATTTATAAGAGATAGGCATATGGTATGGGAGACTTTTTTAGATGTACTAAGAAGCAATATTTTTATAGAACATTGTATTTACGTCTCATTAACCATTACGCCAGCACACATGGATGAAGCAGTTAGGTTAGGACTTACTTAACAAAAATCAATATTTATAGCTAGCTAAGAGGTGGAATCCGACTAGTAGTTCTGAGATTAACATGTTTAAACAAACAAAAAAACTCTTCCGCTTTATTATATTATATATATATATATATATATATATATATAGATAAGTTATTTTGACTATTTAAATAATTTTGCTGTTGCAAATATATTTGGAATAGCGCAATAATTCTATTGAAGAATTTTGCTCTAACATAAAATTGCACTGTTTTTTATTTCTTATATTTTTATAAAGGGATCCATAAAATAAGAAGAGATTAGTGGAGTGTTTTACGAGCTTTAAAAGCTTAGAAATCACTTGATATTTAAATGGTTTAAACGTACTAACAAATGCACACCACATCAGCGACGAGACTCTCATTTTACTTAAATAGGTGTTACTTTGTTTTCGCCTGATTAGCTACCACCCTCAAGTTGATACATGCGTCTGTACAAGCACGTGATACGAGAATCGTTGTATTTGAGGAGTTTTTAAGCTTAGCGTGTTGCCATTTTCGAGGAGTTCAATCAGTTCATTCATTTCGTTTAAGTTGCATAACTCCTGACAAAATATATTTAGCTTTTTAATATTGTTTATAGATTTAGCGTTTAATCACAATCTCACCCGATGTTAAGTGACGATGCCTAAAGGAGACTTGCTCTTAAGTGCAAATGCTGGGTCACATCTACAGATAGGTGCTTGCAGAGTGATTTTCAACTTGTGGGTGGTAGCTAGCCAGGCGGGCATTAGAAAATCCATTACCACCATGCCACGGTTTCACCATTGGCTTTTCTTTACCAAAACCTAAAGATAGAGTAGGATTTGAAACCTACTTCGATTTACGCATTGTCTAAATACGTCACCAGTGGGCCATCATCATTTAATATTATGTATTGCCCATATAATTGAATAATAACGCATTAAAACAGTACTTTTGATTGACTTTATAGTTTTTTAAAACGTAGGTAATTCCGTCCGGGTAAAATAATCTGATGTGCAACAGTCATGAAAATAAAACCGTGTAGGCCCATACGTCAAATGACTATTACCGTCGGCGGCCAGTAACAGATTAGCTTATTGGTCGGGCTTGTTCCCCTCCCGCGTCCTGTACACCATTAGGAGGGTCGCGCTTACGCCGGTCGTGCTATAAGTGCATGTATTTACATTCCGATGGGCGGTGTAAGATTGCTTTAAGTTTACGAAAGCTTACGATTTCAGGTATGCGTGACGTAGAAGACTTGCTGTCAATTTGTTCATATTGTCAACTTCACATCAATCCATACATGTTTAATTACTGCCTATCCCTTGCCATTCTGCACAGGTGAGTTTTTTTTAATTTGTTCATGATATATTGAGTATTCATTGGCCATAATGTCGTTCGTCGTAACGCCGGCTCATGTGTACCACAGCGAAGCCCATCCATTATATAGTTGCATATATTATGTATATTGGTTGATGGAGGAAAGCGATCCGTCGAACTGTGTTATTGTGACATGTGTATATTGGCTATATACGTAACGGGCATCCTCAGCCTTGCCACTACAAAAATAATTTCTCTAATGACATCACTCAGTACTTTGCAATTTATCAATTTACCGATACTAATGCGAACGCCGAGAGGAACGAAGTTTCCATTCAACGCCTTTCAATAATATTATAATTTTGTACTGTTGTAAATTATTTATTTCGAGACAGCATCTTCTACTCGTAACATACTACAACTGATTTCTCTTTAATGCTATTCAAAAATATATTTTTTTACAGTTTTAAATTATTTATCGCAAGACTTCGTCATCTGCTCGTAACATTCTGTAAATGATTTCTCTATTATATTATAATTTTTCACAGTTTTAAATCATTCATTTCGAGAGTTCATCATCTGCTTGTAACATTGTATAACTGATTTTTCTTTAATGCCTTCCAAAATAATATTGTTTATTCACATTTTGAAATTATTAATTTCAAGACTTCACCATCTGCTCGTTATATTTTCTATAAATGATTTCTCTTTAATGCATTTCAATAATGTTATTTATTCACAGTTTTAAATAGTATAATATAGTTTCAATAATATAATAGAAAGAGAGACAGGGAAATTCGCATAGAGAGATCATAATGCTTTTACGTTACGAGACGATTTCAACTCCTTTTATATATCCTACAAAGCGAAGAGATTATCATTAATACGCAAATCAACATATACTTCATGATTTTAATATCTTATGTTAAATTATGGCAACTCGTCGTGACTACGAAATCGTTTTTTTTTCTGTCTATTGCTGTTCATAATAGTTCAATGTCCTTACAGAAAAATAAAGCGTTTATCTGCATGAATATTAGCGTTGGAGAAAATACTATGTCCGTAGTGTGTAGCTTGCGTTTTCACATTTTATTTTACTATCATACATTCTAGATTAATTTCCATATTCTTTTTTCGATTTTGATAGGCCTGACACAAAGGGGCTCAACGTCCCTACATTTGCGGAAACTTTCCCGGGTAAATTCATGGATCCGAAGGCTTTCCGCCGTGCCAGGGAGGTGGCCAGCGTGGTGCCTCCCGGCTCCAGGGTATGTATACAGATAAATATCTCTCTACATTAATGAACTTTATTTCAATAAGGTTGTAAATTTGTCAAATATGCTTCGTTTAGGAATGTTGTTTGAAAATACAGTAAGTAATCCTGGACTTACGCTAATTCGGTGTTACGCAACTTTCGAAATTTGCTAATCAAGATGAAATTACTGTTCCATTCTTCATAGAAGGGCTTAAATCATAAATAAGAGGATATTTTTGTACCTGTTTCAGACAGCTTTGTTAAATGTTTTGAAGCCTTATTTCTATGTAGAAAACTGGAAGTAATATAGATATTTAAAAGTCTAATTTTATTTTAAAAAGTATTATATATCTTGTCACTAGTTGTGTGAATTTTGGTAAAATAATTGTTTATAGATGCCTCTGACGATCCCGGTGAACTACACCGCCAGTGACTCAGAGCCAGAGCAGCGGGTGGCTTACTTCCGCGAGGACATCGGTATCAATCTCCACCACTGGCACTGGCATCTCGTGTATCCGTTCGATGCGGCCGATCGTAACATCGTCAACAAGGATCGTCGTGGTGAACTCTTCTACTACATGCATCAGCAGATCATCTGCAGGTATATGTAAATGCATTTTTTTATCGTGGAAACACAGCGGGTGTTTCATGCAGTACGCCTTTCCTACACTTAGTTATTTGCTAAAAAAAACTAGAGAATATAGGAAATGGAAGATGTAGCAACTTTAGCTAATGCTAAAGATGGCTTATAGCTACTGGATGCAAAGTGTTAAAGATACGTCTCCAACAATGAAGTTGTGTTTGCAAAAGAAACAATAACTGTCGGTATGGACGAGTTTATGTTTAGAAACTGCATGAAAGTAAGCGTAGTTTAGAAAAGGTATTTTAAGATGTAGCAACTTTTTGCACAAGCAAAACAATATGTTATGAAATGTCGAGGATAAACTGCAATAACGAAGCTTAGGGTTAGGTAACTAAAGGTTGATTGTGACGCCATTTCATATGTTTTTTAGATATAACGTCGAGCGTTTGTGCAACGGTCTTACTCGTGTGAAGGCCTACAACGATTTCAGGGCTGCCATTGATGAAGGTTACTTCCCTAAGTTGGACTCCCAGGTCGCTAGCCGAGCTTGGCCACCACGGTTTGTAACTTTTTTCAGTTTTATGTTATGTTTAGCTGCACCGAACGTGCAGATGATGCACGATATCTAATAGAAAGCACTGTGTAGTCCAAAAATCACGATAACCGCAGGTGACAAATTCCATCGGTAGTCGTCGTCGTCATTCCAACCTGCAGAAATGCTTCTTTACGCCTCTTGAAGGACCCGATATCGTAAAAAGGAGGGAACATGCTGACTTGGAGACAATTCCACATTTTCAGAGTACAGCAAACATAATAATCTGCAAACTTCTTTGTTCGCTCCGTGATGGATTACTATGGCTACCGCGTAGCTGTGGTTTCGAATATCAGCCAGCATGATTCTGTAGCGGAAGGAATATGTAATGGGATTAAATAAAATAATTTATATAATGGAATATTTTTAATGGAAATATATTAACCGGCATAGACTTCAAATGATCTTTGCCTGTATTACAGATATGCCATTTGATAAACTTAAGATGAAATTCTGATGGCAATAACCTAATAGTGTGTTAAGGAAGTTACACCTGAGAGTTCCTATTACAGCCTGTTACTATCTTAAATGGCATGGTTAAGGTTAGGCATAGTTGCGATTAATCGTTATCCTATTATTTAATAAAACATTGAAGATATTAGACTGGATCAAATTAGAAGGCTTCTTGTATAATCAGCAGAATACAACAAAGAATATCAACCCTTAAAGCTTGGGAAACAATTTTGCTGTATGTACTTTTCAGCTGAGTCCGGTGGTAATATTGCACTTAAAATAATCTTTCACAAGTTGTTCATTGTATAGTTGTTCGTGAACACCTCTTTAAGATATAAGGTTTATTAGAACATGTTAATCCTTCGCAGATTCTCTGGCACAGTAATTCGTGATATCGATCGTCCGGTGGACCAGATCAGAAGCGAAGTCAACGAGTTGGAGACCTGGAGGGAACGCTTTTTGAAAGCTATTGAAGAGATGGCCGTTCTTCTTGTATGTAGCCATATATCTTAATATGTAAAAAATAATAATAATATCCATAAATTATTATATTACTGGGAACGAGATGATCTGTTCGTAGAACCTAACACCACGACGGTTGCCTGTCTTCTTGTATTTTATTTTAATTACCTTCAGGTGAACTGCAGTATTTTTCCCGAATTGGTAAAAAATCTGGCGAGTTTATTGTTTTTCTTTCCATTTCACAGCCTAATGGTCAGAAATTGCCCCTGGATGAGGAGACGGGCATCGATATCTTGGGTAACATGATGGAGTCGTCGGTGATCAGCATAAACAGACCCTACTACGGTGACTTCCATAACATGGGTCACGTCTTCATCTCCTATTCCCACGACCCCGACTACAGGCACTTGGTAATTACCTACTATATAACTTAGAATCAGTATCAAAATCATAGGCAACACGTGAGATAAAATTTAATTGACGTCCATTTGCACATAATGAACTGTTCGTAGACTACGAATGATTGTGTTAAAGCGAAATATTGTCTTAGTTTTGTTCATTAAAATAATAAATTACGAAGGCTGAAGTACTGCTTCAGTAAATCTCACCAAAATTTTTCAAGTGACACATCTTTAGGGTTAACGAGATTAAAATTGTAAGGTCTAATTTTTTGTGCTATGTTTTATGACTTAAGAAAAAGAGTAAGAGAAATTAAAGGTGTAAAATAATTATTTTGGCAAGTAAAAATTTCTACACTGTGCAGATGCTAGTTATTTATTAATTTTATTTAAGGATATATTTAAACCAAAATATTTCGTATTAACTCAATTTTTAAGTCATCATAACCTCTGAGACATCGTTTAAACATCATTTAATTTGTGTTATCAGGAACAATTCGGTGTTATGGGTGACTCGGCAACAGCTATGAGGGACCCGGTGTTCTATCGCTGGCACGTATACATCGATTCCATCTTCAGCCTGTATAAGTACAAGCTGACACCGTATGGAAACGATAAGGTGATTATAAAAAAACATTCAATTTATGTAGTCGTCTAGATCGAAATCGAATATGACAATCCGCTAATTAGACTTATCGTCCGCCACTGTTTATTATGTCCGGAAGAAACCATTATCTTGTTAATTTGTAACACGGTTTATTCACAGCCACAACTAAAACAGAAAAAAGTGTATATGCTTATGTACACACGTAAGAAGTTATGCTTCTTTGGCGTAATAAAAAAAATAACACTAAAATTTTTATCCAGCGTGTCAACAACATTATGACAATAACTATGAATAATCATAATGTACATTAATTTTACTAAGTTTTTTTTTTTTTGATTTTGCATAAATAAATATTAATCAAATTTGTTTTCGCCGAAATGTGTATTTCTATAATGATATATTCGGGTAATGTCCTCGCTTATGATAGCAAAATCTTCGCCGCGTCCTAGAGGCATAGAAAAGTCTTAATCTCAGTTTCATCTCCGTCAGGTCAAGTATGTTGACTCGTCTCGAGTGTCAACGCGTCGTACACACATTAATCATCGCCAATGCTAAGATGAACGTTTTATGAACTATAGGAGCGTAACCCCATCTGTATCCGCGGGAGTCGTAAGAACCGACTGAGGGAATACCGGGGCAGTGGGCAGCAGCACTCTCCCGACTAGTAAAACCACCCACTGCGATCGCCAACCCGCCTGCCTAGCGTGGCGATTATGACATCATCTCCCTTTTCTAGGGGAGGCCTGTGTCCAGCAGTGGACGTTAATAGGCTGATGGATAGGAGCGTAATAACATTAATTGTGATTGTTTTTGTGTAATTGAACCTGCGCTAGAGTTCCTTCAAACATTGGAAGAAGCCTGAACGCAGTGATTGGTTTGCGTTGGTATATCGATTGAGGAACGTCTTTCGGCTATTGCCACAATTAAAATCTATCTATAAATATTATAAATGTCAAGTCTGTATGTTTTTTTCAAGCGAAAACCACTTATCGGATTTACATGGTTTTTTTTTTATATTTTGGAAAAAGACGCTTTTGGGGCGCTTAAATGGCTTACGCTGAGTAAACCATTAGAGATATAAAATAAATGTTCTACATAAAAGTCTTACAAAAAAGTCAGCGATAGCATATGCTATCAAAAATAAAAAGTACATAATATATTATATAATATATTAAAATATAATATGTAAATACAAAAATATATATATTCTATCTTCCAAGGATCATCCTCAATAAGCATTTATTGTCTTTCGTCTTTTGAGTGGGGGCGTCGCGATTCGCGTGTGCGCTCGACCGAAGGCATTCTGTAGTCGACGCGAGCGGTGCCGCGGGCACAGCTAGTAATGTAAATTTATACAGCATTCAATTATTTTTGTACTTCGGTCATATGATGCGCAAGCAGCTCTTGATTTCGCCAAAATACTATAACTTCAGAAACAGAATTTGGCAGTTACATGTTGAAATGAAAAAAAAAAAAGAATTTTTACACTGTTGTTCATAGAAACATTACTTGGTGTTCTCCTTTAGCTCGACTTCCCCGGTGTCCGCGTTTCGTCCGTCAGCATCGAGGGTTCCGCTGGTCCGAACACCATCAACACGCTGTGGGAGCAGAGCACGATGGACTTGGCGCGAGGACTTGACTTTGCTCCTCGCGGGAGCGTCCTCGCTTCCTTCACTCATCTTCAACATGATAACTTCAATTACGTGTAAGTTTTCATCAATCCAGATTTATGTGCGACTAGCTGAGCCCGCGGCTCTGCACGCGGGAACTACTAAAAATGTTTATTTTTATTTTTTGTGAGACAGAGAACCAAAGTTATCGACATAGCTCAAAGAATTAGCAAGCTGAAGTGGCAGTGGGCCGGCCATATCTCGCGAAGAACCGACAACCGCTGGGGTAAACGGGTTCTTGAGTGGAGACCGCGACTCGGTACTCGGTACAAACGTAGTGTAGGACGCCCTCTGGCCAGATGGGATGACGATCTGCGAAAGACTGCAGGCAGATGCTGGATGCGGTCAGCTGAAGACAGGGCGCTATGGCGCTCATTAGGGGAGGCCTATGTGCAGCAGTGGACTAATATAGGTTGATGATGATGCTGATTTTTGTGAGGAACCCTAATTTATTTATCTAAAATAAAAGTAGCTTGAGCTATGCCTTATAACATCAGCTATCTGCTAGTGAAAGTTCCGTCGAATTTGTACCAACCGTTTCGGAGATTACCTTGAACAAACACACAAACAGACAGAAAAATTTTAAAAATGGGTTTTCGTTATCGGTACCATACCGTATACTTTCATATTCATTTAGTAAATACCTGTTATTTTGATATTACAAACAGACATTTCAATTTTATTATGTGTGTAGAATATAGATATGTAATGTCTTTGAAATCGACTTTCTTTGGGACTTGCATCAAGTTTTTTTTGGAGTTGGAACTGACTCCATCTCTATGCATCCACTAAATTATAAATATGATAATATAATTATTAACTGTAAATATTATTAATACAGTTGGAAAAAATGATTTAAAAAAGAAAAGCCCGATCGAGTTTCTTGCCGGTTCTTGTCGATGACTGGGATGTTTGTCCGAACCGGTAGTAGTAGTGTTCGACGTTCATAAGTGTCTTCTTAGGGCTTAAATTGAATAAAGTATTATTTGATTTTGATTTTGAATCGCTCTTTATGCGTAATATATTATTAGTGCACTTCATGCATTTTTATATTTTATTATAAAACCAATGTACGCCAGTCAGTTTGCTTGCCTTACTCAGACCCAGACTCTTAGCGGCTTCACATAACCGTTTCATTTTATAAGATAACTATTAACTAATTAAGCCCAAAAAAATAACAGCTCTTTATTTACTTTCCCCATCATGTAGTTATTAATTTTAACAATTGTTCTTTGGTAGATATCTTTACTCCTAAAAATTTGACATTTCTCTTTTGCGAACTTTAGCCTCATCAAAACTTTAAGGGAATCTCAGTTACTGCCAATAGGGTAAGTTGTTATTCAATTTCGGCCCTAAGAAGGCGTCAATACTATTACGAGTTCGGAAAAAATCCCAGTCATCGAGAAGAACAAGAGAAGCAAGAAACTAGATCAGGCTTATCTTTTTTGAAATATTTTTTTTCCAACTTTATTAATAATATTTACAGTTAATACATAATTATATTATCATATTTATAATTTAGTGGATGCACAGAGAAGGAGTAACTTCCAGACATCACTATTATTCACATAATTATCCACCCTATAATAACCTTTTGCCAGTAGAAAAGGCTTGATATGATTCTTGAACTCATTGTCTGGAAAATCAGTCCGCTTTTGTAAGATGAATATGGTCTGTACCTCAGCAGCTGAATCCCACAGCAAAACATCGTAAAACATTATGCCATGGAAATAAACCAAGTGGAATTTTTAATGTCTTGCACTGTTTATTTTAATTCTATGGTTTTTTTACCGAAACAAAAATTCAATGTTTCGAGATCAGAGTTTACAGAATTATCTATGTATATTATAGTAATTTAAATATTCGTGGAATCTGTTTTTTAATTGTGACTACATCATGTTACATCTGAACAGGATCGAGGTGAACAACACAAGTGGTCAAGGTTTGATGGGTACAGTGCGCATATTTATGGCTCCAACTCTTGACGAAAACAGAAACCAGCTACCGTTTGATGAACAGAGAAGGCTCATGATCGAGTTGGATAAGTTCACCCAAGGATGTAAGTCCAAATCTTAAGACATTTTCGAAAGTTTACCGTTTAGATACCATCCTACACATGAAAATATGTCTCCAAGCGCCTATGAGTTGCGCTTGAGACCCAGTTGTTATTTTAGGATTAGCATTTTACTATCTTCAGCTGTGTTATCGCGTTAGTCATAGTAAGGCTCTCAACTAAAGTTGCTGGATAACGTCAAAACGTACTAGGTAATAGATTTTTCTCAGTGAGTACCGATCCCCAGTGTAGTAAGATTGATAAACTCATCAAGTTTATACAAAAACGCAAAGCCCATCGAACCCCATTCAACTTACAAAACTCCAATTGGCCAATCCTTTCAACATGTAAATAGTCATTTTAAGGACTCCTGCCAAATAGTAATGTCCAGAAGAAAACACAAAGGCATTTCTCAATGTCAATAAAATCGCTGAGAGACAATTCGACGACAAACGATTTGGTAACTAATTAGATTTGAATAAGTTATTGTTCAATTATACCCTAGCTTAAATCATCTCATAACTTACAAATTACCTATTACAGTACGGCCAGGCAACAATACAATACGGCGTTCTAGTTTGTTGTCTTCCGTGACCATTCCGTACGAGAGAACGTTCCGCAACCAAAACGATAGGCCTGGTACGCAGGGTTCCGCCCAGGCAGCCGAGTTCGACTTTTGCGGTTGCGGTTGGCCACACCACATGCTGATATCTAAAGGAAACATCGAAGGATACCCTATGGTGCTCTTCGTTATGATTTCCAACTGGAACGATGACAGGGTAAACCTTTTCATTCTTAGAAGATTTTACATCTGAATAATGTGTTTGGTTCATTTCAAGAAATCGGTATGTGGCTGTCGAGCACACGGCCGTATATTTTGCGTGAATACTTGTTCGGTCGGACGCTTTCATTTGTTTACGTTCCCGTTACCACTTTCCTATATCATATTATGATGTTTTTTGGGTATGAATAGTTTGCTGTTGAGAAGCCCTGTCCAATCGTATAAGATTTTTTAATTTTGATTGGACTTTTTGACGAGTATAGTCCGACATGGTATTAAGTAACACCATATATATTCACGAAAACTATTACGAAATTGAAATTGAAATCAAACAATACTTTATTCAATTTAGTCATCGAGAAGAACCGGCGTGAAACTCGATCGGGTTTATCAACATATAAACATATATATATATATATCTATGCAGGAAATCGGCAGTGATCTTTAAAACCTAAAACTGTTACATAAGAAACTTTTATTAATCTTAGTGAGTGTAAAACATGGGTCGTCTAATTTGTGTTTATTTCTAGTATTAAAATTATGCTAGTCATTTACAAGATTTAGCTTATCTATTTTATCTATCGTATTTGCGAATATTCATTCAATTTTGAAGGGTGTATTGGAGGAAGAGCAAAGTTGAGAAACCAAATTTTTGAAATTTGTTCTTTAATGAAAATATATTTATTCGACATTAATATTTTTCAACAGATCGAACAAGACACGGTCGGTTCTTGCAACGACGCGGCGTCCTACTGCGGTATCAGGGATCGGAAGTACCCTGACAGACGTGCCATGGGTTTCCCCTTCGACAGACCGGTGCCCACCGCCACGAACCTGACTGACTTCCTCCTGCCCAACATGGCGGTCAGGAACTTCACTATTCGCTTCAGCGACACCACGCGCCAGAGGAGTCAGACGGGGTAGGTCTACTTTAAATTAAGGGGGGAGAAATATTTAAGTTCAAAATACTTAAATTGACTAAAACCTTTTTTTGTATAATTTTCTGCTGCACAGTTAAATTTTAAAAACAGTTATTTTAATACATAAATGTGGTTTTGAGAGATATAGTTTAAATATGGATGTGCTCTACAACATAATATAAAAAATCTTAAAACCTGATTACGCTTAGAAAGTATTTCGCTTTCGCTGGTTTTAGAGAATTTATTTCTTTCAGGTACATAAATTAGAAATTTAATTTAGTTTCTCATTATGTACTAAAATTTAATTATAAAAATGTTCTATTGGTATGTGTGTATACGAACACATAGGAACTATATTTATTTAAATTTATTAATGGATTCATTTAAAATCAACCATTTATAAGAACAGACAGAATAAACTAAAGGAATACTGTGTTATTGTATTTCCATGAAGAAATTTTAAATTATGTTAATTACGCAAATTTTGATGTTTAAAAAAATTGTTTTCCATAATATAATGCAGTTAATAATACTCTTAATATTAAAATTGTGGTAACATTTGTAAAGATTAGAATGTGGTAGGAAATTAACAAAAAACAATTATTTCAAATAATATATACTGTTTTTAGAAATATTAAATTGTAAACATTATTCTAAGAAAAGACAGTATCCCCCCTTACAATTTGAAAAACCCAGTAACAACGGTATTTTTAATAAAGTACAATGTTTCGTGCTATAGATACATTGAATTGGTTCAAAGTTCGTCGCTAGACACCAAACCCTGCGGCTGTCGAGATATAACGCCCGCTCAACTAGACGCCATTATACGAAAACCATATTATTATGGAAATGCATGCACAAATATACATCATAAGTCAACAAATCCGACATATAAGTAGAGAACAATGCGCTTCTGGAATGATTCATTTTTATTTCATACTAGCAAACCCACAGCTCGCGTAGCTGAGGCTCAAATTTTTTTTTATATCCGACGTTACCGAACTTCACTGGATCACCCGCTGGGCTAATATGTAGATTGACTAAAAATTTCATCAAAATTGCTCCAGCGGTTTTGGAGTCCATAGGGAACATACAAACATACATTTTTATGTAAATATATATAAAGTACAAGAATATAAATATAACTCAGAAACGAAAATTTACTAAGCTTAATATAAATATGTACCTATTATTAGGTTTGTTTATTTGAAAACAATTTTATTAAAATATACGTTGTTACTGGTGGTCGACGAATCTTGCTAATTGAAAACGGACTTTGATGTTTTTAGGTTAAGGTAACAAACAGGTCCTAGCTATAGTTAAAATAATGATTTAAGTATTATGTACATATAGTTTATTATACTTTGTATTTAATTAGAATGAATAAATCATGCCTTTCAACAATTTGGTTTTATTAATTACAATATTCTTTACTCTTTGAATTACGGTAATACTGTTTAGAAGCGTTGAAGCATAGTGTCTATTGACGTAGGTTCGAGTCTGAGTTTTCGAAGAAAATTGCTATAAGACCATAGCGTAGTAGTAAAGCATGTTATTATGGCTGCTAGCTACTACTCTCAAGTTGAAAAACTGTCATAAATCAACTTCCATTGTGAATAGCACGAGCACGGAAAATATATACGGAGGATTATTTAATAAAGACAACAATTGTGTGTTCAAATATAACAGAATGGTAAAAAAATTGGGTTAAAATAAACTCCAGTTGTAGTGTAAATTTTACATTTGACTATGGAATCCGATGTCGTTCATACGACCACCACGAGTACGTTTGTAGCGAAGGATTCTTTGAAGTCAAGTTTCCACCACTCTTTCACACATATCGGCCGGGACCGGAGCGTTGGCAATGTTTTATTTGATATTATCCCTGAGCTCCTCTAACTTTGTTGGCTTGTTGCTATAAATCAACAATTTAACGTAACCCCATAAAAATAAAGTATTAAATCGCATGAGCGAGGTAGCCATTCGAACGGACCGTTCATCGAGATTTTACACAGATACCGAACTTCCCCTTCAATATATCAATTGTTTGACCAGCTGCGTGGAAGTTTATCCATTTTTGGCCATGATCAGTCTTCCAAAATGGCACAATAGCGAACTCCATTAACCGTAACATGGCGAACATTTTCGTTGACGAAAATACGTTCCAACCACAACTCCAGCATGAAATACACACCGCACGGTCACTTTTTGTGGTTGTAATGGAGTCTCTTAAAGCACACGTGGATTTGTTTCTATCCAATAATGCATAACTTGCGTATTAACAACGCTATATAATAAATAATGAGCTTCATCGCTAAAGATGATTTTTCGGATTTTCTTCAAACTTTAGTCGAGCCCAATCGGAGACGTTTTGGCACTTCAAATGATCAAGACGCTTCAGTTCTTAGTAAATTTGGTGTTGCAAGGACGTAAGTCAAGATCTTTAGACAAGATGCACTACAATATGGTTTAAGAAATTTCCACGCTGTGAATGACGTGGAATCCAAGGAGTTGGCTTAAGGATTTATGGCTGCGATAGTTCTGATACTTCTACCGATGCGTTGTCTCATTAGCATAGGAACATCCAATAGACTCAAATTTATCTTCTATAGTACGCAAAGCCTGTCTAGTAGAACGATTATTACTTCTTACCTTAAATTGAAGCTCTTAAAGTCGGTGACTCAGAATTGCGGTAATAATTTTTAATAATTTCCAAACGTTGCTCGTTCGAGAACTTAACCACGATACAAATTTTAACCTTGACTGACGTTTTAACGTTTATAGATCATGAAAAATGAATGCCTTCGTATTTAAATAAAAAACCGTTATATCCCTATTGGAACATTCCTTATATGTAAATTCATTTATGCAAACCTTGCAAGTAACATAGAAATACAAGGCTGTTAATTATACATATCCCACTGCTGGGTAAAAGCCTCTCTCCGAGGTAAAGCATGGATTTATTCACCAAGACATGTATTGAAGGTTAAAAAGAATTGTTTTCTAAGCCAGTAGTGTTATTCGGTTTTTCCCCTGACGATATTTTCCTTCACCGCCAGCCGATAGCGTAAGTAATAAAATTGAAATTATTAAACAAATGCGAAATCGTAAGAAATTATTAGTTAGTAAGCATAAAAAATAAATATATAGCGTTTTACGTTATCAGAAATATTTACAGTTATACCAAAACTATTTAGTTACCATAAAAGGGGTTTTCAATTAAATATATATTAGTGTTAACTGTATATATCATTTACACTCGATAATATTTGTGTGCAACTTTATTTGTTTTATTTAAATAGCTTCCTTTTTCTATACTCAAACAGCAGTACACAACATGGCGTTGAGAAAACAGGTATGTATTACCTTTTGCTAAAATGAGATAGAAATATTTAACCAAGAACTATATTATAAAAAATAAATCATTTAACAATATTTTCTGAACTAGTGGTGGAAGTTTTGACATTCGTAATTCCTTTCTTAGGGTTTATATTAATAAGATGATTAATAATGTTTGAAGTCTTATTCCTTCCTCAAAGCAACAGTTCGCTCTGTATTATTTTGTTCTGACGTACGAGTGTAGTTGGCAGCATGCACCAGTGTGCTAACTACTGCGGGGCGCTGCAGGGCTCTCTGAGCGATCAGCATTCAACAGTTCTAACAAGATTGGGAGGCGCCACGGTAGTGTTTGCACCCGAGTGCTATATGGACTAGAGACGATGCTGACACTTACTGTCACGGAAGGCATATCTACTCATTTTTCAAGGATTGCAAACAATTAGTGACTGGTTTCAGGATTGCGGTCTTGTTTATGTTATTTATAAGTAGCCATAATCTTTAGTGACCACTAAGCATTAAGTTATTTGTATTATCATGTGGTGACTTTCTACTATGACTTTGCATTTAGCATGGTTCTAGTGTTACTTTAAAATCTTGGGTTGAATGATTAGCCAAATTGCAATAAACACGATAAAACGTTATTCTTATTTACGTTTCGTATTATTCGTATTTTGCGTTCTAATTATTTATTTGCATCTCTTTTTTTACAGATGTTCGTAATGTACGGCTTAGTTTTGCTAGTTACTTTGTGTCATGCTGAAAATGGAAAGAACAATTCGACTATACCAAAGGAGGCAACGCCTAAAACAGAATGCAATGATAAATCAAACGCTACTGTTACAAGACCTATCATGTCAGCTCGGCCAAAACAAAATATAACTTTAAATGACCTTTTAACGGCTTTGTTGAATATTCAAAAGAACCATAGTACTACTGAAAATCCAATAGTCAATAATAATGAAAAGCCTGTAACAGATGGCACAGTAGTACCTGTAAATCCGACAACACCGAACCCGGAAATAAATATTGCTGATATTTTAAGCGGAGGAGGTAAAACTAATCAAAGTGTAATTATTCTTAACATTGGTGATCTACTAAGAGCCAAAGAACAGCAAATATTAAATGGACTCAACGACATTAACTGTCAACAAGGGTATATCTACGTTTTGTTGCCTGGTGGTCAAGGAAAATTCATCCCTTTGAATCAAGCCGATATGCTGCCGCAGAATGGAGTGCCAAACTATATTATACTGCTAGCCAATGGTCAACCCAACTTTCTTCAAAGCCAAAACTGGCAACAGATCAATAAAATGCTTCCAAATCTGGGCATCAATATACCCGGTTTATCCAAAATTGGTACTATTCCTATATACGCACCCACCAACTTTCCCAGCTCCGGAGTGGGGAATTCAAATATAGAGCCATCAACTCTTCACCCTAGTAATAATCCAAATTTTCCGACAAATCCAAACAATGTAGTGAGTTTAGGTGGTGTCGGACTACCAAATCATCAGCTATATCCAGTAGTCAATAATCCCAACAAAATGCCAGTACAGCCTACAGACACATCTAATAACTGGAATTTCGATTTAAATATACCTGGAATCAATATTAATTTGCCAACACAGGCTCCTCAGCCAACAAACACAGGCGTTCAGTACCCCAATTTAAATATCATTCAACAGCCCTCACAGCCCAACAGAGTACCAAACATCAATAATCTTACTTTCGCGGTGAACGTTCCGAATCAGCCAAACCAGCTTGTCAATACTGGTGTACCCAATTTCAATATCATTCAACAGCCCTCACAGCCCAACAGAGTACCGAACATAAATAATCCAACTTTCGCGGTGAACGTTCCGAATCAGCCAAACCAGCTTGTCAATACTGGTGTACCCAATACGAATATCAACTGGCCTTCACAGAAACCTGTAAACCCCGGTACGAATATTATCTTACCAACACAACCACATCCAAGCCAACCGATTAACTTTCCCGGAATCAATATAAATGTCCCACTAGAGCCTAGCCAATCTACTATACCTGTAAACTCAGGAATTAATATACCACTAAATTCTGGAATGTCCATACCAGGAAATAACTACAACGTACCGACACAACCAATCAGCCAATCCATTCAACCAGTATATACAAGTGGAATTAACATAAACGGAGAGAACCTAATCAATTTACTGAAGGTATTGATCACCTCCCAATCGGATACTGGACTACCAGACAAGACTGGAACTAGTCCTAACTACATCACCAATAATATTCCGAATGTTTTCCCTACCGTTCCCAGCCATGTTGGTAATAACGTGGGTATACAGTATCCTACAGGAAACAAACCAGGGCCAGCGAGTTCTAATGTTAATATCGATCTATCGAAGCTTATAGAACTTCTTGGATTAAAAATAAGCAACGTACCAAACCGAAGTAATCCAGAAATCAGTATATCAAACGGAGAAAGACGACCAAACTTACTTCAACAACCAAATATTCCAGAATTTGAGCTTGTAAATAACTTGCTGAAGCACCTCGGTGATGCTTCTGGCTTCGATGGTAAACATTTAAATAATGACCACGTTAAAATCACTATCGAAAAAGGGCAACATGAATCTCAACAATCTATTCCACATCTTACAGATATGTTACTTCATTATATAAACAAAAATAGGGATACACTATTGAACAGCAACAATTTTGAGTCAATACGTACAGAAGATAACAGGCCTATCACTCAAGAAGTTCTACTGCAATTCTTAAACAAAATGCCTAACGTCGGCAGTAATTCACCGATTGTACCCAGCGTGGTTTCTCCACCCGTTCATAATATGCCTGTAATACAGTTCGGAGCACTAGGACAAAATACACCCAATTTCAATAACGGACAACCGAATTACATTCCTAATGTACCGATGAATATTCCAAGCAACGGCATTGTTTCTGGTCAAGTCGCTATCGATCCTCAGTATCTAGCAACCCTAATGAAAACTTTTTCAGAGGTTAATCTTCCAAATAATTACATTACCAGCGGGGTTCAGCCTTTTATGAATAAAAATGTCGGAACACAGTCGCGTGCTGTCATGAACAGTGTCTTGTGGAATTATTTGTTAGCCCACCTCGGGTGTATCCCTAATTACCAGCCGATTGGCGGGAATTATATTCCTAATGATGGTACAAGTTTCTTCGCTAATCAAATTCCTGCTTCCAATTGGGCGCAAGTGCCTCAGTTTTCTAACATGGGAATGTCGTTCAGAAACAAGAGAGCCGCTGTAAAGAAATCATAGTTATAAATTGAGTCGTGTTCTATTTATATTTTTTTTTTAATAAATAAATTATAATAATACAATACTTTCTTTTTTCTTTATTATAAAGATGTAAAGTTTCTAAATTTGTTTGCAGGAGGTAATTAAGGGAATAACTGACCTGATTCTAGATTTTTTTTTCGCTAATATGAATGTACATTATCACTGAGGCTATATTTTATTATTATTTATTTTTATATTTTAATTAACAAGGAAAAAGGGTCGCATGTGATTACTAGTAATTTATAAGTAAAATTCACACGGAAATGCAAAATAAATATCATCACAGAGTGTCGTCATCGCGTGTTCATATGTACGCTAGGAAATCAGGAAGTTAGGACCGGGAGTCAAGTGATTACCCTCGAGAACTAACCTAGAGGAAAAAGTAAGAAGGGTATAGGAATAGGAAGTAGCATAACTTTTTTAATAAGTCATAAGTTCTATTTTGCACTATATAGCGATACCGTAGATTAACGTCTCCATGCGCAGCGAAGACCAATCATTAATCTAAGAGCGATGCTATTAAAAATATTTTACAAATGGTCCGTATTCGTCTCTATGATTTTTTTTAGTTTATTGTTAAGGCCACTGGATACGTTCAAGCCCAACTTCCTTCTATTTTCTGTATTATAATACATCGCCCTAATAAGAATGTGTGTCTCTTGTGAGAAGTGTCCAAGAAGTTTTCGTGGCAACTCAAAATACATTTTCCTAGTTATATTTACTACTTCGCTTGTTAAGCAAATCTCATCACGTAAAATGCAAAAACAATGACATTGTGTCATCAGTCACTAATACTTGTATTTTTGCTTATTTAAATTAAGCAAATGATCAAACTATGGTGTTTTATAAAATCTAAAATGATATACAATCTATGTCATTTCAAATCATTGAAACGGTGAATAAAATGTATCTAATGTAAATTGAATAATTTATAATACATTAGTTACGACTGACGTTTATCTATAAAGGTACGTAATTAATGTTGCGGTTTTCTCGACACCGTTTCATTTTTGTTATACATTCATATATAACATATATTTTAATGGCTTTATCATTTATCATTTGAATATGAGTGTGAACGTGCCGGTGAGTTTTTGTTTTTATTAAATCTATTATTAATTTATTTCTCAATCCAGTTTGAAATATTTATGAAATACATTTATGAGTGTATATATGTTGTATAAAAAAATTGTTTGTTGGTCCCCTATGCGTTCCAAAACCAGCCAACCAAAACTAATTGCGATGAACTTTTTGTGAGTTATTATGAGCACGCCCGGTAAGGTCGTTTCATTTTGAAGACAACAGGAACAAAGTTCCGGGCCTAAGGTAGTACTGAATAAAGTGGAAGTCGTAAATATACTGGTCAAGCATTGTAATATTGAACAGTGTTGGATTACTGAAAAAACAAAAACGTACACAACTTCACTTTCATACTACATCTACAAATGATTCAATCGCTCTGAGAGACGAATTTTCAAGGAAATCGGATGACAACATTAATTATTTTTGACTACTGATTAATAAAAACTTCGCAGTGTAATAGAACTTTATTGTTTGCGGTATCCAAATGTTTTATTTTAATTTCAGATAATCTTCCTTGTTCTCTACGCCATTAACGTAAACGGTCACCTCCATCATATATATGACATTCTTAATACAGTAATACGTGGTCAGAACACGGATGAGTTACGGTCAATAACCGGGGAAACAACTCTGAACACAGAACTTTTAAAACAAGATAAAAAACATTCTACAAAATATAAACATATAAAATATGATATATATAATCCAATAGCACATTTCGTTAATAATAATTACGACAATATAAATACCATTTACGACTATGAAGACATTCCGAGTGTAAGAGAATTTACAACTGGTATGGACAATGGATCCTTCTCTGATATAAATTTACCAAGTAACCAGAACGTAGTACAAAGTGCTGGAAAAAATACTGGGAATCTTATTAATCCTACCAATCCCGCAACAAATAGCGAAATCTATCCGGTACCAAATGGCAATGATCAAGGACTGCTGCAATCTCAGTGGAATAATCCACCGACTGTACCTTCATTTCCGCCACAAGTCATTCCACCGAGTAATACGAAAGCCCCTTTAGCTCCCATACTACCTCCTCCTGTCGTGACTCCGATCAAGCCTGATAATAATAATATTCCTAATTATGCTATTATAAACATAAACGGTCAACCTACACTAGTGCAAATGGTTAATTTAGCAGCAATAAATTTATCTAATAACGCTCAAACTCCTGTAAAACAAGAAACTATACTAACGCAAGGATCCAATGGACAGTTTATATTGCTACAGACACCCAATGTGTCTTTTACAAATGTAGATAATATACAAAGATCTGAGAAAGCTGAAATAGTTTGAAATAATGGTCAGGACGATCTGAATAATCAACTTAATGGACAAAATAAACAAGTAAATAAATCTAATGGGAACATACAAAGCAATCCTGATTCAATTGAGAATAAGCAGGTTGTTACAGAAGCTGGATTTGTAAGCTCAACATATAATATTGATCCTAGATAGTAAAATAAAATTGTAAACGCAAATACACTTCAAATAAAAACAAATACTAATAAAACTTCGCATGGTTTTTTTGTACAGTTCGACTCATTTAACTTTAACAAGCATTATGTTGTTTTTCTTTACCGAAAGTTGTGGGCTACTTATTTTGTGGTTGAGGGTCATTGAAATTCGAATCTATGTACGTCGACTAATGGGAAGACCGAACTCGCTTCATCGCTACCACACTATCTACTTATTATATAAATAAAATGATTGTGATTTACCGTTTTGTCCAAGCCCGGGTGAAGCTGTAAAAGCCGTTTGAGGCTTCAGGGCTCTTATGGCTAACAGTTTAGTCAGTTCGAAAAAAAAAAAAAAATGTTTTGCGCGCATCACGCAAAAACTACTAGATAGTTTTTTTTTTGTTTTACTCTTGATATATGATATTTATTTAAAAAAAACACGATATTTTCAAAAATACGAATTCTGTAGTTCACGCGAGCGGAGTCGCGGTCACAGCCAATCATTTAAATAATCAGATTTTGATTTAATTGTTCTAGAAGCCATTTTGCACAGCAGAGAAATTTGTTTGGTGGAATATCTCCACCTTAAGATCGCAGCCAAATAAGTTTATGTTACGTCTCTGCCGTAAATAGGGTTTCCAGAACTGCTCGGGGTAAGGGGTTTAAGGTTGGCAACACATTAGTTGATACTTATGGTATTATAAGCGTCTATCGAACACTTAGTAGTATATAAAAATAAAACCTATACATTTTATTCATTGTCCGTCGAATTAAATATTTTTACATATTAATTATGTAATTATAAGTGAAAGACAATTCTCAATATGTTTTTATTTTTTGTTACTTTGTATGTGCCACTATAAAATATTGCTGATAATTTATACTTTATTCGAAAAGGAAATTAAATATAAACACAATAAAGCTGTAATTTAATAGTTGTTTTTATTAAATTTGAATAAAACCAACAACAAAATATTTTTATACTTTAACAAAAACATGTACCAATCAAATGCTTCTTATTACAATAATGTTATTTGATACTATAGTATGAATAAAACATATTATATTTAAATATAGATATTTTTATTTTACAAATACATGTGTTGTTTTCGAAATGTTAAAAAGATCGCAGTGCTTTTTATTTAGTTCTATTAGATAATTGTTTCAAAATATTCTTAGTCTATCTAATAATTTGAAAATTTCTGTTTTTTTCCTAAATTTACATTAAAACCTTTTAATATTATAATTAAAAGCACAACGCTTTATAATTTGCTATCACAACAATCAAAGGCAAACAACACTTGGACCTTTCGCTTGCAAAGGATAAATTAGGGTACCTATGGACCCCAGGAATAAGGACTATCAGCCATTCTGAACACTTTCTGATTATTAATATTTTTTTGTTACTCTGCTTCGCATTCCCTTAACACTGTGGGAACGATTTGGATTACAACATTTTTTGATTTCATTTATTTAGAAAATTAAAATCAAGTACATATATGTATGTTGTTTCTAATAATTTTATTCAGAGAGCAAGTAATACCACTTGCTAATATTAAAATATTATAATCATTGCTTAGCAAAGTTTTCAGAATGGTAACACAGCAAACATTTCAACCAAATACATTGAATGATTTCATTCTAAGCTAGAATGATATTAACAAAAAATATTATTATCTAGCTATATACCTATATAAAATTTTGTTTTACAGATACTACAAGATTATATAGTCTTAGTAGCCACCATACATACGTGAGACATGAACGCAATCTATATAAAATTAAAAAATATTTGTCCGTACATAATTTCTTTGTAAACAAATAATGTCTTTAGTAACATATTTAAAACAACTAGTTCAAACAAAAGTCGGAATACAGATGGCGTACAGGAGCTGAGTTGCCAGTTTTTATAGAATCACCAGTCAGACAATATTTATAAATGTGTTACAATTAACAAAGACAAGAAGTTCTCGTTTTTATTCCTTGTGTTTAGTCCATACTCTTGGTTAAGCAGGGCTTGTGACTGACCGCGTACTCTAACTGACGGAACTGTCAGTTGTACCGGAGAGTCGCGTTCCGGCACATCTCTACGGCTAAAACCGACCCAACGGCCAAACGGCCCAATGATTTTATTTATTCATATTATACCCTTGTTTCATTTATCAAATCCTTTTAGAAATAGTTTAATTTTTAAAGAAAATAATACCTGAAAAAACGAAAAAGATGTTTATTGTAATATTAATTTATTATTATTAGGTGAGAAACTGATTGGCTGACTAATAGATCATCGCACAGCCCAAACTACTAGGGCTGGGACTGTGAAAATTTACATGCGGGTTCCATTTACACTGTAGGTAAGCACGAAGGAAGGATTTTTGGAAATTCAACCCCTAAGGTGGTGAAAAAGGGGATAAAAGTAAACATGGGGCAAAGCTCTATTGTGACGCGAGCGAAGCGGCGGGAAAATCGCTAGTGTGTGTATTTAGTAGATTGGGAATATGTTGCAAATATCTGTAAACAAGTAAAATATTATACTTTTAATATCGGGAACCCTGTGCATTATGAGAATCTTTTATTGTTCAAAGACTATCAGATATTTGTCGATTGTAATCATAATAAAGTATTAGTAAAATTGATAACATTTCAAAATGAAATTATCTGACAATTTTTATTTGTATCTGAAAGCTAGTTCGTGTTCCGATTTGCGCATATTCAACATTCGAATTTGACGTACAATAAATAAATAAATAATAATTGTTCACAGTTAGAACATGATTTAAAATTACTCAAAGTGACTGTATGTATTCTATTTGCTTTGAACAATATTCTATTTTGTTCTTATTGTTTTTGTTATTTAATGGCAATGTGTACTTGTATACAATTCTGCCAATGTCGGGTTAATAGAATGTATATCTAATCTTTAAAGTTCTAACAACGCTCTAATAAGATGGTGGCTCCTTTGTCAGAACTGTACAGGGAGTTTTGGTGTGGCAATTAAAAATGCATGTTTTTAGTTATTAAATTATAATCCATTTCGCTTGTGCGAAACTACATCGAGTAAAATGCCACTAATATTAATTACATAATAAAGGGTCAAATAAAATGACTTTATGAATGAAAATTACCACATGACAGATAAAATGTTTCTAATAACTCCGTATATAAGTAAACTCCGTATCAACAAGAGTTGAAACAGAATTTGAATAAAATCATTAAATCGTGTAAAGATTAAAAAAGCAGATGGCAGTTTAATAGCTATCAAAATATAATGAACAGACTTATAGTCTGAATATCTGAATAATGTCGGATTATTATAAAATATGTCGGAGTACTTACCAAAAATATAAATAATATCTAATTTGACGGTGAAAATTGGTCATTCGCTTATTATAAATCTTTCAATATTCTTCATAACAATATTTTACATACATTTTAGCATGTAACAAAACTTACATTCATATTTAATTGTTTTTTTTTTTTCAAAATTATGATTTTAATGTTTAATTAAAAATACGAGAAATTAATAATTGGCTCGAAATTTTGTTTGATTTTTGCAACAAGTTTGTTGTGAATTAAAAACTATTTAAATCATAACTTGTACAAGTTATTCATTCTTTAAAAATATTTTTCATAATAATGTAGCTTATAGGTATATATTATTTAAATAATTGCATTTGCTTTCATTATAAATACATGGGATTTAACAAGCTGTCTCTTTACTTGTTTGGTTTCACAAAAACCATTACCTATTGAATATCTGGATACTACAAGTTTGTTTCAAAAAACAGTTAGACTTTTTTTGGTACTTTTAAAATGTCTCGTATTTTTAGTGAAATAATTATTAGTAATTTACACATATTCTACAATACGCGTTGTACCGTCATATAAAAGAAATCACTAAAGCGCGTCACATACGGCGAACATGTTATAATATTTTATCTTTATATAAAATATCGCTCGCCATACATACCTATGGACCATTACATTTGGGGAAGATAATATACATTTTCATGTTACAGTATTTTTAATTACCTAGCGATATGGTTAACTCATCTTAAGATGTGGTCACGTTTTCTCGGTGCAGGGCGAGGGGTTTTCGGCCACAGGATTCTGTAACTCTCGCGATCCCTATTATTCATTATGGCTATTATTCATTCATCGTAAGAAGACTTGCACGAGGCATGTCAATGTTTATATTAGAGATGTTACATAATTTAGTTTGTAATTTGATTGTACGATTATAAATTCTTTTTTAGAGCTAAATAATCAATACTACAATTATGCTTTAAATCGATGTGCTGTGATGTAATGTGATGAGCTGTCTAAAAAACCAAAATGTACAGCCGTGCTACTCATATTTAATCATTCTGTAAACAGATTTCGGACAAAAATATGTCTGATACCTAAGCAGAGTGTCAAGAGACTGAAATGATTTAATATATTAACGTATCTTAGCTATCTGTGATATCTTAAGTTGCTATAACATTTTATATTACTATAAGAATATTCACCGTGTGTGACTCACTTAAGTACCTGACAGTATTTATTTAAAATAGTTCCTGGCGTGTATGAAACAAGAAAGCAGGGATAATAGATAGCGGCCCAATAATCCTGGTACCGTTGTAACAAAAGTTGGTATTTGAGAAATAACGGCCTTAGTACCATCGTCGGCTCCCTGGAGGACTTTTTTTATATCAAAAATTTAGCACAAAATTAGCAAACGTTCCGTCTTCTGCCCTATACGACGACATGTTTTTCAGCTCCTTGATCGATATTGAAATTTGGTATAATTGCATACCAGTTTAATGTTTACCTGGTACATGGTACAAGACTCTGAAACCGGGTACTTGTACAAGGAACCTGGTACGTCTACAATCCCTGCAAGTAAGATTCTTTATGTACATGCGCCGGCGCGTCACAGTATTTTTTATTTAGGTTAGTTTGTTTCAATTATCGTTATAATAAAAATTCATTTTGATATTCGACTTGCAGCCGAAAACTTTGATTTATAATAATGTGTATATAAGTTTTTGTTCAAAATTATATAATTAAGTCATTGAAAATGATTAAAATTTGTCACAAGAAATTTACAATACTATGACGTGAATAAGCATTGAGCAATTTGTTTTTTAAGTAATTATCATTAAACATATTTACATTTACTCACTAAATAATATATATTAAATTATAAAGTAAGAATTTCTATAAAAATTATGCACAATGCAATTTTTTTTTTTTTTAACAAACCCTTAACATTTTATTCTAAGTGCATTTATACATTATAAAGATTGAAAAGTACAAGCGAGAATTTTAATTTATTCATTTTAATAATATTAAAATTATGTATCTAAGAGTTCAAATTTTAGATTTCTCTAGAATACCTATATAAAAATTATCAAAAGTATTTATATATCGATAGTATTATGCATAAGATATAAACAAATATTTTTATGTTGAGGATACTTCTGTAGGGCTGCGCGTTGTGAAAGAATCACAAGATTGAATGATAACGATACGCGCGCTCAATGTAATATGTTTTTACTATGAAGTTGCTTGCTAAACTTCTTGACCCTATTGTTTTATTGTAGTGAAGATAGTTACATTGTTATAATGACGCATAACATCACACTTTTTATTTATTTTACAAGTAAAAGCGAAAAGTTGTAACTACTGTTGCATTGTTCTCTTTCACCACCCAGCGAACTCAGCGGCCTAAGCGAATAACTTTCACTGCGCTCCATAAAAAAATCGAAACAATATAAAACACGAATGGTGAAAAAATAGATAAACTAATTTTTATTCTAATATGTAATGAAATATATCTATAATATATAATATAAACAACCTATATGAATATATTTATTCATATAAACAAATATTGTGTGGTTTCATGAAACCACGATGCAGTGAAACTTTAAAAATGAAATACAAATTATTGAAGACATATGACATACATAATTTAATAACACACATTAACATATACAATGTTCCGAATTTATGATTATAATCCTTGACTGTACGGCGAAAAATTAAATTTTATTTGCGACAATGTAATGTAATGCGACATGCGATAGATGAGCGAACAATTTTGGGGCGATAGAATTAAAGTTTCACTATTACAATCTGCGGCCACTTCATGTTTTTGAAGTTATAGTTCTTTTGTCGCGTTTAGTTGCCGGGTACAATTGAGAGTTGCGCGCGCATCATGTGACGGAAGCGCGACATGATATTGCGAGTGACGAGATAAAAAATAATGTGATAAGAGAACTTTGTGGTGTGAAAAGAAGATATAGCAACAAGGATTGAGAAAGGGATGCTTAGATGTTTTGCGCATGTAGAAAGAATGAATGTAAGAAGTATCACTAGACAAATTTATAATACGAGTGCGAATGGGAACGTTGGAAGAGGAAGCCCTAGACGAACGTTCCCCGATCAAATCAAGGAAGTTCTGAAGAAAGGTCAGACGAGCTTGCATGAACAGATTAATAAATGATGAAGGAGCGAAAGATGTATGCCAGGGTCGTAGCTTGTAGAAGGACATGGTCTCTGCCTATGCCGTTGGCACAATAAAAACATTCTATAAAATGAATTGATATTATTAACATTGATGTCTAATTCCATCGAGTTGCTGGTACGCCACGCATTGTTTTGCATAATATTGCATAACAACGCATAACATTTTTGGAGTTATTTTTTTCTCTTACGCCTATGAAGTGTAACTTTCGTTCATAATTACACTTTTATATATGTATATATAACAACAATCTAAATATTAATTTTTTAGGCAATCTCTATTTACCGTTTTATTTTTTAATGAGTTTACAATCTGGTACATTAAACCAAGGATAAATAAAGTTTATGGGATTATATGTTGCGTCATTTCCCTTGCAAAATGCCACTTTTTGAAATCTTGTATCCTAAGACATCGCCTAGTTCGTTTATATGTTTATATCAAATACCTACTTTATTGTTTAATTGTTCAAATAAAACCGTATGAACTAAACATGAACTAGTTCTGTTCAAGCTAAGCTTGACTCTCAGTATTTTCTGTCCTAATATGGTTAGTTTTAGGCTCACGTTAGTAAAAATAAAACAAATAAGAAGTGTATATACAAAACTTAATAGCTTTATGACATTACCATAATATTTTAAAAGTGGTCATTAAAATCTTTTTCTATCGCATTTCTTTGTCCAAAAACAGACGCTCTTATTTCTACTGTTTTGTAGAAAAAAAGATGTTATCCATGTTTTGTGTTAGCCAATCAAAAATATGACTAAATTATCCTTTCACAACCATCGGGATAGTTTATGTGGTCTTTAACTGGCACTTAATTAAAATTTTCTAAATACAGCCAAAATTCCAATAATTAGTATATCGCCTTATATCTCAATTCTCAATCGATTATTTAACTTCAATTGACAATAGCGATTTCATTAATATATAAATTCGAATAGCCGCGTATTCACTGAGCGAGCGAATACTCACGGTGAGTACGCGCGTCGCCCGAGCGCGCCGCGGCTACAACCGTGCGTTGTAAGTTTTGGTGTACGAGTACCTGAGCTCAAAGGTGCCGCAGTTCGTTTGTCGCGCTCACTGTTTTGTCACATTGGACAAAGAGCAGTGTTTAACACTCACACACAGTAGCCATGGACTGCTTTGAGACTCAAAATGTTATACTAATAGTATACTAACAAACAACTAAGGGATGATGCTTAGACACGCTTAACAGAAACCGTTTGGATTTCTTTTTCTTTATAAGTCGATGAATCAGTAAAAATGCAGTAGCTGCAATAGCAATTCGCACGCGCAGTTTCATGTCGAGTTCACGTTAAACTGGGCGGTCGTGGCTGGCTCAGCCTCGACCTTGCTGCGCGAGATAATTTCGTCTTACGTAGAATTGTACGGAGGCTGCCTCGAGCGACAAACGCCGAAGACGAGGCGGCTCGTTGAGTCAGTACGCGGTTAACAAAATACGAAGCGGTTTCCATCTGATAACAAACTGCTATAACGTCCGATTGCTACACAAATGAACACAGCTAATTTAATATATTTATTTAACAGTGGACTGTGATGTAAATTAAATAATATAATCTACACTAATGTTTGGTATTCGTTTGGATAAATGGAAGTGAATATTGAAGCACCATCAAACGTACTTAATCGGTCGATGCCCCTTCTACCATTATCAATGACGTCATCAAATATGATGCGTAAAATATAAAAGGGGCACACCGAAAAGCAAAAAAAAAATTTTTACTGTAGTATGAAATCATGTGTTTAAACGCGTTATCAAACTTTGTTTGCTAAAATACATAAAAAATGTGTAGGTATCGTATAAAAATTACATATCGTTTGTGTTCCTACAAAATCCGCTATACAATAATTTATAGATCATTATTCGTTGCACAGAAGCATTTTTGTGGCGTTCAACACAGCACATCTCGAGATCCAGAAGGATCTAGAGGAGTCATCAAGCGTATTCGAAGAGGATATGAACGCGCAGTACCCAGGCTGGTCTGGCGGCGGGACGCGGTCGCGCCGCGGACCCATCGTATCACCGCGCGGGCGGCACGCTCTTCTCTGATGTACCCTCACTTCTCGGAGTGCGACTCTCCTTACTCACATCCTGGAACTGGTCGCGCTCCTGGACCGATTCCAAACCAACGTCGAATGAAGCTTGCCTAGAACACAAATCAACTCATCAAATGCCAACAATTAAAAGAAACAATTAACATGACCAAAATTTATTGTAGAAAAACATAACTAATAAATAAAATTCTGGCAAGATCTTGATCTGTTACGTTTTGGTTTTAATTTAACAAAAGTACGTTATTTGTCTCCGATGTCGTTTTATAGACAACTTTATTAAACAGTCTGTGTTTGCAATTAAAGATACCCACCGTTCCGTGAGGTAGTTCCCGGGCGCTGACAGTGACCGTCCGGCTCTGGCCAAACCGCCTCTCTTGCAGGCGGCTGCCACCTTATCCGCCTCCCCCCGTCCACTCCCCGACTCTCTCCGAGCTGTGCTGCCTTCTCGACTCCGGAGGAATGGGTTCTATGGACAAGGACCATTTTTTATCTTCCATATACCAGATTTCCATCATAAGAACCTTTCATTTGAAAAAGAGGTGAGCTTTTAAATAGCGATTCCTATGCTAATGCCTATTTAGAGTTTTATTTAAACTTCATTTATTTATTAAAGAAGACATATTTTAACAAAATTCGAAAAAAAAAAACTAATTGAAGGACATAAAACAAATTGCTTATAATTATCATTATGAAAAAGCTGTGAATTCACATTTTTTTAAAGTAGTTAGACATTACAAGTTATCGTTGTGATACTGTGACTGTGAGGAGAGAGTTGTTGAATGGGAAACGTAGAGATGTTCATATTATTGTTGATAATAAAAAAGGGCAGTAAAATGTTTAACAAAATGCAGTTCATCAAGAAATTAATTCTTTTTGAATGTACACCAACACAATTTAAATACAATCAAAAAGCTCTCGATGGATTTTTTTAATCACAAATCTTCCTTTATTTAAGTGTTAAAATAACTGCCATAAAGAATTTTGTTCAAAACTCATTATGTACCTACCTATATAGAATGGTTATTTCTCTGCCTGCATAAATATCAGTAATCAGATAGAGAACCCCACACCGTTCTTGTGAGGGTTCAATGATTGATTCGATTCATCTGGCACATGGCAGGGTAATAAAGTTATAATCGGTATAATAATAAAAAGGAATGTTGTACATTATAAAATAGTGAAGCTATAGATATGATGGTGATTTTGCTGGGTGGCAGAACACGAAACTATGTTCGACTGGATTGCGACCACCAAACACCAGGTGTATCCTCCCATAGTGCCGGTGTATGTCCAGTAATCAAGCGGGGTAAGACCTGGGGGGGAGGTACTCTTTAAACTGATTCGAATTTGATTTTGTTTCTGATTCGAACTCGATACTACAAGTGTACTCTTGAACCAAACCGAATCGAAAATCAAGAAAAGGTCGTTATCTGTATCCGGTCACAGTACACACACGTCACCGTAAAGTATTATAAATCTTTGCTTGGATTCTTTTAATTCTAACATTTTTACATAAAAATGCTAGGTTGAAAATCGATCGAAGTTAGTTCCGATTCGAGGCACAGCACGATCGTGATTTCAAGAGTGTTAAATCTCACCAAATCGAATTTTATTCGATTCAATTCAGAACTTGAACGCGTAAGAGTAGAGAGAGTAGTTAGTTAGAGTTTGGTTTTTTGTACTCCGCAATCAGCCGGTGTATGTCCAGCTGCTGAGCTTGCAGGCTTGCATGGCAGCAACAACTGGAGATTGGTTGCCGATCTTTCGTTTGTCACCGCTGTCTTTGATTTGTACTTGTAATATCTTAACTTTGCCCTCCCAATATATTCTTGATAATTTAGTGTATATTCGGAAAAAAATTGACAAGTTGGATTTCGAAAATGACCTGCACAGTTTTGATATTAGTAATAGACGTAAATTAGTCGTACCGTGTTTTAGAATTAGTAAGACTAATACAAGTTTTTTAGGTAATAGTGTTAGGTTCTATAATAAGATCCCTATGCACATTACTGATTTGCCAGACACTCATTGTCTGGTCAAGGACCATGCAAGCAGGTTTTACTGTCAAAAGGTTATATGGACAGGATAAGGTTAGGTGGATCATTATGTGAATCATAGAGATGTCTGGAAATAACTCCCTCTCTGTGTATCCAGTAAATTATTAATATGATTATTAAATGTACTTAAACATTATTTATACAGTTGGACTCGATGACTGGGATGTTTTCCGAACCGGTAGTAGTATAGTAGTGTTTGACGTTAATAAATGCTTTCTTGGGCCCTAAATTGAATAAAGTATTTTTTATTTGATTTGACTGTGTTTATTAGAGATGCGAGTACTCGTTTATTACTCGGTGCTCTGCATACTCGGCCATTTTATTAGTACTCGTTACGGCCAAATAACTAGTTTTGACTGCCGAGGTACTCAAAAGAACTCAAAACTTACCTATTTACAATATTAGTGTAGATAAATTGTGTCACTCTCAGATAAATTATGCAAATAAAACAAGCATATTTAACTACATGATTAGTAGGAATCAGGTAGTACAAATAATTAACTTAACAAAGAAAAACAATTCTTGTATATTAATATTGGTACTTTACCATTGGCATGTTATGAAGCATGAACACCAAACACTCTACTCTACCTGGTAGGAGTCTGTTCCTTTTCCCTCTTATAATTCGCCTGTTTTCGAAAATAAATGCTTGCAGGTGCATATAAAAACACTTTGGCTAAATATGCCAAGTGTGTGAATCTTGTTTTATTTTTTGCGCACCAATCAACTTTTTAACTAGTAGTTAAATTTTCCACACAATATTCAACCAATTCTATAGCAATAGCACTTTTTGGATCTTCACACTGTTGCGGCTCTGTAGATGGTATCGGTTCCTCGTACAAATTCGAAAAACTTGCATGACATTCTTGTAAAATTTTATTCAGAAATTCTTGTGATTCTTGTATGTGTTTAAACGAATTGTAACAACATTACTCATTTCGTACGTATGATATGAAAACAAATGTCAAGTGCCTGACGCGCTCGAGTGCACGCGCCGCCGCACGTCGCGTGGAGGTTAAACCAATTTTAGCGCCCAATACCTGCGTAAACTAAACCGAGTTACTCGGTAAAACTTGTACTCGGCGCATCTCTATTGTTTACCATAAGGTAGGTTGCCGTTAGTTTGCATGGCAAACAATAGAGCTGGACTATATCGATCTTTAAAACAACCATACAGAAATAAAATAATAATAATGTAATGAATCGCTATGGCACGTCAGTGTATTTAAATACATTTAGTGATTTCGTTCAATAATACACATACGTGCCAAAATTTAAAAAGCGATCGTAGATTCACGTACCAGCGGTGGCCATCATTTACCATCAGAATCATTGGAGGTGTTAAAAATGTGTCATTTAGACTTTAATCCATACCTGGAAGCTGTGCTTCTTCAGCATTGTTTTAATAAGTATGAGGGTAGACAAGTTTGGTATGGAGGTGACGACTTGCGCCATATCCTCGTCGGTCACTTCTACCAGCCGGCAGTTCTCCTGCTCTGAAGGCAACGGTTCCTTGCCACCCGCCGTCACCCATTCGTGGTCCTGCAAACACACAAAAGATCAAAATGTCTGACATTACTTGAATTAGTCTTCACATATTTGGATTTCAATTCGCATTATGTATTTGCAAATAGTTCTCCGGGATGCGTACAATAACAATTATCCTCTAGATCCTCGAATGCGGTAAGTGTTTTCCAATTTAAAATAACGTTTATTCGTTTAATTTTCTTTAGAAAGCGTAGAAATAAATATTTCTTGAATTAGAATGGAATACCTAAACACTAAATATAGGTATAGCAGTCTGTAAATCTCCCAATTCTCTTTCAAAGCCTAAGCAGGGATGTGATCATCATGCCCATTCAAAATGACGTATTTACTTTCTCAAACAAGGGGAAATAAAAAGTTCTATATTTTTCCACACCATGAAGGTACGATACGATACGAGAATAATACTTTAGTGTTTAGGATTCCTCACGATGTTTTCTTTAATCGTCATTCGATAGTGAAAAATGCGTTGGTACATGTCACCGGACACTCTATAGATATTCCTGACGTTTTAACTTTTAAACCAACAACGCGAGCGAAGTTTATACAAGGCAAAAATCTTCATTCTATAACTTTTCGGTAAAATCTTTCAACGTACAGACAGACAAATTTTAAATTTTAATTATGTATTCATATTAAGAATGGGATTTGGATTGAATATAAGGATTTACCTTTATTTCTGGCATAGTGGCTCTAGTGACTGGGTCCTTATCCAGCATCCTGCTGAGGAGGTGTCTCAGCTGCTTCGATGGTTGGTGTCTGGTTGGGTATGTGAGAGGTTCGCTGAGCAATTTTTTCTGAAGTTCCGCCGCTGAACTGCCATTCCAGGGGACTCTTCCCGTCACCATAGCATAGAGAGTTATGCCTAGCGACCAGATGTCAGCGGCCTGGAATGTATCAAAATAGAAAAAAAAAAGAAATATTTAACTATTTCTAGAGAGAGATAACCAATTCCAAGAGATAACCAAACATATTTAGATGGCAGCTTACAGAGGTGTCGCGGGCTCGAGTCTATCGAGACCACTGTACCCATTGTAAAAAACTCAGCATAACAATTCTGACGAGTGTATATGTATACATACGTAAAGCTAGCTCATCATCCATCGGATGCGCAGAATTGTACCGAGCAGAATTATAGCCATCTCTATCCTCCTATCTCTATCTATCATTGCTCCTACACACTATACCAGCGCGTTTTTGCAACGCGGGTATGCCACCGACATATGTCGCAACAGTCGCAGTAAGTCGCGAGCATTATTTCAGTTGTGACAGTTGCAAGCGGCTCGTTTTTTTTGGTAAGCCCGCTGGGTTAGACAAACACCGGGCATGCCGCCGGCATACTGTGTAGTAAGTAGCCTCGTATTAACTAGTTAAACTAGCATTTATACATGTAAAGTTCAATGTTGCTCGTATGTGCAGTATCATTGCATTTGTACTATTTATGACGAAACTGGTAGCTATTCTTCTTCGAACTTCCGCTAGTCTGTAATGAAAACAGTTTAATGGTGAAGTTCTTTACTCTAAAAGTATAAGGGTGTAAAATAAACGTAGGTAGTTTGTTTTGTGGTGATGATATAAAATGTAAGATAATATGATTCGCCTCGGAACGACTTGAAGCACCTGGTAGACGTTGAGCTTTACTTAGGAAAATTTAAAGTGTTATTTGCAGGTTTGATATCATGATGTAGATAAAAGATTCGTTTCTCGGTAGACGTCGTCCATAGATTCAGATCTGTTATCTCAATAAGCAATTTTTGTGCCGAAGCTAGACAAAATAATAGTAAAAAAACCATTTACTTCTCCGTTATATTTATCAGTTGCCGCTGAAGCTTCAGGTGCTCGGAAGGCTGGGGTCCCGACTGCTCCGGATAACCTTCCCGCTCCAGCAAGTTCTCCGCAAGCGCCTAGGTCTGCCACCTGGAGTCTCCCATCGCCGAGAAGTAAATTTGCTGGTTTTATATCTCTGTGAGCGATCCTTTGGTAGTGCACTGTGGGAGAATACGTTTATGTGAATGTGCAAACATAGAGAGTTAGAAGAGAGGTATTATGGGTCAACAATATAATAATAAGATAAACTGGCTAGCGGTTTACAACGCTTACGTTTATAAAATGTTAGAGCTGTACACGGCTTTTTTTTCATAGACTTAAGTTATTTGACCATATATTATATAATTTTGGCGGCATTTTATGTGATGTAGTTGGGTTATTGTGGACAAGTGAAGTAGGTTACAAATAATAATTAGAAACATGTATTCTAAGTTGCCGCATAAACTTCCTGGACAGTTTTAACAAGGGAGCCACCATCTTGTTACAGCTATGTCAAACATAGCTTACAACAATAATATAAAATTATTCTATTCACGTGACATTGGAAAAATTTAGATAAATACGGTTTGCCATTAAATAAAAAAAGATACAAAGACAGTTGTACAAAATGAATTTAGTATTATACGACATATAATTTCTATAATAAATGTCTGCTTTGAAATTACTCCAACAAACATGTCGGTCACGTTCGTTTACATACGTTTTCGATTAATCTGATCGACACAAACTTTACCACAATGTATTCCAATGCAATCCAATCACGTCAGACTTCATCCGAATATCAAATACGATTAAATTACACGATTAATTTCTGTAAAAAAACCTTATATAACACCTCGGACAGTCGACCTCGCTACAGATGTGTCCGGCTGTATCCGACTACATCCGGATTTACGGATTATCCGTCCAATCCGGTCAGTGGCGGGTCGTGTCACGTATAGAGTAATAGATGTCGGTCTGACGCGACAACGGGACGTGGTTTATTTTCACATATTGTGTCCTTGTGTTATCTTCCTTCATATTAGGAAAAAAAGCTTTGATATTTAATCACACTTTTGTAAGACAATAAACATCTAGATAATACCTTGATATAGGATAAGTGATATTATTAACTAAGTAATAAAAAGTGAAAAGAGCTAAAATACGTCGGAGGGATTTAGCAAATAATCTATTAATTTACTGTTTTCTGTTAGAATATAAAGGTTTATTAGGCATCAGACTTTATGGAGGCGTCCAAGTATTACGTTAAGCAAACTTTCAATTTTAGACTCTCAGCTCCAAGCAAAAATTAAAAATTTGTGAACCCAACCCCAAATGATTTTTAAAAGAAAATTTTCAATTTTATGTTGATTAAGTCAATTTTCGGAACATTTAATTATTTATAGTAAAAAACATGAAAATAAATTATGTTACATATTATAATAAAAATAGTATTATTAATTTATATTACAAATATTCATTATTTTGTTAAATTTCATTTTCCGTGCGATTTATAATATTTCCTCATGCCTTTGTCGATAAAAGTAAGAAAAAATTTAACTCCCCCACAAAGCCTGCTTACTTGAAAGCCTTATCCCTTGAAGGAATTCAATAACAAAAACGGATGTATATACCTCAGAAAACGTAATTAATGTTAATTTTTGTAAACAATGTTTCAATCTTGCGAGTATTTAATATAAATTACCCGAAACCATAAAATAAAATTCAACCATGGAATCTCAAGTGCTCCTTAACCCAGGCACGGACATAGTTCACATTCACATGGACATTAGTTACAAGAGATTTCCTTTCTTTTCTATTGCGTTCATCTATCTCTCTCGGCTCAAGTATCTATTTCCGTCCTTTTTGTGTTAGCAACGTTGCATATAAAACGCTGCAGCAAAATTCGACTTTGGAAGTTCGGCTGAGTGCCTTCTCGGCTGAGTGCCTTAAGCGCTCGCCAACAAGTCCGGTGAAACTGTTAAGGCCCCCGGGCCAACAGCATAGTCAGTTCGAAAAAAAAAAACGACTTTGGAATTTTATACTAATCGTGTCAAAAATTTACTTCAAAACATGAATAATAACACGCATACCACGCAAACATTGCACGTTCTAGAAAACGCTTCATTACTCAGAGCATTGAATGTTAACGGAGAAGACATAATCGTGGTTTGGAGATCGAGCGTTATTCTTAAAAAATTGCAAGCTACTTACGGTATTCGACACCTAAAAGCGCGTCCCTGAAGTATCTTCTTGCTAGTTCTTCGCTTAAAGGATTGTCCGTTGGTATATCGATTACTGGTCCACCTTCCAACAATTGAAAGACCAGATATAACTGATCTTCCGCTGGATCGTCCAAAACCTGTAATTTTTAAGATTATGTTAGTCAAATTGGCTGGAGTTCAATGGCTACAATCCACAGGTCTTGTTATTATTATTATTTATTATCGTTATAGGTTTTGGCGTAGTGGCCACAATCTCAATGGTTAAGTGAAGATGTGGCCCAAGCTAATAACACGCTAAAACTAGTGGAAGACTGGCTCTCAAGTGCAGCTGCCGGAACACACCTATTGGTGCTTGACGACAGATTTTCAACTTGAGGGTGGTAGCTAGCCAGGCGGACGTTAGAAAATGCCCTACCACCATGCTCTGGTTTCCTCACGATGTTTCCTTCACCGAATGCTCATATTCGTTGCAGGGATTCGAACTCACGTCAATCAACGTGAAGACGTACACGCAACCACTGAGCCATCATTGCTTCAAAATTTTTATTTGTAAATGGTTTCCTTAGGGTCTTTAGGAATATTTGTGTGAGCAATGTTTGGATGCCATAAGACATAAGAGACCTTTGATTATATATTAAGATACATACAAAACTTCAACAACTTGTGATATACTCAAACATATAACAAATTGGAAAATAGCGTAGTGGTGGTCTCACATTTCGGACTTAGCCATATATTGAGTTATCTAGATACTTTCTGCTTTGGGTAACCGTAAATGACTACTCTCGATGAACAACTCGACTCTCGATAAAAATCTATCAACTATTTCAGGGTTCTAATGTAAATTATTCGTACAAAAAGTAATTAGTAGATCAAGCAAACAATACTTAATGATGCAGAAAAAAAAATACCTCAACCAATTTCACAACATTCGGATGATCCAGCTTCTTTAGCACGGCTATCTCCCTATACACCCTCTGCAGCGGATCAGGCGGTGGTCCAGGACCTGGTCTTCTCGGCGGAGTTCTACCGAAGAGGCCTGCTCTCCGCATCAATTTGCGTTTCGATAAAATCTTCATTGCCTATGAGATATCGAATGATACTCGCATTATATGAGGCTGTGAGATTTATTATAAAGTATTTTTTATACATTTTATAGATATGTTTTACAACAATCTCAACTAGCGTTCAGTAAAGATTTAACCTAAGATGGTAATATGTTACTGATTGGCTTTTAATTGCAGCTGCCGGGACAGACCTATAGGTGCTTGGCGAAAGATTTTCAACTTAAAGGTAGCTAGCAAGTAGACATTACAAAATTACCTACCACCATGCTATAGTTTCATCACAATGTTTTCTTTCCCTACAAGTTCGGATTCATTTAAGAATTCGATCGACGCGTTGTGCGAATACGCTATCCGTGCCTTTGATGGTTGACTATGAACTACAAATGTCCATCATTAATCAACGACAGGCCATACCGTACTACAAAAACTATTGTAATAACTGAGTAAACTATGCACTGGTAGATCCTCAAGTAAGCAGTAGAAAGACTTTCTCACCATATACGTGGTAATCAACTTGTAATCGCTTCAATAATCAATTTTTACTTGTTAAAGTATTGATAATTATCTGGATCTTTTTCTTTAACATCAGTTTTAGCATCCCTACATAAAGAATTATAGGGCAGTGTATAGACAGAATCTCACAATGTAGCGGAAGATGGTACACTAAGCCTAGAAAAGAGAGTTAACTTGCATATGTAGCCAAATGAACACTAGGAAATTTCCTACCACTATGTTTTGATTGCATCATGATGTTTTCCTTAACTGTAAGAAGGACTCTCTTATTCAGGCTCACTGTAAAATTTGAATATCCATGTTTTCCAGAGTCTACTATGACTGTGTCAATGTCTCACTGAATATAGTTAGGACCAAATGCATTACTAATAGAAAATACTAAAAATATATATAGGTATTAGTTCAACTATTGAAAGCTCTTATTTTCTCAGCAATCACCTTTACTTTGGATTCTACATTTAGCATTTTACAGTCAAATACAGAATTAAATATAACTCAAAACTTACATAGTGCGTGTCATCCTCTTCATTATAAGCTAACTTAACAATACCATAGGATCCCTGGAAAAGAGAAGAAATTGTCATAGTTAGTTCATAGATACTTCTAGCTACAAAACAAAGGACGACATTTTAAAATGAGTCACTGTGATAGGCGTAACACCATGAGTATTATGATAAAATGAGTCGTGGTATTCTGTAAAGATCTTGTTACTTCGAACTACAAACAAAAAATAAGTGAAAACAAAGTTATGTAGCTCTATCAGAGTAGTAGGGTAGGCTAGTGTCAGGTTCGAGTGTAGTAGTGTCATCGCCTCATCTAATTCTGTTAAAAATACTAGTGCTGGCGCTGTAGTATTCTAGCCAAAGCGTTTAACACAACAGACAAATAAAATAGGTTGTCAAAACGCACACGAACGGCTTTAACTCGGTTGTCTTAAGAAGCAATCTCTGCATTTCTCCTCGAGGTTAGAGATAAATAGTTGTATTGCAGTGATAATTTTAAGTTTAATCTTTAGTTTGACTGCATGTCTGTTTTCCATGTCTTTCTCATAAGAAAAGTTTAATGTTCAAAAGTTTAAATGTATATATAAATGTGAGTTATATATATATATAAAGTAGCAGGTCATGATTGATAAAATAGTAATGCAATGTGAAGTCAACACTTTTTGTGACTTGTGACCTAGGGCCAGGAGTAAGAACTAAGGATAGATTTTTGAATATAAAGTTTTGAGAAGATGGGAACGAGGATGTAAGAGAGAACAATATGAGAATCCCTTTAATTTGGAAGTCAAGCTTAACACGTACTGCGTCGTTTGAACTAATTTATTCTTATCCTTGGGCTATAAAATAACGAATACTCTTGCGAATAAAATTCGCTAGAATTTTGGTATTACCTTTCACTTCCGGTTGAATAACCGGTTGGTATAACCTTTTACACATTAAAAAATAATTTGTTTAAAAAAATACTCTAAGCTTTTTACCGCAGTGCGGTTTTTGTTTTAGGAATTTGTTACGAGGTGAAACTTTCTCCCTAAAAATGTAGGTACCATCATACTTTTTCGTATGGAACAGAATTAGGATAAAAAATTCGCAGGATAAAAAACAATCGCAATGAAAGCGCTATAAGCTTTATTCGTACGGGCATTAAATAATAGGGTTGATTTACTCTGAAGTGTAATAGAATTAATGACAAATGTCGAGTTGCGTCACAAAAGCGTATTATTTTCAACAAATATACGTGGCTTGCCATTTGTTCTCTTAAATCACAGGCTTAAACACATATCTGTATGTGGGCCTTAGACTCTTTAGAATTTTAAAAATTGTTGTGAGTTTATATTAAAACTACAATGGTTTTGCACAGACTAGTACATTTATTTAAGTTAATCACAGAATAGATAAAAGAACAATCTTGCATACATTATACTAGATGTCACTAATAGATATTAATATATTATTTTGATATACATATTTAACAGTTTATAAGTTATTTCAAGCAAGCGAAACTGTTTATAAAATCTAGTGATCAGTTCTTGTAGGTATAGATTAGGTATAAATTTATACATTAATACCTAGTGATGAAATCATTATATACAAATATAAAGTGTCGATGCTCTTTGTCTAATTGATATTTGTCGTCGTCGCTCGATGCTAGTTCACCTTGAATCAAGTACAACTATGCAAATATTAAATAATAGTTCGTCACGCGGCTTCGTTCACAGGAAACACTAATCTTATCTGGATTAAAAGTATGCTTAAATTTAGTAGCCTTTTTTATTGTTATTTTATCATTGTTGCTTAGCCTACATGTAGCCTAAATACTTCCTCGGATTCAGTCCTATATTAATGTGAAAACTAAATTCAATTTGGATTAGTAGTTTCGAAGTGTAACATTTATTTATTTTTAGGGTTCCCTATTCAAAAGGAAGCCTTATATTTTCGGTATGTCCGTCTGTCTGTCGGGGCTTACTCAGAGATTCATAGTACTAGAAAGCTGTATTTTGGTATGGATATACATAATAATCACGCCGATATAGTGGTAAAATAAAATCTTGAAAAAAAAAATAAGGAAAAATCGCCATAATCATCCTTACGTAATTAATGAATGGCCCTTTATGCGATTTATATGTTTTTTATTTTAATTCATAGCTGTAATGTTACGTGGTCAGGTTATAGCATATATATTTTGTTAGATGAAGTAACATACGAAATAAGCAGTGACGATAATGGTTAATCAATTCGGAAAAAATATGCTTTTGGGGGTTCTTAATGGCTTACGCTGAGTAACCCATACGACATATATAAAATTAATGTACTACATCATTGTAGATCTTATAAAGACTTACAAACATGTCAGCGATAGCATATATGTATCTTCTAAGGATTACCCGCAATAAGTATTTTTTCCGTTTTTTGAGCGGGGGCAGTATGATTACACATGCACGTGATAGACGGCATTCTGTAGTCCACGCAAGCGGAGCCGCGGGTACAGCTAGTATATCATATATATGTATGTAATATATATTTAATTTTATTTTGCTTATTGTATATCTAACATACTCCAAGACAATCGTTTCTAAAGAGTAGCGTATTAGTTTTTAGCGCGTCGGAGCTGACACAAGCCATTTGTTTTCAATTAAAAGGTGTTAACGCTATCCCTGAACGCGATAGGTGGCGCTGTGCCTCGAGTTATTAACTTTTGGAAAGGGCAAAAGTACGTCTGCGGGATTAGTTAGTATGATATAAAGAAAATCCAAACCCACCTGACCAATAGGCTCAAGTAGTCTATACTGGTTGAGCTGGACATATCCGCAGGCCTGAGCGAGGGAGACGCGGCGAGACTCGCGCGGGACTCGACGCGACCGAGGCGACCCTTGCGCGCTGCTCTCAGCAGACTTGGCCGCGTGCGATTTGAACAAGTTCGCGCGGTCACCACTAGCGGCACTCGCGGCGTATGTCGACAACCTGTACAAATATTAACATAGACATTATTGTTTGATGTAATGATGGCTAAGCGGTAGCGTGTATGGACATCGCGTCGATCGACGTGACTTCGAATCACTGCAATGAGCCTGAGCACCTGATGAAGGAAAACATCGTGATGAAACTATACCATGATGGTATGGTATTTTCTAATGTCTGCTTGGCTAACTAGCTTCAAGTTGAAAATCTGTCGCCAAGCACCTATAGGTGTTTTTCGGCAGCTGCGATTGTAAGTCCTTCTGAGTTTAACGTATTATCATCTTACGCCACTTAACGTCAGGTGACATCGTTGTAAAACACTATATCTATAAATAATAGAAACATATATATTATATTTATATCAATAAATTAAACAGCCAGACAAAAAGATAACAAAGCTACTGATTACAGAAAATTCATTCTAGACGAGAGTCAAATTCAAAACCTTTCATTTCGTTAGTAAGGCAGTTGCTTTACCACTACACAACAAGCTATCATAACGACTATAGGTTAAAAAAGTTATTCGTTGTATGTATATGAAAGTAATTTCAAATTTATAATTAAATCGTATACATTCATTTCCAGAAGTTTCCATTGAAATGAATATGTATAGGAAATCTGATCAGATGACATATTTATGATCGCTTAGAGAATGAAGGTTCGTGCGCGGGGCGGGCTCTCTGGGCCCTCTGAGGCGTCAAATTAGACGGATTCTCGTTACTGATAAGGGGTCCTTCCCGTGGGGTACTTCATATTTCTCCTTAATCTTTATTTTTCTCATAATAAATTTGTAAAATGAAAATGAGTTATATTCGAAAAAAAAGAAAATGATAATAATGGGTAGTTTGTAGTGTAGGTGTCTCTCTGTCTGATTGCCCGTTTATGTTCTTTTCTTATGAACACCACTTATCTGAGTTACATGTTTTTTTTATTTTAGTTCATAGCTATGTTATCTGGCCAGGTTACAGGATATATTTTGTAAGATAAAGTAACATATGAAATAAGTAGTGCCAATAAACATGAACCAATTCGGAATGAAGACCTTTTGTAGATCTTAAAAAGACCTTCAAAAACTTCAGCAATAGCATATATCTATTTTCTAAGGATCATTCACAATAAGCATTTTTGTCACTCGCACGTGCGCTCGACCGACGGCATTCTGTAGTCCACGCGAGCGGAGCCGCGGGCACAGCTAGTTTTATTGTAAATATGTACTTTATATGTAATAGTCTTGATTATGTTACGCTATTGAAACTTGATCACGTTCTCAATAATCTTTTATTTCTATGAAATTTCATGGTAATTCAGAATACGAAATATCCAATCCTACAAATGCCGTAGACCACATTAACATGTGAATTTTCATCAAAAATTTTACTTGTCACTTGCGATTAATTTTTACTGTAGAACTAGCTGTGCCCGCGACTTAGTTCGCGTGGACTTGGATTATCCATATGGGCATAGTCAGACGCATAATACAGTGTATCACAAAACAAAATTAAGGCTTTAAACTAATACCTGGCATTTGGTTAGGGATTCCAAATTCAAATTTATTTCAAACTAGCTGTGCCCGCGGCTCCCCGCGCGTGGACTACTAAAAAAGGCTTTTTATTTTTCTAAAATAATAGTAGCGTAAGTTATACCTTATAACATCAGCTATCTGCAAGTGTAAGTCTCGTAAAATTGGTCCAATCGTTTCGGAGATTACCCGGAACAAACAGACAGACACGGACACAGACGGAACAAACAAAAATTTTAAAAATGGGTTTCTTGATATAGTGACCATGTATACTTTCATATGCATTTATTAAAAAGCTGTTATTTTGTCATTACTAACAGATTTTCATTTTTATTATATGCTTAAGTATATAATATGTTATATAAATAGGTAAATTGTTTTTCATTTTTAATCATTATATCCTGATGAAAATAAAAAAAAATCGTGAAATTGACTAGAATTTTAAATTTGACCTTTAAATGACTTTAAATTAATTTGAAATTTAAATTACTTTTGGACCAGTAGAGTGGGCTTGAAATCATTAAAGACCTTTTTGTAGGAGGATAAATTTCCTACAAAAATATGTATGGTTTATTATGATCGTACTATTTGTCAACGCCTTATAAAATTCCAAAGAAAGAAAAGAATTTTCCCCATGTTATTTCCATTTAAAACTGAGTGTCGTGCGGGCTGGATTAATATTAACTTAGCAGGAGTTGTTATTTATTTATTTGAAACCTATTTAGGAAAGAAAAAAATCGCATATAACCCGCATAAGGAACACCACCCTATATATTATATATACATCATTATATCCATATGAAGTAGCTTCCATTGTGTTTGCCTTAACTCGCCACGGGTGCGAGTAATGACGGTATCCTTTAATAGATGGGACCTTAAGGGCCTTTGATCAGAATAAAAGAAAAGTAAAATGTGTTTTATCAAAAAAAAAAACTAACTTCTCCAAAGTGTGTGTATATAAGGGTGAAATCTATAGAGTGTACTCGAATTTATCTCAGTCTTAGCTTAGCTCTGATTTCGCCGAGTATTTACTCAGCATAATCATAAAATTCCAATTTACAGTCCAGTTACGAATAACTCATGATTTTTATTTGTATCGTTATAAGTTTGGCGTAGTGGCCACTATCTCAACTGATGTTAAGAGACGATGTGGCCCAAGATGATAACACGCTAAACCTAGTGGAGACTGGCTCTCAAGTGCGGCTGCCGGAACACAACTATTGGTGCTTGGCGACAGATTTTCAACTTGAGGGTGGTAGCTAGCCAGACGGGCATTAGAAAATGCTCTACCATCATGCTATGGTTTCCTCACGATTTTTTCCTTCACCGAAAGCTCAGGCTCGTTGCAGGTATTCGAACTCACGACAATCGAGTTAGCTTTAATTGAGGAAGACATCGAATTTATAAAACTTCGATCATTTGAATTGATGATAGCCGAGATGACGACAGTCGAGAGGGCAACATTCGAGATATAGACGGTCGAGATGGTGACAGTCGATATGGCAACAGTAGAGATGACGGACGTTGCTTGTTAAATCTTATGGCTTATTGTAGTGAAGATTATCACACTCGATGTTATTTTTTAAGATTCATTGTCATCTAGAATTAAGTTAAGAATGTACATTTTTTTTAAATCATTTTATTTCAATGTGTAAATTAAAATAATAATGAACACGTCAAAGAAGTACAGTTCTATAAACACCCAAGTTTTCCGTAAGTCGTCGAATTCGATGACTTGAATTTTGCTCAGGTAATGCTAAGTTTGCGAATATAAATTTGAATTCTAGGCTTAAGTCTGAGTATGCTCTATTAGTTTCCACCCTTAGTCTATTGACCCAAAAATGTTTATAATCAAAAATGTCAACAAAAAAAACCAACCCGCTAATGTTCTATTTAGTGCGATTCTCTGGACACTTCAATATTTGTAATTGTGATTGTTACTTCTGAGAATAACAAGCAAATAAGTCACGGATACTTTATAAATAAAAACATTGATTTCTATAATATTACAATTATATAATAATTCATTTTGCATTAGTTTGTGTTTAATATTATTATAAAGAGTTAAATCGCGAACAATATATATAGTTAATGATAAAAAATGTAAATCTTCCCACCTGTCTGCCGTGCTTGATGACAGCCATCTTCCATTTTCATGGTCCTTATTATCACCATTCGTAACATCGACGGCTGAGTGTCTGTAACAATATCAAATGCACCGTTTTAATATATATTTTTATTTGACTTGATTCGACAGTCGAAGATATTTTTCTGGTTACTTATATTTAAGATTTTTTTCAAATTACACTTAATATACACGATATATATTAATATTATTTATTTTGAAATTGACGTGGCAGAGGTTGTTCTATGCTTTCCTATAGTTAACCTATGCTCTTATCCCAATTTTGTTGCCTGAAAACTTCTCCAGCTAACGAACAAAGCAAAAAACAACTACAAACCGTGAGTTATGGTCTTGAGTTCATACAAAAATCCAATAGAAATAGGATGTTTACTATTCCATAATCAGAAAATTTTCCGATAAACTTTTCAAATTTTTGTTTCTATTAAAACCTAATTCGGATTATTGCGAAATTTTTAAAACAACATATTCATAAATCGCTGGAGCCGTTCTCAAATCCTATGTGAATATTTTTTACTTACATAGACTTTTATTTAAGAAAAATAAAAGCAACATATTTTTTGTTGTGATAATAAAAAATATTGTTAATTTTGAAATACAAACAATTTTTAAGCACGTCGCTATTTTTTTTAAATGTTTTGCATGTAACGGGTAATGAATTGGAAATATTTAACATTATGATAATATAACAGTTCTAAGAATATATAAGTACAGATGCCATGGAGAATAACAGTAAAACTAAGTTATGACGATACAACGGTGATCCAGTCTAGACTAAGCCATAATTCAGTCTAGAAATAAAACAGTTCGTTCACTTCATGATTTCTAACCGTAATTTTCACGATAAAAGAACAAATATTATCGTTTCCCTAACTAAATCGTTGAAACAATTCAAGAATTGCGATGATATTAAATTTTATTGTCAGCTTAAAATTAAGTACATTATCATTTAGCTGAATGCAATGTTCAACTTGGGAAATTAATAACAATGACTGATACCATAACTACCTCTATCTGGAATTAAAATTTTATTTTGGTTAATGCCTCATCAACAACTAATGGGTTGTAGTTAATGGGTGTTAGACACGAGAGCTGTTTGCGATTAGATTGCGACTACCATACACTGAGTGTAATGCAATGAACGTTTAGGCGTTTTGCGTTCCTGGATCAATCGGTGTCCAGTAATCATGCAGGTGGTAGGGCTTTGTACCCGACTTGGACTCTTGGTTTATGGCGTTTCGGGATCATTCAGTGTATATCCAGCTACCGACAGCAGAGACCAACATGACGACGATGACCAACAACGGATTACCAATCTCTGGATGGTCACCGTTGTTTCTAAATTATACTTCGCTTACCATGAGGTACAGTACTGTCATAAATATAGAAATGTCTCTGATGGGTTGTCCCATGAGCATGTTACCTCAGGCACCATTCGACTTACAAAATTATTTACATATCTCAATATTTTTAACCCCTGTTTAACGCCTTAAGGGATTAAAGTTCATTTTTATTTAGATGAAATCCATCCATTATCCATCATCATGAAGCGATGATGGCGCAGTGGTAGCGTGTACGACTTCGCGTCCATTGACGTGAGTTCGAATCCTTACAATGAGCCTGAGCTTTCGGTGAAGGAAAACATCGTGAGGAAACCATAGCATGGTGGTAGAGCATTTTCTAATGCCCGCCTGGCTAGCTACCACCCTCAAGTTGAAAATCTGCCGCCAAGCACCAATAGGTGTGTTCCGGCTGCTGCACTTGAGACCCAGTCTTCCACTAGGTTTGGCGTGTTACCATCTTAGGCCACATCGTCACTTAACATCAAGTGAGATTGTGGCCACTACGCCAAACCTATAACGATAAGAAAAAAGATGTGCGTTATCTGTCAGTCAATCAGTGTTACAGTTATATTAGGTAGATATAATAAAAATGTTTTTACGTTAAATAACTCCAATGCTTATTAATTAAGGAATTTACAATGCTAGAACGACGATCTAGAATGAAGACGGCTACTGAGATTCCACCGTCACATCAGCTTTTTTTAAACAGGACAGTATATTCTTCCAGGTGTTAAATTTCTCTCTCTACAATACCTCAGATACTCGTAGCGATTATTTACAATAGGTGATTCAGAATATATGTGGAAGTCATGATAGCTTCATTACAGTATCAACTCCAGGTGTGATTAAAAAAAGAGGTAATAATTTTTAAATAACACACAATTTCGCGGTGAAGCCTATTTTGGTGTTTGCCTTATAAATAATGCCGGGTCAGACAAACGGCTCGGCGCAGGTCGATCTCTCCGAGGCCGCGAGGCCAAAACTGGCGCGTCTGCTTTTAAAACGTACGCTTTTATATGCAAAATGTTGTAAAACCGAAGCCTGAACGGTAATATGATAGAAACAGAATGCTAACTTATATTCTTTTGCCAAGGTATATCTTTTTTTTTATACTACAAAGGTGGCAAACAGGCATACGGCCCGCCTGATGGTAAACCGCTACCGTAGCCTATGAACGCCTGCAATACCATAGGCATCACAAGCGCGTTGCCGACCTTGAACCCCTCTACCCCAAGGAGATCTGGAAACCCTACTCATCGCAGAAACACAACACTAGGTCTTCTGTAGGGTGGAGGTATTCCACCAGTCGGGCTGCCCCAAGTAGAGAGAAATCTCCAAATAAATTTTTCTGTGCCCTACCTCTCTTATACCTAGCGTACATCGGTAGAAGGTGGTGAACCTCACAGAAAGGTATGAATGAAGCAATGATTGTAGTATGCAAACAAAAAGCATATTGATGCCAAGTCAGGTACTAAAATAAAATAATTGTAGTATAATATTCTGAAAATTTGACTTATATTTTCGAATTTCGAATCGCGACCACCATGCACCAGGTGTAACACCCGTCATACAAACAACACCCAAAAGCGTGTTTATAGGTCGCCACAACATCGAAGAATTTGAGTTTAAATTTTATAATAGGCTTGAGCTTTCAATAAAATAAATTATTTTGATGGAACAATAAAGTGATGAAAAAACATTTTGAATTGCGCAATTATTACTCTTAAGTTAGGTCTGTCCCCAAGCATTTACTATCGTGTTCGGTGTGTCCAGTTTGCGTGTTTGGGAAGCCACAATTATTTATTTATTAAATTACAGGATTTTGGATATTTGGATTGAGATTACACAGACATTTAGACTTGTATTTTAACATATTTTCTCAGTTTTATAAGATATAGGTGTTCGTCCCAATGCATGCGAGAGTGAATTAATGTGGGATAAGCAAAGAGAGATAAAAGGCCATGATTCGATCAGTTTGGTTGTACAGTTTTAAGCGTATGCTTTTTTGTTTCGGTGTAAGAATCGTAGTATATATTTGTTATATTAATTGTTTGTTATGTTTGATATTGTAGTGTGCTTACCATCAGGCAAAGTGCCGTCAAGCTACTATAAAAAAGTTATTAATATTCATTCAGCAATGGCTCCGATCTACAAGTAACGTCATAATATTATTATTAATGAAAGAAAATTAAAAGTTACGACACTGTTTCCCTTTATAATACAAGGCATGATGTATACGCAGCTACGTAATACACGTTTGAGGTTACAAGAAACTTTGTAAATATGTAAAACGGGTAGAATTATTTTGTTTATTCAACGGAAAACATTCTAATATTCCTTTTTAGGCTGTGGTTGACAGGGTAATGAAGAAACTTTACGAAAATGCTTTGAAATAGCAGTCAATTGTTTCAACAAAATCTGTGTAAATCAATTTTCGCAAACGGTATATGGTAAATGAAAAAAAAAACTTTTATAGCATGTAGCTTGGGTATTTTCAATAGCTGTCTCTGACTGAAAATTCTGAAGTTGAATATTTGTCACCAAGGTACTTTTTATAGCAGTAGGTCGGCAAAGTGACAGCACTGTGTCTGATGGTGGACAGTACAATACAAACTCAACGGTAACCACCGAGTGACCGCGGCATTCAGTTACTGGTCATCGCTGTCATGCCGACCTGCAAGCCTTTCAGCAGCTGGATATGCTGATCCCGTTACGCGTCAAATCAAAAGAGAGTTACTGCGATGGGCTTATCACCATGAGCCTGAAGAACTTGGAAAGCGATACGCCTACATAAGTGCAGGGACACGGTATCGAATAAAAATTATAGATACTGTACTCATGAATACTATCGAAAGAAAAGTATGTACTCATGAAAGTATTGAAAGACAATTATCGGAACTTTTTTAAATTATTCGATTATTTTCTATATAATTTTCAAAAAATATTTAGCATTCACGTTATCAAAATACTGGCAAATTAAATTTTTGGAAGCCTGCATTACGTTGATTTAGTTATGCGGTGAAATTGATAATTTGTACGAAATAAAAACGAAACGGTCACCACACACCAAATGATGAATAAAATAAAACCACTGAGATACTAGGGATGCGAAATAAAAGGAATTTTAAATGAACGAACGAGACGTTGGCTTAGAGAAGTAAATGTTTTCATTCGCTCGCTCGCTAGCCGCAGACTATAAAGAGAATTAAATATTGAAGCTTCAAGTAATTTGTAGCAATGATGGCTCAGTGGTAGCGTGTACGGACATCGCGTCGATCGACGCGAGTTCGAATCCCTGGAAGGAGTCTGAGCTTTCGGTGAAAAAAAAAAACATCGTGATGAAACCACAGCATGGTGGTAAAGCTTTTTCTAATGCCCACCTGGCTAGCTATGAAACCCTCAAATTGATAATCTGTCGCCAAGCACCAATAGGTGTGTTCCGGCAGCTGCACTTGAGAGCCAGTCTTCTACTAGGTTTAACATGCCACCATATTGGGCTACATTGTCACTTAAGACCAGGTAAGATTGTGGCCACAAAGCTAAACCTATAATGATAAGAAAAACACCAAAGACAAATGAAAACTTATATACTAGTTTCAAGAGGCGGAACTTCATACAACCGTTTTCAAAGGATTGTTAACTTTCTAGTCCCAACCATATAAAAAATGAATGCTACCAATGTACAGAATAAAAACTGTAGGACAAAATGTCAGCAAAAGTAATCTCCAATATCATATCGGTATTTCGTATTTCATCGATATTTGATACAATATGGGTTCCAGGAGAGTGCTTATTAATTACAAAAAAAAAAAATGTTTGTTGATAATGTAATGTTTTTTTTTTGTTATTTATGTTAATATAATAATAAGTAATTAGTAAAATATTATAGTAATAGTGTGATAGAGTGAATACGATATTTTGTCTCGAGATTAGTACTCGATATCTTTCAAAATGTACTCATATAAGTAAAAGTATCAAGTTAAAAACATTGAGTTCCAAAGTATCGGTATCGAAAGAAAGTACTCGATACCAATAAATACCGATACTTTTTCTGTGTCCCTATGTATGTGTGCCACTATGGCGGTATAAGGAGGTCGTGATTCAGTCGGACACGTTTGTCGTGTCCTACACTATTTGTGTTTCATGGCAAATACATTTGAGAACTAAATTTCTATCTAAGCGTAATGCTAATAATTGTATAAGAAAAATATCGAATAATAATTATGAAACCAAAGTTTCAGGGCACTTGATAAGAACTGTCTTACCTTCGTCTACCGTAAGATTCCGTGAACTATTGTGGATCGGATTACTTTGCTCGTGAGGTCAGGACGGGTGAAGTAATTGAAGTCCATAACAGAATATGTCAGCTTTTATATCTATTTATATTGGGTGGGGGTAGATACTGTCCTGAGTAAAGGTATAAATAATTGAAGACCGATAGTTCACTGCTTCAGTAGAAAAATTTATTTGTGAGACAGGTAGAACCGCGGTATTTGTAAGCCGGGATAAAGCTGGTCATTGTTAATTTATTTTCTTAGTTCCTTAGTCATGACTCTATGCATTTACTAGACATTGTCATGATTTTGGAACGAAAGCACTACCAGAACATCGTAGTTAATTAAAGTGAGGGATGAGTGAGCGTGGAAATGTCCCCACTACTCGCACTAACATCGTTCTACTGTAGAGTAAGCGGGATAGATATACTGAGATGTATTGTGTAATTTCATTTATAATAAATACCAACTTTTGCCCGCGGCTTCGTCTGCGTGTACTTCAGAATTGGGTCTTTACCTAGATAAAAAGTATCCTATGTGTTAATCCTGGTTATAAACTGTCTGTGTACTAAATTTCATTCAAATCCGTTCAGCCATTTTTGTGTGATTGAGTAACAAACAATTAAACTCACTTTCGCATTTATAATATTAGTAAGGGTATTATTTTATAAGAAAATGTAAAATGATTTGGTATGTTAGTTTCATTTAATTAAATTATTATAACGCAGACCCGTCTGCTTTCTTATTAAACGAAGTGAATATTAATTTCTTGAGTACAAGCTTGACATTATTATAGTTGAGATAACTTCTCCGGTCGCACGCTGCAAGTAACTGTATGACGTTTAGCAAAAAATGTCAATTACTTGGTTTCGACTTTTCCAGCAGCAAACTAATAAGTACAACTTTTAGAACCGGATAGTTAGTTCTAGAGATGACCTCCTACAAACTTACCTAGTAACAAACTTTACCTCTTTATAATAAGTTAGTTGAATATTATGTAAATATTAACATTTTAAGTACTCGTATGAAGGTGGACGGATATAGCGGTAGTGAAGACTGAAGAAGGTATGTAGGGATTATGAGGAATTATACGTGCATAAAAGGTGTGGTCGTTTTGAAGAAAGGGCAGGTCAAGAGTATTCTAAACCGACGAGCATGCATGAAAATATTAATGAATGTTGAGGAAGCGAAAGTTGTATGTCAGGATCGTAGCAAGTGGAAGGACGTGGTCTCTGCCTACCCCGTTGGGAAAGAGGCGTGATTTATGTATGTATGTAAAAGGTGTGAATATTCAGTTGACAGCTGACAGAGTAGAGTGGAAATGGAAAATTAGTACCGACCTTACTTAAGTAGGGATAAGAAAAAGAATAGTAAGGGGCCCTTTTCCTGTTTTTTTTTTTGGCTAGGAAGGTTTTGACCTAATTGACGGATTATTCAATACATACATGCATGTTTTCCACTTTGGGACCTTTGAACTTGTTGCCTATTTACATAGCTGAGAGCCTTCTGTGCTTTTTTTTTTTTTTTTTTTTTTTTCTTCGAACTGACTACACTGTTAGCCTGAGGGGCCCTGGAGCCTTTACGGCTTTTACAGCTTTACCGGGCTTGGGGGCGAGCGCTTAGGGCACTCAGCCACGAAAGCTAAGCAACAACATCCGAGGGTGCCAAAGTGGCCGAACCTCGGCTCGGACTGTTGCGCGTATGCAATTAAGTCGCGTTCTGACTAATTCCCTATCCGTAATTCGATCTAAACTAACTATACATATATACATGTTTCTGCCCCCTGGGAGGAGGGAAGGAACATGTGTATGTGTATTTAGTGGTCTGAAATTTTTGTCTACTCTAACTAGGCAAAAAAAAAAAGAAAAAAAAGGTCCCTTACAGAACCTATGTACCTATGTGTGTTGTGCATGTGTGTATAATGCAGTGTCATGTATGGCTGTGAAAGCTAGTGATTGTAGAGTCACTTGTATCGCGCGAGCAGCTGCTTGTCTCAAGGGCTCCATGCCGATGGATCGGACCTAGGGGCCTTCTGTGCTCGCCCACAAGCCTGGTGAAGCTGTGAAGGCAACCTGGCCAACAGTATAGTTAGCCCGATAAAAATAGATAGTGAGTTTTTTTAATCTACCAGTGAACTAGCTGGTTTTGAGAAACTGTGGTCACGGACAGTTTTCACAACGTTAAAAGTTGTAACAAAGTTGTGACTTTGAGGAATATGATGTTTCAATTTCAAAATTTTCCATCTCGGGTTGTGTTTTAAAATGAACTCCAGGTCTTAGTGTACATGAGAAGACGATAATTATTAGGTTTTTTTATTAATTAAATGCATCGCCAGTGAAATTACAAAGTTTCACCTTTTTTATTTCGAATTAGCTGGCCCCGCAGACGTTGCTCTGACCTTTCTAAATAGTCAATAATTCGAGCACAGTGCCACCTATCCCGATATTATTTCCTGACAACTTTTCCAGGACCCTAACCAACCGTAAAGAATTAGGCATATACTTCGTTCGAATGCTGGGTTACAGTCTTCAAGTCTTGAGTTCATAAAATAACAAAAGTAGAATAAATCATTTTCAATTTACCTGGCAACATTTCAAACTTTTCTTTCCTTAAACTAGTAACACACACTCGAATTTGTTTCGATCGGACCACGAATTTGGTTATTTTTTTTATTTTATTGTTATAGGTTTGGCGTAGTGGCCACAATCTCACCTGATGTTAAGTAACGATGTGGCCCAAGATGGTAACACGCTAAACCTACTGGCTCTCAAGTGCAGCTGTCGGAACACACATATTGGTACTTGGCGATAGATTTTCTACTTGAGGGTGGTAGTTAGCCAGGTGGGCATTAGAAAATGCCCTACCACCATGCTATGGTTTCCTCACGATGATTTTCTTCACCGAAAGCTCAGACTCATTGCAGCGATTCGAACTCACGTCAATCGACGTGAACGACACACTATCACTGAGCCATCATTGCTTCATTGGTTCGCTTCCGAACCATATCTGACCGTCTGCAGAGTAGTCCTGCGAATATTATTATTATTAATTGAGTCCGCCTCGGTCCGCTAGTTTGCACATCGGATATGGTTTGCTCCGTACCGAATCCGGACGTGTGGATGGTTGGTCCGAATAAGCTACAACTAGTCGTGTTCAAAACCCCAAGAAGGACGGCCGCGTGTGCACTCATTTTATAACATGGAGGAAATAATTATTGAGCGCAATGTATTAATTGAAGTTTTTCAATTATACAAAGATTCTCTATTTGTAGGATACATCTCACGAGCTTTACCGCGAACGAGGTGCTGAAAGAGTGTTACTTAAAATCTGGAAAGGACGTCACCGTAGAAGAAATTAGATACCACAATTTATTACCAAATTAGATACTATCACCATCATTTTCGTGTCCTGAAGGCTTATGTGAATTAACTGTCAAATCCAGTCTTCTGTAGCGAGAATGGATTTGGTCCGCCGAACTAAATTCATTAATGTTTTATATTCGAATTATTACTGAGATTTTTTTAAAGAATTAATATAATCTTTCGAGCCTTTCTCAAGTGATGTACGCGCATCAACAAACTTTTATATCTACATTAATAAAATCTCTAATTCTGTCTATAAATGTAATTTCTGTCAGTTCTGCTGTTGGCGTGGCTATGCACAATGGATCAGGATTCGGGAAATAGGGCCATATGCATCGAAAGTCGGAATCTCGATCTGAATTTTTGTTTTATATGGTAAGCCAAAGTCACAGGCACAGCTAGTATGTAATAATATACCGAAAATTACTATCCTCAAAATCTCCTCATAAAACCAAGTCACTTATGACTCAGTTGACCATGATGAATACTTACAGATGAAAGAATTAAACAACCTCAGGCCCTTTAATTAATATCATTTTATTTACAGAATAGCAATACGTAAATAAACCATAGACAATGGTAAATGCAAAAATTACGAGGCCAGTTTAAAGAAAAAGAAATATATTTTTAAGTCATTTGGCTTTTTTATAAAGTTTACACCTTTTACCGAAGCTAAAAAACATAAGCAAACTTTATTTTCCTTGTTTCTCTGGTACCGATAGAAACGGAAATCTATCGTTTATTTTAAAAAAAGCCAGAAAAGGACTTCGCTTGTTAAGGTTGTATTCGAATCTGTAAGAACACGTGTTTATATACAAGCAGAACGTGACACCGTGACATTTAAATAATTAAAATTTGTTTTCGTTGTGACCATTCTGCATGCTAGTTGTGTTGTTTGCTTGTGTTTTCGTTCGAACACGTGTTCATAAATGTGGTTTCAAGAGCTCGCTTCAATTGCGTTATAAATTATCAAAATCAAACTAAATTTTATGTTTAAGTATGATGTTTGTGGTTAATTTAAATGGCACAAATAACTATCGATTCTTCAGTTATGTTTACGAGCTTCACTTGCACGCGGTAAATGAATAATTGCATAAATTCTGGTAATTACGTTTGTGGGTTGGTACGGTACTTATATTTTCGCGATTACCATACATACAGTAAATTTATTCTTACAAGGTTTTTAATACATACTCAATAGTATAAAGTAATACAGATATAAAACAATGATAAATATAGGGCAACAGATATCTGATACATGAATAGTTAAGTCCGTAGTACCTAGTCTGATTTAAATAAATTTCATTTTAATAATTATTTTCTGCTTATTTGATCTTGTCCAGAGTGAGGGATTATGCCGCGACTATACGCGACTATACCGCGCGAATTCATATGAGCGTCATGCCAGCAAAATACTTGAGCGCCCAGACCAATCTTATTCTTTTAGTCTAAGCTTGGGCGCTTTACATTTCATTCACAAACATATCGTGTGTTTAAAATTCGCTCGTAAATCGCGTGCACCGTGCAGTTGCTATACTCTCGTCGACTCGCGCACATAATGCGCCTAACCCGCGCAAGCCGAGATACCAGAAACTCCTTAGATACGACCAGTTAACGCACGTATTTCGAGTGAGTGTATCTATTTAGAGAAATGGTGCAGCAAAATTTAGTAAAAAAGTTAACCATCTAATAATTTTATAGACATAATAAAATAATTAAAAAATATATTCTCATGCTGTTTTAAACTTGGATAATAAGTTATAAACATACAATAATTTATAAAACGTTATTGCAAATATCCCATGTGTAATTCTGTAGTAAAGAGCGGGATGTACTAAGTACTTTCTATCTTCTTTTCGTTTGTAACAAGTTAATTTAATATCAAACAAGTTTTTTACAAACGTGTTTGAAACTAAACATAGTACATAACATATACATTACAATATACTGATAAAAAATATCACTATTAGATGTTCCAGTTCTAGATCAAATCTTCCAAAATTGCAAGAGGCATTTCTCTTACTATCTGTTATTATTTCGTTGTATCTACACACATACATGCTGGTTTGTTTCCTAGAACAATGGAAATTGAAATTCAATGCGTTTCAATCAATCCGCTCGTATATAAAAATTAAACAAAGTTACTTCGTTAATATATGTTTATGCATACTTTCAGGTTCTTCTTCATTTTCGCAAACTATCTTCGCTATTAAAGATTATTGCGGTAATTATAATGTGTATAACTTTCAATTTATTTATCTGTTTATTTCTTTTAATACTAGCGACCCGCCCCGGCTTCGCACGGGTGCAATGTAGATACTAATATGGGCAGTGTGAGATAAATATACTATCAATTTAAAATATTAAACGTTCTTTTTTTATTTAATGAACGAAGGTATAAGGTATGAATAAGGCTTTGCAATAAAACCTCCTAAACTTGCAAATAACAAAGACAACTCTAAAGAAACCAAGCACAAGCAATTTTCTGTTGTTCAATAAAATTACAAAGATAAACAGACAGACAACCCTCAGCTGAGTTTCGCTGTGAAAGTTCCAAGATGACAAGATTTCAAAATTATTGTTCGAGTTAATGCGACGCGACGAAAGCTTTTTACTTGAACGAAATCAAATAAATTGTATTTCATTTAGGCACAGACAATACAAGGCAGACAGACATGACAATACCGAGATTAAGTAAATGGCTACGCTATATAAGATCATAAATACGTTATAATCCAAAGATATCGTTGGATTACTAGGAATAATAACGCTATTTCACTGCACTGAGGTTCCGGGACCACACTGTGTTTTCAATTATACTTTAAACTAGCTGTGCCCGCAGCTCCGCTCGCGTGCATCAATAAATTAATTAATAATTCACATATATTAGTTTAATTATTGAGTGAGAGTTTAAACTCTTAATTTGAACGTACAATTAAAACTTTGTCTTAAATATGCATTTTGAGCAATAAATTAGTACAAACACCATTAAAAAGCTTTCTGTCTTTAATATACCTTTTCACTCATTTAAAACATCCTTACAAAATATTATAGATAAAACTATTCTATTGAGCCTCAAAGGATTTAATAAAAAAGAAAATTTATGTTATAAAAAGCAAATAAAAGTATAATATGTAATGCCCGGCGTGCCCTGCATGGCTTAAGATGGCCTTGCCTAATATATATATATAGATGTATATATTTTAAGGTACCTACTAAATTGTTTCCAATTTATTACAAAATGTTTTGGTCGTAAGTAAAAGTAACACAGATATATCACAATTCATCTATCTCGTTTACACTTTAACAGAATTATGTTAGTGCGAGTAGAAGAGTAAGAGTTACTGGGGTTTCACACTTATCGTATTTTATATCAATTAGACACTTGGAATATTTATTATGACATCTGAACGTATTTATTTGAACCTAAGATCTATTAAGGTCACCCAGATGTCTTGCAAACTGTTGAATTCTTTTGTTTAACATTAAAATAAAGGTCTATCTATACACAAAGGCGTTTCTCAGCGTTACGCAGACAACGGGCCGTGTAAACCAATTAGTGTGGGAGATAGCGTTAATTACCGATTAAAACTTTATACAATGGGATCTTTATCGATACTGTTTTGTTATGTTTCCATCGTAAATCATATTTTAGCGGCTCTGTCAAGAATGACGGACAGTTCAGCGGCTATAAGTAAATTGATGTTGTATTTCTTCAGTTTTATATTGTTTGTCGAGTGTTTTTTGTATTATTTATCGCTTTAATCGCTTGGTATTGCACGCGGTATTGGTATTGGTCGCGAGTTCGATCCTTGCACATGACTCATTTTTGTGTGATGAGCATAATTGTCAATTATGTGTCTGTGTGTTCAGTATCAATATATGTATGGTATATAAGTTTAGTTTTCATGATAGAAGATTTGCTTAGTTTGGAAATAAATGACCATGTATGAAATAAATAAAAATATTGGTTAGGCTACTTCGAGTAGTTTCAGGCACGACTCGACTTTTTTTTGTGTTGTATTGTAATAAGATCTTATTTATTTATATCAATATATCTTTGTTTATATAGCTTTAAATAAATATTAAAATGTAATTACATTTCAGTATATGTATTTATGTGCCTGGCAGAATTTATTTCATATCTAACAATTTAAAGTAAAAAAAAAACTACGTAAAGTAAAAGGCTTATATAATATCCGCTTAAATGAATGTTTATGATGTTTATTAAACTACATTTAATTATTTGGTTTAAGGATAAAGTTTTTTATACAACTAAGGTGGTAGATAAGTATACGGTTAATCTAATGGTAATTTGGTTAGCGTTGCCTATGGATGCTTGTAATACCATAGATATCACTAGCGCGTTGCCGACCTTGAATCGTCCTACCCCAAGGAACTCTGGAAACCCTACTCACCATAATAACACAACACAAAGTCATTTGGCTGCGATCTTCTATAAGGTGGAGGTATTCCATCAGTAGACCAGCCCCAAAAATAGGGAAATCTTCAAAGAAATTTTTCAATGCCATACCTCTATTATTATCTGTTATATTTAAACCTAAAAATAATTATTATTTGAATATGTTATTTAAAAGTAATATCGACTATAATAATTAAAGATTGCCGGCAAATCAGCGTGAAAAAAACATTAGTCGCTTTCACGAGATTAGTTGAAGCCCTAAATCCTACACACAGTTTTAAATGAATAAAGAGATTTTTGGTGAAAGGAAATATTTGCGTTGAAATGTTTACTTTATACAAATAAGCTGACAAACAAGCTTACGGCCCGCCTGATGGTAAATAGTTAACGGAGACTATGGGCGCTTGTAACACCAGATGTATCACTAGCGAAATGCCGATCTTAAATCCCTCTTCCTTATGGAGCTCTGGAAACCCTACTCACCACAGTAACACAACACTAGGTTATTTGGGTGAAATCTTCTGTAGGGTGGAGGTATTCCTCCAGTCGGGCTGCTCCAAGTAGAGAGATATTTCCAAAGAGATGTCTTTATGCTCTACCCTCTTAAGGTTTTAAGGATGAAGTTATAACAATTTTTCATAAATTCTTGTAAGAGATAAATGGTTAAATCAATAGTTTAAGGAATTTACCAATTCTCGTCTGGAAACTGAAGATTTCTTTTAGAACCTACTCTCAAATGATATTGTATACGAAACCATAGCCACGCGGTAGCATCTATCTCAGCAAGAAAAAAGAAGTGTGCCTGTTCTTGTATTTGCCGTACTGTGAAAACCTGAAATCGCTTCCCAACTAGCGTGTTCCCTCCATTCAATGATATTAAGTTCTTTAAACGTGACGTAAAGAGGCTGTTCTACATTACATTACATTGCCGCCATTATAGCAACGACTACCAATACTATTTGTCATAGGCGTTCGCCGTTCGTTTTGGATTGTACCGTACTTTCCATTAGGTACGGTGCAGTATTTTGCCGAGCTACTATAAAAACATAGAAGTCGAAGTAAATCAGACAGTGACAGTCCGTTGATAAAATTCTAACCATTCTGCTAACCCGAAACAGCGAGAAAAACATCGTAAGTATATATTCGGTACTTGAGAGTTGTTTAGCAATTAACAAATGAAACTTTTCTAAAGTTATGTTGAGGTATTTAATTTCCCTTGAAACCAAATACACTTTGAAAGAACAGTTCCTTTAAGTTTTGTAATATCTGGTATATTATATCTAACAAACCGCACGCGCTGTTACGTGACAATTACGCCCGAGGGAAACGCAACTACGGGCGTATTCGATAATCTGAATGTACATTTTTTTTGCAAACAAGTGTCGAGACGATTGTATATCAAAATAATAATTTATTTAAGTTAGGTTTATTTAAGTAAAACAGTGTATTTGATTCTTACTAAGAGCTTGAGCTTTCAGCGTAGGAAAACGCCTCGATGCAGGTAGGTTGTGTAGGTCAATTATCCATATGAATAAAGTACATATGTTACTAAATAATATTACAAAGCTTAAAATATTGTTTGTTTGAAGAACAGAGGGAACTACCAGTCAGATTTCATGATTTTTTGCATTTAATAGACAATTTGAATTTTCAAAGAATTATTTTTTATTGTTATAGGTTTGGCGTAGTGGCCACAATCTCAACCGATGTTACGTGATAATAGATGGGGCCTTAAGGGCCTTTGATCAGAATAAATGAAAAGTAAAATGTGTTTTATCGAAAAAAATGACCTTTCACTAATCTCTCCAAAGTGTGCGTATATAAGGGTGAAATCTATAGAGTTTACTCAAATTTATCTGAGTTTTAGCTTAGCTCAGACTTCGCCAGGTATTTACTTAGCATAATCTTAAAATCCTAATTTACAGTCCAGTTACGCATAACTCATGTTTTTTTTTTATCGTTATAAGTTTGGCGTAGTGGCCACTATCTCACCTGATGTTAAGTGACGATGTGGCCCAAGATGATAACACGCTAAACCTAGTGGAGACTGGCTCTCAAGTGCAGCTGTCGGAACACACCTATTGGTGCTTTACGACAGATTTTCAACTTGAGGGTGGTAGCTAGCCAGACGGGCATTAGAAAATGCCCTACCACCATGCTATGGTTTCCTCACAATGTTTTGATTCACCGAAAGCTTAGGCTCATTGCAGGGATTCGAACTCACGTCGATCGACGCGAAGTCGTACACGCTACCACTGAGCCATCATTGCTTCAAATCGAGGAAAGTTATAATAGGCTATATAACTTCACACTAATACGACTCTAAAGAGTGGAGCAGTAACTATGAATGTATATCTAATTAATGTAACACGGATAAAACCGTGGGGCACTGCTAGTGATTCGATATAAAAAATGTTGTGTCTAAATGCATCACCCTGCTGAATGTAAGCTGAGAATAACTAACATAACATAAAACTATTTACTTTGGACTTCTGCAAACTAATGCCTTTGCACCGGCCAAATAACCGGTACAAGGATGGTATAGAGCCTGGGTTAAAGTATTAATAATTTAGACGCCTTGGGTTCTGAGTGTACTGTTATACGTGGTAGCCGATTCACCCATCCTATAGCAAAAATTAAGCATCAAAGCCCACTCATCTGGGCATCTATTATTGATTTATTATATGTTAATGCGAAACCTCCTTGAAGTATATTATTAAGAAATATACTTGACTGGAGGAAGTGAGTTGGTAGAGTCTATGGACGATGATTACACGGTGAGGTGCTTCCTTGTTCGCTCAGCATTATACGAAGCTAAGTATATATATTATTTTGTAATGTATTTCTGATGGTTCTTGGTGAAATCTTGTCTTACTTGAATGTTAATTATCACTGTGAAGTGATTGATTTAAAACAGCAACCTTAACGTTTCTTGCCAGTTCTTCTCTAAGGGAAAGTGCCTTCCGAACTGGTTCTAGCGTCATTTGAGATATTGAATATAATACATATTATCAATTACGTTGTATTATTTATATACCTAAAATAATTTTACTTAAACTTAACTTAACTTTAAATAACTCATATATATATATACAATAAAATTAAAAATGTAACACGCGCGTTCTTTGGGCGAGCTTATAGACAAATTTTATTACGATAACAAACCCTGACAGCCACGTACCTTTTAGCCCAAACAGCCTTGATGAATCAAACATTGACATATTCAATTCATATTATTAAAAAAAAATAACTTGAATAATTTTGTGAACGAAAACATATTCACATAAATATGTTTTCATATTGAACGAAGGCGCATACATGTAATTAGTACAGTCGACGGCTACAATTAAATAGCCATTAAAGCGACCGACTAAATTAATGTCAATATGATATTCTATTAAAAAACAATTATTCAACCGAAATCTTGCTTCTGTTAGCGTCATTCTCGAATTATTATTTTTATGAAAGGAAAGTAGGTATAGCGATTGCGTAAAGATGCTTATAGTAAATAATAATAATAATATATTAATAAAGGTAATATTTACGAACAGATAAGAATTATATAAAATTAAGTCTTCTTCTTGTTTTAGCGCCGCAGAAGCACTTGCCAGTGTCAATGTTTTTAAGCCTTCGTAGTATTTTTAATATTTAAAATTGGGTCTAACACGGTGACTCCCTTGTTAGAAATATCTAGGGAGTTTTTGTGGCAATTTAAAATGCATGTTTCCAGTTTATATTTATAATCCACTTCACGTATGCACAATGACCAAACTATATGATGCAAAATGAAACCAATATTGCATAATATAAGGTGAAAGAACATAAGTAAATTAATTAAAATAAAAACCATTACTTGGTGTCTCATGGCCAAAAACTCCCGAAGAGTGAAGTTTAATATAGATTTTAATAAACAAAACGTAACACAATGGGATACGATATTATTTAAAAATATCACAATACATCGAGAGGTAATCTCATATTATTATTTCCAAGCCCGGGTGAAAATGTAAAAGCTGTCTGGGGTTTCAGGGCCCTTTCGGCTAAATGTGTAATCAGATCGAGGAAAAACTTATTATATGTCGTTACAAAAGTATTAAGATTATGTCATTCATAATGCTTTACTGTTTGTTGCAATGCTGAGAAAACAGGTCCAAAATAAATTCATTAGAACCTGATTTTGAAATAGTATAGTTATTCAAATCATATAGTATCGCAAATTACAATAACATTATTATTATTCTTTAAAAAAAGAAGCCATCAAAAAAAACTAAAGCCGTAGCATATAGTTATCTGTAACTCACCACAAACAGGACTATAGTTCAGAGGTCACGATACAGAAAAGTAATTACTTTTATGAACTATTCTGTAACGGTTAGGTGGAAACTGAACTGCGCGAACTCTAGTACTTATCGGCAGAATACAAAGAGGTGATGCTTCCGCAGTCGAATCTCAAGCAGGTTCTACCACTATTCCAGAGTTACTTATTCACTTTTTCTCTACGCTCGGTAAATTGCATGTGCATATAATTTTTATCTAATCTTCAGAGTTCAAACAACCCTCTAACAAGATGGTGGCTCCATTGTTTGAAGTGACCAGGGAGTTTTTGTGACATTTATAATCCAATTCACTTGTGCACAATAAACAAACTAATGTACGGCAAAATTACATATGTATATAATATTAAATAAGAACCACCACATAACAGATTAAAATCACGTTAAAATCGTATATATACACAGTATACACCCAACTCAGTATGTACTGGCTAATAAAAAAACGAGGCGGCACAGCAATGCGAGATACTATGACTCGAATGATTTTCAACATATGCGTTAAATCACGATACAGTTAGGCGGTATCACGCAGGACGGGTAGAGAATTTGAACTTGGGTGAGTCCAGTCTGTCAGTCTGGCATATCAGTACGTTATGTCAATCAGGACGAAAGCCTTCTAAGGCATCAAAGCTGTTATAAAAACAATATAATTCACGTAAAATTTTAAAAATGTTTTATTTACAGTGAGTATTGTTCGTTTTCTTTATCGGATCTAAATGTGGCATCTGATTGGCACCCAATATCGAACGATTTTGACATTTAAAATGATTTTTAATGTTTGTTCAAAAATTAGAATATATGAAGTGTTGTTTTTTATTTGTACATAAAAATCTAATAATATTATTGTCATGTCTCTACCTCATGCCAAATTTATAGATACAGTAATTTCAACTTCGCTTTGACCTATCTCCTGTCTAGACTAGTTCTTTTATATATAATTAACATAAATTCATAATTTACATGGATTTCGGGTCTGCACTCAAAGACACTCAACATCCAAATGAGATCTAATTATCTTTGAGTTTACTAAAGGTTCTACTGAAATTTAATAAGAGTATGGAAAATAAAAGTTTAAAAATCATATTCTAATCTTCTTTCGTTTTTTATGCGAGTGTCAGATTGTTAAGTGTTTTTCTTCTTCTTCTTTTTCTTAACTTACCGCTCTTCTTTATTGAAGACCATTACTGCCATTATCGAGTGTATATGATTTCCAGTGTTATGACGAATTGTGTATCTTAACAAGACGATCGCTCCCTTGTTAGAACTTTCTAGAGAGCTTTTGTGTCATCTCAGAATTCATGATCCATGTTATTATTTCCAATTCACTTCACTTGTGCACAATAACGAAACTTTATTATGCATAACGCAACTTGTATTAGACAATATAGGGACAAATACATGACAGTTTGAGATCCCGCCAAAAACTCTTCTTCTACTTAATGGCAACGTTTACATATTGTACACAATTACGCCAATGTCACGTGGATAGAATATTTTTCTAATCTTCGTAATCGAGTGAAAGCAACGCTTAAACAAAATGGCGGCTTTCTTGTTAAAACAGTCCGGGGATTTTTTATGGCAACTTAAAATTCATACTATACCACGCAAAACGTCGCCTATGTTACATAATATAAGACCATATGTTTATGAATTACAAATAAAAACCAGAACGCGAAAGATCAAGTTACATATTACGTTTATCATATGTCCAAATGTACAATTTTTTCACTTGGCAACCCCAGTCGATAATTTATTTATTTATTTTAAGCAACCAACAAGACATACAATTCACCAAAAAAAAAAGAATACAAAACATGATTAACTTAGAATCTAAGCGTTGCCTTGGGTTGATTACATATGTTTCAAAACATGGTCTCTATTGTAACATTTGTAACTTTGGCCAAATACGTCTATGTTGGGATCTTTGCTTATGCTGTTGTATTGTTTTTGGATTCTATTCACTCAGAGGAAGTGCCCCAGATTACTTTTAAAGGTTTTAAGTTTAAATGTTACATATGCTGTTTTTCTGGGTAATTTATAAGGAGTGTTAGGGTTTATTTGATTTAACAAATGAGGACAGTCTAGCATTCCATTTACTAGCTTGTATATAAGAATGTATAGCCTAACAATAGCCTACGGTCCTCCAAGGAATTTATTTCAAAGTTTTTAAGACGCTTCTGGTAATGTTTCAGAGTTTCGGCCATGTTGCACTGGTAGACTGCATAACAATAATCTTTTTTGTACACTTTCGAGACGAATCTTATGTACATAGTAAAATATGCAGAAAGAAGATGGTGAAACGTATAATCGGCCTGACATAGACCGTGGATTTAAATACTAGTTTATGTAGATTTACCGGTAAAACTGGTTCTTAATTACAATGAAATGTAGTTTTTGCTTGTATTTATTGTCTAATTGTTTGTTCGTTCATTTAACATAGTATCTCTCCACCTACATGTTTTAATAAACCACTTATTAAAATGAAAAATTATTAACGTTATTGGTAATATTAAACATTAACTGTGAAAACTAAATGTGGTTCATTCAACTTAGGCTCTGAGAAGATGTCAAATCTACTCAAAATATGTCCCCCCGAACCAGTTCCGAGATCCAGTTCTCGACGTATGCAAAATATAAAAACACTATTTTTCCAAAATTTCTAAATAAGATGTTAACAGTTTTTTTTTGGCAACACAATGCCTGGTATTTTTATTTAGTTACAGCCACGGCCCACTGCCACCTGTTTAAATTAGAGCTTGTCAATATTTTAGCATAATTTTTTTTACTGTAAAATATTAAGGTATTGAAATGTACAGAAATAATTACTCCAGACATCACAACCATTCACATAATGATCTAAATAAAACTAACCTAAGTAATGCCATTTGGAGAGTAAAATTCACTTTACTTTGTCTTTAAACTACAGATTTATAGTACTAACAATCTCTGAGCTAAGCTGCGGACAGACAGACAGACATAGCGAAAATAAAGGTTCCTTTTAACTCCAGAACCCTAAAAACACTACTTCAAGCTCACATTTTAATCTAGCTACTTATTAATATACCTTATAACATGTACAATGAAAAAGCTGCGGCGTCAGTACTAGAATAAAAGTTTAATTTAGCACTCATATTTTTGTGATCGGAGATGCTTTTGAAATATAAGGTGAGCGCAGACGCAGCGAATGCTAGTTGTACAACAAGTTTCATAAAATCAGTTGTGACCGCCTCATGACCCTGGCTGTATGTTGCATGTTCAACTTGATTTTAAATACAACACTGTGTTTATTATATAAAACTATTCTAAGTATATGTTTTTGTTAAAAAACTGAGTAAGTACTATTCATTTAAATATTGTATGTCCACAAATGTTACTTATATAATTTCGAGGCATAACTCACATGCGGCAATTTGAATCGTAAATAAAATATGTCGGAGTTGCGCCTGCAAAATCAACTATGTAAAACAAATACATGAAAATATCCAAATTTAATATGAAAATATCCAAAATTCATACTTAAAAGTCATTGTTTAAGTTTAGTTAGATAGTATTGTCGAATTATATTTTTGATTCTAAAAATATGCAAATATCTAGAGAAACTTTTACGACAATATTTTTATTGTCCGGCCGTTATTATTTACCAGGCTATCATAAAAATGCCGGTGACACAGAACTCGGTAACTTAGTTAATGTTTTAAGTACCTACGTACTTAAGTGTGACCGGTACAAGCCAACCGAATTACCGATAAGATAAGCATAATAATATGTATATTGGGTTTTGCGTGACTGGTCGCCGCCACACCGCACGCAACCTCGATAACTCAGTTAATACGGAAATATAACAGAATTTTTTAAAAGTAAAGTAAATTGTTCACCTTCGAATGTAATTTTTAATAATAATTCTGGTTTCCTTGTAATTTGAAAAGCGCCAACCCTCAAGAAACGAGAATTAATCGACTCTCGTGAGCGTTGTTTCATAGAATAAAACAAAATGTACACACGCAAGCTAAAATGCTAAATGAAAAAACGTTTGAACAATAACACATTTTTTTATAAATACAAGTTTGTACATAAAAATGCTTAATATTTTATATACTCGTGTTAAATTCGCCAACGCGTTCGTGTAGCCCTATGGTTGTTCGACTTCCTGTATACACTTCCTTTCCTATAGCTCGCCAGATTGCTTGAAGTTCATAGTTACTGCTCCACTCCTTAGAGACATAGCGTGGAGTTATGTAGTCTTTACTATTTCTCGTGAATAAAGCTATCATATACAAAAAGATTTTATTGAATCCGACTGGTAGTTCCAGAGATAGATAGCGCTTTTAAACAAACAAAAACTCATCAGCTTTATTATTTTAGTATAGAACCCCAGTAAAATAACCATGAAAACGGTCGTGTCGTTTCTGAGAAAATCGCTCACATACAAAAATACCAGGAAAACAGAGAACCATCTTTTTTATTTATACATTGAAAATTACACTATTTAGCCACCTATAAATTAATGTTGTTCATGAAATGAGGTTAGCTGGTAGAAACATATCATGCAATAAGGTTATTCATTCTACTATTTATATTTCTGTAAAAAATAATCTTTAAATAATCTTTACTAATATTGTAAAGAGGTAAGAGTTTATATGTTTTTAGGAAGTACTGATCCGATTCTGAACATTAATTATTTCAGTGATGATAGGAAGCGTTGTTTATTTTTTCAAACTGTGTATTGAATACAAAGTCACGGACTGTTACTAAATTATTATTTATTTAAAAATAATTTCATTTTTCGCCAAAACTCATCTCACGTACAAATAACAGGAGAACAGAAATTGTAAGGATGTTCGTTCAGGACGATTCATTCATGAATAAAACAGCGCATAGCTCGTGACTGTTAGAAATTCATGAATTCCGGATAATTTCCTTGTTCCGGATTATCTTTGTACGAGCGTCACGCTTTACCCGTAGTTACACTGGTAGAAAGAATAGCTGGTGCGTGAAATGAAACTCACATTACTTTATTGATTATATACAAATATATAAAATCAATTGTTCACTTAATTTGTAGTATCCGGGCGGAACGAGCTTTGCAAAAACACGCCTGTAAAACATAACAAATAAAACATTTTCTATACTTACATAAAATAAAGTATGACGTTGTTTCATTAGCATTATAATTAATAATTTACTGATATCAAACGTCACTGTGTGCGTGAGCCGTGCACGTGTAGTAGTAAGATTCTATACCTCAAATTGAAATGCGTTACAATGAGAGCGCGTCCTTAATTTGTAATATCTGAGCGGAACGAGTTTTGCAAAAAACACCTCAGTAAAACTTAACAAATAAAACTTTTTTTAAAATATAAAAACCTTCATCCTAATGTTTAGAGCCATTTTCGTCAAACCAATCACATTAAATTTATATATAATATAGTAACTATATTGCTGTACCCGCGTTTTGACCGTGAACAAAAACACTGAAATCTACAAACTTTCATGATGATTAGTTAGTTTATCAATCTCAAATTATAATAAACCTACTTACCTAATTATAATAAAAGTAGTCTAAGTTATTCCTTATAACAACAACTATCTGCCAGTGAAATTCCGCCAAAATCGGTCCAACCATTTTGGAGATTACCCGGAACAAAGTCACAGACGTACAGACAAAAATTTAAAAAATGGTTTTTTATGTACCTGCCTTTTTTTTTTTTTTTTTTTTTTCGAACTGACTATACTGTTAGCCTTAGGGGCCCTGGAGCCTTTACGGCTTTTACAGCTTTACCGGGCTTGGGGGCGAGCGCTTAGGGCACTCAGCCACGAAAGCTAAGCAACAACATCCGAGGGTGCCAAAGTGGCCGAACCTCGGCTCGGACTGTTGCGCGTATGCAATTAAGTCGCGATCTGACTAATCCCTATCCGTAATTCGATCTAAACTAACTATACATATATACATGTTTCTGCCCCCTGGGAGGAGGGAAGGAACATGTGTATGTGTATTTAGTGGTCTGAAATGTACCTGCCGTGTAAAGGTACTTTCATATGCATTTAGTAAAACCTGTTATTTTGGCATTACAAACAGAGACTTCAATGTTATTATATGTATAGATAATAAGAATTTCTCTGTTAATAGTATTAGATAATAATAAACCGCCATCTTTAAACATGTTTCTGCATCAAAGTTTGCGTATTTGTTGTAACAGATGGCGCGATCGTCTCTCGTTAGACGGTGGGAGTGCGGTCAACGACATGTCTTTCTTTAAAAGGCTTTACACACAACACAAACGGTATTTCAATTTATATAATATGAAAGTAGAAAACGTTAAGTAAACAAACACCCGTAATGGTAACCAATTTAACGCCTCATATACATATATAAATAAGTATGTAATCTATACGAATTTCTTAAAAAAAAAAAAATCATAATATCATAATAAAAATTCAAGTATAGTAAAGCTTAACTTAATCCGGATAGTGTTAATAATGTTTCAGTTAAATAAAATATTCAAAACTACTACGATGTCGTTGGTAACGGAATAGCTTTAGGATTAGACTTCTTTATATGTTAAAATAATTTGCTAAGGTATTAAATAATAGTTATATGTCATTTTTATACTAAAATGGTGGCAAACAAACATACGGCCCGCCTGATGGAAAACGGCTACCTGAACCTATGGACGCTTGTCATATGATAAATATTACTAGCGCGTTGTCAACAGTGAACCTCCCTACCCCAAGGAGCTCTGGAAACCTTACTCACCGCAGGAATACAACACACATGATACATACATTTGGCTACGGTTTTCTGTAGGGTGGAGGTACTTCACCATTCGTACTGCCTCAAGTAGAGACAAATCTCTAAAGATATTCCTGTGTGCCCTTCCTCTCATATATATAAATTTTTAAAAGGGTACAATAAATAAATTCAAAAATAGTAAAGTCGATGCGTAGTAAAAAGTGAATTTCTAGTCGCCTTCAAATTTGCTTATACAATTTCAGTAAGGCAGCAGACACCATTTTACCAAAAACGTACCTAACTAGATTACGAAGGACATCCCAACTTTCACAGTGACATACAATTGAATAAAAGACTTCCAGGAAGATAAAAATTATTTCGAATTTAACCAAACAAATATCAATTCCTATTTTTCTTTTTCCTACTATGGCAACTACTTAATCTTTATTCAAGATTATTCCAACCATTATTGAGTTGGTGATGATTACATTGTACTAACAAAATAGGGATCCCTTTGTTAGATGGAACATTTTAGGGAGTTTTTTGAAATCTCAGTATTTATGGTCTATGTAAATATTTATAATCCACTTCACTTATGTATAATAACAAGTTAAATTATGGAAAATGCCACCTATATTACACAATACAGGATCAAATGATTGAATGAAAAATATAAAAAAAAAACCACTAGATGATAGACCATGATATCGAAAAATATTGTTTTGATAAATGAACAAGCTCCTTTATAGTTTCAATTCTTTTATAGGTAATATCCGAGATCAAGGATATTGCAAAAACTTGAAATGCCACAGATAAGTGAGAGAAACTCGCATACTTAATATAAACTGAAATGGTATAATCACCATTGTATAAAAAATGCACTTAACAGCAATATAAATACATTTTGCCGGTGGTTATCTTAGTTTATTTTTAACCTTAGTCCTTGCAAATGAGACTTAAGTCTAAGGATAACTACTATCCACAGCAAGTAACCAAATATGTATACTAATTAAACATGACACAGGACGTATCGAGGGTCACTATGACATAATTATTATTGGTGTGTGGCGGTGGTAACCTAGTAGAGCAGGAGTGCTTTTTACCGGAATTCGGTATGACTGGTTTTTACTCTATCTATGGTACATATAATAAAATTGAAGTGTCTGTTTGTAATGTCAAAATAATCGATTTTTACTAAATGCATAGGAAAGTATACACAATACCTACAACAAAAAACCCATTTTTTAAATTTTTGTCTATCGCTCTGTCTGTTCCCGATAATCTCCGAAACGGTTGGACCGATTTCGACGGGACTTTTACTCGCAGATAGCTGATGTTATAGGGCATAACTTAGGCTGCTTTGATTTTAGAAAAATAATTAGGGTGCCACACAAAAAATAAAGAACCTGTTTTAGTAGTCCACGCGAGCATCTGTCGACATTAGCCATCGATATTATGTCCTCGCTCCTTCTTGTATAATGTGCGTCGTTTATAACTGAGCATTACTCGGCCGAGATAATTAATTTTGTTATGCGCTCGCGAATGGTACATTTGTACTTGCATGTGTTGAATCCACTAGCTGGTTTTTCGATGCTGCGTACATATTATATAACCGACATAAAAGTCGCCGTTCCTTTTCAAAAACATTCCTGAGTAGCAGTTAATATCAGAAATACATTCCAGTTATATATCTATTTGTGCATCATATAAATTTTTGTAATGATATATGTAAATATAGTCAAAGATCAACAGTGATCGTTAAGGAGCGATGATCAGAGGTTTTTTTTTGTTTAATCACTGTTTAATCAATTGTTATTAACAGTTTTTTTATAGTAGTTCGGCACATTGACTGTAGTGTTCCTGGTGGTAAGAGGGAGACTAACTCTTAAGTGCAGCTGCCGGAGCATATCAATAGGTGCTTGGCAACAGATTCCTTACTTGGAAACGGTGACTAGCCATGCGGGCATTAGAAAATATCGTATCATCATCTAATTTTTTATCTTAACTTTGCCCTCCGAAACATCTTGGAAAATTTAATGTATGTTCGGAAAAATTTAGACAATTTAACACTTGTAAATGACAGGTACAATTTCAAAACTAGAAATAAATTTAAAATAGTCATTCCATCTTTTAGATTTAGTAAAAAAAAACCGTTTTTTAGATAATTGTGTTGTGTTCTACAATAAACTTCCTAAGCACGTTGCCGTATTGCCGAGTAATAAGTTTATGATTCAGATTAAGTGAGTTTTATTGTACGGCTCCGCTCGTGTGTACTACAGAATACTGTCGTACGAGCGCACGCGCGAATTGTTCTCAAAAATGCTTAATGTGGATGATCCTTATAAGATAGACTCTTTTGAAGGTATTATTAAAATCTACACAATTATGTACTGCATTAATTTAATATATCTCTTATGGTTTACTCAACGTAAGCCATTTAAGCGCCCCGAATGTGTCTTTTTTCCCGAATTTATTCACCATTAACGTGACTGCTTATTTCGTAAGTTACTTTATATATATATCACACGAACTGGCCAGATAGCATATCTGTGAATTAAACGATAAACATGTAAATTGGATTAGTTGTTTTCGCGTGAAAAGAACATAAACAGACAGAAATAGAGACGTTGAGTTTTATAATATGTATAGATAGAAGGTAGATTATGTATTTATATTTTGAATAAATGTGAACGAGAGTGTTGTCTGGAACTAACTCCCCTCTGTACATCTACTGAAAATGATAATAAATGTAATTGTGAACAATGCAAATCCTTGTAATTACAAATGATAATGCCAATGCCCCTTTCCAATGCCTCGGATGTTTTCTGAACGGGTGGTTGTGTTTTGGCATTCATAATCTCTTAGGTGCTAAATTGTATTAAATATTTTTTATTAAGATATACTTGTACATATGCACTTGTGCATATATTTTAAGGGGCAGCGAGTGTTCGATAAACACCGTCTACTAGTGGTAAGTGGTCTGTGAACCATTTCATTGACAAAACTACACTAAAAATTTTATGCTTCGTGTATTTAGTATCGGTAAGGCAGCAAACGCGAAACCGGTTCAACGGATACCGGCCTTGGATTCATTCGGCTAGATGTGGCAAAATTAACGAATACTAAACGCTTGACAGTGAGTTTTGTAAAACTATATTTCTTAACCGTCCTTATAGTAGAGATTTGTTGATTTTAAAACATAATCTCGGCTGAAGTTAAGTGACCATGTGGTCGAAGATGATAAGCCGAGACATAGAGTTGTTGAGAGCTCGAGTAATAGAGACATTTCTTTGGAGATTTCTCTCTACTGGTAAAGTTCCTCCACCCTACAGAAGATCGAAGCCAAATAACCTTGTGTTATTTTATTGCGATGAGTAGTTTTCCAGAGTCCTTGAGGTAGGGAGGTTCAAGGTTGGCTACGCTCTAGTAATTAATACCTGTGGTCTTATAAGCGTTTATAGGCTACGGTAGCCACTTACCTTCAGACTGGCCGTAAAGCTTTTGCCACCTTAATTGCTTAAAAATAGTTTTACCATAAAGTAGCTGAGAAATGGTGCAGAGATTATCGATAAGCGTTAACACAAAAGAAATTCGAACGGAATCAAAATAATGTTTACTTTGCTGCTAAAGGCTGTGACCTGTGACATCATTTGCTCTGATTGGTGTTTGACAAAACATGGCGGATTGTTAATATTTTGTGTTTTTTATTTTAATAGATATATGTTAATTTCGCTTTTAATATATCTATGAATACATTTTTTTTAATTCTTTTTAACTTTTTTCATTATTTAAAATTAATATTTAAGTGATTCTTTGTTACAGTCATCATGCTTAATTAGTGACTTATTATTTTTTGAATCGCATCAGTAGGACTACATCCAATCACACAAACCTAACAAAATGAATTACCACATTGAATTAATTTATGTGTATAAATAGATTAGCGGAATTGTTTCCCGCTCTGCTCCCACGCGCCATATTCTGTCCCACAATTTTTGTTGAAGTGAAACTTCTTATGCGACTTTTTTTTTCGATCTGACTATACTGTTAGCCTTAGGGGCCCTGGAGCCTTTACGGCTTTTACAGCTTTACCGGGCTTGGGGTATGCGACTTCCAACAAGGTTGCATTAAACGTTTAACGCTACCATGGAGGGGGTATGAAAGCACATTATCGGTCTCTCCTCTTTGTATGAGCCAGAGCGAGAGAGCAAATGTCGGTGTGTATGTATATTGCACACTGGTTAATATGTACTTGCTTGTATTTCAGCATTTAACTTTATTAGGTGTATTAATTCCAGAAACCGTTAAATTTCGATAAAGAAGTTTACGACCTTTGCCTTCCTCTGTCGCGTCGTATGTTATATACTCGTATGTAGATATGTAAACGTCATAAAATATTAACTTGAATGTATAACGCAGGGTAGCTTTTTGCGAGGACCCGATTGGCAAAGTAGTGTTTTTATTTTTAATTCCTGAATTTGTGTATACAGTAAATTTGGGGTCATTTTACCTGTTAACATTTATTTATTGTTCACAAGTGAAGTTTATTTTAAATAAGAACAGTGAAAAATGGTTTTCATTTGCTTCAAAAGCGTCTTATATTTTTTTTATACTTTACTAATTGAACTACGCTCAATACATACATACACAGTGTTTTAAATTCTGAAATACATAACAACTACAGGATATAATTAATTAAACTTAAATTGAATTAAAAAAAAATATAATGAAGACAGCGACACTGACAGTAGCGAATCCGACGGTGACGCAACGCTGGTGAAAAAAATCAAGCATCAGATTTGTGTTCCACTTAGACATGACAATTATAGCTATTTTAATATAACTACCTAGCAGTGAAATTACTTTTTAACACAACTATTTCGCAGGTGATAACTTAAAACCTGCTGCTATACTTGATTATAAGCGGGGGTGGTTAGTATGGCTAAATTCATTTCTGGCTGCTGCTAGTATCAAATATTCAAGCGAATACCCTTTTTAGGTGTTCCACTTATTCTATCCTCCATTCTATTATGGTATTCCTGAATCCATAATATTATACGAGAAATAACACACATATATTTTCCAATTATCATATCAAATTATTCATAGTATATAGGGAGTAACCTATTCCCTACTAAATTATTTTTCATTTCACATGACAATTACCACATGTCTAATTACATTTCATTCCATATAAAAAATAGCAGTGATAGAAATTCATTAACAATTATCGTATGACTACTTATTTTTCATTTCATATGGTTGCATAAAATGTTCCATGCTTAGTTTCGCTACAATAAACGCCAGTCGCATGAAGCTTGAAAATGAATGTACTTTAGACGCGTCTCGTTTCACAATTCGCCAGTTTACATTCGTATCGGGAAGTATCGGGAATGGATGATTTGTTTATGGTTCCAAATTCAATTTTTATTTGTTTTGTTGTTAGATTGGCGCAACTGTTTTTCATTTTCGCGCGGAGTTTGAGTTGCATCTGTCATTTAGATTAAATAGTGCTGTTTTAGTCAGTTTGTCTTAATTTTGCATCGCCAGTGGAATTTCGTGTTCGGATACACTGAAAATGCTACAGAACGATTACGGTGAAACGACTTTATCAAAAATACGAGCTTATGAGTGGTACAAAGCATTCAAAAGCGGTCGAGATATGCTGGAAGATTTGCCTAGCCCTGGTAGGCGATCAGCGTCTTCAACTGTAGTTAATTAACATCGCAAAAGTGAAGGAAAAAGTGATTGAAAATCCTCATTCAAGATTTGAGAGAGATAGCCGCTGATCTTTCTGTGTCTCATGAGTAGATCCGTATAATTTTAAATAATCACTTGGGTATGAAACACGTTGCCGCTCAGCTAGTGCCAAACTACCTGAATTTTCTTCAAAAACTCAATCGCATAAGAGTCGTTGATGACATGGTAGTCAATTCTCACCCATCATTCATGAAATGCATCATTACTGGTGAGGAGACGTGGGTTTACGAGTTTGACTAGCAAACAAGCCAACAAGCTTCGGAGTGGTGCCTTCCAACTGAACCGAAACTGAAAAATCACGCTAAAGTCAGTGAAAAGTCAGTCATGTTGACTGTTATCTTTCAATATCGCGGTGTTGTGTACTCGGAGTTCTTACTGGAAGATCAAACGGTAAATAAAGTATATTATTTGAGCGTTATGCGGTGTTTAAGAGAGCAAATTCGCCGAAAGAGGCCAGATTTGTGGAAAGAAAATTCTTGGATTTTGCACCACAATAATGCGCCTTCGCACAAGGCCATCAATGTGAATGAACTTTTGACGAAAAACTCAACAAATACCATCGAGCAACCATCTTATTCACTTGATATGGCTCCAGCCGACTTCTTTCTTTTTCCTAAACTCAAATTACCACTTCGTGGCACCCGTTTTCATTCGGTAGAAGACATAAAGGAGAATTCGCGACGAGAAATAAACTCAATTCCGGAAAAAGCGTTTAAAAAAATGTATTGATGATTGGATTATTTGTTGGCGTAAGTGTATCCTTACTGAAGGAGTATACTTTGAAGGCGATAAAATAAATTTGGATGAATAACTAACATTTTGTATATTATTGATCTTTACTTTCTTTTGAGTTGTATACACAGGTATTTAGAAATCTTTTGCCTTATTATTAACAAATAAAACTAACAAAGTTTTAGGTATTACAAATATCAAGAAAATAGTTCTGTGTGTTTAGATTAGACGGATTAGCGTAGCCCGCAAGTACACATAAACTAGTCAAATCATAAATTGTAATCATAATTATACTTTGAATTGACATGACCTTTTAATTAATGCGGATAATTGTAACAATGTTTAGAATGTCAACAGGAATTAGGTACACTATAGGGAATGTAAATATTGTTGTTATTCTGTAGATAAGACTAGTTGGCGCGCGCGGCTCCGCACACATTTATTACGCAGTAATTATTTTTATCTCGTAATTTCACTTTTGCTCATATTATTGACAATTCATATATCCTATCAATTGAGAAACGACATATACTACCCGTGTCAAAAGTTCATCAAAATCGGCTAAAAATTAATTAGATACATTTTTATAATTTCTAAAATTATTATTAAAAATTCTTATAGTCTATCAATTGACCAATAACACAAGCTTCCCGTATACAGAATTTCATAAGAATCGGTCAAGCTGTTTTTTGAGTTAAATCCGGACATAAAAACAACACAGATTTAAAAAGACGGACTTTAGTATATTATTATGAAAATTACAACGGTTACCATGGCAACGGTTTTCATAGCAAATGTCACAACAGTTGGTAGTTAGTAAAAATAATTAGTAAAAAAGATCAAAGTTTCTTAGACTACCACTTATACAATCATAGAACGCAAATTTCATCCTTTAATTTAATTTTGATGAAGAATTTTAAAAAGCATAATTTTTCAATTGGAGAATATATGTGGTTCATGTGTGGTTAATAATTATCATGAAAGGTATAAATACGAAAAAAAATGTTTTCTCCATACAAACTTTCAACCCTTATTTTACACCCTTAAATTATGATTTTTATAAATTGAAAATTATGTGTACTAAATTTCAGGTCAATAGATATATTATGTTTGCATAATTATAAGAAAATAGTTGTACATAAATTATTTTTACCAAACAAACTTTCAACCCCTTTTTATACATAATTTAATCTTAATTTTGGATAGATGCTGATACATGTGTTTCATTATTTTTATTAAAAGGTCTAAGTACATAATTTCAAGTTAAAAGACAATGTTTACGCCGCATGCAAACTTTCAACCCCCTTTTTTCACCCTTACACGCCTTTTCCCAAAATCCGTTCTTAGTCAGTGTCTACATCGTGAAAGGAGTAACTATGCTAAATTCCAAGTCAATCGGACCTATAGTTTCGGAGATCTCGTGATGAGTGATATTTCGCATTTATATATATATAGATATTATTTTATCTAGCAAAGAATACCAGATAAACGAAGCTTACCCATGTAATATTATATATTTTTTATTGTCGTATACCGTTGCCTTTCTAGATGGAAATCATAAGTAACGTATTGTTTTACGTCTACAGACAAAGAACGTCACTTAACATAAGCTATTTTTTTCCATTAAAACACTTGAAAAACGCCAGAATTGGTTTCTATTGTTACAGTTATCTGATACCTCGTATCTTGATAGAGCCAAAACACTTTATTTTAAACATCCTTTATCTTGAAGTTATTTACAATTAGGGCAGTGAAAACTGTGGGTTGCGACCCTCAGGGGTTTACCAAGTCTTACTTGGAGGGTTGCGGTAGCAAGCCAGCTAAATGAATAATAAAAATATAACGTTTTTGTGAGAAAACTGTACATATTTAATTTTTAATAAATTTTTGCATCGTGGATGATGTTTTAGATGTAAATAATCAAACCTTCTAGGCAATTGAAGCCTACTACTTTTGTTCTTACTTTTTAAGTGTAACATTTAAAAAAAACGTTACTTTACATAATTAGTTCATTTTACAGTTTTCAGGAGATATTCATCTTTTCTCTACATACAAAAGATGTAATATATAATATATGCTAATATATTCTATTTTAAGCATGCTGTCACCTGCTAAATGAGTTATGTCATTTATTTTTGGCCGTTTTTTTTTCTTGTAAACGGGTCCGCGAATTCATGAATATTGAAAACACATGTCACAATGCATCAGAGGCATTTATTTATTTTAATATCTTATCATTAAATGGAATATATATATATCATAATCCGTTTTGAAGACATCAAACGAATGTTATAGTTAGTATTAACGATAGCTTGGGGTTTGTTTGGCAGTGACCTCGGATAATTCTGATATCCGAAACACGAGCCGTTAGTCGACCTTTATAGGGTTTCCGAGCTCATTTATTGTTTACCTATAACCTAAATAAATTACTATCAGGTGAATTTATTATGTATTGATTATTGGCAACAGGTCAGAATGGCAATAAATAAGACTTACATATTTGAGTATAGTTTTGTTATACGGTAATTTTAAGTACGAATTAATAGTTTTCAAAAAAAATACTTTTAGAACAGCATGTATACAATAATCGGCAATGGAATAAAGCAAATGAAGGGTTTAGAGTGTACCTGTTCCAACTAACAATAGATGGTACATACTAATACATTTATAGGTCACTAGTTTTTTTACCGTTGTCTTGAAAAATGAAACGACTTGCCACCGCCATCTGTTGTAAGTTAGTTATACTAAAACAGAAACCTTCGCGGGCGTGCGTACATTAATTCACCCAAGTTTTATCGCATTAGGATCAATGGTTTAGGAACACATAGGGTACAAACAAAGAAATAAAAATTCATTTTAATATGGTTATCTGCTTAGAAATCTATGTATGTTTGTGGTCACATATGTTCCACCGTAGCTCCTAATCTACTCATCGGATTTTAATCTATAGGTATCAATCGGTTCGTTATTATGGTCCCGGTGATATAGGCTACCATCGATTTATAGGCCATATTTTACACGAACGGAATCAATATGATGGATGTTACGTCCACAAGTGTGGGTTTAAAAAAGTATATAAATAGAAATATATGGTAAATATAAATCACGTATTACAATATTAAAAATACATAAAATATAGCAAGCGACTGAAAAACAATTTTATACTATACTAGGTGTGCCCTCGGCTCCATTCACGTGAACTACTAAAAGGCTTATTGTTTTATTTGCGCGGTGCCCTATTTATTTTTCTAAAATTAAAGTAGCCTAAGTCACTCCTCATAACATCACCTATCTGCCAAACAGACGGATAAAAGACAAAAATTTTTAAAAATCGGATATTTATAGGCATTTAATAAAATGTGATATATTGACCATAAAAACAGACACTTCAATTTTATTATAAGTATATAGATATTTCAGCGTTTATGAATACGTTTTTTTACGCTTTACTAGCAAGCGCTATCTATGGGTAGTTTTGAATATCAATCGTGTGGCAAGGGTTAAAACGGAAAAGTTTAGAAGTTTAGTTTTAGTCGGAAAAACATTAATTTTCCTTTAATTATTGTAACATTTTTCCGTGGTCAGGTTACAGTTATTTATTTCAACATTTTTAGCTTATATACATTTACGCATGTAGATAGTCGGTGCTACTTAGAAATATATACATACTGTTATAAAGGAATTATTAAAATGTTATATATAACAAGTAGCAGTATTTGAATATAAGGTTCTTCATGAATATGCGTATAGTATAATTATGGAGTTTTTCTAAGTTTCCTATTATTTTTTATTGTAGTACATTGAATTGTAATAGTATTAGAAGTAGAATTGTATTATAGAAATAAAATTGGCTAAAGCTGCCTCCACTGTTCAATTATGCTTGACAACATGGAAGAGTACCTACGTTGCAGGCTAACAATGTCCACGGGTTGTCAATAATTCTTTGAACAGTGTTCGTGTATAGAGTTTTCTTACTGGAAAGGAATCCATTTGAACAATCTTTGCATCTTTCAAGATAGGAATACGGTCATTGTGTAAATAGAGAATTTGAATGAAGATTTAGTAAGATTTAGCGGCAGAATGCTCTGATAAATCTCCAAGTAGAATATTAATATTAGGAAACGGACAGTAACTGTCTCGATTAGGTGTTGCCACGCTATATCTCGTGCCGACAGGGTCAATTTTACAATGATTCAGTACTTTCGTTAAAGGAAAATTTCGTAATAAAACCATAGGCATTTATTCACGTTCGATTGTCCAGCTACCACACTCAAATTTAATGACTGTTCTGCATCTATCGGTGTGCTCCGGCAGCTGAACTTGAGAGCCAAATTCTCTAGTATTAGCGTGTTACCATGTTCATTCGTATAGTCACTTAACATTAAGTGTGAATGTATTCAAACGTTAAAGTATGAGAAGGTAGATGGCGTTAAAACAAATTCTTTGATAATATAAAAATAATATTTACAGCTAACAATGTAGTACGATGGATTAGCTGTAGATGGCGGTTAAAATGAGTCTGACGGTTACGTGTTACTTTTGATGTGACGGTATATGAAATCGATTTTGCTACCACCATTCAAATCACATCAAAAAAAATTCTTTGCCAAATATTATTTTCTTCTTACCCCTTAGCCCGTTGAAGTAGGGTTGGCACAACAAGATTTCCCCTTTCCACTCTACTTTATCTGCTGTCGTCTCAGTATTCACTTTCATACATATATTATTATATAATACACACAATCCATCTTCAGTCTTCCTCTACAACTATATCCGTCCACCTTCAGTTATATGACTTTCATATCTCCTCATGACATGCCCATACTACGCTAGCCTATAACTCTTCAACTTCTCTGTGACTGGTGCTATTTTAAGACTTCCTCTTATATATTCTTTCTTGATCTTATTTTAGTTACATTTCACATCCATCTCAAAATTCGCATCTCTATCACATGTAATTCTGTTCCATCAATCTCTTTCGTTGCCCAGCACTCAGACCCATACATCAAGACAAGTCTTATAATAGTTTTATACACTTCTCCTTTAAGTCTCAGGGGAATTTTCCGTCTAATACCAATATTTAATATATCAACCTTAACAACTGAATAACAATGGCGAAGCCGGTGGAAGAAATATTAAATTAATGCAAGCGACATCACGCCGTCTTTCTAACCTACCTAATTTATTTTACCGCTTGGAGAACACCACGGTATTTTTATTATTTCGCTTGTTTAGCTTTATTAACTGTGTAAATGTTTACCTGAATTTTAAACACGAGGTCTGCCGTAAAGCACCTCCGTCAAAGTGCCTTTGACGCCTCAAAAATATAAACAACAGGAAATATAACTAGGGGACGTCCATGAAGTACGTCATACAATTTTGTTAGTTTTATGTGATTCTTACTCTGTTTATAAGATATATAAAGTATAACATAGATAGAAAAATTGAAAAAAAAAAACAGTTTTATTTCATCTTAGCCTACGTTGCTACACTTATTTTGTAGTAAGTAGTACTGTTAATTGACGGCACTGAGACAATGACCTAGTCTCTGCTGATGGTAAGCACACTACAATCTAGAAACAATGCTGACCACCGAGAGATCGGTAATCCAAAGCCAGTAGTCGCTGTCATGCCATCCTAAAAGTCTTACGACGGCTAAATATACACTGTCTGATCCTGAAGGGTGACAAACCAATAGAGAGACTAAATAACATAAAATAACACTTTTACAATTTTTATCTTCTGTAACAATGGTTAAAGCCACCGATAGAAACTAGTCTAATAACGACAATAATCCGGAAAATATCTAACAAAAAATGATAATAATACATTATTTCTTCAATTGGTCATGAAGAAACTACTAGTTATAAGTTCTAAAAGTTTATTCACAAACTCTGCAAACAGCGCGTAATGCCGGAGTTGGGAGCTAATCCCACGGTTAGTGATGAAATTAGGCTTGACTACAGAACTATCACCGCCACACATATCTTTTTTTTATGGATTTGCGCGTATACGCGATTTGCCTCGATCTCACCTGATGGTAAGTAACGATGAGGCCGACGATGGATCGCGCGTACTTATCAAATGCCTGTTACTCTTCACTTGAAATGGAACAGGCATGTCAGCTGCAAAGCAGCACTGCTAACTGAAGTGTGTGCTTACTGCTTGGCTAGAGTATCCACTTGACAGCTACGCTCCTCATTGGGCTTAGCGTGTTAACATCTTAGACTACATCATCACTTTACATCAAGTGAGCGGTGCTATCTCAGGTAGGTTATAAATAGCTATAGAATTGTATAGCCACTTAATTGTCTGTTTGTTAGTTCCTTTTCCCATTGTTACCCCAACTCATACCTAGAAAGTACATATTTTTATAAACTACTAGTTGTGCCCAACGGTTTTACTCGTGTTAAATTTAATCGAGCAACTCTCTACAACGCCGGCCACAACGCACCCGTTTAGCCTATCCAGCCTAACGTTTTTCACTTCTCGTACATGCCAGTTTGCCAGATTGTCTGACTTTCATGCTTACTGCTCCGCTCCTTAGGAACGTAGCGTAAAGTTATATAGCTTATGACCTTCTTCAATAAATATGATATAAAAAATTTTCAAATCCGACTGGTAGTTGCCGAAATCAGCGCATTCAAACGAACCAATAAATATTCATGGCTTGTTAGCTCGTCGTGGGAGGGCTAAGGATCAAGATGAAAGTATTGCCATCCCACGTACTTAACTAAACACGTATTATAATAATACTTTTTAGCATTAATATATTTTATATCTATAAATACTTCCTGTTCATAAACAACTTATCATTATGGAATTTACAAATACGATGAATCTTTTCTATTAGTTTCTACGCCTTTTTTATTAATACGCTTATTTTATTAACTTCACTTGTAACTAGCTAACTATAAAATGTAATAAAATCTTAAAAGGCAATTTAAACTTATTTTTAATTATCATATACTTTGTATGTATTTGTAGTTCGGATGACAATATTATAATTTGGTATCTTGGAGCTGAGCTGATGATGGAGTCAGGAGGTGAATAGTAGAACACTTCAGTGGCTACTAGTAAACCCCTCGAGTTTGAGCTCATATTATTTGTTTTGACAAGTCCAATATCTTGGGCTTGGTAACGAGATGTTATTATAAGTTAATTAGTTAGTATAAGTTTTATAATTTTTAGTGCGTAATTAAAGCGTTTTTAGTATTATTTAAGTACTTATTATAATTGAAAATTTTTATATGACACTCTTTTAGTCTTTGTAGTACTAAGCCGTTAAATAACGGCTTAGTACGCCTTAAGTTTAACTAAGGCTACGGGCGTTATTTACAGTATAACTGTGGTTCATTCTTAGTGTTGCTATACATCCCGTAGAGATAGATAGGTATACGGGACTGTCATTATTTAAGTATCTAGTTCCATGTTGCTACTTGTCCCTTTTATGTCCACAGTTTTTCATGAAAAACAGAATTATTATCAGTAATAAAGTAAAATCTACGTCAAAATATGTCTGGACTTGATTTGCAGTATATTGCGTTCTTTTTAATATCTTCTTTCTAATAATAAACTATTGCTGCCGGCGTTTTTAGAGTACATAATATTAATTTTACTATATAATAAAGCGTCCTGTATCAGGTTCAAACAATTATATCAAACCTCTCATGCTGCATTGAAACGAAGAAAAACAAAACAAATCGCGCACAAGTATTCCAACACCACATTTACGACATCTGTTCCTATGAACTCTGAATAACCCTGACTATTTCAAAATATATTCCGTTCTTAACAACAACTCTCTGTGTTTACGTGCTGTATTCAGCCGGTTTATCTCTCTGCCGATAACCTAGAGATGAACTATGAATAATGATTTATATTCGTCGACACAAATGTGATCTTTGAGACTTGTACAGTGGAATGTATTATTATGAGGTTATATTCGGTTTAACTAGATTACTATTACTAGCCGGTTATATTAGAATTTTACGCAAGTTTTGAACTGATGTTGCTCGGCAAATTGACGGCACCTTCCCTGATGGTAAGCATATCACAACCCAAACACAACGGCGACCACAGGGTGATCGGCAATCTATCGGTGGCCGCCGCTGTCATGCCGGCCTGATTTTTTATATAACAACTTGGCCCGCGGTAATCGAGCGAGGAGCGTATTCAGCCCACATAGATTAATCAATCAAATGCGACACTTTAGTTACAGTTTTTACAATCTTTTGGTCTAAGTATACTTAATACTAGTTGTGCTCGCGTTTCCGCTCGCGTAGACAACAGAATGCCGTCGGTCGAGTATACGCGCGAATCATGCGCATTCACTACCAACCCCCATCTATTGTGAGTGTTAAAGACAAAAATGTATCCTTAGAAAATAGAAATATACTATAAGCTGACTTTTTGTAGGTCTTTTTAACCCGTCCGGATTTCATTCCGCATATACATATGCCGAATTGTGAGCCAAAATATTTTTTTAATGCCTCATCATCCCGGACGGATTAGATCTACAATTATGTAGTACATTAATTTCATATACTTATCTCGTATGGTTTACTCAGAGAAAAACCATTTAAGCGCCTAAAAGTGTATTTTTTTGGAAACGATTTACCATTATCGTCACTGCTTATTTCGTACGTTAATTTATGTAACAAAATATATCTGCCCAGATAATATTTCGATGAATTTAAGCAAAAACCATGTAAGTCAGATTCGTGGTTTTCACGTGAAAAGAACATAAACAGACAGACAGACAGAGAGGCGTTGAGTTTTATAATATGTAATAATAGATATAGATTCATTCAGTGTTGAATGTTGCAAAAATAAATTGGTGCCTAAGGTATTTCATACTGCGTAATTATTTGACGTATTTTTCTGAAATTTTCCTCATAATCCTATAAAATAAAATCATTAGTAGTCCAGTTTCGTGGATATTAGAATTGAAACGTTTTTTAATTAGTATAATCATTAGAATAATTTAAAAACTTAATGACTTAGAACATTTTAAATATGATACATTTATGTGGTACAGAATACTATTATCAGCCGGATAATAGACGTATTTCTTGTGCTAATTAAGAAATGCACTTTTACATTAAATGTAGTACCTACTATATTATTATATGAAATCTTATCAGAACAGCCTCAAATGTACTCACTGTACTGTACTTACTGTACTCATTCTTTATACCTAAATATTTTTTCTTTGTTACAATATAAGATGTGGGACATCTTTTTACAATTCTTAGCCGGAATAAACCAGGCGTATAGAAGTCAATACTGTTCCTAATGGCGAGCGGTGCCGTTTCAACATTTCGGCATTATATTTAAAGAATTTATTTACTCAAAATTAGTACATGTGCCGTCATTAATACTATAATAAGTGCTATATTCTAGACATTACATTAACCAAATTTTACAATTATGTAATAATAATTACCAAGGTCATTGAAAACTACACTCAAGGCTAATACATACAGAACATAAAATCAACAGTCAGAGTGTGTATTTCTATATAATATAACATGTAGCAATACAAACTCTTTAATAGACTTGTTTACTTATTTACTTGTTATTATAGCATATAAGGAGTACCTATAACCATATATACGATGTAAAAAGACATAATTATCACCGCAATAAATGAGACACAGACGTCGTCCACTTGCGACGACAGTGCGTGACTGACATCTCAAAAACCTCGGTTTTACAGTAAACGATTTTCAAACTCTTGATAGATCCATACTTTTTAAATATTGAAAAGAATCATGTAAAGGTATTGTCAGTTTACAAACATACCCGGAATGATAACGTTAAAAAAATTGAAAACTCATCACCTTGTTCCTGAAATATGTAAGATTTACGTTGTGTTGTAATTAAATATCACATTGAAGATGATGAAATAGTTTACTTGGAATTATGTATATTAATAAAATGATTGAGGTTTGCCGTTTTGCGCGCATCACGCAAAAATTACTCGATAGATTTTGATATTTTTTTTTACTCCTTAGATACTTGGTCCTTATAAAATTATCATGATATGTTCATTCAATAAAAAGTTATTAAAGTTTTAAGAAACTACGATTTTTATAAGCACTACGCGTTCTTCTGGTGTCCACGCGAGCGAAGCCGCGGACACAGCTAGTGTAATAATAAAATATTATTGCCGAAAATATTTCTTTATTAAAATATCGGAATGAATAATAAAACTAGTGGTGTCTTGTAACAAGGTTTACATAACAATACTATCTGTACGATGAGTTCAACAAATTATGTAGGATTCATTAAAAATTACAATTAAGCGTTTAAAATATTCACATAAACCTATTATTGTTAATCTTACAGGTACATGACATACAAGAATAATAGTAAGAACAACTAAGCTTAGCTTAGGAAAAACGTCATCGATACCTAAATATCACTAACATTAATGTCACAGATAATAGGAACTACTTTGTCATCGAAATCACAATAAAGTAGACATCTTACAAAAATAATACTTACACTAACATAAATTCTATATAATTATTATCAGCCTGTTGGCACAACTATCTGTGTTTACTATTCAGTCTTTAAATACAAGAAAGTAATGTTATTATAAACATACTATAAGATACCTAATAGAAAAATACAATAACAACACTACCAACACTGAAAAAAAAGTTTTGATAATGGTAGCTCAAATTTTATCTATTAGTTACAAAATTCGGGGGACTACTAAACTGAGGCCTACTAGTAACCAAACTCAGTTTTGTAAAATAATTTTAGTTACTTTTTGATGAATTTATTTTGTTGGCTGGTAATTAACTAGTTTTGTAGTATTAACAAAACTGTTTATGTACCATTAGCTTAACAGGTTTGTAATACTAATGAAACTGCTTTGTTTAAATGTAACTACAATATTTAGCTGTTTTCAAAATTTAGTTTATTTAACACAGCTTTTAATTTACTTAAATTAGCTTAACCTTTTGGTTACAACTAATGAATTGTTTATCTATTAATAACAAAATTTTTATGTTACCCGATCAGATTTATTAAACTACTGCTAACTTAATTATATAGTTACTTTTAAATAAAATGTTTTATTACCAGATTTAATTAATTTGGCTACTGCAACCAAAGTTTATCTACTTTTAAATAAAATGTTCTGTTACCAGATTTAATTAATTTGGCTACTGTAAACAAAGTTTGTTTACTTTTAAATATAATGTTTTAGATATTAATAACTTAACTGTTTATTTATTACTTACTAACATTGGTTTGCTACCTGTCGCTAGTTGGTTAGCTGAATTTTTATTTGTTTTATTAAACTAATTATCACGATTGCCATTAATTTAAATTACATTAAAATAACTTACAAGAAACTTCCAAAGTAGAGATCTGGCCTGCGTAGAAATCCTTAGGGGAAGTTCTCTAGTCAACATTTAATTTGTTGTTGTTTTAATGTAACAATATTATCCAATTGCAATCGTTTTAATTAGTTAATCTAAATAAAACAAATAAAGAATCAGCTAACCACCTAACGACAGGTAGGAAAACAATGTCAGTAAATAAAAAATATACAGTTAAGGTACTAATAACCAAAACGTTATATTTAAAAATAAACTTTGTTTCAGTACAATAAATAAAAGGTTATACCAATTTATATTTTGTTTTTATTGATGTAATAACAAAAATTTACAATTAAAAATGGTATCGCCATGAATGTAGCTAAGTCTGCAGCCTCTTCGTTACCCTCTGCAACAAAAAGGTTACTTTAATAATTGATAGTAATACAAATGTATAGTAAAATACATTAGTATATTAGCACAAATAGGAACTTACCAGCTATGTCTTATATAATTTCTTTTAAAATTCTGTCAGTTCTTTTCATTGCAATAATTTTGGGTCTTGTTATATACCAATTATTACTTAGTTTGTCATCATTTTCAGGATACAAAACTCTAAAGTCCTTCTTCAAAAACTGCAAAAAATAATTACGTATTGCAAAAGTATATTTAAATACTATATTTATACAATGTATTATATAATTAAGAAACTGCATCACATTATCACTTACCAATAGATGAGATAGTGGTCACAGGCTAGCCTATCAGATATAAAAAGTTGACAAGATGGTGGCCGCCTTGTTCAAACTAATCAGTTCAGGGAGTTTTTGTGAAATCTCAGAATTCATATTCCGTGTTATTCTTTCACATCCCATTCACTTGTGCACGATAAACAAGCTATATTAAGCAAGATGCCACTAATATTACACAAAATAGAGTCAAACTACGCATGATTACGAAAAAATACTAAAACCAATAGTTACATAACTGACTAAAATCCCGCCAAAACTCGTAACTTAATTCAACAAGCCAGTTGGTTCCTATTTTTTTTAAACTTAATAATAAATAATTTTGCGTACCTTCAAAATTATAGATGTAGATTTCGAAACCCCATGATCGTAACTCATCGGCCATGGGATCGACTGGCTTTTCCATGTAAGAAAGTCGTCGGTGTTTCGTTTTTGAAAGTAATTTATCATACACCATGAATATTAAAACAGAGGCACTTGAAAAACGCATAAAGAATACTCTTCATAACAACAAAGCAGTGTAGGTAATTCAGCAACTGCCGTCGACGGAAAGAAGGAGAAGAATAATATAATTTTAACACTATGCACCAGTGTTTCCATATGAAAATTAAAAACTACCGTGTTTGTAGCTTGAAATTATCGTGTTCAGAACTAGAAATACCGCGCATAAATAAAAAAAATATTATCTTGTTTTTATAATAAAGACAGTTTCAGACAAATCTTGTAAAAATCATGTCTGATACTAAAACTTTCTATTATTTTTCAAAACCTGTTTTTTCTAATGGTGAAACATATATTTTTAAAACTTATCGTAAAGTTGGCACAATTTTATTAGGGTCTTCAAATAACTCTTGAAGGAAGGGCAATAAAAACATATGTAATACTTTTAAAGAGGCATGCAAAAGTAGATTGCAGTCGTGCTCTATTCTTTCTACCTTTCCCGTGAGAGACATGGCGTGAAGTTAATTAGTAAATAAATCAGTGGAATGCAGTGGTGGAGAAGGGTGTTGCCTAAAGTTACAGGGTCTCAAAAATACGTAAAAATAAATAACAAAATATTAACTTATTGTATTTTAAAGAAACTTCATAATTATTATGGTTGCGATCAAATAGCGCTGAAAAACGCAAAAGCAAAATAATTCACTTAAAGATAGAAAAAATTCGCAAAAGGGTGACAAAAATCACCGAATCTAGAGAATAAATCGCTAAGGTGGCAACACTAATAAGCGCAGAAACGCGTACCGCGAGTGGATTGGAGATTCGTGTCGAAAAAAGTTCGTTTAGTTGTTTAGTTGAAAAAATATGTTAATTTATCTACTATTTATTAAACAATTTTAAATAGATAACCAAATTTTAGCTAGGAATGTTTTTAATAACTTAGTTACATATAACTGTAAAAGTTTGTCTTCTAATTGATAATAAATTTTTGCTACAATAGGAAAATAAATTAATAAACATTTAATGGATTTGTTAGTCTATTATTTACTTAATACTTGCTTAGATATAACTAAACATTTTGCATAATAATTACTAAAGTGTTTGCCTATCAGTAATCAAATAGTATTTTTTTACTAAACTTTGTTTTGTATAAAGTAGATAAACGAGTTTAGCAAGCCCATTTCATTAAATAATAGCCAATTTTTTATTTAATAACAACCAAAGTACGAATAGCTTAACTAGTTTGGGAAGTTCAGCAAAACCAGTTTAGCTATTTTAACAAAAGTTTGGTTACTAAGAAGTAAATTTAAGCTATTTTCTGATTAGTCAAACTAGTTCAGCTATTCATTTTTTTCAGTGAACTAACCACTAACCAACTAACAAAACAATAACAAATACTTGTGCATGCAAGCACTAAACATTAATAAATTACAAGCTTTCATAAAATGGTCTTTAATAACCAAGAATATGATAACTATTCTGTAGTGAAAATATATGCTATTTCTTGTTTTGGGCTACGCCAGGTTTTCCATCGAAAGCTTACTTAAGGCGAAAGTTAAAATCTTTCTTCTTTTTTATAACGACAGATGTATAATAATATTATACACAGAGAAATATGGGTATATGAGACAGGGGGAATACATTTGCACTTATGGGGGGAGGGGTATCGCTGTCGCTTGCTGACACAACATATGACAAGGGGTCTGGGGTCTAAAAAACGTGACGTTCGCAGCCGATCAAACAATTCTGCAATTTTTTCAAGTTTTATTATTATATTTTTAATATTGAAAGTCGTTCGTTTCATATTTGTAAATATTATATCCATACATTTGCTTCAAAAATGCATTAACAGAGCCTGTATACATAAAAATTACGCACCACACAACGGAATGTGCGGTAAAATAAGTACTCACCTAAGTACAGCATACTTCGTTGTATAACGCCGTACGTACCTTTACGTTTTTTTTTAATTTCCCTAAATATATAAGAATTCCACCGAGGAATTTCACATACGAGAATAAATAAGCTGAATGATCGAACCTCCTTAGAAGCGCTTTTGATCAATACATTTGTTTCACTTTAATACTTGATACCTTTTGTCACAGTTTTTATAAACAAAATAATAATATGAGTTCAAGCGAGGAATCCGATATTAATACGGAATCTACTCCACCTGATATCTTGAATGAGGCGCAAATTGCAGGTAAAATTTCCACTGTATAATTTCTTAATTGCTATTAAAAATAACTTTGTTTCATTACCTATTGTACTGTTTTCTTGCAAATGTGTTGAATAACGTTGTATGACACGCCTACAGAAGTTGGTTTTTACAAACTCTTAACTATGGTAAGCCCTTGATTTGGTCTCCTGGTTACATTCGTCTACTCGTTTGTAAAAACCAACTTACCGTACTAGTATCATAAATAAGTATTACGTGTATATTTCTGTCATAATGAAAACTAATAGAAATATTTGTTAGTTGGTTATTACAAATATTTATTGATTTCTAATATAATATTAACGTTTTATTATTGCAAATAATAAATATTTAAAAATATCGCAATTTGTGTAATATTAATAATCATACATCATGTACGAGGAATCTATCATTATTGTTGCAGAAAATGTGTCATAGCGTTAGGAAGAAAGGGAGGGGGTCCAAAAAGAGTAAAATTTTGCATGACGTTTTTATGAATGGCCCCTGATATTTGCACACAGCCATTTAATTCCAAAGTATGCATAGCTTGTATGATGGTAGCTACACAAACGACAAGGATGCTCATAACACAACAGTCTGTGCGGGGCTGGAACCTGCGACCTCTCGGAACACTAGTAGGCGTTACTACCACTGCAACACAAAGCCTGTCATATATCTCATCTGTCTGCGATATATTACGTCGCTTTGGTACAAATTTTCTATTAGCTCAGTTGCGACAAAAATATTATCTATCTATAATATAACTAGCGGGCGATTTCTTTTAAATTATACGCGGGTGAAACCGTGGAGCACAGCTAGTAGTTAATATGGAAGCTCACGCAGACTAAGGAAAATTTTAGATTGTGGTTGGAAAATATAGACGTCATATTTTTTTTTAAGTCGCGTGTCTGAATAAGGATTTCACGGGTTTATCTGTTATTATTTTTACATAGCAGTAACCGTTTAGGGATATGTTCCGAGAAAAGGAACCAACCCTATTTTGCTAATCTTACGATGTCTCTCCTACATTTAATGGTCTGTATCTTACGAACCATAATGAGTATCCGGTTGAAATTTAAACAAAATACTTGCTATTATAATGGACATTATAACAAAGAATGAAATACCAACAAGTAAAACATTAAGGGAATACAATGAAAGCAATGATGGATCAGTGGTAGCGTGTACAACTAAGCGTCGATTGACGTGTGTTCGAATCCCTGCAATGAGTCTGAGCTTTCGGTGAAGGAAAAACATCGTGAGGAAACCATAGCATGGTGGTAGGGTATTTTCTAATGTCCGCCTGGCTAGCTACCACCACCCTCAAGTTGAAAATTTGTCGCCAAGCACCAATAGGTGTGTTCCGGCAGCAGCACTTGAGAGCCAGTCTTCTACTAGGTTTAGCGTGTTATCATCTTGGACCACATCGTCACTTAACATCAGGTGAGATTGTGGCCACTAAGCCAAACCTATAACGATAAAAAAATTGCAATACAATAAAAGGGAAATTTTAAATAATAACATATTTTTTGTTTTGTAGTTTCCATGGTAAAAAACGGTAATACATTGGTACAAACATCAAACCTGATGTTATGATAGAGCAAACTCTAAAGTAAAATATATTGTATTGTGGAACATGACTCTTCGATGCGGGAGTCAGACTCGTAGTTGACTGATTTTCTGGGATTCTTATTTAGCTGGTATTTCACAAAGTACCCGTTATAATTATGATGAATTAATTACTCACATGTTTGCGGTCATTCATATAATAGCTGGGGTTACCCGTCGCGTTACACACGAATGTATAATTTTATTCCCGTATTTTCCCTTTCATGCATTGATATCAATATAGGCAAGTATCGTCTTACCCTGTTTATTTTTAACGCGTGCCGCGGTCGTTTGAACAGGTGACTGAATAGGATAGGTGATGTTTGTTTTGTTAAGAACGTGGTAACGTGAGAAGAAATCGTGTCATGTTCACTACATTTCGGACTCGGTATCCTAAACTTAACTAAACTTCTTAACAAGGCGCAAGGTCAGCCGTGTATGGAATACTGTCCGCATATCTGGGATGGATCTGCAAAATACCTCCTCCATGCTCTGGAGATGTTACAAAGATAGGGCTGTACGAATTGTGCATGTTGCAAGCATAAATACATCGAACCGCTTAAGCTGCGCAGGAACAATGCATCGTTGAGCGCGTCCTATCGTCTGTATCATGGTGAGTGTTCTGAAGAGCTGTTCAATTTAATTCCCTTCTTTGCCCTCCACAACAGAAAAACACGCGCTGGACTTCGGAGTCACAGTTTTACGGTAACCTCCATCTCGGAACGAACTAAAAAGTTCTGTGTCTTATCTTTGTCGTACCGTGAAACTGTCTACCCGGCCAGTGTGTTCCATCCTTCTTAAGACATCGGGTCCTACAAGCGTAGCAGGAGAAGATATTTATTCAGGCCGGTATGACAGCGAGGACTGCCGATGGAATTCGATCTCTTACCATCAGGGAGAGTGCCGTCAATAACCCAATTAACTATTAAAAAACCCTGATGCATGAACGGTTTGATTATTCTGAAGGAAGCGAATGGGGTGGATTAGTAGCTAAGGTAGAAACAAATTCAGTCTCCATTCTTTCTATTTACCCTGGTAGAGATTTTGTGCGATAATAAATATATAGACAGTCTTAAAAAAAGTATTATTCAAGTTAGAAATCACTGGTTATCTAGTTTTTAAAATAATTACGTCAGGTGTGGTTCACGCACCACACCTGAATGGAACACAGTGGTTGATAGTATGATATTTCAGTAAGTTCCATCTTTTAATTATTAATGAATACGTTAAAATATAAATATTATTTAAGAATGTTTTTTTTTAATGACATAGGGTTGGGACTTGACGAATGATGTGAACCGCTATTCACATGTAATAGGTATGTATAGAAATATTAAATAAAATTTATATTATTATATAAACTTGTACTAAACATAGATTTACAATTGGATACCTACTAAACGCGAGTGCAGCTAAAGTAAGAAGTTAATTTCGTAAGATTACTATTAGGAAATTAGGTACACGTATCCATATTTTATTAACGCATTTAAAACAAGAGAAACTTTACATAAAAAATTTACGAAAACCAGTATGAGACAAGGCCGAGCAAGTTTTTTATGCGTTTAAAATTATACGCTCATGATATTATACATACAAATTACAATATTTTATTATTTAAATTCATAATATACAAAGGTATTTTAGTTAACAATTCCTTATGGAATAACTGTATATTGGGTTTTTTAATGCGAAATTGATTGGAGTTGTGCACTTATATTATTTTCTATTTTTTTCAAACTTAGGTGGAATTTTCAAAACAATTTGGTAAAGTTTTTGTTGAATTAAATTTTGAGTTGCTTTCAAATGTCACTAAAAATATTTAAGATGGACATCGCTTTACTATGACGTGATTCGTCCATATTGTATATCTTTTAGAAATGATTTGGCCATAAAAAATATAAATTATATGGAGCAGAACTTAAATCAAATGATTTATTTATTTACAATAAAAATATAGACACTGTGAAATGCATCAACGACACCGATTCAAGAAATATAAAAAATCCAGATTATAATACCGTTTTTTTTTTCAATACCGTGCATTACATTTTGGCACAGGAAATACTATTTTAAACCGTATGTGTAAACATACCTGTCAATTACTCCAGCGCTCTGCGGTAACCGATCAGAATCCAAAATAACACCGTTCATTGTTTAAAAAACACATCACTTCACTCGAAACATTAAAAAGATTTAGTGACCGCACTAAATTAAATTTAATAGCTACTTAAATATGTGACATTTAAGAAAGAAATAAAGGATATGTCCATACAGTCACAATTAAAATATTTTTGAATTACGAAACTTTCATACGGTCGTTAATCAAAAGTTTGTTCTATGTTACGTAAATAAAAACAGAAATAAAAAGAAAACGCATTGACGTCTGTTTCGGCTAAGACGCCATGCGTTTGTGCCGGAATCCGCGCGGAACGAAACTGGAATGGTTCACAGACTAAGTATTTACATAGGTAATTAGATGTGATAATGATCTGAAATCGTACTGTATTACTGCCTTTTACGAAACTTACGTTAAAATCATAATTTTGCGGATACAGATAATTGGTTAGGCAATAGGCTTTGTTTTTAATCTAAAATGTGTAACTGTAAAATTTGGAAGTAATACCCTACCACAAAAATTAAAATAGAAATAAGGAATACATACAAAGGCTGTTTTCATCTTGATATGATATGTCACAAATATCAACTCAAATAAAAATTATATATTTACTACATAATACAAATTCTTTGTGAAATCGATATATCGACTTAAAATATAGTAGGCTTACTCGTTATAAGTTAAACATATTATGATAAAATTAATAAGAAATTATTTAGTAATTACAAATAATTAACATTATCTTTACATATAAATTTAATTATTGAGGTTTGCCGTTATGCGCGCATCATGCAAAAACTAGGAATAGATTTAGATCAAATGTTTTTGTTTTCCTTCTTAGATAGGTACTTGATCTTTATAAAAAATATGAACATATCTTTATATACACTAATTCTATAGTCCACGCGAGTGGAGCCGCGGGCACAGCTAGTATATAATATGTGGTAACGAGTCAACATAAATAAAGCATAACTGAGATAACTCTAAAAATAGTCTCCCAGAGACAAAAGTATACAGTAATGAGAACAATCTTGTCTATTTTTTTTTTATGTTCTCTCCTAAAACCAGTTGCTTCGCGTCCCTGGGCGAGCATTGCTCGCGCAATCGTAAACATTGTTTAAGCAAAAATAATCGAGATATACCAATAATAAACTTTATGCATCTGTGAAGAATTTTTTGTAGAATGAATTGTACGTACATCAATACACACGTCATTTGTAAATCATGTCATTTTTATAATTTTCATGAACCTTCAGCGCAAATATTTGGAATGTTCCGCTTCTCAAATGATTGGTGATACATGTACCTTTCTATGAGAGTTATAGATTTTTTTTCTTACTGATTCGACATCGCAGTACAACAGCATTGGCTTTGATTATCGATAGATAAGAGCGAATCGATAGTCACTATCGTCATTTTTTTTATAGAAGCAGGTCAAAGTGACGGAACTGGTCAATATGGTAAGCACAGTACAATCCAAGAGCGACTACTCTATCTCCAGTAAAATGCGTAAATATAAACTGGATATGCAAGCGAATTACTATACGAGCTTTTTACTATATGCATGGTGGTCGCGACTCGGTCTGTACAGCACTGCCATCCCGCTACCAGGATAAATCACGCGCAGGTGAAGTTGGTTTGTGTGTGTTTTTTTTGTAATTTGACAATACTGTTCCTGGTGGTAAGCACAGTACAAGCCAAACACAACGGCGACCACCGAGAGATCGAAATCCACCAGCGGTCGCCGCTGTCATACCGGGATGCAGAAATCTCTTCACGTTATCCTTGAAGGACCCGATGTCACAGCTTCACGGTACGACAAAGATAAGACATAGAGAACTTTTTAGTTGTGCCGAGACGGAGGATCCCGTAAAACTATGACTACAAAGCCCAGCGCGTGTGATTCTGTTGCGGAAAGAAGAAGAAGAAATTAGATTGAACAGCTCTTCAGATCACACGCCATGGTACAGACGTATCTTAAGTCTTAAGATATCATTTTGATGACAGTCCAAATAATATATATCAACCTAGCTTGGTTTCCTTAGCAAATCATAAAATAATCCTAATAAATCATAAAATGAAAATCTCACATTTAAGAAAAAAATAAAAAAATATGTCGCCTATATCTTTTATTTAAAGAAAATCATAATAACCTGTCGTCGGTTCGTTATTTGGCGCTAATGACAATTCTAATAAATAACAACATATTATTAGCGTAACTGGTTACATATTACTGGCGATGCCCCGCGGTTCCGGACGTGTTTATACGCAGCAATTATTTACGCCTCGTAATTTTATTTTTACACAAATTTTATGATTTTTTGACGTTATATTGATCATTTTTATTGCACAACTTACAATTGACAATTATTAAACATTTAATTATTTTATCTTATTATGTTTTTTTTAAGACTGAAATTTTTTATAGAATAGCGAGTACGGAATGACATATTCTTCCCCTGTACAAAATTTCACAAAAATCGGTCAAGCCATTTTTGAGTTAAACACGGACAAACAAACAGAGAGACAGAAAAACAAAAAAAAAGTCAAATTAGAGATCAGTGCTTTAAAATAGCATTCTAAAACAACATTTGGAAAAGAAATTACAAGTATAGACAGAAATAACTACATAATATATTGATATAGATAATGTATTAATACAAATTCAGTCGCAAATCCACACACTATTGGATTAGGATCAATACAAGCTGTGATTCCCTAGCGATACTGGTTTTATTAGCATACAATATTCAAACTCTCGGTAGTTTTTAAAACATTGGTTATTCATAAAAATATCATACATAAAATAACATACAATTTTAAAGCAAAACAGCCAATCTAAAAAGTTGATCGAAAATATTTATAGACAAAACATTGTATCGATTTAGTAAAAATAATGTTTTCCAATGTATATTCTTTATACTATAATAGCTTTTAGCTGCGACTTCGTTCCAGTTGTTTTCGAAATGAAACGAATCGCGCGCCATCTATTGCAAACTGGTTGTACTAACACAGAACTATCACTTATGCCAGCACAACATCTTACCAAATTTTCATCACAACTGGGTTAATGGTTTAGGAATGCACAGCTCGACAAACAATTATTATTTTGTATAGAGATATAGATTATACTACATCTGACGTCAAACCAGCGTTTTGTATTGGCCATCTGCTTTATACTTGATTTATTAAAGTACTCCTACATATTATTTCACTCCATTTTGATATCATAATCATTAAATAAATGTATAGTATTTAAAATAATGTAAGGCTATGTTTTGGATATTACAGCCCTTATAATTCATTCACATGATTCATGTCTTCTAAATTCAAAGAATTCCTTACCTAGGCTGAGGACTGTGACGCAAAACGCGCGGGGGAGAGGGACGTGCAGCCATTTTGAGGTTGTTTCGCCGCGTGACATAATTTCCACTTTGTATGGATCATCGGAGAAGCTACGACGCTCGTCGTTAACTTCACTCGACAGTACTCATCAAGATTTATCGACTACGTATACAAAACATTAGAGTGGAATACTTATTATGAATATATATGCGAATAAAGATAAAAAATTAAGAAAACTTAATATCATGTCGGCCTATACTCATGAAAACACAAAATTAAAATATATAAATCGTTTACGATTGAACGGGTTACTCAACAGCAATCCAGTGATACCCATAAAACACCATATGATGTAGTGAAGCAGTGCCGGGAATGAAAGAAATGAAGGCGTCCTAACGGACACGTATTCACGTAAAATACACGGCCGTGTACTCGACATAGCCACAACCCGTTTTTTTATATTCTTTAGCCCGATGAGTTTAATTAGTACCTATGTAAGAATAGATTAAGAAATGCCACTACACTCTACACATCAAGACCATTATCGTTAAACTTTCAGCTGACTCATCGGTCTATTAGTCTTTCATTTTAAAAAAAAGAACAAAACGAAAAAGTTCTGTTAAAATATATATAACTAGCTGTGCCCCGCGGCTTCGCACGCGTTTATCACACATTAATTATTTTCGTCTCGTAATTCTATTTTTACTCTAACTAACTTCTATTTTTATAGTATACTAGCTGTGCCCGCGGCTTCACTCGCGTTGACTACAGGGGTGGACCACCCTTAACATTTAGGGGGATGAAAAATAGATGTTGTCCGATTCTCCACCCTGGCCGATATGCACGCTAAGATTCATGAAAATCGGTCGAGCCGTTTCGGAGGAGTTCAATCACGCACACCGTGACACGAGAATTTATATATTAGATTAACTCTGGAATAACATATACTTTCCGTGTTCGAAATTACATTATAATCTGCTAAGAATTAATAAAAATTTAATTTTTCATATTTTATTAGCAATTTTTATAGCTTATCAGCTGAGGAATGACAAAAGCTTCCCGTGTACAAAGTTTCATAGTAATCGGTCAAGCCGTTTTTGAGTTAAATCCGGATATATAGACAGACTTTTTTAATTTAATGTATTCTTGGGGAATAAAATTCAGAAAAAAATTACAGTTACAGACATAACTAGATATTTATTCATATAGAATTAAACTTATAGTAGTGGTAGGTAATTAGTCATGTGAGGAATCCAAAGAAGTAATTTATGATGAACGAAAACTCATTTACTTAATTTACTCCTCAACGATTTTCTTTAACTTTCATTTTCTATAAGGACTGTAATCAGTTTTAGATCAATTTCTTTGAGACTAGAAATAATTGCTTTTACTTGAACTTTTGTTTGTTTGTGCCCATTAAATTTCTTATTAGTTTTTTTTTGGTCAAATTCGTTGCTGTTTACCTTGTGTGACCTTGCTTAAGCAAATGAATTACCAACCCATGATTTTCACATTAATGTCTAATTAGGGCTTAATAATAATGTTTTTTATTTCGATCTGATTTCATCAAACGTGTCTGATTGGAAACAACGGGACAATGGGTGTAGTGATCGTATACAACGGATGGATGGTACACTTTGGATGGACGGTACACAACGGATAGATCGTATCAGACAGATTTGTTTAACGTAATGCGTCTACTGTATACACAGATTCAATGAGATATTTTAGCATAAATATTGATATTATGTAGATTTTAAAAAAATTATTTTCAAATATCAAAGATCCAAGTTTAATTAAGAGTTTTTCTTGTTATAATTCATATATTTATCTTGTTAAACAGCTAGTTCAGTTTTATTTAGGATTGAAACTTAGCATTCATATTATAGCTATTTTAATATAATTGCATAGCACTTAACATTTTTTTCATCACTGCTAATTCACAGATGACAAACGAATACCTGTTATATTTTAACACTACCTGTGCCTCGCGGTTTCACACATGTATAATTTAAAATAAATCGTTGATTGATGATGTATAGTACTTCAGTATATACAATATTGTTTTATCGTACGGCCAGGGTTATGCATCACAACTCACACGGCTCGTTTGCGCCACTACACCTATAGTCATAAACCCGAGCCAAATGTAGAATTAGTTTAATTTTACATTATCTCTCAAACTATTCGTCTAAATAACATGCTATAAAAAAGTTTATCTACATAAAATTGTCTTGGTGATGAAGTAACTTGCGTTTGTAAGGATTGATATGCCATGCCTAAGAATAATGCTCATAAATAACTTTTCAATTTTAAATAAAACTTTTTACAAAATACTTTTTTGTGGCTTATGTATAATAGATAGGCATATGGCGTTGCTCCAGCACACGCGGACAAAGCAGTTAGGGTGCACTATTTATTTCGACTTACTTAACGAGAATCAATATTTAAGGCTAGCTGAGATGTGTATACTATACGTGAATCTGGCTATCATATACAAAAAGATTTTTCCGAATCCGACTGGCAGTTTCAGGGATTAGCGTGTTTAAACAAACAAAAAAACTCTACCGATTTATTATATTAGTATAGATTACTGTGCATGTTATAGCTACATTTTCTGGCTGCTACATATTCCAAGTGTTTTTGCAAATAATTTTTGTAGCTCCTCGGCCTATACAAATAAAAAAGTGTTACAACTCCTGTCCAAGCAAGGTTTTTTAGCTTTATACATACGTATATATAGCATTTCATATGAAAAACAGCAGAGATGTATGAAATGAGCCACACCTAACTGAAACTCACATCGAACGACGCGTTTTACGAACGTGCTAATACCATCATCTAGTCACCGTGGCTTCATTTGTTATTTATCCATATATAATTGATATATGTGCAAATAGTAGAAAAACTACTTGTACCAGTTATCTATATAGTAGGTACTCTGGTAATAAACTTAATTACGTTTATAGCTATGGTTATGGTTATAAAAAATTAAGGTTTATTCCAAATAGTATTGATATTATACTAATGTATACTTTATTATATTACCAAATTATAAAAACACATTTGTTCTTAATTTAATATCGTATGTAGTAAATATCATTAATTGTATTAGTTATGTGTTTATTAAGTGCTTATTGTATAATCTTCCTTTCCTACACATTATTAACGTAAAGTATAGTTATAAATGAAACAAAGATAAATAAATATGTAAGAAAAAAACAAAAGAAAAGATTTATTCCAAATAATCTTGTCACACTAATCAACGGCTTTACACGAAAGTAACACTGAGAACATTTGTATAATTCTTAGAATCTAAGGCTTAGATAATTGTTTGTCCACCTCATTTATCTGTCGGATTCTATGGTTTTCGGATAAATACCAATTGTATTTTAAAATTAGCTTATATGTAGGATTTTGTATGTTTTCAAATACATAACAAAGTTCGAACTTATCCCTTTTAGAAAGATATAGTAAAGTTTTTATTAACAGGAATTTCTTTTTTTATCACATATTTCTTTGTAAAAATTAAACATTTGTAAAAAAGTCAATGACCCATCTAAATATATTTTACTCGTTTCCTTTCTTATGATGATCTTCTTAGCCAATTTCGGCCACAGCGTCTGTTTATTGGCTTTTCGAGGGTGAAAGTTCACAACACGAAACTTCGAAACACTTTCTTATACAGTGAGACTCTTTGTGTTGGAACATCTTCACATGGAAGCAAAACATTTGTTTAGGAGTCTTAAATATCTTTATTGCAAATGGTTTCTCCTATGGTGATTTTCTATAACCGAAACCCTTATTAAATTTGTCCAATGCGGTTTTTACAAAATTAGGTCCAATTCTTTCCATGGTTTTCATTTTGGCACTGTAGGCGCCTGTAAAATCCATAAATATTAATGTGTTAACCCCTCTTTTAAATACATTTACAGAATTAATCGTAAAAATGTACTTACACTACTATACAACAGCGTAGTTAGTAAACAATAGGTGTTTTTTTATATAGCAGGTCGGTAAATTGTTGGTACTCTCCCTGATGGTAAGAACAGTACAATACAAACACAACGGCGATCACTGAGATATCGAAATCGTAGTTGCCGCTGTCATGCCGTCTTGTATAATATTTTTTGATGTTATAATTGAAGCATTCGATGTCGTAAAAAAGAGGAGCTTTGGCCAGGAGATAGATCGACAGTTTCACGGTAAGATTCGTAGACTACATAATTTTTAGTTCATGTCGGGATGAAGGTTACCGAGAAAATTTGACTCCGAATCCCAGGAAGTGATTCTGTTGTAGAAAGGAGAGAAGGAAATTAGATTGAACAGCTCTTCAGAACACTCGCCTTGATATGGACGGTAGAACGTTCTCAGAGAGGTAATGTTTTCACCATTTGAAGCGACTCGATGTATTTAGTTATTTCTCTATCATTTTGTCAATTCGAACAGCCTATCTCTGCAACTTGTCCAGAGCATCGAGGAGGTATTTTGTGAATCTATCCCAGAAAGTCGAAAAGTATTCCATTACACGGCCAAACTTGTGACAGAAGGACATAGCGAAACTATGAGGGTTCCTTTTCACTTCGGAAAAGTAATCAAAGACAGATAGTTCCAGAGATCAGCGCGTTTAAACAAATAATTTTTTGATCTTTACAATATTTGTACAATTTAGAAACCGTTTGCTGAGATGATTAATTTTAAATCTAGTTTGTCTATGTACTTTTATAATTAATATTTGTAATCTGTCTCAAAAATAACAAATGAAATAATATTTAGACATTTATAATTAGAAAAGTACGCAGAAAATTCAACTCCGAGCTACTATTAACTTGAATTAATTATGTACATTTATTAGAAACTTTATCCGAGACAATTTAACAAGCTATTTGCCTAGCCTTAGTGAGAATGCCTGGAAAAATAATAATGATACAACTGTGATTTAAAAAAAAATTTAGATATTTTTATATGTTAATTTTTTTTTAATAATTATGATTTAACAGTAAAAATCCATGGGTTTACATAGTGTTTGCAACTAGTTCTTCTAAGTAGAGCAATGTATAGATTTTTATAATTAGATCAAACTCATTTCATTCATCATTACAATAACAAACACTGTTGTTTTATAAAAAGTTGCAAAATTATGCTGATTATGGATCCGCTTCGCTATACGCAAAATATTTACATCGATACAAGCTTATCTAACACGGTTACAGGGTCATATTTTTGTATCACGATAACCTTAGTTCCAATTTTAGCCTGCAGTCAAAAAAGTTTGCAACATTGTACAGGTTTGGCTTCATCCAAAGAGATAATGAAACTATCTAACATATAGAACACTATTAATAAGATTTCCATATAAAAATTCATGTCACTTACAATTTTTGAATTGATTTATTGTACAGATGGGATGATATCCTACATGTTGACTGAATATAGTTCTATTAGGAATTCCACTCTTTATGGCATTCCTAATAAATTATCTATTTTTTTAAGAAAACATTAATTTTATACTATTTATCTTCGTCAATAGCGGGGAGAACATCCTTTAAAGTGACGTTTGAATCATTAATTTTGATGAAGAATTAAAGAATATAGGGCGTTACCACAGAAGTTGAGAAATAATATATAGAGATATACTCGATGTTCCTATTAAAAACTAAAACGAGTGAAACAAACTAATTTCGCCTTCAATCCCTTTGGGTAATTGAAATTTCAATATCCTGATAAGGTGTTCCTCATAGTTGCTGTGATTCTGATATTTTATTAGTCAATAAGCTAAGACGTTAGAAGAAGTCAGTAAGCAAACAGTAGACAATTGGCTGAATATGGATTCTATGTTTTTTTTTTCAATAAATTCTGCATTAAATATATTTAATTCATATTACTATTGTTTCATCTTTGAGATTACATGATTTCTTCATTCGCCTTTTTGTAGATTCCACAATTTGCTGTATCAATTATTCTAAAATTTGTTTGTCCTAAACTCTACAACCCTCAATCAATATGGCATGTCTTAATTCTGTCACTAAAGTCCGGCTTGCACTGTTGGAACGAAGCAAAGTCATTGCATTTGTCAAGGCACTCACTGCCTTACTGCACATGACTAGAAAACTAGTTTAAACATATAACAAATATGATGTGCTTGTCTTATTTAGGACTTGTTTTAACTACGATCTGTGTCTTTTCTGTTTTTAGGTGTTCCCCTTTTTTGTTCTTTATAGATTTAGCGTCCTAACTACAATCTCAGCTGATCTTAAGTAACGAAGTTGCCCAAGATGGAAACACGCTAAGCCTAGTGGAGGGACTGGATCAAGTGCAGCTGCCGGAGCACACCTATTGGTGCTTGGTGTCAGATTTTCAACTTGAGCTTGGGTGGTAGCTAACCAGGCGGACATTAGAAAAATCCCTATCACTATGCTACGGTTTCATCGCGATGTTTTCCTTCACCGAAAGTTCAGGCTCTCAATGAGGCTATCGACGTGATGTCCGTACATGCTACCACTGTGCCATCATTGCTTCATTGCTTAGTTGTACGAAATTGTGCCTAATAATAAGCACAGTACAATTCAAAAACAAGGGCGTCCACCGAGAGATGGGAATCCATTGTTGGTTGTTGCCGCCATGCTAGGAAGCTAGTAAGCTTCTCAGGTGCCCCGCCACGATCGCCCTCCTCTGCGGCAACTCAAGCCTAGGTTCGATCCATCGGTATGGAGCCCTTGAGCCAAGCAGCCAATCGCACGATACAGTGACTCTACATTCACTAGCTATCACAGACACACATGACACTGCATTATACACACATACACGCTACATAGGTTCTGTTAGGGATCATTTTTTCTTTTTTGCCTAGTTAGATTAGACAATTCCCTCCTCCCAGGGGGAAGAAACATGTATATATGTTTAGTTAGTTTAGATCGACTGATAGGGTATTAGCCAGATCGTGACTTCTTTGCATACGCGCAACAGTCCGAGCTGAGGCCCGGCCACTTTGGCACCCTCAGATTTTGTTGCAATGCTTTCGCGGCTGAGTGCCTTAAGCGCTCGCCTCCAAGCCCGGTGAAGCTGTAAAATCCCTAAAGGCTCCAGGGCTCCTAAGGCTAAAAGTATAGTCAGTTAGACAAAAACAAATATTCTTGGCTACTGAATATACACTGGCTGATCCTAAAACGTGAAACCCACAAGAGAATCACTATGACGAGCTTATCGCGCTCAGTCAGGTACAGATACCGCATGCCATTTGGTGTATGCTGGTCGCTATTAGAGATATAATCGGTTTGAGGAAAACTAAAAATAAAAGTTTTTTTTTAATACAGATAATAACCTTTTTTTTCAGCAAAAAAAAACCGTTTTCAAACTATGTGTGTGTTGTTCGCATCTCAACTACACAAATAATTCCTTAACCACCAAACCAAGATCACTTTATAATCTTTGTATTAAAGTATAATTATACATTGGTGAACTAGGTAATATAACTGTTAATTATTATTTGTACTAAAATTCTTTATCCTAGTAAAATATGGTTTCTACGGTCACAAACAACCTCGTCCGATGGAACCGCTTCGAACTAATCACTTAGCACCTAATCCTCTTAAATATAATCTCACTTAAATATTTATCGGTGCCGGCAACTTTTGTGCCTTCAGAACTTCGAACTATTTGAGTGTATTATTGATCGAAGCTTCAGAATACATGGTCTCGATAGCAGGATATTATGTGCTCTCATCCAGAAGGAGCAGACTTCTAGATGACGCTGTCAATCAAATTTATTTTTATTCACCAAAATTATGATTGGATTAATTTAATAATAAAAACAAAGCAGTTTCATAAATTCCGTTGGTTTCTTAATTTTTTAGGTTCTGAAATAATATATATAAATTAAATTATTGAGGTTTACCGTGTGTGCGTGCATCACGTAAAAACTACTGGATAGGTTTTGAACCTTTTTTAATCTTTAGATACTTGGTCCTCATCTAAAAAGAAATATATCACGATATTTTTAAACATCGTGTGAAACTTTTTTGTTATTATTGATTTCTTTTTATTGTCCGACATTGTCATGTCAAATTATAACTAAAAAGATTTCACACGAACCTTAAACACGATATCTTCACTCAATAAAAAGTTATTAAAGTTTTAAGAAACTACGATTTTATAAGTCTTTTCTGTCGTCTATGCGAGCGGAGCCGCGGGCACAGCTATAAGAAAATAAAACATTTCACTAGTCGATTCACATCACTAGTCGCGACCTACCACCACTCACCCTCATTTTATCATATTTGATTAAAATCTGGTTTATAATCAAGTCCGGCTCTTATGTGCAGGTGCCGAAACAAATAGATGAGTGTTCGATGCCACCTTGAGGGTGGTAGCTGACAGACGAGCGTTGTATATTTCTTGATAATATTGCACGAAAACGTGAGCGGCATTGTAAGATATGAGGTTATCAGATAATTAGCTGTCATTCTGCTACAAGATGTGGAATGGGAAATTGTTTTTTCCTTCCTTTCTGCTCGCACTTAACTTCGTTATGTTCAGACAGCTGAGTTTCGGTGAAAAGAGAACTTAATAAACCAATATTTTTTTAATGAAACGTAAGAGACAAACAAGTGCGCACTTCACCTGATATTATCTTGTCGCTTCACACCATGATGTTCAGAGTGATGAACGCGAACCAACATTTTTTTCAAATTCTCTGTATATTTAGCGTTTGGTTTCACATTAACTAAAATCTCGCACAGAAATGTTTTATGGCCGCAATTGGATGTACAGTAATTCTCCATGTGTTTAATTAGTTATGTTCTAATAGTTTTCTCTGTTTTCTCTTTACCCTGTCCTTATTAACTGCGCTCGATACTACCACGACCTGTTTATGAAGTTGTGTACATATTTAACATACAGTGGGTTATATTCATAAATGGATATTTATAACTACCCTACTGGTTGGACTGAGTGGAAGGATGTATAAAGCGTAACGGAGATCATTTTCGCTTAGTTCGTCGAACCGTTCACATCGTCTAGTACGTGATTCGTGAGTCTTAGTTTGTGATTGATTGTGATCATATCGTCGTGTGTGAGACTGCCTCTTTTATTACTACTAAACGAGTAGGTAGTTAGGAACATAACACAGCTTGATATCATGTTTCAAACTACACTTCTAAGTAACTGATTACTCTCGACGACATATTTAATTAATTGATCGATTGATTTTTAACAACTACGGTTGTATGAGTTGTATCAGATATCCACACGAGTACACAGTTACCAAGAGATATTATTTGAGCTTAATACGATTCATTGCGAATTGACAACGCTTTTGGCCTGAGGAGCTTTGACAGTTTCACCAGAAGGAATGCACTCGGTTGGAAAAATTAGCAAAGTTACCAAATTAATTGAACCTCAGCTTAGGCTGATGATGTGCGTGCAATTCCGCAAATTGTATTTATATCTATTAATATTCAATCTAACTAAATATACATATTGAAAAATACGGCTTTATGTGCTTTCACTCTTCTGAGTCAACTTATTCTCCAAATGCTATTGTTGAAAGCAACCGTCGTTCGAAATCTCCACACCATTTTCTTTCTTCTTCAGCGTTGTAATTTGGCGCGAGTTTTTGGAATGTCGTGACCGATCGGAAAATGGCGACGTTATAGTGCTTTACCGGGACGTTCGGCACAGAAAGCGTAATGACTGGTTCCTGAAATACAGGCTAACCTAGTTTAGGAACCAGAGTTACACTGATGCTATGTATTATGGGTGACTCAATAAAGAATTTATTTATTTATATCGGGATGAATGGCACCCTAAGTGTGATGTATGTATGATAGTGAATGTAAATAAATACAATTACAAACGTATCATTCCTTATACAAGCAACTTTAGTTACACCACATCTCCGCTAAAGGCGCAGCCAGTAGACGTATGAGAGCTATGGTTTGATAAAAACTTTATAGAATTCTCCCACTTTTAGAATAAGAGAGATCTAATTATTGCAGGAAATAATTGTACAGAATTAAATATTTTACAAGAACGTCGGTTTTCACAAACATTACAGTATAATAAATAAAGAACAAAATAAGTGTGTTGGTTAGAATTCTAATAATGCTGTAATAACAATAGTGACAATAATTTTATTTTCTGCCAAATAAAATAATAATTTATCAACATATGTATGTACATTTCTTTTTTATAATGTGAAAGAACAGTTTTAATATTAAGTTCATATGCATATTTTCTTGTCTGTCTATCTGTTTGCATGTCCGTGTTCAACTCAAAACAGGCATGACTGATTTTTATTAAATTTTGAACACGGGAAGTTATATTTATCGCGACTACTGGGTATAGTATAACAAAGGGTATGATTTTAATTATCGCCAAATAAATGCACGTTCAATGACCTAGTTAATAAGATTTGCACCTAAAATAATTAATCTCACCAAATAAAATCAAAACGCTTACTAAAAAATGTGAATTTTCAACTTCTTTCTGGCACTCACCGGCCGGTGCCGCGGCCTGCTCGCTTCGCTCACTCGGTTCGGACGTTATGATCGCAGTTACAACCTAACCTAACCAATCCAGTACGCAGCCCAAACTGGCTTCAATAAAAAATACCATAAGAAACAAAACTATTCATTTGGTGGTGACAAATTTATTATTTTGCTTTCAGAACGTGTTCAGAACGTTTCAGAATTGATACGAATAGAATTAATATGGTGATAAAAACATATCTTGAGAATAGATTTTATAATTAGGGGATATATATTGGCAACGAATATAAACTTTGGTGACAGAAAATATTGTTACCTATGACTAAGTCAAACACAACTTCCAATATTATAACGTGGAAACATTCGTATTTACAAATTCATATACGAGTACAAATGAAATACGTACATTCACGTGATAAAATCATATAAGTATTAATAATGTATTCGCGAATACACACTTACCACAACAGTGTTAAATTCTTCATCACGAAAACGCAAAGTGGTCGACGTCGAGGGAAACTCTTCATTGTACAGCAGTTTAGTATGTCTTTAAGATGTATCTTGTATTTAGTTAGTTTACAGGGTCTGTTTGTCCGCGGTTTACCTCCGAGATACTTAATAGTACAAAGCTTTAATTTAATATAGATATACATATTTATAACAACCGACAAAGTGGTAAAATAAGATCTAGAAACGGTCATTATTTTAGGTTACCTCCCTTACTTTAAAGTGGGGACGATTTTTTTTCTTCAATCCCATACTGTGGGGTGTCGTTGGATAGGTCGTTCAAAAATATTACGGGTGTGTGAAAACTATTTTTCAATCTATAGATCTGTTTGCGAAATATTAAGCTATAAAATGTAATTTTTTGTTAGAGTCAAGTACTCCTCCACTGCCAGCTAAATAGTTAATATTAAATATGTCAAAAAAAACACGGCAATAGTATATATAACGAAATTAAAAATCAAACTGTCACAGCTAAGTAGGCTTTACAAGTTAACAAGTAAAAGTCGATCAACTTATAAAATGTATTTGGATGTAATTTCTTATAAATTCCACTGAAAATTACTTAAAATCGGAATGGGGTTTAAAGAAAGTTGACTGCATATTGTGACGGGCAACTAAGGAACCCTAAACTTTGTGGCCCGACACGCGCTTAGCGATTCTTTTTATAGCCTAGTAAATGAAATATAATCTAAACCAGCATTTGTGTTAGATTACATTTCAAACAAGATACATAATGACATAGTGAAAAATCTGTCTCATCCTTAGTTAACATGCAATTGCAGAATTGCATTGAAACAATGATGGTTCAATGGTAGCGTGTTTGGATACCGCATCAGTTAATGGGAGTTGAAATCCTAAGCTTTCGGTGAAAGAAACACGATGAAACCACAGCATGGAGTTAAGATATTGTCTAACTTGCTCCTGGCTGCTACCACTCTCAATTTGAAGATCTGTCGCTAAGCACCTACGTTTCGGCAGCTGCACTTCAGAGTCATTACCTCCACTAGGCTTAGCCTTAGCGGGTTACCGTCTCGGGCATTGTCATTTAAGATCATGTTAGATTGCAGCCAAACGATAAACTTATAAAGACTAAAAAAATGTAATCATCGTGGGAAAGTAGAAAACTTGAGGAGTATCTTCGTAATATCATACTTAAGTGTGAAACATTAAGAAATATAAATTATCTTGTTTTGAAATCGCTGATATGAGTATGTATTGTCGGATATGCCGGGGGCTGGCATATTGATTAAGCTATGCCTTCCCTCAGCAAGATATAATTGCTTAGTAGTGTAATGTACAATTCTATTACTGTACTTTATATAACTCATATATATAAAAAACCTTTATATCAAATAAAATAAAACAAAGCAAAATGTAGATTAGATCTACCTACGTAGAAAATCTATACAATTTTTGTTCATTCAATAAAAAAAACGTTTTTAGGTCTGGTTTTAATCAGATCCCCTCCGACATTGAACAGATTCAGCCGCGCTACAAACCCACGCTCCCACGATTGCAATCGAATACTCTAGAATACCGAAATTTTACTTTACAAACATTTATAAATACATCTACATTCTAAACCTATATTTGTCTTAGCCATTACTGCATAAAGTAGCTGTATAAAATTACTTTGATTTTTATTGAAAACCAAGTTATGCCCGCGAATTCATTCCAGGGGCCCAAGTCTGCTAACAAATTAGTGTTTGAATAGTGTGTCGATAGTATCTCAATAGATATTTGGGCACAATTTGGTATTCTCCTACTTGTTTACCATTCTATCGGAAAACCACTGACTCATTTGGTATTCTGCTCTACAATCGCGTCTCAATGATATTTCGATAGCAACTCGATAGTAGGTAAAACGGTATTCTCTTAAATATTTGACAGCTTTATTAATCGTACTTCTATGGTGTTTTGACTATTAGTAGCCATTGAACAACAACAGTGTTTCTAGTGCGATTACTTGCACGTTTCATAAAAATAATATCAATTGATAGGCAACACCGACAACAGATATTGCCATCCCACTGAAACACTATCACAACACTATACAGATTCTATCGAGACAGTAATAAAATTTTAGCAGAATACCAAATTTGTTACAATTTCGATATAATATCAGTTGAGTGTCGATATAATGACAATGGTAAATTCTTAAATGTGAAATAGTAGACTTGGGCCCCTGTTGTCTTGAAAATGCACGCCACGTTGACTTTCACGCCATCTGTTGCAAATTGATTGTACTAATAAAGAACATTCACGGGCATGTGCACAACCCACCAAAGTGTTATCGCAATCGGGTGAAGGGTTTAGGAACGCATACGGAACAAACAAACATTAATTTTTATATATAATACAAATGTAGATAATAAATACTTATGAGAAATTTTATGATCTTATGCAATATAAAATATACTTTTATCACATATTTAGTTCTTATGAATGAAAGAATGAACTAACTATTGAAACAGTTGAACGCGCTATGGTGATTAATTGTTCTCAAACGTATTCAAATATGTAGTAACAGCTCGAAAACTCGTACACGTTAATAAAAAAAGTAAATGTTAAAGTTAAATTTTTAATTATATCATAGCTTTCTATCACTTAGGGAATTTTTAGTATCGGATTACCTCCTACAAACAGACAAACGTTACCTATTTATATTATGTGGTATATAACTATGGATATATAATATAGATATTCTTTGATAAACAATATGTAAATAAATTTCTAATCGTAATTTAATATTTTGTGTCATTTCGTAATAGCTCGGCACATTGACGGTACTGTCCCTGATGGTAAGCACAGTACAACCCAAACACGACGGCGACCACCAAGAGATCGAAATCCATCGGCGGTCACCGCTGTCATGCAACCAATACCGTCCAATCACACCGCGGTTTTGCTTTTCACGCGTTAATTTGTTATTTATTAATGATATAATGTCTAATTATACTCATGCACATATCACTCTTTATATTACTCCGTGGTATAAACTACCGTTTCTAAATCTACCAAACACCGGCTCGTAATCAGACTTGGAATCTTATAGTAGAGAGGTAAATAACGACGCAAATTATTCATTTAAAACACACACAGATAGATGAAATACGATCAGAAAATTTTTAAAGGTTAGTTTTATATATAGTACTGTTTAAAAGATTAACAAAAAAAGCAATAAAATCTTATTAAATTTAGTTGAAGATTTAAATGATGCTTATTCATTAGACTGAGTTTCTTAAGATCTTTCAAAATCTTTTCAGACTTATTTATTCCACTTAATCGTCATGATGTTTTTAGTATTAAACTTTTTCAATTCAACTATTTTACACTGAAAAATAAATAACAAAAAAAGGCTTCTTTGAATAGGTAATCATGATTATTCAATATAAATGATATTATTTCCATAATACATAAAATTATTCGCAATATAATGATAAAAAACATGAAATAAGACTTTTTGTAATAGATATGAGATTTATAAATGGCATCTTATATAAAAAAGCTTTTCATATACTGAACACTACTGCGCAGTATTGTTTCTAATAATTTCGTAGTCAGCACCAAAATACAGAGTAGTACGAAAAAAGGATTTTTTATAAACGTCTAAATGTCAAGCATGGTGATAGGGTATTTTCTATTAGTCATTCTCGAGTTCAAAGTCTGCCACCAAGTAGAGATTGATGCCTTGTGCCTTATCAAACTTATAACAAATAAATTGTTAATTTAAGTTACTCCCGACACAAGTAAACTATTCATTGAGACTATTTGTAAGAGCTCCAACACGATATCTCTGTTGTAAGTTGGTGAAGAGTTAGGTAGATGATGCTGCAGCATCAGCTCAATGTTCTAGTGTCATTTATGTAACAGAATACCAAATTTCGACTTGATCACAGTTAAGAACACTCTTGATCAAGAACCACCTTGGAAACAAAAAAAAAATAATACTAGATCTAAATCGATTCAGCCGTTTGGGAGCTACGATGCCACAGACAAAGATACATAGATACTCAGACACACGTTAAACTTATAACACTCGTACGTAGTATGGGTCACCCTCTTTTTGCGTAGGAGGTTAAACAAAGAACTATTATGAGTTTACTTTTTTTACTTTTTTAAAACAAAGAGCAAAGCAACAGTAGAAATGGTTAAAATATAGGTTTCAAAATGGCTTTAACCATTTTTCAATCGCTTTGATTTTATGAAACACGTAAAAAGAGGGCTCTTTGTACTGAAGGTACAAGATGTTATTCATTTCACAATTTTAAGAGAGGTAGAGTACAGAGAAATTTCTATGGAGATTTCTCCTTATTTGGAGCAGCCCGACTGGTGGAATACCTCTACCTAACAGAATATCACAGCCAAATTGTGCCTTTTGTTGCGGTGAGTAGGGTTTCAGAGTTCCTTGACGTCCCTACCTGTGTTTAACACCCCTGTGTTCAAGGTCGGTAATGTACTAGTGATACCTATGGTATTACAAGCGTCCATAGACTACGGTAGCCGCTTACCATCAAGTGGGCCGTACGCTTGTTTGCTATCTTAGTCGCATAAAAAAAACGGTTTTTTTCTTATAACGTGTTGATTAGAACTAATACGCAGCGATATGGGCAGCGAGATGGCATTTCGGAACAGTGCACAGTCACTAAGCACACCTGTTGCTGTCACGCCCAGTCAATAGTGCGAATACTAAGTCATTAATACGGATACCATAATCATATCGACACGATTCTCCGACATATATTAAATAGTATCTTATTTAATACTAGATGTACCCGCGGCTCCGTTCGCGTGGACGACAGAATGCCGTCGGTCAAGTGCACGCGTGAATTGTGCTGCCCCAAATATGCTTATTGTTGGTTTCCCTTAGAAGATAGACTTATGCTATTGCTAACTTTTTTATAGGTCTTTTTAAGCCCTACAGTTATGTAGTACATTAATTTGTTATATCTCTTATGGTTTACTCAGCGTAAGCCATTTAATCGCCCCAAAAGTGTCTTTATTCCGAATTGATTAATCATTATCGTCACTGCTTATTTCGTATGTTACAAAATATATCATATCTATAGGTATGTTATCTATGAATTAAAGAAGGGACGGATTAATGGTTTTTGCGTGAAGAGAATATAATCGGACAGACAGACAGAGAGACGTTGAGTTTTATAATATGTACATAGATGACGTGTTCGTAGAGAAAGCCGGTCCTTGTAACACTTAGTCGACGGGAAACATATAGAGCGACTACACATTCAGCTCTCAAATACATCTGTTTAATGTGTTTAATATATTATTTCTACAATAAAACTGTTGAAAATAAAACTTCAAACTTATCATTTACGATCACATCTGCGTAAGACATGAATAAAATGTTCTCAACGTACTCATAGTTGTGTGTATTCGAGTTTGCTGAAGTGAATTGGGTCATTCCATCGGCGAGAGCGGTGTAAATCAAGAGCAGGTGAAGCGGCCGTACTTACTTATAAAAAATTCATATTTACCCCAAGTCATAAGAGACCGTATTTTATTTGTAGCGATGATTTGATGAATTCAGTGGTAGATTTTAGGGTTAACGATACAATTGAAATGAGTTCCAATCCCTGCGTTGAACCTGAGCTTTCAATGAAGGAAGAAAACCATAGCGTGATGGAAGGGCATTTTCTCTAGCTACCCTAAAGTTGAAAATCTGTCGCCAATCTTTCGTGTGTTCCGGTAGCTGCACTTGAGCGCTAGTTCCCCCGCTATGCTTAAAGTGTTACCATTTTGGGCCATATTGACACTTAACGTCAGATGAGATTGAAACTTACAAAAAACAAAAAAAACTAAATATTTAAGGTAATATGGTCTACTACCATCAGGTAGTACAACGCTTTTTTTAAAATAATATTGCGTTTGACCACTACTACGCCTGATCGTAAGTGATGATGTGGTCTACAATGGAGCATGCTTGCCTAGAAGATACCTATTCACTCGTGAGTTGAAGATACTCAGGTTGTGATTCTCGGGAAATAGAAACTCTGGCAAAGAGTTCCACTCTTTAGCGGTGCGAATGATAAATGTGCTAGCAAAACGCTTCGTGCGCACTGCTGGGATATCAACGGTATATCGATAACGCTTCGCCGTGTCTCTTGTCGTCCGATGATGGAAGGCGGATGGGGGAATTAAATTGTGCATTTCCAACGCACACTCGCCGTAGTGAAACGCTTAGGCGTCTTAGGCATATTTCGTTCCGGGATCAGTCACCGTATATACAAGTAATCAAGCAGTGTGATAGGGATTTGTACTCCAAGTGGTTTGCAGGCCGACATGATAGTATAACGAATAGGGATGGATCGGTTGGATTGGATAGGTGTTCACTGTTGCTTTCGGATTGTACTGTGCATCAGGCACAATGCCGAGACTTACCGTGCCAGCATATATTAAAAAAAGGTGTTTGACTTGAGTAACGACCCTAATAACCGTGATCTAACACTTGTTATACTACTTATTGTGACTTAGGTGCTTCGTCGTTTTTAGATCAGCCAGTGTATGTCTAGCTTGCTGGAGGCTTTGTTCGTAATGTTTGTAGACCAGTATAACACGCTGAATATTAGGGCTCATGTGGTTTATTCTCGTGTTATTATGGGATATGGTTCTGAGTAGTATGGATTCCAAATTTTATCATCTATAACTATATCCACTACATCTGTATAATTAATGATAATACTAATAATAGAGTGGCCGGTGAGGCGCTGAACGCATCACCAATTAATTTGCATGGCCACCCTCCAAGATCACTTGTCAAGGAGAGTATTGACGGTTGTCTTGTCTTGGGCAGTGGTAACGCTATCTTGATTTACGCTTCCTGTCACCTATAATCTACCAACCTCTACCCCGTCATATACGCTTTGTTAACGATTCAACACATTGTCATCAGTGGATCACACGCTCTAGCAGCGGTTGAGTTTTTTGCATCCTCTCCATCTTCTTCCTTTCATAACGACAACTACGCGAGCTGAGCTGCTGAGCCACAGCTGCCGTACTGCTGCCTTAATGTAAAGCTGTGGAACCATCTCCCGGTTAATGTGTACCCTCCTTCCTAAAAAATAGAGTTCTTTAAATATAACTTGAAGAGATATTTGAGTAGGCCGACATGACAACGATGTATTGTAAATCTCACTTTGATCGCCGAAATTGTTGGATTGGACTGTGATTTCAACCAGTAACTCCACTTTGCCATGCTATGATAAAAAAAAAACCGGGCTCCCGTTGAAATTTTGTGAAACTATTTATCGAAGGTTCTTATGCCGGGTGTACGTGACATCCTGATAGCGGGTTTGGTGATCGCTGCAGAATGGGAACCAGCGCAGTTCATGAAGTCTTGTATTTGGAACAATTTATCTAAAGATAATGATTGGCTGCTTGTCAACGGCAACGTTTGCCCATACGCTAGTTACCATTTCAGCTGAGTGCATTTTGCGCTATCCACAAAACCCGGTAAAACTATAAAAGCTATTCAGACCAAACGCGTCAGTTAGGTAAAAAATGTCTGCTTGTCATTCTGATTTCTGTATAATGTTGTCGTCAAGAGCGAAGGCTCTGATGTTCTTGTAGTTTTTAATAACTTAACTCTATTATGATTTAAAGTTAAAATCTCTTTATTTAGTTAATTAATTTAACTAGGTTAAATTAAAGGATAAGGTCAAGAAAAATAATGAAATACCGCCGTATGCTTATGACCAAGAGCGTTCAAATTCAATGGAGCCAGAAAGCCGGCAGAGCGCCCGTCCCGTGACTTCGCTCTAACCGTTATTATCTCTGCCACAATATATCACCAGACACCAGTCAATTGTTCATTGACCCGTAGTAAACAATCAAGAGTTCAAACACCACTTATTTTGGTAATCGAAGTGTTACAGTTACAAGTGTACAGGTTTCTGACGTAAGCTTTGTTCCTTATGTAGTACGTTAATAATATCGTATGTATCTTTAGTGGTATTTTAGCGACACACTTTGACTACAGTCTACAGGTGGATTGTAACGAATTTCAGCTGTAACCTTGAATTTGCATCATTATAAAATTGACATCGTCTAAAAAATCAAACCTGAACAGAAAACTTTGGAGATTAATTATAAAAATTTATATAGATTTAAGGGGATAAAAATGTTTATATTAGCAAAGAATCACACTTTCACCTCGAAAATTATGTTAATTGTCACAGTCGTCGTTAATGATCGTCTAGCAATATAAAACAAAAATATCAGAAAACATAACACAGCTCCAGTTGATATTTTGCAGCGGTGGTATGGCAAGTTCGTCCGTTAACTTTGAGAGTGCATCGAAATGGTGGACATCTTGACGAATTATTATTCCGTACATAAAATTCGCATTATAATACTCTGTTATTATAGTTATAATATTTATTATTTAAAGTTTGAATCCGAGTCGCCCTTTATTTGTATTACTATTGCCTTTAAATCTACCTACATAATTTGATGAGGCGACAACAATTTTATTACTTATAATTACACTATATTTACTTTCACACTGTTTTTTTAAATTAAAAAGATCGGCAAATATTTTTGGCACACCAGTTAAAGTAAAGAGCAGAAATTCAAACAGTTCTAGTAAAATAAAGCAGACTAGTAAAATAACGTTCTTCTTATTGTATTTTTTTATAGTAAGATAAGACAGATAATCTCAGTTTCAAGCAGGGTGGCGTTTTTTTTATTCGCTAGCATGTGTGTACTAATTTGAATTACTCATATCATCCGCTGACGGTGAAGGAAGGTATCTAGAATAAATTCTAACACTCGAACAATATTTTTATAATATTGATATTAGACTGAAAAAAATCCGAGAATGATAGGCTTTGTGAATGGTACGTTTTGCTTGGTGTGCCTTTAACAAGATATTGGATGGTTTCAAAACGATATTATATTTCAAAAATTTTATGCATTTGTCGTCAGTCGTGTTATATTCACACAAATTCCCCAATAGAAAATGAATTTTATTCAAATGAGGGGTCAACCATAAATTACGTCACGATTATGAATGAAAATTCAGCTATGAGATAAAGAACGAAATATCTATGGTAATACTTACTAAATAAGGTGACAGCGTGCATGGGATGACATAACATTAACGAAATTTATCTCACGCGTCTAACAAAAACACACACACACTTTCGCACTACCCATTTAAAATAACTCGTAAAATTTAAATAAATATTTTTTGTTACAAAGCGAGTAATGGATTTTTATCGCGATTGAGAATTGAGATTGGTAACACATACCAGCACATGAGCTGTTCAAACACAAAGAATCACCACCACACCTATTTCTGCCGCAAAACGGCAATGTTTGCGGTGGTGTGTTCCAGTCCGAAGGACACAATTAAGCACATGAAGCATTTTAACTCAGTCTTCAAGAGTAACAACCTACTAAAGCTGGCCTCAAGACTGCGGTTCTTTTGAGGGTAGTTGTACATAGCTATTGGCCGCAGAGGATAATAAATTCAAACATCATGCAGGTTTACTTCTTCAAATCACAAATAAATAATAATCAAATAAGGCTTTATCACCATTTTTTTAAAGTCCCTTACGGCACGTCTAACGTTGTCAGAGACTTTGTGCATTCTAATAAATAATGTAACAACAACTAGAGAGCCCATCCTTATGTGAGGAGTTATCCCCAATTACCCCATACTATATTATTTACAATTCTTAATTTTAACTTAATCTACCAAAAGCTTCCCTTCTCTTTTTCTTACACTACAATGCTTCCCTTCTCTTTTATTTGTCTTAGGTACTCTAAATCATTTTCTTATGTGCCATAGTAACAAAAGTCATTTAAATACATGGTGTCATTGTTGTGTCATTGCGATGTATCCCTTTAACACAGGCTCGTTGCCCGAACAAACTACTACAAAGATATTATCGTTTGAACATTGAGCGTTATTGCTTTGTTATAAAACCAGATATAGCGGTAGTGCTACCTTGTATATTTTCTGTCTACCATTATTATTCGACCCCAGTCAACCCCAACAAAAATAATTGAATGACGTATTTTGCAATTAAACTGTAATATTCAATAATTTTATATCATAAAGGTACTGTTACATTTTGAAGCGATGATATGACTTAGTAGCAGTTACCTCGGATTCGCTCCGAAGGCTAATAAGGTCTCGGAAAACAAATCATCATGATTCAAATATTGCACTATCACAAGGAATTTAGTGAGGTTCGTTTAGTCGACTAACAAATATGAGATGAATAAATTTTTTTGGAAGTTAAACTTTAGAGCTTTTGTAAGTATTTATCATTTTTACCACTTATTAACTTAGGACTATGATCAAATTGTAGCCTTATAATAACGATAAAAAATCTAACAAATGATTTCCTACAACACGTTCGATTTCAAAATTAAAATAAAGATAACTTTGTTAAATTTAGGCCATAAGAATGCACTTATGTACGTCAATATACTATTATGGGTTCGGAAAACATCCCAGTCATCAAGAAAAGTCGGCAAGAAACTCGAACAGGTTTTTCTTTTATTATTTTTTTCAACTGTAGTAATAATATTCACAGTTAATAATCATATTAATAATTTAGTAAATTCACAGAAAAGGCACCTATTTTACATTATAGATTAGGAATCAGCAATTTGTTTTATATGGGGACCATCTTAAAAGTATAAAAGACTGTCACAGTCCAGTTTAAAGCTTCCACTCATCAATTTCAGTTTCCGTGAAAATCTTCTCGCTTCGACAAAAGTTCCCATATTAGTTTTCTATTTTCTGGAAGCTTTAGATTCAGGTCATTGATAGGTTTCAAACTGTCTGATATCTGATAAATGTGCTTTAGAAAACTCGATTAGGCAATTACAGAAGCCTGACCACTATTAGAAAGCAAAGTCATCAAGCCTTCTATTATTCCAAAAAAAACTTTGTAAAACATAACCTTTGCTTAACTATCTTATACTGCGACATGTGCAACTGTTAATTATTATATTATGCATTAATTTCGCCAAGAAACAATTGTAAATTGTCGATGTTTAAGTAATGATTTTACATATATTTTTTTTATTATGCTCACTTCTTGCATAAATTCTTCTAGTTCTTGCATACTAGGAGAGAAGACAAAGAGTGGGCAAAAAAAATAATTACCGCGTGCACGTGTTATTCTAGGAACATCGATCTTCTGACATAAATTAAAAAAAAAAAACAACTTGCTTGTAGCAGCGCTCTAGGAATTCTATAGAATTCGGCCGCTATATAACAGCGACACAAATGGTACGCGGGGTAGGCAGCAAACTACCGGTAGCCCTGGGGCTTACACCGCTGGATCCTCTCTCACCAATACCAAGGATAGGAACTGTCTCACTCACCTGGTGGTGGTCTAAGGTTCCAGACCATGAAGCTCGAGCAATGATATCCGTCGCAGCGCCTTCCACAATACACATATAAATGTATCGGCCGTTTAAAGTTTGTGCAGCACGTCACTAACACCACATATTATAGTTTATAAAACATAAGCCGCGCGGGGAACACCGATGTACTTAATTGTTTTTTATAATATTTAAATAGGTTCCATTAATTAGAACGTCAGTTTTTACCAGAATGTAGCAACGTACTCGTTCGTACTACCAACATACCGCATAGCGGTAGATATGTCGCGAGGCAATTGGTTGCGGCACAATAATTGTTATCTAAACGTTGGCTGCAGCGCATTCAGAGTCTCATGCGCGCAATGATTGGCGGTGAGACCTCCTATCCCCGTGATTGGCGATAAAGGATCCAACTGTAATATCGGCCCAAACAACGCCCCCGGGTTGAAAGATTACCTTTCAAAAGCTTATAAGAATATTAGGAAATCTAACTTATATAGACAAGAAACTTCAACTAGGGAGTACAGAAGTGCTATGCTATGACTCCATTTATCCTAAAACTAATAAATAAATTTGGAAATGTAAAAAATAGAATAAAACTAAAATACATGTTATTACTGTGTCGGTAAGGGACACAATCGAACAATAGGACGTGTAAATGTACCAGATTTTGTTTTAACTAGAACCACGCGTGTCCGTCGATCAGTTCCTGGATAAGTTTCTTGAATAACACCCAATGGCCAGTGTAAAGGGGCCGTATTGCTTTGCATAATTAGTACTACAGTGCCTTTCTTAATGGGTTCGGTATCAGTCAACCATTTTTCCCTAGCTTGCAGAGTATGTAAATATTCCAAACTCCACCTACGCCAGTATGACTGTACTAATTTATCCAAAAGTAAATACCGCGAGATCAAATGGTCTACTTTATCGGAAACTGGCGCAGCTGGTAATGACCTTAAAGGAACGTTATGTAAGAAATGCGCAGGAGTCAACGCAACGGGTTCAGACGGGTCCGGACTAAGAGCGTGGCCTAAGGGACGAGAATTAAGTACTGCCTCGATTTGACAGAGCACCGTCAGTAATTCCTCATAAGTCAGGATTTGATGACCAATAACCCGAAACAAATGTGTCTTAAAAACCTTTATTGTGGCTTCCCAACTGCCGCCAAAATGTGGCGCGCTAGGTGGTATCATTTGCCAACTAATACGTTGGTTTGCCAACTCACAATTAAACTGTTCAGTGTAATTCTTAGAACGAACAAATTCCCTTAATTCATCCAGATAGCCACGTGCACCAACAAAATTGGTCCCGTTATCAGAAAATAGCTTTTCAACAGGTCCTCTACGTGAGAGAAACCTCTTCAACGCATTAAGAAATGAGTCGGTACTTAAGTCAGGAGCTACTTCCACATGCACTGCCCGCGTCGTAAGGCAAATAAATGTACAAATATACGCTTTCTGACTTTTTACCCCACGCCTACGAGTCAGTGTAATGTTAATAGGCCCACCGTAATCAAGTCCTGTATGGGCAAAAGGCTTAGATAACTGTAATCTGCATTCTGGCAAACTAGCCATAACAGGCGCAATGCAAGCCTTTGGTCGGGTTTTAAAACAAATATTACATGCGTGAACGCGGGATCGCACTATATTACGTCCTGACAAAATCCAAAAACGTTGCCTGAGCAAAGACAAAAGTAAATGTGGACCCGTATGACAATGCTGACGATGCGTATAATCAATTATCAGATTAACAATATGATCCTTTTGTGGTAAAAGTATTGGATGTTTATGATCAAACGTTAAGTTGGAGTTTTCCAGTCTACCTCCTACTCGCAATATACCGTTGACCAAGATTGGCCAGAGTTTTTGAATCGGCTTGGAACACGGTTTATTCGATTGTACTGCTTTTATAGTATCTGCAAAGTGGACGAGCTGTAAGGATCGGATAATGACTATTTCAGCTTGAGTCATATCGTTGCTGGTAGGAAAGCCACGAGACATGAGTTTCCTAGCAAATCTCAACACATAAACGATAACACGTAAGTATTTTTGCCATGAAGACATGCGTTGAGCCGTAATATAAAAGATTGGTAAATCCTGCTGAACCGCAGGAGTAGCGAAGGTTTTAATTTCGAGTATATCTGAGTTCGGAAAATTTTCTAAATTAAATGGCTGTAATTGCCAACCAGTAGAGTTTTGATTAATCCAAGCTGGTCCCTTAAACCACAAAGGGTGCTCTTTGAGTTGAGCTGGAGTTAAACCACGTGACAAACAGTCACTAGGATTTTCTTTGCCGGCAATATGATAAAAATTGGAGGCATCGAGGTTTTCGTGAATTTGTGCTACTCGATTCGCTACGAAAGTTTTCCATCGATGTGGGCTTGAGTGAATCCAATGAAGTGTTACGGTCGAGTCTGAAAAAGCCAGAACTCGCTCGATCTTATAACGAGACTCATAATTGTCTAACACTACTTTGACTAACTTAGACATCAATAGTGCAGCGCAAAGTTCTAAACGTGCTAACGAAATTATCTTTAAAGGTGCGACTTTTGATTTAGCGCATAACAAATTGACGCTTACACTCTTATCAGATTGAATATGGAGATATATAACACTCCCATATGCACGTTCACTGGCGTCCGCAAACGCCAATAATGTGACCATGCAATCGTCTACGACACCAACATGGCGTGGTATATTAAGATGAGTTAACAAAGGTAGCTCATCTTCAAACCTTTTCCATTTTTCAATTATATTTTGAGGCGGAACTGCGTCCCAGTCGATTTTTAATACCCACAACTCTTGAATAAGAAGTTTAGCGTATAAAATAACTGGAGCTGCAAAACCTAGCACGTCCCAAAGTCTAGCAACTGCGGATAAAATATTCCGTTTAGTGCAGACTTTTCTACATGGTGTAATGTCAAAGGTGAACACGTCTGATTTTGGTTCCCATTTAACACCTAAAATCCTTTGACTGGAGTCATCACTAAATAGGACAGTCTGGGGGTGTAAGTGAGTTTCTGGCAGTTGGGATAGTAACCCGTAGGAATTACTCGACCACTTCATGAGATCAAAACCACCAGCCTTGAACAACCCAATCAACTGTAATGCGACACTAGTAGCCGTTGAGACTGATCGCTTACTCGAAACTACATCGTCCATATACAAGTCTTTTTGAAGGAGACTCGCTGCTAATGGAAAATTACGATATTCATCATCGCAGAGTTGTTTCACTGTACGTAGTGCTAAGAATGGACTAACTGACAACCCGAAACAAACTCTATTAAATTCGAACATCTGCAATTTATCGTTTGGATTAAACCTATATAGAACTCTCAAATATTTGTGGTATGCAGGTTGCATTTTAATTTGTAAATACATCTGCCTCACGTCAGCACAAAATGCGATTGGAAACAATCGAAAATTTAATAATATTAGGAAAATGTCCCCTTGTAAATTCGGGCCTGAATGAAGGACTTGATTCAAGGATAAACCTTTGTTTGTACAAGTACTTGCGTCCAGAACTATTCGCAGTTTGGTTGTCACTTTGTCATTACGAATAACTCCATGATGAGGTATAACATATCCATTATCATCGACCTGCCTGTCTGGAGATATATAGTTATGTACTAAATATTCTTTAAAGAGATTATCATAAGCCATTGGAAACTGCGGCGAGGCTTGAAGTTTGTGTTCTAAAGCGAAGAATCTTTTTTGTGCAATGGCCAATGAGCCACCTAAACCCTGAGGATTCGACTTAAAAGGTAATGCAACTGTATACCGACCAGTTGAATCCCGTATAGTAGTACATTTATAAAAGTTCTCACACTCTTGTTCTTCCCGACTAAGGCTGGCAGCTACATACGAAGGTACCTCTTCCAGTTCCCAAAACTTATGAACCATATCATCTATTGGTGAACTCGTAAATGCACAAAGTGCCTTAGTACGAGGACGCTCAGATCCTGTAAGCATCGGAGCTTCTCCCATGAGAATAAATCCGAGGGTGGTTTGTACTGCATCAGGTTGTCCAGGCGGGCCAAGAATCCGACCAGAGAGTAACAGGCGAGAGAATAACTGAGCGCCAATTAACAACTCTATTTCACCCGGAACCTCAAATGTATCGTCCGCGAGCGGAACACTAAACAAGTACGATAAGGTCGACTTGTCAATTTTACACGTAGGTAACCTATCTGTAATACAATCGACCACCAACGGGCGAATTTTATACGATAGGTCAGTATTAAAGCGTGACGTGAATTCAAGTTCGGTCTCACCCTTAACAAGGTTCGATCCACCACCAAATCCGTGCACTGAAATAGGAGCAACCAGAGGAAGCGATGGCAAAGCCAATCGCTTAAAACAACGCTTCGTAATAAAATGATTTTGAGAGCCGCTGTCAATAAGACAACGAACCATTTGCTGACGGCCACTCGAGTCCACAACACGCACGCGCGCTGTAGCCAATAACATAGAAGACGGAACCAAGCTTGAACAAGTCGAGTTGTGCGCCCCCGTATTATGCAAAGAGCACAACGAAACCCCACCGTCAGCTGGTTCACTTATTCTAGCATCACCCACAGACGACACATCGGTGCGACGCTCGATCGGATCGTCAAAATTCCCAAAAAGTTTTATATTATTAGGAAAATGCAATAAAGTGTTATGAGTTTTAGACTGGCAAGTTTTACATACAGTCATGTTATTACAAGCTGGTGACTTGTGCATACAACTCAAACACTTTACGCAACCGTTATATTTTTTAATTACATTATAACGCTCTTTCGCGTTAAGTTTCAAAAATTCTGTGCATCGATAAATCTTATCGTGATCCGCAGCACTACATAACGGACACGTCGTTCCCGCCGCGACCAAAACTCTCATATTTTTTGTAGATATATTAGGCTTAAAACTTCTAGGTACAGGCACTTTGTCATATGACTGTAATTTTTTATTGACCGTAACATGAACACCCGACCTTTCTATTATTTTTACTTGTTCCTTGACAAACCTTACAAATTCTGTATACGTAGGAATTTTTTCTCGACGAACGGAATTCTCAAATAAGTGAGCAGTTTCCGTATCGACTTTTTTAAGCGCCATGTATAAGTAAACAAAATCTAATTTATTTTTAATGTTTAACTTTTCGAACGCATTAATAGAAACTGAAAATTTGTCAATAAACGCATTTAAACCGTCACTAGAAGGGCTCAGCATCTTTTTTAAATTGAATATTTCCTCTAAATACGAAGTTCCTAATGTACGGACATCTTGATATTTATCTACCAAAGTATTATAAATTAATTCGTAATTAGCGCCTGTCGGCGAAATGCCCGCAATCGAGTTAAGAGCCTTCCCTGTTAGTTGTCCACACAGATAGTACACTTTCTCCGAGTCCGACAACTGTTGATTACAATGCACGATATTGTTAAAACATTCAAAGAACATTGGCCAGCTTTTCGGATCCCCGTTAAAATCTAATAATTGAATGGGTGGTAATTTAACTGTGTTTTTAGGAAACTCTGTTTGCGGTTTCTCTTTTATTTTAAACGAACTAATTTTATTTTGAATGTGAGAGTACAAAGTTTCAAATGATTCCCATTGTTTGAAACAGGGTTCGTAATTAGGGTTCTCGTCCATTTTTAATAAATTCAACTCTTCTACTTGCTCCATAAATTCTGTCCGTAAAGTTGATAGATTACTCGTAACACTTAAGAAATTCGGAATATCACCAGAAGTATTTTCTAAGGTCAACGATAAATCATAAAAACTTTGAATTTTTGTAAAATATGAACGTAAACGAGATTCCTGTAATTTAATTCTATTACGTCTTTTCGTTTCGGCCATGGTTGAAATTCAGAAAAAATAAAAAATAAAAATAACAAATGCAAAACCAAATTAAATAAAACGTTAACAAATATCTATTACGTATGTAATTATAGTATATCGTTAAACGCGCTACTTGGTACACTTACACGTAACTTTATTTTCTACTACCGACTTCAAATGAAATAATTTAAAAAAATGAAATTTTATGATTCCTAATATATACTGGATAATTTTTTAAGGATAATATTATCCGGCTTCCGAAGGACCATTAAAAATGTAGCAGCGCTCTAGGAATTCTATAGAATTCGGCCGCTATATAACAGCGACACAAATGGTACGCGGGGTAGGCAGCAAACTACCGGTAGCCCTGGGGCTTACACCGCTGGATCCTCTCTCACCAATACCAAGGATAGGAACTGTCTCACTCACCTGGTGGTGGTCTAAGGTTCCAGACCATGAAGCTCGAGCAATGATATCCGTCGCAGCGCCTTCCACAATACACATATAAATGTATCGGCCGTTTAAAGTTTGTGCAGCACGTCACTAACACCACATATTATAGTTTATAAATCATAAGCCGCGCGGGGAACACCGATGTACTTAATTGTTTTTTATAATATTTAAATAGGTTCCATTAATTAGAACGTCAGTTTTTACCAGAATGTAGCAACGTACTCGTTCGTACTACCAACATACCGCATAGCGGTAGATATGTCGCGAGGCAATTGGTTGCGGCACAATAATTGTTATCTAAACGTTGGCTGCAGCGCATTCAGAGTCTCATGCGCGCAATGATTGGCGGTGAGACCTCCTATCCCCGTGATTGGCGATAAAGGATCCAACTGTAATATCGGCCCAAACATTGCTGTTGGTTCTGTTAACATACTTAAGTCCCACACAAAATAAATCGGCGATCCAATATATCTCAACAAACAGTTCGTTGTACCTAATTTATCGTATGCAAACAGTGTGTATTCACAAACGTCATAACCCAATTTGGGAATGTAACAATTCTAAATTTATAGTGATATTGATCACAAGCGTTCTCGGATCGTGTTATACGTTTGTGTGCTTTGTGGGGTTGCCAGCTGTGTAGAAAAAATCCAGCGAAAGAGATAATAAAACATTAAAAATTATATTCAATCTACAAAGGATGAAGAAATTAATGTTGTAACGGATTATGTTTTAATGCCTCGCGTAAACAATATATAACTATTTGAAGTATTTTAGGTTCTCTACTACCATAATTATATGAAGTAAAAGTATACATCCAATTTGCCTTAAGGTTTTTATCATTATATTGGTGGGCACGCACGACCGTGACAGTTGTTCGTGTAACCACTCTATTGAAAATGAACGTTGCTTTAGAAACTACACTGTATTTTTAACAACATCTGTGCATAAACTTATAACTTTTGAACGCGAAAGAATCTATGAAGGCGAGATAAATTGGAGCCATTTAGGTACAAAAAAAACATAATACATATAAGTGAGTATAGTACAACTTAGCTAAATGCTTCATTATAAAATTATTGTTAGACAATTTTGTAGACCACATGTGTAGAGCCATGGGATACAGCTAGTTTAATTCACAACAGAGTGCCGTAATTAGAACATACTCTAATATTAGGAAATTAAAATGGCATGTTTGATATTGACATATAAGTCATGATGAGCGGATAAGTCATGAGGTGTAATGCAGCAATATGTCTTTCTGCATTCCTGTTCGACGAGAAATACTATAGAATTTCGGCGTTTTTAGATATTTCTAGAGGCTGCTAGTTACCAAAACGATTACCTATTATTTTTATTAACAAAATCCGTGATTTTGATTCAAGATTTTGCTGCAAATTCCAAGAAAACTCTGGAACTCTGGGAAGGATGTCAACCCTAGATTTAATCACTTGTTTAAACAACAAACACGTTTGTTTACTAACAAACAGTACCGAATACAAATTTGATATGTTATTATTACACGGTAATACGTGATTTAACACTGGCTATTCGAGGTAGAGCATTATTTTTTGGACTTATTAAATTTATTTTACTAATTTACTATACACGTTAAGTTTATAAATATTGTTTGCTCTACTTATGTATTTAAAATTATATATTGGTGAAACAAGAATTCAAAAGTATTTAAATATATTTATGGTAAAAACTCTATTTTTAACCGACTTCAAAAAATAATGAGGTTATCAATTCGACTTTATGTTTGTTATAGGATTACTCGATTCGAAAAATAACTGATTATAAATATATAATCGATCGTATATATACGAGTAAGTATCAATAATTTCGTTGATTGTCCTTTAATGCTCATCGCTTTAAAGTAATTAAAATATTATTTTCTACTTTTAAGTTTAAGTTTGTTCATTGTATAGTTTAGAATCGGTTTTTGTATTTTTCTAAAAATATCTTTATTCGTAATAAATTTTTTAGACGAGAAAAAAAATAACAAATGTAATTAGTACAAAATTTCTAAGTTAATTATATGGTAGTGGAAGAATCATCATTTACACACGGTTTCTAGCATTAAATATTTTTTCAAATTGTTTTTAAAGCTATATTTAGACCAGCGACCCCTAAAATTGGTTCCATGGAAAGTTATCCGGGTTCTGCGAATTAGTTACGTTTGACATAGAGTCGTTGTATTATTTTGCCTTTTAAATAGTTCGATTATTATAAATATGCCCGTCATTCAGTGTTGATAAGGAGTACACACTCATATAATATGAAGGTAGAAAATTTGGACATATTCTTTGATAGTAATACAGTGTTTAAAAGAAAAGCGATTGATATTATTCAGACTTCGTTGAATATATGTAATTAGTACATACATAAAGACACATACGCGCGCACAACACACATGCACAAAATATCATTGTTAAGTTATTTTCGATGCAAATAATAATTAATTAGTTTCGTTAGGGTACAAGATTAAAAAAATATGTAAAAAAACTGAAATCATCTTGACTAAACCAGTATGTTAATTTAGTAAATATATCGTATATTAATTTAAAAGCTGGTGATTTCTTTAAATATTTTATATACCACGATATTCGCTAACAAGCTTACGACCCGACTGATGGTAAACGGTTACCGGAGCCTATGGACGCTTGTAACACCAGAAGCATCACATGCACGTCGCACTGTATTTAATTTGTTGGCATTTAATGAAGGGTTTCATAAAGTACAAGACATTAATTGAGTGTTCCGTAGCTAGAAAACTTTAGAAACTATAGATTTACAGTTATAACCAAGTGAAACCAATCGTAGTTCTTTTTGCGTATTAAAAAGTCACAAATCTCTTACACACTATAACTATATACTATTACGATATACCTTAGAAAATCATATATTCTATACCTGGGTATGTCAGCAAGGCGCGGCGCTCTAGCTCGACGAACTGCCCCGGTTATGGGCAACACACCCATCTGAAACAATGTTCATAATATTATTAAAGAACCAATGTATTTTATTGAAGTTATATTTAGTACTTTAGTAAAAAGTAAAATTGAGAATTCGTTGCGCGCGTATCATGTGATGGAGTACGACATGATGAAGTTACACATTAATTATAATAATGTGAATTATACTAACTTTTTTTATATTTTGTAAAAAAAAGTTTAACGTTGTATAAATATTAATTTAATTAAATTTTTACTGAGCGATCGCGTACCGTCTTTGGCCTCGTCGTCACTTTCCATCAGGTGTCACTGAGAACAAAGATGGAGCAGTATTTAAAAAAAAAACCATAACCATAACAATGTCTAATAGATAATATTCATTTAATCATTTGAGTTAAACATACTTATTAATATACCGCAAAATTATTTTTTTATACACCGTGTTGGATTTATACAAAACTTATTAAATACTAACGACTTCCGTTATCAATGGGTGTGTCCGGTTGAATTATATTATAGTGGAAATTGTTTCGATACGCCACATGTGCATAGTTTTAATAAACTAAACCATGAATAAAAGCGTAAAGATGTTACGCTGTTTCTCTGATACTAAGCCTGCGACCTTATACTGCTTATAACCGTTAAATTATTTTCACGCATAAAAATCAGTAAAATGAATTTAACTACATTGTATCATTCTTTGATTGTTTGATTGATTCATTGATTTGATTTCATCATATTGGGGTAAATTTTACGGAGTCATTTCTGTTTTGTTACATCAAAGAAGTATAACTTCTTACGTGCGTACATAACTACGAAAAATTTTTTCCTACAATTTTATCAGTAGAATTAATCTTTTATCGATAACTATGGGCCTCATAAGAAAGCTAAGTTCGCACAAAGGGCAATGGAGAGAGTTATGTTTACCAAACCAGTTATGAGAACCAAAGTCACCGAGATAATCCTAAAATGGCTAGACTTAAGTGGCAATTGGCGGGTCACGTAGCTCGTAGAAATGGCTGATGGGACCAAAGAGTTCTCGAGTAGTGGCCACGTACCGCAAAATGCAGTGTGGGCAGACAAGCCATATGGTGGTCCGATGACCTGGTAAAGTTTGCTGGAATCCGGGCAGCGGGATGCGGGCAGGACAGGACCGGTCGTTGCGGCGATATTTGGGGAGCCCTATGTCCAGTAGAGGACGACTTTCGGTTGACATGATGTGCACTTAAGAATCATAGTCTAAGATCCCGCTGCAGGATTGGTGTACTCATCGACTTTTTGTTTAAAACCAAATTTTTATGTTTATTTATAATTAAGAGAATATATATTTACTCGGGTGCCTATCAAAATTTGGCCGCCATTATTTTTAATTAAATTATTTTTAATTGATTTTTGGTAAAAATTTTCGTTTATTTATTATTTAAATAAAATAACGTCTACATCACGGTAATTAATATGAAGATTCTAAAAAATCACGGTTGCCGTTGCGCACTTGGCCGCACTTCTTTGCAGCCAGGTGTAAACAGGTATGATTTCGATAAATTTATACGTTCATAGCCTATATTTATTAATTATAGGTCAAATTGAAGCTAATTTTTTTCTATTAATTATCATATATAGTTGCTTAATTAAATCTGGCCGCAAATAAGGGTTACTGGCTGTTAAAGATAATAAATATTTAAGGTAGAGTGAAAGAGAGTTAGCGCGTAACATCATTAGTCAGACGAGGACAGCGAATGCTCTCAACTGAACAGATGCAGCATTTTTATTATAACGTAAAAACCACGCTGTTTTGGAGTTCGTAATAAACAACGTTTTATATTTACATTGTTATTTTATTTGTGCATCTAAAAATTATTATATTAATTAACGTAAAATAAAATTGATAAAGATGAAGTCGTGTTTTTTGTGTAACGAAAAAAGCAATGTACTCGACTTTAATAATGTATCATTCCAAAAGTGCTCGCTAATGTTATTGTTTTAATTTGCTTAAATGTTTAATTAATATGTAACAGACAATGAAATACTTGAATAAAATCTAATAAAATTTTCAAATAATACTTTCGCAATAAAATTTTCTTTTACTTAAGTCACCTTGGTTTTATTTTTTTATTTTTTAAATCAATATTAAATATCGACGTTCTAATTAGCAAATTGTTTAACTCCATTTTAGAGAATCTTTTATTTGTACGAAAAAAACAATTATTTCAAAATTTATTATCATTTTAAAAAACCATTTAATATCATTAATATCTAATAGAGATATAATATTTAAGTTTGAATCATTCAAATAATTTGTAATTGGATTATTGCTTCATCAAAATGTTAAAAAAATCACCCTCTGAAAAATAAGGAGTTAGACAAATTGCTAATTAGACCGTCGATATATCAAATCAATATTAATTTTTTGTTGCAATTTTTAAATTTGTCATTTTGAAAAAATTACACATTTTTGGAGTATTTATTATAAGTCGTCTCTATTACTCCCCGGTGGTTGAGAACACTAACGTTCGACGCATGCGCAGTGGCTTAAAAGCGTCGCACAGCCGGCATTCGCTGTCCTCGTCTGACTAATGATGTTACGCGTTAACTCTCTTTCACTCTACCTTAAATATTTATTATCTTTAACAGCCAGTAACCCTTATTTGCGGCCAGATTTAATTAAGCAACTATATATGATAATTAATAGAAAAAAATTAGCTTCAATTTGACCTATAATTAATAAATATAGGCTATGAACGTATAAATTTATCGAAATCATACCTGTTTACACCTGGCTGCAAAGAAGTGCGGCCAAGTGCGCAACGGCAACCGTGATTTTTTAGAATCTTCATATTAATTACCGTGATGTAGACGTTATTTTATTTAAATAATAAATAAACGAAAATTTTTACCAAAAATCAATTAAAAATAATTTAATTAAAAATAATGGCGGCCAGATTTTGATAGGCACCCTAGTAAATATATATTCTCTTAATTATAAATAAACATAAAAATTTGGTTTTAAACAAAAAGTCGATGAGTACACCAATCCCGCAGCGGGATCTTGTACTATCAGGTAAACTATGAGTTTGTCACTTTCATTGCACGAAAGCGAAGTTCCTGACAAAATGTACCTAAATATCGGAATTTCAAAACAAACTCTAGGACATTTAAAAATAAAGCTGAAACGAAGGGTGGAGTGCCCTATATTCCGCCCAACCTTTCTCAAACAATGCCATTTGCAAACATAGTTTACGGATCTCTCCTCGCCGACGGACTGCGAACGACTTACAAGGTTTACCATTTGTATACTTGGAATAACACTTAGAATGATTAAGTCATATAAATATTGTTACGGTCTGAGTGAAAATAGAAAACAATCACCATTTTCGAAAACTCTGGAATCGTCTAGAATGAGCCCGAAATATCAAGTATTTATCTAGTTATAGGTTCAAGGAAGCACACATTCTAAGCCTAATCGCTCGGACTCCGTCAACAAACAATGACCTAAAAATAGAACATTCCCTTTCTTTTAAAAACGATGACGTAAGTTATTTACAACATGTTTACGAGTTCAAGTACCTTCTAGTGATTTCGTGATCGTCTTATTTGGGTATACAAGCGTAAAAAAGAGCCAAGACAGTTCGATTTTCAAAGCGAAGTGAAAACAACAAACGATATAAAAGAAGACATCTACAAGAGGATGATACTGTAAGTAAATTCGAAGAGCAATTTGTGAGTTTGTTTTAAATTGTTTTTTGGAGTACGAATAAATTGTTTACGTGAAATATAATGGCATTTCACTACCCACGGGTATAACAATACAATTCTAAATTAAATACCTTTTCACCTAATATAATACTTACGAAGGATTAACTGTCGAATGAGAAACACTGCGAGCGAACGAGTTTCTTTTTCTTCTAACCCTTTCACCTAAGCAGGCTCGGCACATGTTTTCCTGTTCCACTCTCCTCTATCACCTGTCATCTAGGTGCTACATTAAAACCTTTGATGAGGAGATTAAGCTCTGCTGCCTTCGACATGTGTAAGATTCACCAGTTAACAGATCAGTAGCTGAGGTAGACACCATATATTTTATACTATAAAAACAGATAGTTCGGGCAATTTATGACATGGGACCTCACGATTTACTGAGGAAAAGTTTCAAGAATTAGTATTTTAACTTTATCCTCAGAATACATCTTGCAAAATTTAATGTTAAATTGTTAATTTAGGAAAAATATTATACGATTGAAACGACAAGCACAATTTCAATACTAGTAATAAATAAAAAATAATAATCACATATTTTAGATTTACCAAGCCAAAATAATAAGTTTAAGAATAATGTTAAATAAATTTTACTGTCGAAAGGGTATTATTATAGGGTGAATCATATTACGTGTACGATAGTGATATCTGAAAGTGACTTCCTCTTAGTACATCTACTAACAAGGATAATTACTATAAACAATACATTATATAGTTTTACAAAAAAAAAAAAAAAAAACAACAAATGTAAATAAATCCAATCGAGTTTCTAGCTTGGTTTTGACTTTTATAAGTGCCTTCTAAGGGTCTAAATTGAAAAAATGTTCTTTATTCTTCTACGACGCACCAACGGCTTCTTTTAATATGTTATATTTAATTATAAAAACTTTCGACAGATCATAGATTACAGAAAAAAGCGACAGACTAGAAACAAAATTTCATGAGAAAACCGTAAAGCTTATAAGATAATATTGGAAAAAATATTAGTCTACGGTGTTTAAAAACACCCATACACTAAGTCCGTGCTTCTCTTCATATGTTTGTCCAGTAGTGACATTGGCAAGGTGGTAAAATTAGCTTAGAAATAGTACATCCGTTCATTCCAATAGTAATTTTATTTTCATTATAGTTTCCGTCGGTGAATTCACGAGCAAGTTTTATAATATTGAATACAAATGAGGAACCAATTAAGGGGTATTCCAACAAATTTCAAAGCGCTGCGAAGTTCACCAACTCATTGCGAAGTTTTCTTTCTCAAAGGAACATTGAGTAACATTCAGTAAAAAGGAACTCTCGAATATGAATCTCTTGTACTAATAAACGATATTCAATAACGGGTAACTAACTGTTTACTTAAAATTATTTACAGTAACTACAACAGTAAGCCTCCGCGTTTATTGTGTTCTTCTTGCTTCGTAGAATTTACTTCGAAAGTTATCAGTTATAATTATGTATTATGTAATTAAAGCAATCATCTATCTATATATATAAAAGTAAAATACCACTCATCACGAGATCTTCGAAACTATAATTCCGATTGACTTGAAATTTAACTTCTTTCGCGATGTAAACGCTTACTAAGAACGGATTTTGGGAAATTCAACCTCTAAGGGTTATAAAAGAGGGTTTGAAAGTTTGTAATTAAAAACGGATTTACTTATGTATAACTATTATCTCTTAATTATGTACAAGCAATATATCTATTTAGCTGAAATTTAGCTTGCATAATCTTAAATTTATGAAAATTCTTCAATTAAATGTGTGAAATAAGGGTTGAAACTTTGTATGGTGAATTTTTCGTTAGTTTGTAGATTTCATAATAATTATTAACCACACATACTAATCACTTATAAAATGTAGCATTTTTTTTTTCTTCACCTAAATGAAATTAAGCTGTCAAATTTGTATTGTATGATTGTATAGGTGGTCTAAATAATCTAGATTTTTATAAATCTAAATGAATTGTCAATAACATTCAGTAAAATCTATAGTCAAATTAGTTTCATAAATTTTCATATTATTTTTATATACAAAAATTTAAGATATAAATGTGCATGTAACCTTCACGTGCGTTTGAAACATAATTTATTTGTTATGCTTGATGTAAATATTATGTTATGAATTTAGAGGTATTATCAATAAATACCACTAAATTCTAACATGTTTTTTTTATTGTTTAGTATAATCATAATATCTGCTGCAAGGTCGAAGGATGTTTTTAAAACGCTTGTTAAGGTTATACACACGTTTTTAAGGTAATATGGCCTCAAAATTATAATATGGCCTAAATATTAGTAATGGGGACTAAGCTAACACGGTAAAATTATATTTTACGGTTGTATTATTTCCACTTTTGATACAATTAAAGTCTGTACATTTATTAATACTATTAAAACAATACTGCCTAGACAAACAAGAATTAATATCATATTCAGTTATTGTAGAATAGTGAACCAAGAATTTAAGTATTAACTTTGCCTTACCAATGGCATATAATTTGAATGGTGGCATTTTCTAATGCCCGCCTGGCTAGCTACCAACCTCAATTTCAAAATCTACCACCAAGCACCAATAGGTGTGTTCCAGCAGCTGCACTTGAGAGCCAGTCTTTCACTAGACTTAGCGTGCTACTATCTTGGGCGACATCATCACTTAAGATCAGGTGAGATTGTGGCCACTACGCCGAACCTATAAAAATAAACATTAATGTTTAAATAAGCTAGATTTTATTAACGACCAGCATAGTTTTAATACTAAGAATAAAAACAAATTAGTCATCTTATGTTTTAGACTCTGTTAGTTCAATAAAAGTTTTTTAGGTATTATAATAAGCACATTAGTGATTTGACCGACAATAAGTTCAAGGGCTGTGTCAAGTACGTTTTTTTGTCAAAAGGTATTATAGGATGGACCATCACGTGAATGATAGTGTATGTCTGAAAATGATTCCCTAAATCTATGAAATTTATTTACACAGTATTAAAATAATATATTACAAATTCGATCGAGTTTGTTGTTGGCTGTTCTCGATAACTGGGATGTTTTACGAACCAGTAATAGTATTTTAACATTCCTAAGTATCTCCTTAAACCTAAATTGAATAAAGTAACTTTGATTTGAAAGTGTCCTCGATAAATGTGACTCTAGTAAAATGCAAAAATGTATTACCGTATAAAATCTTAAGGTGAAAAAATCTGACAGATTTTCACCATGTGACCATCACAGTCTACAAGCATTGTATTCAAAAATAATTACACATAAAAGAATATTTCTATAAATTGTTTTGTGGAAACACTTTTTGGTGTTTGATTAACTGGCAACCTTTTTCTTTTTTCTATTATTTTCATCGTTGAAAGAATATACGCAATTTATATTGTTAACCAAGGAATTACATTTAAAATCAAACATTAAGTTTTATTTTGACACATTGCATAGAGTTTTGTGCTATTTTTCTTTCACACACGTTATGCTGTGCATATAACAATACATTGAATATTTTTGTTTAAAACTATTGTCTTTATTATTTTGAAAAACATAGGTACCTTGTTTTTCTTTGTCTGTCTTTGTGAGTCTTTGTTTTACGTTTGAATATATCAACACTGACTTTCAGTATACAACTTCATTGCTAGTTATTTTAAATAATATCTGTGAAAATAACTAGTTTGATATCCCTTAAGGTTGCAAAGCCAAAATACCTAGAGAAAAAAAACATTGACTATCGGTAGATAATCCTATCTGGGAAATGCTGTTAATATTATTTAAGACGATCTGCTAGAGAACAAACACTGAACTGGATCACGACTCCCGATTAATATAAACAAGGGCAGAAATCCGTCACAGTGACTAACTTGCATCGAATAAGAGATTCTCTATAAAAATTCTTTTATCATTCATATATCATTTTTGCCGTGAATAAAATCTAAAACTCCCACCAAAATCCTTAGAGTGATCACACCGCGGTAACATAAAAAATACTTAGGGACTCAAGCGATACAGCTGTATTCATAAGTTTTATATCTGATAGCTGATTCATGTGATTACGCACGTTTTATCGTAAATGTGTTTTTTAATATTATATTTAGTCTCTTTATTTGGTTGCGATGAAATATTGGTTTAATAAAAACACTTTCTTAATTTTTAGTTATTCCGTAATCATTGTTATATTCACTGTTAGTCTGATATATGTATAATATTGTCTAATAACACTTTAACTGAGTTAACTATTATTTTATCCTTTTTTTTTTTTTTCGAACTGACTACACTGTTAGCCTGAGGGGCCCTGGAGCCTTTACGGCTTTTACAGCTTTACCGGGCTTGGGGGCGAGCGCTTAGGGCACTCAGCCACGAAAGCTAAGCAACAACATCCGAGGATGCCAAAGTGGCCGAACCTCGGCTCGGACTGTTGCGCGTATGCAATTAAGTCGCTATCTGACTAAATCCCTATCATTCGATCTAAACTAACTATACATATATACATGTTTCTGCCCCCTGGGAGGAGGATAGGAACATGTGTATGTGTATTTAGTGTTCTGAAAATTTTTGTCTAATCTAACTAGGCAAAAAAAGAAAAAAAAAGGTCCCTTACAGAACCTATGTACCTGTGTGTTGTGCATGTGTGTATAATGCAGTGTCATGTATGGCTGTGAAAGCTAGTGAATGTAGAGTCACTGTATCGCGCGAACGGCTGCTTGACTCAAGGGCTCCATGCCGATGGATCGGACCTATTTATTGTATCCTTTTTTATGGGTTTCTTCGGCGGATTTCAAAGAATTGTTTAATATTACAATTCATACCCATTGTTAAATTCCATCAACAGTCATCGTTGTCATGCCTACGAAAATATTTTTTCATACCTCATTTGAAGAATCCGATATCGTAGGAGAGAGGGAACACGCTGACCGGGCAATTCTATAACTTCACAGATGAACTAAACATGTTCTACCGACCCTACTTAAGTGGGATCAGGTTAAAAAGAAGATTCATTGTTGCATTCGCCACTAGCCGATTCTTAAATAAATAAGTAATTCCTTAATATAGAAACTAGGTGTGAAGGGTAAACGTACATATAAACATACTCATGATCCTAAATTGTCTAATAGCTTAGTTTTACAAACTCCTAAGGGATATGTTTCGTTAGAGCTGTACGCAAATGGGTGCTAATCATGCAAAGATCCCCCCCCCCTTGCTAACAAGGGAATGTTGGTATTCCAACCCAAAACCGAACATACGAATACGCCGTTTAGTGATATTTTGGAGCGTACGAGGGAGCAATCAACAGCAGACACCGCAAAGAAAAGCAATCTTCACTAATGTAAATGCGAAAGTAGCTGTTTGTCTGTTTGTTACATTTTCACGAGTAAACTTCTGAAGCGATCGCAATGAAATTTTGCATAGAGGTAGCTTGGGAAGTTATACTAGATTAATGATTACTGAGATATGGCGAGTTCCTTAATATTACTTCAAAATATGGGATACAAGAGTTAGTAAAGTCTTAAAATAATATTAAGGATCTATATATTTCTATACTTGTAAGGCAGTAGTGGAAGGCCTTAAAAGCAATGATAAAGGTTACTTAGCTATCGTCGGCTAGACATAAACAAGGAGATCCCAAGGACGTCAGGCAGGCGACTGCTCGTTAAACAATGTGCTGAATATCAGTTCACAATATTAAGGCAGACAACATGTTTTGCCGACTCTATTGGTACCAGAGTAGGAAAAAGAAATTTAGCCTTACAAATACATTACATAATATTTGCACGAATCAAGTTTTAAACGTAAAAACGTTATTAAATATATTATTGTCTTCGCTTTAATAAATCAAAAGTATTAACTGCAATAGTTTACTGTAAGTTAAATATTAAGCCAAAACCGTTGAGACTAGATATGCCCTTTTGATGGCATGTACCCTGAAACCGGTATTAGGAAAAAAACAAATGTAATAAATAACTTAACAGGGTTAACAGAGGATATAAGATTGCGTGAAAGTCTCTTCAGTTTTGAAGTTTTATACAAACATATTTTATAGACTGACCTTGAAAAAATTCTGGGAACCATACTAACTGAAAGAACAACACAAATTATTCGCGATCTTCTGTATGGTGGAGGAACTTCATCAGCTGAGTTGACCCAAGTATAAAGAAATCTTCAAAGAAGTTTGCAGAAAGATTTGTTACTTGAAGTTGATTGCTACTTAGACAAGCTCTAGAAAATACCTTATGGTTTCATCACGATGGTTTGATATAATATCGAATGGGAGTAAAGTCGCCGCTTCAAATTAGTAGGTATAATAAAAAAACTTGAAGAACACACGACCAACAAATGTGATGTATAACATAAATTGTTAAAAATAATATTTTCCAAAGGTCGATAAAGACAATAAAAGCCGAGAAAACTCCTCCATCAAAGTATTCCCACGAGAAAGTCCCAGAGCACAAAGTTACCGGGACTGAGCAAATTATTAAAACGACCGATACAAATGCGCCGGACGAGGTTTTGACAATTTATAGTATACAATCGACTTTAAAACAACAGCGTAACGCTCAAAATACATTGCTCAAATTAGTGTAAAAGATTTCATAAATATTTTCTCCGAAGATAACAATGTGTAAGTTATGGAAAAGTCCCGAAGTTTCCATGGGCGTAGCCAGGATTTTGGTCATCCGGGCAAGCAAAGAAAAGTAATATTAAGTTTTTTTTAAATACTAAACTTGGCAATATAACTACAGTATCTAATGGTAAATACGGTACAGCCAACAATAGTAAAATTTCGGTGACAGATACCATCAACGGTCGTGCGCGACATGTCAGCCTGCTGAAATGCCTCTTGACGCCTCACTTGTTGGGCCCAATATCATAGGCAGGACCGAAATCGTCGACTGACAGACCGTTCCACAACGTAAGAGTACCCACGCGCATACCACAACCTTCCTTCGAGCAAATTTGACTACAGATTTTATTAAAAGTTATTTCTGCCCTCGTTATTATAAGGTCGTAACTAAAGAAGTTTTACTTTAAAAAAACCTAGTTGGCGATCAAATAATTATATTTTTCTCCATTGCTCAAACATTTTACTAGATAAAGTCGGGAACTAATAATGAAATATAAATATTCTACTAGCAAATTTTACTAAACGAGCAGCTGTTGTCGCATATTTGAATAGCTCGGCTGACGTGCGGGTCACGGGGGCGCAGTAAGATTGTAGAATGATTGGCGTCACTGCTAACACTAACATTTTATTAAAGGTAATTAAATATAGACATACTAAGGTATCTATAAGATAGATTGAAGTAATGATGGCTCAGTGGCATCGTGTACAATTTCGCATAGATTGAAGTGAGTTCGAATCCCTGAAATGAGCCTGAGCTTTCTGTGAAGGAAAACATCGTGAGGAAACACCAATAGGTGTGTTCCGGCAGCTACACTTGGGAGCCAGTCTTCCACTAGGTTTAGCGTGTTATCATCTTGGGACACATCGTCACTTAACATAAGGTGAGATTGTGGCATTATGCCAAACTTATAATAATAAAAAAATTGAACTGTACAAATTTATTTATTTACATTTATTTTCGTAGGAAGACACGAAATAAATTATTTAGGTACCTACATTTTAATAAAGCTCAAAGCATGTAAGCAAAATTTTTTTAAGTGCTTTGTACCTAAATCTTTATAGGACCACTTTGTTGTCCGTCTGTCTGTGTCTTTTTGTCAAAATCAGCTTGAGGCATAAAGTTTTAATCAATATCGTATACTAGGTACAAGTAAAGGTTGCAAGTACTGCTATCTCCAAGTTAACGCAATAAAGACATATAATACTAAAACTATATACTACATTGGCCGGTTTTCAAAACCTAAAGAATGCTTCTTAAGTCTTTTTGAATAAGTTAAGAAATAATTCCGATAATTATAAATTTCATATCCTGTGAGGAGTTATTACGCGACAAAGTCATATTCGCTATTAATGTTATACAATGTATCATAGTACAAGGTACGCGAGTTCCCGCGAAATAAAAGTTTGTAATATAATCACGCGTCATCGCACATCGTAGACGTTGGACAGTGTAAATATTGTCACGTCCGTGGGTAAAGCAAATTCTGTTATATTTTTAACGTAAATAATTTATCCCTACTTAGTGAAACAAAATTCAAACAAACTCACTAAATTGTTCTTCTCTATAATGGGTTGTACTTATGTGCAGTATTTCTCTCTATTTCAGTTCATGTTTGAAGAAGCGTACCCATTCTTTGTACTCATTTTTAGTAACGAACAGCGATTCCACCAAATCATGGAATTCATAGTGTGAAATCAAATCCATATATTCATTTAGTAAACATGACTTAATCTTCAAGGGAATACAAGACAACAAGCCCTTTGATATCGGTTATCGGGCCGCCATGACGGTTATCTTTAGTCAATATAACTTCTGTGATTCTATTATTAATCAATTCAACTCTCCTTTCCCTAATACAGTAATAAACGCCTGTTATTATTATTAAACTAAATTACAAAAATACACACAATATTTAAGAATATATATTTAAAATAGTTAAACAATTGATAAGTTAGTAAATAAAAGATGCTTAAATAACATGAGTGTTGCCGTACAATTATGCTGACCTATTTGACCTCGAACAGCCTATCTAATGGCTTGCTTGCCATTGTTCGGAACTTGGCGAGCCTCCAATAATTCTGTTTTGACGCTCGTTATTTTATAAATCATGTAACTTGGTAAGAAACGGTTATTTTTGCTTTCGTGTTATTAAGCTTTTACATACCACTATGGGAAATTTACATAATTTATAAAGGCCAACGTTTTTATTAATTTTTTATATAATATTATAACTAGCTGCACTATCGTTTCGTATTTTTTTTTGCTTTGATATGTCATATTTTTATATTCCTAAAAGTATTTATTGATGATTTGGATAACCTGTTAATTTAGAAAATACATATATTTCCTGAATACAACATTCAGTCAGTTGAAATTCAAAATAAATAAAAAATGTTTACGCACGTAGAAAGTCACTTCTTTGTCGCAACAAAACAAGAAATAACTTCAAATTTTGACAACAAAATGAAGTTAATGAAGAATGATAATAATGTAAATTAATTATTGTGAAGTTACAGATTAATTAATATAAGTTTAACCTGTACCAGGACTCGCATACAAACTCTCGTCTGCACTTCAACCTATTAAGAAATGATTATAAGTATGAAGTATTATGTATATATCAATCTTTTCAACAAATAAATTAAAGACCTTAATTAAGCATTCATAAGGTTTCATATTGTTCAAAGTAGTTTCAAAAGTAATTTCTCTTCTAGAGTTAGCATAGATGTAGGTAATGTTTCTTCGTATTATGTTATATTAACTTACAAAGAATAAACAAAACTAAATTGGCGATGCTTATGTACTGTCTAACTTACGCAACTATTGAATTTCGATTTCCTTTGTTTTATAACTTTTTGGAGCAAAATCGCCAAAAAAGGAGTTAATCTTTCTATTTTATTTCTAACAAAGTTTTGATTCAAATGCCATTCTATACTTTCATTTTCATATGTGTATACATTGCTACCTTATATTTAGAAAAAATATCACAGCCGCTCTAACAGATCATGAAAAAAGTCTATAGTTTGGGATATCCCGGAAGGAAAAAGGATATCTAGTATTTCATGGAATATAGGTGCAAGCAAATCCGTCGGACAACTTATTAGGCTCTCAAAGTGAATGACCTAGTCTTAGGCCAACCATGTGGCTTATCTGTTACGGGGACACAATAGATAGATGTTATTTGTCCAGATATTCTTCATGTAGCTCTGACATATAGCATCAGTTATCTTGTAACCCTACTCAAGACCAGACACATATAGACCATGCCGTTGTCTCCCCACAACCTTTAGACACCCCTTATCATTGGACATTTTGAATATTCATTTCCTGAGATTACCTTTTATACCTTGACAATTATTTGACATTCAAATGTTGTGTCTGTTTTATGTTGGAGTTAATAAAATACATTTGATTTGATTTGAAAAATCACTTGTAAACAATAAAAAAATTCAAATACCTTAGTTGTTCACAAAGATATTAACCCTAAATGTTTACTGTATCAAAAACTATACACGTTGTAGTTTGTGGAAATCTTTGCATAAATTATAGTTGCACTTTATATTTTAATCTCTTTGATTGTACATTAAAAAGGAATGCATTATCAGAATTTGAATTCCTAACGCGTTTCGTGGCAGCACAAATGTTGTAAATTAACGCAAAGGTACAATATAATATTGGTTTTTGGATTGGTGCCAAAAATTATAGCAACAGTTTTAGTGGATTTATTTTACTTATTTTACTACGGCATAACCGAGCAAACTCTTAACACGAGAAACAATTTTTAATTTATAAAGACGGCAATAATCGTCTATCGGTATTATTGATTGGCTTAAAATAAAAACAAGACACATTAGACAATTTAAGCATTCAAGTGAAATCAACAAATTACATCTTTTATCAAGAAAGAAATTGGTAAACTGTTAAAAAAATTGGACAGGTATTGGAGCATTAACAGCTAATATAATTTTGTCCCGTATTAATTCGAAACGGAATTGGAAACTTATTATTTTCGAATTTATTTATTATGCCAAAATACCTCACTTCGTGCCAAATTCCAAGACTGTAAGTTCCCGGGAAGTACCCATAGGTTTTCATAATTAGTCAGTGAGTGGGGCATTTACTACGAAAGGCCGTATCTCTTTATTTCGTTAACCTAGAAAAATATTTTTTTATATCAGTATTCGATATTATTTTCAACTCTATACCTTAAACCATTTTTGAGAAAAAGTGTCGTGACACACGGACAGACAGACAGACAGTTGTAAAGATATGACCATCAGATTTTAATCACTCAGTGGTCATCGTCCTTTTTAAAATGTACATCTCAAACTTGCAATTTCCGTATTTCGCTGTCTGTGCATCTCCACACCCTAAAACCTAGCCGAATCGCGAAAATACTGAGTTTCTCTAGAAATTTCTGTCGCGTTTACTAGAGATTTGGAATGGGTTACTCAGCTCCGATTTCCTCTAAGGCTTATGGCACTGGGCTCTTTATAAAGGGACTTAATTACATTTTTCAAGGTTGGCGTATCTTTTTCTGTTATTCATTAACGATATTCCTGTAACACCGTGCACTAAGCTTGCTTGCTTCGCAGATGATACCGCCTCTATAGATATTGACCTCATCATTGACAGGTTGCAGCTTTATTTGCTGTCCTTACAGCACTTTTTCACGATGTGGAATCTCAAACTCAATTTCTATTTACCAAAACGTAAAAATGCATAATTGCCATGTAGTAGATTGGAAACCATCCATCTAGTACTTAGAAGTCCTTTTGGACTCCAAAATAATTTGGTTACCTCATATTACGCATGCAAAATTTAATCCAATTAAAGCCATGGGCGACTTAAATGCGATCTTCAATAGACGAAGTGTCCTCGAAATTTATACCACACTAATTAGACCTTACTTGACTTATGCTGCTCTTGAGTATACACTTGCATCACTAATATAAATAAAATTCAAGTCTTCCAAAATGAAGCTCTACAAATAGCTCTTAACACACCCTTCTTCACTAATCAAACTAAACTACATGATTCAATTAAATTTCCATCACTCAGAAACTACATGTACATGTTAACACAAATCTTTAAACTGAAATTAATCAATAACATTAACATTGAAATCTCATCTATAAAATATATTTGAGACATTGTCTAAAGTTTGTCTCTTTGTCCATACATAACATTATACTGATGTCGATAAAATCATGCACCGCTCCGTCTCTACTCCACCGTTACTTGGTTGCAACAAAGTCACGCGATGTTTACCCACATTGGTCAAAATGCCTAATTGTTATTGTGTATCATTACTTTATTCTACCTTCTTTATATTTTGCTACTTATTAACATTGGTTACAATTCGCTTATTATTTAGCTGCTAAAAATGTACCTTCTAGTTCTAACAAGATGCGTAAATATTACTTTTCACATTGATAAATTGATCCAATTGTTACAAGCATAAAAAACTTAAACATCATTTTATAAGTTTTAAAAAATCGTTGTTACCTTAATAAATAATTAATACGATTAAGATTCTGATGCCTGATTTAAATTCTTTGCTTTAAAAAAAATTACATTCGATTAAAAGATTTATAAATAAAAAAATAATACCACTGGTGTAGCAGTTGTGCACAGAGCATCTGCTTGCTACCTTCGGGCATAATAAACTACTATCAGGTAAAACGTGAGTGTTTTAGTTAATTCTAATCCGTTAGAAGTTATCTATCGGTGATTAATCTTACTAGAGATAAACAAGGCCGATATATGGTTAACCGGGATATCTCGTGCAATATTCAAAACAGGTAGATATCTATACTTTTTATTATAAAGCTCAATAGATTGTTAGTTTGAATGCGTTAATCTTTGGAACTACTACTACTAACAGTCAGACTTCTTTCTACCTTTTCTTCCTAATTTGGCAACCGGTCCTCTTTATTGAAAACCATTACTGCCATTATCCAGTGAATATAGTTTCCAATCTTATGACAAGATCTTAACAAGGATTTTAACAAGATGGTGGTTCCCTTGTTAGAACTTTCTAGGGAGTTTTTGTGGCGTCTTAGAATTCATGATCCATGTTATTATTTCCAATTCACTTCACTTGTGCACAATAACGAAATTTTATTATACAAAATGTCACCTGTAATACATAATATAAGGTCAAAACACATACATTTATGAATAAAAATGAAAACCACTAAATGCCAGTTTGAGATCCCGCCAAAAATTCTATTTTATAGCCTATTTTTGAAGAAGGTTATAAGCTATATAACTCTACGATCTTAAGGAACGAAGCAGTAACCATGAAAGTCAGCAAATCTGGCGAGCTGTAGGCAATTACGGGAATTGTCTATAACGATAAACTTAATATTGATACCTTTTGCAAATGCTTCATAGTTTACCGGCTTCCGCTCCAAAGGACCTTTTTTATTGCGTCTACCACCCCAGTAAATTCTCAGAATTGTCAAATTATTGTACGATAATAATGTACAATAATTATAGTAGGGTTGCGAACCATCGCTTTCGATCGCGTTTTAAAAGCGTCCCGTCAATAGTACGAACAAGGGCATTAGTACGGTTTCAATAATCATACCGTCACAATTCTTCGACACATGCAAAAAATCTCAGCAATTTAAATAAGGTTGAATCTGTACGGCTTCTTCTTGTATGGTTCCTCTGGATATTGTACCTATACTGGAATGTATTCCAGTATACCATGAATTGTATTGAAGAAGAAGTGGCTTTTTTGGAAGCCATCTCTGAAGTTTTTGATGTTTAGGCTTTAAGTCAAGATAAGTTATAGTGCATAGACAATTAAGTTATAATACAAGAACTCTCGCAACATTCGAGCTAACGTAGTCATTGATTGATTGAACACTACTTGCCAAGCACGTTACTTCGACGGATTTTTGTCAGTAAGACAGGTCACGTGGCGCAGTGGTAGTAAGCCCTGCTAGAGATCGTAGGTTCTATCCTAACGCTGACTGACTGACTTTTGTGAATGAGCTTAATTGTCATTTCTTTAGTTACTTTATGGTAATGGTATGGTATTATTACAAGCTATGCTTAGTTTGGTATTAAATGGCCGTGTGTGAAATTGTGTCGTTATACGAAAAGAAAAAAAATGTGTTATGGGTATCAACACCAGTTGGGTACAAGTGGCCTATCACTCCGTTCTTCATATTCCACTTTTTTAGCGATTGTATTGTAGTGTATTTTAGAATTGTATTATTTGATTTCAAGTGAAATATATTTAATGGAATATTCCTCGAAAATGTATTATATTCTTGTAAAAGTTAAATAAAAAAACAGAGTGTAACATAAGAATGTTGTAGTACTTCTCTGTTAACACCATAATAATTTTTATAGCATTAAGATATTTTCTTTGAATTTCAAGACACGGCGCACCGAGCCCGCCCTTTAATTAGTATACGGGTAGAGGATCTAATCAGGATAATTGTTAATTGAATTTGTTAATTATATTTACTCACTGTGGGTTTCAATCCTTTTGTGAAAATAGTCCAAGAGTATATATACCAATAATAAGTTATCCATTGTTTCTTAAATTGTATGTTTTCCTATAAAAAAGTTGTAGATTCCGTACAAGGTTCGATGTGGTTGTAAGAGAGAGAGCTAGGGCACAGAGAAATTTCTTTGGTTTCCGTTCAAGGTTGACAACGCGCTAGTTGATATCGACGGTATTATAAGCGTCTATAAGCTACGGTAGCCGCTTACCATCAGCCGTAAGCTTGTTTGCCACTATAGTTGTATTTTATAAAAAAATACAACGGTTTCTACCGCAAAGCAGAAGTGCTCGACCTGCTATAACCGACCGCTCTGAAGGATTTGTTTAACAACATACACTAAATTACGATCCTTCACAGATAAATCCTCAGAAGAACAGCACCTTAGCAAGTTTGTTACCATGTACGGGAAAGTGGAATATATTTTATTTTTATTGGTTTTAAGCGTTTTGGTCATTATCTCACCTGATGTTAAGTAACGATGTGGCACAAGAAGGTGACACGCTAAGCCTAGTGGAGGAACTGGCTCTCAAGTGCAGCTGCCGGAATACACTTATAGGTGCTTGGCTACAGATTTTTTACTTGAGGGTTGTAGCTAGACAGGCCCGTATTAGAAAATGCCTTACCACCGTGCTATGGTTTCATCACGATGTTTTCCTTCACTGAAAGCTCAGGCTCATTTTACAAAGACCTCTTCGCGATTAAGACGGCACCTTCCCAGATACCTTTGCCCAGTAATGGAATATGTATCGGCTAATAATATCTATTATAATATTAAGGCTTCTACACACTATGCTGGCGGTACAGCCGGCGGGTTTTTGTCGCACATGTATGCGCTGGCGTATGCCACCAGCATATGTCGCAGAAATCGGCAATAAGCGGAGGAGAACTCTATTCAGATGAACGTACCGCACGTGCTTGCACGTCATATAACCTGGGAGGACACGACGTTGCGGCTCGTTCTTTACAATATACCTGCCTCGCCGGTTATGCCGTCGGCATTGGGTGTAGAAACCTTGGGTAACCAGGAAACTTACAAAGGGGTAAACTTTATGAGCATGTTTTATAGTAGGTCATCTCTAGAATTGCTAATACAATTGTAAACGTTTATTCTTACATTTAATTAACGCTATGGAAGTTATGTGAGGTCATAAATAATCACACAAAATTATATACTGCCGTACTTGTTACATCTACTCATGCCATCACAACCAGGGTTGCTCAAAATAAAAATCTGTCGCCAAGCACCAATAAGTGTGTTCCGGCAGCTGCACTAGAGAGCCAGTCCTACCATGAGGCTTAGGTTGTTCCCATCTTGGACCACATCGTCAAACATCAAGTGAGACCTATGACGAATAAAAATAATATTATAACGTCTATATATAGGTACTGTAATCACGCCACTAAAGCATCGTTCGCGAAGGCGGGCCGTTTCTAATGAACTCGATCGATGTGTAATTACGTTCCAGCAGCACGGCAGCTTCAACCAATCTAATTTATGTATTTTACATCGCTACGTACCAGTGACATATCGCACCCTTAAGTAGAAAACAGTCAGACTATCTATATTACCTAATTAATCTGTAGTTATTTTTCAAATTTCCTGAGAGACATCTTATATAAAGGAAACTGATCACAAATATGACACAAAAAATATTTATCTGTCTATATGTGTGAATTTAACTCAAAAACAGCTTGATCTATTTTTATGATGTTTTTTTACGCGAGATGCTTATTACATTACTCAACTGATAAGCAGTGATGGCTCAGTGGTAGTGTGTACGAATATTGCGTCGATAGACTCGAGTTCGAATCCCTGCAATGAGCCTGAGCTTTCGATGAAGGAAAACATCGTGATGGAACCATCGCATGGTGGTAGGGCTTTTTCTAATGCCCGCCTGGCTAGCTACCATCCTCATGTTGAAAATCTGTCGCCAAGCACCAATAGGTGTGCTCCGGCAGCTGCACTTGAGAGCCAGTCTTCCACTAACTAGGCTTAGCGTGTTACCGTTTTTGGCTACATCGTCACTTATATTAGGTGAGATTGTGGCCACAACGCTAAACCTATAACTGATAAAAAAAAAGCTATAGCCCATAAGAATTTTTAATAATAATTTCGGCAGCCAAACAAAAAGAGAGTCATTGGGACGGCTTTATCGTCATCGCAATTTGCAACCCATTCAGGTGCAAACCTCATCCATCCTACTTTGTTACTACATAGACATAGGTACACCGGCTGGTCCCGAAACGCAACATGGCTAAGGCGTGCCAATATGGAGGGTACTACACCTGGTTTATTGTGCATGAGATCCAATCTGACACAATATTGTCTTATCCTACCACCGAGCAACTAACCACACCCACGGCGGTCATCCGTCGCGCCGATTATTTTAAAGTATTTATCTTTAGATTTATTATTTTATTTGCGCGGAAACCTATTTAATTTTATAAAACATAAGTAGCCTAAGTTACTCCTTATAACATCAGCTATCTGCTGTCAAAATCGATCCAACCGTTGCGGAGATTAGTCGGAACAAACAGACAGACAAAAAAATTAAAATTCGTATTTTCTTTATTTGTGTACGTACCGGATATTCTTTCATATGCATTTAATAAAAAGCTGTTATTTCGACATTACAAACAGACACTTCAATATTGTTTATTTATATAGATTTAACATGAACATATTCAGAACTTGTGTACCTTATATTGAATTTAAATAGTGAAATTGAGTGTGAGAATATATAAACCGACCAGAACTTCCAACTCTATTCGTGTGTAACAGAGTGTGAACAGTCATCGGCACCGGGTGGATTTGTTTTATCAAGCGCTCGCAGCGCTGAATTACACGTATTCAAATAATAACACGATTCACAATGCTATGATGTATCGTTGAGTCGAGTGGTTATACTAGCGAAATATGAATTCAATGTCCACAATTATTATTTTTTGATTTTATTCCAGATTGATTTTTCGATGTTGGATAACGCAAATATGTCGTGGGCTGGGGTGGTGTTTAAGTCTGTGCCTTCCCTCGGGTGGAGGCCTCATTACACAGCTTGGAATCAGCCATTAACCAGTTAACAAGCGGGGTGGTAGGCATCTGGACCCAACTGAATCGCGACCACCATACACATGGTAGATGATAAGCCCATCACAGTGTTTTTTTTTTGGTTTGTTGCGTTTCGGGATCAGCTATGTATATCCAGCTGTAGAGAGGTTTGTAGTCCGGTATTACAGCGGCGACATACGATGGATACCCGATCTATCGGTGGTCACCGTTGCTTTTAAATTGTAGTATGCTAAGGCATAGTGCCGTTACTTTACCGCGTTACTTAAAAACAAAACTCTCATAATAATATTTATCGTAAAAGTACATATAAATCTTAACATCTATATCGATCTCGCATAAACTTTACAGGAATTATGTTACAGCGACTACTGCCACCAATTATACTATATTATGACGTCACTCGTCAGTGTTCTCGCGACCCGCACTTTAGCCAAGGCATTCGAAGTTGTCATAGAGTTAATCCAAATTGTTTCTTTAGTAGATGTCACATGATGATATAGTAAAGAAAAAACTTTTATTAAAAAATAAAATAACGTCTGTCTTTTTAAAATTACTTATAGCCTTAGCGATAGGCTACAATCTCACCTCATCTTAAGTGAGAAAGTAACCCTAGAAACATGCTAAGATTACAGAGGGGCGTTCAAGTGTAGCTGCTGGAATACGCCTATAGGGACGTGTCGCCAAATTTACATTAGAAAAAGCCGTACTACGGTTTCGTAACGATATACACCGAATGTTCAAGTTCTTTGTGAGATTCAACATTTTTAACTTAATTGAAAACTCGAAAAACCCAGTGAGAACACGAAGCCAATTAATTAAATTAACTCATGTGGCGTGCCGACTGCTCTACATTTATGTAAAACATTGTGTAACGAAGTTTCTCTTCCAGTTTTAACACGATCAAAACCACCACATGGTTATGATAAAATAGGTATTTTACGTTCTATAGCAGAAGAGCTCGTACTACTATCAAAATCTAAAACACAATTCAGTTTAGGCCCTAAGTGGCCCTTATGAACGCGAAACACTACTACCGATTCGAAAAATTTTCAAGTCACTCAGAAGAGCCAGCAAGAAACTCGATTGAGTTTTTCTTGACTATTTCATGGTCTAAATATTGTTTATAACTAATAATTATATTATTTTAGTGGATGTTCAGAGAGAGAGAGTCTCGTCCAGACATTACTATCACTCACGTAATGATCCACCCTATAATAATAATAACCTTTGTACAGTAAGGTATATTTTGTATGTTCGTACAAGTTAATATCCGGAACTACTGATCCGATTCTAAAACCAATTTCATTAATCGGAAGTCACATACACCCTAAGTTATATGGGCTCTATTTATATTATATTATAATTAACGCGATCGAAGTCGCTGGCGGTAGCTAGCTAATATACAAAGCGAATTCAGTGTTGCAGATTAAAACGCTTTTCCTTTAATTCCACGCTTGGTTCTTGAAATGTGCAATTGGAATGAAGTTTACCATCGAGATAATAATGCCTCAGGGGTTTTTTTTTTAAATAATCTATTTCTTCTTTAATTTTGGCTCATATTACAAATTGTGGGGGTAGATATAAAAATTGTCGACATTGTGATTTAATGCGAGTAATAAAATGATAAAATGTTTAGATTGTAAAATAAAACCCGTAAAAATAAAATGTTTTTGGTATCTATACATAAAAAGGAGCGATGCCAGAAACTATTCTATGTTGAGCTATTCAGAGTGGGAACGCCCTAACCTCTTAAAGCACCATGTGTATTTTTATTTAGTATCCTATAAATAAGTAACTCCGCGAATCATTATTATTAAAAGTTTTTGTACTTTACTAGTTTGCATGATTTTTCCGTCTACTTGTACTCCTGAACTAGCAGCTTCATGATGATGTATAGATAACATTTAATCCTACCGTACAGGCTTCAAACTGGTGTTTCAAACCACTATTTTTAGGCCCCGATGCCGTTTTGAAAATTATCATCCCTTTTCTAGGTGATAAATGGATGTGCATGGTGATAAATGGATGCATCTTCCACAGGTCTGATCGAGTCGAACCTTGGTATTATGTAACTCTAATGATATTAGATGAATATGGCAGCATTGACCTGATGCTGCAGTATCATCTGGAATCTGTAGGAAACATAACTCTTCACCAAATTACATCAGAGGTATGGTGTTTGTGTTTATTGAAAACGATATTAATAAAAAAAATGTTTTATCAATAGGTTTTGGCGTAGTGGCCACAATCTCACCCGATCTTAAGTGACGATGTGGCCTAAGATGATAACACGCTAAGCCCAGTGGAAAACTGTCTTTCAAGTGCAACTGCGAGAACACAGCTTGTGACAGCTTGGCGACATAACTTGAGGGTGGTAGCTAGCCAGGCGGGCATTAGAATAAGCCCTACCACTATGCTATGGTTTCCTCACGATGTTTTCCTTCATTGAAAGCTCAGGCTCATTGCAGGGATTCGAACTCATGTCAATCGACGCGAAGTCGTAGACACTACCATTGAACCTTCATTGCTTGTGATAAGTTTTTATTTATTTTCAATTTACCTTGTTAGATTATAACCCATTTAGGCAGTGTGTAAACTGTCGGTAGATTGTAAACGGACACTAACATTTGCAATCTAACGGTTACAATCACATATGTTTATACAGTTACTAAATTGGTTAGTTTAGGTTCAAACTGATCATTATAATAGTAAATATATTATCCATTAAACATTCACATTTTCAAGTACTAGTTTTATGGATTTTGTTTATTTACTAGATACAACCTCAAAAAATCAAAATTATTAGTGTCCGTTCATAATCTACCGATAGTTTACAATCTGACTAGATTGTTTATAAACTAACGGTTCGTACAATTATCCGGTGACATAACATATAAAAATAATAACACTGGACTGGGATGACTCACTTCTAAGTCAAAGTATCTTCTCGAATGAAGACGCGGGTTACCTACGCCACTAGCCCAAGACGCGACGTATTGAGAATCAAAAATACCGAAAAATCTATAGTTGCCTATTTGCCCACTATGTGATGTTATATAGAGAAAGTTTCTTCGCCGCACAGTTTTCTTCACGGAATTCTTCTTTACCGTCAGCTGATAGTGTTAATAATTGCATTCAAATTATAAAATGTAGATACGTGAATTTAATAGAATAATTTGGTGTAATTTGTTTTATTTATTATAATATCATAGTCATAGGAATAATTTAAAAAAAATTTTGAAAACGGTATCATCAAAGTCCGTTAAATTGATTTTGAGTTAAATACGTTCAAACATACATTAATATCTATACAAAGAATTGGATTTTATTGAACTGATCTTAATAATGTAAGCACCTCGGCGATATTTATATATTGTAAGACAACTTTAACCTTGAGAGCCTGGCCGTGACACTACAGGGTCAGTTCCGGTTACGTAATATAACAACCTCGCCCCACCCTGAACACACCCTTAAGCTCGAACTTTAGACGTTAAATCTACCCTTTACCCTCTATTAATAAATGTAAATTGCTTACCCCCACTTGATAATAAAATTATATCGGCGATCGTAAACGGTGTTGCGTAATTTGTATTAAGTTTATTTAGTACAGCTGTACTTAATAGACATTTTATATTGAATAACAAATTAGCGCTTGAACCCAGTATCATTTGATGTTAATTGATTATGTAGCTAAATATGATTCAAAAAAAAATACGGTACACGAGTGGTGGTAGAGAGGTGCAGTGATGTCAAAACAATCGATGTTTCGAAAACATAGATGTGCATCAATCATTCCTAAAATAACCCAATTCACCGTGGTTTCTTGACTGTCATAACGACATACGGTGACTTTCGACAAATCCATATCCATCTGCAATCATCACTTTTCTTGGACTAGATAAAATGCAGAATACTTGGTCATTATTTTCTTTTTTAATAATCTCATCAATGTGGAAAGATTCATTTTAGTATAACATATTATTGTCAAAACAATTCGAGCCCAAATAGAGTTTAATTGGAAAACTTAACTTTAATAATTACATTTATGGGCATAGTTTGGAGAATAGCTCATACAGTGTGGTATAAAGTCATGTCCCAAGAATTCAATAACCCATCTTTTACTAAGTATACTACTAGTTTCACTAGTCTAACTTTAATTTATTGTCTTTCGCCAATGATAAGGGTGGCTCAGTGTAGCGTATTTGTAAATTTTGTGTTCAATTTGTTATACTGATTGGTATACTTGTCACTGTGCAAAATTGTGTCACGCTATTGGTTTTTTTATATTCATTCATTATCATATTCATAAGGTAAAACTTGTGTTACTGTTTATAAGTTAAGTTCGCAACCTCGTAACTCCATTTACAACAGACAAATATAAAAATATCGACACCTTCGAAGATTTTGTTAATAATATTGATGTTTAGAAAACCTAACATCGATGTTTTCAAGCTCGACATCTATGGATAACGATCATCGTTAGAGTCTATGCGACCCGGGATTTTTAGCGTTCTTTTACCCTGACTTTTAGAAAAGCCAAAGAACTGTTATATAACTGTTAACTGTTACTCTGTAACATTACTATAACAATTAAATTTTACATTTTCTGTGTTAGAACGCGCATCACCCAAAAACTAATCAATCAATTTGACTTTTGTTTTCAGATGAATATAGGAATGAACCCGAGAAAAGATCGGGACCACACATAGGTATTTCTGTTTTCCCATCGGGACTAAGCAGTAGGTACTGATAAAATTACAATAAAAAAATTAATAAAAGAAAGCTAAAAGGGATTTAACAATAAGACATGATGTTCTCGTGGAACATAATAAGTATTATCACTTAACTATGTTGATATACATTAAAAATGTGCGTATCGGACCACGCGCAGTGTAGGGTTCCGTAGTTGTTCGTCATAATAAGGTTAGAGAAAGGCTTTAAGTAATTTTCTATAGAAATTGTACGAAATTACTTCTCCAAGTACATTTTACAAGTTGATGATCTTTTTTTATACTACAAACGTGACAAACAAGCATACAGACCGCCTGATAGTAAGCGACTACCGTAGCCTATGGACGCTTCTAATACTATAGGTAGTGATACCTACCTTGGCGGGTGACCGACCTTGAACCTCCCTAACGCAAGGAGATCTGAAAACTCTACTCACCGCAGGAACACAACACTAGGTCATTTGGCTGTGATCTTCTGTAGGGTGGAGGTATTTCACCAGTCGGGCTGCTCCAAGTAAAGAAAATTCACAAATAAATTTATCTGTGCTCTACCTCTCTTTAAATTAACTACTAACTTAAATTAACTTGTAAAGCCTACTTACCTCTGATTTTAAACTACTACTAACTATTATTACTACTACCACGATTTTTTTTCAAATATCCAAAAATAACCATTTAGTTGGCAGCTGACACTTGACTCTAACAAAAATTTGCATTTTAAACTTAATATTTCAATGGAATCAAATGGATTCCTCAATCGAAAAATGGTTTTTACACACCCGCAATATTTTTTGGGGATAAGATGGGATAGACGAGAAAAAACATCCTTCCCACTTTACGTGTCGGGGAGGTACCCTAAACAATTAATTGTACCACTTTGTCGGCGTGATTAATATGTATACCCATAGCAAATTACAACTTTAGAGAACTAATATTTACTGAGCTAAGCCGTGGACAGACAGATGGACATAGCGAAACTATAACGGATTCTTGTTGACATCAAAACCCTAAAATCATATTTATTACATTTACCGATCGTTGTTGCTCGACCGAGGCTTGCTATAGTGATAAATAGCTTAAATGCTATAGAATATGTCACTAATATTATGTTGTTGGTATATTGATTGACATATATAAAACTCAACGTCTTGTTGTTTATCTGTCACGCAAATACCACTTATCATCCATCATAACCATGTTTTTTTAGTTAATTATAATCAGATAATGGTGAAACAATTCGGAAAAAAGACGCTCTTGGGGCGCATAAATGGCTTCCGCTGAGAAAACCATAAGAGATATATCAAATTAATGTTCTATACAAATTGTAGATCTTAAAAAGACCTCCAAAAAGTTAGTGATAGCATGTCTAACTTTTAAGGATCACCCACAACAAGCATTTTTGTCGTTAAAACTAGCGGGCGCTCACCGTGTTTGATAGCGGGGGCAGTCAGATTCGCGCGTGCGCTCGACCGACGGCATTCTGTAGTTCACGTTAGCGACGCCGCAGGCACAGCTAGTTTTGATATAAGTATTAAAATAGGTTGGTAATAAAACTACAAGGGGATTACGGAGGCGGCCGAAGTCACTAAATTCCTATAAGGAGTTTTTGCCGGGATCTTGAGCTGCCATGTTGTGGTTTTTATTTTAATTCATGAACTTAGGTTCTATGACCCTATAATATATTGGTTACATTTTGCATGATATAGTTTGATATTTGAAATGGATTATAAATATAAACTGGAAATATCCATTTTGAGTTACCACAAAACTCCCTAGATAGATCTAGCGAGGGGCCCATCATCTTGTAAGACCACACTTATTTTTATGATTACAAAGTGTTCCGACAGTTTTTTAAACATTTACACTGGCAAATTCTTCTGCAAGAAGAAAACTTCTTATAAGTTTATGTACTGCATCATTGTTACCTTATTTTGATTTACCTAGGTAATCCAGTATTGTAAAAGACAGTTACATTACAAGTTCTGGCTTATAGTAGGGCTAGTATAGTAGGGCCATATGGTATATAATGACGGATACGTGTGTATAATTGCAAATATGAAATGTGGATCATCTGCCCTGACTGTTCTTTGACGTTCTGTACGTGAGAATAACAAAGTTTATCCATTCCGTAGCAAACTGTAAACACATTTATCGTACATATTTATAGGCTCATAAAGCGAACGAGACGAGAGAGGCGTCCGCATCAGCCGGGAACTAGACTGATATAATAAAATACACAGTAATGGATACATCAACGAGCTCTTGTCAAAGGCTAATTGATGTATACAAAATATATTCACTTCCATTTTCAGTTTTTTTATCTTTGATTTGTGTATGTAGGGTTCAATAAAACACCAACTCTTTTCCGAAATGGACTGTATATTTATTCAGAAGCTTACAATACAGTCGGACATAAATCCGATACTGAATTATTAATTTTGAGCCGTATAAGGCTCCGATATACCGATCCATTATACTAAAGCGTCGTATATATGACTTGTATAAGAGTTATAACAAAAGACATATTAAATAAAAGATATAAGTGTATATGCACGATTCTTAAAGATCAAAACCTTATGAATTCCCTATGTATCTCTACTGTGAGGCGTCCTAAGCTTATCTATCCTCGACATATACAATAAAACAAACAAAACATGAGTGCTTTTTTTTCGAACTGACTATACTGTTAGCCATAAGGGTCCTGAAGCCTCAAACGGCTTTTACAGCTTCACCCGGGCTTGGGGACAAGCACTTAAGGCACTCAGCCACGAAAGCAATGCAACTAGTTCCGAGGGTGCGAAAGTGGCCGACCTCTGCTCGGATTGTTGCAGTAATTGCAATCAAATCGCGATCTGTCTAATGCTCTAGCACTCGAAGTAAACTAACTATACATATTATATATTTGTCGCTATCCTCTCAGAGGAGGGTAAGAGAAAAGTGTATATGTATTTAGTAATCTGTAATTTTTGATCTAGACTAACTAGCCTCAAAAAAAGAAAAAATAAGGTCCCTTACAGAATCTATGTACCTGAGTGTAGTGCATGTATGTAAACAGTGTAATGCATGTATGTAGATAGCTAGTGAATGCGGTGTCACTGTATCGCGCGAGCGGCCGCTAGACTCAAGGGCTCCATGCCGGAGAATAGGACCTAGGCTTGAGTGGCCGCAGGAGAAGATGGCGTGGCGGGTGTGCGGGAGCGAAGTTCACCATCCGTCCCCTAAGAAGTTCTTTTTTTTTTTTTTTTTCGAACTGACTAGACTGTTAGCCTTAGGAGCCCTTGAGGCTTTATGAGTTTTACAGCTTTACCGGGCTTGGGGGCGAGCGCTTAAGGCACTCAGCCGCGAAAGCTTTGCAACAACATCCGAGGGTGCCAAAGTGGCCGAACCTCGGCTCGGACTGTTGCGCGTATGCAAATAAGTCGCGATGTAACTAATTCCCTATCAATCGATCTAAACTAACTATACATATATGCATGTTTCTTCCCCCTGCGAGGAGGGAAGGTACATGTGTATATGTATTTCGTAAGCTGATTTGTTAGACAAGTAGGCAAAAAAAGAAAAAGAAACGGTCCCTTACAGAACCTATGTACCTATGTGCGTGCATGTGTGTATGATGCAATGTCATGTGTGTCTATGAAAGCTAGTGAATGTAGAGTCACTGTATTGCGCGAGCGGCTGCTTGGCTCAAGGGCTCCATACCGCAGGATTGGACCTAGGCTTGAGTTGCCGCAGAGGAGGGCGGTCGTGGCGGGGCAGCCGAGAAGCTTACTAGCTTCTTAGCATGACGGCAACAACCAACGATGGATTCCGACCTCTCAGTGGACGCCCTTGTCGGGTGGTCGTGGCGGGTGTGCGGGAGCGAAGTTAACCGTACGTCCCCTGCGGAGAGAACGGTGGTTTCGCGGGCGTGGGCGCGAGCACGCATATGTTGCGGGAGTGGACGCGTAAAACTTTTTAGCTTTTTCGATGTCGTCGTCGGGATCGACAAAGAGATTTCGCGGACGGCGTTTATAACGTTTGGCAAAGGGGATCGAGTTGTCTGGGACGTAGTTCACTTCTTCTTAGTCGTTTTACTCTTCACAAAGTGATCTTGAAGTGTTACCTAAGCCCTTGACATTTGTCTCACGATATCTTTCCATCTCGATTGATCGAACACTCATATAATGAACCGCGCAGATTATTAGAAAGATATTAGATTGTCCTGCAAGACCAAGAGTTCCAAAGAACCGTGGCTTCGCGACACATGTGCAAAGAACGTAACCAAGTTCCTCAAGTATCGAAACATTGGCGCGAAGTTCGGTCCACTATACTCCAAGCATCACCAGCACCACATCTCTAGAGCGTAGATCTTCCTCTTTTCCATCTCTCTGCAGAGTAAAAACATATAGAGAGCACTAGTGTTCGAACATTCCTAGTCTTAGTTTTCTTTAAGAACTTGTCCATCGCAGATCTAATGATAGCCATACGTATTTTTTATTGCCATTAGTATTCTATCGGTTAGATTCTAAATTAAAGTTTTATTCATCGATATATTTCGAACCGGTTCTAAGCCTCATTAGAATTTTTAAACGCAGATAGTTAATAATGGAAAAATAAAATAAAAACACCAGCGAACATTCTAGAGTAAAATAACCTTGAAGTTTCTCAGAGAACAAAGAACAAATAACACAGAATTTGTAATGAAGAAATAACTATAATGGACGCGTTCGCGAACTCATTTCAAAGAGATAGGAGTTCTCCTAGTTTTATATAACTAAGGTTTTGAGAAACGCTAAAGCGCAAAACTGAGAGATTCTCTGCGGATATTTAATCGCAGATCTGTAATGAATAGACGTGAAGTGTCAGGAACCTGCACCCCTTGGGTCTAACAATTATATACAAATGAGATGCAAATGATAGGATAACTGAATTTAAATATGAGTTATACCTATATAAATCGTTCAAGATTTTAATAAACATCGAAACTTTAATCTGTCAGTAATCTTCTATGTCATCTATATATTAATAAATTTGTAGTTCTCTCTGTTTAGGTATTCTTCAAATCAAATACATCTAGGTACATATAGAATAAAATAAAATTGAAGTGTCTGTTTGTAATGTCAAAATAACACATTTTTACTAAATGCATATAAAATGCGGTATTTATTACAAAAAAAAAAAAAAAATTGTATGTCTATCTGTTTCTTCCAACTAATCTCCGAAATGGTTGGACCGATTTTGACGGGACTTTCATTGGCAGATAAATGATGTTATAAGGAGTAACTTAAAATAATTAAGGTTCCTCGAAAATAAAATGATAAGCTTTTTTAGTAGTCCACGAGAGTGGAGCCACGGGCACAACTAGTCCATTATAAAGGATATTCTCAATAATGCTCAATAATAATATGATGTTACAGATTTATTTTTGACTTTTTTTTCAGATTTTACTCAAAAACGGCGTGATAAATTTTAATAAAATGTTGTTGTACACAGGAAGATTATATCATTACAAGTGTAGAGGACTATAAAATTCTCAACAATAATTTTAGAAATCGTAAAACTAATAATTTCACATAATTGTATTTGTATTTATTCTCAACCGATTTTAATGAAATTTTAATCAAATTATGACATACAATAAGGATCAATATTAATTAAAGAAACCTTAAAAAAAGAGTTAATAAAAATCTTTATTTACTAACTAACAATCTTAGATTAATGATTCGTCATGGATATAAAATTACTTTTAAAATGGTGTATTTATTTCAATATATTTTTTTATAAAACGTTTTCGCGATTCGCGAATTTGGTATTCACTATGTACCTAATTATAGCGTATATTTCAAATTAGAATATTTTTTTTACGTATTGCTCTACACTTATTGGATGTCCGATTATTCAAGTGAAGTCACCAGTTGTATGTGCATTTAATCTAGGTCACGTTTTTAATTCAGCTATTTTAGTGCATTTTTTATGATCCTTTCACACAAAGGACCCCGTATGAAATTAATTTGTTTATTTTATATCATTATTTAACATTCCAGCTAAAAAAGTGAGTTGCAAAAACTGTGTTAAACCTGTTGCCAACTAGGTACGTCTCTCGGAGCAGAACACAGCTGTGCGAGGACCGCAGCTCTGCGTGGAGTGTTTTTTGTTTCACCTTATGTTAAATGACGGTGTGGTCAAAGGTAGGCTCTTAAATGCAGATGCCGGAACACATAGGTGCTCGGCAACAAATTTTGACATTAGCGTGTTAGCTAGCCAAGCGGGCTTTAGAAATTTCTCTACCACGATGCTATAGTTTCATCAAGATGTTTTTCTCCACCGAAAGATCAGGCAAATTGCAAGGATTTGAACACGATGCCCTTACACGCTACCAATGAGACATCATTGTTTTAACTTAAATATATGTATTCCGGCAGCTGCACTTGAGAGTCAGTCTTCCACTAGACTTAACGTGCTACCATCTTGGGCCACATCATCACTTAAGATCAGGTGAGATTGTGGCCACAACGCTAAAAAACCTAGGATAAAAAAAGTTTAACCAATAACAGAAAGTGCTGAGTCATAACTGAGGCAAGACATTAATAGGCTATTATTTCTCAAAACTGTAAGTAAGACAGTCTAAACGTCTGTTGTGTTAGTTCGCTGTTAGCAACCACACTTTTCAAAACGGAAAACATTATAATCAAGCAGGCCGGTATGGATTTGTATCAGAATGGGACGAAATACGACCGCCATGCACGAGAGATCGAAATCCATCGGCGGTCGCCGCAGTAATGCCGGCTTGCATAAATATTTCTTCACATTACGCTTGAAGGACCCGATGTCGTAAGAAAGAGGGAATACACTTGATGGGAGATCGGTTTCACGGTACGGCAAAGATAAGACAGAGAACTTTTAGTTCGTGCCGAGATGGAGGTTACCGTAAAAATGTGATTCCTAAGCCCATCGCGTGTGGTTCTGTTGTAGAAAGGAGAGGAGGGAATTAGATTGAACAGCTCTTCAGAACACTCACCATGATACAGACGGTAGAACACAGTTAGCTAAGCGATGTTCCTGTGAAACTGAAGCGGCTGAACTAACTCTCAAGTGTAGCTGCCAGAACACACGTTTCAAGTTGAGGTAGGTAGCTCTAGTCAGACGGACATTAGAAGACATAATTTGATGAAGATATCAATGATGGCTTAGTGGTAGCGTGTACGGACATCGTGTTGATAGACGATAGTTCGAATCCCTACAATGAGCCTGAGCTTTCGGTGAAGGGAACATCGTGATAAAACCATAGCATGGTGTGTTAGGGCTTTTTCTAGTGCCAGCCTGGCTAGCTACCACCCACGAATTGATAATCTGTCGCCAAGCACTTATAGGTGTGTTCCAGCAGCTGCACTAGAGAGCCAGTCCTCCGAATAGGCTTTGTGTGTTAAATCTTGGGAAACATCGTCACTCAAGTGAAATTGTGGCTACAAAGCTAAACCTATAGCGATTAAAAAAAAACATGCTTAGATGAACCTAGCCGGGATATCTCCAGACGTCATTCCATGCATTTTATCCGTTTAGAGATACACGTAGAAATGAATCCTAAATGGGTATACCCCGAGTAACATTATAATGTAGTTTATACCCGTAGGTAATTCAAGGCATCTGTTTCGGTCCACGATAAATTTATATTAATACTATATAGAACTCGTCCCAACATAAAGTTAAGCCGTTCGAAACTATTAATTTTAGTTTCTGACTTAAGGACTTCATTAGCCTTGTAGGTACTTTGTGAACTTTGATCACATTTCACGTGATATATTTGGTTGTATAGTTCAGCTATTTGGAAAAAGGAAATTCGAAGTGATACCACAGATCGTGAACTTTAAGTTAGCGCAAAACCTCTCTAGAAAGTTTTAGTAAGTTAGGTAGATGCCAATTTACTATAACGTTGCTTGTAGCAATGAAAATTATTGGTATTTTCAATCCCCGCCGCAAACACGTGGGTGTTATAAGTTTAACGTGTGTATCTGTCTATCCATGTGTCTGTCTGTGGCGTCGTAGTCGGTGAACTGTTTTTTTTTTTGTAAGGCGATGTGATCGAAAGTGCTCTTAGCTACGATTCAAGAAAGTTGGTTCAGTCGTTTGAAGATTACCAGCTCTAACCTTAAACTGATGCTGCAGTATCATCTGGTATCTGCAGGATACCTAACTCCTCACCAACTTACAGACGACATATCGTGTTTGGGCTTATTGGAATAGTTTCAATGAATAGGTTACTTGTGTCAGAAGTTTTCTGTGATATTTAATTATTGTATATAAAGATATCGTGATACTTTTTTTTATTCAAAAGGATCAAGAATCTAAAAATTAAAACAAAAAGCATTGATCAAAATCTATCTAGTAGTTTTTGCATTATGCGTGCACAACGGCTAACCTCAATAATTTTATTTATATGTATTGCATAGCAGTGAAATTACATATTTTAATCATTACTATTTCACGTGTGATTTGGTTGTGATCTGGTTTATGTTAATTATTCCATTCCAAACCATCTAAGATACATACATATCTAGGTTTAAAGATATTTTATTCTCAAAGAATTTACAAAATTCACTTAAACAAGAATACATTAAATTACACTTTAGTAGGAAACGTATTGCATAACATTTTATTTATTTCATTTAGGGTAAGTGAGTAAAAAGATATACACAACAGCAGCAAAATATACGGACAAATAATGACAGGATGTGGCTTCTTGTTGGTTTGGTTAAATATTTACTAAATTAATTGTGGTCTTTTAGGTAATTAATTAGTAATTTTTTAAACACTGACATAGTTTTAGCTTCTTTAAAATTTCTGGGTAGTTTATTATATAATTGTGCGCTTTCATAAGTAATGTTCTTTTTTCCGTAATTTGTCCTTGGACAGCGTAAGACTAAATTCTCTGCGCTTCTTAGCATTTTTGTTTGTATATTTTTCTTTTTAGTAAACTTTAATTTACAAACTTATTCATTTTAATGTAGAAATTTACTCGCTACTGACATTAAGTTTTTTAAACCATCTGAAAAATAGCAATGATTAAAATTCATTCATAATTATCATACGTCATTTTTTTTTAATTATGTTGAAATATATCAGTGCCTAATAAAATTTCACTTATCAAAATTCAAACAACAAATTATTTATCATTTCATATGAAAAAAAGAAGCAGTGATTTATAAAATAATATTCCATGCCTAATTGCTTGACCTTCTCCTACTGCTACATCCTTCCGCCTTCATACTTAACACTCATCTAGTTATATGAATTTCATCTCTCCTCATGAGATGCCCATATCACGCTAACCTGGTACTCTTCTTCATTTTTCATTCTTTCTCTGATCTTATCCATTCTGCAACATCAATCATCCATATTAACCTTTGCATCTCTGCAACATTTAATCTTTTTAATTATTTCCATAGCTTTAACTGTTTGTCCATAATCTAACCTGATGTTAAGTGACGATGTTGTTGCCCGAGATGGTATAACACGCTAAGCCGAAGACTGGCTCTCAAGTGAGGCTACCGGAACACACCTATTGGTGCTTGACGATAGATTTTCAACTTGAGGGTTGTAGCTAGCCAGACGGGCATTAGAAGATGCCCTGCCACCATTCAAATGGATCCACCATGCAAGTGCATCCACCATGCATCTATAAATATTATATAAATTATATATTATATGTATTGAATGCTAATTATCCGTTGACTCCGTTACATGCGATGGTTTTAATCTGTTTTAGACGAAAATTGTAAATAATTAGTTGTGCCCGCGGTTTCGCTCGCCCGAACTACAGAATGCCGTTGGGAGAGCGCACGCGCGAATCTTGCTGCCACCTTTCACAAGTTGGACGACAAAAATACTTATTGTGGGTGAGATCTTTGTGGTGGTGTTTTTAAGATCTACAACTATGTAGAATATTAATTTGTTATATATTGTATGGTTTACTCAGCGTAAGCCATTTAAGCACCCTAAATGCGTCTTTTTTCCGAATTGATTCACCATTATCGTAACTCCTCTTTTGATATGTTTCTTTATCTTATGAACTATATCGTATAACCTGGCCAGATAATATAGCTATTTATTAAAATACAAAAATATTATGTAAATCGGATACTTATCGTTTGTATATTATTGTGTAAAAAGAACATAAACGGACAGACAGACAGAGAGACATTGTGTTTTATAATATGTATGGAAGATATAACTAGGTAAGTATCTACAAATAGTCGAGTGACAGCCTTAGTCCGTTTTCACGGACGACTTATTAAACCGATATTTGTGAATGTTGTAATATTGCGATTTCTGTGACCGATAACGTTATCAATACCCTTAACGCGCGTATTCTCAATACAGAAAGAGAAAGCACTTTTAATATTATAATTTTTTAATCTATCTATGCCTGGTTCATAAAAGACATATTTTGTCGTTAATTCCGGAATTTAAATTGATTTGTCGGAAATGCCCCAATGATCTAGATAAAAAAGGATTTAACTACGTTTTGCTTTTCAAAATAACGTTCAAAGTTCGTTTTACCAGTATATTGTAAAAATAACAACAATTTAAGTGATCTATTTTATTGCTCACAAACAAAGTAGATTCTAAATAATTATCTTAAAATGTCTTCAAAACACTTTTTGAAAATATTATATTGCTACCATAACATTATAGTGATAATAAAAAAACTAGACCTCTTGAGGTTAATTCAAATGATTGCTTACATAGTAATAAAACACTGACACTGGCAAATACTTATACGAAGCAAGTTACACAACAAAAAAATTGCGAGTCTTGTAATTTATACAAATTGTTGAATAAATAATATATTGTAAATAATTTAACTCACTGTAACACCTCTGCATTTGACGTTTTCTGCCATTCGAATAGCTTCACACCTAACACCATAACAGACAAGATAAGACGGTATCAAATACAAAAAAAAAAACATACAACCACTAATTACACTGTCATTGTCAAAATGACAGTTAACAAATAACTGCAGTATGTTAAAAATTTCGAAAATCGAATGTTGATTTGGTTGTTTACAAATTGTGTTTCTGAATTTGAGACCACGTCCGGCCCGCGCCGATGTTTGGGTAAGACTGGGTGCGCGCGCCGACCCGTTTCCATGGTAACCATCGTCGTTTACATCTATGCAGCCTTCGTAGTTCTGGAATTTGTAATGACAGTGATAATCTATTGAAACTCGAGATAATTCAGTTACGTGTTATCAAAACCGGTACAACAATATACTTTTGATTTTGATAACGTCGAAGAAGTATTTAAAGTGATACTCAATACTCGATTTTGTAACAACTCTACACACAGTATACACCCAAATAAATCGTGTATTTTTTTGAGGCAATTACCTTCGTGTTTACTTTGTTTTCATGAATACAACATTATCTATAAGTCATCTCTCTCGACGGTCACCATTATTGTCAGACAGTAGGTACAGTATATACCATTAGGTGAAATACCTGTATGTTTTGTAGCGTGTAGTACGGTCACCTCGTAGATCGACGTGAGTTCTAATCCCTACAATGAGTCTGTTTCTAATACCCGCCTGGCTAGCTATCACTCTCAAGTCGAAAGTCTGCCACCAAGTTCCCCCACTAGGCTTGGGCCACATCGTCACTTAACATGTGGTGAGATTGTGGCCAAACGTTAAACCTATATAAAATTAAAAATAAAATTTTAATAAAGTATCAAACTAGTATGAAATTCGGCCGACGTGAAGTGTTTACTTCTGTTTATAAGCACGTTACGATGTTTATTCATGTTCACCTAAGCACTTTACTGATTTGCTGGATAATAGTTTCAAGAATCATATTAAACGTCATTACGTGAATGACATCTACAGAAAATAATATAAACTATATTAGGTAGTAGTTTATTGTCTTAATATAAAAGTGCCTTGTTAAAGCCTAAATTGAATAAAATATTATTATTTTGATTTTATAGTTATCTATAATCAACCGCAAACAGGATCGCCGTCCTGACTGAGGTCAGGCAATGATAGGTTGCTACTCCTGAGATCTGAGTAGAAAAACATAACCTCAGCATTCTGCACGTCTGTCCCGTTAATTATATCAGATATATTTGATACATTATGAGTGGTACCTGACATGAATTTTCCATTTTGAAGCCGACATTTAGCCATTTCTGCTGGGGGGCAACCAACACCCCCATACTGGGTGGTGTATTCTATTTCTATGCGAATAGTGGACTGTATTTTAAAAGCGGTTGGAAGTATCGCACGGAGTAAATTAATAATCACTTATGTGAAACTTGAAAATAATGTTGGCACATTCATTTTCGTACTGTTGTGCTACCGTGTATTTTATGTTCTGATTATTTGAATTGTAGATTTTAAATATTTTATCGTGGGTTTTTACTTATTAATTGAAATATTTTGTATCATTCAACATGCCCGATAATTTACTATCATCGTTACATAATTCAGGAAAGTATAAAATGTGCAAATGTGAAAGTATGAAAGATACATGTGGCGAATTACTTACAAAAAAATCTACCAAAAAAGGATGCTTCGGATGACGCGATTTTGTCCACCTTATTCGGCATTCACCTTTGAATAGTTTAATATTTAAAAAAAAAAACAATATCATGTATAATATGTCGTACGGTTTTACGATTAGTTCGGATTGATAGATATCAGATTTTTAAAATCCAATTAACTAGCAACACATGAAATGTCATTTTACCCCGTGGGAATGTAAAACGCACTCAAGATACCATACAAAATAACCACCAATTATAGTGGATCGACCAAACTATAATTGAGATGAACGCTCTCTTACTTTTCGTCGCCGATATTGCCACCGTTGAGGTTTAGTGAGCCCTTACAAGTTCCAAAGGCACTCTCCTCCTAAAGCCGTGTCCAAAATATGCACAATACCTCTATTTATTTTATCGAAACAACCGAGTATAGTATAGACCGGAAATAGATTGAATAAGAGGAGACCAAAAACGAAATATAGGTACTAGTGCGCGTATTAATTTTGTTGTTGTTTTTTTTTTTATATAAGTGTAAAGTGTTTAAATCTAGTTTAATACACATAACCACAATTACATACGTCTACTGTACATTAAATTATACTTTAAGACTTTAGATTAAAAAAAAGCGGGATTTGTTTTTATAACGATTTACGTAGGCTATAACACATATGAAAAATCCAATCCATCCACAAATATGAAGAAGCCCGGTGAAGCTGTAAAAGCCGTAAAGGCTCCAGGGCCCCTAAGGCTAACAGTATGGTCAGTTCGAAAAAAGAAATATGAAAATGGTTTCGTATCCGTATCTCGTTCTAACACTCGCGTATACTATGCTCTTTCTCTTTCGAGTTGCTGATTTAAATATAAAAGTTTATGGTTTAATACCAATGCCAGTTGGACATATTATTTTTCTAATCTCCATAGTTCAAGCAATGCTTTAACAAGATGATGGCTCTCTTATTAAAACTGTTCGGGGAGTTTTTGTGGCAACTTGAAATGCAACTTTCTAGTACTTTTTTTATAGTTCACTTCACTTGAGCACTTTACGTAATACATCGCGCAGAACGCCACCGATATTACATAATGTAGGGTGAAATAACTTAAGTTTATGAATTAAAATAAAAACTACAATACGGCAGATCAAGATCCTGGCAATAACTCAGATTTTAAAATCTTATAAAGGAATCGAACAATATTTTTTGCTACTCCATAACATCACTTTGCTGTTACGAAATACGTAATTAGAGGGAGTAACACAACAGCACTCTTAAATAAAATTGTTCCAATTATAAAACTGGAGAATTTGTATGTTTGAATGCACTAAACGACTAAGGAACGCACGCTCAGGTTTTCAAAATTCTATAGCCCGTTTATTAAGTTAGGTTCTAGGCTATATAACTAACCACAGTCTAAAGAACTACAATGACTCTTTTTGATATTTCGTATTTAGTGATCAGCCGGTGTATGTCCCCAGCTGCCCGAGAAGCTTGCAGGCCGGCATGATAGCGACGACCGGCAATGGACTGCCGATCTCACAATGCACTGCAGTATCAACCACTGGGTCGCTGTTGTTTTGGAATATACTATGTTTACCACTTAGACCAGGAGAATATAATAGACGTAACGTTTAGAAATCGCGAGTGAAGCCACCTAAAGTAATAACAAATACCAAAAGAAATGCCATTCCGTCCGCAATGTTCACAAGCCCTGGTTGGAATTACACGTCCAGTTACAAACCAGTTGCACGACCAGTCGATCGGCAGACCATCTCTAGTCGATCGCTGGAATTCCCGAAAAATATAAAATACCTTAAGTTTTGTGACCGCTTACTATGTGTAAGCCAATATGACATACTGTAGAAAATTTACGATATAATTTTCAAAACCAATGGCATATGATCGGAAAATTCATAAACATAATATGTCTTTCTTTCATAAGGGCGATATAGAAGGTATTGTGTTATGTTAGTATTGTACAAAAAATAAGTAGTGCATAGGTTTGTGACTGACTGATGACTGACTGAGTGATCGACTGATCACTTGCTAGCTAAATATTTTGTGGTAGATCGCCGATAATATAAGTTTGAGCACCCCTGGGTTACAGTGATAATAATAAAAAAATTTGTGACGAACTGCGCCATAAATATTTCAAAATCACTTCATCATATAAATGTATTTCATACTGAAATGAAAGAATGAAAGAATACTGAACTGTTATTTCATAGGTGAGTATTACAAATACAATACAATGCGTCTACTTTTCCCAAAAATTTATTGCAACTTTCGAGAGTAAAATGAAGTTATAAGTTGCATTTAATCTATTATTTTTTAATGTAAAGTTAACTGCAACGCTTTATTTTTTCAGGTTCAAGCGATCCGACTTTGCGAAATAAATGGGTAGAGATATATTGCGTAAGAATGATAACCTATTCGAATTGCAGAGTCCAAACGAAAATATTATTTAATTTGTTGCAAGTTTCTAATTTTGTTTTATGACATAATAAAATGTTTGGAAAACCCTTAATAAAAAGTAAATATATTTTTTTTTTCATAAATTATATAAAAACATTTATGTTTTGTTGGAATTTTACATATTCTGGTAACACGCAATCACCAATTTATACATCTACCGCTACGCACACAGATATCTTAACTTGGCTTCACTTGTTTGTTTTACGCGCTCTGTATACCAAGCCCGGTGAAGCTGTAAAAGCTTTAAAGGCTCCAGGGCCAAACAGTATAGTCAGTCCGAAAAATTATATTAACAGTACTTTTGGTCTGAGGATTACCATAGACACAGTGCCGTCACAATGCAGTGTTGCCATAAAAATAATAATCGCTATAAAATATTTATGCATGACATAACTCAAACTTTAAAAGATTCAATATAAATCAATTATTACCACGAATAGAGCGGGGTTGGTTAGTCGTTGTTTGAAGCGGGCGTTATTCTCTTCACCCCTGTTGGGGTGGCTCCTACCCTCGGGCACAATTATAAATATGACATTTGAAGCCCGTTGCAAAATATTTTTTGTTCATTCTAAAATTATATGTTGATTTTAACGAGCATTTGATCTTAATTATCTACAATGTATAAATAAAAAAAAAAATATTTAATTTTATATTCTTAAAATTATAGTTCAATCTATATTTTTATTTTTAGACCGAACACCAAATGATACGATACCTTTTGTAATGTTCCAAAAAGACGCTTATGAAAGTCAAAACTTCGGCACGGAAAAATTATTTGCTAAGGAAAACACAAAGCCAACGTACTTCTGCTCCGAAGCAGCAGTGATCGCGCTGCTGTGTTCTTTTTCTAAAACTAATAAGTTGGCAAACATGCATACGACCTGCCTGATTGTAAGCGGTTAACGTAGCCTATGGACGCTTATATTACCATAGGTACTAGCGCGTTGGCGATCCACAACTACTATCCCAAGGAGCTGTGGAAACCCAACTCATGGCAGGAACAGAATACAAGGTTATTTGGTTGCGATCTTCTGTAGGGTGGAGGGATTCCACCAGTCGGGCTGCCCCAAGTAGAGTGAGTGTCTATTATGAATGTCCTCAGGAATAAGGTCCTTTTAAGATTACCCGTACTTAGCTATAAGGTGCAGTAGCCACTTAAAATCAGATCAACTGCAGGTTCTACTGCTATTTCTTACCTTTTTATTGCCAGGAAATTACTTCATCAGCGAATAAGGATGCGTGAGTGCGAAAGGTGCGTATACTTCTGGCGGCGAGCTGGACTACATCCAGTACTTGGTATTTTTATTTTAATTTAATAATAATATATGTGAATTAACTGTGACGAATAAAGAAATATTTTATAAAGACTAGGTATTTATGGTCTAGACATGGACGAGAAATGAGAATAATGTATACATCAACAAACAATTTATTGGTCACGACCACATCACATTATAACTGTTCACGGGGACAGAGTAACGTTTTTATGCGAAATCAGTATTGGAATGCCCTGATAGTTTTTTTTTTCGAACTGCCTAACTGAACTGTTGTTTAGGAGGCCTTGATAGATTCACCGGACTTGTGGGCGAGCGCAGAAGGCACTCAGTTGAGATATGGCCTGCATCACTCAGCTCGCTGCGCTTTATAAGAGTGCGATATTCTGCAATGCTGTAGCGCCGCCACCTTGTGTGGCCGCCATACCGAGGGCGATCGTATGACGTCACATGTCATAGACTCAATTGAGAGTTTTCTAATGTCTGATGTTACATTTGATTGGCTTCACAACAAAAAATAAAAAATAGCAACGATATTATTACCGCAAAAATGAACAACGTATAGTAAAGTAAAGTAAACCACAAAAACTAAAGCGCCTTTTAGAATTGTAACTTTACAAATGTTCGCCTTTGCCTTTACAGAATCACAACACTAAAAACTTCGACAGTATCGATGTATCGCAAACAAAGTTTGTAAATATCAGTGACGTAATAGTAAACATTTAGGCATTTGAGTTTCGTTCGGTGAAAATTGGTAAGTAGAACATTATCATATACATACATAACATATACAAAATTCCACCAAAATCATTAACGTATACGGTGTGGTGAGGAAAGTTAACATCTAATTGTAAAAAAAAAATCTGATACTATTTTGTTATTAGATATTGCGAAAAATATTACTTATAGTATAAATTCAACATTCTAGATAGCGTACTACAGTACAATAAATATTACTTTGTAGTAAAGTCAATTTCAACAAGAATTGAAAATGCGAAGGCAATAAACTCGTCGTAAAATTTATTGTCAGGCACTTAACTTTATTTATTGTTTTTAAAACATAATATATTATTTATTGAACATAATAAATATTACGTGACTTTTTGTTTTATACCACGTCGGTGGCAAATAAGCGTTCGGCCCGTCTGATGTTAAGCATCCACTGCAGCCTATGAACGCTTGCAACACCAGAATCATCACATGCGCGTCGCCGCCCATTTAAAAACCTGTTTACTCCCTCCTTGAAGAACCCTGTAGTCTCCTGGGAAAACCTCAGCAGGGAGCTAATTCCACATCCGGAGCATTCGCGGAAGGAAATTGCTCTGGAACCGAACTGTTTCCAACCATTTTGGTTCCAAAGTGTGAGGATGAACTCAATGCCGGGTGGGGCGATGGTGGAAAGTAACCGTTGGCATCATATCGAACAATTCCTCACAACACAACCCATTATATACTTAAGGGTTCGGTACCGTTCGTGAGTTTGGGATCGTCAACGATTCTCACAGCTCAACGTTGCGCAGAGTCTAATGGCCCAAGCTGGTATCTAGGTGCTCCTGTCCAGAGGTGATAGCATATGGGGTCCATATATGGTCGAACTTGTGCTTTGTACATCTGCAGTCTTTGCCCCGGAGAGAAGTACCGCTTCGTTCTGTTCAGCATAAAGAGCTTTTTGGATGCCAGCTTGACCTTGTCTTCCAGGTGGCTACGGAACTGGAGGTCGTTGGAGACGTTGACACCCAAAATCCCGATACTCTTTGAGATGGTGAGAGGCGTGTCCTGGAATTTTGGGTCCACATTAAATTATTTTCTTTGTGGTGAACGAGAAACTTGTATCTTGTTGTGGTTGAATCTGACTAAATTATCTTGACCCCAGTCGGAGACCTTGGATAATTTACCCTCTATTTCAGACACAATTTGTTCGTGATTTTATACCATAGCGGAACGAGGGTGTACGTGGGATCTTCCACGAAGACGGTTTTTTTCTAATGTGGTACAAAATCACGAAAAGCCGCGTTAGTACAGAACACAACTCAGGAGCGCACTTTTTGTGCACCACTGCTGCTATGCCGTCTGGCCCACTTGACTTATGAACATGAAGACAGAGCAGCTCCCGCCGGACATCCTTTTGAGATGTTAATTTCCGGCATGGAGTAGTCGCGCCAGGGGACGGTAGGTGGTACGGTGTTTTCATCAACATTCATAGTCGAGATTGAGGCAAAGAGAGCGCTCAAAAGATCGGCTTTCTCTTTAGCACTATGAGCCAAGTTACCATCGGCATTTCGCAGTGGTGGTAAGGATGACTGGCAGAAGTTTCCCTCGGCAGCTTTGGCAAGCGACCAGAATACACGACTTCCAGATGGGTAGCTTACTAGTCGTGCACCAATTCTGCCGACAAAGTGAAATTTTGCTCTGGCAATTAATCTTTACTGGGCCTCGAGACAACATTTAATTTGCGTTTTACACCAGATATGTTAGGGTTATACGTTCTGGCCGCGGTCCAAGCTTTGTACGTGGATTGCCTTAGCTTTCTAACTTCCTTGTATGGCCGATTAAACCACGGTCGTTTTTTAATAATATGATGAATTAATATTATTATATTACAAAATTGTTCTTTTAAGTATAGTTTCAGAACAACACACGAATTAGAAATAGTGATTTTCCCGAAGTAGTTACATTAGTCTATCCAAAATCATGTTTCGGCAACTGATATCAGCCTTTGCAATATCATAAAGGCATAATTGCTTAAGCAATATGCCATAGCATGGTGGTAGGGCTTTTTCTAATGCCGGCCTGGCTAGCTACCACCCTCAAGTTGAAAATCTGCCGCCAAGCACCAATAGGTGTGTTCCGGCAGCTACAATTGAGAGACAGTCTGACACTAGGTTTAGCGTGTTATCAACTTGGGCTACATCGTCACTTAAATCAGGTGAGATAGTGGCCACTACGCCAAACCTATAACGATAAAAAAACGCCGCGGCCGTGCTTCGCTTTACAGAGACGAAAATAATAATAGAATTGATGACTAATATCACGAACTAGAAGTTGAATGCGGACGTAGTATTACCAAGCAGGTAGTTTGACAAGCAATAAGACCTTAATCCGCTTAGTATTTTAAGAATAACTACTATATACTTCATCCTTATTGATTTGATAATTATTTAGTAAATATAATTTCTTTATAATCTATAACAAACAATTTTCTTGTTTGAAGATTATTACAGCAATTACAGAAAAAAAATGATTTCTTTTTATGGCAACCCGAAAAGTAATTTTACACACCTATGTGTCATTTCATTTTTTTTAAAGACGACCACCAAGATATCGTCAGCACTACACTACACTGGCTGATCCTGAAACACGACAAAACCAAAAGAGAGTCACTTTAAGGGGATTATCACTATATGTGTGATGGTGGCGATCCAGTCGCCACAACAAATATGTCGTATCCTACCACCACATTATTTTGAATAAACTTCCACCCATATAAAAAAGAAATTCACATATATAAACAAGATACTTTCTAACTTACAGCAAAAAAATCAAATGGTATAGATATGTAAGAAGAATTATAATTAGGTAGTTCATACTGGAACTTTGACACGCGCTGTTTCTAATAAGAATTGGTAAGAACGCTTTCCAGAATGTTAAAGACTCCTATATACATGACATGTAAATCTATACATATAATAAAATTGAAGTGTCTGTTGTAATGCCAAAACAACAGCTTTTTACTAAATGCATATGAAAGTATACACGCTACATATAACAAAAAACAATTTTTAAAATTTTTGTCTGTCTCTCTGTCTGTCTGTCCGTCCGTCGGTCTGTCTGTCTGTCTGTCCATCTGTCTGTTTGTTACGGGAAATCTCCGAAATGGCTGGACCGATTTTGACAAGACTTTCGCTGGCAGATAGCTGACATTATAAGACATAACTTAGCCTACTTTTATTTTAAAAAACAAAAACCTTTTTATTAGTCCACGCAAGCCGAGCCGCGAGCACAGCTAGTTGTAAATATAATTCACATTAACCCCTACATCACCTTTCTAGATTAGTCATCTGCTAAAGTCTTTTGAACTACATGTTTCATACTAAAATACGAACATATTCATTATATTATTTTTTATGGAAACCACAGTAGGTAGGTATATAGATATAGATGTATATACATATATAGATGTATATTACAAACCCAAATGAGGTTACAATTAATGCCCATTATGGAATTAACTAGTGATGGGACAGTGTTTGGATTTATTATGTAACAGATGAGTTTAATTATTAATATCAAATATACCATATTATAAATTTGAAAGTATGTTTATCTTTTTTAGGGTTCCGTACTTAATAATGAAATATCAGAAACCTTACACAAGCATTACACAAAGTAATCCACTTTGTTGACCGTCTGTCCGTGTGACAACAGCCTTTTCTCGAAAACGACTTTAGGTATAAAGTTGAAATTAATATCATAAAGGAAGGTCTATGGCCCCATATTGCTGTTAAAACAAGATTAAAGAATACACGAATAAAGAGCACTTCATAGTTAAAATAGTCATAACATAGTCTTGAAATTTGGCATAAAAGAGAGATCTTTTGGTTTAAGGTACAGAATAAATCTGAAGATAATATTGCTAGTTCATATTTCTTCTGTAATTAATATGAGAAAAAGTTTATATTTGATGTTAATTAAATAACTGTATTACATCGGAAAACGTAAGGATTATTACAGACAAAACTTATTGCAAAATATATATAGGAAATATATATTGAAAGGACATGTATCCACCACTTACCCACACCTGGAGATCCTCTTGTTCGGGGTACCCCGGCTGAGTTGGTGGCTTAAGTCGCTGATCGCTAAGTAAGGCACTTTATTCGTCACTGACACTAGATTTGTTAAAGTTTTTGAACGGTTTTTGATTTATTTTATAATTTTTGACGGAGCGGTTACTTTCAGAGCAGCTAATTAGTTACGGGGTTCTCAGATACTACTGTTTTTGGTAGAGGGCGGCACTTGTTTTTTCGATAAAGTCCATTTTGGTTTTTCGGTGGATAGATACATTCCATTTGAATAAAAAATGAATAAAATAAAATAATAACTGATAGAGAAAGTGGTTTATGCTAACATAAAATACGGAACAATATATAATACAGTATGGAACCCGAGTTGCTGATGCTTGTCAATTTTTTTTTATATATACGTCAGATGGTAAGCTCAGTATTATCAAAAAACAACTATGACGATCAAAAGATCGCTAATCCATCACCGGTCGACTCTGTCATGATAGTCTGAGTGCCTGCAACGGGATATACATTAGCTGATCCCGTAACGCGTCAAAATCTAACGATAATCACTGTGACGGATTTCTCACCATTCTTCGGTGTTATTGATATACATTCTAATTCAAAAAAGTCTGCCTCCATTTTATTCATTGCAAAATGTTCTATTTCTAGTTATTTTCACATTAGATCCACATTAAGGATTGTTTTACACAAAATTATATAGATTTTACCAACGATATAACACCACGATAAATATCTCATACACCTAGCAAATTGTTAAAAAAGTTTTCTCTTTCTCCGGTAAAATTAGTTCGCAATGACATAGCCCATTTTGTAAAATCACCGACTATATGTAAGATGTTCTTGACCCGGTAACGTACAGATCTTTACTACCCCGCTAGATTACTGGATAATAGATATATATCGGCTGATCGAGAAGTGCCACACGCCTAAGCGTGCCACTATGGCCTCTGTTACACTTGATGTATGGCGGTCGCCATCCAGTTGGGGAAAATTGTTATATCCTACCACCCTGCAATATTTGACCTACAATCACGCTTAAAAGCCTAGTGGATTTTAATAAAATGCGCCATAGAAGTCGATTATATTGTGAAACAGGACACGGATACACATTCTTTTATAAAGAATTGCAACCCGCCCTGGTTTCGCTCGGGTAGCAGAGTAATACATATAGGTGCAGTGTTAGATGTGCCCTGCGGTTTCGCCCGCGTATAATTTAAAAGAATTCGCTGATTGATGATTTATAATACTTCACTATAGACAATATTTTTATCAGGTGGCCAGGGTTATGCGTCACAACTCACACGGCTGATTCGCGGCTCTACACCTATATTTACTGACCCGAGCCTAGTGTTGAATTTTTTTAATTTGACGTTATCTCACAAACTATTCGTCCAAATAACATGCTATAAAGGGCAAAGTTTATTTATATAATTGTCTTGATGATGAAATAACTTTCATTCCTAAGGATTAATATGCCATTCCTAATAATAATACTCAATTACTTTTCAATTTTTAATAACACAGTTTTCACTAAATAACTTATTGTGGCTAGCTTATGCATAAGAGACAGGCATATCGTATCGCATATTTTTTTTAGTGGTACTAAGCAGATATATTTTTGTAAAACGTTGTATTTACGTATCACTAACCATTACGCCAGCGCACGCGTATAAAGCAGTTAGAATACGCTATGTCTTCCGATTTACTTAACAAAAATCAATATTTAAGGCTAACTGAGAGTTGTAACCTAATGCTTTCGAAGCGGAACATAGCGTAAGCAACGAAACATTGCTGCAGTGCGACAGAAAAACTGAAACTCGTGGTTACTTTTGAGGTGAAAGGTCTAAAGTACCTACAGACCATGTGGGTGAACCGATTTACAAAGTTTCGAATAGTCAAACATGTATTTCTAACGTCCCTTTATAAATTAGTTTATACATTTTTGAAATACATGTCTGATAACAAATTTGCCTTATTATAATAAATAAAACCTTAGAGACTTACTGACAGATAAAAGTCATGTAAAAATGTAAATGAACTTTGTAATTAACTTGGAAATTTGTTAAACCATGAATCCTCGGGGGTTTCTCGATGATTCTCAGTGGAAGAGATGATTTTAAAATTATGGTAATTTTCCATTCTCCTGTGACTTACCAGTGTCTTTATCAGACAATTTTAATTAAATTATCATTGATATTTCAAGTGCTAAAATTTGTTCTACATTAATAGCAAAATATAATTTTATAATATGTTCCATAACATTGTATATGTGCAATGAAACATCTCTTGTTCTTTCGTGATTCTCTGACATTTATACGTAGGTACAATCCGCTACCGGAAACAACAAACTTTTGGAATTCAAGGGTTTTCTTCAATAAAATTCCCAGATATAAAAGCAAATTAATTTATTAACTTATTTATTGTAATGAATCATCGATACGTATGTCCGTAACTGTGACCACTATAAAGGGTTGTCTAATTTGAAGAAAATTAAAATTTGTGCCTATTATAATAACTTTGTATATAATTATTAAATAAATACTCATTAAAGTTTAAATAAATCCGTGTTATTGAAGATGTCGTAAGGTTGTAGCAATACTAATATTCTTTAAATCTAACAAAAAATTTAAGACATTAAAACGTTTTTGATGCCGCCATTTATGTAAAAAAATGAAAACATTCTAATAATATTGTAAACTCCTGAATATTTTTTAAAACGTTGAATACTAGACAAAATATTATGTATATATTATACTAAACGCGAATACAAAAGACTAATCAGTTGTGTGGAAAATCGTCTTTTAGATAGATTAGGGCCTAAAGGGCCCCGAATCTTCAGACGGCATTTACAGTTTCCCGGGTTTAAGGGGAAGATTGTTGGTCAGTTTTACCCGCCACGACCACCTCTCCAGCGGCAACTCAAGCCTAGGTCCATTCCTCCGGCATGGAGCCCTTGAGCCAGCAGCCGCTCGCGCGATATAGTGACACTGCATTCACTAGCTATCGACACACACACATAGCACTGCACTTCACACATGTACACCACTCAGGTACATAGGTTCTGTAAGGGACCTTTCTTTTTTCTTTTTTTGGCTAGTTAGTTTAGACAAAAATTACCAAATCACTAAATACATATACACATACCCAGAAGGCAGGAACATGTATATTTGTACAGTTAGTTAGCTCGAATTTCTATGGATAGGGATTCAGTCAAATCGCGACTTTTTCGCATGATCGGCAACAGCCCAAGCCGAGGTTCGGCCACTTTGGCACCCTTGGAGCTTGTTGCCTAGCTTTCGCGGCTTCCGCGCTCGCCCCCAAGCCCGGTGAAGCTGTAAAAGCCGCAAAGGCTCCAGAGCCCCTAAGGCTAACAGTATAGTCATTGCGAAGAAAAAAAAAAATTGGTCAGTATTTAAACATCAAAAGATACAGAGTAATAATAAAATATTTTTAAAGTATCTTTTGGCGCGTTTACCAGATGATACCAAATTTTGTGATGTAGTTACCCATGAATGGTAACATTTTAAAGTTATTTTACTGGTTTTTATTAATAATAATGTTTAGGATCAACTTTATTATGTTCCGTCGCACGATTTATTCTCTATTAAACGCAACAATAACATATAATATCAAAAATAATTATTGTTCGTTTGTTTGACCCCTACACATTCCTACTCCATTCATCCGATTGTGCTAAAACTTTGCGGAGTCGTAGTGCGCACATTAGCAAAGGTTCCGTATTAGGCAGTGAGCGGCGCGCAGGTAGTTTTATTTCGTTGACAACGTGAAAGAAATTGCGAGTAAAAGCTAGTTCCATATAAAATAATCTGTAATAATAAAACATCCGACAACCCTAACATAAACTGATCCGTTGACTCATTCAGAGTTTATAAGGACACGAATCTCTAGATCCGCGACAGTCCCCTCACTAATCACAATGGGGTAAAAAGTGAAACCGTTTAATTAATGTCACAAAGGTATTGATAATAAAAAACAAGCCTGAATCGATTGGATCCCGCATAATTTATTTTGTTTGGTGAAAACTTTTTGTCGCGTAGATTGGTGTCAGTTCGTGGAGTACTACCGTTCACGTAGTTGGTTTTAATTGATTGACTGTTATTCAACAATGGATTTATTATTAATCAATACATTCTACTTTCTGGTAAGTATGTTAATTATAAGATTCTTACCGGCATAATTCATAGCAGGCTAGTGTGGCAGTGTTATACATTGTATACTAGCTGTGCCCGTAGCTCCGCTTGCGTGGACTACTAAAAAAACATTTTTGTGCGGAGTAATAATTATTTTTCTAAATTAAAAGAAGCCTAAGTTATTCCTTATAACATCAGCAATATGTCAGTGAACGTCTTGTCAAAATAGATCCAACCGTTTCGCAGATTATCCGGAACAAACGACAGATAAAAATAAAATAAAATGGGTTTTTTGTTATAGTAGCGTGTATACTTTCATATGCATTTAGTAAAAAGCTGTTATTTTGACATTACAAACAGAGACTTCAATTCTATACATTCTATACATATGTATATAGATAAAACTCGCTATACATTATTATATTATGATGGATTACTAGCAAATACTCGCAGCTTTGATCGCATCTATAATAATACAAAACTTTATAACAATATAAAATAGACTATATCACTCAAGGATAAAGTCGCTTTTTTATTAGTGAGCTAATTTTTAGAATCGGGCGGTAGATGATATTACCCGTCTGAGTCGCGACCTCGTGACCACCAGGCGCATTGTGGTAAAAGTCCGTCTGTCACTCTTTTGATTTTTTTATCGTTGTACGTTTGGCGTGTTGGCCACAATCTCACCTGATGTTAAATGGCGATGTGGCCCAAGATGAAAACACGCTAAATCTAGTGGAAGATTGGTTCTCAAGTGTAGCTGCCGGAACACACCTATTGGTATTTGGCGACAGATTTTCAACTTGAGGTTGGTAGCTAGCCAGGTGTGCATTAGAAAAAGCCCTACCACCATGCTATGGTTTTCTCACGATGTTTTCCTTCACCGAAAGCTCAGGCTCATTGAGGACAGGCTCACAGGGATTCGAACTCACGTCAATCGACGCGATGTCGTACACGCTACGGCTGAGCCATCATTGCTTTTAAACTTAAACTTTGCGCTTTGTATCATGTTGTTTACACGAATAGTTTGGGAGATAAAGTAAAATTAAAATAATTCAACACTCGGCTCGGGTCTATGACTAAAGGTATACTGGCGCGAATGAGCCGTGTGAATTGTGATGCATAACCTAGGTCGCCCGATAATAATATTGTCTATAGTATTATAATATCATCAATCAGCGATTTCTTTTAAATTATACGCGGGTGAAATAGGTTATAAAATAATAGGTTATAAAATACAAAAAGACAATTTTCAAATCCGACTGACAATTCCAGAGATTTGCGCATTCAAACATACGAACTCTCCAGCTTTATAAAATTAAGTAATGTACCTATAAGATCTACCGTATAGAGCTCACATTGGATGATAAATCGAAAAAAACTTCTAAAAACTAACACCAACTTTCATCTTTTCAGTTTCTTTTATCAGTGGTGACACCAAACCCGACGAATGTTGAAGAGAAACGTATAGTTACCACCGACGACTACACAAGCGTGTCACAGCATGACGGACACCTCGAAAATTTACACTCAGCTAAATACCAAGTCACAGAAAATGTTATAGATATACCAGACGACCGCCCTATGCTCGGACCTTTGGCATACAACTACACTTTCAAGAAACCACTAAACATCGCTACGATACCAAATATCATTAATAATAATAACGATAGCGCAAATACCATTAAAAACAATTCTGAAAACATTGACTTAAAAAGAAATAAATTAAGTATCTTACACATAAATGCCGATTTCGACGAACAAGTTGATAATAACAATAGTAATTCTCTCTTCAAGGGGATTAAAAAATATTTTCATGGGATTAAAAATGACATTATCAATGGTATACACAGTTGGTTTCATAAAAAGGAAAATACCGAGAATTCGTCGTGATTCACTAAATATCATTTATTGTAATCTATCTATATGTATAAAAATGAATGTTAGTTTTTTGTTTGTCCCCAGTGCGTTCCTAAGCTATTCATCTGATTACGATGAAACTTTGGTGAAAAATTGTAAAGGTGGTCGTGAAGGTTTCTGTATTAGTACAACCACTGTACAAGAGATGGCGTTCGGTTCGTTTGATTTTGAACAAAACGGAGACGAAATCGCGGGTTAAAGCTATATAAAAAAATAGTATTTATTGTAAAAAGTATTAAGTGAATTGCTTTAACATTGTTATTAAAATCTTACATTTAACAGGTTAGACTAAATACATGTTTAAATAAACACAATTTCGTATAATAAAACTATGCGTGTAATCTTAATACGCAGTTGAAGAGAAACGCCTTTGAATTTGAACGAATTTATACCATTACATATCATTTGCAACGAAATAGTAATAAAAATATTACGTCTCATCCGATTTCTATGAAATTTTGTATAAGAATCGGTTAATTACCAAAGGGCTTAAGTCAAGGATACCTAATTTTTACAGCATGGACCAAAAACTGTTAACTCTAAAACAATCTTTGACAACTATTTTTATTTTTATTTTATTTAAACAAATAATATATACTTTTATATACATTTAAGGTAAAATATAAGATTGTTTGCCATTTTTTAGAATAACTTATGGTTATTTAAAGTTGCTTGACTTATTCCCGTTGATTACTAATCATAATTTTTAACAAAAAAAAACACAGTCTTAAAAAACATAAATATTTGGGTTATTTTTCGATTATATGTTCATAGTAGCCTTTGTGCTCAATAGGTGTATATTTCATGATACTCCTCAAGTCTTAGATTTTATTACTTTTGATGACCACAGGCCCATCATAAGCTTTTTCCATTTGAAGTGTCACTTCTAGTGATTTGTTTTTCATCACACCAAATGTGTTTATTCTCACAACATTCCCAATGAAAGGTTTGTTCATAAAACAGCCTTTCATTTGTGATAAGTACTCAAATTCCATTAAGTTGAATACCAGAAAATGTTGCTTTTCAGAACGTGGAAAATTCCTTGTTTGATGACACAATATTGTTTAACTACACATATATTTTACTGCATCTATCTCGCTTACTCTTTAATAGAATAACATTAGTGATAAGAATGCGGTCAATTACTTTAATATGGTCAAAAACGTCATTTTGATTGTGACATCCGTAACACGTGACTATAATAATAACACCCATTTCAGCCAAGCACTACGAAATTGTTACATAGCTTGTCTAGTATAAATACTAATTATATCATAAATTAAATTAAATGTAAGTGAGGATCATCATCATTTCAACTGAAAGACGTCCACTGCTGGATATTGGGCTCCCACAAAGATCGCCACTACGACCGGTCCTGTGCTGCCCTCATCCAGCGGTTTCCTGCAACCTTTACCAGAACTACCGTTCGGCGAGTCTCTGCCCACGATGTGTCTTCCGGTACGTGGTCGCCATTCTAGAACTCTTTGGCCCCATCGGCCATCCGTTCCACGAGCTACGTGGCCCGCTACCACCACTTAAGTTTAGCTATTCTTTGGGCTATGTCGGTGACTTTGTTAGGATATACGTAACATCTAACTGATAACAGATGGGCAATGGTCACTAATTAATGCTTGACTTAATAAAGAAACCTAAATGTTTGCTAAATGGCATTTCAGTCACCATTAGCACGGGCGTTAAATAAACGCTGCGTTACCTTGATGATTATTTTTTAAATTATTTTTAGGCTGAACACACCTGTAGGTGGTGCTTTGCGACAGATTTCAACATAAGGTTGGTAGCTAGTCAGGCGGGCATTAGAAAATGCCCAACAACAATGCTATGGTTTCATTTCACAATTTCACATTTAAATACAAACTAAGCTTGTATTATGGTACCAGATATACTATACACATAATTATAATATAATAACACTCAGATACACAACTGATAATTATACTCATCTTACTAAAGCCAGTTATGTGCGGGGATCGAACCAACGACCTCTCCGCTAATAGTACGGCTTACTACCACTGCACCATGAGGCCTGTCATAACTTTACAAATACATAACTTTTTTAATCGCTTTCCCACTCTTTATTCGAATGGTGCGGAATTCTTTATTTTTTATATTTTGCCAACTGGGTGTTTTATACCTTAGGCACCCCCGGCACAGTTTAAAAAATCTTTGCTGATTGCTTAAAAATCGAACTAGACTTGACTGAGACTAGATGTTAGAGTTCAATATTATGTGCGCCTATTTGAAATGCCGTATTGTATAATGTGGCAAATCAATAAATCCAACGTGACAACCGAAGCCTCTAATCGCAATCGGCGAATTTACCTGTATGTTAATTCCGTGCCGGTCGGTCATTCAACTCGCATCGACTCATCGGATACATACAGAGTTGTTCAATTCTTACGTTATTAAAATACTAGCTGCGCCACACGGTTTCACCCGTGCTATATTTCTACTTTCTACCGTACTGCCGTCAACGCATCCCTGTAGCATATCTTTTTTTTTCACTCCTCGATCGCGTCTACAGCTTTCCAGGTTACTTGACGTTAATGGTTACTGCTCTACTCCTTACAGTTGTAGCTTGAAGTTATATAGCCTATAACCTTCCTCAATAAATAGGCAATAAAACGCAATAGGAATTTTTCAAACCAAACTGCAATTTATGACGTGGGACCTCGCGAACCACTGAAGAACAAGTTTCAAGAATTCAGTATTTTAACTTTGTCCTCCGAATAAAATTTGGATAATTTATAAAAAAAAATAGATAGTTTTGAACTTCTAAATGACAGGCACAATTTTAATACTAAAAGTAAATATTAAATAGGCATTCTATATTATAGGGTGGATCATTACTTGATTGACGGTAATGTCTGGAAGTGATTCTCTCTCTGTACATCCATTAAAAGTAATAAGAATTGTGTAACAAATAAAATAAAAAGTTGGTAAACCCAATCGAGTTTCTTGGCGGTACTTCTCGATGACTGGGATATTTTCCGAACTGGTACTGCATTCAAAGTATTCAAACCTACAAAAAATCTGTTGAGCTTTTAATATAGATAGAAAACAATTTGTTATCACTTAAAGGAACATTAGAAACCGGTTTTGTGAGATGGTGCTAACATCTCTATATCATTCGTCTTGCGAGGCGCAGAGGTCAGTATCCGCGGGGGATGCTGTGGCAGTCCAGCGGCGCCGGCGCAACCGACAGTCGCTTCAAACAACCGTTTTAAATTTCAAACGCGTTTTTATTAATAATATTTCGCGTGTTTTTTTTTTCCTTTATTGACAGGTATGTGTATTTTTGCATAATATCTAATATATCATCTATACATAGAGGCTATGGTAAATTTTCACAAATATAAAATGTATTTAATATATATTATTATTATTATATCTATTAATGTATTATATCTATACTAATGTATATTATTATAACGAGATATAGTTTGTATGTTTTTATTTTTCGAACTGATAATATACTGTTAGTCTTAAGGGCCCTGGAGCCTTTGCGGCTTTGACAGCTTCACCAGGCTAGTAAGGTTTTTGTACTTGTACATTGTAATCTCTGGAACTACTTATCCGATTCTAAGATTCTTTCATAATATGAAGCTAAAGTACTACTACGTGATTTACGATATTTATATTATTATTTATTTTGATATTGTAACTAGCTGATACCCGCGACTTTGCTTCGGTGCTTTATATATTAACATCACGGCAAGAAAACACATCGCTGAACGCGTAATGCTTATTAAAATCGTAGTTTCTTAAAACTTTGATAACTTTTCATTGAATGAAGATGTCGTAATTTTTTTTACAAGGACCAAGTACTATCTCCTTGCGTGATGCGCGCACAACGGAAAACTTCATTCATTTTATTTATATAGAAGATTAATGCAAACGCGTTGCTAATTTTTAAATAAACTCATCTGAATAATATAATTATTTTTATTTATTTCTATTACAACTTAGTAACGTATGTTCGATGCAATCTTTAAATATAGCAAATGTAAATCAACATTGTAATTTGTGTAGTGAAGCGTTAAATATAAAAATGTTAAATGAGTAATGCACGAGTATAATATGGTTTTGTTCATTAAGCGACACTATTTAGATTTCAGTATTTAGTACAAACCATTAAACACTTGATCGTCAGTAAAATCTTGTCGTTTCATCATCAGATTTTGTCATCGCTAATAAAAATCTTTTTGTTATATTAATTTATACTCATTAATATTATAAATTTCATCTACATCCATAAATGTGTAGTTCCATCTGTAACATATTGTAATTTTTTGCCATATTTTCTTATAGACGTCTATTATATAGAAAACGGACTACAAATATGAATAAAAAAATATATATGTTTATTATAATTGAACATAAATGTGTCGATTTTGTTTGAAGTGTCTGGCAACACTGCCTTCTAATATGCCATTAAGAAATGCTGTACTTGTACGTGCTGCGCAATTTATTTGGTTTTAATGTAATATATTGTGATTATTAAGAAATACAGTCCACTAACTATATTTAGTATATATATATATATATATATATATATATATAACAATATATATGTTCGGTTTTACTCAAAAACGGCTTGACCATTTTTTTACCTATATGTTATTCCATAATTGATATACTATAAGAATTAGAAATTATAAAAACATCAAAACATTTAATTAATGTTAATACTCAACGAATTTTGATTAAAAAATTACAAGAGAAGTGTATGTCATTCCTCATTAGACGGCCTATAAGAATTGCCAATAATATGATGACTACATAATAAACACGTGCAAGGCCGCAGGGCACTGCTAGTCGTGAATAAAATAAAACAAAAAAAAAGTCTTCAGAGTATCTCCACTTACGCATGGAAAGTTCAATTGTGTGCTCTGAATTTTGATTGTATTGGAATATGTTAAATGGTTTCTTTGTTACACACATACTACCCCTAGCGGGAATATTAAGGTACTAAAATTGTCAGTACATACAAGAAAATAGACATTTGATTGCTTAAAACCTCATATTAAATTCTTTGTCATCAAGTTTTTATCCAATGTGAACACGGTATAATTCTATTTGATTATTTAAATGCAGCAGGCAAGTTGAAATATATTATTTATTAGGTAAGACATCTTATAAGCTGAATGAATACAACGAAGAAAGAAAATTTCGAATGCATATTTATACTCGCAAAATATGATACAAGATAAAAAAAAATTGGCAGTTATAGGGACTGCCGATAGAAGTGAAAACTTATAATTTACAATTATGTATTTTCAAACGCCAATATAAATACGAATATTTTTTTTATATTTATTTAGGACTTACAATTGTACTGCACAGTGATTCTACAATTAAACAATTAAGACAATAAACAAACTCAAAGACTATTTGAACAATGTACAGTATATACACATTAAACTTTTTACTAAATCCATTCAATTTTATTTGTAAAGATATACACAGCACTAATGTTGCACAATACGTCACCTGTATAGCGACAGATATACTGCTATTACGCATGTCGGTGACGTGAACTCACAAGATTTTCCCCTACCAAAAAGTGCTCAATGCGGCTAAAGAACTTCAAAAAACCAAGTCGTAAGTTGAAGAAAAAAATAAAAAATGAACACTTTCCTAAGTACTTTGTTAAATTTTAATCTTAACAAAGAAAGTTTTATTGGAGTTTTTGCCGGGATCTTGAACTTAAGTTCTATGACCCTATGTCATATAATATTGGTTGCAATTTTTTGCATGATATAGTTTGTTTATTGTGAATACGTGAAGTGGATTATAAATATAAACTGGAAATATGCGTTTGGAGTTGCCAAGAAAACTCCCTTACATATAATTCTAACGTGTCACCATCTTCTTTGAACTCATTTTGAAGATTAGAAAATACTACGAAGACTTAAAACATTAATAAATTATACTTAAAGGGCTTGTATCCAGTGGCCATAATAAATTACAAACTATTAAAAGACGCTTTTATTGACTTGGTGTGAACGCACCAAAGGTCACTTTTGACTTAGGTACAATAAATAATAATCTATAGTTAATGACATTATAAACCTCAAGAGATTTATGTTTTTTGTTTGTTTATTTTATCGCAATAATTTTTGGAAGTAACAGTCAGATTTGGAAAATTATTTTGCATGTTTTAGCCTATTTTATTGAGGAAAGTTCAGGCTATATAACTTCACGGTACGACCTTAAGGAACGGAGCAGTAATCATGAATGTTAAGCAATCTGGCAAGCTGTAGGCAAGTACAGAAAGTGACAACAACGCTGGCGGCGCCGCGTAGGGAGAGCTGGCCAAATAAATCAAACACGGGCGAAACCGTGTGGCACTGATAGTAACATGATAAATATGATACATAGTTTCGTCACACTTTTCTAAAGCTTTGTACATAACTTGTGCTATTGCGTATTACGATCATGCATGAAAAAATATCTATTTATTAATGTCTGACACAAGATGATCTGGTTTTCAGTGTTTGTGACCGACACCGCGTCGATTACATTTGTTTCGAATCCAAAGAGTTAGAGCTGTAGGTGAAGAAAAATATTATAAAACCATGACGTCATGTTGAAAAAATAAGGGGCAAATCTTTTGATCACAAAGATTCTTGGTCACTTCCAACTCCGTTCCACTCTTTAACCTAATTCCCTCTTCTCATCAACATCACAGTGTAGTTACATTGTCGTGCTTCGATAAAATAAAAATCTGTGCAGGATTCATTCTCCGAAAGGCATGTTTGTTTTGACCAAACAAGACGTCTGTTCGGTCACAAATAATGGGTTTTTTGCCACTTTGCGATCACTTAATATATGTCATTATTAATTGAACTGGTTTTATTATCTTTGACGACATTTTAGATGCTATTTGTAACGTGTTTTATTATTTTTCATCTCGAATTCTGCATATTTAAAATCGATTTCAAATTAATTTATAAGTAAATATTATATTATACATATACACACACACACGAACACACATATTTGTTGATATATAGTAATAATTAATCTTATATATAACTAGCTGTACCCGCGGCTACAGAATGCTGTCGGTCGAGCGCAGCCGCGAATTGAGTTGCCCTTAAAAATGCTTATGTGGGTGATCCTTAGCAGATAGATATATACTACCTGCGATTTTTTTGTTGGTCTTTTTAAGATCTCACATTATGTAGTACATTAATTTAATATACCTCTTATGGTTTACTCAGCGTAAGCCATTTAAGCGTCCCAAAAGCGTATTTTTCCGAATTGATGCATCATTATCGTCACTGCTTATTTCATGTGTTACTTTATCTAACAATATATATCCTACAACCTGGCCAGATGATATAGTTGTGAAGTGAAAAAAAACATGCGGGTATAGTGGATAAGTGGTATTCGAGTAAAAAGACAGAAAGACAGAGAGAAGTTGATTTTTATAATATGTATAGATAGATCGACGCCTTGCTTATAGTGTATTTAACAGATAAAGATTACCAATTTTACATAGCTTGCATTTACATTGCTTGCTTGCTTAGTTAAATTTCCGATGTCAGCGATGCAAGCTAGCTACTATCCCTAACTTCCCTAACAACGTAGATTGTTAGGCAAAACCAAATAGGGAAATAAACAGTTAGAAAATACTGAATACTTGTTCTGAGTGAACCAAACCGGATCAGGGTAACGGTTCCTAGTACAGATAACATTCCCAGTTTGCAAGTATTTAAGCGAAATAGATTCTAGTTAATAATAAGAGTTATTGTATAATAGTTAATGCATTTAATTACATCACAATTCAACTGAGATTATTAATGTATTCAAGAATAGAATATTAATGCTTTAGAACAACTTTTTGAAGCAATGATGTCGATTGACGCGAGTTCGAATCCTTATAATGAAGCCTGAGTTTTCGGTGAAGGAAAACATCATAATGAACTCGTAGGAATATTAGTAGGACATTTTCTAATACCCGAATTGCTAGCTACTACCCTCGGGTTGAAGGAAATCTGTCGCCAAGCCCATATAGGTGTCTTCCGGCGGCTGCACTTGGGAGACTCCCCGACTAACTAGGCTTACCACTTAATATCAGGTGAGATTGTGGCTAAACGTTACACATATAATTAATATAAAAAAACGTTTGCTCAATAAAGTACAGTAGATATGGCGCTATAGGAGCGTTTCAGCTCTTATAGATAAAAAATAAGGTGCAATATTTTGTAGCTTTTATATTTTCACCTTTTAAACTTGTTGCTTATGTCTTTATCAAAAACTCCGTGTCGTTTCTGGTACTGATTTTATATTGACTCAACTCAGGTTGAGTAACTTTTAACTACCTTAATTTTGTTAATATAAGCAATTAAATTTAATAATACTACATTTATGATTTAAAGTTTCCAAAATTCCCAACAATAACACTTATTTGGGTATTTGACATCGATTTAATAATTAGTATTTGAAATGCAGTCGTAAAATTTTTAAATTGAAATAAGGTTTAAACCTTTTCCTTTTTAATATAATTGAGGAGCCTTTCTGGCAGTTCTTAATTAGACTTAGTGGTTAGTCATTCATTTAGAGATGTTTTAGTTTAATTAATTATAATTAGGGATCAACAGAATTCCTTGAACTAAGAAAATTACATAAATCATTAAACTCCAATTTGTTTGATAACTAATAACACTTAATGAATGTCTATTATCCGACTGTCCATATTGATATGATACATCTCCTTTTACCTGCCACGACCACACACTCCAGCGGCAACTCAAGCCTATATAGGTCCGTTCCTCCGGCATGGAGCCCTTGAGCCAGCAGCCGCTCGCGCGATACAGTGACACTACATTCACTAGCTATCAACATACACTCATTACACTGCACTTCACACATGTACACCACTCAGGTACATAGGTTCTGTAAGAGACCATCTCCTTTTTTGTCTAATAAGAACTAAATTGGCAAATTACTGAATGCATATACGCATGTTTATATGTATAGTTAGTAAGATCGAATTTTACGGATAGGGAATTAGACAGATCGCGACTTATTTGCATGTAAGGCAATAGCCAAGTCGAGGTTCGGCCACTTCGGCACCCTTGAGCTTGTTGCCTCGCTTTCACGGCTGCCTTCCGCGCTCGCCCCCAAGACCGGCAAAGCTGTCAAAGCTGTAATTGCTCCAAGGCCCTTAAGGCTAACAGTATAGTCAGTAAATTCGAAAAAAAATCCTTTTTTAATCATAACTGTGTTCATCCCCATAATATAGAGCCAAATAACATAAGTTTATGGATTGAAATAAACACCACTACATGACAGAATAAAAACTCCCAATGTATGTACCTATGTATGTATATTTCTTTGGCACATGGCTAAGGCTAAACGGCCAAGGGTTTTTAACATATCAAGTGCTAATAGATTTATTTTAATTGTAGGGTCCTCATAAGCCAGGTCAAGCAGATAATAAAATATACTACAATAATATAAATGTAATTCGAGTATTACTTGCTTTGTAGGCTTGGACAAAACCTAGATCCAAAATAAGTTTCATTTGAGAGTGTCAATCATAAATCTATAACAAATTTTACAACAAATATATTTTGTAATCTCAGTTAATCCTTGCCTTCAATACTTTATAACACTCAATATATATTTATTGTATAGTACTATATTTTATCATTTGCTTGTGTAGGTATCAAAGAAAAAACAATTCCATGGTGCATTTTATATTTCTCGAAACAAACTTCTGTAGATTTTTAGAGCTTACTTTTCCTCTTTTTTATTTAGTGGTTTTGCAGAGGTGGGTTTTTAGTTTTATTTTTTGTATGTATTTATTTTTCCTTTTTATTATATGTCGAAGAAATAAATATTTTCAATTTTGTAGTATGTTGTCATGAAAAAAATATGACAGTTTTACGTAACGATGTGACGTACAATAAGATTATTCCATTAAATTGTATCGGACGTTCTGAAACAACTTTTTAACTTGAATAATACTTTTCATAAATAACAACATATCGAATGAATATTGAATTGCATTTTTTTATAACTATGCAACCATACGATGTAAACAAATTAACGCTACCTGTCTTGCTCTGTCACGTGGTCTAACGAGACATGTTGAAACTAATCGAAGCGTGTAATTATTATTGTACTTTGATGTCCTAATTACATTTATTTTCATTAAGTCTCACAATAAAAATACAACAACAAATTTATTGCAATGATAATCTACCATTCGAATAGGGTTATGCTACGATAGAGCTGACATATGCGAAAAGCATCTAAATTGAAGAATTAAAAAAACAATGATAGTCAATTATATATTATAAAAAAAGTTCAGATTGCAGGCGCCGCGCCGCGCCGTGTTGTCCGCGTGCGTAAGTCTCAAATACTTTACATTGTTTTATTTCCATTACGACTGACTTTAAGAGGTATTATAAAACTTTACGAGCAACACGGAGTTACAGGCGCGAGTTTACGGGCACTTACTTGCAACTATCTCGCGCGTCTTTTCCTCGTAAATAATAATCCTATACCGGCTTGCGGTTTATTTCTACATCATTTTTGTCTTGATCCTCTATATTGAGTATATTATTATAGAACGCTTTGAAAACCTCTCAGTACCACCATAAAATAGGAAAACAAAGAGCTTAATTTTTATCTTTTTACTAGCTGTGTACCACGACACTCGTGTACATTTATTCGCCAACGCCCACATCTCGTACTAGCCTACATTTTTCCAGATTGCTTAATGTCCATGGTCACCGCTTCTCTCCTTGGGATTGTAGCGTGAAGCTATATAACCTTCTTCAAAAAACTAGTTATAAAATACAAAATTAACGTTACAAATCTGACTGGTAGTAAAAATAAATATTACATATACATATACCTACAGGATATGCTATCGGTGACTTTTTTGTAACTCTTATTAAGATCTACAATTATGTAAAACATTAATTTGATATAACTCGTATGGTTTACTCAGCGTAAGCCATTTAAGCGCGCCAAATGCGTCTTATTTCCGAATTGATTCGCCATTATCGTCACTGCATATTTTATATGTTACTCTATCGTACAAAATATATCCTACAACCTGGCCAGATAACATAGGTATGAATTAAAATAAAATAAAAACATATAAATCTGATAACTGGTTTTCGCGTGAATAGAACATAAACGGACGGACAGACAGAGAGACGTAGAGTTATATAATATGCATAGAATAGAAGAAGATGAGTATGTACACCTTATCAACACTTAATGACGGACTTAATTGGTTTTAGTTCTGAGTTCGTGAAATATCCAGGGCACACGGGTATAATAATAATCTTAAGAGTTGGTTATATATATAAAAAAATATGTGCGTCTTTTAGTGATTCTATAACTACTAAACGATTCATATTTACATAGTATTTTTTTTTATCGAGACGGTTGCTCGAATTTCTATAGATAGGGATTTAGTCAGATCTTGACTTTTTCGCATGATCGGCGACAGCCCAAACCGAGGATCGGCCACTTTGGCATCCTTGGAGCCTGTTGCCTAGCTTTCGCGATTGAGTGCCTTCCGCGCTCGCCCCTAAGCCCAATAAAGCTGTAAAAGCCGCAAAGGATTCAGTATAGTCAGTTCGAAAAAAAAAATCGAGATGATGGTTTACAGGTATGTTAGGATCCGATAGGTGGCGTTGTGATTGAACCATTAACTGCACTAGCAAAGGGTAGAATATCTGCCCAGCTAGTATTAATATCGATTAGAACGTGCTATAATAAGCAACCAATTTATTCTTCAAAATATCTCTTCCACAGTAACAGTATAAAGAAAGAGAACCCTACTTATAATTATAAATGTGAAAGTTTGGATTTTTATTACTCATTCACACAAAAAGGGGTGAATGGATTTGGATGAAATTTGGCATACAGATAGTTTTCAACCTCATTTAACACATAATAAGGAAAGCACGCAAAGGGTCTGAACTCTCGGTTTAGAAACCATCGTGTTAAAATCCTAATAGTAGTCTAGAAGTAATTAATATATTTTGTTTCAGAGTAACAAAATGATTCGCGAGGCGTTACTCGTGGTATTTCTTCAATTGACTTATAAATATGGAGTAAGTATTTATTGCTTGAATATTCTTTAAAATTTAAGAATGTTTTAAGAACGCTTTAGAAACTATTTTATTTAGAATTGGAAACATATCCCGAACATTTCTTCAGACTGAGTGACAGACAACGCACAGGTTAAACCGATGGCTTTAGAATCATGAAATTTATCCACTGAGACGGTTAAAAATATTTAAACCCCTGTTGCTGCTCTTTAGAAATCTCATCGGGTACACGTAAAACTAGAATTAATATAATATAAGGGTATTTCTAAGCTGTTTTCTGTCTCGAATAACCGTATACATTATATCATATACCAGTAAGAACCAGACTAACGCGTCTAATATTTTATGTCCAACGTGACTTTTAAGGAGATGAAAATGTGCCTGACAGTTCGATCGAATGTGATGTTAGAGTAATAGGAAAAAACGACAACCCTAGTATCGAAGTAACAAATTAATGGTTTTACATTTTTTTTTAAATTACCTCAAAGGGATAATTTCCCTACAAAAATGGTTTTCAAGAATTCTTGTTGTTAACACGGAGACTAAACAATAATATAGGTAGAACACGACAACGGCAGGAATAAAGATAGTGGCTGGTAAAAAGACGATAGACATACTTTTCTGACCGGTGCTGCCAGGGTTAAAGAAAAAAGAAAGAAAGAAAAACATTTATTCGACAATAACAGCACACAACACATACAAATATATAACAAAAAAAAAACACAATAAATGAAATCTTACATGGGTTCTTCTTCTTCCTTTTGTTTTGGCGCCGCAAAAAGCACTTGCCAATGTCAATATGATTGTCTTCGTATATTTTTTTAAATACAAATTTGATCCAACAAGATGGTGACTCTCTTGTTAGAACTTTCTAGGGAGTTTTGTGACACCTCAAAATGCAAGTTACAGTTAATATTTACAATTCACTTCACGAAAGCACAATAAACAAACTATATCACGCACATTAATATTACATAATATAGGGTCAAAGAACCTATGTTATTAAATCAAAAACAAAAACCACAACATGGCAGCTCAAGATCCCGCCAAAAACTCAGCAAGGAGTCGAATATGTCCCTGTCGCAGCATGAGGCTGCTTACCGCCTACAGCTGTAAGCCACTGCAGCACTGATATTCTGAGAAGGCTTAATCGTAATACCTACGATACTACACTTCCATCACTTCGTTTCTGTACTAAGATGTTCAGGTACAATCAGTCTTTCAGTTTACGAGCCGCGCTGCCTTCGATAATAATTATAATGCGGGTTCGTGACGAAGGTCATTCAATTACCGTAATGACAAGTAGTTTCCTATGCAGACACAAAAAAGAGCGACAAGGACAGCCGTTTTAAATATAACGGGTATAAGAAGAAAAAGTGCCAACTATGTGATGCGAACATGGGATTTTTTGCGATGTTCTCCTTCACTGTCATCCTATAGTGTTACTAAAGAAAAAAATACACGCAAAAGTTAAACAAGGCGATATATCATCAATATTCAACTGGTATTCCATTCGATCACAATGACTTTCTTCCGCTATTTAACAATATATCTTTTTAAAACCCATCGCACGAGAATAGTTATTGTTTGTGTACCATGACGTCACGTGTTTAACACAACATCGCAAAATTCAGTTGAAAACACTAAGTGAAGCGTTAACTGAAATGAATAATTCATAAGCTTTCACTTTGCTATGATGTTTACATTGTTATAAAGACTAATGTGATTTTAGTTCGAGTTTCACACGTAATTATGTCGAAATGTTTTTTTTTTGTTTAGCACCACGAGAAAGTTACGTTACTGTCCCTGATGGTAAGCACAGTATAGTCCAATAACAGTGGCGACCATCGAGATATCGGCAACTCATCGTTTGTCGCCACTGTCACGCTGGGCTCCGTAAATATAAACTGAATATGCACCAGCTGTTCTCAAAGCACGATACGGATAAGCGAGTTACTATGACGGGATTTTCACCAGATGCATGGTTGCAACTCAGTTAAGCTTTACAGCCTAGCTCTACTATCCCGCCGTAGCTATTTCCTCGTTCGTTACTCAGCTAGTTGATCAGGTGCAGGTGAGTTTTGATTCAGTGTCTGAAGACTTAAAGTGTTATTTTACTCCCTTACATCCAACAAGCATATATCATAATCACAACAAACCAGTATAACTCGAATACCTCTGCTAAGGTTTTTAGATTGAAGTTAGCTACACGTAATGACATACGATGCTTTTTTATAATTCAGTCCTTAAGTGTAGTGTACTGCTGGAATGTAACATAGAAACACATGTGGCCAAATATCCGGATGGTAAATCTAATGTCAATCAAACTTCTTTTTATATTTTGACAAGTTTTGTAGAATTAAGATATTAAAGACATTTATATCCTTAATGATGGACAAGATTCCCGATAAATTTGGTGTAATGTGAAAAGCGATTAGGGTCAATGACTTAATTTATTGGCGAAGGTTAAATGACCTCAATCCACAGCCCTAAATGGTGTTTGTTGCATACCAATAAATATATAATATAACATTTATTACAAGGAACATTGTTTGAATTTTGTTTCATCAATCTTAGCAATTTTTCCTTTTTTACGTCAGCTGATATTAAGTGAAAATTTGGTTTAAAATAGTGACTCGTTAAAAAGGACTCACTGTCAAATGAAGCTACCGGAACGGACCGTACAGACATGTACTGTTCGACAGATTTTTAACTTGAGCTTGGTAGTGGGTTTAGGGAGTTATAAAAAATTATCCTACTAACATGCTGTGGCTTGCATCACACCGTTTTCCTTCACCATGACATACACCAGTTCAAAGCGGAATTGAGTGGTAGGTCACGACAAATGTGTCCGCTTGGAACACGATCACTATACACCAGGTGTAACACCCACCGTAGTGAATCGATTAAGCGTTCCAGAATCCGCCAGTGTACATTCAATAATCAACTGGTGTAACAGGGATTTCCACCATACACATGATGACCTTCTTTGTTGCGTTTCTGGACCAGCCATTGTATATATGCAGGCTGATATGATAGATTACCGGTCTCTCGGCAACCACTATAGTTTTTGGATTGTACTGCGCTCACCATGAGGAACAGTGCCGTCATTTTGCTTTGCTGTAAAAATACTCATTTTCTGATCAAACTGTATGTAATTACAGGTGTACTCAGCACAACAGCAGCTGAAGCTCTCCGACTCATATCTCCCGGTGGCGATGCAAGTAATAGCTCATCTCACGGACCAGATGTCTTTCGAGGACGATGAAGGAAGTTCGACGACGAAGCCTACTACTAGCAATCCGTACGTGATCTCCTCCCCATACCTTGACAGCTTCCAACCTATCCTTAACGGCTGGTGGATGAGTTACAATACAAAAATTTCCGCTTTGTAAATATGCTTTTGATTTTGCTTTCTATGTAATTTTACGTATGTCGCACACAATTTATTTCGTCTATTCCAGTCCCTACATTTGATATGTGTGACGATGTTGAACAATGATGATATATTGATAGATAATGAAGATATTATAGATTTAAATTCACTGTTTCCACGCAAATACCTGATTTTAGCCAAAAGAGAAGAGTTTTCTGCCACAACTACACATTTTATGTCACACTAACTGGATCTCTGCTTTCTTTATTTTTCTTTTTTGATGCTTTATTATTATTATTTTGGTGTTTCTTGAATTATAAAGTTTTGCAGGCGTATTGCCTTTTTTTGTTGATTATTGTTTTTTTTTTCATCCAACGATCAGTTCAATTTCTACCTAAATTTCAGACAAGATCAAACTACGCCTTACCACAAACCAGGGTTGTACGCACCATCATCGCCACCGAAACCATCAGACAGGTTGAACCAATACCAGCAACGTTTTGTTCTTCTGCCAATGGAACAGCAGGCAGAGTACACTGTAATACATCCTCAAGAGACACCCGATGCCCCACTCCTCTCAATCCACGAGGAAGAAGTCAAACCGATCGTGGAACCGAGACCGGAAAGTCACCTCCTTCCACCACACCACGAGGTCAAAATCATTAGCAGATCAGACGGTTTCGTCATCGATGAGGACTTGAGCGAGGAAAGTTTGCAATACCTCTCTGAAGATGTAAAGGAGATGATTAAAATGGCGAGAAACCCTCAGGATGATAGGTTGGTTGACGTGTGGGAAGGTGTGAGATCGGGTCCCCAGCACGTAGCCACGAGGGCCAAGCTGTCATCTTCTAATCTGAGATTAATGTTGCTGTATGATCTCCTCAGCAGGGAAGCAAAGAGGCAGAGACTCTCTGATTTTACCGTAAGTATGCTAAAATGCTACTTTGCTAAATGCTAAAGTGCCTTTTTTATACTTTTCTAGTTACCGTTCTATCTCACCTGACGTAATCTTGGAAAGGAAGCTGACTCTACATGTATGGCTGCCGCAAATCTTCACAAAGCTATACAAATGCATAACTAGACTACTACTTATGTCATGTTTCAAAAGCAAATAACACAAATACTGCATAATTATTATTGTCATAAAATTCAAGTCATAGTTTTAGAGCGTGCTAAGTAATTTTCGATAAAAATGTAAATTAACTCAAGTTTTAAATTGAGCTTAAGGTAACGATATTTTACCGCAGCCTTCTCAAGTTATCGAACCTAAAACACGATAACTTTACTCGGGTAAAGTTACTATAACTTAACAATAAATAAATAAAGCGGTCCCTTTTGGGGGGATAATGTGATAAAAGTTTTACACGAGATAATAAAAAATTTTGTATTCTTTGTACATGCCATGTAAATATGCACGTTGCAAAGCTAAACTGTGATATACATTTTGTTACTTAACAACACGACCTGATGCTAAGTGACGACGTTGATGACTTTAAGTCTATATGAAGGCTGGATCTTAATTGCAAGTGGCAGAACTCATTAGTGATACTTGTGAGTAAATTTCTAATTAGAGACTGATACTCAGTTTAACTATAGAAGATGCACTAAAAATACAACTTATTACTTAATAACTTATTATTTTGCTACCCCTTTTTACGTCCCACTACTGTGCTTGAGATCATTTTGAATACGGTAAAGCGTTTCGTTATTTTAATGCATCTAGTATCGCTTCTAGTGGAAACCCAGAGGACTAGTTTAAATTAATTGTATTTCATCAACTATCTTATCTTATAATAAGCCCTAGGTCCGCCACATATATAGTAGTTCTCAACACAACCATAATTACTACACGTTCTAACATTTGTCTTCTCCATACGAGTATCTCCAATTGAAAATCAAGATCACAATATCACCTAAAGGATATACAAATTACGTGTTACGACAGAGCATGAGTTCAGTTTATCAGGAATATTACAGTGCGTAGGAACGACACCAAAGCAGTTACTTCACCATCACTAACCTCCAATATTTATAACGAAATTGCTAATAAACGATGTCGCCTTACACTTATACGATCGTAAAACTTATTCACGTGGTTTATTTATCGATATATAAAAACAATATAGTAGGTACCTACTCTACAGTTTTTGGATGTTTTATAAAATAAGGAAAAGTATTTTTATAATACTTAGGTATAACACATAAAATTTGTTTTGTTAATAACAATTTTATGTAGAAACTAAAATACCTTACCTTTAGCAAAGTATTTTAACACTGTTTATAAAAAAAATAAGCTTTTAGTTTAAATCGCAGACGATCCTTAATTGGTATTTAATAGTTTTATTTGAAACTTGTATAATTATATTTTTATTAAACTAAACGGTCAGCATTTTGTTGACGACGGGTATTCTACGCTTAGATACATTATTATTGCTTGCCAATGACTTCATTCGAATTTCCACCAGCAGTAGCTCTTCAGCTCTTATTCTGTACGCCTTCTCCTCTACACTGTAGAGTCTACAGGGCAACCATTAATTTAGCGAAAAGCAACTTTTTATGTAACGTAGAAAAGATCTATTTATTACAAAAATCCTAATTTAAAATGATTTTATAGGAATTATTTTCACAATCCGAATGTCGCTGACATAAATACGTACTGCTTGTGTCACCGGATAATTCTACGAACCGTTAGTTTATAAACTATCTAGTGAGATTATAACCTGTAGATAGATTGTGAACAAACACTAAAATTTGCAATCTAATGGTTACAATTACGTAGTTTTTAAACTAATTGGATTAGTTAGGTTAGGTTGATACTGTGGTCCATAACTCAAGAGCCGAGCGAGAGAAGCGAAATTATTAGTGTCCGTCCACAATCTACGGACGGTTTACAATTCACTTATAAACTAACGGTTAGTACAATTATTCTATGACACATGCACTATACTCTTAAAAATCAATTTGATACAATTCAACCGACAGGTAAGTTGTAGACTTTTAAGCGATTTATAAGTCTATTAGAAATATATAAACGGCTATTAAATTCTATTTACATACTAATTTCAGGGTTTCTCTCCCAAAGTGATGAAGGAGTTGGTAGACTCTTCAAGTGGGGGTGCGCGTGCTCAGCTCCAGATGGCGCTGTCGAAGATGGTGGAACGTCACGATTGCGCCCATGAGTACGCTAATAACAGGGCCAAAGAGATGGTTGTAGAGTTGGGTAAAGACGATTCGAAATTATCATCCGAGTTAAGATATTTACAACCACTTGTGTACAAATATTAACATCTACGTATGTGCACTTTATATAAGATTTTATAACGTATATTAATTTAATGAATAACTACTTACCGCGTCTTTGTCCAAGTTAGAGATTCAGGGAAATTCCAAATTCGGTAAAATAATTGTATCGTACTTCAACCTATGGTTAATAACTTCATTCAAAGAGCAGTAATGATTGTCAAGAGATCAGTATCTATGAACTGTCGTAACCAGTCGTAAAGTTGGTAGGTATGTAAAACTAATAGGTGGTGGATGGATGATTTTACGTTTGTTGCAAAAATAAAAGTCACGAGACCTTGACCAGATCTTTGCTTGGTAAATATCAACTAGTGAGCAAACTCACGGACAGCAAATAAAACAATTCTAAGTAAATCAAACGCCATATTAAAAAAATAAAAATAACTATTATTTACTAAACTAGTTAATGTAATTAATAGATTTTTCTCATATACGAAATGTGATATTTATATTTTTATAATAAATAATAATAATTAATTACGTATTATTATAATTAAATTAAGTCTCAATAAATATTCAATTGAAATAAGTTCGTACATTTACATGCATTTTATTTGTTTTTGTGAGAAATATTTAAATAAAATAAAATACTATACAAAAATAAATAGTGTTATTTTGTTATTAAGAACTTCGATTGCGGTTTTCATTCTTTTTTACATTACTCGGCTATTTGTACGTTTTATGGGTATTACTGCACATTTAGTGGTTATTATGGTATATTATCTTTTAATTTTCATATTTATTATCAGCATCTCATCGATCGACATGAGTTCAAATCGCTGCAATGAGTCTGAGCTTTTAGATGAAGGAAAACTTCGTGATGAAACCATAGCAGAGTGATAGTGCGTATTATATTGCCCGCATTGCTAGCTACCACCTTCAAGTTGAAAATTTGTCGGCAAGCACCTATAGTTCAGTTCCCGCAGCTGCACCTTGAGAGCCAGTGCTCTCACTGAGCCTAGCGTGTTAACATCGTGGACCACATCGTCACTTAACATCACGTGAGATCGTGGCGAAACGCTTAACCTATAAGAAATAAAAAAATAAAACAAAGTGTGAGAGCTGTTCTATCTCAGTTATGGTTTTCTTCACTTAATCCAATTACGCGTGAGGTTAGAAGCGCCGAAAAATTCTAGTGAAATGAAATGAAAATTTATTTTCTAAGCCTATACTATGAGTTCAGCTGGAAAATTATGCGATTGAAAATTGAAAAGGATCTACAATTCATAAAGTTTTAGGTCGTAACAGTGGCTTTTATAGCGGACGATGGGTTTATAAGCCTCAAAGGAGCAGTGTGATAAGTTGGTATTTAGCATTCATTCAAATAAGCGTCTGTTAAATGTAACCTCCATCTCGGCACGAACTAAAAGGTTCTCTTTGTCTTATCTTTGTCGTACCGTGAAAGTGTGGAACCATCTCCCGGATAATGTGTTCCCTCCTTCTTATGGTATCGGGTTCTTCAAGCGTAACGTGAAGAGATATTTCTGCAGGCCGGCATGACAGCGGCGACCGCCGATGGATTTCGATCTCTCGGTGGTCGGTTTTACTTTTGGGTTGTACTGTGCTTACCATCAGTGACAGAAAAGTCAATGTGCCGAGGTACTATATAAAAAAAATCTTTTTTATTCAAAGAAGTCTATTGCTTTGCGGCTGAACTAAAATGGCAAACAAGCATACGGCTGATGGTAAGCGCTTACTGTAGCATATGGATATTTGTATTATTATAAGTATCACTAACGCGTTACCGACCTTCAACCTCTCTTTCCTCAAGAAGCTCTTGAAACTACTTACCGCAGGAATACACCACATTCCACTAGTCAGGCTGCCCCAAGTAGAGAGAAATCTCCAAATAAATTTTTCTGTGCACTAACTCTTTTAAGCCCTTAGGTAACAGTGACTCAGTGACACAGTGACTATCTTGTTTATGATGCAAGTTTCCGTCCTGTGCGTTGATTGAACCAACTATAGTTCTATATAATAAACAGTCAGACTTACTAAAAACACTGCGCCACGAGGCTTTTTAATACAAACAATATGAAATGAAAGTATTTTTCCAAGTGAAATTACAAAGATATATCGGATAATTTACTTCGACTTATATTTTTCGCAAAGGAAAATTTATTTTCATGTTTTTCTCGGAATAAGAATAGGTATTTTTTTCTTCTTGATGCTGTAAGCGTGTTGTTTTACTTCTTTATTCACCAACTGTGTCGATTAACTTTATTTCATGGATCGTACATAAAAGCAATGATGGCTCAATAGTAGCGTGTACGACTTCGCGTCGATTACGTAAGTTCGAATCCCTACAATGCCTGAGCTTTCGGTGAAGGAAAAACATCGTGAGGAAGCCATAGCATGGTAGTAGGGCTTTTTCTAATGCCCACCTGGCTAGCTACCACCCTCACGTTGAAAATCTGTCGCCAAGCACCAATAGATGTGTTCCGGCAGCTGCATTTGAGAGCCATCTTCCAAAAGGTTTAGCGTGTAATATCTTGGGCCACATTGTCACTTAACATCAGGTGAGATTGTGGCCACAACGCCAAACCTACAACAATATATAAAAAAAATACCGAAATAGTGTTAATCCAATTGTTTTTCTTCAACTTAGCTCATCTATCTGAGTCATTATGGCTTAGTTTAATACTATTTTTATGACCGTCGAGATCCAGCCGACCACAAGTGTCTCACCACCCCTTATAGCTATTTCTTCATTTGGTTGTACAAGATGATGGCGGTTTAGATACTTCACATTCACACAGATTCCTCACTCCACTTCTACATTACATCCCATTTACAACATTGGGATAGACATCCCAATGACAATGACATAGACAAGTCAATTAATTACGTAAGCTCAAAATGAAAGAAGAGGGTTTGGGCAAAATTACTTTTTTTCCAATCTGACAATACTGTTAACCTTAATGGGTCTGAAGCCTCAGAAGGCTTTTACAGCTTCCCCGGGCTTGGACGGAAAAATCTTACCAAACCTAATTTAAAACGATAAAGAGTTAATAATTTTTTTTCATGTAGTCATAATACATTTTATTATAATTATATTTTTGAGTGGCCCAATAAACAATTAAGTTTATAGTTTTCTCGATTGAAAATTTGTTAAATTAACACGTTATCAGAATTCTCACGAAAAAAAAAACACAATAAATTAAAAAAATACAAAAAAAAAATTTGGTCTCCTCATCGACGTTCGATATTATAAGTGTTCTGAAATTTATAAGTTGATATTTCATTATATAAAAGTCCTTCACGATATTTTCCATTATTAAACTAGTGTATTTATCATTTCAAAATCAGAGCGTCTTGTCCCAAATTAAGTACTTTGAAATCCTTTGAAAAATCCGCGTTTGAAATAAAAGGGAAATCTCGGTTTTACTTTGAGTGCGAGCCAACATTTTTAGAAATTAAAATAACGGTATCTAAGTATCGCATTTGTTTAATTACACTATTACTATTATGCGTATGATTATAATATGCATGAATCAACATCCACAAATAAATTTTGATTTGCGAGTTCGTACCTTCGTTTTGGTAGGTATTTCATAAACATAATATTCTTTTTCTTTTGTAAGACTCCGATAAGTGTACCGCGATTGTCTCCGGATCCGGATCCCGGACAATTACGAAAGACATTCGAACCCCTCCACCTTCTAAGTATTCCAATCCTCTGGGCCTCCCAGATTAAATACCCTCGGCATTAGATAGATCATGATTTTTGTATATAAGGGAAAACCCAAGCCGACGTTTGGCCACTTTGTTACCCTTGAGCTTGTTGTCCTGCTTTCGCAGCTGAGTGCATTCAGCGCTCGCATCCAAGCCCGGTGAAGCTGTGAATATCTTCTGAGGCTTCAGGGCTCTTAAGACTAAAGTATACTCAGATCGAAAAACAATCTTTCGTAAGGGGGGTAAGTAAGTTAGAACCATAGAAGATATTAGTATTAGGGGCATGAAGCAAAATACATGAACATAACAAAAAAAATTTTTATTTAAAAATTCGTCTTTTTCTGTGTTGATGATGATGATATAAAAATTAAAGGAGAATCTCAGGTGATAGGATGGGAGATGAGATTACCACCATACCTTATCTAATATCGTAAAGAAGGAGGGAGGGGATGAGTACAAAATAAAATAAAAACTATGCGTATTTAATTTAATTACAGTATATGCCGGTTGGAGAAAATAATAATATATAACTTTGTAAAAATGTTAAAATACGACATACAAACGAACAGATAAAAATAATGTATTCCACGAAATCAAAGGCTGTGATTAAGTGTACCTTGAACATAATAAGCCCTTTGAATAGTCAGAAAAACATAAATTATTCATATGAATGATATATTTTTCCAAGAACATCTAATAGCAATCGACTCTGTATTCAAATATTAATCAAATAAAAAAATAATTTTATTTCAACCGGGAATAAGTAATCTGCGACGAAAATATAATATACGGTAACCGGTAACCGCACGCGGTAACTAACGGCTTAACATATTTTACTATTAAATGTTTTTATTTTAAAAATACCTACGTAATATTTTATCAAAAAGTTGATTTATGATGAATGATCACTTAAAAATAAAATGATTGTAATAAACATCTATTTACAAATGAAATTTTAATATTAATAACAATAATATCTTTATTAAAGAATTAATAAGAAACGGGGGTTAATATGTATAATTTTGTAAATTATTATTAAGAATTATTTTAATCATTGATATGTTTTAATATTAACGTGTCTTGTTTTTCAAATAAAATGGCACTATCCACTTTCTTTCTCAGGTTTTTTCTTTCTTTATATTTAATAATAATAAGGCTCCCACTGCTGGGCAAAGGCCCTTCTCTTCCCAAAGTAAAGCATGGGTTTAATCATCACGCGAGCCCACGGCTTATTGGTGATAAATACGCAGTTGTATATATAATGTGTAATGTGTAGTGTGTAACTTGTACACTTGTAGACTATATTTTGGTATTTTATTATAAAATTGTAACGTTATTTTTTTATTACCTAAAATGAATGCCTTAAATAATAAATAATTATAAGATATTTAGCCTCATGCTTAATTAGAAGTACTACTTGGTCTGAATAGAGTAAGGAAACCGCCCCATAGCAATTGAAAGAAGCTTGCGACTAGTTCCAGGATGTAGACAAACGGACCCTCTCTTGGTTTCTCTCCATCATCCTCGAGGTCGAACTCTGAGAAATCATCGTCAACATCGTTCGTTTCGTTAAGAGTTTCCTTCACCGGGAGGTAGCTGGAGAAGAGGGTGATCTTCTCCGGTTTATTCGCTTTCTTTGTGACCTCGGATGAGAGTTCCTCGACGTCTCTGTTTGAGAGGTCGTTATCAATCGGTTTAAGGTCCGGTTTGGAGATATCTTCAGGTTCGTCGAATATTTCTATCTTATCCCACGGTTTTTTTGTCGTGTTCTCTTCTGTTTTGTTTGGGATACCAAGGAACCTGTAATATTAAAAAATATATTGTCTTTTAATATAACCTATTTACTATATTATATTAATCTATATTGTTTCCATATAAACATCCAAACATTAATGATTTTTTGTTTGTTTGTCCCCTACAGAAAATCGCAACTAAATAACCCAGTGTTATGGGCCTGCGGTGAGTAGAGTTTCTAGAGCTCATAGGGAAGGAGAGGTTCAAAAAATTCTTAGGAGACTTCTCTCTACTTGGGGCAGTCCGACTAGTGGAATACCTCCACCCTACAGAAAATCGCACCCTAATAAACTTGTGTTGTGTTCCTGCGGTGACTAACGTTTCTGGAGCTTTTTGGATTAAGGGGTTCAGGTTCAGCAACGCGCTAGTTATATCTATGGTATTACAAGCGTGTATAGGCTACGATAGCGGTAGCCGCTTACCATCAGGCAGGCTGTATGCTTGTTTGTCAACTTTGTTGCATAAAAAAATATTAAACTTAGGTGATATGATCTACGAAGATTTCTGAATTAGTACAACTATTGCATAACAGGCAGCGCGCGAGTCGCTTCAACAAACCAGCGTATTGCATATATACTTCAGCGACAGTTATTGTGATTTTAATTTTAAATTTCTAACTCCTACAACGGTTGGTAATGAAATTTATTTTTAAGTTAAAGAGTGTGGAAGGATCATTAATAATGTTCATGAAACAGTGATATTTAAACTACAAGTACAACGGTGACGGCAGATAAAGTGAGGAACAAGCACGGCCGTCACGCCATCTTGAAACAACCAGGACAACATCGCTAAGTAGTGACAGTATTGTGACAAATATTTTATAATATACTTTCATGGACCTTACTACTAAATAAGCCAATGATAACATAAGAGCTAATAAAAACTGAAAAAATTCTGTGAATGCATTTGACTAATATATCAGATACACGACTAAGTCACCGTGTCGGGTCAAGACACTCGTTACAGATGACAAATATAAGCTAGCTATTAATCGTAATGCAAAAACTTTCTACTTATAAATTAATTTATTCCCATTTTAGATTCCCGCTTCCTTATATCTCACAGGATTTAGCGATGTGGCCCAAGATGATGTGCCAAGCCTAGTTTGGAAGCTGGCTCACAAGCGTAGCGGCCGAAACACACCTATAGATGCCTGGCGACTAATTTTCAACTTAAGGGTGGTAGCTAGCCAGGCGGAAATATAAAATGCACTACCACTATGGTTTCATCACAATGTTTTCCTTCACCGAAAGCTCAGGCTCATTGCAAGAATCGAACTCACGCCGATCGGTACGGTGTCCATACGTTACCATTGAACCATCATTGCTTTTTGTCTCTCAGATAAGCTTACTTGTAAATAGGCGAAGTGATTCTCTCAGCTATATTGTTCGCTATCTGCTGGTAGACATCGAGGGTAGTTGTGGTTCCAGCGGTGGTCGGTATCGTCGTATACACACTGACCACCGACTGCTCTTTCTCCAATACTGATTTCCCGGTACATGGCGGTGAAGTCTAAAAAAATACCAAGTTTTAATAATAGTGACATCTAGCGATGAGTAGCAACACTTGAGTAATTTTTGATAAATTTATGATAAACAATAATCGAATTTACACTTCACGTCAAGTGCGATTATTTTAATATATTCGTATTTCCGTAAATGCTCTAAGAAAGAAGGTAACTCGATAAACTGGATATTATTTTCAAATATTCTCACTAAAATGCTATCATCTCATTACTTATTCAAGCAGCATTTCATCCCATTATTGAATAAAATGAAGTACTTATACTGCACACATCTCACAGTATTTTTTTTTCAGTGTTGCCAATTTCTTTAAGTGCATGCGACAAACAAAACGAAACTGACATTTGAATAAACAAATCATATTATATTAATTTGCTGATAAGTTTTTAATCTTATTTTGAAGGTGAAATTACTTTTAAAATACGTTTAAGGACGATCTCATTTGATTTTATTGACGATGTGGCCTAAGACTAGCGCAAAGTCTATAAACAAGCTCTCAGTTACAATAGGTAAAATTATGCAAATTAAAATGTTTGACCACAGATTTTTAATTACTCTTCCGACAACAAGAAGACTTTTAATTATCCTACCACCATAGTTGCATAACTTAATTTCCTTCAAGAAAACCTTAAAATTGTTCGATATTGTATGATACCGCTGACACGGAGCTCTATTCAACTACAACTAAACATCAAATGATCACCGTAGATTAGCCGTAGCGCCATAGTGTAAAATTCAAATTTTGTTGTTATGACAACCAAATAGAAACGGAAAATTTGTAATAATGATACTGGGATAAAAAAAATACATCCAAAGTAATGTATTACTTTACCTAAACACAATATATATAGGCAATGAAATTTTAGTATTTTACTAAACGAGCTATTATAATATTTTTGTAGGACAAAATACAACTCGCGTTGCTCACGGACTATTGTATAATAGTCGTAGGTATAACGTGGCCGGGATGAGCCAGTGTGGCGTCACTCAGGAACAGTGTTAATTGTAATCGCCATATTAACTGAGGCCATTATCCGACAACTCGAACTAGAATGTTACTATTCCACGGCTATACTGTTGGCCATGTAGCCTTGACAGCTTCACCGGACTTGTGAGCGAGCGCAGAAGGCACCCAGCCGAGGATGCCCCCGCTCCTTGTGCGCTACGCCTTTTATACTCTGCACTCGTCTCGAGTGCTAGCTACAAATATCCACTTATGAATATACCCCACTTCTCGCTTCAATTCCATCAGTATGTGATTTAATATGACGTGTTAGTACAGGAAGGCGACCCTTGTCTATGTCTCCGACTGGACCGCGACCATCAAACCGTCGCCATAGTGAGACACGCTAAGCGTGTCGCGTTCTAGGAGCACCCAATGTAAATCCAATAATCAAGTGGGTTGTGTTAAGAACCATGATTATGCCACTCTTTATTTCGATGGTCACCGTTGTGATTCGATTGTAGTGTGCCTACCATCAGGGACAGTACTGTCAATTTCTGAAATTAAATGAAGTTGTTATTTTATTTTATATGTTTATTGGGGCGTTGTTAATTGTCAACCTTTCTTGTCGCGCACGTACCAATTATTATTATTCATTGATTTCCCTGTCCACCTTTTCACAGAAGAATAGTGCTTCTAGTGTTACATAGAATTTAATATTAAAAAAAAAAACAAGTTACATATAATAATAAAATTTTACAAGTACAATAACGTTCATACAATCGGAGAAGGCGCCACGTCGCATCTTGGTCCTTGATACCAATGTCACATTATTGTACGCCGAGCACGTATACTTGATACTTTATCTACATAAGGACCGAGTTCGACAATGACATTTTTATTGGACTATTGTTTGTTATTGTTGTTTATATTTATAATGGCTTTCTAGATTCGTGATCCAAAGGGAATCCTACTGAATATCTGTCTATACCATACTCATTTCTTAGTTTTATGATAGCAGAAGCTGCTTCAGTTTCTGTACAGGAAAACAACTTGGTGATGGCATAATGGTACGGCATTTTCTAATGTAAGCCTGGCTACAACCACCTACATGCTGAAAATCGATCAGCAAATATCTATTGATGTGTTCTTAAACAACTTGTCCTCATTCTGAAAATAGCTCATTCCATTTTCAAATGACTTCAAAAAATGGAGGTTCTCAATTTTTTTTATGGATGTTCAGCCATTAATCCTTTTTTTATGAACCGATTTAGATAACTCTTTTTACGTTGGAAAGGAGATACCTCAAGGGTGGTTTCATTTTAATTTTATTGGCATTGGACAGTCGACTTCTAAGATACACCAGAGAACTCCTCAAAATAAATGAGGCTTATTTTCTTTTCTATTAAAAATTGTCTAGTGAATCCAATAGCCGGTTAACCTACATATTAGAAAAAAAAAACAGTATATCTATGATTTTATATTATGAATCAAAGATGGCTCAGTGGTAACGTGTACGGACACCGCATCGATCGACGTTTATTCGACTCCCTGCAATGAGCCTGAGTTTTCGACGAAGTAAAATATAGTGAAAAAAACATTTTGTAATGCCCGGCTGGCTAGCTACCATCTTCAAGTTGAAAGCCTGTCACTAAGTACTCATAGGTGGGTTCCGGCAGCTGCACTTGAGAGCCAGTGCCCCCACTAGGCTTAGCGTTGTACATCATATGCCACAAGGTCACTTAACATCAGGTGAGTTTGTAGTCAAACGATAAACCTATATAGAATTAAAAAAATGAAGGAATGAAAATTGTTTCAAAGCAAATAAAGAAGCTTCTTTAGTTTATCTGCGGTAACTCGTGTAACGCTACAGATCAATTATTAATAGAAATGAAATATGTATTTTGCTCATCTATTAGGTGTAAAGCTTATTACGTAAATGGTATAATAAAGCGAATTACTTCATATTTATGTGACCGTATTATATAATTTAAAAGTCATGATGGTCGTGCGGTTTAAACAGTCGGAATATCGCTTCGATGTCCGCAGGTTCGAGATCCGGCATGAACCAACGAATTTTTCGGATTTCGCATACATTTACTAATTTAAATTGGTATATTGGCTAACAGTGAAGGAAAATATCCTGAGGAAACAGGAATACTTGAGGAATGTTCTTTTAGTACCACTTTATGTCGTAAAATATAGAACTGCGAATTTCTCGGCGTTTTAAATTTTCAATACTTCATCCGCTGTCGTGAAATTAAGCCCGTGCAATGCCTCAGGAAGTGGCCTTTGCCTAGCATTGCTGCTGCCGTAAGGAAAAGGGGTGCAACTAACTGGAACACACGCCGGAGAGCAAAAATCTAGAATCTTGAAATATGTCACTTGAGTCCGTTTAGGCCAACTATAACTCGAGAACGGAAGCTCGTAGGGAAACAAAAAAACTACTAGGTAACTCAATTTTGAAATAATTGGTAGATGCGCCACTCTTTCTTAGGACGACAGAGTAGGACACATAGAGTCTGGTATTATTATTCTTATTATTATATATTTTGTACATATGGTTTACATCTAGAATGTTCGCATTTTTAATAATTCACGACTTGTCTTTAACGGTTTATGTCAGATGCATGGGTATAACTTTTATCAACTCCAACTTTAACTTGAAATACCTGTTTTTTTTAACCAAAATGATCACTTTCAAACTTGTCCATTCATCTTTATACTTCACAAAAATTCGTAAGTAGTATATGTTACCGCTTAACTGGAGAAAGTTTATGAGATTTTTGATAAAATTCCGGAATCGTAGGAATCTCATGACATACTCCCGGTTACATACAATACAAGTACCTACAAAACTCGTCACCATCAGTGACCTGTACGAAGCATTATCGCTGCTTGTTTTTACTGAACTTGGTTTTGAGAACTACATTCTTACGCAAATTATATCTGGCTTGGTTGATTACTAAAAGTATTATTTACAAATCATGATCTATCAATTTAGGAATTACATAAAATTCCCGAGCAAAAAATTTCACAAAAATCTGTCAAGCTGTTTTTGAGTTTAATCCAGACCAAAATATAGAAGAATTTTTTAAGTTATATTCTTCATCTGTGGCCTAAGTACATCTAACACAAGATTTGAAAAAAAAAATGTACAAGCATAACTAAATATAAATAAATATCGATATAATATATATACATATAGATATAAAAATATATATAAAATATCGTAATCAAGTATTATGAAACAAACGGTGGGTCTCGCCCTCAGAATTACAATGAAAGTTCTGTTCTGATAATAGGTCCTTACATATGAAATTAGCATTTTATATGGAATAAGTAAAACTAAAAATCGGATTTGCATATCTAAAGAGTATTTAATCGGTTTCGGTTACGAGTATGGTTATAAAATTATTTCAGATATATGGCAGTTTCGGATAATTTCAGTTGTGGATACTAATATTTTTCAAGAAATTGTATTTAGAAGGAAAATAGGTATTATTTTAATGATATTTGCTAACCAATAATAAATTTACATTATATAATGATTAGTTAAATTTAAAGTCAATTTTAGTATTCGACAGTGTCTCATTCAAATCAGCCCTTATCACAAATTATTCGAAACGTTTAAATATGTGGGTTACGATTATGGTTTCGAATATTTCTCTAATAGTTCTGGTTACGGTTATACAATTCCATAACACCCCTCCTCAATATTCAGACTGTTATTTATTAGTCAGGATTAGAAGACATTGGTCAGAAACTTGACCACGGTATCCGGAGTCTGACAACTGATATAATTTTATTCTATATTGGCAACGTTAAAACAATTGTCCGATCTGTTGTTTCACATTCAAAGATCAATGGCAAACCTAAAACAAACGTTAGATGCATCTACATATTTTTTAATAAACTTGTTTGAAATAAATTAAATTTCACCTCATTAACATAATGAGTAGATTAACATCCATAAAAACGAATGAAATCTATATTCAATTATGATTAATTCTATAATTAATTTTATTGTCCTCCATTTGACAATAACGATCCACGCGAGAGTAAATAAGTATCGTGTTTTCTGCAGATAGATTGTAGTATGAGGTAGTACGAAATGGTAGGATATCTGTATCAGACTGAATCGCAACCACCACACACCAGTGACTTGGGTCAGTTCGACTGATGGAATACCTACACCCTACAGAACATCGCAGCCGAATAATATAGTGTTATGTTCCTTTGGGATTCAAGGTCGATAGCGCGCTAGTTGATACCTATGGTATTATAGACGTCCATAGACTACGGTGGCTGCTTACGATCAGGTGGGCCGTGTGCATGTTTGCTACTTTAGTAGTATAAAAAAAGAGCAAAAAGAACAAAATCCCGCCCACGAGCAAGTAGCGTACTGTGTCGTTATCTTTATGCCCCCTTTTTTAATGAGTTAGACCAGAACGGGTAACATCAGCCTTGATTATTTACAGTGAAATGCACTGGCATACGAGGTGTATCAATTCAGTCCGCAGGCCGCGTGCTTTTTGAAGTTGCTTATATAGTTTGTAAGAGACAATGTGATCATTTAACATCAAGTAACCTCTATTTGCTACTTTCTTAACGTAAAACAAGTGCAAACAAATTGGTATACAATACTAATAGGTTTACAATTCAATATAAAATTAATTGTATAGTTTTCATCAAAATTAGAGTTCAGTTAAGTGTTCTTGTCTTAAACATAGTATATATTAATTCAATGGAAAATATGTAGATTGTAGTGATTACGCTGATCACTCTCACTCATCTAGTAAGTTTTTTTTTAATATTGATATATATAGTATGGTTTACATAGTGTGGTAAAAAATTACCGCACGCTCCGTTGTATCGTGCGTAATTTTTAACTTTCGAACAATGTATACAGGCTCCGTAAATGCATTTTTTGAGCAAATACGTTGAAAATAATATTTACAGTCAATATATAATTATATTATCATATTTATAACTTAGTGGATGTACAGAGAGGGAGTTACTTCCAGACATCACTATCATTCACGTAATGATCCACCCTTTGACAATAAAACCTGTTAGACATAATCCTTGAAGTCATTGTCCGGCAAATCAGTAATTAGCGTCGGGATCTTATTATAGTACCTAACACTATTTACCTAAAAAACTTTTATTAGTCTTATTAAGTCTACAACACGGTACGACTAATTTATGTCTATTTGTAGTAGTGCTGGTATTTGACAAAATCAAGCTTCTCAAAGTTTTTCCGAATATAAATTAAACTATCAAGAATGTATTGGGAGGGCAAAATCAAGATATTAAACTCCTGGAAACTGTTCCTCAGTGATTCGCGAGGTCTCATGTTGTATATTGCTCGAATTTACCGGTTTTTTGTAATATGAATATGGTGTCTAACTCAGCTGCTGAACCCCACAGCAAAATACCGTTTCCGCTTCACGGTGTTTTTCTTCACCGCTGAACTTATATGATAAGACTGTATTTGACGTTTATAATATATATGTATATAAATAAAATTATAAATTTTTGCTGTTGTGCACGCATCACGCAAAAACTACTGGATACATATTGGTCAATTTTTTGTTTGTTTTCCCTTATAAACTTGGTCCTTATAAAAAAAAAAAACACTATATCTTCATTCTATAAAAATATTATTACAGTTTTAAGATACTACGATTTTTATAAGCACTACGCGTTCAGCGATGTGTTTTCTTGCCGTGGTGTTAATATGCAAAACACCGCAGACGAAGTCGTGGGTATCAGCTAGTTCCATTAATAAATAATCCAATAAATTGGATGATTTATATTTTAATACAAAGTATTTGTCCCAGTCACAATCCATTGAATATTTCGGTCAATGGCGGGCGGGTGACGTCACGATTATTTAGTTACATTTTGATTGTTTTTATTTGCACTACGACATAAACAGAGTGCACCCGATGGTAAGTCAGCGTAGTCTGAGGGCAGCTATGGAGATCTAAGTGTATTTATGAGATTTTTTTTAATTGTATCGATGGACGTGATAGGTAGCGCTGTGTGTACAACAGAACCAGCTCAAATTATATGAGGTCGTCAAAAGAAGAATATGTAAGATTTTACTGAGTGAACGTTTAACATCATCCATCGGCTAAATCTTCATTTTCCATTCAAAAAACTAAATAAAAAATATGTTATTCAAATTAGGCCTCAAGAAGGCACTTCATCCCAGAAATCGAGAAAAACAGGCAAGAAACTTGAGCTTATCTTTTTTATATATTTTTTTCAACTGTACAAATAATATTAGCATTTAATTATCATAATAATTTAATGGATGCACAAAAAGGGAGTCACTTCGTGATACCACCATAATTCACATAATGTTCCATCCAATCTTTTGACAGTAAAACCTGCTTACCTGGTCCTTGAACCATATGTTTTGGTACCTAATGGTCCATTAGGTATGATTGAGGCCAAGTGTCAAGCAATATATTACAATTAGACAAGAGTTCGGTATCCGAAAAGAGCGGGTGAGGATGGTCAATGTGGATATAACGTTGATTATCAAATAAACAATAAAAAAAGAAAGAAAAAAAAATAAAATGAAAAGAAAATTGTTCTTCTTATGACAAAACATATTTTTGTATTTCGTATACACTGCACAAACTTTAAAGTTCCCACTGACGCTTTCATTAGTGGAGTGTTAGGGCATATTCTATAGTCTATCTGGTTAGTTACTATCCTGAAGTTGAAAATCTGCACTTAAGAACCAATCTATCTAGGCTTAGTCCTTCAAATGTTAAACCTAATTAATAATTATAAAAAAATATATATCAAGCCGAGAAAGAAAGTGATCACAGCATGTAATCAGACAGAAAGTTTGCTATGCATTTATAATTGTAATTAATACTAATTGTTACGCTAATTGTAACAGATTTACGATTTTAAAATCTGATTTCTAAGTGTTACTATAGCTTTTACATAGGATTATGAAATGTACATAGGTAAACTAGTTTTCGCCTTTGACTTTAAACCATAAAAAACAAAGTTCTACAGGTTAATAAAATCGACATTGGAAAATTACAATTTAGTTAAACTAGCTAGCCGGGCAAACGCAGACGCCTCTCGGATCCTAACATAGCTATAAGCCATCCCATAAAACAAATTATTATGTGAATATCAGCCCAATCGGTCAAGTCTTTCATATGTACATGATCACTAACAGACGCACAGAGGATTTTACATATAAAGATTTTTGGGATGAATACAATAGACAGATATTCGCCGAATATTAGCGTTTAGACTAAACATGGAACTCCTACACACCCCCTTATCACGTCCACGTTTGATTTATACTAATAAATATATTTGAAAAACAAAAACATACCAATAGAAAAGCGATCAGCAAAATGATGAAACTCCTCATTTTTAGTAAAAACTCGTATAGTATTTGTCTAGCGGAAGAACTTCCAGAACGGTTTCGTCTTCCGTTTAAATCGCCAGATCCGGTAGAGCCGAGCGGCGCGCGCGCACATCGATCTGCGAATGTCGAATCGGGGAAGATTCACTGACTACGGTGACCGTGATTCTCGTTTTAGGTATGTAATGTGACCATTTCATAATTATTCATATTATTATTAATTATTTAACAAAAAAATCTTCAATACCTAACGATAATATCAATTTTACAACAAATGGCATAATATTTTAATAATAACTGGTTTTGACGTGAGTTCGAATCTCTGCAATGAGCCTGAGCTTTCGGTGATGGAAAACATCGTGAGGAAACCATAGCATGGTGGTAGGACTTTTTCTAATGCCTGCCTGGCTAACCACCACCATCAAGTTAAAATCTGTCGCCAAACACCAATAAGTGTGTTCCGATAGGTGTACTTGAGTGCCAGTTTTCCACTAGGCTTAGCATGTTATCATCTTGGGCCACATCGTCACTTAACATAAGGTGAGATTATGGCCACTACACCAAACCTATAACGATAAAAATAAAACAAGTTACATACATACAACATCACGCCATTTTTCTTATTGTAGCACGATAAAGTGACAGTACGGTGTCTGATGGTGAGCATAATACGATCCAAAAATCTGATCCAAAAAGATTAATAATCCATCGTGGGTCGTCGCTGTCATAGCCGCTGTCAGAGTCCTGCAAGCATCTCATCAACTGACTGATCCCGAAACGCGACAAATAAAAAGAGAATCATTTTAACGAGTTTATGTTACGTTTACGAGTTACGGGTCGCGACCTAGTCGAGTGTAAATACTTAACACTCAAATCAATTGAGATTCTCATTTAGCACACCAATATATCAGTTGATAAAATAACTATAACAATTTAAAGACATGAATGACACACAGACAATGTTTGAATCCCTTGAGTTTAGACAGATTTTAAGTGTTTTAGGCAAACCAAATTTAATGATTTAAGTATAGAATATTCTTATTATCGCTTGGGAGCATGAACTTTTTATATATTATTATTTGTCTTTATCACAAATTTCATAAATATATTTAACGTTTTTATCTATATAATATGTTCAAGTCTGACATAAAAATACAAATTTTTATATATCAAAAATGTTTGCATATAACAACAGCCTTTTGTATGAAAATTTGAAAATTAGAGAAACTGTCGTATTTCAGCATAAAGTGTTAATTTTTACGTAATATATTTACGCAAAGACGAAACTTTCAAAGTTGCCTGGAAAAGTTCACGCTTTTACATGCGAAATTTTTACACCAGACACGAATAAAATGTTTATATAATTAACTATACAAAAAAATTGGGCTGTCTTAACTCTATAAGATATAAGGCAAAAATAATACTTAAATCCGATAAAGCAGTAAAGTTGTTAGAAGAATTCTTTCCTCCCGTGAAATTATGGTCACCATAGTAGGACACGACCTCAGCGCTCGTAGAGGCTTCGTGCGCGGATAATCAATTAACATTACCCACCTTGTCGATCTATTGATCATTCATTGCGCACACGCATTAAGCATTATGGTAGAAATCATACTCATAATAAGTTATTGTTAGAGTAATGTGAAAATATTTGTCATGGATAACTCAGGTACATTCATTACATTTGTTTAAGGTATTGTACCTATATGTGTACACACATGGACCTAGATCTATACTATAGTACTATGAAGCTCAAGTGATTGTTTGTTTTTTAATAACGCTGATGTCTGGAATTACTAGTTATTAGATTTGAAAAAAATATTTTTCAGTTTATACTCTAGTTATTGGGGAAGCTTATGAATTATACATTTTTACGGTACGAATCTAGAGAGCAGAACAATAATCATGAAAGTAAAGCAATTTGGCGTGAAATAATTTATGAGAGGGAAAAAAAACACTCTCGATTAAGTAAAATTTCAAACAAAAAAACGTTAAACATATAATACTCCATCTGTTTACGTCGGAGGTTAAAATAAAATTATTTCAAATAAAAAACGATTTTGTTTCGCAGTAAGTAAGCCTCAGTGTTGAACCTAGGGTATTATGGTGGTAGGACTTTTTCTAATGTCCATCAGGCTAGCCACCTTTAACTTGAAAATCTGTTGCCAAGCAACTATATCTGTGTTCAGGTACCTGCACTTGAGAACAGGTGCCTATAGGCTTAGCCATAGTGTAGTATAGCGTAGATCTTAGGTCAAATTGTAACCTAACATCAGGTGCGATTGTGACTCAAACGTTAAACACTAAAAAATAGTGACTCTTGACAGTTTTATGTCTATGTCTGATTATTACATAAATACATAGAAAAATCACGCCTGTTTCCCAACTTAGTCAGAGATCACGTCCTTCCACTTGCTATGATCCTGACATATATCTTTCGTCTGATTATTAAATATTTGTAATTGTATGTATATCAGCTTTTGAGGATAGTCGGATGAGTATATTCGTCCAAATCATCCTATTTTTAAATAAATAAGAGGACCTAATATAACACGGCCAGTTAATTCCAAACTAAGCAAAACTTGTAATCTGGTAACTAAACAGCTGTCAAACAACGACCAGACACACAACTGATAATTATGCTCATCATACAAAAATCAGTCGTTGACGGGGGTAGAAACCGCAACCTACAATCTCTACTAAATAAAAATCAGCTAAAAGGTTTACAAAATATTCGTTTTCTTCACTTAGTAAGATTCAACAGAATACTTATTAATAAGTAAGAATACGTCTCTATGAAACAGGGTTCGTAAATGTCAGATATGTTTGATATTTTTAATATTTATCAAAATCTGTATAATACTTTTATAAAAAGTAAAAAGTCTCTCACTGACTGAAATGAATATAATTCAAACTTTTCAAAGAAAATAAAATAATTACAATAGATACTTTTTAATTTTGACTCTCAAACTTAGTCTTAGATCCTTAACATTATTTATTTATAATCAGTATTTGTAGATAATTAAAACACTATATTAGTTGTTTTCTAACCAGCCAATATTTCTAAATTCTATAAATAGTGACGATGAAGCCAGCCAAAAGCTGTTGTTTGTTTAGGTTTTCGCTTATTTGCGACAAGAATAACATTTACCAAAAATTAGCAGTTTGATTTGAATATAGCAAAAGAATCGGGAATTCAAAAATCAGAACTTACAGGTAACTACTATAAAAACGGGACATTACTATATTATGTTTTTGATAGACATCACTAAAGGTTAGACCGCACTCTGCGAAACTGAACTGCAAATATCGTAGTATGTTGTGACCATTAGAAATTTAACTTGTGAACGTGACAGTTTTGTGAGCATGACACTGGCTCGAGTACGCCAATTAGGCGTAGTTTTGAACGCAGCTTTTTTATAATACGCCGACGGTATCTTGTTGAAGCGGCGCGGAAACCAATTCATTAATCTATGATATTAATATTCATTATAAAGATATCACTGTTAATATAAATAAATCAATAACACAGGTCTGCAACAAAATCCTCCTTCAAAAAATTATGTCATAAATATGAAGATTTTGATGCTCTGAATCTGTTCTCGATGGCCGATTTGTTCTATAACGTCTACATTTTTCGATATTATTTTTTTCCAAAATATCATAAATTTAGTTTTTTTTATTCGTTTTATGCGTTAACATTATAAACAATGTATATACATACGAAATAGGTTTTTGGCTAGTCGTAAGAGAAAGAAGGAAAGTGCCGAACGTGATTTCTATGGTAGTACATATGCGCCTGCGCAGTATTCACTGTGACTTTACAACAGTTAGTTGAAAACTTAGAAAATTCTGATGAATGGAGACTTTTTATTGATGCGTCGAAGATTAGTTTGAAAGTCGTTCTACTTCACAATGGAAATAAATACCCATCAGTTCCTCTAGCACATGCAACAAACATGAAAGAAAATTATGCAAATCTGGAGGAATTACTTGAAAAAATAAAATATTCTCAATACCTATGGAATATTTGTGCTGACTTAAAAGATGTCGCTATACTTACTGGATTGCAAGGAGGATACACCAAGTTATGCTGTTTTTTATGTGATTGGGAAAGCCGCGCGAGAAGCAAACATTACAAAGTGAAAAATAGCCATAAAGAAAAAGCTTGACATCTGGACTTAAAAACTTATCTCAAGAACCTCTAGTACAAAGTGACAAAATTTTTCTGCCACCACTTCATATAAAATTGGGACTCATGAAAAACTTAGTGAATGAAAGCTATAAATAAGGATGGTGCAGGCTTTCAATATCTCAAAACAAAATTTCCTCGAATCAGTAACGCGACCTTGAAAGAAGGGATTTTTGTAGGTCCACAAATACGAGCGCTTATGACGAATGAAGTTTTCAATTTGAAGTTGAACAAAGCTGAAAAAGAAAGCTTGGGTGGCTTTTGTAAAAGTATGTCATAATTTTCTTGATAATACAAAAGCTCACAACTACCGAAAAATCATTCGAGAGCTTCTTTCTGCTTATAAAGCTTTAGGATGCAATATGTCACTCAAAATTAATTTTTTGGACTCGCATGTAGATTTCTTTCCGGAAAATCTCGGTGCCGTATTAGATGAGCTTGGTGAAAGATTTCATCAGGATATTATGCATATTGAAAGACGCTACAATGGAAAATGGTCAGCAGCAATGCTTGCTGATTTTTATTGGTCGAGTCGTCGAGAAACTTCGATGGAAACGATGAAAAGAAAAAAGTTTACAAAATCACTTGAATTATTTTACCATAATAAGATAAATATACTGATATTTCTATAACTAGTGACTGTAAAATTAGCATTTTTCGCTGTAAAACCTAGAGCGTAGTCTTTTTTCACTTTTTTGTAATAGTTGTTACATTGATAATAATAGGTACTGTTATTTAATGAAATGAGCATTGTATTTAAAATCTATGTGCTGTATTTATTTGCATGTTAAATTCCGTGTTTAGAGCACCAAATAGGATATTATCATGCATGAAAACAAAAAGGAGGAAAAACATATTTTTGTTTGCAGACCAGTAATAATTAGACCATATTAAACACTATAATTATTTAATAAGAAAACAACAAAACTGGCAGAGTCTGATACTTAAATTATAATATCCTATGCTTTTTAAACGTAAGAGTTTAAGAGTAGTAGATTTCAATTTGAAACTTTACAATAGTTGCGGTCAAGAGACAAAAGTCATTAGTTAACTTTGTTGCATTTGAGCGATATATTATATGCTTAGTTTAAAATCAAAGAACCGTGTGTGAGATTGTCCCCTCAAATGTGTATGCTTTCTTGTACATTGTAAATAAAATGACTTTATAATAATATTTTAAATCATATAAATTTTAAATAATTTACAATAATGAACCGAAACTGTGACTATTGAAATGAATTAATATTTATAATATATTCTAATTGACGAATTACTCAAATCTAAATAAAAAAATACGAACATCATCAAAGTAGGTAGGTAGGTATTTACATTGTAAATCATATCCGTAGCGAAGCGAAATGAAACAAGTTTCTGAGCTCCCGTTGCAATATATTAAACTTCGAAATTATTTATTCATAAAGTTCACCAATTCTTGAATTGAAATTTACAACCGAGTCTGGTATTCCGTTGCGTATTTGTATGCACTCAGTACCTATTCTGGAAATACTTTATACTACCGCCATCTCTACTACTAGTTTATATATTATCGTTAATAACTACTCGGCAATAGATGGCGTTGATTATAATTTCATACTCTAATACAACAGTTTACAGTCCGTTTCTATAACAACCATTTGTTGTATTGTCTATACAAGTTATATTTTATAATTCAAAATGTCAAAGAATATAAACGCGAGCAGTTGCTATTCTTGTGATAGATTTAATAAACAGTTTACGAAAACAAACAATTCTGGAAATGATAAAAAAATGACTACCAAAGTGATTGTCCCAAAAAAAGTTTTAATTTCCAAAAATGTACATTCGAACAATTATTTACATGGAAAAACCTGTTCAGCCGGTGTCATCAGTAACAGCAAGGATTTTTCAACAACAAGTTATAAAAAAACTACCAAATCTGATGTAAGTTTTGCAAAAAATAAAAACGAAAACCCATTAGATTATTGTAAAAAATGTGGTGATTATATTCAAAAGCAATTACTCAGTAACAGCAGAACCGAAATGCATATTAAACCGAAGCACGCCAGCACCACTACAATCAACTCTAACGTTTCCAAATCCGTAAAAATTACACTCAAGAAGACACTCAATCCTGTACAACAGTATTATAAAAACGAAAAATTCTGTGTATCAACAGAATCAGTGAATACCGGAGAAAATGTCAAAAGAATACCATCACTGGACACCATAAAAGAAGCTTCCGAAATCCGAACACCAGAAGAATCAATCTTCAATTTATATACGGACACGGAATCCGAAAACCAATCTCTGGATACAGATAATGATAACATCATAAGAAAACTAAAAGAATTCCGAAGCAAGAACTATTTTGAATGCCATTCTGTAAAATCCAAAATTAAAAATAAGCCAAGCGTTACAAGTCTTAAGGATCATAAATGCGTCTACAGATTTTATTTGAACGAAAGGCTGTTCCCTGTTCCATTAAACACAGATTTCAACAACAGAATTCGTTGCGTAGAATGTCACTTACCTATGGACTTAAGAAGGGATAACAGCGATAAAATTAATGGAACTATACAAGCCAAAGTTAAATTAGGTGACGAAGTTAAAAATGTAACTCTACTTCTACCTGCAAGAGAGCCGTTAATTATAAAAGAGAAGAGAAAAGAAGATAGAGTTGAACATGAAGAAGTCTATTTTGGTGTCATAAAGTTAAATTCAGTGGGACATTCTATTTTTAAGAACGCAAAATTTGATGAATCGTTGGCTTTGAGGTTTCAAAATGGGTTTAAGCAATTTGAAAACGGGCGCACAATTTACAAACCTATAAAAGATAATGATGTCATTTTTGTATGAAAACCCAGTAACTGAGAAGTCACGAACGCGTCAAAAAAGTTTTTTTTTTATGTTACAACAAAGTCATTGTAATTTTTTATTAATAAAAAAAAACATAAAAACATTAATAAATTTGATCGACTTGTTTTGCTGGCTATTCCCGACGACTGCTCGATGCCTTCTTAGGGTCTAAATTGAATAAAGTATATTTCACTTACATTTAAAGTGAAAAGAATAGATTCGGAGGTTAGGTAATTAAATAATACTTTACTTAAAATTTCTGAATGGTTTGTTCTAAATAATTTACTGCTAAAATGCAAATAAAACACAGTGTATGAGATTTGCCTTACCCAATGTTCGGCGTGTTGATAATAATATCAGGATAGAAAGAAATTTAGTAGAGTTATTTGAGAATACTGTCTTCTTGGGTATTACGCTTGATTCAAAAGTGGTTTCCGCAGTGGGGTCCGCACATTAAAACTTTGGCGGTAAGATTAAGTTCTGCTGCATTCGCAGTACGTAAGATTCGCCAGTTAACAGATATTGCCACTGCTAGGTTAGTCTACTTCGCTTACTTCCATAGTATAATGTCTTACGGTTTGCTGGTTCAGCAGCTGAGGTAGACACCATATTCATATTACAAAACCGGGCAATTCGAGCCATATACAACATGAGACCTCGCAAGTCACTAAAGAACAAGTTCCAGGAATTTAATATCCAAACTTGGCCCTCCCAATACATTCTTGATAATATAATAATGTATATTCGGAAAAACTTTGCCAAGCTACATTTTATCAAAGAGCAGCACAGTTTTAATACTAGAAATATACATAAATTAGTGATTCCGTATTTTAGACTTAGTAAGTCTATTAAAAGTTTTTAGGTAATAGTAATATAGTATTCTATAATAAGATCCCGCAGCACATTACTGATTTGCCGGACAATGACTTCAAGAATCATGTCAAGCAAGTTTAACTGAAAAAGGTTATTATAGGGTGGATCATTATGTGAATGATAGTGATGTCTGGAAGTGACTCCCTCTCTGTGCATCCACTAAATTACAAATATGATAATATGATTATTAACTGTAACTATTATTTATACAATTGAAAAAAAATATATATGAGCCCGATCGAGTTTCTTGCTTATTATTTTTCGAACTGACTATACTGTTAGCCTTAAGGACCCTGGAACCATTAGAGGCTTTGACAGCTTCACCAGACTTGGGGGCGAACGCGGAAAGCACTCAGCCGCGAAAGCTAGGCACCAAGCTCCAAGGATGCCAAAGTGGCCGAACCTCGGCTTGGGCTGTTGCCGATCATGCGCTCTAGCTAACCAAACTTGTTGTCTTGGGCGCAAACACGACTTGAAGAGTCGGACAAGTATGACGCGTTAGCTACCGTGATTTCGTCATCGGGGTCGGTAAATATGTCCCGCGGTCTACGTTTTGCCTTCGGGGCATCTGGGACTGGGGTATATGTTGCGGCGAATGCTATTAACGGGTTTGGAAGGTTTGACGCTCTGTCGTAATAACTCTTCGCGAGAGTTTTGATGTAAGATTTGAAAGAAGGAAGTTCCATATGTTTATGTAGGTCTCCGTTTTGAACGAACCATGGAAAACTAATTATTTTGCGTAAAAGACGATTTTGCAACGTTTGTAAGGGGCTAAAGTTTGATTTCGCCATATGGGCGAATACTACGAAACTGTATGTTAGGATCGGACGGAGAGTTTCTTGCTGGTTCTTCTCGATGACAGGGTTGTTTTCCGAACTGGTGGTAGTATCTGCATTGACGTTCATACTCGTAAGTGCCTTGTTAGGGCCTAAATTGAATAAAGTATTGTTGATTCGACTTTTTAATTTGAGTAAATAGGTTAGGTATACTAAAATTTATATGTATTTTATTAATTTTTTATTTAATTAATGTAATATTTGTGTTTTTTCTTCAAAAACTTTCATAAAATTACTACACGTATATTTGAAAAAATACACTAAGCACGCATATTACTTCATTACAATTTTAGTGGGTCTACTGAGAGGGAGCTACTTTCAGACATCACTATAATTCACGTAATGATCCCACTTATAATTCACGTAATGATCCCACTATAATTCACGTAATGATCCCACTATAATTCACGTAATGATCCCACTATAGTTCAAGTAATGATCCTCTCTATGATGGTAGCCTTTCTACATAAAAAAACATGTTTTACATAATTCTTGACGTTATTGCCCAGTAAATCGGTAATGTGCTTAGGATTAGCAAGTTTACTGGAAAAACTAATACAATTACTTAAAAACTCTCATTTGTCTGAGAACCGATTTTTCTATAAATGTATAAATTTATTTGAAAATATTTTTTAAAATTTAACAGATTTTTCATACATTATACGTCAAAATTATTCTTCAAATAAAATTATCCTATGATTGAAAAATCAACCTTAAGTCTATAAGATGGGATTACTATTTAATTAATATTTCGAGTAAGTACTAAAGTTGTGCCTATCATTTACAATTTCAAAGTTATCTAAACTTCTTCTGTACCTAAATATATGAAATATTCAAAAATGAAGTCAAGATATTAAGCCATTGAACCACTCATCTCGTAAAATACATTGAATCTATGTTTACAACCGATTTCTAAACAAAGCAATCAGAGACACAGTGGCTCGCTACGAAGTTTGACGTATCAAGATCATTTTCTGAAATAAAGAAGAATGATAGAAGCCAGTTTTAAGATACAACTTTGTACCTATGTAGTCATTATTTTAATAAGCGCTGAAACATATAAGCCTGTTGTGTAGCATCATGTTTGCGCGAGCGTTTCTGCGCGGACAAGTTTTATCGATGTTACTTACATTTGTTGTTCTACTAAAAGTGGATTAATGCTGCAATAGGTAATGTCCAAATACTCGAGGTGGCGCCGCCATACATGCAATGGAAATAAACTGAGAAACTTGCAACGTTTACTTATGTTATGATTATTACATTTGCCATTTTGTCAAGTGATATTGGGCAGATTATTATGATCTCGATTTTAAAACTGAAACGCTGTCATTTAATTTAAAACTTTTAGGATTGAACTATGCTTACGACAATTATATATACTTTCTTATTTATTTACTTATGCATTGGCATTTGTTGATAAATTTTAAATCTCCCGTGTCCAAGGACAGCGGCGGCCCTGGGCCAGAGCGAGAGGAGCCGTCCCTCTAGGCGCCAGGTAGCAAGGGGCGCCAAAATGCCAAAAACGAAAAAAAAATCGAGCCAATAAAATATTTTTATAGGCGCCTTTTCAGAGGTGTGGCGCTGTCCCGAATAAATATGAAAATTGAATTCATACAAATAAAATGAAGCCTAGCAGCACGGCGTCCGCACTTCTTATGGTTTGTTACAAAATTTATATTGTGAAAGCGTGGTCCAAAGTCCGCTGAAAGTCTATCTCGCTAGGCCCTTGATTAAGAGCTAGGGCCGGCGTTGTCCACGAATCTAATAAACATCCCATGATCGTAACACATTGCCGTCCATTATTATTATTAGTCCATAGTTAATGCGTGGGTCCATCAAAGTAACGTTGGCAGAATCGGACAAAAAGCTGTTTGGTAAACAGCGTAAGCCCGGTTACTAACCTTAAATTTTGTTCTTTGCCAAGATTTCTCCATTTTTATAATTATCAAATAATTAATATTTTCTGTATTCTTTTCGTGTACCTCGTACCCAGACTTTTTTGTAAATATACATATTATATGTATACGAGTATATTGGTATATTACATGCATATTTTTCTGCAACCGTGGCACGCTGCAAATTTAGCTGGCCATAACTGTTTACGGAAATTTACTTCTGCGATTTTATTGCTAGTCGGAACTTGGAAGTGTTGAAAGTTGCACGATTTGCTGAAGTTGCTGGCCGTGGCTGATTTTGTCGTTCACGCACATGAGTTTCAGCAAGTTTTACAAGGTTTAAAACTTGGAGAAGAACGCTTACTACACCTGTTTATATGGTGCAAACTGTTGGCGGAAGTTGACCTCTGAAAGTTTTATCACTAGTTTAATCCTCACTTATAAAACATACGTGGAACTGAATTTAATTATCGTTTTGCGTAATTATATTTAACCCCCGACACAAACAAAGGGGTGTTATAAGTTAAGCATGTGTCTTTGTGTATATCTACTGCAGCTCGCAAACTGATATATCACTTTAGATTGTTTTGTTTGAAAGGTTTCTTCATCGAAAGTGTTCTTCATAATTATAGAGGCTCATAGCTAAGAAGCTATGACTCATAAAATATATTCAGCCTTTTGTAGATCATCAGCTTTTTTCTAGTTGATGAAGAATTTGCACAGGTCTGATAGATTCGAAATTGGTACACGGTAAACTGTATGCTACAGCATCATCTGGAGTCTACAGGATAATGAACTTCTCACCAACTGCCCCCCCTCTCCTAACAAGGTATTGGTAAGCGCTTGGTTGAGGTGCTCTCAAAATGAATAGTAAGTAATTTTGTAAAAAAAACTTTAATTTTTCCTGACATTCTGGCTACGCCCATGAGTGACTTTCTTTTGATTTGTCGCGTTTCGGGATCAGACAGTGTATAGCTACCGAGAAGCAGCTTACTATCAAGCACAAAATTGTCACTTAGCCGTGCTATTGTTTTAAAAAATGATGTAGTTATGTAAAGTGATAGTTCTTTTGCGTAACAAAACAACAATAACGCAAAAAAAAATTCCCGCGTACCTGCAATATAATTAAGTTAGTCATCTACGCCAATAATGTCAATTGATTTTTCTGAGTCTTTTTACTGTGTAAAAATAACTTAACGTTGTATGAATAAAAAATGTTATAGCAGCGCAGAGGAGACTAATAATCAATCTAAGGAATTTACATTATTTTGCATTAACATTGATGGCTAATTTTATAATTTATTGCATTACCGTCACGTGGTACGCGCGCACTCTTAATTGTATCCTGTACTAAACACGGCAAAAGAAGTACTAAACTTCTAAAATAATAAATAAATGAAGTAACATTTTGTTTTATCGTAAGATAAACAGAGTATGTATTTACTACACAAGAACTTTTGCAAAATAAGTCAACCATCTTGACACACCGAGGCAATCAGGCATCCTACAAGCGGCGTTCTGCAATCTCCCGCTGTTATGAGCAAATAAATACGGGTTGCGTGTTCGCGCGCGATCCAGTCATAGAGCGCATGCGCGAGATTTGTCACTAGATTCGACGTTCGGATATTTACACAAAACTAGCCTTTTTTATCATAATTCGCAGCCATATATTATTTTTATTTTTTATAAAGTGTAATCGCAGCTACGTAATTTTTTAATAATAAATATTTACTTTTATAATATGATAGTGAACGTAATAATTCTCGCTGGTGCACTGTCGAGTTTGGTGAACGCACAGAATGCTTTACGTAAGTTGCGTTTTGTTTTTGTTTTGTAATAGCAATGGTTGCATGCTTCACGGAGAGGTTACGTTGTATTCTAAAGAATGCCGGTTTCTGTAAAAAATGTCTTTAAATGTAATTAACATTTGATTAAAATTTTAAGAAGTACTAGGATTTATCCCTACTAAATATGTTTTTACAATATTGACCTACTTTAGTCAAATTTACTTTACTTTAGTAAAGTAGTAATTCTGGTAAAAATATAGAAAATGTTTACTGGATATTAAAAGGTAGCATATTTAGCATGTCTTCGTATCAGTCCTTGAAAATTGAAAAAGACTAATTAAATATTTATTCTTCTTAGTATTCTAATAATTCTCCACGATATCTTTTATTATATAAATGTGTCGACTGTAAATGCATATAACAGTAACAAATCGACCAGTAACAAGATACGCAATACCTGCAGGCAAGCGAAATGAGTTTCTCGAGAAAGTGTCATGTGTATAAATGAACTCTGAGTTGGTTATAAATTTCGAATTTTTGAACAAAAGATGAATAACTATTGTTGATGATAATGCCATCAATAATTTTCTTCTAGTGTTTACGACTATAGGTCTCTTATTCTCAATTTTTCGGGAAGATACCTACTGAAGGTGAATAAGTTGCGCTTCTCACTGTTCTTAAATCTTACCATAACTTATTGTCCTTTTGATATTTTTAATTTAAAAAGACTTTGACTTGCCAAAGAAAGAAAGTTAAAACAGGTAGGTAGAGAGAGCCAGTTCCATACAATGAACAGTAAGGTACGATATTTATCGTTTGTTTGTTGTAATTGTTGAATTTGAATTGACAATTAATAAACGATGCACAAAATACAATATTAAACCGAAATTAATTCATGATTTTGAAACAACGTTTTTAATGTTTTTCAGTTACCAATTCATAGATTTTAATTTATTAGAAAGACAGTTCATAATACATGTTTTTATTAAAACACCTAAATGGAAATATTCAGCGAACATTGTAGATGCCAGCCCAGCGCTACAGTCGAAAATAGGTGACTAAATTCAATGTCGTTCGGAGTTGTCTTTCTGTACTCGTCTATTTTGTGGCATCACTGAACAGCTGTGCGAGAACAGTGCATTTTGGCAATTGATATGCTATAGGAATATGTTTTACGTGATACAGACTATATTATAAAAGTTATCACGATTTTTCAAGTTCATTTGCAGTTGTTCTTGGTAATAATGGATGTTTATCAACGACTGGTTGTTTTTATATCTTTAAATACAGCCTTGTTACCTTTGCATGATTTAAATTAAATAATCGTTACGTACCAAAGCGTTACAATGTAGTTCAAAAATTTTGATATACGATAGCAGTTTTCACTCTGCACTATTTTCATAGCAGGATGACTTTATAAACCTATAAATATTAAATCATCATTGACAATAAAATAACCAGCATGAAATTGCTTTCTATCAGTTATTTTTTATAATTGAATTAGTAGTTTTAGAGATTACATCATAAATGACAAGCCCGATCGAGTTTCTTACCAATTCTTCTTGATGACTGGAATATTTAACGAACCGATAGTAGTATAGTAGTGTGTTGACGGTCATAAGTGCCTTCTTGAGGCCTAAATTGCTATGAGATTTTTTTTATTTTTATTCTCAACAAGTAAATTATATATTTATTATTATATATATTAATAATAATAGGTATCTAATAATGTAAGGATCTACAATAGGATTCCTAAAACATACTGATTTGTTGGACTATATGTTCAAAGACCATTTCAAGCAGGTTTTACTGTCGAAGATTATTATATGGTGGATCATTATGTGAATGCTAGTGACATCTGCAAGTGACTCCCTGTCTGCACGTCTACTAAAATAATATATGTAATTGTTAACACGATCATCTTGGATTCTCTTCTTGATGACTGGGATGTGGATCGTTCGTGAATCGTTGTGGATGTGGAATCGTGTTTTAATAAGTTCCTCTTTAGAGCCTAAACTGAATTGAAAATTATTGTTTTTGTTGATTTATAACTAAATTTGTTTATAAAAACCGATATTACATATAGGTGCATGTCTATACATATAGTACGTGTACATAGGTACATGTAGGTACATGTCTGCCAAAAGTAGTAAACAGGAGCAGACAGTATAGACAATCCTGTTTTTAAGGAAACAGTGCCTTCTCATCTTACATGACTGTAATATATTTTATATTATTTATCGCGGATAAATTAATTGACTTGAGAATGGAAATAGAAAAGAACACAACATAAAGTGTATTAGAATTATAAGAATTAAAAAATTTACAATTCTTAATTGCTTCAATTAAAATTGCTTCAAAATATAAGTAGGTAATTCACCCAAAATTTACAATTAAGTTTACTAATTGTAATAATTAACTATATTTAACAATATCAATAACATTATTAGATTACTAAAGTCATAACTATAATTGTGGTTAATTTTTTTTTCTACAATAACAGCGGCTGTATAACATATCTAAACATGTTTGTACGCTTTCGTTATTTTTAGTTATTTAACGAATAACGAATAAAAAAAGGTGTGTGTGCGATTCACACACGATAGAAGTGAAACTTCATTTTAAAAGACATTTTCTATGTTATTTAAACAGTGTGCAATATACATACACACCGACATTTACTCTCTCGCTCTGGCTCACACAAAGAGGAGAGACCGATAATGTGCGTTAAACGTTTAACATTCAACGTTTAACGCTTGGAAGTCGCATAAGAAGTTTCACTTCAATAACGCATTCATCATTAACTTAAAAAAAGAGTTATGACGTCACTAATTTCAATAAATCAAGACATTTTGGTGATCAGTGAGTGATCTTAGATATTTTATTATACAAATACAGGAAGATAAATACAAGGCCCGTCCAAATTAGTATACACTAATTTCTAAGTAACTTACTTACATAGTTAAAAGAACTTATCTGTTAGTTATGTGCTTCCTTAGAATATTTCATTTGTTAAACATATGATTTCCAACGTGTATCCGTTAAAGGATATCAATAAGAATTGTTTTCCTCGACACTATAATGTCTAGACCTCGGATTAATGTAATTCAAGCCATTCAGAGGATCTATAAAGCAATTTAAAGACGCACATAGTACGTGCATTGCTTATATAGGTTTCTTTGATAAGCATAATGTGTTAACGTTTAGAATAAAAGGACTGAGAAATATAGAGAAATGTAATAGGGAGTTTTTGGCGGGATCTCGATCTGTTCTGTGGTGGGCTTTTTTAATACTTATAGGTTTAGCGTTGTGCTCACAATCTCACCTGGTCGTAAGTGACGATGTGGCTCAAGATGATAGCACGCTAAACCTAGTGGCAGGACTGACTCTCAAGTGCAGCTGCCGGAACAAACCTATTGGTGCTTGGAGACAGATTTTCAACTTGAGGGTGGTAGCTAACCAGGCGGGTATCAGAAAAAGTCCTACCACTGTACTCTTTGGTTTTCCTTCACCGAAAGCTCATTCTCATTGCTCTATCGACGTGATGTCTGTAACCGCTACCACTGAGCCATCATTGCTTCAAATTGCTTATGTGCATGAGTAAAGATGATTATAAATAATAACTAGGTATATGCACTTTAGGTTGCTCTTCGTTCAGCAGCCAGCCTGCAGGCACAAAAGTGACAACCGGCAATCTATAACCGATTTTTCAATCGTACAGCATCATCATTTTGACGAGATTCTGACATTTTGTTTGTTATCGTACCGAGTGATATGTCGAATAAAATAGGAGAAAATTCTGTGTCTATAAAAATATAAACTAGCGGTGCGTCCGCGGCTCCGCACGCGTTTATTACGCAGTAATCATTTTCATACAGTAATTATATTTTTACCCATATTATTGTCAATTTATATTATAGTCTATCAAGTGTGAAATTTAATGATATATATTGTTGCGTAGTTAAAAATGCAACTATGCATTTTTAATCAAAACAATACGTCATTAGGCTGACGAAATAAAAACAAAACATTATGCAATCAAAACAAGTTATTGTGAAATACTCTAGAAAGATTCACATTAATACTGCGCAATACCATAACCCTATATAAACAGAGCCGCCGTGGCTTCGACGTTCTTAGTTCATTCTTTCTTATTGTTCTTGTTTACGTTCATACGTTTATTAATAGAACAATTGTGAATTAAGTTGTTAATAAAGAAATAGAAGATACTTTTTCTTTGACTTCATAATATCTTTAAGAATTCCTTAAGACATCTCGTCGTCAACAGTAAGGATAAAGGTGTAGAAGTAGTAGCCTACATCCTTAGGACATTTCGTCGTCAACAATATAAGGATCCGTGCTACACTGCAAGTCAACATCCTTAGGACATTTCGTCGTCAACAATATAAGGATAAGCACTTGTCATACAACTTAATCACATAAGAACCAAACGACAACACTGACAGCAGTAGCCTACATCCTTAGGACATCTCGTCGTCAACAATATAAGGATCCGTGCTACACCGCAAGTCAACATCCTTAGGACATCTCGTCGTCAACAATATAAGGATCCGTGCTACACCGCAAGTCAACATCCTTAGGACATCTCGTCGTCAACAATATAAGGATCAGTACTTGTACCAGTCAGAAGAATCGTCAACTAACAGTTTCTGGTCTCTTCTGTTTAAAAAGAACACCTGGTGGCAGCTCAAAGAACCTATCTACCAGTGAAGGGTCTCCAGGGATCCGACAATATATAATTCACATGTATAAATTTTCATCGAAATTAGTTGGGAACTTTATTTTTTTACTACAATTCATAATTAATTGTCGATTCTTATAATCTTTTAATTATGGAATGACGTACCGTCTACAAAATTTGATAAGAATCGGTTGAGAATTGAGGTTTATTCACGTTTTTTAAAAGTTATATCAATGTCTCTAAAAGTAATTATTATAGCTCATAAAGTACAGAATAACTTATATTTCCCGTGTACAAAATTTCACCAAAATCGGTTAAGAATAATTTTTTATTTTATTTTATTTCGATTACTAAACGTACCTATTATTGAAAATTATTAAATACATCAATTGACAAATGAATTCATGATCAGCCTTTATATAGTAAGTATATCGGAAAATTTGGACAGACAGAACTACCGATTTATTAATATATATTTAATGCACTTAAGTTGTTTGCACTTGCGTGGGTTATTATAAAAATAATTAGTGAAAACAACGTTTCCTAGACTACCTATACAAATTACATAAATAAAAAATGTCCCTTAAATTAATGTAGGTGATGAATTGAATAAAAAAGGATTTTATAATTGAATAATATGTTTGGTTCATAATTATCGTCATATCTATAAACAAAAAAAAAATATTTTTACCAAATAAACATTCAACCGCTATTTATACACCCTTTACTGATTAATTTTGATGAATGCTGATATGTACACGTGCTTTATTTTTTTTCTAAGTATCTTTTTTAATCTAAGTACAACATTTCAAGTCAAAGGTCAATGTTTTTTCACTCGCCCCATACAAACTTTGAAACCCATAGAGGTTGAATTTTTCAAAATCCGTTCTTATCCTCCTATAGTTTCGGAGATCTCTTTATGAGTGGTATTTCGCTTTTTTTATATACTTATAGATATTCCGGTGAGATTGTGGCCAGCCGCTAAATTTATTGTTACACCCATGGGTAGTAGTAAAATACCATTATCTTTCACGTAAATAATTTATTCATACTCAAATACACAATGTAAATAAACTCACAATACCTGGTCTGCGAATGTAGTGTTCTGGTACTCGTAGTTTCTCTTTCTATGGTGCCCTTGTAGATTTCTTCCTTTTTTTATCGCTTGTTGTTTCCACTTTACTTTATACATATAAATAAAATATTGAAAGCGACATAAAAAAACAATTCTATACTATGTTAGTTGTGCCTGCGACTTCTTCCTCGTGGAATTCTGTGTATGAAAAACAGCGATAAAAAGCAGATATTATGCACGTGTACTGAAATTCAACATCGGCGATTTAACCGTGTTTCGCGCTCACTTAACGGTATTCCTCAATTTCCTGTGAACGAACGGTTATCACTCTTTTTAGAGCAATGGAATGAGAAAGGATTTTCTCTACTTTTAATGTACTTTCTATCAAGTATTTTAATTTAATTTTAATCCAACCCGTAACACTATTAATCAAATACCCTTTGAGAGTAACCAAGTAAAGTCATTTTAGATATTATATAGAAACCATAAGGTATTATGCTGAGGTGTATTTGTAATACTTTAGGAAAAACTTAAGTTAATCTAATAATGTTATATCTATTGACCGTTAAAATCCAGCAAATAATGACGTATTTTAGTATAATTTAATAAAAATACTGATAGATCAAAAAAGCCCAAACAATGACGTCTATCGTAAAAATTCAAAACAAAATTGAAAAATAAAAAAATATTTTTTTACTGAAAATTACATTGTTTTATTTTCGTATAAATTCAGTCTATATTTAAAGTACATTACAGTATTAATGTTTCGTATTCTTTCCTGTAATCAGATTGTTTTTTTTTTACTTATTTAATCGTTGAATATTTCCGATGTCATACAATTCGTTTCATTTGGAATATCTTTGTATATCAAATGATAATGCATTGTCAAGATAAAGCCGGGGCCGAAACAATAACCCAGCCAAGGTTGGAAAGACACCAACGGCATAATAATGTGGACTGATCACTCACCGCATTAGTAGTGGAGGTACAGTATGTTAACTTTACGCGATAGGCATATCTATAATGACAGTAAAAAAATATTTATTTTGTTCTATTGAGATTGTCTTGTTTTTGTAACTCGGCAGAAAGATTCCAGGGAACTCAGGTTCAGGGAACTTCGTATTACTTTTCTATTTATACATCTACCATCAGCGCCTTTAGCGGAAACATGAACAAAACTAAAATAAACGAAAAAAAAAACGAAATGCTTCATCGTAATTTAAAATCTTTGTTTTATATATATATATCCTAAGTGTGTTATATTTTATTTTTACACCTTCCCTAAAATGAGATTTATACGAAAGTCTTCCCAAAGACACCTGGTTAATTTATTTTTAAAAGATCTTTTTTAACACAGTTACTTTATATTACAAATGAACATAATTGGAATTAAATAACTTCTACATTTTCATTTGTGTTGTGTATAGTAAGTTGCCATTAATACAGTAATGATTATTATTTGTACCTAATCCGGGAAAAACAACTTTTGGAAAATTGTTTTAATTGCTTTATATAGTGAAAATAATACCCATGAGATTTATTCATTATTACTCTATTAAAATTAAGTATTAATATTTATAATCTGTATAAATGACACATCGCAAAACGCAGCGTGACGTCATCATTCATTAAATAACACTAAGTTTAAAGGTATTATGTGTAAAGTTGATATTACTAGAATTGAATTTATGTTATTTCTTAAGCATATATATTTTTAAAGCCACTATTATAACGATACTAATAATGTTAAATTTTTTCACAAGATAACACTCAACTGTGTATATTAATTGAAGAATGACGTCACATTTTCTATATGGCGTTTCAAATCACGTGACTCACAAACAAACAAATTTTTAGAAGGAAAAATTATATAAATAAACAATTATTAACTCAGATTTGTATTGTTTTGGGATTTTTATCAATATTGCATAATAGTTAACTTAAATTTTTAAAAATACTGTTTTTTATTTAGGTCATCATTAATATGTTTATATATTGCATCAGTATCTTAGATATTTACACTTTTGTATTCGCTTATTTTTATTTTTTCTATTTGCAATAGTTACAATGTACAAGAGGCAAAACAAACGTGAAATACATTTCTTTAAAATATGTTTAAATACGTTGACAATCAAATAATATTTTTACGTTTCGTTCGTACCGATTCTCCCTATCACGGAGTAGTTGTGATGTCTATTAAAATTCGACCGTCTCACATCTGCGGTTAGCAGCTGCCTTGACCGATCGACCGACTCTTTGGATTTTGTTAACGTATTGCAAGTGATCACTTGACGCCATGACGGTCATGATGACTCAAAAACTACGATAACAAATTCACCTCGCAACCGATGCGATTTGTCAGCGATTACTGCATCTATCATCACGGCACGTTCCTACTGGGGCAGATAGAGAAAAATAAACATTTTTTACAAACATTCATTAATACTTTTATGCATAAAATTATTCGTACATACCGTATTTATATTTTTCCTTTCACCTTGTTATATTTTAGTAAAGTTACAAATAGGCCAACCAAAACATTTGCCGGTGAATTAAAAATATTAATTTCCTCTTCCCTGGGGAGCATGCGGACTTCATACCCATTCTTCAAATACACATAAAATAAGTACTTCATTGTTTACAAAAAACATAGATGTGATAGGAATCAGACTGCGGTAATACGAGAATATTACATCAACTTTTAGGTATTCTCGTTACGTATTACTTTGATTGATTTAAGAAGAGTAATAAGTCAATGATTCCTTCATCGTCAACCAATATACAATTCAATTTGAATTATAAAAAGTATGGGAATTTAATTTCTTTGATTATATGTACATGTCTCAAGTACAATGCAATGATGGCTCAGTGGTAGCGTGTACGACTTCGCGTCTATATATGTATAGTTAGTTTAGATCGAATGATAGGGAATTAGCCAGATCGCGACTTAATTGCATACGCGCAACAGTCCGAGCCGAGGTTCGGCCACTTTGGCACCCTCGGATGTTGTTGCAAAGCTTTCGTGGCTGAGTGCCTTAAGCGCTCGCCCCCAAGCCCGGTGAAGCTGTAAAAGCCGTAAAGACTCCAGGGCTCCTAAGGCTAACAGTATAGTCAGTTCGAAAAAAAAGACTTCGCGTCGATTGACATGAGTTCGAATCCCTGCAGTGAACCTGAGCTTTCGGTGAAGGAAACCATCGTGAGGAAACCGTAGCATGGTGGTAGAACTTTTTGTAATGTCGGCCTGGTTAGCTACCACCCTCAAGTTGAAAATCTGTTAGATATAGCGACTTCGCATGTAACGCCGATTTCGGCTATAGCGCTAGTTTTAATCAACTATTAGTAATAAGTTCCTAAAAAACCTTTGCAGATATTGCGACCGGCGACGACCGAGCCATTAGACAAATACACAAAAGCTCATTCCTCAATCACAAAGCTTTGTTATCTTTTGTTTACATTCATAGATTATCAGCAATTAGAATAATCCACTTTCGTTTATAAATGTTTAGGTAGATATAGCTAAATCTAAGAAATTAGCCGATATATGCGCATTGCGTGATTGTGTAGTCTGGCAATAAATACTATCTATGTATATAACGAGTTCCGGATATAGCGACGGAACTATAGTGGCCTCTTAATAATATTTCTTTGTTCACTCGTTAAGGTTCTATATTAGTGTAACCATTTTGCAATAGGTGGCGTGTAAATCGTTTCATTTGCGAGTATGAAGTCGCCGACAAAACCTAGTATACAATTACAAAAAGTGAAATCATTAATTACCATACGAGTACATCAAAAAGTATTTACGCAATGTAAAAAAAATATGTAAGTTTTACTAATAATCACCCGCATGCGACGTTTAACGAGGTATTAAATTAATCCCAGATTTATGTAGAGATTACAGAGTTCATTTTAAAATGACGTACAATAAAGAATAACGTAACAATTGGGTGTTCGAAAAAAAAAAAGATTATCGATTTATTTCTGTATTTTAAAGCTTCATCATAATTATGATAATAGTCAATTGGAAAAACTCTTAAAACATTTTTTTATTAATAATGAAAAATTGAAAATTGTAATATTTTAAATAGAATCACGTGACTAAGAAACGCGCTACAATTGATCGTCAGGTTTGTGACGTCATAATGTTATAGGAATTTCATCGATTAAATGTCAAAGCACTGTAACAGCTGTGTGCTACAATGAGTAGAAATTAACATTGTGACGTCACACGCGCTCGGATTTATTCGGTAACGATCGCCGCGTTTTCTGTACTGAATTCAAAAATTAGTTTTTATTTTGAAATAACTACATAAATAACTTTTGAAATATTGCGACAAAATTAAATAAAAATAGTTTGTTATAAAACTTATATATGATCTTTCAATTTATCACAAAAAAAAACATTCAATACTCAATTGATGTCAGAAGCTTCATTCATTGAGTAATGGCTTTTTATACCAGACGCTATCAGCTACCATTATAACCTTTGACTACAATCACACTTGATGTCCAACTTGAAGAGGAAATGCGGTCGGCAAGCCTTGTCAAGAATAGGTTTAAACACATAAATCTATTGCCGTCGCGCTGTGCCCGTACAACCGAATAGAGCGCGAGAGAGAACTGTAGCCCATTCGAAAATAGACATCATTTCGTATTCCCCTGTTTCCTCTTCCAAAACTGGACCGATATAAATAATTGGTTGTATATATATTAAACAGTATCTCTTCTTCTTCTTTTTATTCAACGTCACTTGAAAATAATATTTTCTATATTCTTGTAATATTCAAATACAGCTCTAACAAGATGACGACTCACTTGTTAAAACTTCTTGTTTTGGCGTCGCAGAAACACTTGCCAGTGTCAATGTTTTTAATACTTTGTAGCGTTTTTAATCTTTAAACTGGACTAACAATATGGTGGCTACTTTGTTAGATATATATGGGGAGTTTTCGTGGCAACTCAAAATGCATGTTTCCAATTTATATATTTATAATCCACGTGTACACAAAAACCAAAATATATCACGCAAAATGCCACTAATATTACATAATATAGGGTTAAATAACCTAAGTAAATGCATAAAAATAAAAATGCCGCCAAAAACTCCCTTGTTAAAATTGTCCATGAAGTTTTTATGACAACTTAAAATGCATGTTTCCAGTTGTTATTTATAATCCACTTAACTTGTGCACTACAAACAAACTACTTTACGTAAAATTACATAATATAGGGCCAGATAACATAGTTTATGTATAAAAATAAAAAAAACATCACATGACAGGACAAGATCTCGACAATAACTCAAAACAGAAATTACCGTGAGGATACCTCATGCAGTCATTTTACAAATCAAAAATAAAAAGGGTCTTATACTAAAGTGTGGTTAGCAAAGGACTTGAAAAAAACCTAAGCTTATTACGTATTAGTATCGTGAATAAGCACCACCACTACAGTGCAGTACGTTAGTTACGTAAGTAGGTATGTAACTTAGGTAACATTTTGTCTATTTACAGCGATACAAAGAGATTAAATTATATACAGTACGCAGAAACACGGTTCACTTGAATTTAAAAACCTACAGGAATGTTAACGCCCGCTTACAATCGTGTTACTTGACCGAGATTTAAAAAACCTTAATTATACTAGTAAATAAATTAAGATACGCTTTCTCACCTTTATACAAATACTTGACAATTATAAAGTTTTTAGTGGTTGCATGCTTTCGTGGCAGAGTACCTTAAGCGCTCGCCCTCAAGCTCGGGTGAAGCTGTAAAAGCCGTTTGAGGCTTCAGGGCCCTTATGACTAACAGTATAGACAGTTAGAAAAAAAAAAGTTTTTAGTTTCTTTGCCACAGTAAATTCACAACGAAACTCGTCGACTTCTTGGTTATAATATAAAAGGCAATTATATAATATAATTTCGGAAGGAACCACCTGAAAAAATATATATGTTATAGGCAATGTATGAAATGCCGGTATTCTATAGAAAGCCTAAGAGTAGCCGGAAATGTATAAAATAAAGAGAATTATTAAATACATACTTTACCTAGACATTCTATAGAAAGACAAATGCTATTTAGACAAAGTATGAGAAAGGTCCTGATAAGGCGATCGTGCTCATCCGACTAGGTCTCTGAATAGTCGTTCTCGTAGTAGCGATCATGAGACCGTGACGCTCGCCGCTCTCTCGCAAGTCCAACGTAACTTACGTAACCTAACCGAGCAACGTCGGTTTTTTTTTTAAACAATGACTCTCTTATATTTTTTTCAGAATTAGTTCGTATTTTTGGGGAATGTACATTATTTATAACATATCCTAGGCATTCCATATAATGAACGTTACAAAATACCGACGATGCTCAGTTAGGTTAGGTTGGACTTGCAAATAGGTACTAGCGAGCGCCACAGTCTCAAACTTTGCCGGTTTCTCATTTGGAATTCTACATATAATATAATGCCTAGGAAATGTTATAAATGATTTGCATACCTCACTTAGAGATCCCGCCAAAAACTCTCACGTGATAAACGAAACGAGTTGTAGATATATTTCATACATTGCCGGCTAGCTTTCTATAGAATGCCGGGATTCTATACATTATACATATTATATAAGTTATCCTAACTTGGTAGTTGTATACTGTTTTTTTACAAATATATTTTTTATATTATTATATAAGAAAACAGTTTTATTACTTGCTTACCTAAAATAAAATTCGCTTCATGTATATTGAACGGGAATTTTAAGTACCTTTATTTTTTATTACGACGTGAACATTGTCATAAACAGAAGACCTTAGTTGTCGCGTAAGATAAATAATTATTTGAATTTAATATATTTATTTGCTATTTACTCTCCACTTTTGTAGGCCACGCATGTACATGGATATCACATGAATAATGGATATCCTAATTTTTCCTTTGCAAATGTACATTTAAAAAAAAACTTCCTTCTTATTGTTTAATAGCAACGTATACGTAATACATAATATAAAGCCAATGTCACGTGGATAGAATATTATTCTAATTTTCAGAGTTCAAACGAGGCTTTAAAAACATGGTAGCTTCTTTGTTCGATCTATACAGTGAGTTTTTATGGCAACTTAAAAATCAGGCTCGTAGTTATTATTTATAACTTATTAGTTATAATTGGCTTGAGCAAAATGACTAAATTATATCACGTAAAACGCCTACAATATTACACAATATAGGCCCAAATAACGTATCTTTTATGAATTCAAATAAAAACACAACATAATAGATTAAGTTCATGTCAAATATCCTTATAATTACTTTGTAAATATAAAGTGTTTTAATACATGTATGTTTTTTTATAGTTTTAGATTTTTGGCGTAATTGTAACAATCTCACCTGATGTTAAGTGACGAGTGGAAGACTGGCTCTCAAGTACAGCTGCCGGAACACACCTATTGGTGCTTGGCGACAGATTTTCAACTTGAGGGTGGTTGCTAGCCAGACGGGCATTAGATAGTGCCCTACCACCAAGCTATGGTTTTCTCAATATGTTTTCCTTCACCAAAAGCTCAGGCTCATTGCAAGGATTCGAACTCTCGTCAATCGACGCGAAGTCGTACACGCTATCACAGAGCCATCATTGCTTACCTATGTATAATATATTCATTTACTTCTTCTTCTTTTTCCTTACTTGGCAACTGGTCTTCTTTATTGAAGACCATTACTGCCATTATAGAGTGTATATAGTTTCCAGAGTTATGACGATTTCAGGATCCTGACAAGATGGTGGCTCCCTTGTTAGAACTTTCTATGGAGTTTTTGTGTCATCATTCATGATCCATGTTATTATTTCCAATCCACTTCATTTGTGCCTTCACCTGTATTACACAATATAGGGCCCAATAACACAAATTTATGGAAAAAAAAACTACATAACAGTTTGAGATCCCACCAAAAACTCATTTTCATTTATTTACTTACTTGAAATTTCTGTATACAGGCCAGTATTTTATATATATTATTAAAAATAAACGGGAACCCGGATATCGCAACTGCTAACTTAACATCACAACACAGAATGTCAGGTTAAGTAATGATTTAGCAATATTATAAACAACGGAGATTGCGAACGAACCTCTCTGCTGTCCTTGTAACAGATATAATGTGTTATGATTATCAACATATGGCTTACACAAGAGTCACAAGACTGGTTGTACTGCAGTCGTCAATAAACAGGAAGTTCATTCTGATATTTTATGAAAAATTAGATTAGATCGATAACACCGTCCACTTCATTCATAGTTATCTTCAAGTAGAAGGATTTTATTGCATATACTCGTAGAAGTACTGACGTAATAAAACATAATTTCTATTAAGACTCCCAGTACAGAAGGCGCACGGGAGCCGAGAGGCTCATATCAAAACGGATGCCGAATAGGTTTTTTGTAATTTCATTTGCCATAAATTATATTGCAGATAACAAAGACACAATGCTTTTTTAGTATATGCAAATTAACATAATGATTTCTGGGTAGATAATGAATATTTGAACCACAAAAACCGGTAAACAAATTATAAATTTTCTTTCATACAAAAAATATTATGTTATACATCCTATTTCATTAGACTTGTATATCGAATGTAAAGAAATTTATTTTAAATTTCATGTTGTATTTATTCTAGCGGAAGATTTCACAAGATGTAGACAAAGCGACGCCAGGCTGAACGATTGCCTCAAATCAGCAGTACCGGATGCTCTCAGAAGAATGAAAAATGGTAGCCAGCTTCTCTTTTTCCTTATTCAATCTTATTAAAACTTTCTTGTAATTCTGATGGAAAGCTTTAAATTGTCAATGTTTTTACGATTTCAGCAGTGACAAATCTGTAGTTTTTTATATTCTCAATAGATTTATGTATAACTTTTCCAAAGTGCACAATTATTTTCAAAGATTTACTTTACCGTCTCTTCTTCTGCATCATGACTAACTTTTGAATTTTGCTTACGATATTCCTTATCTAATAAGTTAAGCTCCTTAACTAAAGTTCCTTATCTAATAAGCGAGTTAGAATCTTTTTTGAGATACATATTATAAAAATATAAAAATGCTATATTTCACTTTTAAAGGAATCGCTTCACTCGCGATACCCCAGATGGAACCACTGCTCATCGCTGCAATTAACATCGACTCTGGCGCGGGCCCAGTCACTATCACACAGAATTACAAAAAGATTAAGCTTCATGGGCTCACGGATTCTGTTCTTACCACATACAAGTAAAACCATTAGTTTATACTATATTATTTACTGCCATCTAGCGGTGAGTAGAAGTCTAGTTTAAATTCTGTGCTAGTAAAACCATAAGTTTATGAACATCAATAAATTAAGTCAAAAGTCTACTTTACACTATGGTATGTATTTTCTTGCTAATTGTACGCAATTTATATGACCTTATATTATGAAAGTGGATGTGAATACTTATGGTATATATGGTACTTTACTATTACTTATGGTAATAATTATATATACAGGTGAATGACCGAGCTTTGCTTGCATTTTTATTTTTGGTAAAGTGTGTTTATTAGATATTATATTTAAATACGAATTATATACTGATGAAACGATGAAATATGAATAATATTTTTCGATCTCACCGACAGAATAATAACAAAATATGAACTGGTTAGTTGATTATTAAAAAAACGAATAAAACGACATTTTCTGAAAATGTATCCTAGCTAGATCGATTTATCGCCTCCGAAACCCCTGTATACTAAATTTCGTGAAAATCGTTGGAGCCGTTTCCGAGATTCAGATTATATATATACAAGAAATATATAAAATATATATTATAAAATTAACGAATCGTTAAAAGTTAACCAATTAAACTTTGTTATTCTTTCAGAGCTGACCTTAAACATTATCGACTCAAGACTGACTCACTCACTCCTAAAATGGAATTCATAGGAGATTACGTGATGAAAGGAAGAATATTAGTTTTACCTATACAAGGAAAAGGCATTGCTAATATAACAATGGGTAAAGGAACAATTAACTGTTTTTGCGCCATCTATTGTTGAATAGCGATACTAAATTTAAACTTCTTTTTCAGTGAATCTGGTTGTGAAACACGATTTAATCGGTGAACCAGTAGAACGTGACGGACAGACATACATGCATATCCGCGATTATAAAGTCAAGTTCATACCTCAAAGAGTCCTGTTGCATTTCTCAAATCTATTCAACGGAGATAAAAGACTCGGTGATCAAATGAATATGTAAGTTATATTATATTTATTTCAGATTGAAATGAAGTTTAAAATATAATTTCACTAAATACTGTGAATTTTATTAAATAATAAATATAACCATTACTGTATAATTTAAAATTTGTCCTGTGTCAATTTTAGTTTATTATAATAAAAATCAGCTCGTACCGGGTTCTTTCAAGTTATTTTCTCTCGTCGATCAAAATATGTTCCAGAAAAAATGAATATACTTCTTTAGATACCTATTATTGTCTAGAAAGCTTAAGAGTTTATATCCCTGAATGCGACAATTTCCAGAACTACCTGTCCAACCTTTTTTTTTTTTTTTTTTTTTTTTTTTTTTTTTTTTTTTTTTTCGAACTGACTACACTGTTAGCCTGAGGGGCCCTGGAGCCTTTACGGCTTTTACAGCTTTACCGGGCTTGGGGGCGAGCACTTAGGGCACTCAGCCACGAAAGCTAAGCAACAACATCCGAGGGCGCCAAAGTGGCCGGACCTCGGCTCGGACTGTTGCGCGTATGCAATTAAGTCGCGATCTGACTAATTCCCTATCCGTAATTCGATCTAAACTAACTATACATATATACATGTTTCTGCCCCCTGGGAGGAGGGAAGGAACATGTGTATGTGTATTTAGTGGTCTGAAATTTTTGTCTACTCTAACTAGGCAAAAAAAGAAAAAAAAAGGTCCCTTACAGAACCTATGTACCTATGTGTGTTGTGCATGTATGTATAATGCAGTGTCATGTATGGCTGTGAAAGCTAGTGATTGTAGAGTCACTTGTATCGCGCGAGCGGCTGCTTGTCTCAAGGGCTCCATGCCGATGGATCGGACCTAGGCTTGAGTTGCCGCAGAGGAGGGCGGTCGTGGCGGGTGTGCGGGAGCGAAGTTAACCGTACGTCCCCTGCGGAGGGAACGGTGGTTTCGCGGGCGTGGGCGCGAGCACGCATATGTTGCGGGAGCGGACGCGTAGTAATTATTAGCTTTCTCGATGTCGTCGTCGGGATCGACAAAGAGATTTCGAGGGCGGCGTTTATAACGTTTGGCAACGGGGATCGAGTTGTCTGGGACGTAGTTGACGGTGGATTTTACGAGTGGGTTGGGGTGATTCGAAGCGCTATCGAAGTATCTCCTGGTGAGATATTTCACATAGGCTTCTATCGAGGGAAGCCTCATGTCCCTGTGGAGGTCCATGTTCCTAACGAAGGCTGGAGGGTCAAGCAGGCGACGGAGAAACCGATTTTGGACTCTTTGCATGCGGACAAAGTTATGTTTGGACATATGTGCGAACGCTGCGCAGCTATATGTCAAGATCGGACGGACGCACATCTTGTATAGTGTAAGCTGTCCAACCTGAAAAAACCTCTTTTATTGAGAAAAGTTCGAGACTACGGTTCATGCTAACTCTAAGAGCGAAGTAATAATTTAATCTGGTGTAACCGCACGTCATATCTAGTAAAATAAAATTAATATTCCCGCTCTTACTAAGCACCTAAGCTTCCTCATGTAAGGGCCATATCGGATATTTTTATTTCATACTTATTTTGCCCATATCTTTATTTCCAGTCTTGAAAATAATTCAACAACACTAAATCTGTTGTAAACTGATTGTAAACGTTAGCTAACCTACCTACCACACCCACAATTCTTACCAACAATACCTACAATTTGCCAAGTCTTTTCGTAATTAGATGAATGGTTTAGGAATGCACAGGGTACTTAAATCAAACATTAATTTACATATATACAGATAATTCAATTATTTTTCTTTATTTCAGCTTCCTCAACGAGAACTCCGACTTAGTGTTCAACGAATTGAAAGACTCATACGAGAAAGCCTTGAGTTCTGTATTCCAAGACGTCACAAACAAAATATTTGACAAAGTACCGATGAACAAGATATTCCTTGAATAATAAATATATAATAGCTTTTATATCTGTACATAGATAAAAATGCGTTTTAAATTAAACAGTTTATTGGATTTTAAAGTTATAACGCTATAAAATCCAAATAACATATAATCGATTTAAAACAATTTAAATTCTTTAAGATACTATGGTTGTTTGTACAAAATTTTTGAGTAAAAGTAGAGGTATATAGAATTAATAAAAAATGTATTTATTGAACGTGCTTTAATTAGATATTATATATAATTTAGTTTTAAGTAAACGTTTTCACAAAATTCTAGTTTTAATTTCAACTCCTGTGTATCGTTATGAAGTTATTTCTCATCTTACATTTTAGACGTAAAGGGAATTTCCTAACGATTTGTAGGAACGAAACGGTATGGATTTTTTTCAAGAGTCCCTTAAAGCGACATCTATTATTAGGTAATTGAAACACCTTTAAAGCTATTATCGCCATCTTTTGTCATATAGTTGAACATTCAGTCTGGATATTTGTGAATGCGTGGAGCGTCCCCCGTACCTTGACGTCTAGGTCTTCTTTCATTTAGTTCGACATCTGGCACATCTTCATTATTTATGCGACGTGTGTTATTCATACATGCCGTCTTGCAGAAAGCTTCGTTTATTATAATAACTAAAAAGACATACGCATTTCATTCAGCTATTAGTTACTAGGTGGCAATATAAGCAATTTACGATAAATTAATTAAAGAGTTAACTATGTTTTATTACTATTGTTTTACATCGAGGTGAATAAATCAAATTTACTTCATGGTTCTACTAAAGATCATCTAGAGCGGGTATGGGCAACCTTTGACATGTTGAGGGCCAAAGTTTAGCGTGCAAATACGTTCGCGGGCCGCGTTTAAAAGTGCTTAGTGCATTTTAAAGTAGTGATAATATTTTTTGCGATAGATATTAGAGATGAAATAATATGACAATGTTTACGACAATTTATTATAGTACAATTTATTAAAATAACAAAATGAAATTTTTCAAAATAACTCGCGGGCCGGTAAAGCTCCGCTCTCGTGGACTACAGAAAGCCATCGGTAGAGCTCTTTTGTGGGTGATCCTTAGAAGATACATATATGCTATCGCTGATTTTTTTGTAGGTCTTTTTAAAATCTACAATTATGTAGAACATTAATTTGGTATATCTCGTATGGTTTACTTGGCGTAAGCCATTTAAGCACTCCAAATGCTTTTTTTTTAATACACCATTATTGTCACTGTTAATTTTGTATGTTACTTTATTTTACAAAACATATCCTAACCTGGCCAGATAACGTAGCTATGAATTAAAATAAAAAACTTGTAAATCGGATAAGTAGTTTCCGCGTGAAAATAAACACAAACGGACAAACAGAGAGCCGTTGAGTTTTATAGTATGTATAGATATAAATATTCACTAACGTATTCCCACAAGAAGAAAGTAGAAAACCAGACCAAGCAGGATGGCGTGCACTTCCATAACCAAACTTAATCTAAAATGTAATTAATAATTTATTAATTTAAGATCAATTTATATCATGATATTCACCGGTATCATAGTTGAGTCATCTAGAGTCAAATTAGTAAATTTATTTTTATAGTTAGGAGGTTTTCTATGAATATATAGATTTAGCGTTTGAGCACAATTTCACTTGATGTTAAGTGAAAATTTATTTGGTCAAAGATGGAAGACGCTAAGCCTTGAATATTTCGCGTTTTCTTTTTTACGTAAGTAATAAAATATACAGGAGTACAAGTAAGTTTCCTCCGTTTTTTAACACAAATTAAATATTTATTATAGAAGAACGGTAATATAAATTTATTTAAAATATTGCCCATCAATTGCAACCACTTTTTCCCATCTCTCAGGCAGCATTCGAATCCCACGTCTGAAGAACTCTTTGTCTTTTGAGGCTATCCACGAATCAACCCAATTTTTGGTATCCTCATAAGATGTGAACCGCTGCGCCGTCAGAGCATCTGCCATGGACCGGAACAGGTGATAATCGGACGGTGCAATGTCTGGTGAATACGGCGGGTGGGGTCACACTTCCCAATCAAGTGTTTCCAAGTACTTTTTCACGGGAGCCGCAACATGTGGACGAGCATTGTCATGCAGTAGAATAATTTTTTCGTGTCTAGAATAGTATTGAGGGCGTTTTTCCTTCAGAGCTCGGCTCAATCTCATCAATTGTGTTCGATAGAGGGCTCCAGTAATTGTTTCGCTCGGATTAAGCAACTCATAATACACTACACCTAGCTGATCCCACCAAATACACAGCATAAGTTTTTTTCCGTGAATATTCGGTTTTGCTGTTGATGTTGACGCGTGGCCAGGTAATCCCCATGATTTTCTTCTTTTTGGATTGTCATAATGTATCCACTTCTCATCACCAGTTACGATACGATGTAAAAACCCTTTTTTTATGTCTAGCTAGCAGCATTTCACTTAAGCATAATCGGCGTTCAATATCTCTCGGCTTTAATTCGTACGGAACCCAATTTCCTTGTTTATGAATCATTACTAATGATTTTAAACGATGTGAGACTGCTTGCTGAGTGACTTCTAATGTTAGAGCAAGTTCTTTTTGTGTTTGAGATGAATCTTCCTCCAATAATTCCTCCAATTCTGCATCCTCGTAAATTTTTGGCCTTACACTGCGATCTTTGTCTTCTACGTCGAAATCACAGTTTTTAAACTTTTGAAACCACTCTCGACACGTTCTCTCACTCAAAGCACCCTCACCATATGCTTCTACGAGCAATTGATGCGCCTCAGCAGCAGATTTCTTTAAATTAAAGAAGTAAACTAATATTTCCCGCAAATGACGCTTACTTGGCTCAAATTTTGACATTTTCAACTTATAAAAATTATATTTTACCAATATAAAATCAATGATATTAATAGGTTATGTTGTTCTTGAATGTCCAAACTATTTTTTAAGCCGGTTATCATCTGCGAAAGCTAACCGAAACTCCGTGCCGCGCCATCTACAATAAAACGGCGGAAACTTATTTGTACTACTAATACATAAATACAAAATGTTATACCACTACCACCACCACAAGTACCACCATGCTATCATTCTATCGAGATGTTTTCCTTCACCGAAAGCGAAGTATGTATGTGGAAAATCTGACAGCCACCCCATCTCACTTGTATGAAAGTTTGAAAATTTTCACATAGGATCCTTCATTTGATTTTTTTTGTACGGACAGTTTTTATTTTCGATTGTACCATGGTTTATAGATATATATATAAAAAAAATTGATGGTATTCGTAAAACTAATGTTTACTCTGACTCAATATTGTATAGAAAAGGTAAAGCTATAGAAAACCATTATAAATACTTATACCAAATATTTGTATTTGGTCTGAGTGCTGGACAATGAAAAAGGAGATTACATGTGGCAGAGATGCGAATGTTAAGATGGATGTGTGATGTAACTAGAGTAGATAATATTAGGAACGAGCATATCAGAGGAAGTACGAAAAAACACCAGTCATAAAGAAGTTTACGAGTAATAGGTTCGCGTAGTATGGGCGTGTCATGATGAGGGATGAAATTCTCGTTACCAGAAGAGTGAATGAAGAGTAGAATGAAACGTGTACAGGAAAATTAAAGAAGGTATGTAAAGGACAGCAGATAGAGTAGAATGGGAGAGAAAAACATGTTGTGCTGACCCTACTCATGTGGGATAAAGGCCTGTTCACACGTACACCCCTCATTAAACGAGTCATTATTAATAGACGTTCACATTTGTAAACCGAATCATGATATAATTAACGATTTGTGATAAATGACGATTCTTAGACGAGCAGATGATCACATTTATTTAAAAAACGACCAGTTAAAAACGTCCTTGAGACGATTAAATTCGTTTCGATTCATATTTCTAGGAGGTATTCGTGTTTTTTTTACGATTCATGAGCGTATCAATATTGTAATATAAGGCTATGTACTAATAAAAAATAAACGAATCGTCAAGGATCACGATCCGGCAAAAATAACGATAAGTCGATGTGTGAATAAGCCGTAAGTAAGTGTCTGAAGACGAGTATTGTATATGATTCTGGATAAAGTAGCAATAAGGATTTCCGAAAACTCACTTAGCATCTTCTGGTAGCTCTCACAAGACCCCTGATGGAGAGGAAAGCGGCGAACAATATGAGAAGAAAGAATGCGGTTTCCCAGAAATGAGTGACGAGAATTCTAGCACTCATAATAGAATAGAACTCGACCGGGAGTTCCTGATTTTTACATTGCGTGCCTTCTGTGATATTATACTGAAAATTAAATGACAGATGAATTTCAACTGAAGGTTTATTTATCGTAGAGTAATGTCAAGGAAAGACCAGGTTACAAATAATAGGTAAGTTAAGTGCAAGAAGGATTTAACGTCATTATTTTTTGAATTTTATAAATTTAGCGCCTGATCATAATATCACTGGAAGTTTAGTGAGGATTACGTCGAAAATGATAACACGCTAAGACTAAAGGGCCTGGTTCTCAATTGAAGCTGCCAGAATACGTCTATATGATTAGCGACAGTTACTTAACTTGAGGGTGGTAGCAAGTTGGACGAACTGAAAACATTCATTTTCTTAGTAGCACGGCAAATTGACGACATTGTTCCTAATGGTAAGAAAAGTGTAATCTGAAAAATGATTCTTGTTTATCAACTACACTAGCTGTGTCCCGCGGTTTCACTCGCGTATAATTAAAAGAAATCGCTGATTGATGATTTATAATAGACAATATTTTTATCGGGAGGTCAGGGTTATGCGTCACAACTCACACGGCTCGTTCACGCACCTACACATAAGTCATAGACCCGAGCCGAGTATTGAATTATTTTAATTTTACATTATCTCCCAAACTATGCGTCCAAATAACATGCTATAAAGGGCAAAGTTAATCTACATAAAATAGTCTTGATGATGAAGTAACTTTCTTTCGTAAGGATAAATAATATCAAAATCACAAAATGCTTTATTGTGGCTTATGTAGATAGGCATATGGTATTTTTGTTGAATATTGTATTTACTTATCACTAACCTTTACGCCAGCGCACGCAGATAAAGCAGTTAGGGTGTAATATTTCTCCCGACTTACTTAACAAAAATCAATATTTAAGGCTAGCTGAGAGATATAGCTTAATGCTAGATAGCCTATACTATTCCTCGTGAATCTGACTATCATGTACAAATCCAACTCGTAGTTTTAGAGATTTGCGTGTTTAAAACAAAAAAATCTTCTGCTTTTTAATTAGTATAGATTAGCTATACACCAATTTCACAAAAAAATTAAGTAGACAATTGTATATTATTATATAGTTTTTCAGAATATATTAAAGCAGTCAGTATAATAGAATAATAAGGAATTCGTTGAGAAAACGCGTGAAATTGCAAAACCATTTTCGCATGTCTGTCATAATTTAATAAAGAACGTCACTTTCCTCTTTCACCGTGTACACTCACGGTCACAATTTATTTTCATAATATTTTTTAACAGCAAAGTTTTTATATTTGTTTTATGTATTACATAAATATACCATCGTCTATCTTACAAAGATAGAAGAAAGAGAGAAGATATGAAGAAAGTCATACAAAAAGAATAGTTTCCTGGTCGCATTAAGCTTAAAATTTAAGCAAGTAGTTGTGATAGATTTTTAATTAGATGACATTCAGAAACTATAGAATAGTTTGAAACTAATGATAGTATTATCTAAATTTAATGACATTGCATTCTTTTGATTCTTATGCGTTTTAAATTTCATCATAGTTTTACAAGCTTATACAATGACAGAATACAAGATCATAGAATACCAGTTTACAATTAGAGTATCTAACTACTTTAGTGGCCTCACTAAGACACCAATGTCCGACGATACCATTAAACTATAAAAACTTACTCGTTACATTAAGAAACATCCTTAAAGTCATGCATCATGGTAAACGTTCTGAAGAATTGTTTGACCTTATCCCATTATCTAAATTCCACTATAGAATCACGCGATCTGGACTAATAGTGTTCCACGCGTGAAAAACCATTACAGAAGGCCGCCAAAATATAGACGACTGCCGATTAAATTTGTGTGACCGAAGATTTCCGTTGTTTGTGGACTGTACCGTACTTACCATAGTCATTAAACCGAGCTAGTGTTTAAAACCAAATCACAATAGGTACAACAGGGCGTTATGACCTTAACCGGTTTGCCGTCCAAACTCTTGAAACATAATTTAAAATAATGTATCTATAAGATTCCTTAGTAAAAATTAGTGTGAAATGAAAATCCCATTTTGATTTTGAATTGTTTTATTCAGTGTAATATAACATTGTTCTATGGCATAATTATTGGTAACGTTAAGTCAAAGATATAGCTTACAACTTAATTTCACTTAGCCTCTAACATAGGCCCGAATTACACTGTTAAATACGTTTAACAATTATTTTTATGTTAATATAGAAAAAATGCAATATTTTTCTTAGTTTTATGAGTTCGACTGTACTTTACACTTTTTAACAGTGTAACACAGGCCTTGAAACGTACCGATGTTGATGCAAAATTTTAGCAGTTAATAAAAGTCTCACTACGTATTTACCGAATAAGACGAAACGTTATATAATACAATATAATAAGATATAGTTATTCGACGGGCGACTGTACTGTTTGGAGAAGATAATTCTTATGAACCCTTTTATTGAGACTCAAGAACAACTCCCCTTCAACGCTTCCCAAATCAAACTCAGCGTCAAAAACCGCCACGACATGGAAAAGAAATGGATACCTTCTCTTAGTGACTTCGTTAATCATTTTAAATCAAAATAAAAGTTTTACATACTCCTTTGTCGACTTTTTTTTTTATATAACATATGTCACGGTACTAAACATAATCTGCCAGTGACAAACAACAATAAATATTATTCAGCTTTCTCAGGTATCAATACTATCAATAAAAATCGACTTGAGAAATTAATCCAATAAATACGTAGTGTTTCTTTTATATTTTGTTTCGCAGGTAGAGCATTACAATTCATAAAGTAGGTTCCAAAATAAATCTGATACTTGGTTACAGAAAATCCATTATAGTTTCAAAGACGTATAGGTACATTAAAAGTTAAAAAAGCATTATTTTTGATATTTTTCTTTTTTTTACATGGCAAGCCGCGACACACAACTTGAGTATAATAGTTGACGTCTGTCATTTTTGACAGCTGTCAAGTGAATTCTGAATAACATATACGCATATCTTATTTGACCTCCGCGAATTTCGTTAATTTTTGTTAAGTAAACCATAGGAATAACTTCTGTAGCATCAAAACTTGGTGGAAATCAGATCGTCCTGATGATCCCTTCAAGATTTTTAAGTAACGCGAGTTTCTCTTCTGTTGCCATCAAGCAAATGAGGAAGTGGGACGTTTAAAAATGCATTAGGTATACCTGTTCGTTTAATAATATTTTGGATAAAACGGATTTCCAATTTGTTTTAACAGCCTTAAAGTTCGGATTTCGATAAATTCTCAAATGTCAATCATCCGATACGACGGCTCACTTCAATCATTAATTTAATCTAAGCATTAAATTATCTATAAAAATGATGAAGTCAGCAATGGCTGTATAAACGGGAAATATTATAAGACGAGATTAGCTTGAAATACATTGACTTTAATAAGCAATATACGTATGCATATTCCGAATTATTTATTATACCTGTAAGGACAATAGCCAAAGCACATATGAAGTTCAATCGATGGTCAACTTTTCCATGCTGGTCTGGAATTATTATAGCAAAATCATTAGGTAACTACATTAATTTGAAAACAGGATAGAAACTAGTAAGTCAGCGTTTTTCTCCATACTCATGGATCCACCGATCTAGCCTAATAGTATTCAATACGAAAGAAATATACTCCTATGGTTTGCATTGAACATGGCGTAATATAAAACTTCTGTATTACACTAGACGCGATATCCATACTTATAAAATGATCAGAAAGTCACACTTGTCTAAAACTTATAATAGTCAATTCCACTTTCAGAAAGACTATTTGTATATCACTACGCAAAAAAAATGCACAGACATCGTATATTCATCTCTCTTACTCGTTATTTGAAATATGTTAGTGCGAGCGGTGACAGTAACAATCCTTTTGACACCTGCACGCACACACACTTCAGATGAATCCTTCGAGAGTATGACAAAGTTTGAATTCCAAATTGCTGGTGAAGGTATTCGTTGGTATAAATTGCTATTCTTGAAGTTGAAACTGTATCACTAACTACTCGTATGAGACTGACGTTGCATGTTTCAAACGATCAGTCTGTCCCAAATCAACGTCGCGGATTTATTTAATATTCCCGGATATAATGTAATTGTAAATAATTTATTAATGGACGTTCTTTTATTTTTTTTTCATTTATTTACATTTAAATATACGTGAAAAAATATTTTATCACTTCTATTATAATTTTCTATGAAAATAATGAGGTATGATCATGGATGTTCTTTTGTGTTTTTGTCGCTAATTTACTAAAGGTACCTACTGTCGTTTAAAACATTATTGTGAATTTTATGAAATTTATATCCGAAATAAAATGCTACAATATTTTTTTTGTTAATAATCTCTACCAAATTCTCACAACCTATATAAAATGAGATTACAAGTCAAAAGAATAAAATTATATAATATAACATTGCTAATACTCCCGGCTTTAATTCAGTATGGAATGATTTTGTTGTTAAAAATGCACTTGTTGCTTGTTTTTTTTTCTTTTTTTTTATTTTTATATTTATCATCAATTCATAAATAAACGCCGGGTTCTAATGAATATAAAAAATTAAAATTACCTTAAAATAATTAAAAGTATTCATGTCAACTCGTTCGTACGAATTTAAACTTAGGTACAATTTTTTTATTAAATTCCATAATTTAATAATAATAAGTATGTTAATATATAGGCCTTTAACATTTCCAAGTGGAATGCATTCTTTCCAAATCAAGTGTTTTTAATTTTTGCCTTTGAAATAATAAATAAAACTAATGCAATCCACTTAAAAATTTATAAAAATAAAAATCTTAACTAATATAATTGTGAATTCGCATCTTAATTGTTTTATACTTAATATTAAGTAAATGACGTAACTTAACATTTTAACTTAGCACCAACTTCATAACTTGTTGCTTCTTACCATAGAAGAAATACAGAATGTTTCTTCAGTCATAATAAATCTCCTGCAACCATATAACTTATGGGAACAAATTGATCCAATTATAAGGGATGTGCTATTTACTCTGCTCCCTAGAGATTCTCGAGTAACCATCGCGCTTACCGATGGGAGGTGGGTAGAATTACACTTTTTTTTATTCTGACTTATCTTTTCAGTTTACTTGGTTTTCCATTAGCAACTACTTCAATCCAGAGACGCTATTATGCATAAATTTGGACAACGACATACGTTTTTAAACTTGTTCAAATTTAGTTAGGCCAACTTGTTTAGAGTCTTAGATGGATTCAAAAATATTTTGGCCAACTTGATTTAAAGTTTAGTGGATACAAAAATAATTAGGCCAACTTGTTTAAAATCCTAGATGGATTGAAAAATATTTAGGCCAACTTAACCAACATCTTACTTTCGTTCGATTAATATTCACACCAGCTTCCGTTCATAATGTATTTTTATTATGTTACAACATTCTGTACGTTCTTCTAATATCATATAAATTTTGAAGAAAGAGAATGTGAACAAAATAAACAGTGCATCGATAAGTTTAGATAAGATTATAACATTACATCTCTATGGTGTTAGTACGAGTACAGATTACTAACTTAACGTATTGTTAATGCTACAGGCTATATTAGACAGTTAATAAGGAAAAAAATTCATTGTAAATGGAACTGCAATAATTTTTACATAAAAATAATAACCTTTTTATAAATAATGCAGTTTCTATAGGGGGTTTTCGTGGATTTTTACCGAAATAAATTAACACGTATGAAACAAATTTTAGGATTTTTTATATTAATGATGATTCAAGGCTTAGTTAGATGGAATCGAAACCTATAAACCCCGGTTCTTGTTTAATGTTGAATACTTTCAAATGCCTAATTTAAAAAAAAGCAGTGTTAAAACTAAACAATGTTCACTTGTTCCTTTTAAATATTTTATAGCAGAATTTTAACACTTTTTGCAAGCGTTCAGTGTCATAGATTATTTACGATGATGATGTTATCATATCTATTGACAATAGACACATATATTATCTCGCTTGAATAAAAGTTTTCAAGCAAGGTGTTAAAGCAGGAGCGATCAAATTCTACTAAACAATAATTTTAAGAAAAACATTTCAAATGTTTAAAATGATCGCTCCTTAATAAAGATATGTCGGGATCATAGCATTGTATTCAACGATATACGTCAAAATTGCTAAAAACCATCTAAGATTTACAAAGATATGCTAGCGATATATATTTTATCCGATCACTTCAATTTTCTGAAGAATCGGCTTATTTTAGTACTCTTCTGTCACCCAAAAACACAATTTAAAATAACCGAACCTTATCACACTAACCTCATCTATCGACTCAATCGATTACAAACAATTGTAAAAAGTCTTTCATACAAACCAACGCCAACCAGTATAAAACTTGAACAATCACTTCGCGATTATGCGACAACAAATTATTCGAAACAATCCTACGATACAACCGAAATTTATCACTCTTGAAGTATCAGTCCTTGGAATTATCCTTTATCCTCATCGTCCTCAAAACCTTGTCATTGGAACTGTGACGTAGAAGTGGACCTTCGGCAACCGATGGAAACAGGAGCCGGTATTCTAGAAGGCCCGTTCCTCTGGTCTTTCCTTGGTGAAGACAACTGCCTGGTACTCATTGACCTCTCTAACTTTCCATCAGACATAACCCAAGCTGAAGTAAAATCAGCGTAATCTGAGTCTTTGGAACTGGTTCTCGATAAGGAATCGTCACCTTTAGAGTAAGTTCTGATAATCTCCTTCATTTTCTCTAGAACGGCCGTATCGTCTTTGGCCGTCTCTGCAGATTTCAGGATCTGTTCTAATAGAGGACTCAACTGTTTCTGATTTGGGAGAGATCTGAGCGTTCCGCTGCTGGCTCGCAGTGGTGAATTCCTCTTGAATGGCTCTGATGAAGCAGCCTTGGGTGTTGCCTTAGGTGATTTATTTGGATTATCAAAAGTATCAGCTCCAATTGCAGGCCTCGCCTTAGTTTTACTTTGGTTTGGGCCAGTTCTACCAGACCAAGTATTTCGAGATGTAGGTGGAAGCTTAGGTGCTAATTTTGGGGACGTCTGAACAGAGTTTGTTGTGTGCTTGGGACTTGGAGTATTACCTCTACTCGGTGTACGATTTCTGACAGGAGAGTTTGGTATCCTGCTAGCTTGACGACTCCTTATAGTCTTTGAAGGAGACTCGGACATTTCTCTGGAAACTCTGAGGCTTTTGCTGGGCGAGTCGTTGCATTCTGTTACGATTATGCGTTCAGGGCTGCCACGGTTGAACTTGTCGTCGACGGAGCTTGTCTTTCGGCTTCCGTAAAAGGTTTCCGAAAAGTCAGTCTTCCGGAGACCGGTGCTGACGCTAACGTAATCGTCTCTGTCATTTTTGTCCATGTGACATCCATCGTCGTGTTCGAGACGCTCTGAAACCAGAAAAAAATTGGTGAGAGAACTGTTAAAAAAAAAGAATTTTAATTTATTTACAGATAGATAGTAAATTTGCAATTAGAGGAGGAGATTTTTTTACATCCACTGACTTAAGATTCTGAACTCTGAACTGAACATCGTGCCAAGTTCTCCACTATCCAGTGGAGCTAAGTAAATTTGCGGGTAATCAAGATCAGTTATAATCATGAAGTTAAATTTTCTACTCCCTAATAAATAGAAAACAAAAGGTGGTATCATACTCTAGTCCTTTAGAATGGAAGAATATAAAAAAAATTCAACGGAGTAATCATTGAAACCGACTAAATGTAGAATGGAAACAATTGAAAATTACAGAAATAAAATTTGGGAACTAACTTCCGCTCAAGTCTTTGTAAGAGGAATGAAAGCTTTATTGACAGTACGACAACTCTTGAAGTTATAGACTTAAAAATTGGTACTGTAATAATGTTTTCGTATAAAATAAAGATCGATTTAAAAAGTGAATGTGGTTTAATCTCAGTTCAGACAAACACTTGACCCAGTAGCAGGCTAGTATTATTTCATTAATGAGTCTAACATAAAATATTTCTTCTCGCTCCATAAAAACCTAAACATGCTGATTAATCAAATAGAATCGATCTTTACCGTATCCGTTAGTAATATAATGACCAGATCGTAGTTCTCGATTTTAATTATCTACCATATTTGGTAGCAAAGGCATGCGGTTATCACTCGCGACCATAAATGTTCATTGCTTGTTTATAGTAACTTCCTGTTCCGCAATACAATGGCTAAACTTGCCTATGAGTATTTAATTATTGTGAACGGTTTAGATGTAAGTCTTGAAGGATGCAAATTTGTCGAGAGTGACATATCTTGATTAGATTAACAGTGGTGTTTGAGTTGAAAACAGATGACTGCAGTGTTGTAACTACTCAACATCAGATCGACTCCATAACCATCCATTATGTGTATGTAAAGGAAAATACAGTAAATTATGATATACTTTTAATACGGGTCTAGAACGAGTCTTAGTTTTTTAATTACTCGGCTATAATGTGTACAAAGCGCGATAGTTTTCCCCGAGTGAAGCATGGTTTAATCACTATGCCAACCTATAAAGTAGTGCTGATTTCAAGCGCGGATAAATAATATAATCATTCTGGCGAGCTAGAATACATAAAATAAAAAAGACTAATGGTCTATGGACTTTTTAATCGACTAAAATTTAAACGTTAGGTATACACATACAAGTTTAGTTAATGTTAATGAAGAAAATAACTTTAGATCCAACCAACCTGTGCTAACTGAAATTAGAAAGACAAATTAAGAAAACATATAGTTTTAAAATTAATTGAATGAAAGACGATAGTTTATAACTATAGTATACCGAGTTAGGTTTTATTTTCCTTTGCAAGACACCGAACGAAGTTTGGTCGTCCAAATTTTTATACTTAATTAAAATACGAAAATAATTATTAAGAAGTAGGTATATATGTATATCTAAACAATTAGTTTGAGAACTCGATGCAAATATAGTTCGCTCCATAGTCTCTACATACACGGGTTTTGGTCGCGGCAAGGACTCTATTGTCTGCGCGTGCGCAAACGATGACGTCCGCGTGTCGACGACCGGACCTGAATTATTAACGCGAAATCGCTCTTAGCAATAAATATGTTAATTCTGGTATATCGGTAAGTTGCTAGCGATTGCATATAAACCAAATTATCTAGATTTTTAAACGATCACAGACTACAAAAAAAGGATACCTTGTACTTTTCCTCTGAAGAAATCTTTGGTCAATATAAAAATCAAAATTACTGTATTCATCAACTTAAACCTTAAGAAGGTACTTATTTTAAAAAACTACTACCAGTTTGGACAAATATCCCAGTCAATTTAGTCAGCAGTAGTAAAAGTTTGCGGGTCTATAAGTGTGATTATAAAAAAAAATTTTTTGGCTGCCCAATAATTTTGACAAGTTGTGAGTGAAATTGGCGCCGGGAGTTTTTGGCGGGACCTCAAACTGTCATATAGTTGTTCATAAATTTGTGTTGTTTGAGCCTATATTTTGATGGCATTTTGCATAATAAAGCTTTTTATTCTGCAAAAGTAAAGTGGTTTGCCACAAAAACTTCCTAAATAGTTCCAAAAAGGCAGCCACCATCTTGTTAGAATACTTAAATCATCATAGTATTGAACACTCTATATTCACTTAATAATCGCAGTAATGGTCTTCAACAAAGTGGACTAATTGTCAAGTTAGGACGAAGAAGACGCCGACACAATTATCTTCTCATATGTAGCGCATTTTTCAAAATTGGTACATTTACTAATTTGAATTTTGTAATAACAATGTCGAATGACGCTGAAAACTGAAGCGCTTTCTCTTAGTATCACCATATAATGAGGAAAAATAGAACAAAGTTTTCACAGTCGAAATCTCCAATACGTTGTTGGTTGGTATGCTGACCAATTTATGTTTTCCTTCGAGAAGAGTTGTATGGCAAGTTGTGAAACATTTGCAACTAGTGTTACGTTTTATACGAGCTAATTAAAAATATTGTTCTTTTTAGCTTTTAATCTGTCTCTATCGTACGTACCAGGAGTACTCCTAACAGAAACAAGATGGACTTAAAATAGTTCGTACAGAAAACGAAACCTTTACTTGTCTGAAAGCGAATGAACACGATAATTCTGGATATGAGTTCAATAATTTTATAAATACTTGTATCATTCTGATAAATTCAAAATTTGCAATTCCAATTTACTGTATAAATAGTGGTGTGTAATTTTTTTTATTAAATCCGTAAAGAAACAAAGACATTGTACCAGTGTTAGTGAACTTTTATAACGAATTCAATATCATACAGTAATATTAAAAAGCTCAAGAAATTGTTTGTTTGTTTGTGTGACTGCGCTAATCTCTGGAACTATCTGTCAAATTAGAAAACTTATTTTTGACTGTTATAGTCTATTATTGAGGAAGTTTATAAGACTATATAACTTCACGCTACATAAATAAGGAGCGGAGCAGTAACCATGAAAGTCAAGTAATCTGGCAAACTGTATACAAGTTCGGGAAGTGAGAAGTACGATAGGCTACACGGGTGCGTTGTCGGCGGCGCGTTGGAGAATTGGTCGAATAAATTTAACACGAGTGAAACTGTGGGGCGCAAATAGTATTCAATCATCGTGTACATTCGCAAAGTGTACATTCCCACATCGTGAGCGCATCGCAATGAAGACGAAACGCATCGGAATGCACAAACAGTCAGATGATATGCATCACTTTATACATATTATATTTGTCCCGCGGCTCCGCTCGCGTAGACTACAGAATGCAGTCAGTCGAGCGCATGCGTGAATAGTGCTGCTACCGTTCTCACAGATCACCGGCCAGGTATTTTAAAGACAAAGATCTTATTGTGTGTTCTCCTTATGAGACAGAAATAATCGCTATCTCTAACTTTTTTGCAGATATTTTTAAGATCAACAATTAAGTAGTACATTAATTTGATATATCTCTTATGGTTTACTCAGCGTAAGTCATTTAAGCGCCCCAAAAGCGTTTTCTTTCCAAACTGATTCACTATTATCGTCACTGCTTATTTCGTATGTTACTTTATCTTACAAAATATATCCTATGATTTCGCCATATAACATAGCTATGTTTTGAAAAAAAAAAACATGTAAATCGGATAAGTGGTTTTCGCGTCAAAAGAACATAATCGATCAGATGAACAGAGAGACGTTGAGTTTTATAATATGAATAGATATATACATAAAGATGATAACATATTACGTTACGTAACTTCGAAACTATTTATAATATATAATAACAGACCATTGGAATGTCGTTCCAACGTCCATTGTCAAGAATGTGAAGATTGACGTTATGTATCAGCGAATTATTCCGAATTCACGTCAATAATGGAATTGAATAATTAAATAGTTATATTTATTTGGACGTTTACTTTCCGTAATAGCGCCATCTAGTACAGCAACACAGAACTAAAGGTCTAAATTTATTACTTATTTATTACTTACTAGCTGTGCCCGCGGCTTGCACGCATTTATGATAAAATAGGTAATTGTTTTCGTTTCATGTTTAATTTTTCGGAACCCTAATTATTTTTTAAAAATAAAAGTAGCCTAAGTTATTCCTTATAATATCAGCTATCTGCCAGTCAAAGTCCCGTCAAAATCGGTTCAACCGTTTCGAAGATTACCCGGAACAAACAGACAGACAGAAAAATATTATAAAAATGGGTTTTTTGCTATAGGTACCGTGTATACTTTCATATGCATTTAGTAGAAAGCGGTTATTTTCACATTACAAACAGACACTTCGATTTGATTACATGTATAATAGATATATCACAAAATCTGAAAATAAGTACACGTTTGGACAGAACAACAGTTTATTAATAAAGATTGATTATTAATACATAGAACTACAGTGTTTATCTTAATATCACCCGATGTTAAATAAAGCTGTGACTGAAAATATCACGCAATTAAATGGAGGTCGGTAACAAGAAAATGCCAATTTAATATGGTTTAATTAAAATATTTTCTTTCATCTAAAACTAAGGATCACTTCAGTAGTCGACAATATATCGGTAATTGCGGTACCAAAACTATATACATGTAAATATGTCACCTCTTACTCGTTGATGTGAGCAAAGCTTTGTTCCTGGATAACTAATTTATTTTTGACTAGTTGTGCCCGCGGATCCGCCTGCATAGACTACTGAATGCCGATAGTCGAGCGCACGCGCAAATCGTGCTGCCTACGCTACCAAACACGGCGATCTCCCGCTAGTAGGTAATTTTACAGGCAAAAATGCTTATTGTGGGTGATCCTTGAAAGATAGATATATGCTATCGCTAATTATTTGTAGGTCTTTTTAAGATCTATATCTTATGGTGTACTCAGCGTAAACCATTTAAGCGCCCCAAGAGCGTCTTTTTTCCGAATTGATTCACCATTATCTTCACTGTTTATTTCGTTCATTACTTTATCTTACAAAATATATCCTATAACTCGAACATGTAGCTATGAACTAGGAGAAAAAACCATGTTAAACGGTTAAGTTGTTTTCGCGTGAGAAGAACATAAAAAGACAGACAGAGTAACGTTGAGTTTTATAATCTGTATAGATTCATTGAGTGTCATAATCTAATAACCGCCTGTGAGTATCACAACGGTCTCCATGTTAAAATGTATTAACGTAACAAGTGTCTATTTCGACAACAGTTTGTCTCAATATGTGCTGGATGTCCGCTGTGCAATCCGTACTAACAATACTTTCGTCGAACGTGGCCCAATATATCACCGGAAGCGTTTAACAATATATACATTTAAATACGAATTCAGCTTATTTAAAAGCTATTCAATGTAGCATAATCAATGTATATTTTAAGCTTGAGAATAAGCGAGTAATAATCACCCAAATTGTAAATTTCTCTCAGCTCATTTGTTATCAAAACGATGGTAACGTTATTATATTCACAATCGAGTACCTACGTATTGTTCACATTTAAGGAATTTATGTTCTTTCTCAATAAATAAAAACACACTTAATTACTGCAATACATATACGAGTACTTGATTAGCAAGGTTCTTCCGCGAAGTACCAAAAAGTGTCCTAAAAAAATCTTTCGTTTTTCCGGCACGAGAATGCAATCTTGCTCTTTTTATAATATCTTTGAACCGCACACAAAATCAGAACATAATCGTATAACTGTGATATTTTATTACGAAGTTGAAAACAATTGTTCTCATTAAATAAAACTTCTTAAGTACCTCTAGATATATTTATATAGTTAGTCTAGTTTGAGTCTTGAGCTTGAATAAAAATGCATATAGCGTATTAATTGAAATAAAAGTCCGACTAATATATGTAAAAAAAACGGTACTTCTATGCTTATTATAGCGTATTCCTACTTTACAATTAATCAATGTGCATTTTTGCAATGAGAAAGAACACTTAAAATTACAATTATGTGAACACGAATAATTATATTGAAGTCATCAAACAATATCAAACAGATCATTGTCATCAAACAGATCATTAAACAATAAACACACATGATTGGATAATTTTAATTTTACTCTAAATAAAAAATACCTTAGAGTACAGGCTACTTTCATAAATTACTACACATATTTAGTTATCTCTCGCAGAAAAAATAAAATATGTACTTATACGACGAGAAGTACGGATTCATTAATACGAACAAATTCAATTTTCTGTTTCTTAATTACCACACTTACTTTAATATTTTAAAATTGAAAAATGTAAATTACCGCAGACCTAGTATAACTCAAACTCTAAAATCTAAGTATAAATAAAACTTAGTCGATTATATCTAACCGGAAGTTTTATGCGGAAAACTGACGTTTTTACAAATCCACAATTAATATTAATATTTTGCTTATTAAATGAAAAAAAAAACAGTAATTCTTGCTACAGCTTATGCTTGAAGGCAACGATAGTTAAATATTTTCGCAACGCCGGCGAGAATGGTATGCGACGGCAAATTACGTCCAACACAAAGTGACTTACCGTTAAATTGCTGTTGTCAATATACCTACTTGATTGATAACTAGAATGCGTTACTCAATTCATTACTCTAATACATTACTGTATGTTTCATTAATAAACTATTCGAAATTAATTTCGATTCAAGGTTTTGCTTTTACAAGTAAAAATGCCACAGTTACTTGAAATTTATTTCGAACTTTCTTGCGATAAATGTCCAAAGTAGTAAAGTAGGGAGAAATAACTACATGATAATTAGGCATTTGAGTGAACTTTACGAAGCATTCAATCAATAGTACATCCATTAGTTTCACACGTGTTCAATTTAATCTTTGCTCTCTATCGTGCCACCGCCCTTGTTAGAACACACATACTAGCTTACCAGACTGCTTAACATTTATGGTTACTGATCCACTCCTTAAAATAGTAGCGCGAAGTTATATAACTATAACCTTCCTCAATAAATCTGTCTGGTAATTTCAAAGATTATTCCGTTCAAACAAACAAAATAATATCAAAGCTTTATAATATTACTACAGATTAATTCGAAATCAGATTGATGACACGATTTTGACTTTCATTTTTATTAAATTTGTTTCTGTTCAAGATTGATAAAACGACTGTACGTCATCAGATGATAAGTGATGTCAAAGAACAGCGGTTATTGCCGAAAGAGCTGTCGTAAACCCACAACATAGCGACTTGATAGCTATCCCAAAACATTATGCAAGGTAGCAAGTCACAATGGCAGGTTTTCACTTTTCACCATGTGTATTGTGGTTGCATTCGAGTTAATTACAAGTAGTCTGCCATCCAGCTCAAACTCATTACACCTTAATACGTGAATAAAAAATAAGACGTGTAAAATAACTTACCACTATATTCAGCGTCTTCAATCGAGTTCTGACTGTGAATGGAGTATCTGTTTAAAGTCTTCGTAGATGGAGAACCCTGGGTAGATCCTGCGACCACGCCTAAGCTCCTGTATCCTTCATCGGACACCTCAGAACCATTGTCAGAGGCACTCTCTGTGGCTGGTGCTGGGGAAACAGGCCGTGGACTCTTATTCCTCAAGCCAAGTGGTGTTGGAATCAGATGGTTGGACGTAACTATCTTTGTTCTTCTATCGGGCGAGGAAGACTTTCGTCCAGGGCTGATAGATCGAGGCGCAAGATGTTTTCTACTCGGTGAATGTGCACGGTCTTCACCTAGATATGGAAGACTTGTCGGTTCCAATCTATTGGAGTGATGGTTCTCGTAAGCCTCGAAAGTCTTCTGTTCCGGCTTGGTGTAAGGTAGGGACGTCGGGCCTGGGTCAGGACGCTCATAGGTGACTGTAGCACCGGCTAAGTCGGCTTTTGGTCTAGCCAGACGAGCAGAGAGAGAAGTGCGGTGCTGAGCGCGACATCTGCAGGGATCGTGCTTGTCCAAGTAGTGGGCAAGGGTGTCCCAGCCACCACCAACGCGTACCATCACATGAGAGCGAAGGATCTGTGAAGGAAAACTTTAGTTATTTACCTTATAAGAATACAAAAGAAACACATTACAAAATCAATAGGAATATAAATTTAAATAAATAAAGAATACTGATGGGATACTAAGCGCGTCTGACACTTTAAAAAAATTCTAGTCTCTTATAAAGAACACGATTACTATTTATGCGATACGATTTATGTATTGTGCATATATGATACATAATTATAATTAAATAAGGATTTCTGACAAAACCGGGATATGAAGTAATAGAGATAAAACATTAATTGGTCCTCCTTTGCCACTGGTTGCTTGCTACGCTCGCTTGCTCGGCTTACTCGTCGTGCCTACATTTCTATTAGTATCTAACTCATCAATTAGGGTGCTATATTTTTATATTACCTAATAATATATTTATATATTATAAAACTCAGCGTCTCTCTGTCTGACTATCCGTTTATGTTATTTTCACGCAAAGACCACTCATCCCATTTACATATTGTTTATTTTAATTCATAACTATTTTACCTTGTCGGGTTATATATATATATATATATATATATATATTATAAGATAAAATAACATATGAAATAAACAGTGGCGATAACGGTTAATCAATTAGAAAAAAAGACGCATTTGGGGCGCTTAAATAGCTTACGCTCAGTAAACCATGCGAGATATATCAAACTAATGTTCTACATAATTGTAGATTTTATAAAGACCTATAAAAAGTCAGCAATAGCATAAACAGGATATATATTATAAGATAAAATAACATATGAAATAAACAGTGGCGATAACGGTTAATCAATTTGAAAAAAAGACGCATTTGGGGCGCTTAAATAGCTTACGCTCAGTAAACCATGCGAGATATATCAAACTAATGTTCTACATAATTGTAGATTTTATAAAGACCTATAAAAAGTCAGCAATAGCATAAACAGGATACGATAGGATCACCCACAATGAGCATTTTTGTCTTCCGTTTTTTGAGCGGGAGCAACACGATGCGCGCGTGAGCTAGACCGACGGCCATGCGAGCGGAGCCGCGGGCACAACTAGTAATTATATAAACCTGTATCTTTGGCAAAACCCTGATATCTGAATGATAAAGCGTATAAGTAAAAACACTGATAGAAAATGTTTGTCATTTTAATAAAAATTTATATTCATTTCGAAAGAAGATTCATTAAACTGTTCCCATCTCATCTTTACTAAACTGTATTCTTAAGTACAATAAAAATGTATACAAATAATATAAAAATAGATACTGGCATTTTTAAAAAGGCAACAAGCAATTTTGCGCAAGTTTCTTTAAGGCCTCAACGTGCTGTGTCCATTAAAGTTCATCTATGATTCACGCACCAGCTGTTCCATCTTTGGGCAAATCATATTGGCTTTGTGAAGGAAATGCTAGTTCCGACCTTACAAAAACCGATTATGGTTCAACGTTGCTACTTTTGAGACTCCTATAGGGACACGGTTCTAATGATGCTGGTAACATAATATCAAGTTAAGTAAGATCTCCGTTGCTTAACAGATGCTAGACGGAGGCGGGTCAAGTTAGTGTGAACAAATGTCCATTCGTTCGCTCCATATGCAGGGGGCGAGGTTAAAATCGCAAGCCGAGGCCGCCTATTGTGCGAGATCTTCAGAATAATAGCGGCGCGTTATTGGCGATTATTGATTAGGAAATGCCTATCTGGATTGCCATATTAGTTTTATAACTAGTTAGAAAACGCAACTCAGTTACTTTGTTAGGAATTAAGTAGAAATACAGATCCCGTCTCGCAAGGTTCGGTAATATCTCTAACACTGTTTTTGTTGCATATCAATGATTTGCTATCCATTGACGACATTCATTGATACGCAGATGACAGCACTGGAGACGAAGTTTACACGGGCCGTAAAAACATCCCTCGTTCCGTTGTGGAAGAAAGTCGCGAACAACTTATGTCTTAAATTGAGAATAAATAATCCAGACTTTCCGTTAGGGGGCGGGATAATTTAGTCAAATTGAACCTCACCAAGACACAAGTTTGCGCGTTCACCGCTAAGAAAACTCCATTTACTGTGGACCCACAATTCCAGGATACAACTCTAACCATCACAAAGAGTATTGAAATCCTGGAAGTCGACATCTCCAGTGACGTTCCGTTCCGTAGTCATTTAGAAGACAAGGTGAAGCTGGCGTCCAAACAGCTCGGTGTGTTGAATAGAGCAAAGCGGTACTTCACCCCGGCGCAAAGACTGCTGCTATACAAATCGCAAGTCCGACCCCATATGGATTACTGCTGTCATCTCTGGGCGGAAGCACCTGGATACCAGTTTGACCTATTTAAGTATTGAACCATTGAAGTATTGAACCTTTAAGTCTAAGGAAAGATTTTGCCTTCTTGTGCGTGTTTTACCACTTGTATTATGGGATGTGTTCTGAGGAATTATTCGATATGATTCCAACGGCTACCTTCCACCACTCGCCATAGACAGCGAGTTCATCCTCACACTTTCGAACTTAATAGTCGCGGACAGTTCGGTTTCAGAAGAGTTTTCTTCCGCGAACGCTTCGAATGTGGAATAAGCTTCCTGCTGAGGTTTTCCCAGGGGACTACTGTATGAGGTTCATCAAAAGAGGAGTTAATAGGTTTTTAAAAGGTTGGCAATGCGCTTCTGATGCTTCTGGTGTTGCAAGCCTCCATAAGCCGCTTACCATCAAGCGGGCCGTATGCTAGTTTCCCACCATCGTGGTATAAAAAAAAGTATTCACCACAAAATTAATAGGTAATGTATTTTTTTTTTACTTTTGTCTTTTCGTTCCGTTTTGTATAGACATGAATACATGAAGATTCAAGTCAATGTCGCTATTATAACTTCAATTTTAAAGATGTGTACGTACTATAGTAATGGTTTTTTTTCAAATTTTACTACTGTAGTAATGTGGAGTGAAGATGGAGATGTAAAATTATATTAAAATTCCAAACGTCTGATGATAGAGATATGGAAAATAATGAGTTAATACGTAAAAGTGATAGAGACGTCACTGTGCCAGTTTTATCACGCTTTGTGATCCGCAGTTCCAGAATGAAAAACATAAAATGAATAAATCTTATCTGATTAGTTTGATCTACATGAGCTGTGACATTCATCACAGGGCACACGCGCGCCATCTGTACTGCGCTATCATTCTTGTTAAACAATGCAATTACTGGCCAGTTACACTACATTCGGTATTCTTTGATAAAATACTAATATTAATAAATACTAATAAATAATATTGGAAATTAATGAATCAAAAGGAGTCCACTATGGGATGAAAATTCATATCAACGTAACATGATTCTTAACGTCAGAAACATAAAAATTGATAGACTTAAATAGTTCCAGTTTTTGCATATTTTGGTATGTGATTTTGGAAAATTATCATTTTTTTAATATTAGCACGGTAAAGTGACTGCACTATGCCTGACGGTAAGCACAGTAGAAACCAAAAACAACGGTGACCAAAGACAGATCGGCAATCCATCGACGGTAGCAACCGTCATGTCGACTTGTAAGCCTCTCCCAAACTACGTAAAACCAAAATGGAGTCACTGTGTCGGGTTTATCACATGTGGATGGTGATCAGCCCAGTCATGTAATATATAATCAATATGTAATATTAATATTTTAATTTTAACATTATACCCTCAAAACGTAATGGTATATAGCCTATATCATTTCTCGAATGCAGTCCTATATTCATCTGAAATTTGTATTTAAATGAGTCCAGTGATACACATAATTACTAATACTCATAATTCTCCTCCCCTTATCCCACTTTATTTGGGGTCAGCGCAACATGTATTTTTCTTCCATACTTTACTCTATTATTCGTCATCTCGGTAGTCACTCCCTTTCTAACCATATCATCATTCACACAGTCCATCCATCGTTTCTTTGGTGTTCCCATACTCTTATAGCTATCGACATTCATACCTAAAACCCTCCTCACGACATTTTCCTCATTCCTTCGTATCACGTGCCCATACCATGACAACAGATTTCCACACAATTACTAATACTAAAATATTATAATACTAAAATTTACGACTTTATATAATAACAATAACAACAATAATAATATATATTAGATACAGAATTGACCTTTACGAACGTTAGTTATGTTTACAACCGTGTGCAAAACAGTCGTTTCGTCTCAGCTCCTAATTTGCACACAGCGTGTGTTTCTAGTCCACGTGGGGGACATACCTACATCGCCCACGCGGCGCTTACACAGTACAAATACATCAAAATTAATCCCATTAAATCGTTCATCCTTACTATCATAAGCATCAAAGGAATTTTGTATTATCAGGGGCGTATTGAAACAATGATGGATCAAATCGAAGACGACTCAGTCGAGTATGGGGAGCAACCGCCCAGAGTATGGGTAAGCGTAAACTGAAGAAGTGCTGACTGACTTCTTCTTCTTTTCATAAGTATTTTTTAAAGTTACAGGAGAACCTGATCTTTAGTCACAGATCAGTACATAGGTACTTTATGAAATGTACATAAACTTACAACTTAAAAAATCTTAAAAGTCCTTCCATTTTTGCATTAATTTCCTAATATCTGTACAGCAACTAAAATAAAGACTGATCGCGAAGAAAAAGGAGAAGCAATACTGAATGAAGCATGTGAAGAATTGCGATACTGGCAGAAAAACAATAACAGAAGTCTGGATTTAGAGTTTCCGGCTACATCGATAGATTCTGGTCACCATCTAGATCTGATGTAGTTCTTACCAAGACAAATCCAACAAGTCCAAACTTAAAGAGGCTATCTTGTTTGGCTTGGCTCCTGAAAGATGTTGATTTGGAACCCGATGTATCACGATGCAACTCAAGTAAAATACAGGATTTGTTACACAGCAACTCCTAATGATCATTTCCCATCAAGAAGTTCCATTGTCGGTCTTTCGACTCCATCTTCAGACTAATGAGAACAAAACAAACGCGATTAAACGTGACTATCTTTGATGTTTCCATCAGGGAGTTCCAGTGGCGATGGTCTGGTTTCATTATGGGTCCATTGTCATCATATATAATGGAAAGTACTCATACCAAAAAAAACAAACAAGCCCAAATTCGACTGTTCTACCGTTTACCAAAAGGATGTTCCAATCCGGGGTCCATCATCAAATCAGCTCCCTAGATAGTTCCATTATATTGCATTGTCATAGAAGTAACTTAAGTATGCCAAATTTCATCCCAATCGGATTTCAGCAAGTGTTTGAAAAATGTTTTGCAAATTTTGAATGTACACATACGAACATAAGAACATTGAAAGTTAAATAAAAGCTTGTAAAAATACAAGTGTTACTATTTGTAAAAAAAAAACAATTTGAAGACATTGTCAATGGAGTTTAAAATATTTCTAGAGAAGGCAATGTTGCAACGATCTATGCATACATTATTATTCCCTTACGTTACGCCTTCACTTAGTTCGAATCATAATATGAATCTAATCTTTCGGCGAGTGAAAAAAAACATAATCTTATCATGGCATGATGGTACGAGTAGCATGGTGGTAGGGTATATTATAGACTTTTATGTTGATTAAAACAAGTACATATTTTTACACACATGGCAACAGGAGGAGTGTTTAAAAGAAAATATGGCAAGAGTTTTAGTTCCATTTGCCTTATATCGATGCACGAGTATGTGTCAACAATTTTAACAAATTATCTGCATTATAGTAGATATATAAAAATTTTACTTTAAAAAAAACTAACTATGTAAAAACTTTTATATTTATTTAACGCAAGACTGTATATTTTCAAATCTGACCATTGGCTAATAATCTAAAACAAAAAAGTATGACTAATTCATTATCTTTAATTAATTCATAACCTTGAGGTTCGTGTTTTTGACCTGAAATTACCGAGCTGATTATGTCCAAGGCTTTGGGTTCGTTGGATTCAATTTCCAGATTTATACAGAAACGAACCTGTCTTATTACAGGGTCAAGGTCCTTTCTGAGGATAGGCATGGGTGAACAAGAATATTAAAAAATGTTAGCGAGTTTAACTCTAAAATCTTTTTCATCGCTACAAATTTACGTTCTGGCTGATAGCTATAGTAGACTGTGTTTTATCGTTAATTTTTACATTGTAATTAATCCGTAAGGAGCTGTGGGCGATTGCTAGTATATTATAAATGCGAAAGTATATTGTTTACTTGAGTGTATGTCCTTCAATTACGCTTAAACGGGTAGACAGATTCTAATAAACTTTTAAAGTTAGTTAGAAAACTTTTTAACTTTACCCCAAATGATTTTTAGGCCACTTTAAGCTTTGGAATTAATACAATTCATATATATTATTACATTACATTACATACATCACATAAGGAGAATCATACTATTAGCGCTTTTTTTTTTTTTTTTTCGAACTGACTACACTGTTAGCCTGAGGGGCCCTGGAGCCTTTACGGCTTTTACAGCTTTACCGGGCTTGGGGGCGAGCGCTTAGGGCACTCAGCCACGAAAGCTTTGCAACAACATCCGAGAGTGCCAAAGTGGCCGAACCTCGGCTCGGACTGTTGCGCGTATGCAATTAAGTCGCGATCTGGCTAATTCCCTATCATTTCATCTAAACTAACTATACATATATAGACGCGAAGTCATACACGCTACCACTGAGCCATCATTGCATTGTACTTGAGACATGCAGATATGATCGAAGAAATTAAATTTCAGTAGTTTTTATAATTCAAATTGAATTGAATATTGGTTGACGATGAAGGAATCATTGACTTATTACTCTTTTTAAATCAATGAAAGGAATACATAACGAGAATACATATAAAGCTAAGCAACAACATCCGAGGGTGCCAAAATGGCCGAACCATTTAGCCAACTATTATCGCGCTTTGTAAAGACTTCAAGATACTCATAAAAACAATAATTTTATGACTCTATATCGTTTTAAAGTAACGATACTGCACCAGTTATGGATGAAATGTAAATTTCAAAATAATATAGGAACTAGCTGTACCCGCGGCTCTGCTCAAATGAATGCCGTCGGTCGAGCGCACGTGCGAATCATGCTGTCCCCGCTCAAAAGACGAAAGCCAAAAATGCTTATTATGGGTGATCCTTAGAAGATAGATATATGCTATCGTAGACATTTTTGTAGGTCTTTTTAAGGTCGAAAATTATGTCATATATTAATTAGATATATCTCTTATGGTTTACAAAGCGTAAGCTATTTAAGCGGTCCAAATGTGTCTTTTTCCGAATTGATTCACCATTATCTTCACTACTTATTTCGCATGTTACTTTATCAACATATATCTTACAGCATAGCTATGAATTAAAATATAAAACATGTAAATTGGATAAGTGGTTTTCGCGTGAAAAAAAAAACATAAACGGACAGACAGAGACGGTATAGATAATCCTATGTAGCAATATACGAGTATTGGGTGAATTGAATAAATATGTTATTTTTAAGTCATTCAAATGTCTGTAACGCGTAATTAACATTGAAGAATTTTAATGTAATTCGAAGTATGTGTGTCCGTTTGAAATGGTGACAATGGCATGAAACCACATCAGTTCTACATAATATTCTTATTTGAATATCTAGTAAAACAATGTATTGTAGCCGACGGTAACTACTCAGAGTAAAAAAAAGTAATGTAGGGTGTAGGACGCAACGATTATGCCCGACTGGTCCGGGAACACCATGCACAGAAACCCGTCACAGTGAAGACACGGAAGAGACTACCATCATAATCTTAATAGAAATGACTATAACACTTACCCTAACGAAAATCAGCATCCTGGTGTCGCCGATCCTGTACTTCCCTTCGGAAACCCTCACCATTGGGAACTGAGTCGGACAGGAACACCTTTCCACTAAATCCCTCACTCTCTCATCAAGACTTCTCAAGTCATTAGTCACTAATTGTGGCTGGGGTCCTGAGGGTACGAGTCCCAGTGCGTTATCATCAGGACGTAGCTCCTCACCGGCCAACTCTCGCTCTATCTGCTTCTCCATCTGCACTAATAGTGGAGCAGGCATACCGAGCACTGCGCCCTTTCTAGCAACTTCTAGAAGGCATAATACGACGTGCTTCTCGTTTTTGCGAAGACATAAATCGTCAGTTTCGAAGAGGAGACATTCCAGAATACCGAGAGCTTTGCGGCACCAGTCAATGAAGTTGGATAAGTTGTCTCTTGCGAAAAATGTTCCAGCTTTAGCGGCCGGCAGCATGTTGACAGGTGGTCGGGTACGAAGCGCCTTCGCTAGGGTCAGGGCGTCTTCGGATTCTGAATGCGTCGAGTCAAGGATGTGTCTGGCGGATTCGCGTACTGCATTAGCGTGCTGGAACAAAATACATTTCGGTTAGTTAAGTTGTGCATTATTTTTATTTAATAGGTAAGCCCTTCATACATTATTGACAAGAAAGGTTAAATCACAGAAATATTTATAGAAAAAAACATAGACAATTCTCAAATTTTTAATCAGTGCGATCCATGGATTTAATTAATAAATCTGTAATTCAGTAATTATTTTCGAAATTTCCCGTTAAACAAACTTGAGGGACACTGATCACGAATATGCTATTAAAAAAAAAACTGTCTGTGTGTGGATTTTAACTCAAAAACGGCTTAACGGTTTGTAATGAAATTTTGTACACAGGAAGCTTATGCAATTGATTGAATGGTAGGCTATTTGAATTTTCAATAATACTTTTAGAAAACGTACAAATAAAATATTTTTTTCTCAATTAATTTGGACACAATTTTGTACACTGGAAATATAAGTCATTTGATAGTTGACAGGCTATAGGAATTGTCAATAATTCTTTTAGGAATAGTGAAAAAAAAGAATTACAAAAATAATAGTATTAATTCTCAACCGATTTTGTAAAAATTTTGTACATGGGATATGCATATGTGTTTGCTAAACATACGTTATAAAATATACAATAATACATTTAGAAATCGTTTTTGATGATAATTATACACAGGAATTACGTATCATTCATCATTAGACGGACTATAAAAATTGTCATTGATATGTCTAAAAATAAATTAGTTACGGAAGGACAATAATTACTGCACAATAGACGCGTGCGAACCTAGACTATGAATTTTTTTCTATAACTAATCTATGGACGAATCTTTAAAACTGTACAAAACATAACTTAAGAGTTTTTTTGGCGGCGTCTTAATCTGTAAATGTAAATTAACTCTTTATTTTGCAATATTAGTGGCATTTAGGATAATAAAATTTTGTTATTATGTACAAGTGGAGAAAATTAAAATAATGACAAGGAACATTGCCACAAAAACTACCTGAAAAGTTCTAGCAGGGGTGCTATTTCTTTGCTAGATTGTTGTTTGCACGTTTAAGATTATTAAAATATTCTATGTTTGTCGTAATTTCCGCAATACACATCTCTAAATAAGCGGAAGAAGAATTTTTTTTGAGCTGACTATACTTGTATCTTTAACGACCTTGAAGCTATTAGAGACTTTGACAGCTTCACCGGGCTTGGAGTTGAGCGCGGTAGGCACTCAGCCGCGAAAAGAACACAACATGTCTTATCGTAGTAAAGACGTTTTATTTAACAAAACGAATTGTAGTTGTTAATACATAAGATAAATTATTAAAATATTAAAAGATATAATATGATTCAGTAGAAACGAACAGTAAAACATATAATCAACGTTGAAGACAAATTACCATCTCAAAGTGTTTGATAAACAATCATTGATAATTATAATAGTTGTTAGAATCGAGCCATAACACTTTGCCAATTATTTAAATGTATATAGATAATTGATGTCGTTTAATCAAACGTGCTAACTAACAGATCTTATAGATTTTTTTTTAAATATCTAGATATATCACTTTTTTATTTTAACTATATAAATATATTTTTTATATAATATCATTTATTTAATAAAGACAGCGTCAACAGTACACAAATTACAATTATTCATTAATGTTTATAGTAAAACTAATTCAGCTAATGGAATCTATTACAGGCACTACTACCGTTAAGCCAATATCAAATAATAGTAACCAACATTACTGCATAATACGAAATATAATTAATAATAATAATAATACATCAGGACTGTTACTCAATTGTATGAAATGTGTATGGAATATTAACAAATATAAAATAAGTCAAATTAATATACATTATAAGATTTAATAAATGTAATTAAAGAACTGTTTTTAATACAAATAAAAAAAAAAAACAGGCATAAGGGAGAAACTGGTTGCTTGATTTTACAAATTTCGTTCCACTAGATTGAATTTAATAAAATGACAATATAATTAAATAAACGTATATAATATGTGGCCTCATGCTACTTTAAGTGAGAATACGTTCATAGGTTAATTATTTAAGTAAGATAATAAATATCTTGCATTTGCAACCTATTGCATTCAACCACAAAAAAACGGAATTTTTCACTGATAGATTGCTCCACCCCTTTCGAAGCTGGAACAGCTAGTGTACTATGCAAACCACACACTTCGAACCGGAACATAGTTGTGGCCGTTTTGATACCGCTATCGAACTTTGTACAGACAATACCACTCCATGCACTGTTTACTAAGGCAAGTAAAAATTGTTAAGTTTATTCTGTATTATATTTCATATAAATATGCAGATATTCCGTTTTGCCTTGCGACAAATATGTAATAACAACACTAATCAATACTAAGTGTAATAACCACTAATCTTATATGTTTATTATACCCATTTATCACATCGTAAGTTCACGTAATTGCATATTGAAGGCTAAAGATTGCACCTAAAGTGATCGGATCGTTTTGTTTGGTAATTCGCAAATTTATGACAGCGATTATCGCGTCTAGTTCGCTGTCAGAATGCTTTCTATTTAATGTTCTTTATTTATTTATCGTTTTACAATCTAGTGTTTGAACACAGCCAATTAAGTGACGGTATAATCTAAGATGGCAGGCAGAACTACACTCTCCAGGCGCTAGTGTGTTTTGTATAAGCAAGTATGACGGACGTCGAGTTTGTGTCGGCTATAATGTTTGGATTTACCTACTTTTATTACAAAAAGAAACAATATGCGACAAGTAAAAATAAAAGGATAGGGAAAATTCGGTAACGAAGGTGATGAACGTTATAAATACCCGGAACAGTTTTTTCTTTCATATATTTATCGATTATTTCTGTAGCGCAAGCGATACTTAACTTCGCTTTTTTTCGATCTATATACACTATTAGCGACAAGGGTCATGAAGCCACAGACGGTTTTTACAGCTTCACCGGGTTGGGGCTTAACTACGCACAAACGTTGTGCATTGCCTTTGATTAAGCTTCCTTTGATTGTGCATCAAAAACCGACGTGGCTCGAAACGACGGCAAGTCAAGCTAAACGTTTGCTATCCAAGCCAAACGCTGTATATCTACATGTATAAATTTATAGATGCTTGTTAAGGTTTGGCAAGTTTGGGACCCGGCTTGAAGACAACTACCTACACTCGAGTAAAGGACAAGTCTAGACGGAGCAAACGTGTGAGGTACGAGAGGTACGGCCGCGAGCCCAAGCTGCCATATATTCGCTTGGGACAACCTGCTGCGAGGCATTTTATTACGTTAATTATTTCGTTATTTTCATTCGCAATTACTGGGACCTCACTAGCATTCAATTTACAAGATCTTTACGAAAAACCTTTTATGGGAACTAATTAAACAAATTGTACCGAAGAAGTAGTTTTTTTTCCTTTTTCATAAAAAATTTTATTTCAACTTTTATACCCACGAAGACAATTAAAATCGCTGTGCATTGAAATTGACGGGGAAAATGTGTACTTGAAACTGACAATATATGAACAACAGTAATAATCTGTGGAATACTCACTTTATTCCATAAGTTGATAATTTTTCTTCACATTACCTTCGATTACTACTTGTGGTTTTTGAACCCTTCATTAAATTAAATAAAAATAAAATAGATGAAGTATCAAAACACGATAAAGGTGAATGCTTGTACTAATGTACGCGCGTTAGATGTCATACTTTTTTGAATAGTCCCAACTGACAATTCATGTCATGTAACGCATAACATCAAGTGCGACTATCTTCACCACAATAAAAACAAGAAGTATAGAAACCAACTTCACGGTGTAGGCATTGTGTTACAATGTGCGCGCGCATTGTAAATTCAATCCCATTTGTTTACAATATACATACAAAACAGTCCCCAGTGAAGCAAATCCAATTCTGCATAATAAAGCAGTCATAGCCGGCACACGCATTCGTACAACTTACCATCAGCCTTATTCCCTTCATTTCCATCCATTACAGGCCTTCCCAATGATTTTAATCATCGGGTACCCTTAAAAATTACATGTTCACCGAACTTTATAATTCGTTCGAAATCGCTTGAATTACCTCTGCTTATATGTCATTAAATCGGCTGTGATCGGGTAATACCTTGAGTAAATATTGGTTTAATAATTGTTAAGGGGAAACAGGTTGTACCTATTGGCCCTTATATAACCCTTAAGACTCTTGATGACCTCATTGTAATATTTGTGGACAACTGAAAACTAGATGGAGATTTCACTAAAGGTAAGGATACTGTGGTACACTCAAACGTGATACTGGAAACAGATTTTTATTAAATTTCCATTGGTGGTCTGCGAGTTGAATCCAGAACTAATTTTAATGAAAACCGGGCAGGAAATTGCCATGGAATTCACAGGATTGAAATAATTATACACTTAACTTAGCGCTTAAGTCCGGTGATATTATCATGAATCAATTATCAGCGCTATCAGCTCTTTCAAGTGAGATTGAGGTCAATTACCATTTCGCATCTAATTAAACTTTGATAAGATTTAAATAAAATCACCCACGTGAAATTAACTTGCGACACATCACGACGTAAGGATCGATATTGCGAAATAGATTCCGATTATTCGATTGTTTCAAATCGATCGTGACTGTCGGATTACGATTATTAGGGTCAAGGTATTCCAACTACCTACGTTGCGAATTAAAAATATCAGAGGCGGTCTCTTAGCTGTCAAGTGTCATGAGCTTCTAGAATGGATGGTTATGATCAGCTAATTTAAAAACCATGAAGTTAATATTTATGATCCGGTTTGCTGTTACGAATACAAATTGTAAACCTAAAAAACCTAGTCTAATAGACTTGGAATTAATTTATATTTTCAAGAGAGATGGAAAATTATATCTTTTGCATCCAGCAGCCTATGAAGTAGACACCGCGGTGCGATTTATGCCACAGATTTAATTTTAGGAGAAATGATAATAATATACTGGCTGATCCCAAAACGGGACAAAACAAAAGGGAGTCATTATCATAGATTTATCACGATATGCGTGGTGGGCGTCCAATCTCTCCGTTTATTTACTGGATATAAAAACTGGCTGATTACGGAACGCGACACGTCTAAGCGTGCCTCAATGGCAGGTGTTACGTTTTCCTTGATTTTGCATTTATCATCATTAAGTCATCTTCTTTTCGACATTGTTTATAAAAAAAAAAAACATCTTGTAAATATTCCACTACTGGGCAAGAGCTTTTATTTCATGGAAAACACGAGTTCAATCACCACGCCCAATTCAAAAGATATTATTGGTTTTAAACTTTTTTTTATACTACAAAGGTGGTAAATAACGGCCTCCCTGATCGTAAGTGGCTACCGTAGCCCATGAGACACTTGTAATACCATAGGTATCACTAGCGCATTGTCGACCTTGAACCCCCTTACCCCAAAGAGCTCTGGAAACCCAACTCACCACGGGAACACCACACATGGTTATTTAGCTGCGATCTTCTGTAGGGTGGAGGTATTCCACCAATCGGGCTGCCCCATGTAGAGAGAAATCTCCAAAGAAATATCTTCGAGAAATCTACAAAGTTTATTTTACCATGTTACATGAATTCCGAAAATATCATTGGTACATCATATCGAGCCACAAGTTTGGGTAGATCGGATAAAACTTCAACTGATTTTAATCTTTGGATAATCGTGGTTTAATATTAGCCACTGTTAGCATGTCAATAATGGAAGAGTTGTATAATTGTAGTTAAACTAACAGCCATTAAGGAACGCCAGTGGGTACAAAGTTTCATTAACTTCGCAAATATTAAATGCCGATAATATTCAGTCGTAATATTGATTTCAATAGTCTACAACTCAATTTTAATTATATTGCATTACGTATTTTACGAGAGCTGTCAATCGTCTCGTACCGTTGCACTTGACTTTAAGTTCGACAACCGGCCGTAAACCGGAAAGGTGCGCGTGCACATGAGGACAGTTCAAGGTCACGTGATTCGATCCACATTCGCACTGCCGGTTACACTTTCATTCTGAGCGGACAGTGGATACGCATTCCGTGAAATCTTTACAAGAATTTTCATCACTCATTGTAATTTATTGTCAATATAATATAATATCTATGCAGTTTTTTTATTTAAATTACTAACTCATTCATAACACGAAAAATTGCTATCTAAAATAGCACCACTGCTCACGACTTACGATATATGTTTCCGCGCTCAGTCTTTTTCTCAAAATTAATGCCAGATAACTACACCAACCTGCATTTATCCATTGTAATCGTACATAATAAGGTCACATCGTTACTTAATATCAGCTGAGATTTGGTAAAAGGCTATACCTACGTAGTCTTCTCCATCAGACAGTTTTTTGCATATTATCAACAAACAATAATTTCTTCTACACCGACAGTCTCAGTTTTGATTGACCACTGTGGTCTTAATTTTATGAGTCTTATTTCTCCTTTATTTTTGTGATCCGGTCGCTTCACTATATTTATTTCTACTATGTTGTTAATTGGTTAAAAATACATTTCCTTATCTACTGCTAAATTTCTCAATAGAATTTGAGAAGCAATATGACCAGTGATTACGATAAAGTCGTATGGAGGTCTAACAATATAGTAAAAGGTTATCAATAGAATGTTGAGATCTCCCAAACTGAACCTTCCGCATCATTTATCTTATAACAAGTAGCGACAACAGACCTATTCAATTGAAATTAACCATTTATCATTCGGGTTAGATAGAAGATAATAACGTCACTTCCCAAGCTTCCAGTCCATTGTTTTAAGACAACTGAAAAGACGGACAGTCGGAAGCAATATAAGTAATAGATTGAATGATTTAACATTGTACATTTAACAACAAAGATCGGTATGTTGCGGCTACTTTGCTTGTCAAAACAACATAAGAGTTCTGTTTTAATGACACTTTCGGAATTCAATGCTGATATAGATCTTTCTAATAGACTTACAAAAAAGAGGGTATCAGTTCGACAAGTATGTATTTAAGATTATTGGAACTGCAATATATTCACATATGATGATCTATTAGGGCTTCCAAATAAATTTATAGAAAAATTATAGATGTATGTATGTATATTTTTCCACTAATTTCTCCGAAACTATTAGTCGGATTATGACTTAAATTTACTTCAACTTAGGGAACAGTGTCATTTCAGTGGAATCAAAATCGGTTCAGTACTTATCAAGATATGAAATAATACAAGAAAGTGTAACGACCTGTAAAAGGAAAACATCTCTTAACCTTAGTCAAATTCTAGTGCATGTAAGAATAAGAAAAGTAACAAAAAATCTCTAAATATTTATAAAAAATAGCTATTACTACTTATTACAAAAACCATACGAGTTATAACTAAAAATATCTATAAATGCTCACAGCGAAATCTTTAAATATTTACAACAAAACTATTAAGTACTAATTATAAACAAATATTTCAGTTTTTACTTTGAACTGAAAATTACGAAATAAAAAAGGAATTAAAAAAAACGAGCTCTACAATAAATTACATCAAAATTATGAAATAATATTTTTATATTATAAACACGAAACTAACCAAAAAAAAAAGTAGGGACGAAACAAATTAGGGGTCTATAACTTTTTTTGTTTTGTTAGAGTCAAGTGTCGTGGTTCCCTACCAGCTAAATGGTTGTTTTTTTTAGTTGTAGTTAGTAGTAGTTTATCGTTGTGGCTACAATTTCACCTGATCCTAAGTGACTAAGCCTAGTGGAAGACTGGCTCTCAAGTCCAGCTAGTGGTACTTGGTGACATATTTTCTACTTGAGCGTGGTAGCTATCCAGGCGGGCATTGGAAAAAGCCCTACCACTATGCTATGGTTTACTCACGATGTTTTCCTTCACCAAAAGCTCAAGCTATTTTTGCTTTAATATGTGATAACTATCTTTACTTTCTTTTTTTACAATTTCTACTAACAACTACAAACATTACATCTATAAAAGATGTCATAAATTATTATTTTTGTAATTAAACGTTAACCAATCACCATGTAGATAAAATTATTAAAAGAGATACACTAAGAAATCTCGTTATGGTCAATCTGCTTCAGAGTTCCATTAATCATTAACTTATCCTAAAGTTTCACCACTGTACTGTACTCTAATTGTACATCCATCATATACGGAGTCCTCTTAGGCTACTTACAACACAAGGTCCTAAAGAACTAGGAAACAAAGATAACATAATTAAAAAATCTGATTTGTCAGGGTAAGGTTATGAGACGCAACTACATGAATCACATAAAGGCCTCTTGCGTAGTAGAGAACTTGGTAAATCCAAGGCAATGTCACGATTGTCCACCTACTTATATGGGCATATCTCGGTATGACAAGGTGGCTGCGATACAAATCATAATATTTATTATATATATGTCCACAATATTAACACATAATTTTTAATTAAAATTATATCCTGTTTCCTAGAATTGGAATTCCAAGCTTGATTTCGAAGTTGTAAAGTATGAAATGACAATGGAATATGTGAAGTCTGCGTAGCTTGATACCTTAACAGCGTTCCATGGTCACACTGTCTTTAAAACCTGATACTTTAAAGTCAATCAAAAACTATATTGGACCCGCAACTTCTATTTATTTCTTTTGTACTACTTAAGTAGGATCGGCACATCATGTTTTCTTTCTTTATAGCTTAGTGCGTTATGACCTGTCGCCTGCCTGACGTCACTCCTCCTTAGAATCTCCTTGTTCGTGTGTAGGCCTTTAAGGCCTCATATTAAAAGTGAAGTGAATATACAAATTCTTTATACTATAATGAGATTTTGGTACTGTATTTATTTTATTTATATTGTACCTCCAACATCAATGTCTTAAATTTGAAAGAAGTTTTGACATTGATGCTACAAACAGCCCTTGCACAGATTCTTGCAACCTTATATCACTTTCTATCATAATCAAATAATCATCATTTAGCAAAAATATTTACAGATATTAGTAGTTTAGCGCACGTACTGTTACATGGTAACAGGTCTACAGCATCTTAGGCAAAACATAAATTTAAGGCTCATAGATTTAACAAAATATTATATTACACATCAATGTCACGGGCGGACATCACGTGTGGGATTATAATATATTCTTGTTTTGATCTGAATCCAATCTCGTCGTTATTGACGTAGGCGTGGGTGTACCAAAATTAGAGATCAGCTTGTTCATTCCACACGTAAAATCTGACCCTATGCTTGGCATCACCTTAACTTATTTTGAAAATGAAGGTTTTAATATTCAAAATTTCGTCCGATATATTACACAATCCCTATAAAATATTTCATACATTGAAAAATAAATAGCCTAATATTTTTTTAATGATATAAATTCCACGTAATTTTATGTATTCACTGCAGACTATGATATAGCTATTTATACTTAACCTCAAAAAATATCGTTTAGGACTAAATATTAAATTTAAACACTTCTTATGCCAGTGCATGTTCTTTGATGTTTCTAAAAATATTCCTATTGAAATTGAATACATCCACCAATAAATGAAACTATATTGAATCTACAGAAATTAAATCCCGAACTAATTGAAAAATATCTAAACATGCTATAAGAACCAATTTTGACAAAAAAAAAAAACAATCAAATTTTTATCCATTCTTTTCAGTGGATAAACCAATTGTTGTTATACTTTTGGCTAAAAGGTGATGTTTCAAAACCCATGTTAAAATAATTAGCATTTCAAAGAGTGAATGCTCTTTGCATGATTTTCCTTCCAAGAACTGCTGATTACAGTGTCCCTGCTGGTTTCATTGTTTTGTGGCTGCAGTTTGGTTACTATTCGACAATTCTACTGGGCAAGGTGCAACACGTTCGCCTACTTGCTAATACTATTAAGACATTACCCGTTAAACGCGTCCCAAAGTCTTACAAAAATATACTTGTCTTAATTTTAATTATTTTCTCAACGCAAACATTTTCTATTATTTTGCAATGTGTTGCATTTATGTTTGGTTCTTCATTTGCCTTTTCTTCTTTTGCTTGCCTTTGCCTTTTCCTTTGCCTTCCCATCATCTGAAGTTTATCGATCAGCTCCATTTATCTTGTATTTACTTTTATTCGATATAGTTGGTTCTGAGCCATTTAGAATGAATTTCTTTGGCACTTTATATTCAATTATTTTTCTCTTTTAGTGTGCTATACATATCAAATTGATTTTTGGTTGTTATGCTTTAATTCAGATAAATTATTTGCATGTGGCGATTTAAACTATGATCTTCCAGTTGTTGTGTAGGGATTGGTTAGTAAGACATATCGACAGAAAGCACGAAGGCAAAGGATTGCGGGGAACTGTACGTGTGTAATGGACCTATCAGATTAAGTCTGCTTTAAGCAGTTTGGGTGAACTAGACTAACAGCTGATCGAGGAAGGTGGCGACATATCATGAGGCAAAAGTCAAAAGGCACAGACAATATTTCATGATCATAACCACTCTTTGAAGAATCTGTTAAGAGTGAAACGATAGAAATGAAGAAGATACATGATGGATGACATGATACACTTGAGGATTCGTTTCAAATATGCTTCATGCATCTGTGCCAACTACTACTTACAAACTAGAACACGGAAGCTTTACGGTAAGTTGCACTTCCGTAATTGAATTTTACACAGGTTCTGTCTTCTTTGACAATATTTTGTGTTATGTGCAATCGGTCTTTTACTAAACAGTTTCTCATATAATAAATCTGAAGAGTTTTTTGGTTGATTGTTTGTTTAAACGTGCTAACCTCTGGAACTACCAGCCAAGTACAAAATTTTTGTAAATGATAGCCAGATTCACGAGGTTCGACAGAGGGAGAGAGAGTCACGAGTTATAGCTTTAAAACTGCACGCTACAGCCCTATTGAGCGGCGCAGTAGCTATAAACGTCAAACAATCTGGCAAGCTGTAGGCAAGTTCGGGAAGTGGAACATCGATAGGGTTACACGGGTGCGTTGCTATGAAGAGTGTTTCAAATAAATTTAACACGGGTGAAACCGTGGGAAACAGTTTTTTTTTTTAATATCGACTCTTTAGAATATCATCAGTGGATATCCATAGTGATTATATGTAAATATTTGTAGACAGTGTAAAATACTATCGAAGGGTTTTTACTAACTACGTGTAAACAAACATTATGTAATTAAAAAGTGTATACATATATCCTGTAATCAATCACCAGTCAGTAACGATGCACGACGCGTAACATTGAAAATTGTTTTCTTCCTTATTTATACCATTTAGGGTTATCAAAGTCGTTAATCTCGCTTGATAGTGTAAATTTTTGTATGAGTCAGTCACCCCAGTACGAGGAAAGCGAGTGACCTTGCGTGCTGGCAGTCCGGCCTCGAATGACCCGGGTTGGTGCGTTCCGGGCCTTATATGGAAAAACTCGCGCCTGCGCAGTGTAAGACACGACAGCTTCCAGGTCACGTGGTGCGTAAGGCGTCTAAATTTTCGCGCTTATTACCTTTTGTGTAGGAAATCCTTAAAGGACTTTACCGGCCTTGCTGGTCAACGCCTTATCTTATACTCATAAAATTTATCAATATTGGTATAAAAATAAAAGATAATTATTTTATTGTTAAGGAGTTATGATGCGCTGTTGTTTAAAACTTTATCTTTATATCAAAGACATGTTTTTGCGCACTCATGTGTTTTTGCGATAGTAATGTTGTTTTAGTTTTGGTTGTTTAGTGATTAGATGTTAATTTTTTAATTATTTTAGTTGTTGTTTTTGTGGTCACTGGACTAAGATCAAGATAAGAACGGAACTACAAAACTATTCTCCATGGGCGTAGGCAGGATTTTGGCCCGTGGCAGACGAGGAAAAAAAACCGTTTTTTTGTTTTAATATTATCTTGTCAATATCAGATCAATGGATCAATGTCAGATCTGTGGATTCAAGATCTGGATGGTAAGTACGATGATATAAAAACAATGGCGACTATCTGTGATAGTTTCCATCGACGGCTGCCTCCGGTATACCGGCCTGCTGAAATACCTCTTCACACCTGTGACCTAAAATCGTCCCAAATAGAACCAAAATAGAAGTAGCAAAAATGTTGACTGGAAAACTGTTCCACATCTGCACGGTTACCAAGCAATTAATAATACGTTGCTAGAGGGTTAGCATATCTGGCTATGCCCTTGCAATTTCCCCTTTTGCTAAAGACAGTAGTCATCGATCCACAGTATCTGTTGCCAATAGAAAAAAAGAAAAAATACTTATATTCCTTGGTAATAATATATGTCAGAGGGACATAGTGATTCGTAAGGAGTTCTAGTGCTTAGCTTTAATGTGCAGGTAGACAGGACGCATCCATTTTTGGAAAGCTTCTGCCATCATATTCACCGGCAGAAATTTCGACTCTGGATGTTTGTAAGTATTCTTCAATGAATCATTGTATTCGTTGTACTGTACCAATTTATTGTAATTCAATCAAAGTAATTGTATTACCATCAAATACACGTTTCATACATGCTCTTGACATAGTAATGCTTCATCTGATGGTAAGGAAAGTCAAAAACAGACAAATTATGCGGCGGTTAAGGCTCAGTGGTACAGTGCTCAAATCGTACAATGAGCCTGAACTTTCCATAAAGGAAAACATTGTAAAATCAGAATACGATGGTAGGGCATTTTCTACAGCACGCATGGGATGGAAGGAAGGGGTTCCTCCAGATAGCGCAATACATAGAATTTTAGCAAACACGTGATAAATCGAGTCCTCTGACCTCCAGATAGTTCATCAGCTTCATTCATGCTGTACCATACCGAACCACACAATGTCAGAGAACAGAGTATAAAAAATGTTTCTATAAAGTTAATGTTCGGTCAGTGGTAAAACATATTAGGAAAGATCGCCTTATGTGGCAGTTGGTGTAGCATATCCGCAAGCAATTACAAAAGTAATGAATTATTATAATTAATGATTTATTATTTATAAATGTTATACCGGAAGAGGGATCACCTTGTTTAAGAACTAGCCGTGTTGTTATATGATCGAATTAAATATATGTATCTATTTGCATTTAAATATATAGGAACACTGTAAATAAAACGAAAGTATACTTCGAATATAATTACGTCTATCTATTCTACTAGACGACCAATTCGAAACAAAATATCTGATATAAATTTAAAGATTTTACCCTGAAGCGTGTCATGGGAGCCGCAGCCTTTATATAATGTAATTGGCGGCACTACTCGCACTAAGACAATGCTACTTAAGAGTAAACGAGGTGGATATAGATGTAGGATGTGAGTGTACTTGTATTTACGACTAACAGCCCGCTTCTTCGCTTGCGTGGACTACTAAAAAAGGGTTTATATTTTTTGTGCGGAACCTGATTATTTTTCTAAAATAAAAGTAGCTAAATTTATTCCTTATAACATTAGCTATCTGCTAGTGAAAGCCTCGTCAAAATCGGTCCAACCGTTTCTAAGATTACCCGGAACAAACAGACAGACAAAAAAATTTAAATTTGGTTTTTTGATATAGGAAGCGTATATACTTTCATATGCGTTTAGTAAAAATATGTTATTTTGACATTACAAAACAGACACTTCTCTTTTATTATATGCATAGATGAATATTATTTGGTGATAAAATAAGACTTTAATAAAATTATTTAGTTACTTAAAATAACGTACGAATTATAAAAAAGTAAATTATATCAATGATTATAAAACAGATTAGGTTAAGTAAATAGTAGTATATTGTCTGTGGTTTAGAAATTGTCATATAGGCATCCATACTAAGCCTACAGGTTGAGGGCCACATGCAATTGCCCTTGTTAATCACCCTATATCCGTCTTACCAATGGTAGGTAAAAATAAAAGTCTCAAACAAAGTAATCAAAAGTTCGCGAATAATATCCTTCAATTATCCGCCTATTCTTACACGTACATATATCCTTAGGTGCAAATGCGTCGAACACTTTTTTTTAGTTATTATTACATATAATATGTACAACAAAACTCTAAGCCAAATCTAATTTCAAAACTTGAAGGAAGAACACATGTAGTGTGCGTGTATTAAAATGGAACAAGTGGGGCATTTTTTAAATATAATTCTGTGGCCCATATAAAGCAGCTGTTATATGTATAAAGTTAAGTACGGACGACAGAGAATCTTACTTGTTGAGTACGTCCAATGTCGCAATGACTAAATTTAAAGTAATCCACTGTTTGTTATTGTTAGTAACTACTTTTGTAATACGGAACAGCGATTCTGGTTTTACTTTAGGAGTCATCGTTTGAATGTATTTGTTACCTTCATTTAGTGACTTAATGGTAGTGAAATTGCTTCCAATCTTAGAAGAAATGTAAGTTTTAAATATCATGATAAATGACGGTAGCTCATTTTATAATACTCGTCTGGCTCGCTATCACTGTAAAAATTGAAAATATATCGTCAAGCACCTGTTGATGGATGTATAGGACTAAAACCAACATATAAGCGAACTTTGCCATATAAAATAGTATTCGAATCTGTGCGAAAAGAGAACGTCGTGCTGTTTTAGTAAAATTAACAAAACATTACAGTCGTACTGTAATTATATCACGGTGTTGTCATTGCTACAAAACGATAACCAAGCACTTGCGCGTCCTCAAATCCCCCGACGGTTCACTTTTCGCAAAGAATCTATTTACTAAATGATTGTAATATCCTAAATAGAAAATACCATTATTTAAAAATAACTCTAATACCTAATAATCACAAGTAACAAAAATATTATAATTCCAAATTTTTGTATACACGTCTTGTTTTGAACTTTTAATTGAACTGGTTTCGGATGGTTCAAGTCACATTGATTATATTATAAGTTAAATGAACTGCTTAACATTTGATATTAAATGATACTATATCAAAATTTCTAACTTTTCCCAACTGCGATGGTGGTGTAATGGTCAGCATAGTTGCCTTCCAAGCAGTTGATCCGGGTTCGATTCCCGGCCATCGCAGGCATTTTTTGTTCTGTTTTTTTTTTCTTTCTCACTTTTTTTTATCTATTATCAACATATAAATTATAAATACAATTGAAATTTATTTAACATTTTGGTTAGCACTTTTAATATATCTACAAGGAAGGAGAAAAAATACAAATTATTAGTTCTTACCAATTCTAAAGAATTTTGATTTTGAACTGGAATCAAACCCCAAAAAACCTTAGACTTGTGAATCTGGCTGTCTGCCTTAACCGATTTTAGGGACATTTTGTATACAGGGAGTATATATTATTGTAAAACTGATAACCTATAGAAATAATTATCAATAGTATTTTAGAACTTTTAATTATGAGTACGTACGAACTGAGTACTAAATACGTGTGGAGCGGTGGACACAGCTAGTCTATATTAATAAATCTGTAATATTATTGTTCTATCTGTACATGCTTTTTTTTCCTGACAGACATCCCTATCTTATACATATAAAAGGAACGATCAGGATTACGAATATGAAATAAAAGTGACAATATTTTATAAAATAATATACACGGGAAGCAGATATCGTTGCTCAATTGATAGGCTATAAGAATAATTGGCAAGAATACTTTTAAAAGCCGTACAAAAAAACGTTGAACATAATTTTCTTACCATTTCTCAAGAAATTTTTTTGACAAGAAGCATACCTTTTCTATTATTGAAAGGCTATAAGAATTGTCAAAATCACTTTAATATATCGTAAAAAAACAAACATATATGTATATTATATAATTCTCAACAGATTTGAAGGAAAATTTTGTAGACGGAAAACAACATGTATATTCCATAAAACAATTGATAGACTATAAGAAATGTCAACGATATATTTGAAAATCGTAAAAAAATAGTTATAAATTAATGTTTTGCCAATTTTTATCCGGTTTTGTACACGGGAAGTATAATTGTCATTTATCAATTGACAGGCTGTGAGAATTGTGTAATATGAGTATGGCAATATGAGTAAAAATTTGATTACGAGACGAAAATAATTATTGCGTAACTAACACGTTGGGAGCCATGGCCACAGCTAGTATTATACAAATTCATTATTATTTATTCATTGTTCTGCTTAAACTTACATAAAAATACCTTATTTAATAATACACACAAGTGAGAAAGAGACAGTGCTAGAAAATATATAAATCTACGTGGTTTTGTGTACTCACGCGCAGTGGTTTATGATGTCGCGCACAATCACTTTGTAGATCGCCGCCGGGCCGAGCGTGATCTACGTGATTTAGCGGGTGACCATGAGTCTATAATTTATAGGGCATCAGATCCACCCAAGTAAATCAAGATCGATAACCTCGGAGTCATATTTCATAATAATGTTAAACATAGTTATGCAAAAAATCTACACTGAATTATATTCACATTGATTTAAATGGTATAGGAATTGTTATTTCCGTTTTTATAATACATACAGGTGCTACGAATACATTTTTTGAAAATGTAGTTTCTCCTATATTTTGTCCTTTAATGTCATCAAGTTTATGTATGTATTACTATGTAATTAAAATGAGATTATTTTTGGATAGCGAAATCATACGGCCAAGTTCCTGAACATTTTACTTGTCTATAGAACAATCACCTAACTTTAATTATTTTTCTACAACTAATATGGAAAACATGCTTGATGATGAGCGATTACCGTACCCTATGGATGCTTGTAATACTATAGGTATTAGAAAGAAATCTTTAACGAAAACTCTCTGTTTCATTAGCGCGTTGCCTACCTTGAATCCCCCTACTCCAAGGAGCTCTGAAAATCCTCCTCAAAAACTCCTGAAAAACTCAACGCTCCTGCGTCCTGTGTTCCTACACAACACAAGGTTATTTCATTATGAGCTTTTATAAGACGGTGCTATTCTACCAGTCAGTATGACCCAAGTAGAGAAATCTCCAGATAAATTTCTCTATTCCCTACCTCTCTTAAATTAAAATTAAGTAAACCATTATTCCACTACTTAGCATAATTTCAAAGAAGATTCAGTCTTCCTATAATATTTAACTTGAATTAATCCATTGTTTTACATAAACTATGGAATCCTTACAGGTCGTAGCCCCTAGGCTAAAGCAATCGGCAACGCAAATTGGCCTGGCACTTCCCACGCTCGTTATGGCCGCGAAACTTAAGTAACATGAAGTTCTCCGAGGAATTATTTAATAAATAATGTATATACATACATCTATTACAGTGACTTTCCACTGAAGAAACATAAACATTCACAATACAATTAGAAACATGAATAAAACTGTTTTCAGACATAATGTCTATAGATACTATTATGTATTACAAAGAGGTAATGTTTGCATATTTGTAATCTCTGGAACTACTGATCCAAATGTAAAAATAATTTATTAAAGGGGTGGCTACATTATTTCTGGTTATATTTTATTCTTATAAATATTTATATTGTAATTAACGTGAAAAAAGTCGAGGACGATTGCTGGCCAATATACACGCAAACACTAGAAGAGACATTTGAAAACAATCTCACCTGATATTAAGCGAGACATAGCCGACAATGGGAATACGCTAAATTTAAAACAAGAGTTGGCTCTCAAATGTAGCGGTACACACTGCAGGTTCCTTGGCGACAGAATTGCAACTTGAGGGTGATAGGTAACAAGAGGAGCTTGAGAATAAGCCTTACTACCTTGTGATTTTATCACGATATCATCCTACCCAAAGGCTGAGATTCGTTACAGGGTTCGTAACTAAGTCGTTAGACGCGGTGGCATAGCTACGACTGAGCCATCGCATTCTCACTTCAAACATTTAGCGACTACAACACTATTTCTTGCAAACAATTTTAAAGTTGTTACCTACTTAATTACTTATTTACTACTTCTACTTAATTAATCTACTTATGCTTAAGACTGACAGGCAACGCACAGTTTATGCCGTTGCGGTGCAATGGGTCTGGAAACATTAAATGTTATCACAGACAGGAGCATTAAGAAAGAATTTTTGAAATTTCATACCTAAATTAAATAGGCATTTAAAAATATGATGATTGTTGTTGCCGATATGAAATTTTGGCTAGTTATAAATAAATTCACTTATCCTCTCAATGATATAAGATTATAAGTTATCTAAATCATCGCAAAATAGTTTGTCGTAATGTCGCAACGTCCGTCACTGGTTTAGGTCTGAAATCTGTGAATAATCTAGATTTGTTTGTACAACGCCCACTCTAGCCTGTTCTGTCAACGCTGGAGTTATGTAATTTAATTTGTGGGACAAACAGAATTATAAAACATAATAAATCAAGGCAGCGCTGTAGCGCTTTGTTAGCCATTAATCAAATAACAACGCAGTACTCGTATATCAAAACCATTGAATTATAACCTGCACTAGAAGCGTTGTTTCCTAGCGAAAAATGGGTACCAAGTTACGGTCTAATATCTAAACCTTAAATAGTTACTTACCTAAACGCGACAAGATTTGACAAATCAAAATAATGTAATTTAAAATTTGCGATTTGTCTACGATGCTTCAGCTGTACTTTAGAAAAAATATTTTATAATTTGTTTAAAAGTTATATTATTCTTAAACAGTACACATAGATTCTCAGTAAATGTACCTTTCTTAAACTTTATTAGAATTATATTAGTGCCACTATTATCGCCAATGACACTAAATGATTACCTTAGCTTTACCCGTGATCTGCATTTTAGCCAATACCAATAAACCTGACAGAATTACACGTTAACAACATAAAAATCTTTGGGGTTTATTGGATATTTTATACAATACCCGTCTATACCCAAATTAGTACCAGTGATCTATATCCAAGACAAAAAAAAAAACTACATATTCAATTTAAATCATCCATAGAAGTCTGTAAAAGACCCGACGGAATACTCATGGCAATTGCAAGTGCATTTGCGAATTTTAAACACCCCTGCACCGTATTATTCATTTTGCGTGAACTACATTGCGTAAATTCAGCAAGTCTGTCTCTAAGTCTGGCCGGTTGAGAACTCGTCCGCAAATCTGAATGCACCAATAATTAAATTCCAAATAACTCAGTTAATATTACTAAAGCGGTGCAGGATCTTTGAGATAACATTTACGAAATAGACTCAAAACATTTTAGAACTTTACTCGAGGAATTAAATTCTAAAGAATATGAAGAGGTATTTTAATTATGAAGAACATAAAAGAATATGTATTTCTTCGTCTAAAAACTGTGTTTTGGATACCACATAATGTAAAATAACGCTATTGGTTGTATTAGGTACAAATAATACATTTGTAGATACTGCAATAAATAATATCACAAAACTTCAACAGTGTTCTTATCACCGAATATTCATACAATTTCATGCTCTCTTCGAAGTTAATAAATAAAGTCCTTAAAAAAACATTAGCTTTCATAGCTTCAATAGTTACAATTTTGTATTCATCTCTGAACCAAATTCGATCAACGATTTTCGCGAACTTTATCGTAAGTGGATACGAATGATGTAACTAAATGGTTCAATTATTTAGACATTTATTATTTTAAGCTTATGTTAATCCTTGACCTCCCTACAGCGACTACATACAGCGACGATTAATAACAGACGTTAGGTTTCTGTCGATACATGTGCTTACAAAATCAGATATATCCCACCACCTGAATAAATTGACTTAATTGACCGCCCGTAATATGTAAGAAGAGTATTGCCAATCATAGGTGCATATTTTTTCGTTTTTCTCATTTTAGAGAATGGTCACATAAAAACGCTACGGTCTGGCTACGCTCAGGCGCACCTGCACTAGTAAACCGTACAATACATGAATTCGCAGAATAAGGTTTGGCAACTTTAGCATCATGGCCCTAGTTGCCATTTCGGTGAGTTCCTTCTGTTCTCCCGATAAAGCTCGGAGAAGCTGAAGCTCTTTAGTCTATAAATGATAGTCAGCTTGAAAAAATATTGTACAAAAAAATCAAGTACAGTCATCAAAATAGATACATATGTTGTGACTGACCTTCCACGACCTAATAAACAGGCCAGTGGAAGGACACAAAGGGAGGATGTGGTCTAATGAAATTCATTATTACAATACGTACTTGAATAATAAAAGAATTCTGGTTGTCGTTTAATAACAACTTACCTTGACGCTTTAATCAAATTAGTATTTTATGTTTTCTTTTGTATATCAAAATGGTAGATTTGCGTTTGAGCAATGATTAGGCTGGTGGCAAAGACAAGATAGCCGTAGATGTTTAGCGGATACATTGGTAGGACATTTTCTGATAGATGTATTAGCTAGTCAGGCGGGCATTAAAAATACCCTAACACCATGCTGGGGTTTCTTCACAATATTATCCTTTATAGAGATATACAAATCCAGAGCACTCAATCATAAATTAGCTCCGCCCTCTTATACAAAAAATGATTTCATTCATAATATTAAGTCGTGTATCAGAAATTAGATAAAATCAAATCAAATCTTTCCAATAGTTGCCGATTGTCAACTGTTCGTAAATGCACGCTCAATACAAACAAATTAAAATAGATCATTCTAGATTCGAACGAGATGAAAACGTTTATATAAAAAAAATAAAAAAATAAGCCGTTCAATCATGTAGATTATTACTCAAAGTGTTTGTTTCCTGGTTACGCCATATCTCCGTTGATTCTTCATCAAAATGAATGATTCAAACATCATTTTAAAGTTTAAACAAATATAATTTGTTTTTTCGTTTAAAAAATGTGAAAATCTCTTTCATGAAGAAAAAATCCTAATCCTAATGAAAATATATTCAAGGCACCAACTACTAACAATCTGTTTAACATGTCAGCTTTTAGTTAGATTTTTTACACTATAATATGCGAAATATTATAGCTAGAATTTTTTAATTTGGTTCTTTGTTATTGTGTACTTTAAAACTAGTATAACAATTGTCGCGTGGACAATTAAATAGGTATAATTCCCGAAATAAATGGTTAAGGAATGAAATGCAAAATAGATTAATAAGTGTATTCCGAAGGCATTTGAAATAAAGATAAAATATAAAATATAGAGTACCTTATTTAAAGTCTAATAATTTCAGTAAAACCTTCACTAATATAGTTAATCCACGTTTATGTATCTATCCGGACCAGGGCTGCATGTAAAATCCGTCTTGAGATGCTTGTGTATATATGAATTTGGTAACAAGCATTAGATATTCAATCCGCACCATTTTTATAGCTGCATCGCCAAACCAGCATGAATGAAAGTGTCCGCCAGGTTTTCCACTAGTTTAATAAACATTCTTGACTCTTGACAATTTCGGGTAAATAGTTTCAAATCTTTCGAATATCGATTACAATGTGTGGGATCTCTTGCAGTGTAAGTATGACTCCAAATAATAAAGTAGAATAAGAAAATATAAATAAACTTAAAATATTATATAAAACACTGTATGTGTTTAGTCATCGACGTCTGATCGGTAAGTCAAGCTGAATAATGTCATATTTCAATTATTTTCAAGCCTTGTTCTAAATTTTGAATTCAAAAGGTTTCTTCTAGCCAATAAATACAATCATTGTATACGGCCTTCTTATCTATATAACTTTATTATTATATATATGAAAGTAAAAGAAGTTTGTATTACAATATTTAAATAATAAACTACCTAAAGAACTAAAGATGAGATGCCTTCGGAAAGCGGCCGAAAACACAATAAATGAAGTAATGAGAAATCAACTAAGTGAATATATATATATATAATTAAAAGATAAAAATGATTAATAAAACAATCATTATACAATTGATTCTGTGGTAATGATTCACACAATAAAAACGAAAAACAGATCGATACATGGGTAATTGCCTTCGGGAATCATCACAATCGAACCATAATCGCTTTTCAATCGACATATTAAGGTCGTATTAATCACTCGCTCAGATACGGTCGTGTGTCTTTGTTTACATGTCGATAGTTTTTATTTTCAAACCATAGATTATTTAACCGTACAAGCAGAGGTGGCAAGCAATCTATTAAGGTTGATGTATTAAGGCAAATATATCCAATTTTGTATTATACAAGCATCGGCTAAGTGATGGAATCATGCCTGATTATAAAGTCCAATGAAAAACCAGCGGTGTGTCGACCATCAAAAGATTTAAAATCCTTCGCCAGTCGCCGCTGTAATGCCGGCCTTCGTATATAGAAACTGGTTATGCACTGTTTGATCCCGAAATGCGACAATCATAAGCTTACTATGACGGGCTTTTCATGGCATTTCGGGCTTTTCTGGCATGGTAGTCGAGACCCAGTCGGAATTGTACAGTCCTATTACCCCACTATCGCCATTTTGTTCTTTATTCAGCAACGTGCACCGGGTGCAGATGAGGTTGGCTCGGGTGACTCAACTCTTCAGATCACCCTTACACCTCGATAACTTTACAGCCGATTAACAACAGCTGAAGCCAACATTTTTCAATAGTCTTTCCATGATTCAAATAATGAAGCACCACTGAAGCAATGATGGCTCAGTGGTAGTGTGTACGGGCATCGCGTCGATAGACGTGAGTTCGAATCCCTAAAATGAGCCTGAGCTTTCGGCGAAGGACAACATCGTAATGAAACCATAGCATGGTGGCAGGGTTTTTTCTAAAACCCGTCTGGCTAGCTACCACCCTCAAGTTGAAAATATGTCGCCAAGCACCAATAGGTGTGTTCCGGCAGCTGCACTTGAGAGCCAATCTTCCACTAGGCTTAGCGTGTTATCATCTTGGGCCACATCGCCACTTAAGATCAGGCGATATTGTGGACACAACGCTAAACCTATAATGATAAAAATATATATTCTTTGCCACTGACTAGTATTTAATGTATTTCTCAAGATCCCAATGCAATATATGGCGAGATTATTTAAAATATTGATCTTCTAATATTTTTTTAAAACTTTATTGTATAAAAGGATGATAAATTATTCCTACCTAACCCAATAAGAATGTATCTTGATGATACAAAGCTAAATAAATAAATTACTTTTCAATTAATTCCATTTTAAATTATTGAATTCCCGTGAGAAATCGATTCTTGAACTATTATGCTCTAGGCAAGTGGTATTCAAAACAACGCAAACGTGCTATCAACGATTCCAATTTGTTGCCATAAACTTCCAAAATACACGGCAAGCCCGTATCGTGATCTGTCAATCCTCGTTTATTTTATACCTAGAAGGGCAAAGGGCGTTACGTACAGTCACGTCGCGCGTCGTCATAGTAAAATAAAGTTGTTAAAATTGTTAGAGAATTAAAAAAAAATATACTTCAAGATTCGACTTGTATCAATATTTTTTATATTGTACAAGTTTTAGCGTTTGATAACTGTCCCATGTGATGTTAAGTGATGATGTGGCCCAATACGGTAACACGCTAAGCTTATCGCTGGCTCTCGAATACAAGTACCGGAACTTCAATATGAGGATGGTAGCTATGCGAGCATTAGAAAATGTCCTATCACCATGATATGGTTCATCACGATATTTTCCTTCACCGATAATTCGTAAAACACCGTAACAACGTAGACTGACGGTGGAGAAAGGCAAACGAAAACTTGAATACCAGATTTTTTTACTGACGTTGGAACAATATAGATTTCGCATCGTTTCGTATGGCCGATACATAGCGATCAAGCCTGTACTTCGGGAAGAGGCCTTTGCCCAGCAGTGAGACGAAAACATGTTGATAATATTATTATCTATATATACTACGAATCACTTTCGTATACGACTGTACGTAAATCGTGCTAACCGTACCCGTGGACACACGATTTCGCTTAATAGACGAATTTTCGTGTGAAATGTATTATACATAATAATATATACGAATAATATAAAAGTAAAATAGTATTTAATTACTAAATATAGAATTAGCAAGTACATGGAGTTACCGCAACTTTATTGAACCATCGAGACACGCAAGGCTCTTTACGTGTGCTGCTCGTCGCATGCAAAGTTCGGTGAATATTATCTACGGCATATAAAAAAATATTATTATAATTACTTTCATTTTTCGCCATATTATCTTTTTCAATGCACTGCTAATCATTAATATAACATTATTTTAGAAAATTAGAATACTAGTACGAAATTAAACTTAAAAGACATACATCCAGTTGCAAAAATAAACACATTGTGTAGGTTTTTTTCCTAGATAATTTTCCATAATCGTACGAACGCAACATAAAAACAATTCATAAAAAAGAGAGTTCATAAAAAACCAACAGAAAAAAACAATTTCAGTTTTTCCATACTTTTCCAACTTTCCAAGTAACTTTTTAAATATTTCTTTCTGTACAAAACCTTGTTCAGACTATTACTAACATAAAACAGAATTAGTCAAATCAGTCGAGCCGTTCTCAAGCGATACGCTTACCAACGAACAAACAGCATTCAATTTTGATTTATTTCGATATATTTTCTTCATGTACACGAGCATTACAATAGACGGTTGAAGAATGTAATGAGGTTGCTTCGATAAGCATAATATCATATTTCTCAAAACAACATGGACTATCTCTTCAAGAGATGAAATCGTTTAGAAATGACATGATAACAGACAAGCAAAACTCACATAACCATAATTTAAAAATGTTATCTATCTATCCATATAAAAACTTTCTACATACCTAATAAGTAAACATAAAACTCAACAACAAGTCATATAAGACGTAAGGAGTGTTGCCAGCTCTTATTTCGGATTTTGAGCGCTACAGAATCCTTTGTTCCGTATCTGGTTTTTTTTTAGAAGTCATCTTTGTACGGAAAGTTAAAGTAACTAGTATCTACGCTTGTATCCTTTCCTCAAGAGATAAACAGTCCTATTTTGGCTAATCAATCATCCGGGCATCCTACAAAACAGATTTTTGGCTCAAGCTTTGGAACTAGGTATAACAGGGACTATTCCGAGGAACTATTCGACATGGGCAACCGGCAATACTCCCCGCTTTGAGACACAGTTAATTAGTGACAAAACTAAACTTATCTAAGCTGTTCTTGACGCCCAGCACGGTTTCCTTCTATCTCTATCTTCTTCTTCATGCTGTATCCACATAAAGTTGAGTATATGCCTCTTTCTAAAGCGGTCTCCATCCAAGTTCTTATTGCTTGCTACCTTTACTAGATCGTCAATACATCTCATCGGCGGCCTATCCACACTTCTCTGATCGGTTCCGGGTGTCTACTTTACTACTGCTAAGCCTCATCTACCTGCGACATATGTAGCCCATTTCCATTGAAAATGTCGGTAAGCCTGGTTTATCTTCGTATGTCAGGGTTTCGGATTATGCTTCAGACAGCAATAATTCATAGGCGACGGTAATCATGAGCTAACCTATAGCCTAAAATGTTTGCTAACTTATGGCCTACAAAACTTCCTATGTACAGTTAGGGAATTTTTACAGTTCCACTGCTGGCAACACTGAATGTAACAGTCCCGCAAAACAGCGCTCTCAGCGAAAGTGCGAATATCGATATAACGCTACAACCCATTCGATACACATCTTTAAATTGATTATAACCGATCGTTATCCATTCGATGACCATGAAAGTTTTTCGCTGGCGGCGCTTTGTGAATTTTTATTTAACATTTTAACGGTTATTATCACGCCTTAATACGCTGACGGATAGAAAAGCATTGGCTGAATGTTTATTAATTATTATAAATATTATATAAAAATAATGTATAATCTAGAATTGTCGATAAAAAAGAAATTAACGAACAAAACGCAGATGTGGACGTATTCTAGTGTCTAATTTACGCAGTCGTAGTAATCCCTACTATTGAGCCGGGAGGTCGTGGGTTAAACATGATGAATTTTTGTGTGATGATTATAATTGTCAGTTGTCTATCTGGGTGTTAAATATCTACATTACCATAATACAAGCTGTGCTTAGTTTCTAATTAAAGGGCTGTGTGAATATGTGACCGGGAGTTTTTGGCGGGATCTCAGACTGTCATGTAGTGGTTTTTGTTTTTAATTCATAAATTTGTGTTTTTAGACCCTATATTGTGTAAAACAGGTGGCATTTTACATAATAAAGCTTGTTTATTGTGCACAAGTGAAGTGAATTGAAAATAATAACATAGAACATGAATTCTGATATGCCACAAAAACTCCCTGGAAGGTTCTAACAAGGGAGCCGCCATCTTGTTAGGGCCCTGAATTCGACATAAGACTGGAAAATTTCCCTCGCTTTGGTTACAAATATAAAATACTTGACACTGGCCCAATGCACGAATAGTGCGAAGCCATAATTGAGAAGAAGAATATGTGTCCCCATTATCTTATCGACGATCTCTCGAGTCATGAGAAGAACTACATACATGATGTTTCAAATGAAAGATTTGTTGAGCTGAAACCATAAGATGTGGTATACACTGTAAGAGTTAAAAAACATATGTTTTCAAGACCCATCAGCTTAATTAATAATGCAATAACGATGTAAGTAAATATCCTGATTATTATTACCCTGATATTAAAATTTACAGTTTATTTTTGTTACACAAAAGCCTGCTAGTGGGGTTGTCATTAATGAGCATTTTTAAGCAATGGTGGGTCAGTTGTAGCGTGTACGGATATCGGCCGATCGACGTGAGTTCGAATCCCTGCAATGAGCATGAGCTTTCGGTGATGGAAAACATCGTGGTAGAACCACAGCAAGGTGATACGGCATCTCCTCAAGTTGAAAATCTGTCGACATGCTCTTATAGATGCTGAAATTCAATGCATTTACCGAGCCAGTTTAAAAAAAAAGCTTAAGCAAATTTCATAAATTAATTCCGCTCAAAGATAGTTATAAAGAAAATCTAAGCAATAATACAGCATGAAACGACGCTGATCCAGCCTGTAGACACCGGTCAAGGTCGGCCATTTTTCGTCCAATACAGATAAACCAATTCAAACTGCTCAACCGACTTTGAACGTGGGTGTAGAGAATGATTTAAATCTAAAGTCATTTAAAGATATTGAAAAACTGTACACGCATTTCGTAGTTGTGTGACTTGTTCCGGGCAAAATTATAGACATTGAGTTGTTAAAATAAGTAGGATCCAAAGAAAGACACATTAGTAAAACGGCACAATTAATGAAAATAACCGGACAAACACGTCCGCTCTCTGCGACGTCTTATTAGGTAATGAAGGATACTTTTTTTTGTTAGCCATAAGGGCCCTGAAGCCTCAGACAGCTTTGACAGTTTTACCGAACTTGAGAAGGATACTTTGTATTTCATGATTATTTATACGATTATAATAGCCAGTACATTGCAATCTACCCTCGGTATGACTCGTATAGATTTAAGAGAGTTAAGGCATAAAGAAATATCTTTCAAAATTTATCCCTACTTTGGTCAGGCCGACTAGTGGGATACCCTACAATCTAAAGAAGATCGCAGCTAAATAACCTAGTGTTGTGTTCTTGCGGTGAGTAGGGTTTCCAGAGCTCCTTGGGGTAGGGTCGGCAACGCACTAGTGATGCCTATGGTAAGGCTACGGTAGCCGCTTACCATCAGGCCGGCCGTATATTTGTCTGCAACCTTAGTAATATTTAAAAAAAAATGTCAATCAAATCTGAGTAAAATATGTACGTCATAGTTTATGTTTCCCTTAGGATTGACTCAATTTATTATTAGTTTAACTTAGTAAGAATTGCAAATCAAATTAAAAAAATAGAACGTATATACTGAGCCATTTGCTTATATGTAGTATAGATTATGCGCAACAGTAAGAATCTTAAAGTTAAACTTAACTTAAAATTAACTTAAAAAAAAAACTACTGTAGCCAAAGATGATTTTGTCATTATTGTGGACAGTTTATTTATCGACATAATAATATTATACCACCGTTAAAAATCGTGAATTGTAACAATTCGCCTCTAATTTGGTTATATGGTAGCATGACTCATAACAACATAATCATGTTAAACTCACCTTTAAGTTTGATCTGAAACCTCACACATAGGATTCCGTACTGTTTTAAATAACAAAAATTGATGTGTTGATGTAAGTACTAACACTAGTTTCTAAGTTGTGTTTATACTAACCAAATGGACGCTTATCTGAGATAAAAGTTTTTTTACATATTATATTTACACATATATAAAAAATGAAATGCTGTTCGTTATTAAGCGCATCACTTGAGAATAGCTCGATCAATTTTACTAATTCTTTGTTAAAAATGTTAGTAATAGTCCGAATAAAGTAAAGTAAAATTTGAAAAGTTTCCCGGAAGTTTGGGAAAACTGGAATTGTTTTTTTCTATTGGATTATTTTTAACACGAGGCCATAACTCAAATAGAACGATGAATATGCATAATTCTTATTATGTTTTGTTCGTTATGATCCTAGAAGAAATAAGAGGGATAGGTGGCAGAGTTGTTCAGTATTGAAAAGGGCAGAAAAACTTCTACGGGGCTAGATAGTATATGAATAATACTTAACGATATTGCCTTTGATAGTTTTTGGTGGGATTCTTAGTCTTTAAAATATAGTAGTTATTCATACGTTGACTTTATATCTATACATATTATGAAACACAACGTCTCTCTGCCTGTATGTCCGTTTATATTCTTTTTACGAGAAAACCACTTATATGTTTTACATGACATTTTTTTAAATTCATTGCTATACTGTCTGGCCAGGCTATAAGATATATTTTATTAGATAAAGTAACTTACGAAATAAGCAGTGACGATCGATTGTTTTTGGCTTACGCTGAGTAAACCATAAAAGATATACCAAATTAATGTACTAGTGAATTGTAGATGTCAGAAAGACCTACAAAAAGTCATTGATAGCATATGTTTATCTTCTAAGTATCACTGACAATAAGCATTTTTGTCTTCCGTCTTCTAAGTGGGGGCAGCACGATTCGACCGACAGTATTCTGTAATCCACGCGAGCAGAGGCGCGAACACAGCTAGTTGTATGAAACAGGTGGCATTTTGTATAATATGGCTTGGTTATTGTACACAAGTAAATTGGATTTAAAATAGTAATAAGGATCATGAATACTGAGATGTCATAAAAACTCCCTGGAAAGTTCTACCGTGGCGGCCACCATTTTGGTACGGCATTTAAAACATCACAGAGCACTACGTGACACGAAATAGTTACCCATTTGATGATGGCAGTAATAATCTTCCATAGTGAAAACTGGTTGCCATTTTAGAAAAAAGAGAAGAAAAAAATAATGCCTCCATTGCCTCCTCGCTGGCACTTTCTTGTAAGTGGAACCCTAAAACATCTCGGGCGTTATTTTTTTCCACGTAACCTCTCCGTTTTTGGTTTATATTACTTAATATACTTCTGCAACCTTCCGCGGGACTTAATTCAAATTACTTTTATACTACTCTCTACTAGCGGCGTTGTCTGTATTACATGAGATCAAAATTAATTTATTTAATTTTTAGACAAATAGTTTTGATATAGCAATATTTTAAAAATTGTGTGTATTTATGTACATAGGAAATTATAATTCTTTGGCGTAACAAAACAAAAATAAGTACATATGTTCCATTTTGTAGTATTTCATATTATTATTATTAAATGAATTTAAGCCTCATTGCTTTAAAACGTGTGTAATTCATACGCGGTAGAAGTAAAACTTTCAGAAAACTAAACTAATAGGAGACACTGTGTAATGTATTCTATCTCATTCTCTCGCAGGCTAAATGCTTCAGATGTATTTGTCTGTCTCTTTTTACAGTCGGTTTTTCGTTTCATCATGTTTTAAATTACAACTGTACTAAAGAAGATTTCACTACAAAAGGTGGTTAATAAAAAAGAAATATATGTCATTGTCAACTTCAGCTTTATGTGAAAACCATGTAAAATTCTTCGATTATATGACATGGATATACCTAATCAAAGGTAAAATTATATTATATTGTCAGTACCCTGTGATCGGTACAAACGGATTTTTAATTAAGTTCACCAACAGTCTGCAACGGATAATTAAGCACTAATTATTGAACAACATGATGAAGTTAGCCATGAATGATAATAATGTAAATACATTTTACATTTTTCTTAATTGTGTACAAATAATTTAAATAAAATAAATACATAAACATTACTTTAGTTTAATTAAAATAATTTTCATTTATAGTAAGTTAAATTTAAAAAAAAAATTGGTAAAGTAAATTCTCATCCTAACGTCATATGATGCGCGGGCAGCTCTATTATAAATTTATTATCATAAAGAATTACATAACTTCAAAAATGTTTTATATAATTGTACTTTGGATTCTTTTGAATATTTATATTGGATAATTTAAAAAATACAAAGTACAAATAATTTAGACTTATCAGATTAATAAAATTATATGTGTCTGTAGGTAATTTCGTATCAAAACAATTCCTTGTTCATACGTTATTACTGAGTTTTGAGGTCATCGTGGTTTTCAACATTACTAAAAGCACGTAATATGGTTTAACGAGGTACCTACACTTTTTTGGTAAATAATTAAATCTAAACGACCCAAACGGAGGTCAATTAAAACTCTTATTCATCGTATGACTCACATTATTCACGTACCAGGGTTCAATAAATTACCAGGAGTTTAAGGTTTATTACTCGACTTAAAATTAGAAACGTGGGAGGAAGTGCATCGGGGATTCTGATCACGCAGCCGATATACGTTTCCGCAGAGAATTCGCGCAAGCGCACCAGCGCCAGCAGGTGAAATGGAACGCGACGCGCTTTGGGAACGCACCCGAACGATTGGTCAATAATTTTATTATGTATGTTTTAAATATTTTAAACGCAATGTTTTACGCAATTATCGTTATGAATAAATATGTACTTCTGTCTGTAATTGTGTAATTTAACCAAATTTTATGAAAAATTGCTATTCTATTTCCGAGTAATAATAAAAAAATTTAAGTACTACAGAGAATTAAACTTTAGTTTATAGGGAGTAAATATAATTTCGGAATATATATGTTTTAAAATTATCAATCAATAATACTGTAAGAACTCTTAAAATATAATATTTGTAAAAATAAAATGGCTAGACATTTTTGTCTCACAGAAAAAGTAATTGTTCCCTGTTTTTATGCTATCATGAAAACATTTATGTTCTTTATTTTGCTTGGATATTTTTTTTAAAAGATTACAATGTATAGGTAATTGTATTGCTTATTACAGTCCGATTTTGTGCCTACGATCCTACGAAAGGAATTTAATGAATTTATACGAATCACTCACTATTATTGCTACTGATAATTATTTAATATTAATTTTATAGTGAATAAAATGCAAAAAAAGTTGTAAGATATATAGAATTCAACCACAAATATGACTATAGTGTTATTTCATTCTATGGGATATATTAATAGTTTGCGGGCCTGATTTACTTTTAATACCATAGATTTATTACGCGTAGTGTAAATCGTTGGTTAATACCTTCCTATAAATTTTTATAGAGTATAAAATCACGGTGTTAAGTCAAGCGTATTTTTTTTGAACTGACTACAGCGTTAGCTACAAGAGCCCTGAGCCTCGGACGGCTTTTACAGTTTAACCGTCTTGGGAGCGAGCGCTGAAGGCACTCAGCCGCAAAAGCTAGGCAACAAGCTCCAAGGGTGCCAAAGTGGCCGAACCTCGGCTTGGGCTGTTGCCGATCATGCGAAAAAGTCGCAATCTGTGAACGCCAAAGGGAATCTAAATAAAATGTAGTTCCCGAATCTCAGTGCTAAAGAACACAGTAATTATTTCATATTATAATCCACATAAATAAATCATTTTGACCTCCTCTACTTATTTATTTGAAACAGTTAAATGTTACAATCGAACATAAAAAAAATGTAAGAAATTAACAACAATAGCAAAATTACGCGAAACCTATAATAATAGCAAGTTCAAACCATTCTCAAAGGCAATTCGATCTCATCTCAGACCGTTACAAAACACGCATTTGTTGCTGGTAAAGTAATTAAAAGTTATTAATTTTTTATCTATGTTATTATTTCTTCTTTTTTTTTTTTTAATTCGTATATCGCTAAAACATGTTTTGCGGTTCGTTTTTGTTCAAATTCTGGTAACAGTTATTACTAAATTTGCGTTAATTGGACAGGTGTCTTCGCAACAACCTGGCCGAAAATAACATACATATATTTCATTTTAAAACGTAATGTGTAGAATGGAGTTTGTATATGTTATTTTTACAAATTTAATGCGCTAAATAATTTTACAAACATAGATAAATATAACGAGCATATATTAATAATATATTAATTATTGTTTATATTCCGGGACTACACAGTTACTTTCTAGTCTTGATTATTATACTGATAGCTGGAGATCGATGAAGTTTATAAATAAAGTTTTTCAAAAAGAACCGAAAGGAAGATTTTTTATATTTTAATTGAGTAGGCGTCGCAAAAGCATTTACCAGTGTCAATATTTCAATTTCATTACAGTAATAATTTGAACTCATTACAATAACCTTTTTATCTTCTACAATTTATTCCTTGTTGTTGTCAAAATATATTCAACGAGGCTAAATCACGTTTAAGTAAAATCTTACAATCTATGTTAGTCCTTATTAATATAGGCGGTATATAAAATCCCACAATCTAAAATTAATATCGGAGTTAAATGATCTACTAGCCTTAATATAAGAATCCTACCTAGAATCTAAATGTCATATGATATACATTTTAAATATCATATCCAAAAAATGAAAGCAAAGTAATTTTTTCCAGTCACTATAAATCTTCTCCACAACCAATTTACGGTTAACATAGATGATTGAGCAATAAAAAGTCAAATAGAAAGTATTAAAATTAACACAAAAATGACATAATACAGAAAGAAGTATCCATTAAAACACAAACACAATAGTAAACTACGGATCATTAACTTAATTAGCGGAATTACAAACAATAAAATTGTGTGAAGAGGCAGTGATGAAAACCAAGTGTTATGAAATTTATATAAACTCATGATTATAATGATATATTGCGCATGGCGTTACAGGCCTACTTCAAATGAGGCAATATTTATTAACAAATTTATCTTTATACTCATTGCGGTGGTCAAATAGTTAACATTAGTGATATTCGAGGTTCGACAAGTCAATGAATATTTCGAAATGGACTATTTATCATTTAAGAAGATACGTTTCATAGCGTTCATAATCAGCGTAAATTTCAGTAATTTTCGTTCATATGAATTTAAATGTATTTTAACTAACTAATCTACACTGGCGTGCAAAAACCGGGCCACCCTTAAATTTATGACTAATTTGTTTATTGTTTGTTATTTGATTTGTATTTCATTTTTTTAAACAGTTATCTTAATATATCGTATTTTATCTACTCTTTACTAGTATTATTTGTATTGTATTATTTGCCACAAATTGCTTCTAAGTTTATTTCCGCGCCTTCTACGATCCGCACATCAGCTGAACTCTTCGAGTTAAAAAGTTAAAAGAATTTTCGATTATAATTGCTTATTACATCCTTTCCATTCTTTTCCTGGGCTTCGATGCCACGGTTTAACGGTGACCTCCATCTCGACACGAACCACAAACCGTGTCCCGGCCAGTGTTGTACCTCTTCTTGTTACATCGGGTTCTTCAAGCGTAACGTAAAGGGACATTATATTTAAAAGCTAGCTGCACCCTCGACTTCGCTCGCGTGGACGACAGGGGAACGCGAAGTGCGTATAAAATTCGTAGTTTGTTAAAACTTTAGTAACTTTTAAGATCCAAGTTTAGATACTTTAATACTAGAAATAGAAGAAAAAAAGATCAAAATCTATCACTTTATTTTTGCGTGATGCGCACAAACTTTAATCATTTTATTTATATAGTTATAGATCTCATTAGCTATGAATGAAAAACTTCAAAGTTATTATTTAAATATTAACTATTTATTATTATTACCAATTTTACATTAATATTCTTATCTTATATATAAAAAAGGTCTGAAGGTCTCGTATCTTAGCACAATAATCAACTACACTAAAGTCGTATTAATATCTCTTATAGGGTTTGAGGCACATAGAAAGTAAATGAGATTAACTTGTAATATAACGTAAAACCACTTTCGAATCCCAAAAATTAAATGAAGCTATTATTGCTCCACTAGACTTCAATGTTGTATCGCTTGAGGCGGATATAAAAGTTTATGGGACACATAATTGTGTATTGTCTTGTGTATCACTGTGCAAATTTGCCTTTCTAAAATGCTTCCAAATTGGACAATTAAATTAACTTAATAGACAATATACTTAGTTACTTGCATGGTATTATCTGTAGAGCTATTAAAGACAGAAGCATAAAAACCCTGGTTTGGATCAACGCTGGTTAAATATTAACGACTTGATATGGAAGGTTAGGTCATGGTAAAGCGGTTTTGGAATTAAAAGTATTTTACCGAATTTCACTGGAATCACGCACTATTTGCATGACTAAGCATTAACTAGAAATGTCGTGCTAAGGTTTCGGCCAGGTTTCTTGACAGTATAGGTTATAAATTTTACAATCACCATCATCGTCAAGACGTCCACTGCTAGAGGTAGGCCTCCCTCAAAGATCGCCAAAACAATCTTTCTATAACCTTTATGAAGTTACCAGTTCACGTTACGGCGGGCTTACTCATATGTCATCTTCCAGTACGGCCCCATCGGTCATCCGTTCTACAAGCTACGTATCTCATTTAAGTCTAGTAATTCTTCAATTCAAATCATAGAATGTATTTAGTTTATTATTGCATTCCGGAATAAATATTATCAGGTTGGTCTTTATTATTATTCTGAAGACTAACCTGATAACCAGTATAAATAGTCGACTAGAATATTGCTCGAATGTAATCTAATTCTCACGCCCACAAGTAATTTATCAGGACGAAAACCATATAATGTTTATTCAATTTTGATACAAACACAACCAGGAATACCAAATTATTCTCCGATAACATTCCGATTGGACATTCCACGGTATAAAATTTTTATTCGAGACACGCACAGCTTTGCAAGTGACGTGGCCGTTCATCTATTGAATTTAACTGACATTGTCGAATTTCAAATTAAGCGTCGCCGCTTACGAAACTCAGTATTTTCCAATTCACATTATTTTTTGAGGATATATGTACATTTCAATTAAAGATGGTAAAAAACACACAAAATCTCCCTTTTGATAACGTACCCACAATTTTACTGCAGTTTTACTTGAGGACGTTGAATATAATTGTACAATGACTTATAAGTATCACAGGATAAAAACAATATCAAATTGAAGACGAATTATATATTAGGTATTATTTCCATGGAAAGAAAACGTTGACACTGGCGAATGGTTCTGCGGCGCCAATTTACTATAGAAGGGGACAGAAAATAATTCTGTAACGTAAAGGGAAGAACTAAAAAAGTTTAGGATATTTCTTACTCTTTACTAAACGAACTGAAAGATCGACATACAAAATTAAAAATTTGCTCGTACTGCACCATACACGTGATCGATGTAAAACTTCTTAATACATACAATGTATACCTTTTTTTCTTCTTCTCTCCACGATATATCATACTTCTATCTCATGTGACGAAATTTACGTAAAGCGTCAGTGAAATTTTACTTTAAATTCTCGTCCAATCATCGAATCGCGGCCTAAGAAGTTTCAATTTAAAATATGAACGGATTTTCTGTCTCTATCTCTATAACCACTTTTTTGCTGCTTTTGGTGCTAAAAACGCTACATTTCTGTCGTGGCTTTTTTAAACGAGAACAGTGTTTTGTACGTGCGTACCAAAGAAAATTAAAAAAAAAACTAAATAAAATGCTAACTCTAATTTACAGCCGGTTACACGATCTGACTGTCTAGTTCCTTTTCTATCTACGTGCTCAACATATACCTAATATTAATTTATAATTATTAAAATAGCTACACGATATAGTGAACAAATGGTTATTGAGGATTCCAAAACATTAAATTGTATTACCTAAACTAGATAGAAGAAAATTCCCTACAAGTTCTAGATCTACATCATAATGTAGTTACCTAGTTAAAATGATTAATGAATTATAAAGTACCTACACTTGTCTATAAACAATTAATAATGGATGTCTTAGGAACATTTATATTAAACTTGTTTTATAATCTCTTTTGAGGAGAATTGTAATCACGTACAAATCCTAATAGGAACATCGAGGTGTCAGTCGAGTTTCAATTTTTGCATTATTGGCAACCAGAACGATATCTTTGCCACCTGCTGTATAGCTTCTAGTAACAGATTTCTTCCAGTTATATTTGCCGTGGCCCTTCAACTGTTATATTTCAAACTATTTAACATGTCACTCGCGTATCCTTTTAGTGTCGGTATATTGAGGTGAATTTTTATATCCGTCAACTCATAACACGTTCTGAATAGTAAGCGCCTTTTCCAAGAAACAGAGTTTTCCGTCGTAACACATAAAACTTATGCAGGCTTTCTCATTTATAGTTAGACAATTACATGTTCGGATTTGGTCAAAGCTAAACCCATAACAGGGGCTGGCTCTCAAAGCTATCTGCCGGAATATAGGTATTTGGCAATAAATTTTCAAATTCAAGATGGTAGTTAGTCGCCGGATACCTAAAAATTACCCTAAAAATTTTATATTCATGCTAGTTGGCCTAGCAGATATTGTTTTATTATATTACTGTGTACTGTTTTTGTAGTTAATGGCAAATAACCTTGGTTGTATTCCTGCGGTGAGTAGCGTTTCCAAAGCTCCTTGGAATAGGGGGTTCAATGTCGGCAACGCGCTAGTGATACCTATGATATTACAAGCGTCCATATGCTACGGCAGCCATTTACCACCAGGCAGGCCGTATGCTTGTTTGCCACCTTTGTGGTATAAAAAAAGTGTATTATATGCACAATGCCTTAACTTTGGAATACTACGAAAAAAAATAATTCAAACGAGTCAGGACGCCGCAAGTTTCAAGAGAATGTATTGGCGAAGATCGACAGTTGTATGTTTTATTCTTCCAACTTATTATCGCGTCATCAGGATATTTTCCTTTACAAAATATAATCAGGCTTTTATCGAAAACGATTGATGGCTTATTAGACTGGTCTTCTATATACTGCAACGAAGTTAAAAAGGGCACATCCATTAAACAATAAATAAATGACCTCTTCCGGATACGACCAAAATATGAACATAATAGGTGTAAACTTGACAAAAATGTAAAGTTCAAAGTCAACAGTCAATCGAGAATGACATTAAAGGATGCGAGGACAAAGATGATACAGGTCGTGACAGCTGTTCACGCAAATATTGTGGAAGTCAGGATAATCATATTCGCCGATATTAAATTTCAATCAACTTTAATTGGATTTTAAATATATTCGGTAAAACATTTTAATCACATTGTTATTTTTATTCGATTGTATATTTTTAAATGGGACCTTCTCTTCTATACGTCTCGTGTCGCACTAGTAATAGCCCTACTATTGAGCAGAGTTAGATTCTATCCCCGCTCATGTCAGTTTTTGTGTAAAGAGCATCATTATCCGTTGTGCGTCTGAGACGAGAATTGAGAGTGAAATTTCAAGGACGCGTCACGTTTAGACACATTTCGTTACACGAGAGAGAAGAAAGATATAACTAAAGGAAAGGGCACAGAGAAATTTCTACGGAGATTTCTCTCTATTTGGGGCAGCTCGAGTGATGGAATACTTCCATGTAGGGTACAGAAGATGGCAGCGAAATATCCTTGAGTTATGTTCCTGCGGTGAGTAGGGTTTCCAGAGCTCCTTGGGGGTAGGGGGTTCAAAGCCGCAACGCGTATCAAACCTACTGTATTATAAGCGTTCATAGGCTACGGTAGCTACTTAGCATCAGGCAGGCCGTATGCTTGTTCGCCACCTTAGTAGTATAAAAAAGAAGGAGAAAGACAACATACATACATATATACATTATATAGTTTAGGCTATCTGCGTCTCCCTTTTTTATTTCTATCACGTGTACGGTGCTGCACGCGCCATTTTTTTATTATTATTATATATTTTAATTAACGCGAACGAAGTCGCAGACGGTTGCTAATTATAAATTACTTACGGTCGCAAACTTCTGAATTTAAGTCTAAATTCCCGTGAGAAATGACTTTATTAAGGTCTTTTATTTCAATTATTAATATCGTAAGCTAATCTGATATGTAAGGTATATCTATGATACAACGATATTAAGTCTATTAGTATCATAAATAAGTATATAGATGGTGGAACTACTTATCCGGTAAGACAACTTTGGAGTGAAACATTTTTTACCTAAACTGAATAAATTTGTAAACTCTACCAGACAGTAAGTAAAGTGTGGTAGGTATATGTACAGCGGTGACTGTCGGGTGATGAGAATCTATCGACCAGATCCCGTGTTATAAAACAATGAATAGTTAGATATATAAAGGATGATCTAGAAAATCAGTGTACCGGAATAAACAATTATGATGGACTCTTCACTTTTTTTAAATGAATAATGACCACTGGATACAATTTATTTAAGCCTAACTTTAGTGTTTCCTTATCTTCAAAGTGAGTTCAAACAAGATGATGGCTCCCTTGTTAGAACTATCAATAAGGAAGTTTTTGTGGCAACTAAAAAATGCATGCTTCCAGTTTATATTTATAATATACTTGAAGTATGCACAATAGTATCACGAAAAATGCCACCAATATTACATATCATAGGTTCAAAAAACCTAAGTTAACGAATTAAAATAAAAACCTCAACATGGCAGTTCAAGGTCCCGCCAGAAACTCTCGGACTTTTCACTGTATGTGTAGTGTTGCCAGTTAATCGGGTGCGAGTGCCTAATGGGGTTTACACGTACAGGTGAATGACTGGACTATCTCGAGATGTTCGATCCCTTACATCTTTATATTTAGGAGCGAAATAACTTTGGATAGTTAGATAGATTTTTAAGAGCAACCGTGGAAATTCTGTCGATTAATTTTGGAATCTTTCTTGACTTCCTCTAACTATTATTTTTGAAGCACTTGCTCTTTGTACTTTTTTTGGGAAATAAGTAAATTCTGTAGCCGTAATATAATCACAGTAATTGCTGATTTTAGAAAATAAAAGAAATAAAGCAGTCTATGAGATCGCTACAACTGATTTGTTTTAAAAAACATTTACGTACCGTTTTTATCTAGTGTTAGTGGTAAAGCATCTTAACTCGTAATAAAACTTACCTGAAAAAGAAAGACATATTTATTTAGTAAACAGAACTTAAACTTAAATCTTTTGAAATATCAGTATTAGTAAAGTTGATCGCTTTGATAGTTAGTATGATATGTGTAAAGTAAATTATAACATTTCAAGAAACAATACGTAAGAAATTTTAATTTATCCATAAATGAAACAAAAAATGGAATTGAAGTTTTTAAACCAAGCTATAGACTCACGGGTCTAATTTTGTATTTTAAGGTCAGCGAGATGTGTGAAAAGAACGACTAATATGTCAGTCATTTGTAATTTGACAGAGAACTGTAATGCTTACACTGTTTTGTAATGCTTTTAGTTTGATGTTCTTGAACGCGGGCCAAAGTCCATGTACATTAACTTCAATGCTTTATGCCTAAACACTTCCTCATCTTGCCTGAAGCAAATGATGCAGACTGAAAAACTTTAGTATTCTGTATTTTAATATATTTGCTATACCTACGTCTATCTCTATCATATCCTACTTAAATGGACAAGATGGTATTATTTTTATTTAATTTTCAATTAAATACTTACCTACCTACTAGCTCACTTTTAATTATTAAGCTGGCAGTTATGCGGTCGACATTTTAAAACCATATCGCTGACAACCTTCTCATTCTTTATTATTATTATTCAACTCAAAATATACACGAGAAATACTTAACAACTTTTTAAATCATCGTAATGTAATTAAAATGAAACCGTGCGGCCGTAGTAATGCTTAAGTGTTCTGCTAAAAATAAAAACTGCTATTTACGGCGTCATGTTATGTCGCGATCTTCCACTTAAGTTAATATACAGTATTGCCAACGTAAAAAAAATAATTACGCAGATTATTAATAATTAATAAATGAATAAATTTCCATATTTTTTATACTCATACAGTTACACAGGATTAGTTTCCAAATACTCAATTGATGTAACTTTACAATTGAACAACAAAAAAAAGCTTTAGAGCTCAAATTATTTGAATGTAAAGTGGTCAATTAATATTAGCCTAAATCACTAAATGGAAAAAAGGAACGAGTCAACAAAATATAAGACAATAGTAATATTTATAACTCCACACAAAAAAAAATACCTATATAAACTCTACTGAACTTACTTATTACCTAAATACAGAAAAATTGTTCCAAAATTGGCAACCTTGCCTATAGGGACACGTCAATAGTCTGAACCAGTACAGACCGAAAATTAAATTCTGAACTTTATCCATATTTACTGTTATAAAGTGTAATTGTTTAAATTTTAAATTGACCGTAAATATTTATGAAAATTATTGACAACGAAAAAATTATACATAGTTGAAATAATGTGTGGTTACACCAAGTAAATTTTTAACTATAACCGACAGGGATGTGAAGTGTTGCCCTTACAAGAACAATATTAACAATTAGAGCCTTAATGAAATGTTTAAAGGTGCAATTAAATCCTTATATCGAAGTCATTAGGGTCCATAATTATAATTATATGCCGATGAAAAGTTGCTTCGGCGTATTCGACACAAGGCCAATGGTAGGGTTACTGTTCGTTAATTAATTTTTATCGTACAATATTATACACTGAAAAATCCAAGGTGTTAGTTAAATGCAATCATTTTTAAGTGGGCAAAGTAAGGCTTCTTTCTAGACACCGCGTCGATCGTTGTAGATTTTAATCCTATAATTCGTGTGAATTCCCCATAAAGGAAAGCATAATATTGAACATTTTTAATAGCCATCTGGCTACCTACCACCCTCAAGTTGAGAATGTGTCAAAGAACATATAGTTGTATTCCGACAGCTGCACTTGAGAGCTAGTTTCTCTCTTTGGCTTCTAAGCTTAATCTAATTACAACCTTAAGTTCAGTTTAGTCGTGTCAAAATTTGCATACTGTAACTGTAAAATCTAATTTAAATATTTCAATATGACTTATCATTTCGGTGCAATCCGTCCTAAATAAAAAAATACGCAAAAATGAAGCCGTAATATATTTTTAGGAGTGAACTTGGACATAAACTTGAGCTTGAGAAAGTTTCTCATGGTGCCATCATGTAATTAAATAATTTAGGACTGTAGATTTCCCGTCATTTTGTATCATCATTAATTCACGACCTGGCATGTGGGAGATTAAACCCATGGTTTTTCGTACAAAGAGGCCTCTGCTCAGTTGTAGAATCTAATATAAATAGGCTGGTATTGTTTTATATAGAACAAACATAAAGTTAAATAAGCTGGCGTGATCATAACGATTCTTAATGAATCCTCATTTCAATGATCACCATTGTGTTTTTTTTTTCACGGCAAAGTGACAGAACTATGCCTGATGGATGCACAATACAGTCCAAATCTATCGACAGTAACTGTTGTCATGTCCGCTTGCTTAAATAGAAGCTGGATAAGCCTCGGTTGGCTGACCCGGAAACGCAACACGTATAAGCGAATCACTATGACGGGTCTTTCACCATTTGGATGGATGAATAAATAGTTCTATTATTGAAAGTCGAGGTTCATCCCGCTCGCTGGTTGAAACTATTGACTACAACGAATTTCTGATGTCTTTTTAATTCCATTAATTTTGTTTGTATCATTCATATTTTCGTTATTATATATATTTTAACGCACATTGAGATTAAGAATTCAATCATTTTAATAACTCATTCAATTAAAAACAATTGAATACTTCGTCTTCTTCTTTTTCCTAACTTGGCAACCGGTCCTTTTTATTGAGGACCATTACTGACATTATCGAGCGAATACTGTTTCCAATGTTATGAAGATTTGTGTATCCCAACAAGATGGTGGCTCCCTTGTTAGAACTTTCTAGGGAGTTTCTGTGGCGGCTCAGAATTAACGATCCATGTCATTATTTTCAATCCTCTACACTTGTGCACAATAACGGAGCTTTAATATGCGAAATGCCACCTGTATTACTAAATATAGAGTCAAATAAAACAAATATATGAATAAAAAATAAAAAAACACTACATGACAGTTTGAAATCCCGCCAAAAACTCCAATGGAATACTTATAAAATAAAGGAAATTAACTAATTGCCACAAAAAATTATTTACGAGTTTATTCATGTAGCAACCCTAACTGTAGAGCTTATCTTGATGGATGACGTTTCGATTAAGTGAATATTTTATCAGTACGTAATTATTTAAGACATGTATGGATTTCACAGTCAAATCCTACATAACTTCACTACATTCAGTATGTTATGTAAGCAATACCATGACAATTAAAATTATCTAATACAAATCGCAAAGTACCGCTCCGGTGACACTTGCCAAGTAAGCCACGTTAATCTATCTATAAAAGAAACGATTCAAAAATCACTTTTAAACAGATCGTAATAGAGCACAAAATCAAATGACAACAATTTTTGCTGTCTCCAATAACGGCTTCCTTCCTAAAAGCATCCATTACATTTAGAACTTCACTTCTCAACAGTTTACGAAAAGAAAAGGATCACGTTACAATGGTGGTTTTATATGCATATGCCAGCAGGATGTGAGCACGCGCACGCGATTTGAATGCTTAGATGCAAAGTTTTTTTTTTTACGAGTTGGACACGTAGTGCCTTTTGTATTTCAAGTTCTAGAGTCAGTGCTGAGCATAATGCTGTCTTAAGTCATTAAGCCCGAAGTCGGCTGAGGTTTTCCCAGGGGATTACAGTATAGGGTTATTCAAAAAGGGATTAAAGAGGTTTTTAAGGGTCGGCAACGTGCATGTGATGCTTCTGGTGCTGCAAGCGTCCATAGGCTGCGGTAAACACTTATGATCAAGCCGACCACATGATTGTTTGCGTTTGCTTCTCTCATGATTCAGAGTAAAAAAGATGTAATTATCTCAAACTGCCAGACTTGCTCATGAAGTTTTCCTTCCCCGACATCCGATTCTATTGATGGAATAACCCGTATAATCTGTGTATGATTCAATTTCACTGACACATTCACGTACACGAACATTCACGCACACAGTTTTTTTTTTTGTGTAAATATATTTTCTTACTTTTTCATTTTCTCTAATTTTGTCCTATTTTAATGTTGCCATTTAGTACGAGAGTCGTTGACAACCGTAGTACAGTTAATACTATTACTGTCGCCATCATAATGGTCGATGATTAATCTTCTATGTATAGAAGAATGAATTTTTAGCGCATTTCAAGCAATGATAGATCAGTGGTAGGGTGTATGGACTTTGCGTCGATTGACGTGAGTCCGAATCCCTGTAATGAGCCTGAACTTTCCGTGAAGAAAAACATCATGAGGAAACCATAACATGGTGGTAGGGTATTTTCTAATGCCCTATTAGCCACCACCCTTAAGTTGAAAATCTGTCGCCAAGTACATATAGGTGTGTTCCGGCAGCTGCACTTAAGACCTAGTCACTAAGCTTACTTAAGATCAGGTGAGATTGTGGTCACAACGCTAAACTTATCTATATAAAAAGTGTTATATAAACCAACGTCTCTTGTCTCTCTGTCCGTTTATGGTCGTTCCACGCAAAAACCACTTATCCGACTTACATGGTTTTTTTCTTTAGCTATGCTATCTGGTCAGATTATGGGATATATTATGTTACATAAAATAATGTACAAAATAAGCAGTGACGATAATTGCGAATAAATTCGGAAAAAATACGCTTTTGGGGCGCTTAAATGGGATACGCTGAGTAAACCATAAGAGATATATCAAATTAATCTAATACATAATTGTAGATCTTAAAAGCACCTACAAAAAGACTGCGATAACATATGTCTATATTCTAAGGATCATCCAGAATAAGCATTTTTGCATACAGCACGTTTCGATCTTGTGCTCTACCAAAAGCATTCTGTAGTCGACGTGAGCGGAGCCGCGCGCACAGCTAGCATGTTATAAACAAGCTGTTAAATAAATAAATATGCCATATTCAATTCTAATTGAGGTGTCCCTAACGCCGCTTATATTTTTTCCCAAACAGCAGTGGTCGCGCTGTTCTAGGTATTCTGGTCTGAAGGATACAGTTGTCAACACACGCTGACACACAAGAAGTTTCATTTTAACCCTCATAAATAGCGAACTATAAACTACAAGCAAGATAGATACTTCTAATATTTTTTGTAAAGTTTTAAATTTATATTCTTTCGTTAGAATCGAGACTTTTTTATTTAATTTACATCCTAAGAAAGAACTTAAAATGTCATAACAGTAACAACGGTATGAAAAATCGTCCTGCTAAAAAAAAGCGTCTTGACACACGGACAGACAGCTAGCGAGACAGATGGACAACAAAGTGACCCTTATAAGGGTTTATTTTGAGGTACGGAACCCTAAAAACATATTTAATGTAATCTATCTATATAAATAAAATTATTGAGGTTTGACGTTGTGCGCGCATCACGCAAAAACTACTGGTAAGATTTCGATCAATTTGTTTTACTCCTTAGATACATGTATTAAGGAACAAGATCCTTACTAAAAATCAAGATATCTTCATTGAACAAAAAGTTATTAAAGTTTTAAGATATTACAATTTATTCTGTTATCTTCGCGAGCGAAGCCCCGGGCACAGCTAGTATTTTATAAAACAGTTTATACCCTTCTTATTGTTTTTATGTTAGTCTAGAATAAAGAAACTACCTCCAGGCATGTATATTTTCTATTCATTTTCTCTATATTGTAAAGTCAACAGTACCTATATAAAGCACTGTTTCATCCATAGATAATTAAAACAACCTTGTTTTAATTATCTATGGTTTCACCCGTGTTAAATTCATTCGACCAATTCTCCATCATGCCGCGCGCCGTCGCCATCACGCCCGTGTAGCCCTATCGTTGTTCCACTTCCAGTATTTGCCTACAGCTTCCCAGATTCCTTGAAGTCCATAGTTACTGCTTCGCTCCTTAAGGTCTTAGCGTGAAGTTATATAACCTATAACCTTCCTTAAAAAACAGGCCATATTTTTTTAATCTAACTGTTCGTTCCATAGATTAGCGTGTTTAAACAAACTTAAAACTTACTCAAAATTTGTATAGATATAGTTTCATTTTGCATCTGTGAAACGTGTGCGTATTACTTAAACTAGTTTTTTTGCTCAAAACGAACACGAGTATGATCTAATAATTCGACAAACAAGAGTTTTAATCGATCTATAAGCATCAATGGGACGCGAGATAATTAAAATAATCAAATTCGTCCTTCCCAAAATTAGCACAACAAATGATCACGTAACCAAGTTTACAATCATGTATAGTGACGTCACAAAAGCGTATTTGGCGACGAGTCGTAAACAGAATTTGGTAAGCGGAATGACGTTTATGAATTTATTAATTAGCCGAGATTCTTCGGTAACATAAATGGGAGTGTTTCTTACGTCGTTTTATAGAATGAAAACAATACAACATTATTTAATCTTCCTTTCAAATGGAATTTATACTTTGGAATATTTTTTGATCAACATAAATTTCCCATTGGCACTTATTAGATTAGCGTGGATTGAGATGCTCATCTAATAAATAGTAGATCAATATCAATTATTTGTATTTTGTTTTTACCGCGTTTTAAGACACAAGCATTTCCTTTTTTTTTCAAAATTGTTTATACAATTTATATCTTAGCGACTCCGGATCTAAGGCAGGCAAATCAGGATACATAACCTCGGGCGACAAATAACAGCAGATGCCAATTAATGTTTGAAAAAAAAACTTGTTTGCTAAAGGGCCTAGCATCCAGGGTGCGTCGTATTTATGATTATTTGATTTTCGAATGCATTATGAGTTGATATTTGAACACATATGCGCAGTATGTCACTAAATATGCTTGCAGAGATTGTATGTGTATATTTTAGGTTAGAATACATATAATGTAACCCTTTAATCGAAGTTAGGGTATTTACTTTAAAAAATATTAGGTTTGTAACTTTATTTATTGTAAGCATATTTTGAGACAATGGAGATATTCTTTTTCTTTTAATTTGATATTAATTGTTGACAATAAATAATAAATGAATAAATCCTATTATTATTTAATTTTACCATAATTATTATGATGATATTATAAATGGAATGTTTTAATGTTTTACATGCAAAAACGGCTAAACGGATTTGGATTAAATTTGTCATAAAGTTAGTTTAACACAGATTAAGAATTAACACAGATGATGACTTTTTATCCCGGTAAAGACGCAAATCTGAACTTCAAATTTACAGGCAGAAGCTACTATAATTATAAAAATAAAGAGGTCAAAATAGTCTATTATCTAATATGCAATGATTTGTAAATATAAATCTGTACATTTAAAAGAACCCAAACGATTTACATCGTATTTATATTAGATTATGACTTGATTTCAAAATTATCTGTGTATTATAGTCCGACTTGTCAGAATTAATATATAAACTTTATATCTTTATACTTTTTTTATAACGAGAGCTAAGCAACAACGTCAAAAGTAACAAAATTTATAAATACTTTACTTCTTCTTTATTTATAGTAGTATTTTACTTATCCACAACACGAATGAAGCCATTGACATAGCTTAGCATTGAAAACATTGTATTTAAGCAACCTTTAGTAAATAATAAACAACATATCAATTAAATACAGAATTTATGTTACACTTATTGTTGTCACCTGTCAACAAGTCTTTCAAAAAGGGATCAGGAAATTAAAAAGTGACACGAACACGCGACGTGTTACCACTCATTCGTTAGTAGGGCTGTCACGACGATACAGAAAAACAACAGAAGCACTGAGGATCATTTATCAAAGACAATTCGTGTCCGACAGTTGTTTTATTAAAACTCGGCAAAATTACCTCACTGTAATTGATGGTATGTAGATAATAATGACTGCCGAAAAATGAGGATCTACCAACAGTCGTGACCGTCGTATAAGCCTATCACGGCGAAAGCCACTAAGTAAATAGCCAAATATACACTGGTTAATATCGAAATAAAGCATGAAGTGTGAGTCAGGTGTCGATCAACTTAGGTTGTAGAGAGGTAGGGCACAGAGAAATCTCTTTGGAAACTTCTCTCTACTTGGGGCTGCCCTACAGAAGATCGCAGCCAAATAACCTTATGTCGTGTTCCTGCTGGGAGTAAGGTTTCCGGAGCTTCTTTGCAACACGCCATTGATGCCTCTGGTTTTACAACTTTACAACTGTCTATAGGCTACCGCTTACCATTAGGCGGGCCGTAAGTTGATTTGCTACCTTAGTTTGTACATAAAATAAATAAAAAAATACAAATACGGTATACAGTGTATACATACATACATATACATATATTTCGGTCTGTAGCATGTATTTCACACGACTAATAAAACTGAAGGTCTTCTATATCTATATATCATAAAATTGAAGTGTCTGTTTGTAATGTAAAAATAACAGGTTTTTACTAAATGCATATGAAAGTTGCAGTGTACCTATTTCAAAAAACCCATTTTTTTTTATTTTTGTCTGTCTGTATGTTCCAGGTAATCTCCGAAACAGTTGGACCGATTTTAACGGGACTTTCACTGGCAGATAGATAATGTTATAAGAAGTAACTTAGGTTACTTTTATTTTAGGAAAACAACTAATGTTGCGCAAAAAAAAATAACAAAGCTTTATTAGTAGTCCACGTGAGCGGAGCCGCGGGGACAGCAAGTATATATGTACGAAAGCTTACTATTAAATACCCATTATAAGCTCGAAAAAATAACCATTCGAGAGGAATCCCTTTAACATCCCTTTAATAGTACTATATATAGCCTTCGTGTATTTTAACTTCACATATGCACAATGGCCAAACCATATCACGCAAAGTATCACATATATTACATAATATAGGGTTAATGAAACGAAGTTAATGAATTAAAATAACAAGATCCCACAAAAAAAAAACTCCTTAAAATAGGGTCAATAATTAAAATGTCAGATTTAAAAAATACACATAGGTAAAGCAAAATATATTCACACCGGACAACCCTGAAAGTTAATCCATACGATTCCAATTCCATAAGTACATATCGCACGCCTCATTTTCGTATTTTCCATAAACGTTCATTACATTAATTCATGACGAATTTAATTTAACTTCGCTACATACACAATATAATAAGATTTTTAAAATACATTAAGCAGATTGACACTAGACCTTTATTTTAATTAATATTTTATTTAAATCATCCTTCAAACGGACTGGTCGTTGGTCCTAAATGGTTTACACCTGTATATAAATCAGCATAAACGTACAGTCGGAAATAATGAAGCTGTAAATATGAAATTTGGGCAATTTTTTAAGATGTAGAATTAACATAGGGAGTTTTTGGTAAAATCAACCCCTAAGGGGTTAAAAGAGGATGATAATTTATACTGAAATACAGTCAGGTTTGTAATTACTGGCATAAAAATTGGTGTAAACAATCACTCATATTGAAGATTTTTCAAAGTTACTATTTTTAGTAGTGAAAAAGGGATTTAATAATTGACGTTCGATGTCAGTAACACATCTCGACAAAGTCCTTACTACTTTGTTTGCAATTAACGTGCATGTGTACTCCTCGAAAGCCTTCGAGAGTATGATGAGAACCCATTATTCTGACCACTATCGCCTTATACGATTCTTTTGTCGGATTTTTACATAGTAAAAGTGTAATAAAGAAATTAGCAAGTCAAGATGCGAGCGCTGATACGTAAAAATCTCACGGTTTTTATGTACCGCCATTTTTAAATATGGTCAGGACAGTTAGAAAGTTTAGTGTATGGTTATCTACGTAGAACTCAAGAGGCCCTTTTAGAATATATTTATGTTTAAGGCGAAGATACAATATAGTACAAATTTTTTGATTACACGGTAAATATTAGTTATATAGAGTGAACAATTGAACAGCAAAGAGATTAAAATGTATCGAAAAAATGGTGCGTGTCAGCTCCGACGCGCGACTGCAGGTGACGGTTTAAGAACGATAGTTTTGTAATAAATCTATACTTATAATAAAACAGTAAAAAGTCGAAATCTATACATTAAAGATATTTTAGAAAATATACAACAGAGGGGCCTAGAAACATGGACAAAAAACATATTTACAGTTTTCAGTTAATCACGCAGAAATAGTTGGATCGAATTTGATGATATTCCGTATGATTGTTGTAAATTAGTCTGAAGGTACATTTAAGGTGCATTTCATTTCATTCATTTCAATTTCATTTCATCATTTGCATGAACTATGAATTGCGTTTAAGTTATGTACATATAAAAAAGGAATGTGTGTATAATATGTACTGTAGTATATTTCAAATATAGACTGAAATGAAGTGAAATTAAACGAAATTATTTTATCTTCACATAATTTTCAATAGAAATAATAAACAAAAACTTATTAGTATTTTTTCATTATTATTCATAAATGTCGCTATACGGATTAGTTTTATAGCTTCGGTCTATATTATTCTATATTACTGCGATAGATGTCACTGTTTGGTGTTTTTTTCTGCTATCGAGTTTTTTGTTAAAATATAATAAACTGACATACTATGATGCTTCATTATTTACTGGATATTAACGGTTAATATAAATAATATTATTAAATAAACAAAGCTTTTTCGAAAACTTACATACATTTGTTTACTTATTTTTTCATACACGAAATTATAGTAATAAAACAATAACAATAATCCTACTTAATATTGTAAATGTAAAAGTTTGTATGTTTGGATGTTTGTTACTCAATTTCGCAAAACGGCTAAACGAATTTGGAGTTTGGCAAATAGATTTTATAACCTGGATTAACAGGGTAAGTTTAATCCCGTTAAAACCCTAATTCTGAAGTCCAAGCAGACGAAGTCGCGATTGAAGCTATAAAAATAATAAAATATCCAGATATCACTAGCATGTGTTTCTCCCCATCTAATTTACGTGCCGCGAGCTTTATATATAAATCGACGAAATAAACTAAAAAATGACAAGATTAAAACGCAAGCGAAGCCACTAATATAATTTAGTTATACACAGATACCATATCTAAAAAGATAACCTTGGTTAAAAGACAGACAGTATCTAATACATAATTGAAATGCGTGGAGGGCGGTGCACGGCGCCATCGCGCCAGGGCAGTCGGCACAGGTGTGGTTTGGTGGTCTGACACTAATTACCATTTACCACTTTACAATTACCTTATGATTATATACAATTTATGTAGAGTACTAAAACAGATTTTTCATTTTTTGTGCGGAAACATAATTATTTTTCCAAAATAATAGTAGCCAAGTTATGCCTTATAACATCAGCTATCTGCCAGTGAACGTCCCGTCAAAATCGGTCCAACCGTTTCGGAGCTTACCCGGAACAAATAGACAGACAGACAAAAATTTAAAAAATGGGTTTTTTGTTATAATTATTATGTATACTTTCATATGCTTTTTGTTAAAACCTGTTTTGTTGACATTACAAACAGACACTTCAATTTCATTATATGTATAGAACATCGAAATATCAAATTAGACAAACAAAATTATCTATGTACAAAAGAAATATGATTTATACTTTGGTTCTCTTCTAAGGATATGAACATAAATCGTTCTTGGCGTTAAATGTTGACTTGTAAACAAAACACTTTGTGCTGCCGCGCTACATCATTCCAATTACCAAAGAAAGAGACATCCAAATGGTATATCAAGCCGGTGGGACTCAAAATAGATTATTAACGCCACTGTAGGTAGAAACCTTTTTTAAGCTATTGAAATCCCACCAAACTTTAGCTCAAATTTTAAAGTATTAACTATCTGTATTTAGGCTATTTTTCAGTAATAAAACTGTACCATGATTCCATTGATATATCCACTGAACTATACTCGGAATTATCATATCTATGACAAATAAATATTTATAAAATCCATTACTAGATACAAAAGACATAATTGATTTACAAGGTGAAGTGTATCCATTGAAGCATAAACTTGTACTAGAACAGTCAAATAAAAACACTTAATTCAATTTAGTCCCTAAGAACTTAGAACGTACAAACACTACTACCGATTCGGAATACATTCGAAAATTGCCGGCAAGAAACTCGGTTCAAGATAATCAACTATTATTGTTTAGCTGTGTAAATGATATTATAATTTTAATGACGTAGAAAGAGAGAGAGAGAGAGAATTTCAAACAAAAGAACATATTATAGCGCTCGCGGGCCGAGCAAGGCTAGAGTGACTCCAATCTTGATGTAACCGAAGATGGCTACGGTAATAAAAGCTGTCACGTGAACTTGCCTGAATACACTTACAGGTGCTTGACGACAGATTTCACTTGAGGGTGGTAGCTAGCGGGGGGAGGGGGGGGGGCACTAGCAACCGTCTTAGCAACACGTTATAGTTTAAAATTGAAACCCTCGTCGAAGGCCGCAATGTCCGTAAACGCTATCACTGAGCAGAGCTATGCTTTTTTTCCCAAGGTGCATATACAGCGTGTTACATATCTATATAAAGAAAATGATTAAAGTTTGCCGTTGTGCGCGCTTAAACTACTGTATAGATTTTGATGACATTTTTGTTTTGATACGTGGTCATTTTAAAAAAGAACATCACAATATCTCCATTCAATAAAACAGTCTTTATTTTTTTTTTAAACTACGATTTTTATAAGTAGGTACTTCTTTTGCCGCGGGCACAGCTAGTTATAAAATATACACACTATCGCTTCTAGTAAGTATCTGTGCATACTAACTCAATGGCAGCTTCTATTAACCAGTCACAGCCTTATCTCTCTTATCTGAGTTAGCAATAAGTCTGTAATTATTCACAATCAGGGAGTGTCGCTGACGCGTCTATACGGGACACATCGGCGCCGGAACTATCAAAACTTCATATCAAGGCTTAGTAGTAAATCTATCAGACAGCTCGTCGATCGACATGAGTTCGAATCATTTAATAACTCTCGGTAAACGTCGAAGGAAAACATCGTAATGAAACCATAATGGTAGGGCATTCTCTATTATGGATAACTTTTTTATAGGGGAAAATTACAAATCCGAGAGGCGGTGAAAAGCGCCTTTAAAGAGTTCATCGATTCTCGTCCCAAAGATTTATATAGCAGAGCTATCATTGACATTAAAATAGCAAAAATGCATCGACAATGATGATCAGTCCTTAGAGTAACTAAATATAATAAACTTTTGATCACTTCTTACTACAAGACACACTCGGTGAGTACGTTCTCATGGATTCTGACCACGTATTTATTAAATTAGAGGAAGGGCTAAATTACATGAGCAAGATCGTCGGCGTTGAGCGCTTTAAGCTTTAATGAACGAATGATGATGGCACAGGGTTGTTACACACTTGAACATCATTCCCAATATCTGAAATATACCATTATATACATGTATACCAACGAATTTTATATAATCAATTAATTTATAACTAGCTCGTGCCTCCGGCTTCGTTCATGTAAATCTATTTATATAAGCCTAGGCTTTCGGTGAAGTAAAACATTGTGATGCACAGCATATTGGTAGGGCATTTACTAATACCCGCCAGGTTAGCTACCATCCTCAAGTTGAAAATCTTTCTGTGTATTCCGGAATCTGCACTATAAAGCCAGTCTTCCCAAGTCCCCACTAAACAGGGCCACATCGTCACTTCTTTTAATTTATCTATTATAGTAGGAAATGTAAATAATTCGAGATAAAAATGTAAACAAGGTGTTGACAACTCAAATAATAACCACATTTTTGTAAGGCTTCCAAAAGTATTAAAATATCTTGTTAAATACTTATCATTTAAAAACGTAAAACAAAATATCGGACAGGGATTTTAGCTTTAAGGTAGCTTAAAATATGATACAGAAATAAAGTATAAAATTTTATGCTTGCAATTTTTTTATGGTACTCTGAAATAAGGCTGAAGCTGTAACGTTTGCTCTTCTTAAGCAGATAATTGATAAAAGAAATTGTTTATGAACGAAACAATTTTATATTTGTTATTAAATTTATTTTAAATTAATAACATTATATCTAAATGTCTTGAGAGAATCGATTTAAAAAAACGTAAAATCGATTCAGTTTAGGTAAAAAATTCTAAATATTGCCATATTTTATTTAAGAAAATGTTCACTAACCCAGAAACTTCACTTTGATATCTCGAATTCCATTTCCGACATAATCGAATAGATTCAACGTTACTATCTAAATATATAAAAATGTATGTTGACATTTATGAGATTGATAAACTACATAGTTTTGGTGTAGTGTCCACAATCTCACCTGATGTTAAGTGACAATGTGGCCCAAGATCACGCTAAAACTAGTAGAAGACTGACTCTCAAGTGCAGCTGCCGAAACACACCTATAGGTGCTTGGCGACAGATATTCAACTTGAGGATGGTAGCTAGCCAGGCGGGCATTAGATAAAGCCCTACCATCATGCTATGGCTTCCCCACGATGTTTTCCTTCACCGAAAGCTCAGGCTCATTACGAGGATTCGAACTCACGTCAATCAACGCAAAGTCGTACACGCTACCACTGAGCCTTTATTACTTCGACACCGTTAGTACACTGTTTGACCAATCACCATAAAAGTTCTAAGTGTTTTTCATGGAGAAGGTTTTATGCTAACCTTGAATGCCATAGGTTGCCCAGCTATTCACTACTAGAAACCGCAGAACATTATCTGCAGGGCCAATTAATACAATATAAATATAAGAAATATTAACTTAATTCGTCTCATCACTTCGACATTTCCAATATCCGAGTACCTGAAATATCTGTAATTCAATAATGAATCCTTAAATTTTCTCTGACAACGCGGTGGCTGTGTGCTGACAACCCTGTTTTAGTAAAAAACAAACTGCAACCTTTTCCAAGAAATATTCTGCTTTCGTATTAAAGTCGCATTAGTGGTTTTTCATCTACAATACATATTATTCCATAAACGAGTTATCCGGAGTCAGTAAAGAAAAGGTTTTTGGGGCTAAAATTGTCGTTTCACTGTCTGGGAATCAGCGAAAAAAACTACAGCTTGCTAGATTCCTTGGCCGTTCACGATTACTGCTCCGCTACTTAGGGTCATAGCGTGAAGCTATATATAACTTATGAGGCTATATCTAATAATATATAGGTATATAACATACAACGTTTCTCAATAAATATGCTAGATAATGCAAAAGATTTTTTCTAATCTTACTGGTAGTTCCAGATATTAGCACGTTCAAACAAACAAGCAATCTCTTGGGTTTTTTAATATTAGTATACATATACGCGACTTCGTTCACGAGACTGTGCTTTTGCTGCTCCACGGAAACCACGTGCCATATTGTCACGTAGTAAAATCCATGCGGTTGCCTATTAAGTAATTACCATAAGTAAACTATTTCATTCTTTTAAAATGAATTAATATAACATTAAATCGTATGACAGTACAAGTTACGAATTTGGTACTATTTCGTCTTACTTGGCTGCATGAGTGTATTACCTTGGTCCTTTTTTGTGGCCAGTAGGAAAGGTAATCTTAGTCTCGGATCAGCTGTTTGTCATTCCGTTTTAATTTTATTTCTCGTGGCATAAACGAACATTTTTGGCGGGCATTTTAATCGTATTTTTCTCATTATTACTTACTAGCGGTGCCCCACGGTTTCACCCGTGTTAGATTTATTCGACAAACTCTCCACAGAGGCGTCTTCACCAACACACCCTATCGCTCCACTTCCTGTACTTGTAAGCTTGCCACATTGCCTGACGTTCTTAGTTACTGCTCCGCTCCTTAGCCTATTAGCGCAGCTTTATATAGCTTATACTAGTCCTCGTGAATGTGACTATTATATACGTAGCTTTATATATCCGACTGGTAGTTCCACAGATTAGCGCGTTTAAACAAATAAACAATCATACGAAAAAAACTCTTCAGCTTTATTTCATTTGTATAGATTAAAAGAGTAATATAATACTTGACCTAAATCTTTACTAAAGTTACAGTTCTATAAAAATCTAGAAACTCGGTTCAAATTAGTTATTTTTTTTTATTGTAACACGTCAAAGTGTAAAGACATGGTATGAAGCACAGTGCAATCCAGAAAAATTGGAGTCCACCGAGGGATTAATTACATCGTCAGTCGTCGCTGTCATGCTGAGCAGCTTAAATGCCCCTTCTTTGAAGGACCCCATATTGTAAGAAGGAGGGAATACCCAGGCCGGAAAACAGCTCCACAGCATCACAATACGATAAAAATATGACGTAGAAAACTTTTGTTCGAGCCGAGATGAAGGTTACCGTAAAGCTGTGGCTTCAAAGCCCAGAGCGTGTAGTTCTGTTATGAAAAGGAGAAGAGGTAATTAAATCATTAAGTTTTCAAGTGATATAGGGAAGTAGCGCTACGGTCTGTCTACCTACTCCAGTAGGAGCATGGCAACATAATAGATAAGTTAAATTGCAAAGTTTTGTTTATCATAGAAGGCGCCACAAGGTACAGTATAACGGCAACAGTAAGCAAATAATAATGAGAGCCGCGTCACAAAATATATATGTACAGAAAGACGACTCCAGCCAACCTTGAATTAAGTTACTAGCACTAGGTCTGACATCTACAATACTCGATGAAAATTTCCTAACATTTTGGGAAATTCGAAACAAAATATTTATTATTTATTTTTAATAAATAAAAATCTATAAATTGGTCATTGAAAACGTTATTAAAATTATTGGTTAAAAAAAACGTGAATTCATTTCGGTTTCATGTAGTATTTATACAAGTAAATATACATTAATTATAATAAGATCGTTTATTCAGTGTCAGTTGAGAACGTAGTATCACACACGAAACAATAATTATAAATATCGGATCAGAGTGGACACTCGCGACTGGCGGTCGACTGACTTGCTCCGAGATCTTCGTACGTACTACTTTTATGTCCGATAAATTATAGTAAAAGATATTTAAATGAAAAATGCCGTCAAGCACTTTTGTATCTATAAGTAAAGCCAAGCGGGCACGCAAGTTTGTTGTTCCAAACCCTTTTTCGCGAGCACTATATATATGTCTGCCAGTACTATTTCCCATTTATTGTATATTTCTATATTTGTGTTAATTTAAACTGATAATTAAATCTGCCGAGAAGCCTTTTAAGCCTTAACTTTAGCATGTGTATCTCGTATTAGAGGTCTTTAGCTATGACATGGATGAACCAATTTTGAATTAGTTTTTTTTTTGCAAGGTTTTTTGTAGGAACATGGTAAACTTGACCTGATGCTACAGGATCTGCAGGATACCCAACTTCTCACCAACTTACAGCAGAGATAACGCTTTCGAGCTTATTAAAATGGTGGCAAAAATACGTTATTTATGTGGAGGGCTTTTTAAATAAACTTGTTTAAAGCAAAGTCCAAAGTTCGCTTAACAGTACGCGTTCTTGTGTGCGTACGCCGTTATCGATCCATGTACGAAGCAGGCTTTCTGTACCAGTCTATTTTGTGGTCGCGTTGACTAAAGTCGGCGGAACTCAACATAAACAATAAGGAGTGTATTTCCTCGAGATAAAACTGTGCTTGTGTTTGAATATGACTAATCTTACGTCGAATTCTGACTGAAATTCAAACTTTGAATAAATGAATCAGTATATTCAGAAATAATATAATAAATGACACAAGTATGTTTGTATCCTGTGCTGAAGCATATTTCTGAGTTAAGTCATAGTTAAATATATCCGTAGCCGGCATGGAAAATTAGATAAATGGAAAACACGTACTTTTCAGTGTAGCGTGTTTTGATGTTTATACTTTGCATTAAGTCGTGGTAATCGAGAGTAGATTGTATCGTCGAGTGGTTTAAACCGGCGCAATATCTATTCGATGTCCACAGGATCGAACCCCGACATGTACAACTATTTTTTCTGAATTCGCGTTCATTTACTAGATTCAGTTGGTAACATTATAGGCTGATGGTGAAGAAAAACATCGTGAGGAAACCTGAACGTTTCAGAAATGTTTTTTTAGTACCACAGTATATCGGAAAAATGTAGAACTGTTGATTTCTCGGCATTTGAAATCGCTAATAAGTCGTGGGCTGGCGTAGAGTTTAACCTCGTTCGAGGCCTCATTTCCCAGCAGTGGGACACTTATACAGGCTGGTTTTATTATTATTGGGTAAAATAAAATGTATTAAGTTTTTAAATAATAAACTTTGTCCTATACATATGTTAATATCTAGAGGTAAAATTTACATAGTATAGTAAGCTAATTCGATAAACAAAAAAATAATGCTAATCTTGAATATATTAGATAACGTTACTGATTCGATTCATTCTTGTTTTTTTTTTCTAACAGTTGGTCTTAAAGTTTTATTTGACCCCCCTTTATCACCATAAAAGTGTCTATGTTATATTTGAAATTAAATTATACTATATTTTGAGTCACAGAATGATTCCGCTTAATATTGTAACAGTTGTAGAGTTGTACAACAGTTGTACAAAATTGTACAGTTTATTTAGATTAATTAGAAGACAAACATCCCTGATCTGTGTTAGGGGTTTTGGTAAGCAACCAAATAATAATAATATTGTAACAGATAGCAAACACGTAGTGTAGTAATCCCCGGGTATGTGATATTCTCCCGGGCACGGAATACACGACAGAAAAGAACGTTTACACTTTTAAATCAGATCCACTAAATACTAGAAGTTAGGTAACTGCGCAGAACGTTTGTTTAGATATGAATCGAACACGTTGGAAGGACCTTGGCGATGGTATGTTTCTTGTATTCATTAGCGCTTCGCAACAGTGCGACGATGACGGCGCGGTGGCGACGCGGTGCGGCGTAACTCCGTACTACTTACTGAGTACTGTCGCAACATGACCTTTGCCACGCCTCTACTACCTTACCGACCGTTTCGCAAAACACAACAAACAAATCATACACATACATACATACCATGCCATACACTGAACAACGTTTGAATTATACTTTTCTCACTTTCATTTACACAACAAGCTATCCGCCAGCGTATTCTCTCGACTAGATTATGAGATATTTAAAGATTTTTATTGCCATTTAATTTATATGTTATTTCGTTATTTATAAATGGCTCGTCACAACGCCACCTATCAGATCCTAGCATAACCATCATATCGATAAAAGAAATATGTGAATATGAGCTTAATCAGTCAAGTCGTTCAAAAGTTACACGATCACTAACAGACGCACACAAGATTTTTTTTATATATACCTATATAAGTACATATTTAAGATTAAACGAAAACAATTTTAAAAATATATTAATTTATTATTATTTAAAATTAATTAAATATTATACCTGAAATAAGTTACAGAAACAAAATACTATGACAATGCCGCGCCGCTTTAAAAAAATATTAATTATAATGTTTGTTTATGATTTACTTATCTATGATTCACGTATAGTAAAGGAAAAACTTTTGAAACGTAAGTTTTTATCGATATAGACGTATTCTTTAATAGCTACAAATAGTTGGAGATAAAATGAATTACCGAATTTTAACATCTTTATTGTTTGGTATTCTAATATGGAGGTTTAGTAACCTAAATACGAAACATTTTAACTTTGCTTTTTTAATTTATTTATTGATACAAGGTTTTACAGCTAACAAAAAAAACATAATAATAACAAAAATGAAGCTAATTAAAAAAATATGACATCGTTCGTTTTATATCTTGCATATAATAATAAATTAGTAATAAAAATGACTAAATATGAGCCCGAAATTTCTAAAACTCGCAAGAAAATGATACAAAATTGCCAGGAACAAGTATTGTAAAGTTTCCAGACAAAATTCCAAAGCAATTTTTATCCACACCGAGACAAATAGATATACTATAGATAAGATGTTATTCCAATTATTTCCAGAAAATAAATGTAATCATTACTAAACATAGAAGTAACTTCAACTAGATTATTTATCGCGTACAGTATGACCACATCAATGATAAACAGTGTAAAATTATATTGAATTATAATGTATATGTTATAAGCAATGTATGAAATGCCGGCATTCTATAGAATGCCTAAGAGTACCCGGCAATGTATGAAATAAAGAGAATTATTACATACTTTGCCTAGGCATTCTGTAGAATTCCAAATGCTATTTAGGCAAAGTATAAAATACATTTCCGATGTGTTTCGAATATCACGTGAGAGGATTTCGCGGGACTTCAAAGTGTCATGTGATTGAGACAATACACATATCTATAGGATTTAGCCTGCGAGAGAATGAGATAGAATATACACGATTAATGCAAGTCCTCATTTTTACGAGTAAATTCATCGTGGAATTGGCCTAGCGGTGTGATGACTAGACCAAGAAATATGAGTATTTTCAAACATTGCCTGTTAGCTTCAGGCATTCTATAGAATACCTGGATTCTATACATTGCCTATAACATATTAAATACGATAACGTATGGTACCTAAGTTATTTATAATTATAACATGTCTTAAAATGTATGAAATAGGCTCCCGCGTGACATCTGTACAATATTATTCTTTAAAAACCTGTTCTAGTTATTCGTACAAAATACATCAACGTATAATTACGTCATTTTTCCACTTCAATAATAATATGGTAAATACCTCATTGTTATTTCTGGAAAATATTTGACATTTAATTATAAGACAAAGATAAAACAACTGAATGTCGGAATAAAAAAATGTATTCCACTTTAACGAGAATTCGAACGTTCTCGATCACAATAAGACATGTTTTTAAAAGTAATAATTATATTAAAGACTAGCTGTGCCCGCGGCTCCGCTCGCCTGGACTACTAAAAAGGCTTATTTTTTTATTTGCACGGAACCCTAATTATTTTTGTAGAATAAAAGTAGCCTAAGTACTCCTTATAACATCAGTTATCTGCCAGTGAAAGTCCTGTCAAAATCGACCCAACCTTTTCAGAGATTACCCTGAACAAACAGACAGACAGACAAAACTTTTAAAAATGTTTTTTTTTGTTATAGGTATCGTGTATACTTTCATATGCATTTAGTAAAAATCTGTTATTTTGACATTACAAACATACACTTTTCAATTTTATTATATGTATAGATATAGATGAAGATATCGTGATATTATAATATATTTTTTTATAAGGACTTTAGTGGACCTTAGATACTTGTATCTAAGGTTTACAATCTAAAAAGTTTGATCAAAATCTATACAGTAGTTTTTAAGTGATGCGCCAACAACGAAAAACTCCAATCATTTTATTTTTAAAGATGATAGTTTTGGTAAAATTATATGATGAAATTAATTTCTATATAATTTTTTTATGAGTGTTTTGATATTTCTTACAGTATAATGACTGACGGAGAATGATTGACATTATGACTAAAGTATTTATGAGTTATTTAATTACGTTATTATCCTGTTCATGACGATTTTCTTGAAGTGGAATAAGTTATTATTTTGCTTAAATATTAATTAACGATACAAACACAATACAAACATATTTCCCTAAAATTCATGTATTTTAAATTTGATATGTATTTTATCATATTTTAAGTTAAAATATTTTTTTTAAATATGAATTATTTTTTCATACGTTTAATTTAATTGTAGTAATTCGTAGTCTGGCAATATAGACATATACTTTAATAGAAAGCGTATTTACTTCGGGAGTTGTGTCATGTGTGGGTTTTGTTACCATTTATTGACTGTATTATGTATTATGGTTCACATTTTATAGATATAGAATCCTAACATCTTTAAATTAATTAATAATTAATTAAATTAAAAATTAATTTAATCTAATATTGTCTATAATAAGGCACATCGTGGATGTCAATGGGCAATATCGTCTTAGTTATGTCACCTTATTTAACTAATAGAACCGATCGACAGTGAAGCAATGATAGCTTAAAGTTAGTGTGTTCGGCCAACGCGTCTGTAGACGTGGCTTCGAATCGTACAATGAGCCTGAGCTTTCCGTGAAGAAAAACATCGTGGTAAAAACTATAACATGGTTAGTAGGGTATTTTCTAATGTCCCCATTGTTAGCTACCACTCTCAAGTTAAAAAGCTGCCGACAAGCATCTACAGGGTTTTATGCGAACCAGTCCCTCTAATTTAGCGTGGACAAGCTTCTGCCACATCACCATTTAACATCAGATGAGATTGTGCTCAAATCTTATACCTATAAAGTACAAAGAGTTTACGGCCATCGTGGCCTGAAAACATACATTCGTTAATCTTGACATGTTATTTTTGACTGATATTGAATGAAAATATCGTCAGGAAACTTGAACGCTTAAAATTTCTTCTTATAGTGGCACCGTTTAGTAAAAAAGAATTACGTAAGGTAAACGAATTATGTATTGGGCTAGCATGGGAATTCGGCCCGTATGTTTCTGTGGGAAGTGACCTTTGCTCATTACATTATAGGGCATAATTTACATACCAGTAATATTATCTTGATTATGCTTGACTTGGAAATATATAAAAAAAGAATCGCCATACGAAAAAGAATCAATTTTCTCGTGGTAAAGTGCCGTTCTACCGTATAGGAATTGAACAGCTCCAAAGATCACCCCGTTTAAGTGAAATTATATTATTTCAAATATTACTATAGTAATGCAATGGGTTTTACGTGCAAAACAACACATACTACCCGGAAATGATAATTGTATTTTTAAATGATCGACATTTCCACGCCTAATACAGTAAATTAACAAACCGTTCATCTATTTACTTATGAATCATTGTTTATAAATTGATAACCTGTAATGTCAGAAGTAGGTTTACGCTAGTTATAATGAAAATTATTCCTTATCAGGGTTAAACTATTAAGATAAATCTGTAGGAAAATTATTAATCGAATAATTACTGATGATATATTTCTAATTAATTTAAATAAATAGAAATAATTAAATAACATGATAATTGGTGTGGAATGTCAACGGGTCTCGAATAACATGTGAATATATCTAGATATCGAAACATATCTCATGCGCACCTGGTGTACATACTGAGAGAGACATGAAAATAGCTTTTCTTTTTTCATCGCAAACTAAACCTTCAACTATTCTCCTCAAGAGAAAGATTTTCACATAGCGGGTTTTGCATGCACAGTAACTTTATAAATGTGAAATTCATTTATCCGGCGGAGTTATCAAAGTACAATTCTAGCTAATGTACATTATCGTTGATAATAAATTATTGGCCTCTTTACTTGGTGTAGATATGTAGGTACACACACTTAATTATTTCACGCTTGATATTAAATTTTACTGGTATCCCGTACTTAATTCGTAAGTAAACACATTAAAATTAAACATAATTTTTTTGAAAAGAAACTTGTGGATAAATACCGATTTTATTATTTTTATAAATACCATTCTAAGCCAAGTGTGTGAAGTTAGCGTTAATTAAACATCGTGTAATTGAAAATCCGATAGTAACGATTGTTTTGTAAAACATACCGATTAACTATTGATTGTTTCTTGTACGGTACATCCAGGAGACCCTAGATTAATAAAGTCTGCTAACTGTAGTTCAAACGATGGAGCCGAAAAAAAGATCATCGTGTTGACTCTTGGGATTTGTTGCAGTCACACAACTCGTGAAAAATTCCTTTACAAATATAACAAATCTATCAATCGAATAATCGGTCATTTAATCAATAGAAAATCGATGTCTACTGAACAATAGTGTGATGTGAGTGGTAAAACAGTAGTCAATAGCGCAATGAAAAAAATGAAAGAAATATCCAAATTCCACTTACCCTGCATAGAGCGACACCAGTGTCCAAGCGATCCAAAAAGTTGTCAGCGTTAATTCTCAGTTCTGGGTAGAGGACAGTCAGCCACTCGGCCAAATCTTCTTTCATCGCATAGAGATATTCCTCGGAGGACTTGAAAGGCCTGAAAGGCCTGGCCTCAAGCAGGACTGCGCCCGCGCTCGCCATTATGCTTGAAGTGTGACGCTTAGATGGACATTACTGGCTCTGTAACAAACAAAAATTTTCAAAAATGTCGGATACGAAATCAATCAAAAATACCACATTTAAGTTAAGTTCTAAGAAGGCGCTTATGAATGTCAAAAGACTACCACCAGTTCGGAAAACATCCCAGCCATCGACAAAATCCGGTAAGAAACTCGTTTGGGTTAATCAACATTTTTTAACACTATTACTATGTATCGTTTACATTTACTATCATTTTTCAGTGGATGTACAGGGAGAGAGTCACTTCCAGACACCACCGTCATTCACATAATGAAAGATCCACCCTATAATAACCTTTTCGACAACAATACTTGATTAATATGATTCTTGAACTTAATATCCGGCAAATCAGTAATGTGCTTAGAAAGGTTATTGTAAAACCTAACGCTACCTAAAAAACTTGTTTTTTAATCTAAAAAATGGGATTAATATTTATTGTAATATTGAAATTTTACATGTCGTTTACAAGGATATAATATTATTAATTATATGCAAGTGTGATTATCGAATCTGTACCAATGCCCGTACTATTGACCTGCACTATTGGTAATGGTAATACTTCCTCTTATTTCGTGCACTTTGTTACTAATGAATTATATAAAATCATGTATTTATACTTTGAGAATGTTTGTTTCAAACTCAGTTCTGTGATCCTTATAAATAAATGAACGACAAAAATTTGTTATACTGATACAGCTAAGAAGAATCTTCGACTTCGTCCGCCTTATAATGCATGATTGTTATCCAAGCTTGAAAAAAGTTAATAGCTAGTGTGTAAGTACACTTCCCGCCAAGTAAAGTACGTTTTTACTTCTACTGTAAAATCCATCTGACAAGTGTAAAAACCGAATACCGAGATGTTCACTAGACAGATGGAAATATAAAATACCTAAATGAGATTTTTTTATATCAGGTTGTTCCGCGTGTAGCTGATCCTGAATACCTAGTATAAAACAGTGAAACATAGCAGCCAATGTATAAGTCCGTAACTGACACTGCGGGCTGAAACTATGTAAAAAGTGTGGGAAAAGTTTATATTATTATACTCATAATAACAAAAATATATTTAAAAAAATATCGGAAACTAACTTAAGCTAATTACTCTTATGACATAAGTTAACATCTATATAATAACTGTGTTACAATTGAAACTTCTTTTTCTCTAAAAAACTGCGGACCAAGAGTCAGCAATGCGCGCAATTATATTAAAAATAAACTAAATAGGGTGTCTCCATGTTATATGTCCCGATGGGCGGAGACAATGCGTAGAAACCATTAATTTATAAAGCGACACTTTATTGGCAATCAAAATCTTGATTAGAATCTTGCAGCACAAATCATTTGTCGCGTCTAAGAATGAGCAGAGCCAATTGTCTCAAAATAACTCTACATATATTTTATAATGAAAGGCGTAACGTTTGAACCCGTCAATCAACGTTTTATGGTTCATTTCGATTAATTAATGATTGCTCACATAAACGTTAGCAAATTTCTATCGAGATCTTGACTAGTTAAAAGTGGTCCTTTTTTATTTTCAATTATACATAGGGGAAGACGATCGCAGAAAACCGTACCGGAGAGGCTAGATGCTTTAACGTCAATAATTTTGAAAAAGGTTAAGGTGACTTTTTACTAAAGAAGATGATGGTGAATAATCGACCGCTTCCTAATTTGTACACATTATGAGTACGTTCACTGCTAACATATGGAGGCGCGATTTTTTTAAGGCTTGATCACGTCGTATACTTCGATTCGTATACGTCGTAAAATTATTTCGATATTTTAGAAGATAAAATGATGTTGGTAATCGTTGATGTTGTTTTCTATGACTACATACATTTTAATGCTATCAATATATGCGGGAAGAAAAGTCCTATTTCACGGCCCAATAGTAGTAGCCGGAATGCCTCAAACGCACGGAATTTATAAAGCGCTTATATAAGATATTTATATATAGTTGCTAAAGCGGAAGTTGTGAATGAAACAGTGAAGTTCGTCCACCTTCCACGGACGAGTGGCGCAGTACTTGATGCTCCATTACGTCGCTTTCGCGGGTTCCACTCCCGTGCCGCAGATAAACACAATATTACATTACGGTGACATACAATTAGAACGCCCCATTCATTCTACAATTGTTTGGAAATTAGTTAATATAGTTAGTTGTTATAGAAATAAAGTCCCATGCGACCACTATAAAATTGAAAAAATCTCTTCATGTATATTTTACCATTTTTCCTAGCTAGAAAATGCGTTACCGCTAAAATATCATATTTGCATCGAGATGTTTTATATGAGCGAAAAAGATTAGACTCGCATTAGGATTTCTCAAGTCGATGGAGGTGGTGTCCGACTTCGCTACTATTGAGCCATCGTTGCTTCAGTTTCTCGGTGAAAAAGTTAGAGCTTTCGTATATTCAGATGCTGGTACTGGTACCAGTAGGCACTGGCACAGGAACCTTTCCAATTCCGTTCTCATAAAGTGCAACTTACTGGCTGGCCATAAAACTTTAATCCTGCATTTTCCAATGCTAATCTACATAAATACTACCTTCAAGGTACAAATTTGTCACCGAGCCCCCATCAGTATTTCCAATCAGCCAAACTTGACAATCCCTTTTCTAAACTTACACATAAATTGTACATACAATATATATAATATGATTGCATGCAATATAATGCGTACAATAAAATTGCATACAATATAATGAGTGCATACAATACATATAAAATGATTGTTTGTTTGTTCCTTTGTCCACTATACGTTCCTAAGCCATTTATCAGATTGCGATGAAACTTTGCTGAGTTGTGCATACACCTACGAAGGTTTTGTATCAGAACAATCAGTTTACAATAGGTGGCGCGTGAGTCGTTTCATTTCAAAGACAACGCAGCAAACAGTAATTCATAAAAAACCTTGTAGAGACTAAGGTGTACATTATTAAGCATTATTTAATTGTAAACATTAATGCTTTACAGATTATGAAGGTGCATTTTAAATATTTATTACTAATATAATAATAAATGTTATAGTTAAAATTTCCTCTTCAGTGATTCAGTGAAACAGAATGGACGTAACCCAGTTTTGTATAGCTAAGCTAGTCATTGAATGGAATTTTTGTGCGAGTCATCAAAGTCTGTCATATATTTTTAGTTATCCCAGCCTAGTAAAATGACTGTATTTCGTTATATTCAGCTCATGTTAATCTACTGCTGGATATTAACATTTCATAAGTATATAGTTGCTCGTCATAACGGCTTACAATTCTAACACGCCGAAATCCGCTAAAACTAGATACACGCTGGTCTACATCGAAACGCGCCACACTGCAATGTGTCACAATGCCGGAGGTATTTACAGAGTAAGTACCTCGCTGTCTTTCCTTATTCTAAGTAAATGAAATCTCCTAACCTTTCACCGTCTGCTAATGCCGTTAGAGTGAAAATAAAATCTCACAAGATCGCTTACAATTATTTTTTTTACTAATAACTTAATTTGTGTAAATTCCGTTGATGTCTCATTGAAGAACGCTCACGTCCTAAATCCCACACGTGTATTACACATTATGACATGACGTTGTACGGTCGGCAGAGACAATGGGTTGCGCAACGGTACGCTTCGATAACTTCCGTTGTCGCAAAGTACAGATGACAAAAAAATTTAATGTTATAATTTGCCATGATTTCTCTAATGACAATTCTGCTTTATTTTCATTATTTGACAAATAATCTTAATGATTGAATTATTTCCTTTATCAACAGTAATAAAATATGTCCTGTCATGCTTCACTGAAGTGGTGATAAATCCACAAAAACGGTCGATGAACATTTTAAATACTACGTAGATTTCAGCATTATGTTACGGAACTGGCTCTCAAGTGTAGCTGCAGGAAAAAGTCTATAGGTGCTTTATTAGCCTAGCAGGCATTATAAAATGCCCTACCACGAAGCTATGATTTCATCACGATGTTTTCTTTAACAAAACCTCGGCTCGGCCTCGGCAAAAGCTCATTGCAGGGATTCGAATTCATCTCGATTGACGCGATATCCGTACACGCTACCACTGAGCCATCATTGCTTCAAACGTCGAAAAACATCTCTGGACACCTATGTTTCATTTGACTACACTTATTTTTTTTTTTTTTTTTTCGAACTGACTACACTGTTAGCCTGAGGGGCCCTGGAGCCTTTACGGCTTTTACAGCTTTACCGGGCTTGGGGGCGAGCACTTAGGGCACTCAGCCACGAAAGCTAAGCAACAACATCCGAGGGCGCCAAAGTGGCCGGACCTCGGCTCGGACTGTTGCGCGTATGCAATTAAGTCGCGATCTGACTAATTCCCTATCCGTAATTCGATCTAAACTAACTATACATATATACATGTTTCTGCCCCCTGGGAGGAGGGAAGGAACATGTGTATGTGTATTTAGTGGTCTGAAATTTTTGTCTACTCTAACTAGGCAAAAAAAGAAAAAAAAAAAGGTCCCTTACAGAACCTATGTACCTATGTGTGTTGTGCATGTATGTATAATGCAGTGTCATGTATGGCTGTGAAAGCTAGTGATTGTAGAGTCACTTGTATCGCGCGAGCGGCTGCTTGTCTCAAGGGCTCCATGCCGATGGATCGGACCTAGGCTTGAGTTGCCGCAGAGGAGGGCGGTCGTGGCGGGTGCACTTATTTTGCTGGGTCGTAGGACATGACAGCTATGTCCGACTAGATCGCGACCACCGTACACAATAGTGGCCATAGGACCATAGTGGCACACACAGACTTTTCGCGTTCCGTGATAAAATGGTGTATATCTATACTATATAATATAATACCATAACATACCATATAATATACTATAAAATTTAATATAATAAGATATAATAGTTTTTGTTTCGCTCATCTCTTGAACTACCAGTCAGATTTGAAAAAATATTTTTTTTATATGATAGCCAGATTCATGAGGAGTAGTATAGTATCTAGCATTAGGTTACACCTCTCACTTACATATTGTTTTTTGTTAAGTAAGTCGGAAGAAATAGCGGATCCAATTTCTTTGTCCGCGTGCGCTGGCATAATGATTAGTGATATGTAAATACAATGTTCTATAAAATATTACTTCTTAGTACACAACCGAACTGCTCTTTAGGTATAATTTGTACACTGCGTGCATTTTAACATTTTATTGTAAAAGTTATATATTTGTATGAGTCAGTTCGCGATCAACCACAAGCGACTCAATACCACAGCTCGTTACCATTAGCGGCTGATTATTATAACCATTAATATAATAAACCATTTTACAAGATAAACCACACACCTTTTTCTACAGTCCCCGATACCATATGCCTATCTCTTATATAAGCCACAATATGGCATTTTGTGACAAAACTCTATTGAAAATTTAAAAGTGATTTATGAGCATTTTTATTAGGCATGGCATATTAATCCTTACGAAAAAAAGTTACTTCATCATCAAGACAATTTTATGAAGATAAACTTTGCCCTTTATAGCTTGTTGTTTACGCATAGTTTAGGGGATAATTCTAATAATAATTCATCACTCGGCTTGGGTCTATGGACTATAGGTGTAGTGGCGCAAAAGAGACGTGTAAGTTGTGACGTATAACCCTGACCGCCCGATAAAAATATTGTCTATATTGAAGTATTACAAATCATCAATCAGCGATTTCTTTTAAATTATACGCGGGTGAAACCGCAGGGTTCAGGGAAACAGCTAGTCCAGTAATAAAGCGTGCCTCTTCATTATATTATAATATAGATCGGTTAGGCTAGTGAAACGCCATTGGTTGAAACTTCGATTCCGTGAATTATTTATCAAACGCCATTTGCACAATTAATCCAGAGCTGTATTTCATTGGTTTACGTTCAGTGATCTTTTTTTTGTATCTATGTAGTTGAATATTGTCGATATACTTATATTTACGATTCTACTATAAGCTATCTCCTGCCCGTTCTACACTTCACTAGATTCCCACATAGATAAGAACCCAAATAAATTCGCACGATTTCCTAGAGAACTGATATTTTTACATTTACATGCTGACGTTACAATAATATAGTAAATAGGCTAATCTGTTTACAGCACGTCGGTCGTCCGAGTGTAGCATTGTTTATTTTTAAGTTTCCTACACATAACCCTATCCCTAATGATAGTAATGACTTACATGTTAATAACTTGACTCGTGAGAAAATTACGCGTAAACTGAAATATTATTTATAAGGTTTTTTAACTAGTAATAACCCCGCTGTTGTAGAGAGGTTACAGGTTTAAATCTGACGTAGGATGAATTGTTTTATTTTATTCTCACTAATATAATTGCAATAAAGGGTAAACGAGATGAATATATCTGTAGGCTTCTATTAGCAATAAATATTATTTTACAAGTAAATACTGTATAAATTATTTTTTTACAAATTAAATCCAACAATATAACGAAATCTGTGTTTTTTTTTGTCGTGGTGGAAACTGTCATTACCAAAAGAATCTTTTTAACACATACCTGTAAGCAACTATTTCAAGCATAGAAAAAATATGTACCTATAAATTATCTTTATCTTAGCGCACAATTTTACAAAAAAATGTAGCGTGTCTAGTGCAACATAGAAGTTTTTAAATTTTTATTAATATTTTAGTGGAAATTATTATGAAATAGAAATTTACCGATGATGAGTCAGTAGTAACTTCTTTGTACACTGCGTCGATCGACGTGAGTTCGAATCTTACAATTATCAATAAGGAAAACATCGTGATGGAACCATAGTATAGTGGTGGGTCATTTTCTAATACCAGCCTGGCTAACTACCGACTTCGAGTTGAAACGCCGCAATGCACACGCTTTTAGCGTGTGTACCATCTTAGTCATTAGGGGTGAGCTATAACATTTAAAATTAGAAACTTGTTCCAGAGAAATAACAATTCTGTTCCAAAATAACAGCCTGTTACATTAAGCTTGAATAAATAGGAGCATGTTCCAAAATGGAAACGACTTTTTCAGTTTACAAGCAGCAGCTTGTAAATACCTGTTCTTTTAAACTGTTCAAATAAATAGGCAAACTTTTATTAGTCAGATTTGACGTTATACCTACAAAGTATATTTAAAAAAAATCCCCGTGTTCGTGAAATAACCGCGCTGCAATGGCCGCGCATCGCGACGTTTCAGTAAAACGGCATAATATAATACAACTTACGATAAAGATTATTTCGAACGTATGGTAAAGTATTTCAGATAAGTTGTTATCGGCAATGCCGTATCGCGGCTTGGCGGGACGGGGAGGGGTTACTGATAACGGCTCCGGTCCTTCAACAAACAATAATAATGTTCAACTAATCAATAATATGTATAGAAGTCGACATCTGCGGTTATGGTCTATACTTTATAATATTATTGTTTGTTTTTGAAGTTATAGTTCTTTTGTGAAGACAGCCATCAATGATAGTAAAGTGAATTTATTATGTAAAATTATTGTATAGGTAGACATTACTTTAATCAAGTTTTGTTACGCCAAAGAAGTATCACTTCTTACATGGGAAGGTTAATACACCAACTGTCAAATATTTTGTTGCTTTGAACGTACTAATCTCTGAAACTACCAGTTCTTTTGAGAAATTCTTTTTGTATTTATATACGAGTATATACTAGCGGTGTGCACGCGTTTGTTACGCAGTAATTTTGTCATCCTGTAATTTTACTTAACGTAACATACGTTGACAATTCATATACCCTATCCATTGATAAATGTCATGTACTTCCCGTGTACAATTTTCATCAAAAACGGTTGTAACTTAAAAGAAAATATTTTTAAATAGGTATTTTAAATGTGTTATTATGACGGTTCTTATAGCCCATCAATTATGGAATAATATACACATCCCGAGCAAAAAATTTCATAAAAATCAGCTGAGAATAAAACACATTTTTTTTTCATTTTAAAATTTATTTTTTACAATTGTAGCTCATCAATAATGAAATGTTGTATATTTCCCGCGTACAAAGTTTCATCATAATCGGATAACAATAACTAAAAATTTGTTTTCCTTTATATTTCTAAGAGTATTATTTTACATTTATAACCTATCCATTGACCAGTGACTTAAGCTTTCCGTGTATAAAGTTTTATAAGAATCTTATAATATTATAAGAATTTGAGTAATATTTAAATAGTTATACAAACATTATTTTCATCAAACAAACTTTCAACCCCTATTTATACACCCTTTACTGATTAATTTTTGATAAGTTATGACACAACTCTTTCATTGTTTTTATAAAAGAGTCTAGGTAGAAAAGTTGAAGTCATAAGACAATGTTTTTTTACCCACTCCCTATAAAATTTCAACCCCTATTTTACACCCTTAGAGGTTGAATTTTCCAAAATCCGATCTTAGTGAGCGACTACATCGCGAAAGGAGTAAATTTCAAAGTCAATCAATCGGACTATAGTTTAAAGATCTCGTGATGAGTCGTATGGTATGGTGGTCGCTTTTATAAATATATATATATAGGTTTATGTATATAGTCTTTTTGCTGAGAAATGTTCTATACATATTATTAACTAGTTGTGCTTCACGGTTTCACCCATGTTTAATTTATTCAACCAACTCTGCGCTCGTGTAGCGTACCGTTATTATTACTTGCCGTACGTACTCAAAACTTGCCAGATTGTTTGACATTCATGGTTACTGCTCCACTTCTTAGAGCCGTAGCGTGAAGTCATATACCCTATAACCTTTCTCGATAAATAAGCTATAAAATACCTGTTCTGGAAATTATCGCGTTCAACCAAACAAACTAACAGTAAATAGTAATACTATAGATGTGCGTAATTTATTAGTTTTTTAATAGTTTTATAAATGTAATATTCTTAGATTTTATGGTAATTCAATCAAAAACACTGGTAACAATTTCTCTATATTCCTAAACGATGATAAAAGATGAATATTCACCGCAACATGTTAACGAAATCTCTTATCGGTCGCTGATTATCTACCCTTAGTGGGTCAACCTCTCGTGTCCATTCAACTTGAAGGTCTTTATGTATTAGATTGGAAGTAAACATCAACCTTTTACATCTAGTTTAGGAAATTATTTATATTATATGTAAATTTATATTAAATTTATAAAATTTTACTAAATCTCTTGATATCTTTGTAGATTTATTACTTTTTCGGACATTTATCAATTTTCTTTTTTTATGATATCTAAATTTACCACGGAACAGCTAACCAGAGGAGTACCTACATAATATATTAAGTACTAGCAGTGCCCGCGGGCTCGCTTGCATGGAAAACTAAAAAGGCTTCTTATTTTATTTGCGCAGAAACCAAATTGTTTTTGTAAAATTAAAATAGCCTAAGTCGCTTCTTATAACATCAGCTATGTGCCAGTGAAAATCCTGTCAAAATCGGTTCAACCGGTACAAACAGACAGAGAAAAATTAATTAAGTAATTCATTTAAAAAAAAAGCTGTTATTTTGACACTAAAAACAAACACTTAATTTTTTTTATATATGTATACATTGTGAAAATGAATTTCTGACAGAGTTTTACTAACAAACATCTCCAGTTATCAGTTCGTGTAAATAAAAAAAACTTCAATTTTTCTAACGTACTAATAGTGTTGCGTGAGCGACCTCTCACAGTTTATCGATAGGTTAAGGTTTCCGTAATTAACGTTAACTTCCTCTAGCATCATTGCTGTTATCTCAATCAAAAATTCGTGTCTAATTTTTTCTACACATCTTTTATTTAATTTACATTTTGTCTATTTAAATATAATGAAGTCATAAGTCTGTCAATAAACGTATACGTAAAATAACTTAAAAAACAAGAACAAATTTGATTAACAAAAACAAAGACATAGAATTGAATTACAATTTGTTTAACCACAGAGCTTAGATATATGAAAAACGATCGTTATTATCGCAAATGTAAAAAATAGCTATAAAAACATAAAATGTACCAAGCGTAGATTTATTTATATAAATATTCAAATAAACATTACTATCATTTTCAAAAATGCAGTAGAATATATTAGAAATACTAAGAAAATTACGTTAGTTTTATATTACCTATGAAACGGTAAATAATTAAGTTTTTTTGGGAAGATTCAACTTTGACTTTTATTACAGTATAGACACAGTACCTACAGACTTTTTATTACCAGACCACTATACGTTAAACAATTGTTCACTATATTAAAATCACTATTCAGTTTTTTTTAATATTAAATTACTACTCTAAAAATTTATTATTATCGTGATATAGTAAAATAATTAATATGTAATTTGTAAAATAAACTGACTCTGTCAAATGTCAAATGTTTGCAGGCCGGCATGACAGCGGCGACCGCCGATGGATTTCGATCTCTTGGTGGTCGCCGTTGTATTTGGATTGTACTGTGGTTCCCATCAGGAACAGTACAGTCAATGTACCGAGCTATTATAAAAATCAAAAATGTGACTCACTGGTGGTAGATTTAAGAAAATAATCTAACATCCGTTTTCTGGGTACATTTTTAATGTACAATTGTGTATGTCGATAGTTCTCCTTATATCCAGGCTCCGGGTTTTTAACATAGACAAATCTACGGGCAACACTAGTGAATTGCAAATGAAGACTAAGTAGCCATTTACACTGTAAAGGGCTAATAATATAAACGCCTGGCGCCGCGACCATTCCAAGCGACATTTGACGCTTTTTATTCTATTTTGAGAAACGGAAACACGCGCCGCACGTTACTTGGTGACAGTACAAATTTGCCAGACCATGGATTACTTCATAAAATACATTATATTCTCCAAGCGTGGCATGTTCTTTGAAGCTCTTAATTTGTACATACATACATTTATATCTCTATATCTTATAATATTATAAAACTCAACGTCTCTCTGTCCGTTTATGTTCTTTACACGCGAAAACCTCTAATCCAATTTACCTGATTTTTCCTTTAATTCATAGCTATGTTATCTGACCAGGTTATACGATATATTTAATTACATAAAGTAATATACGAAATAAGCAGTGACGACAATATTGAATCAATTCGAAAAAAAAAACTCCTTTGGGGCGATTAAATGGCTTACACTGACTAAACCATAAGAAATATATCAAATTAATGTACCACATATTTGTAGATCTTAAAAAGACCAACAAAAAAAATAATTACTGATAACATATATCTATCTTCTAAGGGTCACCCACAATAAGCATTTTTGGGGCAACACAATTTGCGCTTGCGCTCTACCGACAGCATTCTGTAATCCACGCAAGCCGAGCCGTGGGCACAGCTAGTACATATTATAAAATTCAATGTCTCTCTGTCTGTCTGTCCGTTTATGTTCATTTCAAGCAAAACCACTTATCCGTTTTACAGGTTTTTGTTATAGGTTTTAATTTATAGCTATGTTATCTGGCCAGGTTATAGGATGTATTTTGTAAGGTAAAATAACATGCTAAGTAGGCAATGACGATAATGATGAATCAATTCGGAAAAAAACGCATTTCGCCCGTTGAAATGTATTACACTGAGTAAACCATACGAGATATATCAAATTAATATTCTACATAATTGTAGTGTGTTGAGTGTTTGAGAAGACCTACAAAAAAGCATTAATATATATATCTATCTTCTAAGGATAGCCACAATAAGCATTTTTGTCTTCCGTCTTTTGAGTGGGCGCAGCACGACTTGCGCGTGCGCTCGACCGACGCGACGGCATTCTGACGGCGAACAGAGCCGCGGGCACAGCTAGTACATATTATAAAAATGTAAAGTTTTTAAACACGTCTGTGGGAGGTAATCTCTAAAACAACTGATCTGATTCTACAGAAACTTATTTAACTAATGGGAATCTACATTATCCCTCAGTGATGTAGGTTGTTTTTACATTATTAAATTTTGTATTGTAATTAACACGAACGAAGTCGCGGGCAGTTCCTAGTATGTGTACCACTTTTTTACTATTGTAATATATTATTTCGTATTTATTTTGTATTTACTATATTCTTTAAAATTAGTATTAAGTACTCAATTCTATTTCGATACAAGAACATTCTTCTCACCCTTCGTGCCCTTTGCTATAACATAACAGTTTTAAAATCTTCCGTATGCTTAAAACGCTTAATGGATATTCATTAATCTAGTTAATTATCTAATTATGTTTTAGAAGGTCTAATGACATTTGAGGACGAGGGATTAGGACAATCTCTCCCAATTAGATTTTTTTTGGCATTTTTTTACAATTTCTGAAAGTATTATTGGTCATGATGTAATGATGGCAATGATGTATGCTTCCAGTCTAGAAAATTATATCAAATTCGGCAGAGAATGCAGAAAAAATATATTTATTGAAATTTTATTTTTTTACGATTTCTATAATTATTATTATCAATAAATACAATGATATGTTATGCTTTTCGTGTACAACATTTCATAAATATCGGTCAAGCCGTTTTTGTGTTAAATCCGGGCATACAAACAGACAGACAGACAAATTATTTTAAATACCATATCCGTGATCAATTTCCTTTATAATAAAATTCCATCAGAATATTTTATTTAAAAAAAATCGTGTACGGACAGAACTAGCGATTTATTAGTTTAGATAACCCCTTAGTTGTCATACAAAAATTTACAAATTACAAATAAATTTTAAACACTTATTGACTCTTTTGTAACCTTCTAACTCAGATACGGTCTTAAATAGAAAAGAAAAAACAAATATGTAAATTATCTAATTAATTCATATCACAATAGTTTAGTGGAGGCTATATTAAAATAATAATAATAAGAAAAAAAAATATAAAACTATATTCATTATTGCTCTTTGTTCATCAAAGATGCTTCACTAATTAAATGAGTCGGAATTTACATAGTAAATAGGTTGTATTTGTAAGAATACTAGCTTTCTGTCCGAGACTTCCTCCGCGTGGATTTCATAATTGGGTCTTTCTCGAGATAAAAGTATCCTGTATGCTAATCCAGGTTATAAACTATCTGTTTGCCAAATTTCATCCAAATCAGTGAAGGCGTTCTTGCGTGGTGGAGTAACAAATATACAAAAATATTAGTTATATATTCCTCCGACAAACATCTACCAACGGCTTAGTACAAAGTATAGATACAAAGATTTAAAAAATATTAAAATCACCCCTATAGAACCATTTTGAGACATGATTTCTCAAAAGCGCGGAATACTCTTTATTTCTTATCAAAACCATAAATATGAATTTTCATATCACTAATTTGATAAATTATGGGTTCTCCATACAAACTTTCTTTCCCTCTTTCAACCCTTCAAATTAAAATTTCGCGACAATATGTAGTCTATAATCCTTCTCTGACGTTCGACTTATCCCTATACCAAAATTAATCGAAATTGATTCAGCGGTATAGGCGTGAAAACGTAACAAACAGACAGGACTTTCGCATTTATAATATTAGTCTGGATTTTGTGCGGGTGAAGTAACGGGCAAAATGTACATAGATTAAAAAAAATCGAAATAATACACCCGATTCACAAATATAGTGGTAGCGCTTTTTGTCGTGTCCGCCTGGCACCTGTAGGTGTGTTCCGGCAGATGTATTTGAGAGATAATCTCTCTGTAGGCTCAGTAGGCTGGCTTAGCGTGTTACCAGCTCAGGCTACATCGTCACTTAACATCTGTTGAGATTGTGTTAAATGTTCTAAACATTTTAAGTAGTAAAGAAATACGTAATCAAAGACTAAAACATTTTTTCCTACGGATAAAATTGGACAACATGTCATAGTTAGTGCTGTCTCCTATATTGTTATATGTGTATTTTAAATAAATTAATAAAATCGTAAAAACTTTAAGATATACATAGCGTTGTCCGATTAAATTGAATCATTATTATTAATCGCAATAAAACGGATTATCGATAACGATAGTGACGTCAGAGAATAGATTGTAAATATCGATAAATCGGCACATTGCATATACATGTGCATATTGCACACACCGAGCCGGAATCATGATAATATTATGTTTTTACTCTGTATGACTAATAGTTCATCCGCAACGACCTTACGCTCACCTGTTTCAATAAAAACCGTCTGAAAATATATGTAATACATTTAAACTATAAAAAACTTTTAAATATTCATATCGAATTTAAAATTTCGAAATGTATCTGATTTATATTTGAAACTCAATGAAAAAAAATATGTTTCTTTCGACTAATTTTACCATTTTGTTAGAGCTTAGGTATGTTACGCTAAGTTAATACGTTTTAAAATTTGACTATGCATAAATTCAATAACTCTATTTAATTCTTAAGAAATATTAATTCATAATATAAGGATAAACTTTATTTATTAAGACCATGTCACATTTTATTATTATACACTTATTTATCGCAAAGCACAAATAAATATTATTTAATTATAATAATATATTGAATTGTTTCGCAACGATAATTGTGAACTGAAGTAAAAACAATATATTATTTTATTGTTTTATGTGACCTTAACCATGTTTTGACTTTACATAAACTTAAATCAAGTAAATAAAAACATGTAAACTGACCTTTATTGAATAAAAAATCTAGCTTGTCCGGCACGTCACAACATCAACAAAATCCTTAATTTGCCAAAAAATTTTAAAACACAACACTGTATATAGTTCTCGATAAAATCGCGTCTGGCTTCACTGCTCTATCGATACCTCGATAGTACACGAGCAATCGCGCGTGCACACCAAATGAATGTCGCGGACAGACTGCGCTGCCGGGCGGCCGGGCGGACGTCGTCGCTTCAGGCGCAGGACGCTGGACGAGCACACTACTCGATGCGCAGGCGCAGCTGTACCGTCAGCAAAGCCTTGGGACGATGCAATTTCGAGATTTATCTTAATTGTTTTCTTTTTTGTCATTTCACAATGTCGCCTCGGCCGGTTTAGACAGCCGGTCTCTTGTCCTTCGAGCTTAGAATGAATTTTCTTACGTTGTCATAACTTTAAACGCTTAATATACAAACACAACAAGTTTGCGTGTCGGTCTAATTGTATTATGAAATGGTATGTTCAACTTATTAACATAAAAACACGCAAGTACGACAAAATGACAGATTTTTACATGTAGGTACAGTTAGAAGTAAGTTCGTAGTGGACTCTATACTACTTAAATATATATCTATCCACCTATCTGTCTACATAATGTAATTAATTACGTAAGCTAGTAGAGAATTAATTATACCAGGATTTTATTTTGAATTCGGCACTACGGAATTGTAGAGCACTAGTACGATCTATTTATCAGTATATCTATTTATAAATTCATCTATATACCTATATAATGTTAGGTTATCTGCAGTACTTTTAGTAAAACAATAAAAAAAGTCATTACACTTGTGCAGAAAGGGAAAGTTATCGAAAAAAATTGACGTCATAAAACTCATACTAAATGATGAGTTTGAAGTCGGAAAAACAGATTTCCTTTTCACACCAATCGATTTTCCCGACCGCAACAATAACTTTAAACAATAACTAACTTTCCCAAATGTAGAGTCAGGTTTATGTTGCGAGATGATAGCGGTTTCCAATTCATTCTATTTTAATTGCAGTGATATATGTATGCAAAACAATTATTTATTTATAAAAAAATATATTAACTACTAAAAACGTGATTACTGCCGAAATAATTGTCAAGAAGTTCACAGTAGAGCCATGTTTAAATAGCTAATTAAGCGAGATATCATTTTCATCACAAAACTTACAAGGTATTTTGTATTTTATACTTTACAGGAATACGTCACATTCTACTGACTGCAAGTTTATAACCAAACAAAGTAACCCTTTAAGATATTGCTAGAAACGTCTAAGTTTATTAAAAAAAAATCTTGACAGGCGATAAACTGAAATAAATCGCTTTCAATATAAACACTACCACTGCCATGGCAAAAAAAGCACATCGCCTATGTGTAAATAAAATAGTACCTTCTGTTTGTCTATAATTTAACTTTCAACAAATTAATTTTCATAACATAGGCTATGTTTTATTGATACGAAATGTTACATTAAAGTAACGCGTACAATGTCGCAGGCGGTTGATAGTTTAGTATAAACAGACCGTTCCGATGGTATCGAACCTTTATCGAAGTCTAAGGAGAGATTTCGCTTCTTATGAGTGTTCTACCGTTTGCACAATGGGTTGTGTTCCTAGAAATTGTTCGACATGAAGCCAACGGCTACCTTCTACTATCGCACTGCTTGCCATCAGCAGGGAGTTTATTCTCATACCTTGGAGCTTAATAATTGCGAACAGTTCGGTTTCAGAGGAGCTTCCTTCCGCGAACGCTCCGTTTGTAAAATGAGCTCTCTGCTGTGAGGAATGTGGAGACTACATACTTATGGGGTTCTTCAAAAGGAGGGTGAACAAGTTTATATAGAGTCGACAACGCGCATATGATGCTTCCGGTATTGCATGCCACCGTAAATAAGCTGCGGTGATACACATCATCAGGCGGACCATCACTTGTGTTGCCAAGCACTCGCAAGTACTGGACGAATGTCGGAATTGTGAGTTTGCTTGCGTGTATACCTTAGTATGGTACTGATATATTTGTTTCTCTGATTACACAATGCAGGGCTGGTTCAACCTGATTGTCTGCTGATATACTAACTACACAATGTAAGGCTGATTCAACCTGATTGTCTATTACCTCTGCTTGCTGAGATTTTTTGGGGTTGCCCCCGAGTGGCCTTCAACCTCCCCGAGCCTCGCTTGACTGATGGAACTAAGATATGGAAATTATTACTGCTCGCAAACATTATGAACTGGTTATCTTATCACTGCCAGCAGAGAGCATCGTGTCTGACAAAATGCTCGACACGGCGCAGGACCTACAATTTGTACTATTTGAGCCACGTCAGGCACCGGTGTTTGACAGTTGTTTTTTTTTTTTAATTAAGAAAGGGAATACTTTTTTATACATAATTATTAATTTGAATCCATTTGGAATCAATACTCAAGAAATTAAATTTGGAGTATTTAGAAAATATACCTTGACGGTTAACGTGTTAAATATAATTTATATGTAAGCAAAGTCGCAATACCGTGTGCGAATTAATAGCGTGTCTACGAATGAAGTTTTATCCATTGTCTACAAATAGAAAATATAATGGTGTGAATATTTTATATCTATTGATTTTTTTGACGCTTTCCCAATAGAGGCACGAAGGAGACTGACTGAAAAACTAGCACCATCACTAGGCTATGCAGAACCCGCAGAGGAATCATTTCTTTATACCACTAAGTTTTCAATCTAGTATAAAACCCGTCTAATGGGCTACTGTTTCCTATGGTCGCTTGTAATATAATAGATATCACTAGCGCGTTGCTGACCTTGATTGAACCTCTACCTATTTGGCTGCAATCTTCTGTAGGGTGGACGTATTCCACCAGTCGAACTGCCCCAAGTAGAGAGAAATCTTCAAAGAGCTTTCTCTGTACTCCACCTCTTTTAAGCATCCGGAAATGAACTACCACGGCACATTTAGAAATCATTAAATCGACTTTGAACTCAAGTGGGCCGCTGCAAGTAGAATATGGTTAAATGGGGCTTTAGACCTTACTCCTTGTTCTTATTCTTACACATTCGTTGACCTGTCGGTAGCCTCTTTAAACGATCAGAAGGTAGCCTATGATAGAATACTGCTCAGACTCAATTTAAAACAATCATCGACAAGAAAGAAGAATAATTGATTTCAATTTTCACGCAAACTGTATACTTTGTCTACAATGACTACGTTAAGATGTGTTGTTTGAAATGAAAATTCAGTCTCCATTTTTGATTGACTCGATTGAAGTATGAAGAAGAACTTTTTTCTTCTCTTCTCTTTTTCTCTCTCTTTCTCTTTTTCTTCTCTTTATTTGCGGTGGTTTTTACAATTAGTATATACTAGCCCCATCGGAGCACACCCAAGTGCAAGTAAAGAAAATATATAAATAGAAGAATCTACTCGTAATAACATAGATTTTGCGATTGATATATTTCACGTATTTTAAAAGGTTTAAAGAAGAAATGTTGAAACACTAACTAAGTTGGGTCATAGATTTGTTTTTAACTTTATCATTTTTATTTTATTTTATATCATGAATTTAATTTTAGTGTAGTCCTAGTACTTGTACCTTGCAGTGTAGTTACTAATATTATAAACGCAAAAGTGAGTTTATTTGTTTGTTACTCAATCTCGCAAAAACGGTTCAATGGATTTAGATGAAATTTAGCACACAGACAGCTTATAACCGAGATTAAGACATAGAATGCTTTTTATAAAAGTAAAATCCCAATTCTGAATTCCACGCAGACGAAGTCGCGGGCACAGCTAGTATTATCATATAAGAAATACGAACTAAATTAACGAACTATCTAAAATGAAGTTAATAGCACACATACAGAAAGTAACTTTGCAGTGTAATAATAATAAGTACGTTAAAGTTACATTTGTCACGGTTAAATGCAGTTATTACACTACAACTTAGTGCGGAAGGTGAACGTTTAAAACCAACGAGGAAAGTATGACTCAGCGCTCGGGCGGGCGGCGCCTTACGCGGAAATGCCGCGTGAACGTGGCGCCGTCTATTCAATTAAGGTTTATTTTATTTTTGATATATGATTGAATTGATTATATTATATTAGTTATATTTAATATATTATAGAGGGGGGGGGTTAAAATTTGTATGCTTCTAGGAAAAAGGTAATGTCTCGAACTACTGATCAAAACATTATTTAACTAATAGTATACTCTTTTATTATATCTCTGAGATCGGTTATTTTTTATTCTTATTAAATATTACATTATAATTAATGCGATATATATCCGAACCGGTGGTCCTTATTTTTCTTTTATAATAGCTCAGAAAATTGCCGATACTGTCCCTGATGGTAAGCGCAGTATAATCCAAATACAACCGCAATCGTCGCTGTCATACCGACCTGCATAAATATATCTTCGCGTTACGCTTGAAGGATCCGATGCAGTAAAAAGGAAGGAACACACTGGCCGAGAGATAGTCCACAGTCGAGGCTGTTTTTGACGTTCATAATTGCCTTCTGAGATGATTTATTCTGAATCACAAACGAAGACGTAGGATATCGATATCTAATTAAACCATTATTATATATCTGATTCGATATATTCGATTATTCGAGATAATCGATTTCAAGATACATAGTGGAAATCTACCACGGCCAAAGCCTTTACATAGCAGTACCTGATTTATTTCCCAAAAAGATATACCACCCGCATTACTATCGCGAACTTACTATACGAGCGAAACTATCTCTATATATGATTTATAGTTATGTTTACAGTCCAAATATGCCATTAACATTTTTCCAAGGTGATTTTTTCCCGTCAATATATTGTATCTCCGCAGTAATTATGGAGGTATGCTGGCAACCCGCCAACTGCACCTTCCGGCTGCATAATTAAACATTCATCTTATTATGTCGACATTGCAGCGAACTGGTATTATTAGTTACATCGCTGGCTTTGGGATGATGTCCTCAACGACAATAGATCCCAAGACGATTTAAAAAAAACCTGTGTAGCTACATATTATGTTTCTTATTTTTTTGTTCTGAGTATACTGTCAGCCTTAACGGCCCTGAAGCCTCAGCTTTTACATCTTCACCGGTCTTGGAGGCGAGCGCTGAAGGCACTCAGCCGCGAAAGCAGGACAACAAGCTCAAGGGTGCCAAAATGGCCGAACCTCGGCTTGAGCTGTTGCCTTAGTTTCAATTAATAATTCCCTATCTGTAGAAAATTCGATCTAACTAGGTATACATATATACATGTTTCTGCCTTCTGGGAGGGAGGGAGTTAGTAGAGTTAGTTTTAGTAATCTGGCAATTTGGTCAAAAAAAGAAAAATTATCCGTTACAGAACCTATTTACGTGAGTGGTGTGCGTGTGTGAAGTGCAGTGTCAAATGTGTATGTAGATGAATGTGTGTGATAATATTGTGAATTTATTTTACACAAAACTGACAATTATTATGCTCATCACACAAAAGTCAGTCATGTACGGGGATCGAACCGGCGACCTCTTGTCTCAGTAGTAGGGCTTATCACCATTATGCCACAAAACTTGTAAAATGAGCCAATAAAAAAACCATCATAGGTCAATAGGTCATCATCTTTTTTAATCATATGAACATACATACAAAAGTATTTAAAATGTACTTACATGTACTAAGACGTCGCTATGCAATAGCTAAATAAGATGGATCTTAACATAAGTATCGCCTGCGGCGGAAAAAGTAAAATCTTAAGTGACCAATATAAATAGAACCTGACTAACTTTATTATTATTGGCTCATCGAATTAACTGCTTAATATAATTGTGATAAATACCTACATCAACTGTTTTTTTATTCTTTTACTAACAGGACACACGGCTCCGCTCACTTGAACTATAAAAAATTGTTTTTGTGCGTAATTGAGTAACAAACATCCAAATATACAAACATGCAAACACCCAAACATGAAACATACTAACCTACATACAAACATACGAACAAACGAACATACGAACATACGAACGTACGAACATACGAACATACTAACATACGAATATACAAACACCCAAATATTGAAACATGCAAACATCTAAACATACACACATAATTTTAGTAGAATAGGTTTTGCATTCGACCACAATCTCCTCTGATGTTGTCACAGTGTGGGCTAATATACAGTAGATGCTAAGACTAGAGGTAGACTGCCTCTCAAGTACATTTGCCGGAACACATCTGGTAGCTATTCAGGCGGGCATCAATAAATGCCTTAACACTACGCTATGGTTTCACCACGATGTTTTCCTTCCGTAATCTCAGACTAATTACAGGTTTCAAGCCCTCGTCGATCGAATCGGTGTCTAAACACTTTGAACATGCTACCACTGAGCTAACATGAATTGAAAGGTTGAGGAGATGTGGGCTCATTAGTAAAACACTTCATTGACCACGGACTAAGACTTATTAAGTACCTGAGCAAAACCGATATGCTTTAGCAATAAGCAAAAAGGCGTAAATCGTCTATTCATTAAAACGGAAGACTCAAGCTTTTAAAGAAATATTTTAAAAAAAATCTTTAGTATGTACCTACATTGTACTGCTTGCGTCTCCGATTAGTGACCAAAGAAGTGTTTATCCTGTAATCTTGTTCATTAAAAATTATTAAGTATTTACTTTAATTCAATAATTTATTAAACTTATTTTTATTTTGTTTAGGTCAAGCCTGACTAACTGCCATCCTCAAATTGACTTTAATTGTCTTATTGGACTGTTCCAGTAGTCGCACTTAAGATGCATTTTAATTTTGGGAATCATTTGTTTCAATTTCCATCAAATCTAACTATGAATGTAGGTGTCATAGGAGGTGCTTCGAAAAATATCTCAGACATTCAAACAACTTCACCTGCTAGTTACTGCTGGGTGGTAAGCTGAGTAGTAGATAACTAATCCGTTAACAGATCACGACGTGACGACCATACACAAAGTAAAAAATATATAATGACAGAGTCCAATATTACTACAAGTAAATAATTCGTTTTTTTCTATCTATACAAATAAATAAAATTGAAACGTCTATTTGTAAAGTCAAAATAACAGCTTTTACTAAATGCATAAGAAAGTATATACGATACATATAACAAACAAACAATTTTATAAACTTTTGTCTGTCTGTTTGTTCCGGAAAACCTGCGAAACGATATGATCAATTTTGATGGGACTTTCACGGGCAGATTGGTGATGTTATAAGAAGTAGCTTAGGATACTTTTATTTTAGATTCTGTAATAATCGCATGCGGAGCCGCGGGCATAATTAGTATCGTATTCATTTAGCCCAAGGGCCAATTACACTGGTCGTTTCATATCTAGCTTTATAAATCAATATGTTTTTCTGACCTCCCAGTTATGTACGTTGATGTTGTGATACACCGTTGACCCGTACGCGTGTGGTTTGTTTATACTTATTACGTGTGCGCAATGCGATCGCAATGACAATAGCAATATCGATACAAATATGTTAAGCTCAATAAATTACTGTATTTTAACGTGATCGTAAATAAGTTAAATAGGGTCCAAGTTCAATGACCAATGCTAATAATTAATTTACACGGACAGTTTCCAAAACGAGACTGACTCCATTATTCATTTCCTCGCTTGGTATTCATAAAGATGTGTTGAATTTCGGTACCTTATAAAATACGATATCTTTTAAATTCCTTTATTCCAATGGATCTTATATCAATTTAATTGATAGATTTATTTATAAAAAGAGGATATAGCGTTTCTAATTTACTTATTACTCCCACAGAAACATTGTACATATTCTTGTTGGTAGAACACAACAATTTTGTTTGACTATATCACGACCACAATATACCACGTGAAACGTGGCACGTGGCACAATTGGGCATGTCACATTCCGAGATCAGCCGATGTCTATCCAGCCGCCGAAAGACTTGTAGACCGGCATACCAGTGACGAATGGTAAAAGTTTACCCATATACTAATCCTTTAATAGTTGATTTTAAAAAATTAAATCGGTATTATATGTTCTTACATACATAATATGTACGCACGTAATGACTTATAGGTACTTCTTAGCAACAACAAAACAAAAATAACTTCATAAATTTAATGTTATTGTTGTTAATTTTATGTTGTTATGCTAATGCTATTTATTCAATTATGCTAATGATAATAATGTGAATTCATTTTACTAACTTTTTTGTCGTTTAAAAATAATTTATCGGTAAAAAACATTATTTTAATAAAATTTAATAATCAATAATCAAATTAAAAAATGTGTGTGTTCGATTCACGCACGATATAAGTTAAAAGATATTTCATATTTTATTTAAACAGTGTGCTATATTCATACACACCGACATTTGCTCTCTCGCTCTGGCTCACACAAAGAGGAGAGACCGATAATATATTGTTTTCTCGCTCTGGCTCACACAAAGAGGAGAGACCGATAATGTGACGTTAAAGAATAAATTATTATTACACAATTTAAAAAAGTCAGTAAAATGAACACATTATCACATCACATATCTTCTATCACATGATGCGCGCGCAGCTCTCACTTTACTATTTATTAAACGCGCCGAATAACTATAACTTCAAAAACCGGGTGCATTTGTTAACTGGAACCTCATGTTAATGTAAGACAGAAATACATTTATTAGATGTATGAAGACACGGACATAAGTACAAACAAGAAGTTACAATAGAATGCAGAATTACTTAAATACAGGATACTGTTTACAATATACTGTACATCGAAATCCGTGCTAACTATCCGTTATGTACTGTTTATTAAACAAACTATTGACAAGACATATTAGATAGACTAAAATTGTGTCGGTTCCTACTAGTTTAATCGTAGTACCATCAGAGTTGATTATTTATAATATGAATTGTACAACCTTTTCAATATGTACAGACATTTCATCACAATATCTAATGAGGTTTTTAATTTTCAAGTTTAAATTATTACCAGTTTAAATTATGTGAATATTTATTTATTAGTTATAAGTATTAACAAGCGTCAGTTTGTTTTTTTATTTACCCAATTTAATTATAAATATAATTTGTATATGCCCAACGTATACACACAGATTTATTTTTTTACAAAACTCATTTAGTATTTACGTTAATTTAAAAAAAGTAAATCGTAAATTGTATTAAAAAGTCAATGATTAACTAAATGATTACTTTTTATTCAAGTTTTCAGTTATGTCAATATTCTTGCATAGAACACTGATTCTCAACAAGATATTTAATAAGTCAGCGTCGCGTCGCAAATTGCACGACGATCAATTCATCAACGCGCAAAATAGAAAGTACTTGTATGACATAAAGCGAGTTATATGTCACAAGAGATGCGCATCGCAATGCGCAGCAATGACTTTCTATCCATTGTGTCCGTGGGAAACGACCCTAAAACACTTATAATTTATAATCGTTTTCAAGACTTATGAAACGACTTGTAATATTATCATGATCTTTTCAAAGGTTACGAAACTTTTTGAAACAATATAAAATTTTGTTCACTTTAATAAATTCAATTATATTTTTTTTTATCTTTTATAGGTTTAGAGCTAAGGACTAAATCTCGATTGATGTTAAGTGACGATCTGGCCCTAGATGATGACACGCTAAGCCTAATAATGGAGAAACTGGCTCTCAAATGCAGCTACTGGAACACACCTATAGGTGCTTGACGACAGATTATCAACTTGAGGGTGGTAGCCAGCCAGACGGACATTAGAAAAGCCCTACCACCACTCTACGGTTCCATCACGTTTTCCTTCACCGAAAGCTCAAACTCATTGCAGGGATTCGAACTAATGTTAATCAACGCGGTGTCTGTATACGCTACCACTCAGCCATCACTGCTTGAAGTAGGATCAATATATTTAATTATTGGAGCTAATTAATAAAATAAAGGTATGATGGTAACTGTAGGCTAGGACTGGTAGTGCTGGTACAAATAGAACGTCCGTCATAGTGATTCCCTTATACGCATCATCTACGCAACACACGCGTTTCGGCATAAGCCGGGCCATATCCAGTTTCTGTTTACACAGGCCGCCGTGACAGTAGCGACCTGCTGAGTTCCGTCACTTTCTCATGTTAATTAAAAATAAACATTCAATACAATCAAGCCCTTCGATAGTAGAGCTTTTATTCCGAAGACCTAAACTATATGATATAGAAAGTAATCAATATCAACTATGTCCAAAATAAAACAGGTACCCTACTATTCAAAGACTTACCAACAAGAGGCACGCACACCTTTGAGCAAACGGGGAGACAGAATTATTGGATTATGCGACACCTCGCAACACACGCTGTAAGATTGTGCAATTTAAAACGGTATTAAAAATCCAAAGTGATATTCTCAGAAATCAAAAGCATGTCGTAACGGACTAAACAGTTAATATGCAAATAATTGTCTATGCTAAAAAAAATACGAATATGCATAAATCTTAAGTAGATGCTAATTGTCAAGGAATTTTGTAACAAATTGCATAAAACGGTATTTTGTGTTTATTCAATCGCGGTTCCTTGAACGCTACGCCGACGGACGTAGATCAATTAACCTGAGTTTTCACTGAAGGAAACTTTCGTGACACACACATTGAAACGTCGTTCGAGCCCAAGCTGCCATACATTCAATTGGGACACGCCGTTGCGGGTTCACGCATTTTATTTATTTAAGTTTTTCTTTCGTTTTGACGTAGACAAACTGGTATGGCGATACATTGAATTTATTGTTAATAACTTGTTAGCTCCCGTTGGCTTCAAAATGAAACAACAACAATTCAGAAACCTTGAAAGGCATGCGCATAACAACTCACTAAAGTTTTTGTTTTGTACACACATAAGAAGTAATATTCTGACATAAAAAAAGTAACCACAAAAATAGTCCGACAGATATTTGATCACACACTGGTGTATTTCGACAACATCGCTTGAGAGACAGTCCCTCTAGACTCAGCGTGATACCATTTGCAGTTATGTACATTATCACTTAACATCATAATGTGTTATTGTAGATTCATTTAATGTTACTATGAACGACTTTTATTTATAAAATTTATAAAAAAAAAACTATTGAAGTTCGACAGGGTCTTGACCGCCACTGTCAAACTGTCAAATTTTGTATCAACATTAATCAAAACACCCATTGTTTTATCTCAAAGACAATCGACCCAAGTTTCTGCATAGCGTATATCGATAGTTCAGGGTAATGTTTTTTATATGGCCAGTTTTTTTTTTAAATCCTCATCAATGGATAGCGTCATGTATCTTGACAAGACACGGGTACAGATTATAAATGATAGATAGGTTTTTTTTTCTCTATATTATCTCTTATTTTCTCTATATTCTGTGAATTTAGTGACATTTTACGTGTTATCTTGATTGTAGTGCACAAACGAATTTAAAATAAGACCACAGCTTCTGATTTTCCAGAGACCTCAAAATGTCCATAGAAAGAAAGATATCGAATTGAATTCATATTATTACTTCCATAACGCACTGACACTGGCAAATGTTTGTGCTATGTGAAATAAACTAGATAAGAGGACTTTCTTTTATAACGTAAGAAAACTTTTAATAATTTTAGCCCCTGTAAGAAAAAATAAAATAATTGTGAACTCCCCTCCCCAAATGTTGAGGTAATCATCGTCATCATCATGTCAGCCGAAAGACGTCTACTGCTGGACATAGGCCTCCCCCAAAGATCGCCACAACGCCCGGTCTTGTGCTGCCCGCATCCAGCGGCTTCCCGCAACCTTTACCAGGTCGTTGGACCACCGTGTGGCGGGTCTGTCCACGCTGCATCTTCCGGTACATGGCCGCCACTCGAGAACTCTTTGACCCCATCAGCCATCTGTTCTACGAGCTACGTGGCCAGTCCACTGCCACTTAATTGTAGCTATTCTTCGGGCTATGTCGGTGACTTGGGTTCTCCTGCGGATCTCCTCATTTCTGATTCGATCACGCAGAGAAACTCCGAGCATAGCCCTCTCCATTGCTCTTTGAGTGACTTTGAGCTTTTTTATGGGGCCCCATAGTTAGCGACCACGTCTCAGCACCATATGTAATCACTGACAACACACACTGGTCAAAGACTCTTGGACGAGAATATGTCACGTAGCTTCCCGAACGCTGCCCAGCCGAGTCGGATCCGACGATTGACCTCTTTAGAATGATTGAGGTTGAGGTAAGAATTTTTGAAAATATTTTATTATTTAAATAAAGGTATATTTATATAATTTATATAAGAAACTAGCTGTGCCCGCGGCTTCGCTCGTGTGGACTACAGAATGCCATCTGTATTGTGGTGACCGCCGGTTAATAATGCTTATGATTATATTTGTGCGAAACCCTTATTCATTTTCTAAAATAATCTAATTAGCCTAAGTTATTCCTTATAAAATCAGCTATCTGCCAGTGAAAGTCCCGCTAAAATCGGTGCAACCGTTTCCGAGATTAGGTGGAACAGACAGAAAAAAATATTTCAAATTGTTTTTTTTTAATTATTAGTATCATATGCATTTAGTAAAAAGCTGTTATTTTGACATTATAAACAGACACTTCAATTTAATTACGAGTATATGTATAGATATGAATATAAATTCGGTATAACATAATAAGATAGTATTATTAATTTAAATAATATTTTTTTATTGAAAACGTTTTAATTAAATTATCTCTGACTAGATGATACTATCATCTTCGCAGTGTCCTTACTGAAAAGTCTTTAATCTATGTCATATGACCACAAATCTCACACATCTCCCAAAGTCCTGAATAGAAAATCATCGATCAATATCACACAGTGGCCGGTATGTCACATTTATAAATAGACAAAACACGGGTGACATCATCGACTTTTTTTTTTATAATTCCAAACGTATTGTACGATCACCTCAAGCGACGTTTGCAGCAATGATATTAGCTTAGTAAAAAATGTAAACATTATACTTTATGATAATACTGAAGGCACTTAATTAATAAATATTAATTAATAATCTTCTTTTTTTTTGTGTATCCCAACACGTAATGCAATACCAACGATACATACAGATCGAAAGCTTTTACACCCTAAAATAACAACTTGCATTCTTTCAATAGTACCCTAAAAGATTTAACACAATTTTACATCACAAATAAATTACATTGAAAATAATTAAAAGACAAATAGTAGGCCCTAAGAGACATGACGTACTAAATCTTAAAACGTCTTGGATAAGGTCAAAAGGGGACATTATAAATTTTTTACATAAGATATATGAGATATATGACTTCTGACACATCTTACTCAAGTATACAGTTGATATTTCCAGATTTTATATGTATCCTCGCCGGCTTGCAAACCTAACATGCCATGAGCCATAGGTATCATTGCTTTGAAGTAATGACGGCTCAGTGGTAGTGTGTATGGATATCGCGTCAATGGACGTGAGTTCGAATCCTTGCAATGAATCTGAGCTTTTGGTGAAGGAAAACATCGTGATGAAACCATAGCATGGTGGCTAGTTACCACCCTCAAGTTTAAAATCTGACGCCAAGCACCAATAGGTGCCTAGGTGCACTAAGCTTAGCGTGTTACCATCTTGGGTTTCATCGTCACATAAGACCAGAAAAGATTGTGGCCACAACGCTAAATCTGTATCGATAAAAAAGCTACTTGTATAGTACATAATTATATACGCCGGCTAATCAGACGTCACACGACGCGCTGAGACGAAGTCACACCACATATTATAATATACACACATCAGAACCATTTGTGTCAAGATCCGGAACCACAGTTACGGTGACATCTAGCTCGGTGTGAACAAATAAGTTCTTCTTAAGTTAATCTTCGGGAGTTTTTGCCGGGATCTTGAACTGCCATGTTGTGGTTTTTATTTTATTATAAAATATAGGCGGTATTTTGGTTGATATATTTTGTGAATACGTGAAGTGAATTTTAAATATAAACTGGAAACATGCATTTTGAATTGTCGCAAAAACTCCCTAGATAGTTCTAACAAGGGAGCCACCATCTTATTAAATCCCCTTTGAAGATTAAAAAATACTACGAAGGCTTAAAAATATTGACACTGGCAATTGCGGCGCCAAAGAAAGAAGTTATCTTCATTACTATTTTTCTTACCTTTAAAATGGCTTTACCAAGATGATGCCCTTGTAACCTTGTTAGAACTGTCCATGGCGTTTTTTTTTAATGAAAAAACTTAAAAGGCATGTTATAGTTATTAGAAAGAAAGAAAGATGGATTTATTTATAACAAAGACAAACATAGACAATCTAAAAATATTTGTACAACTACCTACTAAGTACTGAAAGTGAAATTACAGTTGTTACACAACGGCCCAAGCTCAGCATAATGCTGGTTGTTTACGACCAGCGCTGATCTTCCGTTGCAGCCATTCGGTGACGTCACAGAACGAACATACTGACATAAAGAATTAAAAATGTAAAAACGTGAGACTAACGACGTAGAACATATAGTACAACAAAGCCAGATATTACCGAATCAAGGAGTTGGTATTTAAACAAAAAATAATAATTGTAATTTACTTCACTTGAGCAGAATAACAAAACTATATTAGGCAAAACGCCACCAATATTACATTACAGTGGGGCCAAATAACATAAATAAAAAAAAAGTTATAACTTATCAAAACTTGTCAAATACGTAGTTAAGTACAGTAAAATAATTCGAAAATAACTTGGAACGATTCTGGATTGTTGTCATATTTACTACAAACTGATGACGAAATCAATGCCCCATCAATCTCTATCAATGTCGTCACGCAAATATAACATAACACTTGATGGTTTCAATTGATAATCTCGGGAGACCGTTACACTCCTTTGCATCTCAAATTGCGCAAAACTCTCACGACGAAACATGAAGTATCATCTGTGTATTTTAAGAGTCAAAAAGCTATAGAAATAAACGCTGGTCTTAATATCGATTGAAATAAAAAAAAAACATCCCAATATTTTTACAGATGCAGACGTATGTAAATTTTAAGGCATTGTGTATATAGACTCTACCGAGTATATTGTACATTGCAACACTAAAATAAAGCTTGAGGGGTCTCAAATAACTAAACAACAAGGGCTCTTTGATACCATATCCCGTTGCATCGAACTAAATAACCCTCGTCCGGTACAAATTGTCAATCATCCGGATAGAAATTGGGTCGGCGAGACCGCACACGTGTCGAGATATTGCAAGCCATATTCTGTAACTTACATATTCAACACTAACTGTGATCACCAGATCTGCTTGTTTAATTAAATATTTTTTTAAACATTTGTTTTTTCCTGGCAGCGCTGTATCTTCGTTAATTCTTCATTAAAATTAATTATTGAAACATAATCTTAAGCGTACGTGTCCCCACTATTGGTGAAAACTAGTTTCGTTAAACAATGATTAACATACTTTTTAATTTGGAATACCATCTGTTGATGTTAATGAAAACATACTTAAGGTGCCATCTATTAAAATCTGTTTAACTAACATAACAACTGTCGGTTAGATTGTTAATATAAAAAAAATTTTCACGGGTTAGCTAGTTGTGTCATATTTATAATTGTTGGTTAGGACTAGTTCGAAACAGATTAAGCGTTATCGAACACCTACTTTTGTCGTAAAGACGTATCACGTGCTGTACTGTGTTTTTAAAAAAATATGGTTGATAATACACCCTAGCAAACGAGACAATCCAATTTAGTTATCCCAAATATTAGCCTCTCAGTTTACTAACTTCCTCAACAACTCAAACTCAGTCATGGTCTCCAAAACGAGTGATAACTAATATCACAAATATATTATCCAGTTTAGGCACTAAGAAGCCACTTATGAATGTCAAAACACTGTCACATTCTTCAGTTCGAAAAAACATACCAGTCACCGAGAAGACCCGGCAAGAAACTCGATCGGGCTTATCAATATATATTTTTGTATTTTATAATTTACTTATTGTATTATTTCCAAACATCACTATCTTTCACGTAATGACCCTATAATAACATTTGGACAATAAAACTGGCTTCCTTCAAATAAAACATAATTAAATGAATAAGAAGTATACCACACACACAGACGTTATCAGAATAGGCGTGTGGTCGCAGATGTGAAGACGGGTCGACGACCAGACAAGTCAATAGAATCCTATTATGCTAAGTTTTTGCTCCTCCTGACACTTCAAAATCTCAGTCAGGCTTAATAAATCAAAGAAACTTAAATATAACGATGATGATATATAGATGATGGTATGATGGTTAATATAGATAAGATGCCAAGGGGTGTAGAATAACATCCCAGACACCCGGCCAGTCAGGCACATCTATATTTGATACACTTTAGTGGAATACAAACCCTGAATAATTAAAAATAACCCTTCCGCCACTTAGCAACTTTCGCCGTGATAGCGACGGTGAATGTCACTATCGACGGGTACCATCAGGTAATGTGGATTCACTTTTTCCACCTCATGTAAGATAAACAGTTCAATAAAAATCACACCTCATTTAAAAGCCCTCGAGCTCTGCTGGAACACATAAAAAAGCAGCAGATTTTCATCTTAAGACGGCGGATTTACAAGTTAAGGCTACAGATTTGCAACTTGAGTGGTAGTTAACCAGGCACGTCTTCAAAACATCCAACAGTCACAGTGTTACGATTACGTCACGTGTTTTACATCACGAAAAACCTTCGTCCGACATACCTTTGTCTTTTCAAGTACGTTAGACTAATGAGTAGTTCGTATCACCAGTTGAAGAAGTAATATCTATGGAAAATACAATAATTTGTCTACGAATAACCCGGTTTACAAAAACAAAACGATATGATATTTATTTAAAACTTATATTATATACTATTGTACTGATATATATACCTAAAACATTGTTAAAGAACCTTGACCTTGACCTTTACACTGTGTAGACGCTGATTGATCATTCTGAAGTCTTCTCCGTCAAATAAACACAAATCTTTCAGTTACAACAAATTTAAATAGATGATCGCAGTGTATGCTCGCGCACACATGTTCTAAATCTCCCCCAGGCATTTGTTTGTCACTAATTTTGTAACGAGGCGGTGAGGCAGGGGGGGCGCGGCTGGTGGCTGTGGACGTACACTTCACTACACAAGTATTAAGCAAATCATAATCAATGAATAATTCTCTAAAAGTTTGTGAATAATGAGCTACAAAATTAATATTACACTCCTGAGGAATTTTCTGTGGGATTTGTGCCACCATATTGCGAGCCACCATAGCCACCATATTGTTACTATACTGGTATCATCACGATATATTCTATGAAACGCAATAATTAATAACACGATAATGACAGTAATGGCTGCCAGTAAAAAGGACCAATTGAAATGTTAGAGAAAAGAAGAAAAAAGATACTCGCGAATTCTATGCTAATTCCTTGAAAACTACGGTCTCATCAGTATTTCAACTTCAGCATTAGAACCTATATAAGTTTTTATGAAAAAGGAAAAATTATAAACATTGTGTATCAGGGTAAAAGGGATACCGATTATCACAGTTAAGCCACCTGACTCTTCAGGTGCACTCTGCTGAATAAAAAAATAGGAAATCTTGTTACCGGGTTGGTAAGGTACTCAAGAGTCTGCCCATTTGGAAGCTTAGCGCCTCACCATCATCACTTAACATGTAGTTGCTAGGCATTTTTCTTAATGGCCACATTATTTGAATGACTTACTTGTAGGTACTCTAAGAGACTAGTATGAAATAAAAACTCTGTCAAACATTCGAGTGAAAAATTATATTGCGCGATGAGAGAAGCATGGATATTCTAACGGCTAGGGCACGAACATTCTCACTTGGATCATCTGATCGTTCAAATCTCTACTGATTTTCAGGGTAATAATGCTGTACCAGCAGCGTAAGCGACTTCCAACATTGTGGAAATACAATTAAATTGTACGAGACAAATAATATACTTTACATTATGCCTTTATTTAACCCTGATGACGCCCACTAGACTGGTGACCGCTAATAACCTTATCAAACAAAATGGTGTAGCTCCTATCAATATTATTTAAGCAAGCCTATATACATTATTTACTCGAAGCATTTTTCTTTCAAAAGTAGATCGTAACGAACTACATATAGATGTGATTATGTTCAAAGGCGAACCTATAAAGCAACCTGATCACTTTAAGATTTCTAAGAATCTCATAAAAAATATTCTACCTAAAAACACAAATTACTTTTGTCATCGTTAGTACAAACATATTAGTCTGGGGAACCAATAGTACTCTCGAGGGCGTAGAACTTAATTCTACGAATGCCAGAGGGTTATTTTTACGCTTACAACCAACCCTTTACATTTATTACAAATTGCTTTTCGTCGACAATTTTTATTATTCATTGTTTATTTTTTTATGATGTTGAAAACGATGTGATTTTATTTTACGAGAGATTTTTCTTTATTGTGTTGTGCAGATGTCAGAAAACACCGGTAATCTAATCTAGCCGATCTAATTGGCTGAACTTTCATCTTAAGCAGTGACGTACTCTCGTTTCGGAGCTTTGTGGATCACCGAGCGAAAATAGTTATCTTTGTCGTACCGTGAAACTATGGAAACATTACCCGGACAATGTGTTCCCTCTTTCTTATGACATCGGGTCCTTCAAGCTTGACGTGAAAAGATACTTATACAGGCCGGCTTGACAGCGGCAACTTCCGATGGATTTCGATCTCTCGGTGGTCGCTGTTTTATTTGGATTGTATTGTGCTTACCATTAAGGACAGTACAGTGAATATGACGAGCTAATATGAAAAAAGTTATATATGTGTACTCGATTAGAAATAGCCACTCAAGTACATCAGAATTCCTTTAATATGATCACAAAACGTCGGCGATGACAGAGATACGACGCGTCAGCCGAACGACAGTTAAGTTTTCTTATCAACTGAAATATCTATTTATGGTTTGTATTAATAACTGAATATCAATCGATTCCACAGCTTCATGGCAAGTTAAAGGGTTTTCTTTCTACTTACAGAACTATCTTGTGTGTCGATCATCACGATATGACACTACGGGTGTAGGTAGACAGGATGGACCACGGTTTTACTCTATCTCTGCAAACCTCTAATTATCCTGTCAAATTCAGTAAATCTTTAACACAGCCGCGCCAGTTGCTTGGGCTTCTTAGTTTAACAATGGTATCGAGAAGTAAATCTATAAATAACATTCATATTCATATCTAAACAATTAATAGCTGTTTAAAACAAGATATGGATTATGGTTTAAATACAGTAATTGATCCAGCGGAGGTGACCCGCGGTCACATCAGGGTTCGATATCAGTAGCATTCCTACCAACATCGGTAATTTAGCTTGAAAGGTCCGTTCATACCCGCGCAGAGTTGAGGCGATCCGTAGGCGCCGGCACGACGCGACGCAACGCGACCCTCTAACTACGCGCCACAGTTCATTCACAGTACTAACAAAAGTAACAACTCGATTATAATAAGGAGGGTTAGGTATTAGATATTAAAATTGGGGAAAACCAATTAATAATTTACTATACAATTTGAATATTTTATAAATTTATCTACGAATAATGCTTTATATATTTGTGTGTGTGTGTAGCTCAATTACTTTTGAAAGCAAAACAGCGACATTCAGACCACATCTTTTGAAAGGTTATTTAATGGTTTTGACAGACACTTTTTGAGTTAAAGAACCATAGATCCTGCTTACCTCTACTCTCCATAAAATAAATTAAAAATTCTTTTGAATAAAACTCCTTTGGGTGAAATAAAAGTAAGATTTCGAAGACAAATGTCGTCGCAACGTTTTTGAAACGCAATATTTCTTCTGACGCTAAAAGATGGATAATACGTACTAGGCCAGAAAGAAAGATAAAGATAGAGTTAAGAATTATGTTATTACTCGAGTGATGCTCACGGTAGAATAAGATAAGTGTACATACGCGTGAAATCAAACAAGAAAAAACAAGACATGGTATATTTGGGCTTGTTAGTCAAAAGTGAGTAAATTTTTTGCCCACCAAAGAAGTTTTACTTTTGTCACGTAGGTAAACTGAATTGAACGAGTTTTTTATCTTAATAATATACCCGTCTTATATACCAGTTAATTGGAGATTTTGAAAAAAGATAGAAAATTAAAGTTCAAATAAAAAAACATAAATATTAATAGATATTCATAGTAATTAATCCTTTATTTTTTTATCAACGATAGTATTTTTCAGAATATCGATTTTTACATATAGGTAGTTCTACGCTAAATAAGGAATCAGGTTATTCGGTCAAATTAACTTCGTAACTACTTTCATACTTATAAAAATATAAGTAATTTTTATAGAAATATAAAATCATAAAAGTTATGATTATACCTACTAGCAACTATAGCAGCTATGTCCTAGCAACCCGCTCCGGCTTCGCACGGTTAGCAGAGTAATACATATAACTCCATTGGTTTAGTCGGCATGATTTTTTCCGATATTTTCGTCGTATTTCAGTCAATTAACACAAAACCTTAATTAAATGTGTACAAGTAAACCTTCCTCATTCCTTTCACCTTCCGTTGTTAAAAACTGTATGACCAAACGTCCAGTAGTTTTTGAGTTTATCGCGTTCAAACAGAGAGACAGACAGACGTGGCTGAGGGACTTAGTTTTATAATATGTATAGATAGTAGCTTAGAATATTTGTAACTGAAAAATGTATTAGGCTAGTATTCACGATGGATCGCGCTTATCTAACAAATGGTTACGCTTCGTGTCAAAACTTCTCAAGTTATGGACGGGCGAGAAGATAGACGCCGGGAGTGACTTCCAATGATTTTTAATTTAGGTCTACGTAAGTCAAAAAATGGTTTAGTATTCGTTGCTTCACTGTTACGCTTTGCACTGTGACGTAAGTCGCAAGTCCGACCCGACCCGACACCACACGCCTTATAAAGCAGCCATTACGTTTATTTATAAACTTGTGATTATACTGGACCATATCGATCAGTATCTATCAGTTAAAATTGTTCGAGGACGATTCTGTGGCCATTGTATTTTTTAAATTAATTATGTGTTTTAGCGTTTGGTCCTATGCTCACCTGATGTTGTGTAATGTAGTTGAAGATGACAACGCGGTAAGCGGCTACCGTAGCCTATGGATAATTATAATACTATAGGTATTTACTAGCGCGTTGCGACCTTGAACCGCTACTTCACGGTGCTTTGGAAGCAATACTCATCGCAGGAATACAACACTAGGTAATTTGGTTGCGATCTTCTGTAGGGTGTAGGTATTCTACCAGTCGGACTGTCCCAAGTAGAGAGATATCTCCGAAGAAATTTCTCTGTGCCATGCCTCTCAAAAACCTACCCTACCTCTATGCTATGGTGTCATATATAATGATTTCCTTCACCGATAGCGCAGACTCATTGTAGGGATTCAAGCTCCCGTCAATCGACACCGTGTCCGTACTTGCTATCAGTGAGCCATCGTTGCCTTATTTTAAACATATTGCATATAGCTGCCAAATTGTTATGTTAACAACAGCCTACAGCTTATTAATATGTGGTAGGAGAGTGTGCCTGATTGAAAACAACTACCAAACGTACAGTGAAAATCGCAGCATAGCAAAACTTGTCATCGTTCAGTCTAAAATACTAAAGATATACAATTATTATTTTTTACTTTATAATGTAGCCATAGTTTAAGAACCGATTTATTGAAATTCAATTTCTAAGGAGATTAAAAGGGGTGGCAATGTTATAAAAATATTTTTCCAGTCCATTTAGATTGATACTTCGTATTAATAATTTTGAAAGGTTTTTCAAAATTCAGCCCTTAAAAGTGTGAAAAGAAGTAGGAAAATTTGCATGGTTAATAATAATATTTATAGGGTTAGATTTATTATGTGTAGCTTGTTCCAGAGTGAATTTCAAAAGCAGCCTGGTGATTTTAGAACCGGACAATACAACCACCAACGTGGTATACATATAAAAATGTGTGCTTAATTAAATTTTAATTTCTTGTCCTTAATTATGTTCTCATAATCTACATATTATACTGTTGTACAATTTGTTGGTTTAGATATGAACAATATACATAACATATAAATTCAATTTAAATCAAATAACTATACTAATCTTAAAGTATACACGAGTGAAACCGAGGGCCAAAAGCTGGTTTAGCTAGAAATATTTTTAATTGTATTTGACACGTTTCAAAAAGCAACTCAAATGAGAACACTTTGATATACGCTTAAATCCAAAAACTATCAACAAAAATGTCAATCGTTCGTATCAATAAACGTCGATTGTTTAAAAACTACCAGTTGTAAATTATTCTACTTAGTATGAATAACTTCAAAAATCCACGCGATATAAGTGTGACATCAGAGAAGTCGGCAAGTCCACCTTGACCTCTGCGACGGAGCTCTTAGACAACGCAACCAGCCTAGCTAGTTCGTCTATTAAATGACTACTTATCGATGTACACAGATCATTCATGACGAGTCATGAATCAAAGGGCACAAGCTATGTGTAAGGCACTATTATACGCAAATGTTATAATATTACCACTAAACTAACTATGCCCTACTATTTCACCCGTTTAGACGTGTAGCCTATCGTTAATCCCACTTCACGTACTTGACTTTAGCTTGCCAGGCTGCTTTACGTTTGTTGTCACTGCTTCGTTCCTTAGAATCAAGCATGAAGTTTTCCCTCTCCCAATAAATATTCTATAACATGTACAAAACTGGCGAGTAGTTTCACAGTTAACCGCAAAAAACAAACGAAAAAAAAACAATTCTATAGCTTTATAATATTTATAACATAATTTTAAGACACAAAACAGAAATACCATTTCGCAAGTGATACAATTAACAAGAAATCTGACGTCAACCGATGATGCTAGTTGAAGAAAATAATTCTCGATAAGTTTACCTGACCAGCGGTGGCCCTAACCTTGCAAACTCCTAGGAAACTAAATCATACTTCATAATTCCACAAAATATTCCTCACTTGTACGTGTATTGAAAGCCAATTTTAAAAGCGAAGCATCTGGGATATTTATGAATAACTTAATTACGTCAAGTGACTCGTCTAATCATTTCCATTTAGCTGACAAGGAAAAATATACATTGATTCGTTTAATTACTTTTATATACAAATAAAAAAAGTTAATAAAGGATACATTATATATACAAAAGGATATATATTTCGGTGGGCCAAAAAAACTTTTTAATTCTGGTAAAGTTTCAGCCCTTAATATTAATAGTAAGAGGTGACTTGTTGTGATTTTTGATTTCCCATTTAAATAACAATTTTTTCCAAATATTTTGAAATTATTAGCTTTAGTATAGAACACTGGTCTCTTAAAAATTTTTGTCTCTCTGTCAATTTGTTTGTATATCTAGATTTAACCGATTTTTATGTCATTTTGTACATAGGAAGTGTTCATTTCGAAATTGATAGACTATGACAATTATCAGTTACACTTTCTGAAAACGTAAAAAAAGAACCTAATTGTATTACCTTATTGTTTATTATCAACCAATTTTAATTTCTGTAATAATAAACATAGGGAAAATGTGTAATTCAGAAATTGAGATGCTAAAAAAATTGTCTATTTCACCTTAAAAAAAAAACATAAAATTTGTGCTAAAATAGAATGACAAGGCGTTAATAACGACTGCTTAATAAAATCTAAAATTTTCTATGTTAGAACGCGCATAATTTAATAACTACTTAACTAATTTGAATGAAGTTATCAGATTAATTTAAGACTGAACCCAAAGAAGAATCTAGGCTACATACCGTTACACTTTCCCCATATGGGTTAAACAGTAATGGTAAATTAAAATAAATATAATCCAGAGCCAGGTAGCACCAAAAGAATCATTTATATCGATGTATGTGCAACGATTTAGGTAAATTTCATTTACCTTATTTGGTTCTCGATCACCGATACTTATTCAATGGAAGAGGAGGCTTTAGTCTTAATCGCATAGGGACTCGAAATTCTTTAATCTTGGTTTAGCGTGTTACCCTCAATGGCCACTTATCACTTATCAACAAAAGTGATTTTTTTCAAACGATAATCTAAAAGCATGATTGAACTAGATTCAAATTAACCTATTCATTTAAACAATAATTATCGTCAATTACTTGACCAACGAATGCATATCCTACCTAACAGTTTAATAAAACTCCATATTAAGTCATCACTGTATTTATGCCGTAATTAAATAAGATTTATAAGTAATGATTCATAATTAATTTGCATACACCGATGAATACTATGTTACATTAGAATCGTTAGTCCGCACTGAAATAGCGAGAATAAACAGAAACATTTGTAAGCACTGACAAATGCGTAAAAAAGATATTCTTTATTCCAAGTTTTTATTTCGTTTCACCTGTTCCGGTGTCTGTCTGTAATCAAATCTTGCAAGTTAAATTTGACCCACTTGCTCTTATCCTAGTGAGATGAAATTTTGCACATTGATCCAGTTCCAATGACAATGGATTTTTATGGTAAGCGTGACTTCATTACACACCCAGAATTGACTCCATATAAAGTTGGAGTAACTTTGCCAGACGAAATTTTGTTTGCGCAATAAATAATGATAGCCCGTTTTAACTTTAAAAGATTGTTTCGGAAAATCATTTTTTTTAATTAAGACTTGTTGTATTTTATGTAGCTTTGTTGTAGCTCGTAGCATTAAATTGAATATCACGAGAACGAAGTCACATAATTCAGTATAGTATTAATTATATTTGTGTATTATAAACTTTATTTTAGGTAACTGATTAATTTAACACGTAACTTCGCACAAATAATATTAAAGTACCTTCATAAAAGTAAATAAAAATCGTACCTTTTCTATCTCACTTTTTAGTAAATTTATGTTAGTGAGAGCAGAGTCAGCAATTACTTCACAATGCACATTTATTATAAATCCGCATCCCTCGTTATTGCGAATTCAAGTTAAACCTTGCGAATTTGTGACAAAGCTTTAGTTCTCAATTGCTTGTCTAGTAGAATATATCGACGTCACTATTAACACCATATCATATTCAGAACGTAATAAAATTAACATAATATGGTAATAATCTTCAACATCATACCTTATTTGCTGATGTAAACAATGACATTTTTGGGCATTACAGCTGAAATTATTAAAGTCACAAATATGACATTCAGTCAGTATAATTTTTTTTATCACATAGGGTTGTACTGAGGAATGGATTATTTAAGGGATCGAAAAGGAAGGATAAAAATATACGTCGAAGTCCTTAGGTTTGGAACTTAGAGGAATGTAAATTGATATGATCTATTCAACTGAAAGACGTTCACAGCTGGACGTAGGCCACCCGCAAAGATCGCTATAACGACTGGTCCTGCGCAGCTTGGAAACGCTCATCACAGTGGTTGAACCCAGGAAAAACTGGCCAAATCCTGTCCGAAGCGAAAGTTAACGCAGAAAAAGGTACTGGTGAGTGTTTAGTGGGCCAGAGCTGGTGTCATACACTACTGCTACCTAAGATCTGGCTAGACGATAACAGCATACCTGTATTGTCAACAATTGTAAACCATGAAGGAAAAGCTAGCCGTTAAACAACCGAGACTGGTCAATCTCTCTAGCCCACTGCTGCTTTACGACAACGTTAGACCCCATACTTCATGACAGATGTTCGCTAAATTAGAGAAACTGCAGTTGGAATGTCTCCGACACCCACCATACTCCCCGAACTCTGCTCCAACAGATTACCACTTTTTTCGGAATTTGGACAATTTTTTGGAACGAAAAAATTCAATTGTGATGAGGCTGTCCAAACCGCCTTCAAAGGTACGAAAAAGAAGTTGAACGACCCATTTACGCTCTCTGTTAATAATAAAGTAATACACGATTTTTAAGCGCTCATTACTCTTTATAAACGATATAAAATTCATCGAAACGATAATAAATATAAGTACGCAATGAAACTGAGTATATATAATACGATATCATAAATATGTATACGTTATCAACAATGAATTCATTAGAATCGTGGTCCCATACGGAACAAGGGGCCACAAAGAGACAGACAAGTGACTTTATATAGTCAGAAACACGCATGCGTCAAGAAATACTGGATGTTATTTCAATGACAAAGCCGATATCAAGAATAATCGCATATGTGACAATGTTTTTTTTTCTGAATTATCTAAAATACACTAGCTAGCCAGGCAGATGTTGTTCTGTCTTTTCGAGTAGTTAATGACTCGACCACGGAGTCACCTATCAGATCCTAACATATTTATAAACCATAATATCCATAAAACCAATGTTGTATTATCTGAATAAGGAACTCAATCGGTCAAGCCGTTCAGAAGTTATAGAATCACTAATAAACGCACACAAGATTTTTATATATCTTTACAAACATTAAACTTGAAGTGTATCTTTGTAACGCCAAAATACATATAAAAATGTACTTGGTACTTATAACAAAAAAACAATTTTTAAAATCTTTGTCTGTCTGTGTGGTTCTTCCGGCTAATCTCCGAAACGGTTAGACTTTCATTAGCATATAGCTGATGTTATATAGAGTAACTTAGGCTACTTATTATTTTATATTATGAAATCCACGTGAGTGGAGCCGCGGGCATAGCTAGTTATATATAAGAAGAGGTAGGAGACATTATACCTATTTTTTTCTATTATAGTAACGTGGCAAAATGACGGCACTTTGCCTGATGGTAAGCACTGCATAATCTAAAAACCACCTACCACCAAGAGGTCGGTATTCATCGACAGTCACCGTTGTCATGCCGGCATGCAAGCATCTCGGCAGCTGGGTATGAACTGGTTAATCCCGAAACGCAACAAACCAAAAGAACATCACAGTAATGGGTTTTTCACTATGTGAGTGGTGGTCCAGCCTAGTCAAGTACAGATCCCTGCCACCCTGCTGGAGATATAGACCGGCTGAGCCCGGAACGTGACACGCCTAAGCGCGTTAATACAGCAGGTTTTACACCATGTGTATGGTATACGCGACCCAGTAAATTGTAAATATCTGCAGATATCATATAAAAAAAGTATTCATAAATTTCTCAAACGAAAACCAAGTCATTGTGATAGCTTCTGCTGCTATCGGTAATTTTCCACGAGTGCGGACCGTGAGGTGGTCGTGCAATGTTGCCAATTATTTTTTAGAAAAGTGATAAATATTAAATCAAAATATGATAACGACTGTAATTTACATCAAACGGCATTGCAATAGTAAATGGTGTCAATCTTTGAAAGTTCAATCCTGAACACTGAATTGATAAAGTGGACCAACGTAGAATTAATCAATATCTAATTAAATTTAAAAACATAAATAAGTTCACGACGCACAAGTGTTGTGTGCGGATGTGTCGAAAAGATCGTGATGAAACCATAACATGGTGGTAGAGTATATTCTAATGGCCGCTGGCTAACTATTGAAAATTTATAGCCAAACACCTATGGGTTTATACTGGCATCTGCACTTTAAAGCCAGTCCCGCTGTTACCATCTTGGGCTACAACCCCACTTATTATTAAGTGAGATTATGTCCAAACGTTAAATACCTATAATGAATATATTATGAACTTATAGTTAAATGAAAAACTTCACTCCTGAAAAAGTTAACTACCTAAAATTAATAAATATGTAAAAACAATTAAAAGCAAGGATGAGTTCTAATTTTTAAAATCAATTCTTTTTCATCTTTTTGCTAACTTGGCAACTAGTCCTATTTATTGAAAAACAATTACTGCCATTATCGAGTGAATGTAAAGTTTCTCAGTGTCCTGTGATGATTTCAGTATTCTACAAAATGGTGGCTCCAGTGTTAGAGCTTCCCAGGGAGTTTTGTGGCGTCTTAGAATACATGATCCATGTTATTATTTCCAATCCACTTCACTTGTGTACAATAACGAAGCTTTATTATGCAAAATACCACCTGTATTACACAGTATAGGGTCAAACAAAACAAACGTTGACTTAAGAAATTAAATTATAACACAACAGAAAAAATCAAAAATCGTAACGTCCTCAACCAATACTTTGAAATGTAAGTCTGTGATTTTGTAATTTATGGTGAAATGAATTTATTTATCATAAAGATACATAAGCTCGAAAGCTGGCAACATTATTCACGCGCGCTCTTGCCCTGTCACAGTGTAAACAACGGATGCTACTATTTTTGGTATTTGTCGACTGCGTGTGGCGCGGGAGGTGATTCGTAATGTGGACATATTTCTCGGATTTACAATGTTCAGAACCTCTCCTTTGATGGATATAATAATGTCAATGAATTACCGATTAGTTTAAATCTATGACTGTATTCATTACATGTAATAACCGTTTGTAATTTTACTAAGAATACATATAATACAATTATATTGTATGTTTAATTCTAAATATATATATCGAAGTTATATTTATTTCACTATTTTATATATTTTATTATGATACACATATAATAACTATACGTATTTATATACACATATATATTTTAAGGTGAATTATAGAACAAATAAAGTTATCATTTTTTATGTACTTAACGCATTGTGAATTCCTCCAAGTTACAATAAGCTTATAGAATACTAGCCTGGAGGTTATTTGTTAAGCGTATTTGTTTTTTTTTATAAGTTTAACGTTTAAACAGTCTCACCTGATGTCAAGTGACGATGTGACCCCTAATGGTAACACGCTAAGCTTAGAGAAACTAATGTTGTCGAAAAACACCTAATACAGGTAAAGGTGCTTGGCGATAGTTTTTCAACTTTCACACAGTAGCTAGTCAGTCGAATACTTGCTACATTTCAAATAATCATCAAAACGAAACTAACTCAACATTAATGCCCTAATCTAAGCACTAACATTACTACACTCAGCACTACATTTTAGACTATAACCTGATAAAAAATCAGATCGATTACAAAACCACAAATATAGTTGTCCCCGGCAGCAACAAAGCGGACATCTATAGCTATAACAAATGACCATAAGTTTCATGGATAGTATTAATTTTTTTTAAGAACATGTAAATATGAGGTTTTTTATTAAATTAATTTGTTTATCGGTGATTTGGTTAGGTAAAGTCACTATCAAAAATAGGCGGCTCAGGTAGTACATTGCGCATTACCAACCTACATTACACGTTTATACGCGGAAAAAACATGTAACGAAAGGTTAATTGACATATTTTTGTAATAAAATCGCTAAACCTGATCACCGGCCGCATTCTGTTTTAACGTTATTAACCTTTTTTAATTTATATTTTTATTTATGAATATTAAACAAATATTATTAAATCTGTAGTTTTGTGATGTAATGTCTAATATTATATTTTCCAAATGCGATCTAATATAAAAGTTAATATATATGTAACATAAATATGAATTTTTTTTTTATATGTGAAGTATATGTCCGACATGGTTAGCCTATAAATTAAGAGTAATAGATTTCGAAATAAAATAATAATAATTTGTAACAGTACACATTAAAAGACTCTCAACTGACTCTCCTCGACGATTACACCGCTATTGTATGTCACCTGACATTATACAGGTAGCCAGCCGAGTGATAGAGATCAATTCCCGGTGAAGCTGTCAAAGCCTCTGTCTCCAGGGCCATAGTAGTCAGTTCGACAAAAAAATGATGAGAGGCTAAGAATATCTAGAATTAAGTGGCAGTCGGCGGTCCACGTAGTAGAACGGACGGCCAATGGGGCTGAAGAGTTCTAGAGTGGCGACCACGTACCGGAAGTCAAAGCGCGGGCAACCCCGCCACACGGTGGTTCAACGACCTGGTAAAGGTTGCGGGAAGCCGCTGGATGCGTGCAGCACAAGACCGGTCGTTGTAACGATCTTTAAGGAGGCAGTTATAAAATCGATAAGCTACAACAATTATCAAAGTACTTTTAAATATCATAAATTACGAGACGTAAATAATTACTACGTAATTAACACGTGCGTAGCCGCAGGCATTGCTAGTCTGTTTATAAAACCACAAAAACACGATAGATACAACACTCAAATATAACTATAAATATATCAGAGAATCGTGTCTCATAGCAACGAGATAACAGATCCTGACAGGGATTCAAAATATGGCGAATATAAAATGAAAAGAAAGTGGAGACGTCGCGCGCTAGCTATAGGTGTGCTCTGTGATCCACGTACCCACATAAGCAGACAACGACGGGCTTGAAGGATCGTTCTAGCTCTAGCCCTCACATCGTGAAGACATCCGTTTAATATGGATCCTAAAATTATTCAAGGCTATCTACTAAGTCGCAACCCGAAGAGAAGATCATTCTGGCTAGAGCTTGTCGGATCGTGAGGGCGTTCAAGATCAATTACTAGGTCACCTACGGACAGCGATAACATCAGACATACGAGACATGGGGTGGCTATATAGCGGAGGTTGGAGGCCACTTGGGGCAACCCCAAATAAAACAGACGTCACTCTCACTTGGATTGTAGGACAGTGTACATCTCTACAACGCTTGCAGTTAACCCGGATTACGCCCATAACATCTGTGATTCCATAACGACGGTGTCCAGGGAAATTTAGGTGTCTCCGATAGTATATTCTGTTGAAGTGAAACTTCTTATGCGACTTCCAAGCGTTAAACGTTAAACGTTTAATGCACATTATCGGTCTCTCCCTTTGTGTGAGCCAGAGCGAAAGAGTAAATGTCGGTGTCTATGTATATTGCACACTGTTTAAATAAAATAGAAAATGTCTTTTAAAATAAAGTTTTACTTCTATCGTGTGTGAATCGCACACACACCTTTTTTTTCTGATGCCTCTCTCTCTCTCTCTTTGACAAATATGTTTCATATATATTATATACATACAATAAATTTGAAGTGTCTATTTGTAATGTTAAAGTAACAGGTGTTTACCAAATGCTTATAAAAGCATACACAGTACCCATAAAAAAAAAAAACATTTTTAAAATATTTTTCTGTCTGTCTGTCTAATTTCCGAAACGGTTGGATGTATTTTGACGGGACTTTCATTGACAGATAGCTGATGGTATAAGGAATAAGTAAGGTTACTTTTATTTGTGAAAAATAATTAAGGTTCCGCGCAAAGAATAAACATGGTTTTTTAGTAGACCACGCGAGTGGAGCCGCGGGCACAGCTAGTATAATTATAAATATGTTCCAAAACAAGTAAGTACTAACATTTATTCAAATTCAAATAATATTTAATCATAAGTGTGAAGATGGATGGGTAATGGGATAAAGGTATATTAATTTTTTTAAATCTAAATTTGCCTCTGTTGCACTTATAAAAGAAATGTAATAAAAAAATATTACCAAATTAGTTATGTACGTAATACCATTTTATTCCACATTCTTATTGTCAATAAGCAGGCAGTGTGAAAAAACGTTTTATAAGTACTACACAATGTTATAATTATTGATATTGTAACGTCCTACTTACGCAAACCGGCCAAAGAATATATGTAGTTTCAAAATAATATTCTAGTAATCGTAAAAATGTGCCTTTAAGTTCTACTCTTGATCTTAAAGCTTCATAAAGTTACAATTTTGAGAGTGTACGCAGAAATTGCACGATTTAATTCCACCTAAAGCTATTTTCACCGCAGACGACTAGATGTCGTGAGGATTTTCACCCTTATGTGGTTAATATTCACCCGATTTCGTACCTAGAATAAGAAAACTGAAAACTGCTTGATGTATAAACTTAAAATCAATATCGAATACTTAGGGTCTATGACCTCGTAAATCTGAAAATAATATATTTCAAATTCTGTCTGAAACTAATGCGGGACAAAAGTTTTTTGCTGTTAAATTCGTACAGTGTATTATGCGGGTGCCCGTTAAATAAAAAAATGTGTGCAGCAGTTCATACGTGTCAGAAGTGAAACCTTTAGAAAAAAATAAAAGAATATGTTCTTTAAAAAATCTTTTTAAGTATTCTAAATCGGCGGGATTCGAACTATCGACCACTCGTGCGTACTGCGTATGAAGATACAGAAGATCGCAACCAAATGACCTAGTGTTGTTTGTGTTCCTGCGGTGAGTAGAGTTTGAATGTTTGAATGTTTCGCACATTATAGAATGTAAACAATTTAAAAGCTGTTGTGTTAGTTAAAAACATTGTTAATAGATGGCGCTTTAAATATATTTTCATTAGCCTTACAGATGGCACTCCTAATGAAAAACTTTCATATTTTTTAACGAAAACATTAATTTTAAACTATTTGTCTATGTTTCGTCAATAGCGAGGACCATTAGCATTAATTTTGATGAAGAATTACCAGAGATATGACGTTGATAGGAAAAAACACTTTTCAGAAATAATATAATAGGTCCTTATATATGAAATTAGCGTTTTACATAAAAAAGTCAAACAAAAAAATATTATGAAATTATATATTTCATCATTCGAACTATATATCATTCTTATCTATGCACTTTCGCCATTTTATAGGTAGTTCATTGATTCCATTGCTGATAAAATTGTGGGAGTGAGAATCAATAAAATCTTTGAAGGCGGTTTGGACAGCCTCATCGGAATTGAATTTTTTTCTTGCAAGAAATTGTCCAAATTCCGAAAAAGTGGTAATCTGTTGGAGCAAGGTCCGGGAAGTATGGTGCATGTCGGAGACATTCCAACCGCAGTTCCTCTAATTTAGCAGATCTGCCGTTATCGTCTGGCCAGATCTTAGGAAGCTGTAGTGTATGACACCAGCACTGGTCCACCAAACACTCACCAGTACCTTTTTCTAAGTCAGTTTGCGATGGGACAGGATTTGGCCGGTTCTCCTGGGTTCTACCACTGTTATGAGCATTTCCGATTGCCGTAAAGGATCCATTTATCATCACAAGTAACAATACGATTCAAAACTCCCAATTCCCTCGTCATTGTGAAGGTTGAATAATGTAACACAGCACTTACAGTGTGTTTGTTGGTGTGCTTCAGTCAATTCATGCGGTACCCATTTCTCGAGCTTTTTCACTTTTCCAATTTGTTTCAAGTGAATTAAAATTATTTTATCACTCACATCGAAACCTACCGCTAATTGTGATGTGGTTTGTGATGAATCCACTTCCACGATCACCTTTAATTTTTAATTATCAACTACTTAGGGTGTCCGGCCGTCCACGGGGTTTGTTTCGTAGGTCAAAATTTCTAAAACGAAAACCTTGGAACCAAAAGTATACCGTGCTTTCTTTTACAATAGCTTCCTCATATATATCATCAATCATTCGAGCTGTTTCTGCAGCGCTGATGCCACGGTGGAACTCATATTCGTAAATAATACGATATTTTAAGTTTTCCATTCTGTGAAAAGAATGATGTTAGAGAAAAATCAAATGGTGCGAAAATAAATGAATCACTAAATTCACATCACAAGTCTAAATTTGAAATAAATTTGAATTTGCAATTTCTAGCCAAACGCCAGATATTTGAGATCAAGGTGGCCAGTTCAACAAAACGCCAATTTCATATGGATTTTTACCTACATATACGGTACCAAGATCATTTGAATGTTCGATGTGTACATCGTTGAAGTTTCTTATAAAATAAAAGAATATTTAAACAGTTTCTACGAAAAAAATGTAATTGCGCGAACCGTTGAAATCCATCTGTGGGCGAAGCGCAGCAAATCCTTGGATGATTACAAATGTAAATAATGTTTGCAAATTATATTACAAGTCTTAGTATAGAAACGTGAGGTAGATTATTCCGATATGGCCCATCAACTACGTGAGGAACTTGCAGAAAATTATTAATTATTATTGTCACTCAGTAATATAAAAGTAACAGTATTGAAAGGAAGCGATATTCATGTAAAATTTTAATTTCGATTTCATTATTTTTTATATATTCAAGTATTGTTACTTATGTTTATCTTATTCATATGAGTATAGCTTTTGAATATCTTTTACATATATATATTTTGATTTGCATTGTTCATTTTTTCATAGTAATTTAACTTTGTTTTTATATATATGTAGTTTTAAATTATTATTTTTTACTTATTTGCATCAACAAGTTTGACATTTGCTTCTTTTCCTATAAAGCACAGTGTACCTACCTATAATGTAATCTCATTATTTTATGTTATTTATAATAATAATATAATACGTTCTTTTATATATAATAATATTTTTTATTTGTCAATTCCTTTGACCTATATGTATTTTCGGAGCCTTTCTTCAAGTGATGGAAACTCTGTAGAACATTTTTCAATGAGCGTACGTAATATTCGTTAAAAGTACATAGTTACATCTTTAACCTTTATGAATATTTGTGGAAATAGAAACAAACGATCAATTCTGCATTCACTGTTGAAGACGTGATATCTCTAATTTAATAAGTTTGTTTGTTTGTGTTGATTTTGATCATGTCCCGAGGCTCAGCTCAGAAATTCATAGTACTAGAAAACTGTAATTTGTCATGTGTATACATATCAGTCACACCGACAAACTGGTAAAATAAAATATTGAAAAAAAAAAATTTACTAAAGTGCTAATTTTTGTTAAAATTAAGTGTTCTTCTGCCAGCCAAATGGTTGCTTTTGGATAGGTAAAAAAATTCATGGTGGTAGTAGTATATATAATGAAGTTAAAAGGAAAACTTATTAGGCTTTACAAATTAAAGAGCAATAGTCGAACAACTTATGAAATGTACTTCGATTAACTTAATTAAAAACAAAAAACAAACCCATTGAAAATTACTTAAAATCTCCTTCTAAATGAGTATATTGTGGCGGGCACCAACGGAACCCTACACTGCGCGTGCGCCCGACACGCACTTGGCAATTTTTTTACAATTAACTTCAGTTGTGTTTCTTATGATGCAGACTTTTACGCTCGTTGTAGCATGTCAAATCATTAGTCAAATTTGTTTATTAATACTTTTATGAAAGTATCTACTTGTCTGGGTGGTAAGACACAAAAGCTTAGTCTAACTGAATCGCGACCAGCCGTGCTTCTATAAAAAAGTACTAAGTTTGATATATTTACAATTTGGCCAGTGATAACGGAATAAAGTTTTCAAATTGTATCTAGCAAACACTTGGAACCAAGCGAAATACCAAAAAAAAACACATTTTTGCTCATGTAAGAAAAAAATGGCTATACGAAAAAACAGCACCCGAATCTTCCAACCTTCCTCAGCAAGACACGGTATAATGATACGCAATTTAAAAATGCTACTTTCAAACAATGTAACTATCAGTTGGCAATCTCTGTCCCTCTTTAAGATATCCTTAACATAATTTCGTTTAATAGTTCAAGCCTAGATTATTTGCTCGTCCATATAGAGAGACACGGACGGTTTAACAAAAATGGCATGAGTGGGCGCCGCCGCACCGCGCAAAAACAAACGAGTGGGAGGGATAACTACGAGTCCACTACTACACTAACTTATCCAGTACGGAAGGGCCGTGGACGGCAGACAATTATATAGCATCAGCTCTGGAATAGATTAATCGAGAAATACGTGCTTTTGCTTTCCCTTTCTTTCTCGTGACAGCGTATTCGGACACCGCTTCGATCGATGTAAATTCTAGTCCTACAAATTACATGGTGGTAGGCAGTTTTCTAATACCCGCCTGGCTAGCTACCAGCTAAGTTGTAACTGTCGCCATACATTTATAGGTGTGTTCCGGCAGCTGCATTTGAAAGCAACTCTCTAGGATTTACGTGCTATCATCTTAGGCCACTACGACACTTAACATCAGGTGAGATTGTGATGAAGGCTAAACCTAGAAATTATACAAGCAAAGAAAATAAAGAGCTTGCCACTCTTTTAGCGGGATCTCGCGTTATTTCACCAAATATTTTGCGTGACATAGTTAGGTTATCGTGCACAAATACTGGATTTGAATTAATATTATGAAACATGAATTCTGTAATGTCACAAAAACTCCCTAATAAGTTCTACAAAGTGGCCTGCACCATTTTCTTAGAACAGAGGACACTAACTTTATAATACGAAACAATTGTTCGCTTGATGAAGATGAAGAGTTTGTCGTTAACATTGTATGTAAATAAGTCCTAAGAAGCACTAAACAATTCGGAAAGTATCGGTAATCCTATCACCGCGCTTCCTTACTGAGCAATATACTGAGATCGGACTTATCTATCAAATGCCTGTTTCGTCTTTGCTTGAAGACTCCCAAGTTATAGGTGGATGAGAAGACAGACGGGAATAAATTGACATAATGAACGATGAAGCGAAACGCTTCTTGCGAATTGGGGGAATGTTATCTACATAAGGATGGAAACCCTCACGATATCTAGACAGAGACAGTTTCAGCAGTGCAAAAGTGCTTCCACAACCGTACATTGCACGAGTACTTCCACTATACATATAGTAATAACAAATAAATTCAACGATGACTTGATACTGGTTCCCTTCTGCATGCAAGCACCGTTGTATCGTAGATTAATCGCCTTACCTCTTATAGCAGCACTATAGGCGACGTACTAAACACTTCCTTAATTAATATAAATAATTGTTATATTGTAGACACGTGTTTTATTATTAACTACAACTAATTCTGCTACACTAGACAAGAAACCGACAAGTAACAGTAAGCAAGTAGATCTAGTAACAGACAATTATTGTCTCATACCTTTAAGGGACAACAAATGTTCTCCGTGTTATGAAAATATTTACGCCACAATCAAGAAAATACTATACGTTAAGTTCACCTGTGTAACCTGTATACGAACCGAAAAATTCAATAAAATACTTATTCATTCATTCGTTTATTTGTTTTTTTTTCATACAATAATGTCCTATGTTACAAAACGCATATATTTTAGTATACCTATTTCGCTTACTCTATAAAAATATTGAATTAGTGCGAGTAGTACCACCAAATATTAATCTATTATACATTACGCACGACCCCCGTGCGCTCTCATGACGCACACTTAAACCGAGCAATTACACATTTTGCAAAGTTTTAGTTTTAAATTGCCTGTCTAGTAGGATACATAGCAGTCATTAGTTAGCTATGTCATCCTTCTACCCATTACCCGTGACAGAATGAGCAGTGTTTACAACGATAAAAAGGATGATAGACAATTATCATAAACGTTTGTTAAAAATGTCAGCATGGTCTTTACATAGTTATTTGGAATTAAAATCAATATCGGTCAGCTGATATCGACATTACGATTTATTTATCATCACGTGAATGACGGTAGAGGCCCAGTAGAGATGTTTAAATATTGCCTTAATTATCCAAAATATTGTTAGATAATCTTTTTAAATTAAATGTGTTTTAATAACATACCTATTATTAATTTTCTATTTGTTCATATCAAAGGGCAGTGAATAAACTTACGGCCCTGTTCACTGTTGATAGTGACTGCCACGCGGCATCCCATGAAAATTCACAAAGATCTCGTTTACAAATCTGACTACGTTAAACATTGAAAAATAATACTCTATAGATGGCGCGAAAGCCGACTGGGAAGCATTTGAATAAACATATCAATCAATCAGACGTAATTAAAAACTTCCAATTGATAAGTTTTTTTTTTAATACTTATCAATTGCGGCCCAAGAACCTTAAAGCGAATAACGAATAACAAAGTCATCGTATCGATTCTAATACATAGTAATAAAAACTCAATTTATTAAAAATGTATGAAACACTAGCGATGCTCCGCGTCTCCGCACGCGTTTAATACGCAGTAATTATTTTCTTACCCTAACTTTATTTTTACTCATATTATTTACAATTCATGATGTATATCAATTATGGAATAACATAGGTATACACCCATGTACAAAATTTCATCAAAATTGGTTGAGTATTAATAAACATTGACTTTTTACGATTTCTAAAAGTATCATTTGACCGTGACATGAGCTTCATGTTTACACAATTTCATAAGGATCGGTCAAGTCGTTTTTAAGTTAAAACCGAACATAAAAACAGACAGAAAAAGAAAAATGCAATACCACATTCGTGATCAGTATCATTTATATGGGATGTCTATCAGGAAATTTCGAAAATAAATGACATGTACAGAGAGAATTACTAATTTGTTATATGTGACATAACTAAAAATACATCGTTGAAATATCTTCCAACTATACATATACGAGTCTCATGATGATTTCGCAAACAAACTCTACATAAATAACCGTCACATCACAACTCTGAGGTCAAGGGATCCAATTTATATTATTTTAAAACGTATTTAAGGTTATTAACGTTTATCGTTCGATATAACGCACACTCGACGTGTTGTAGAAATGCGTCGCGACGGCGCGGAAACATCGGGCAGGCGCCGGCAGCTATGAATTCAGATGGTGAAACGAGCAGTATAAGTGTTCAATTCCCAGTTATTTTTTCACTGTGGCAATGCAGTGTAGGTATGTCACAGAAGTGTGACATGGTGAAATTAGCCATCAATGATAAAATTGTGAATTCATTTTACCGGCTTCAATATTTTAAAGTGTAAAAACAATTTAACATTTAATAAATTTTATTTGATTATAATACAGTTTATTTATACACCATTAATTTGTGTCAATTTTTGTTGTGTTTTATTTTTAGGTTTTTCTACAGTACACCGATTATTTGGCTATTAAACTATAAAATGTGTAGTTGTTACACTTGACATTGGCGAAAGGCAAGAGTCATAAATTTAAAAAATATACCATAAAATTAGTTTTATAATAAAATAAATAACTGTCAATAAAATCAATTCACATTATTGTCATTGATGGCATGTTGTTTCCATGCCAGTTTTTTTTTTTTGAGTTATTTAATTTTTGCTACATCAAAATACTAGGTAAACTTCTTACATGCATCTATAAATACACACAATTTTGGGAGTGAAAAATGATATAGCAACGTAGTGATTTAAAACTCGATGAAACGAAAAAACGTCAGTAAAAAGAAACAAACACATACTTCTATAATATTTAGCAAGTGAGAGAATGAGATAAAATACATTATACAGTGTTTCTACTAGTGTTTCTTTTACTATTAATATATTTTTCTGAAGGTTTCACTTCTACCGCGTGTGAAATGCGCATATGCTTTTTTTTACTCGATATTACATCCACGTAGGACTCTTGGATCCCGTGATAAGATTCATGATACGATTATTAAACTAGCGGCGTTGTTAATATGTGTAGCTCCCGGACGGCAAATTGTGCTTCTAGACGCGGCTAAAATACTGTGATGGTATGAGTAAATTTTAATTTTCTTCACCGTCAGATTTAACCTCCTACCAGATGGCCCTACCGCCCGTCTTAGATACGCCACTGTATTCAACTTATCGTAAACACTCATTCAAGCTGACTGCAAACGACATATCAGATCGAAACCGCCAGTCTGTTTAATACCACTCATGTTTATGAAAGCATAAAAACTTTATGCGGTGATAATCGGAAATGTATTAAATTGAACTCTCGGTCACAAAGACGAGGGAGCTGTGTAGCCAACATTTGTATATTATTTCGATGAAGAATCGATTCAGCATAAGTTATAATGTATCACTATTCGGCAAGGGCCTTATTGATCACCACAAGCCACGACGTACCTACCAGCACTTTTGCCATGGTAGTACTTCAACATTTCTCAAATGTTCAAGTTTCTTCATTATGTTTTCTTACACCAAAATCAAAGTCAAGAATACTTTATTCAATTTAGGCCCTAAAAAGACACTTATGAACGTCAAACACTACTACCGGTTCGGACAAACATCCCAGTTAACGAGAAGAACCGGCAATAAACTCGATCGGGCTTATCTTATTTTAATTATTTTTTCCAACTGTTTAAATAATATGTACAGTTAATAATTTAGCGGATGCACAGGGAGGAATCACTTCCAGACATCACTATCATTCACATCACCTTTCACCTTTTGTCAGTAAAACCTGCTTGACTTGCTCCTTGAACTCATTGTCCGTTAGTCGATTAAGATATGTAATTTAAATTAATAAATTTAAATGCCGAGAAAGTAATTACCTTTGAAAAATCAATATTAAAAATATTTTATTCAATTTAGGCCCTAAAAAGACACATGAATGTCAAAATGCTACTACCGTTTCGGAAAACATCCCAGTCATGAAGAAAAACCGGCATGAATCTCGATATATCCATATCAACTTAAAAAAAAATACAGTATTCAATATAATGTTTACACATGACCGTCATTCACGTAATTATCCACCTTATAAATACCCTTCGACAATGAAACTTGCTTAAAGAGCGAAAAATGATTTCTGAGAAAAAAAAATTAAAACATTCTTCAGAACATTAGAAAATTTAGTTAAAATCTGAAATTTTTGTATGAAGTCAAGACCATAACTCACGATTCAAAGAATAGTTCTTTTTTTGTTTATTGTCATGGAACTGCTATTAGGTCATCATCATCATTTCATGGAAATGAATTTAAATACATCCTTAGTATCAAAGTTCTTTCGATATCAGTTTACAGTTCAGGCCAATTAGAACGCAAATCGTCATACGAATCGTGTCAGCAATTAACATGGCAGTCAGTTGCAACGACTTGTTTCAATTGATTTGTTGCATTTTAACGAGATGCTGCGGTATGATAAACTTTGACATAGTGCTTATTGTATGTAATATTCTTCAGACCGGGGATGGTTGACTATAGGGGTAGATTGACTAACTATCAAAAACTCGACCTACTTGAAAATATTGTGTCATCCAACTAGGCGCGAGAAACCGTTGTTTTCCCCCGCTCAGTCATCCTGAATGCGGTATCGCGTTCGCACGTCGTCTGGGAGAAGGAGCTTATTATCGAAAAACAATACACGTTACTAATTATTTCCCTCATTACATTGTTTGTAGTAACGCCTATATACTTGTTGTTATTTATCTTGTAGTAAGTTAAAGTACGAGTTCGGATGTTAATCTTTTTGAAGTGAAACTTCTTATGCGACTTCCAAGCGTTAAACGTTAAATGTTAAACGTTTAACGCTTAACGCACATTATCGGTCTCTCCTCTTTGTGTGAGCCAGAGCGAGAGAACAAATGTCGGTGTGTATGTATATTGCACACTGTTTAAATATAATATCTTTTAAAATGAAGTTTCACTTCTATCGTGTGTGAATCGCACACACACCTTTTTTATTACGTATCATCCTTTTTGATTTCGCCACAGTTTTGAGGTTATTGCATGTGGATGAAAATTACAAAGCCATTCGGGGTGTGTAGACTAATTAATAACAGGGCTGGTTCACCACCTAGTCAACCTGCCCCATAATAGTTGGGATATATTTTACATAAAATGAAGGCAGGCTTTGGAAAAATTTTCCGATCCTCCGGCATGGAGCCCTTGAGTCTAGCAGCCGCTCGCGCGATTCAGTGACACTGCATTCACTAGCTACCTACATACATGCATTACACTTTTTACAGACATGCACTACACTTAGGTACATAGGTTCTGTAAGGGACCTTTTTTTTTCTTTTTTTGAGGCTAGTTAGTCTAGATCAAAAATTACAGATTACTAAATACATATACACTTGTCTCTTACCCTCCTCCCAGAGGATAGCGACAAGTATATATGTATAGTTAGTTAGATAGTGTGCTAGGGCAATAGTCAGTTCGCGACTTATTTGCATAACGCGCAACAGTCCGAGCTGAGGTTCGGCCACTTTGGCACCCTCGGATGTTGTTGCAAAACTTTCGTGGCTGAGTGCCTTAAGCGCTCGCCCCCAAGTCCGGTGAAGCTGTAAAAGCCGTTCGAGGCTCCTGGGCCCTTATGGCTAACAGTATATTCAGATCGAAAAAAAAAAATGAAAATTTTATCCAAATCTGTTGTTTCAGAACCATGCGGACATACAAAAGGAAAACTGATCGAGGAAGTACACCCAAAGATGGCTTCGATAGAACATGTCAACAAATTATTTTTGATAAAAAAAGGTGTGTGTGCGAATTCACACACGATAGAAGTGAAACTTCATTTTAAAAGACATTATCTATTTTATTTAAACAGTGTGCAATATACATATACACCGACATTTACTCTCTCGCTCTGGCTCACACAAAGTGGAGAGACCGATAATGTGCGTTAAACGTTTAACATTTAACGATCAACATTTAACGTTTAACGCTTGGAAGTCGCATTAGAAGTTTCACTTCAAAAAAGCATTAATTCTACCGCTAAGGATTTCCCTATACCATATAAAGCACTGCAACGCTACGAGGTAAAAATGAAAAAAATGTTAGAAAGTAATCCGTCATTGACCAGATCTCAATCGACTCTTGAGAGCACTGGCTACATAAAAAATAGACAAATATTTAGTGATGAGGAAGAACTCGCAATAGAAAGTTACCTCAAGAAGGCAGCTCATATTTATTACGGATTTACAATTTATGAAACACAAAAAATTACACATAAGTTTTAGAAAAAAAAAAACAAGCAATCTATCTCTGACTCGTGGAATAGAAAACTAATTGGTGGTAAAGATTGGTTAGGAAGTTTCCTTTTATATTACTCAATAGTTACCAAATAATTTGCTAAGAAGTTTTCTAGTTTTGTTTCAGATACTTAACAGTAAAAGTATTGTATATTGCCAAATGTTTAAATATAAGATTGGATCTTCTAATTAAAAGTTTATTACATCCATTTAAAATGTCATAGGATTCAATTGTGTTTCAATAAAAATATATAATTGCTATTACTTCTAATGCCTTTTATCCTATTTCTCCTTAAACTTTGTACTAATTACTTCATAAGTCAACTTACCCCCAATGAGAAGTCAACCAATTCCGGGTATGGGGTAGGTTGACTCGTATTTCGTCTTCTAAAAGATCAAGCTTGTACACTATAACATTACCGATAGCGAACTCTTTGTAATTATTTGCCAAAGCTTAATACTGTATATAGCAGATGTATTAATTTATACAATAATATACGCTAAAATAACAACAATACAAGCGATTTAAGTGAAACTTGGTCAACCACCCCCGGTCTCCCCTAACCTAAGCGGACTAGGAATTGTTTACCGGAGATAAGAAATCTTTGGCAGGCAGAAAAAAGGATGAAGACGAAAGTGCTTTTGCGATATTTTTAATTGTGATTATCAGTTAAGTGAGTATCATGCTATTTTCTTTAATCAAAAGCTAAAGTTCATTGTTGAATTCGAACCCACGACAATCGATGCTGTTTTCGAGTATGCTATTACTAAGCCATCATCAAGCAATTGTAGATTATATCGACAAAGGATATGTAAAATAATCTACACGATATTACTCTGATTTATAGATTGTAGAAAAAAATCATTAAGAGGAAACGCGGTCGGCAACAAGACAATTAAAAAATAGGTTTTAACAGAAATCTATTGCGGTCGCGCTATGCCCGAACGATCGAATAAAGCGAGACAGAGACAACTGCAGCTCAGACTGATTATTATACCTATGTAAAATATTCGAAATCATGTTTCTTCATTCTCCTGATTCCTCCTCCAAAATTGGGCCGAGTTTAATATTATTTTTTGACAATAAAATAATTTTGTTATTATATTATATTACTAGCTGTGCCCGCGGTTCCGCTCGCATGTACGACAGAATGTTGTCGGTTAAGCGCACGTGCGAATAGTGCTTCATCAAAAAAGGCTTTTTGTGGGTGATCCTTAGAAGATAGACACATGCTACAGCTGACTTTTTTGTAGATCTTTTTAAGATCTACAATTATGTATTACACTAATTTGATATATCTTGTATGGTTTACTCAGCGCAAGCCATTTAATCGACCTAAAAGTGCCTTTTTTCCGAATTGATTCACCATTATTGTCACTGCTTGTTTTGTATATTACTTTATGTAACAAAATGTATCCTTTTAGTTGGCCAGATAACATATATGTATGAATTAAAGGAAAACCCGTGTAAATCGCATTAGTGGTTTTCACGTGAAAAGAACATAAACGGACAGACCAGAGAGTTTTATAATATGTATGTATGTTGTGTATGTATGTATATATATATGTATATATATATATATATATAAATTTTTCTGGATGTCTGATTATAGCGGTAATTTTAGTCCTAGTCCTAGTTCTTATAATATAATATTTATGAAAAAATTGGCAAAAGAAGATATGTATAGATTATAATATGGTACAAAAATATTTGCTCTAGTGCCAGTATCCAGGCATAAAACAGAGGATTACATTTTGTATGGACTAAACGTTGCCTGGATTTCCTCGTAATGAGAAGTGTTATACAGGAATCCTCATTCATCTCCAACGAAATAGTATAACAATTACAACAAGAAATAAGTAGAAACATTAATTATTCAATAATTACGCAATAAAACATGTTTTCCGCAGGCGTAATGCTTCAAGAATACTAATTCGGTTATCCAGTTCTTAGAAATGAACAAAGGAGCTAGACAGGCTGGCAGAAGCTTTGCTTATCTCCATTAGTGCTGTACTAACATCTTATGTATTTAATTTTACATGTTTTTTTTTTTAGAACTGACTATACTATTAGCCTTAGGTGCCCTGGCTTTACCGGGCTTGAGGGCGAGCGCTTAAGGCACTCAGCCACGAAAGCTTTGCAACAACATCTGAGGGCCGAACTTCGGCTCGGACTGTTGCGCGTATGCAAATAAGTCGCGATCTGGCTAATATTTCCTATCATTCGAGCTAAACTGGGAGGAGGGAAGGAACATGTGTATTTAGTGATCGCAAATTTTTTTATCTAACTAACTAGGTAAAAAAAAGGTTCCTTACAGTCAAATTACCACTATTAGTAGAGAAACATAAACATGAACACAAAGACAGTGTAGTATATGAACAGATAATTTGTAAAGCATGTAAGATGCTACAAATCGAGGTCTCTACAAATGTTTAAAACAAAAACTAATAACACATGTACCACTGTTAATATTAAGTGATACATAACCTAGAAATAAATTTAATTTAATTTAAAATATTTAAGGATGATTCATGTTACACCAGGCCGAGCGTCGGCCGGGACATCGTCAAACATCTATAGTATACTTTTGTATGAAGTTTGTAATCCTTTAAATTAAGTACATTTGAAGTGGAAACAGCAGATACATAATTGAATTTTTAATATTTTTTTTGTGATAATTAGAAAGATCATATATATGTTTCATGACAAACTATTTTTATTTTTTTTCGCAATATTTCAAGAGTTATTTCATAATAAAAACTAATTTTTTAATTCAGTACAGAAAACGCGCCGATCGTTACCGAATAAATCCGAGCGCGTGTGACGTCACAATGTTAATTTCTACCCATTATAGCACACAACTGATACAGTGCTTTGACTCTTAATCGATGAAATTCCTTTAACATTATGACGTCACAAACCTGGAGATCGATCGTGGCGCGTTCGTAGTCATGTGATTCTTTTTAAAATATAACAATTTTTAATTGTTCATTATTAATAAAAAAAATGTTTTAAGAGTTTTTCCAATTGACTATTATCATAATTATGATGAAGATTTAAAATACATAAAAAAATCGATATTCTTTTTTTTTCAAATACCCAATTATGCCAATTGGAGGCAACGAGATAGTCAATGTTATATAGATAATTTGTGAGTCATGTAACCAAATACGATTTGTGATAACAACACACTGAGTTTTTTTCAATCTAACCATTATTACTGTTAACCTTAAAGGTCCTGAAGCCTCAAAATGTTTTTACAGCTTCACCTGGCTTGATGGCAAGCGCTGAAGGCACTCGGTTGTGAAAGCGTAGCAAAAAGCTCAACGGTGCCAAATTGGCCGAACCTCGGCTCGGGTTGTTGCCTTATATGCAAAGATCACGATCTGTCTAATTCCCTAACCTTAATTCGATCTAACTGACTATGGTTATATACATGTTTCTACCTCCTGGGAGGAAGGAAGAAACATGCGTAAATGTATTTAGTAATCTGTCAATTTTGGTCTACAATAACTAGCCTGAATGGTGAGCATGTGTGAAGTGCAGTGTATCGCGCGAGCAGCTGCTGACTCAAGGGCTCCATGCCGGAGGAAGAGACCTAGGCTTGAGATGCCGCAGGACAGGATGGTCTTGGCGGGTATACTCTGCGTATACTCGTATACCCCCGTAGATACTGTTACTATATGATTGTACTTGAGCCAAATTGAATAAATATTGTTTACTAACAAAGCGTTGCCTAGCAACCAATGACGAGCAGATATCAAAATAAAAAAAATACATTATTCAATTTAACACTATAATATGAAGTAATAATAATTGTTATGTACTGTGCAATAATTAAGACAATAATACAGGATTTGCATTTCGAGAGTTGTGGTGACACTAAAACTGTTATTTACATATTTTTTTTATCGAATGTTGCTTAAGTATACAGGAAAGGAATTGAGGAAATCAGTCGACAAAACATTTGAAGAATAGGTTTAAACAGAAATCTATTGCTGTCGCACTATTTCCGAACGATTGAATAGAGTGTGAGAGAGATAACTGTAGCTCGAACTGATTATACCTACATTAAAATTGAATTGTTTTTTTTCCCTGGATGTCTGATAACAGCGGTATAGCTCCATGATTTTAGTATTTTTAAAAGACTCTTAATTCTCATACGGACGTCGCGTCGATCAGCATGACTTCGAATCCCTGCAATGAACCCGTGAAGGAAAACATCGTGATGAAACCATAGCATAGTGGTAATGCATTTTTTCATACCCGCCTACCTAACTACCACCCTCATGTTGGAAATCTATTGCCAAGCACCTATAGGTGTGTTCCGCCAGACGCATTCGAGAGCCAGTTTCTCCACTAGGTTTAGCGTGTCACCATCTTGGGCCACATTGTCACTTAACGTCAGATGAGATTGTGGCTATAACTCTCCGCCTATAAACGATTCATAAAATAGCATGTACCTACATATATATGAAATTATAGTTGTGTGTGTCTATCATCTATATGAATGCACGTGTGGTTTGAATGCGCCACACCGAAATAACAACCCCATCTGCGGCTCGTACCGTGTTGCGTAACTCGAAACCAGCACTGTAGGGCTGTCACGAGCCTTTTATTTTAATATGTTTAATACCAGTCCCATCGGCATGGATATTTTATGTACACTCATGAAAAATACATCCAAGATTGACAATTGGACTGCATACACAACAAATTATCCGTTTTTTTTTTTTTATTTCATTCGCGTAAAATTACTTTTGATATTCCATGAAAATACATCTTAACTTTTTGTTATAGTAACGAGGCAAAGTGACTGAACTGTGTTTGATTGTAAGCAGAGTACAATGCAAAGCAACGGCGACCACCGCGAGATCAGAAATCCATCAGCCTCTCGCCAGCTGGATATACACTGACTGATTCTGAAACATGACAAGCCAAACGACAGTCACTGTGACAGGTGACAGGTTGGTGTTATCACCATGACGCCTACAGATAACCTAACCCACTTGATTACTGGATTTACACCGGCTGATCCCGAATCGCGACAAGCCTAAGCGTGGCACTATAGCAAGTGTTAGACCTAGTATATTGTGGTCGCGATTCAGTCAGACTCAATTCCACTAGCCAGCAAATCAACAGATCTAAAAGGTATGTCTTTACTTTCGGCTTTAATTGTATGGAAGACTAGATGTCTCTGCGGCTCGACTCGCGTGGACTATAGAATGCTGTCCGTCGAGCACGCGCGCGAATTGTGCGGCCCCAGAAATGCTTATTGTGGGTGATCCTTAGAAGATACTTATATGATATTGCTGACTTTATGTAGGTCTACTTAAGATCTATAATTATGTAATACAATAATTTGATTTATCTTTAATGGTTTCATCGGCAAAAGCCATTTAAGCGCTCCAAAAGCGTCTTTTTCCTAATTGAATTACCATTATCGTTATTGTTTATTTCTTATGTTACTTTATCTAACAAAATATATACTATAACCAGGTCAGATAACATATATATGAAATAAAAGAAAACCCATGTAAATCGGAAAAGTGGTTTTCACGTGAAAATAACATAAACGGACAGACAGTCAGAGAAACATTGAATTTTATAACGAGTATAGAATAGATATAGAAGTATCAACCTAAAAGTTAACGAAAAACTTCCAATATCATTATACAGTTCTCCTTCAAGTTCATTATATATTAGTGCCCCAGTGACCATTTAACATTGAATGAACCGCATGCCTATTTTCTATTTCCCTTTCATTTTACCCGAACATTAAAGCCTAAGTTATCGTACTGTGAAAAATATTCCAATAAATATTTATATTGGAAAATGTAGATTACGAGACAACCCTGGAACACAGCATCTGCCTTTTAATGCACATCTCAAATACTACACAAATACAAAAGAAAAGAGAACCGAACCGCGGTCGACTATTTTACGACCCACAAAGCATATGTTATGTCGCATTTTATAACTACATATTCATTCACGGAAATAAATATTTACTTTAACTTCGATTCAAAATCGTCCAAACTAAGTAATAGGTACAATAATTAAAAAAAATACTTGAAGATATACACAGCACTAATGTTGCACAATACGTCACATACTGTCAGGATCTTGAAGCAATGATGGGTCAGTGGTAATGTGTACGACTTCGCGTCGATTGACGTGAGTTCGAATCCGTGCAATGAACCTGAGCTTTCGGTGAAGGAAAACATCATGAGGAAACCATAGCATGGTAGTAGGGCTTTTTCCAATGCCCGCCTGGCTAGCTACCACCCTCAAGTTGAAAATCTGTCGCCAAGCACCAATAAGTGTGTTCCGGTAGCCGCCCTTGAGATCCAGTCTTCCACTAGGTTTAGCGTGATATCATCTTGGGCCACATCGTCACTTAACATCAGGTGAGATTGCGGCCACTACGCCAAAGCTATAACGATAAAAAAGGATCTAACTTAGTTCCTAGAATTAAATTCGCTTTTTTTTCACTTGTATAATCTACTTTTGTAGCCCCTAGACATATATTATTAAATACAAATATGTTTTACATCATAAACGCACAATATACATCACGCCTGCCAAATAGCTTCTCATAAAATACCAGCGCCTTGTCCCAGCGGCCAGCACTGCTCACATTCCTACTTCCTAAAAGTGCATCAATATAACACTGGTTTATTTAGTAAAAATAGTTCACTCACATGCTTACCACTGTGATATGAACTTTAAACGTAATGTGATAGCGTTCAAGTCCGTTTAAATAACTCGTATATTCACAACCGTTAAGCGGACACGAGTTAAAAATTTAACTACATGCAGTATAAACTGTAAAGGAAATGCCGGGAAAGTTGTTAGTTAAGTAGTAAAATTTTAACTACAGTTTATTTTTAGTTTTTAAATATTTTTGGTTAATATGTTTTTTTTTATAGCCAAAAATTGAGTTTAATGCTGAAGTTTATTCATAATCTGCTTAGTGACAGCGAGCTGGAAGATGGTTCCTCGCTAAGCTCTGTATAGGCTTAGTTGTTTAACTGCGCGAAATGGCGGTGTTTTAAAATGTCTTCCCTTATTATTATTTTTTTATAGTAGCTCGGCACATTGACTGTACTGTCCCTGATGGTAAGCACAGTACCTGCAATCCAAATACAACGGCGACCACCAAGAGATCGAAATCCATCGGCGGTCGCCGCTGTCATGCCGGCCTGCATAAATATCTCTTCACGTTACGCTTGAAGGACGCGATGTCATAAGGAGGGAACACATTTGCCGGGAGATGGTTCCACAGTTTCACGGTACGACAAAGATAAGACATAGAGAACTTTTTAGTTCGTGCCGAGATTAATGTTACAATAAAACTGTGACTCCGAAGCCCAGCACGTGTTGTTCTGTTGTGGAAGGAAGAGGAGTCTACAATTATGTAGTACATTCATTTGATATATTATCTTGTATGGTTTACTTAGCGTAAGCCATTTAATAAGATCCCCAAACGAGTATTGTTTCTGAATTGATTCACCATTATCGTCACTGCTTATTTCGTAAGTATGTTACTTACACAATATATCCTATAACTGACCGGTTAACATAAATATAAATTACATTTTAAAACACATGTAAATCGAATAAGTTGTTTTCGCGTGAAAAGAACATAAACAGACAGACAGACAGAGAAACTATGAGTTTTATAATATGTATAGATATAAGAGATATAGATATGAATTTATATCAGTTGTACAAGCTGTGCTTAGTTTGAAATCAAACGGCCCGTGTCTGATGTCTTTATAATAAATATTAAAAGCAATAATTCTCCATACATGCTAATTTACTACAGATAGGAGCGATGTACAATGAGTGACGCGCCCGCATCCCCTATACAAACAATGAATTGGTATAGTGATGTGACCGGGAACTTTTATCGATAAAATTCAAACGATTTAAATTTCCTTATAATTAAACTATTATTAATTAACTGTATTCCTCTTTCAATAAAATACAAGACACACGCACGCACGCACGCTCGCATGCACATTTTTACTGATTAACATTTCTTTCCCTACTACACATGACATTATCATCTGATCACAGAGACAATATCTTAAGATTCATAAATAAGACACACGCCGTGGTCTGTGGACTTATCAATATGTATAAGTAGATATTAAATAATTTAGATAATAAACTATTCAAAATTATACTACTAAGATAAAGCGAATTCTAAGTCCATTCATGTATTATAAATTTAAAATAATAGACTTAGTACTCGTATTAGTTGTTCGTATGTTTGTTGATAACAGTGATAGGAACTGGACACATTTGTTAGTTGCGTGATGAATCATTCATACAAAAAATGCCACTGTCTTCGCAGCTCCCATTGTTACAAAGTATAAAAACCATAAATGACAATCATGACGTATTAAAATATTATATTATAAATGTATATATAGTTAACTAGAGAAACATTTCAGCTCCTTGTGTGTGTTCTACCGTTTGTATCAAATGAGTTGTGTTCCGAGGAATTATTAATACTAGCGGACCGGCTTCGCACGGGTATTTAACAAAAAATTCAAAAATTATAAATTTTCATACGGATCCCTAACTTTTTATTCAATCGCTTATGTTCATCAGGGATAATGTATGCATCAGGGGTAATGTATGGTGAAATAATTTTTCAAATCGGTCCAGTAGTTTCAGAGCCTATTCAATGCAAACAAACAATCAAATCTTTCCTCTTTATAATATTAGTATAGATGATGCCAACGGCAAAACGCAAGCAAAGCCGCTAGCAAACACTAGCACTTACAAATTTCATAGATGTCTACTATCTGTGAATAATACGACATCCGGCATGGATTAAGATTAGGTTATTATCATTCCAGGTGATGTAATTTAATGTTATTTGTCGCTTCAAATTGTATGTTGAATAAGAAATATGTTCATACTACTTCGTTGCGAGGGGTAAGCAGAGATACTTGGTTGTCACAAGCGACAGCATATGCGAAGCAAATTCCTATTGAATTTTAAGATATATTTAATTATCCACATTTCACCGCAAGTGACAACCATGTAATTTAAAAATATATTTGCAGTTACTTCTTCAACTTCAGACGTTGATTTCTTCTTTATTTATACTTTAGCAGGTAATCCTCGTTATTGAAGTTTATTACTGTAATTATCAATAGAATAATTGTTGCTTTCATATTTGTCTTCTGATCAATTCATGGTCTAACAAATGATGACCCTCTTGTTAAAATTTTACAGGAAGTTTTTGTGATATCTCCGAATTCATGGTTCATGTTAAAATTTCCAATGCACTAACAAGGCACAGTAAACAAGCTATATTACGCAACATCCTACCTCTATTACATAATATAGGGTCATATAATGCAAACTTTATAAATAAAAAATAAAAATCAATACATGACAGACTAAGATCCTACCAAAAAAAAGGTGTGTGCGAATCACACACGATAGAAGTGAAACTTGATTTTAAAAGACATTTTCTATTTTATTTAAACAGTGTGCTATATACATACACACCAACATTTACTCTCTCGCTGTGGCTCACACAAAGAGGAGAGACCGATAATGTGCGTTAAACGTTAAACGTTCAACATTTAACGTTTTACGCTTGGATTTCGCATAAGAAGTTTCACTTCAAAAAACTCCGGGGATGCTGTCGCGTTCAATATATTACTGGAAGGTAGGACACGGCAATTGTATCAGACATCATTGCAAATACCACACATCAGGTGGGCATCCAACATAGTGGTACGGTTATGCGTATTGCAGTTCGGGGTCAACCGAGATCCAGTAACCAAGAGGGGTGATAAGGATCTGTGTCCGACTGACACGGTGTTAAACCCGTTATGGTGACTCTCTTTTGGATAGTACTGTGCTTTTTAATCAGAAACTGTCACATTAAAGATCTACTATATAAAAAAATGTGTGTGTTTTTATGAAACCACGATGCAAGTGAAACTTTTTCGGTTTGTAGGCATTTAACTAAAAAAATTTGGAAAATTATTTGATTTAGTATATTAACATTGCGTTTATAAAATCTTAGTTTTTGGAAAATGGGAATGATAATGGGAAATCAATAGTAGACAAAATATTCAATTATTATAAAATTTAATTTCAATTTGCGTATTAGAGTACGCAATACATAATTAATCCAATCATTTAGATGATAGACACATATTAAAAACTAAGAGCAATATTTATTTAAATCATTGAATCATTGTCAATTTCAATTATTCTATCAATAACTTCATCTTCGCCTCGAGTCTCACAGTTCCCTACTTTACGGCCAGCTGTAATGCGACATGCGATAGATGAACGAAAAATTCAGGGGCGATAAAAAAAGATTCACTTTAAATAAAAATAAAAATGTGCTTACGAAAAAAAGATAATACCACTTTTTGATCTGTGTTTTATAGACGTAAAAGCTAATGATAATTATGAATGCTATGGAGGAAATATTTTACGCAAATATTACAAAATTACTTAACACGACGAGTATGTAAATCGTAATGAAAACAAATTAGAATTCCAAGCGCAGTAACCTTTCATATAAAACGTTACAAAACACTTGAAACATGTTAATATATTATAGATATACAATTAAATTGATAACGCAATCACTGACAGCCCTTCTTTCATACTGATCGATTTGCATGTGCTTATCTTGTGAGATACAGGACCGACGATGTATCTCGTGTTTGATTGGGATAATTATATCCGACGTAACCGGAACATTTCGCTTAAATTCTTAAAATCCAACTGTACAGAAGTATACAGATATTATGTGGAAAATATAATACACACCCGACCACAGTTGTAATATGATAGCATAGAAATTATTTAAAAAAAATCCCAATATATTTTATTTTATACTTGCAAAAGAATTTAAGAATCCGTTCATGACTTCATTCACGATAATTAAAATATAAAATTACATTTAAAAAAAATCATTCTATGTATCACTCAGTATTAACGTAGCTTTTTGTCACCGAAACATTTTTTTAGAGTGGGATCAGTAGTTATATAGATTACCTCTTACAAACATATCCACAAACTTTACCTCTTTATAATATTAGTGTAGACAAAATATATGTGTTTGGACATTTTAAATTTACAATTTTAAAAAGACATTAAATTTTTTATAAAACTTTGTAGACTGACGGACAACCCACATGGAATTTTATTCTTATATAAAATACTAGCTGTGCCTGCGGCTCCGTTCGCGTGGACTACAGAATACCATCGCGTTGTTCGAGCGCACGAGTGAATCGTGTTGTCTCCGTTCTCACCGGTCACCTGCCGATTATTTTTAAGACAAAAAAAAATATAGAGGGTAATCCTAAGAAGATAGATACATAATATTATCGCTGATTTTTTTGTAGGTCTTTTTAAGATCTACAATTATGTAGGACATTAATTTGATATATCTCGTATGATTTACTCTGCGTAAGCCATTTAGTCATCTTTTTTCCAAATTAATTCCCCATTACCGTCATTGCTTATTTCGTACCTATGTTACTTTATCTAAGAAAATATATCCTATAACCTGACCAGATATCATTACTATGAATTAAAAAAAGACATGTAAATCAGATAAGCAGTTTTTGCGTGAAAAGAACATAAACGAACAGACAGACAGCGAGACGTTGAGTTTTATAATATATTAAACGATTATAGAAACTTAAGAACCTTAAGGGGGTTCAAATCACTAGGATGTTGCCAATGAGAGGTATCATCAGGCACACGACTAGAACCGTTAGACTATAAATTAATATTGACACAACTGATGATAAGCTCGGGAGACTGCTCACTTTTTTTATCAATACGTTCAGAGTGTTTTGAAATCCCATCTCGCTAGGTATGTATGGCCGTTGACAAACAATCTAGGCCAAACCGTCTGTAATGTTAGATTAAAATTGGGCACACTTTTATACGACGGCCCCGAACGCTGCAGCGGTGTCTCGCGTGTGATCAACTAAACGTAACTATTCTTTCTGAATACGTGTAATTTTAATAACTTAAAAAGTTTACTCGAAGTCTACTTTATTAATTTAAGCCCTGAGAAGGCACTCAAGAATATCATAAACACTACCACCGATTTTTGGAAGACATACCTGTTATCAAGAAAAGTCAACAACTAACTCGATTCACAGTAAAAAAAAGAAACATTTGATAACCCCGATCGACTTTCTTACCGGCACATCTCGATGACTGGTATATTTTTCGATCCTGTGGAATTGTTTTAACTTTCAGATTTGCTCTCTTAGGACCTAAATTATATAAAGTGTTTTTATTTTATTTTCAACAAAAACTTTTTATTATAATATTTAAAATTTATGTAGAAGTATACGATATATGTAGTTCTAATAGCGATACTTATAGTGTACTTATATATAGCGCCTTCTCTAGTCTATTTGCATTACTCTGACACCATCCTATCCTTTTTAAATGGCCAATGCAAGGCCAGATTAGCCGTATAGCAAAGTAACATAGGACCTTCGAACAGAAAGGTAAAATATGCGAGGCCATTGCAGGTAGGCGACCTTTTTAGTTATTTATCAAAATTTACTACTTTTATTATCATACAAAACAGTGAGCCTCCTCAGACCTCCTAGTAAAATAGGTGCGTTACAGAGAAATTTGGTTATTACTCTCAATTTGTGAACTCTCTCACGAATGGTGAAATACCTTCACCTTACAGAAGATCGCAGCCAAATAACCTTGTGTTGCGTTCCTGAGTAGGGTTTCCTAAGCTCCTTGGGGAATGCGGGTTCAAGGACGACAGAACACTAGCGATAGCTCTATAGGCTACGGTAACTGTTTACCAACGGGCAAGCCGAACGCTTGTTAGCCACCATAGTTGTATTTAAAAAAAGTTACCCCCGCGCTAACTCCACCTCTGACTAAATGTTGAGCGTTGTGTGTCCAGCGGCACCCCCAGGACCTAACGCCCGGACACATAGCACCCTAGATATAAGAAAAGGCCCTGTTTACAGAGAGGGAGTCACTTCCAGACATCGCTACTGTAATTATTGACAGTTAAAGGCGCTTCACAATATACGCTTGGAAATGATAATATGAACAACCGGTAATTTATTACCTGAGTAACTTTTGTTTTATTAATTCTTAATTATAGAATTAATAATATGTGTTTATTTCTAATGTAAAATTATTAACATCGTTAGATGATGCAAAAATACAGTACTATGAATTGATCGACGTTTTAAATCGCCAATAAATCGTTGGCTAACGAAGTGATTAGACCCTTTAATCTCATGGGAAGAGGCAAATCATTATATAATATCTACGTAATTTGTTTAAATCAATTTCAGGTCAGGGCGCAATATAAAGCCCAAAAAAAGTATATAAGGTATTAATTGAACTTTCTAGAAACCCCAACAGAACTCTATATTTATTTGACATTTAAACGACTTTCTTATATAGTAATAATAATTATAATAACTTCAATGTCCTCTACAATTAAAACCGGAAGCGGAAGTAACGTATAGGAAAAAATGGCCGACGAATAATTTAATCAACATTAATTAAAAATTTTAAGATTGAGTGACAAGCTAACGAAGTACGTAAACTTGTTTTGTTAACCAATCATATATGATATTAATGTACATGTACTCGATGTGTGTTTTTAGCTGAGCCTATGACTAATGGGTTTGTAGTATTTTTCTTTTTGTATATGAAAATAAAACCTTTTTTTGTTCGTAATGTTGGTAAATCGTATTTTTATATACAGAGAATTTCATTCATCAGAAATCATTTTGGCGTTATACCTTTAAATCAAAAGACAATATCTAAACAACAGAATTCAGTGAAATTTAATAAAAATTAAAATTACTTTTTTTAATACTACGAAGGTGGCAAACAGGCATACGGCCCCCCTAATGGTTAGCGGCTACCGTAGCCTATGAACGCCTGCAATACCATAGGTATCACAAGCGCGTTGCCGAACTTGAACCCCCACCCCAAGGAGCTCTGGAAACCCAACACACCGCAGAAACACAACATTAGGTCATTTGGTTGCGATCTTCTCTAGGAAAGAGGTATTCCCCCAGTCGAGCTGCCCCAAGTAGAGAGAAATCTCCAAAGTAATTTCTCTGTGCCCTACCTCAAAACTTTGTGTTAATAATTTTTTCTCATACAATAATATCTCAAGACAATACCTCAATATTTTATTGTTAGTGACCACATACTGTGCTACTTTAAATATACTGTTTCATACCATATTTTAGGCGCGGAGGATGACTTCATTTCTCAGGTTATAAATACTTATAGCGTTTATATCGAAGAATAATAATTTATATGTCGTCATGTCAACATTTTGATAGCAATTATAATACACAACACGATCCGATATCAACGGTTATTGTCATGATATAAGTGCCCACCCATCGAATACTACCGTGAGAAATACTAAAACCATTTCATACAATGAAAGGAGGATTTACTTGAAATTAAAAATATGATAATTATGTTAATATATCATCCATTTTATTTGTTGAATTAAATGATTTTTTAAATTATCTTTATGAAATAATGTATATACCTTGCATCACACAATATATTTACTTAAGTAGGTATTTCCCTATAATTTCGAAAACAGTTTTCGCTAGCTTTAAATTTAGTAATCTCTTCAAACATCTCAATTCGATGATGACATCTTTAATATCTAGAAAATTATTATGACATTCAAAAAACCGAAACTAATCTATCGATAAAATCACGTCACTAACGGTAATAAAACTTAATACACAGTTTGTAAAGAACAGCTCGCTAATTTCAAACACGAGGCGTTGATATCAAATAGCGTATTTTATGAAATTCTCACATATCCGCGTTTAGCTAACACGTGGTGGTCGAGTGTTTTATACCAAAGGAACATCGATTTGATGTCCGAAGGTTTGAATCCCAGAATGTACCAACGAAATTTCGGAATTTGAGTGTGTTTACTAATAATAAAATAAACCAACAATAAAATTCGACAAATACTTAATTCAATGTAGGCCCTAAGAAGACACTTATGAACGTCGAATACTACTACCGGTTCGAAAAACATCCCAGTCATCGAGAAGAACCGACAAGAAACTCGATCGGGCATATCTTTAAAAAAAACGAATACCTGCTTGACCTTAAACTCATTGTCTGGAAAATCAATAATTTGCTTCGTGATCTTATTATAGAATCTAACATTATTACCTAAACACTTTTAGTCTTTTCTTAAGTCTACAACACGGTACGACTAATTTATGTCTATTTCTAATATTAAAACTGGTCTTTGACAAAATCTAGATTGTCAATGATTTTACTAATATACATTAATTATCAAGAATGTATTGAGAGGGCAAAGTTAAGATAATTGAATTCCTGGAACTTGTTATTTGGTGAACCGCGAGGTCTCATGTTGTATATTTATCGAATTGTCCACTTTCGTAATATGGTATCTACCTCAGCTGCTGGATTTTTTTTAGTAACACTAACGCCTGACGGTGAAGGAAATCAACATGAGGAAATCTGAACCCTTGAGAAATATTCTTTTAGTACCACTTTATCTGAAAAACATACAGAACAGTTGATATCTCAGCGTTTGAAATCGCTTACATGTCGTGGGTTGACGTGTTGATTAAGCCCGAACCTTCCCGAGCCAGTCTAAGTAGCGACCACAAACTGCATATTGAATAACCAGCAATAATAACAATTAACACACTTCGTTACGTAGCGTATTCGGGTGTGTGACTAATTGATACTTTCACCATGCTATTAAGAGTTTGAAGCGATGGTGGGTCAGTGGTATCGTATTTGGACACCACGTCGATCAATGTGGGTTCAATAATAATAATAATAATCCTACAATGAGCCTGAAATTCAATCCCGATGAAACTATAGCATATTGTTAGGGTATTTGCTAATGGGCTAAGCAGCTACAGGTGTGTTCCAACAACTGTACTTGAGAGCCAGTCTCTCTAAACTTGATGTTTTATTATCTCAAGCTACATCATGACTTAATATATCAAATATTAACTTTATATTCATGTTACTACATATCCCACAGCAAGCATACTACTGAATAAATTAAATGCGAAGAGTGAACGAGCTGTCCCGTTTATTCTACACCAGCGGTAATGAACTTGGTACGTTTGGAAATAGAAACAAACACACGCGTCGCTCGGCGCCCTCTTTGCATCTCTTTGGAACTATCTAAACCAATAGTAATAATGTATCCTGTATAAATAAACTTGAAGATTATTTTCGTTTAACTTTATGAGACTACGTCGACATAACATCGCTTCATTGAGATTCTTCCACAAATAGTCCGTTTTTTAGAAAATTGTATCGTTGTTTTTACAGTTGCTAAAGCCCTATTGCTCTTTTTATACTACTAAGGTAGCAAACAAGCATACGCCTCGGTTGATGGTAAGCGTCTGCCGTAGCCCATGCACGCTTATAATACCATAAGTATCAAATAGCGCTTTGCCGACCTTGAACCCCCTTACCCCAAGGAACTCTGGAAACTACTTACCGCAGGAACACAACACAAGGTTATTTGGGTGCTATCTTTTGTAGGGTTGCCCAAGTAGAGAGATATCTCCAAAGAAATTTATGTGTACCCTACCTCTCTTTGAACGCCCTCTTCGTCCTATCTTTAAAGGGCTCTGTATTTTGTGAACCGTATAGGCTACTTACTTACTAATTACATGATACACATATGTTGTATGGTCACCTTTGTATTTGGTTTGTAACCATATGGAGGACGGTAGTTAATTAAACTGTAAAAATATGTCACCGCTTTCGTACTTCCGTATTAAAAAGCGAAAGGCAGAAAATACCATTCTCGACTATCCGCTATGCCTCATATGAACAACCTCGCTTATCATTTGCTTCCGTTTTTAATAAATATTTAATCATCTTTAATAACCGTAAAAGGTCTAACTGTCATTGTGTCAGGATAAATCAATTGACTCGATTACCGCTAATACCAAATAAATGTTATATCGATCAAGTCTGCTGGGATATGACTAATCGAAGGATATAGGTATGCAATTATGTATAAATAGCTAGCTGTTATCCGTCCGTATCGCTAGGTGTAAATGTAACTGTATAAAAGAAGTAAGTGTCCTCATTAACAACATAATCGACTTCTATACCAGATTCCATTGCAATCCGTCCAGCCGTTCGAGAGTGATTGATAATCAAATACTCAAACAAGAAAGAAACAAAAAGAACATAAACAAACAGACAGAGGGACGTTGAGTTTTATAATATGTATAGATTTAAATATAGATAACTATACCCGCAACTTCGTTCACCTTTTCTTCGAAATGAAAAGACGAACGCGCCACCCTTTACCGCGGAAACATATAATCTAGGATCTAAAACCTACGTCATCTGGTATTACAATAAATGTAGTAGTATTATTTCATATAGCGTATTAATGCAACAGCACTCCCACATTTACAAAGAAAAGATAATTCTATAGCAGTAATAAAATAAATAAAAAAAAAAACAAATTGATGCAGATTTTTGTTGAAATGATAAATTTCAATTTTGCCAGTATGTAATGGACTTTTAAGTTTCATTTTAAAATGTCCTATTGGCAGAACCTTGTTCGGATGTTGCATGTGCGACTCTCCTGATTTGATTCTAGAAAGAATAGGTTATATATATAATGGGGCTGAAATATTCGATAGAATAAAAGTCCCTAAAAAAAGATAAAAGTATGTGTGCAGCAGTTTGACATCTCTTAGTCTTATATAAGTTTTTATTACTTGTAATTATCAGAGTTTTCGTGATGAGGAGGAGTGGGGGCTGGTATTAAAAATTAAAATTTAAAAAATACGTTTGCAGCATATCACAAGTGTCAGAAGTGTGTTTTTTAAACAATGTTTTTAAATTTCCAATACAGCTGGTTTCGACCACTTGTGCGTACTGCGTATGAAATTTGGTCGTCTCACACGATTAGGCCAATCCGACGACGACCAGAATTATGAAAATGAGGACTTGAATTAATTGTGCATAATGTAAATGTATTCTATCTCATTCTCTCGTAGGCTAAATCCTATAGAAAACAATTAAATTTATATGAAAGCGTTACATGAAAAAAATATTCATAATTTAAAGTTCCAACGGACGAGTCTTAGTGCGCTCTAACAGCGTTGAAACGGCGCGGGTTCATGTCCAACAATGACCATGGCAAAACTCTATCCAATTGTCTAGAAACCTAGCCTCAATAGAAGACATTACGAATACTATGTGATGGATAGCACGTACGCACAGAAATATGTATATCGAAAGTGATAACAATGTATTAATCACTTATTTTAAAATTTTTACAACCTAAATTCGTGGCTCACTTATCGAACAGATAAATTGATAATTGATAATGTTCCCCGCATGTTTATAAGGATTGATATTATATTCGCATGGCTACGTGAATTTGTTTAGTTGTTTCTATATTGGCGATATATATTTATTTTCTATATACGTACGATATATACGTCTTTATCTGTATAATGGGCGTGTCAAAAATGTTAACAAACTACTTAATAATATTCTTAAGAGTGAACAAGAACCAACGCACTGCTAAAACCGGTGGTTCTAAAGCTTCTAAGCTTAAAGTAGTTCTTTGTGTAACGTTGGTAGGCACTAGGAAATGGTTTTTTGGAAATTCTTAATATGTTATATAATTAGTTATATGCTTGACAAGTAGTATTGCCAATTTTAGCGCTTGGATTTCCGGAACATTTGCAATCATATAAAGAGAACTATAATACATCAGGCCGACGCAACGCGACGCACACGTCTGAGACTTTAAAGTTAATAAGACTTATAAGTAGCGTGGATATAAAGTAGTTCTACACAAATAGTCGCCATATAAAATAAATGAGCTCCGACACATCCTACTTGGCTTAAATGGTCCACGTGGATATAATGTAGTTCTCGCCTAATGTAATCATCATGTGTGTAATCTTCACTCGTCATCTTCAACATGTGTTTACTTCTTCTTCTGCCCCGAAAATTTTACCATCCTATAAAGCGGGACAATTGGCATCCCGAAAACAACTTTCGCGGGAGTCCTCTTCTAAAGGTCTAGAAACGGGACGTCCCAGCTCTTTTTCGATGTTTGGCAACAGTAATGGCAAGGTCCTTGAAGTTATTTTTCATCAAATCAATAATATGCTTTGGAATCTTATTGTACCTTACATTGAGTCCGTTTTATAAGTGTTACGTTTTATCTTGAACTGTCGTGTGGTGATTTTTATTTTAATTCATAACGTTTTCGTATTTGGCCCTATATAAGCGTATTACAAAAGGTTAAAGTAGATGAATGCTTAAAGTCTCTCCCAGTCCTGAGTACGAAGCCGAGCATTCTATACGCCTTCGCAGTCATAACATTGATATAATTATTAAACCTTAATTTGTGACGTGATGTGTGTAATGTGATTTGTGTTTATTTCTACTATTAAAATTATAGCAGTCGTTCACAAGATTTTGCTTATCTAAGCCTTTGCGAAGATAATATATTACACTTTCAAGGATGTAAAGAGGGGAGACCAAAGGATAAAACGCTAAACTGCTACCCCACAAAATTTCTCATAAGTCGTTTAATTGAAGTTTATTGTTCAGAAACGTATAAAAAAGTAAATATTGAATGAATAAGGAGTCTCCCCTACATCCCGTTAGCGACACAGTGTATCGCACACAAACACACTTTGACCACAGCGCAAAAAGTACAGCAGGTCCACTGTAAAGTTATGATAATTCGAATGTACCTTTTAAATATTAGACATAGTATTATAGAAGCACAAAAAGCAACAAAGAATATTTTTATTATTTAAATTACTCCTATTTTTATGAATATCAGTGATTTATGCAGAGGTTTGTTCTACAGTTTGTTTCAATAACTATGTTTATAATTTATTATAACAGAACTAGGAAAATTGTAAATAAAAATATCATCTACACCTTTTTCAATGGAAGTACTGATATTGCTGCTTTTGTTTCTGTACTCTTCAATTTTTGAAATTTTCTATGCGCCTATACACAACATTGTTCAGTTCCGAGAGTACCGAACAGTATTCGGACTGGCAAACGAGGCGTAGCAACCTATTATTGCCTAACTTCGATTAGGATAGCGGTCCCTTTCCACCATAACAGAGTAAGCTCTCTGTCCTCTATGAACTTTATTGCATCAAATGACCCATTGCACTGACGTCCAATAAATTAACCTCTTCCGGTAGCAACTAGATAATATCGATAAATTTTATCGGTACGAAAATAAAATAAAAATCCATCGTATTATTTCATCATATTTAATTTAGAAAGAGAGAGATAAATAATAAGATAAGTTATAAACACTAACAAATTATGCAATTAATACAAAAATTAGATAAGATTACAATTGTGACTATATGATAGACGCGTCATCACCGAGACAGTATTGTGTATGTGTTATAAGCGATTGCTTATGAAGTAAATTCTAGCAAGGTTAGACCACAATATCATAAAAGATTAAGTGACGATGACCTTCAAAATGGCAACACACTAAACCTTGGAGCATCTAGGGGCTTCCACGGGATCTTAATCTATCATGTAGTGGCATTTATTTTTATTCGTAACTTACTTTATTCGACCTTATATTGGTGATATTTTACGTAATATAGTTTGAATAATATGCATTAGTGGTTTTAAAATAATAACATGGGACATGCCTATTGAGTTATCATAAAAACTCATTGGAAACATGAAAAGTTTCAGTAAAGTTAAAGTTTTGTAACACAGGGGCCACCATTTTGTTAGGTTAGAAAAAAAAGGTACGAAGTCAGGCCCAAAGAGCGTGTAATATAGTGGGTTTAACAACAAAAAAGGTTTCAAATGCAGCTGCCGGTACACACCTATGGATGCTTGTCGACTAATTTCTGCTTGAAGGTATTGACTCAGGGAAGTTTGGAAAATGCCAAAATCGCGTAACTTCTGGACGACTTGACTGAAGGAGGTCACATTCGTAAAGTAATATATTTATTTTATCAAGACGTTGATTCATAGCTATGCTAGGATTCGTAATATAACGCTGTAGTCATGTTTAAAGAAATGTATTTTTATGAACCAATATTACCTACTCATAATCATAATATAGTTAAATGTTAATTTAGTACCAAAAAAAAAAATTTCAAAATCTGGGCCTAATAGGTGGCGCTATGATTGAGTTATTAACTATAGGAAAGGACAAAACATTGTTCATTAGGCCAGCTAGTGTATACTCAAATTCATACAACTTTGATTAGATAACCTAATCTTATCAAAAAAATACTTATAAAAGATAAAATATAATAAGATCTTTATTCTATAAAAGACACTGCCCTCTACATTTTGCAGCAGTAGTTTCTCGCTACGACGGCAAATTTTATCTAAATGATAAATACAAACAGACAAACTTAAACAATTTTGTTAAAGAATATTATATTATTAGTTATTTCTTTTAGAACTACATCTTAATGATGTTTTACTTTAAAGCTTGTTATAATAAAAATAACTATATCGTAATTAAAATTAACATACAATTCATTACTGTATAATGAACAGTAAAGTAACAGTATGTATCGTATTAATAAATCATTTACGAATATTCAGATAAATGACCAGACCATACAACTCCCTATTATTAGGGTAATTAGATGGAATAGCAGTAAGGTAGTTCAAGTTCCTGTATGTAACGAGTGTATCAAGAATGCATTATGTACTAAAATCATTAAAGACATCATAAAACTCAAGTAGGTACGCATCGGTGCCTTATGTTCCAGAATTACCCAGTATATTTCAACTTCATTGCCAATTTTTATTTCTCCAAGTTTCTACGAAAGGCACTACTAATAGATGTACGAAAGAAATCATACACTCTAGTTAGAAACTTCACGCTTAAATATATTTTAAGCGAATTCGTACCCATTTACTACATCGTTATACTCAAGGTTATATTTAGTTATAAAGCAAATAAACAAAATTAACCATTGTAATTCGAGATACCGATACTTAACGTGTAGTGTCCAACACTAACCAAAGGAAAGGAACGAAGAAATAAAACGGAAACGTATGCACCGGAGGCATTAAAACACTTGAAGAGTGCACACTTGAGACGGAGCACCGCTATTTATTTGCTTTTTCGCATTTTAAGAAAATTACGTATCGTTACCTAATCCCTCTAAATTTCTACAAGGAAAACTCGGCATTATATCAGCGAGCTATTACCTCGAGGCCTTCACCATATAATAGGAATGCCTATGAAATTGCCGATTTATATAACAAAAAAAAAAGTTTTTTTTATTAGTCTACATTCCTAACGTTGTTGTTCATTGAGTTCATACACCACCCACTTTCCGAGCTTTTTTATCTTTCCAATTTGACGTAAATGAATCAGTATCATTTTAACACTTACTTAAAGGCTACTGTTAATTCCAACGTGGTTTGAGATTTATCTGCTGCCACTACGGCTTTCAAGTCATCGTTATCGACTTTCGTTTTCGGTTGGCCACGGGACTCATTGTTGAGATCAAAATTTCGAAAACGGAAGCGATTAAACCAAAAACGCATCGTGCTTTGACTTGCGGTTCCAAGTCCATACGCATCGATGATATTGCGTGCCGTCTGTGCTGCGTAGGTGCCATGAAGAAACTCGTTTTCGAAAATAATGTTAATTTCGCTTTTTTCATGGCGCAAAATTAAATGAACAACTGACTTTTAAAAAGAAATGTCTTAGCTAAATTATAAAATTAATATGACAATATTAAGTAGAATGAAAGATCGATATTCACACTAGTCAATATAAAAATCGGCAATTTCTAACTCATGATATTTACAACGCCGAATCCCATTGTTTTAACCAGTTATTCAGCTGCCCAAGCAAGATTTTGGTAAGAGAGTTATATCCGTGTGGATGTGGAACAGTCTACCAGGAAAGGTTTCCGCTATTTCCTATAACATCAGGTTCTTCAAACGAAGTGTGAAGAGACATTTCAGCAGGGAGACCAACTGCGAACGGTAACAAATGTCGATGGAATCTGTCACCTACGGACGCCGTTGTTTTTTTATGCTGTATAGTCATATTGCCAAGTTTAGTATTAAGAAAAATGGTTTTCGCTTGCCTGTCTCCTCATCCCCTCACCAAAATCCTGACTACGCCCATACCCAAAACATTAATACAATGAATGTCATGCCGGTCTGTATAAATAGAAACTGGATATGCACCGGCATATCCCAAAACGCGATGCGCATAGGTGACTCAATATGACGGTGTTATGCGGTGCTTGACTCGAAAGACTTTTTAAAAGACTAATAGAAACTTTGTCACTTATTAGCTAATTTACAAGATACTTAGATCGAGTTTGAATACAATGAATGTTTTTTTTTACATCAACACGAAACGAAAAAAACAATTTCACTAATAACAGAAATTATGCTTCTTATACTACATGCGATAAATCGTAGCGATAGGGAAAATTACAGGCACTCACGCACTTTTCATTCCCGAGCGCGTCTAAAGGGTGGTGGGCGGGGAAATCGCGTGAAACACCACGCTGCCGTGGCGTCCTATATAACCAATCCTTATCTACAATCATAACAAAACAAACGCAACATTATATTAAGCCTTACAATAACATACGCACTAACTTAATCTGTCGTTGACTCGATGACTCTTACGAGATAATGTCACATCGGAAAGTATCAAGAAAAATACCGTGAAAAATGTACGAGAGTACAATAGGTACCTACTGCGGATAAGTGTAAAGTTTGTCAACTGCACGTTAATCAATAAGTCTTTGCACCATCAATATTATAATCTCTTTATATTAACTACTTCTCAAAAGTGATTTTTGTGCCAACTCCGTAATTGGCCATAATTAGCTCCATAACTCCATAAAAATAACTCCATAATTTTGAGGCTTATATTGACCGCGCTATTGAAGAAAACAAGTTTAAAATTAATATTATTGTTAAAAAAATGAATTCGATGGCATTCTTAATGATAATAGATTATATTCAACTAATATGTAGGAGTCGCCATCTATTAACAACCTATGTAACTAGCATGACAGGAGTTTGTTTACATTCTATATTGTTTGAAATATTCGCAGGGGTCAGCTAGCAGTTCCATTAACTGTTATATACTAGTTATTGAATAACATTTAGATTAGGTAAAGTTTTTAAAATAAGTTCCTCTAGGGGTGTGGCGTTGCATAGTACATAGTTTCTGTGACCTTTGAATGTCAGAGTTGTTTCGAGAAAGACGTCTAGACGCCGGGCGCCCCACGCCGCGCCGCCCGCCCTGACTCACAGACCTGACTCACGCGTATTGAAGTTATAACACGCCCGAATCGTAGAATTACAAAACATAGACAAAAGTATTTGTAAATTGTCTTCTATTATTCTTAACAACGTTACATTATAATTTCATTTAATAATGAAATCAAATCAAAATAAGAGTCGGAACGTTTGCTTCGAAAAATTTGTGCAATTTACTGTTTGTCCATTGACAACGTAGGACCAAAAAGTAACACTTTGATGTGTATCATCCCTTTAGTATATTAGCGCACCAAAGAGCCGTTCCATAGAGGATCGCTACAATGTTGTGACAATGTTGTTTAAGACGTTAAGCCTATCTGCTAGCGGTTCTCAAGTGCAGCTACCGGAACACATCTTATGTGGTTGTTCCTTAGATGCCTTAGGAGACATTTTCAGCGTAGATGGTAGCTAACCAAGCGAGCATTAGAAACTGCTTTACCACTATATTATGGTTTCATCACAATGTTTTCCTTCACCGAAAGCTCGGGATTATTGTACGATTTAAGCCCAGGTTTCTGAGTTTACTGAACGCTTTAATTTTTTAAGTATTATATTGTATCATATAGCTGTGCCTGCGGCTCCGCACATGTTTACTACACAGTATTTTCGACTTTTTTTAGCTTATCAATTCCGATATGACTTATACTCCTTGCATACAAAATGTCACCATATCAAGAAAAAAAAAGATTTTTGAAAATCTTTATTTTATTATTTTGAAATGTATTTATTTATAATTTTATGGGCTATCAATTATTGCGGATTATTATCACTTCTCGTGTACAAAATTTCATTAAAATCATTCCAACCGTTTCTGGGGGCACGTACAAGCCTGAAATTCTGTTTACTTATGGAACCTTACAACTTCAAGTTTATACCTTCATCCGTTTAGAAGTTATAGGACGAAAATTTGTCACAGATTGATTTATTATCATCAAAATGGAACTTTTTGTCGCTACTATTGCCGTTGTTAATATAAAAACTCAATCCTCAAGAAAACTGAAGTTCGTAATAATGACTCCTACAACATTTTCAACGGCACAACTCATATAAAATTCCACAACATATAATAAGAATATATAAACCTTATTGTCTTGTGAATTTAACGAGTAAAAGTTAGGCCAGATTTTAGCCGTAATTACTCGATTTCTTATATCTACAGACTATCCCAGACTTGGATTTTTATGAGACTTCACTACTTTTATAAACAAATCATCTCAATCTTTTACAACATGTTTTTATTGGGATTTAAGTTAATCCAAACATTCAAAGGGACAGAAACATAGACGAACATTTTTTTTAAATGTCAAATTTGAGATCGCTGGCATTTAAAATAGACATTAGCTATTGATATTAAGCTAAACCTATATCAATATATTTTGCACAAATTTTAGAAAAAATATATAATATTATAGAGATTTATTCATTCATATAAATTCTTATATGTATATTAAAATACAACTTAAAATTCTGGGATAAAAATCTTTTCACAATTTCTACATGCCTATATTCTTATAACTCGATGCAGATTTTGCAACCGTCGTACTGAAATGTTAATATATTCAGAAAATGCCATGGAATATTATAATCAACAACTAATGTGCGATTTATTTATCCAAATCAAATTTGATAATGTTATTGTATTTTTCAACTTAAAACATATTATTATAATATTTCATTAAACAACTTCAGCGTTTGACGAAAATATTTACAGCTTATCGTGTCGGCCCTGTGGCGCAACGGATAACGCGTCTGACTACGGATCAGAAGATTCCAGGTTCGAATCCTGGCAGGGTCGCAGATAACTTTTTTTCTGTATCAATTTAACAGGTAAAATACCAAAATTTCGTTAAATGCATATATTATATCCGAGGTAGCATAAGATTATTCCGACTTTGTAAAAGCTACAAATATATATACATCTATAAAAATAAATAAAATTGAAATGTCTGTTTTTAATATCAAAATAACAGCGTTTTACTAAATGCATATGAAAGTATGTATAAGACAACAATAAAAAAAATGTCTGTCTGTCTGTTCCGGGTAACCTCAGAAACGGTGTAACTGATTTTGACGAGACTCTCACTGGCAGATTGTTATAAGGAGTATCGAGACTATTTGAATGAAACCAAACACCATATTTCTGCTGTAAGTTGGTGAGGACTTGGACAGATTTCAGATGATGCTGCAGCATCAGGTCAAGGTTGCCTTGTTCTTCTAATATTAGTGAAGTAATAGAATACCGAATATCGACTAAAAAGACGACGATCTATTTATCTACTAAATAAAAAAGTGCCGATAATCTTCGAAAGGCTGAAAAGATTTTCTTGAATATCTAAGGATACGCTCGATCAAGTTACCTTTGAAATACAAAAATCAAATCAAAATCTGTACAGCCGTGTGGGAGTTACGATGACATAGACAGACAGACACACAGAGACACATGTTAAACTTATAACACGAGGAGTTTGCGTCGGAGGTTAAATATAAAAAAGGTGTGTGTGCGATTCACACACGATAGAAGTGAAACTTCATTTTAAAAGACATTTTCTATTTTATTTAAACAGTGTGCAATATACATACACACCGACATTTACTCTCTTGCTCTGGCTCACACAAAAAGGAGATACCGATAATGTGGGTTAAACGTTTAACATTTAACGTTTAACGCTTGGAAGTCGCATAAGAAGTTTTACTTCAAAATAAAACCTTCGGTTGTAGTTAAAACCTCCAGACGGGGTAAGCTTAGATATTTAAGATAGTATTCCATTTTTTTATGGTGTTCAACTCAGTCCTCAAGAGTAGCAAGCTATTATAACTGACCTCAGTTGCTCTCCTTTTAATGTTGCTTGTACATACCTATAAATTACAGTGACCACTTAAGATCAGGTGGCCTATATGCATATAAACATATTTATATACATGGTTGCTACTTCATACCATTATTTCATGCCGCTTTACCTGCGCACGAACATTGCCTCGCTGAGCGTGTTCTACCGTCTGTATCAAAGTGCTCTTCTAAAGTACTATTCAATCTAATTCCCTTTCCATACATACTTTCCACAATATAACCACACGCACTGGGCTTTGGGGTCACAGTATTGCGGTCACCTCCATCGAGACACGAACTAAAAAGTTCTCTATCTCTTCGACCAGCGTTCTCCTTCTTCCTTCTTTACAACATCGAGTCCTAAACGCGTAGACGTGTAGAGATATTATGCAGCCGGCGTGGCAGCGATGACCGCATGGGTATCTTGATCTTTAGATGATTGCCTTTTTTTTAATTATACTGTGCTTACCATCAGAGAAAGTGCTGGTTATTTTGCCGTTCTAGAATAAAATAAAAATAAAAGTAATATTTCAAACTTAATAAGATCCTGCAAAAAAAAATTAACCTATAGCAGTTTTAGACTGATTTATTGTGGTAAAACTCAATGGGCCTCCGCCTCCGAGGCTCCGACACCGCGACCCATGTACCACGTCTTAGGTAACAATGGGACTTTGAAAGTTAAAAACCCAGTTAAGGTTTCTACCTACCTGAACTGACAACAAATATAACTCATATTTATTAAATAGGGTTCCGCCGAATAAGTTTTTTTTCCTCTGATGGTAAGCGGTCACCTCAGCCTATGGATGCTTGCAATACCAGAAGCATCACGTGCGCGTTGCCGACCCTTTAAAAACGTATTCACTCCCTTAAAGTTAGTAGTACGAGATACAACCTCCACACGAAACATAGTTTGAACTACGATAACTAAAGAATTAATGTAAAGGCATATGTATTTTTAACCTCCGATGCAAAAAGAAGGATGTTATAAGTTTAACCCGTGTATCTGTGTGTCTGTATATCTGTGTATCTGTGGCATCGTAGCTCCCAAGTAGCTGATTTTAATCTAGTTTTTTTTTTTTGTTTGAGACGTGACTTGATCGTGACTGTGCTTAGCTATGATCCAAAACAATATGTTCAACCATTTGAAGATTATTAGCTCTTTTCTAGTTTATAAATGAATGTGAGTATTTTTCAAATGTCTGATCTAGCCGAAATTTGGTATTTTATTACTTCAATGATATTAGAAGACCTTGGCGACGTTGAGCTGATGCTGCAGCATCAACTGGATACCTAAGTCTTCACCAACTTACACCAGAGATATTGTATTTGGGCTCATTGGAATAGTCTCAGTGAATAGGTTAGTTACTTATGTTGGGGGTTTAAATTAAATCCTTTTTAGTGTATAATAAATCTGTTGTGGTGTCTGTACATGTATTTTTTCCAATTTCCCCGATACACGTCTATAAATGCCTAATAAATGGATACTGATCACGAAAACGACATTTAAAAAATATATTTGTACGTCTGTTTGTATGTTCGGATTTAACTTAAAAACGGCTTAACAGATTTGGGTGAGATTTTGTAGACGGGAAGCATATGACCATATTTAATTAGCTATAATAATTATCATGATTACTGCGTTAAAAAAACGTGCGAGGCCACGTGGTACCGCTAGTTCTATTATAATAAATAAATGTGGTATTGATACAGTGGCGTAGAATGTTCGTTTGAGAAATGTCGTATTATGACTATGTGATGGCAAAATATAGTACTGTAGATTTCTCGGAGTTTGAAATCGCCTAATAGCCATTCCTACCTCGATACATTTATTGGCTGTTGTTATAATTCTGCAACGAAATTATCTAAACTATATACCGAAGATTAATGAACACGCCAAGGCGTTTTTCTTCACGAATGCCTATGATACGGAACCCCAACCCGTAACCTTTGTTTTGGCGAGAGAACGTGCCGCGTCGACCGTAATCCTACTTAGAAACCACAACAAAAACATTTGAAAATAAAAACTATTTTAAGAAACACGATCCGAGGATAAATCACAAGCCACCATTGATTTTTATTTTCGTACCTGTCGATGTTTTTATATTGATAAACAATCCGATGTATTTTGGTAATGAAGTTTAGTGATGTTCATCGACATATTACTGGGTGGTAGGCTGGTAGGACACGAAAATTGTGTCCGAATAGAACGCGACTTACACGGCTGAGTCACGAAAACAATGCTTATGGTGATAAACCAAAACAGTGATTCTCCTTTGATTTATCGCGTGTCGCAATAAGCCAGTGTAGGTGTATCCAGTTGCTCAGAGGCTTGCAAGCCAGCATGTTTTAGACATAATAGGACTAATAAAATATTTTTAGGTAATAGTGTTAGGTTTTAAGATCCTGACGCACATTACTGATTTGCCAGACAATGAGTTCAACGACCATGTCAATCAGATTTTACTGTCAAAAGGTTATTACAAAGTGGATCATTATGTGAATGTGAGTGATTTCTGGAAGGGAATCCCTCTCTATACATCCGTCAAATTATAAATATAAGATTATTAACTGTAAATATTATTTATAGAGTTGGGAAAAAAAGCCGGATCGAGTTTATTGCCGGTTCTTCTCGATGACTGGGATGTTTGTCCGAACCGGTAGTAGTGTATACAGTAGTGGATTTACCTTAAGGCCTAGGGCGGCCAGATATATGTCCGATCCATCGGTATGGAGCCCTTGAGCCAAGCAGCCGCTCGCGCGATACAGTGACTCTACATTCACTAGCTTTCACAGACACACATGAAACTGCATTATACACACATGCACACCACATAGGTTCTGTAAGGACCTGTACTGTATTTGCCTTGTTAGATAGACAAAAATTTTCAGACCACTAAATACACATACACATGTTCCTTCCCTCATACCAGGGAAAATAAACATGTATATATGTAATATGTATAGTCAGTTTAGATCGAATGATAGGTAATGAGTCAGAAATCCGACTTATTCGCATACGCGCAACAGTCCGAGCCGAGGTTCGGCCACTTTGGGTCCCTCGGATGTTATTGCAAAGTTTTCGTGGCTGAGTGCCTTAAGCGCTTGCCCTCAAGCCCGGTGAAGCTGTAAAAGCCGTAAAGGCTCCAGGGCCCCTAAGGCTAACAGAATAGTCAGTTCGAAAAAAAAGGCGGCCAGATATTAGGGGCGGCTAATCTTGGCAAAAAATATACTACCAAATGCAAACATATGATGACAATAAATAACAGTACACTAAAGCATAATATAAAGTATATATTAAGACTCCAGACATGGATAAAAATCTAGTTTGAATTACAATATTGACATCGTACAGCTGTTCATTTGAAATGTTTTATTAAATAATGAGCTGAGAAGGGGGCGGCTAGTGCTACACGGCCTAGGGCGGCCAAGACTGCAAATCAGCCACTGGTAGTATAGTAGTGTTCGACGTTCATAATTGCCGTCTTAGGGCCTAAATTGAATAAAGTACGTTTTGATTTCGATCATGACAGCGTCGATTGACGTTATACTGACGATCACTCGATGATCGCAGTTGTTCTTGTATTTTACTGTGACGTAGTGTGCCATCAGGGACAATACTGACACTTTACCGTGCTCCTAAGAAAAATAATAATATTAAATCTTACTGACGAACAACGCAAAGCTTAAACCGGTGGATCTAGAACTCTAAAATCATGAAATGTTGCCCACGAATTGATTGTACTCGTACGTATAACGTAAGTGAAAATTACTATGTGGGGGTTAAAGTTCCAGAGATGTTACCGATGCGGCTATTACAGTAGATAGGTAATTTAGAAACAGGAAAGAATACCTACAGCATGACAGTGTAATGTTAACAGTTTTTTTTCACCATATTCTATTTCTATATTACATATTATAAAACTCAACGTCTCTCTGTCTGTCTGTCCGTTTATGTTCTTTTTACACGAAAACCACATATCCGATTTACATGTTATTATTTTAATTTATAGCTATATTATCTGGCCAGGTTATAGGATATATTTTGTTACATAAACTAACATATCATATAAGCAGTGACTATGATGGTGAATCGATTCGGAAAAAGGACGCATTCGGGGCGTCTAAATGGCTAACGCTGAGTAAATCATACGAGATAATCAAATTAATGTTCTACATAATTGTAAATCTTAAAAAGACCTACAAAAAAGTCAGAGATAGCATACATCTATCTTCTAAGTATCACCCACAAAAAAAGTAGATGAAAGTTTATATGAAAGTTTGTAATTTTTGAAGATAGATCTATGAACATTGGTAATTAGCAATTCAGTTAGAAAGTAAAAAAGACGTGTTTCATAGTATTTCAAATTCAATATCTAAGGGTGTAAAAGATGGGGTGAAAGTTTGTATTTTTAATGTGCGTTGTGATTCCAGAAGTGCTATTGGCTGTAATAATTCAATTAAAAAAACAAAATTAAGCCCAGCAAAGCGGGCGAACACCAGCCAGTCGAGATATAAACTCATAAAAATAGAATATTTAAAAACATGAATAATTTGTTTGTATCATCATAGAAATTAGAATAATTTTTATACTGTCCATTCTGTAATAACGTCTGAAATATATATTTTGACATTAACGCCTTATACAGATTAATAGCAATTTACTAAAGTGAAGGATAGCGAAAAAACGCAAAGCATCAATATAACTTAAGAAACGCCGTATATATTTTCGAATCTTTATTAAAAACTGTTGAAAAATTAAAAAAAAATGTTTTTTTGATCGATTAATGCTTTCTTTATCATTTTGTCTGATGAATTTTTACCTAAAACTTAAAACGCGGCACGACGATAACGACATGGTAACTCAATTTAGTGTGTAGGTACAGTGATGAATAACGAACCTCGATGCAATAAACCAATTTCCCTATATGTATGGTAGTCGGTTCAAGTGCCTTACCATTTCACCATACCTAAACATTTCACTCTCACTGAAAAATATATATTTTGACTAATACATACAAAAGAACAACAGGTCTTCTTCAATATTCATAGAGGATAAAAAAAATACCTACAACTAAAAAACATCGTAACTTCATATGAATTTCTTTTTTGTTCTTAAATCAGTTTCAAGGTCAGATTTATTTATCTACAGAGAATTTTGTTTGGTTATCAAAATCAAATCTTCAGTCAATTATGATTTCATAAAAAAAGTTATATGTCTTATATTAAGAACAGACAGTAAATGTTGATAGAAGATAATTAGAAAAATCCATACCTACGCGTAAATATACTCCAGCACTAAACATTATTTAAATAATCTCGCTCTGTTCAACACACTGCATTGCGGCGAAATGCACTGGACACTTCTAACTTATGAGTATCATGTCAACCACTGTGGTATCACTTAAATTACTAACACAAATCGTCATTGTTAAGAAAAACGTGTTGCGGATATGCTTGTCGTTTGACAGTTCCGTCGCGACGTCTGGATTGAAGTAGGAATACTATAAAGGGATAGAGAGGTTTTACGCACATGCGCCCTATGATCGTTTGGCGAGACACCCTGAGGTTAGAGGGACGGAATAATTTATCAGTTTGACAAAAACCGAGATTCTCGACGTGAGGTAATAATACGATCTTTACTAGTAGTAGCTTTGTTAATAACACTGTTTTTAATTGTTAAAACTTATCAAAATATAAAAAACTAGCTGTGCTCTGCGGTTTCACCCGCGTATAATTTAAAAGAAATCGCTGACTGTTGAATCTGGATTCGGTATTATTTCTATCGGTCGGCCAGGGTTATGCGTCACAACTCACACGGCTCGTTTGCGCCACTACACCTATAGTTAGTTTTTTTAATAGTACCTGATGCAAATCATGGCCGTTTTTGTGCTGCCCTTTCTTGCCATGAGGAATTCATGAGTTAGTTATAGACTCGAGCCGAGTGTTGAATTATTTTAATTTCACATTATCTCCCAAGCTATTCGTCAAAATAACATGCTATAAAGGGCAAAGTTTATCTACAGAAAACTACCTTGATGATGAAGTAATTTTCATTTGTAAAGATTTGTATGTCATGCCCAATATCAATGCTCACAAATCATTTTTCAATAAAACTTTGTCACAAAATACCTTATTGTAAATTATTTATAAGAGATAGGAATATTGTATCGCGAACTTTTTTTATGTCTAAGGAGCAATATTTTTGTAGAACATTGTATTTACGTATTATCTACTAGCCATTACACCAGCGCACGCCTATAAAGCAGTTAGGGTTCGCTATTTGTTCCGAATAACTTAAGAAAAATCGATATTTAAGACTAGCTGAGAGGTGTTGACTAATGCTAGATAGTTCCTATACTATTATTCCTCGTAAATATGTCTACCATATACAAAAATAATTTTTAGAATCCGACTGGTAGTTTCAGCATTAGCGTGCTTAAACAAACAAAGACAATAAACTATTCACTTTATTATATTATTATAGTATAGAAAGTATATATATTAATATAGATAAATAAAAAAAGACCGGCATTTAAACATACCCAGGCTGGGCAAAGAACATACTTACAAGGGCATACTTCCAAGCTTACTTACAAGGGCCTTAACCCATGACGTGCCTAATAGCGATTTTAAACGCCAACAATTAATCGATAATGGTACTAAATTTTCCCATTACATAGTGGCTGTTAAAATCATACAATTACTAATATACTGAGTATATTGCAGTGTTGTTAACATTATACAATATGGGGGGAAAGGGGTGTTGAAGTTTTTACGTAAGCAGGCCTAAAGAGGGTCCATTTCTGCTTACTTTTCCTGACAAAACGAGTGTAGGGATATCCTTTGATTAGACATGTATATCTATATACAAAAAAGGGATATGATAAATCTTACGAAAAATAAAAAAATCCTTATTCTTTAAAATAAGATTCATATTATTTAAAACTGTTAACACCATTTTTATTATGATTATACCGAATTTCATAGCAATTTCGGAACACGCGATGACCTTTTTTTCGCTGTCATCACTCGGCAAGTTGACTATAATATTCCGTAGTAAAAAAAACAATCAATAGTTAATCGATTGATTGATTTTTTTTAAACTATTGATTACTATCGATCAATGGCGTAACGACAATGACTGTCAATAGCTCTTTATCTCTCAGCGAGCATAACCATGCTTCAGCTGTACTTATCTATTCACCAATAGATAAAAAACAACTGAACCCTTTCCACTGATACGGTAAAATCAAAAACCAAAAAAGAAACTATATCAAAGGATCGTTTTCAACACGATTTTATTAATAAGATTTATATGTTGATGACAAGTAAACCAAACAGATACAAACCTTACCATTGTCGTAACAGTACAGGCACCAAACGAAAACATAACAACAATGTTGTACGTACACCAGAGTCGAGTGCTTCCGTCGCGTTGCGTCGTCACGATGCGACAACCATGCGCCTCACGACACCCCACGAATAGGGTTATCACCATTTCTAATCGATAAAATACTTTTTTTTAACTAGGGGAAATCCTGCATTGGATCCACCTACCGAGCCGGGCAGCTCAAGGAAGGGGTATGTCGGCCTCTTACCGACTAAAACCCCACGGTGTTCTCCACACACTTATTTGGCCGTGAATCGGGAACTGCCTGAGCATTGCATGCACTCATCGATAAAATAGCTACACTAAAATACATATTAAAGACTTCTAACTTGGCATGTTTTAATTGTCAATAAATAGTTACAAATTTCTAAATAAAGGAGTTAATCTTTTTTAACGTAATTTATTGACAATTAAAACTTGCGAAGTGAGAAATCCCATATCCAAAAAAGTGATAAATTGTTTTGTAAATGAATTGGAGTATGTACATTCCTACAGCTATAATTAATAGAACTGCTATGGAACTTGGCCCCTTTTTCACACGTATGTTTTTATTGGGATATTATATTCTTAGCTGTGAGAAGCATTGTTCTTGCTACCACTTTTTATCACTGATAATGAAAATATATTACATATAGTTTTTCATATAATTTTTTTATCCAAAATGTATAATAAAATAGACTAAAATATAAACCGAACAACACAGTGCGAAAACGTAAATAAAAATTTTACTATGTAAAAGAAAGTTAGTGCTAATTGCTAGGATAGTGTATTAACTACTGTGAACCATAGCTTGTTTTGTTTCTTTGCAATGCTCGTAATTCAGTATGTCTTTTCCTTTTCACCTTCCTTTTTACACATTGTTATACGCGACCCAGTTATTGAAGTTTTTCGTTACAGATGTGTATCGTCATTGTTTTAAGATATTTTTATAGAATAGTATTTAATTGCTCGATAGCTATTTATGTCATATGTTTAAAAACAATCTCCAAAATCCGTAAATATCAAAATTAAAAAAAAAAACTTTTTCAATTTAGACTCGATGGCACTTAGAACGCCAAAACACTGCTGCCGGCTAGCACAAACAACCCACTCATCGAAACTCGATCGAGTTCTTGTTTTTTTTAACTGTGTAATAATTTTTTAAAATTAATAATTATATATAGTGGATGTACAGAGAGGCAGTCATTTCCAGATAACACCATCCACCAGGTCCACCAATTACAACCGTTACAAGTTCAAAAATATAAAAGTCTATCCGAACATACAATAAACTTTTAAGGATAATATGTATATGAAATCAAAGTGAAGTTGCAAAATTATTGTCGTAAAGTCACGTTGTACAATCTTAGGGTATTAGTAGCGGCCCTATCGACAAGACTCGGCGCTGCTCTCTGTGGAGTCCTATTGTTTAACTTATAATGGATTCCAACCCGATACTTACCTATTAACATCAAAAGCGTGATGTTAAAGCTATTTTTACACAAACAATCAATGTGATATAGGTATTATTTTTAAGGATAGCTCAGTGGTAACGTGTACGGACACCGCGTTGATCGACGCGAGTTCGAATCCCTGCAACTAGCCCGAGCTTTCGGTGAAGAAAACAGCTAACACCCTCAAGTTGAAATCTCTCGCCAAGCACTTATATGTGTGTTACGAAAGCTGCATTTGAATGCCAGTCTCCCCACTGTAATAGGCTTGGCTTGATACCATCTTGGGGCACATCGAACTTTAGGTGAGACGGTGACCAAACGCTCATTAAGGTATTATAATACCTCAATGCAAACGCTAAGTCTATAAATAAGATGTGATGGTTGTATTGAGTGCGCAGAGTTCAGACGGGAAGTGTCAGGAAGAAAGGAAAAGTCGAGCGGCGAAAAACATACAAGTTGTGATTGGTTCTAGCAAATGTTATAGGCACTTCAGCCACTATTTACTCAGAAATCTAGATATATTTTGAAACTTGTCAGTTACAATTTTATTCGTCATGTAGATACGATGTATATCGTATCAATAGGGTATATGCATGTAGTTAAAATATAGGTAATTTGTAATATTTAATATTGTAGAAATACACTTATTTTTAACAGGTTTAAAATATTTGTGTTGATCAAAAAATAAATTACGCCTATCCATGGCTTTCCGATGTTCATTTAAGTTTGCAGCATCACAATACTGGAATGATGTGCCTCCACCAGTGCGTGCTTTAAAGACAGTCCAAACTTTCAGAGCAACGTTTAGAATTTGTTTATTACAGGGCCAGATTTTTAGCCTAGTGATACCATGACGAAATGTGTTAAAATACCTTCCTCTCGCTCTCCAGCACAATTTCTACTAAACCCTTCCTATTATATATGTATCAATTTATTTGTTCTGTTATTTATTATTATTTTTATATCTTTCTTGTATGTATTGTTATCATTATGTTTTCTGATAACTATGTGTTTGTTTTTTAGTGGTATCCGTGACATCGGTTTAGGAGGCCCAGTCAGAATACCAGCGCTGCACTGATTCAGTGTAGCAAATATGCTGAGACTGGGACCTGTTTATTCCCACACAACACGATACTTATTGTTTTGTTTTAGTTGTGTTTGTTTTATACTGGTATCTCTTTATATAGGTATAATTTTATATACTTATGTTTGTGTTGTGTGATGGATAAATAAATAAATTCTTTCTTTCTTCTATGTGCCAACGTAAATAATTGATTATAAATATAAAAATAATTCATGCACAATCCTTATTGTGTCCGGACTGTATTGCGACCATCATAATGTTGTAACCCCCGCCATAGTAAGACGCTTAGGCGTGACGCATTCCGTGATTAATCGGTGTATATGCAGTATTCAAGCGGGGTGGTAACTGTCGCGACCTCCAGGCATATGGTGATGACCTGTTTTTTTTTTAATCGTTATAGGTTTCTGTCACAATCTCACCTGATCTTAAGTGACGATATGGCTCAAGATGATAACATACTAAACCTAGTGGAAGACTGGCTCTCAAGTGCAGCTGCCGGAACACACCTAATTATACGTATTCTTTATACGTTTAGTGTTATGGCCACAATCTCACCTGATGTTATGTGATGATGTAGCCCAAGATAGTGACACGCTATAGGTGCTTGGCGACAGATTTTCAACTGGAGGGTGGTAGCTAGCCAGGCGGACATTGTAAAAGCCCTACCACCATGTGATTGTCTTTTTGTTTATCATGTTTTGGGATCAAACAGTATCAGCTGCCGAGAGGCTCCTAGGCCTATATAACACCACCGACTGACGATAGATTGTCGAACTTTTCACTGGTCGCCGTTATTTTTGAACTATACTGTTTTTTTATACCACTAAGGCGGCGAACAAGCATACGACCCACCTGATGGTAAGCGGCTATCGTAGCCTAAGGACGCTTGTAATGCCATAGGTATCACTAGCGCGTTGCCGACCTTGAACCCCTTACCCCAAGGAGCTCTGAAAACCCTACTCACCGCAGGAACACAACACAAGTTTATTTGGGTGCGATTTTCTGTAGGGTGGAGGTATTCCACCAGTCGGACTGCCCCAAGTAGAGAGAAATCTCCAGAGAAATGTATCTGTGCCATTACCTCTCTTAAAACCTTGTGGTTACCATAATGGACAGTGCTGCCACAATTAACCGCACGAGTCGTGCTAAAAGTATTAAGCACAAAACATTTCCCTCATGTGGATGTATCTATATGACTAAATAAAACACATGTACTATGTTTAAATGGATATTAATGACACATGTACTAAAATATTGATGATATTTTTCAATAATACAAGAAGTATTTTTTTTTGTTAACGTTCAGTTCACACAATAAATCCGCAGACGACGTTCATAATACTAGTGTGTATACGAGAAAAAAAATACATAGTATAGCATAATTTTTTTTTTAGTCACAACTTATCACTACAAAGGATTTCAAGATTAAGAAACATTGATAGCACTTTTACGTAAAAACTTTTTCAGCGCTTTCACTATTAGAAAAATTTATAAATCACCTAACTCCTCTCCATCCAGAGATTATACCAAATGGTGCGAATTTGGGATTTAATGTACTCCTTCATATTACTTCATTAAAATACTACTTACCTACTGTCAGTGTAAGAAAAAAAAACATAGCAATTTTGTGTTTCCAAACAATTTTCTCTGTACGAAATAATAATCTTTCTCTTTAAACTCTATAGCCCCATCCTCCTCTAATTATCAACGTCGAATTTTTTTACCAATTAACTTGGCCTGTACACGCTATGGGCTATAGAGCGCCGCGCCGTGCTACATTTTATAACCGAAAAATCTCTCCATGACAAACAACCCACAGTAACAAGACGTCTCTGGTTTGTACTTTTCCCTCAATATATATTAATATGGGAATAACCTAGGACTTTGTACAGGTCTGAATGTCTAATTACTTTTTCCTATCTAAGTATCGATGATGGAGAGCTCTTGCACAACACTCTCCTCCATTTCCGTCGAGAAGGTCGGCAGCCGCGCGAACAAGTTTAGACGACGTATTGGCTCCATGAATTTTCTAGAGAAAAAAGTCACGGTAGATACACTTTTCGAAATCTACAGCTCAATCTGATTTTTTCTATATATGATTTAATTAGCATTTGACTACAATGTCGCCTGATTTTAAGCAACGATGTGGCACGCTAAGCCTAATGGAGGGACTGGCTCTCAAGTGCAGCTGCCGGAACACACCTATTGATGTTTGGCGACAGATTTTCAACTGGAGGGTGGTAGCTAGCCAGGCGGGCATTAGAAAAAGCCCTACCATCATAAACCAGGTACCAGGGGTGTCGACTAACACAATTATTTAGACAACTAAACAGGCGCGGACCTTGAGTTCAAATTTGGAAGAAGTCATATATCGAAGTTTCTCGAAAATTCTAAAAGAAGAAATTCTAGATGTTAAAAAAAAGAAACAGAAATTATTATGACCCCTATAACACGCTCCCTCCCCTCCCCTTCGATCCGCGCCTACAACTAAGCACACCTCAGCTGCACGGGAGACTCCCCATTGAGTAACCAACGAAGGTACGGAGCACGGTAGGGAGGCAACTTGATAGGTTTAGCGTCTGACTTGATGTTAAGTGACGATGTTGCCGAAAGTAGTAAAACGTTAAGCCTAGAGGAAAAGGCTTATTGGTAGCACGCATAAGTTCTGTGCCTACAACGTGTATAAAAAATCTGTCGCCAAGTATATACATGTGGGTTCCGACAGCTGCATTTGAGAGTCAATTCTCTGTCTAGATTTAATGTACCATCTAACGCCACATCGTCACTTAACAACACGTGCGATTTTGGTAAAACCCTAAATTATAAAAAAAACTTTATTACCAGCAAAATAGAAATCAACTCTTCACCAATAACAGATTTAGTTGCACGATCCTTTCTACATTCTAAATAACAATATACGCAAAATATTCATAAATAAAAATACATGAAAATATATTTATTTATTTATATATATTTAATACGAAAAAATAATATAATTATAAGCAATCACATTATCTAAAATCTAAACAACGCCAATAAATAACAACGTATAAAGTGATACATTATTAGGGTGCTTTCACAAACTACATTATCGTATACATATTATATAGCAACGTTATAATATATAGTATACAAATAATAATTATTATATTCAGAATATTTAAAAAATGTATTAGTAACTAAATGCATCCAAAAACAAGCCTTACAGCTAAATCTTTGGTATGAAACTCCAACATAAAATTTATTCAAAAATAATTTTATACGTTACTTTAGAAATAAGTTACAAATAACTTATCTATGGGTTATTTGTCTTACGGCCGATTTATCAATCCTCAAATAAGATGTGTATTTGTACCAAACGAGTAAAGTTATTTAGTTCTTTATGACTCTAATAAGTGTGGTTCTCTATTTTTCAAGTATAATTTCTACCAAATGAATAAAGTTATTTAGTTCTTTATGACTCTAATAAGTGTGGTTCTCTATTTTTCAAGTATAATTTCTACCAAATGAATAAAGTTATTTAGTTCTTTATGACTCTAATAAGTGTGGTTCTCTATTTTTCAATAGTCATTTATTGTACGTATAACAATTTATCAGACCGATAACTTCGACTTTAATGCCGCTAACTTCAAGGAGGTGTGACAAATATATTGCATAAATAAACGTTAGAGCAGGACAGGCTATTTCCTTCTTTTTTTGTTAAGTGAGTTTATTACGTGTCTTGGACTAGTAGACGACTGAAAAATGTGACGTCACTCATTTCATTTACGGATTGCAAAAAAAAATTACAAATAAATGCATCTTTATCAAATTAATATGTTTATCTAAGTTAATTTTTGACAACTATCAATAATTTAATTCGGTAATCATCGGTTTTTAGAAAAGAAGTTCCTTATGTGGCTTTGCGGAGAGGTACCCTAGGGGGCAAAATACATCCGTAACGTTAAAAAAAGCGCAAGTTTTTTATGTATATGTATTTTTATAAATCATTTAAAAAAAAATAAAGGTGTTAAGATAAATTTGTAAAGTAGATTTTTGATTTTTATCGATAAAAAAATCATAATAAAAATGTATACCTGAATAATTATTTTCTTTATAGATCGAATAGAACTTGAAATTCATATTTTACAATAAGGAACTTCGTTCCTATCTGGTGTTCCACGACAACACACGGATTTTTGTGATTATTATACTTTTTGTACTGAAAAGAACTGCACTCGTCCGTCTAAAGGGCTTGGTCACGATGTACGTTAAGTTTACGTTTGGCTAGTAATTATTTATAGATATTTAGTTTTAAGTTGTTTATATTGAAATTAAATACTGCTGATATTCATCTACTCGAGAGGCAATTTGAATAAATACAAACATAGTACAAAAAATAAAATATTTATATTTTGCGCTAATTTTGTCTCATATCAAGGAAAGTAATTAATATTGCAGAGACTGTTTTAACAGTCTGAATCAACGATGGATGCTTTTGAACCTATATAATAAACTTATCGAGCGTGGATCTGCCACTTCTTATTATTTTTTCATTTGTATTTGTAAATTCATCTATTATTTACTATCTCTTTATAGTCAAGTCATCAATGCTATTTAAAATATCCATAATAATAAAATTTAATAGCAAGAAATATTTAATGTAAAAAAAAATGTTCGTTTTACACCGTCAATAATCAGAAGAATCTTTAGAATAACTATTATCTGTCTGTCAAATTGACAGACAAAGTTGTTCCTCAGGTAGTCTGTGTCTATCTACCTGTCAAGTCTATCTGGGGATTGAAAAATTGGCACATAATTGATATAAAAATACCTGTGTATGTATCATAGAGTTTTATTATTATTATACTACTAAGGAAATTATTTATTCTGTGGGCCATTAAAGGTTTTTGATTCTTTAATAGAAAAAAGCTTGATTTGCCCCGCAGCACCAGTTTTAATAACCAAGATTGGCCCACTTATCTTTGCCAATAGACCTCCAGCTTCATCGTCATTGTTGGCCGAAGTTCTAACCCGTTTAAAATTTAAGTCTTTAGTGTAAATGCTCTTTTACACTTTGCTAAGTAAAAAGTGCGGGTGATTAGTCACGTCTTTTATCCTTTAAAGTATTAACCAAGCGCTTGTTTACACAGTGCTTAATGGCTTTTTTCAAATGCAAAATGACTTCTAATTTTTTCAACATAGTCACCTTATAATAATATATAATACGATATGATACTACGATAAATATATTACGATACTTTAACTAATCACTTAACACTTATACTTATCACCTACACTTGCTACTTAACAAAGTGTAAATGAGCCTTAAGTCCCCCATACTACAATACATATGAATAATTATTACTTAGAATGAATCTCACCTCCGGCCACCCCTCCGTCTCTAACTACTCTCTACCGGACTAGTGAAATACCTGTCGAACAAGTGTAGGAGTTCGAAACAGACTTCAGCGAGGATGAGCGCTATTATCATCCACTCGAGCCGGACGTGGTGCCGGTCTGCAGCCCACGACGAGAGCAGCTCCAGCAGCTCCACGCAGTGGGACAGACGCTCGTTCAACACCTGGGAGATTGTTATTTATTTTAATAATTTAAAAAATAAGAGGGAGTATTGTATTGCACTTGAATGTTCAAGAGCCGCCTTCCTCAAGCGTTTTTTTTTTTATTTGTTTTGATTACTTTATGAAGGTCCTTTAAGTGGGAAAAATTGACAAGACAATGGGGGTTATCATGAAGGAATTAAGTGGAGCTAAACAAACAAATAAAGCCATTGAAAATTAGATATACAAGGCAAAAATCACAGGACAACATCTGCGGGGCCAGCTATTAGAAATATAAAAAAAGTTGTTTATAGTTATGTATATGGGAAAATTTAAATGTAAAAGGAAAGTTCTCAATATTAATAGTAAAAGCTAAATTTCCAGGAAATACTTTATTCGTAGTGTGGAATATTATTCAAAGTTGTCCCTGAAAACAGAAATCGCTCCACACTAAGTGTTCATTGATATCATTGAAGTCTTTCTCCCTTCATTCCTACTCACTCTCGTCCGCTTAGATATGGTGAAGTACGCCAGCGTGTTGGTGTAGAGCCTCTCCAGCTCCTCCTCCTCCCAGTAGAAGTCGGGCGTGTCCAATATGTCAGACTCGACGTTCAAACGGTGACGAAGCGAGAACAGCTCGCCCAACTTCCTCACCACCTGTATTGGTCGATTAAAGCCAACTTGTCACAACAACTGATTTTGATTTTTTTTACACACGTAATTACTGCACTTACCCTCATTCTAAAACCATTCCAAGTACAGTGTAAACACCTACTGAAAAGGATTTTATCGACATATAGCGATAGAGATCACCGTCGTCATGCAGGAACTCTTTAGTTTAGTCATTGGTTGGTCAAGAAATATGACACACCAAAATGTCACTCATATGTTTTCACACTATGTATCGCAGTCAGTACGGGGTCATTAAAGTATTACGTAAGGTACATGACTTTATTCGGTACGTGGCACATTATACCACAATATATTTGATGTAAATGGGTATAACCTCTTTCTTGTCAACGTGAGCCGCACCTTCCCGCTCCATGGCCGCCGAGTGCTCGCGGACGGAGGCGGCCAGGGTCCCGAGCCGCGCCTCCCAGGCCCCCAGCCTCGCGGACTGCACCATCGCGTGGCTGGAACAATCATAACGTGCTTGTGTCTGTATGTATGTATCTAAGAGTGAATGTGTGTGTGAAAGAGAGAGCGAGAGAGTTTTTTTTTTTGTTTCTTGTTTTAAGGCCTTGAATCCTTGGGGTTATGTCGGCCTATCGAGAGAGTTTGTATATGATTATTTGTCTCACCTGAAGGCGAATCTTTCCAATGAATTGTCCCTGTCTGTCGCCATCACGAAACATGATTCTTGGAGGTGACATTTTTTCCTGTAACAATGCTAACAATTCATTTTTTCTCATACAGACTACAATATAATATCTATATTAATAAATCTAGTTCTGTATGTAATTTTTATTTTCACATTTCTTAACAGACATCTATTATAGAGGACAAGCGATTACGACTATGACATTTTTTTTTGTCTGTGTGTCTATCTAATCTTAATTTACTTAAGAAACGGCTTGACCAATTATTATGAAATGTTGTACACGGGAAGCTAATGTTATTCCTCAATTGACAGATCAATAATACTTTAGAAATCTTAAAAATAATATCTCTACCGAATTTTATAGAAGGGAAGCATTTATTATTGATAGATTAGAATAATTGTAAATAATTGAGAAAGAATAAGATTACAAGATGTAAATAATTACTGCGTAATAAACGCGTGCAAACCCGCGTGCCATCGTTAGTATTGAGAAATAATGTCTCAGTGGTAGGCTGGTAAATCTCTGTTTAGGTACACGCGGAACATTTAAAGTAGGTTGATATGTGGCAAAATGCTTCACAGCATGGTATACCATCGTTTTTGAGCATTGCAGATGGTCAGCTTTCTTTTTATACAACCATTTCATCTCGCGAAGTTTTATTATTACTTCCCTTATACATTTATCACAACTTTTATTTTTCCCCATTATTTTCATATGAAGTAATCACCTTTAAGACTTTTACAGCATTCAATGGCGCCAAAATTATAGAATAGAATTATACAACAACAGAGCCACAGAGAGTTTCTCTATTTGAATAAAAAAAACTGCATTCTTAATTAAGTGACCAGCCAGTAAGTAGTAATACTAGGTTCAGATCTAATGTATAAAGTTCATCTATGTTTTTTTTAGCAAATCAACGAATGTTCCGCTAGTATGGAAAAGTTTTGCTATACCGAGAGAAATACAAAAAAATACATGCAATTAGTTATACTTGTCAGTTTGAAAAAATCTTCCCTTTAAATAAGCGTTCTTAATTATATGACCACAACTATAGATAAAACTTACGCATTTTGTTGATATACATAAGTCATAACTTCTCTCTCCTTTGCTATAACATCTCTTGGATAACTCTGGATTTCGTATCTGAAACATAACATTAATCATATAATTCATTATTCAAATTAATAACCATGAAATTGTCTTCATGATGAAGTAACTTTCGTTCGTAAGGATTAATATGTCATGCCTAATAATAATGCTCATAAATCACATAAATTTTCAATATTTTTTTGTCATTTAATACCTTATTTTGGCTTATGTATAAGATATAGACATACGATATCACAGACTTTTTTTAGATGTACTAAGGAGAATATTTTTGTTGAACATTATATTTACGTATCACTAACCATTACGTCAGCGCATGCGGATAAAGCAGTTCAGGTGTGATCTTACTTCCAACTTACTTGACAAAAATCAATATTTAAGGCTAGCTAAGAGGTGTAGCCTAATGCTAAATAGCCTATACTATTACATGTAAATCTGGCTTTCATAGCCAAAACCTTTTTTTGAATACAACTGGTAATTCCAGAGATTATCGTGTTTTAACAAACAATAAAAAAAACTCTTTAAAAATCTATTAACGAATATTTTAGCAAAACAGACTGAATCCACTACTTAGTAAGTCCTTAGATCTGTATAAATTAATATTCAAAGTTCAAAGTAGAATGGCTAAGTGGAATGCCATAAAAAATATATAATTTGACTTACGGTCTCACAAAATCAAGAACATTCCTTGCCTCTAATTCAGTACAATTCCAGAAAACAACAGCACCTTCCCGGAAGAAGATGATCTCCCTGGGCTCAGATCCAACACTGTACACTGCATTTGCGACCACAACATCACCACCAACTTCCTGAGCCTTCAACCTAAACAAAATAAAAATTATATATATTATTATACAAAGAACATATAAACTCTAGCAATGAAATAAATTTAAATTGAAAACATTTTATTCAATTTAAGTCCTAAGAAGGCACTTATGAATGTCAATACACTACCACCAGTCTGAAAAACATCCCAGTCATTGAGAAGAATGACTAATTTTTTGTGATTGTTCTTTTGTAACTCTAACTACAAAAACTAACACAGGAGATATTATGTTATTAATTATTATGAATGCAGAAGGTTTTGGTGGGATCTTAATTTGTAATTTTGGTGATTTTAGTTTTATTGTAAAGCTTATCATTATTTGAATCTATATTTTGTAATATTGGTAGTATTTTGTGTAATATAGTTTGATTTGTATGTTCAAGTGTATTAAAATACTAACAAGGAATATGAATTCCGAGTTGCCACAAAAACTTTCTGGACAGTTCTAGCAGGGGTATCATTATTTTGATAGTGTTGCTTGAACTTTGAAGAATAGAAGAGTATTCTGTCCATGTGACATTGGCATAATTGTGTATAAACACATTTGACATTAAATAATAGAGTAACCACTTTACTACAAGCAGATTTAATGCCCATCTATGTTATTTTTTGTATGTTTATGCTTTCTAGACCCTTTATATATATTTTTAATACTGTTTATTTTCCATTAAAAGTAGAGATGGACCGAATGTAGTTTATACCGATGCCAAATGATTGGTTTATTGCTAAAAAAGTTATGAGTCAAGTAGCTAAACTGACATTTTCGAAAAAATTTAAGTTTGATTTGATAAGTTTAAAATTATAACTATTACAATTGACATAACGATGGTGTGGGCCTACTTATATGAAAAATTTGTTGTGTTCTTGAGTTTTTCTATTCATTCGGTTGGTGAAAACTTTTCCCTATATCACAGTCATTTGATTGGACGTTGGAGTAAAATATTGTTTTATTTAATCCCAAGATTTGTTCAACTAATTCCACACTTTATTTCTTCTACATTAAAACTATTGTAGAATTTTGATTTTAACATCTCTCACTAAATAGAAACTTAAGCTTTAGCCAAACTTCGGTAAACTGACGAACTTCAATAATCCAAATGTTTACCGAATTTCAGCCCATTCCAAATTAAAATTGATATTTCTTTCACCAGTGACATGGATATGTAAACTTCCTGTTAATAACAACACACTTTTAAACAAATTAGTATAAGCATGCACTATTAAGCTACATTACTCAGATTAATAGTACTGTGATAAATAAAGTGAATTTTCTATATTACAAAAAAAATAGTATTTTAAAATAACAGTTTCAATGTAATGTAATACCATACAAAAATTTTTTTGCGCATCAAACAATATAGTAGAAATAAAATGTACACTCATGGTTCGTGTTTTTTGGTATCACTTCTCTCTTCTGTGTTCCTAAATACCACATATTTACATTTTAACTAAAATTATGATATAGTAGGTAAAACGAGTGCATAGTTGGGAACCAAACAGAAATAAGACTTTTATTTCAAAATGTTGCATCATTAATCTATACATAATATAAATTTTATAAAAACCTCACTTTCCAGGTTCATACAGTTTTTGCTGCACCAGGGCCTCTTTCAAACTCTTCAGATCATAAAAATCAGCGGTGGCATACGCCAAGGTCAAATAATGACCTTCCTTGTGACTGACATCCTCTAGAACAGGTTTCTTGTGAATAATTTTCTTTTTTAGTGGGATATTCGCATTATCTAATGGTATAGTTGGTTGTATTGTATCACTAGAATAATTCCTAACAATTAATTGACGTCCCAGAGAAAACATATCAGTTTTTGTAGGCAAAAACTTTGTTTTCGGCGTCGCAACATCGCTTATCAAAGTACGAACCGTTGCACTACGCAACGATATAAACGCAATTCTTGATAAATACACAGTCATATTAGAATGGAATTTAACAAACTACGTACAAATCTATAAATTGTTTATTCAATTTATTAATATCATATAAAATAAGGTTATGCCTAAGTTTATTATTCTCCGTTTCTGACGTTCATTACCAGAGAGAATATTATCACTACGTTTTTTATTCACGACGTTAAAAACTGTGTAGTGCATAGATAATGAGAGGATACTATGATACGTAGTCTGTGCGTAGTGGTAGTCCTAGATCATGGTTGGTAGATTGGGGGTTGTTTCCCAATTTTGCGGAATAAATTCGTTCTGTGCACTGAAATCCTTGCGGAAAAGTTAGGGGAATTCAGAATCTAGGAAGAGGAAATTTTTAGTTTTTTAATCATACCTATTACGTTTTATATCATATTTGCTAGTCGAAATATAATCTCAGTAATTTTTAATAATAAAATATTACGATGAAAGCCACTCGCTCTCATACCGAATGTGTAGAACTATGTGAATTGACCTCTCGGACTGGACCAATATAGTTCCAGTAGAGGATATAATTGCTGGAACTATTTGATCCGTAACTACTCATCTCTAGGGTATAGGGGGTGAGCTATACCTGTTCCTGTTCCAGAGAAATAACAATTCCATAAACCTGCTCTAAAATAACAGCCTGTTAAATGATGCCAACTTTTTCATTAGTATAAATGAAAAGAGTAAAGAAATATTTGTTTGTATCTCTCTCTAGAGCAGATCATGGTTCAAACTGAAACCGTTTACTTTTGTGTCACAAGTTACAACCCTGTATGTGGAACAGGTGCGTAGTATTTAGTATTAGCTTTTTCAGTTTACAGATAACATTTGCAAATTGTTACTTGTTACCTCTAATTTTAAAATGAAATTAATTTGTCCTTAAATGAAGAAGAAGTGCAGACAGAGCGTATTGAATACAATCAATACAACATTTTTTTTAATTTTAACATTTATAATATCATTTTCTGAAATACACATTTAAAAAATATCTTTTTTTTAATAAACATACTTGTATTTCTTTCCATTTGCTATATTTTCTGATTGAAAAAAATATGGAAAAAAGTTGCAAAACATTTTGGGGAAAAGAAAATATGAATATGGGTAAAACTTCGATCTACCAACCTTGTCCTATTCTTGAGTCTGTGGGAGGTTTTGGCAGTAACTTGAAGTAATATTTTGTTTTAATTCATAAAGTTATGTCAATTGGCCCTATATTATGTAAATATGGCGGCATTTTACGTGATGTAGTTTGGTTGTTGTGCACAAGTGAGGTGGATAACAATAAATAACTAGGAACATGCATTTTAAGTTGCTACAAAGGCTCCTTGTATAATTTTAACAGGGAGGCCGCCAACTTATTTCAGATTACAGAATAAATCTGAATAAATGATGAAGATTACAGAATAGTACGAAGTTTGGCTTAAAGGACGTGTATCCAAAAGCTTAATAATTACAAAAAAAATCAGAATCTGTAATTCGAAGGAAAACTCAAAACCAAACTGCAAGGCGGGGTTTGATTTGGATTGTAATTACCAGTGTTGTTTTATTAGGTTTCATTAAAGTAAATATACATAATGGCTTCATCTACCTTGTCGTCAGGTGATAGTTCTTGTAGTGATTCAAAATATCCAACAATTAGCTTGCAGCCGCAAGGTATTTATGATTCTTGCCTGCTGTTATTTTTAAGTTAAAACTGGAAGTACTGATATGTACTTGTAATAGTAAAATTAGTTATTTATTAATGATACATCTTTAGAATTTATTTTCCATGTATATCCACACAAATTTGTGCAAGTAGGTGTTTTATTTACAAGTAGTATAAATTGATTTTGTTGATTTGATTTATTGGTTTTGATTTTGTTGTAGTAGAAGATTTTTTTTTCTAGTAATATTATAAACATTAAATATGAAAGAATTTATGTTTGCCTGCCATAGATATATATGTAATTTTGTTTTTATAATAAAATTAAATGTTCAAACTGATAATATATGTACTAAATGTTGAAGGTAAACTACCCGCATCGTAACGAAAAAATAAACGTTTTTATTGAAATCCATATGTTGTATGTTGTCTACATAAAAGTGTAGTCATTCTTCTTCATAGTTTTTGAAAAAAATATGACAGTCCCTTGTGACAGGACCTTATTTCACATGGTATTAATGTAGACTTCTGTTTTTTGTTATGATTTATAAGTTAAGCATTTGAACACAATTTCACCTGATGTTTAGTGACCCCGTGGCTTATAATGATATTCCTCTAAGCCTAGAGTTTGACTGAAGGAACACACCTATGTAGTTGCTTGGTAACAGATTCTCAATTTGAAGCTGGTACTTAGTACTAAGTAAGAATTATAATAAACCTTAGCAATACGCAAACCAATTCATTAAATGGATGTGGATGTGGCATGTGCCAAAATGTATGCACTGTGTCTGTTAGTATCAAAATAAAGTACATTTGAGACATGATAACTCCACATTCCAGTGACCATTATGTGATTGTATGTCCGTTATTTATTATAAATATATTAAGGTTACTTATAATCATTTGTAACTGTTTTATTCCCTAAAATATTGTCTTATAAAATATAGTAATCAGCTGGTTACAGGCTACATAATACATGCTTTGCTTAGTTTGGAATTAAATGGCCCTGTGTGTGTGTGTGTTTTTTTTATCTGACTATTTTGTTAGCCATAAGGGCTCAGGAGCCTCGAATGGCTTTTACAGCTTCACCGGGCTTGGAACCCTGTGTGTAATTGTTACCTTCTATTTATTATTAGCTGTACCCCGCAGTTTCACTCACGTATAATCTGATTGATGTTTTATAATACTTCAGTATACAGAATATTTCTATCGGACGGCTAGGGTTATGCATCACAACCTAAACAACTTGTTCATGACACAACACCTATAGTTATAAATCTAAACCGAGTGTTGAATTATTGTAATTTTCCATTGTCTTCCAAACTATTCGTCCAAATAATATGCTATAAATTTTATCTACATAAAATTGTCTTATGATTAAGTAACTATCGTTCGTAAGGATTAATATACCATGACTAATAATAATATTATAATAATGCTCATAAATCACTTTACAAATTTTCAATAAAACTTCCACAAAATATCTTATTGTGGCTTATATATAAGAGATTGGCATATGGTATCCTGGACTTTTTTAAGATGTAATAAGGAGCAATATTTTTCTAGAATATTGTATATCACTAATACCAGCACACACAGATAAGGTGCACTATTTCTTCAGACTTACTTAACAAAAATCAATATTTAAGGCTAGCTGAGAAGTTTAGCCAAATGCTATTCCTCATGAATCTGGCTATCATATGTAAAAAAAGAATTTTTCGAATCCCACTAGTACTTCCAGAGAGTAGTGCGTTTAAACAAACAAAAAACTCTGCCACTTTATTATATGCAATGGGCCTATAGATACAGGCAATGTATAAAATCATAAAAAATGTAGTTTACAGAAATATGGAGATCATTACAACTGACAGGTTTAAAGAGTTGTTAAAAGGGTTGTCAAAACCCTCATCATCCAGGCAAGATCAGGATGTAGCTGGTTCTAGTTCAGGAAGGACAGATGTTGGTGAGTACAAGGATTTTTAAATTTCACAAAAATATTTTTTTTATTATAAATGAGAAAGTGAGTTTATTTCTTTGTTACTCAATCATGCAAAATCGACTAAATGGATTTAGGTGAAATTGGCACACAGACAGCTTAAAACGCGGATTACTACACTTAAGATACTTTTTATTCTGGTAAAGGCCCAATTGTGAAGTCCACACAGACTTTTTGACACTATTTCTGTGATACATTCCAGGTACTAATTTTTAGGGCTCCGAAGTGAAAAGAAACCCTTAAAGTTTCTGTATTTCAATCTGTCTGTTCGCGGCTTAGCTCAGAGACTCATAGTATACTAGAAAGCTGTAATTTGGTATGGGTATACATATTAACCACACCGACAAAGTGGTACAATAAAATCATGAAAATAAAATTGTTTAGCGGACCCCTACAGGTAAAGAGGGTTTTTTTTTTCGTCTATCACATCGTGTGAGGTGTCGTTGGATAAGTCGTTCAAAAATATTGTTGGTCTGTGAAAACCATTTTTCGATTATAGGATCCGTTTGCGAAATATTACGCTTTAAAATGCTAATTTTTTTAAGAGTCAAGTGCCATCCGCTCGCACCCCCCCCCCCTTTGCCAGATAAATAGTTGTTTTTGAAGCCCGGTGAAGCTGTAAAAGCCGTGAAGGCTCCAGGGCCCCTAAGTCTAACAATATAGTCTGTTCGAAAAAAAAAATGTTGTTTTTGTATATATGACAAAATTCATGGTAGTAGTAGGTATATATAATGAAGTTAAAAGGAAAACTATCAGAGGTAAGTAGTCCTTGCAAGATCAAGGACCTCAATCAACTAGGAAAATTAAGCTTTAAATTGCTAACTGGTATTAGCATATACACACATTAATCCGTCTAGGGATATTTCGGATTTTATCAATTTATTCAAAATTGGTTATAAAGAACATACAACATGTATATATTTTTGTAAAGCCCATTTATCAGACTAGACTTCAGAATATTTATTTTTTGTGTAAATAAAATTTTATTTAATTAAAGGTGATACGTGAAATGTTAAAATAAAAACAATGAATGTTTTTTTTTTCAAGAAATTGGATAAGGATTAATGCTGTATTGCTTAAAATCACTTCGTAAATAAGCCATTTTTTCCAGTAAAATGTAAAGGATAAAAAATGATTATTGTGGGTTATCCTTAAGAGATAGACATATACCATCGCGGACTTTTTTGTTGACCTTTTTAAGGTGTAGGTACAATACTGTAGTACATTATTTTGATTTATCTCGTGGGGTTCAGCCAGCGTTTGCAATGTAAGAGCAAAAAATGTGTTTATTTACGACATCACTTAAAAACCTCTAAATTTACCAGTGTTTCTCTACAATATTATGTATGTATTATACATATAAACCTTCCTCTTGAATCACTCTATCTACTACAAAAAACCGCTTCAAAATCCGTTACGTAGTTTTAAAGATTTAAGCATACATAGGGACGGACAGATTATAGCGACTTTGTTTTATACTATGTAATGATATGGAACTAAATATCACTCGCATTACACAAATTATCAATATTGAATTTATATACACTCACCATCACGATAAAGTAACAAAATAATTATTGAAGTGAAACTTCTTATGCGACTTCCAACACGTTAAACGTTTAACGCACATTATCGGTCTCTCCTCTTTGTGTGAGCCAGAGCGAGAGAGCAAATGTCGGTGTGTATGTATATTGCACACTGTTTAAATAAAATATCTTTTAAAATGAAGTTTCACTTCTATCGTGTGTGAATCGCACACACACCTTTTTTTATTCTTCAATTATTACATTTTTAATCTCCATTCGCAATCATCAACAGAAAGCTTAGACCTACTTACAAAAGTAAATTATAAAATGTTATATATATTACGTTCTTACATGTTTCTTTTTTATATACTATGGTAATCACGTATTTATTGGTAACCAATACTTTTATTATTGTAAAGAGCTAATGTTTTTTATATGTAAGAAGTAATCTATGGAACTACTAATCTGATTCTATAAATTATTTTAATGATAGAAAGCTATGTTCTCCCTGAGTGACTTAGAGTGGCTTGCGCAACATTTCGTTTAATAGAGAATAACTACGCGACGACTTACATTTAAAAAAAAACGAGCCTTACAGTAGTCGCTTATGATGTGTAACATCTGACATGTTATCCTACTATCAAATTGAGATGAAATATATGTGAAGTCAATTTATTCGTCATATTATTGATGGAATATATTCTAAGCATAGAAATATAATTAATAAGGAGCGCGCTTGCTCGCGCAAGTGTATTTCTTTCTAGTCGTGGTAAATACGCAATAGTAACATAAATGCTGAAAAAAAGATCCGCACTTAAATATTTATTCCAATAATTCTATATTCGCATTTTTTAAAGAATGATGAATTTTGTCAGACGCTTAACAGTAAAAATAAATATTAATACAGTTTACACATATAAATATAACCTCATATTTTATACACAACACTGTATAATTGTAGATGAGTGCACAGCTGGTGCGTTCTCCTTCTCTATTTCTCTTTCTCGTCAAACACACGCATACATTATATTAGCCGACAGTACGTCGTGTTACCAACCTCACGCAAAATGCGTTGGCACGATCTCACAGACATTTCTCCGTCACCGCGCGCGCTTCCCCGGTTTCCTGTAACTCAATTCCGTCCCTTTTCCAAAATCACTCCCACAAAAAATATCCAACAACCGAGAGGAAAGATGTTACACATCAAAAAATTAACAATATTATATTATCTTCTATAAGATATGATTTAGAAATCTGGTAAAAGTACATGAACCAGGGCACACAATTTATCCTCTCGTCAATCGCGACGCCTTTTAAAGAATTACTTAAAACGTGTTTAACGGCGCTAAATAGTCATTTTTGGCTATTTAACTATGACAGTTCGATTGTAATTAATTTGAACGAAATTGCGGGCGCGGTTACTAGTATTATATAAGTTGATATTTATCAGGTAGCACAAAAAGAACTGGTGAGAAAATATCTGATAAGAAGTCAACAAAAGAAGCTAAAAGGCAGAAGTTGACTGGAGAGAACTCATCGGAAGAGATACCCGAGGAAATCAAGATTTACAAGCCGGAAGAATGCATGAAGGTATCAGTAGAAATTACACAGTGGTTCAAACATTTTATTTGAAGGCATTTTAAGGGTCAATTATGTGGTTTGTAAATACAAACAAATGGTTTTAAGATAATAAGAGACCGATTTGTATTTTTTTTATCGTTATATGTTTGGCGTAGTGGCCACAATCTCACCTGATGTTAAGTGACGATGTGGCCCAAGATGATAACACGCTAAGCCTAGTGGAAGACTGGCTTTCAAGTACAGCTGCCGGAACACACCTATTGGTGCTTGGCGGCAGATTTTCGACTTGAGGGTGGTAGCTAGCCAGGTGGGCATTAGAAAAAGCCCTACCACCATGCTATGGTTTCTTCACGATGTTTTCCTTCATTGAAAGCTCAGGCTCGTTGCAGGGATTCGAACTCACGTCAATCGACGCGAAGTCGTACACGTTACCCATTTTAGATCCTTACTATCAAAGCACGTGGCAAGGATATCGAGTTAGAGATACAATTTATATCACTACGTATAGTCAAATGTCTTGTGTACCTCTATCTAAGTTTGCTTATTCATGGTCACGGATATTGTCTGTTATTACGAACGTGATCAAAATCGTACATAAAAGAACCTAAGGATTGAGTGCTAATTTATTTTTCCCTTAAAACTTTTTTACGTTTGCATTCATAATTCTTTTAAAATTTTACACACGGGTACCGAATACTTCTTGGTTTAATTACAGTGAGCAGTTTCCTATTTTGTCCTTTTCCTATCATTTCCAGCATTTTATTTCTGCCACTTAGTCAAAAACAACAAGGCATAACAGAACTATAAACATAAAGTTTTTAGTGGGATCTTCATTATTATATCATGTTGTGGTTTTTATTTTAATTCATAAACTTGCATTATTTGATCCTATAATATATAATACTGGTGGCATTTCGCATAATAAACTTTGGTCATTGTGCACAAGTGAAGTGAATTATCTTTACATAGTATAAAATGAAGTTGCTTCCGCTGTCTGTTCGCTTATAATAGATAGAGTGATTCAAGAGAAAGGTTTATATGTATAATACATGCATATTATTACAGAAAGTCCGAAAAATTCAAAAAATTGTAATGTAAAGTCGTAACAAACATATTTTTGTGCGCTTAAATCGCAAACGCTGACTAAACCTAACGAGATAGATCAAATTAATTCTCTACGGAATTGTATATCTTAAAAAGATCGATGAAAAACTCGGCGCTGGTATATATTTATCTCACACTGCCCCATATTTTTGCTACATTGCATCCGTGCGAAGCCGGGGCGGATCGCTAGTAAATAATAACTAAGATGCCACAAAACACCCTCGATATTTTAAACAAGAGAGCCACCATCTTGAATCTTTTTAACTCGAGATTAGGCAAATAGTCTATAAATTTGATGCTGGCATAATTGTGTTTAAATATGAACACACGTTGCCATTAAATAAGAAGAAGAACGGTAAACATTGTTTTCTTCACGCGAATAGTTTTTTTTAATTATTAATGCACGTTCCTAGTTATTATTTATAATCCACTTAACGTGTACGCAATAACCAGACTACATCACGTACAAGAAAATTTATAAACAAAAAAGGAAACGAACTTCAGTTATTTTGAGGAGTTTCCTGGTGTATCTTCGAAGTCGAAGGTCCAATACCGTTGAAATTAAAATGGGACCACCCTTGCGGTATCCCCTTTATATAAGTCATATAAATCGGTTCATAAACAAAAGAATTATGAATGAACATCCACAAAAATAAAATATATTCAAACTGAGGACCTTTTATGAAGTCCGTTAAAAATACCGCCAGTATTACATAATATGATATGCATAAATAACAAGTTTATGAATCAAAATAAAAACCACCATACAAGGTCAAAAACCTTGCCAGAAACTCAAAACATTATGTTTGCGATATTTATAATATTGAGATTTAATTATTTTTCAGTACATGAATGTGGAAATTCATCAAACATTGTTTGAAACATTCTGCATGTTCGATCTGGCTCGCGAGCTCGGCAAAGCCGGAGCCCGGCTGCTCACTACAACGGAAGACATTAACCCAGCCATGGTGTATTGGTCCAGAATTGTCTCGAAAACTTTGATTAGAGAAGAAGATGAGGTGAGACTAGATCTGTCAGATTTTGTCGAAGTTTGGAATCCCTTTGTTTATGAAATTATCAACGGCCCACTAATTTTGTATTTCGCAAGAGCAAAGCGATAGCAGAAATCGCTAAATTTCGTCTTCGAAATGGCAAATTGTTTTATGAACCAGCCATGTACCAAACGTAATCTGATTTTGCGACTTTTAAGCCATCACTTAACTATTTATATTATAGCTTTACCTTGCGAAATACGTAATGGGGGGAGTTTGTGCAAACATATGAATGGTTTTTTTTTACATAAATTAAATAGGTGTAGGCTGTAGAGATGTGCAAATAATTCGAACTTACGAACTATTTGGACCTAATCCTACCTCACACACACTAACACACACAACATTATTTATGCATACATCATTCTAAATACATTCATACACACGGTATACCAAATGTAATATTTAATACTTCTTAATTGGTACTTTAAAATTATATTCTAATATTTTTATAATGTCAAAAAATATGCTGTGTAGTTTGTATATAATAAATAAATAAAAATAATCGAAAATTTCGAATTATTCGATGTGATTCGAATGAATCTATGAAGTAATATTCGATTCGATCCCAATGCTATTTGCACAACCCTAAGCACTGTTTTAATGAAGTATTGGTAATATAGGAGGATGTATTATTACGTATTTGTCGGTGTATAGATGAAGTTGATGCCGGTGAAGCAGCGCTGTGACGTAGCGCTGTACGTGTGTAGCGCCGAGGACGTAGCGCAGTACGTCAACACTCAAACACTTGCCGAATTCATAAACAACAAGTCACGGCTAGAGCAGATACCCTTCTCTCTCGTTGTCTATGGACTCGGCGATTATTTCAAGTTAGTACATTTATTACTCTACTAATCTAATCTATTATTATACAGCTTAAGGAGATTGTATATTTTTTTGTTTGTTTCAACGCATTAATTTCTGAAACTGCCAGCCCGATTTAATTTTTGAAGTGAAAACTTCTTTAGTGTCGTTGTGATTTGTAACTTGAGAAAACAAAAAAGAGACAACCATATGGTTGTCCAAACCATAGGATTTTTTAGCCTACGAGAGAATGAGATAGAATAGATAGAGATAGACGTTATGCACGGTTAAGGCGAGCCCTGATTTTCATGATTGTGATCGTCATCAGATTGGCCTAGTGGTGTGAGTACGCACGAGTGGTATATAGTTCGAATCCAGCTGATTTCCGATATTTAAAAAGATTTTTTAAAGAACCTTTTTTTCTCTTATGTCAATTTCTGACACGTGTGAACTGCTGCACACGTATTTTTTTTATATCCTATTAGCTGTGCCCGCGTCGCCGCTCGCGTTGATTACAGAATACCGTCTGTCGAGCGCATGCAAGAATCGTGCTGCCCCCGCTCAAAAGACGAAAGATAAGAAGCTAGATGATATATTCTATCGCAGACTTTTTTACAGGTCTTTTTAAGAACTACAATTATGTAGAACATTAATTTGATATAACCCGTATGGTTTACTCAGCGTAAGCCATTTAAGCGCTCCGAATAAGTATTTTTCCGAATTGATTCACCATTATCGTCAATACTTATTTCGTGTGTTACTTTATCTTACAAAATATATCCTACAACCTAGCCAGATAACATATCTATGTATTAAAGAAAAAAAATCATGTTAATCGAATAAGTGGTTGCGTGAAAAGAAAATAAACGGACAGACAGACAGAGAGACGTTGAGTTTTATAATATGTTTACTACCCGTGCGCGATTAGTTGAGCGAATGCAACCCTCCGCCCGCTGCCCCTGTAACTTCCTCGCAAGCTCCCGTGTTGTACTGTAGGCAACGCACTGTCGTACTGGCTTACGCCACGCAACGACGACGCGCTCTGATTTTATAATCTTATTTGATACTGTTTCGTTAATAGTTATTAGTGTTACTGCTATATTTTATTGTTACACAGAGACCAGCGCAGTTCCATAAGGCCTATAAGTGAGAGCGAGAGGTCTGATAAAAATATTTATGACTCAGTTCGCACGCTTGTAATAGGTCAAGTATAATAAATATAAGGCGGCGTTGTTCCCAGTACAACATTAAAAAAATATCAGAGACGAAGTCGCGGGACTAGTTGTGATATTTTTTGTGCACAGTATAACCATGCGTCTGTGGCGTCACCGCCTCCAGATCTCAACTTATTGCGCACGGGCAGTAGATATAGATGTAGAGACTAGCTTCTGCTCACGATTTCGTCTGCGTAGACTTTAGAGTAAGGTCCAGAGGAAAATAAAATATGTCATTTACCGACATAAATGTGTTAATCTAGCTTATAAACTTACTTTGTATCAAATTTCATCCAAATCCATCGTATATAACACCAACGTTCACACCTAAAAGTTTAGTAAGATTTATTGAGTAATAATACAGGTTATATAACTTCACGCTACCTTCGCCTAGGGACAGCCGTGTTGCCGACCTTGGAGGCTGTATTTCAATATCTTTTTGAAGAGCCCCATGTGTTATCTATTATAGTTTTTAATATCAGAGTTCTTAACTTCCAGATCATCAAATCGAAAGAACAAGAAGCTGATGACCGAGTCTGATCTCGAAATGGCTATCGCAGGTAATCTCACATTGCTGATACAATTTTGTCTCTATACCTACATATAATAAAATTGAAACGTCTGTTTGTAATGTCAAAAAACATATTTTTATTAAATGCATATGAAAGTATACACGTCACTTATACTAGGAGGGATCGAAAAGTAGTGAGAACGACATACTCCTTGGTAAGAAAAAATATATACTGGCAGGCATAGATTTGTAATATTAAAAAAGAAAAAAATCTTCGATTCTTTAGTTTTTTTCTGAATGTAGTCATTTGTTTGCTTCGTGTCGGAACGTGTTCTCGAAAATGGAGAAAAACGAAGTGCGAGCCGTTATTAAATACCTATGTTTAAAAAAGTTAACGGCGCATGAGATTAATTGTGATTTGGAGAGTCGTTAGGAGAGTCTGCTCCGCCGTATTCCACTGTCGCAAGGTGGACTTCTCAATTTGAGAATTCTAGAGAGAACGAGCACGGAAGGCGAACATCTTTGCGGCCGTCCATCGACGTCAGTAACCCAAGAAAATGTTGCGAAAGTCGAGAAAATTGTATTGAGCGATCGAAGAGTTACCACCATCCGATACTTAATTCAAGAAACGGGCATTTCATATGGAAGTATTCAATCCATATTGAAACAATCTTTGAATATGAGAAAAGTCTCCGCAAGATGGGTGCCGAGAATGTTAACCGACAGTCAGAAACAAAATCGACTTGACATTTCGAAGATATTGAGGACAAGTTTCAAGAAGATTCTGAAAACTTTTTGTCTCGTTTCGTAACAATGGACGAAACATGGGTCCATCATTTTGATCCTCAGTTGACACTGCATTATACACACATACACAACACACAGGTTTCTGTAAGGGACCTTTTTTCATTTTTTGCCTAGTTAGACAAAAATTTTCAGACCACTAAATAGACATAACACATGTTCCTTCTCTCCTCCCAGGGGGAAGAAACGTATATATGTATAGTTAGTTTAGATCGAATGATAGGGAATGAGTCAGATCGCGACTTAATTGCATACGCGCAACATTCAGAGCCGAGGTTCGGCCACTTTGGCACCCTCGGATGTTGTTGCTTAGCTTTCGTGGCTGAGTGCCTTAAGCGCTCGCCCCCAACCCGGTAAAGCTGTAAAAGCAGTAAAGGCTCCAGGGCCCCTAAGGCTAACAGAATAGTCAGTTTGAAAATAAAATAAAATAATAATATGTAAATAAAATAAATATAATATTAAGACCCACGAATTTCGCTCGATGTCTTGCCAGTATACAAAATTTTCATTCCAATCTATACATATTATAATACTCAACATCTCTCTGTCTGTCTGTCCGTTATGTTTTTTTTCACGTGAAAACCACATTCCGAGGTACATGTTTTAATTCATAGCTATATTATCTGGCCAGGTTTTAGGAAATATTTTATTACATGAAGTAACATACAAAATAAGCAGGGTTGATAATGGTGAATCAATTCGGAAAAAAGACGCTTTTTGAGCGCTTAAATGGGTTACGCCGAGTAAACCATACTAGATATATCAAATTAATGTTCTACATAATTGTAGATCTTAAAAAGATCTACAAAAAAGTCAGCGATAGCATATACCATCTTCTAAGGATCACCCACAGTAAGCATTTTTGTGTTCCCTCTTTTGAGCGGGGGCAGCACGGCTCGCGCGTGCGTTCGACTGACGTTCATTCTGTAGTCCACGTGATCAGAGCCGCGGGCACAGCTAGTAATTAAGAAAACAGAAATATAGCATGCTTGATAACAATTTGATAAAGTTTGTCATCTATTAATAGATGACTATGACCTACGTGTTTTTTTTTAATTTCCAGACGTATTGGTGAATACTAACAGTGACGTAATAAAAGTGAACGATACAAACGAACTGACGACGTTGTTATTGCGTTACACGAAATCGGTCGCGGAAAAACCCTACAAGTGAGTATTATCATTATAATCTATGCAATACGTGTGGGGGCTGATTGTTGACAATTACCTTTTTTATGTACAAGATTATATTTTTTTTGGAAATTGTTTTTTATGCATATTTACATTAAAAACATCAATTCTTTAATCTAACTACTATCAGTAAACATACATTCAGTTAAAAAAGTATCGGGAATGGATGATTTGTTTATGGTTCCATGGCTCCAAATTCAATTTTTTTTTTTGTTAGATTTGGACAACTTTTCTTATTTTGGTGCGGAGCTTGAGTTACTTCTGTCATTTAGATTAAATACAGTTCAGTTCTATTTTTAGTTAAATGTAGTTCTCTAAATTCTCGTATTTTGCACCACGATAATGCGCCCTCACACAAGGCCATCATCTCGCTTCGGTTACGACTTATAGAAGTCGTACACGAACTAGACTCCGATCACCGCCCGGTTATTTTACAACTCGGGCAACCATTCGACCCCAGTCCGCCAAAAGTCAAAGTAGTTGACTACGCGATCTTAAATCGCTACCTAACGGATAACGCGTCCCCGTCCAGCTTAGCTAGGATCCCCGACGTATTAGAGTCAACAGCAGACGCCGACTTAGCGATCGATTCCCTGGTCGACTACCTCCAAACCGGTGTAAGGGAGGCCTCGAGAGAGGTGCAAGCGGCGAACGATCGCCGCTTTATACTCCCCCCCGGCTTACGAGTGTTAATCATGGAAAAGAACGCCGCGACACGTGCACACGATTCTTATCCAACGAGGGATAACACCCGTAGGTTACGACGACTTCAGAGAGAGGTCAGAACTCGCATCGGCGAGTTCAGAGGTCACCGGTGGGATAACCTCTTAGAGGGTCTCAAGCCGTCCCATCTGGCTTACTGGAACCTCGCCCGCTCTCTGAAGTTAGAAGCTACCGCCCTAATGCCGCCCCTCGAAAGGGGCCCCGATCTCCCACCCGCGTTCGATAGCGACGATAAGGCAGAATGCCTTGCCGCAAGCTTGGAGAGCCAGTGCTCTCCAAACTGCGACAACGTAGATACTGCCCACATCGAAACTATCGAGAGCGCCGTTCAGGAACTAACGACGATTCCCCCCGCGAGATTTGTTCTGTTATTAAAGGCCTTAAGCCTAGAAAGTCCCCTGGTCCCGACGGTATCAGGAATGAAGTACTTAAACTTCTTCCCGATCACCTCATAGCTCTTTTGGTCTGCGTCTTCAATGTAGCCATAGCCCACTGCTATTTTCCAGCCTTCTGGAAAAAAGCTATAGTTGTAGGTATTCACAAGCCCGGCAAAAAAGCTTCACTTCCCGATAGCTATCGCCCGATCAGCCTTTTAAACACACTAGGGAAAATTTACGAGCGCCTCCTTCTGAACCGTCTCAAAACCGTTATAGATATTAAAAATCTATACCCTCCCGAACAGTTCGGTTTTCGCGCCCGACACTCGTGTACACATCAAGTGCACCGCCTCACGGAGCACATCACGAGCAACTTTGCCAAAAGTAGTATCGCCCCCGCCCGTACGCTTGCGGTCTTTTTCGACGTAGCTAAGGCCTTCGATAAGGTCTGGCATGCCGGACTAGTCCACAAGCTACATCAATTAGAAGTCCCGGATAGGTTAGTTCATCTAGTGATCCACGATCCACGATTTTCTACGCGACCGCACCTTCCACTACCGAGTGGAAGGAGTACTATCTACCGCCCACCCTATACGCTCAGGCGTCCCGCAAGGTTCCATTCTGGCGCTTTGCCTTTTCAATCTGTACGTCAGCGACCTCCCGAAGCCCCCCGGGGTCGAGGTAGGGCTCTACGCTGACGACACAGTCATATACGCGTCAAACAGACACAGAAAAAATCTCGCCTGCGCAGTCCAACGTGCCGTAACCACTCTCGGGGAGTGGTTTCGAACGTGGCGAATAGCTATTAATCCGGTAAAGAGCGCCGCGATTATGTTTGAACCGCATACATGCAAACTACTACGCACGGTAGAACCCCTCTCAATATTCGGTACGAATATCCCTTGGGCCACCAAGACTAAATATCTGGGTGTCACCCTCGACTCGAAGCTTAACTTCAACGCACATGTTACTATAGTCAGGAATAGGGCCATCTGGATCCTTTCCCGCTTGCAACCCTTGCTCAGTTCGGTAAGCAAAATGTCCTTAAGACATAAGCTCACACTGTACAAGACCTAGGTCCGATCCATCGGCATGGAGCCCTTGAGTCAAGCAGCCGTTCGCGCGATACAGTGACTCTACATTCACTAGCTTTCACAGCCATACATGACACTGCATTATACACACATGCACAACACACACAGGTACATAGGTTCTGTAAGGGACCTTTTTTTTTTTTTTTTTGCCTAGTTAGATTAGACAAAAAATTTCAGACCACTAAATACACATACACATGTTCCTTCCCTCCTCCCAGGGGGCAGAAACATGTATATATGTATAGTTAGTTTAGATCGAATGATAGGGATTTAGTCAGATCGCGACTTAATTGCATACGCGCAACAGTCCGAGCCGAGGTTCGGCCACTTTGGCACCCTCGGATGTTGTTGCTTAGCTTTCGTGGCTGAGTGCCCTAAGCGCTCGCCCCCAAGCCCGGTAAAGCTGTAAAAGTCGTAAAGGCTCCAGGGCCCCTAAGGCTAACAGTATAGTCAGTTCGAAAAAAAAAAAACAAGGCCATCATTGTGATCGAATTTCTGACCAAAAACTCAACAAATACCATCGAGCACCAGATATGGCTCCAGCCGATTTCTCCCTTTTTCCTAAACTCAAATTACCACTTCGTGACACCCGTTTTCATTCAGTAGAAGACAAAGGAGAATTCTCGACGAGAACTAAACTCGATTCCGGAAAAGCGTTTATAAAATGTTTTGATGATTGGATTATTCATTGGTGTCGTTTCTGAAGGAGCATACTTTGAAAGCTATTAAATAAATTTAGATGAATAACTAATATTTTGTGTATTATGATGTTTTCCCGATGCTTTTTTGACAGAGTATTATAATACGTATACTATTTATGTTATTACACATGCAATCGAAGTGGGATACACAAATACAAAGTAATTTTTAATCTCACGGAGTAAAATGACATTTTATGTGTTGCTATTTTCTTTCTTTTCTTTTGACACATAATTCATGTTATTATTTCCAATCCACTTCACTTGTGCGCAATAAACAAACTTTATTCAAAACGCCACCTGTATTACATAATATAAGGTCAAACAACATAAATTTATGAATAAAAATTAAAAATACTACGTGACACCTTGAGATCCCGTTAAGAAAACCAGATGACTGTGTGTAATTTAAAATGAAACGAATGTATTTGTCTGTAGGAATGCGAAACGGTCCATTGACGAGCAGGCCGCTTTCTACATGAGAGGCGATAACAGGAACTGCGTTGTTGTTGATAAAGACGGTAATACAATAATTGTACGATTTTATTTCACAGCAATATTGATGCCGAAACACTATGTCGGCGATGATTGATGATTAATTACAACAGAATATTTACAGTGCATTTTTTATTCCCACGGAGTAAAATGGCATTACATGTGTTGCAAGTTTATTGTGCTTTTAAAATAGTGATGTCACCAATCCGAACTAATAGTAAAACTGTACTAAATATTGTTCCAATTGATTAGTTTTTATAAAAAAATATTGAACTCTCCAAAGACTCAATATGGCAGATAAAATCGTGTTCGGCCTACAAGGAACACGGGTTTTTTTTTGTAAGTAATTCACCATATGTACATTTTATAGTTTCCTGGATTATGTAATGATAATAGTAAATTATCGGGTATGTTGAATAACGCACTATATTCCGATATAAATAAATAAAAACCCTCAATTCAGCATTTAAAATCTTACGATTTAAACATTTGTACCGTAAAACATACGGAGTGCAAAAATAAACGTGGCAACATTATTATCAAGTTTTACATGAAGGTACATCATAATTAGTGCGTTAATACAAGTAGCAAGTAATATGATGAGTGATCATTAGGTATTTCATTGTGATATTTACATTTCATTATTGTCATTTCTCAAATTGGTAACCTAGCACAAATAAGTACATCCGAATAATACTGTTAACTGAAGAGCTATGTTTTTGAGATGTGGATAAATAAATATTATTCTATAGATTTGGTCACAATATCACCTAATGTTAAATGAGAATGTGATCCAAGACGGTGACTAGCTGAGGCCAGTGGGGGGATTGGCTCTTAGATGTAGCTGCCGGAGCAACTTTTCAACTTGAGGGTGGTAGCTAGCCAGGCGTGCATTAGAGAATGCCCTGCCACCATGCTATGGTTTCCTCATGATGTTTTCCTTCACCGAGAGCGCTCAGGTTCATTGCAGGATTAAAACCCGTGTCGATCGACGCGATGTCCTTACACACTACCACCGAGTCATCATTTCGATTACTGATATTGCTTTTCGAAATACGCGACATTAATAGTTTCTCTTATTTTTCATACATTTCCATACAAAACGGAGGGGTTCGAGTTCTGCGAGGAATTTAAACTCGATTTATTACACAAAATATATGCTTTATTACTCCAAACAAGTCCCTAAAATACTTATTTATAGATATAGCTATTATTTTTAGTATTTATTAGATAATTATTTTTCATTTAGTGGTGTTAAAACAATGATCAAACTTAGAAAAATATATTTAACATGCTTAGAGAATGTAACACTTCGAGTTCGAACTCGAGACATTTGAATTCGCCTATGACGTAAATGGAATAAAGGGACGTTTATTCGAGGAATGGTATCAAAATATCGTCTGACGTAACTCGATGACTCGAGTATTTGATTTTATAACAGACGTTTTCGGGCCCTCGCAAGTTTAAATTCTCTCTCTATAGGAACCGGTTTAAGCAGATTATGGCAACAAATGGTGGCCGTCCTGCCGTCCTCCAGCTTAGAGGTCGCTAGGACTCTCACGGATAAATATAAATCACCGCGAGAATTCTTGAAGGTAATTTTGATTATGTTTTTTGTATATACCAACAAAGTCGGCCCTTCACCTGGTGGTAAATCTGTATCATGGCGAGTGTTCTGAAGGGCTGTTCAACCTAATTGACTCCTTTCCCTCTCATAACAGAAACACATGCGCTGAGCTCGGGGTTACAGATTTATGGTAATGTGCATCTCGACACAAACAAAAAAAATCTTTGTTTTATCATTGCCATACTATGAGACTGTGGAACTGTCTCCCGGACAGTATGTTTGTTTCCTCCTTCCTACAACACGGGCTCCTTCAAACACAACGTGAAGAGATATTTAGACAGTACTCGCCGATGTTATTGGATTGCACTGTGCTCACCATCAGGTAAACTAAAAAAAGGACATCGAATACATATTGTTTTTCCATTTGTCATTGTTTCTGGTTGTTGAAGCTCCCCATCAGCCCACCCATACACCCCCCATATCTGTTTAAAGGGTGTAAGTAAGCCAGACGGTGTGAGGGAGTTGGCCGAGGTGGGTGTGAGCCGGGCCGCGGTCCCGGGCGCGAGGCCGCGACGCGTCGGGCCCGAGTTCGCGAGGAAAATCAACTTGCTGTTCACCTCGCTAAATGGAGATCTCTTGGTCGAATAATTTACTATGTAATTTCAGTCCACCCCAGTTCATAATCTTGTCCTCTCAATAATTTATTGTTTTTAATAATAATGTGCATGCCAAAATCAACCTTGTGTATTTAGCGGCGGTTTCTAATATTTATGCTATTGCGCCTTCCTGAATGACATTTTTTTCCGCGCCTTTTTTGGGAACATTTTTCACGCCTTTCTTAGGAACATTTTTTTCGCTCTTTTCAAAATAACATTTTTTCGCTCCTACCTAAATATAATAATGTTTTAAATAAAAAAATATATATATTTATAACTAAATTGTACTGTATCCTAAACTTTACGATAAATAGTTTGTTTTCGTATTAGACATTGTAATAGGATGATTTTTTATTGTCAAGCTGTCCCCTCCTCTGACATTTGTCCACCTGTGTCATGTCACTCAAGTTGGAAACCGCCGATTTAGACCAATTTGTTTCATTCTTCGTATCATTGTTGTAGATTTAAGATGATTTATGTCGTAGAAACGGATCTCATTATAGAGTAAAAATGTATTTTTAGATATAAGGCTGAAAGAATCATGATATACAGACCCCTATATTTTGGTTATAGAAATTCTCACATTTGGATATTATCTAATAGATCCGCCTTTTTCGTAAGACATGTCTCCCCATGTTTATTTTCATATGTATTCATAATATTGCCGTGCTAAAGACAAATAAAATTAGTAGCGGTACTTACTGTTTTTTATATGAAAACATTGAGCGCGCGAGATATATCCGTTTCATTTACATGTATTTCTGAATACATATTTACAATTAATCATATATTTTGCATTTCTTGTACCTCGATTTCTTTAAAAACCTTTTATTTTCGTTTTCTTTTATACCCGGGAATTTATTACATGTCATTAAATCTTTGAATTATTTTCTGTTGAACAGTAATATAAAATATGCTATTAAATAATTTTACTGTTGCAAAATTTTATTTATTAATCCTTTTTTTTTCGAATCACACTGATTTTCATTTTAATATTATTTCATGTATGGTTCCTTATAAAAAATATTTGTTGAGTGTTCCGCGGCGTTTAAAGTTTAAGAACTACTTCTCTGTGCAGATTCTGTGCTTTTCCTTATCACGATTGATTAGGAATTACAAATATAAGTAAATTCTGTTAAAAAATATTCGTAGATTTGTGTAAATCATGACTATATATTTAATTAATTAGATTTGTAAGTGATTAAGAGTTCTAAATTTCCATAGTTTGCGTTTACTCATCTCTTCTTCTTTCTTCCTAACTTGGCAACCGGTTCTCTTTATTGAAAACCATTGCTGCCATTATCGAGTGAATAAAGAGTGTTCTGTCTTATAACGTTTTCAAGATCCTAACAAGACGATCGCTCCCTTGTTAGAACTTTCTAGGCAGTTTTGTGTCATCTCAGAATTCATGATCCATGTTGTTATTTCCAATTCACTTCACTTGTGCACAATAACCAAGCTTTATTGTGCATAACGCCACCTGTATTACACAATATAGGGTCAAATAACACTAATTTATGAGTAAAAAATAAAAACCACTACATGACAGTTTGAAATGCAAATACAAGCACACGATGGACATAGATAGCACTATATAGTGTTGCCAATCTTAAAAAAAATCTAGTGTTCAAATATTACTAATTATTTAAAAAATCTTTTAGTATTTAGTAATGACACCATACTGAAGAATATTTTCTATGTTATAAGTTTTTTTTACGTCTTTTTGTTGCATATACAAACAAAAATTCCGTAATATTTTGACTTTATGATAGAGAAACTGTTAAGGTTATTAGTGAAAATTAAAATCATGTACCTAAATCATTCCATATCATGTTAAGTAAAAAATTTTCTTTTGTTATATCTTTTCATGCTGTTACAAAATAAAGTAACTTAAGTTAGCAAGTTAAGTTATCGGTAAAGCTACTATATATTGTTATTTTTAGATTATTTTTGTGATTGATGTTAACTTGCTGTTTACAAAAACTATAATAAACACTTAATATCGAATTCGTTTTTTTTTTGTATTATTACCAAATTATATTAAATATCCAAATTTTTTTAACTATTGTTTTGTTATTGATGTTTTTACATCTAAAAATTGCATAAAGTCACAAGTAAGCTTGGAAAAAAATAGTTAACAATTGTATAAATTTTTGAAAAATTCATATATTTTTCCAACGAGGCTAGTGTCTCTTTCAAATGTTCAATAAATACCATATTTTTTTCAAATTTTTAATTTGATATTATAAAGAAATGGTTTTAAGTGTTATACTGTTATCAGCGGTAGTGCGCCCGCCAAGCCCGGTAAAGCTGTAAAAGCCGTAAAGGCTCCAGGGCCCTAAGGCTAACAGTATAGTCAGCACGAAAAAAAAAATGCGACCGCGCACGTGCCGTAATGGCCGCGCGGAGCCCTATTTTCTGCGTTAACTAAAAAATATTAATAATGGAGATAGAGTTCTAGTAGTCAGGGCATATATTTCCTCCTCTTTAAGGATGCTTTTTCGAAGTTTATTAAATATTAATAGTTTTTGAGTTATTAACGAAAAACTAAATGCCGTTTTTTTTCATCGTATTTTGTTAATAACACTTGCTATTTTATATGTGCTAATACAACCTCGAGATACATTTTTCTAAATGTATTTTCGAATCGAATGAGCCACCCGTTCTATTTTAGGAGCCTTATCTCGAATTAACACCATTTGGAACTTATCGACCAGACTAACTTGGTAAGCTTAAAGACATTAGTATTCAAATTTAACTAATAAAACATCGATAGGCCCTGTTCTTATTCTATTAGATTTTATATATATATATAAACATGTATGTATATATTATAATTTTATATACAGCTAACATTGATGTTTTTTTCCTTAATGCATAATATATTTGTTTGTGTATAGTTATTTGTATTCATATATTTTGTTCTACACAGTGCATGTGATTGTCTTAAAAGGCCAAGTGTATTTTCTTTTTCAATTTTTTATTATCTCTATACTCTCTGTACATATAATACATTGGTGGTCCAAATAAATAAATAAATATCTAATAATGAAGCAGTGATGGCTCAGTGGTAGCGTGTACGACTTCGCGTCGAGTAACGTGAGTTCGAATCCCTGCAACGAGCCTGAGCTTTCGGTGAAGGAAAACATCGTGAGGAAAACATAGCATGGTGGTAGGGCTTTTTCTAATGCCCGCCTGGCTAGCTACCACCCTCCAGTTAAAAACTGTCGCCAAGTACCAATAGGTGTGTTCCGGCAGCTGCACTTGAGAGCCAGTCTTCCACTAGGTTTAGCGTGTGTTGTGCTTGGGCCACATCGTCATTTAACATCAGATGAGATTGTGGCCACTACGCCAAAAACCTATAACGATAAAAAAAATCTAAATGATTTGATTGGCCGTATAAAAATAACTCATTTAAATTTACTATTGACGATTCTTTTTTATATAAAGGACACTGATCACGTTTAAAAGTGTTCTATCTGTTTGTATGTCCGAATTTAACTCAAAAACGACTTGATCTGTGAAATTTTGTACACTGGAAGCTTATGTCATTGGGCAAATGATAGTTTATTCGAATTTCAATAATATTTTGAAATTGTAGAGAATATGCGAAGAAACAATTTTTTATTCATATTTAACCGATTTTGATGAATTTTGGATGAATTGGAAAATTTGATGAATTTACACGGAAGTGTAAGTCCGACATGACAGCGGAAACCGCCGATGGATTTATATCTCTCGGTGGTCGCCGTTGTATTTGGATTGTACTGAGCTTACCATCAGGGACAGTATAGTCAACGTGTAGAGCTATCAAGCGTACTATAAAAAAAGCTATTACATAGTTAATGGGCTATAACAATTGCCAATACTTATTACTTTAAGAAATCATTAAAAAATATATTCTAATCATCAATTTACCGATTCAGAATTGGTTTATTGACAATAAGCATAAAAGATACAAAACTGAAAAAAAGAGTTCATGAATTTAATTTTACTTTAAAAAAGAAGTTACGATACTAATAATGAAAGTTACGGAATTACGATTATAATCCTTGAGTTAACTATATAAAGTTCACTTTTATTTTTATATTATCATCATACATTTCATTATCGTGTCATTGTTACAAATTATAATACGATACATAACAGCAAATTACTGAAAAGCAGAATAACTCCAACAGTTTATAACAATGATTGTTGAAAAACAACACAACAACGTAATTCATTATTTAAAAACCGCCGTTATTGCCATCTTTACCCGTAATACGTGATGACGTCACGCGCGGTCTCAAATATAATGCCGCGTTATTGTCGCAGATTTTTTTATTTCAATTAAAAAATGTGCAATATTGAATAAGTATTAATTCACGGGTATTATTTTCAACGTGTAATGTGTTTAAACAACTTTTCAAAAATTATCTACTCCCATATTTATACAAATAGTTTCAAGTATCAGTTTTGTGCTATCAGAGCCTAGTAAAAAAGGTGCTATGTATATTCTTTACGCAATATTGCTTACATCTACTTTCTACAACATAATAATAATAATATCAGCCTGTAGGTGTTCCATAGCTGGGCAAAAGCCTCTTCCTAAGGGAAGGTATAAGCTTAATCACCACGCCAACCCACGACGTATTGACGATTTCAAACGCCATTCTTGGCATTTATTTTTCCCGCATACGAGTACAGTGGTTCTACAAATACATTTCTCAAGCGTTCTGGTTTCCTCACGATCTTTTCCTTCACGTCAGCCGAATTACCAGTTTGAATTGCCTAGTAAATATACACGAATTCCGAATAATTCGTTGGTACATGCCGAGTTTCGAACATACGGACATCGAATCGACATTCCGCCTGTCTAAAGCAGAACTGACCAGACTACCACGGCTCCTCTACTTTCTAAATCTTCTTAAAATCACCCAGGTACAATAACTTACTAGACAGACGCTACACACACTGAGAGTTTAACTTGACTTCACCTGTTTATCGCTCTGTCTAGCGTAGGTCTACTCGGCGGTATCGCGCAGCGTTGCGGGCATACTCGTATGCGAATCGTTACTTGAATGACATTGACGTCTGGAAATGACCCCTGCCTATACATACACTAAAATAATATGATTATTAACTGTAATCATTATTTACCCAGTTAAAAGAAAAAATATAAACACGATCGTGTATCTTGTCGGCTCTTCTTGATAACTGAAATGTTTTCCGAAGTGTTTTAACATTCTTAAATGCCTTTTTGGGGTCTAAATTGAATAAAAAATTAAATTGTGATCGGCTCGCCATCATTCCGTCACTTCTCATAAATCCGTTGGGCTCTTTCCCTAAAAGTCATAAACTTCCCGGAATGGCTCAAGCGATAAAACAGTGATTTGACAGTCCGACAAGCGCCAGGGGCACGTGCGTCGCTTTATTGATTTCCCATAAAACTCCCTTTATAAATCATTTTATTTTACCTTTCAGCGCATGATAACGCTTAATTGTGACGTTAGCTGATTCACCGAATTTTTATTTATTAGGTAGGTACTTATGTTATATATTGGCATTTGACCGTGATACCACCTGATGATATAAGTGATAATACGACTGAAGACTATTATAAGTATAAAAAAGACAATGTGTTTCAAGCTTTCAAGAACAAATTCCCGTTCAGTACGAATGTCTTAACGATTCATTGTTATCCATAAAATGTTTGTTTTTAAGAGCACAGAACAGAACAGAAACAGAACAGTCTTAATGACACCTAACAAAATTATAAGTCATCTGCCAGATAGCTACTAGAAATTTTTATAATGCCAATGAAAGCTAAAGCTGCGTAATTGAAATTATTAAAACTATATATTTTGTATATAATTTTACAAAAACACTTTAGGCCGTTTAAATGTTAATGTTTTTACTCTAATTCAGCAGCTATTTTACTTTTTTTCTGCACTTGGTACCTATCATATAACAGAATAACTATAGAAACGCAAGTGAGTACCAAATGGACTTCAATTACCATTATTTTACTTATTAAATACCAAAAACTGTTAAATACATTGCAGTCTATACCGGATAATTGTATTAACCAATAGTTTGATAAACAATTTTGTGAGAATGTAAGCTGTCGGTAGATTATGAACGGACACTATACTTTGCAATCTAACGGTTACATTTTCATAGGTTTATAAATTGGATTGGTTGAAACTGAGCATAAACTCATAACGCAAGAGCCGAGCGAGCTAAGCGAGTGCCAGAGAGTAGAAACAAATTAGGCGTTGAACATTAACATTTTTCAAGTCCTAATATCATAATTTTACTCATTTAATAGTTTAATATTTAATCTCAAGGTATAAGTATAAGTAGTGTCCTTTCACAATATAGTCACACTTTACCTATATTATGACGAGATTGTTTACAAACTAACGGTTCATGCAATTTCCAGTGGGTGATGTATGTAAATTATAATATATTTAAAGGCTCAATCTATCTTTGTATTTTTAATTAGAAACATAATGATCAACTTCTTATTTACTATTCACAACTAAAATTAAGAGCAATTTTAACGTTAGACCGCCAATCAATTTCATCAATAAATTTAGATCTCTAAAAAATGTTATCTTTAAGATATCTTTTCTAAGAGATTTAAAAAATGGCGAGAATTTTTTAAGTCAGATCTCAAACATTTTATTTTTAAGAGCGCTAAAAAAGATATCGTGAAACCTACGCAGGCGTAAACGTTCTAAGCTTAACGTGCTCCTCTCAGACAAAGATCTATCATTTAACATCATTAATTAAAATCTAATCTACATCATAATAAAAATAATGAGAATTAAATTTTACTATTAAAGCGCTGCGGCGCTGTGAGATTGCTTCGACACAAATTGCACATGCGTGCATTGCTCGCATCAATCTTTGATTTTACGTCGTATTAGGTACCTTTAACGCGACTTATTTTGACACATACCTACTTATTAAAGAAGCATTCTTGCGATCAATACTGTAGACCCATTTTATTATTTAACCATTTAACATAATGTGGAACCTGATAGTTCATATACTGCAAATAGGTAGATAGTGAAAATAGTTTTATAGTAACAATTACAATTAAAAAGTATATTTATATTATTTCATGTAAATAATAAATTTTCAATATGTATCACATCTTTCCCGCGTTAATAATTACCTTTCAGCGATATAACACTATAAACAAACTTCAATTAAATACGAGCTTACTAGTTGATGAGATACTCCGTGGCTTTGGAAGCGATAGACAGGCACACGATTAAATAAATAGGTAGACAAATTTCATCGATTTTTTCAAACTTTTTCTATTTAAACCCGGAGAATGTACTTAAGTTGATACTTAGAATAAAGAGTATCAGGATAGTAAAACTATTTTATTTCAGACTAACTGTGCTCGCGACTCAGCTCGCGTGGACTACAGTATTATTGTTTATGAAGTAATCGTGTTTTTTTATAAGGACCATATATCTAGAGGAACTCCTTAAATTTTATATATGGTCCATATAAAAAAACAGTAGTTTTGCGTGATGTGCGCACAACGGTAAACCTCAATCATTTTATTTATATAGAGAGATTAGATTAATAACAACTAATAATTATAGTATAAAAAATAAAACAGGGATAATGTAGTCTACGTAATTTGAAGAGGTCACTGCCGATTATAGTTCAACCTACCAACTTTAAAATGGATCGTAGTCCAGAGCCCAGATAGTAACAGTACCGTGTATAAATATGGTGTTAATCCTGAGGACTGAATTGCTACGCGTCACGTGCCAGACGCCAGTGCGTGTTGCCAACCACATCCTTCAGGCCGTAACACTACAGCGGGAGCACTGCCGCGGCCGTACTGCACTTGCATATAGTAAAATAGTAAAATATGGCGGTGTGTAAATAAAATATGGCGGTGGTATTTCCGCTTCTACACTGAAACTTACCAAGTTCTACCACTATCAAGCCTAGAAACATTTTTTTCATTTTTGGAAAGCTTTACTTACATTCAACAAACAACTCTCAGTGAGACATATACGAATATATTTTCATTACAACAGCCTAAGACTAAAATTTAACAAATACATACAATTAATAAAGAGCGTTAGACAGTAATGCCCGGCATAGATTATATATATTTTAATATTCTAAAACGATTCTACGTCTTCCATAGCACTATGCACAGTCAGACGTAGATACTGGTTACCCTGTTTAAAACCGCACAAGGATCACATTTCTGTAGCGTGCACACGCTTTGTGTATCTTCTGGGATACTCAAGATTCTTTGGTGTACCACAGAATAATGCTTCTAGATGTGGTAAGAAAAAAACTTAGAATATCGAAATTCTCTATGGATCTCTCAGTTAATTAGTCGTTTTTCGTCGAGTTATTAGTGTAAAAGTCTAAAGAAACACGTTTTTCAATATTATTAATATAAGTAAAATTAGCTGCAATGAACTAAATTTTGCAGAACTCGTAAAAAGGTAAGGTAAGATAAAAGTACATATAATACACTTACAATGAAATGTAAGAAATTTAAAATACCATCACGAACATCCAGTTATACTAAGATAAGATTCGTACTGCACTGGACTATAATCACCATACCATTTATAACGAAGAACACAGGCATTGTAGTATAGATTAGCCTTTGACAAAAATCTCACATGATGATAAGTGATGATATGACCGATGATGGTAAGCTATGGCCTAAGCTTAGTAACAGGGCTGGTCGTCAAGTACAGCTGAAGGAATAGCATTGGCTCTAAGGACTAAGGAGCGGAGACAATAGATGGTCAGGTTCTCAAGATGAAGTTATTAACTATGTAACTACTATAGATGAAAGGTTGTTTCTGAGCGATGGACGTCGTTTTCAAACACCCTCAAGAATTGTGCAGCCATTTTACCAAGCTAAGATAAAAATAACAGATATAAAATATATACATCCTAAATGTCTCATATAACAAGAGATTTTTTTAATTTATCACAGTCAAGACTACTTGAATGTATAAAATAGATAGTCCAGGCGTACCGAAATGATTGCCGAATCCTATCATTTCCTCTACCATACATTTACTATAAACTGTTTGGACTTATAGCAAACAATTAGGCGCGTTCGATTGTAATTGACGCGCGCATTTCATAGTAAATATATAGTAAGAGAATTACGACCCGTTCACACATAAATCGTTATTAATGAACGAACGATTGAAGAGCTTGTGAATACGGGCATAGGAGGTTATGTAGCCACTGATTAAAATATAAACGAATCATATCCAATCAGCGCCAGGAAAAAATAACGATTCGTCGATGTGTGAATGAGCCCTTAGGCAGTGTATCCACCAGAGATTGTGAAACGGTGTGATGTTTGACAAAGTTGTGCGAGGTGCTTTCGTTAACTGTTAGTAGCTCTATTACCCTACACCGTTTTGGACACATCTCTCGTTTTTTTTTGTTGTAGGAAAAATAAGTAATCCTATTGGTGCATTATTCCTCCAGCACCGCCTAGCTACCTCGCACAGCTCTGGTGGGAACGCAGTCTTACTGTGTTTCACCACACCTCCTTTGGGCGCGCTTGATGGACGCTGATCTTTATATTTAATTAATTAAATTACTTTTCCATATAGATCATATTATAAATAGTACTTGCTTTATTGCTTCTTAGCAACGTCTGTTGAATAAGTAGGTACCTTGAAGAATAATCGTTTCACGAAAACAAGTCATGTCACAAAGTAGATGGACACATTCATGCACGGACACCGCATCGATCGACGTGAATTCAAAACCCTACAATGTGCCCGAGCTTTCGATGTAGGAAAACATCGTGATGAGATCATAGCATGGTGGTAAGGCATTTTCTTATGCCCGCCTGCTTAGCTATCGCCCTCAAATTGAAAATCTGTTGTCAAGGTCACTAAATATCTTAGGCCACTTAACATCAGGTAAGATTGGGGCCATAACACTAAACGTATAAAGATTGAAAACAAAACTTCTTTTTTATACAGTTAGTGTTTTAATTCTGCCTTTTTTAATAAACTTCTGCAATCTGGCTATTAGGAATGTATTTGGATCCCACTATAACCAGACCTAAGATGAGCACATACCTAATCCATAGATGCAATCAAACAATGTCTAACAATAAAATGATCAAGGTTACAGCAAAGTCAACAAAATACGACTTCCAAATGAAGCGATATCTAATATACACGTCTCTAGGATCTATACAACAAATATTACACAAAGCTTTTTTATTCTCACTCGACTGCTCAAATATTTGCTCTATGTCTGTGGCAGTGAGGGCTCCCTCCGCAGTCCGCTTCCATTCCGATTCCACTGATTCCAGTCTGCCTTTGTTTACCGTGACGTGCGGCCGTTGCTCCTTGCCTCCCGCCGACGCGCACGCGTGTACAATTTAAAAATAAAACTTACTTCATCCTGTGCTCCATTACGAATGTTGTTTATAACATAAAAACACATTGGTGACATTTTAACGACTCCATCTAATAAAATATTTAGTAATAAATCATGCAAAAGTTACATAATAAATGATTTATTTTGTTTAAATATTGCACCGATCTAACCAGTATCGCGTGTTAAATTATTACTTGAAATTAAAAAATAATTATTATAAAGCCAGATTTAAAAATCGTCTTCGTAACTTCTTTGCATGGCGTGTAATTGATAGATTATAAAAAAAGCAAACAAAACATGGATTGGCGCGAAAAACTTTTCGGCAAGGTGCTCGTGAAGTGCGAATCAGGTGATGAAAATGGCAAGTTTGAGAATGTTCCAACGCTAGAAGCGTTGTCGGATTGCGTGGAGGACGGCGACGGTGTCGTCTGCGGGATTTATTTCTCATTTGCGAACATAAGCGACAGTAGTGACGATTTCGGTGTGCGCTTAGAGGATGTTTACAGAAAGGTACATCCGCGTTTGAAGGTGGTGCAAGTTGTTTTGTGGGCGCACGTCGGCACACCCGAGGGTCCGGTGGAAAGGGAAGCCGGCTTTAGGAAGAGTTTAACAAGTAAACCGTGGTATGCTGTGCCGTTTCACGACGTTGATACAAAAGTGAGTATTATTTTTATTGCATCTTAAGACTATGAAAAGGGAATGACTCAAGATTAACTACCGGGGTCTATCGATAGGGGTTTGGTGAAAGATTCTCTACTTTAGCGTTTTAGTTACAGAAGCTTACTCTAGATTTTTTGAAGTTACGCTTTAGTAGAGGTTAAAATTGAGAGCTGCGCGCGCATCATGTGACGGAAGTGAACCATGAAGTTACCTATCAATGACAATAATGTGAATTCTTTGTACTGACTTTTATTTTTTGTAACAGTGTTAAAATAATTGAACGTTGCATAAATAATCATTATATTTGAAATAATAATTATATCAGCCTTTAAGTTTCCCACTGCTGGGCAAAGGCCTCTTCCCAAGGGATAGTACAGGCTTATTCAGTTTACCAGCCCGCAATAACAAACACCGTGATATCAACACTTATTTATTTTTCCCACATACAGCGGTACTACAAGAACATTTCTCAAGCGTTCATGTTTCCTCACGATGTTGTCCTTCACCATCAGCTGATAGTGCTACCAATTTGAATTAGTGAAAACGCGAATTTCGAAAAATTCGTTGTTACATGCCGGGATTAGAACATACGGACATCGAATCGATATTCCTCCGGTATAAACCACTCGACTAAGCATGAATTAACATAAAATAATCATTATTTTAAACAAATTAAAATAATATTTTAATACATATGCACAAATATAATATATACATATATTTAATACTATCTGTGCCCGCGGTTCCGCTTGCGTGGACTACACAATGCCGTCGGTAGAGCGCACGCGCGAATCGTGCTGCCCCGCTCAAAAGAAAAAATGTTTATTGTGGGTGATCCTTAGAAGATAGATAAATGCTATTCCATATTTTTTGTATATATTTTTAAGATCTACAATTATGTAGTACATTAATTTGATGTATTTCTTATAGTTTACTCAGCGTAAGCCATTTAAGCGCTCAAAATGCATCTTTTTACCGAATTGAATCACCATTATTGTCGCTGCTTATTTCGCATGTTACTTTATCTTACCAAATATATTTTATAACCTGGCCAGATAACCCAACATGAATTAAAAAAAAAAAACATGTAAATCGGATAAGTGGTTTTCGCGTGAAAAGAACATAAACGGACAGACAGACAGAGAGACGTTACGTTTTATAATATGTATAGAAGATATATATAGTAAATTGCATAATTATGCAAAACAAATTACAAATATATACAACCAATTACAGTTGGAGTTGAACGTTGAGATTCGATAACGAGTCATAAATTTAAACAAACTCGCGACCCACGCATTTTATTTCACCCTTCCAATAAAGTCCCTATATCAGCTATTGTGGCCAATTATTTTGCATCGTTCTCATGACAATGTAGTTTTTTAGACGCCGCGCCAGTATACTGGCAATACCTGATAATAATTTTATAGCACAGACTATTGTACCCAACCATTCAAGAATAGTTATTAAATATTTTTAACAAGGCGAGAATTGTGTATTCGCCATTGTCAATTTATGTTCCTATGATTGTTTCGAAATTATTCAAAAATTAGTATTTATTCCTTATTGTTTGTCTGAACTATTGTGCATAATGCAAGTATATTCAAAGTAATCCAGTTTAGTTTCAATAAAGTAAGCATCATTAATAAAACTTTCTAGGTAGAGCTTAAGTCATCTTGAAATACCCTTTCAGAACAATAGGTAAACGGAGAACTTTTCAGAAAGTGTTAATTATTACTCAGTATGGATTTAAGCGAAAAAAAATTAAACGGCTCATATCAACCTCCCCTCTACTAAAAAACAGACAACAACTGGGCATGCAGTGACCAAGAAAAAGCTGATATGTTTTCAGAACATCTGATCAATGTTTTCCAGCCCCAACCTTATGAAGGTTAATTTGGACACGAGGCAAAAATCATGGAATTCTTAAACTCCCCAAATCAGGATGAAACCACACTCAAAACATTCACAAAAAAAGAGTCCAAATAAGTAATACAAAAGGCTCACCCTAAGAAATCACCAGGTTATGCAAAAGTGCACCAAACGCAAATAACTAGGGTTGCAAATGAGGAAACTCTTTTCGCTTATTGGCTGCCGGTTACAACTGTCACTGACCAGTAAACTCCTTGTGTACAACGCTATACTAAAACCTGTCTGGACTTATGGGATCCACTTCATAAGAAGGGTAGCCTCTCATTCCAATGTTGAAATTGTGCAAAGATTTCAAAATAAAATGCTCACGATGATAACAAAGGCCCTTGGTGCGTTACAAATGAACAACTGCGTCATGACCTACAAATGAAAACAGTTCATTAGAAAATTCTGCAACAGATAAAAGTCTACAAGAAAAGGATAATAAATACAATTGCTATTAAACACTTTATTGTAATTAACGGGGGTTATTTTACAGACGTTTGCTAGATACCAATAAATATATCCCGTAGCGGAACTATAGATAAAGTAAAATGCTTACCACTACTGGTAATATAAATTAAAATAACTCATTAACCGTTTATAAAATCATAAGGATAAAAAATATTTCATTTTAATTAAATTCCATTTCACAAAAAGCCTGTTTTATAACTCACGACGAAACGTAACTCTCAAGAAATTTCCACCTAGGGCTCATTCCAAGCCCCAGCTACGAGTCCCCTCTATAATTACTGAGTGGTTATAACAAAAGTTAGAAACAGAAGGTGCAAACGTCATACACAAGTGCCTTATTATTCCGTAATCGTCGTTTCATAGCTTCACTCCAACTACACTACGTCAACGAAAAAGATATGATCTGATGAAGATGATGATATGATCGTTGCGCTTGTAAATTACGCCATTTTATTTAACTTGGCAATAGAGTTCTATTTTTTAAACTTATAATAGTATTGTAAAGTATCTATAACGTAAAACAATTTTTTAAGTCTTCTAAAAATTTTGATTTTTGAAGTTATAGTTCTTTTTCGCGTTTAGTAAAGGGTTATTAAATTGAGAGCTGCGCGCGCATCACGTGACGGAAGTGCAACATGATGAAGTCAACTATCAATGATAATAATTTAAAATCATTTTACTGAATTTTTGTATAAAAATAATTTATTGGTGTATATGTAAATAAACATTATTTTAATTTAAGAAACAAGTCAATACAACGAATTCACACTATTATCATGAATATTAATCTATCTTAATTCATAATGTTGTTATCACGGGGAATAACATTTTTTGAGTTATTGTAGTTTTTTTTAAATAGCAGATATCCCAGGCTTAGTACAACAACCATGTAACTTGGTTGATTAATAACTCTGAATTCTATTGCCTGTGCCGCGGGGCTCCGTCAATAGCCATGTATCACCCTAAATTACTTTCCGCACCACCCTTCAGCCAAAGGGGGCTTTTTACATTCTGCTTAATATAGAGTACAGCGCACAGGTGTCAAGCATTGCATGCATAAAGTGTAGCGTTTGTAAAATTATTAAAAACAGAACAAAGTAATTTGATTTATGTTTCAATATTTGCAATGCTTCTGAATATTTTAGTTGAACAGAAGCTTTTGAGTCAATAGAAGCTGCTTGTGAGTGTATCGTGGATCTGTGATGGTATTGTTCATTACAGCTTCTTAAGACCTGGCACAATAAAAACAGTAGTGTACTGTGAAAATGCTGGCTCAGAGGTAGCGTGTATGAACGTTGCGTCGATTGACGTGAGTTTGAATCTCTGCAATGAGCCTGAGCTATCGGTGAAGGTAAACATCGTGAGGAAACCATAGCATGGTGGTAAGACTTTTTCTAAAAGCCCGCCTAGCTAGCTACCACCCTCAAGTTGAAAAGTTGTCGCCAAGTACCAATACGTGTATTCCGGCAGGTGTTTGAGAGCTAGGCTTCCCACTAGACTTAGCGTGTTACCTAATAACTACATATGATGATGGATAAGTGTTATAAAAACCGGCTTCATTACCAACACGTCATATTAAATAAGATTTTAATATAAGTTCGAGAATCGTGTCGATGTGTTTATGGGACCCGTAGTAATGACTTAGTATTCGTATTATTGACTTTACTATTGACCCTTACGATAGACTGGGAGCGATAGCAACGGGTGTGATCTGTAATGGTACGCACCTTCAAGCAGGCAACAATCGGCTTGAAGACATTTCCGCCCGAGCTATCGGATCGTGAAGACCTCAGTTAATAGGTCAATAAACTCTGTTTCTGAGTGGCGTCTCGCTGTCAAATAACTGAGATTCGTAAATCGTTCTATTCCCGTCCATCACGACTACGCTCGTCCACACACCCGATAAGGCAGTGAAAAACGCCTTTAAAGAATTCATCGATTCATAACAACAGGGTGTTATAGCAGAGGCTGTTAAGTAGTTACGGCTCCCTGCGCTCCGACGTTACCGAACGAAGAAGGTGTTGGAGGGGGCATTAGGCATTACGCCGTGGGACGTGCGTGCGTCACTACTATCTCTAAGAATTCCATAATTTTGTATTTTAAAGTAATTAAAACCTATCAAGAAGCACAAATCGTCTCATTCTAATCTTCATTGAAAGACCGGCGTAAACATTGGTGACCCCGACGTGATATTGGAGAAAGAAAACAGATTAATAATCAACGTTTCTACGTTCAAATCTACGGACAACGGACTCGTACTCTAGGAATTCGCCAGCCAGCAGCTGCAGCCACTATTTCCGAGGGAAGTGCGTTTATTCATATATATATATATATCAATCCTTTCTATTTAATTTGCATAAATATCGTTGATAACTCCGTATTACGAACCTATTAAAATTCATAAAAGAAATACCTACAAGTAAAAATATCAAAAAAAAGTGTACAAATTACGTTTTTATTTGCCTAATAAAGGTAATATATCATTAGATTAAACAATTAAAACTAGCAATAATCATTTGCCAAGAAAATATTTAGTAATATCACTGTAATTCTATACGCAAATATAATATTCAACACACAGTGTCTAACAGTGTTGAATTGTTCATCTTACATAAGAATATTTACTATTTGTTAATGTTCCATTTTTCTTAGGATATATTTAAACATATTTTAAAGCATATTTGCCGACTATTTCAGACGTTCTCCGAAAGTGTGCTCGTGAGATTTAAGTAAAATCTTAGAGAGTTGACCCGCCGCGTATTTCAACAAGCAACCGTGCCTCTCCGAGTGTCGCGCTGTGCATCGACATCGGCCGCAGAACCGGTTCTTTATCTATTAGCGACGCTTTGCTGGAGTAAAACGTAACGTATTCATTGTTTGATTTACCACTAAATTAATATTCTAAAATTGCTGATTGTGATACGTTATTTTCGCCGGCAATATGAGTGACTTAAAGGAACTTATTAAGCAAAGAGGGAACATCAGGGCAAGAATAACTTTATTTGAAAAACATTTAGCGCCATTTTTAGATATTAAAGAAACTAGTACTGTAAAAATAAATGAACTTAGTATCAGGTTAAGTAAAATACGGGATCTTGCATGTAGCTTTGAAGACGTTCAATCACAAATTGAAATGTTGGATGAAGATACAACTAAACAAATGCAAGAACGCGAAACAACAGAAAATATCTGTGTTAATTTAATCGCCCAGGCTCAATCCTTATTAGAGTTTTTTCAAAACACTAGTAAGGTATCTAACACAAGTTTTAAAAGCCCGTGCAACTTAAAGTTACCAGCCTTAAAGATCCCACCTTTTAGTGGAGAGTCAAATAAGTGGCTTTCCTTTAGAGACATATATATCTCCCTGATTCATGATAATGACAACATAGACGACATAGGTAAATTTCATTACCTCAAGTCGTACTTGGAAGGTGCGGCTTCCTCTGTAATTAATTCAGTAAAAATGTCGTCGGATAACTACAAAATCGCATGGAATTTATTATGCGAGCGATATAATAATAAACGGTTGTTAATTAATGAACATATTAAGTGTTTATTTGCTATCGAACCGCTGCACAAGGTGACAGATTTCGGTATTCGGGAGTTAATAGATACTTTATCAAAAAATCTAAGTGCTCTAAATTCTTTAGGTGAACCTACTGACAAATGGGACACAATCATTATTTATATGGCCTCGACGAAGTTAGATACTGTTACTGCAGGAAAATGGGAGGAATATAGAAGTGATAAAGACACAACTACTTTGGAAGATTTTTATTCATTCCTTCGACAGCGCGCTTCAGTTCTAGAAACCATGAACGCTAGTAGGTCTTCAAAGCATTTCGATAAACGACATAGTTTACCCAAAATTAGATCATTTGTTTCATCTATGGAGTTATCTCTTGACAAGCGTTGTGCAATCTGCAAACAAGAGCACAAGGTTTATGAGTGCCCTAAGTTTAAATCTTTATCTATTAATGATAGAATTACTAAGGTTTCGCAATTGAAACTCTGCAGTATCTGTTTTCGTAGCGGCCACCAGGCATATCAATGTAGGATGAGTGGATGCCGGATTTGCCGGCGAAAACACAATACATTATTACACAGACAATCAAATACACACATATCACAACAACAAGGTATTATTGAACAGCCTCCACTAAATACTAACGAAAATAATAATATAAATGAAAACTTACCCATTTCTGTTGTCGACTTCACAGCATCTAATCCCTCTACTTCGGTATCAATGTCTGCTGTCTCCACCAATCAAGTCCTGCTTTCTACGGCGTTGGTCAAGGTGACAAACAATGACAAATCATTTATTCTAAGGGCCTTACTAGACTGTGGCAGTCAGACATCTTTTATTAGCGAGAATGCTCATAGGAAAATCGGTTCTTGTAAAAGAAAAGATCAATATCAATGTATATCTGGCTTAGGCAATATTGTCTTAAATGTGACACAATACTGTAACATACGTATACATTCACTACACAATTATTTAAATATAGCTCTAAAATGCTTCATTCTACCTAAAATTACTGATACTTTACCTCATGCTACAGTGCGCGTCCAAGATTTATGCATTCCCAATCATATTCAACTCGCAGACCCACAGTTTTATGAACCCGCTGAAATTGATTTATTATTAGGTGCTGATATATTTTGGGAACTTATTGGTGTAAATAAAATAATTTTAGGACCGCAAAAGCCAATCTTGCAAGAAACACAATTAGGTTGGGTAGTAGCTGGTTCCACGGGGGGAAGTTATTGCAGCAGTCATAATCCAAAATTACAATGTAATTTCTCACAAGAGATCAAAGCACAATTAGCTAAGTTTTGGGAACTTGAAGAAATTCCTTCAACTATTAAAAACGATAAAAATAATTATTGCGAGAAATTATTCAATGAAACCACTCATAGAGTAGATGATGGTAGATTTTGTGTTCAAATTCCACTTAAGGACTCAATAGAAGTTCTAGGTGATTCATACAACATTGCTGAAAAAAGGTTACTACAACTTGAAAGGAAGTTAAAATCCAACCCTACACTTCAACAAGAATATCGTGATTTTATTAATGAATATGAGCGTTTAGGACACATGACGGAAATACCTCGGCCTGTATTCGGGTGTTTCCTTCCACATCATGCTGTCATACGAGAAACTAGTGAAACTACAAAGCTTCGTGTTGTCTTTGACGCCTCTGTAAAGACTTCAACTGGAATATCGTTAAACGATATACAACACATCGGTCCAGTAGTGCAGGACGACTTATTTTCAATCTTGTTGAGATACAGACAGCATAAATTTGTAGCATCAGCTGATGTGAATAAAATGTATCGCCAGATACTGGTTGAACCTAATCAGCGATTGTTGCAATTAATTTTATGGCGTGACGAACCATCGCAACCAATTAAAATATTTCAGCTAAATACAGTGACCTACGGGATGGCATCAGCGCCATTTCTAAGTACAAGGTGTCTACTACAGTTATCGAAAGAGTGCAATGATCCAGCAGTATCGCAATTAATCAAAGAAGACTTCTATGTTGACGACTTTTTATCAGGAGCTCGAACTGAAGAGGAATTAGGTAGAATAATAAATTTAGTCACTGAAAATCTTGATAGAGCTCGTCTACCTTTAAGAAAATGGCGAACGAATATTCCAACTGTCTTTCAAAACAACTCCAATATTTCTTTACCCAAAAGTGTAGATTTATGTTCTCAATCTAGCATCTTGGGTCTAAAGTGGGACCCTTCTAAAGATATCCTACTATTTCCAGTTGACATTCAATTTAATCAAAATATAACTAAACGGACAATTTTGTCCACTTCGGCTAAATTATTCGATCCATTGGGTTTGCTTAGCCTATGTACCATCATACCAAAAATAATTTTACAAAAATTATGGTTATCCAAGTTGGGTTGGGATGATTCGGTAGATCCTGAATGGAAAAGGGAATGGCAAAACTTTATAACAAATTTAAATGTTTTATCACAAATCGAAATACCTAGATGTGTAATCACTAGCGATCCAGTAGTCATTGAATTACATTCATTCTCAGATGCTTCCACAGCAGCATATGCTGCAGCTGTTTATCTCCGATCGATTGATAGTTTAGGTCGTATTTTGGTTCAGATAGTCTGTGCCAAAACTAAGGTCGCTCCTGTAAAACCTACAACAATACCGCGGCTGGAGCTATGTGGTGCTTTGTTATCAGCACGACTAACCGCAAAGGTATTGAAGGCTTTGCGTTGCAAGATTAACAAGGTTTTTTACTGGACTGACTCAACTGTTGTTTTAAGTTGGTTGTCATCGCAAGCTACTGATTTAAAACCTTTTGTATCAAATCGAGTTGTTGAAATACAAGATCTGACGGCCATGGGCACTTGGAATCACGTTCCAGGAGATAAAAACCCAGCGGATCTAGCATCTCGAGGTTTAAATCCTAAATCTGTGATGTTGGCTACGCTATGGTGGAATGGACCACCTTTCCTACTCGAGGAACCAAGCAACTGGCCTAAAAATGTAGTCTTACAAAATATCTCCAAATTACCTGAAAGTAAAACTTATCCTAAAAAATTAACTACACTACAAACTACTTCTACTTTAACTACAACTACGCTACAATCTACAAGCAGTAACTTTGAAATTGTGAAATTTGGAAGATATTCAAAATTCACAATCTTACAAAGATCTGTGGCCTACGTTTTACGTTTCATTTATAATCTACGACATAAGTACTCTAAATTAATAGGTCCATTATCTACTAGTGAATTGAATTCTTCTTTAATCGTGTTAATAAAACAACATCAATTTGAATGTTTTTCGCGAGAAATTAAAAAACTTAAAACTAAGCAATCCTTACCATCGAAGTGCCATATTTTATCTCTCAGTCCATTTGTCGATGAAGATGATATCCTTCGCGTCGGTGGACGAATTCAAAATTCTGACGCCGACTACAAGAAAATACATCCAATATTACTAGATACGTCTCATAATTTCACTAAGTTATTATTTACACATCATCACAAAAAACTATTACATTGTGGACCTCATCTTCTGCTTAGCGATTTGAGGAATACCTTTTGGCCGTTAAGAGGACGAATACTAGCTAGAAGTACTGTAAACAATTGCAAATTATGTAAAATTATGAAAGCAAAATGTATAAATCCTTTAATGGGAAACTTACCTGCTTCCAGAGTCGTTCCAGGTTCCCCTTTTGAAGTCAGTGGTGTCGACTTCGCCGGGCCATATTATATCACCGATCGTAAGGGTCGCGGTTGTAAAATTACGAAATGCTATATGTGTTTGTTTGTTTGCTTTGCAACTAAGGCATTACATTTAGAGGTAGCCAGCGACCTCACGTCTGAAGTATTTATGCTTTGTTTAAGGCGTTTCATATCTCGAAGAGGAAAACCCCTCCAGATATATTGCGATAACGGCACTAATTTTGTTGGTGCGAATAACGATATCACAAATTTTCTAAAATCAAACAGTGACTATTTAACCGGGTTTGCTGCCGATGAAGGTATTAAGTTTAAATTCTCACCAGCCTACTCTCCCCACTTTGGTGGGCTTTGGGAGGCAGGCGTTAAGTCTGCGAAGTATCATATTACTAGGATTCTAGGCGACAAACATCTTACATTTGAAGAGTTATCAACTTTATTTTCACAAATTGAAGCCATCCTCAATTCCAGACCATTAACTCCTCTCTCTTCAGACCCTAATGACCTGAATCCCTTAACTCCGGCGCATTTCCTGATCGGTAGACCGCTTACGTCCCTGCCTTCACAGAACTTGCTCGATGTAAACCCGAACAGACTAGATAGATACCAATATCTCGAAAGGCTGCGGCAACATTTTTGGCAACGCTGGAAGAATGAATACCTGAGCGAGTTGCAGCAGAAGACTAAATGGCAAATTTCTCAAAGGGGACTACAGGAGGGCGATTTAGTAATAATCAGAGAAGCTAACGTGCCACCTCTTAAATGGCGTATGGCACGCATCCACAAATTATTCCCGGGACCAGACGGAATTACCAGAGTTGCTGATTTATACACAACTAAAGGAATCATCCGCAGAGCTGTCAATAACCTCTGCCCTCTGATTGACTTGGTTTCCTCAGCATCACCTCGAAAGCCTGAAGATTTCGAGGGGGGGGAAGATGTTAAGTAGTTACGGCTCCCTGCGCTCCGACGTTACCGAACGAAGAAGGTGTTGGAGGGGGCATTAGGCATTACGCCGTGGGACGTGCGTGCGTCACTACTATCTCTAAGAATTCCATAATTTTGTATTTTAAAGTAATTAAAACCTATCAAGAAGCACAAATCGTCTCATTCTAATCTTCATTGAAAGACCGGCGTAAACAGAGGCATTAATGATTTTCCATTAAAATAGCAATAATCTATACTAATATAATAAAGCAGAAGAGTTTTTTGTTTGATTGTTTGTTTAAACACGCTCTGGAACTACCAGTCGGATTCCAAAAAATATTTTTGTATGTGATAGCCTTCATGAGGAATATAGGCTATCTAGCATTAGCCTTTTACATCTCTCAATTAGCCTTAATTATTGTTTTTTGTTAAGTAAGTCTGAATAAACAGCGTTAATGAACTGCTTTATCCGCGTGCGCTGGCGTAATGGTTAGTGATATGTGAATACAATATTCTACAAAAAAAATCTCCTTAGTTCATTTAAAAAAGACCGCGATTCCTGATGCCTAATTCTTGTACATAAGCCACAATAAGGAAATTTTGTGTTTCTTTATTGAAAATTAAAAAGTAAATTATGAGCATTATAATTAGGCATGGCACATTAATTATTACGGACGAAATTTACTTCATCATCAAGATAATTTTGTGAAGATAAACTTTGCACTTTATAGCATTTTATTTGGAGACATAGTTTGGGAGATAATGGAAACTTAAAATAATTAAACACTCGGTTCGGGTCATGACTATAGGTATAGTGGCGCGAATGAGCCATGTGACGCATAACCCTGGCCGCTCGATAAAAATATTGTCTCACTGAAGTATTATAAATCATCAATCAGCAATTACTTTTAAATCATACGCGGGTGAAACCGCTGGGCACAGCTAGTAACAAATAATTTTCATTAAAAAATATGTTTGATTTTTTACTATATGTATAAAACAGGCATTTCATAGTTAAGGAAGTAATAATTCAAATGGACACACTATTATTTTTGTAACAGCATAATTATAATGTGTTCACTCTTTTAAATAGCTTTCGATTACTTAAACCATTTAATGTTTCACTTATCATCTTGCTTGCTTTGAGATTTAACATTGGTAAAATAAAACATACAGAACACACGTAAATACGGAGATTATATTATTAGTATAATCAACGCTGGTGATAAAGGCATCCCCTTGTTTCAAAATGGCTCGGTTTAGTCCACCGTGATACTCCGCGAATCATTGACCAAAGAGATAAGGCTACGGTCCCCCGTTTTGCTATCCGAACTAAGCTCCTATCTCACCCTCTCTGATATAATCTCACAGAACATGGATAAGCTGTCTAATTATCGGTACAGCTGAGCTGTGTTCCTTAACAATCTACAGTGTTTCAATTTTTTATTTGCTACCTTACTCTTGACGCGTTCGAGATCTGAAATGAATCGAATAAAATTCGATTTGATGCAATTTGGCGCTCTTGAAATCAAACCTATCGAATCGGAACTAATTTCGATCAATTTTTTCGTTAGGATCGAAAAATGCGTACTCTTGACATTACCTGAGAGCTATGAATCGAGTTGCTAAATCAAAAATAAACGTCAAAATACACAATAACAAAACTCAATCTTGATTTTCCATTCGGTTTGAATCAACAGTACGCTTGTAGGATCGATTTCGAATCAAAAGTGAATCAAAGTCAAATTCGAATCTGTTTCAAAAGTAACCCCCTTGCTGTCCATATCTATGGTGTCCATAAAGTAGGCAATCTCTTTGATTCATGAATGTTATTTGTAAAAACTGCTTGAAGAAATTTAGAAAATAAAAAGCTATGTATTAAGAAATTTTAATCTTTATTATATTAAACTTCATACCTTTATGAATAATATCTATTTTAGGAAATAGTATTTCTATGAATCACACAGATACAAGCGATTTTTTAATAGCAATCCATATTTTGGTGCGAGTAAAACATGTTTAGTTCTAAGTTTGTCCATGTATACACAAACCCAACAAAGACATAAATGTGAAAAAGGGGCCAAGTTCTATAAAAACGACGTTCGGGGTAGTCGTTGTCAGCAATAAAAGAGCTAAGATTTAACGGGTGCCAATTTCCATAGAAGTTCCTTTAATTATACCTGTAGGAATATAAGTTCTTTAATTCAGTTACAAAAGAATGTTACTTTCTTTGATATTGGATTTCTAACTTTTTTAATTGTCGTAGCGATCATTCTATGATCGATTTGATTATGATCATATATTATTTCTCAGAGTTTTTTTTTCATGTCAACACAATATCTCCGTTAATTATTTATCAAATTTAACGGTTCAACACCATTTTAAAGCTTATATTCCCTGCTATAGACAAACAGCTTAAATTAATATTTTTGTTAAGTAAAATTATTAAAAAATTGTTATGTGGTTTTATGAAACCACGGTGCAAGTTTAAAAATAATAATAATGACTTCATCTTCGCCTCGAGTCTCACAGTTCCCTACTCTACGCTTCGCCTCGAGTCTTACTGTTCCCTACTCTACGGCCAGCTGTAATGCGACATGCAATAAATGAACGAAATTTTTTGGGGCGATAGAATAAAAGTTTCACTTTAAAAACTTTTGCATTAAGAATGCCATCTGTTGATGCTAATGAAAATATATGCAGGGCGCCGCGCACGACAGCAGTTAGTTATAATATTGTTTACATTCTATAATAAGCAAAATATGCACACGGGTCAGCTAGTTTTTCATATTGTTGGTAGGGTGTATTCTAGAATTTGCATACTTAGATAAGCATTCTAAAGATGAGAATTCTAATCCGGGAATTTCGTTTTGCAACTGACTCTCAATTCCCGTTTTAGGCTTAGCTTACCCCCGACCACATTGTTTTTGACCAAAATTGACTCTTTTTATTAAACAGAAATGTACGTGATATAAAATACACTTCGAACTTCGCAGCCATTCAATCGTCTGAATGTACGCGCGTCTGCATTGATTCCAGTCCAGACAATAGCGCGCGGAACAATATCCGTATGTCTACACAGCACAATAGCGTGTTCGTAAACATTGCGCGGATATTTTGACTTCGTGCTATCATGACACACCCTGCTGTTATAGGTTGCCAGTGTTTATCTTTTTTTAATACGTTAAAAGTTTATTTTATTACCTTAAAATAAAATCTCACCTGAAGACCCCACTATAAGTTTTGGTAGTAATCGAATACGATCATACGTTTCAATATATTTTAAATAGGTATGTAACGATACCAATACCGGCCATAATGTACCAAAAATTATCTGAACTTGCTAATATAAAAACGATATTTAGCGAGTTCTGCTGTCTCTATGCTGTTCCAAAATACGTAATTAGGGTTTCGTATTAAATAGTTAAAAACTAAAGATTCATAAGTTACCTACCAAAAACAAACCTGCGTAGGTTTTAAGAAAAATGAAACTGCAGTTTCTCCGTAATGATGAATGCAAAGGGTTCTCTTCACACAAAGATGTGTTTAGACGTAACGTTGGTTGAAAGGTTTGTGCTTGTGTGCGAGGTTTGAAGTCGAGAGGGCTCCGGCAGAGGGCGCTTGAGAAAGCAGCGAGACGTCTCCTCGCCCCACTACTAGTGTTGCGAGTAAATGACACTTGTACTGAAACGTTGGATACCTATATATAGGTATATCTACTTCCACGATACGACTTGTATCCACGATATATTATGTCAATTTATTACCAAAAGTATAAATTTGACAAGGTTAAGCCTTGAGGTAGAGTCCAAAAGTAAATTAGACTGGGAGCCCAAATATGATGTCCCGCTCAAATAACAATTATAATTAGTAAATTGCAATCTTTTTTTCCTTCCTTCGACGATCAATGTCCTTCGATTTGCTGTCAGAATTCAAAAGTAATCTATACCATAGAATACTAACTATTATAAAGCTCCAGGGATTGTTTGTGTTTTGTTTGTTTAAACGCGCTAATCTCTGGAAATACCAGTCAGAATTCAAAAATTCTTATTGAATGTTATAGGTAATTTTTTTGAGGAAGTTAGGAACCAAGAACTTCAAGCAATCTAGAAAGTCGTAGATAAGTACGTAAGTCGAGAAGTAACAACAAATATAGACTACACGAGTGCGTCGTCGACGCGGGCGCGCTGGAGTGTTGGTCGAACTAATTTAACTCAGGTGAAACCGTGGGGTAGAGCTAGTAAAGAATACACTTTTTTTTCCAAAAATTCGGCATAGTTTTTATTATGTCGTTTACATATTTATTGGTAAAAACTATCGATACAAATTAAAAACGATATTCCATTCTGTAAGTGTAACTGCTCTATGGCAAGACGCTTCCGCAACGTGAATACAAAATATAACATAAATTTGATTCACAGTACTCGTAGAACATGATATGTATGAGTAACATCAATAAAAAATAGTGCGAATTTTTTGTTCCATGACTTAATAATATCGTTGAGATCATCGATCATCGATATATAAATAGCGCATAATATGGACCCGGTGAAGGAAGATATATATTTAATCTATACTACTATAATAAAGCGGAAGAGTTTTTTGTTTGTTTATTTTTTTAACTCGCTAATATCTTGAACTACCAGTCGGCTTCGAATAATTCTTTCTGTACATGATAGCCATTTTCACAAGAAAATAGTATAGGCTATCTAGCATTAGGCTACACCTCTTGTCTAACCTTAAATATTGATTTTTGTTAAGTAAATTGGAAACAACATTATTCCCGAACTGCTTTATCCGCGCTGGCATAATGGTCAGTAGTAAGTAGGTATAAGAAAAATGAATATATTCATCTATCCTTGTTTTTTTCTTTTGGTACTTACTTCTTCTCTTCTTCAGCCTTTTTGTACCCAAAATTGAGTATAGGCCTCTTTCATTGCATGTCATTTATTGCTGTCCAAGGCAGTCCTTATCCAAGTTTTCCCTACTAATTTGACCAAACTGTCAGTCCATGTCATCGGCGCGACGGCTTACTCACGCCTCTATGACCAGTTCTGGGTCTTCACTGTAGTACTGCTTTACATTACCCCACACACCATCATTTCTGCAACATGTAATGCAACACATCACACCTTTAATCATAAACGACAAAGAATAGGTACAGTCGTTGGTGCTACATTCAGAACAAAACAAACGAATTAAAGAATCGTCAGTTTCATTTTGATTAAATCTTCTAAAACATAATAATATTCTTGACCTTTTTAATATCAAAATGGAGCTTTTATCATGGCAAAACTGAATGAAACCTAAATGTACCAATAATTTATGTTAATAATGAATTGTAATCAGCACAAGTGTTGTTCGTTAATCATTTTAAATACTAACTTGCATTTCATAAAATTATTTAAGTTACTAGATTTTTTTAAGCGAATTATTTTGAAAGGGTATTTTCACAGGACGATAAATTCATTTACTTTTTACTACCTGAAAATATAGTCGCAAAACCTTAAACGTGATTTCCCAACAGTGATGATTTTTGAATTATTTCAGTTTATTATTAAAGTTACGATATCATCAAAATTATAGATAACTGTAAACTATGACCATAAAAACTACAGGCAACATCTGAATTATTTTATTATTCACCTACTTAATATTGAAAAATTTGATAGTGCACGCGACGGCCGGAAACCGTTGTCAAACATACCAAGGATTTTATTTTTAAGAGTGATTTTCCCCGGACATTATATCTGACGTCAAACTTTGTCCTTGGTAATACTTGTAGACTTTTAAAAACTAAAAAGCCAGCATATAACTTGCTAAAACTATTACTATAAAACTACTATTAACTACTACTATAAAAAAATGTGTGGTCTCGTGGGACAACAGATAGGAACGAAGTTCCTTATTATAAAATATTCATTTCAAGTTCTATTCGAGGTACAAAGAAAATAATTATTCGGGTATACATTTTTATTATGATTTTTTTATCGATAAAAATCAAAATTATCTTAACATCTTTATTTTATTTACAATGTTTTATAAAAATATATGATAATAATATGCAAAAAAACAGCTATTTACATAAATAATAATAATTAAGCCTAATTATGTTTTATACTACATTAGACACTATATAGCCATCATACATAGACTATACATAAAAATCTTACGCTTTTTTTAACGTTACGGACGTTTTTTGCCGACTAGGGTACCCTTCCGAAACGTTTCATAAGAAACTTCGTTCCAAAAATTTGAGTTATTTAATCTAAACCCTAACCCTCTTATTCTCTGATAATTACACCATAATTATCAATCAAACAGATAGCTTTAATAAAAATTTTAGTTTTACAAAATAACGACAAATACTTATCCTATGTTTTCTATAAGCTCCTTATATTGTCGTGTTATAATTTGAATATATAATGAACATTATTCTCAATTGAACATATTCATTCGTCTTTTCTTTCTACACACGAAAACCCTAATGTCCTACTGTAAAAAACGTTCTAAGTCCGACTTTAATTTTTTTTGTCACAATTAATCCATTTAAAAAATAACATTTACATTAATAAATCTACTAGTTCTGTCTGTGCATGTACTTTTTTCCAAATTCCTAATAGATCTCTAAAGGCATAGAATCTAAAGGATATTAATCACGAACAAAACTATATTATTATAGTTAGACGGGAAGCTTGTGTCTTTCTTTAATTGTCCTGATAATTGAGTTTGTCAGTTTAATATAAGCACTTAAAGTAGATCCTTATTCATGAGGCGCTACGTTTTAGGGCGAAACATGTTTGCAAGAATACAGAGAAGTAGTGTTTCATTCATTCTCTCTGTCTACCTTAGTAGGAGCACTGCGTGATAATGGACAAAATAAATCATACAGATAATAATCGGTAGTAAAAATACTTATAAAGTTATTCAATTGTTGCAGAGTTCCTCCATCTTAATATTATCGTAATGCCCAAAAATGAAAGGAGGGTGGTTAGCAGACCGGAACCCGGCGAGGCAGGTCAGCCGTGATGGCTTTATGCTTCTTAATTTTGACTCCTGTTAGACTCCATAATGCAAGGATGACTTATGTAGAAGCTGTATGTCTAACAACTTTTTAGGGTAATCCACAATATACCCTTATATGTACCTATTCCGGAAAAAACATAAGTAGTGTTATCGTGATTAAAAAGCAAAAAGATGGATATAAAACACTCATAAACGCACGTAAGAATTTATAGTAAATTGACGTAACAAAACAAAACTATATAACTTCAAAATGTTTATCCCGCGTGCCTGAAACACGAGGAATTCGTCAAAAAATAATGTAAGTGAGTTTTACCTAATTTCTGGTTTTACTCACTTCTTTTACAGATAGAAAATAGTTTAATCAAATGATACGCGCGCAAACTGCAATGAAGCAAACTTTTTCGATAGATTATTTTTAATAGTAAATAAGAAACTATACAGATAGGTCACTACTCTTGGATATTGTATATGCAAATTGCGACTTATTCAAGATATCAGGTGGAGTAGATTCCATATTAATGTCGGATTCCTCGCTCCATATTATTATTTTGTTTATAAATATGAGTCGGAAAGTCGCAACAATCTTTCACGTGTGTAATATGAAAATGGCGAGCATTTGCAAATGGCATCGCGTTCGCGTGGTGAAAATTAGAATTACATCTTTCGTTGTCTCTTTAGTATTAAAGTGAGACAAATAAATTGATAAAAAGTGCTTCCATGGTTCGATTATTCAGCTTATTTATTCTCGTAATGTGAAACTGGTGGTGGAATTGTTATATATTCTTATGATTTACCATGGTGCATTGTATGGTGCGTAATTTTTAACTTTCGAACAATGTGTACAGGCCTGGTAAATGCATTTTTTGAGCAAAAGTGTTGAATAAAATATTTTTGTTGATTAAAAATTATTGTATTATTCAATTAAATAATTATATATAAAATAGTATTGAATTACATATAAAATAGAAACAGATTTGACTAAAGATTTTACTAATATTTAAGTATTTCCGTTCGAAAAAAGTGACACTAAGTAGCGTAAAGAGGTATTACTTATAATTAAAAACAATGTTCCTGAAATTAAGTGGTCACTTTAGTACGTAGATATGTACAAATCGATACCAAATAAAAAGCCTAAAATAATATGCCTTGGCAAATAGCCTATCGCAGGGGCAGAACACATGGGACAGACGATGTCGTTTGTATTCCGTAAGTCTCCGCTCTGTGGCTACCGATACACACACCATGAATACAAAGAACATTAAAACATAAACCTCCGCGTCTGTGTTTCCACTAAAAAAACTCTACTTGTTCGTAATAAATTAAAACTTTGTTTATTTTTGTATGTCTATGACGTAATTTAGGTATTAGGAAAATGAGAGTGGCTAACATTATGAAAGTATGATTTTAAATCGTGGTGGACGAACTGACAAGACCGATAGAATATAATTTGACGACGCCAGGTTCGTATCAACGAATTTGGAAATATACCTTAATTTAATCATTTTAATTTAATTAGTAACATGATTTACTGATGGTGAAGGTTTAGCAATGATGGCTCAGTGGTAGCGTGTACGACTTCGCGTCGATAGAAGTGAGTTCGAATCCCTGCAATGAGCCTGAGCTTTCGGTGAAGGAAAACATCGTGAGGAAACCAGAGCATGGTGGTAGGGCTCTTTCTAATCCCCGCCTGGCTAGCTACCACCCTCAAGTTGAAAATCTGTCACCAAGCACCAATAGGTGTGTTCCGGCGGCTGCACTTGACAGCCAGTCTTCCACAAGGTGTAGCGTTTCTTGGGCCACATCGTCACTTAATATCAGATGAGATTATAGCCACAATGCTAATGTTTAGCATTGATAAAAAAGCTTGTATTTCTTCTCTTAAAATGTTTGTTATTATACGTTCACTAAAACACCCAAAGCTTGAGCAGTTCGCCATCTAAAATAATTGTTTTTCAATTCCATTTTCTGCTTCATATTTCATTCGGTGATAAACTTTAGCATTAATTTCTTTGCCTTGTAAAATAACACGTACAATAAAAAAATTAAATAAACAATTCAATAAGCTAGATACATTTTGAATAATTGTAGCGTTCAATAATAGTGTTTAAAAATACATATAGTAAATTAACCCGTAACATCCACCGTCTCCTGCGGCAACTCAAGCCTAGGCTCTGAAATGGAGCCCTTGAGCCAGCAGCCGCTCGCGCGATACATTGACACTGCATTCACTAGCTACCAACATACAATCATTACACTGCTAGTATATGCACGCCACTCAGGTACATAGATTCTGTAAGGGAACTTTTTTATTTTTTTAGCTAGTTAGATTAGGCCAAAATTGACAGATTACTAAATACATATACGCATGTGTCTTCCCTCTTCCCAGAGGAAAGAAACATGGATAATATATATTTAGTTAGTTTAGAAATTAGCCAGTTTGCGACTTATTTGCATCTATGACATCAGTCCAAGCCGAGGTTCGGCCACTTTGGCACCCTTGGAGCTTGTTGCTATGCTTTCGCGGCTGAGTGCCTTCAGCGCTCACCTCCAAGCCCGGTGAAGCTGTAAAAGCCGTCTGAGGCATCCGAGCCCTTACGGCTAACAGTGTAGTCAGATCGAAAAAAAAAAACATGTAGATAAAATACCTGACTATGAAGATGCTTTTTCGTTGACATGCTGACAGTACTTTTCGTATCTCGACGGTAACTGAGTGACCAATGATGGTGGTCAATTTATGTATACTAAATTTATACACAAACTTTGCATGTGTAGGTAAACAAAATGGAAGGGTGACGCAGTTTTATTTTCGTCGATCTCTATTTGTATAGACTGCACTAATTTTGACTTAATTTAATATGAAAACGTCTTTCCAGCGCCGACTCACTCAAAAATACAGCATTGCAGTCGGAGTACCAACTCTAGTCATAAAGGGAAGGCCAGTAAGAGATGCCTTGCTGGACGATCCTTCTGGAGAACGGTTCCCTTGGCCGGCACCTCCGTTGAACGAGGTACTGAGAGGCGTGGAGCTTGAGGGAGAAGGAGACAGGAAATTATACGAAGACTTGCCAGCTGATGCACTGAGGGTTTTCTACTTCGCAGCACATTGGGTATAAGCGTTAATTCATTATTCTAGATTTTGAAAAAGACAGCAAGTCACATGTATATATGCCGAGAGATCATCAGTCTATCGCCAATCGTAGCTGTCATGCCGACCTGTAAAGCTCTCAGTGGCTGAATAAACTACACTGGCTGATCCCGATCCGCGACAAACCAAAAGAGACTCACTGTAAAGGATTTATCGCTTTGTGCACAGTAATTACGACCATCACGACCCATCGAGTACGGATCCCTGCCACGTCTCTTTGTTACTGGATATACAGCGGCTAACCCCAGAACGCGACATTTTTTTTTTTTTTCGAACTGACTACACTGTTAGCCTGAGGGGCCCTGGAGCCTTTACGGCTTTTACAGCTTTACCGGGCTTGGGGGCGAGCGCTTATGGCACTCAGCCACGAAAGCTAAGCAACAACATCCGAGGGTGTCAAAGTGGCCGAACCTCGGCTCGGACTGTTGCGCGTATGCAATTAAGTCGCGATCTGACTAATTCCCTATCCGTAATTCGATCTAAACTAACTATACATATATACATGTTTCTGCCCCCTGGGAGGAGGGAAGGAACATGTGTATGTGTATTTAGTGGTCTGAAATTTTTGTCGACTCTAACTAGGGAACGCGACATGCCCAAGCATGACATTATGACGGGTATTACACCTGGTGTAAACTCCACGATCCAGACGAACACTATAGTCGTGTCCTATCACCCAGCAAAGCCACTTTCTCAGTTCATCAACATATTTAGAAAATCCACAGAAATGAAAACAGAAAATCCTGAATCGAAACACAAACATTATACTCGTCTCATCATCTACTTCCCATTTTTTATTCAAAAGCTTAATTAACGTAAAGAATATAACTCTGGAAAATACATTTATGAGATTAATGTAAATTATGAAATTGTCCCCCAGTGCCCCCCGTGTCGTGCCTTCGCGCCGAGCCTGTGCGCGGCGCTGTCAGCCGTGCGTAAGCGCAGAGCAAAATACGCGAACACGCAACTCATACTTGTTTCTAGCGACAGGTGAATTAACATTATTGTTATTTAAACTCACTTGCTTATTTTTTATAGTCGTATATATATATATACCATTGCCCGTCACAATATGTAGAATTAGAAGGAGGTTTTAAGTAATATTCAATGGAATTTGTACGAAATTAGTTCTCAAAGTATATTTCATAAGTTGGTCGATTATTATTTGTAAACTTGTAAAACCTACTTAGCTGTGATGTGTGTAGTTTTCCTTTTAACTACTTTATATATACTACTACCATGATATTTTTTTCATTTTTAAAAACAATTACGTATTTAGCTGGCAGAGGGGGAGACACAACTCTAACAAATTTTAAACAAACACTTTAAATATTAGCACACACCCACAATATTTTTGAACGACAAAAAATGTATCATTGAAAAATGCATTGTATTTTTGAAGTTATTTTTCTTTAGGCATGGAAAAATATGAGAGTGAATTTTGACGCTGCGCGCACACATTGTAACAAAAAGTCTACACTATGAAGTTGTTTGCTAAACTTCTTATTTTATTGTAGTGAGGATAGTCATGCTCAACAATGCGTCCCATAACATATACACTTTTTTAATTCATTTCGCTTTAACGTTTGAGGACAATCTCACCTAATTTAAGTGAAGGTGTTAAGATTTTCAATTCCACAGCAAAATCTAGAGGGACTGGTTCTCAAGAGTAAATTTTCAACTTGAGGATGGTAGCTAGCTAAGCAGATAATGGAAAATGTTCTAATATAATTATATGATTTTTCACCATCATGCTTTTCTCCAGCAAAAACTTAGGCGCATTGTAAAATTCTAACCTACGTCTCACTGAACCATCAGAGCTTAAATGTGTATCACCGATACTAGTAGATGCCAAATATAAAAGTTATTTTCTCAGGCAAGCAAGTCTAACCCCGACAAAACAAAACAAATTACTCACTTAAATTGTTCGTATTTTGTTTTCACAGAGCGAAACAATTGTGTTGAATGTAATACATTTCGGTATTCCGTTGGATGTTTGATGGAGCGAGCCGTTTAATTTGTTGTGTTCACACTGACTTGCTTTGTTTATAGCCTGCCTTAATTAAACTAAATGCTTAGAATTATACAGAATCGTTTATAATATAAGGGTGGTTACATGGCGCGGTAATTACATGCTTTCTGCTTTTCAGTGAAGGAAAACATCGTGAGAAAACTCACACAAAAAAATGTGTAAATTTTCCGCTGTTAAGCAAAAACCTTTTCGCGAAAAGCTTACACCCTTAATTCTTATGTAAACCCAAACACAGAGATACATATCTCAAACATGACCAGATTTCCACACAATGATTATCATCCCTATGTTTTCTTTTTTTCATCCTCAGATTCCAACAAATTTTTTTTATCGTAGCACTATTTATCGTAGCTTAATGCAATTCAAAAACAACACCTACAACCGAGAGATCTACATTCCATAGCTGGTCGTCACTGTCATACTAGACTACTTAAATTCCTCTTCACATTATATTTGACAGATTCCATGTGGTAGGAAGTACGGAACATACTGGCCGGGAGACGGTTCCACGGCTTCATAGTACGGCAAGGATATAACATGGCGAAATTCTTTATTTGTGCTGAGATGAAGGTTATACGAGGGACGCACTAAAAGTTTCTGGAATGAATAAGAAAACAATACTATGACTGGTTAAAATATGTTTATTTTTCTCAAATTATTCCTCCCAAGTTTAATGCACTTTTTCATTCGAATAAACCAATTTTGAAAACATATATATAACTCCTCCGTGGTGACGTCGGAAACATGCTTTTTATACTCTTCAACAGTCTCTTCTGGTGATGAAAATCGTTGACCGCGTAAACAATTCTTGCTTTTTGAAAACAGGAACAAGTCGCAAGGTGACAGGTCGGGACTTTATGCAGCATGACGTGCATGAACCATAATATCTACGTTTTTCCCTTTAAAAATTAGTTTGTCTATCTGGCCGTGTGATAGCTGCCATTGTCATGGTGCAAGATGGTACGGCGTTTTTGGTTATTTTTACGGACTAATGCAAACAAATGGTCGTGTATCAATCGCTATTCACTGTAAGACGATCCTCCAAGTAGCTCCAAAAAAGTAGCAATCATTCGCTAAGCGGCAGACGGTACACTCACCACTTTGGTTGGTTTCGGCTCAGCTGGAAAGACTCAAACAGTCGATTTCTGCTTTATTTTGGGATCGTAGCTGTAAATCCATGTTTCGTCACCTGTCACTATGTCCTACACCAAATTTGACGTCCTTTCGTTGAATCTGGTTAGCATGACATTGCACCAAATATCGCTATCCGTTTTTCAGCCTCAGTTAAATTCTAAGAAATCCATCGGGAACAAAGATTTTTCACACTCAAATTTTTTTGTAGGATTGATCATATCTGACTCATATCTATGCCTAACGTTGTCCGAATCTCATTGTAGATCACTTGCCCGTCTGTTTCGATCATACGGCGAAGGATCGATGTTTTCGATATTCACAGCGGTAGATGGGCGACCATCACGAAATTTGTCACAGATTAACACGACCGCGTTGGAATTCTGCAAACTATAAACAGTCTACTTGCATGGTGCTTCAATGCCAAAAGCAGTTTGTAGGCGAGCGACACTCTGCTGAGGCGTCAAACTACACTTAAAATCGTAGTAAACAATACTACGAAAATTTTCACGATTTAAATCAATGGTAACGTAGACACGCAATATTTAAAAGAATAAAAAACAAGTGACAAATAAATGAAACACTTTTAAATGTTGTAATTAGTTTTTAAATATTCTTAATATAAGTGGCGAATTCCGGAAATTTTTCGTACGCCCTATGTGTATGTATAGTGCGCTCTATGTGTATGTAAACTATCTGAGCCTGCTACTTTCTGCGTGGAGTTCAGGATTACCTGAATAAAATGTGTCCAATGTCTTAATCCAGGTTATAAGCTGTCTGTGTGCCAAATTTCATCTAAATCCAGTTAGCCGTTTTTGCGTTTATGACTAACAAACAAATACACTCACTTTCGCATTTATAATATTAGTAAGGATGTACTTAATATATTCGAATTACAAACATTTTTTTTAAACATACCTGTAAACTACCGAATATTTTTCAATATTCCGCTGGTCTATTCAAATACCAAATGACTTTCTATTTCAGACCAGAAAAATATAAAAAATTATCATACAAATTTATACAATACTTGTGATTTTTCCTGTTATGAAACTTCCCATAAATAAGAGTATGAGAATCAAATATTGATGTAAGTCCGAAAGACACCGTTAAAGAATATTGAATACAATCGCGGGCACGCATTTAGATATATTTTCAAAAATCAAAAACAGTGTTTTTTTCTCTATATTTTATCGAACTGTTCAAGTGGTGTAGACCGGCGGAATAATCGATTCAATATACTTAAGTTTGAGCCTCAACATGTACCAACGAAATTTTCGGAATTCGCTTTCATACTCATTTGAATTGGTAATACTGTCGGGTGACGATGAAGGAAAATATTGTGAAGAAACCTGAACGCTGAGAAATGATCTCGTGCACACAGTGGAAAAATATAGAATTGGTGAATTATCGGCGTTTGAAATTGTTAATACGTCGCTGGCGTGTTGATTTAACCCGTACTTTCCCTCGGGAAGAGGCTTTTGCCCAGAATTGAGACACACAATTATATTATCGAATTTAATTTTACAGACCTATTCATTTACCTCTATTTTGTAAAATGGTTAACGAAGAATTCATCAAATGGTGTTCTATTCGTGTGCCCTTCACCGATAGACACAATAAGAAAAATAAAATTAATTTAATTTCTTTCCGGCTTGGGCCCCTTACATATCTTGAATACATACCTGCTCTATTTGCATTTTGAGTACACCGCGCTGTACCAACAGTCTACACAGTTTCCTTTTTTGTTCAGACTGAAATTTCCAGAATAAAAAATGAACGACAATACAGAGAAATTAATTTTAGAAGGACTCTCGAAACTCGTACCGTAATCGTCAAGTGTAGGTTTGTGTTCAAAGTAGGTTGTATTTATTTCATTTTGTACAAACCGAAACCTTGGTAATTATTATTTAACTTTATTTATGTATGTACGTTTTTTTATTTTTTTTTTGTGAGTCAGCTTTATTTTATTTATGTTAATGGGCGAATATTGAAAGTTTCTGACTGTATATAAATTTGAAAGTAAACAGAAATTCTAAGTTACAAATCACATGTAAGAGAACTAATTTTCTTATTCCAATTTACTTAAGAAATATAATATTCCAATCAGCGATTTGGCAGTAATTTTAAAGTATAAATTCAAAATATTTATTAATTTATTATAAAACTAGCTATGTCCAAGGCGCAGCTCGCAGTAATCTACAAAAAAAATTTGTTATCGGAATAAAAAATGCTATCTTATGTGTTAATTTAATACAGATAACAAACTATCTAGGTGCCAAATTTTATTCAAATCCATTTAGCCGTTTTTGCTTAAATGTGTAAGAAACATCCAAACATACAAACTTTCTCATCTATTCATTATTTAATAAAATTGAAGTGTCTGTTTGTAAAATCAAAATAACACCTTTCTACTAAATGCGTATGAAAGTATATAAGGAAACTATAACAAAAACAATTTTTAAAAATTTTGTCTGTCTGTCTGTTTGTTCCGGGTAATCTCCGAAACGGTTGGATCGATTCTGACGGGATAGATATCTGATGTTGTAAACAATAATTTATAATATATGTATTATTGATATTTGAGTGAATGCGATTCTCCGATACTGATTTTTTTTAAACCCGTTACATTTACGATCTTATATCTGTAAGAAGTCAAAATTAAGATAATGTAATAATATAAGGCAGTTAATATATATTTTTTTCACTCATTTGAAAGTTAACTGTTACGTAATCTGGAACAGTTACGATCTAAGGTAGCTGTCAAAAAGTGGTTAACCGGGTGGACAAGGTATAATGTCTCTTTTGGCGCGACTGTTGATCGTCAAGGATATTCTTTGGAATATTTGGTGGAGGTGGGAAAAATGATTATTGTGGTGGATAGAAATTTGATCAAAATTATTATCTCAATCCTACTATTCTACTGATATTATAAACTAGCTGTACCCGTGGCTCCGCTCGCGTGGTCTACTGAAAACCCTTTTTTATTTTTTGTGTGGAAACATAATTATTTTTCTAAAATTAAATTAGCATAAGTTACTCCTTATAACATCAGCTATCTGCCAGTGAAATTCCCCTCAAAATCAGCCCAGCCGTTGCGCACATTACGCGGAATAAAGAGACAGAAAAAGAAAAAAAAAGTTTTTTTTTGTTATAGAAAAAGAAAAAAAATAAGTTTTTTTTGTTATAATACCGTTGGTACCGTGTATACTTTCATATGCATTTATTAAAAAGGTGTTATTTTGACATAGCTCTTACAAGCTTTCGTAGTCTCTTCAGTGAAAATTTGTTCTATGTGTTCTCTCTGTGTCATAGAAGCCAAGTAAGGATTTTTTTAACACAACATTCAAGCGGTCAAAAGTATGTGATTTTTTTTACGTTTTTATTAATGTTTAAAAAGGCATGCCATAAACCATTGTATAATTTATTGTATTGTTTATGCCATAAAGAAATCCTCTCTTATATAGTAAAATATTACGTAAGCAAAGGTACTAATAATCATTGAGCTAAATGAAAGGGAACGCAAAAGAAAACGAATAAACTCCTGCGTGTACGGAAATAAATATCCAATCGCAGGAGAAACAACTAAACCCTCAGAAAAAGAATTCAAATCGTACAAGTAGGATAAAAAAAGCGGCGCGCAATTAAATTAAGCCGATAACGTTGTAAGGCTAAATGAAACGGCCGACCCAGTCACTATGAAGTATTTATGACCGCCATTTTGTTTTCGAGCTGGCTAGATTAACGGATTATTTTTCCTCCTCTTTGACGAAACATAAATGAATATATAGATTAAAAAAGTAAATGTGTAAGAAACAAGGTTGAATATCATAACCAATCCATAATTCTATTTTTGTAAAAATATAAATTTATACATTCCTATATTTATTCAATATCTGGGTAGAGACAATTTTGTCTTTGATCTGGGTAACAATAAATAGCTTAAAACCATAGATCAGAAATTCGGAATAAGTAGAGTATATTTATTTGAGAAAGGAAGTAACATGAAGTCGATATTACCTGCACTAAAATTCGGTAATGATAAAAATGATTTTTCATCCTGGGATTTTAAAAATTACAGATTATATATTGTAGTTTAAATACGTACGTAACAAATTATTATTTTGAAGAATCTTATTACGTTTTTATGTGTCGATACCAGAACTGTTAAAGTGCTTTGTTAAATATAGGCAAATAAAATTTTGAAATTAAAATTTATTTTGTAAGTTGTTATCATTTCGAGATTTTAGAAAATGGTTATATTGATTCCAAGTTACATTTATTTCGAAATTTAGGTAATAATACTCAAACTATTCCGATCTATGCTTATAAAATAACAGTTAAATAGCGTTATAATGTATTGACACACTGTTATATACATACATATATTTGTCGTAATATTACAGATCGTTCATTTCAACGATATTTATATCGAAAATAGCTACTCCACTGTTCTCCCTTGCACGTTGCCTTGATACTTTAACATGCCTATTCACACTGTTATAAGCACACACTGTTATAAGCAACATCATTATCTCATTCAAGATTAAGTATATCATCTATCACAAACCAAAGGTAATAAAAAGCCTTCTTCAGAAAATAGAAAAAACACTGCACATACGGCATCGTAATGCCACATTTCTTGTCTTCCACATTTGATAAATAAATAAATAAAAATTAATAAAATAACATGTAGTGGTAACAGGTAGGTGAATAGTCAACATATTTGTTGCCCTTTGGAGAAAAATTGTAGATATTGGTAAAATTATAAAATCAAATAGAAGACAAGAAAATAAAACTTCTAGACAAACAAAAATATATCTGCACTGACAGATTTATAGGTGGACGAAAATTTATAGTCGATCCGACTTAACTTTTCGTAAATATTTGATGAGAAAAACATTTATCTAAAGGGAACATCGTAAATCTGGAACTCTCTTTTTACGACTTACTAGGATGATATGAACGAGATTGGAAGTCTTAAATAAACACGATATGAATCTACACAGTTTTGCTTGTTTTTTTTTCTACTTTCCTTATTATTTTATCTTTCCAACCCATGAATATTGGCTGTATAGTAGACGAGCGATTTATAAAGTGGGTTTCGTAGAAAAGTAACCAGTGTGCCCGCGAATTTGTTACATTGTTTAATAAATCTTTGGATTATTTTGGCTGTTAAATAATTTCAATATAATACATTTTATTTTGAAATATTATTTTATTATGCATAATTTTAAAGTGAGACTTTTATTGTATCGTCTCAAAAAATTCCGTTCATCTATCGCATATCGCATTACATTACATTGTCGCAAATAAAATTGAATTTTATGCCGTGCATTCAAGGATTATAATCGTAAATTCGGAACATTGTATATGTTAATGTGTGTTATTAAAGAATGTATGTCACATGTCTTCAATAATTTGTATTTTTATTTTATTTTTAAAGTTTCACTTGCATCGTTGTTTCATAAAACCACAGAATAATTTTGTATTTGTCGTAACTTTAAAAGTTTAGGAATCGCCGCTATAATACGCTTTTTAATATCTGAGCCATTGCAGTTAAAACGTAATTATTTTTATACTTAAAATAAAAAAATATATTTGTTGTAAAAATTGAAATAGATTTTCGCTTAAAGGCAACCAAACATATTTTAGTTTTTGCTTTGACCCCGCCTTCAATACCTTATAATATTTCAAGTTAAAAGTAGTATCTATATTTTATTATTTGCTTGAGTAGGCATCAGTCAAATATATTTCATGGTACATGCTACATTGCTCGAACAAAATTCTATAGATTATAGAGCTTGTATATAACCGACTTAAAAAAAGGAGGAAGTTCTCAATTCGAATGTTTTTTTATGGACGTTTAGCCATAACTTCTTTGTTTATGTACCAATTTAGATGATTCTTTTTTGTTTGGAGAGAGGATATCTCAAGGGTGATCCCATTTTAATTTCATTGGCATTGGACCTTCGAGTTCGAAGATACACCAGGGAACTCTTCAAAATAATTGAAGTTTCCTCAATTGTTTATGCAGCCGTGTTTTTGTTTTCATTTTAATAACTTAATCCACGTTTCGATGTTATAACAATAGCATATTATACCGGTATTACGAAACCCTGAATAAATGTTATTCCGTTAATAGTAATCTGCATGCATACGGCTAACATACCTACATTAACCAAAGCTCTGCGTATCCTTTGATCTCTGTATACCCAAGCCCTCATTGTTTCTACCCCCCGCATACGGTTATCTCGGCGTAACCCCAGGAATATCGAATTACGCAACCCTACGCTTTGCACCGCTGTATTAGTTTACATTGATAATAAATCGATATTACGATATTGTTTTTTATTTTCATTGTGGATTACACACATAGTATGAGGATCGCCACTGTCCAACAGTTTTCCGTCTTCAGATATTGTCTGTAATCGCAGAGGACAATCTTGATACAATCGCGATATCGCTGATGCTGTTAGTCAGAAGCAAGCCGCGTATCGTGATTGGGCCAGAGGTCGCGTAAACAAGGATAGTAATATTAAGTCCCTTAATTCTCTGTACAATTCTGTCACCAAAGCCCCTACATTAGAGCGGAAGCCTAGCGCATGGCACGGATAGATCATCATCTCGTAGGTCAACCGGCTAACAGTCGAGTCTAATGGAGTCTGGCCAAAGCCGTGCAAGCTAATCTCTATCGTCCAATATTCGCCCGTTGAGGTACTCTGATGGATTACTGGGTCATGAGCCACAAGAGAAAGAGACATTACTAGCTAATCTCTTTGCGAGTAATTCCCGGCTCTATGATCGTAATGCACAACCGCCTATAATTCCCCTTTGTTATCTTTATCTGTTTGTTCCAGGTAATCTCCTAAACGGCTGGACCGATTTTGACGTCACTTTCACTGGCAGATAGCTGGTGTTATAAGGAGTAACATAAGCTAATTTTAGAAAAATAACAGGTTTCGCGCAAATGAACCAAAAAGTGTTTTTAATAGTACGCGAACGGAGACGCGGGCACAGCTAGTTTAAATATTATATTTTCATTAGCAAAGCCTATGATGACCATATGAAAATTTGTCTATTTTTCTTCAATAGTGGGGAACATAAGTTTTAATTTATATAATTAAGTAAGTGTGCCCGCTCGCGTGAACTACTAAAAAGGCTTTTTATTTTTTTGTGCGGAACCCTAATCATTTTTCTAAAATCAAAATAGCCTCTAAATCAAATAGTTATGCCCTATAAGATCGGCTATCTGCCAGTGAAAGTCACGTCAAAATCAGTCCAACCGTTTCGGAGATTACACGGAACAAATAGACAGATAGATAAAAAAAAAAAAAATTTGTTTTTTGTTATAGGTATCGTGTATACTTTCATATGCATTTAGTAAAAATCTGTTATTTTGACATTACAAACAGACACTTCAATTTTATTATATGTATAGATATGGGAGATATAACGTAGCCACAAAAAAAACATCTTTGATAAATAATATATAGAGATTTTCCTTAGCAAGTTAATGGCACAATGTTCCACTTTCTATATGAAATAAACTTTCTATCCTAATAATATTATAAAGGCAAAAGTAAGTTTGTTTGTTACTCAATCACGGAATAACGGCTGAACGGATTTGGATGAAATTTGGCACACAGATAGTTTAAAACCTGGATTAAGACATAGGATACTTTTTATCTGAGTCTGAGTGGTGCCGCGGGCAGAAGCTAGTATGTAATAAACTAAATTCAGAACTATGGGAACGCGGGAAACGTAAACCGATCAATTAAGTGAAAAGTTTTTAATTCATAAATTCACTGCGGGCGCTAGTAAACGCTCGTGCTCGTTGAACAACACTAGATATACGACAGAGAGTGCTACGAGTAGCTATCTCCTCTAATTTATGGAAACCATTCAGTTTTATGTGAAAATTATCTTTCGCCGGCGGAAAAATTCCTCCCATAATCCTACTTTATAATTCCACTTTACTGTGATATGAAAAAGCAGTATCCATTACTGGAGCTTTGAAAGAAATGCTATTTAAAAACAAACTTTCAGAAGGGATTCATATAAATATATGTATAAGGATGGATCTATACATATAGTAAAATTGAAGTGTCTGTTTGTAATGTCAAAATAACAGCTTTCTACTAAATGCGTATAAAAGTACATACGGTAGTACCTATAACCAAAACAGTTTTTAAAATTTATGTGTCTGTCCGTTTGTTGCGGCTAATATCCAAAACGATTGAACAGATTTTGACGGGACTTTCACCGAGCTGATGTTATAAGGAGTAACATAGGACACTTTAATTTAAAAAAAATAATTAGGGATCCGCGCAAATATAATAATAAGCCTTTTAGTACACACGCGGGTCTACAGCTAGTAATATAATATAAATAGCATACTTTCTCTTTCTCCATTTTTACCAAATGTTAAAAATTACTATGACAACCCTAACCAACAGCAACAGCGAAATTGCGATAGATTAGCGTTGGATTTTAATCCCCAAAGAAGTAGTGGAAATTCAGTCACAGTGACTCGCACGAACGTGTCGCGCGTACTGGCTTCAATTGAGACCGATAAGAATTCACAACCGTTTATTTTCTTAAATAAAGTTTATTGAAAGAAAAACTTTGACTTAGGGAAGATTTAACTTTACTTGTACGAGTAGGTATGTTGAAACGACGCGCGCTTCGACTAGTCGCATATCATTTTACATGTAAACGTAAAAATTTACAGTTTCAATTTATTGAGGGTTGAGATAAGACTGAGATTGAGGGCGATAATAACCAGGGTATACATATATATCACGTTTTATATCAATTTGTATTTATATGGACACACATATCAATTGCATTTATCGTGTAAACTAGAAATAGCTGAGGTAGTCCACAAATGAACTCGACTGAGAACCAGAAAATGATGTCATACCTAAATAAACATTATATTGATAATAATAATGATTATATTATAATTTTAAAATAAGTATCGTTGGTTTCATCTTCAAGACTAACGTTTTTATTATATTTATAATGAAAACATTAAATCACATTACAGAATGAACATCGCATGTTTTTTATTCGCGACTAGCTGTGTCCGCGGCTCCGCTTTCGAGGACGTGTAACTATTTGTTGAATGAATGAATATCTTGATGTTTGTTTTTGCTTCAATCAATAATGGAAGGAGTAATACGAAAACAAAATTGTTTTTTTTTATACTATAAAGGTGGCAAAGAGGCATACGGCCCGCCTGATGGTAAACGGCTACCATAGCCTATGAACCCCTGCAATACCATAGGTATCACAAGCGCGTTGCCTGTACCCTACCTCTCTTTAAACCCACCCTTCCCCAAGAAGCTCTGGAAAACCTACTCAGCGCAGGATCACAACACTAGGTCATTTGGCTGCGATCTTTTATAGGGTGGTGGTGTTTCACCAGCCGGGCTGCCCCAAGTAGAGAGAAATCTCCAAAGAAATTCCTCGCTATGCCATTAATCGATCATTAACTCATGCTACTCCGGTCCGGTGTAACATTTAAGAATCCTTAAGTTTACATATTGTAACTGACAATTACGGAACCCTACGCTGCGCGTGGCCTGACACTCACTTTACAAATTTTTATTTATATTGATATACCTACAGGTGTGGATTTTTCTGTGTTTATCGGGCCTACCTACATCAATTATCGGATTTTTATGTACTCTGGTTTCACCCCGCGGCTTCACCCGAGTGTAAATTAGAAGAAATCGCTGACTGATGATTTATAAATGCTTCAGTATAGACAATATTTTTATCGGGCGGCCAGGGTATGCGTCATAACTCACACGGCTCGTTCGCACCAAAAACATCTATAGTCATACACCCGAGCCGAGTGTTGAATTATTTTAATTTTACGTTATCTCCCAAACTATTCCTCCAAATAACATGCTATAAAGTTTGTCACAAAATACCTTATTGTGGCGTATGTATAAGAGATTTAGATGTTCTATGGAGCAATATTTTTGTAGAACATTGTATTTACGCATCACTGACCATTATGCCAGCGCAGGCGGATAAAGCAGTTAGGTTGCGCTATTAATTCCGACTAATTTAACAAAAATTAATATTTAGGGCTAGCTGAGAGGTGTAGCCTAATGCCAGATAGCCTATACTATTCCTCGTGAATCTGGCTCTCATATACATACATATCATATACAAAATCCGACTTGTAGTTTCAGAGAAACCTCTTCCGCTTTACTATATTAAGTATAGATTATAAGTAACAATGTAGACTTATTGTATTTTTTTTGTAGTATTTAATACACCGACACCGGGAATGAAGCTCGGCATACCTTAAGCTTTTCATTTCACCAGAATAATAAGCGAAATCAACGAAATAGAGTTTACAAAGTTCATCACCTGTTAATAATCGATAGATACCTAAAACACTCCTGCTGAGGGGGCAAACGGCAGGGGGCGGCTGTCGCGACCCTGTCTAGTGACGTCATTAGGGGGGCGCTCACCCCACTTTCACGATCGTGTTTTTTTTATATTATTTAACCACGCTATTAATTAATTTCAATAAATAGAATAAAAGACCTGCAACATAAATACTCACATAAAAAGATAGATAATAATAATAATACTAGCCCACAAATACAAACACCTCTTCACGAAGGAAAGCACAGGTTTAAATCACCACACAAATTCATAACGTATTTTGATCAGGTTTCAAAAGCCAAGAATTCTACGGTTCTTTTGCCAAGCAAGTTTTATCGTCGAACGGTATTTATTATAGAGAAGATCATTCGTGAACGGTATTGATGTCTAGTAATGATTTGATCTCTGTACATCCACAAAAAAGATTAACTCTAAACAATACATATAGGGTATAAAGAAATTACTTACTAAAAAAATATTCGAACCTGCGTACAGCGGATGGATATTCTACCTTTCCAAACCATTCAGTCACCACAATTTTCGTATCGGTTCATCTCTATCGACATGCGGGAGGATATACGTTTATAATAAGATCAAACTATGAAGGTGCAATTTTTTACAATCCTAACATACTCAAAATCGTCGTGTACGTAAAAAGTCATATTGCTTTAACATAGCAATACAAAAAAAAAACCAAAAACTTTACCTCGCGTGCCTACAACGGTTATTTTAACTTGATTAAAACAATTTATACATAGTTAAATTATATTTACTAAATTAAAAAGTTAGTAAAATGAATTCACATTGTTACTACAAAGATTTGTCACAAATTACTTTATTGTGGCTTATGTATAAGAGATAGGCATATGGTATCGCGGATTTTTTTCTATGTGTACTAAGGAGCAATATTTTTGTAGAGTTATTATATTTACGAATCACTACTAACCATTACGCTAGCGTAGCGAAAAAAATTATCCTCTTCGTCTTCTTCCTAACTTGGCAACTAGTCCTCTTTGTTGAAGATTACTTTTTACTGGCATTATCGAATGAATATAGAGTGTCCCGTCTCATGATGATTTCACAAGATCTCAAGCATCTCAAAAATCTCATCATCTCTAAATGTTACCTGTATTACACAATATAAAGTAATATAACACAAATTTATGAAGAAAAAAAAAACAAAAACCATTACATGACAGTTCGAGATCCCGTCAAAAACTCCAAATTATCCTCAAAATCTCATTATTAAGTAGCTATACCTACTTACAAAGTTTTTTTATTCACCTAATTTCGGTTAATTATTTAAGTAATTCAAAGATAAAATTTGCTACACATACTTGGTTATAAAACGCTTATTTCTCAGCCAAACATACTCAATAGCAATGACTGCAGAGTAAATAACTAAATTTAGTACCTTCCTCGTTGGAAAGTTGGAACGATTGAAACTCTTGCAAACAGACCCCCCCCCTCTTTGCCGGGACGCTCCATTACACATTTACTTAAGTCATTTAGAAATCAAACTATAGTCGATTTCCTTAAAGGGTAATTTCATGAAACATTATCTTGTTCAGACATCGCACAGTTCCTAATATATATCTACTAGATTTCCTTCCACATTTCTTGTAAGTACAAATAGTAATTAATTTGGAGTTTAGTGAAATTTCCGACTGGAAGCCACACGGGTTTTTGTTTAGCGGTCGAACCAAAGATGGCGATCGCTTGAAAATGCTCTAGCTTCATCACGGTGTTCTGCTTCACTGAAATCTGTACTAAGAACTAAACAATTTATTTAACAACGCTTTTGCTTTCCTTTACTGAAACTGTTTATAACGGAGATTACTCAAGTACCTAGTAACTGGGTACATATACTCGGATAGATTTTCCCCACCCGAGTTGGGCGTAATCTATAAACCGGTCGTAAAACCCGGCTCGTGAGGGACAGAAGTCGCAAACCGGCTGCCCGGTAAATAGGGTAATCAAGATAATGCCGGTGTAACATATCGTCTACTAGAAGGAAAAATTCACCATTTATTTTCATTCCGGTATAATTAATCAATAGATAATAATGCAAAAAATTAAATCCATAAAAACTGCTGACACAACCAAATCAGCAAACTCAATCTGTTAAATACACAACTCTGCACCGACTAAATCATGTAGACAGAGATAAAAGGCTCAATATTACGAACAGTGAGATTGCTGACGAAATGCTGCGATCGCTTTTATGAGGGGTCCTTTTATCGAACGATTTTAAACTGTAATAAGGATGGGGTTTGGGTCAAACAAAATAGTCAAAAGAGCTTCGTTTTTAACTGACTTCAAAGAAGTAGGAGGTTCTCAATTCGATTATTTTTTTATAGATGTTCAGCCATATCTTCTTTGTTTATGAACCGACTAGCTGTGCGCCGCGGTTTGAGACGTGTATAATTTAAAAGCAATCGCTGATTGATGATTTATTTATACTTGAGTATATAGACAATTTTAACCGTCAACCGTCAATGTTAATCTTGTGCATTATTACTCGTATACTGATTTTTTTTATTTATCTAAAAATAATCGTAGAATGTATAAATAAACATTTTATTTTGTTAAATGTATTAATGTTTATTTATAAAACGTTACATTATTTTAACATTAAGTAAAACAAATGAAAATCAGTAAAATTAATTTACATTATTATCATTGATAACTAACTTCATGTTCTTGGTACATGGAATATAATTTTGAAGTTTTTTTTTTTCGAACTGACTATACTGTTAGCCTTAGGGGCCCTGCAGCCTTTACGGCTTTTACAGCTTTACCGGGCTTGGGAGCGAGTGCTTAAGGCACTCAGCCAAGAAAGCTTTGCAACAACATCCGAGGGTGCCAAAGTGGCCGAACCTCGGCTCGGACTGTTGCGCGTATGCAAATAAGTCGCGATCTAGCTAATTCCCTATCATTCTATCTAACTAACTATACATATATATATGTTTTCCCCCTGGGAGGAGGGAAGGAACATGTGTATGTGTATTTAGTGGTCTGAAATTTTTTGTCTAACTAACTAGGCAAAAAAAGAAAAAAAAGGTCCCTTATAGAACCTACGTACCTATGTGGTGTGTATGTATGTATAATGCAGTGTCATGTGTGTCTGTGAGAGCTAGTGAATGTAGAGTCACTGTATCGCTAGATTTTGGAGTTAATTTTGTAATTGTTGGGGGCCAGTAATTAATTACGTAAGGATGTTTTTGGCGTTTTTAACCTCCTCTACCCCCATGTAAGGGTTCATAAGATTTCTCGAACCCTCCCTCCCTCGTTTTTCAGAATAATAAAATGTTGTTAGAAAACGATCAGTTACACTAAAACTCACAGTTTGACGTAAACCAAAGATTTTTATTTTTTAACAGTAATTTAGTATATACTCTTTTATTACTGTCAGATATATTACCATTATATTATTAATAGATAACTATCTAGTCTTTGAAATATCATTATTATAATTAAAAATATGTTTTTTAAATAATCTTAAAGTGAGCAAACATAAGTCAGTTAAACAATCTACAAGGAATAATACTTTTAAAATAATGATCGACTAGTTTTATTCATTTTTTTATTTTCCATACAATTCCAATAAGATTAATACGCGAGAAAAATGTACTATAATTATTATTTATAACATTTAAAATTAATAAAAATTAACACGTTTAAGATTAACAACAAACAATAAACATTTGTAACATAAGATTTAAATCGAAGAATGAAGATAACCATTCGGCATCCGAAGTGGAGCTACATTTCTAATATTAAATTTAGACTTTCAAGTCGACGCGACGTAAGAATGAGATTTCCCCCTTTGCCCCAAGATAAGGACATGGAGATTTTTAATTAGTTACGCCAAAGAACTATAACTTCTTACGTGCTCAGGTAAACAAATCACATTTTTTTTTAAATCAAAATTCTTGCTGATGTGCTTCATTCCTAATTACAGTTGACGGTACGATGAGTAATCTAATAAGTTACTAATAATCTGTGAGACTCCCAGAACATAGCATAGAAAGTAAAAGGGACAAATTTCTTTTTCCTTTCCGTAAATAAAGCTTAACCATAAAATAAAGTTCATTTCGACATTATAAATAAGAGCAAGTAAAGTCACTAATCATCACATTACAGAATTGTTTATTTTACGCTCCTAGAGCGCATCTATATTCAAGTAAAATAAATCTACGACCACAAACAAAATCTATGTCGCTACTCTCACATTTCAAAATGTATAATATTCTGTATAGTCTGTCTTGACCATTGATGAATTATACAAGAATAATTTTAAGGCTTGTTTCCCGCTATTGACAAAACATATACAAATAGTTTAAAATGAATATTTAAATTAAATAGTTTAATCACATTTTCATTACGTATGCCATATATTGATGACATTCCTAATGAAAATACATTTTACTAACATGTAAGAGGCGCCATCTATTAACTATCTGTTTAACTAGCATGATAGCTGTTAGGTAACGTAGTTTTTCCCTTTCTTCGTGAAAAGAAAAGGCAAAGGTGTCTAGACCATGCAGCCAAGTAAAATGTTGTTTTTATAATCCACTATCTGTGGATTAGCTCCGCTCGCGTGGACTACAGAATGCCATCGGTCGAAAGCACGCACGAATCGTGCTGCCCCCGCTCAAAAGACGGAAGACAAAAATGCTTATTGTGAGTGATCTTTAGGAGATAGATATAGCTATCGCTGACTTTTTTGTAGATCTTTTTCAGATCTACAATTATGTAGTACATCAATTTGATAGACCACTCAGCGTAAGCCCCAAAAGCGTCTGTCTTCCGGATTGACTCACCACTATCGTCACTGCTTATTTCAAAAGTAACTTTATGTAACAAAATATATCCTATAACCTGGCTAGTTTGTACAGCTAAGAACTAGCCATGTAAATCGGATAAGTGGTTATCGTGTGAAAAGAGCATAAGCCGTCAGACAGATAGAGAGACTTTGAGTTTTATTATAATATGTATATAGATGTTTAGGTGTCATTTATATAAAGGGCGAAGCCATGTCCTCTTTTTTTTTCTTTTATGTGTAATTTTTTTAAGCTATTGTTTTTTTTTTTTAAATCTTCATAGTGACTAGAAAGTAGATGGTGGCTCCCTTGTTAGAACTATCTATAACGGAGTTTTTGTGGCAACTCAAAATGTATCATTCCAGTTTATATTTATAATTCACTTCACGTATGGACAATAACCAAAACTATATCACGCAAAATGCCACCAATATTATATAATATAGGGTCGAAAAACCTAAGTTAATTAATAAAAATAAAAATCACTACATGGCAGTTCAAGATCCTGCCAAAAACTTGACAGCTGTTAGTTATGGTGTGATTTCGCAGGCGACGGCAGACTTCAGACGGCAGCGACAGCAAATGCTGTCGGGCTTCATTTGCCGTCGTATAGATTCCGAAGCCAGCAGCAGGCACTGTAGTTACGTCGCGACATTATTAACTTGCGGTTTTTTTATATAGCTCGGCACATTAAGAATACTGTCCCTGATGGTAAGCACAGTACAATCCAAACACAACGGCGACCACAGAGAGATCGGTATTCCATCGTCGGTCGCCACTCTAATGCCGATCCCAAAACGCGACACGCAGAAGCGAGTCACTACGACAGACTTTCCATCACGTGCATGGTTGTCGCGACCCAGTCTGGCAAAACAACCCTGCCACCCGCTATTGCCATATCCTCGTTCGTTAATCAGCAGGGCGCACTACATGCAGGTGTGGTTGACTTGACCGTTTCAGTTCTAAATACCTATGTAATTCGATACCCCTTACATCTAAAATACATATAGTTATGAATAATAAAAAACTGCAAGTTTTATTGCAAGAAAAGAAGACTACGATGATTTATTATTGTGTAATATTACTTTAGCAGAGAACCTATACTGCCATTGTACTTAAATGGACTTGAAGAAGGCTCTTATGAAACTATTATAAAAAGACACTTGACAATCAAATAAACACGGATGTTGAGACACTCAACTGAAATATTAATAATAATATAAAATAGAATATTCCCTTTCCTCTTCTGTCTACACGTCCATAATGTCGAACTTCAGCGGCAGGACTGTGTTTGTGCGGGAACACCGTCTGCCGATACTCGTCAGAAAAAGGCACGACCTGTCGCGCGGCAGTTGCAATCGTATGTCGGAATCGGTCCCATAAAAGTTAAACACTGTACAGTGCCGACGCGGCTTATGACGTCGCCGTCTGTCGCTGCCGTCTGCGGTCTGCAAATATACGTACGGTTGATGATAAATACAATATAATTAAGCGAATATACAATTACTTATCTAAAATGCAATTATGTTAGGAATTGGAATATTAAAAACGCAGAATTTACTATCGTACATTACTAACAATTCAATGTATAACGTTATACCACAGACATATACTGTGGTTATGGTCTGAGAGTTATGGTTTTAATAAAAATATTTTACGGCGTTGCTTTAGGTTGGGGAAATAGAATTTTTCATTAAGTCCCATTATACTCGACGCGAAATATAACAAAGAAATTTTAATAACAATAAGACATTGTTTAGAGCTTCTTTTTTTCTGATATAACCATTAATTTGGCATGTTTCGGTAGGATGACTTTGAAAGTTCTCCTACGTGTTTTTAGATGAAGATAAGATAAAGGATATCGAAGAAACTTGATATTGAGAAAAAAAAGAGTCTAAATATACAATTGTGATTTTGAATTATTTTTTTAGATAAATAAAAAGACCATATATATTTTATAACAAAACTATTTTTTTTCGCAATATTTCAAAAGTTATTTCAATATAAAAATTAATTTTTGAATACAGTACTGAAAACGCGCCGATCGTTCCCGAACAAAACCAAGCGCGTGTGACGTCACAATGTTAATGTCTACTCATAGTAGCACACAGCTGATACAGTGTTTGACTCTTAATCGATAAAATTCCTATAACATTATAACGTCACAAACCTGGCGATCAATCGTGGCGCGTTCGTAGTCATGTGATTCTTTATAAAATATTACAATTTACTATTATCATAATTATGATGAAGCTTTAAAATATATAAAAAATAGATATTATTTTTCTTTCAAATACCCAATTCTGCGAATCAAATTTATGGATATGAATTTTAGATTTTATTTATTATACATAACTAAATATGTATATTAAAAGCGATAGTGTGGCTGCGCACTTGTCTATATTTTTTATATACTTTATAAGTGTTTTTTTTTATGTTACATTGTGGCCCAACATGGTACCACACTAGGCTCATAGTGGGGGACTGACCCTCAAGTGCAGCTGCCGGAACACACCTATAAGTGCATGGCGACAAACTTTCAACTTGAGGGTAGCTAGCCAGGCGGGCATAAGAAAATACCCTACCACCATGCAATGGTTTCAACACGAGGTTGTCCTTCACCGAAATCTCGGGCTTATTGCAGCCATTCGAACTCGCGTCGATCGACGAGGTGTCCGTACACGCTACCACTGAGTCGTCATTACTTCTATTATATTTCAGAAGCGAGCAGTCCTACAAGCGTACTGTGCAGTCTGTCTCTGGTGCTGGTGCTCTATGTGTACCGTGGGGTGCGAGCGAGCCCCGCGCCTCACTGCCGGCAGCGCTCGCCGTCGCTGGTATACCCGCGCTCGTCATCGCAGACTCCTCCGGTACTGTCCTCACCGCGAACGGACGGCACCATCTCGCCGCTGATCCCCTTGGACTGGTATTTCAGTACATTTACTTTTATTTTTATTAATGGCACGTGTATAGAATATTTTTCTAATTTTTCCTTTTTAATAAAAAAAACTATGCTTACTAAGAAAAACAATGCACAGTAGTTTTTTCAAACATCTCAATTCAATTCAATTTCAAACATTGACCGACTCAATATTAACGATCGTGGTATGTATGGATCAGCCGTGAGTATACCTACATAGTGTTTTTAATTCCAGGAAGTGAATTAAACATAGACTTATAATATACATATGTACTCTTCTTTGTATACTCTTTCTACGAAGTTAACAATCACTATATTATAATGTCAAATTTAAAAATAATGTTGCCATATTTATTTTTGTAGTGTTGTGCTACCGTTTATTTTACGTTCAAATTATTGAAATAGTAAGATTTTAAATACTGAACTGAGGGTGTTAATTTTGTGTTGTTCAACAAACCCGATAATTAACTATAATAAAAAAAGGTGTGTGTGCGATTCACACACGATAGAAGTGAAACTTCATTGTAAAAGATATTTTATTTAAACAGTGTGCAATATACATACACATCGACATTTGCTCTCTCGCTCTGGCTCACACAAAGAGGAGAGACCGATAATATATTGCTCTCTCAGTCTGGCTCACACAAAGAGGCGAGACCGATAATGTGCGTTGAATGTTTAACGTTTAACGCGTTGGAAGTCGCATAAGAAGTATCACTTCAAAAAAGCGCGATTTTGTATAACTCATTCGGCATTCCTTTGGTGGGTTTAATTTTTTTTTTTTTTCAGATTTAACTTAACAATAGTTATACGATTAGTTCGGATTGGTAGGCCGTGGGACATCACTAATTTTAAAATCCAATTTACTGGGAAATGTCATGTTTCTCCATGGGATTAAAAAACGCACTATATTAGTGGAATATAAATAATATACACGGTAGTAGAAAGTATAAATTTGTCAGTGTAACTGCGGAAATTTACCAATAAACTCTATGTCATACAGTTGAGGTTGTAGATAGAAAAGGTCCTTTTACCACTGTACCATCAATTTTGCTTTCTATGCGTAATTTTGTTATAACGTCTCTCATTAATAAAATTTATAGTTTTTTTTTTTTTGCTTGTATAGAATTTCCCGTGGGCTCAACGCGCAGTGTCAGTTCTGACTGAACAAGCGCTGCTCAAAATGGCGCGACATCCAGCGGTCGTTTTATTTGTCGGTAAGGCAACCTTTTATTCTTAAATATATTTTTTTACTTTAAGCCGATTTTTTCTGTTTATAAACTTAAAATACATAATAATATATGAAATTGAAATACCTAGCCACTTATTTAATTATATTCTAATATTTTCAAAAACCATAATCTAAAATGGTTGAAGTAACAAAAATATGTGTGTACCCTTTACGGACTTTTAAGTAAAAGGAACTTCCATGACTTAGGACACCTTAGGACACCTTAGGACACTGCAATTTTTTTTTCTTTATAAAAACTCTTTTTAATAGTTGAACCGAACGTTATTTCCGTGCGGAAAAGATCCGAGTTTATCTCAAGTCGTACCTAAAGAAGTTTGACTTAAAAAATAAATCATATACATATTCTAATTGTATTCCAGATGACGAAGATTCCGAAATAGAATTCGCCGAGTCAGTTCTGACACCATCCGCCGAATCCTACTACGAGGAGTGTAGCATCCAGTACCCAGGGTTCTGCCCCTACCAGAACTCGTCAGACGACGAGACCATGGACTTCGACTATCCCACAACCAAGACTAAGATGAAGCGGAAACCGTTCAAGCACGTGATGTTCTACATTGGTATCGACGGGACAGACTGTGGTGATATGCTCCGCGAACACATCTCTTTGGACGATGCCGTGCCCTTACTGACCGCTATCGACTTTCCGAAACAGAAGCTGGTCACAATGAAATACGGTGACGAAATAACTACTGACTCTGTGCAGAATTTCGTCGACGCTTACCTCAGTGGTAACGCAGATTTTAAACCTTTGCAACCGTATAGTGAGAAATGTTAGCTTATAATTCATATACAAATTATAAGTACACGGTCGCCAACAAGATCCCCGACAAAGATTACTGCGATTAAAGATCAAAATTAGTTTTTTTGTATTCAATAAAATGCGTCACATAATATAGTACATAAATATATTTAAATAAAATAAAATGAGTTCACAATATATATTCATATTTCACTATTTATATTAAGAGAAAGTAGTATTCATTAAACATCGATTGTTTCAAAATCCGATAGAATCGATTATTTCTTAGTACCGTATCAATATCTATGCGACCGAGAGAATGCGGCAAAAAAAATGTCTTTCGCATGGTCTCATTGGATTTATTGCAGTTACACATATTGTGTATCTTCAAAATATATCAAATTTGTACTATCGATAGTTTAAGCTAGACTCGATCGTTAGATAGGGCATAAAACTATCAGTTAATCGATAAATATTTGATATTTAATTAACACTATCACTAAGAGAAGTACAGAGTAGTCCTGTGTCGGTCGTACGTTCTCCATGATCCGGATCATTCATGACCGACTAGCAAAATGACCGAATCCAATGTTTCGGTCGGTCATTGGTTACGAGACCGAAGCGTACGGCGATAAGATCGTACAGTCGTACATACATAATAATCTTTTGTAGATCGAATTATATACCCACTACCAAAGGGATTCGACGTCATTCAACAAACTATCAGACACACAGACATTATATTACAAACGCAGAACATGCGATGCGCATGGTACAAAAATGATTGAGATGTTTAAGAACCAATGAATGAGTCGGTCAGGCGGACATGGAGTTTCAGTCATTTGGACTCGTTCACTCATGACCGACACAGGACTGTTACAGATTCTGTAATACAGAGATACATTTTCAGAACATCAATAGGTTTCGGCGTTAAAAGACATATATGCTATATAATATATAGACATATATTATATAGACAATAAATGAATAACGTGATATTCAAAAATGCGCTTTTTGAATTAGATTATTAATTAATTGTGTAGACGTTAGTTGGTGACAAAAACGCTATTTCAGTAATCGCCGAAAACACGTACATATAAATCACTGTTTTTAGCGGAAACGAAATGTTTTAACTTTTATTTAATTGTATATGTACGTGTGTTCTACCGTTTAGAACCAAAGGGCATAAGTTTATCAAGATTCATAAAAAAGTTACATGGAAGAGTAATTTGTACTAACAAGGGGTATCTAGTCCCTATATAGTTCGTGGTATATTTATTTTTAAAGAAAAAAAATTCAGAGTTCAGATTCAGAGTTCGTATCCAGTAATCAACCATGCAAAAAGATCGATTATCAAATATTTCACGAGAATAAGATATTCAATAATTTCAAGACTAATTATTGCTCATAACTCCGCCCGTATAGAAATTATAGTTTAAAAACCTCACTGTGAAGGATATTATGATATTATTATAGGAGCTAGTTATATCGAAGTTAAGACAAACGCGATACTTAGGTAATTATAGTAAACCTTTATGATATTTATTAAAAGAACCTTCTAGACAAAATGTTTCATTCAATCATACAAGCATTCAATAGAAATTAGTAGCATTCACAAAATATAGGTACTTAAGATTTTTCTTTTTTCCATGTAAGGTTATTAGACAAACAAAATATGTATTTTATAATGGTGTACATTTCTAAGGCAAATCTGTAGTCATTTCCGTTTAAAAATAATAGTATTGTTATTAACTTATTACTTTTGTTTTATTTAATTTAAAAGTTCGAAAAAAATGCTTTTAAAACAAAATTATACGGCAAATATTTTTAAATAAATTTATTCACTAACAAAAATAAAGTACAGAGTGGAAAATACTAAACTCGGAAGTAAGAAACAAACAAAACTTTAATTTACTTTAATTTTCTGCAAAAATAAAACGGTCATTGTACAAAACATTACAAAAAATGGTCATTTTTCAGCCACTTCTGCATTTAGTATTTCTAATATCAGTATTGCAAATAATAATATTTTATTAGTGTTTATGTTTTGTATTAATAACATTATTATTATTTAAACATGTAAAGAGTTTGCTAATAGAGCCTAGATGAACAATAAAATGACACAAATTTATTAAATTAATTCATTATATTCCTTCACATGTACCTATGTCCCTTTCCTTAAGTTGCAAAGTATCGACGAAATTATTTTTTTTAAATAGTTAATTATCTACGAAACTTTACTTAAGAGAGTTCGTTCTTCTTACTAACTTGGCAATTAGTCCACTTTATTGAAGACCATTACTTTCATTATCGAATTAATATAGAGTATTCTGTCTTATGACGATTTCATCATCCTAACAAGATTGTGGCTCCCTTGTTAGAACGTTCTAGGGAGTTTTGTGGCATCTCAGAATTCATGATCCATATTATTATTTCCAATCTTCTTCACTTGTACGCAATGACCAAGCTTTATTATATAAAATTACAATATAGGGTCAAACAACACAAATTTATGAATACAAAATTTACTAAGTACGTGTCGAGCTATGCGCAATGTATAATTCCATAGTTGCCCGTCACAATATGCAGACTTATAAGAGGGAGCTTAAGTCATTGTCAAAATGGAATTTGTAGGAAATTATGACTCCGAGTACATTTTATAATTTGGTCGATTATTACTTGTTAACTTGTAAAGACTATTTATCTGTGATAGTTTACGTTTTAACTTCATTATACATATAATGAATATGAATTTTTTCACATAGCCAAACAAAACCATTTAGGTAGCAGGCAGGCATTGAGGGAGGGATACTTAACTTTAACAAAAATTAACACTTTAAGGTTAATATTTCGCAAACGGATCCCTGAATCGAAAAATGGTTTTCATCCACCAACAACATTTTTGAACGATGGTCGATAAACGAGAAAAAATATGCATTCCCACTTCACGTGTAGGGGAGGTACCCTAAACAATTTTATTTTACCACTTTGTCGGCGTGCTTAATATGTATATCCATACCAAATTACAGCTTTCTAGTACTAAGAATCTCTGAGCTAAGCCGCGGACAGACAGATATAGGGAAAGTATAAGGGATCCTTGTTGACTTCGAAATCCTAAAAACAAAAATCACTACAGGACAGTTTGAGATCCCGCCAAAAGTTCCAAAAATTCGTTGATATCGTTAATCATGATAGTTTGTAACACATTTAAACTTATTAAAAAAAGTTGACGCGTGTACACGTTATGTCTTTGAATAGTTACACTTGATTTTATGTGACTATATTGCCACAATAAAACAAGATATTTAGCAAGCAACTTCATAGTGTACTACACAGTGTAGACATTATTGTTTCTATGTGCGAACATCGTAAAATAATTTTTTTCAAAGCGCGTCTAAATCATTATATATACATAATATCAAAACTTTTACTTATTTTTCTTGAATGGTAGACGTGGCTAATGGATCACTTTCAAACCAAAAAGACACTTAAGGACTGATTAGAAAACTATTTATTTTAACTTAAACATGTTGAATTTACTAGAATTGTTACTTCTTCAAGCTATTTTCACAGAATTATAAAATACTAGCGGACCGCCCCGGCTTCGCACGGGTATTTAACAAAAAATTCAAAAATTATAAATTTTCCTAGGGATCCCTAACTTTTTATTCTATCGCCTATGTTCATCAGGGACAATGTAGGATTCTAATGGTGAAATAATTTTTCAAATCGGTCCAGTAGTTTCAGAGCCAATTCAATACAAACAAACAATCAAATCTTTCCTCTTTATAATATTAATAGTATAGATGACACAATTCAATCTGAATAAATGAGACTGACATTATAAAATTAAAGTAATTCAAACATAATTCATAAACCAAACAGATCAGAGTTGACATCAAAAGAGTATGTATAATCTGAGATTACCAATCAACCATTTTCAAAAGAGGGCTATGGAAAAAAAATCTAGTCATATGAATAAAAAAATATACAATTAGCAAACCGCGCATATCATCTAACCGTAACAGCAAACACTGCATGACCTTAAAAGATAAATAGGTAACATTAAAACTGTAGATAATTTATATTGCTTTAAGTTTTTCTTGTCTTACATTCTTAAGAAAAACGCATCGTTATTATCCACAGTTATTATCACAGAGGGTTATTATAGTATTTTTTGGAAAATAGTGACAGTGTTGCTGACAATGCTGACCAATAAGATGACATTACTCTATGGTGGCCATTCTGCTTCTTTCCTTTAACGATAAAAAATATTAAATAAACAATAAGATTGTCCAGCGTTACCAGATACTTACTTTACAACCTTTTTGTAAAATGTATCTTCTGTAATTAAGGCAATTTTCATAATTTTTGACGATGTTTAAATTTTTTATTAAACTTTTCTAAATTTGTAAACGAGATCACCTATACGAAATATATAAAATGAAAAGTAACGAATAGTTTATTTTCTTATACTATACACGTCGTCGATAAAGTCTAGTTACCTACGTAACTAGAAGCATTTTTTAGTATTAAGATACATTCCCCGTTTATTATCACTTGTTATTAATCAACATCGGTCAAAACTAAATAATTAATCACTGAAGGTTTCATTTCTGAACGTGTGAATTTCTCACTAGAAAATAGGGGTGTCCACTTAAAAAGTATATCGATATTTATATTCGATGTAAAATATCGGATCCTTGCATCGATGTTTATCGATATATCGCTAGAAAAAAATCGATGTTTTTTCAATATCGAATACTTTCCACAAAAGTTTAATATTACCTTTTTCCAGTGAAACGCGCAGTTTGTGGTCCTTGATTTTGTATGTGTGAACGTAGAATCAGAGACCAGAGTAACATAGCTAAACTAGTAATATAATAATAGTGATTTTCTATGAATGTTACTTGAATAGAATTGTATTACTATGATAGTGGTGAGATGTCTGAGATGTGGTTGTAGTTGCACATCACTACTGAGTTAATTTGTTTACAAGTTTAAAAACTAAATGAAAAATACACTAAAGAAATTATTTGTAGCAATGCACGTAAGTAGTGCTACATAACATGTCGAATTACTACTTACTTCATTATAATGATATAGCATTTATAAAAATAAAATAGGAAATATATTTATTATTATGAAATGTATGATAATATAAAATATCATTATGTTATATCTTCCAAATAAAAAACAGTCACAAACGAATAGAGGTTAGGTTCAGAAACATAATAGAAATATAATATGACATTCCTTTTCAACTTCGAACTAGCTATCAGATGATGCGTTAACTCAGTTATTTTAGGGTAATTAATTGTATTAGCAAGTAAAAATATTCGATGTTTCTATATAAATATATCGATATATCGAATACAATAAATGTTTGTCAAAACATCGACTCAATACGATATATCGTAATCAAAACATCGAATAAATGCGATATATCGATTTTAAGTGAATATCATATTAGAAAGCCACTAAGGCTTCACTACAACAGGGCAGCAGACTACCACTATGGAATAATTTGTCAAACCAAAATAGATTCATCAAAGTTGGTTCATAATCGACGAAGTTATCGTGTAACATACACAAAATAAATAAATAATCACTTTCAGAATTCCTTTTTAAACACGATTAAAAATGGCAAATATGCTTCAATAATAATAAGACTTTTTGATTAAAAAAAATGTAACTATTGCAAAAAAAATACAACTTTTCAAGAAAGGTAACTTTCGAGTTTTGTGCCCAGGCAACACTGTTATTGACGCTAAAACTAAAAACCGTAGACAGCTAAAATTGAAGCCGCCATTATTGTAAAATAAGTTTTCCAAAATAAGTTTCACGTGCCCGAACCCTGTTAGTACAGAATAAATCAACAATTTACCTTTAAATAATGGCTGACAATGACGATCTTCTCGATTACGAAGATGAAGAACAGGCAGATCATCAGACCGCCGACGGAGCAACAGAAGCGGCGCCAAAGAAAGAGGTTAAAGGATCGTACGTATCTATACACAGTTCAGGCTTTAGAGATTTCTTATTGAAGCCGGAGATACTTCGAGCGATCGTCGACTGCGGCTTCGAGCATCCCTCAGAAGTTCAACACGAATGCATTCCTCAAGCTGTATTAGGCATGGACATCCTCTGCCAGGCGAAGTCAGGTATGGGGAAGACAGCTGTGTTCGTACTGGCAACGTTGCAGCAGTTGGAACCATCAGAAAACCATGTCTACGTGCTCGTCATGTGTCACACAAGAGAACTAGCGTTCCAAATTAGCAAGGAGTATGAGCGTTTTTCTAAGTACATGTCAGGGGTTCGAGTATCAGTATTTTTCGGCGGCATGCCCATCCAGAAAGACGAGGAGGCGCTGAAAACGGCTTGTCCGCATATTGTAGTGGGTACTCCAGGAAGGATTTTAGCATTAGTCAACAGTAAGAAATTGAACCTTAAACATTTGAAACATTTCATACTTGATGAGTGCGATAAGATGTTGGAATCTCTGGACATGAGACGTGATGTGCAGGAGATTTTCCGGAACACTCCACATGGTAAACAAGTGATGATGTTCTCAGCTACCCTGAGTAAGGAGATTAGACCAGTCTGTAAGAAATTCATGCAAGATCCAATGGAAGTGTATGTGGACGATGAAGCAAAACTCACATTGCATGGTCTTCAGCAACATTATGTCAAACTCAAGGAAAATGAGAAGAATAAGAAACTGTTTGAACTTCTCGATGTCCTGGAATTCAACCAAGTGGTTATATTCGTTAAGTCTGTGCAGAGGTGCATAGCACTAGCACAACTGCTGACTGACCAGAACTTCCCAGCTATCGGTATACACAGGAGCATGACCCAGGATGAACGTCTGTCACGTTACCAGCAATTTAAAGATTTCCAAAAGCGAATTTTAGTGGCAACAAACCTGTTTGGTAGAGGTATGGACATTGAAAGGGTGAACATTGTCTTTAACTATGACATGCCAGAAGATTCGGACACATACCTCCACCGTGTGGCCAGAGCTGGACGCTTTGGTACAAAAGGTTTGGCGATCACCATGGTGTCAGATGAAAATGATGCCAAAATTCTTAACGAGGTTCAAGATCGGTTTGACGTTAATATAACGGAGCTTCCAGAAGAAATTGAGCTATCTACTTATATAGAAGGGCGATAAACATAAGTTAAATATTCTTTCATTTGTTCAACTAATTTTGAGTACTTTAGCACTTTTCAATAAATTAATAATTTGTTTATTAATCATTTTGTATAGTGTAAGGGATGCAGTCATGTTCAGATAAGATTTAATTTAGGATAATTAAAGTGACATTTGATATTCTAATCTGTATTTTATTTGAAAACATCATATAATATGTTAGTTGTATCTTGGAAATGTGCTACCCAAACAAAAATTAAGATGATAAGTACTCATTACACAAGTACATAAAGTAGGATTTTTTTCATAATCAATTTTGCAGATGTGTCAGTCTGTACCCAGCATGAAAGGTTCTTACAATAAAACTAAAACTTATTTAGGTTTGAGTTGAGAGCAACTCAGATATTTTCTCAATTAGACATAAAGTTCAGATAAACCTATATTCATGTTTTTAGTTATTTTTATACTATTCAATATTAATTATAATATGTACATAATCATTTTAATAAATTGTGTGTGTGTAAAGAAGTTTTACTTCAAAGGCGTGTAATGGTTAAATGCTTTTTTTAATTATTATTTATACATATTATAATATTGAAATGACTTTGTAATTCCAAAATAACATCTTTTTACTAAATGCATATGAACAACTCACTATACACACAGTACCTATAACAAAAACCCATTTTAAAATGTTTTGTGTGTCTATTTCCTGGTAATATCGGAAACGGTTGGACCGATTTTGACGGGACTTTTACTGGTAGATAACTAATGTTATAAAGCATAACTAAGGCTACTTTTATTTAAGATAACTAATTAGGGTTCCGCACAAGAAATCAAAAATGATCTTTTAGCAGTCCACGCCAGCGACGCCGCGGGCTAAGCTAGTATATATATAAAAAAGCTCCACGAAGCAAAGTTATGATTAAATTATTTAAACTTTTATGTTATCATTTGTGAAAACGGGGATTCATAAAATTAGTTAGCAATTGTATAATTTTGTGTAGGTATACATATATTTTGATAGAAATTTAATGTTTTTTTTCAACGGGGTTTTATTCTTTCAAGTATTCAGATAATAGCAAATTTTTTTTAATTGATTTTTAACATTCTCCCTGACATCGAGTCCGCCGGCAGGCCCCAAAAAATTTGATAAAGCAAGTCAAGGATATGAAAAAAAAGATCAGGAGGCCCCAAGAAGGCGCCGGCTGCCCTCATATTTATTTATTATGTCACGTCATTACTATTTAAGGTGATAATAATACCTTCCGCACGCCAATCATAGATATTGTCAGTGCGACACCGGGCATGGCTTGCAGTAAACAGAAATTCCTTCGCTTTTGTTTGTGCCTACTGTTATACCCCTAAGGTGTATGGCGTAATGCCTACATCATCCAAGATCCTGCCCTATCAGCATTTCTGGCTCTAAGCAAGCTTCTTCGCGTCTCCGTCCCCACAGTCTCGTGGTCGTCTAAGTGGCCGCTAGGCTCAATTTAGTATATTATATTAAGTGCTATAATATAAGTTACAAATCATAATTACTACTATATTCAATTAAATTTTCTAGCTACAAAATAATATCTTTTTTTTAAAAAGCCTTTTTGGATGCCCCGTATAACACTACGCGTATTGACCACATTTTACTTGTTAAAACATGTCGCGAGAATTTGAGATTTTCATCCAAATTACATACTAGTGTCGGACAGCTCTGTCTGATACTATTGATACTGGCAGTAATGGTTCGTCGAAAAGTATAAGCGAACTTCAGTGACAATTCCACTCGCGACCTACTGACCTGCGTACGTCCTTGGGTCCCTGGATTAAAGACCATCGTGGGTAGCAGTCACGAAACAATAATTATTGGAAATCCCCTACTGGTTCCCATTGAAAATTAAGAAAACAAGGTAAAACAAGCATTGTTGCGAAGAATCTTACTAAAATACAAACACTGTTTGCCTTCCACGGAACCCAGCGTTTGCGCTTTATGTTTTGCTAGTGTTCATATAAATAATTGACCCTGAAAGTTTTTTAATTTATATTAATAGTTCATGATAAACATATAAAGATTGATTTATACCTAATTATTTTGTTTCGTTTCCTCGTTGTCTCACATCAACCTAGCTAAGGGTCCAATTGGGATTTTTTATTCAGTAGAAAATGTTTTGTAGACGCCAACGGTATATTTAGTCTTTTTATATTAGCGGGAATAGAAAATATTTAAATTTAGGTTAGCATATCCCATGGCGTGCTTGATTATTTTCTATTATCAGTTTCAATCAAACATCCAAAAGAATATAAATAATTGATAAAAAAGTTCGTAAAGTGGATAAGTAGGTACTTCAAAGTTTCATCCACTCGTACGTATTTCTTAAATACATATATAACCTCACCACGCTCACCAGAAACAAAAAGACTGTCACAAGGCCACTATAGAAGATGTCTGTGATCAAAAGTCGAATCTTTATTAATTATTTCTTTATTAATTATTTCTATCTTTATTAATTAATTTAAATTTATGATGGATAAATTTTTCAGAATAGAAACGACACCATCAGTAACCAATTAGTCATCGCACTGTTTCGAAGAATTGTTCAACGACCCAAATAAATCTTCGTATTCGTATCAATGATATGTTAACCTCTGGATACATTCATTGCTATGCATATGCACGGTTCATGGGTGTTCAGTAAGCCCACTTGTAGTCGGGTTGAAACAGAGAGGATGCGGGCAGATTTTTTTACTGAGCTCAACGAACCATTGGATTTTGTATCTTCATCGGGTACAAGCAACTTGGTTGAGTTTAGTACCAAGAAAACTCAGGTTTGCGTGTTCCTCTGCAAATAATCTCCATTCTCCCCTCCCTACTCTTCAGAATGTCTTACTCGCAAAGCGAGACAGCCTCAGTACCTATCCTAGGAATGGATATTCATTGTGACCTCATTCTCAGGAATCACATTGGAAGGGCACATCCACAACATCCAGGAGACTGGATATCCTGAACAGAGTGCGAAGCTTTTTTACGCCCAGCCAACTGTACCTTCTTTATAAGGCTCAAGTTCGTCCATGCATGGAATATTGTTTACATCTCTGAGACGGTTTCACCAATATCTTCTCAAAGCCCTGGAAAGGTTATAGCGATGAGGTGTCTGCGATGTGAATGATGCAGACCTCACAAGTATTTAGAACCGCTTCAGCTGCGTAAAGACATTGCTTCGCTAAGCGTGTTTTATCGTGGTGAAGGTTCTGATGAATTGTTTGGCCTTATCCCATAATCTCGCTCCCACTACATAGCTACGCAGACAAGCTACCATCACGGCACGAATAAAGAAGTTCGCAAATTCGTAACTTTGCCGTGCCGTGCAAATGTAGAATAGTATCCCAGCCATCGTGTGTTCACGAGGCGTGAAGAGGCACTTCAGCAGGCCGGCATGACATCGACGACTGCCGATGATATTTGTGTCACCGACGGTCGCCGATGTTTGTACCGTACTTACCATCAGGTGTTGTAAAAAGAATCCTGTTACAGGTATATCAATTTCTTTAACGATGCAACCAACTAGCGTCGAATCTGAACGTATATTTTTGGCAAATAGATTTTTTGCATTCATTTACAATCTCCGTTTAATGCATACAGTTTTTCATTTAGCTATTTTGTAATACTTATTAAGATTTTTAATATGCTTTATGCCACACACGGAGCACAAGTTTAAAATACCTAACTAATTTAATTGTCTGTTGTGTAATGTAATTGTAAATGTAGGTATCTAAATGATTACATTATGGAAGTTAGTTATGATTATTGTATTATTGTTATTAAACAAGACCTAAAAACGTGTAATTCTGTTTAATTATCCAATAATAAGGAAGATATTCGAAAAATTCGAAAAACTCGAATAGCAAAATCGTGTGAATATTACATACCCTAATCACAATTATTGTATTTAAGTATCACTAACCATTACGCCAGCGCACGCGGATAAAGCAGTTCCGATGCGCGGTTTGTTCCGACTTTCTTAACAAAAGTCAATATTCAAGGCTAGCTGAGAAGTGTAGCTTAAATGTAGAGAGCCTATACTATTCTACGTGAATCTGGCAATTGTAAAATAAAAGATACTAATACATATAATGTTACATTGTTACATGAACTAAAAATTTTACAATATTATTACATGTAAAAAAATAAATTAGAAATTGTTTTATTGTATTTTATTTTATTGTATAATATAATGACGCGTTTATAAATTTTTGTATTTATAAATCAGCACTGTAAATAAAGTGTAAGACCAACTCAAAAACCTTTCCCATGAGTAAACCGATTTATCATATTAAAGGCCCAATTGGGTTGGTCAGCAAGGACTAAGTGACCGGCATTCCTCACCATAATTTCAGTCAATCTTCCAGCTCTTTTCACATAACCGGCGATTTCACCATTTACCTTCCAGATATGCCGTTTCGCTATTTTATATTCTTCGGCACCAGTAAAATTGAGTTTGCGCAAATAGTTTACTGTCGATGGATATGGTATAGTTATGTCCAATTGGCCGTTATAAAGTAGAACACAGTAATTATCGAGTAATTCTGAAATCCATGGTGCAACAGATTTCATAATATCTCCTTGTAAGTACTATACAATATACTATATACTATACTATATACTACAATATACTATACTATATACTAACAATAACTGATTTATTGTTAAAGGCGAAAGTACCAACATGTATGGCTGCTCGAAATGTATTCTTCTCAACAATTGGCACGAAGTCGTCATTGTGTAAGTAATCTCTTGTATGCAAGTAGTTGTTAGTAAAAACGAAGCCCGTTATATTATGAAATAAACTTCTGCTAATGCTTGAGGTAACTATTAAGGAACTGAACATATGAGAAGCGGCTATCCATTTTCTTTGTTTAACCAAATCTGTAATCTTATTTTCGTACTTCTTAAACTCTGTGGCCTGATGCCAGTCCAAAAGGCCGATTTGATTCAGATAACTACTGTACACCAACTGATTTACTGGGTCGCACAAGCCGTTGCCGATCGTAACCCCTTTCAAGTTGATTTTTGTCTTCTTTTTAGGATTATTCTTATGAATCGTGTAAGCTAAAGCCGTAACAAATTTGCCAGCGTATGATTCTCCACTTATAAATAAATTGTTCTTTTGAAGTTCAGGAAATAACTGGAAAAATTGTATTAAGCTTGAATATAAATCCTCGCCCACTCTAGTCTGATCCGTGCAATAACCTTTTGGTTTTTGAGTGAAACTAAATCCCGCTCCAACTGGATTGTCAATGTAGATAATATGATGTGTGAGCGCCCAGCTGTTTTGCCGCTTTTTAACTGTATTCTTATCAAGTATAATGGGTCCAGTTTCAGTGAAGAGTCCTAAGAGAGATGACGCTCCCGGGCCACCCTGTAGCCAGACGATAACAGGAGCGGTCTTGTTCAATGTAATAGCAGAAAAATACCAGAAGAAATGATTCGATCCGTATGTCTTGTTCACGTTAAAGAAACCAGAGTAGCTTTTGATACGCAAACTTTCAGTGAAGCGGACTCGGGCGAGACGTCTACCTTCCATAATATTACCGCTCTCGATATAAGGAGTGAGGAATAGAGGAGCACCCGGATCTCCGACATCTCGTTCACTATAAATATCGGTCTTTGAGTTCCACATAGCGCAGTGAGCCACGAAAATTTTATGCGTAAAAATTAACAAAATCATTTTCATTTTTACGAACAGTAACGTGAAAAAACTATTTGATGAAATGTTACAAAATACCAATTTAAAATGCACGTTGGACGTTAGTGAGTTACTAATTATTTACTACGTGATACTTAAACATTCACGTAAAAACTGGAAAATTTGATAATAAACTCAATAATCATGACAATAAAACCTTTATATCTTTTAAACAACCTACATTCTAACTTAGACCTACATGTAACAGTTTCCTTTATATAAGTACGTTATTATTATATTTATATGTAGCAGTTTCACAAAGTGCAAATTTAGATATTTAATTACTTTTCCTATTAAGCTAATGTTTAACTTAGTCACAATCTCACCTCACGGTCGCATATTACAGTTTTTTTTAATATCGTTTAATGCTGTTGGAAAGCACAGCAAGAGAGGTGGAGCACAGAGAAATTTCATGGAGTTGCCAAATAACCTTGTGTTTTGTTCCTGCGCTGAGTAGGGATCCAGAGTTCCTTGGTGATAGGGTATCCCAGTGAACATGTGATCTTAGTTTGACATCATGTGCCGTTGACTGGCTGCTCATCCTCACACTCTAAAATCTAGCCGAAACGCGACAACAGTAAGGTTCTCTAGAACTTTCCTGTCACGTACGCTAGGGTTCTGGAATGGGTTGCCCAGCTAAGTTTTACCCCAGGGCTATGACATGGGGCTCTACAAAAAAGGGTTGAAATACAGTCTCCATGGTCAGCAACATGGCTGTAATGCCCCTGGTGTTGCAGTTGTCCATAGGCGACGGTAACCATCAGGTGGGCCGTCTGCGTGTTTGCGCCCTTTGGCATAAAAAAAACAATATTACCCTAAAATTGGTGTACATTATTAATTAAAGTGAAAATAATGGCTGCTTACGACTAATTGACAAGAAAAGCAAAGCTCCTTCGCAATCACAATCTGCTGGCGCGTGACGTAATTAGAGATTCAACCCGTCATAATATAGAGTGTTTATAATCACATGGCGAAAATTTTAAAAGTAGGTATGTATTTTATTTCGGGTTTTACTGAATAAATAACAATGCAACATTTTTGACTGTTTTAATAAGAAATTATTTAAAAATATTTAAATACACATTTAGAATTACTCCTACAAGGTTTATATTTCCATTATAGTCAAATACCCAATTAGGTGTTATTAAAACGATGAAATACCCTTTTTCTTTCAAAGCATAATTTACAGGTTAAAAACAAATAATTTCAATGACACCCAAGTTGTGAAACCCAACTTGGTAAATAACGAAAACGCTAAGTGTTAATAAAACTTATTTTATGATTACAAGTAGGTAGTTACATACCTAAGTCCTTTGACATTATCGAATTAATATAATTAAAAATGTAAATAGAATAAGTATCGAACGATAGAAAAGCGATAATAACGAAGTGGTAGCTTGCTAGGACGTAGACCAACTGTTGAACAATACGATTTTGGGTTCGAATCCTGCATTGGACCTAATCAAAATTGTAAAGAACAAAATCATGATAAAACTATAGCATAGTGATAAATGCTTTCTGGTGTCACCTTTCTGGGCTTAGTCTGTCACTATTTTAAACTTAAGATGCATATCTCCTCTACAAGCACAATTTTAAAAAAATGAATCTGAACGTCGCATACGTATCTTACACCTACAAAATTATAAATTATATGGTTAATACTTAAAACCGAATGAAATTTAATTAGTTTTGAGATTTTTAATAAATTGGTGTAAAAATATTTACTTCTCAATACTCTTCTTACTCGTAACTATGATCTATACCGGAGAACGAAAAATGTAATCGCTATTACCATTCTATTTTCGAAGACAATTTTTAACGAACAAGAAAACAAACTTTATTTTGATGAGATCTCTGGTGTACCTTCGAAGTCGAAGGTCCAATGCCAATGAAATCAAAATAGGACCTCTCTTAAGGACCAGCGAAAAAATAAACTTCTGAATCAGTTCATAAATAAAGAAGTTATGGCTGATCAATAAAAAAAAATACATTAAAAATGAGTACAACCCTCTTTTTTGAAGTCGGTTAAAAAACTCAGACCAACCCCTGTAAAGTTTTTTGCCGGCATCTTGAACTGTAATGTTGTGTTTTTATTTTGATTCATTAACTTGGGTTCTTTGAACCATATATCTAAACTAATATTATAAAGAGGAAAGATTTGATTGTTTGTTTGCATTGAATAGGCTCTGAAACTACTGGACCGATTTGAAAAATTCTTTCACTACATTATCCCTGATGAACATAGGCGATAGAATAAAAAGTGAATGAAAAACTGTTGTGGAAATAAAAAACATTTTGGGTACCTAATTATAAAAGAGTAAAGAGGCCCGAGACGTGCATTGCCTAGGGGTCCCGATATTGTTAATCCGGCCTTGAGTAAATATAGAGGAAGAAGCAGTTATTTCCGTAGCATGCCATGTGTCGCTTCTCAAGGGTATTATTAAACTAGGTAAAAATATTTAGAATTGTGGTCTAATGTTGTTAAATAATTACTCTGTCATATCAGGATCACCGGAGGGTATATTTTGTCGAGGTGGCTTTATTAAAATCAAGTCATCTACAAATTATGTTAAGAAAGGTAAACTTACTTTTGCATATTTGATAGTAACTAAAGAATAAATAAAAATGTTGAAATTTTAATGTTTTATTATCATTATGGAAATCTAAATCTGTATGTTTTTTCATACAATTAAGGTGGCAAACTAATTTACGGCCCGCCTGATGGTAAGCGGCTACCGTAACCTATAAACGCTTGTAAGACCATAGGTATTATCACTAGCGTGTAGCCGACCCTGAACCTCCCTTCCTCAAACTTCTCTTATTATTGCCAAATGGTGTATATTCATTATTGTACCAAAACACACAATGTGTATATATTAAACGCAAAAGCTCTGTAATTTTGTAGTTTTCTTTTTTATATAGATACTGCACAGGCGGCAAACAAGCATACGGCCTGTTTTCTTTATTGTAGGTACACACTATTTGAAACATCAAGAACATTTTGGGAGTTTTTGTTGTGTTTTTGGAGGACCGCACACTACTTAACTCTTTGGAATTCATTTTTAAAACACAAAATAATTACATTATTGTTTGAACACTTCATGTTGATTATATACGGCTTACGGTTCCGTGACGTCACGCAGACGCCATGCCACTTCCGACCGTTTAGTCAATTTAAAACTTGTTTTAAAAAAAGCAAAATTTTGACGTTAACCCTGTATTTTATGCAAAAATAAGGTTGTTTTGTCAATAATAAATACTTACTTAAGATCATTTTAGAGATGTTTTTCAAAATGTGTCATCATACCTATTAGTATTAAAATAAAACAAATCAGATATTGTAAATTTCACTTTATTTTTAATATAAAATTGTTAAAAAAATATAGGCCTAACCAGAAAAATTGTATTTAACTCCGGACGAGATAATTACATATTATTTATTTTTCATTGTTTGTTTGCCCCTATGCGTTCCTAAACCATCCAGCGTTCATCCGATTGTTGTGCGCACGCCGCACACCCATATAGGACAACCAGTTTACAATAAGTGGCGCACGACGGCACGAGCAGGGATAGTTAGTAGATAGTGACCCAATAATCATTGCACAGAAGACACTAAAAGTTGTTAATTGAAAAAAAGGTAGTACCCTCAAGCAAATAGAAAATACCAGGGGGCTTAGTACCGTCATTCGCACCCTGAAAGGGCTTGTTTTTAGCTCATCAGTACACAAAATTAGCAAACACTAGGTGCCATATTGTCCTGCGCCCTGTAAGAGCTGTTTATTTAGCTCCTCAGTGAACAAAACACCAGAGGCCTTGACCAATATTTAAGGTTAGTATTGTTAGAGAAAATAATCTATGCTCAATAGTTTATAGTTTATATTGTCTATGTTTAGTGACGCCAATGATAATGTACGAAATGTGTGTGTAATTACAGTGCTCCTAATAATGTATGTGAAGTATGTATAAACCGACCTATAAAACTAATTCAGTATAATTTAAATGTAGTACTGGACTTCACTTATTTTTTTACTCAAATTATATCAAAATTAACTTTCTTCTTATATGGCAACGTGTGTTTATACACAATTCTACCAATATCACGTGAATTGTTGTGTATTTTTAATCTTCGAAAATCAAGCAACCAACGCTAACAAGATGGTGTAACCTATTCCTTAATCCTTGCTGGAACTGTCGAGCGAGAGAATTTGTGGCAACTCAAAACTCATGTTTCTAGTTATTATTAATAATAAACTACACTTGTTCAAACCAAACCAAACTACTATAGACTAATAACCAAAGACAAACTACATTACTAAAAACGAGAGATATATAATTGTCCAACCGTGGGCAATTCCTAACTCTAAAGACCACTGAACAAGCTCGCGAGGACAACCCACTATCGCAGGGTCACTGAACGATTGACGAACAAACAGTGACCCTTAACTGTAACTCACTCGGTAAACCAAATGAGCTCTCGTCCCGCACACCTCCGTCCCTGCTTACACCCAAACCTACCGGGCGTAAAGAAGGGGAAACCAAACGGGATGCACGGAAGAGACACGATCGAGTTGTCCTCGGCGTGACTTACGGTGAACTGGGCGCTGGCCGGTAAATAGAAACACGATGCCGAATTTACGTTCACTATATTCTTGATACAAGTCCACTTTTCACAAGAATCTTCCCTTAAACACTAAAGTGTCTTCACGCAGGGTTTCTTCAGTCTTGAGGTATCTTGAGGTGTCTTGAGGTGGATTGACTTCTGTGTATAGCGATCTGAGCGATCTGAGCGATCTGAGCGATCTGAGCGATCTGAGCGATCTGAGCGATCTGAGCGATCTGAGCGATCTGAGAGCGATCTGACGAGTATGGAACCCGTCGCTATATTTATATTATTTCCAAAGAAAGTGATGCCGCTATCTAACTCTATTTTTCTCTCTATCTAATTCTATGTACTATTGTGGTTCCTGGAAATTCTTATATACAAACTTTCTTACTATTTTTACAACAATCTTATAAGATTCTAACAGGTATTAACATTTTCTTATTTAAACATGTGTTGAAACTTGTAACTTAACTTATTTTACATTATTTAGGTATAAACTATCTTGAAATACTCTAATTTTTACAATTTTAAAGACTGCTAGACAAGGAAGCCTTATTTATCTATCTGTCTTTTTCTAACAATTTTACATATCAAGCGTTTGCTCTCTTTATCGTGATTGGTCACCTTGCGTTTGTTGTCAAACATTCTTCAACTACTATTTGTGAGCTTACTATAAATATGGCGACTCAATCTTAATAATTTTATAACATAATATTAACAAACATTAATATTTCTTACATTACGTAACAATTATACATCAAATTACACATTAAAATAATTGTAAAGACAAATCTTGAAATGTTTAACCTACGCGTAGTCAGTATTACGATATTACGAAAATTCAAACATAGCTTATCAATAATTATTACTATTACTTTTTAACAAGTTGATTAATCTATACTTATACGTATTCTGAACAGTTTTAAACTAACTATATATAATATTGTTAAGTCATGCGATATCATTATTCTGCGTCGCTAACAATTACTTTAAATGTCACCAGGCTAGCTAGGCTGGCACCAATATAACATAATATAGGCAGTGTCGATCTTGCAGTAAAAGCGAAAGGAGCAGTTGCGCCAAATAGCAAGGAGCGCCAAAATGTGAATGACAAATGACAATTACAAGATTTTAAAGCTAAAAATGTGTTCAATATTTAAAAAAAAATTAATACCTATTTATTTTACTGAAAATACAATAATGCGTTTAAGTAACTGCAAAGGGCACCGAAAAAAAACACCACATGACTGATCAGGGTACCACCAAAAGCAACTTTTGAAAAACAAAACACACTCAACATTTATTATCTCTAGCCACAGTCGCCACAGATAACTTCACCGTCAAAAAATACAAAAAAATTGTTAGCTTTTCGTGTTCTGACGGCCCTGTCTGTTCTCATTTTTCTCAAAACTGTGTGTAGTACGAACTAAGGACTTATGGTACATTATAAACACAATTATAAAGTAGGTACCACAGAGTAAATTTGTGGTACTGAGTTCTGTGTGGTACCTAATTTCATATATAATATATACAGGTTTTAGGAGACCGCTCCCGAAAACGAAGACAGACGATAGCACTAATGACACCTTTGATGATGGCACAGAAAAAAAAACGATCCTGATTAAAAAAAAATCATCAATCATCATTATAAAAAAACGCTCCATCATGTTAGTACAGCTAAATGAAACGATAGTTTCATAAAAAAACACATTATTTTACAAAAAAAACAACCAGCAATGGAAACACAAATTCATAAACAGCTGATGCTCGGAGCAGCAAACTCGCCCGGGCCAAAACAAACCGCTCCTTTTGCGAATGCCCGCGGGCGTTTTGATCATTTCCACAGATCAATAAAGCGTTAGACATTCCCAACTTTTATTCTATAAGCTTAATTATCCCTACTGACTGGTCTTTTTTTGGAATTTAGAAGTTATAACTCTAATTATTTAATACAACTATACAATCAATTGTACCTTGACGTAACAAGAAGCTCGTTACTACAAAAATGATATTAGAATATTAAATTAACCTAATTAGATACGTACACAACTATAAAATGTATTTAATCTTTATCTTTGATTTTGTAGAAGAAATTAAAAATGTAATGGTACCGAATAATTTGATAGTTAAAATTAATTGCAATTATGATCGACAGTTAATTAATCTATCAGAATGAATTTAAAATAGTATTCTTATACTTTATGTTAACAGACTTTCCGTTTTTAGTCCGTCCAGTACCATAATTTGAAAACAGGTAGGTACGTCACAACTATCTAAAATAACTTGCAATTTTTATTGTGAACGTCGGTGAACTTTTATGGTGCCTGCAAATTTTATACCTACAAAGTTTTAAATTTTGGGGTACGCGGTATCAAAGCCGCGCCGCCGCCACTCGGCGCCGGCGCCCGGACAAGTTTGTTGCTCCGAGCATCAGCTGTTTATGAATTTGTATTTCCATTGTTGGTTTTTTTTTAAAGTTATGTGTTTTTTATGAAACTAGCGTTCATTTAGCTGTACTAACACGATGGAGCGTAAATAATGCTAATAAAACGTTTTAAAAATATGTTTTTTTTTTAATCAGTATCGATTTTTTTTCTGTGCCATCATCAAAGGTGTCATTAGTGCTATCGTCTGTCTTCATTTTCGGGAGCGGTCACCTGTATATATATATATATATATAGAAAAAATTCTGTCGCCAAGCACCAATAGGTGTGTTCCGGCAGCTGCACCTGAGAGCCAGTCTTCCACTAGTTTTAGCGTGTTATTATCTTGGGCCACATCGTCACTTAACATCAGGTGAGATTGTGGCCACTATGCCAAACAAAAAAATAAACATACGTAAGTAGTCAGTCACTAGTTTGTAGGCATTAAAAATTTAATGAATATCATTTGAAATACCCCTATGTAAGATAACTAAAAGTAAGTATTCATTGATCCATACTGTTACTGAGAGGCAGGCCAAAAAAAGGTCATCATTTCTTGCAGATACGAAATTCATTTATCACAGGTGAAATAGCAGTGATAAAAAATGTAATTTCATAGCAATCACAATTGTTTTTAAATAGCAATAATTTTCACGCCTACTAGTTTGTGATATAGACTTATTAACACAAACATTATAAAAAATAGATTAAAAATAAAGCCGGCACTATCGGGGGCTATGTACCCGCCAGAATAAGGTCATAATAAAGATAAAAGGTTACAGCCTCAGCGATTGAATTGAATCATTGCGCTAATCAATGTTGTGCTGTTTTAAGGGGCGCAACATGCCTCGAATTTTGTTACTATTTGTGCTTCAAATATTTGGCACAGAGTGCATTTTTCATCGCTATCCTAAAATCAACCTTGGTGAACGAGATGGAGGAGACGCCGGCTCGCCGCTGTTCCTCACACCTTATATCGAGAGCGGTAATATAACGGAAGGTAGGCGCCTTGCCAGAGTCCCATTTACTGAAAGTCTGCGTATTCAAAGCTACGCCGGATTTTTCACTGTTAATAAAACTTACGATTCTAACCAATTCTTCTGGTACTTTCCCGCTATGATACCGAACAAAAAAGACGCTCCTGTAATTGTATGGCTGCAGGGAGGGCCTGGTGCGACTTCCCTTTACGGGCTCTTCACCGAAAATGGACCCCTCAGAGTTCGCAATAATAAATTCGAGAGACGTAAATATAACTGGGCGCTCAGCCACCACATTATCTACATTGACAACCCAGTTGGGACGGGATTCAGCTTTACCAAGGACCCTAAAGGCTATTGCACGGACCAAAATAGGGTTGGTGAAGAATTATATTCAACAATGATCCAATTTTTCCACTTATTTCCAGAGCTACAAAGTAATAAATTCTTTGTAACTGGAGAATCATATGGAGGAAAATACGTACCAGCACTAGCTTACACTATACATAAGAAAAATCCAACTTCAAAAATTAAAATCAATATGAAAGGTATTGCAATTGGTAATGGATTGAGTGATCCAATTAATCAATTGGTATATGGTAAGTACTTATATCAAATCGGCCTTATAGACTGGAACCAAGCTAAAGTTTTTGAGAAGTATGAAAATAAAACTAAACAATATATACAACAGGAACAATGGTTAAAAGCTTTTGAGACATTTGACATGCTATTGAATGGAGATATGATCGGAGAGAAGAGTTTATTTGCAAATATGTCTGGTTTTGACTTATACTTCAATTATTTGCACACTAGAGACTACACACAGTCAGAGGACTTCGGCCCCATGATACAGAAAAGTGCAGTACGTAATGCCATACACGTTGGAGAACTCCCATTCAATAATGGAACCATAGTAGAAGAACATCTAAAAGAAGATGTAATGAAGTCTGTAGCACCGTGGGTATCTGAACTACTAGATCACTATTACGTAGTTATTTACAATGGACAATTAGACATAATTGTAGCATACCCTTTGACATTAAATTATTTAAGGAATCTCAATTTTACTGGCGCCGAAGATTATAAGACTGCTAAACGGTACATCTGGAAAGTTGATGGTGAAATTGCTGGATATGTGAAGCAAGCTGGCAAGTTAGTTGAGATCATGGTGAGGAATGCAGGGCACATGGTGCCTGGGGATCAACCAAAGTGGGCTTTAGATCTGATCACACATTTTACACATGAGAAATTGTTTTACAATCCTCATGACGAACGTTTAAATTATTGAATATGTGTAAAAAGTATCATATTTAAGTATCTTCCAAGAGCAATGTACAAAAAAAAAGAATGTTAATTAAACTTGTAATGTATAAGGAACAATGTTAGATTTTAAAAAATAATTGTAATATACAGTGGTAAATTGATTATGAAGGTCAAAATGTCAGTGATATTATTACTATAAAATTATAACTATAAACTGTTATCAACTGACTTTAAATTAGATTAATTAAAAGTTGTCTAACATTTAACTAAATTTTACTGTTATTTGAAAAATAACAATACAGAAATCCTTTTCTTTAATATAATTTTCTATGGTTTTGTACTGTACTTGAGCTGTACATTTTTTTTATTTGGATCTAGCTTTTGCCTGCTACTTTGTTCCTATTATCTTCATTAAATAAAATGACTCTCACACAGGGATGAGCAGGTTCCTGGTATAAGCACCAGGTTTCAGGGCTTTATACCATGAACCAGGTAAACATTATGCTGGTATGCATTAATACTTTTTAAAGGTTTTATAATAAAAACCACTTGTTAAATACTTTTATTTTTTATTCATACATACTTCACATACATTATTAGGAGCACTGTAATTACACACACATTTCGTAATTATCATTGGCGTCACTAAACATAGACAATATAAACTAAAAACTATAGAGCATAGATTATTTTCTCTAACACCCCCTCGCAATTTTAAGTTACTAACTTTATAACTCTAAAATTGGTATTAAGTAAATTTACTATTCTGACAACACTTACGTTGAAATATATGTCAAAGAGAGAGAGAGACATCAGAGTATACTATCGAAGACATCAGGGTTTTCCTTGATATAATTCTTCATTACGGAATAATAAATCTTGTGGGCGTAATCTGGGTTAAGTGCAAGCATTGTAGAGATGCACATAGTCTGACAATCAAAGTAAGCATGATGTCTGTTTTATTTGGGGGTGTCCCCAGTGGCCTCCAACCTCCCCTATAGCCACCCCATGCCTCGCATATCTGTGTTATCGCTGCCCGTAGGTGACCTAGTAATTCATCTTGAACATCCTCACAATCCGACAAGCTCCACCCAGTATAATCTTCTCTTCCGGTTCCGACTTAGTAGGTGGTCTCGAACAATCTTAGGATCCAATATTAATGGAGATCTGCATGTTACGAGGGCTCGAGCTAGAACCATCCTTCAAGCCCGTCGTTGTCTGCTTATGTGATTGCGTAGATCACAGAGCACACCTGTTGCAAGCGCGTGGCGTCATCTCCACTTTATTTCCATTTATTTTATGTCCGCCATATTTTTGAATACCTGACAGTGTCTGTTATCTCGTTACTATGAGACATGATTTCTTTTTAAATAATGACATAACACGATTCTCTTACACGGCCTTCCTGATATTTCACACGTCCTCGTGTGATGGTTACCCTGCGAACAAATAATTCACAAGAGAAATTTGTTCCACTCGGTCATTCCTGACCAAACTCTAGTGTCATCAGGTCGGAGAAAATAAGGGAATTCTTAACTCTTACAAACATAGGACAATTGGCAATTATTGAAAATATAACAACACTAGGTCATGTACCACAGTGGTTCGAATATTTTTTTTTAACTCTACTATAATAGAATCATTCGAGTAAAGCCTCTAATGTCACGGCTCTCTAGCCAACTAGCAATCGCATTACTCTCACACATCCAGCGCATGGATCAGAACTCAGTACCGCCAATAGAATACCTTACTCGACTTTCTATCACAACTTAAACTTGCTTATCATCATCTAAATCACTATTAACATGAACATTTATTGGTACGTGACCCGCTGGCACCTTGCTTAGATTATCTTTAAATAGTTTCAATAGTCTCTCAGTAAATTGAAGAAAACTATTACTTCATGATGACAAGGGAAAATTGATCTGTCAAACAGCACTGAATACCGAACATAAAATCATACGATTCTAAACCACTCTTCAAGACAACGTTCCCGGCGACTAACAACCCGTGTCGCTAATGTTAAATATAGGAAAAGTGCTGATCAGTATATTTTTTTATTGTTATAGGTTTGTCGTATGGCCACGATCTCATCTGATGTTAAGTGACGATGAGGCCTAAGATGATAACACTCTAAACCTAGTGGAAGACTGACTCTCAAGTGCAGCTGCCGGAATACACCTATTGGTGCTTGACATATCAATAAGTCCTACTCGCCTGAGTCAAATAAAATAAGAACGGCTCACCAAATTAATTATTCACCAAAAAGGTGGCATAGCGCATTGTGTACAGGAGTTCCTTTAATTCACACTAGCCGTGGTTTGAGGCACGTTAGACTGATCGACCGTCCTTGGTCGTTATAGTATTTCAAATTGAGTTTCACTCCAGTGACTAATATCTCTATACTTCATAAGGCGATCGGTTATGTACTACCAAGTTGCAACAGTCATGTTTTCTGTCATCGTAATGCCAAGTGAACTTCAGTACCATTGGCTTCGTCATAGCCACGGCCGCTTTGTTGTGATTGGAAATCCCGAATTATTTGCTGCATGTCAAGCGAACGGCTGAAACAATAAATGTTAATAGAAATACCTTTCTGAAACTTTAACAGTCTTACTCAGTTTAAAAATTAATTAACTTTCCTGTGTAATATGGTCTGAAAATCAGATATCTGCAGTCAAATGCCAACATTCGTTTGCTTTAATAGATCCAACCTTTGTGGATATTTCGATCTCAGTGAGATTCAGATTCAGACAGCAACCACTACATCATCAACATGGCGTTCAATGTCTATACTAGATGTAGCTGAAGAGGCTTGCATAAGTATTGACAGACTCCCAGGCTATACAAATCACAGGGACATGCTCGCCTGAACGCCTCGACCACTATAATTGCAAACACATCAATCAGCACAGGATTTGTTTATAAGGAGAGCGTGATCAATGTGGACACATGTGTTCTTATCCCACTTCTGATGTCAAAGAGAGAGAGAGACATCAGAGTATACTATCGAAGACATCAGGGTTTTCCTTGATATAATTCTTCATTACGGAATAATAAATCTTGTGGGCGTAATCTGGGTTAAGTGCAAGCATTGTAGAGATGCACATAGTCCGACAATCAAAGTAAGCATGATGTCTGTTTTATTTGGGGTTGCCCCCAGTGGCCTCCAACCTCCCCTATAGCCACCCCATGCCTCGCATATCTGTGTTATCGCTGCCCGTAGGTGACCTAGTAGTTCATCTTGAACATCCTCACGATCCGACAAGCTCCACCCAGAATAATCTTCTCTTCGGGTTCCGACTTAGTAGGTGGTCTCGAACAATCGTAGGATCCAATATTAATTGAGATCTGCACGTTACGAGGGCTCGAGCTAGAACCATCCTTCAAGCCCGTCGTTGTCTGCTTATGTGATTGCGTGGATCACAGAGCACACCTGTTGCAAGCGCGTGGCGTCATCTCCACTTTATTTCCATTTATTTTATGTCCGCCGTATTTTTTAATACCTGACAGTGTCTGTTATCTCGTTACTATGAGACATGATTTCTTTTTAAATAATGACATAGACACGATTCTCTTACATATACATGACAGTTTTTATATATTGCTGAATGTTAAAATATCTGATATGTTTTCATTTGTATCCACATAGCTCACTGATATTATATTCTTTGAAACAATGTCTTTAATAAAATGTACTTTAATGTCTATATTTTGATCGTTTAGTGTTTTCATAACTGTTAATCATTTTAATAGCACTTGTATTATCACAAAATAGAACTAAGTTACACTTTAACTGAAAATCCCCACACAGACCCTTCACATATAGTAGCTCTGTAACACACATAGCTGCAGAAATGTATTCAGATTCTGCTGTAGATAAAGCAACTACTGTTTGCTTCTTTGAAGACCACGATATGAGATTAGTCCCATGGTAAATAGTCATACCACTAACACTTTTTCTATCTAATTTTTCTCCAGCCCAATCTGCATCAGAAAAACTTATAATATCTCTACTCATATTCTTTTTAAATGTTAGTGTCTTAACTCTATTGTTCCTTTTAAATATCTTAATATTCTTTTTGCTGCTTGCCATAAACTTGCTGTTGGTTTATCTAGGTATCTACTGAGGTAAGATGTAGCAAACGTTATATCTGGTCTTGTCATCATTGAGAGATATGTAAGGCTACCAATTAGCTCTCCATAAGGTGCTTCTATAATTTCTTCTTTTTCACAGACTTGAAAATCTTTCACCATTGGTGTTGATACTGGTTTACAATTATTCATATTATGTTGTTGTAAAATTTTCATAATAAACTTTATTTGTGACAATTTGTTTTAAGCTCTTCTTTTAATAATTTTACTATATACTTTATTTTATCTGTGCTTCCAAATAATAAAATATCATCAACAAATAATATAAGCCAAATGTCTTCATCCGTATACAAGCATACATCATGTTTTGATCTTTTCATATTTATTTTCTCGCAAAACTGACTAAATGTATTGTTCCAACATTTTGGAGATTCTTTTAATCCATATAATGCCTTATGTAACTTCAATACTTTCTTCTTATCTTTTACTAATACTCTTTTAGGTATTTTAATATATACTTCATTTTCTAGCATGCCATTCAAAAAAGCTGTTTGTATATCTAATTGTCTTATTTCCCAATCATTATATATAGCTAATGATAATGCCAATCTTATTGTTGTCATCTTCGCTACTGGTGAATATATATTATTATTATCCGTTTCTTGTTGAAACCCTCTAGCTACGAGTCTAGCCTTTTTCATTCCATCTTGCTTTGTTCGAAACCCCCCATTTTGTATCTATAGCTTTGTGTCCATCAAGTAGTTCACATTCTGACCATACTTTTAGATTTTTTAATTATTGTAACTCCTGGCTTATTGCTTCTTTCCATTCATCACTTTCTTGTATTGCTTCTTCATATGTTAATGGATCACTTTCTGTAATTAATGCATATGCAATATTCATCTCATAGTCATCATATTTTGACGGTATCTTTGTCTGTCTTCTAGGTTTTTCTATGCTTTCATCTTCCATATTTTCTAATCGTTGTTCAAACTGTATTTCTCTTTGCTGTTCTCTTAGGTTATTTTCTTCCTGTTCATTTCCATTTTTATAAAACAATTTGTATTTAAGTTCATTTTCATTTTCTAACTCTGTATTCTTTCTATTTAATATGAAGTCAGATTCATCAAATTTTACATCACAGGAAATGAAAATCTCATCTGTTTCTGGATCCCATATTCGGTACCCATTACCAGCATACCCAATAAATCTTCCTTCCTTTGACCTCGGGTCTAATTTACCTCTTTTGTGTAATATTGTTGCCCAAACTTTACGGCCAAAGGTTCTCATATTTAAAAGATTCATCTTTCCATAGAATATTTCAGATGGTACATTTCCTTTTAATGCCTCTGTAGGTGATCTATTTATAATATATGCTGCACAAGTTATTGCTTCTCCCCACATATATTTTGGAAAGTTTGTATCTATTAACATAACCCTCACTTTGTTCATTAAGGTTAAATTCATGCGCTCCGCTACACCATTTTGTTGGGGCGTATAACTGCATGTAAATTCTTGTCTGATTCCATTTGATGTACAAAATCTCTTAAAATTATCATTGTTAAATTCACCACCATTATCTGACCTTATTCTTATTACTCTTGTATTATTATTTTTCATTCTATTTATGTAGTCAATTAAATAATTTTGAGCTTCACTTTTTCTTTCTAATGTATAAACTTCCAAAAAATGAGAATAGTCGTCTATTATGGTTAAATAGTATTTTTCACCAGATTGTGTAACTAGTGTTATTGGGCCACCTATATCACAGTATATAAGTGCACCAATTTTTCTTGATTTAGGATATGGTACTCTATAAAATGTATTCCTTTTACCTTTTGCCTTCATACATGTGTCACGTTTTCCATTTGAAGTAGGCAATCCTAAAATTGAAAGTCCTCTATAATTTAAATGGCCTAATCTTCTATGCCATAGATTAGCTTGGATTATATTTATATGTGTTTCCTCATGCTTTATCATTTTTCCAAGTAAAATGTATAAACCATTTTTTTGTATACATTTTAATCTGTCTTCTTTATCTAAAATTTTTGCACCATATTTATTAAATATTATTTTATAGTTTTTTATCATTAATTTTTTAACCGATATTATATTATGGTATAAATCTGGAACTATAATTCCCTCAATATTTATTTTCCACCCATCAATATATACTGATATTATTCCTTTCTTTGTAGCCACTAATGTTTCCCCATTTGCGATTTTTATTTTTTATTTTAATTGTACAACTTCTTTAATTAAATGTTCTGTGGCTCCAGAATCTAGTATGAATGCAATTTCTGAATCATGTGTATTTATATTATTACATTCTATTTCTTTTTTAGTACATGCAATAAAACTTTTACTTCCATCCTTCCTATTTCGATGTATTTGATAATGTGACTGTTTATTTTGATAATTATGACCTGAAAATTATATCCTCTGCCTCTACCACGATTAATACCTCTTGTGCTACATTGTGATGCAATGTGTCCTCTTTTGTGACATCTATAACATTCTATTTGATTAGGTATACTAAAAACTTTTATTACTCAGTATTTTATCCCCTTGTTTAATCTCAGCATCAAGTAGACAGGTTTTAACAAAGTCAAGGTCAAGCTCTTTCTCAGCACTCATTGTTTCTATGGCTGTAACTACATTTTCATAAGTATCTGGTAATGTCAACAGAAGATGACATATTTGCACCAGAACCTTCTAGTTTATTTATTAATGTGTCAAATTGTAAAAAATGATCTTGTAGTTTATGTTTATTATTACATTTTAATGTCAATAACTGTTTTTTAAGATGCAAACTGTTAAATATACTTTTCCTTTCAAAAATTTTTTTCAAAGCATTAATCATATCTGCTGAGGTTTCTGATTTCTTTATGTATTCAAGATATTTATCTGTTAACGCTGAAACTATTATATTTCTTGCTTTTGTGTCTTGTTGCCGCCATGTTTCTGACTTTTTAGGTTGGACTTTAGAATCGCTACCGCTGAATTTGAATATTTGGAGGGGGGAGGGGGGGTGAGAGGTATTTATATTTATTTTTTATAAACATAATCAATTGCTTTTAGTAATTCCTCGAAAGGATCTAAATGTTTGATGCGCATTTGCCTCCTCCAAGAATACTCTATTAGCCAGTCAGTAAAGTTTCCCTTAAATTGGTCTTTACGAAATGCTCTTTTCAATACTCGCCACTGGCTTTCAATACGCTGAGTGTGTTTTCCATCCGATGCTTGCCTATTTGCAGGGTCTGAATGATTACATTCTTTAAGTATATAACCATGTTCAGAAAGACTATTGTAAGGTCTCCTAAAATCTGTATGTATAATGGAGCCTTCCTGAACGTGTTTCTTTATAAGTGGCACCAGTACTTCAGCAGAACGTTCATTGTCAGGACACACCTCCAATCGTAAATCATCACTTCCATTTTCAATCATTCCGATTACCCAGTGGCCTTCAATATATCTTCCACAATTATATTTAGGTTTTCCAAATTTTGACTCATCAATTTGGACTATTTTGTTTGGTCCTCCAATCTTCCCTTGGTTTTCTTCATTTTCTAGGTGATACACCACTATAGCTTCTCTGCAATAGCTATACCAATTAATAATGGTTGCTGATGATAATACTGCTTCACGTTCTTCAGAAGTGGTCTCTCTCTGCGTTTGTTCATAACTATAATTTTGACTGAACATATACATTATTTGAAAAACCAACACTAAAGAAATGTGGAGACATTCAAACCATGTTCCAGCAGCTCTATTAATTGGTTTCATTCGGCAGTTACTTTTTCGGCAGCGGAAAGTTCCTAGTATACCAATTTGCTTAGTTAATGTCATGGGCTTCTTGTGATACATGCAATTTTTTTCACGTAGGATTAGACCTCTCTCTTCAGCAAACTGTACACATTGTTCATGGGTACCTAAGCGCTGAAACACTTTTCTTAAATTCCACTGAGACTTAATCTCCTCTACATATCGGTGCACTCTTCTACCCGAGGGTCCAGGTTTGTTTGAGTCGTCGACATGAGCTTCAGACTGTCTGCTCGGACTCGATGTCAACGTTGCTGGCGCAGCCACAACCGCAGCTGCTTCATCCGAGCAATCGGCATTCGTCAAACAATCCGACATAGCTGAAAACAAAAGTACTGAAAAAAAAACTAACAATAACAATGAATAATAACAAGTAACAATAACAACGAACAACAAAAACTTAAACGAACAACCGAATTTGTTAAAACGAAAACTTTTAACAAATAACAAACGGAATAACGAAAATAACTTAGACGCGCAAAACTCAGAACAGCATAAAACAATAAATTCGTTACAGAGCATAAACAAAACATTGATCGTTCAAAAACTAATAAAAAAAAAATAAGAAAAAATACGAAATTTTTAATTAAATTATATATATAACTAAAGGCTTGTATTTTAATAATAATATGTATTAAATATTAATAATAATATTCAATAATATACAAAAAATTGTAACAGTTCAAAACATATGTTCAGAAACTTTAAGATAATTAGGCTCTATGGATGAAATTATTTTTTCTATACATTGAAAATAGCTTGATCTGATATTTGTATTGTCAAATTTACTAATTTAAATACGATTTTTAAAAGTGATTTTCTCGTAAACTATGAAATTCCGGAGTGTGAAATTTTATATTAAGCCTAATTATAAAGTGATCTAACTGTAAAAAAATTTGTAGTGTGAACTCGACGGTAGCGATTCTAAAGTTGAGCCGTTTTATAATATAGGTATTAAATTTGTTACTAATCTTTAAAATGACTATTGTTAACTTCATAATATTCGTAATAATAATGATTTTTTCCACATTGTGCTTATACGGAAATGCACTATTATTTGCAAATATTTATCCACGAATAAAATTGGACGCAAAACCACCAGGAGATGCAGGAGAACCACTGTTATTAACACCTTATCTTAAAAGTGGCTCTATAAGTCTCGCACGGAACCTTTCAACAGTTTCACTTACAGATAAAATAGGTTTTCGAAGTCACTCCGGATTTTTCACAGTGGATGAAAATTATGACTCAAATCTTTACTTTTGGTACTTTCCACCGTTTTCGAAGAATGAAGACGCTCCTGTGTTACTATGGTTGCAGGGCGGGCCAGGAGCTAGTTCTTTATTTGGTTTATTTACTGAACTGGGACCTCTGATAGCAAGAAAAGATGGTTTTGCCAAACGAAAGTATCACTGGGCATTGAATGCACACCTCATTTTTATTGATAATCCAGTCGGGACTGGTTTTAGTTTTACAATGAATGATAAAGGATATTGCACTAATGAAAAATGCATAGCAAATGGTCTTTATAAAAGCTTGGAACAATTTTTCCTTTTATTCCCAGAACTTAAACAAAATGACTTTTTTATAACTGGGGAATCGTATGCTGGGAAATATATTCCATCATTGGCAATGGAAATACATAGGAATAATTTAATGAAGTCAAAATTGAGAATAAACTTAAAGGGAATGGCAATAGGAAGTGGATACTGCGACCCAATTAATCAGTTAAATTATGGAGATTACTTATACCAACATGGTTTGATTGACTTGAATCAAATGAAGATATTTGAGAAATATCAAAACCAAATAATTTATGATATAAAGAAAGACAACTTGGTTGAAGCTGGTTTATTACTTGACCAACTCATGGATGGTGATATAAGTAACTTCTCATACTTCAAAAAGTTTACTGGATTTAATTATTATTATAATTTTTTACAAACGGAAGATCAAGATGATGCATCAGTTTTTGCTGATTTATTGAATAATGATAACATCCGAAGAAGTGTCCACGTCGGAGGTTTAGCATTCAATGATGGATCTCAAGTGTTGTTCAGTTTACTTAAAGATTTACTAAGATCTGTAACTACAGATGTTTCAGAGTTATTGTCTAAATATCGGATTTTATTTTTTAATGGACAGTTTGATATAATTGTTGCTTACCCTTTAACTGTTGACTTTTTACGCAATCTGAACTTCACTTCTGCAGATGATTATCGGGTAGCTGCTAGAAAGATTTGGAGAGTAGATGATGAAATTGCAGGGTATGTTAAAAAGGCGGGTAATATGACTGAGGTATTGGTGAGGAATGCAGAACACATGGTACCCAGAGACCAACCTAAATGGGCTTTTGATTTAATTACACGCTTTGTCAACAATAAAATATGACATATTTAAAATATCACAAAATTATTAAACTTAAATGTAGTCATAAATAGTTATAGAACTTTATTTTCGACTGTTATAATTATGGTACACTAAAAAGAGACATTTTGTTATTAAATGAAATCTACATATTTATTTTTACACTTTTATTTAATGTGTCACCCTATCATGGGTATTTGACCTTAATTGGCAATAATTGTCAGGTGAATTTACATTTCTCCGCCTTCCTGTGCAGTGCCAATGGATGTGTGCGGGGCTGGTAGTTGAATAATGTATAATTATGAAAATCCTAAAAAAATAATAAAATAAAGTTCCCTGCTGAGTCTGTCTGAACGCGATGAAACGGTTTTCATCAATGGACAGAGTGATTCATGAGGAAGGTGTAGGCGTACAATTCATTACGGTTTTGTGTAAATTGGCTGAAATATGTTTATGATTATTGAACATTTCAGAAAAAATCATGCCGACTGGGAGTTATACAGGCGGGCGCCGCGTAAACCAATAGAGTTATTACTCTGCTACCCGAAGCCAGGGCAGGTTGCTAGTAGTTAATAAAAAAAGTTTTTTTTTTTAAATCAAATGAATGATTTATTTGCACTTATCTATCAATAAATAAATTACAAAACAATGATCAACTCACAATAGTGTGTGGTGAGAAAACGATTTTTCCAAGTTTCTTATAATTACAAAATGACATTTCTGTAAAATGACTACGTATTTATTCAATTTCATATTTCCCATTTCTCAATTATCCTCCTATTTATTTAGTATGGTTATGTCATAAAAGTTGTTCATATTCTGTAAATAGTTCACATCGTAGGTGCCATACCAAACAAATTTTATATTTATTAAATGGATCTTGTGTTTTAACACATGTGTGTGTGTTTGCTTGTGTGTAGGGCAGACGCACTCCAACGCCTGCGCCTGTTTTGTACGACTTTCTTTCAGAGCTGCCATTGAAACAACTTTGAATGACAACTGGCTGCATGAAACCGAAAATTTACTGTTATATTGAACTTTGATGAACACTATTCCGCCATTGTTATTATTAAATTTCATTTCATTAGGCTTAACCTTCATCATGCTTGTATTAAAATTAGTCTGGACAAGAACAAAATCCTACAGTACATTACTGTCTAAAATTATATTATTCATCTAATACAGTGCAATGTACAATTTTGAACAATTTCTTATAAACCAAAAAATTTGTTGTAAGAAAATAATTCTTAAAGCTATAGAAGTTGAGTAAAAACAATATGTTATGAGCACACATGAAAAAAGCAAATATGATCAACCAGCTTTTTCTCATAAAATCACGGATCGTTTTATTTGATGTTCTCGAGCTGGAACTTATTTCTAATTTATCAAATACCGACAAAAAATTATCCTGTTATATGGTTATATTTTCTATAAAGTTATTACGCTCAGAGTAGTAGTTTCACACAACATGCTGCTCAATATTGAAGCTAAACCTTAATAAATGTGTGCATAAACGACACGAAATTTCATTTTCCAACACGAAAGCAAAAGCACGAATAATCTTGCAAGTGATTGAAATTTTCCTCGAAAATGAGGGAATTAAATTACCCTCGAGTATTTACCTCATTCATCCTATGATAATTTAGATAAAACAAAAAAGGCAACAATATTTTTTAAAGTAAATACGACATCAATGACCTTAAAATTTCATTGTGAATTAGGGGTAATTGCTTCGAGTCGAGTTCAACTTATGGAGCACGGCCTACAAACCGGCACGTAGACGGGCGTTATTTTAAATAACGACATAACAAGAAAATAATAATTAATACTTACATTGATTTTATATTGTATTTGGCTTTACCCTAGCATGTGTATCCTTAACCAAATAATATTTGACAAAATAAAAGTACCTAACTATATAAATTGGGATTAATAACTACCCAGAAAGAGAAAAAAAGTGGGGCAAAATATTTTTCCAATAACTAGCAACATTTCATTGTAATGGCGTCTGCCAACTTGAGAAATATTTTATTATTTTTGTTTTATGTTTGCCTGAAGAATATAAGCTGCCGTGTAATGCTTTTTAAATGTTTCTGGTAATTATGTGATGAGCTGTGATATTCTTACATTGCGCAATTTTGTCAAAATTGCGGGAGCCGCTTATAGAACAAGTTCATTTTTAGTGCTGATGCCCAGAACTACGTACGTAGCCTTTAAAGGCTAACTTAAAATGACTTCACTCCGCGTGCAACTATCGCCGTTCCGCTAAGAGATTTGCTTTCATAATTATTGCAGTATTGCAAACAATCCTTTACCTCTAAATTTTTCCGGGAATTTGTAAACCATTACAGTATTGAATGTGAAACAGGTACAGGTTATATGTACAATATTATTATTGGTTCTGATATAGGGGTAAAGTGGTCGTCAGGCGAGCAGAGCGGTGAGCGCGTCCAGGAACTGCGTGCGCTGAGCGACCGGCAGCGTGATCACCGAGGAATCAAAGTAGTCGAGGGAAACGGATGCGCCGCTCTTAGCGGCCGCCTGTTCGAATGCGGCCCCGAACAAACTGAAAATATTTAACCAGTTTAATAACAATCTTTAGACAACAACTGTACTTGGCGTGTAGGCGAATTCTGCAATGTACGTTTGCACAGCGATAAATTCAATCTTTATTAACAGGCAGACCAAAATAAGATGAAAATCTGTCTGGGTAAACGTTTTGCGATTCTTTGTACAGCATAATAAAGAAGTTATAAGAAGTGAATTAATTTGATGCATACAAACACACCTTGGGTCTGTGTTTCTTAAAATGAGACATCGCTATCATTCAAGTAATGATAAACCAACAGTAAATCCTACTTAACATAGTCCATGAAGTGATTATCTGGCTAATCAGTAATGTGCTTCGGGATCTTATTATAGGACCTAACACTATTACCTAAAAAACTTTTATTTGTCTTACTAAGCCTAGAAACACGATACGACTAATTTATGTCTATTCCTAGTATTATAACTGCTTTGGTGTTTGACAAAATCCAGTCTGTCAAAGTTTTTACGATTATACATTAAATTATGAGAGATGAGATTGAGAAGGCAAAGTTAAGATATTGAATTCCTGGAAGTTGTTGACGACAGTGGAACGTTTAGTTTGGTCGAATTGGTTGGTTTTGGTGTGAGTGGAGTGGGGGTGACGTACTTCCTGGGCTCGTGGTGGAACCGTGGCGGCAGGCCGAGCAGCAGGCAGCGCGCCGGCGGCAGGTCCGCGCAGGCCACGAGCGGCCGGCCCGCCTCGCAGGACGCGAGCGCCGCCCAGCGCGCCGCCACGCCCAGCCACAGCGGCGACCGCACCGCCGCGCTCTCCGGCGCACCCTGCACCAGTACCACATCATACATCTCAACCAATCCTGCCTCCATAGTACCGTGTACAACCCTCAACTTGGAAACCATCACAAGCACCAATAGGTGTGTTCCGGCAGCTGCACTTGAGAGTCAATTCCCCACTAGGCTTAACGTGTTACCATCTTGGGCCACATCGTCACTTAACATCAGGTGGTACTGTGGCCACATTGCTAAACATAAAACGATAAAAACAAATTAAATATGCAGCAGTTTAAATGTGTCAGAAGTGAAACCTTCAGGAAAAAAATAAAAAATATGTTCTTTAAAAATTCTGTTTAAATATCCTAAATCAGCGGTATTCGAACTATCGACCAATCGTGCGTACTGCGTATGGAGTCTAGTCATCTCACAGCACTAGGCCAATCCGACGACGATCACAATCATGAAAATCAGGACTAACATTAACCATACATAATGCAAATGTATTCTATCTCATTCTCTCGAAGGCTAAATCCTATTGATGTATGTGAATATCTCTTTTTACTGTCGCTTTTTAGTTTCATCGATTATCAAATCACAACGGTGCTGAAGAAGTTTTCACTTTATAAAAGTTTCCTGGTACATATTTATTTTGCATAACTTTGACTCATGTTCTAACTTTGAATCAATATGGGTAAAATATATATTATTAAAAATTCAAATATTGTTGAAAATACGTTAGCAATTAATTTATATTCAGGGAAAGATAATACACTTAACATCAGATTCTTTTAGTACATTTAAAATTAAATTATTATTAAATAGTAATGTCTCAAGACTGTTAAAATTAATATTGTTTAAATAAAACTTCTTTGAGCGTGTTGAGAATAAAATCACAAACTCGAATTCTAATGCAAGGTTTTATATATGTAATGGTTACAAAGTAATGTTTCTGACGCAAAAAGGACGGAAATATGTACTAGGCGAGAAGGAGAAAAAGTAAAAACTATGCATTAAACCGAGAGAGATAGATGAGCGTGTTAAAATAAGATTAGATTTTATTCTGCGCGATGGGATAAGGCGCGCGTTAAATTTTACTATTTGATTTCGGATAATAATTTATGTAAAACTCACACAAGATTAAAACATTATTTACAAAAGTTTCATTTTTATTAAGAATACACTGGATTTAACGCGTTTTTTTTTTCTCCAAAGAATTCAAATCGCGGTGCGATTATCTTGTGTTTTAGACCGGCGGAATATCAATGCGACATCCGAAGGTATACCAACGATTTTTCAGAATTCGCAAATTGGCTATTGATTGAAAGTGAAGATGTTGTCCTTCGGTTTCAGTAAGGAAACCGGAGCGCTTGAGAAATAAGAAAACTTCTAGTAGTAATTACCGTTTAGAAAAATTATAGAACTATAGGTTTCTCTGCGTTTAATATTACCAATACGTCATGCCCTTCTTCGGGAATAGGTCATTGCCAAACAGTGGCACACTTAACGCTGGTATTACTGGTGATAAGTGATATGAGGTGCGAGTCGATTATTTAGCAAATAGGGTTACCAGTTCAATTGCTTGTTTTAAAATTTGTAGTTTTTTTTTAGGAAATTCGTAATTTTGTAATTTAAATTGTTACATGACAAAATTTGCGTAACACTATTCGTCTCTCCTCCGAACATATTGCCAAACGGTAGTTATTAAAAAGAAAGGGTATCCTTGCCTGTGGTACATGGTTAGTATAGTACAAAGCTGCCTAATTTTTTTGGAAGGTGGACCACTTAGTGTAATAGTACTTGGATACGGCCATGATAGATTCAGATCTAAATAAATACATATTTAAATTCTTTGTTGGGCCACTTCATGGCCCGGGTTTTGGTAACCTGGGCCTATCAAGTTGATAAGGTAAGGATGTAGTACCTCCTGTATGATGAAGTAGCTGAAGGGTCCAGCGAGGTGTAGCTTCTTGCCGCTGAGCGTGTAGTTGACGAGCCTGACGACGGCCTCGAGCGAGCGGCGCGCGGACGCCCAGCCCGCCGCCCGGCTCTCGCTGTCGCCGCTCGAGATGTCCAGGGCGGCGAGGGCGAGCTGGAACCCCTCCCCTTTCGGTTTCGTCTCCTGTAACATACAGTATATACAATTTGAAGTTCAATCTTATACTTTTAACTACAATACAGTGTTGTTACTCGGAGTGGCTGATGTCACGCGATATGGGACCATCCTTCCAGGCGAGACGAATAGTGAATTAAGAAGCGAGAATATCCAACGAAAGTAGAATGTTCAAAATGTCATGACATAACACGAGTGAAGTGGGCAGTATAAAGTAGAGTGGGCAGTGTAAAGTCGAGTGGCCAGTATAAAGTCGAGTGGCCAGTATAAAGTCGAGTGAGTAACATAAAGCAGAGTGGGTAGTATAAAGTGGAGTGGGCAGTATAAAGTGGCGTGGGTAGTATAAAGTGTAGTTAATAGTATAAAGTGGAGTGTAATTACATGTTCTATGAGACCCATGATGCAGTAGACGAGGTCGAGAGCAGCAAGCGGCGGCGAGTGCGGGCGCAGTAGGAGCGCGACCGGAGCGCCCGCGGCCGGGGAGGGCAGCCGGTGCTTCTCGCAGGCGGCGTGCAGGGCGGGCACGAGTGCGCGTCGTACCTCCACGTCCATCGCGCGGAACGACTGCCGCGCCTGTTGCAGCGGGATCCTGAACGCATACCGGTGCGAACGTACAACTTCCGGAAAACTACATTCAACTTATATTATAAAAAATGAAGGCTCTATGTCTCATGGTATACATAGTACAATCCAGAAAAAACAGCGACCACCGAGAGATCGGTGATAATCCATCATCGGACGTCGCTCTTGTCAACTGGATATTCATTGGCTGATCATGAAGCGCAACAAACCAACACAAAATCACCATCACGGATTTATCAACGTGTACATGGTGATTGTGTCAAAAAAAAGCACACGGTATGAGTTTATTAATCAAAAGTTTCTGCATCAAAAAGGATTCAACGAAAAATATAACAAATATTCATCCACTTCAACAAACACTTGCGAGTGCCATATGCAGTAGATAAAGATATGTTAAATAGTAAAAGAGTAAATCTATATATTAAGCAAAAAACATTTCTTAAGTTTTCTCATAAGTGAGTAAAAGGAATCAACTAGCTATGAGTGAGTATAAAATAGGGGAAAATAGATAGACGAATAAGCATATTTTAATGTTATTTATTGTCATCTTAATGTTTGACTACGTTTAGACGATGATTAGAGAGGTATTAAAGATATTCTAATGTAAAATCTGAAAATCAATTCAGTACCCACAAGCCCATTCCAGAATTTCATTTTATGTTGAATATAGATTTAAAAGCTTTTTTTTAAGTTATGGTTTAAGATTAATTTTTATTCTTTATAAGTTGTTAACATTTGACCACAATCTCAACTTATGTTAATTGTTGATGCGATCCAAGATGGTAAGCATAAATATGCACTAAGCAAAAAACCATTAAAGTTTGGCTGCAGGTAACAGGTGTCTTGTAGACCGATTTTCAACTTGATGATGGTGGCTACGCAGGTGAGCATTATATACCTACCCTACCAGCATGCTATAGTGTCCAATTATGCCCATTTTACAATTTGACTCTACATTGATTAATATGTTACCACTAAACAATGAAACTATAATATATTTTACATTAAGTCATTTCTGAATTGGGTAAAGACACTGCTAAGAGTATGTTTTTTTCTGCATATTATTTATTTGTACACCATTGATTGCAGTTTCAATGAAGCATTTCAAATTATGTGATGAGTAGGTACGATGGGTGACCTTTCTGCCGACAGCAATCCTTTAAGATCTTTGGAAGGAAATGTTCCAGAAAGAATGACAAGGATAGTACAGAGTAATGTAAATATTCACCCCATGTCGGCTAATAACTGCCTCAATCGTGTGGCTCCGGCTACAGTGTGCAGCTTCAGTGACGGGCCAAAGTCTGGTGCATGGCGGAGAGCGTTCTCCAGTGACCAGACCCGGTAGAGAGGAAGGCAAACATCTTTCTCCACTACTATCGAAGGTGCCTGCGTATGCACAAACTTATTTACCATTTAACTGCTTTAATATACCCAAAACTCATAGTTCTCTGTGAAATCAGTTACAATTAGTATATTTGTTGTTATTCTACCACAAGCAACCATATATACCGGTGACAATGTTATATGAAATTAAACCTTAGTGTGTAAAATAAACATTTGAAATTAAATTAAGATGTATATTCTTTGATACGACCTTTGGCCTGGATTTGAAATGATAAAAATGGTGTAAATGAGGTATTGTGTTAAAGTTCCATGGAATAGAGTAATGTACTCGTATACATACGGAATGCGTGTCGGCGGGCGCGCGGTGCGGCGCGAGGCGCGTGTGCAGGTGCTCCGCGTCGAGCAGACAGCGCGGCGCGGCGCGCAGGTGCAGCGCGCGCGCGGCGGCCGCGGCCACGCTGCCGGCCCACAGCGCTGCGTGCCCGCACCGCGACCACCGCCACGACAGCTCCACGCACACGCACGCACTCTGCGATACAATCTACCCGTAACTAACACTCCACACTATAACATATTCCTCTATGTTATTCACAACTCAACTTTGCGGTACACATTATACTCCCTATACGGAATAATATACATCTTATATTATATCCACTGTATACATTTCAGTTAAATCTCTTGAAAAAAAATATTGTGTGGTTTTATAAAACCACTATGCAAATGAAACTTTAGAAATAAAAAACATTTACAATGTTCCGAGTTTACGATTATAATCCTTGACTGCGCGACATAAAATTCAATTTTATTTGCAACAGTGTAATGTAATGCGACATGCAACAGATGAACGATTTTTTGTTAATTTAAATATTTTTTTACTTTTTAGAACAGTATTATTAATAATTCTTATAGCCTATCAATTATGGAATGCGTATATACTAATTCTTCCTGTGTACCAAATATCATTGAAACCAGTCAAGCCATTTTTGGGATAATTCCAGACATACTAAAGTACAAAGAAAAACAATTGAAAACCATATTCATGATCCAAACCCTAAATAATAGCTGTATATCACGATATTTGTAAAAAAAAAACAGACAGAACCAAAGATTACCATAGATATCAGTGCAGTAACAGACAATATATTCTCATCTGCCAGCATTGCCCACTGTACTTACAACTGTTTTCACTTACTGTCAGAAAAAATGAAGTTACTACTGTTAGTTAGGTAGTACTGAGCCTCAATAAAAATAAATACTTACAGGCTTTCCATAATAAGAGAATTGTGTGTAATTAAACATGAGAGTGTTTCTCTTCTCTTCCCATGCTTTTCTTTCACGACGACGTTCAACCATCGCCTCCAAACCTTCCCGGCCACCTTCTGACTCCTCATCATTCTGAAAAATATCATTAATCCATTTTAAACAAAGACAAGGAGAGGTAATGATTGTTCAGTAGCAGCTGTATGGAGACCGCATCAATCGACGTGACTTCAAATCCCTGCAATGAGACTGAGCTTTCAGTTAAGGAAAACATTGTGTTGAAACCATAGCTTAGTGATGAGGCATTTATGCCACAACTTGAACTTGTAGTTATGTAGCAATGGGTTGATTTTATTAGCGTTTCGGGCTAAGATTTTTAGGTGTGAAGTCATTGGCAAAGATTAGTTTACCTTTGTATGTTCTAGAACAACCCCATGTGAAAGCTATGGCTAGGCTCCCAAGAAAATTAATCATTCCTTACAAACATTTTCATATCACGAAATGGTTCACTCAGATTTATCTATTTTAGAATGCAATTAAACAAAAAATGTATATATGAAAAACACTAAATCTGATTAACTTAATTTCAATTTGTGAGTCTTTGAAGTGAAAACTTCTTTAGCACCATTGTGATTTTAAACTCGATGAAACGAAAAAGTGCAATCAAAATGAACAACCATACACAGTTGTGGTAATATAATTAAGAAGGATATGAAGTTTGAGACTTTTTTGAAGTGAAACTTCTTATACGACTTCCAACAAGGTTGCATTAAACGTTTAAAGCTACCATGGAGGGGATATGAAAGTACATTATCGGTCTCTCCTCTTTGTGTGAGCCAGAGCGAGAGAGCCAATTACATACTATTTTATATTATCGGTCTCTCCTCTTTGTGTGAGCCAGAGCGAGAGAGCAAATGTCAGTGTGTACATATATTGCACACTGTTTAATACTTGCTTGTATTTCAGCATTTAACATGTGTTAGTGTATTTGGAAAGTATGTGAGCTAACAGCTCACATATGTTAAATAAAATATCTTTTAAAATGAAGTTCCACTTCTATCGTGTGTGAATCGCACACACACCTTTTTTTTATCTAAATCATGTCATGTGTAGTTATGTGTTCCTTCTTAAAAGTGTTATGTTATGAAATACCCACATGAATAGCGTAAGCGGGGTTAGGAATATAGAATAAAATAGATAACAATTTTTTTTATAAGTTTTATTTATTCTATAACAAATTAAAATAGTAATGAAGCTGGACAAATAATTAAGAACAATTTATGAAACTGCTCGAGAGTTGTTTTATACGAAACTTAGATTAAATAAGATGAAAGAAAGATAGATTAATAAGTGCATAAAGAAAAAATGCAATTTAATATGTTAGCAACCAAAACTGCCACGACCTACAATTACTGCTTTACACTGACGAGGCATTGAATCTATCACGTTTTACATTTTGCAAGAGAGATACAGTTCCATTCTTCTAAGAAAACATCATACAGCTCTCTTAAATTGCCACACTGTCGATTTGAAACCATTTTCTTGACTTCACACCAAAGATGCTCTATTGAGTTTAGATCTAGGCTGTTAGCTAGCCAATCTAAGACAGAATCTGATTGCGATGTGAGAAATTCCATAACGGTGCGTGCAGATATGCTTTGGATTATTGTCATGCTGGAATGTTCAAATTAGCGGAAGCACGTCTCCAGCATAAAATAACATTTTTTCTTCCAGTATATTTTTGAATTGGAAATGATCCAAGTTCTCTTCTATCAGCTTAACAGCTCCAACACCATGTCCAGAAAAACATCCTCAAATTTTTACATTTCCTCCACCATGCTTTAATGTCACTTTTGTGTACTTGGAGTAGAATGCTTTATTCGGAGGATATCGTACATATCGTTTTCCATCAGAACATACCCTGTTTATTTTGGTCTCCTCAGAAAAAGATCCTTTTACCACCGCCTAACTATCCTGTTTCCATACCTTCTTACAAATGCAAGCCGGGCTTGCCTATGGCACTGTTTCAACATGCAACACTATCCTTCCGTGCAACTTTTCATTTACCATACGCCTACGAATAGTGTGTGCCGAGATTACTGAACCGAATTTTCACCGAAATATTATTTTCTCTGCTCATTAGACCCTTTAAAACGATTTTGTTTTGCCAAAGGAACAATATTTCCATCATCTCAACGAGATGACTTTCTCTGTTTAGGTACACGCGGAACATTTGAAATAGTTTGATAAGTGGAAAAATGCTTAACAGCAGGGAAAACCATCATTTTTGAGCATTGCAGATGGTCGGTTATCTTTGTTTTTTCGGACCAATTCTTCTCACCAAGTTTTATTATTGCTTCCCTTGTAGATTTATCACAACTTTTGTTTTTCCCTAATTCCAATCACCTACATTTACCACACACTTAGACAAGCATGTGCTTTCACAAAAGCAAAAACTTATAGGAACAGATGATGATTGGGGCAATTGGACATGGCTTACAAATGTTTTATTTATAATTTTAATAATTAGAACTGAATATATTAAGGAAAAGGATGCAACCACTACCATTTCAAGGTTGGAAGAATGGAAACAGTTCTTACCTCTTCTTCATCATCTCTAAATATATCATCAAAATTGGGAATATTCTCTTCATCATCCTTGTGCACTACACGCACCTGAAAAATACAGATTAATTTTTATTGCTCTTTGTATCCTAAAGTGATTTAACTATAGACAAGAGCATTATTTCCATACTTAAATATTATTTATTTATTTAGAGAGATCTGCAGCTCTTATATTCAGATACCATACATACTAAGTTAACAAATTGGTTTAGCCAAAGATTATTACAGATGTACTAAGAAAACTATTACTATGCAGCAGGCTAGTTTGGTCTCTATATGCTTTGTTTTGTGTATACATTTTTATTCTTACAATATTTTACCTGTCCATCACTGTAGACATTACAAACATCAGTTGGTTTGTGTGCATCCAAAATAAAAAACACAACATCCTCCTCTGGTTGCAGAATGTCGACTAAGTCAATAGTTCCTCCACAATTCACTAAAACGACATATTTTATCTCTTCATTATTCTCTTCATAGGCGGTCTTCAATTCCGCTACACCCCCCACGGGAACCAACGTATAAGAAATATTATCACATTTAAATAATTCCTGTAGTATTTTACATGAACATATAGCGTCTACGTCGTAATGAACTAATAATAACACTCTCTGAAACAAAAAAACTAGGTTACTTTTATAATAAATACATTCATTTGAAAATACATATGTTATTTACACACATTGCCCAGAAGTAGGTCGTAAAAATCAGTCTTGATATCTTCCACAAACATCTTCTTTATTCACAGATTGATAAAAGTACGTTATTTCATGTTGTTATTATAAATCGACGTTTTTTTTTTTGAAGACAAGTAGACACTAAGCTCAACTAAATTTTTTTCTCGAGTCTCATACTGTCAAAAACATACTAAATACTCCCGCCAAAATATTTAATGGTTTCAGTTAGGGATGTCAAAAAATAAACAAAAAAAATGAATTTTTTATAAGTAAAAATCGATTTTTGTATTCGATTTTAATATTAAAATTAATTAATTAAAATCGATTTTTTTATAATTGAAAATCAATCATAGTCTATTTTTCTTCTGCCACCCCCCAACATTATGTCTGGTATTTTATAACCCGGAGCTCGAACTATTAGGGATATTCGAAATACATCGATGCATCGAAAACCTTGATGTTTACAATGCGATACATCGAAAAGATCCGATGCTTTGAAGAGGTATTAATATACTCGATGAATTAATGTTTTTTATAAATCATCGAATGAATGATAAAACCAGTTACTTACACAAAAACTCAAGTTTGAATTGAGAATTCAGTTACAGTGATAGAAATAAAAATATTCATTGATAAAGTTCGCAGAATTGTACAATGGTTCCATCAGAGCGGAGTTAGGATATACCGGAAGGAAAAATTAAACACCTGATAGACGGTGTTTCAACATGGTGGAATTCTCAATTGCAAATATTTGAAAGGTTTTTAACTATAAGTGGGACAGTGGGTGGCATTTTGTTGAATCACCCTAATGCTCCGCCTATGATTCAATCTAATGAAATTGCTACAATGAAAGAGGTGGTATAAATGCTCAAACATTTTGAAAAAGTAAGCGAGTAATGCGTAGTGAAAAATATATCAGCGCAAGCAAAGCTATTGAAACAGTATTTGGAAAAAAACAGATGCATCACATGATTTGGCCATCCAATTAAAAAGTTCATTATTAAATGAATTTAAGAAAAGCTTTGAGCACATACAAAAAGTTCGTTTATTTGCTAATACAACATTTTTAATATCCTCGTTTTAAAAAAATACACTTGAAGACGGATCATTTTTGGCAAGAACTATAAATTACATAAGACGATCCATTGAAGAAAACCGCAAACCTGAGCATTGTGCACTGTCATTAACTTCGGTCGCTGATGATATCAATAATGATGACATTTGGGAAACCCACAAGAAGATATTCGTGGAGACTATGAGAACTAATAAAAGTTACAGCCAGGCATCCGAATTAAGCTTGTACATAACTGCAGCCTCTAATAAGATTAAATGAAGACGCTTTAGAATCCTGGAGAAGATATGAGTGAAATTATCCAGAGCTGACACAGTTGGCGTGTAAGCAACTTTTGGTACCGGCTTCTTCGGCTCCAACAGAGAGATTGTTCTCGAAAGCTGGCGCAATATTAAAAAAGACCAGGAGCCGAATATTATTCAAACGATTATTACCTAAGCTGTTATTTCTCAACTCATTGCCTACTGTTTTTTTTTTATTTGAATAGTTTGTTTTTGTTTATTTATGTTGAAAGAAAGAAAATCATTTTAATTTCAATGTTGATTATTCTAAAACTTTAATTTGTGTTGTTTATTTTTAATTAATAAAACCATGATAAATAAAATATTTAAGGTGTTTATTTTGAAATTAATTAAAAAATTAGAAAAAATCGATAAATATAACAAAACAATTACTTTTTTAAGAAAAATCGATTATTTATTAACTAACTTTTCATGTTAAAAAACCATTGATTAGTTAAAAATCGATTTTTTATGCAGTTAAAATATGTGATAAAACAAATTGATTATGAAAGAAATCAATCACAATTTTTTTATATAATCTATTAGTTAATTCAGAAAAAACTATTAATAAAAATCGGCCTAGGAAATAACCATAATAATAGTATGTAATGAATGTTGGTTAATATGATTACTGGCTGGTGATTATTTGATAAATACAGTTATTATTATTAACATTTCAGGCGGGAACATCTCCCGGGAAAATACCTAAGGTTCAAGTTGAAAATCTGTCGCCAAGCACAAATAGGTGTGTTGTGGCAGCTGCACTTGAGAGCCAGTCTTCCACTAGGTTTAGTGTGTTATCATCTTATCTGGGCCACATGATAACTTAACATCAGGTGAGACTGTAGCCGTACGCCAAAACCTATAAAGATAAAAAAAATACTACACTCTTACAAGGTTTCGTCTATTTGCCAGCACATACCGATCACATCGTAGTTCTAAGAGAATGGCGTTAGGTTTCTTTATACAGTAAATTAGTCGGTCAAAACTTCGAATAACCATATCTTCCCTTTTTAAATCAATGGGTGTATTATTATTTCTTGATCCTCTTTCGAGATGAACTTATTCGAATTATTATAAATTATCTGGAACTCCAATGAAATAAAGTAGATATAATTCATTTTTTATTATGCACATAATAATCGGAGAACAGTTGCAGAAGCCTCTAAGACCAAACTTTGAAGTTTTTAGGAAAAAAAATTGAAGGCAAAAGTTTGACGAGAAATATGCATCTTGCTATAAGGCATGAGAAAAAAAAGAAGAAACTTCGGTATACAGAACAAAAAATCGTCTATTTTCTAATAAAATTTGGACATACAAAATTCAGACATACTCTAGAGTCTAAATGTTAATGCTATCAGATCAAAAGTCTTCATGTGGACTTGAAGATTTCTGCAACTGGACCCTTCAATTATTAATTAAAACTTATGGAGCCTTTACGATTTTTAAAACCATTAACATGATGTATTGCAATCCTATGTGCAATACTATTAGGTCTTAGTAAATTACTTGACAAAGCTTGAAAATATGACTTGATGAGAGACTCATCAGTCTCCTCTGGGTATAAATAGTCACTGAAGTTATAACAAAGATACTCTTCAGGGCAGTCTAATGCCCTGAGGCATCCCGCATACTCCGACCATAGTAACTTCCTCCACTTCACATTATGCTGCTGAGCCAATGGCACTAAAACACAAGCAGCAAATGTGTAATCCCCATAGCTGACAGACTGGAATTGCTCCAAAAATTGTGTATAGAAATCTTGAAAGTTATTCAATCCTATCAATTGCTTATCAAAATTAAATCCAGTCTTCTTTTTAAATAAAATGTTTGTGCATTTTTGAAGCAATTTCTTGATATTAGCTTCGAGAAACAAAGAATTATCACATAAAAATACACACATAAGTCTACAAAACCTGTCTGTTATATCTATATCATCTAATAAATCTGGAAAGCATAATTCATTGAATATTATCCATTCAATGCTACAAGTGATTACAAATTTGTTTTCAATAATTCTTTCGTTTTCTAATCGTTTTGCATGTTCCCCAGCTACTTTAAGAACTTTTCCAGGCTCTTGGCTCTTTGCATATAACATTACAATGGGTAAGTATATCCAATCTCTTGGAAGTATAGGTTCCATCCATTTTCTGAGCATTATATTTTGACCAATCTCTTTGTAGTTTACATTGATTACAGTGCTGTAGCACTTTTTTATATCTTCTATTGATGTCAGGGCTTTTGAAAAACCATCAGCATCAGTCAAATTTATAAGATGTAATAACCTCTCCGCAGTGAACCAATTTTTGTTGAAAACAACATTATTAAATAAAAAGTCTAACTCATATTTCTTATCTATTCTCAAAATGTAACATAGTCTATTTGCTACAGTATATAGCAGATCTTTTTCTGCCTCAGAAACCTCATTTCGAAGGGCTAAAGTAATGACATTAAATACAAAATCTATTTCCATTCTTGTGAACCAATTTTCACACAAACTCGGAACATTCTTTGCTAATTTGGCTATATAATTATGAACTAGCTTTAAGTAAATTTCTGATACCTCTTTTGTGTTTAAAACAATCAATAATTTGAATAAAGACTCTAAAAATGGTATTGGCGAGGCAACATTTAGTGTGGGTAAAACTTTCTGTTCTGAATCTATAATGGAACTTCTTAGGCTTATTAGATTTTTAACATAATAAAGATTTTTATTTTCAACTTTTGACAACAAATTAGAACTTAATAAAAGGTTGTCCATCATACGTCCACATATATTGGATGAAGAAAGCAGGAATAAATCGTCACTTAAGAATTTAATACCCACATTATGAATAGATACAAATGTCCTAAAGCAGTCCAAAGCTGCACATAGAGGTCGCAAATGTCCGCAAGTGTAATTAGACAATAGTGACAGCTGGATTAACCATTTATGTACTCCATCTTTCAATAAAGGATACATTTGAGAAACAATGTTTTCACAATCACTAAATGTACAACTCAGCAATCTGTTAAGAAGTTGTAAAATAACTGCTGCATGTGTGCCTGATAATATCGATTCTTTAGCAAGTATATTAATCCCTTCAACATGTTTATACAGAGATATCAATATAACTGGACTCATTGAAATGGCAGACTGAATACATAGTCCATGTTTTAGTAGATTTGAAAATATACAGTATGCTTCTATTTGAATTCGCAGTCCATAACTCCTATCCACTGCAGAACTAATATAGTCTGAAACTGGCTTCAGAATATCAAATTTATTTATCAGTAGTTCACCTATTTCCTTGGACTGTAATGAGAGTACTCTCAAAAGTTTCAATGCTGCTAATATAGGTTTTCTATTGTAAACAATTTTAGGATCAAATACAAAATTGATGCCTGTAGATGGTACAAAATACCCTATAATGGCCTTCATCAAATGTTCAGCCTCAACAATTTTGTAAGAAGTCTCACTGGAATCTCTAGCTAATCTTGTCAATATTTGTAAACAGTATTGAACACAGTTGAAACTGGGCTTAACTGTTTCTATAATATAGTACAATCTTTGCAGTATATTAGTCCTCATCAAGGCAGTCATAATATCTATTTCAGCCAGATGAAAGTCTTTTAATTCAGATTCCTTGGATTCCATATCATCAATTTCTGATTTATCATTTTCTAAAAATGGTTGATTCATTCCTTCTTCAAATCCCATAAGTGCATCAAGAGATGCTTCGTCTATTCTGTTGAAAATTAAATTCCTCATAGCTTTTAATGCCGGCTCTAAAATAATAACTTTATTTTCATCTATTGCAAATCTTATAATGAAAAATACTTTACTTAAAGGTATCTCTAGGATTTCTTTGTAAGTACCAACACTGTTGTACTCCAAGATTCCAGCAATTGTATTTAAAGCCATAACCCTTTGCTGTGTAATTGCTGAACGACAAAGTTCTATCAATTCAGAAAGCGTGTAACCCGGTCTGTGTGGTTCTTCTCCATGTTGGAATAATGACTTTGTTGATTCAGTGTACTCGATAGAGTATGGCAAGAGGTACCCTTTGAAATCAAATCTTGCTTCATATTGTTCACCTGGTTTAATTTTCTTGCTCTTTTCTATACCCTTAATCCATTCCAATTTATCTTTTTCTAATATGTCAAAATGAAGCCATTTGGTAACTTCAGGGTGTGAAAGAACATCATTTTCCCATAATGAGTCATAGTCATCACTTTTAGGTTCAGATGTATCCATTGTTTGATCTACAGAATCACCTATCTGAAGTAATTGTGGCTGGTTTGTTGTTTCTTTTTTATGGACAGTTTCTTTTTTGACATCAGATTGAATGATAGTCTGTTTCCTTTTAGATTTTATAAATTCAACTAAATTAGGATTTAAGCTTGATAGTATTTTCAGTTTTTCTTCAAGTATTTGATCTTCAGACATTTCACTTAATAATTTAATATTATCATTGTGAATTTGATCAGCTTCTTGGGATGTTAGTATGTAACTTTTAGATGGTAGATTTACTTTACTTAATTTCATGGAACTATTGTGTGCTGTTTCTTCTGTTTCCATTTTAACATTGTATCTCTTATTTTCTTTTTCTATACTTTGTGTGTGTATACTTTTTTCCCCTGGAAGGATGCTGGGGTCTCGTTTTGTTACAATAGGGAAACCTTCCGATGGTAGAGGTGTAAATTCCAAATCTATTACTGCATCTGTGTTTTTCTCAATGATATTTCCAAGTATGTGTGTAATAACTTTCGGATAGTATACTTTGTCATCTTCTTCTTCCAATTTTTCATTTTGTGAATCTTCAGTTTTCTTTTCGTAAACCTCCCGTATTACCGTCGGCGTGTCATCAATTTTTACACGTTTTTTTGTTCGACCTTTTAGGCCTTTAGATTCAGCATATTTAGAAGGTTTTCGATCACCCGAATCAGGGTTGGATCTCTTAGAAGTTTCGTTGCAGCGTAAATTGATGACTTGGGCAGCGGATTGTAAATTCTGATTCTTACTTTTCTCTTTGAAAAATTCTTCTTGCATTTTAAGGATGTCGCTTTCATCTTCACCAGGTTTTGGTCTCCGAATCATAATCCAACAATCACTTTCAATATAATAATCAAAGAAGTAACTATTATGGTTATTATTAAATTGTTGCAATATTTTGACTATTTGTTGTTGATAACAATATCTAAAGTTGGACTGTAATTGTATTCAATAACTTGACAGTTGAAGGGTTACCAGGTGACAAAAAAATAGTGAGGTGGTATAAGAATGAATGAAATTGAATGAACCTAAATAATGTAATTAAACGCAAACTTTTTTAATTTAAATTTAATAACTTGTCTTAAACACCTCTATCTCTAGGGTTGCCAGAGGCAATCAAATAGTAAAATTAAAATATAACTATTCTAAGTTTGTTTCTATAAGAAGAAAATATAAAAATAAAATCACTTTTAGTACATAATAATATTAATTATTCATATATTCCACATTTTATATACGAATTTTTAAAAATTTATTTAAATTAAACCATTTTTATTATTCGTTCTATACGCAAAATCTTTTACTACCACTTAACACTATTATTTTTAGTATGGTAAAATTATTTTTCTTTGAACTGTCAAGGTACTGTCCGACTTATAGTCGAACTTCAAAAACATGTACATTTGTACCAGTACATGAATTAATGTTAGATTCCTCAATGATTAGAAATGTACCTCCTTAAATTTTATGTCGCGGTACATTATTTTTATGATTTTACTTGTCACATGACGTGATCTGTAATCCTGGCTGATAAGTTGTCTGAATTTTCCCTATATTCATATTTTCTTTTCCCCAAAATGATATGTTTTGCTACTTTCCCCATTTTTTTTTTTTTAACAGAAAATATAAAAATGAAACATATAAGTAGTTTATTTAAAAAATGTTATTTTAAATGTGTATTCAAGAAAATGATATCAAAAAAAATAATTAAAATGTTTATTAAAAAAAATTATTAATTGTATTCAATACCTCAGTTCGTACTTCTTCTTCATTTAAGGTCAAAATAATTATAGTTTAAAATAACGGCGGAAACCGAAACTTAACCTAATCGAATACTGAAATTAATAGCATTTTTATTACAATAATATGTAACTTGCTTTGTTAGTATGGGAGAAATATTGAAACTGAATTTTAAAACAGTTATCCTCAACCGATTGAGATGGAAGCTTGCATACACGTTTAGTTTAGATGACAATGCATGTTTAACTAAGTGAGGTCATTCTAAATCCAATATGGTAGGCACACTCACTTTTTTTATGTAATATCATTCATATTAATTTTGTTAGCATAAAATTTTAGCTGTGACCTGGACCATAATACGTATCGACTGACATCACCATCATCAAAATCGAAGTAGTTTAGGCGCTACGGTGGAACATACGTAAAATTTGTGAATGATAAAAAATAGGTGTTTTTCTGTATAATATTTACTGCTGCGAAAATAATTAAAAATCTGATCTGTTTTCTAATTTATAAGATAGAAACTTTAAGATACTAAAAAAAATCCATGTCAACCAATATGGCGTCACTTCAGGGCCCCTAGCAGAGGCGCTGACCACGTTTCGCACATGCTCTTATCGTAAAGATGTAACTGAGTATTTTATAATTTAAAGTCTTATATTGTAAGCAGATTTTATACACCTTAAGTTACCCGAACGACACACGTTAATGTACAAACTCAGAGTTTCAGCGCAGCCAAAGGTTTCGGCCGAAACCGAAACTTTGGGCAAACCACGTTTTTTGGCCGAAACTGGAAGAAACCGAAACTTCGGTCGAACACTAAATACAAATAACAATTTGTAACTGTTATCTGTAAACTGAAAAAGCTGTTACTAAATACTACGTACCTGTTCCACATACTAGGGTGTGACACAAAAGTAAACTGTTTCAGTTTGGAACATGATATGCTCTATTCAAGCTTAAGGATCTTTTCTTTGTTAGAGAGAGATACAATTAGAACAAGCTCTTTACTCTTTACAATTATAGTAATAGAAAGAGTTGGCATCAATACGTAGTATCCTCTTATTAGTCTGTGGTTGGCATCACGTAAATGGTTGTTATTTTGGAGCAGGTCTATGGAACTGCTATTTCTCTGGAACAAGAACAGGTATAGCTCATCTCTACAACCTAGAGATACGGATCAAATAGTTACAGCAATTATATCCTCTACTGGAACGATATTTATTGGACCAGACCGAGAGGTCAACTCAGATAGTTCCACATATTCGGTATGAGCGCGAGGGGCATTCGTCATAATATGTTATTATTAATAATTACTGAGATTATATTTCAACTAACAAGTATTGTGTAAAATTAAATAGGTATGTATAAAAAACTACAAAATACCTTTTATTTGATTTTCAATTCACCAAACTTTTCTCTAAGCATTTCAGTTCTGCAAAATTTCGTAAAGTACGAAATTTTTCCCCATAATGGGAAAAAACCCCATTCTTTTTTTTAATAATAGCTCGGCTCATTGACTGTAATGTCTCTGATGGTATGTTCAGTACAATCATAATACAACGGCGACCTCCGAGAGATCTAAATCCATCGGCGGTCGCCGCTGTCATGCCGGCCTGAATAAATATATCTTGACGTTACGCTTGAAGGACCCGATGTCATAAGAAGGAGGGAACACAGTGGCCGGGAGATGGTTCCACAGATTCACGGTACGACAAAGATAAGACATAGAGAACTTTCTAGTTCGTGCCGAGATGGAGGTTACCGTAAAACTGTGATTCCGAAGCCCTGCGCGTGTGGTTCTGTTGTGGAAAGGAGACGAGGGAATCAGATTGAACAGCTCTTCAGAACACTCACTATGATACAGACGGTAGAACACACTTAGCGAGGCGATGTTCCTGCGAAACTGAAACGGCTCGATGCATTGCGTAATGTCTTCATCATTAACAATACGAACTCTGCAACCTGTCCAGGGCATCAAAGAGGTACTTTGCGGATCCATCCCAGACGTGCGAACAGTATTCCATACAGGGCCTTGCCTTATAAAAAATGTACAGTTGACCGGGCGTAAAAAACCGTCGCACCCTGTTCAGGATTCCTAATCTCCGAGATGTAGTGAAGATGACACTCCCAATATTCTACACATTCTACCAACCATCTCTATAAGGGTACGTGCGAGAAAATGAGGTTAGGACGACAGACTCTTATGCTTCATTTCAATAGTATATATTAATTTATATAATATATATATATATTATGATACATATAATCTAATCATCTGCCATGCGCCTTTTACTTTATCCCGACTCCACGGCCAGCTGTAATGCGACGTGTGATAGATGAACGAACAATTTTGGTGCGATAGTTTACAAATTTCACTTTAAAAAGACAACACATACATCTATAGGATTTAACGTGCTAGAAAATGAGATAGAATACATTTACATTATAACACGGTTAATGCAAGTCCTGATATGACGTCGGATTGGCCTATCGGTGTGAGACGACCAGACTTCATACGCAGTGCGCACTGTTGTATGCACAGTACGAGTGGTCGATAGTTCGAATCCCGTTGATTAGAAAAGAACATATTTTTATGATTTCTGAAGGTTTCACATTAACCGCGTGTTCCATACAGAAAACAGTGCGCGTGCACACAGGATTTTTGTTTTTGTCTCTGTTTGCTATGGTTGTCTGAGGAACTTTTGGCTGGATCTTGAAGGGCTATTAGGTGGTTTTTGTTTTTAATTCATAAACGTATGTCATTTTGCCTTATATTATGTAATTTTGGTGGCATTTCATGTGATGTAGTTTGGTTATTGTTTACAAGTGACGTGAATTATAAATAGTAACTGGGAACATGCTCTTTAGGTTGCCACATAAACTCCTTGAAAAGTTTTAACAATATGGCGGCATATTGTTAAAGCTGTGTGAAGATAGCAAGCAAAACATCTACTTGGCTGCATGGTCTTAGATACCTTTGCTTTTTCTTTTCACAAAGAAACGAAAAACTATACTAAACTTACTATACCAAAAAAAAAAGTTGATTGACATTTTTGATAAAGTTGACAATAAAAAAATTATGACAGATAATGCACGCTGTCTGTGCTGTCGTAAACACGTGAGAATTGATTCACACCTGAAAAGTTTTGTATTTCCAATTTCCAAACCAATAGAAATAACTATTAGAAAATTACATCATATAGATCTTAGACTTTTCTGAACATGCCTAACAGTAAGAGAAATTTAGAAAAACTGAAGCATCCTAATAGTAGAAAGACGCTAACACTGGCAAAGAAAATGAAGAAAAGTGAAAAGAAAGACCAAAACAAAATAGGTACACATATTAAACAAAACCTCATTGGTGAAAAAATCATGTGGTTTAAAGAAAGAATACCGGAAAACTGTAACGTTTTAAGTAAAGAACAAACTTTGGTTTTAATACAAACTTATTTGGCGCGTTTCGACGATGAACTCGCGCAAATTGCTCTAAAAAACTCAGTTGGGCAAAGGAAAAACCGTCAACATGCCAGTAGAGAAGATGTAATAAATATAACAAAAAAGAAGGAAAACGAGGAGTTTGAGACATGTGGTTTAGAGATGCCTAATCTAATGGATGCACAACAAATGATAGTACTTAAGAATTGGAACGGAGAATTAAGGTTTTTACAAAACTTTAAATTGAAAAGGATTGCTCGAAAGCATTTGATATAGAATAAGATTGTATTATTAAATGTTATTGTTCTATTTGGTCAGTTTTCTTTTATGTCCTTGATTCTTCACCAAGAAGATAACTTGTTTAAATCTAAATATTTAGAATCATATAATTTTGATAATTATTTTTGAAAATTATCTGTATGTGCACATTACAACTGAAAAATATTTGAAACAAAAATAATTTCATATAATAAATGACAACATTACTATATTCAATTACAATAAATTATTCTATTATATTATGGAATTTTCTGACTTTTTCTTAAAGTGTAAGTTTCTTAGAGTTATAGTAATAATTTATTCAATTTGATATTAAATAGTATTCTTTATGAACATATAAACTTTTTTTTTTATAATAAACATTCAGGTTTTAAATAAAAGAGATAATATTCTGACTAATTTATTAAATTAATAAATATTTACAACTTTATATAACATGATACAGAAAAAATCTAGAGATCAGAACAATGAATGAAACGTGGAAGCAAAAATGACATTCCCAAAAACCAATTAATTTATAAGTTAAGTAATTAAGTTAAGTTTGTAATTATTAGAATTTAGCTGTTTATTTATATCTCGATTGTTTGATGAAATATTTAATACTATTTAATTAATTCATTTGTAAATAAAAACAAATGTTTTTACTGTAATGGAGATACAATAAAATTGTAACTATTTATTTTCCAAATTTATTAAAGGTTGATAGATAAAATGTTTATTTAATTTTAAACACTAAGAATAAGTTAAAAATTTTGAAGTTGCTATGCTTATTTTGCTATAGAATTATTCTATGGCTTTAGACAATTGGTACATAGAGATGTGAAATAAAAAGAAAAAGTAGTTATAGTAATCCAGTTTTTAGATTTTCATAACACAATTTTAAATAATAAATAATGTAAAAGGTATTGCATGTATAAAGATATTACAAAACTTTCCATTATTATTTAATATTATTAAATTATTTCATATGAAGTTTTATAGGTAAATATGTACTGTGTGTATTAATTCTATATAACATTTTTCTGGCAACCCTTGTATCTTCTACATGATTTTGGATAATGAATATCAATTCTAGAATTTATCATCATTTTCATTGCATTTCTCTTATCACCAATGTCTTCTCATATAAGAGAAGTCTGACTACATTATTTAGAGATGATTTATTTTAGATTTAAGAAATTGTACACACACAAGCATGGTAAAGCATGTAGCTCGAGGGGTATCCAATATATCCTGACATGTAACAATGATGATGATGAGGAAAGCTGTGGCAAGCGTACATACTAATATTAAAATCCACAAATCGTAGTGTCACTTTCTCAGTTCCGCGTGTGTATATATTTAAATGATATATCCAAATTTTAAAGCATCATAAGTGTTATAAATAGTCCTCCAAGGGGTAATTTTGAAAAGCATATTTTTCTAGATAAGAGTTTGATAAGGTAAAATGATACCTTTATATAATATCATGGATAATTATGGCCTGAACTATACCAAGTACAAAAAGACCTACCTCCACTAGTGGGATGCAAACCGGGCAAAGAAAATTGTCGTCATTATAGAAATCTCAGTTCATAGCTTGAGATCAATATAATAAAAATAACTTACACATACAATAAAAACATTTTATATTCTACAGACTATATACATTTTTCACTAATTTAAATATATATTGCAGATCGTAGCTAGGGATTAAATAACCAGAAACAATTGAAGGTTTACTAGTAAAATAAAATACACTAATTATTGTATTCTGCTTAAATTTATTCACGATTATTTAAACAAAACATCACTTTTTAATTTATAGTGGACACCATCTCATTCATGTTGCTTACGTGTTAAGATTCCTTTTTATCGTAATTAATAACTATAATATGTAATAATGTAGTCGTATGTTTACTTTCATTTATTATTTAATTGGATTCCTATTTTCTAAAGCAGATTGCTAATTCTAGGTGGGTCATAATTTTTTAGTACGAGAAACATAAGATTTTGTATACTTATTGATTTCTTTATAAAAATTCATGAAAGCACAATTTTATCAAAGTATAAATATTCTGTTTGGTTTCTGCTATAATCACTTGAAATATAACACATGTCAGTTAACCATAACAGAAAGACAGACAATCGAGCAAGGAGCCTGATCACCATGGGAGTATTACGTAACGCAGTTTTTGGACATTATGACACACCTCCCCCCATGTAACGCACCGTAACGTTTTTCTTTACCCCCAACCCCCGTACTAAAACGTTACGTAACCACCACCAAGTGACCATTATTACCTGAAAGTCACAAAATACCTGAAAGTCATAATTATGACACAAAAAATACTGTACGCGACAGTAAGGTTAAAACAATGTTACGTAACGTGTAGTTCAAAACTCCAATCCCGCCTCTGTAACGCATCGTAACGTTTCAGAAGATCCCCCCCCAAATTCATTACGTAATACTTGCACGCTCCCTATACAAAATATGAATTATTATAAAATTAAACATTTTAACTGATTCTAATGGTGAAATGTATTCCTTAATTACTGAGCAGCAACAGAGAAGTTTTGTTAGTACATTGGTTTTGTTAACTTCAACTGACACAAGCGTATCGAATTATTGTTTCGTTTGGTGATTGGTATTTTAGAATGTATGTAATGTAATACAAATTTAAAGTTTAGAAATCCCATACAGGTTTTTTCATACACCTATTAACAGCACCAATCAGCAATCGGGAAAGAACTAAAATTGACAGTACAGAAAATGAAACATTTTCGCACGTATTAGGTATTCGAAAACTTTCAAATTCCATTATTTCTAAAACACCTTCGAATGCTGAAGACAGTTGAGAACTTAAAGAATTCAAAGTTAATAATAAACAGCGCTTATATTCATAATTACTTTATCAAACATTGAAGAAGTAGACTTTTCAAAATATAATAGCTATTAACGAAAAAAAAAAACTTTTGGTAATAACTCGTAACACTTATTATTGCATCAGTTCAATCAATGAACCGGCGTAATATCGATACGAATTTTCACAATGGTCAAAATAAAGTGCTCGGTCGTTAATCAGTGGGAAATTGTATTCATCGCATCCCTCCGCCCCCTCAGCACAGTAACCGCAGCTAGCTGTACGAGTCGTTTAAAATCAGAGGAGTCGAACAGGAGAATAGAAAAAATTTATCTACAAACTTTGCAAAAATCAGGAAACAATAAGAGAAATTTGGTATGAAAAACACAGCAAATGTTAGAAAAAGAGTGAATCAAGGGTGTCCGTTGTCGCCTTTAATATTCAAAATGTTCATTGAGTTTGCCATTAGAAAAAAATTCAGAAAAGGAGATAGGAAGTGTTAAATTTAATGGAGAATGTATCAGATCTGCAGATGATGTTGTGGCTATAACTGATAGTACAAATGATTTAGCCAAACTGCTTGAAATTATGGACAATCCTCTTGAACATATCATCATAGAACATTAGTTAGACAGATAGGATTACAAATGAGGAAGTGTTAAGAATGGTTGATGAAGAAAGAAGATTGTTGAGAAACATAGAAAACAGAAGAGGAAATATGATTGGACAATTGATACGAGACAAGCTAAAAAAAATTTGCTAGGAAAAATTTAAGGAAAGTGAGGAAGAGGAAGACCTAGATGAAGCGTTTCCAACAAGTGAAGGACTAAGTGGGAGTCGTGTCATATTAGGAGGTCAAAAGAATGGTAGAGGATAGGCAACAGTAGCAACTGCTCTACCGGCAAGGGCTGATCTCTTAAATTAATGAAGATATAAATATAAATTAATAAATTTATGTTTCCACTAGAAGCGCTAGTGATAGATTTATGACAAGAAATGATATTTTATAAAGATTATAAAAATTCACAATAGACTACAGCATGAATACAGCGAAAAATTACATCCGAATGACAATTGTCTACTGTTCTAGCCGATCTAAACCAAATGTAACTTTAGATTAAACAAATTCATTTATTAAATTATTAATGACTTATTTAATTAAAATATCCACAATTAAACGCTAAGTAGATATGTATGGAAAAACGCAGGTAACTTAATTAATGTATAATATTTTAATACACATAGTTATATGTCAGGCATAATATAATAAATTAATTATTTATAGGTAAGGATTTTGTTATATGAAATTTGTTAATATATACACTGTATAATTAATTTTCACTAGTTTTACGATTCTATTAGCGGTGACAAGACTAAATAATTTTATAAAATCAACAAAAAGTGTTTATATGCGACTAGGCACTTTGATAGTCTATCAAAATTATGATCAAAATATATTTATTATAATTATTTCATTTCGATTATAACGAACACTGTTTTTATATATATTTTTCTTTTCAATATTTAAATACAAATATTTTTAGTTCATTTAATCTACATAATTATAAATGTATTTACAATGTATGCGTTATAAGTTATGATTCATAAAGAGCTAAATATGGTATATAAATATTCATGAAAGGAAGACCCAGAATTGGTAATAAGCTATATTGTTGATTTTGTAAAATAATTAGATAAAGAACCATTGTTAAATATAAGTTTACTGGTGAAAAACTTATTATGCGCAAGTAACAATAAAAAAATACAGCCATAAGTTATTAAATAAATGAAGACTATCTACCTAACAATAAAGTTTGCTACAATGTCCAAACCATATTCCAAAATTTATGCTCCATTATTAAACATATCTATTATATTTATATAATTTGTTGGTACATACATCACATGAAATGTTCATATACATAAATAAATACTATAATGATCGGACCTTAGTAACCTAATTCTTAACAAAATTGTAGCAAACACATCAAAATAAAATCTAACTAAGCACTTAGAGAGCATATTCCGAAAAGAAAACGTCAACTTTTTCATTCAACTAATTTTACAATCCACACATACACACACTCAACACGCGAGCGCTGGGTAAAACGTAAAATGAATCAAGTAAACAAGGGGAGGTGGTAGAAATCGTAACCTCTCTGCCCTCGAGCCGCTAACCATATGTAGACGACGTGGTACGCGCCAGGCACGAAGCAAATCATACCGGCAAAAAAGAACACTGCACCCTGCAGACCATTCTCCGGCTCGGCCACCGCAAAAGCACCCATAACCAGCAAGCCGATACCGACGAGGAGAAGCACCACGGCAGCGCACACGGTTTTCCAATTCTCCCTGACTTTCGGATGGTTCCAACAGTACATTGACTGCGTTGCCTCCACGTATTCGTGTATTAGTGAATCTGAGTCTCTGGAGGTGGTGTCTTCGGTGCATTTGTAGTTTTTACTGAGAAACAAAAAATTATATATTTAAATCTCCTAAGTAGTTAGCGAGTTTCTATTGTAGCACGAAAAAGTGCACTATGCCGATGGTAAGCACAGTACAATCCAAAAACAACAGTGGCCACCAAGAGAATGTCAATCCTTCATCACCAGTCGTCACTGTCAAGCCGGCCTGCTGCTTGCAGCTGGATATACACTGGCAGATCCCGAAACGTGACAAACCAAAAGAGAGTCACTGTGACTATATGGTAAAACCGACTGTAGTATAACCGATGTATACTCGTTATCCACCATCTTCTTTTTCTTTCTTTCTTTAATTTGTTTTGTATCTTAAAAAGCAGATAACTATTTTTTTTTTTCGAACTGACTATACTGTTAGCTTTGGGGCCCTGGAGCCTTTACGGCTTTACCGGGCTGCCCAAGCCAGCCAAGCAGTTAACTATAAATTGCCGAAGCACGTAGAGTTGAAGTTACGTCCATTTAGTACCAGTGAGTGAATCCGACTGCGAACATTGTGATTGTGGAAAGTAATTCACGCCACGCCGAGTTGACGGCGTGAATTCTCGCCGCGATTTCACACCGCGAATTTGGAGCTGCTAACACGGAACGGAAACCGATCCGCGAACAGGCGTGAAATCCATCCACACTCGCGTTCACGCATCTTCTCGGGTGTTCACAGCATGAGCTGTGGGAGCTGGTACGTCACTTTGTAAAGCAACTATTGTCTCGGAAGTGCCCATTTCTAGGGTAGTGTGTTACACTGATATTATCAATTCTACATTTATTCTTTGGAAAGGTATAAAACATGTAGCCGAGGCTCCTCGAAATACTTAAATATATTATGAATTTCTATAAATAATTTATAAGCAATATTTTCCCTGTATACATTATTTATTATTGTAAACAACATGATTTGAAGCTATAGCCTATAGCTATAGTTATGTCGTAAGTTCCATTTATAATTTTATCCTGTTCTATTTTGCTTTGTTGAAGGAAATTGAACATTAATTGTGGTTTCTATCATAAATTTAGAACAACGAATAATTTTATAGAAATAAAATACAAATAAAGTCTGTGATTAATTATAAATATAAATTAGTTTCCTACAAAAAATGTAGTTTTTTATTTTATTAATTGACATCTGTATATGAATTCCACGATTCAGCCAGTGTCATGCCTCAGGTGGTAACTAGAATAATCCAATAGAATAGTAATAGGTATTTAAATTATTGTAAACTTAGCTGATAAAACTAGATTAATTGTTTATTTAAGTTGACTTATAACTCAATCTAAAACAGATATAAAAACAGCATACAGTTATGGTTAAAGGATAAGGTATACAATTAAAAATGAGTATATAATCGATATCTATACTATAATAATTATAGTAACATATAAAAATCAACGTCTCTCTGTCTGTCCGTCCGTGTGTTCTTTCAATCAGTTCAGAAAAAAAATGCTTTTTGTAGCGCTTATATGGCTTACGCTGTGTAAACGATACCAGTATTAGCTTGATGAAGAGTGAAGTTTAAATAAATATTGCGTATTTTCTAAATATAATTATATACCTCATTCATGAAAAACAAGTTCGGAATTCTACTAAAACTTATCGATCATGACGGAAGTTTGTACAAAATAAAACTCATAAAATTTATTGTTAAATCTTCCATAAAAAATATTGATATTAACTTAAACTTAACAGTCGGATTCGAAAAATTATTTTTTTATGATAGTCAGATTCAGGTGGAATCGTATAGGCTAGCTAGCATTAGGCTACACCTTTCAGCTTAAATATTGAGTTTTGTTAAGTAAGTCGAAACAATTAGCACACCCTACCTGCTTTATCGGCTTGCGCTGGCGTAATGGTTAGTGATACGTAAATACAATGTTCAACAAAAATATTGGTTCTTAGTACATCTAAAAAAAGTCCTCCATATGCCTATCTCTTACACCTAAGCCACAATACGAAATTTTGTAACAAAGTTTTATTTAAAATTGAAAACAGGCAGTCAACATTGAGCTACGAAGAAAGCTGGTTGTGCTAACAAAATAAAGTGATTTATAACGGAAAATAGCCTTTGTAGTTTAAATAAGAAAAGTCTAATACGAGATACATTAAATTAATCTTTTACAAAAATTTAGATCTTAAAAAGAACTAGAAAAAAATCAGCAATCTTCAAAGGATCACCCACAATAAGCATTTTTGTCTTCCGTCGTTTAAGCGGGGGCAGCACGATTCGCGTGCGCGCATTTTGTAGTCCACACGAGCGGAGCTGCGGGCACAGCTAGTAATATAATAAAGCTGAAGAGTTTTTTTTCATTTGTTTAACACGCTAATCTTTGGAACGAATTCTTTTTGTATATGACAGCCAGATTCATATAGAATAGTATAGGCCTATATAACTTCTCACTACGACCCTAAGGAGCGGCGCAGTAACTATGAACGTCAAGCAATCTGACAAGCTGAAGGCAACTACGTGAAGTGGGCTATACGGGCAAGTCGGCGGCGCGGCCGGGACACTACTAAACATTATACATAGTATACTTTTCAATGATTCATGTTTACGCCAGGTATGAAGTAATTCATGCCCTATGTAACATGAATCATCCTTTATTTATGTAGCACGAATTATTTCATACAAGAATATACTATAAATGTTTGACCGTGTACCGGCCGGCTCCTGGCCCTGTATAACATTAATCATACTTTAGAGAGGTATTTAAGTAATTTTCAATGGAATTTGTACAAAATTACTTCTCCAAATACATTTTATAAGTTGACTGACTATTACTCGTCAGTAGTATTCCTTTGATAGTATTCCTTTTAACTTCATTATATATACTATACTACCATGAATTTTATCACATATCCAAAAACAACCATTTAGCTTGCAGCGAGGGGGGTTCTACACTTGAATCTAACAAGAATTAGAACTGTAAATCTTACTATTTCGCAAAAGGATACCTGAATCGAAAAATGGTTTTTACAGACCTAACCTATCTAACGACGCCTCAAACGATGGGATAGACGTTCTCCAACTTTACGTGTAGGGAAGGTACCCTAAATGAATATTTTTTTTAAGATTTTATTTAGCACTCTCTCGGAGTGATTAATATGGTATACTCATACCAAATTACAGCTTTCTAGTAATAAGAATCTCTGAGCCACACCGCGGACAGACAGGCGGACATAGTGAAACTATAAGAGTTCCTTTTCAAAATCAAAAAATGCTTTAATGAATTAAGGCCCTAAGAAGGCACTTATGAACTCAAACAATACTAGCGGTTCGGAAAATCGTGCTTTTTTTTTCTATCTGTGTAAATAATATTTACAGTAAATAATCACTATCACAATAATCATAATGATATTTATAATTTAGTGGATGCACAGAGAGGGAGTCACTTCTAGACGTTTTTTTTTATACTACAAAGGTGGCAAACAGGCATGCGGCCGGCCTGATGGTAAGCGGCTACTATAGCCTATGAAAAGACATCTCTATCATTCACATAATGATGGACCCTATAATAACCTTTTGACAGTAAAACCTGATTGACATGGTCATTGAATTAATTGTTTGGTAAATCAGTAATATGCTTCGGGATCTTATTATAAAACCTAACACTATTTACCTAAAAAACTTTTATTAGTCTTACTAAGTGTAATTCATGGTATGACTAATTTATGTCTATTTCTACTAAAACTGTGCTGCTCTTTAACAAAATCTATCTTTCAAAGTTTTTTTGCCCTAAAAATATAACTTAGCAGCAGTGCACCAGCTTCAGTGGTTGATTTTGATTTTGTGAAACCATACTGTCTACCATGCAAAATCTCTTGTGCTTTGAAATATTGTACTAACTGCTTAAGCATAATTTTCTCAAAAATCTTACTAATCAAGAGAAGTACAGAAATTGGTCTATAATTTCCAAGATTACTTCTACAACCTGATTTAAGCAGAGGAACTACTTTACTTATTTTCATTAGGTTATGGATAGTTCCTGTTTCTATGCACCGATTAAATATATTAGCCAAATATGTTGAAATATTGACAATTAAGGACTGGGCTACTATTACTGAAATTCCCCAAATATCTTCAGTGTGCTGTGATGCTTTTTCGAATATTGTGACTATAAATCTTTACTTTTTTTTCTTTGTACAGACAGATAAGATAGCTAAAATCTTTTTGAAAATTTTGTCATTAACTTTCAATAATATTATTACATAATTTCCCATGCTGAATGAGAGATATTTAGTGGTAGTAATTATATTCAATTCCTCAATATTTTACACAGAAAATCCTTATCAGGGCAAATCACAAACAGGTTTTAAACAAAAAGTTCACTAGGAGCCCACCCTGGTTGCGCATTGGTAAAAAATATTTCAAAGAAGGATTTGCATACAAACTTCCATCCCCTTTTTCACTACCTTATTTAATACAACTCATATTTCCAAAAATCCTTCCTTAGTGCTCACTTACAGTGTAAAAAGAACCCATATGCAAATTTCCAATCCTAGCCCCAGTAGTTTGGGGTGTGCATTGATACATATTATATATAAATAGACAGATTGTAGAAAGATATATTATCATAGAATTTTATAATAGGTTTGTTACAGTAAAATAACTGTATAATATTAAACAGGACAATAATCTCTAATTCATCAAGACCATTATTGAGGTAATTAAATAAGATTAACACTTTATCATGATATATCTCACTTTGCAAACAAATAACTCACGTAGTAGGTTAGTATGTAGCTTGATTAGTAAACATTAGCGTGTAATTAGCGCTCGGAATGTGGAGCGTTTACGTCCAACGTTTTTAAGTTCAAAAACCTGCCCCATAAAAGCATTCTGACTCAGGGGTCATGATCATTGTGACATTTAAACAGCAAAGAAAGAACTGTCTACTTTTTAAATAAGTATCACAACTTTTAATTTTAGTAATAATGTAAAAAAACTTACTTTGATATAAAGTCTGGCCCATTTTTTAATTTGTTTTGTAAAAACGACCTATCGCCAGTTGCGCCGTAGACTTTTATTACTTCGTCCGTTTCTTCTTCGAAGGCATCGTCGATAGAAAAACGTTTTTCACCGTTACTAAACGGCCTAGTCATTTTTTAATATTTATATTGTATCACGAATACAATAAAAACATCACAACTTTCTTCGTAAGAACAAAACACAGTTCGCAGCTGTCAGTTTGTCATATCAACATGCGCCATATTGATTAGAGTGAGGGTGAGATCTGAAACTGTATTCGAAAATAGTTTATAAAAAGTAATTTACCGAAAAGACGGAAACACCATTGGTGTAGTTACACTACGGTTTACTAATTACGTTAATTATTTAGTCATGATTTTTCAATCGTCAGATAACTTTATTTGAGGAATAATGTTGACGTATTGACGGATAATGCATGGAACAACAAAATTTAAAAAATATTCATTGAATAAAATTATCTGACGATTGAAAAATCAAGCCTTAATGTATTATAAATTTTTCTTTGAACTACGAATGCAGAAATTTTACACTTGGAAAGTTCTCTGCCAAAGTTCTTGAGTTCTTGTCAATCATTAACATAGGTACGTTTTAATAATAACGACCGCCCACATGTTTGACGAAATAAATGTATATGAATAATATACGGAAAATCGACGATACAGGTAAAACTAGCAGATTTATTAGGAAATTCGGAGCGAATTTTACGAGACGAACTTTTCATGTTTATGAAGGACAGGTCATGATATTTTAATCGTTCACTTTCAATCAAATATATAATTATAATTGTAATAAAATGGACCCTACATTCTCAGCATAACGTCAATGAACGAAATCAATCGTATCACGTATAGTTTTTAAGTGCGTACATATTATTTCTACTGTAATTATTGTTATAATATACCTTACTATCAAACTGTATACACGCACATTAAAAAATCAAATTTAATTAAATTAAAAAAAGAAGTTTGTGAAAATGAGATACGGCGCAGCCAATTTGGAGAAAGATTGGTAGCAAATAAATAAGGCCATTATTAAAATATAAATAATTATATGGCAGACAACACCACTGTTTTATTTGTGATGCCACCATCACAAAAAAAATTTGCACGCTACACTTTTATTGGCGTTTCATTGTTATATAAGGCACCTACACTTACTGAACTAGAAAGCCACCAGTTTTTTTTTCACAAATTTAATCCAAGATGTAATTTAGGGGGAAGTGGTGCAGATTGATACAGAAAAATTCAATGTCGTATTTTATGCATAAAAAACTCATAAAATATTATTATTTGTTGTTTATTTAATGTTAAACTTTATCAATATTATAATATGAGTCGTAAAAATCATTAAAGTTAAATAATAATGAATATAAAATTAATTTAATAAAAAATGGGTTTTGTATCATTGTGCCCCATACGTGGGGTACAATGATACATAGAATGGGGCACTTTAGTACGAAAATATATATGTACGAATATATAATAGGAAATAAGGTTTAACTGGTGGATATTATAATAAGATTTAAGATTATTAATAAAGGAATAATTATATTTTTCAAAGGCTTTTATCTTTAAAACAAAACTATAGAAACTACTATGGATTTAATTATTTAATAACTACAATAAAAAATGTTTAGGTACAGTCAACCTTGCACCATTGGTAACAGTTCCAAGCGGATCTCTATTCAGTAATGTCAAGTTTCTAAAGGTATCTCAATTTATGCTGGCACCATTACCACCGCTGTGTGGTTGAACGTTGTATACGTTTAAATTATTTCAAAAAGCACAAAAGAAAAAGTTCGAGACGTTCCCTTTAAAGAAATAGTAACTGCTAAAGCACAAGTATTGCAGTTGCAGCTGCAAAATAAACGCTTGTCTTATCTTCCACAATGGAAACACAAACTTACTAGATGCAGGTTTTTTTTGTAGATATAGGGTCAGTTTCAATTGCGGATATTTCATTTTCTTCACAATTTCGGCAGCATTAATAATTGCATTAGTATCAGTATCCACAAATACGACTTCTTGTGTATTTACCGATTTTATCACATTCGTATCGCTTATATGGATGTGATTAATACGTATCAATGTGCCCCGTGTATTGATGTATCAATGTGCCCCAACAGATAATTTAAAAAATAATTAAAAAATTCAATAAAACCATCGAACATATTAAAAAAATACTTCTAATACCGAATTTTGGATAGATTAACTAACGTTTCGTAAGTTTAAATCTTAATTATATCATATAAAACAGCAGAGAAATACTTTTAGATACTTAAGTATTTTTTACTTGGTCGCACTAAAAACACACTTACTCTGTTCCAACGCTAACGGTTAACAAGCGGTCAGCGTGGTTATAGCTGTGAAGCTAAGACATGTATATAGACGTTTTAGTTTTGTCGAGTCTCTAATAATGTTTGTTAATATTGAAATATTGTTGGTGTATCAATGTGCCCCTTGTATCAAAGTACCCCACTTCCCCCTATAGATAAATAGGTATGAACTTGTTAATGTCTTAAACTAGTACTACTACAGAAGAAATCGTAATTTCTTAAAACTTTAATGAATTTTTCCAACATTTTTTAAATAAAAAACAAGTACCTCACTAAGGAGTAAAAAAAAATTTTTTTCAATATTTTCGTTATGTTTTTTTCGCCATGCGCGCTCAACGGCAAACCTTGATCATTTTATTTATATAGTTAGATAAAAATTGAATGAATATTACATAAAATACATTTGTTTTCACACAAAAATATATATTTTTAAAATTTAATTTCTAATCTATAGTTATTGTAGTTTATGTTATAACACAAAATGTAATTTATTATTTAAACATAATTTTATATCGTATAAAAAACAGTTTCAAAAACAATTCAAACTTTATTTTCTTATAGATACATTCAAATAAAAATTATTAAAAATATTGTTATAAACTTACCGGAGTAAATAAATTATAAATGCAAAAACTCACGACGCGACGCGACGGCTATAACGTACAACGGCTAATGTTCGCTTTCTATCCAATATTCGTAAAATATGATTTCGATACTTGATGGAGTTTTTAAACATTAAGTAGGTATTGCTTTAATAATTAAGGTAGTGCTTTAATTATCATTCATATACAGAGCATTGAATTTACATAATACATCCAAATGAGTTGCCCACAATAATATACTCAATCAGTAAATAACCGTTGCTCCCTCTACAACATAATGAGAGCGAAATATTTTATTAATTTTGAGACCTATTTCTAAAGAATTATTTTCATTCGATATAGAGGGATACTCTGTCCTATACTTATATGATCTTACATTTGAGACAAATAAAAAAATCAATAAAATTATGTATGCACTGTAATAAAAAAGTCTATGTCAAATTCGATGTAATGTAAACAAATGTCAAAAGTGTCAAAACCACATGGCCGGCCAGTCAATTTATTTTCTGATCTTGTTGGTGTTTATTTACAATTTTTGTCAAGTTAAAGGATGGCCAACAAAGACTGGACTAAAGTGAAACCTCTGTTATCAACAGCTGTGTTGAACTGTATAAATAAGCAAGGTTTTAAAGCAATGACTCCTATTCAGTCCGCGGTAATACCTCTTATTCTATCATGCAAAGATGTGGTCGCTGAAGCGGTTACAGGATCTGGAAAGACGCTTGCATTCGTGGTGCCGATGTTAGAGATGATGCTTAAAAAAGAGAGAGACAGTCCTTTAAGGAAAGATTTTGTATATGCAGTAATTATTTCGCCTACGAGGGAACTGGCTACACAAATATTTAAGGTAATATGCTAGAACAGCAAGTGAAGTCTAAGGGTTGGATTATAGATTTGCCACCGCTGAATTTGATGATGTGAAGGGGCGGGATAGGTAGGAGTGAGTGAAAGGTAACTCCTCTGTGAAGGAAAAAGTGCAGAAATGATTATTTTTTGAGATATTATATTTTTCATTTTTGATGTTATGTTTATCTAGGATTTCTATCTGAATTTTCAACAGATTTTTATTTGTTTCTGGCACACGTAATACTTGAACGCTCCCTTGCTATTGCATATGGATGGGAAATATTTTTGGTTATGATTCTTATTAAAGATTATTACTCTTCTTTTAAATTTTTTGAATGTAATAATAGTGCTAAAATTAATTTAAATACTTTTATATATTAGATACTTTTTAGTTGAGAGAAGAGAGAGCTGGTTTTCATTTGTTGCTGCTACCAGAATAATATTTGGCAATAGATAGGATAGATCTTAGGATAGTTAGACTAATGAGAACTAGAAAATGTTCTATATCCCTTTCATGAGAATGCTCCTTCATTGTAAACACAGGCTCATTGCATGATTCAAACATACTTTATTCAATTTAGACCCTAAGAAAGCATTTATGAATGTTAAAACACTAGCACTGGTTAGGAAAATATCCCATTCATCAGGCGGAGTAGGGAAGCAAGTATATAATCTTTTTTTACTGTTTAAAGTTAATAATTATATTATTTTTGTAGATGTACAGAGAGTCATTTCCAGATAGTTTTTTTTTTATTGTTATAAGTTTGGTGTTTTGTCCTCAATCTCACCTGATGTTAGTGGCGATGGGGCCCAAGATGATAACACGCTAAACCTAGTGGAAGAATGGCTCTCAAGTGGAGCTGCCGGAACATACCTATTGGTGCTTGACAACAGATTTTCAACTCTTATCATTCACATAATTAAAAATAACCTTTTGAAAGTAAAATCTGCTAGACATAATCCTTGAACTTATTGTCCAGCAAATCTCTAATATGCTTAGGAACCATATTATAGAACCTAATAAGATTACATAAAAATCTTTAATTGGTCTTGCTGAGTCTCGCCCATCTGATTCAAACACATGTTCTGTGGTGATATGATACTGTCATGTGGTGAATTTTTATCGTTTCTCCAGGTAATAGAGCAATTCCTGGAAGAACCGGAACTGTCACATGTAACACTCGCCCTACTAGTTGGAGGACGGCCAGTGGAAGAAGATGTAGAAACTTTAAAAAAAGGAGGACACATTGCAGTGTGTACTCCTGGGAGATTAGAAGATTTGTTATCTGAGAGAAAGCAGTTAAATTTGGCTGGAAAATTAAAGGAACTTGTAAGTTTTTAATCCAAGCTTCTCAACTGTGCTAAAAATTCTAAATATTTTGAGTCTTTATTATTTCATAAAATTTTTGCTTCAGCTGCCCTTCGAAAGCCAACACTTTATCTAGTTTGAATGAGTCCCATACGTACGGCGTTTATGAAGATGTCGTCTCCACTCAAGGACTCACCTATTCCATTGATTATCATTTCTTCAGAGATGTAACAGCCGATTGTTAATTCAGCTTGCGTAATTGTTTTATATAAATAATACTAAACATATACTTAAAAATCTACAATTAAGTGATTAATTAATTAACTGAATTTTTATATTTATTTTCAGGAGATTTTGGTTCTTGATGAAGCAGACCGTCTCCTAGACCTGGGCTTCAGTGCAACATTGACCACAATTCTACAGTATCTGCCGAGGCAGCGACGCACTGGTCTCTTCTCTGCCACACAGACAAAAGAGCTCCAAGATCTTGTGAGAGCTGGTCTGAGGAACCCAGTAGTTGTAAGCGTAAAGGAGAAGGCCAGTATAAGTACACCTCTACTTCTGGAGAACTACTATGTGATAGTGGAGCCTCAGGATAAGTTCTTGTTTCTGTTGAACTTTATAAGGAATCGGAAAATTGCTAAAGGTGAGGCAATGTTACTGCAGTTTCTAATTTAACAATTGTTTTCTTTCTTTTTCTTTCTACTAAACTAAGCTTTCACTGAGGACTTGTCAGTTGTAGAGACTACAGTATCACAAAAAAGATATCTGTGTTGTTATGCCAAGAAGTCAATTTTTTTGTATTGTTTTTAATGCAGAAGATGCTATTAATACAGCATAAAAAAGCAATTGGTATCCTAAAAAAAGAATAAACACAACCTATTTTACCACCAATAACCACAACATGACAGATTAAGATCCGTTCAATAACTATATATGTAAGATCTATCAGTTTATTTTGGTGTTGTCTGGTTCTAAGGGTGTGGTCAGCAATATGCACTGGTACACGAGGTTTGAACACTATCTTTACTGTTTTTGACTTATCAGTGACTGACCTCAGGACTTCTTTCAGTCTTCTTTGAGTTTAGTTATAAATAGTCATAGTCTGCAGTGTCTATTAGAGGATAACATTTTTAAATTCCCATATTTCCAGGGTTGTTTTTCTTGCCAACATGCGCTTGCGTGGATTACTGGGCGGATTTGCTGCCAGTCTTCCTGCCAGACATGAAGATATTCTCGATACATGGTAAGATGAAGCTGAAGAGAGGCAAGATTCTGGACAAATTCCGACAAGCCGACAATACGATATTGCTGTGCACCGATCTGATGGCGAGGTTAGTTGGATATTTTATTGGCATATGTGTGGTGTGTAATTAACATTTTAAACTTCAGACTTCGAAGTGATCCTCACTTTAACGTGATACATTCTGCTGAATAACGAGTGAGAAAATGGTGATAGTGGGAGGATTGGACGGCTACAACCCGACTGGGCCGTGACTACGATTAGAGATGGCGATTCTTTCCGAAAAAGATCGATTTTTAAATCTATTTGTATTGAAATGTGATGATTCGATTCATACAAATATCAAAGCCTGTAAGATCAATTTCTCAAAAATTTTTTTTTTGTTTCCAAAGTGCGTTTAAGATTGTATTTACTATATATATTTGCCGAAGGCAAATCGTCGTCCTGGCCGTCTCACCCCACTAGGCTAATCCGACGACGCGCGATCACAATTTATGAAAATCAGGACTTGCATTGACTGTGCATAATGTAAATGTATTCTATCTCATTCTAAATCCTATAAATGCATATGGTTGTCTCATTTTACCGTCGCGTTTTCGTTGCATCGAGTTGCAAAAACCTTTTTAATATTACGAATTTTGAATATCGATATTTCATAAGTATCTCAAGTATTACGTAAGCAGGCCTTGGGTCGGGGGGTTTACAATTTCTTCTTACTTTTGCCGACAAAGGGAGCGAGGGAATATTATAAATCTTATGTAAAATTTAAAAAAATCTATATATAAAAATGATTGATTCCAAACAATATTTATAGTTTAAATTTTATTTTTTAATTTTTTTTTAATTTTTAAAATAATTTTTTTTTTTGTTGTATTTTATTATGTTATACCTAATTTCTTTTCATATATTTTACTAGCGATAAATGGGTGTTCCGAAAAACTAGTTTAATGTAATAAGTATAGAGTGTTCTTAAATTAACCGACGTTTAATTCGGCGAATTCTTAACGTATTAGGACTGCTTCGAAGTTTATAAAGATAAATATACAAAACTCCATAACTTTTATGAAACATTGGGAAAGAGTCTTACTCCTTATCCATTTTGTTTATTTACACGGGAAGGAGTCTTAAGTCGTTTTAATGTTCAACAGCGATCGTCTCTAATATTAATTTACATGAATGATGGCTTTGTTTCCAGAGGTTTGGATATCCCGGAAGTGGAGTGGGTGGTACAATGGGAGCCGCCGAGCAGCCCGTCGGCGCTGGTGCACCGCGTGGGCCGGACCGCACGGGGCGGAGCGGCGGGCTGCTCCCTGCTACCTCTCCTGCCTACCGAGGACACCTATGTGCCCTTCATCAAGACAAACCAGATGGTCGACCTTAAGGACTGGAAGCGGTCCGCAGACGAGATCAAAATCACTTCGAAGTTGCGTGATAAGGTATATATGGACCGTTTATTTTGAAAGTGGTGTAAGTCCATTTTTGAGAAAAATGAGCTATCACGTAATTCATGCTTAATTTAATGTAATTTTTTTATATATAACTAGTCCGTGTTTAATTTCTCAAAAAATCCCATGTTTTTTACAACTTAAAATCGGTCGGTAAATTAAATTGCATAATCATCGATTATGAAAGTGGTGTAAGTCCAATTGAAAGAGGTAGGTGGCATAGCAGATGGTTGCTGATCAGTGTTTTATTTTTCATTTATTTTATACTAGCTGTGTCCCACATCATAGAAATGGCATTGAGAAAAATGAATTTTGTGTACACACCACAAGATTACTATAATGTAATAGCGCAATGTAGAAAACAGGACAAATTCATTTTATATGAAATGAAACGGGAGAATTTCATTTTAACAAAAAATTTCCTAAATGCATTTAAAAAACAGATAAAAAAAATACTAATGGGGAACAGGTCAATTAGTTGCAAATATGTTGGTTGAGGATCCTCAAAATTGCACCATATACCATTTTTTATAAAACAACGATGACGGACGCAGAATTTAAAATTATCAATTTATTAATTTATTACGAAAAATATAAAGACATGAAGCAGCTACTACCCTATATACCTCCGGTGCATCATGCATATTTTGAAACACTACCACATGCAGAGAATAAGTAAATTCTTGTAATCAGTATCTTGTAATGATAATGTAATTGCCGTCTAAATAAAATTTTATGTGTTGTTATGCGTATTTGTAAACAAAATTATATTAAAATGAAGTATATTTTAAGCGATATTTGATTTTTCAAAATTGAAATTAAACGATTTTTACAATTGTCTAATTTTGAAAGTGGTGTAAGTCCATTTACAGCACATAAATATGTGCTATCGTAGTCTAATTAGCCAAAAACAAATTTATATAAACAAATTAAATGTTGATAAAACAATAGAAACAATGCCAGACCTCATATGATTTGCCTGTATTTTTAAATCAACAAATATAGTAACCTTTAATTTTCTCGAAACAAAAGAAAATGGACTTACACCACTTTCAAAATAAACGGTCCATATATATAAATAGCCGACTCGTGGGAATATTTCGCACATTATAGAATTTAAACAATCTAACAGCTGTCATGTTAGTTCATATATTTTAATATTTTTTTATTAAAGTGAAACTTTTATTCTAACGCCTCAAAATTTTTCGTTAATCTATCGCATGTCGCATTACATTACATTGTCGCAAATAAAATTGAATTTTGTGCCGTGCAGTCAAGGATTATAATCTTAAATTCGGAGCATTGTATATGTTAATGTGTGTTATTAAAGAATGTATGTCACATGTCTTTTTTATATATTTTTTTAAGTTTGACTTGCTTCGCGGTTTCATAAAACCACACAATAATTTTTATATCTAGGTGGTTCCGCAAATTGTTCGCCACAGAATTAATAGATACAATATCTTTTTTCTTGAAACAATTTTGAATTGATAGTTAATTTCAATACAAATCTCTTTGGTGAAAATCACTGGCCACCTATGTGTAATTATATTTAAAAGTATTAAAAACTAAATGTCACTTTTTTTTATTTGCAACAATGGACGTCTCGCGGTAAGCTTTTCGTGGTATTATTTTTTATGGTTATAAACGAGGGTTAACCTTCAAGGAATCTCACGAAAATTCACAAGCTGCATTTGAGTGTGAGTCTGCTCCTGCGTTAACAGTTACTTATTGGTTTCGTGAATTTAAACGTGGTTGAGAGAACCTTAACGATGAGCCCAGACCCGACCTACAACTGCAGTACCTAATTCACGAAAATGTCATCAGGGTAGGGTAGGGTAGGGTAGCGTTTTTTTTCGACGCAATGGGCCAGTAGCAGTAATTCCGCTAGAAGATCGTAGAACAGTTACTAGTGAATGGTATTGCGAAGTTTGTCTGCTTCAAGCTTTCGGGGAGTTGAATAACGAGCGACCAAGGAGCGGTGACTGTGGCATTCTTGTTCACCAAGATAATGCAACCGCTCACACAGCTGCTAGAACCATTGACTATTTGAATACTTCGGGGGTATAAATGTTAACCCGTCCTCCGTACAGCCCAGATTTATCTCCTTGCTTTTTTTTTAATTCCCACGGTATATAAGTGCTTCATGGGCGAAAATTTAACACTGCAGAAGAGGCCGTCGAAAAATTTCGGCGGTTATTTTTTGACCACCAGCAACATTTTTTACCACCTGTTTCATTCATCACCTGAATTCAAAAGTGCATTAGGATTAGAGAGGAATATTTTGAAAGGCTATAAAATCAACTTTAATAATATTCTATTTTTCATTTAACTAAGAATTTCTGGAACAGCCCACGTATATATTTTTGTCGAAAACATTGATTTCAAAGTATTCGTCAAAAGCGGAAGCAAAACGATTTAAAATGATGTTTGATTCTTTAATTTTGATGAAGAATTAAAGGTGCTATGGCTTTGCCACAAAAACCATCTTTGATAGATAATACATAGAGATTATTCCTTTTTGTATTGCTTTATGCCAATACCTGAACATTTAATTTTGAGTGTCAATTTGTTGTAGATAGGTGATATGTTAAGCCTGGCTTGGAACTGACCGTCAGGCGATCAGAACACATTGATGGGTGCCTGGCACCGATTTGAACTTAATGTAAGGCGGCGGGTAGTGGAAAATATTGCTTCACGCTGTATTCCTTTATCAAAATCGAAGAGTTCACGAGTTTTTCAACTTTAATCCCCTCTCGTAACCCAAATGCGCTGTGGTCCAGAGTCATAGTTTTACGGTAACCTTTATGTTGGCACAAATAAAAAGGTTCGCAATGTCTTTACCCTAATGTGAACTGTAGAACCGCCTCCTGGCCTGTGTGTTCCTTCCTTCCTACAATATCGGGTCCTTCAAACTTAACATTTGAAAGGGACGGCATGACATCGACGCCTGTCCATTGATTGTAGATCTCTCGGTGGTGACTGTTGTTTTTGGTTTGCACTGTGCTTACCATCAGATACAGCGACTTCACTTTATCGTGCTATAATAATAAAAAAGTAGTTATAGGTCATTCGCGTAACAAAACAAAAATAGCTCCAAAAACATTTTTTCCCTCGTGCCAACAATATAGTGAAGTTACCCATCAATAATAATTTCATTTATTTATATATTTTTTATTTTAGTACCAAGCGTACACAACATATTCATGTTGCTGATGAGTTTACTTGCTTCAAATTTGAAAATTATTCTAAATTGGCTTCTGGGTTGCCTAATTTATGTGGTAAATGAATAAGGAAGTCGATAGGTTTCATTAGTTTTGTTAAACCGCATTTTTACATTTTTTTAGAACTTTTCATACAAACGGAATCTTTAAAATGACCGCCCTGAAAATTATGCATTTTCGACATGGCAACGTATTCACGCTTAGTACGGATTTATATTCACGCTTGGTATGGATATATTACTTATACATCGTAAACTATCTATGCAATTTCTTATTTACTATTAAAAATAATCGAATGAAAATTTTGCTTAATTACCTATTGTACTGTTTTCTCGCAAATGAGTTGAAAAACGTTGTGTGACTTCAACTGGGGTTTACATTCGTCTACTCGTTTATAAAAACCAACTTACCAATTCTATTAAGTAAATTTATATCATTATCATTGAACGCTACCTTCATCATTTCGCACATCTGTTTGAAGATGCGCGCGCAGCTCTTAATTTTACCCTCTATTAAATGCGACAAAAGTTTATAAATAAAGTACTGCTGGTGTCTCTCCATCATTGATCATCCCGATCTGCTTAGATCCTAGAATTATGTTACTTCTATTTTGTTGGTTTAGGTGCTGGGAATCTTCCACGCTCAACAGAAGAAAGATAGAGCAATATTGGACAAAGGACAGCGGGCTTTTGTCTCCCACATGAGAGCTTATACGAAACACGAGTGCAATCTACTGTTACAATTCAAAGAACTGCCTCTGGGTCACATCGCTACCAGCTATGGCCTCTTGAAGCTGCCTCTCATGCCGGAGATGAAACAGGAACATAAGGACCAGTTCGTAGGACCCAAGGAGAAGATAGATTTCAACAGTATACCGTACAGAGATAAGCAGAAGGAGGCGAGCAGGTTGCAGAAGTTAGAGGAGTTTAAGGAGAGTGGTGTGTGGCCATCAAAGAAGAAAAAGAAAATGGTAATTGATTTCTACATATTTTTAGAAAAAAATCACTCCATAGCGTATACATGGAATAGCTTATCTTCTGACTAGCATACTATCCTATTACTAAGGGGTATTATATTAGTTATTACATTTCCTCACGTTGGTCAACTCGCTTTGTTGAAACATTTTTTTAGCTCGGCTTTTGCGCGCCATTTTGTATTGGGCTCAAATTTTAAATAAAGGATACACTATGATTTGCCAAAAACAAATAATTCAATATGCTAACTACATTTTCAATATACAAACTATATTTTTGCTTTTTGTCTTTCAACTTGCTTAATAGTCGATTGGACCTAAGTGTATCAACCAGTATCGTGTAAATTATAATCATAAAAAAAATTATACCATTTAAAAAAATTCTATTATCAACATCGTTTTGATTGAAGCAAAGTTGATTCAGTTGTATTGTGAAACAATCATTGCTTAATAGTAGGGTGTATGAATTTTGCTTCGATGGACGTGAGTTCGAATCCCTGCTAGGAGCCTGAGCTTTCGGTGAAGAAAAACATCGTGATTAACTGAAATGATGCTCGCGACTCAATGCAGATTTTGGCGGCAAATAAAAACTAATAAATTATTTGAAAAAATCATAGTATCGTACACCATAATTTCCTTTTTTGTATAATTTTATTTATGGTAGTGTTAGAAGGACCGACTGCCCCTACAAACACGTCATATTAAATAAGATACTATTTAATGTAAGTCGGAGAATCATGTCGATGTGGTAATGGAATCCGTACTAATGACGTACTATTCGTACTATTGGCTGGGCGCGATAGCAACAGATGTGATGTGTAACTGCACGTACCTTATAGGCGGGCAACGGTTGGCTTGAAGGCATTCTCGCTTGAACTGTCGAATAGTGAAAACTTCTGTTAATAAATCGACTATAATGAACAGTGTCTCGAAGTGATATCGCGCTGCCCTACACTAGTTCAACTAAACGATTGTAAACCGCTTGGTGAGACAGAACAAAAACAGCGGCAGCCGGTGGCAGTTCCATCGGCATACGTTCCCGTAACGTAGGCCTGCTTAAATGCTTATACACATATTGGTTCAATTAACGCAAGATCATGAAATACCTTATTGGATATTACAGATGCAAACACAGTCTTGGGAACAAGCGAAACAAAATAAAGTGGAGAGAAAACAGAAAAGGAAGAAGAGGAAAGAGTTGAAACTGCAGAGTGGACACAGCAAGAAGGGGAAGAAGAGGCGCGCCGTGACGCAGGAGGAACTCGATGAGCTGGCGGCCGACGTGGCGCTGCTGAAGAAACTTAAAAAGAGAAAGATCAGTGATGAGCAGTTTGATAAAGCTTTCGATGTAGGAGATTAAAATATATAAATTAATTGATCTTTTAATTCGAGACGTTTCGAGAATTTTCCGATTAATCACTTTTAGTAAAATGGTGATAAATCAATAGTACTTTATTTATTTATATCCGGTCTTTCTACATGAACGCAGAATTCGTTTTCTTGTAGAAGGAAGTGATTTGCAATTCATGTCGATAAATGCTGGAGTTCCTCAAGGTTCTGTGCTCTCGCCCACTCTGTTTCTTCTGCATATTAATGATATACCTTTAGGTCATACTCATTGATATGCAGATGACAGCACCATTCATGTGCTCGGGGAGAAACAGAAAAGAGAAGAGAGGAACTCGTCATTGAACTTAACAAATATTTGCACCGCGTATCTATATGAGGAGCAAGTAACTTGATTGAGTTCGATGCCAAGAAAACTCAGATGAGTGCGTTTTCCTCAAAAAAGTCTCCGATTTTTCCACTACCCACTATTGAGAACGTCTCACTAGCAATGCGTGGCAGCCTCAATATCTTAGGTCTGGATATTCGCAGCGACGTCAACTCCAGGGATTAGATCGGAAGTGCCATCTCTATTACATTTCGGAGACTCGGAATCCTGAACAGGGTGCGACGGTTTTTCACGTCCGGTCAGCTGTACCTTCTTTACAAGGCACAAGTTAGGCCGTGTATTGAATACTGTTCGCACCTCTGGGATGGAACCGCAAAGTACTTCCTCGATGCCCTGGGCAGGTTGCAAAGACGGGCTGTTCGCATTGTTGATTATGCAGACGTTACCCATTGCATCGAACCGCTTCAGCTTCGCAGAAACATCGCCAAGCTGAGCGTGTTCTACCGTCTGTATCATGGTGAGTGTTCTGAAGAGCTGTTCAATCTAATTCCCTCCTCTTCTTTTCATAACAGAACCTCTCGCGCTGGCCTTCAGAGTCACCGTTTTACGGTAACCTCAATCTCGGCACGAACTAAAAAGTTCTCTATGTCTTATCTTTGTCGTACCGTGAATCATCTCCCGGCCAATGTGTTCCCTCCTTATGACATCGGGTCCTTCAAGCGTAACGTGAGGAGGTATTTACGAAGGCCGGCATGACAGCGGCGACCGCCGATGGCTTTCGATCTCTCGGTGGTCGCCGTTGTATTTGTATTGTACTGTGCTTACCATCACGGACAATACAGTCAATTTGCCGAGCTGTTAAAAAAAAGAAAAAAGTTTTCTACCTAATTCCGCTACATACTGGATGCTTCATATTTATCCTGAAGTCTTTAGTTTGTCCGTGCCGATATACTTATATTATAATAAAAATCTCAGCAGGGGACTCATTCCACATCCGAAGCATTCGCGGAAGGAAACTCCTCTGATACCAGACTGACCGCTACTATTTAGGTTTGAAAGTGAGAGGATGTACTCGCTGCCGATGGCGAACGGTGATGGTGGGAAGCAGCCGTTGGTACCATACCAAACAATTCCTCGGAACACAGCCCATTGTACAAACGATAGAACACACTTGTGGGTTTGGGGTCGGTTCAAGTCAAGTAAAATGGGCCAAACTGGGTAAACAAATGCTCCATGTGGGGCTGGACTTGTGATTTACCCCACTCTTTGCCCCGGGGTGAAGTACCGCTTCGCTCTAATACAATACACCGAACTGTACGTGAGAGCCAGCTGCTCTAGGCTTAGCGTGATACCATCTTAGATCTTATCGTCACTTATCATCAGGTGAAATTATGATAATACAGTAAACTTATAAAAGGGAAAAAAACATGCGGCGCAAACTGTGAAATAATACGACCAATGAAAATAGTAAAATAGATATCATATATTTCTGCTTAACATTCGCATTTGAAATTGTTCTGAGTATTACTTACAAATACAGTATAAGGCACTTACCATCTACTTTTAATAATAACACGGATAATTTTAAAATTACATCGACTCTCTACAATATTTATTTTAATATATGACATTTTGGCACGGTCGCGTATACATAGCACCATTATAATTAACGCATCGAATATGTCTAGGCGCTTATAAAATGTATAAAAGTGGATTTAAAGGACATTAACGAGTGACAGAGAACACCTTAGCGGACATCGTGAAACGATTGACTAGTGTTGGACACAGAACTGATTTATCGATACGAATATTATATCGACGCGGTGGAAAGACGAATTGACTAACGTATGAACTACTTCGCCATATTCAATTGGCCTTTAAACTGCCGATATAAAATATTAACATTTTTGTCTATACATTTCTTATAATTTCTCTTATACCATAAACAATTCTATATGCCTATTCGATATTATACATTTTCCAACATAATTTTAGTACGTAAAGATTAGACATTTAAATAATCCCACTTCTATACAGTATATAAGCGATTTATTAATTAAATTGTGCGTTATTTTACTATTTCCAGTTTTAACGTCAGTTACGACAGACGGTTGTTTGACGACCACCGTTTTTTTATTAGCTTACGTCAAACCAGACAGAAGATTTGCCAGTTCGAGTTTATTGCCAGATTCGCGTTAAACAGAGTTGCACGCTCTATAAAACCTAATTAAAAATATAACAATAAAATTTAGCATGGAAGCGTCTAAAGCGATTGTACAAACACCTTTTAATTACAAAATTCAACTTTTCAATATATATTTTTTTTATTGTAGAATTCACAATAAGTACATACAGCTCCGTGGCAACTCTTTACATTAAAACGTTAAAAAAGGTACTAAGAAAACTCGATAAAGAAGAAAACAAAAATGACATTAATAATAATAATTCAAAAAAATCTAAGCTTCACAAACAAGAATAATTTACACATATATCCATCGTCGGTAAAAACAAGCCTAAATATATCGTACGCAGTCAAAAACCATACACAACGGCTTGTCATGATCTTAAAATCGAACATCTAAATTACGCCATCTTATAATAAAGAACTGATAATAAAATAAAATCAATCGCCATAATAATAATACTATTCCTTAATTTAAACTACATAATACTCGCTGCCGGAAAGGGACAGCATGACTCAACTGTCAAATGTCAAATTTCATAAGTGACATGACTAGCTGTCAAAAAGAACCACAACACACGGCCGTTTAATGAATTCAAAAAATATCGAAACCTCAGTAAAACTTTTATTAATCGGTAATTTAAAATGCACAAAAAAAAATTGCATTGCGGTCCATTCTGAACATTGAGACAGTAATTTTGACGCCAAAATTCGATATATATTAATAAATTTTATTTCGAACCAAAACATCGTACTTAAAACTAAAAAGTTTATTGGTAAGTATAAATTAATAATGCATTGAGCCAGCTAATGTTTAGAAGCGCACGTAAGTTTATTATTATCATTACAATAAAGCACCACATTTCTGGACTCATTTAAGCCTAAAGTTTAAAAAGGCAATTCTATAGAAAGACGACATTTTATGTAAAGTAGTCTGGTATAAAGGAGGTTAATGAACAGTGACCACTGCCGATGTATAAGAATCCGTCGACAGTCACATGGTAGTGGTCGCCATACGAATAGGCACGAGGCAGCTCGAAACACTATTCTCCTGATTGGATTTAAAATAGATAAACCGGATTAAGTACGATTTTCACTATTATAAAGAATTTTTCACAAGGTTTTGCTAATAAACCGTTATTAAATAAATGTTACAGTTACGTTTAAATATTAATATGCGACAAAAATATTGACCATCAGAGATGAGTTTACGACAATTTTCAAGTACGGACAAGTTTCAAATTTTATAAACGAAACCTTTGATTGTATTTGAAAATTTTGATAACTCATACTTGATCCCCCGGACATGTCGGTCCAACGTATACCAAGACTAAAATTTTCTTAAAATTCGTACGAAATAGAATTGCCTTACACAGAATAAATACGCGACGGAGATGTTTAAAACACAAGACAAAACTACGTATATTATTTTATAATTGCAATTTAAGGGTACATTCCGTTTATAGCACCTATATTTTTACAAGAGAATCAAAGGAAAATTAATTGACCGAATTGTCACATCATCCTGATCAAGAGACTAATCTTTTATGCACAAACAGATAGTTTGATTTCTCTTGTGTACCTTAAAAATATACTAATTAGATTTTTGTATCTAAAACAGTTCCATCGCGTAAATAGGACAGTTATAAAAGCTGGTAAACACTTCGGCGGCGAAAATGTAAACAATAAGGTTATTTCATTTTTAAGTTTAAAAAAATATTTCATCATTTTAAAAATTATGCTTGGTGATATTAATATGTGATTATAATAATTGAAAATAACATGTAATTACTACATCACCTTTAATAGTATAATCGTTAAAAACTTAGCCATATTGTTACACACATAAAAATTTCATTTGAATAAAATACTTATATTTCATAAGTCGGTATAACCTTACACCGTAAACTCGCCGCCGCTAATGGACATCTAAAACTCACATACAAAATAAATAACCATTAAGTAATTAAGCTGCTTATACACGGGAACAGCTTCGATTATGACGGCGACACTGTCAACTGACAGTTTTTGACGACAATTCATATGATACAGTTTAGTTTTTGAATTGAAATATACATTTCGAGTTATTTCAAAATCTCTTTATAATTATTTATACTATGCTTATTATGCAGTAGTTACGACAATTAAGAAAATAAGAATCGCAACGATACTGAATTGAACTCGTACCCACTAAATTAAGTATTTCGCAAGAGTTTTTTATACAACTAAGGCGACAAACACGCGTACGGCTCGCCTGATAGTAAGCGGCTACCGTAACCTATAGACGATTGTAAAACTATGGGAATTATTAGCGCGTTGCCGACCTTGAACCCACTGCCCAATGAGCTCTGAAACCCCTAATCACCGCAAGAACACAACACAAAGTTATTTGGCTGCGATCTTCTGTAGGGTGGAAATCTCCAAATAAATTTTTCTGTGCCTGCCTCTCTTGTGCAAAACAAATGTCATATCGAAGCGACTTCCGCTATCCCTTTGCTAATGCAAAATAAGTAACTAGTGGTCCTATTAAATAATATCAAAATCATAAAAAAGTACACTGACAAATATTATCGCAAAAAGTCTTCAAAAAAAATGTCAGCACATTTTTTTTTTGTCGAAAACAATTACTTAACTATTCATTTACCAGCCTATTTAATAGCAAATGTTTTTTTCGTGTGATTTTGTCATTTCATAAAATCCCAACTCTATATTATATTCGAGTTGGTCGAGACTGTTACCCGTGTGTCGGCATCTTAATATCAACGCACGTACAAACACAACGATCGCTTCATATCGCATTAATTTATAATTTTAAAACGATTAATATAATTTTGGATAATATAAATAATAATTGACTAATTTAATGCTGTGAAATAATACAGTTAATATAAAAATTAAGCTAAAAAAAACACTTTGCAAATAGCTTAACGAGGACTTCGAAACTTGTTAAGTTTAAAAATAAAATACTGCAATTTTTATTAAAAACAATAAATAGGTTATAAAATTAACGACATCAATACATTCAGAATCGACGTGGAATTTTAAATGAAATACTATTCTAACAGGACGCCATATTAAAAAATAAGTTAGGTGCCATCGACAACATACTAATATAGACAGTTAATACAATACTTACCGACTTATAAATCAAATATAAAAGACCTGCCGCCTGGCCGCGGTCTAGACCATCGATTCCGAAACAAACCTATGGACTCTGATAAAAAAAAACAGCTGAGTATTATAATTGCATCTCTTTCTAACCGATTTTAAATAAATGGCAAGTTCTTTGTTTCCCTAGTATGTTTGTACGTACGAAAGTTTCTCAAAAACTACATATTTTAAATAATTATTTTATCTTATAAAATAAGATACCATTTCTATGTCCAGACTTACAGATATAATAATTATTTAATACAGACGATTTCTTTTCTTTTTAACTCTCTTTTGCCATGCACTCAATTATACACATTTATTGTAACACTTTTCTACAGCGTGCGATAAATCAAGTCGTAAGCGTCTATTCAGTATATTGTCTATGACCGTTTCTTTGGATGAAATATTATTAAGATATTAATCTATTTTGGACAATCAGTTGATTAATTCTCTTTCACCATCTTAATCAAGCCACGCTAATGCTAAATATATTGATGTTAAATTAAATAAGATGCGGTATTTTACACAGGGCCGGCTTTAGGGGGGGCTGCGACCCGGTCACCAGGCCTGTTAATGCCAGATGGGGTCTTTTTAGTGTCATCTCTACATTTGCTGAAATTAAGTAGAGAAAACTTTAACCCCGTACTATGAAAGTGAACGACTTTTTGACTTACTTCGCCTCTAAGCCTGACCTCTTAAATTTATGGCCGATGACAGACGCCTAAGAAGAGAGCTTGAAACTATTTCACCCGGGCCGCTGGGATAGTTAAAGCCGGCATTGAATTTACGTATGTATATGAATTTAATAAAAAATAAGGCACATAATGTATCGTTTATCACTTGTATTACTAAACTTACTATTTACAAACGCTATAAACATATAAATAAATAGATATTGGTATATAAATGTAAAAAAAAAACACTGGCGTACAAATAAACGGCTCGTGTTTTTAATTTTAAATTATTATTTATGTATAAAATAAATATCCCGTGGGAAACGTAAGAAAGTACTCGAAAAAGAAGAGAATTCATAAAGAAATGGGTGAAAGTGAAAGAAAGACCCTCTTTCTTTCACATGAACAGCGAAAAATAGTCCATTCTTAACTGCTTACCAAATTACGGTTATGACGTGATTTTAGGATGATTTCTTACAGATTGATTTCTATAAGGTTCTTTAATCATGTAATAAATTGTTCAGACAGTTTATTAATTGTTCCAAAATATAATGAAAATAATTATCGATAATAAAGTAAATTAAAAAAAAGAAAAAACAATCTTCGAGTTGACAGTATATTTAAAAATTAAAGTTAATTATTTTATCATTTGGTATATTGATAAACAGGCTAAAACAATAGAAATCTGGAAAGGATAATTGTTTATTGAAATAATTTTTCCTTTCCATTTTTTTATTTGTTGTCTGCGAGTCGCTTGATTGGAAACGCCATTCAGAAAATGTGACGTCATCGTCCATGAATATACACAACTGAATGGTATCTTGTGATACATGACTTTACAATTATTACTAATCGTTGAAAAAGTGGCTTTAAAATTATATATTCTGTAGGAATTTCATAAATGAAATTATACTAAAATCAACATTGCACATAATACCTTTAACCTTAGTTTTATTTGTTGAATGACGACGCCACACCGCGATTTTGTTGCATGTTTTTATTTGAAAAAAAAAATCAAATTTAAATGTTTAATAATGAATAAATATTAATTCACGGGTATTATTTTCAACATATAAAGTGTTTAATACAATTTTCCAAAAGTTGTCCACACCCGGATTACTATTTACTTACTAAAAACATTGCATTTCATTATAAAAATTAATATATCGTTTTGTTAATGTAAAAAATATATATAAAAAAATCGTAAAATTGGTCCGGTCCGATTATTTATCACGCCAGTGTAATTATTATTTGAATATATTAGTGATACAGCAACAAACGTCACAACATTATCCTCAAATGATTCACCTTTTTTGAACACACCTCACTTACAATTATATTTAAATATATAATTATTGTCGAAGTCAATAATTTTTATTTTATTTTTCTTTTTATAAATGACAATATAATGTAATAAAATTGTTTGATTATTTTAAATGATTAAATTGTTTCGTTGGTAGTCGTCGGGCTGCGGGCCCGTTAAATGGTTTTATCGATTTATTCAATTTAATCAAAAGTTTACAAATATAACATTATACATTATTTTTGTGTTTTTAATCGAATGTCACATTTCATTGATGTAGTTTTTAATTTTATTTAGTCTATGGCCGCTGTGGTTTTATTCCACAATTCTGCCAGTGTCATTCATAAGTTATGGTGTATTTTTGTCAGATCACTCAAGACAACCAAAAGTCAAGTGTCAGAACAAGACAATTGCAGAGTTTTTAAACTCAGATTAAATCATGACTCAAGTTTAAGTTTATCCAGAGTTGTTCATTACTTATATACATCCATAGAAATGTTTGATCTGGTTAACCTAATTTCCCTTGTTTTTCACAAATTGGATTGCCATTTTAGATATTACATGGAAAGTTTAAATACAAATTCTTTAGTCAATAGCATATGGTATCAAGTACATAGAGATAACATTCGATAATAAAAAACACAAACAGTTATAGATAAGCTATGTGGGGTTTAGTTCAAACCTCGTCGGGCGCCATGCCGTCGCCGGCGTCGTGGTTGGGGGGCGGCGTGGGGGGCTGCGGGGACGGCTGCGGCGCGGGGGACGCCTTCACGACCGCCTCCAGCGCCCTGATGCGGTTCTCCTGCTTCACGATCACAGACTTCAGCTTGCGTATCTCATCGACCATGTCGTTCATCTGCTTTTCCTGCAATCGATATTGTATTATATTTCAATCGACTGAAATCGAAAAACATTATCGTCTAAGTTTTTAGTGATACTATGAAATATATTGTTAATAGGGAGAAAAATATTCATGAGCATCAAATTAATAAAATTCGTAAGACGGATTGACAGGAAGGAACGCACAGCTTCAACGGCTCTAGATGTGAAATCTGTGAAATGTTAATGTTCCAGATGTAAAAGCTGAGATTGTTTGAACGCGCTAATCTCTCGCGCTAAAGTTCGGGCTTGAGCCATAATTGCTTTAGATCCACATAAAAGAAGAAGTTAACTAGAAGGTGAAACTCACGATAGCAGCGCTTATAGAAGGCGGCGGCGTGGCTGAAGCAGGAGTTCCAGACTGGCTGTCGTCTTTCTTGTGGGCCGGCGTGGGCGACCGGTCTTTCTCCCGTTCCTTAGCAGCGGCTAAAGCGTTAGCCTTCTTGGTGACGTGGAGCTGAGTCGCCGCGCGCCCGGACACGTACCCGCCCTGCACAACGAGCGCACGCTCCTGTAGTTTGGTTAGGGAGCCCCTACCTTTTAGCATCTGTCTTTTACGATTCTGTTGGCTTCATCAAATGTTATTTAATGAAACAGGATTTCAATAGATTCGATTACCTATACAACATTATTTACAGTTTGGTTCGTCAGACTCAACAAATGCTCAGCAAAGTAATTTCGAAACTCAGCAGATTGAGACAGCTCCTACTATTCTGAGACTTTAGACTTTACCAGTCTGGTTTGTGAGGTTCTGCAAATAATTATGAAACTTTCTATACTGAGAGACTGAGACTCAGGCAACAATGACAAATAATACTCAGATATTTGACTTTAACGGTAGCATGGTAACAAAATCTTCAATGCTTTGCAGGCAACAGAAGTGAATATAAAATTATATTTGTTTAACTTGATAAATCAATATATTATTTGTATGTTTTACAACATTTAAAGATCGGAAAAGATAAATCGTCAAACGAAAATAGTACATTTATAAACAAAGGAGAAATACTCTATGACATTAAAATAGATGGTAGTTAAACAATATTTACATTAGACATTTTACTCAATATTTGTTAGTGACATCTATGACAATAATTAGGTTGTTTAGATATTAAAAGAAAACGCACACACACACACAACGGTTAAACATTTCGTTAGAGATAAAAAGCCAACAGAATCGTAAAACCAAGGCGAATTTAAACAATACACACATAACAGCTAAATTAAATATAGAACTTGTTTTTAACGAAAGTTAATTTGCTATGTTAAAATGAACTTTAAACCTATTATTATATGTAGTTATTTATTGAATACTGATTAACCTGAGATTGAAGTATTTCTTTCGTAATTCATCCGCTTAATAGAAAAAAACCAGTTCGATAAAATTTTCTATGAAAGGAACGTCAATGATACACTATTATGTAGAAAGTTAACATTTTTATACCAGCTTGTTACCTGTCACTATACTCTACTCATCCAACAGAGTTAACACCAGAAAAGTTACAAAGTACGGGATTGGTCGGAGATAACGAGCTAAACAAGCGTTCACATAACAGCAAAATACCAGTCTACATCAGTCGCTTGAGCGGCGCGGACGCGTCTCTTGTTCTTTATATTCATTGTTCCTGTTTATCCTACGACTCGGAGCGTTTCTCGTATTGATAATTAAAATCTATTTATATATCTACTATTTTTTTTAAATAAACAATTCACATAGATACCTACATAGAATAATAATGATATTATGATACTACATATTTTATTGCATTGGTACAACTACTATAAAAACTAGGAATAATAATGTAACTTCCCGTAAAGTAAGCCATGTAAACGCATCCTTAATTTTTTTGGAAACAGTTTACGTCCAATGACCTTGAAATACAGTCGTCTATCCCTTTCAGTTTCATACAAAAGTTTAAAAGAGAGAACGATATATTAACTCTGTTCGTTGAATAGAGTATAAATTAACTTTTCTATATTAAACTATGGAATTGTTTATGACAATTCACATTAAAACGATTTTCGAGAATAAATTTTCGGGTTAAAACCGCAACAGTCTTCACTTATACGTAGTAAATATACAATACATTCGTACGAAATATAATAATAAAATTCGTTTATTATGCGAACTACAAACAATATGGGGCTGCGGAGTGCTAGACTACCTGTACCAGACTGGTTCACGACCACGATACAATACACATTCCGATTAACCCGTCACAGTGACTATTTTTAAGTCACTCTCTTATCGGTGTTTCGAGATCAGCCATTGTAGGTATGTTATTCAGACTGAAGGCCGATATGACAGCGGCGACCGCCGATGGCTTCCGATCTCTCCGTGGTCTCCGTTGTGTTTGGATTGTACTGTGCTTACCATTAGGGACAGTGTAGTCTTACAAGGACTGGTTTCCTGTACCAACACGTCATATCAAATAGCATACTATTTAATATAATACGTCGGAGAATCGTCGATGAAATTATGGAAACGATACTAATGATTTAGTATCCGTACTGTTAACTTTATCACTATTGGCTGAATGCGATAGCAGCAGGTGTGCTCTGTGACCGCACGCACTTTATAAGCAAGCTACGACCTACTTAAGGGCATTCGTACTTCAGCCGTGGAATAGTAATATTCTAGTACGAGTTATGGATAGTGAAGAGCTGCAGTTATTAAGTCAACTATAAATAAACACGGTTCCCGCAACTAGCTTTGTTTGTTCATACGCATTTGTTTTTTCAAAATCACACAACACTCGAGTCTTTAAGAAGAAGAGTGATTCCTTTTTTTATAAATTTCTCCATTACCAGCCAAATCATCATTTAGAAAGAAATGGTACCAGTCGGTAGATAAGAACGTTCTAGTAATTTTAGGCAGGTTTAAAAATTATTTTAAATCGTATTAACAGTCAAAACAATCTAAAAACACACCTTACCTGGTTGGTTAGTATAAACTATAATAACAGGTATAAAGGCTGCATTAATACTGGCAACACCAAAAACGGCTGTATTGAATTCGATAGAGTTTAGGCTGTTAATTACAACAATATTGTGATCATACAACAATGATTCCATGCATGTCTAGTATATTTATATATTTTTTTCTTATACGAACTCGGCTCACTGTGACCAAGCTTTGAGTCCAACAGTCGAATGATAGGACTCTACCGACAGTGGCCGTAATACGGATCTACAGTACTACGTCAGAAGTCACTAATTAGCTCGGTATAAAATGGTTGACCTCAGGACACGAGGTACCTACTTGACCGAATGATCATAAGATTTTTACTATATGTATGGGCGACACCTGCCTCGCCGACCTATTTAAACGTCTCTTCACGACATGTTCGAAGGAAGGAGACAGTTCCACAGCCTCACAGTACGGCAATGGTATGACGTAGAGAATTAGTTTGTTCGTGCCGACACGGAGACACCTGGGATATGAGTTAGTATTGTTGGTTACCTTGAGCGACATGGTGCAAGGCTCGGCGTCCTCTCCCGCGATCCACTCCTCAGCCGTGAGGCTCGCCTCGTCGCTGAGCGTGTCCGGGTACAGGTCCTCCTGGAACAGCTCCGACTTGCGCGGGACCGTCATCGATACCACCTGGATGCCAATACAAACTTAACTTCATGGACTTCTTCCTTTTATTTTATCCACAATTCTGCCAGTGTCACACGAATAGAATATTTTCCAAAATGTTCTTGACTCATCAACCATCGCTCCACAAGATAACCAATGGCATCTTAAATTGTCTAATACTAATTTTTATTTACAAGCCACTTCTCTTGGACATGAGAACGTAAACTGCATCGCGTGAAATGCCGTTAAAATTACTCCCAAACGTGTTGCACTCGAGGCAACCCGACCTCATTAACTACGCCATTGCATGTTGTTCTAAAACGGTTTTATGAAAATAGACTGATTTCTCGTTAAATAATCACATTACATGCATAAATGCAGGTAGTATTAAAATCTCAAAATGTGACGATAAATCTACGTTTCCATTTATTATTCTACAGTATCAAACACCCCGTACACTGGATTGTCGAACATACCTGACACAGTCCAGAATTATTTAGGCGATAGAACTTGGCGATTTCGCACGTCGCCACGTCGCATCCGCGCTTCGGCATCATTCCAATACCTGAATGCGTTAATTATTATTATTATAAAAAAAGGTCACATTATAAGTTATCGTTATATATAGTAGTTTAATGTAATAAAAATGAATTTTGATAGCGGTATTTACCTCTTTGAGGGTCAGGCGTTTGAAAAGTGTTAATGTAGTGCACGAAGGGAGGTTCCGGAGTCACCTGGAATAACAATAAGTTTATTGAAACCTTAAAATGTTACAATGAAACCATAATATGCATGGTATTATAGGCCGACCGCTGTAAACGCGACCCTTCTGGTGGTTTGCGGGACGCGGGGCCGCGGGTGTGCACGGATATACACGGTATTGAGATAATGTCCTATATCCTAAGATCAATAGCTTATGCATGTTAATGCAATTTGGTACAGATATCTAATGATAAATAATATATTTAATACACATAATATTGATGTCTTTATTGAAAAGTAAAAAAAATCTTCTACATTGGAAAAAAATATTTGTGAGTATAACCTTTACACTCAGATGAAGTGAAAATTATTTGAATTTAATCGTATATATTTACAATATAATTGAATAAAAACTTGCTAAAGCATTACTTTTGATTGTATGATGAAGTAATTCCATCTTGGTAAAATAATTTCATATGTAGCAGTCACAAAAATAAAACCACGTACGCCAAACTTCTATTGCTACCGGCGGCCGGCAACAGACTAGCTTATTAGGTCGTCTTTCATGGTACAGATAAAGTTAAGCTTATATCCCAATCGGCAAACTTTCTCAAGAAGCTTCTGAAGCACGCGATAAAGATTTGAAAAAATTGAGAGCTTTCCACTCGAGAGAAATTTGTAGAATTTCAACAAATGAGGATATTATCCATAGTTTGTTAATAACTTCTGACCCATTCCTGTCCATCATCAGAACTAATAGTCAACTTCGCGATAAAACGCTATTAGATAAAGCTAAATTGTTATTGCTAGATCGTATAAAGAAAATATAGAGTTTGTAGATGTAGGAAATTTGTGTGACTCTGAATGTGACTGTGACGAAGGTAAGTGTGTAATTAATTATGCAGGTATAATATCAACCTCCGTTTTATCGATAGCTGTAGCATTTTAAGGTCGAAAATAAACCTTGTAGGTTCACTCCGTAATTAATTGAAAATATTTATTCGTGGGCTATTAAATATTAATGATTTCAATTCCTAACAGTGTATCCTCAAAATATAAAATTAGCAACATATGATATAAACTATAAATTTGTGTGTTACTAGTTATTTTGTGATTAAATAACAAAATATATATTATGTTTACTTATATCAAAATATTCCTCGGAGAAAAAATACTTTCGAAGTCACCGCTACTTCATTCGGTTTTCTACAAGCCATTTTCAACCACATTTTTAACATTTTGGCGTTCTTAGGAACGTTCACAAACGATCTTTCAGGGGTCTTTAAATGAGTTTGTACATTGTGATAGTATACACCATTTTACCACCGATAGTTGGACCGCTGTAAGCGCAACTTTTCCTAATTTTTGCGAAACGGGGTATGAAGACAAAACCGACCAATGAGTTAGTATGTTGTCGGCCGCCGGCAGACAATAGACATTTAACGTGAGAGCGTGCGCGATTTTGTCTTTTTGACTGCTACACATGAGATAGTTTTACCAAGATAGAATTACCGACGCTGCATTTAAATAGTCAATCAAACGTAATGCTTCTTAATGTAGCAAAATGTAAAAAAAAAAGAAATTAGCGTTTTCGGATGATTTTTTATTGTGTATTGAAATCTTCTATTTAGGAATAAAAACTCGATTATTAAAAAATACACAAAATTATAAAAAAAACAATATCATTTTTATTTATACATTGTTGATCATTTTAAATTGGTTTTCGAAAACAGTAAAATACCCAATTATGTATAAGCGCACATTGCCACTAAATAATAAAAAGTAGGAAAACGTCCGTCGGGCCGGCTAGTCTGTATATAAAAAAACCTGGTTTACTGACCTCAAAGTACCGGATAACCGAGTCGCCTTTCCCGCACAAGTATATGAGACTCGTGTCCGGATCGTATAGCGGGAACATGACACCGTTGCTTGTGTCTATCTCCACCATGACTATCGGCTCACCGAGCGCGTCCGGGGTGCGCAACGAGTATTGCCGTTCCGACATTCTGCTGAACCTGTGCCACAACCGAGTAAACGTATGACCATCTCCCCCATTTTCTGCATCAGAGTCCTACTGACTTATACGCATGATTGCTTACCCGTAAATGCGTACACAAATAACGTGACATTAGGGTATGGCACCATAAAGCTAAGTTTAGACCGACGGAATATCAATTCGATGCCCGGCATGTACCAATGGATTTTTCGGAATTCACGTACATTTACTGATTCAAATTGGTAACACTGTCGGCTGACGATGAAAGAAACCTCGCGAAGAATAATGAACGCTTGAGAAATATTCTTGTAGTAGCACCGCATATGGGAAAAATATAGAACTGTGGATTTCTCGGCGATTAAAATCGCCAAGATGTCATGTGCCGTGGCAATTAAGCCCGTGCCTTTCCTCGGGAAGAGACCTGGTTTTGCCTAACAGTTAGATATTTAAAAGCTAGTATTAGGGTATAGCTATGTAGAAATTATACCACAATAGAAAAATATACGTTTTATTGTCGTTACAAAAGCTAGAATAAATTAATATGATATATCAAAGTACGAGAAGGAAAACAGAGTCGCAAACGGGCCAATAAGGAACTAAATATGTTTGACATTCCTAACTGCCTTCTAATGGACTAAATTATGTAGTTTTGAATGATGTACTTACCCGGTTGTGAATACAAGACCGTGTTTAAGGAAGATAGCTCGCGACGCTTTGCTGCCCTCGTGCGCGATCGCTTCTGACTCCACTTCCCCTTTCCGTGGATCGATTATTCTGAAAGTTTATATATATATATATATAAGTTTAATAATTAACCCCATAATGTCAAATAAATATAAATCCGGTTTAACATCGCACATTAGAAGACTCTTAATTGACTCTTTGACATGTGACGTCATACGATCGCTCGGTACGGTGGCGCTACTCCTATAAAGCGCAGGGAGCTAAGTGATGCAGGGCATTTTACTTCTAGTGTTTTCCTCTGATGTTGCGCTTACAGTTCACTGCTAGGCCATTAATTGTAGTCATTATATAAAGGTTAAAGCAATAAAACGGTTTGTTTAATATTTCCGTGTAATTTATCGACCACAAGTCAGGATCATAATTTCACTGTCTTTAGTATACCGGCTTTAAAAATATGCAACACAAGATTGTAACTAATCCTGGTATTGCACATACTCAATTTTTATTTGGATGTTCTATTCTACAAATTTATTGATTATGTTAAATTCCAGTTATTTGAATACAAACCTGATCTTCTTATCTCTGCAAGTGGTGAGCAGTTTGGATCCGGTCCAGTTCCAGCAGGCGGAATAGATGAGATCGGGGTGGCAGTCCAGGGTGATCAGCACCTCGCCGGTACCCACGTTCCATATCGCTATCTATACATACAGTCAAGCAAAGTACGCTATATTAATGGCATATAACACTAGCAACGGTTTGAATAAACACTAGCATTAGACGAGCCAGCAAAAAAATGAATAGAGTTTATTAATACTTTATTCTATGTATTTCTTTGTTTAATTTTCATTCTTTATAATTTTCAGTAAATGTAAAGAGAGGGAGTCGCTTCTAGATATAACTATCACTAATTCCATATTGGTAAAATAATCTCATGTGCAGCAGTCACAAAAATAAAATCACGAAAGGGCTCACGGCAAACGTTTACGGGTTTATGCGATTACGCTTACGGATCTCACAGACCATAAGGAAAGCCTCACTTACAGCGGATTAGTCTTTAAATCTAAAAGATAGGATTACTAATAATTATTTATTTGTAGTATTTAAATTGCATCTGTCGTTTACTAGTTCAAATGTAGAATTATATAAGTATTTACATGATTGTCAGAGCCGGCAGTTAGGAGCACGTTCTGCGCTGTGGGGTGCCACAGGACGAGCCCGACACGCCGCTGGTGGTACACGAGGTCCACCACGGGTTCCGTCAGCGTCCTGCTCAGACCACCGTCCGGAACCTGCCATACCTAAAACAAAATCTTTAGGTTCACATCAAGAGGTCCTTACCTTCTCAAATAAGTTTAATACATTTTGTTTCTGCTAGGGTAAGGTAGTTTCAAACATTTAATTATGTTTAAAGTCCACAAAAGTTCATTGCATACCACTGGTCTCTTAAATCCTATAGTTGAGACGTAGGCCTTGTGTTTTTTTTTAAACTATACTTGACCACAATCTTACCTGGTTTTGAGTAATGATGCCATCGAAAATAATGTCACAAGTTAACTTTATAAAATGGGATTCTCTCTTATGTTTTTTTTAAAGCAATTTTTTTAAAGGCACTTTGTCTGGTGCTAAGCTCAAGGTAATCCAAAACCAACAACGACCACCGAGAGATCGGCCTGCAAGTCTACTGTTCAAGTTGGATATACATTGGCTAATCCTGAAACGCGACTAACCCAAAGACGGTCACTGTGTCGGATTTATCACCATGTGCAGCTGCCGGAACTTGGGTTGGTAGCTAGGTAAGAGAAGCAATAGGAAATGCCCTACAACCATTTATCTCAGTTTAGAGTAGTATGAAGGTGGACAGATATAGGAGTAGAGGAAAACCGAAGAAGGTATGGATGGATTTTGTGAGGAATTATGTTTATAAAAGGTGTGAATACTGAGATTATAGTTGATAGAGGAAAATGTGTGATGACCTTACTTAGCGCGTGATAAAAGCAATAAAAAGAAAAAAAATGACCTTAACGACACAATCTTCGGAGCCGCTCGCTATAACGTTGTCGTTGTGCGGACACCAAGCTATGTCCAACACTGGGCCTTTATGCCCGCCCACTAGCGGATGATCGGCCGGTATACGTCCCACCTGAAAACAAAGCGTTATTCAAACTTCAAAAGACATCATTTAATAAACATATTGACTGTGTCTATGAATTGGTCTCTCCTCATGTGGATTAAAAATAAAGTTCAGGGTAGTTATACAGTAAAAGCAGTTATTCGCGGTTTCAGTATTCACGAATTTAAAAAAAGCGACTATATCCCGCATACTCTTTTTTTTTTTTTTTTCTCTGTCGGAAGTTTCTTTATTCGTGGATTAAAACCAACGATGCGTAACTTTATTCACAACTTACCAATCCAATTAAATAAATAATCATCAAAATAGTTATAAATCAACAAATATTACTGCGGCTAAACTTAAAGCTGATTAACAAAAGCCACCGTCGCTGAGTTACACGCGCCACTGGGGCTTTAAATAGGACCGTGGAGAAGTACCTCAGCAGGCAGCCACCACGGCGATGACTGCCGATGGAATTTATCCCAAGCGGTCGCCATTACTCATGGACTATACCCTACTTTGCATCAGATGCAGTGCAGACATTTTTCCGACCATTAAGTAATAATAACGAATTCAAGTTTCTACTAGATATAGTTTTTTACCAGCGATTGGATCAAACATCCGACAGAGGCTGCACATATTACCCAGTGCGGAGCGACGTTCCAGTCAGATGGCCCGCAGCCAAATGCTCAGTTATTGCGCGTGCACAAACATTCTGATCCCGAAATTGTCAACCGCTACATTAAATGTTCACCTAATTTCGCGCCCAACGAGCCATTTGCACATATTATACTACGCTAGCTCTCGTCGGTGACTTCGGTAATCGAATCGATTTTTTTATTCTTCCAACAGTGTATTTTTTTAATAGTACTAAGGTGGCCAACAAGCATATGATTCGCCTGATGGTAAGCGGCTACCTTAGCCTATGGACGCTTATAGTACCACATATATCGACTAGCGCGTTGCTAACACCCCTACCAAAATGAGCTCTGGAAACCATACTCTCACAGAAACATAATACAAGGCTTTTGGTTGCGATCTTCTGTAGGGTGGAGTTAGTCCACTAGTCGGACTACCCGAAGTAGAGAGAAACCTTCAAACAAACATCTCTGTTTGTTCTCAACAAAACAAACAGATAGGTACAAAGAGAAAAGCATGTTTCTTTTAAGGTTAATAATTAGGTTAGTTCTAATCTGAAAGAATTATGCAAGAGATTATCTTCACCTTTTTATCATAGTAGTATAAATAACAGAAAAATACATTTTCTACGGTAAACAAAAAAAAAACTTCTACGGTAGGCAAAAAAATACTTCTACGGTAGGCAAAAAGTCTTCTACGGTAGGCAAAAGTCTTCTACGGTACACAAATAAAAACATTTATCCAAAACTGGGTAACCTATTGCCGGAAGCATGACCTGACTAAAAGTTTACCGAGGTACTTGTTAGCTCCCAGGATATCTTAAAATCCATAAGAATACACTGGAAATAATTGTTCCCTACAGCTTTGCACGTATTTATTACGCAGTCATTATTTTCGACTCGTAATTTTATTTATACTCATATTATTAGCAATACATTTAACCTTTAAATTGAGAAATGTTAATCATATACTTCCGGTGTACAAAAATCCATTTAAAATCAGCTGAAAAATTTTTTTTTACCAACTCAAGAAATATCATTGAAAATTTATATAACCTATCAATTATGGGAATGAATGGCATAAGGTTTCACCTAAATTGAGTTTTAACAAAAATAATAATAATAATTTCTTCTTCTTTGGTTTCTAAAAGTAATATTGACAATTCTTATAAACATACGTCACGCTGTTTTTAAATTAAATCCGAACATACAAAAAGGCAGCTTTTTCAATGTCATATTCGTGATCAGTTTCCTTTATAACTGATGTCTATCAGGAAATTCGAAAAGAACTATTGAAAAAATTTGATAAAGTAACATGTATAGACGAAACTATATATATATTTATTTATATAGCTGTAGCCGCGGCTTCGCTCGCGCGGACGATAAAAATTGTTGTTACCGGGATAAAAAGTATTCTATGTTACTTCTAATACCTCCAAGAATATGTGTACAAAGTTTCATGATGATCGGTTAAGTAGTTTTCGCATGAAAGCGTAACAAACAAACTTACATTCACATTTATAATATTAGTATACATAGGTTCGGCTTCCACACGTGTTTATGCCGGTGCTTTTCTGGGCGTGCGTGGGCCGGCCCTAGCGCGCGTATTCGCATAACGGTGCCCAATGTACGTTAAGCGTAAATAAATATTCAGTTATAACCGATAATAATATTTTATTGTCACACTAGCTGTGCCCCCAGGTCTCACCGGTGTTAAATTTATTCGACCAAGTCTCCTTACACGCTGCCGTCAACGTACCCGTGTAGCGTATCATTGTTCTCACTTCCCATAGTCGCTTATAGCTTGCCAGAATGCTTGACGATCATGGTTCCTGCTCTGCTCCTTAGGGTCTTAGCGTGAAATTATATAGCCTATAGCCTATCTAAAATAATATTATAAATGCGAAAGAAATCTGTCTGTCTTTTAGTTATGTTTTCACGCCTAAATCGTTGAACCAATTTCGATGAATTTTGGTATAGAAATAGATTGGACCTTGAAGGACATATAGGTTTCTACTATCGTAAAAATAAAACTTGAAAGGATGTTAAAAGATGATGATGGATTGTATGGGAAACCCATCATTTCTCAAAGAACCGTTGGGAGATTTTCGATATTTGTTGGAGATAGTTTGCTAAAAGTAACCTATATATGTTTAGAAAAGGGAAATCTTAAAATATTTCTTGCTCGATATAATATTTAAAAAAATATTTTGAGCGAAGCGGGCACGCATCTGCTAGCAAACTATAAATGCAGAAAGAATTTGCAAAACAAACAATCTCTTAGGCTTTATAATATTATTATAGATAGCATTGATACGGATAATATATGACCGTAGGCGAATATAAGATGTAACATTTCTTTTAAATATATTTAGTGGATTCCTCGACTGTGCTGAACTTGTGAGTGGCATCTAGCTGCACAATAGTTCACTCGAAGTCCTGTCCTTTAAGTGCCATCGGTCAACACGCATTATCTAACTAAATAGTTAGGTTTTACGTAGCATGTATGCAATTTAATAGGTAACGGGTGTTTAACGTTCAAAGTGCATTCTTGTACCCTAAATTGAATTAAGTATATTCGATTGTGATTTGCTATGAATAGCGTAGGCTCAATGCAGTATTTGAAAGCACCTCGATTGACGCGCTTTCCTTTATTGGCTGATTTAGTTCCTTCTTTTTTCCGATAGAGGCGCTGGTTTATACTAGTTAATTTGAAAATAATGAAAACTGAGTCAAACCAATTGGTAGATCCTACAAATAGAATGAGTTCCCGGCGAAGAAAAACTGGATGAAACCCTTGCAATGTAGCGGCCATTTCCTCCAATTCCACATAAAAACCTGTCGCCAAATGTCTATGGTTTGTTACGACAACAGCTTTGGAGAGCCAGAATCCTTTCTAGGTTTAGAATGTTACCAGTGTTAATAAAATATTATTTAAAAATAAAAGAGTACTTATGTACACGCACGTAACAAGTTATAGTTCTTTGGCGTAAAAATAAAACTTCACAAATGTAATTCCATGTGCCATCTAACTTCACCATATCGTACTTTCGTCACATGATGCGCGCGCAACTCTGAATTTAACCCTTTACTAAACGCGCCAAAAGAAGTACCTATAACTTCAAAAATTATAACTCTCACTATTCTAATAAGAATGAAGAAGGTCAGTTGTTTCTTTAAATGCATCCTTTATAACAAAGGTTGATACATACCGAAACTACGTGATAGTCAAAAATAGACATGACAGTCACAATGTCTCGGCCAATTTATTGGTTTCCTTATGAGTCACTTACAGAATTGCCAAGTCTTTGATAAGTCTAAATTTGTAATATATCAATAATACACGATGGCTTCAATATATTTTACTAGACAAGCAATAAAATTGGAATTGAAACAAATGGCTTGACCGAAAAGCGAGTCGCTGACGTCATATTGTAAAGTAATTAACGGCACAACTTGCATTAACCTAATTCTAAGAATAGAAACGGAGTTTAATATACTAAAGTATTAATTTTGCCTTTGTTGGCGATAAAAATATATTTTATATGAAATAACTAGAATTAAGTTCTAATCACGTATACAACATATAAACTTAAATAACATCAATGAGATAAATCCAGACAACGTTTTGACAACGCTTCTTTGGGTATTGTCGTTTACGAGTTTTTTATTTTTGGGTTTTGGATAAATTATTATCGTTACTGTTGATGCTCACTTTTCAGTTCGGCACAGCATGTCTAGTGTAATATAGAAGTCATTGATAATCTAAATTTTATTATACATAGATCGCCTAATATTGAGCAACTGCATATGAGAGTGTGGTAAATGTATATCTCGATTTCTGTACGGCAGAAGCTAGTATTTCCGTTTTAAATCGCTGTTTGCAGACGTGTTTGTATGTATTAAAGAAACAGAAAATTTAGATAGTTTTCGAAAACGTATCAAAACTCGTACTAAAACCGTCGGCCATTTTATACCCAATTACGCAACGGAAAGGAAAATAATCTATGTGACTATATATCAAGAAGGGTTGCCAAAGTTTTTAACACAAAATATCTAAGCTAAGCAGTGACTGAGTAATCTGAAGGCAAAACAGTCTATCGTATTGGGGCGGGACATAAATGTTTACATACATTTTCTTATTTATCAACCATAAAAACACGACCTAAATACATTGTTAAATTGTTATATTTATTACACTACTAGCTTCTGCCCACGACTTCGTCAGACTTCAGAATTGGGAACAGAAAGAAATTAAATATAATATGATAATTAGGGGGTAAAATGTATGCTAAGTGTTAATCCAGGTTATAAATTATCAGTGTGCCAAATTTCATCCAAATCCGTTCAGCCGTTTTCGCGTGATTGAGAAGCAAATATGCAAACTTTCACATTTATGTTATTAGTAGGATTAACCATCAGTGTCAGCGATCTTAAATTTCATTAGTTCATAAGTATTTTTCTGTTTAACTTCTTTGAACCATTTTTTTTTTTTGTAGAAACAGTCATTCGATAATTCAGATTACATAGAGTATTGTACTCTATATAGAGTATTGTACTCGAGATTGTACTCTAGAGGTGGCAACCCTAGATGCAGAATACATTCGGTAGTCACCGACGAGTCAGTTTTACATTGAAATAAAACCCGTACGTCTCGAGGTCTCCAATTTCAATACGATACAGTAACTCTGCGCGGCCTTGTGCTGTATGCACAATCATTGCCCCTGTATATTTGTATTTTATACTACAGTTGCATATATTTGGAGAAAGCTATTTTTCCATATAAACTACCAACAGTACATACTACAGCAGGTTGGAGGCAACGATAGCCGATAGTTATTTATTTAATAAGGACCACCAGTGGTCAATATATTTAATATAATATTACAAACAGTATATCTATTAAAAAACTTGTAGTTCTATATATACGTGTATTTTTTTCCAAATTCAATCTATTAATGAAATTTTGTACAGAGGAAGCAATGACATTCGGCATAATAATAGTAAATACTGTTAATATATACTGTTAGAAATAATAATAAAAAATACGTGACGCAAATAATTACTGCTTAAGATACGCGTTTTTATCGTTATAGGTTTAGCGTTGTAACCACAAGCTCATTTGATCTTAATTGACGATGTGGCCCAAGATGGTAACAAGCTAAGCCTAGTGGCAGGACTGGCTCTCAAGTGCAACTGCCGGAACACACAACACTTGATGTTTTTTTTTTCTATATAAAAATATGTCGTTTCTTTTTTAAAAAAAAAAAAACCTTTTTAAATTCCATATACCATTCGATGATGGCTACGCAGCGACGCACCCTTAAATCGAAACACGTTAGTTCGAACACTACAATGACCTTGAGCTGTCAGCGATGATAAATAGATAGTAAGAATGTGAAGTGAACAATAAAGATAAGATAAATCGATTCTTTTGAGTAAGATAATCGATTTCTATAGATAGAAACTGTAATCCCGGATACATTGAATTGGACCAATTAATAATTGACTCCTATGGATGGCATTAATGCTAATTTTACGCGCACTTTATGTGACGTTAGGAGCCAGGGTTAATAATGAAGGCAAGTTACCATGGCCGTAGAAACGGGCAAAGGGGGTTTGTTCAGCTGCCCCCCCCCCCTAGCAAGGTGTTGGTTAGCGCGGTAACCGTGCGGATGTAGAACAGTCTTCCAATAATTCCTTCATTCCTTTCTCTAATATTTGGCTCATGGCTATATTCGCTCAAACGAAGCGTGAAGAGGTATTTCAGCAGTGCTGCACAGTCATATTGCCATGTTTATTATTAAAAAAAAACTACTTTTTCTTTGCTTACCCTCCCCTTGGGCCTTGGGCAAAATTCTGGCTTCGCCCTTTCAAGTCACTATGTAGTAGAAATCATTCTATAATATATATTATTTCTTAAAGGTATATTTTCCAGACAACGTCATATCTCCGTTAATTCTTCATCAAAATTAATAATTAAACATAGACAACATAGACATTTTCGTGAGATAAACCAATTTAATATAAAATTGGAAATATCATCTATTGACGCAAATGAAAATACATACATGGCACCATCTATTAACAATTTGTTTAACTAACATAACAGCTTTTGGTTAGATTGTTTACATTCTATAATGTGCGAAATATTCGCACGGGTCAACTAGTACTATAATATTAGAAGATGCAATGTTTTCGTCTTCTATGAATGTTTGTCCTCTATGCGTTCCTAAATCACTCATCCGATTGCAATGAAACTTTGCCGAGTTGCTGTGCACACTCCCGCGAAAGATTCTGTATTAGTACAACCAGTTTACAACAGATGGCGTTCAAGTCGTCTCATTTTTAAGTCAACGGGACGAAAGTAATAAACTAAAGCTAGTCATTTAAAATAAACACAATTATAACTTGCTCTATTTTTATTTTTCTGTTTCAATTGTATTATGGTATAATTAAGAACAATGCGCACAGTTCATCAGGCTTATCATTTGTACCTTGGAACAGCACGTAACTTTCTACGGTTAACATTTTCCGTACACGTTACGTATGTTTACTTTATATTCTAACTATTCCTCGTTAATATTATTTATACTTTGGTTAAAAAATAGGCGAAAAAAAAAGTATTTTTAAATTTTTAAAATTAATTTTATTTTTATTAAAGTATTTCAGTAGAAAATTTAATTGATAAGCGACTTTTGACGTCCTATTCGAAATGTATTTTTTTTACACCAAACATCCCTAAGAAAAACACGGAAATATATAATTTTCTACTACGCATATATTTTTTAAGAATATGTCCTAAGTTTCTAATATCATCTGCCAGTAGATTCTATATAGGTATTTGCAACCAAATAAACCAAACAAAACATACCGGCTTACGGACTAAAAAAAACATTTCTATTTAATTGCTCTTTATAGATTGTATACAGTGTAATTATAAAACACAGATAGTACGCTACTTGCAAAGAATGTATTAAAACAGAAATGAAGACTCAGTGATAACATGTTCACTATTCGGTAATCATTAAAATAAATAAATGAAGGTATGACACTTTCTATTGCCCGCCTGACCAAGTTGTTCCTTTCTCTTGATCTGACTAAACTGTTAGCCGAAAAGGCCCTGAAGACTCATACGGCTTTTATAGCTTCACCAGGCTTGTGGTCGACTGGTTAAGGCACTCAGCCGCGAAAGCGTGGTAACAAGCTCCAAGAGTGCCTAAGTGGCCGAACCACGGCTTGGACTGTTGCTGTAGTTGCAAATAAGTCGCGAAGTGGCTAATCCCACAAGTTGGAAATCTGTCGCCAAGCACTTATAGGTCTAATCCGGCAGCTCCACTTGAGAGCCAGTCAGTCCCCCAACTAGATTTAGCATGTTAGCATCTTGGGACACATCGTCACGTATATAATAAGTAAATCTAACAAGTATAAAAAACCAAATAAGCATTCATTACAAATTACCTACTCCCCATCATTGTTCAATTATTATTTTTTATTCATTCATGTAAGTTATTGACTGTTTTGTCCTTTCCACTTGTCAATTGTGACACCGTCAATTGACCTTATCGTTGCCGATATTAATATACATGCTGCTCTAAAAAATATTGATTTCTCAATATTGACGCGATATATGTATTTAAAAATATATATATCTCTAAAACTCAGAATTGTGACGTCGAAGTAAATATGATATAGATGAATATTTAAAATCAAAAATACCTTATTCAATTTAGGTCCTAAAAAAGCACTTATGAGCGTTAAAACATTACTACCGATTCGGAAACACATCTAATCACCAAGAAGAGCGGACAAGAAGGAGTTTCTTAGACAAGAAGGTTTATCTTCTTTTTTTTAATGTGTAATAAATATATTTAGTCGATGTACAGAAAGGGAGCCATTTCAGACATCACTATTATTCACGTAATAGTCCTCCACTCTATAATAACATTCATAACATTTTGACAGTAAAAAATCTGCTTGAAATACTATGAAAGTTAGTAGATCTAAGTGTTTTAAAATGCTATCCCTGAACCCGATAGATGGAGCTGTGCTCGAGTTACTAGAAAGAGCCTGATCCTTTGCGAACCAGCTAGTAATATATGAACACTAGATGTGTGCTGTGTATAGCTGTGCGAAGTGCTAAAAAATCCAAGTTCCTTAAAACTTTTTATTGAATGAAGATATCGTGTTTTTTGGTAAAGACAAAGTATCTATGGAGTAATACAAAACAAAAAGCCAAATCTATCCAGTAGTTATTGCGTGATGCGTGCACAAATGAAAATCTCGATTATTTTATTTATATAGATATAAATATTAGTTAAAACAAGTAGGTAGGTATATATAGTATTAATTTTCGCTTACATTTACAATGAAAGCGTTCAACAAATCACACCCACTCGGTTAAGTCGCATTAGCGGGGCGGGTATCGCTCGAATGTGAAACAGAATCTATTTTCTGCATCGCGTCTTCGTGCATATATCGTGTATGTGGGGCGCGCGTTAATTTTATACACCATTTATAGGCCGTATTCAGCTGTTTGGGAGTCGAACTTGACACGGTGACCTTATGATAGTGGAGGCCTTTGCATTCAGCCGGTGCCTCCGGCGATTATCATTAATTATTACGTCATTTTATTTACAGACTTATAAGTTGGTTAGTATACACGCAATCTCACTTCATGTTAAACGACTATGTGGCCGAAGATGGTAACACGCTAAGCTTGGACAGTACCGTCTCTCATGTACAGCTGCTAAGATCTAGTTAGATCATTAGATGACCATTAAAAATGCCTTATTAAGTTATTACCATGCTACGTGTTCACATCACGATATTTTCCTTCACCGAAACCTCAAGTGCAATCTGCATTTGAACCTATTTTAAAAAGTTTAAAGGTGTCGTTTTTTAATTAATTTAATTATTGTATTTGTAAATATCAGTAGTAAGCAAGGTCTAAAGTTTAATTAAATTTAGATTGGCAATGATTTCAAGCGGCAGTTGTTTATTGTAGTTTTGGTATGTTAGAAATTACAAAATGCATGTATATTAACAAGTTACACTAAATACTTAAAACTAAACTTAATAAAAATCAGTCATAATAAATATTTAACAGAGGAATTTAATAAATATTAAGAAGTAAAATGGCTTAACGGGCTGTTACGTGTGGGAAGTTAAATCGAAATTAGTCGATAAGAAATCTCATTCTAAGCAGTTTCAAAAACAATGAGGCGGTTAAATATACCCCTTGTATATTACAACATTTAATGTAAAATGTAGACATAATTAAGTACGGTTGTATGATTTACCTTGGTTTTTTTCGCGACTAAGAAGAAGACGACGAACTGTCGACTTATGGACATTACTCATGAACGATGTACACGCATATTGTACACCTATGACCTAACCATGATGAATTTGCATTGCAAGCGCGTTATGATATGGTGTTGGCAATCCGCGCTATTCTTTATCATAAGTCAAACCTAACCTTACCTAGCTGCATGTAGCTATTGGGTACCACGGTTCTAGATTGAATTGAGTGAAACGACGTAGTTAATTAATAATTAACAATAACTACAAATCAAAGATAACAATTTGCCTTTCAATCATAGTTAACGCTTGCTGTGAACTGCCGAACTATTTACCTAAAAGCACATTTCAACATTTTTACTGGCCATTCATTTCGTACACTACTTGAATATTTTTTGTACTGACATTGTAGAATGAAATAACTAATTTCTTTTCTTTTTATTACTGTTCATGTTTTTCACACTAATTTATAAAATAAACCTCCCTAATGTTTAAATAACAGTTGTAAAAATTATTACCCATTTAGATTTAGTACAATTCAGCATTATGCACACCCCATTTCTGGATGCACCGAAGGCAAAGCGCGAGCGCGGTTTAGTTTTACCGATCTCGATGACGAGATCGAAGAAGCCAACGCATACTACACGTCCGTTCCTATTAACCAAGCGTACTCGCGCCCACACTCGCGAAATCACCGTTCCCTCCGCAGGGGACGGTTAACTTCGCACCCGCATACCCGCTACGGTTACCCTCTCCTGCGATAACTCAAGCCTAGGTCCGTTCCTCCAGCAAGGAGCCCTTGAGCCCAGCAGCCGCTCGCGCGATATAGTGACAATGCATTCACTAGCTACCAACTAACACTCATTACACTAACATTTGTACATGCACGCACACCACTCAGGTACAAAGGTTCTATAAGGAACCTTTTTTTCTTTTTTTGGCTAGTTAGTGTTGACCAAAATTTATAGATTACTAAATACATATACGCATGTATCTTCCCACTTCCCAAAGAAAAGAAACATGTATGTATAGTTAGTTTAGATCGGATTACGTATAGGGAATTAGCAACTTATTTGCAACTACGGCAACAGTCCAATCCGAGGTTCGGGCCACTTTGGCACCCTTGTTGCCACTTTTTCGCGGCTGAGTGCCTTGACCGCTCGCTCTTCCGGCTAACTGTGCATTAAGATCGAAAACAAAAAAATTATACCTTACTGTATTTTTTTAATAATTTTGACCTTCTCGCCGTTTTACTTATTTATTTTTTGTACGATTACTTAGGTATACCCTACTTAGGTTATACTCGCAATAGTAGTAGAATCTACAGTATTTTCTCTCTCTCTGTCTGTCTGTTTGTGTTCTTTTCACGAGAAAAGCACTTATCCGATTTACATGCTTTTTGTTTTAATTCATAGCTATGTTATCTGGCCAGGTTATAGGATATATTTTGTTAGATAAAGTGAAGCAGTGAAGATAATGGTGAATCGATGCATAAAAAGACGCAAATTAATGTACTATATAATTGTAGATCTTAAAAAGACCTACAAAAAAGTCAGCGATAATATATATCTATATTCTAAGGATCAGCCACAATAAGAATTTTGGTCTTTAATATAATTAGCGGATGATCCCCGTATGTGTGGTAGCGGGGCAGCACATTTCGGTCGAGTGCCAAACCGACGATATTTTGTCACATCTAATATTTTGATAATAGCGTATAGTAAGCGATGACGGATCAGTGACAGGTGTGGAGTTACACTGGGATATTGCATCGATCGATGCGAGTTCCAACCTCATGAACCTAAGTTTTCGCTGTAGGAACACATAGTGATGAAACCGTATAGAAGTGATGCAATTTTTCTTGATCGCCTTGTTAACTCTACCCTCCGTTGGAAAACATATTACCGAATAACTATCATTGTATTCAAGGATCCGTACTTGAGTGACAGGTCCCTAGGTAGTTAAGCGTGTACCATTCACCCGGCACTATAAAATTTATCATCAACATCTTCACTTAATATCAAATGTGATTGTGTTTAGACGGTGCCCTATAATTCAGTAAAAAAAGTGCAAAAATGTTGTTTTTTAAGAACGCAGGTGTCAACAAGCATACCGTACACCCTGGCCTATACTCGCTTGTATCCATATGTCGCAATTGGTATCACCAGCACCTTGCCGACCTTGAACCTCCCTTCCCAAAGAGCTCTGGAAACCCTACTCACCACAGGAACACAACACAAGGTTATTTGGCTGCGATCTTCAGTATGGTGGAGGTATTCCGGCAGTATGCTATATGATATGACAAAATTATCGTCATATTGTAGGTGTTTATCACAATCGGTGGTTTGTGCTTAAAATAACAAGGTACCTACTGAACACTTGTCTATTTGACCAATGATACAATGGTCAGGACGTAAGGACAGCAGAAACATCCATTGTGCAACTGATATGGCGAGACAATTACTGGAAACACAATGGGGCGCAACGCGTCGCATGCAACTTGAATGCTTCGAATTCTGGGAATATCTTCGCCTTGTCCCTCCACTAACTGCATACTAAATATTATGTAACTTATCTAATATCTATATTAATAAATCTTTAAATCTGTCTGTACATATAATTTCCTGATCGACAGCTATGATAAAGGACACTGATCACGAACATGAAAATAATATTTGTATATATTTGTTCGTATCTCCGAATCTACCGAATCTCCGAATCTAGTCGAATGAGTAATATATAAGTTGGGTATTAATATTTATTTATTATGCGATTTTATTATTATATTATCATTTTGACAAAATTGTGTATTGTGTTATCGATTTCACTGTGTATTGTAATATTGACGTATCATCTAACATTACCGTTATAATATGATAAATAAATAATTATAACTCGAAAAAAATATCAGATTATGACATTTTTTACACGGACATATATATTTTGTACGGGGATGTCATTTCCCAATAGATAGGCTATAAGAATTGTGAATAAAAATAAAATTACCGAAGCGAAAATAATGACTGCGTAAAAAACTCGTACGGAGCCACGAGGCACCGCTAGTAGGTATATATTATAAATGCGAAAATAGATTTGTTTGAATATTTCTGCATATCAATCACACTCAGACGACTGAACGTAATTCGGGAGTATCCTCATGGCAGGAAGGGTATGGAAAAAATATTTTAGAGACACAAGATCACTGATCTGCGTTAGGCGTGTCGTTCAAGGAACTTCCTTAAAAAAAAAAAGTAAGTTTCGACTGTGACAGCACCGCCGCCACACCTACTTCCGCGCAAAGAAGCAATGCGGCTTAATAAGAGGACATCAAAAATATATTCTTGAAAAAATAATAGTGTTTCGCTAAATAGAGCGAATCTTACTGTCGATTATTTAATTAAGTAATTGTGTAACACATTCTATTTTAGTTTTTTTTTTATCGTTATAGGTTTGGCGTAGTGGCCACAATCTCACCTGATATTAAGTGACGATGTGGCCCAAGATGATAACACACTAAACCTAGTGGAAGACTGGCTCTAAAGTGTTGCTGCCGGAACCGGAACACACCTATTGGTGCTTGACTACAGATTTTACGTCGATCGACGCGAAGTCGAAAACGCTACCACTGAACCATCATTGCTTAATTATATTCATTTATGAACGTGTGCGCCATGCGTAGTGTATATGTGATGTTATTGCCAAGGGAATTCCCGAAGTCAAAGTTAGAAATTTTATTTCATAATTGATAAAAATATTATAAGACGAAAAGTAGCCGACGTCCTTTTTCAGGTCCCAGACTAAGTCTCTAAGTCAAATTACTTTGAGATAAGTTCAGAGGTTTAGCCGGGAAAATATAACAAACAGACAGACAGACAAGAGAAGTACGGCATAGAGAAATTTCTTTGGAGATTTCTCTCTACTTGGGGCAACCCGACTGGTGAAATACCTCCATCCTATAGAAGATCGCAGCCATATGACCTAGTGTTGTGTTTCTGCGGTGAGTATGGTTTCCAGAGCTCCTTGGGTTCAAGGTCGGCAACGCGCTTGTGATACCTATGGCATTGCAGGCGTTCATAAGCTACGGTAGCCGCTTAACATCAGACGGGCCGTATGCCTGTTTGCCACCTATGTAGTATATAAAAAAGACAAACAGAGTTACTTTCATATTTATAATATTAGCGTGGATAGCTAGTGCCGCTTCTAAAGGAACTGCGGAAGAATTATAACCGTCAGGGGACTACTCTTTGAAGTACAGATTGCTGGAATTCAGAGAAGAAAAGTGTTACGAGGTACACAAGGTACGAGGTACTTGAACACGTTAGGTAGCAAAGTGAGAACAAAGAAATACTTTTTACAAATTTACAATAAAGTAAAACCAATACAATTAAAGCAATGATGTCCCGTGGTAGCGTGTACGGACATCATGTCGATAGACGTGAGTCCGAATCCCTGAGCTATTGGTGAAGGAAAACATTGTGATGAAACTTCCACAAACTACCACCCTCAAGTTGAAAATTCCAATAGGATTAACGGGTTACCATCTTGGACCACACCATCAATTAACATCAGGTGAGATCGTGGCCCAACTCTAAACGTATAATTAGAAAATAAAAGTTATGGTCATAATAAATAAATCCTTTATTTTAACACCGCATTAACCATCCAAGGGAAAATAACAGTGATAAGCTCGTAACACATTCCTGAGATAAGGGAGGACAATTAGAATAAATGACCTCTAGTATAGATAAACAACTTCCTGTGTTATCATTTCTATGTATGTATGAACACACATAAACAAATTAACTAGGGTGAATGGTCCATCAGATGACCATATATTAAAAATGACCACAACAAAACTATTTACATAGGGCGCACTAAAAATTTCCGAAACTGGTTACTTATGTTAAGGATATTTAGAAAGTAAACACGACATTTGAAAATGGAACTCTTTGGTTTTAAAATGCAGTTTGTTTCAGTTATTTGTCACTTGTTTTTACATTTTGGCATTATTTTAAATAGTGCATGTCTACAATACCATGGATTTAACTCGTGAAAATTTTCGTATAATAATAACCAAACAATTGGGACAATGATATTTTTGCATTTTACTGATAAATTAATAAAAGACATTACTTAAAAATCATTTTTATTTTGGCGACAGACATATGCTCAGTGTCTTGAAATAAAACCTGTCTAGGTAAACTTGGAAAATAAAACATTATCCAAATAAAAAATTTCACCCAAATCGTTAGAGCCGTTACCGAGAAACCAATTAATTACTAATTTAATAGTATTAAATATACATTCACCTTATATGAAAAACCATTTCATATAACCTCTTCTATAAACAAATAAAAATTATCTATAACGGCATTTTTAAAAGTAGTGATAATGTAGAACTTGTCTACTTTTTAATTAGTTTTGTCGCTTAAGCTAAAAGTTTTTGTCTAGATCTAGTTACATTTGAGAAACTTATTAGTCACATAAAATAAAATTAGTACTATAATGGAACTATGGTGCTATGGTACAGAATGGATATCCGCAGCCCTTTATCATATTTGATATTCTATATCTTTGAGTCCATCAAAGTATATGTGCTGGGTGTTAGGACACAATAATTTTGTCTGACTGCATTGTGTCCACTATACACCAACACCCCACGCTTGTGTATATCCAGTAATCAAGTGGGGTGGTAAGGATTTGTACCTAACTAGATCACAACCACCATACACATGGTAATAAATCCGTCACCGTGGTTCTCCTTTTGTTTGTCGCTTTCGGTATCAGTCGGTGTATATCCAGTTCCCAAGAGGCTCACAAGTCGGCATGACAGGGATGAATGCCGTTCTCTTGGTAGACACCATTGCTTTGTATTGTACTGTGCTTATTAACAATTGCCGAGATAAGATAAAAAAACATTGTGTATAAAGGAGAGAATTTATCATAATAATTTTTTATAATAATTTTCAGAACAATCCAATATTTGTATGTAAATGAATAATATGTATAATAGGGTAAATATAAATTGACTTAATTAATGTTTTATTACTGAAAATAGATGACCTTGTAAGCAATTAACTTGTACAATTTCTTGGCAACAACATTAAATCAGTAGCCACATCTTATTGTCCCAAATTAGCTTGCTACCTACAAGTCATATTGCCTGACCTAGACTAATAAAATATATTCTAAAACATAATCCAGCTCTTAAAATAGTTAATTAAAAACAATTTACTTTATTAGGCTCTCTTAATTTATTTTCATATATTCATAATTAAGCAGTGGTTAAGAATAAATCATAATAACGGAACAAAATCTAGCACATGTTAGAAAGTTTTAATCGTCAAACAGTTAATGTTGTAAATTAGTAGTGTTTTCAGAGATTGCCTTTCAAAAATTCATCTACTTATGGTTTTAAACAGTTGAATGTTTCAAGACAGACATTAATGTGGGTGATCATTAAGTACTTGTAATAAAGGAATATATTCATATGATATTTTTTTATAACCTGGTGGTTGTCTGGATATAAAGAGTCCTTGGTTTAAATAGTTTAATAGTAATTAGTTGGTATAACAAAGTTTTATAATGGTTTACATAAACCACATAAAAAATAATTGAATACTGTCATAAAAACTGAAATATGATATCCTAAAAATTCCAGAAAAAAACTCGCTACATTGAAAAAAAGAAGAACCTTGAATTTGCATCATTTTGGTTATTTTGATAAAAGCTCAGGTTTATCTGTTATAAAATTTTACAATAACTAATTACTGATATTGTCAAAGGAAGATGCGAGAAATAAGTACAGAATTCTTTCTACTGTCACAAATGACACGGGAAAATTTGCCACTGTAAAAATTTACAGTTGTCCTGAAGTCAAATAAAATGGAGATAGTAAAGTTCTCATTAAAACTAAATTATTCTTTATCTATCAATGACATCTATTAATTCACCTAGGTTCTACTACTTGAAAGCAACTAATGGATATTATATTTATATTTTTGGTTCTTCCAAATAATTATTCATGAATCAGACTTCCATCATTTTGAATCACTTAACAGAATCATCAACTGATAATTAGATTAATTTCAATAAATTTAATCAGTTTATGTTAAATAAATATATATCCTTGTGATAATAATATAATGTTATAATAAAATTAGTATGATTTGTGCATAAGGTAGTAGAGCACAATCATTTCAACACATATAATTCTTTGCTCAAAATTGGTGTTTTGGTGTTTGGTGACAGATAACCAACTTGAGCACCAGCATACAAAAGTGTTACAATATAGTTTATCACTGACTGCCATCATCATGTTTGCTTTACAATTTTTAAATATAATAGAAACTCAAACATATTTTATGTCCATCGGAACCAACTAAATATAGTTTCAAATAAAAATTAAAAGAAGTCCTTCATATATTGGTTATACCAAGGATCCCTCATCACATTCCTAAACTATACCCTAACATGCTTAATTGTAACATTCTGAAATAGTTATAGTTTCAAAGGACATTCAGAGCATAAGAGGCTGTGTTGCTAAATTTGTTGTCCTAGGCAGATTCACAGAGTAAGAGAGGCCAGTACTTTATTAAAGTGACCACTGTTTAAGGGCACCAATCAACAAGGTTACCAACAAATGTATAAGGGCACAAACACGATCTACTTTTCATATCAATCTCTGGAACTTGGGTAAATATTTGAATTAATGCAACTGGCAAATTATTGGTAGTGTTGAGTCTAAGGGGTCTTAAGGTTTATTGTGCAATACACAAGCAAAATATTCTATTTCCTTTTCCTAACTTTTTATTTAAATGAAATTTGCTATATTGGGTCTTCACAACCCTACTATATGTATGTCCTTAGTTAAATTATCTACTAATCATAGCTTCATATCTATTGCAGGTATCTTGTTTACATATATGTATATATATAATCTATTTTAATTATTAATTATAATAATTAATACTCTACATACTTTTTTAAAATTATTTTCCAGTCTATTCCTAGTAGGCTTTACCCAGCAAAGTATAATCACATTTTTAAAGATTTATATGAAAAGCACTATTTAAAAATAATAAGAAAGGAATTCATTTTCTAAAACACATATTAAATGTGATGAAACTAAATTCTGGTTATTCGTATTATTGGGTAAATATATCATGATCTAAATAAAACAATCAAGATTTATTTTTAGTTCAATTAAAAATGCCAAAATCAAATAAACAGCGCCTTACCTTATTATGTGGGAGTACTATGAAGGCACCTCCGCCAGCGGACTCGACGATAATCGCCAAAAACTTAGGGTTCACCGCACAAAACGTAGAGTCCCAAGAACTCTTTGACACTCTGATGTTATCATAACATTGCTCACGTTTCAAGGCCTGCCCGTAAACGTGACGGAACTTTGAACTGCGGACCACCCTAAACGACATCTGCAACGCGTAATCAACTATTAACTACAATACAAACAAATATTCATTACGAATATCACATAAAACCTAACCTATACGGTCATAGTGACCTATATTTTGACACTGCAAACTAAAAAATATCATAAACTCACTTTTAATTTAAAGAAGAAATGATAACAATTACACTAGAAAATACACTGAAAACATTTGAATGTAACACAGTTAAATTAAAAGAAAATAAAACCGAGAGCTACTAAGGATCGAAGGGAGGACGGTTGGGAAAACGAGCGAACTCCATATTTGGTAATGCCTGAAGTCACTTTATTAAATTATGATATACTAGATTTAAATTACTTTTTACAAATAAAATGTTTCTCTAATTTACAAATCAATTTTATAACGTTATGATTAAAGTTATTGATTTTGATTTTGATTTTAAATTTGCATTGATTTGATATTATTAATTTTCCAATTTTGAACGCATCTTATAGATGTCAAATAACTGTCAAATGTATGATATTCATTAATATGCATTCATAAAATTTATAACGATACCTTTGGCACTCCTACCCCACATTTAGAATCTTCTTGAACCGGCTTCGATGGATGACCATTATAACTGTGACATCGTTCTCGACCAACTTTTTTTGATATTGGTGCTCTTCTGCTCGGGCTTCTAAAGCTGTGGTGTCTCTGTATTTTGTAATAAATATATAAACTTATAATACATGTTCCGTTGATAAAATACCGAAACGTAAAATAACAGCTAGATTTTCAAAAACAAGACAATAAACCAAAAACTTCATGCGAAGAGACAACGATAATATTCTTGCTATCTTTATTATTCACCTCGTAAACTTACATGCTTGTAGTTAGTTCGATGGCATAATATATGACAATATTTTAGAAAATATACATAATTATTTTTATAATCAATAATCCACAATAAAATTCAACAAAATAATCTTTAGCAATCAACTTGGAACAATATTAAATCACAGATTTTGTAGTCTTTAAATATTAATGTACTTAGGTGATAAAAAAATATTTTGTCTTTACAAAAATGTTCTTTGATAAAACTGTCAATTATTCCGAAAAACTATAGGTATTTACCACAATATTATAATAATTCACAAAAGTTAGACTATTGTAATATAAAGTTAATAGTACATTTATGAAAAATATATTTACCCAATTTATTAAATTCTATGGGAAACGATAAGATACGATAATGACACATACACAATTATTTTTTACAAATTTATCTTATTTATCACTCACCTCGTGAACTTCCATTCTGATAGATCGGTAGTATTAATTTGAGCTCAATAGTTTTGAAAATTATAGATAAAATTTTTACAGTCAATATACCACAATAAATTAACACAAAATAACTGTTACAATCGACGTGGAACCTTCGTTAAGTCGCAGACGTACCTAGTCTAAAATTTGAAATGTAGGTAGTTAAGTGGTTAAATAAGTGTTATAGAATTACCTACATAATTTTAGTTTTTATAAAACTTTGAATTATTCGAAATAACTATATTTATTTTATAACAATGGCGTAATAATAAATTACGAAAGTTTAAAACTTTTAATAACATAATTTTAATAAACTTCTAAAAAACAAAAGATAATATTCTTTGAATTAATCTTTTTTGAAATAATAATTACAAATAAATTGTTCTTGTAAAAGTATTACAACTTATTTTAATAAACAAACTTACAAAATATTTATCTTTGGAAAACGTAGGAAAACTGTAGTTTGATTTTCCTTATGGAAATATGTATTTTATATCAGTCTACTGTGTGCTTTAAGAGGGCCATTCACGTTGAGACAGTCGCAAAGACTGTCGACGTAACCGTCGGGTCGCGACATGACAGTTCGGTTACCACACATACATTGCGACTCGACCTTACAGACTCTCTTATGAAAATACATCACACTCTTCAGATGCCTAGTGCGCAGAAGAGTGTTTTCTTTATTTGATACAGCAAATTGAATATTATGAGCTAAAACAAAAGCTGCACTTGATTTTAGATTATAAAAGTGCATGAACCAAAGAAAAAAAAAGTAAGTAGTTTTTAAACTGAACTTTGAGTAGCATATAAAAAAGGAACGCCGTTTGTACACTGACATTCGTCGTCGTCTATCTTCACGTCTACATATGACTCGAGAAACTATAAGCGGAGGGTGAATAGATATCCATTATGTAATCGCTATCCATAATCAACCTAAACTTCATTTACCATCGAGTATGATAGAGAGTGTTTCATATTTTTTTTTAATATCTTAAATCAGCGGGATTCGAACTATCGACCACTCGTGAGTACTGCGTTTGAAGTCTGGTCATCTCGCACCACTAGACCAATCGACGACGATCAAAACCATGAAAATCAGAACTCATTCTTTAATAGGCTAAATCCTACAGATGTAACTGGTTGTCTTTTTTTGAAGTGAAAACTTGTTTAGCATCGTCGTGATTTGAAACTCGATCAAAATGAAAAAACGACAGTAAAAAGAGACAAACATATACACCTAAGATTGTGATCGTCGTTGCATTGGCCACTGGTGTGAGACGACCAGACTTCATACGCAGTACTCACGAGTGAATAGGTTGAATCCCGCTGATTTAGGTTATTTAAAATAATTTTTAAAGATATTTTTCCTCTAGGTTTCACTTCTGACACGTGTGAACTGCTGCACACATAAAGGAAATGGTTTTGTCACTTTTTCGTTTCATCAAGTTTCAAATCATAACGGGGCTAATGAAGTTTTCACTTCAAAAAATCAGTAATAAAGTTTTTTTACGTGTTGGTTCGAGTGGCCGTCGCAACGTGAATGTCCTCTTTAAGCCAGAAATCAATAAGAATTAGTTTTATCTATGGAACCTTATTTTATCTGCAGTGGATTGTCAATTTTTCATATGAAAAAAGATTTACTACAAAAAATTGTTTCTTTTTGCCGAAAGGGTTTATAAAAATTGAGTAAATTCTATAATTTGTTGGAGGAATATTTATAATGTTTTTTTAAATTTCATCGCACTACGATCAACTATTAAAATACGAACATGGACCCAACATTTACCAAGGTAATGAATGTATGGTTTAGTTTTCAATTCTAAGATTCAAAAGTGTATTGAATTTAAACAATATAGAACATACATATTTAGATATTAAGCTAGATTTTAAAACTTTGATAAGTAAAGACACCGCCAACAAAAAAAAAAAAAATCCATTTCCATTTAATTACCAAATGGATTCCAATTGTCGTTGTTTACCTACTTGGATTTGGAAAAATCTGCCAAATGTAATAAATAAATAATGTGACACCATCTCTTTTTCTGTACATTGCAACTAATAAATAAATAATTATTATAACATCATCAGTATTTCTATACATTGCAACATTATAAAATATTATGGTGATGTAAGCGACATAATAATTATATTATTACTTAAACAACATTTTACATGATCTACATACATTTATGATTGTTTGTGTAAAATGTACCATATAAGGGAATTAATAACAATGATAACGTGTTTTCTTCTTCTAGTAGTTTTAACAGTTATCCTAAATTACATTGCTACTTCTGCCTGCAATAGATGAACAGTAGATTCAGCTACCTACTACTAGAGTTTTCAACCTTTTTTATATCAAATATAGTATTTTCGAAGCTATTACCTGAAAAAATATAGTAGATGGTAAAATACAAAAATATATAGTAGGGATGAAATGAATATTTTTATTTTTAAAGGCATATTTCTATAGCACTTGATAGACAGATAATGATGATAATGACAAATACTCAAATTGACAAGGACGCGCTGAGTCTCGTTCAGAAAGAGATAAAGCTTAGATTATGGATATATTATATTTACTCCAAGAGATAAAGGCTGCGGCCTGTGTTCCATTTCACACTTAACATTTTGGAATAAAAAATTGTCCAATAAAAATATAGTATTTCAATTTCTATATATTTTTTTAGAAATGTAGCTGTTGGAAGCATATTATAATAGGATAATATATTTATTATATAGTAAGGTTAACAACCCTACCTACATCATTAATGTTTGAATTTAAATAAATTTGTAATATATAAATAAATGTGTAAAAGAATAAGAAAAGAGATAGCCAATGGAAGAAAAAATTGCCTAGGAAAAAAAAATTGTTTATAGTTAAATTTATGAAAGGACGAGAAAATAGTCATTTGTAATCTGGATATTTTTAAGTAGAGGCCTCAAATTCGTGTATAAATATGAAAATTAATGGATAAGAAGGTCTAAAAGTTATCTAAAGCATACTGTTACTGTTTTTGTGGCAACTGGCATTTGATTTTTAGTTCATGTAAAGGTATTTTTAGATTATTTGTTGTTGTCAAATGTCGTTGGTACGAATAAATTAATTTTTCTTTCTTTTTTTCTTTAGCATAATATTAATTTAGTATTGACAATAGAATGCCAGTAGTTCATAGACAAACTCAATAACTGATAAGATAAACTTTTTTTTTTAAATGTAATTAAGTCGGCAAACAATCTTACGGCCTGCCTGATGGTAAGTGGTTACCATAGCCTCTGTACGCTTTAAAAAACCAAGGTATCACTAGCGTCTTGCTGACTTTTAACCTCCCTCAAGAAGCTCTTGAAACCCTACTCACTGCATGAATACAATGCAAGGTGGCTGCGATCTAATCTAGGGTGGTGGTATTTGACCAGTCGAGCTGCCTCAAGTAAAGAAGAATTTCTAAAGCGATTCTCTTTACTTTGGCCAGTCCGTTTGGTAGAATACATCCACCCTACAGAAGATCACAGCCAAATAACCTACCTATGCCTGATACCTATGGTACTACAAGCGTTCATAGGCTATGGTGGCCATTTACCATCAGGTGGGGCATACGCTTATTTGACACATTTTAAGTAAAAACTGTTATTATATAAATGTTATAATATTGTAGACTGATGTAAACATAATCAAATATTTATACATATGATATAATTTTGTAAACATGTTGATATTGGAATCTATAATGGTTCAAGGCTATCTTATACAATGTTGTTTACACATGCATCACTATTTGATATTATTATTTTTTATGTTTTTATAATCCTTGGTTTTATTGATTAGTACTTTGAGCTTACGACTTCACATGAATATGCGTTCGATAAAACTCACGGGAACTTTTTTTTCGGAAGAAAATTATTCTGAAACTGGACTGTTCGCGACCATTAAGTACCAAGGTGTGAGGATGAACTCCCTGCTGATTACGAGGAGTGCGATGGTGGAAGGTAGTCGTTGAATATGGAACAATTCCTCAGAACACAACCCATTATACAAGCAGTAGAACACGCACAAGGAGGCAAAGTCTCTCTTTTGTCTTAAAGGTTCAATACCGCTTGTTAGTTGGGATCATCATTTATTCTCACTATGTCTTAACTGGTTTAAAAGTGGGCTGTCTTTTATTTTCTTTAATTGCATTTTTTTATTACTGCTTAGGTCCTCACAGAAAAGCTTAATGGTATGTATAGCATAGATTCTTCTTCAGGTTAAATCCTGAAAACTATATGTATAAGATACACTCATTTCGTTGAAACGATTGACGCGCCATCTGTTGTACGATGATGGTACTATGCTATAAACTTCCACGCAAGTGCACGCTTCCATACAACAACTGTACAAATGTTCAACTCCAATGGGATGAACGATAAGTGAATATATTTTTTGGAAAATAAGACAACAATAATAATACCGTCTTATTTCATCATTTCTCAAGTTTTCAGTTATCAGGCGACTGGTAGACTTTCTGGACGATTTGGGCGGGCACGATTGAAGTCAGCCACAGTCACGGAAAATAAGCGCACATACATATCGAGGCGCGGGAACTATCCTTGAAAGCCTGGTATCTGAAGTGTTCAGTTTTCCTCGCGATATTTTTCTTTATCATCAGTCGATATTGTCAAATTGTATTAAACTACCAACCGGCCATAATTTCGTACGCGTTAAATCTATACATATATAATAAAGCATAAGATATTTTTTTTGTCTGTTCGTTTAAACCCGCTAATCACTGGAACTACCAGTCAGATTCTAAATTTTAATTTAACTTCCACATTCTCGTGGAATAGTGTAGGGTATCTAGAATAGGCTACGCCTCTCAGCTAGCCTTAAATATTGATTTTTGTTAATAATCAATTAACTTGATAACTTTATAATTAAACATTTGTCGGAAGAAACCGCGTACTCGTACTGCTTTATCCGCGTGCGCTGGCGTAATGATTAGTGATACGTAAAAAATATTGCTCCTTAATACATCTAAACAAAAGTCCTTGATACCATATGTCTATCTATACATAAACCACAATAAGATTTTTTTTAATTTAAAATTGTAAAGTGATTCATGAGCATTATTATTAGGCATGGTATATTAATCGTTACGAACGAAAGTTACTTCATCATCAAGACAATTTCATGTAGATATACTTTGCCATTTATAGCATGTTATATGGATGGTAGATAGTGGCCCATTAATGTTGGTAAAGACGTTCCTAAACTTGGTATTTGAAAAAAAAAAACGGGTATCCTCAAGCAAATACCAAGGGCTTAGTACTGTTGTCCGCCGCCTGAAGGATCTTTTTTTACCTCGTTGAAGAAAACAAGGGCCTTCCGTATCAGCGTAATGTTTACCTGGTGCGTCTACCATGATGAAACTTTCTTTGTAATGTCGGCATCGGCAGTCAATTTTGTTCATTTTATTGACTTGTCGTTTTCCGAAATCCACGTGTACGGAGTCGTGGGCATAGCTAGTACATAAATATATAAAAAATTGCATAAAATTAAATATATTTATTTTTTTTTACAGCCAGGGAATATCCGCTCAGCGATGTGGATCCTGAGTGCTTGTAACGCGGGCTCGCTAATCGCGGCCGCCAATCTAGTCATCTGGCTGAACCCTGAGGATAGGTAAAGTATATTTTTAACTATATTTTTTTTATAAAATATACTAACGTTTAAGAACAGACTCAAGCTTTTTTAAGTGACTTAAGCACGCCCGAAGATGTTTCTGAAATGAAGAAGTTGCCGGAATACGTTTTTTTCCCCCAAATAACTTATTATTGTATCTACCAACTATTAAACAGACTACACACGTATGACGTAATTGGATACTTTAAAAAATAGACGATGTTTATCAATACACATGTTTTCACGTATAATTGTACTTATACGTTATTCTTCGTAAAAAGACTTGCATGACACATCCACAGAACGTAAATTGTTACGTCGTGCAAGTTATGACTTAACCTAAAAACATGCATTTCGACTATCAATTATCATTTATATAAAAAAATTGCTACTGATATACGTTATAAAAACATTTTGCAGGATAAAATAACTTCCTCTATACAATGTTTTTTTGTGAATTTTCGTATTTTGTTTCTTACTACGTGCATCGTTATTAGTTAGCGACATGAAGCTCGGTGAAGACTTGCTCGAATAATTCACACGGGAGAAACTTTGGAGAAAAGCTAGTATATAATATACATCGTTAACAGAATAAATCCAATATGTAATCCCCATCATTGCCTGTGATAGAGGCCTTCAAAATCCATGATCTGGGTATATTTAACATAATAGTATCATCAGATAAATCAGAGCGATTAGTAATATATCAAAAATCAATCATTTATGACGCAGATGGACCAAAAAATAAACAACTAGACATATGTATATAACAAACAAGTCTATTATACAAAACAGGTCTACAACAGATTTCCTCTCTCTCTAATATCAGTACCTTTTTTTATCGTTATAGGTTTTGGCGTAGTAGCCACAGTCTCACCTGATGTTAAGTGACGTTGTGGCCTAAGATGATAAACACGCTAAACTTAGTGGTAGACTGGCTCTCAAGTGCAGCTGCCGGAACACACCTATTAGTGTTTGGCGACAGATTTTCAACTTTAGGGTGGTAGATAGCCGGGCCGGCATTAGAAAAAACCCTACCACCATGCTATGGTTTCCTCACGATGTTTTCCTTCACCGAAAGCTCAGGCTCATTGCAGGGATTCGAACTCACGTCAATCGACGCGAAGTCGTACACGCTACCACTGAGCCATCATTAATGTTCTTCTTCATTGAACACACTAGGAATGCGATCGATGCCGTAACTGAGCGCGCTAAAACAAAGTCACTACCTATATACAATGTATTTCGTGATCAAGGTTACTGTAGCTACGTAATATAGGTAGTTTCGCGCCGACACGTTCCATTGCTGTAATCTTCAATGTTTGTATAGGTTTACGGAGCGAGGCGATTAACTCTACTTTGACAAGTCGAGTATGTGCTTCAACATATTATTTTTAGAATTTACAATATTATGATGCGTTTGAGAATTTTTATCTGACAATTTTAAGTATAAGAGCATTCGCCCAAGTTTGGAATGTGTTTATCTGGATATGTATACTTCTATACTCATATATATAAAATTTCTGATATGTATGCTTGAACGGATTTAATTGAAAATCTATTTGACGGGTTTTGATGGAACTTTTTTCACACCTAATGTTTCTTATGTCTCTACAAGTGCTATAATGTCATACGATAAGGCGGTTGTATCAGTGTGCCTAGCGGTAGTATATGTATAAGTTTGTGATTGTGTGTGTAGTGTTACCAGAATATATAAAATCCCGACAAAACATAAATATTTTTTTAAATAAAATATAAATATTTTTGTGTAATTTATGAAAAAAAATAAACATTAAAATTATTTATTTTTATGAAGAATTTTACAAACAATTTAATATAACATAGAATAAAATTAGAAACCTTGATTTTGCAACAAATTACGGTAATACTACCGTTTTGCCTCTGCACTTCGAACAGTGGTTTCTGTTTTGGTGGTAGTTTTGGTGTACCTATACTCAAGTGTTATGAGAACTATTAGGTCTTTACCTATGAAATTGCCGTTTTGTATGAAAAAATTTAAACGATGTTTTTTCATGTATTTTTTATTTGTATTAATCGAAGTAATCACCCATACAATCAATACATTTTTGCCAGCGCAGTGGCAGTTTATTGATGCCCTTCTTAAAGAAATCAGCTGGACGGGAGGCAACAAATTCTTCAAAGGCATTTTGTACTGCCTCTCTGTTATTTAATTTTTTTCCCGCCAAGGAGTTATCCAAATTCTGGAAAAAGTAGTAGTCTGTAGGCGCAAGGTCTGGTGAGTAGGGCGGATGACGGAGAACTTTCAACCCCAGTTCTTGCAACTTGGAGACCGTCTGTTGTGCAGTATGAGGTCGCGCGTTGTCGTTTTTTTTTTTTTTTTTCGAACTGACTATACTGTTAGCCTTAGGGGCCCTGGAGCCTTTACGGCTTTTACAGCTTTACCGGACTTGGGGGCGAGCGCTTAGGGCACTCAGCCACGCGTTGTCGTGCAGGAGCAGCGGAGACGAGCGATTGACCAATGCTGGTTGAAGATGTGCCAGCTTCTCCATCATTGTGTTCAGTTCTTCACAGTACACATCTGTAGTAATGCTCACCCCGTTTGTTAAGAAGCTGTGATGTATCACACCGGCGCTAGACCACCAAAGAGTGACCATCACTTTTCTAGGGGTAAGTTTTCGTTTAGGGCATTGTTTAGGTGCTGAACCAGGATCCAACCAACTTGCTGAGCGCTTGCGGTTATCAAACAGAATCCATTTTGCATCGCAGGTAACAATGCGGTTCAAAATTCCTTCATTTGTGTGTCTGTTCGTAGGGCACCCATTTGTCAAGCTTTTTTACCTTGCCAATTTGTCGCAAATGGACCAATATTGTTTTGACTCTAACGTCGAAAGCTGCTGCTAATTCAGCCGTAGATTGTGTATCATCAGCTTCCACAATCGCCTTTAATTCACTTTAATTCAATTAACTTCGTCATTGTCGACCAAAGTCTTCGGACGACCGCGAGGTTCATTTTTCAGGTCGAAATTCCCAGAACTGAAGCGAGCAAACCAATAACAGGTGGTGTGTTGGTTTTTAGTGTTAGCTCCGTAAACGTCGTTGATGTTGCGTGCCGCTTGTGCCGCGATACTGCCACGACCGTACTCATATTCCATAATTACTCGAATTTTTAACGTATCCATGATGACAAAAAAGATTTAAATGCGATGAAAATGTAACACTAATCAATAAACAAATGACTACTTTTGGAAACAAATTTCCATGTTTTTAAAATAAAATTAATTTGAAATTAGAATTCTTAGCCAAACAAAAATTATTTTGATTTGAAATGGCCAGTACTGCAGAACGGCAATTTCATAGGTAAAGACCTATTATTTATGTTAATGGTTACAATGTTCATAATTGTCATCTATGTCTTTTCCATTCTTACGTAATGCAACTCTACCCATTTGTTTCGTAAAGTTGGTTGGTTTTTGGTTACGAGAAAAAAATCAAACGATTAAAAATTAACTTTACATTAAAACATAATAGAAAAAATATATTGCAGGCAAAATATATTGAATGTATGCGTATATCGTAAGATTCGACAGTACGTGCTGTGAATTGTAAGACTGTAAGTAATGATTCTTATTTTAATATGTTTTAGGATATCAGCGAAGCGTGGAGGTGCACTCACAGCCCTCGGCTTGGTGTACTTCACGAGTTTATTCGAACTGCTGAACGTATGCGCGCTGTTCAGTGCCATCGGCGCCCGAATACGTCGCAAGTACAAGCTGACCGCAGGAGATGTACTCGATATTACCAACAAGTGAGTCGACTTTTTATAAACCTTTTAATAACTCGCATGAGTTGTCGAATCGTTCGTTATATCGCTGCAACTCCGTCCAGCTCAATGCTTCATTTGACAAATCGATTAACTCCATAAAATGAAGCAATGATGGCTAAGTGGTAGCGTGTACGACTTCGCGTCGATTGACGTGCGGTCGAATCCCTGCAATGAGCCTGAGCTTTCGGTGAAGGAAACATCGTGAGGAAACCATAGCATGGTGTTAGGGCATTTTCTAATGCTCGTCTGGCTAGCTATCACCCTCAAGTTGTAAATCTGTCCGCCAAGCACCAATAGGTGTGTACCGGCAGCTGCACTTGAGAGCCAGTCTTCCACTAGGTTTCCAATAAAAAATATGATTTCTATGTTTGTTTGTCCCTTACACGTTTTCAAACTACTCATCCGATTTCGATGACTTTTTGAGCTGATGAGCGCATGTTGGCACCGTTTTGGTTTTTGAATTGGTACAAACATTTTACAACGGGTGACGCGCGTGCCGTTTCATTTTGAAGACAACTAGAGCAAAGTCCCGAGCAAAATCTATCTAATAATAACATTTATTATTTACCATATTTGTCTAAGAATTCAATAAAGGTTTGGTGACGATTGTGCTGTCACTATACCTTCTAAAAATCGATTACATAATCCAGGAAAATATAATAACAAAAAATAAATCTATAGTTTTTGTGTTAACTGTAACGAACAAATATCTATAAAAGTATTAAGTCATTTGCGTAAACATTTAAAACTAAAATAGATATACGTGTAACGCTTTAGGTTCTGTAAAAGGCCGCGTAACACATTATTTGACTACTAGAACCTTCTTAGATATACTATAATAATAGTTTATGTCTATGAATGAGTAAAACAGTTAGATAGATCAACTAAAAACTCTCCAAATGAAAAGTGTCCCTCGCTGAATATTGACCAGGAAGAATGTAACATCTGATACTAATATAATAGAGCTGAAGAGTTTTTTGTTTGTTTGTTTAAACGCGCTAACCTCTGGTACTACCAGTCGGATTCGAAAAATTATTTTTGTATATGATAGTCAGATTCATGAGGAATAGTATAGGATAAATAACTTCATGCTATCATCCTAAGGGGCGGAGCAGTATCTATGAACGTCAACCAAGTACGGGAAGTGGAACAACGATAGAGGCCGTGGAGATTTTGTCGAATAAATTTAACACTTATGAAACCGTGGGACACAACTAGTAGTCTATTTTTGTACCAACGTTGAAATTTGAAGCAATGATGTACCTGTATTTTACTTCATAGCTGTGTTGTCCGGCCAAGTTATATGATTTGTATTGTAAGAAAAAGTAACATACGAAATAAGCAGTGACGATAATGTTGAATCACTTCGGAAAAAAAACTCGTTTGTGGTGTTTAAATAGCTTACGCTGTGTAAACAATACGAGATAATAATATATCAAATTAATGTTAATTGTAGATCTTAAAAAGACCTACAAAAAAGTCCGGGAAAGCATATATCTATCTTCTAAGGATCACCCCCCAATAAACAATTTTGTCTTCGGTTGTTAAGCGGGGGCAGCACGGTTCGCGCGTGCTCTCGAGCGACAGCACTTTGTGTAGTCCACGCGAGCTGAGCCGCGGGTATAGCTAGTATATTGTAAACATATCTTACAATAAAGTTCTTATTTAATTATTGACCATAATCATAAAAATATGTTAACCAATGGTAGATTAAAAAAAAATATTGTGTGTATTTAATTATGTACGCACGTAAGAAGTTATAGTTCTTTGTCGTAAAAGATAATAAAAATAACTACAAAAATTGTATCCCGCGTGCCAACCACATGATGAGGTAAGCCATTAATGATAATAATGCAAATTCATGTAACTGAGATTTTTTAATTGAGTATAAATAGTTTATGATTTTTATTAAAATAATGTTTGTTTACAGGATTAAATTATTTTGAAACAATTAAAGAAGTTAAAATGCATTTTTTGGTTATTATTATTGATGGCAAACTTCATCATGTCACACTTACGTCACATCACATGATAACGGGCCAAAAGAAGTAGTAACTTCAATTTGAAAAAAAAAATATGTATGAAGAATCATGGTGTTGTCAGATAAGAATGAGTATGAGTCTGTTTACAGGTTGGTATCCGCGGTTCAAGCGGCATTCTGCTGCGTCACTGGAGCCGTCGTGTGCCTCTACTCGTGTACGAGGGACTTCATGCGTTCCTCGCATTACATGTCCGAAGCGTACGCGTGGTTCGGCGCCGCCTATTTCTTCTACGACATTTGGTCCATGTACATGGTAAGAGTTCTTTTTCATTCTTTACTAATTGTGCCCTACGGTTTCACTCGTGTTAAATTTAATAAATTTCCACCGCACTGCGGACAACGCACCCATGTAGCCTACCGTTTCTTTCCATACTTGCCTACAGCTTGCCAGTTTGCTTGACGTTCGTGTTTACCTACTGCTTATATAGCTTATTATAACCTTACTCAATAATTAGTGTATATAAGGGATAAAAATATTTTCAAACCTGACTGGTAGTTCTAGAAATTATTACCACGTTTAATTGAGTTTTACAATATTACTGTAGATTGTAATTATCAATTATATTTCAAATTATGAAGTGAATAATTTGTGAAAGTTTCAAATGTGTCATTATGCAAGATCTATTAAGAAATTATTTCATAAAAATATAAATTAATGTACCATGCAAACAATACAATATAAAGCAATCAAAGTTTATCCTTTTTTACACAATTGAATTTTTTACTATTTTTTTTTGCTAAAAGACAGGAAACAGACAGATGGTCCATCTAATGGTAAATTATTACCGTTGCCTATGGACCACTGCTACACCAGCTCCTGTTACTGTTATGTTGCCAATCTTGCAGTGCGTATTTTCCTTTTTGAAGAGCCCCGTGGCATGGTGCTGGGTAAAATGATTTAGAGAACCTTACTATGTGGTGGACGCGGTCTACTTGGACACTAGTGCTCAGCCATTATGCTGTTGTCAAGCATGCAGGTTACTGCTTTCTTCTGTTCGCAGGTACACGTACAAATGAACTTAAACCCTGGAAGTAAGAAGGAGAAGGTGCAGTCCAGGATGTGTAAAAACGGCACGGCGGCCCTGTCGTCAGGGGACGCCGACCCTGGGCTGGTGGAACCCGCTGCGGCGCTGCCGTCACTGGAGCCCGCACCCGTCTCCAAGGTAGAGGAGAAAGCGTCGGAGAAGGCGTCTTTCATCTCTTACTGCCGTAACGAGCCTGTAATTCTGTTTCACCATCTCTTCATTGGCGGCTTCGGATTCCTCGTCATTGTCGTGAGTAAATGTTTTATGGCTTTTCTTTATTATTAATTCTAAGCTGACATGGGCGTAATCTGGTTTTTGGTTGGGGTTTCAGGCAAAAGGAAACTTTTAAAAACTCAGTTAGTTGGAGTGTAACGAATGTTAAGTTTTTTTATACCAACATACCCTACAGTACTATATGGTAAGTACAGTACAGTCCAGTCCAAAAACAATGCCGGTGACAGACTCCACCGACAGTCATGCAGGCTCGCTGAAATACATAGAAAATCGTTAGCATGGTCTCTTTAAGGATATAAAGTAGCAGCAACAGTGATTTTGATCAAACTAGGAGTAGATAGCTTTTTGAAAAATTGTTTTAAACAGTTTATATGTTGAAAATAATACTCCTGAATATCTATTCATTATTAACTTTAATTGTCCTTTAAAAGTTATATACAAAAGATTTTAAAATTTTAAATAAAAAAAATATTGTATAAAAACGCGGCATTGTTAGATAACAGCGCGTGACGTCATCGCTCAATAAATAAAATTATTGTTATAGGTCTAATAGGCAAAGCTGAGTTTACTAGGATTGTAGTTATTAATACTATAAAATTTGAAATACACTATTTTTACACTGTTATAATTTTAGAATCATTTGTCACAAGATAATAATAAGAATAACACTCAACTGTTTATATAAATAGTGTACGATGACGTCACGGTTCCCAATGGAAAATTAAATAAATGAACATTAATTTTTTCCAGACATATTTTTTTAAGTTTTTGTTAATAGACGAATACGATTAAAGAATTAACTTGTAATTTGGAAACATAGTACCTTGAACAAAATCCATTATATTGAGTTGTTGTTTGGTCAGTACTTCCGCGGCGAGTTGGGCGACTGCACGTTCGGGTTCGTGTACCTGATGGAGCTGTCGACTCCGTTCGTGTCGGTGCGCGGGATCCTCTCCCGCATGCAGATGAAGGCCTCCCCGGCCTACGTCGCCAACGGGCTGCTCATGCTGCTCACGTTCTTCCTGTGCCGGGTCATCAGTTTGCCCTACGTCTGTCTCCTCTACAGCAGGGAGATCGACTTGCCCTACTTCCAGGTTAAACACACATACTATTTTTATTTTAAAATTGAAAACATCTAGTATCGTAACTTTGTTTTCCCATTAACATCTTGGAAAAAAATTGATAAGTGCGAAAAACATCGCATTTTTAATCACATTTTTACGCGTAACACATGACAGCATATGTTTCGCTCGGTAAATAAACTTGTGGTTTGTTGCGATGCGGATATGCGACATGCGAATGTCGCTCACCGTATTACGAAATAAATTTGAATCTTAACAATAACAGAAAAACGAAGTCGTTTTAAGGCACGCGTCTCACCGAAGACTGTATACAACTGACAAAAATAGCAAGGAATTTTAATCATATTGCGCGTTCGGTGAGATTCAGTACGCGGAATATAATTAGCAGGAATAAAAATCGCGCGTCGACATTTTCCAGTGCGGCCTTCACATGAAGGGTTAACAGAGTGATTGTTGCATATCGACAGGCGATAAGAACGCTACCCACCGGCTGCAAGATATCGATATGCGTCCTCCTGCTGCCGCAGCTCTACTGGTTCTACCTGATGTCGGCGGGCGCGCTCAAGATGTTGGTGGGCGGCGGCAAGTCTGCAGACAAGTCGGGCAACAAGTTGTCCGGCGGCGACGCGGCCGACGCGGACAAGCGCAGCTGATGCCGCCGTCGGCTCCACAAGCGTCGCAAGCCGAACTAGGTTAGTTGATGTATCCGTTCAAAGCGCGATCACAACTCGAACAGTGCATACTTTGTCAGGGAAACTGCTTTTACATTTTATTTCTACTTTTTAAATATTCACAAGTGCTGTGTGTAGTAAAAAATAAGTAAGCCTATTGACTTACTCATTTATTCTCCATATAAATTAAGCGAACCACATGATAATTCGGAATAATTGTGCAGTTTCATGCAAGTCGTTCTTGTCGACCTATTCACGCCTTTTACGGATATACTACATTTAATATATTAATTGTGACTGGTTAATTGAAAAAACATGCTTTTTTTAGATTAAAATTGTTATACGATTTAGTTACTTCATATAGAGAAAATATGGTCAAAATTAATATTGTTATAATTTGTTTTTGCCTGATATTTATATATTATCATACACAATACGGAAGACAGAAAAATCCCTTGAATTTTAATTTTTATGGTTCTGTTCCCAAAAATGAAACTTTGTTGCTAAGTCAACACTGACAGTCCTATCTTCAAAGGGCTATATATCCTTTGGACCTTAATAGGTAGCTAGTTGAAATTTTCATAGAACACGTTGCTTTATTGTGGCGGATATGTTAATAAATAAAAAAAAGTAAAATATTAAGGGGTTTCCCCGTATACGATATGTGTTTTGAAGTGAAACTTTTTAGGCGGCGATTCGGTAATCGTACGAGAATTAAAAGTAAAATTTCAAAGACGCATCACATTTCGTTACATGCGAGAGAAGGAAGAAATAATGTAGAGGGAAAGAGAAAGACAGCTATACATTGTATATCTAACACACAGGTGTGCGCTGGCCGCGTCTCCCTTGTTAATAAGTTTCACTTGTAACACGTGTACGACGCTGCACGTGCCATTTTTTTGTAGTATTTATTTTTGTTTTGCTTTATCGTAAAACGAGAAATCATTTAAGTGTAAAAATACAAAAAAAAATAATTAACACATTCGCCATTTCAGTTTATCAACGATCAATATTTATTTATACTTAGTATAATTAATTACAACGTAATTGTTTTTTAGTCTCCGACACCGTGAAATAATTGAGTCGATAATTTTATGATCATATTTTCTACAATTTCTAGCTATCAATTATAATGGACTCTTATGGAAAGGTGTTGTTTGTTTTTTTTCACGTTTATTATAGGGTAAAAGTGCGACATGAAGTTAGCCATTAATTATAATAATGTTAATTTTTTTTTATTGTTCGGAAATGATTTAATTTGACTTAAAATGAATTTACATTATCATCATTTATGGCAAACTTCATTATGATGTTTGCGCGCGCGATAACATTTTTAGAGTAATTTTTATTTTGTTACGCCAAAGAAGTTACGTTACGTTCGTTCGTTACATAAGTACTACACACAAGTTTTGTTTTAATAATCTGATTAGATTAACCAGTCATTTTTTGAACTTCATTATTGATGTATCTGAAGTCATTCTGTACTACGACTTTTGTTTGTAAAGTATTTCAATTCATTATTCGTGTATGTGAACAAGTTCTTTGTTACGTCTAGTAATTTCTGTAAATAAATTTAATGAAGAGCTTAAGAACGAGGAGAAGTCGATGTTAGGATGCTAGCTTAGTATGTTACAGTCTTTTTAGAGCCGCTTGAAGTTTATACATTTTTCTCGGTTTGTTTTCCATGTTTTATAGGGTTCTTTGTAAAACGGTTCGCACCACCCTCCTGTCAAATACCGTGTATGTGAACAGAATCAGTTGCAAACGGAACTGAACTACCCAATAACGACAGTTGCTATCAAATTGCGATCAAATTGGCACCAAATTGCGTTGAGTCTCATATAAAGTACAGGTGTATAGTGTTATGAATTGATTAGAATTTTTAAATGTATATATATTTAATCCATTTTCAAGTATTTTAATACTTTTTACAAGTTTCTGTCATCATAAAACATACCAAAATACTCAATTTACCTTTAAAAACAATTAAAATGTTTGCTCTCTAACTTTTGGTGTCAATTTGGCTTAGGTATATTTTTTTCAGCAGATTGCTGTGCATTTTGACGTCCAATCGGTAGCAAGTTTTGATATTCTAAGCTTTGCAGTCAAATTGGCGTTAAATTGTGAGAAATATTTGGCCAGCAAATGCTGCACAGCAAATTGTGGTTATTGGGCTAATTGTAAGGGACTTGGCATATTGTAACTTCTTATAAAATGGCGGCGTATTAACCTAAGAAATTAAATGGATCTAAAAGAGAGAAAATTTAAGAAATCGAAGATACAATGTTATTCCATACATTTTAATTGTATTTTTTTATTATTAAAATTTATTCTATAACATTTTGCAATATGTAATACATGAAAGAAAAGGTTACATTGCATTTTCGATTTTTTAATATTATATTTCTTATAAAGGAACCCTTTTATCTTATAAATGTCATGATATTTATAAAAGGTATTAGTGTAAGTTGTCTATCTATCAAATTAAATACATAATGTGTATGAAATTCAAATGAATATACATTGTCCGCTTTGGATATGACTTGATCGTTGTATATTTAGAAAGTTTTCAGAAGAGTAACATTTCGTGGAAAGATTACAAACATTCTGAAAATTAACATTTCGATACCACTTGAAGGTTCCCTCGAATTAAAACGTAAATCCTTTACGCAGGCATCCTTTAATTAGGCAGCTTTTGAATCTCTGTTTTGTTTTTATAAAAAATAATTCAAAAACAAAACTATTCCGGTTTTTGATTGTATAATTTATGAACTTTTTTTTGGTATGGGTTTGGTATGGGTTTTGGTATCACTTTTCGTCGTCGATTAAGTGACGGCATCTAATAATCTTTTAACATCTTTCATATGCATTTTCATTGGAAAAAAATTGCAAGTATATTGCATTAATTAAATAAAAAAAAGATAGTAGAGTTCATATTTCATTCGCCCTCAGATGATTTCACAAGGTAACTAAAATTATTGATTAGCTTCATTACATGATGGCAAAGACTGCTTTTGACTTGCATTTAACGGCAGCATTGAAATATTTATTATGTATTTGAATATGGATGGTGTGTAAATTGTGTAGAGAGGTATACTTATTATTTATTTTTAACATATATATAAAAAAGTGTATATATCTTTATCGATTGACGTAACATATTAAAGTAATATTCCAAATGTAGAATCTGAAAATTTTAAATATACTATATTATCCTCCTTTGTTTGGTTGCTAGGCTTTAACTATCTGAGGCTAATTAAAAAATATATAAAAAAATATATTTACAACATTTTAAATCTATGTAGTATGAACATTTTATTTAGACTATAATATTCTTAATTATGTTATACATTGAGTTTTTTTTTACTTTGTACTAATATTACTATTTATTTTACTAACACATTATTTATTACAAAGACCCAGTTTTGGGTCTTTTATAGATAACACCATGTCATTTTTATTTTAGGTCCGAATCCATTTTGTTTGCCTGTTTGAAAGATATTTGTGGATTTGTCGTAAATGATTTACCCTTTTCTTATTATATGCTTGAAGTAATTGTGAATAACCCCTTCGTTCAAAAATATAGGTGCTATATATGTATCGACTGATTTTCAAATAAAAACGGACAGCAACATTTTGTTCTATGTATAGACCGCGTATATGAACTATTATCTGACCATCGACGTGACTAATAGCGTATTTTTTTAAATATTGTCTGCACTGTGTGATCCTTGTTTTTAATATGGCCAGTTTCGAGTGCCGGTTGAAATCGTCATACATTTTCTATTGATTGAAATATTTGATGGTCAATCATTCAAATATATTTTTCTTCTTGAAAGGTAAATCACTAGGAAAGGCTTTAGTTACAAAGTTGGTGTTTATGTTATAATCTGAGCTTATCACTACATCTATCAAATCATATCATAACCTCTGTTAATATATATAGTCAGTAAATTAATTTTTCGGTTATATATTCAAAAGGAAAAGCTAAAGAGCGCTTAAATGGTCTCCTCATCTTGAAGCAATGATGGCTCAGTGGTAGTGTGTACGACTTCGCGTCGATTGATGTGAGCTGCAAATGAGCCTGAGCTTTCGGTTAAGGAAAACATCGTGAGGAATCAACCATAGCATGGTGGTAGGGCATTTTCCAATGCCCGCCTGGCTAGCTACCGCCCTCAAGTTAAAAATCTGTCGCCAAGCACCAATAGGTGTGTTCCGGCAGCTCCACTTGAGAGCGAGTCTTCCACTAGGTTTAGCGTTTTATCATCTTAGGCCACAACGTCACGGAATATCAGGTGAACGAAAAAAAACCTCTATTGATAAAAATATAGCGATTGTAGATTGTTTAAAATATTATTTTAGAGATTTTAAACCCAACTTTTGTTGCTGAATTTATTCAGTTTTGCCAACGAAGAGCGAAGGTAGTATACGCGACTTTGATAAAACAAGTGGGAAAGATTATCTGTGATATAAATTGCAGTTAGGAGGTATATGTGTAGGTGTTATTTAGAATAATTGCGTTAACATTTTTTAATACTTTAAACCCTCTTTATTCTGTACATTACTGCCAATATCTTTCAAACAATCTAAATTATTATTTTTATAACTGCCGACCTATCAGCCATATTTACGATATAGTTCCATGAAAAAAGTAATATCTCTTTTAAAAGTATAATAGTAATATCTAGAATAGGGATGACCGACAATTAGTATTTGTGTATCTTAATAATAACAAAGAAGAGAACTGCTTGAGAAAGACATTACTGAATGAACCAATACCGTAACAACTCATTATAATCACGGCCAGGTTTTATAAACCATATCACAGGTGATAGTGACATCGCAGCCAAAAGATCTCCACTGCTAGACAGACATAGGTCTCTCCCAGATCGGTCCTGTACTTCTTGGGTCGAGCGGGTTCCTGTAACCTTCTCTAGGTCGTTGGTCCATTTTGTGACAGAACTGCCCACACTACGTCTTCCGCTACTTGGTCGCAGGCGGTCGCCGCTCAAGACCTCTTCGGGTCTATCGACCATCCGCATTGCAAACAGTGTGCATTTAAGTCTAGCAATTCTTAGAACGACGTTTCGTTTCTATATCCGCGGATACGGATTTCCGACACATCACTAGTAGTTACACAAATATGTAAATATGCATAATTTTACCTCACTATTGAATGCATGACAATTTTTCATAGGTTTTCCTTCAATTAATAAATGACGGGTTTTTTTTCTCATTTTTCATGGAACTATGTGCGGCTACATATACGACTATATAATGTAGGTGTCTTTCCTTTCATAGTTATCTTTGGTTAATTTTGATATTAAACTATAATCGAGCTTATACTAGGATTCCCTTATTATAATGTAAACGTCTTCTGTTTTTTAGAAAATGCAGTGCGATAACGAAGGTTATTTTGAAAAGTAACATTATGTATAACACTAACGTTATATTATAACGTTGACGATATTAACAAACGGTTTCACACCGTTATACTATATATTATTATGCGTTATTATAACGTATTCATAAACTTTGGATGTGTATCTATGTACTTATTTCGATTTCATTATATAAATGTTATTTAATAATTAATTAATGTTTTATGTCAACGTTCGTTTAATAACTGCCACAATAATTTGTTGCACAACGTAATACGCACATGTCAATCATTTTTTTTTAATCTTCATTATAAATCGGTATCTGTCTAATATAATATTTTTTGTTCTGAAACTGTAGAATTTAAAAGTTCCTCGTTTGAGTTTATAATTTTTATTTTGTAATATGATATGGGGCTATAATTATTTTTATATGATTAAAATGTAAACTTTCTTTTTGAAATACCTTTAAATTTTTAATATATTTTTAAACTTCTTGTATTTAAAAAAATCATTAATGTATATTTCAGAAGTGGGTATTTTTAGAATATTTTCATAGTAAATTGCATCCACTAATATTTTCTCATTCGTATTAGGTACAATGTTAACTATCGTTAATTTAACATATAGAAAAATGCCTTTAGGCGGAAGGGATTTAGGTGTTTATTATTAAACAATTCTTGAAATTAATGTTACCAGTGTTAAATATTTGTGAATTATCAATTAAATATTGTATTTAATATTCATTATTTTAAGTTATTGTGTAGTTTATTTATGTGTATAATATACGTGTTGTTTGAGTTCGCGGGGACATACAAAAGCACTTTGAAATGGTGACAGTTTTAGTTTGAAATTTCCTGTCTAGTGAATTCTTTGAAATATTGTGATGGAATTAATCGGTAACAATAGTTACTCTGATATCTATCTCTGATCTGACTCAATAGTTGTTCTGAATGGCTAATAGTTATTACAAAACATATTGGATAAAGTATGTTTAATATTTTATTTTTAAATTAAAACTATGGACTTTATGTAAATTGTCATACTTATCTAGGTCCTACATTGGCACGTAACGAAAATTTTGCTGTTTCTTTTTTTGTATTTTTACCATTCCCTCGACCGAGGAGCTTAAATGACGATGTGGCCCAAGATGGTAACACGCTAATCCTAGTGGGAGGACTGGCTCTTAAGTGCAGCTGCCGGAACACACGTATTGGTGCTTGGCGACAGATTTTCAACTTGAGGGTGGTAGCTAGCCAGGCGGCCATTAGATAAAGCCCTACACCCAGGCTATGGTTTTATCACTATGCTTTCCTTCACCGAAAGCTTAGGCTCTTCGCAGGGATTCGAACTCACGTCCATCGACGCGATGTCTGTAACACGCTAGCACTGAGCCATCATTTCTTCGAAATATAATCGAGTCCTCCACTTCTTCATCACCACAGAACCTTAGGTAGGTTAGAGCGAATTCGTACAAAAATAGTTTATGTTTTTTCTTAATTTCCGCTTTTCGATCAAACGTAGATAGAAACGGTTGTTTATTGCTAAAACTGATTGTATAATAATGTCCCAGCGAGCTTCGCGACGCGTTTTATATTATTTCAAACTAGAATAATCGATGTGATACGTCATTGTTGTTGTTGATTGTAACAAATAATATGTGAGTCCTGTGCGTGGCAGATCGCTCGAGTGCTCTGTACGCACTGCGGCTGTTTTTATAAATGTATAGATCATTATTTATTGTTTTTTATTTTATTTCCCATAACCATTTATCCCTTTCCTTGTTCGATTACTAGAATCGTTATTGTGTTATTAGCGACCATAGTAATCACTGTATTGTTTCAAAACATTGACATAAAAAAATTATATCGCAGAAGAGACAGCTTTTGTAACAATTTTTCATTAGAATTCATACTCTATTACATAATTTATTAACAGTTAAATAAAAAAGTAGAAAAGAAAATGAATTGTTATGTGTTTATTTAAACTCAAATACGCACGTCGTTATATTTTGTGTACTTTGACAAAAATTTGTTGATTATATATAGTAAAAAAAAAGAACAAAAAATAAATATTCATAAATATCAAACTGTTTATAAAACAATTAAATAAATTAACACTTCTTAAAAGTACCACGTCAGTTCTGTATTCAGTCACATATTTTTACCTACAAGCGGTTTGGTAATGGAACATCTGCATGTTTTAGTCTATGATTAATATTTAAATGGCGTGGCATTTAAATAGAAAAATATTTTTTCTGTTGTGGTATTACCATATTAATACGTACAAACATTGCATATACACGTATTATCCAGTATCGCGGATGCACGTCACTACATCTCAAAACATGTATTCATATCTTTCTAACAAAAAATAAATCATATAGTTATTGACTTCATAAATTCATATTCTATCCCCCTTTTGTGTACTGTATAACTAAAGTCATTACTTAGGTATAGTTTAATTCTACTGTTTTAGTAGGTACAATGATATTGGCGTATGATGCATCTATATATAAAATATCATTGTATTGTAAAACCATTCCCAGTCTCGGAAGTCGCCAGTAGAGTCGTATCTATATCTCTTCTATTGCTTCGAAGTCAAACCTCATCTGTCTCTAAACTAATATATTCTGATCCGTCAGTGGTGGAGACTTCTAGACTAACAGTAAAACGAATTGCATAACTATCAGTCGAGAAAATTCACGCCAGAAAAACAGAAGACAAAAGAAATCTTGCCAGAAGTCGATGTTGTATTTTCCCTTCGGGGATCGATAATAGACGGATATTAAATTTAAATATTAGTACCTACCTAGTTTTAATGACCTTAATACTATATCTGAATGAGTAACAAAGCGTTTTTCTACCATGGCTTCATTATATTAAAACAACAGAAATATAAATAGATAAGCAGATTACAGATATAAAAAAAATACAATTGATGTTTTTTATTTACCGATAAATGTTGCGTAGAGTTACGGTTCCGAAGCAGCACCAGTTTCTGATATGGGTTCTAATTATAAAACATAGAATTATACACTGATAATTTATTATTTTGCACAATAATTATCATGTCTGATTGGGGAGTTTGTAATTACCCAACTGGAAATTATCATGTTTTGATCAGTTACAAAAAAACCGCAGTTTAATTCAGTTGCGATGCCTACAATATATAATATTAAAGATAGCAATTGCATGCGACTCCGTCCGCGTGTATTACAATATAAATCAATAAATAATAGCATTAAGAGATATTGTAGCTTCTCATTAGTGAAATAATGCTTACAAATATCTGGGCGACCGAGCATCGCTCGGTGTCCTGCAAAAAACCTATCTTGATAACATGAAAAGTATAAGATTATCTAAATAAAGAATTTCATGCAAATCATTATAGCACTTCCCGAGAAATCATATTATGTATACAAGAATTGTTCACTTGACAATATTACATTTAAAAAAAAAGTATTATTATTCGCCGATAGATGTCGGGAAGAGTCATATTTTTCTGGTTATTGTTTAAGTTGATTATTGAAAATAAGAATTCATTTTCTGAAAATGAATTTTAGCTAGATCGATTTATCGTCCCCGAAACCCCCTGTATACTAAATTTCGTGAAAATCGTTGGAGCCGTTTCCGAGATTCAGATTATATATATACAAGAATTGCTCGTTTAAAGATATAAGATAGGGAATATACATGAATTATTTTTATATTTCTAATTATTTTTTTACGTTGGTACAAAATAAAAGCAATAAAAAATAAAACACTGATAAAAATATTAAAATTTAACATCAAAATAAACATTTTATAACTGCAATGAGATTAGGGTGATTTAACGGCTCCATATTGGCGCGCTTTCAGTGACGTCAGAGTTCTTTTTATCTGAAAATCGTTATGGTTTATAACTAATTACGATATAGATGGAAGTGGAAAACCATTTTGTACTGTAGTGTGTCTATGTGTAAAATACGATAAAAAATTCACCTGATAAGTGTATTTCTATGTGTATGTATTTATGTTTTACGCAATTTAGACTTTACAAATACGGGCAGTAGAAAAGGACTAAAACTAGTGTAATAAAGTTTTATAATTCATAGACATTGTAATCTATATATATATAATATATATATATATATATATATATATATAAAAGCGAAATACCACTCATTACGAGATCTCCGAAACTATAGATCCGATTGACTTGAAATTTAGCATAGTTAAAATAACGAGATAAAAGTAATTACTGAGTAACAAACGCGTGCGGATCCGCGGGCGCCCGCTAGTATAGAATATAACGGAGGAGATTCTTACAGACGTTCATAATTTTAACAGGTTTATTTCCTATTTAATATTAAAGTACTCTGTTGAACCTTATTAATGGAAGAAAGATTGGATCGCGAGCACCAGGTGTAACACCCGCTATATTGACATACTTAGGCGTGTCGAGTTCCGGGATCATCCTTTGTATATCCAGTATTCAAGCGTGTTAGTAGGGTATCTGTGCCCGGCTTGATCGCGACCACCATACACAAGCTGATAAACTCATCACTGTGTCTGTCTTTTGATATGTCACATTTGGGGATCAGCCAGTGTATATCCAGTAGCTAAGAGGCCATGATGAATTACCATAGATTTCACCGATTCTGTTGTTTTTGAATTGTACTGCACATACCATCAGGAACAGTGCCGTCAATTTGGCACCTCTTTGCCGTGCTACCATAAAAAAAGAAAATATTGTCTTATATTACAGTTGTATTTAGCGGAATTATTTGGTAGTCGCTTATCATAGGTTAATCTGGCCGAACATACTCGATCAATGATACACAATCTGCATTTTAAGAATACAATATTTTACTAATTAGATTAATAAATACTGATAAAACTTAAATATAATCACAAAACTATAAAAATACCTAGTAACTTCGCTTTTGTGTCAAACTGAATGGGTACTTGGACGTCTCGATGCGATTAGACCAATAGCGTTGCGTTTTGCGATTTTGAAATTTCCCTTGTATTATTATCAATTTTTTTTTTATGAAATTTGTTTGAACAAAAAGCGAATAAATAAAAAAAGGTTATAGGCGTTACTTAAATTTAAAATACATGCATATTCCCTATTGGATCGGTATTATTCGGTAGTAGATTAGCGCCCACAAACATACAAACTTTAATTCTAATAATCTATACAAATATTATAAAGTCGAAGAGATTGTTTGTTTGTTTAACACCTGGAACAACAAGCCCGATTCCATTCATCGTTGAGCTCGTCGATTTGTTGGCGATGAATCACTGGTGAAGGCAAGAATGGTTTAGATTGAGCATCGACGAAAGGTTGGTGGTGTCTAAGAGTTTTACAGAGTACACTTTGGAGAGTGTGTACAGGCGTTTGCACGATATATTTCCGTCCAACCCGTTCCATCGCAGGACAACTACACGGCATGTGGGTTTCCACATTTATGTTATGGACATTTTTCTAATTCGCACAAAGTGTTTTCCTTCGTCATTCATCATGCGAACGGCTAAGGATTGGAACTTTCCCTCGGAGTCTGTCTTCCCGCCTACCTATAACTTGGAAGTCTTCAAGCGAAGAGTGAGCAGGCCTTTGATAGGCAAGCGCGATCTATCGTCGGCCTCATCTTTATTTACCATCAGGTGAGATCGAGGCCAAGAGTATAACTATAGTCCAGAAAGAAAAACATTTTATAGCGTATTTATAGAGGAGGATAGGCTATACAACTCCACACTCCTATATTTAATTATCTTGCTTTACCAAGGTAATAAGTACAAGTAACATTAGTCAACAATAATGCAAATTTTGTTAGTCACATGGTAACTAACATGATTATATTAAGATAAGATCTGTTGAAATAAAGTTGATATTAAAATATTTTAGATACGAACAGTTTTACTGTAGATAATATGACGTTTTAGTTTTTACAAAAATACAGTTTTATAAAGAAAAAATACAGTTTATTTATAGTATTGCAATATCTATACATATTGTAAAACTCAACGTCTCTCTTTCTGTCGGCCCGTTTACGTTCTTTTCACACTAAAACCACTTATCCGATTTACATAGTTCATAGATATTTCATCTGGCCAAGTTATAGGTTTTTTTTTTTATAGTTATCGATTTTGGCGGAGTGGCCACAATCTCACCTGATGTTAAGTGACGATGTGGCCCAAGATGACACCTAACACGCTAAACCTAGTGGAAGACTGGCTCTCAAGTGCTGCTGCCGGAACACACCTATTGGTGCTTGGCGACAGATTTTCAACTTGAGGGTGGTAGCTAGCCAGGCTCGCATTAGAAAATGCCTGCATACCATGCTATGGTTTCCTCACGATGTTTTCCGTCACTGAAAGCTCAGGCTCATTGCAGGGATTCGAACTCCCGTCAATCGACGCGAAGTCGTACAAGCTACCACTGAGCCATCATTGCTTCAAAGTATATTTTGTTAGATAAAGTAACATAAGAAATAAGCAGTGACGATAATTGTGAATTAATTCGGAAAATGACGCTTTTGAGATGCTTGAATTACCCACGCTGACTGATTCATCTATATACATATAATAAAATCTAAGTCTGTCTGTAATATTACCAGCGGGCATAGCTAGTAAGAAATATAATTATCAAATGAATGTACTACATAATTGTAGATATTAAAAGTCAGTTATAGCATATGTCTATCTTCTAAAGGTCACCCACAGTAAGCATTTTTGGGGAAGCACAATTCGCGCGTGCGCTCGACCGACAGCATTCTACTACAGTCTGTATGGACTACAGTCCACGCGGGCGGAGCCGTGGGCATAGCTTAATTTCAGTCCACAAAGAATCCAAACAGTTAATAATAGTACAAAAAATATAATAAAAAATGAATGTTAACTAATAATAATACTATAACTTACACTATCCACGTAGTATGTAAGTACTTGTAGATATATGAAGTCCGATCCAGTGACGTAGCATTGGACAATGCACCTACACAACGTGCTCAGAATTCTGTTGGAGTTACAACGCATTCTGCGGAGGATCGACTCACACCGCTTTCGGATGGTAGCATGGAAACCGTCAATTATTGCCTCAGCAAACATCCCTGAGGCACTACAAAAACGTGGCAGCCCCACAAGCACTCGGAACGCGTTGTTATACTGCACACGCAGGGCTTTGTATGATCTCTGCGTATACCTAACCCACAGACTGTACGTGTAGAAAGAATGGTAGTAAGCTCTGAAGTGCGTCATCTTTACTTGCCATATAAATCTGCTGATCAGCCTATTACATCAGACATCCAACGCCCTGCGTTCTCTTTTAAGATCCAGGTCATCAGTAACCCAGGTACTTAAACTGCATGACTCTGTTTAGTACTACTACTGATATTTACTTTTGGCACATTGGGGTAACACTTTCCATGTGTTTTAAACTCAAATAACTCACTCTTTTTCGCGTTATACCTGAGACCCTCAGCACCGCATAACTTTCGAATATCTGTAGAAGGCGTCTAAGAGTCTGATCGAGGGACTCGGCGACCAAATACAGATAACAAATACAGTCAAACCTGGATAAGCGAGAGTTCAAGGGAGCGCAATCTCATTCTCGCTTATAGAGGTTTCTCACTAACCCGAGTTTCTCGCTAATGCAGGTATATGGGTAGCGTTTCTCTCTTATAGAGTTACGCAGCAATAACAAGTCACAGCAACTTTATAAGGGTAGGTATCAAGATGCTTACGAAAACAAAACAAAAATTCATGCACTATGTTATTTTATTTTATTTAGAACTTATTTACACCTAAAAAAAATCCGTCAATTTCGTTTGGGTTTCTGTTTTTGTATTTTGAATGTTTTTCTCTAACTCATAAATTTTGTCGAATATTTCTTGATCAACAACTGCCGCGTATTCAAAGTACTGATGGACCGTCTCCAACGCATTTAAAGCTAGCTTCATTGGAATGATCTTTATTTCTGTTTCCAGAATCTGTGCCTCGTCTTCACTAAGTCATAAAATAGCAGATGTTAAATTTGTAATTTGTTTTCTCATTTGTTCCTCCTAAATAATATACATAAAAAAGGTGTGTGTGCGATTCACACACGATAGAAGTGAAACTTCATTTTAAAAGATATTTTATTTAAACTTTGTGCAATATACATACGCACCGACATTTGCTCTCTCACAAAGAGGAGAGACCGATAATATATTGCTGTCTCGCTCTGGCTCACACAAAGAGGAGAGACCGATAATATATTACTCTCTCGCTCTGGCTCACACAAAGAGGAGAGACCAATGTGCGTAAAAACGTTTAACGTTTAACGCGTTGGAAGTCGCATAAGAAGTTTCACTTCAATAAAGCTCGACTTTCGCTTATAGAGGTATAGATGAGTAGCAGTCTCACTTACGGAGGTCTATGAGGGAAAAACGACTCTCTCTTACAAAGGTTTCTGTTTCTCGCTAATAGAGGTTTTGGGAGCTTAAAATGACGGGTCCTGGCTATTACTCTCACTTATAGACTTTTCTCACTTATCCAGTTCTCACTTACCCAGGTTTGACTGTATTATTAAAACATATTCCATCAATGTGACATCCGATATTAGTGTAGCTGAGTTCAAGGATTAGCTCATTAATATACAAACTAAAGATGCAGTTATTCCCCCTTGCCTCAACCGGCATTTCAATCTATAATCCTCAGACAATACCAGCTTCAACTTTCAACTTTAGATCGTGTTTTTTTTATCGTTATATGTTTGGTGTAGTGGCCACAATCTCACCTGATGTTACTTGACGATGTGGCCCAACATGATAACACACGGAACACACCTATATATGCTTGGTGTCATATTTTCAACTTGAGGATGGTAGCTAGCCAGGCGGGCATTAGAAGAAGTCCTATCACAATGCTATAGTTTCCTAACGATGTTTTCCTTCATCGAAAGCTCAGGCTCAATTCAGGGATTCGAACTCACGTCAATCGACGCGATGTCCGTACACGCTACCACTCAGCCATCATTGCTTTAAACCTCCTTTATTCATAAAAAAGTACTGCCAAATCTGATAGTTGACGCCGAGTTGATATCTGATCGTTGAGAAAACCTTGTTGAAGACACGTTGATGCTGAACCGAAAGGCCTTTATGGTAAGTGATCTCCAAGAAAACTTGAAGTTGCTTTTATGAATGATTCCTAAATGATTCTTCAATGTCAATTAGTTTCTTTATAGCGTCGTCTGGCGCTTTAATTTTGGTGTTACTGAACTTTTAGGAAACTTTTCTTTCAAATATAAAAGTCTTGTTGTATCTACCATTCCGATTAATTGCTTTACGAAATTCTTCATGTGACCAAGTTTTATGTGTTGAGGTAGTAAAAATATGTTATAGGGGGGCTACTCTTAAAACTGATTCGAATTTAATTTTGTTTCTGATTCGATTTCACTTTTGATTCGAACTCGATGCTACAAGTGTACTCTTGAACCAGACCGAATCGAAAAACAAAGATTGAGTTATAATCGAATCATATCGGCTTTAATTTTTGGATTCTTTTAATTCTATCTGACATTTTTACATAAAAATGCTAAATTGAAAATCGATTGAGGTTAGTTCCGATTCGAGCCACAGCACGATCGTGCGCTAGTGTTGATTCCGTGAGTGCCAAATCTCGCCAAATCGAATTTTATTTGATTCGATTCAGAACTCAAATGCGTCAAGGATAAGGCGGCAGGTCTTTTTTCACAGTAGCTTGGCAAAGTGTCGTCACTGTGTCTGATAGTAAGAAGAGCGTAATCCAAAAACAGAGGCATACAGGCACCTATTTTAAAAATTAGTAAACATCCTCGTTTCTACAAAATGTTGACCACTGTAATTTAATAACATTTTATCAAAGATCAGAAATACAGTAGGAAAATTTAGTATTAGTCTGATTAATATCTACTCGAGATATCGTATATCAAGACTGTAATATCTATTGACGTCATAACTACTAGGTAAAGTTTTATCTATTAGGGAAACTTACTTTCGGGGAAAGATAATTATAGCCTATCCATTTTACAAGTCATATCTGTAGAGTTAGGTAAAACTATTTTTTTTTACATTTTATGCTTTCAATAATATTCCTACAATTTACAGGTTTCTATGTACACTTTAATAGAAGAACCATGAAATAGTCATTAGCCACATACATAAGTACTGTCATTGAGTATAAATCACTTATTTATACTGGTTTGAAAGTGTTTCTTGAGCCATTGTTGAAAGAAAAAAACACGTTACAAAACGCCTAAAATTATTCGAGTCGAAGGTATTACGTAGCTACATAATACCTGTGACGTACTAAATATTTCTGGAATTAATAAGAAAAAAATACTATAACCGGTCTCTCTTAGCTTCAATGCACATTTTCATACGAATAAACCAATTATAAAAAGAGCTTAGAACATGCATCAACCTCCTTTGGTGTTGAAAATCGTTGAGCGCATTAACAATTCTTAATTTTTCAAAACAAGAAGAAGTAGCATGGTGCAAGATCGGGACTGTATGCAGGATGACCAATAATATCTACGTTTTTCCCATTCAAAAATTCGTTTGTCTGTCTGGCCCGTGTGATAACTGGCACTATCATGGTGCAATATGATACGGAGATATTGTTTATTTTTACAGATTTCGTCAATAACTTCCGGAAAACAAATGGTCGTGTACCAATCTTCATTCACTGTATGACGATCCTCCAAAAGGACTATCTATGCATATACGCAATAGCTACGTGTACAGTTTTATTTGAAAAACTAGCAATCATCCGCTTAGCGGAAGACCTCACACTCGCCACTTTGCTTGGTTTCGGCTTACCTGGTAAGACCCAAACTGTACATTGCTGCTTTGTTTTGGGATCATAGCTCTAAATCCATGTTTTGTCATCCGTCACTATGTACCACACCAAATTTGACGTCCCTTCGTTGAATCTGGATAGCACGTCATTGCACCAAATGACGCGGTCCATTTTTTGAGCCTCAATTAAATTGTGAGTAATCCATCGGGAACACAGTTTTTTCACCCCCCAATTATTTGTTTTTAGATTGATTATATTTGACTCATACCTATGCTTAAGGATGCCCGAATCTTATGGTAGATCACATGCCCGTCTGTTTCGATCATACGGTGTACAACATCGATGTTTTCGTTGTTCAGAGCGGTAGATGGACGACCATCGCGAAATTCTTCATAGAGATTAAAACGACCGTGTTGGAATTCTGCAAACCAGCTATAAACAGTCGCGACATAGTCAAAAGCAGTTTGAAAGCGAGCGACACTGCTGAGTCGTTAAACAACACTAAAAATCGTAGTAAATCATGTAAGGAAAATTTTCACGAGTTAAATCCATGGTAATTTAGACACGCAATATATAAAATTACGCCAAAATGTAAAAACACAAATAGCTGAAAGAAACCATATGAGACAATAATATATGAAATTAATGTTCTACATAATTGTAGATATGAAAAAGACTTATAAAAAGTTAGTGATAGCATATATCTATCTTTTAAGGATCATTTTTGTCTTCCGTCTTTTGAGCGGGGGCAGCACGATTCGCGCTATCACTCGACCGATGGCATTCTGTAGTCCACGCGAGCGGAGCCGCGGGCACATCTAGTCTAAACATATAATAAAATTGAAGTGTCCGTTATTAATGTCAAAATAACGGCATTTTATTAAATGCATTTGGAAGTATATATACGGTACTCGTTACAAAAAAACTTTTTTTTTAATTTTGTCTGTTGTTTGTTTCGGGTAATCTCCGAAACTGTTAGACCGATTTTGACCGGACTTTCACTAGCAGATAGCTGATATTATAAGGCGTAACTTAGGGTACTTTTATATTAGACTCTGTAATTCACACGAGCAGAGCCGCGGGCACTGCTATTTCATCATAAAATTAGGATATTCTTTAAAATATTAATATTACAAACACGGACTCTAATGACACCCATTTTTTATGCGTTTTTTCCACGAGCTATCAGGCCGGATTAGCCGTGAAGCAGAAGTAGCAAATGTTACGAGCCCCGCGCCTACAGCGATATAGTAGGTAATTTTTTTGTTCTCTTAGCAAATGCTATTGCTCCTCGTTTATCAAGTTCCTAACAAGATTTCTCTATATTTGTTCATTTGTTTTATTATTTTAAATAATAAAAAACAGTAGTATAGCTAGCATAGGTGTCATCCGGGGCGGCAGTCACACTTTTGGGACCACAGAGTACATTACCTATATATGCTTTTGGGACGGCTAAAGCAGAAAAGGAAAGTTCTTTTCATTTTTTGAGTGTAAGTGTGTGTTTGAGTGTGTTGAGTTTCATAAGCTTACATCCTGCCTAATGGTAAGTGATTACCCTAGCTTGTAGACGTTTGTAACCACTCTTCCTTGGAGTTCTGGGAACCCTAGTCACCGTAGAAACACAACACAAAGTGATTTCTGTGTGTCAATATTTTATAACAAACTATATTTTTTTTTAGTTGAAGTTACTTTCCAGAAAATCATCGGATTCATTGTCAACATACATATGTATGTACATAATGATCGTTAAAGATAAAATACAAAATGTATTTCGATGTCCATCTCAATGTAAATTAAATTTATCAGATATAAAATTAATTTATCTATTTAATTACACAGATTTTCTTTATAACAGCTACCGACGTCGATAACTACTTTATAATATAGATGGGTTCGTTTTTTAACAACTCAGTGCCTGTGAAAATGTTACTGAAAACGGGCCTGTTTTTCCTTGTCCTTATATTCAGTCAGGTAAGGTATTTATAAAAAATAATTATGGAAAGAAAGTTTCAAATTGCACGCGGCCTACTTGATATTAGTGCTCCTAACTAATTACTAGTTAATTTTATAATTAGCCTGAAAGACGACGCACCAGGAAAGATATTATATCCATTATTCGTGTGCTATCAATGTTATATTGAAGGGAAATGCGTGAACTGAACTATAAAAAATATTGATAATTCTGTACTTGCATTTGCGGTGTGGTAGGGATCTGTACCCGATTCACGATCGGCTCGCAACCACCATGTAAGTATATGGTGATACATCCTTCACAGTGAATCTCCGTTTCGGGATTAATCAGTGTATACTCGCCTACCGATAGTCTTGTAGGCCGGCATGACAACCAGCGATGGATTAAAGATCTCTCGGGGGTCGCCGTTTTTTTTTATTATACTGGGCTTATTATTATTATTCTACAATGGGCTAAGCAGGCTTATGCAGTCCTGTATCACTGCGACCAATTAGATCTATTGTGATCGCCCGACTTTACTAAAGCTCCCCATTTAATCCTATAGCCTTAATGTACTGCAGGACTTTTTTAGTAGAGAGCAGCTGAACTTCTTCCGGCGGTAGCACGTACCCGCCCAGAATCTGGTTGCGTTTAGCTTTTAGTGGGTCACAATCACACAGGAGATGCTTTGGAGTTTCATCCGCACTTTCGCAGAATCTGCAATTTCTTGTGTCACGGACACCAATGTTGAACATATGTTTGTTCAAACCACAGTGTCCAGTGAGTGCCCTCACTAAAACCCTTAGTTGATTCCTGCTAAGCATCAGAGCTTCTCCAGCTCTACGCTGGTTAAAAACCCTGATGAGATCTTTGGAATGCTGTTGACCTGGCAGATTATACCAGAACTTTTTTGCCTCTTGGCTGTAATGGTTCCTCAAGGTTAATCGAGCTAGGCTTTTTGGGATACCACAGAACGGTTCAGTCCCGATCTGTTCCTCCAAAGCTCCAGCTCTTGCAAGCTCATCCGCAGATTCATTACCTGGGATTTCTGCATGCCCCGGGACCCATCGCGAGATTAGTCTGTTATTTTCACCCAGACTGTTCAGCATTGCCACGCAATTGGCCACCAGCTTCGATTCAGTCGAATCTGAATCCAATGCCAATAGAGCGGCCTGGCTATCCGATTGAATATAAATCGTTTGGTTAATATAGGCCTTTTGCAGATTGATATCGGCACACTCAAGTATCCCGTACACTTCTGCTTGGAAGATGGAGGCGAAACAACCAAGATTAATATGTTTCTTGAAATTAGGTCGCTCTCCATATATTCCACAGCCTACTTTATGTCCAGATTTGGACCCTTCGGTGTACCATAGAAGACTACCTGCTTTCCACGTTATCTCACCGTTAATCCAGGAGTCCCGTGGAGGGATCTCTACAGTATATAGTTTTTTAAAATTGGTTTCAGTTGTCATCATATCTGATGTCATTCCCAAAACCGGTGTTTCTATCACTGAGTCCAGTAAGGATCTCAAGGACAGGGATGTCCATTGCATCCTCCCCCGGACATACATTCTGTGCATTGTTAACATCGCCACCTTCTTTACGTGTAAATGGAGGGGCGTGATATTTAACATAGCTTCCAGAGCTGCTCCAGGGGAGGTTGACATGGCTCCCGTCGCTAGGATAGACGCCATTCTTTGTACTGTAGTTAAATGGGCTCAGCCGGTCGACTGGTTTGCTTTCCTACACCAGAGCACACAGGCGTACGTTATTATAGGCCTAACCACGGCGGTGTAGAGCCACATGAGCTTAGGGTTTAAGCCCCAGCGCTTACCTGCCAGTCGTCCACAGATGCCCATTGCTGTCTTTGCTTTTTGAATTGTAGCATCAATCTGTTTGTTCCAAGTCAGTTTTTGGTCAATTATAACTCCCAAATACTTGATCTCCGATGAAAAGGAAATTGTCCTGGCATTTAGTGAGGGTTGTACTAATTTGTCGAGACGCTTTTTCCTTGTAAATGGTACAATAACGGTTTTATCTGCATTAACCCTCAGCTCATTATTCTTGCACCAATTGTGGATGGCACTTAATGGCACATAAAATATACTGGGCTTACCATCAGGCAAAGTGATGTCGCTTTGTCGTGCTAAACTTACAAATTAAACGTACGTAATAAATGAACGTCAGAGTATTATTAAGGATCGTGATTTTTATGATTTTGGATGTGACCAAAACTTAATTTAAGATTTAGATACATCATAATATGTAGGTAAATTTAATAATGTTAAAAAATATTTTTTTTAGGTATCAGCTGAGAAGGCGAAAGCAGTTTTTATTGAGGATGCTTTGAGGAAAGGCAAGTTTGCTTCGTAATTACCACCAGTTTTTAATCCAGAAGTTATTTCATATTTGGATTTAGCCATGCTAGTTTCGTGCCCACCATGAATATATTGAGAAACGACGTATAACCATTTTTTTTCATAACTAAAACCTTGCCTATTATTCCAAAATCATTTGAAACGTGATATTGACATAAATTGGCATCTTATTTGTGCTCATAATAATCCATGCTAAGCAGGGTCAGCACAAAATGTTTTTTTTTTCTTTCCTTTATCAACTGCAGTCTTCGCAGAATCGCCTTTTATACATACCTACATATTTACATTTTCCCGTAATCCGTTTATACTTTTTTCGTTCTTCCTCTACTCCTGTATTCGTCCACCTTCAACGTAACACTCTTTTAAATATATGACTTTCATTTCTTCTCATGATATGCCCGTACCACGAAATCACTTCTTAATTTCTCTGCCACTGGTACTACTTTTGGGATTCCTCTGGTATTCTTATAAATATTCATAATATTAGGCAATAAGCATCTTCTATGTTAAAAAAGGCTTAGCAATACAACTGTAAATAAAATGATTGCATTTCCGCAATGAATGAAACTATTATTAATGAAATAGGTATATCCTTGTAATATTTTTTAATAACTAATAGCCCGTGATTTTATAGGAGAGTTAGCTGACAATGTTGAGTCACGTATCGTGTCCGGATGGGAGGCGTACCCCGGCCAGCATCCCCACCAGGCGTCGCTGCGTATGATCAACGCTATTGGAGAAGTGAGTGCCTGCGGGGGTTCTGTGGTGCATCGCGAATGGGTTGTAACAGCCGCTCATTGTACTGCCGCGTGAGTTTTACTTTATTAACATATTTTTTTATTGTAAAACGGCACTGTGTCTGTTGGTAAACATTGCCGAGAGGCTCGCAGGACGGAATGACAGCCGATCTCTCGGTTTTCACCGTTGTCTTTGGATTGTAGGTGTTGTGTTGGCAGCTGAATATACACTGGTTGGTCTCAAAACGCGACAAACCACCACTACGATATTTCTCTAACGTTCCGGTTTTGTCACGATGTTTCCCAAGCTGGTTTTGGAGGACGGCAACAAGGATTTCAGCCCAGATCCTCCACATTTTTTTTTAATAACAAGTAAATAACATACGTGCTGACAAATAAAAAACGTTCATATCTCAAGGCATCTTCATAATTAATATTTAAAATTATTCGGGACCTCCTCTTCAATGGTAACCAAGGAATCCCAATCTTTAAATTCGGCCTTGATGTTACTATAAGTCATGGATTTGTACAAGTTATCTTTGTTACTAATAGGAGGTACTTTAACAGTTGGTTTTATCAACAATTATGTAGTTTATCGATTTTGGATAAACCTTTAGCAAAAAAATTACGGCGCGATCAATGGACTCCAAATTTTAATCACAATAACGGCATGACTCAAAGAGAAGGATTACTTTTAATCATTTTAAATCACATACTCCTAAGCCTTTGATTGATTTATTTGTTAATTATGAGGTTATCTTATCAATGTGCAATCGTGTTTTGATTTAAAACAATAATATTCATTAGCCGTTTTCATATGAAAATAAATAGATTATATTTGATAACATTAAATTAGTTAATAGATTATTGATTGACAGGTTTTGTGACGAATTGATAAACGCTTATGAGTCCAGAGGCAGGGCCTTCGATTACCGCAAGCGACAGAATTTCGTGTAACGAACAAGCCTAAGAGTCAAGTTTTAAGAGAGGTAGGGCACAGAGAAATTTCTTTGGAGATTTCTCTCTACTTGGGGCAGCCCGACTGGTGGAATACCTCCACCCTACAGAAGATCGCAGCCAATTGACCTAGTGTTGTGTTTCTGCGGCGAGTAGGGTTTCCAGAGCTCCTTGGGGTAGGGGGGTTCAAGGCCGGCAACGCGCTTGTGATACCTATGGTATTGTAAGTGTTTATAGGCTACGGTAGCTGCTTACCATCAGGCAGGCCGTATGCCTGTTTGCCACCTTTGTAGTATATAAAAAAGTCTATTTTGTAAGTAGGTATATCTAATAGTACTTATTCGGTTACCACATTATGAACCACGCTTAGTTTGCAATCAGGCGACATTGTGAGATTACTCATCAAAATATATAGGTAAAACTAGATGTGCCCCGTGGTTTTGTCCGTGTCAGAATTAGTCGAGCAGCTCTCTACCGCGTCTCCGTTAGCGCACTCGTGTAGCCTATCGCTGTACTAACTTCTCATACATGCCTACAACTTGCTAGATTGCTTGACGTTCATTGTTACTGCGCAGCCCCTTAGAGTAATAGTGTGAAGTTATATAGCCTATAACCTTCCACTATAACTCAAATACATAAAGAATTTTTCAAATCTAACTGGAAGTTTTCCAGAGATTATTGCATTTAAACAAACAAATTTTATAAAGTAGTATCTGGTAGTATTAGTAGACCAAATAAAGCGTAATATATAGATATTATATTTATATATAAATAAAATGATTGAGGTTTGTCGTTGTTAGCGAATCACGCAAAAACTAGTTTTTTTTGGTTTATTCCATAAACTCTTGGTCGATATCTTCATAAACAATAATTCTGTAGTCCACACAGCGCAGTCGCGGGCACAGCTACTTACATAATAATATCATAATAAAAAAAATGATTTTATTCCTAGACGTATAACGGTGGTGGTCCGTGCCGGTGTCACCAACCTGACTGACCCTCAATACATTTTCGAAACCAATGAGTGGTACAACTATCCCACATACGACGACAACCGTCCTCTCGTGGTGCAGCCCAACGACATCGCCCTGCTAAAGCTACAGCGTCCAGTCGTCTACACAAGTAAGCGGAATTAGCGAAACGGTTAAAATAATACTTTATACGTCACGAAAATTGATCCTATGTATTTTGGAGTTCACTCCTTAAGAATCAATTTTCATATATAATCCGCGGTACGTAAATTAGATGGAGAGCAAAACCGAGTTATACCAAAAAGTGAAGTTGTTATGATGCCCCTTCGCGCTACATATACGCGTAATTTATACTGAACGCGTGTATCTGCATATGCTCAATTTACTTATATACTGAAGTAACAATATACGTAATATATTAATAATTTAATATTAATAATTTAATTTTGTTTTGGTATATATTCTAAGACAATCGTTCTTTAAGAGTAAACTGCAGTCGCGTGTCGAAGCTGACACGCGTCTTTTTATAAATGTTTTTAGTAGAGTTCAGCATTTAAGCATAATCTCGCCTGATGTTTAGTGATGATGTGGTCGAAAGTGATGAGCCTAGAAAAGGAATTAATAACAAATTGCAACAACTGGTATCTATAATTGCATGATGACACTGACGACAACATGGCAAATGAATACGTTATCGGGTTCTAGGTATGTCTAAAGATATGAATTAAAAAAAGTAACTGCTACACGAAACTGTGAAATTCACGCCGAGCACAAAACGGAAAAGTGGGCATTGCAGTGGAGTTAGTGTTGTTTATATTGTTGTTTTATGATAAATGATCATTTATGAAAGATTTAAGGTAGTTAACTTCCCCAGTGAACATGTTGCTTTAGTTTGACATTACATTCATCTAATTACTAATATATCTCGATTTATAACGAGTATTAAGGAACCGCTCCCGAAAACGAAGACAAACGATAGTACTAATAATACTCCTCATTATGAGTTCGAAAAAAAAATCGATCCCGATGAAAAAAAAACATTATTTACAAATCTTGATTAGCATTATTCACGCTTCATCATGTTAGTACAGCAAATAAAATTACTTTATTAACTAAAAAATCAGGAATGAAAAAACGCCGCACCCGCGCGTCCATTGACCCGAGCATCATCTGTATTGGTTTTTGTTTCACTGCAGGATCGATTTTTTCTCTGACTCATCAACAGAGGTATCATTAGTACTACCGTCTGTCTTCGTTTTAGTGAGATATTTCCTAATACTGTATAAATTTTACACATCATTATGATATGTGGGTAATGTCAAATGTAGGTCGTGTGTTTACTGGTACATTGGTCATGTGAGAAGATATCACCTGAAAATCATAAATCATATATATTTATTAATTACAATATTAATAAAGATTATTTTTATAGGATTGCTAAAAGCAATCCGATTACAGTCGTCTGCTGATGCTCACAGGAACTACGATGGAGAGGTCGTGTATACCAGCGGACACGGAAGACTTTGGACATCGGGTACGGAACTCCAGTTAACTCTGTCTACTTTTTTTATTATAATAAATAACTACATGTCACAGCTTAACTATATTTTTGTATACGTCCATTCACGATGACCATGCTATGATAAAAATAGGACATAGGTCCTATGTAGGTCCGTTATGAAATTCACGTGCTTAATTAAGCAATTATTTGTTTTGTCTGCACCCGAGTAAGTCCGGTAATAAATTTTCAAGGATCCTGTATGTCCCTAAGGAATATTCTAATACTTTGAAACCTATAGACTAGTTTATATATATTCACTGAAAAAAATGAATAGCTGAACTAGTTTGACTAATCAGAAAATAGCTTAAATTTACTTCTTAGTAACCAAACTTTTGTTAAAATAGCTAAACTGGTTTTGCTGCACTTCCCAAACTAGTTCAGCTATTCGTACTTTTGTTGCTATTAAATAAAAAAATGGCTATTATTTAATGAAATGGGTTTGCTAAACTCGTTTATCTACTTTATACAAAACAAAGTTTAGTAAAAAAATACTATTTGATTACTGATAGGCAAACACTTTAGTAATTATTATACAAAATGTTTAGTTATATCTAAGCAAGTATTAAGTAAATAATAGACTAACAAATCCATTAAATGTTTATTAATTTATTTTCCTATTGTAGCAAAAATTTATTATCAATTAGAAGACAAACTTTTACAGTTATATGTAACTAAGTTATTAAAAACATTCCTAGCTAAAATTTGGTTATCTATTTCAAATTGTTTAATAAATAGTAGATAAATTAACAAATTTTTTGAACTAAATGAACTTGTTTCGACACGAATCTCCTATACACTCGCGGTACGCGTTTCTGCGCTTATTAGTGTTGCCACCTTAGCGATTTATTCTCTAGATTCGGTGATTTTTGTCGCCCTTTTGCGAAATTTTTCTATAGTTAAGTGAATTATTTTGCTTTTGTGTTTTTCAGCGCTATTTGATCGCAACCATAATAATTATGAAGTTTCTTTAAAATACAATAAGTTAATATTTTGTTATTTATTTTTACGTATTTTTGAGACCCTGTAACTTTAGGCGACACTCTTCTCCACCACTGCATTCCACAGATTTATTTACTAATTAACTTCACGCAATGTCTCTCACGGGAAGAAAGGTAGAAAGAATAGAGCACCACTGCAATCTACTTTTGCATACCTCTTTAAAAGTTTACATATGTTTTTATCGCCCGTTTTTTCTTTTTCGGTGCGCTTCCTTCAAGAGTTTTTTGAAGACCCTAATAAAGTTGTGCCAACCATATGATAATATTTTAAAAATATATGTTTCACCACTAGAAAAAACAGGTTTCGAAAAATTATAGAAAGTTTTAGTATTAGACATGATTTTTACAAGATTTGTCTGAAACTGTCTTTATTATAAAAACAAGATAATATTTTTTTTATTTATGCGCGGTATTTCTAGTTCTGAACACGATAATTTCAAGCTACAAACACGGTAGTTTTTAATTTTCATATGGAAACACTGGTACATAGTGTTAAAATTATATTATTCTTCTCCTTCTTTCCGTCGACGACAGTTGCTGAATTACTTTGTTGTTATGAAGAGTATTATTTATGCGTTTTTCAAGTGCCTCTGTTTTAATATTCATGGTGTATGTTAAATTACTTTCAAAAACGAAACACCGACGACTTTCTTACATGGAGAAAGATGCCAGTCGATCCGATGGCCGATGAGTTACGATCATGGGGTCTTGAAATCTACATCGATAATTCTGCAGGTACGCAATATTATTTATTATTTAGTTTTCAAGAAAATAGGAATCAACTGGCAGGTTGAATTAAGTTTTGGCGGGATTTTAGTCATTTATGTAACTATTGGTTTTAGTATTTTTTCGTAATCATGCGTAGTTTGACTCTATTTTGTGTAATGTTAGTGGCATCTTGCTTAATATAGCTTGGTTATCGTGTACAAGTGAATGGGATGTCAAAGAATAACACGGAATATGAATTCTGAGATGTCACAAAAACTCCCTGAACTGATAAGTTTTAACAAGGCGGCCACCATCTTGTCAACTTTTTATATGTGATAGGCTAGAGGCTGACCACTATCTCATCTATTAGTAATGTGATACAGTTTCTTAATTATATAATACATTGTATAAATATAGTATTTAATATACTTTTGCAATATGTAATTAATTTTTTGCAGTTTTTGAAGAAGGACTTCAGGGTTTTGTATCCTGAAAATGATGACAAACTAAGTAATAATTGGTATATAACAAGACCCAAAATGATTGCAATGAAAAGAACTGACAGAATTTTAAAAGAAATTATAGAAGACATAGCTGGTAAGTTCCTATTTGGGCTAATATGCTAATATATTTTACTATACATTTGTATTACAATCAATTATTAGAGTAATCTTTTTGTTGCAGAGGGTAACGAAGAGGCTGCAGACTTAGCTACATTTATGGCGATACCAATTTTAATTGTAAATTTTTGTTATTACATCAATAAAAACAAAATATAAATTGGTATAATCTTTTATTTATTGTACTGAAACAAAGTTTATTTTTAAATATAACGTTTTGGTTATTAGTACCTTTACTGTATATTTATTATTTACTGACATTGTTTTGCTACCTGTCGCTAGGTGGTTAGCTGATTCTTTATTTGTTTTATTTAGATTAACTAATTAAAACGATTGCAATTGGCTAATATTGTTATATTAAAAAAACAACAACAAATCAAATGTTGACTAGAGAACTTCCCATAAGGATTTCTACGCAGGCCAGATCTCTACTTTAGAAGTTTCATGTAAGTTATTTTAATGTAATTTAAATTAATGGCAATCGTGATAATTAGTTTAATAAAACAAATAAAAATTAATCTAACCAACTAGCGACAGGTAGCAAAGCAATATTAGTAAGTAATAAATAAACAGTTAAGTTATTAATAACTAAAACATTATATTTAAAAGTAAATAAACTTTGTTTGCAGTAGCCAAATTAATTAAATCTGGTAACAGAACATTTTATTTAAAAGTAGATAAACTTTGGTTGCAGTAGCCAAATTAATTAAATCTGGTAACAAAACATTTTATTTAAAAGTAGATAAACTTTGGTTGAAGTAGCCAAATTTATTAAATCTAGTAACAAAACATTTTATTTAAAAGTAGATAAACTTTGGTTGCAGTAGCCAAATTTATTCAATCTGGTAACAAAACATTTTATTTTAAAGTAACTATATAATTAAGTTAGCATTAGCTTAATAAATCTGATCGGGTAACATAAAAATTTTGTTATTAATAGATAAACAATTAATTAGTATGAACCAAAAAGTTAAGCTAATTTAAGCAATTTAAAAGCTGTGTTAAATAAACTAAATTTTGAAAACAGCTAAATATTGTTGTTATTTTTAAACAAAGCAGTTTGATTAGTAATTGCAAAGCTGTTAAGCTATTGGTACATAAACAGTTTTGTTAATACCACAAAACTAGTTAATTACCAGCCAACAAAATAAATTTATCAAAAAGTAACTAAAATTATTTTACAAAACTGAGTTTGGTTACTAGTAGGCCTCAGTTTAGTAGTCCCCCGAATTTTGTAACTAATAGATAAAATTTGAGCTACAATTATCAAAACTTTTTTTTCAGTGTTGTTAGCAACTGAAGCAGTTTAAGATTTTAAATACTGATGTCTCTTTTTTATCATAGCACGGTATAGTGACGGCATTTTACCTGATGGTAAGCACATTGCAATCCAACAGCATCGGCCACCACCGAGGGATCTACAATACATAGCTAGTCGTCGATGTCACGCCGGCCTGTTTAAATTTCTCTTCACGTTATATTTGAAAAACTCAATCTTGTAGAGAGGAGGGAACACACTGGCTGGGAGACAGTTTCACAGCTTCACAATACGGAAAAGATATGACGTAGAGAACTTCATTGTTGTTTGCTATATCTAACTGTTGAAACAGTGTATTGTGTTTTGAGTGATATAGCTTGCGCCTGACTTTGAAGACTTCACCGATATGATTGCTAAGGCATCCGCTATATGAATTTCTAATTGTTTACTTGAGGTTTGCTGTGAAATATTTATTAAGCCTTAGTTTTCTCCTGTATATCTTTACTGACAATGTGCAGGAGCTACTCCTGAGGTGCTGAACTGGGTGTACCTTCGCGGAGTGTCGAACGCTGCGTGTGCTCTTAACTTTGGCACAACTCTGATCACTGACAACGCTATCTGCGCTCGCTTCTTTAATGTTACTTCACAATCACCTTGCCAGGTATGATATTATATGAACGCGACGTATTTACGAAAGCTGTGAGCGTTAATTTCAAGTCGTTCATGTAGAGTCCTTGAACGTATAGTTCGTATTAGTTTAACGTATAATTGTATAGCTTTAAGTTAATCTTACATGTCTTTTAGAAACAATCTGGAAAAATGACTGAAGAGTGTATTTTTTGAGTAAATTTAGTAATGGCTGAAATAAAACATATTTCAATTATATTATTTATTTCTTTTATATTTTCAAAAAGGTGATTTTTGTCACGTAGGCCAAATTTAGCTTTTTCTCTGACTCTGGACCCTGGGGTTTTATTATCAATACTCAGGTGTTCGTTTGTAGTCTTTACTTGAGTCAAAGGATTAGATTTAAGTTCATATTATGTTAAAAACACAGATTTTCAAAATTTGTTGAAAATCTTCAATTTGTTCTATTTTCTGTAGGGCGATAGTGGTGGTCCCCTTGTTCACGTGGACGCTGACGGAACACCTGTGCTGATTGGCGTGACATCATTCGTAGCTGGTGGTAGCTTCGGTTGTCACTCAGGATTCCCTGCAGGTATTTGTTTAATAAATTGTGTTTGCAGAACTGATTTCCTCAATTTCGATACATTATTTATACTATGTCTTTTTTGGCTATTGTTATCAGATTCAATATGATGACAAAATAAGCCTAAGAAACGAAATCAAGCTAGCATTTTGATTTAATTGTATTATTGGATTTAATGAGACAGATGAGTGGTAGAAATAGTGCAAGGTTCGACTGTGGTAACATCACTGCCCCATCTATTTCTGCCGCAAAGTAGTATTGGCGGTAATTTGTTTCAAGGGTGAGGTCAACAACACGCTCTTCCTTACAACAACCACCAACTGGGTACTCATGATGAGAGTACAGACGCACCATAAGCAATGTATAACTTCAGGTACTCTATGACCGTATGTCCGTGGATACGAACACAGACGTCTTTCGGAGCCCAGCGTCCAACTGGGTTATGACTACTTTTTTTATATACTTCAAACTGAATAAGATGGATAAGTTTGTATCAAGTATGTGAAGCATATTTTGTGAACTAAATCTCTTTATCAAGTCATACGGCAATCGTACCCGACCTGAATGCTACCATCATACACTTGGTTAAAATCCAATTGTATGTGAAATTGTAGCCGTTCGTCGACGAGGACGATAACCTATCAATAGGAACCTATAAATTGTTTAATATATTATAATCAATAATTATGTATTGCCAGGTTTCATCCGTACTGGACCTTTTCATAGCTGGTACAAGAAAGTCACCGGCATCGATTTTGAAAACATTGATGAAGATGATTCTACCGAAGCACCAGAAGAAGAGGCAACGAAGCCACCCCCTACAGAACCCGACACGGATCCCGAAGATCCTGAAGGTGAGGATTCTAACGAAGCATCAGAAGAAGAGGCAACAACGAAGCCACCCCCTACAGAACCCGACACGGATCCCGAAGATTCTGAAGATGAGGATTCCAGAGAAGACGATGATTCTGATGAAGACCCTGAACTCTCCGAGCTTCTGAAGAAGTTGGAGGTGAAAGTCAAGGTTAAGGTCAAGGTCAATAAGTATAAAATTAAGAAGAAGATCCACATTAAGAAGCAGATTCCCGCGTAACTTCCATTGTGAATGATTGAAAAATAAAAAATAAAGCTGACTAAAAATGGCGGTACCTTATTTTTGTGAATATTCTTTGAAAATATAACTATGTTGAATTGGAGTGTATATTTAATTATTTTTTTAAACTTGGTTACAAAAATAACACTTTGCAAATAATCTGGCTTTGAACCGCTGAAAATTGTTATCTGGACTTGTCTTAATTTTAAATTCCCATTTAGAATTAATGGCCCTTTTTCTAGACGGCAAAGAAACCACTTCCCAAGTTTTATTTCGTTCTAATGCTGACAATTCTTCTTCTATAGCTAACTCCCATTCTATCTTTCCAGGGCTTTTTAGTGCTCCATCATGAGTTTCAGGTACTTTCATTTCATTGATTAAAACATTTCTAGAAATTTTATTTTCTTTGACTGTAAATCTATTAACCTATAGTTATTACCTTCATATCCAAAAAGCATACATTTCTGTGTTTTTTATCAAGCTTACTTCTTCTGATCAGGAATATGTACGTAGGCTTCTGAGCCAAAGACACGTATATGATTAACTTCAGCTTTATTACCTATCCACAACTCATATGGTGTGCGTGTTGAGTAGGTGTTCTATTCAGAATATATACCTACTGCACAATTAGTATCTTCTACCCATAAACATAAAGGTAGATCTTTTGCTTAGAGCATTTACCTAGCACATTCAATAATAGTACACATGTCACGTTCATTACGTCAATTTTGCTCAAATGTATATGGAGCTGTTGTGACAAAATCTATGCTTTTACATTTTAAATAATTACTAAATCAAGCATTCTTATATTCAGAACCATTGTCACTATGAAATACCTTGACATTTCTATTATACTTATTATTAATCTTTGTACATAATTCTTTGAACTAATCAAATACTCCACTCTTATTTTTTAAGAAAAATACTACTCTATAACAAGAATTACTATCTTTAAACAAAACAAAGTATTTAGCACCGCTTACAGAATATGTCGACATCGGACCACAAACATCACTATAAATAATGTCACCTGGTGCTTGAGCTTTTGTAAAGTGAGTTTAAAGGGTATTTTATGCTGTTTTCCATAAAGCATGCCTCACAAAAGAACTCTTCTTGGTTATTAACATAAGTACCAATGTCCTCTAAATCTTTATAATTAACATGACTTAATCTCTCATGCCACAGTTTTAAGCTTTCTTTACTCGATACATTAGCTTGATTATTTAAAATTACTTTAAATACCATGTGATATTAATTATTTTCTTTAGGAACCGCGCGTGCCTGTAATAATTATTCTTTATATATGTGACAAATATTATCCTTCTTTATAATAGTATAAGCTTTATTTGCTAGAACACCTTCTAAAAATAAACATTTTCGATGATCAGGAATATATGATACATTGTTCATAAAAAAAATCTCCATCAATAAACTTGTTAGGGCTTGTGTAGACGGCGCCGCCGATGCAATGCACAGCGGCCGCGCCACCACTGCCCATTCACCGCGCTTTTTTTTTTTTTTTTTTTTTTTTTTTTTTTTTTTTTTTTTTTTTTTTTTTTTTTTTTCGAACTGACTATGCTGTTGGCCCGGGGGCCTTAACAGTTTCACCGGACTTGTTGGCGAGCGCTTAAGGCACTCAGCCGAGAAATTTTGGGCAACATGCGCAAGGGTGCCAAAGTGGCCGAACCTCGGCTTGAGCTGTTGCCGTATTTGCAACATACGCGACCTAGCTAAATTCCTACGCGAATTCGAGCTAACTAACTATACATGTATGCATGTCTCTTGCCTCCTGGGAGGGAGGAAGAAACACGCGTACATGTATTTAGTGATCTGAAAAATTTTCTAAGGCTAACTAACCACAAAAAAGAAAAAAAAAAAAAAGGTCCCTTACAAGACCTATGTACCTGAGTGTAGTGCATGTGTGTTCATACAGTGTAATGAATGTATGTCGGTAGCTAGTGATTGCAGTGTCACTGTATCGCGCGAGCAGCTGGCTTGAGGGCTCCCTAGCGGGCGAACGGACCTAGGCTCAAGTCGCTGCAGGAGAAGGCGGTCGAGATATGTGTGCGGGAGCGAAGTTTGCCGCCCGCCCCCTGCGGAGCGAGCGGTGATTACGCGGGCGTGGGCGCAAACACGCTTGGTTATTAGATACGGGCGGGAAAATCGCGTTCGCTTCCGTGATTTTATCATCGGGGTCAGATAAAATGTCGCGCGGGCGTCTATATTTGTTAGACATTCGGATGTCTGGATTCGGGTTCTGAGATGCGGCTGCCACTACTAGCTGGTTAGAATGGTTCGACGCTTTTTCAAAATAATTATTTGATAGGGACTTTATAAATGATTCGATCGAAGGTATTTCCATATCTTTATGGAGATCTACGTTCCGAGCGAACCAAGGGGCACCGACCGCCCTTCTCAAAAAGCGGTTCTGAACTATTTGTAACTTATTGAGGGTGAATTTACTTATGTGAGCAAAGACTGGGGAACTATAAGTTAGGATCGGTCTGATACAAGTCTTGTAGAGCGTGAGCTTATGTCTGAGGGACATTTTGCTCTTCGAGCACACGAGAGGGTGCAGGCGGCTTGAGACCATACCGGCTTTCCTTCGCACTCTATCGATATGTGCCTTGAAATTTAGGCGTTTATCCAGTGTGACACCCAGATATTTGATCTGGTTGGCCCACGGGATAGCCACATTAAATAGTTTGATAGCGGGAATTTTAACTAATCTTTGAGTGGGATGAAAGAGGATAGCGCTACTCTTATCGGGGTTAATTCCTATGCGCCATCTACGGAACCATTCGCCTAGCTTATCTACGGCTTTTTGGACTCGTAGCCTGAGGGTTTGTCTGTTCCACGAGGAACTAAACAGGACTGTGTCATCAGCGTAGGAACCTACCTCTACCTCGGGGAGGCGAGGGAGGTCACTGATATATAAGTTGAATAGAGAGGGCGCCAGAATGGAACCCTGGGGAACACCTGAGCGTATGGGATGAGGCTCAGAGAGAGCACCCTCTACTCGGTAGCAGAAGGTCCGGTCAGAGAGGTACGCGTGTATGATTTTAACTAATCTATCCGGGATTTGAAGTTCCAAAAGCTTGTGGACTAAACCGGCGTGCCAGACCTTATCGAAGGCCTTGGCGACGTCGAAGAAGACCGCAAGTGTAGGGCGAGGTTTTGGGTCGCGGTTGAAGTTTTGAAGAATGTGCTCCGTGAGGCGGTGCACTTGGTGGGTACAAGAGTGTTTGGCACGAAAACCAAACTGCTCAGGTGGTAAAAGATTTTTATCTGTGACTATTGACTGGAGCCGGTTCAGAAGGAGCCGCTCATAGACTTTTCCTAACGTGTTAAGGAGACTGATAGGGCGATAGCTGTCGGGAAGCGACGCTTTTTTGCCAGGCTTGTGAATACCTATTACTATGGCCTTTTTCCAGACGGCTGGAAAATGGCAGTGGGCTATGGCTACATTGAAGATGCAGACCAAAAGAGCTATGAGGTGATCAGGAAGAAGTTTGAGTACTTCGTTCCTGATACCGTCGGGACCAGGTGATTTTCTAGGCTTAAGGCCTTTAATGGTTGACATAACTTCCTCAGGCGTGACCGAGTCCAAATCATCTGTCGGGGGGACCGCGAGGGAATTTGTTACCGCCGATTCTATCGAGCTTACGAACTCGGAATCGATGTTAACGCAATTCGGAGAGCATTGATTTTCAAGGCTCTCGGCAAGGCATTCTGCTTTTTCAGCGCTATCGAAAGCGGGAGGTTTGCCGGGGCCTTGATCTAAGGGGGGCATGGGGACTGTATCGTCACATTTAAATGTGCGTGCTAATTTCCAGAAAGCCAGATGGGATGGTTGGATACCCTCGAGTAGGGCCCCCCATCTGGCATTACGGATTTCGGAAATGCGGCTTTTTACCGTTTTCCGAAGTGAGTTTAACCGCCTACGATTGTCCGCAGTCGGGTATGAATCGTGTGCTCGAGTCGCGGCGTTCTTTTCCGTGATCAGCGCTCTCACGTCGGCAGGAAGTATAAAGCGGCGTTCGTTCGCCGCTTGCACCTCTTTCGAGGCCTTACTGACGGCGTTTTGGAGATGGCTGACCAGGGAATCGATCGCCACATCGGCATCGGCTGTCGATTTCAACTCGTCTGGGACCCTATCCAAACTGGAGGATGAGGGATTGTGCAAGAGGTATCTGTTTAGCTCCGCATAGTCCACCACCATGACGGAGGAGGGATGCTGGTCAGAAGGCTGACCTAGGTGGAGAACTACGGGTCGGTGGTCGGAGTCTAACTCATGTACGACTTGTACGAGTCTTATATTGAGAGAGACATTTTTTAAAAGTGCTATATCTAAAACAGATGGACGACAATCGTCCTGAAAGTGAGTGGGCTCTGAAGGAGCGATGACATCAAAGTCGAGAATGGCAGATAGATCCTCCAGAATCCTCCCGTTCGGGGAGGTAGTCGGGTTGTTCCAGATGACATTCCCGCAATTGAGGTCACCCGCTATAATAACTGAATTACCTAGTGCAAAAAGAGCCTCCAGATCTGACCTGAGAAGCCTTTTGTTCGGGGTGTGATAGGCAGAGACGATTATGATTGACGAGTGGCCAGTCATACCGAGTCTGCAAACAGATACCTCTATACTGGAGAGTTCGGGAGGTTCTATTGATATGCAGTATAGAGAGCGTTTATAGTATATGAGGGTGCCTCCGCCGTTAGCGTGGACCCGGTCGTTCCTAATAATGTTGTAGTTCGCGATTCGGGGATTGCGAGCACTGGGTTTTAGGAATGTTTCTTGGACTAGAAACACGTCTATTTGGTGCTCTCGGAGGAAGGCGGCAACTAGATCACGCTGAGGTCTAATTGATCGCGCATTAAAAAAGGAAAGGCACAAACTCTTAGGTTTGATCCGATCCATTTTAATTTTGACTATGTGAGGCGCGGACAAGCCGTTGAATAGTGGCGGCTATGCCCGGGAATTGGGTTATTGCGTTGAGCAATCCTAAGTCCTTATTGGAGTTAATCACCGCGTTGAATGCGATGATTTCTTGCACTTCATGCACAAGAAGAAGCTGGGTGAACCACTCCTTGCCAGCCAACGAGAAACCGAGGGCTGAGGTGGCGGGGGCTGCCGGGGCCGGGACGGCCTTGACAGGCTTGGGTTTGATTAATGAGGCCGGAGGGGCCAGTACGGGTGGGAGGGGTGCGAAAGGCGCGGAAGCTGGTGCCACTGGGGCTCGTGAGGTGCCTGGAAGGCTGGGGAAAGCCTCTAGAGACATTAGAGGCTGGATATGAGGCCGAGCGACAGGTACCTTGGGAAAGGTGGCCTGTCTGACTGGCTGGGGGCGTTTCGTGCGCGGGGCGCGGGGACAACCGCGATAATTTGCGGTATGTCCCGTTTGCTGGCAGAGAACGCAGCTGGGCGGGGTGGGAGTGCCAGGAGTGCGAGGGCACTCCTTCGTGGAGTGGTCGTCTAGGCACTTGACGCACCTAGCGCGGAAACAGCAGTTACGGGAAGAGTGTCCGTAGAGCTGGCAGTTGTGACACTGCGACGGGATTCTATTTTTGTGTGGCGGCTCAACGGTTATTCCGGTGAGACCGCACACCTCGGAGAGGTTAAAAATCGACTTGCCCTCCTGGGACTTGTCTAGAAAGACAAGCACCATATTGTATGGTGCCCTGGTGGTGTGTTTGTACATCCTGTGTACCTCACGAATTGGGAAGTTCTGCTCCTTAAGGGAGACTGAGATTTGGTCGGGAGTGATCTCGACCGGGATCTGACGGATAACCACTCGCAGGAGGCGCTCCTCCTCGAGGGCATAGGTGAAGTAACCTAGTCTGTTCGACCGCAGGAGGGAAGTGAGCCTCCTGTGGTCATCGGAGGTGGACACCTGGACCTGGATCCCTGAAGGGGTGTTCCGGGCCCCGGTGTAGTGGAGCTTGAGCTCCTTGCACTTGTCCGAGATTTTCGTCCAAGACGCTTTGTCTTGGATAGTGATTGGAGGCGGGCGGCGGGGTTTTTTCCCTTCAGTGGGTGCGGGGGCCGCAGTGGGCGCGGAGGAGGGGTCGGAGCGAGTGTTCTCGCTCGTTCGGCGTGCTTTTCCTGCGGCCTGGGGTGTAGGGGAAGAGGGCGGAGAGCCCCTTCCCTTCCTTTTGGTGGACTTGACGGTTATGAAACCGTCGTTTAGTATGGTCTCGTTGGGGACCGCGGTGTCCATCGCGGGGACATTTACGATTTTCCGCGCGAAAGGCGGCATTAATGATTGGATCTCTGGATCCGGAGATAAAGGCGAGAAAGAATTCGCCGTATTAATGAAAGTTCGCACTACGGGCGAACGTGACCGGGGACGCGGGAGAGAAGAGCTCTTAGAGCTTGAACGCGCCCGTGAGATAGACGAGCGCGAGCGCGGGGCACGCGTGTCAGGATGCGGGGGGCGCGGGGAGCGCGGCGAGCGCGGGCGCGGCGCGGCGGGTACTCTGTTTGACGCGGCGGTGAGGGGTACGAAGTGTGCGGCGGGGCGGCATTTCTCCGCGGGGGTCTGTGCCGGCGCGGGACGGACGCGTGGGTACTTCCTATTAAAGGAAACCAAGGCGTCGGGTATGTTCTCCTTGAGAAAGGTACGGAGCCTCCTTAGCTCTAGGGCTTCTGCAGAATCGGCCATTCCGGTGGCGTGTGGAGGACTGGGAAAAATTTGAAATTCGAATTCCGAATTCGAAACAAAATATAAACCTCCCCGCCGGAGGGGCAGGGGGGCGCGCCAAATAAAATTTAACGGACTATCCCGAGTCCGGCAAAGTGACCTGCGAGTCGAGGTGCAATGACACGCAGGAATGAGAACCTACCGGGCCTACGTGGAGGTCCCTATCAAGCCCGAGGCAGAGAACGCAGCCGGTATAAATACCTAGCTACGCCCAAACAGACACTCGGGGATGGATGTGTAGCAGGATCGGAAGGGTGGGAAGGAGACACTCAGGGCTTGACTATGACTCTATCAAGGGCCAAGGTTCCTGAGCCCGACCAAGTACTATCGTTTGCCTCTGAAGGAGGCAACCGAGGGGCGCTTGGGTCACGCACCCACTTGCCTTCTGTTGACACCGAGAGGTTTCCGGCAAGCGACCACTAAAGTGTGGATTTCGTCGAATAGAAACAATTGCACTTAAAAGTGCAGTTTGTTATTGTGTAGTGTACTGAAAGTACGCGACACAATGGGTGCGAGCGAGACGGCGATATGCAGGTGCGGCGCAGGTGCGATGCAGGTGCGAAGCAGGTGTGCAGCAAAGCCGGTCGGTCGTAAAACTACACAAAGGCGGCAGAGAGCGGTCGTAAACACGTCCGTTCCCGACGGCGGTCGTGATCGGAATCCTTCACCGCGCTTTCAAGCCTCTATCTATGCTGTGTACACGGCATCGCGGACGCGCCGCCACAGCGCCGCCGCCGCATGACTTGTAATATCACTGTAAATTTTTAGTAATACATTGCTAGAAACGAGCATCATACGCGTTCTTTTTAAATGCAAAAGATCAAAATACAACTATATCCATTAATCAAGCGGAGTGGTAGGGATCGCAACCACTATACACATTGTAATAAACTAATCATCTCACAGTAATTTTCGTCTAGTTTGTCGCGATTTGGGATCACCCAGTGTATACTTAGTAAAAAGTGAGTTATTAGGGGTCGCGACCATCATATACATAGTAATAAACTAATCCTCTTACAGCGATTTTCGTTTGGTTTGTCGTGTTTCGGTATCAATGTATATCTAGTAAAAAGCGGAGTATTAGTTTCTTGGCTTGGAACTTGGAACAGTATTTCTAAAAAAGTTTTTTTTTATCTATATAGGTTTGGTGTAGGGGCTACAATCTCACCTGATGTTAAGTGACGATGTGGCCCAAAATGATAACACGCTAAATCTAGTGGAAGACTGGCTCTCAAGTGCACTGCCGGAACACACCTATGGGTGCTTGGCGACAGACTTTCAACTTGGGTTGTAGCTAACCATGCGGGCAATAGAAAAAGCCCTACCACCATGCTATGGTTTCCTCACGATGTTTTCCTTCACCGATAGCTCAGGCTCATTGCAGGGATTCGAACTCACGTCAAACGACGCGAAGTCATACAAGCTACCACGGAGCCATCATTGCTTCTACAGTGATATGATATACATTGATTGATTGAAAGATTGAGTGATTACATATGATTGTAGGTACAGTGATATGGCAAATCAAGCTGTGGAAGCGCAGTGGCGGCGCGTTGGCGATGTGGTGGCGGAGCTCACTGCCAATTTTAACACTTTTGACAAATGCTTCATTCTTTAATTCAGCAAAGAAACTTTTCTTATGTCATGTGACAAGAAGCTTCACTATCTAGTATTCACTCATCTACGTCTTCTAAACATGCAGAACATACTCAACAATGACTTTGTGAAGTACTTGGAATACATTTTTCTTAATTCTTATGATTCGTTTCTATTTTAAAATGACAATCCTTAGCTAAATGCCCTTTCTTTGACAATTATAACATGTAGGTCTCCACTCAAGCTTAATATCTTTAGCATTTGTCAAGGCAAGTACTGTTTCAGATATAATATAGACTGCTACACCCATACGTGATTCCTCATCTAATAATCTTGAAGTCAGATTGCCATTTGTCTATCTTGACTCTTCCATTGACAACCAAGCTTGGCGAAATAAACCATAAGACGATGAAAGCCTTCCCAGAATTTTTGTAATAATGCCCGAATCACTTACAGTTTCACCACTTTCTCTTAGCTGTCTGACCAAGGTCTCTATTCCTGCTATGAGCTACCATTGTGATAAACCATCATCCCGTTTTGTAATTGAAAAATTGCTCATGTAGAATCATTTTATTGAATTCCGTCTTCTTCTGATAAATCGTATCTAGCTTTTCTAAGAGTTGATTCGCAATTTTCAATCATTGATATTTGGTCTAGCTCCATCCCGCGATAAAATGATTGTCTGAAATTGGATCTGATCAGGCCTGTTCATGTATGATCAGGCCTAAATTAGACCTGATCAGACCTGTCCATGCCGGCTCATGTCTGTTCATGTCTGAAGCGTTAAATACGCTCAGACCTATCAGGTCTGAACAGATCTGATCAGATCTATCCATGTCTGTTCATGTCTGAAGCGTTAAATACGCTCAGACCTGTTCATGCCTGATCAGACCTGTCCATGCCTACTCATGTCTTTTCATGCCTGATCAGACCTGTCCATGCCTGCTCATGTCTTTTCATGTCTGAAGCGTAAAATACGCTTCGACCTGATCATACCTATCCATGTCTGATCTAGCCTATTAGCGTGTTCATCGAGCGTTGAGAAAAAATGTAAACAAACCATTAAACAGGCCTTTTTCGGTGGTCACGTTAGTAAGAAATGGAGTATGAAATAAGATAAATTGATATTTGCCAATATATGTTTGTAAAAAATATAAACATTATTCAATATGAATTACAAAGGGTTATGCTCAATGTACGATACATTTAATAATCATAAAATGCTTTTAACTATTTTTAATATTTACTCATTTATTATTTTCAGTAGTTGACACAAAAAAGACTTTAAAAAGTACTAAAAGCTAAAGTTTGATCGAATTTTAATACTGCCTAATTTAAGTGTAACGTCAATGTGTTTCACCTTGAAATTAATCAAGGTTAGTTAAGCATACAATTTACTCAGTATTTTTTACAAATATTATTTATTATTATATTAAATTCTATAAAAGTCAATTTACAATATTGCACTAGTAAACTAGTTAGCCTTTATAAATCACAGTGCTCCTTACAGCAATTTCTTTTCACTATAAAGTCCATATAAATTTTACGTGTAAGTTACATTAAAGGAAATTAAAAACATTTTTTTCAGGACATACTATGAACAAAGTGTGGCAATTAAGATACAACAATTAAATCCAGAAAAGATGCTCACCATGAGGGTTTATCCACTGGACTGAAAAATCCTAGCGGAATGGGGAAAATACTGATAATAGTTCATATAGGTAATTTTCTAAATATACAAGTACACTACTGTATTCCCCAAAGTCAAATATATTCAAACTTAACCTACCAACATAATTAGAGGTTTATGAATAGCAACATTTTATATACATATAAATAGTAAAAAGATTCACTTTTACCAGGTCTAATAATTTAATACTCAAAACATTTACAGTAACCTCACTAAAGTTTTCATATATAGGTAAATGAAATACATTTTTCTTACTAAGTACCTGATATATACTTTATTATAATTTCGCTTTAATATTATTATGGTATTAAGAATTTCAAATGGAACACTGCCATTGTATAGTTTCATGTTATTCATCTAATTATTTATAAGACTCCTACTTTTAGTACCTAATTAAAATATCACTATGCCGTTTTTTTTTAGTGTTAGATGTTTACGCTAAAATCTTGATTCACATTAATTGTGCATCTCGTAAATGCACAAATTAGACTTAAATTTTGTGCAAGTGTAATATAAAAAAGCCGCTATTGTAATATTTCTAAGATTTTAACTCGTAGCTTAGAAAGGAACACTAATACTACCTATGTTTAAATGTAAGTTTATAAATGTTAATGCATATTTTAAATGGGCATGTAATGTTTTTTATTTCAACGTAATTCTGTTATGATTTTATAGTTCTTTAGACGTATTTGTCCAGGTTATTACAGAGAATCATTTCGAAATGATGAAATGTCTGGAAATAACTCCCTTTTTTTGTTTTATTTTTTTAACGCTTGGAAATCCTACACGGATCCAGCCTCTCGCTCAAGGGAGCAAGAGGGGTATGTCAGACTCTTATTGACTAAAACCCAGCGGTGTACCATCGACCCCCATAGCAGGGCGAAACGGGGTCGCGATAGCTTTGACCGCGTCGCCCCGGCGGCCGGCCCTAATCGGGCCTCCGGCGCTAAAGAGAGACAGTCTGGTACAACTTCAACTGTCTCCCAGACGGCTGAACCAGTGCAATGGAAAGACGGGCCCACCGAGCCGTCTCCCGGGAAAAAATAATCAGATATGAACAGGCATGAGCCTTCAGGTCTGATCAGGTATGAAAAATGACCTGAAAAATGATCAGGCCTGAACAGGCCTGATCATTCTTTCCCGGGATATTAGAAGTTATTATACATATAGCCAGAGCGCCTTTTTATCCCACTTTTCTTTATTCATTTTCTTTTAATGAAGTTTCTTTTATATGGGTGTATATACCTTTTGCTTTACTTTTTGCAAACTAATTGAAATTTCTACTGTATGTAGTTTTTACCATCGAACTTCAAAATGTTCTGATGTTCTTTCGTCTGCAATTATTGCAGGATCGATCTTAACCCAGTTGATACAAACAATCCTGTGCAAAATTTAATGCGTTGGTTCTTAAAAGGCGTCAAGCGGCGTTAATAGACTTACGCAATTTAAGTCACGCAAATTTTGCCGGATATTTAATCAAAATTTATTTCATGTGCTTCGGGCTGGTCCCATAACCTGTAGAGGTTATAAAAGACAAATAAAATGCGTTTAAATAAGAATAACATATTCACATTTCATTGAGCTTAGCAGAATAGTAATGACAATTCTCTTTTTATTTTTTTTCCGATCTGCCTATACTGTTAGCCTTAAGGGCCCTGGAGCCTTTACGGCTTTTACAGTTTCACAGGGCTTGGACAGAGAATTGAGAGTGAATAGAGAACTGCAAATTGCAGCAATCACGGGCCACTATGCTTATAGGTCGCATTTTTGTTTATACATTATAGTTTCCTTGTCGTTTTTAATTTTGTTTGCAATAATAAGATAAAAAAAGAACTAAATCATAAGAACCCTGACAACTTTTAAAATTAAATAATACTGATTATCATGTTTTTTTATGTGATAACAAAGACAATAAGATAAGTAATACACTTCGTTTATTGATTTGATTAAGTACAAAGGTACAAATTAAAGAAATATTAGTGCTCCTGGCGCGTTTTAATTTATGGAAGTAAAATATATTCTAACAATGATCTTACGCGAGCATTGACCGATTGTGTTTAGTAAAAATCGATCATCGCTAGACAGAACACTCTTACCTTGACTATTTTACAACAGTGGCGCTTTAAGTCATGGGTAATTGTTTTTTTTTTCGGAATTTTAGGGAAGGAATTTCGTTCTTTGCGAAATTTTGGGGAAATTAATGCTTTGGTGAAAGGTTTAGGGGATTTTTTTGGTTTTTGTGAACATACCTATTATATTTTACACCATACTCGCTAGTTGAAACATAATCTCAGTAATTTTTTATAATAAAATATTAAGACATAAAAAATAAATACATTTTTTTTAACTTTAACATTTTTAATATCATTTTCAGAAACACTAAAACAAGCTTGAGCAGAGAGGTCTATCCGGCTCCGAAGGACCACTAAACAAGCTTGACGAGGACAACCCACTATCGTAGGGTCACTAAAACGATTGACAAGAACTAAAACGATTGACGAACACACAATGACCTATTATAACTCACTCGGTAGGCGAGATAGCCCGCAAACCAAATGAGCTTTCTTTCCGCACACCTTCGTCCCTGCTTACACCCAAACCTACCGGGCGTAAAGAAGGGGAAACACAAACGGAATGTACGAAAAGAGACACGATTGAGTTGTTCTCGTCGTGACTTACGGTGAACTGGGCGCTGGTGGGTAAACAGAAACACGATGCCGAATTTACGTTCACTATATTCTTGATAAATGATACAGTCCACTTATGTACAATAATTTTCCCTTTAACACTAGAGTGTCTTCTTGCAGGGTTTCTTCAGTCTTGAGGAGTCTTGAGGTATCTTGATGTTCGACTGACTTCTGCCTATAGTGATCTGAGCGATCTGAGAGCGATCCGACTAGTATGGAACCCGTCACTATATTTATATCATTTTCGAAGAAAGTGACGTCGCTATCTAACTCTATTTTCCTCTCTGTCTAATTCTATGTATTACCTCAGTTCCTAGAAGTTCTTATGTACAAACATTCTTACTATTTTGACACCAATCTTATAAGATTCTAATAGGTATACATATTTTCTTATCTAAACATGTGTTGAAACTTATAATTTAACTTATTTTACATTATTTATGTACAAACTACCTGAAATACTCTAACTTTTCACAATTTTAAAGACTGCTAGACAAGGAAGCCTTATTTATCTACCTGTCTCTTTCTAACAATTTTACATAACACTCGTTTTCTCTTTTTACTGTGATTGGTCGCCTTGCACTTACAGTCAAACATTCTTCAACTACTATTTGTGATCTTGATATAAATATGGCAACTCAATCTTGATAATTCTATGACATAATATTAATAAACATGAATATTTCTTACATTACGTATCAAATTATACATTAAATAATTGTAAAGCAATTCCTATGCGTAGTCAGTATTACAAAAATCTTTTCCTACAAATAAACATAGCTTATTTACGTAACGAATACAAACATAGCTTATGAACAATTATTATTATACGAGTTATATTATTTCTTAATAAATTGATCAGCCTATACTTTTATACATTCCGAGTGGTTTTAAACTAACTATATAATATATTATCTAGCCATGCGATATCAACATTCTGCGTCGTTAACACACACATTTAAAAATATCTTTTTTTAAATAAACTTTTTGTATATCTCTACATTTGTTATATTTTCTGTTTGAGAAAAAATTGGGGAAAAAAGTTGTTAAACATATCATTTTGGGGAAAAAAATAATATGAAAAAAAATTCCGAAATTTGACCTACCAACCATGCTTTAAGCACGAAAAAACTGTTACTGCTATAGAAAATCTATAGCATTTTCTCTTTTACTCTTCATATTTTAGTAAGTCACTCTGTCAGTTCGTAGTGAAAGATTAAGAAATATCCCAAACTATTATGGTTCTTCCCTCTACGAGTGACAAACAATGAAGCATCAGGGTTCAGGAGGTTTTCTGGAGGCTATATTTCTTAAGTTCGAATTTTAAAGGAACTCTAAGTTAGATCAAGGGGAAAACGTAGTTTTTGGCGAGATCTCAAACTGTTATGTAGTGGTTTTTATTTTTTATTAATAAATTTGTGTTATTTTAACCTATATTGTGTAATACTGGTGGCGTTTTGCATAATAAAGCTTGGTTATCATGCACAAATGAAGTGGATTGAAAATAATAACATGGATCATGAATTCTGAGATGCCACAAAACCTCCCTAAAAAGTTCTAACAAGGGATGGCTCCCTCCATCTTGTTAGTATCCTGAAATCGACATAAGACTGGAAACTATATACACTCGATAATGGCAGTAATGGTTTTCAATAAAGAAGACCGGTTGCCAAGTTAGGAAAAGAAGAAGAAGAAGGGGAAGGATAAGACAGACACATCTGGCAACAGTGAATGTCACTTGAATTTAGATTGATGTCATACGTCAACCGCTCAAACAAATGGTCGTACATTATAAAATAGTGAAGTAGAAAAGTTTTTGTGTTTTTTCCTTGCTTTTTGTTCAGCCTCGTTTTTGAAATGAAATGGAAGGACCAAACACTAAAGGTACGTGATAATTATATTACAGAAACATAAAATTAGCTTTTCAATTTTAAAATATCTTGTTTAATCGTGAGTTTTTTGTCACTAAGTATATTGTGTGGGCGAAAAGTGTTTTATGAATGTTCTTTTGTTTGCTTATGTCTCATGTATTGTAACATAAAATGCACCTATATATTTTTATATGACGCCAACTTGCCTTTTAAAAATACTACATAGTATTTTTACTTTATTTACTTAAACGAGAGTTTTACTTAGTGTCTGTAAGAAGCGAACGCTTCCGCGTCTAAACAAAAATTTTAAGTTGAAGGATGTACATAAGCTTTGTGACTAATATAACAAGAACTTTGTCATTCGAACAATTTCCAGAAGTTATAATAATTTCAGATACCTAGCCACATAGAAACTTATTCTGATAAACTTCTTTTATTGTAATGTTACAAACAAATGTATAATATTTATACTGACAGGATAAAGCGTAAATATATTAAAAATAGATTGAATGTGTACATGTTATATAACTTTGAAAATAATATTCCAATAACATAATACAATTTACATTACATAAAATACAGGAAATTGATAAAGAGAAGATCCATATTAAATATTCTATTACAAATTAAATATTGTTTACATTAATTTTGAAGTATGTCATAAATTATTTCTAGTTATATTCTGTCTTTATTGTAATTGAGGGGTATAAAAGCAGAGAAACAATGGTAATTGATATGTATAAAAGCACAAAAAAAAAATTGTTGAAATTTTATTAATAGTATTTATTTGTGACTAGTCCATAAAAGAAAAATACTGTTTAGAAAAATCACTTGATATAATATTAATTTGATAGTATTAATAATACCTGATAGTACTTAATTAAATGAGTTAAAGGATGAATGGTATTTTTTTTTTCAAAAGTGGACAGTGGTGTTTTTGTTTTTATATCTTTAATTTATTAATACTGATTAATTTATCTTAGTTCTCAGACTATTAATACAGATAACCTGTATTATTTTAAATCTCTGAGGAAAGTGTATATAAAATTTGTGTCTACTATAATTGACAAAGAGATAAATCATTTTTGCTTGTACGTGGAATGCAAAAACTTAGGCAAAAAAAAATTCAGATTTTTTTATATTTTTAAGTTGGTTATAGTTGTGAAAAAGTAGACATCATGTGGAATGAGTGTTATGTAGGAATTAGTAAAATATAGTTGTGCTCCATAAATTCAATTAGTGAGTGGTAATAGAGAAATAGTTTCTTCAGGGTTTGTTTATCACTTTGTTAAGTCCAACTATCATAAAGTATTCTTCCTCTAGGCTTAGAGTGATACCAACATGGACAACGATTTTTTAATAATAAGTTTTTTTTTTATGTTACCCTTTTTTATAGAAGATTATCTGTGCCCTGTGGTTTCTTCCCATTAATTTTCTGCTCCACTTCTCAGGATTGTAACGGGAAGTTACATAGTCTATAACTTATAAAGGGATATAACCTTCCTCAATAAATGTGCTATAAAATACAAAAATAATTATTCGAATCAGATAGGTTGTTTCAGAGATTATTGAGTGCATTCAAACATGAACTCTCTAGCTACTGATATTGTATAGATACACTTTTGTAAAATTCCGTACAATTGAGGTGCATTTAAAAAAGGGACATAAATAATCTGCTTTTTAATAATGATAACCTGTATTTCAGAGTCCCTCAACTGCGCCAGTTGCTTAAATGATATTGGTAAGGAAGATTATGTGTCTGCACTCGGACAGGACTGGCACCAAGACTGTTTTAGGTAAGATAGTGTATATAATACCAGCTAAACCTTACCATGGCTTGCTGTCGTTTAGTATGATATTAATTTTTAGGAAACTTGATGTAATGGAAACATCTTAAACATATTAAGATCTATCACATTGTGATTTTAGTAACAAAATATAACCTATAACCTGGCTAGGTGGCATATCTATGAATTAAAAAGAGAACCATGTAAATTGGATTACTGGTTTTCGAAAGAACATTAACAGACAGACAGAGAGACCTTGAGTTGTATATTATGTATAGATGTACACAAACAAGTGAGGGCCGACCCCCGACAAGTTGTCTCACAAGTAGTACTATGTGTGCGAGGAGTCTAAACTCGGCAACAAATGCATGTCACGTAAACTCATAGAATTTTGTAAGTGGAAACGACAACTTGTTGAGCTCGTTATTTGTTATAGGAACATGTTTAGCTATGGAAAAATAAACCATGGTCGATAACGTCTTTTATTTTAGTACAAAAGTAATTGATAGATTTAAGTATTAGTATAGGGATAAGCATAGTTATAAGAAATTGTAAAAGACGGTGAATAAAAAATAAAGATATTAGCAAAAGGGGGTAAAGCGAAAACTCTTCCGTGGAAATTGTAATAAAAGGCGAGCCGATTGCGGGCTCGTCAGTCCTTTTCAGGATTCGCTGCCGGAACCACTAGTAACCGACGGACGAGTTCCTGCCTCGCCTCCAGCTGCCCTCTTGAATACTGTGAAGACTGCGTTTCATTTTTATCCTGAAGCGGATTCAAAGCCACGGACTTGAAGCCCTAGGAGAGTTAACCCACGCAATAGATATACAATATAGATAATACATTCGAAGTCTGCATGGGCTGAATATATTCATAAGGCAATGTACAATACAATCCTTTATGTAAGGTAGATATTCTGATGGATATAGTATATTCTGGTTGGTTGCAGGTGCTCAGTCTGCGATGCGTTGTTATCTTCCTGGTATTTTGAGAAAGGCGGTCTTCTGTTCTGCCAGAATGACTACTGGGCGCGGTATGGCGAAAGTTGCCAGCAATGTGCACAGGTAATATTCATATTCTTTTTAAGTCAAATGCTTGTCTTTGAATGAAAGTTTGATTGAGTCTGGTAACATAATTAGCCTAGAATGGGAGCTGGCTATGAAATGCATCTTAAGATGCTTGTAGATAGATTTTCAACTTTAGTAAATTTTTTTTTATCCTATGCAATGTATTAATAGGGTTAAATATCTGGTAAAACATTAAAAAATAAAATTACACAACATACATTTGCTATTGTTTGTTTATAGTACGAGATTTACTGCCATGCCATGGTTTCATTACAATATTTTCCTCCACCGTAAGCTTGAGCTCAGTGTAGAATTGAGTACTGACGGAAAATAATATTAAAACACAAAACACAGAAATAATACTAATATGCATTTTTAGTATTGGGATGGCTGAACCAGTGTGAAACTAGTACTGAATAGGGTTGTCTAGTCCCAAACCAAGTTTTTTTTATAGGTTTAGCATTTATCCTCAACTTCTTCCTCAAATCCTCCTTACTTTGACGGGGCCCAAGATGGTAATATGCTAAGCTTAGTGAGAGCACTAACTCTCAACAGCTGCTGGAACACACCTATAAGTTCTTGGTGTCAGATTTTCAACTAGAGGGTGGTAGCTAGCCAGGCGAGCATTAGAAAATTCCCAACAACCATGCTATGGTTTCATCACAGTGTTTTCCTTCACCGAAAGCTGAGACTCATTGCAGGAATTCGAACTCACGTCCATCGATGCGGTGTCTGAACACGCTACCACTGATGCGTCATTGTTTAATTGTGGCATTTACGCTCGCTGTTTGGTAGAGCACTATTCGTGATGTTGCAAATTCATTGTGGTTTAGAGTGAAAATTTTCTGTTTATATCACAGGTGATGACGGGCCCGGTGATGTCGGCAGGTGAGCACCGTTTCCACCCGGAGTGCTTCGCTTGCGTCTCGTGCTCGGCCCCCATCGAGGACGGGGAACCGTACGCGCTGCTCGAGCGGTCCACTCTCTATTGGTGAGTTACTGTTATCGACAACTTATCTTCTAGACGCATTGTTCAGGAGACTTTTCAAAATAAGAAGACACAAGTAGAATAAACTGACTTTTCAAAATAAGAAGACACAAGTAGAATAAACTGACTATTCAGAAGTTCTCGATCGCAGTCAAAGTTTACAGAAATACATCTGAACAGTACTCTGTGATTGTACTTACAATCTCTGTTGTTGCCCCTATTCTATGATTGTAGTCCCCTTGCAGAGTTCTTCTTTCTGTATTCGTTTGTATGTCCAAAACAAAACTGAACTCTGTCGGAATATCACTCGCTTATATATCCGATAAAAACGAGGGGTCGAAATTTCTAGTGACCATGACGTTTAAAGGAAGAGGGAAGTGCGCTATTTTTAGTAATTGTTTCTTTGATTACTTAATCTGACTTATAAGGTTTTAATGTGTGCGTATTCCGCTCATCCGTTACTTCTTTTACCTACGAATTTATACTGGATATTTATAGTAAATTCTTAACATTTCCAGATATTTCTTTAAAATTCGACAATTGAGATGTTTTATACAGATCGTAACAATATTGAATTAATAAATGTTGTTTTGAGTGAACGATACGAGTTTGATACAATATTTTGAACAGTGGTAACTGTTACAAGAAGTCGTCTCGCGCTCGCGCTCACGCTATCACCGTGGTGGACGTCCCGCCGACCGCGGTGCGGGTGTCCCACCACCGAGGGATGCTCACCGTCGCAGAGTGAGTACCACACACCTATTGTGTCGTCAGATTATTATTCAGATTGCTTTGTTTCCAGGTTTTGAAGATTATTAGTAAACACAAAATAGCATTCAATATATTTTTGTGTACCATTTTACTTCTAGTCCAATCTAGACATTGCTAAAAACACTTGCAAGTCATGTTTCTTATGATATAGAATTGAAAATTTTACAAGAGTTATTTTAATCTACTGAAAATTGGTTTTTGCTGATTACTCCCAATATAAACACTTCACAGTCCTAAATTCGTATGTAAAAATAGTAAAATACTGCGGTTAAATGAATATATCCCTACAAAATGTGTATAGATTGACAAGTCGAATTGCATCAATTTACAAAATTATAATAAATTGGTATCTGGGTTGCCAAATTTAAATGGTGAATAATTGAGTTAGTTGATAGGCTTGCTTATTTTTGGGACACCACCCTTTAGAATGAAAAAAAAACTAGGCTAAAATGTAAACTTGGCAGAAAATGGCCGACCTAAAAAGTAAGCACTTTCGACTTGTCAACGTATTCACGCTTGGTACGAAATAAACATTTCTAATCCAAGCGACTTTACTCTAAAATCTGATTTATTTTTCCCCCATTAATCACTAATTATTGACTCTACTTATACAATTAAAGTATGTTGTTTTAATATTAATTATATTATACCTAATTTTCGGGGCTTAATTGTGTCGATTAACATCATACCGGAGGAAGTCTTCCAGTCATATCTATAGAACAATGAAATATTGACAGCAGGACGGTAGGACACTTACGCCCGTCTTGTATGTCGCCGTGCCCGTTACGGGATCCTTTTACTGTAGTATTCGTAGGCGACGTGGCGACGCAAAGGCTATTGTTCATACCATCAGATGTACGGCAATCAAATTCCCATAGCTTAAAAGTTTAAACAATATCACCTGCACTGCCATATTTCATAAAGTGCATTAAAATCAGTATGATTTGTTTTAACGAATTAGAATTGACATATTTGGATTGCATTAAAGCTAAACCGATTTCTTGAGCTTTTTAACCCTTTGGCTCTCAACGTCACACAAAATGTGCGCAAAATTCGCATTAAATCCAGCCATGGCAGTCGAGTTATTAATCTGTTTTTTACTTTTAATGTAGGGGTAATTATAATACGCAAATATAACCTATATATAATAAATATGTTGTACCTACAACATTAAGCTGGTCGTAGAGTTCGCGAACTATACTGTGAACCAACCGCAAAACGCTGCGATTGTGGTTACAGGACAGTTCGCGACAACGTAATCAGTGACGAGAATTGCGGCACGATTTAAGCCTGAAGTGTAGAATAGGCATAACACTTTTAAAGTAATGTCGTTTTTATATAAATCAATGTGGTCGGGTAGTGAGGAGGGTTGGTTGTGCAGGTCGCGATGCGCCGGGAAGATGTCCCGGCTCGCGAGGGCGCTCGTCCGTGCCGTCATCTCCCTCTGCATACAACTCACCTGCAATAGGTACACTAATAACCGCTGTCTTGCATTCACACTCTCGCCGAATTCGATCGATCGTTCTAGTCTCATCTCTGATTTAATGATTTCTCTGGACATCTTTGTGCCTGCCAAACCCGCTATGTAACAGTCTTAATTGTCAGGAGTTTAAAAATGTTGTTTTAATTAAGTAATGTTTGAAATGAGGCCTAAAGGCGTAAGGAAAAAATTCAGAACCCGGAATATAAACTGCGTGAGTATAAATATTACATAGAGTTTTTACAGTGCGGCTAAACGCTAAAAAACATTTCTTTTTCTCCTGATAATTAAGATTCCGTGAACATCTGCTGTGTAATCTTAGAAACTCCATAAAAATGGTAGTAGTACAGGTATCTAAAGATTTCACTTCTAATTATCACATCAGCCTGTGATGTATTGCCAGTTTCAGACATCGCATAATCTATACTTCTGTGTTTTTTCTTTAACTGGCAATAATAAAAGAGCATTCCTCAAAAGTTCTCCCACAATATTTTCAGCATATATATGGCAGCAGGTGCTTGTAGTATTTATTAATTACTCTAAATATTTTACCTCTACAACCATGTTCATAAAAAATATAATTTAAAAGTACTTAGTATAATTTATTTTAATAATCTTTATAATAACTACTAGCAGTGCCTCTGGTGGAATTACGGACGAACTTAAATATTTATTACAGAAAACCAAATATTTAAACGTTTTTGAAAATTCAATATTAATCTATACTAATACAATAAAGTGGAAGAGTTTTGTTTGTTTGTTTGTTTAAACACGTTAATCTCTGGAACTACCAGAGGAATTCGAAAAAATCTTTTTTATATGATAGACAGATTCACGAGGAATAGTATAGGCTATGTAGCATTAAGCTACACCTCTCAGCTAACCTTAAATATAGATTTTTGTTAAGTAAGTTTGATCAAATAGCGCTCTCTAACTGCTTTATTGGCGTGCGCTGGCGTAATGGTTAGTGATACGTAAATACAAAGTTCTACAAAAGTATTGCTCCTTAGTACATCTAAAAAAAGACCAACGATACCATATGCCTATCTCTTATACATAAACCACAATAAATTATTTTGTGATAAAGTTTTATTGAAAATTGAGCATTATTTATGAGCATTATTATTAGGCATAGCATATTAATCCTTACGAACCAAAGTTACATCATAATCAAGACAATTTTATGTAAATAAACTTTGCCGTTTATAGCATGTTATTTAGACGAATAGTTTGAGAGATAATGTAAAATTAAAATAATTCAACCCTTGGCTCGGGTCAGGTATGACAAAAGGTGTAGTGACGCAAACAAAGCGTGTGACTTGTGACGCATAACCGTGGCCGCTCGATAAAAATATTGTCTATTCTGTAGTATTATATCATCAATCGGCGATTTCTTTTAAATTATACGCGGGTGAAACCGTGGGGCACAGCTAGTATCTAATAGATGGTTCCCTACAATACATAATAGCCTTGAGCTTGAAAATATGAGAGAAGCAGTATCGCAACATTAATTGTCCGTTTCCCATAAACTTACAACAATCTAAACTGGACGATGAATCATAAACAAAAAATATTTATATATTATGATTTTTAAATTTTATTCGAATCAATGATCGAATTCGGCGTTTCACGAGTGTTATAGAACCATTACAATAATAAGCATGACACAAGTAATAGTATCAGTAGTAAGACAGCTGACTCATTTAACTAATACCTCGTAAGGCCTCATACGCACTGGAGTTAAAAAGCGTCTCGTTCAGTCTACCTACGTTTGAGAAAATTACAATACTTTAAAAAAAGCAAATCCGTGTCTATGGCATGTCATTTAACGCATTCAAGGTTTAACGCGCGCTGTTACAGCGGAAGTGCGTTTGGGGCCTCATTAGAATTAATGGTTCAATTTATATGAATGTGTAGTGCTTATGGTGTCGCTTGTTGGTCGGCTTTACTAACGCTTTTGGTTAAAAACGGTGACCGTTCACTATAATTTGGTCTGTAGGGTGTTTGCCGTTTTGTGATTTTTATTGTTTTTAATTTAACAGGTTGAATAACAGTTTGGCACAAACATAAAAAATAAGTTTTTAAAATTTATCTTTTTAAATGTAATTAACCATTCTAGTGAGCACTATAACATGTTATCATTAAAATACCGTAGAATTATAAGCGGTATGTGATTTCTATATGCTCTAGTTGGCTCCATTTCATATTGCCCAGAACTCTCATGTCAAGTAAATTTCCAAGTACCTACTAAGCGTACTAGGAACCCCAGTTTCTTCGCAATTTCTTCTGTTTGCTCAAAACTCCATCATTTATATTTATTTATTTACGCTGTACAATAACCTTTTCAATGATATTGACTTATTCTACCTTATAGTCGAAATCAATTTCTGAAGTTGGTCTGTGCAAGGTTAATTCAAGAATAATAAATACAGGAAACATAAAACACTGTAATAATAATCACAACACTCACATTCACTCCCTCAACACACACACACACCCTCCCACACACACACACACACACACACAAATACACATGATTGTCCACACGTTGATGTCCTCTATAAAATTGTAGCACATCACTTTGCTCTATTGTCAATAATTTCCGCAGCGTACGCGATATAACGATTTTTTTCACACGTTGGGTTGGGTTACATAATCGAATGAATCCATACGAATCCCTAATTTTTTTGAAAATATTCTCTCGCCTATGTTCATCAGGTATAATGTAGGATTCTAATAGTGAAAGAATTTTTCAAATCGGTCCAGTAGTTTCAGAGCCTATTCAATGCAAACAAACAATCAAATCTTTCCTCTTTATAATATTAGTTTAGATATTTTAGAAATGGCAAAAAATGTGCTATGAATAAATAAATATTAGCAAGCTACCTTTACACAGAAACAATTTTTTTTTTTTTTATGTGGAGTGGTAATTGATCTGTCATGAAGTGTTTTTTTTTATTCATAAACTTGCGTTATTTGATCCTAAAGTCTGTGAATATTGGTGGCATTTTGCATAATATAAGTAGTTTAGTTTTTGTACACACGAATGAATTAAACTAACTACAAGGAACATGAATTTTGAATTGTCACTAAAACTTCCTGGAAAGTTCTAGAGCAAGGTGGCCACCGTTTTGCAAAATTATTTTATTCATGTAACAGAGAATTGTGGATACAGGTACGTTGTCATTATATAAGGAGAAAAAGAATGTATGCAGTTAGAAGCGAAAATAATAAAAAAACCGTCTGAATCAATCAAGTGAAGTGAATTGGAAATAATAACATGGATCATGAATTCTGAGATGACACAAAGACCTTGTTAGAAAGTTCTAACAAGGGAGCCACCATTTTGTTAGTATCCTGAAATCGTCATTAGACTGCAAACTATATTCACTCGATAATGGCAGTAATAGCCTTCAATAAAGAGGATCGGTTGCCAAGTCAGAAAGAAAAGAAGAATTCTTTGTCATGATCCTTATTTGAAGTTTTGATACTTTTCCCTCATTCTTGGAAATTTTGTTAAGGCCATCGTCAGTTTATTATTATGAATAGTTCATATCCAGACAGTCGAACCACGTCCTTTGCCTCTTGTGCCTTCCTTTATCGTTAAACTCTGAAAGGTTAAAGGCCTTTTCTTGTCCAAACCAGCGTAAACGGCTTTCTCTCATCTTTTGGTTTATTTCACCGACTGTAAATATTCCTTGTTATTCAGTGATAATGTGGCCCACGATAGTAACACAGTAAGCCTGATAGGGAGGGGGCAGGCTATCAAATACAGCTACTGGAAGAACAAAACTATAGATAAGTGCTTGGCGACAGACTTGTCTTGAGGGTGGTAGCTAGCTAGGCGTGCATTAGAAAATGCCTTATGAATTGAAATGAATTGATTTGGATTGACATTACGTATTGAATGATTGTCCTAAAAACAAGTTTTGAAAGAGTGAGATTAGAGAAAATATTAATGCTTCATTCATCGTGGTTTCTAACCTTCTAAACTTTATTATTCCTGGCAGTTATACTAATGGAATTGGTAAATGTAATATATTTCAAAGGCTAAGGCTCCCACCGTACTCCTAAAAGTACCACTAAACGGAGAGATATAAGCAATATTACACAATACATTATTGATTGAGAGTGCTTGCCTGTCATTGGTTAGTTGAGATTAATCTATCAATTATTTACGGCATAGACCTAGCTCTCTTATTATTTTCGGCTGCATCGATATTTTCCTTCTCGTCAGATATGTGCTCCAACATACCTAATCATATAAACACAATGTAATAAATAATGAACTCAGCGTTAGTAATGTTATGTATGAGTCAACTGCGTTGCGCCGTGTTCCAATACCTATATGGCTATACCTAAACATCTTCTATACATATTATAAAACTCAACGTCTCTCTGTCTGTCTATCCGTTTATGTTCTTTTCACGCAAAAATCACTTATCTTTCCATTAATTCATAGATATGTTATCTGGGCAGGTTATAGAATATATTTTGTTGCATAAAGTAACTTACGAAATAAGCAGTGACTATAACGGTGAATCAAATCGGAAAAACGATCTATCTTTGTGGCGCTTAAATTGCTTACGCTGATTAAACGATACGAGATATATCAAAGTAATGTTGTACAGATCTTAAAAAGACCTAGAAAAAAGTCTGCGATAGCATTTATCTATCTTCTAAGGTTCACCCACAATAAGCATTTTTGTTGTCCGTCTTTTGAACGAGAGCAGCACGATTCGAGCGTGCGCTCTCCCGACGGCATTCTGTAGTCCACGCGAGCAGAGCCACGGGCACAGCTAATACAATATATACTACGCATACCACACTATGTCTGCATGTCGTCATGCTTTCTGAATTCCCCACTCCACTTCGTAATTGGTAGCGTGCTTGATCACACGATCAGCGTCAATCGACGTTAGTTTAAATCCTGCAATAAACAAGCCTGGGATTTCGGGTAAAAGGGATGACTGACTGACAAGCTGACTGACCTTCAAAATTTGGCACTAAGCAGTTATAGGTATGTTCTGACAGCTTCACTTGAGAGTCAGTCATTCTAAGCTTATTATTGGCTGTATCGTCATTTAATATCAAGTTCAAGTAAATTTAGACTCTAAATTGGTAGTGATTAGGTTGATTTAAACAATAATCACTCCGTATATGATACAAGTATTCTATATACTATTTTATTCTATTTATAAGTAGTAGATATATACCTATTACATTATCTGGCATTATGGCAAAATTTAAAAGGCCTGTTTTATAATATGTATATTAATTTTTAATATTGAATGTTTACAAGTTACAAGTATTATTTATTGATTTCATCTTGGTATATGGACCTTTATATACATGTGGGTATATATATGTAGATATTAAATGTTAAGATTTCTTAAAATGTAAGTTGTACACTAATAAAATCGAGTACTGACTTTATCCCGCGACTTCATATTATGTTCTTCTCAAGGTTCCAGGCTACCTCTATGCCAAATTTAATAGCGATCGGTTCAGAGGCTTAGTTTTGAAAAGGTAAAAGGACAAAGTTACTTTCGCATTTATAATATTCTCGTGGATGGGAAATTAAAGAACTTATGTTAATTACTTCTACTTTTATCTGTATTTGTTCTTTAAGTAAATATATGTATGGACATAACTAACTAACTACTAAACTAACGAATTTTAGTGTAAAATGAATGAAATAAAAAAATATATAGGGAAAATTTTTCCTCAAAAGATCATCTACAAGATGGTCTAAGGTAATATTTTTGTAAAATTTGTAAAAACAAAGTTATAGAGCAAAATAGAACATTTTTATTAAAAAAATATCACTTTTTTGCTTATAACTTCTTTAATTTTTAATTTAGGCCAAAAATTATATAAACATTTTTTAGGCAAAACAATTTGCTACAAATTATGTCTTTACGAATTTTTTGTAAGCGCGAATTTTCGATATCGCGAAAGAAGTGTTTTCACCCCTTTTTCCAAGATGGCGGTCGGGAGGCAAGGGTGGCAACCCCACAAGCTTGAGGTTAAGCTTCTATTGACCTCCACACATGTCCCAAAAATAAAATTGCGACCTCTAAAAAATGCCGGCATGACAGCGGCGACCGCCGATGGATTTCGATCTGCCGAGATATTATAAAAAAAAGATATTAAAAAGACCTACAAAAAAGTGAGTGAAGCATTCGAGTATATCTCGGAGCATTCGCCAGTTCTGGAAGAAACCGAAATTTCAGGGGGCGCCAAAATCATAATATAATATGGTTGAAAAAAAACTTGCTTTACCAAGCGCCTAGCTTCCAGTACACGTTGTTCTATCAATTATTAATCAATAATTAATCTGAAATGCGCAGCAGATTGTTGGCAACATCTAATGACCGGAATTTAAATTTATATAATTTATTGATTTTGTAAACAATTAACCATAAAAGATTTTTTAATGGTTTTTCAACATTTTTTTTTTAAATAGGTGTCTATATATATCAAAAGTGGCAGTTATACTTATTAACTTTGTAAAGTTCAAAATATTGACGACCCCTCAAAAGACAGTGATTACTTCATTTTTCGATATTGTATTTTTTCATGTTGCGGACGAAGAGTAAAAATCTTAACAGTACGAATTAAAAAAGCAATTTAATTTTTTTTATACAATTTTTTTTACGAGTAGAACAAATAAAAAAAAATTAAAATCCCGATTCTACGTAGCTAGCAAATAAAGGTTCAAGAAATAATTCAGAAAAAATGTTTTTTGTCAAATTTATTTGAAAAACATTTATTGTAAAAAAAATGCCATTTTTTATAAATTTCGTGATTTTTTAACAATTTATCTCAAACTCTGGAGAGAGGGAACGCCACTATAAGTTACTGCCCCGGTTTTTGAAAAAATCATTAGATCAGGGGCTGTCCCTAAGTATTTTATTGCTATTACTCTTTGTATTGTAATTAATGGAAACAAATTCACGGGCGGATGATAGTCAAATATAACAATGCAAATGAGGCAAAATCCTCATCAACAGGTTACTGTTTTTATTTTTCGTTACCGTCACAGTTATAAGTCATTGAAAAGTGCTCTGATAGGGTAGGGATCTTAGTCAATTTCATCTTTCGCCACACCATATATTATTGCTTTCTACATCCAAATCAGCTTGGAGACTTTTATGCGTTTGTCGGTTATTGTGTTACTCTGTTACAGCAACAAAATGGTAGTCCTCTTTGGTAAGGGTCTAGCGCTTGACTGAGTAGGTAGGTTCCTGCGGTAGTGGAGCGGTGCGTGAGGTGTGAGAGTTTTCGTTACGTTAAATGATGCGAGGTTTCAGTCAGGCTGTCAGGCATTTGCATCGCTATCGTCAACACGTGTTATTTGGACTGGCCGCTTTAAACAAAACGCACACGAGGTTTTCAAACAAAGATGAGTCCTCCGATTAGGACTCAAAATAAACAAGTTGTTTATAAAATTTACGAATATTTTAGAAAATCAGATCCCCATTCTACTGAGTATAAAGATGACATTAATGTTCATAAAATCGTTGCCAAGGTTACCGGATTGTCAGAACAAAGCGTACGACGCATTTTCAATGTGGGAAAAGTATGGTAATTAATGTGAAGTTTTCTTTATCAAGAAAACCCAAACAGACGAGAAAAAAGAATATAGAAATTTACAGTTTTATTAAAGACGTTATAAGAAGAAAGGGTACAAAATTTTACAAATACGGAAAGAAATTTCCACGGTCAATAAAACTTTAAAAAGTTTTAGAGGAAGATGGGAAGATGAGGAAGATTAAGATATTATTAAATGTGGATACATATACATACGACTTTTATTGCATGAATTAGGTTTCCGATACAGAAAATACCGGTCAAAGACAAAAATTTTGATTGAAACCTATTCAATTATCCAATGGAGAGGCAATTATATCACAGCTATAAGAAAATATAAATCGGGCGACAGAACAATATTTTTTCAAGACGAAACTTATGTTAATGAATCCCAAAATGTGCCACTGTGTTGGCAGTCAGATATTGAAAGAGGTGAGAAAAGGTAATAGATTGGTAATCGTACATGCTGGTGGGAGTATAGGATTTCTTTCAACTTTTTAAGGATGGCGCTTTAAACGTTTTCAAATCAATTAAAAGAACAAAAGACTATCATGGAAATATTAATTTCAACAATAATGAAAAGTAGATTTGGGAGAAACTTTTGCCTACCCCCTACCTCTTAACTCGGTAGTAGTTATGGATAACGAGAAATATCATTGCAACGAGATGGATAAAGCAACTACGATGTGTTCCTAGAGAAAGGAAATTCAGGATTGGTTAAAGCGGCATAACGTTGAATACACTGAAGCTATGAAAAAGAGGGATTTGCTCGAATTAGAAAGAAACAAACCAGAAAAACAATTCATAATTAATGTCATATTAAAAGAAAAGTGTCATACTGTACTCTATTTATCAGAGTATCATCCGGATTTAAACCTGATCGAATTAGTATAGGGAGATATCCAAGGGTGAGCGGGCACGAAAATATACTAACTCAAATTTAACCAAAAAGAAACTAGAACTTGAAGAGCTATTTTCTAATTATTCAATACAGAAAAGGCATAAATATGACAATCACGCAAAGAAAGTAGAAGAAGAGACCTACAAAAATGACCATCTTATTGACGAGATAAGCGATCAATTTATTATAAACTTATAACATGGGGAATCTGATAATGAAAGCGATTCGAGTAACGATATGGATACAGATTAATTTAATTGCATTTAAATTTCAGTTCAAAACATTTATATTTTAATCATATTGTAACTCATTAAGTAAGTTTATGTTGTTATAAGCAATTGTACCCATTGAATTTAGGAACACACTTGTAAGTATCGTAAGAGATATTTTCATTACTATTCATCACGTGTATAGCGAGACAGTTCTGTTACGTCACATGTATCACCTCCCGCACCACTCCACTACCGCAGGAACCTACTCAGTAATGCGCTATGACTGTAATATGTATGTATATGCATGTTGAACTGAATCTGATACTTTTGCTGTGAAGTAGTTTATGCTAGATAGTAAACTTATCTATACTTTTATTTAGTATTCGCACGTAAATTTAGTAAATGGTGAGTTGAATGACTTAGTCTTTTAGAATGCCTTTTATTTAGTATTAGCACGAAAATTTTGTAAGTATGTATTTAGTAAATGCTGAGTTGAATAACTTTACAATACACGATAACTCTTTCAGTTTCCATCTATTTACTTCTGTTTTTAATATAGGATTATTTCTTTAAAGTTATGGGAGCTTGGAAGAAGTTTGTTTATTAGGTCTTTCAATTCAGCATTTAGTGTCATCTTGCATGAAAATAATTAGCCTTTCTATTAGTGCTTCCTAATATCTAATACTGTTTACTCAGAATCGACTCATCCTGTGGTGTTTTGACCCTTCACATCGGAGACAGGATATTGGAGATTAACGGAGCTCCCGTCCGCAGCAGGCCACTAGAAGAGATACAGCGAGTTCTTGCCAGATCTGATCAAATTGTACAAGTATGTAAATTTTTTTTACTTTCTAACAGTTTTTTTTTAGTTTTAGGATAATTGCTCTAAAACCGTGAAACCGGTATTCCATTATTCAGACCTATTCTTGATAGTTGAGATTCAAAAAAAACTTTTTCAATTGAGATACATGACACAACATGGTCTTCCAAGTGTTTTATAACTTAAATACTCCATTAATCTAAAACAACTATTGATATATCCCTATATCTGTCCCAAGAACGGAAATAAACAAAATAAAAATATGCAAAATTCTTCCACTATAGATTACAAACCCCATTTTTAATAAGAGAAAATTTATACAAAGTCAATTTTTTGTGTTTCAATCCCAACAGTTGACGATAGAACACAACCCTGACACAACAAACACAAAACGCGTTATGTGCAACATACAAACGGAGGAGTTCAAGCCGACACAAGACAAGCCTCCAGTCGAAAGGAGAATATTAAAAGAGAATATCCCAAAAAACGGAGAGAAAAAAGACGACGAAGGCAGGAAAGAGAGGCTTTTCAAGAGGAAAGGTGATGACGGTGGCAAAGTGAGAGTTATAAAGAGAAGGCAAACACCTTCGAGTCCTCTACTCGGGGAGAAGAGCAGCAGTATGTCAAAACTGCTTGATGTGTAAGATTTAATTTTTCTTTTTCTTAATATTCTTTTAATTGTTTACTTCTCATAGGAAAACAGTTGACAAAAGACAAACAGACTTAACAAAAGAATTAAAAACTGTTACTTTTTTATAGCTAGCTGAGTTACATATATTATAGCGTGATATCTCTCCTGTCCTACGGGTTCAGATAGAAAAGGAAGTAGGCTTGATTCACTGCGATTAATGAATTACAATGATGTATGATACTGTAAAAAATACATTTTCCTATGTAAAGCCATAATTTGGCTAAGCTTCTTGCATTCCTCCAGAGGTGAAGCAATAATCATGAACTGAACTTCTTCGTTGTTCCCTTTTTGAAGTGAAAACTTCTTTAGCACCGTTGTGATTTGAAACTCGATTAAATGAAAAAGCGACAGTAAAAAGAGACAACCATATATGTACATCTATAGAATTTAGCCTACGAGAGAATGAGATAGAATACATTTACATTATACACGGTTAATACGAGTCCTGATTTTTGTGATTGTGATCGTCGTCGGTTTGGCCTAGTGGTGTGAGACGACCAGACTCCATACGCAGTACGCACGAGTGGTCGATAGTTCGAATCCTGCTGATTTAGGATATTTAAAAAGAATTTAAAAACATATTTTAATTTTTTTTCTGAAGGTTTCATTTGTGCCACGTTTGAACTGTTGTATGCTGTATGTAAGAATTTTCTTTATAGTGTCGACGGCGAGGAGCCGAGTGGAGTGCTTTGTGACTTGAGCAGAGCGAGGTCGTTCAGAGCGGAACCCGCTGCTGGCCAGAAGGTGTTCAGAGCTTGTGATCTTCTACAAGTAAGGAGTAAACATTTATTTATTATCTGGTACTCGCTTCACTGGGTGTATTTTTTTTTTAAATCGTTATCAGAAGTATGCTATTCCTTTATGCCCTATTCACGAAATAATCGACTACTGTGCCAAATTTGATTAGAATCCGTCCAGTTTTTATATCGTGATTGATGGATAAAACTTGAAACAGGCGTACTTTTGCATTAATAATATATAGATAATAGTCTGCTCAGATTTATGCAATGGCAAAGATGTAGCTTAGCGCGTCAAAGTAGCCCTTTGCATGTTTGTTTCTGATTAAGAATTAATTAACAGTTCTACTTTCACAAGTTCTCTTTGCCGTATGTACTGATCCATTAATCATTGGCTTGATTATGTGTCAGGGCGAACTCTTGGGTTCCGGTTTCTTCGGTGAAGTTTATAAGGTGACCCATCGGGACACCAACGAAGTAATGGTGCTGAAGCAGTTGTACCGAGTCGATGAAGATGCGCAGAGGAACTTCCTCAAGGAGGTGAGCAACTACTATATAGAATGTTACCTCGTTTCTAATTTACTGTTATATACAGTTTTTTTTTTCAATTTTTCTTAATGGCAACATTGTCCATAATTCTGCTAACGTCACGTCAATAGAATATTTTTAAAATTAATATTCTTGTAATCTTCAAACCAAACGTACCTCTAACAAGATGGCGGTTCTTTTTTTACAGCTGTCCTGAGAGTTTTTATGGCAACTTAAAATTCATGTTCGTAGTTATTATTTATGTACACGACCAAGTGAGAGCCGACCCCCGACAACTTGTCCTCACAAGAAGTAATACGTTTGCGAGGGGGCTGAACGCGGCGACCAATGCCCGTCCAGCAAATATGTAGGAAATTTTATGATTGTGTAAATATTAGGTTAATTAAATGTTATGTTATAGGAACAAGTATAATTAAGGAGAATAAACATTGCTCAATAGCGTCTTTCATTGTAGCACCTTAATTAAGTAATAGAAATAAGAATTTGTATAGCGATAGTAATAATAATAAGACATTGTCAAAAACGGTAGGGTAAATAAATTGGCGGGGGGGGAGGTAAGGCGATGACTCTTCCGTTCGAAATTGTTATAAAAGGCGAGCCGATCGGCGGCTCGTCAGTCCTTTTCAGGATTCGCCACTGTAACCACTAGTAACCACTAGTAACCACGGAAGAGTTCCTGCCGCGCCTCCAGCTGCCCTCTTGAATACTGTGAAGACTGCGTTTCATTTTTTATTCCGAAGCGGATTCAAAGCCACGGACTTGAAGCCCTAGGAGAGTAACCCCCACATTTTGGTCCTTCGCAAGCCGAATATTGAAGATTTGTATTGAAGATACAGTGAAAATATATATTGAAGATTCGTATTGAAGATACAGTGAAAATATATATTGAAGATTTGTATTGAAAAATTTATATTGAGGACATATGGAAGATTTTAGTGAAGATTTATATTGAAGATATAGTGAAAATTTATATCGAAGATTTATTGAAGAATCTTTAGCGAAGATATAGTGAAAGTTTATAGTGAAGTTATCTTGAATATTTATTGAAGAAATTACGTGTCCACGATATATTGAGAAATTACAGCGCGGGATTCAAGCAGTATATAGAAAAATAATTTGAACTACCTACTTCGAAAGATAAAATTTGAAAATGCCAGTTACGCGTTCACAGAAGGGAAGCACAGTGGATATGTCAGAACGACGTGCAAATATAGCAAACCAGGAACAGGGCACGGCCAGAGGTGTTACGACCTCAAGAAATCCTGAATTGTTAGCGCGAAGTGCTTCAAATTTTGCAAGAATAGCGGCCGGTGCCACGGGCAAGGACGATGTGTCCACGTCGGCAGGTACCATGACAGGTTCGGGAACTACCGTCACGACTACGGAATACACGACGTCGACGGAAAACACCGCAAGCACGGGAACTGACGTCACGACGGCCACGACTCAACAAACTGAGAACCCGAACGAGACGGTCAAGCCGGCAAAACGTACCAAGTCACAACGATCTGACGCGAATAAGAAGAAATTGGCAGAACTGGAAGCGCAGGAGAAGCTAGCTGAATTGAAGCTAGAAGAGATACGAGCGGCAGTTGCGCTCGGTCAAGCGAGGCTCGAGAGGCAGCGCGCCGCCGCCGATGATGATGAAGCACCCTCACTGTCGGAGGGTGAAGAAGAGCAATCAAGCCGAGTACAGGAATGGTTGGAAGGTCAAACTAAGGATCCTTCAACGGAAAAAGTAAAAGTGCCAGAGGACAGGGAAATGGAAGGACGAGGTCAGGGAGCCCACAAGCAAGAGGATTGTGAGCACCGGGGCGGCCATGAAGGCACCCGGCTTGCGCGTCACCCGCAGAGTGTGGACATACCCTCGCTGGCAGCTGCTTTCTCTCAAGCAGTAAGAATGTCGAGAGACGCACCGAAGTATCTACAGGAACTGCCTGTATTCAACGGACATTGCGACAGCTGGCTCGCGTTCCGTGCCGCCTACTATGAAACTGAAGCTTTGTTTTCGAAAAGTGAAAATGTGTCAAGATTAAGAAAAAGCATCAGGGGGGCAGCTCTGGAGGCGACGAGCGATCTCTTCATCAGCCAACCGGACCCAGCAGCCGTAGTACAGGCCCTGGAAAGACGATTTGGACGTCCGGATGCACTGGCGATGAAGGAAATTCAGAAAATAAAGGCACTAGGGAAACTCAGCGAGAACGCGCGAGAGTTGTGCATATTTGCAAGCAAGGTGGCTAACATTGTAGCCACCGTAGAAGCTCTGAAGAAAATACACTACCTGTATAATCCAGAGTTAGTGAAAATCACTATAGAAAAACTCACACCGATATTAAGGAACAAGTGGTATGACTACGCCGCAAAAAATAAAGACGACATACCCGACATGAAGAGACTAGCTGCTTATTTAAATGAAGAAGCGGACAAGTGCGGAGCCTACGCGGAACCAGAGGACGTGTCTGTGAATTCCACGCAGGAAAGATTTAAAAGAAAGAGATTCGAACATACCTTCGTAACGGACGCCAAGCAAGAACAATGCCCGGCATGCAAACGTGACCATCGGCTGCTGGACTGCAAGCGATTTAGAGACGCTGACGTTCGCGAGCGCTGGAATATGGTGAAGAAATATCGAATCTGCTTTTGTTGCTTGAGAGGTACACACCGACGTGCTACGTGTAGAGCCAAGAAGTGCGGACAGGACGGTTGCGCGATGGCTCACCACCACTTCTTGCACAATAAGAAGCCGGGGACGACGCCATCGCCGCCTCCTCCCCAAGCTACTGAAGAAGTGACGACAGCCATCGAACTAGTAAAGAGCGCCGACAGCATCAAGAGCCGTCAAGCGTTTCTAAAGATCGCGCCTGTAACACTCACCGGTGAAAACGGCACCCGAGTCGACACCTACGCCTTGATGGACGACGGAAGTACCATTACTCTCGTCGAAGAGGGACTCGCTGAGATACTCGGTTTAGACGGTCCACACGATCAAATGTGGGTACAGGGTCTGAACCAGACAGTCCGACATGAGAACAGCAAGAGAGTCGACATCAAGATACGAGGCCGATATAACAGTGACGAGTACACGATGCGTAACGCGCGCACTATACAACGCATCATGTTCAGCAAACAGAGCATAGATAAGAGAGAACTTCGAGATTGCGAGCACTTGCAATATATTCAGGACGAGCTAGTCTACAAGGACGCGTGCCCCAAGATATTGATCGGCCAAGATAATTGGGAACTTTTGGTGGCACTTGAAATAAAAACGGGAAAGCAACATCAACCTATCGCATCTCGCACGCGATTAGGCTGGGTGTTGCACGGATATCGTACGTCATACCACAAACCGGTGATGTTCTGCGGCTACACTATCACCACAGAACCGGAAGAATCAATGGAAAAAATGATGAAGAAATTTGTGAATTTAGAAGGTCTCGGCATAGAACCGAGAAAACAAAAGAACGATCCAGAGGAGCGAGCAATGAGAATATTGCAGGAAAAGAGTCGAAGATTACCCGATGGACGTTTTGAAACTGCCTTACTGTGGAAAGAAGACGACTTCGAAATACCGAACAATTACGAAGACGCCTACAAGAGGTTGAAAACGCTAGAGAAGAAACTCGACCGCGATTCAGACCTGAAAACAAAATATGAAGAGAGAATCGACAACCTTCTCACGTCAGGATACGCTACCGTGGCTAGTGCACCCGCGTCTCCGGGGAAGACGTGGTATTTACCACACTTTGCCGTGTGTAACCCGGCAAAACCGAAGATACGCCTAGTACACGATGCAGCAGCGAGATCTCACGGACGAAGTTTGAACGATATGTTGCTCTCCGGTCCTGATCTACTACAATCGCTACCCGGAGTTATCATGCGATTCCGGCAGCATCCCGTCGCGATCTCTGCGGACATTCGAGAGATGTTTATGCAAATCAAGATAAGAACCGAAGACAGAGACGCCTTGAGATTCCTCTGGAGAGGAGACAACAGAGGCGAGACAAGGCCGCGAGAGTATCAAATGACGTCAGTGATTTTCGGAGCGACATCCTCGCCATGTACGGCTCTTTATATCAAGAATAGAAACGCTGAAGATTTCAAGGATACATTCCCACGGGCAGTGCAGGAAATATACAAGAATCATTATATGGATGATTACATCACGAGCTTCCCGAGCGAAGAGGAAGCCATCGAGGTGTCAAAAGATGTGGACTACATTCACAGTCAAGCCGGCTTCATCCTAAGAGGCTGGGTGTCAAACTGCGAGTCCGTGCTATCGCAATTTAACACGGACACGGCGACCACCACAGTACCCATAGGCGGAAACAACGTCGAGAAAACGTTAGGCTTGCTATGGGAAATGAAAAACGATTGCATCGGCTTTCATTACAATGAAACGAGGACGCCACCTGCGGTGTTACGAAACGAGCGACCACCGACGAAGCGAGAGGCTCTGAGTGTCATTATGTCACTCTTTGACCCACTCGGACTGGTCTCACCGCTCACAACACCGGCAAAGCGACTGATGCAGGAGACGTGGCGATACGGCACCGGCTGGGATCAACCGATTCCCGAGAAACTACAACCTCGTTGGGTCGCGTGGATCACAAACCTGCGTGCCATGAAAGAGCTTCACATCCCACGATGCTACAACACGGGTCCGGCAGTCGTAACAAGAGAGCTGCACACGTTCGTCGATGCAAGTGAGGAAGCATACTCAACCGCTGTCTACATTCGAATGCAACGTGTCGACGGGACAGTACACGTCGCGTTAGTGGCAGGGAAGAGTCGCGTCGCGCCACTTAAACCTACGTCTATACCGCGACTTGAGCTACAAGCGGCCCTGCTAGGCGCGCGTCTCGCGAAAACCGCGGAGACCGAACATGAACTCCACATCACGAAGAGAACATATTGGAGCGATTCCCGCACGGTTCTCGCGTGGATACGAGCGGAACCACGCGCATACAAAACATTCGTAGCACACCGACTGGCTGAAATAGAGGACCTGACTAAAGTGAGCGAATGGCGTTGGGTTCCCACCAAGGAAAATGTAGCTGACGACGCAACTCGAGAGACTCCGACTGACTTTGACGCGCGGCACAGATGGTTTCACGGGCCAGACTTCCTGAAACAACCCGAGGAAGAATGGCCAGAAGAGGTCGAGACACCCAACCCGAACACGGGAGAAGAGCGATGCCTCGTAGCACGCGAACCGGACACCTACGACTTTCTGCCGAATATAGAAAGAATAAGCAAGTGGCAAATACTCGTGCGTGCCACCGGGAGAGTGCTACAGTTCGTCGATATGTGTCGAATGAAAAAACACATCACAGCCGTCTCAAGACTCAAACGAACGAAGGCGAACACTGAAAAAGATCCTGCGTGGGGCAGTAAGAACACGACACCGAACAAGAAGAGAGATATAAGTTCTAAAGGAAAGACAGAACAAAGAAAATTCGTCTGTTTGGATGCGAGTTACCTCAAAAGGGCAGAGCTACTGTGGCTCAGGAAAGCTCAAGAAGATAGCTACGCAAATGAGATACTGAGAGTACAACGAGACGACCCTCCATCGTCGAGCGACCGCCTCGCTACACTCAGTGTGTATATAGAAGACGGATTACTACGCTTGCGCGGCCGAATCGCGGCGGCGCCGAACATCAGTCCGGATACAGCGAACCCTGTACTATTAGACGGACGACATACGTACACGAAGATGTACATACAGTATGTACATGAAAAAATGCACCACGGAGGAGTAGAAACAGTTGTGAACGAGATAAGACAACGTTTCTGGGTGACTAGAATTCGACCAGCAGTTAAAGGCGTGCTACGGAATTGTCAACACTGCCAGGTGAGAAAAGCGAAGCCCATGATCCCCTCGACGGGTGATTTACCAGCCGCGCGTGTCGCACATCATGCGCGGCCCTTCTCATACACAGGACTCGACTATTTCGGGCCCATAGAAGTCACGGTGGGAAGACAACGGAAGAAGCGATGGGTGGCTCTATTCACCTGCATGACTATGAGAGCCGTTCACTTGGAGATAGTCGCTTCTCTAAGTGCGGACTCAGCAATAGCCGCACTCCGAAGGTTCATCGGGCGAAGAGGACAACCTACCGAGCTATGGACAGATAATGCAACTTGTTTCAGGGCAGCGGAAAAGGAGCTCAAGGAGGCCACGGAGGCGACGCGAGAGGAAGCAAATGCGCGCCACATCAACTGGCGCTACATTCCCCCCGCTTCACCCTTCATGGGCGGGGCCTGGGAAAGGCTGATTCGGAGCGTCAAAGAAGCCCTGCGTGTTACCCTACACGCAAAGCATCCGAGTGAGGAGACCCTTCACACTCTACTGGTCGAAGTTGAGAACATACTCAACTCGCGGCCGCTCACACACGTGGCCGTGACACCGGACGCGCCGGAGGCGTTGACCCCCAACCACATCCTGTTGGGGCCCAACAGCCACGTCGCAGCGCCCGGCGTCTTCACCCCGGATGACGAGTCTACACGGCACCTCTGGCGGCGAGCGCAGCGGACGAGTTCTGGCGGCGCTGGGTGGTGGAGTACCTCCCTATACTCCAGCACCGGCGGGAGCCCCGGACCAGCGGAGCACCCCCCAAAATCGGTGACCTGGTGGTGGTGTGCGACCCGAACCTACCCCGGAACGTCTGGCCGAGAGGACGAGTGACCCGCATCTACCCCGGTGAAGACAAACAAGTAAGAGTCGTCGACGTCACTACGAGCAAAGGACATGTCCTGCGGAGGCCGTGCAAGAAGATCGTCGTGTTACCAGTTGAATCGCATGCTGCGACGGCGGGAGAAATGTACACGACCAAGTGAGAGCCGACCCCCGACAACTTGTCCTCACAAGAAGTAATACGTTTGCGAGGGGGCTGAACGCGGCGACCAATGCCCGTCCAGCAAATATGTAGGAAATTTTATGATTGTGTAAATATTAGGTTAATTAAATGTTATGTTATAGGAACAAGTATAATTAAGGAGAATAAACATTGCTCAATAGCGTCTTTCATTGTAGCACCTTAATTAAGTAATAGAAATAAGAATTTGTATAGCGATAGTAATAATAATAAGACATTGTCAAAAACGGTAGGGTAAATAAATTGGCGGGGGGGGGAGGTAAGGCGATGACTCTTCCGTTCGAAATTGTTATAAAAGGCGAGCCGATCGGCGGCTCGTCAGTCCTTTTCAGGATTCGCCACTGTAACCACTAGTAACCACTAGTAACCACGGAAGAGTTCCTGCCGCGCCTCCAGCTGCCCTCTTGAATACTGTGAAGACTGCGTTTCATTTTTTATTCCGAAGCGGATTCAAAGCCACGGACTTGAAGCCCTAGGAGAGTAACCCCCACAATTTACACTCCACCTGTAAACAATAATCAAACTATACGTAAAATGGGCCAAATGACATACATTTTAAGAATTAAAATAAAAACTACCACATGACAGATGAAGATCACGTCAAAAACTCCTTGGAGAATCATCTGCACGGTTTAAAATTTTTTACATGTGACATAATAATGTTAGCCAATCGTGAATCAGTACGTGTATACGGGTAGATTACTATTGGATAATTACGGCGCTCCCGCCTACAGTTCACCAGCGGCCATAAATATCAAGCCTGGTGAAGCTGCAAAGGCTCCAGGGCCCAAAAGGCTAACAGTATAGTCAGTTCGAAAAAAAAAGGCCATAAATATGAATTGTATGAGGATATCGATGACGAAAATGCCATAGTGTAGCGTTTAACTTTATTCAGATTATTAGATCGCTATATAGCAACAAGAAGTAGAACTTTGATTTCTTCTTACCAGTTCGTCCTGAGCATTAGGAAGGCGCTTTTGCCAGTCATCGCAAAATATAAAGGTTGTTAAGAATATAACTGTACACGACCAAGTGAGAGCCGACCCCCGACAACTTGTCCTCACAAGAAGTAATACGTTTGCGAGGGGGCTGAACGCGGCGACCAATGCCCGTCCAGCAAATATGTAGGAAATTTTATGATTGTGTAAATATTAGGTTAATTAAATATTATGTTATAGGAACAAGTATAATTAAGGAGAATAAACATTGCTCAATAGCGTCTTTCATTGTAGCACCTTAATTAAGTAATAGAAATAAGAATTTGTATAGCGATAGTAATAATAATAAGACATTGTCAAAAACGGTAGGGTAAATAAATTGGCGGGGGGGGAGGTAAGGCGATGACTCTTCCGTACGACATTGTTATAAAAGGCGAGCCGATCGGCGGCTCGTCAGTCCTTTTCAGGATTCGCCACTGTAACCACTAGTAACCACTAGTAACCACGGAAGAGTTCCTGCCGCGCCTCCAGCTGCCCTCTTGAATACTGTGAAGACTGCGTTTCATTTTTTATTCCGAAGCGGATTCAAAGCCACGGACTTGAAGCCCTAGGAGAGTAACCCACACATTTTAATGGTCCTTCGCAAGCCGAATATTGAAGATTTGTATTGAAGATACAGTGAAAATATATATTGAAGATTCGTATTGAAGATACAGTGAAAATATATATTGAAGATTTGTATTGAAAAATTTATATTGAGGACATATGGAAGATTTTAGTGAAGATTTATATTGAAGATATAGTGAAAATTTATATCGAAGATTTATTGAAGAATCTTTAGCGAAGATATAGTGAAAGTTTATAGTGAAGTTATCTTGAATATTTATTGAAGAAATTACGTGTCCACGATATATTGAGAAATTACAGCGCGGGATTCAAGGAGTATATAGAAAAATAATTTGAACTACCTACTTCGAAAGATAAAATTTGAAAATGCCAGTTACGCGTTCACAGAAGGGAAGCACAGTGGATATGTCAGAACGACGTGCAAACATAGCAAACCAGGAACAGGGCACGGCCAGAGGTGCTACGACCTCAAGAAATACTGAATTGTTAGCGCGAAGTGCTTCAAATTTGGCAAGAATAGCGGCCGGTGCCACGGGCAAGGACGATGCGTCCACGTCGGCAGGTACCATGACAGGTTCGGGAACTACCGTCACGACTACGGAATACACGACGTCGACGGAAAACACCGCAAGCACGGGAACTGACGTCACGACGGCCACGACTCAACAAACTGAGAACCCGAACGAGACGGTCAAGCCGGCAAAGCGTACCAAGTCACAACGTTCTGACGCGAATAAGAAGAAATTGGCAGAACTGGAAGCGCAGGAGAAGCTAGCTGAATTGAAGCTAGAAGAGATACGAGCGGCAGTTGCGCTCGCTCAAGCGAGGCTCGAGAGGCAGCGCGCCGCCGCCGATGATGATGAAGCACCCTCACTGTCGGAGGGTGAAGAAGAGCAATCAAGCCGAGTACAGGAATGGTTGGAAGGTCAAACTAAGGATCCTTCAACGGAAAAAGTAAAAGTGCCAGAGGACAGGGAAATGGAAGGACGAGGTCAGGGAGCCCACAAGCAAGAGGATTGTGAGCACCGGGGCGGCCATGAAGGCACCCGGCCTGCGCGTCACCCGCAGAGTGTGGACATACCCTCGCTGGCAGCTGCTTTCTCTCAAGCAGTAAGAATGTCGAGAGACGCACCGAAGTATCTACAAGAACTGCCTGTATTCAACGGGCATTGCGACAGCTGGCTCGCGTTCCGTGCCGCCTACTATGAAACTGAAGCTTTGTTTTCGAAAAGTGAAAATGTGTCAAGATTAAGAAAAAGCATCAGGGGGGCAGCTCTGGAGGCGACGAGCGATCTCTTCATCAGCCAACCGGACCCAGCAGCCGTAGTACAGGCCCTGGAAAGACGATTTGGACGTCCGGATGCACTGGCGATGAAGGAAATTCAGAAAATAAGGGCACTAGGGAAACTCAGCGAGAACCCGCGAGAGTTGTGCATATTTGCAAGCAAGGTGGCTAACATTGTAGCCACTGTAGAAGCTCTGAAGAAAATACACTACCTGTATAATCCAGAGTTAGTGAAAATCACTATAGAAAAACTCACACCGATATTAAGGAACAAGTGGTATGACTACGCCGCGAAAAATAAAGACGACATACCCGACATGAAGAGACTAGCTGCTTATTTAAATGAAGAAGCGGACAAGTGCGGAGCCTACGCGGAACCAGAGGACGTGTCTGTGAATTCCACGCAGGAAAGATTTAAAAGGAAGAGATTCGAACATACCTTCGTAACGGACGCCAAGCAAGAACAATGCCCGGCATGCAAACGTGACCATCGGCTGCTGGACTGCAAGCGATTTAGAGACGCTGACGTTCGCGAGCGCTGGAATATGGTGAAGAAATATCGAATCTGCTTTTGTTGCTTGAGAGGTACACACCGACGTGCTACGTGTAGAGCCAAGAAGTGCGGACAGGACGGTTGCGCGATGGCTCACCACCACTTCTTGCACAATAAGAAGCCGGGGACGACGCCATCGCCGCCTCCTCCCCAAGCTACTGAAGAAGTGACGACAGCCATCGAACTAGTAAAGAGCGCCGACAGCATCAAGAGCCGTCAAGCGTTTCTAAAGATCGCGCCCGTAACACTCACCGGTGAAAACGGCACCCGAGTCGACACCTATGCCTTGATGGACGACGGAAGTACCATTACTCTCGTCGAAGAGGGACTCGCTGAGATACTCGGTTTAGACGGTCCACACGATCAAATGTGGGTACAGGGTCTGAACCAGACAGTCCGACATGAGAACAGCAAGAGAGTCGACATCAAGATACGAGGCCGATATAACAGTGACGAGTACACGATGCGTAACGTGCGCACTATACAACGCATCATGTTCAGCAAACAGAGCATAGATAAGAGAGAACTTCGAGATTGCGAGCACTTGCAAGATATTCAGGACGAGCTAGTCTACAAGGACGCGTGCCCCAAGATATTGATCGGCCAAGATAATTGGGAACTTTTGGTGGCACTTGAAATAAAAACGGGAAAGCAACATCAACCTATCGCATCTCGCACGCGATTAGGCTGGGTGTTGCACGGATATCGTACGTCATACCATAAACCGGTGATGTTCTGCGGCTACACTATCACCACAGAACCGGAAGAATCAATGGAAAAAATGATGAAGAAATTTGTGAGTTTAGAAGGTCTCGGCATAGAACCGAAAAAACAAAAGAACGATCCAGAGGAGCGAGCAATGAGAATATTGCAGGAAAAGAGTCGAAGATTACCCGATGGACGTTTTGAAACTGCCTTACTGTGGAAAGAAGACGACTTCGAAATACCGAACAATTACGAAGACGCCTACAAGAGGTTGAAAACGCTAGAGAAGAAACTCGACCGCGATTCAGACCTGAAAACAAAATATGAAGAGAGAATCGACAACCTTCTCACGTCAGGATACGCTACCGTGGCTAGTGCACCCGTGTCTCCGGGGAAGACGTGGTATTTACCACACTTTGCCGTGTGTAACCCGGCAAAACTGAAGATACGCCTAGTACACGATGCAGCAGCGAGATCTCACGGACGAAGTTTGAACGATATGTTGCTCTCCGGTCCTGATCTACTACAATCGCTACCCGGAGTTATCATGCGATTCCGGCAGCATCCCGTCGCGATCTCTGCGGACATTCGAGAGATGTTTATGCAAATCAAGATAAGAACCGAAGACAGAGACGCCTTGAGATTCCTCTGGAGAGGAGACAACAGAGGCGAGACAAGGCCGCGAGAGTATCAAATGACGTCAGTGATTTTCGGAGCGACATCCTCGCCATGTACGGCTCTTTATATCAAGAATAGAAACGCCGAAGATTTCAAGGATACATTCCCACGGGCAGTGCAGGAAATATACAAGAATCATTATATGGATGATTACATCACGAGCTTCCCGAGCGAAGAGGAAGCCATCGAGGTGTCAAAAGATGTGGACTACATTCACAGTCAAGCCGGCTTCATCCTGAGAGGCTGGGTGTCAAACTGCGAGTCCGTGCTATCGCAATTTAACACGGACACGGCAACCACCACAGTACCCATAGGCGGAAACAACGTCGAGAAAACGTTAGGCTTGCTATGGGAAATGAAAAACGATTGCATCGGCTTTCATTACAATGAAACGAGGACGCCACCTGCGGTGTTACGAAACGAGCGACCACCGACGAAGCGAGAGGCTCTGAGTGTCATTATGTCACTCTTTGACCCACTCGGACTGGTCTCACCGCTCACAACACCGGCAAAGCGACTGATGCAGGAGACGTGGCGATACGGCACCGGCTGGGATCAACCGATTCCTGAGAAGTTACAACCTCGTTGGGTCGCGTGGATCACAAACCTGCGTGCCATGAAAGAACTTCACATCCCACGATGCTACAACACGGGTCCGGCAGTCGTAACAAGAGAGCTGCACACGTTCGTCGATGCAAGTGAGGAGGCATACTCGACCGCTGTCTACATTCGAATGCAACGTGTCGACGGGACAGTACACGTCACGTTAGTGGCAGGGAAGAGTCGCGTCGCACCACTGAAACCTACGTCTATACCACGACTTGAGCTACAAGCGGCCCTGCTAGGCGCGCGTCTCGCGAAAACCGCGGAGACCGAACATGAACTCCACATCACGAAGAGAACATATTGGAGCGATTCCCGCACGGTTCTCGCGTGGATACGAGCAGAACCACGCGCATACAAAACATTCGTAGCACACCGATTGGCTGAAATAGAGGACCTGACTAAAGTGAGCGAATGGCGTTGGGTTCCCACCAAGGAAAATGTAGCTGACGACGCAACTCGAGAGACTCCGACTGACTTTGATGCGCGGCACAGATGGTTTCACGGGCCAGACTTCCTGAAACAACCCGAGGAAGAATGGCCAGAAGAGGTCGAGACACCCATACCGAACACGGGAGAAGAGCGATGCCTCATAGCACGCGAACCAGACACCTACGACTTTCTGCCAAATATAGAAAGAATAAGCAAGTGGCAAATACTCGTGCGTGCTACCGGGAGAGTGCTACAGTTCGTCGATATGTGTCGAATGAAAAAACACATCACAGCCGTCTCAAGACTCAAACGAACGAAGGCGAACACTGCAAAAGATCCTGCGTGGGGCAGTAAGAACACGACACCGAACAAGAAGAAAGATATAAGTTCAAAGGGAAAGACAGAACAGAGAAAATTAGTCTGTTTGGATGCGAGTTACCTCAAAAGGGCAGAGTTACTGTGGCTCAGGAAAGCTCAAGAAGATAGCTACGCAAATGAGATACTGAGAGTACAACGAGACGACCCTCCATCGTCGAGCGACCGCCTCGCTACACTCAGTGTGTATATAGAAGACGGATTACTACGCTTGCGCGGCCGAATCGCGACGGCGCCGAACATCAGTCCGGATACAGCGAACCCTGTACTATTAGACGGACGACATACATATACGAAGATGTACATACAGTACGTACATGAAAAAATGCATCACGGAGGAGTAGAAACAGTTGTGAACGAGATAAGACAACGTTTCTGGGTGACTAGAATTCGACCGGCAGTTAAGGGCGTGCTACGGAATTGTCAACACTGCCGGGTGAGAAAAGCGAAGCCCATGATCCCCTCGACGGGTGATTTACCAGCCGCGCGTGTCGCACATCATGCGCGGCCCTTTTCATACACAGGACTCGATTATTTCGGGCCCATAGAAGTCACGGTGGGAAGACAACGGAAGAAGCGATGGGTAGCTCTATTCACCTGCATGACTATGAGAGCCGTTCACTTGGAGATAGTCGCTTCTCTAAGTGCGGACTCAGCAATAGCCGCACTTCGAAGGTTCATCGGACGAAGAGGACAACCTACCGAGCTATGGACAGATAATGCGACTTGTTTCAGGGCAGCGGAGAAGGAGCTCAAGGAGGCCACGGAGGCGACGCGAGAGGAAGCGAATGCGCGCCACATCAACTGGCGCTACATTCCCCCCGCTTCACCCTTCATGGGCGGGGCCTGGGAAAGGCTGATTCGGAGCGTCAAAGAAGCCCTGCGTGTTACCCTACACGCAAAGCATCCGAGTGAGGAGACCCTTCACACTCTACTGGTCGAAGTTGAGAACATACTCAACTCGCGGCCGCTCACACACGTGGCCGTGACACCGGACGCGCCGGAGGCGTTGACCCCCAACCACATCCTGTTGGGGCCTAACAGCCACGTCGCAGCGCCCGGCGTCTTCACCCCGGATGACGAGTCTACACGGCACCTCTGGCGGCGAGCGCAGCGGCTGGCGGACGAGTTCTGGCGGCGCTGGGTGGTGGAGTACCTCCCTATACTCCAGCACCGGCGGGAGCCCCGGACCAGCGGAGCACCCCCCAAAATCGGTGACCTGGTAGTGGTGTGCGACCCGAACCTACCCCGGAACGTCTGGCCGAGAGGACGAGTGACCCGCATCTACCCCGGTGAAGACAAACAAGTAAGAGTCGTCGACGTCACTACGAGCAAAGGACATGTCCTGCGGAGGCCGTGCAAGAAGATCGTCGTGTTACCAGTTGAATCGCATGCTGCGACGGCGGGAGAAATGTACACGACCAAGTGAGAGCCGACCCCCGACAACTTGTCCTCACAAGAAGTAATACGTTTGCGAGGGGGCTGAACGCGGCGACCAATGCCCGTCCAGCAAATATGTAGGAAATTTTATGATTGTGTAAATATTAGGTTAATTAAATATTATGTTATAGGAACAAGTATAATTAAGGAGAATAAACATTGCTCAATAGCGTCTTTCATTGTAGCACCTTAATTAAGTAATAGAAATAAGAATTTGTATAGCGATAGTAATAATAATAAGACATTGTCAAAAACGGTAGGGTAAATAAATTGGCGGGGGGGGAGGTAAGGCGATGACTCTTCCGTACGACATTGTTATAAAAGGCGAGCCGATCGGCGGCTCGTCAGTCCTTTTCAGGATTCGCCACTGTAACCACTAGTAACCACTAGTAACCACGGAAGAGTTCCTGCCGCGCCTCCAGCTGCCCTCTTGAATACTGTGAAGACTGCGTTTCATTTTTTATTCCGAAGCGGATTCAAAGCCACGGACTTGAAGCCCTAGGAGAGTAACCCACACAATAACATTTGAAATGTGTCGGTGTGTATAATTCTTGTTTGTGTACAATTGTACATATCATGTTTTCGTCTTCGAGTGTGTGTGTATGCATGTTTGAATGTGTGTATTTTTGTACATAAGCATGTGTTTGTGTGTGTCATTGAGACTTATGGCAGAAAGTCTACTACCTGGTCCCGCAAACGTTGTTTTTTCTAGTTTTTTCCTGAAACTTTTGTGAGCTATAATGGACAAAATAAAATAAGAATTACACATCATCACATCATTCGAATCGTGAGTGGTCTTGATTTTTTTGAGTAAGTTATTACAAAATTTTCCAATTATACTTGTAGTTTTTCATATTGTTCTTTCAATAAATACATTATTCGGTCTATTAGTAACATAAAAAAATTAAAAAATAAAGTGCGTGTAAGGTCACGCGCAGTGTAGTATTCCGTAGAAGTGATGCGCTTGCCAACAGCATTTAATTTTTATTTATATAAATATGTAATAAGCATTATTTATGCTAAGTAACGAGTATACTAGGGTTATGCAACGATGAGGCTGGCATATGCGAACTGCATAAAAGCCTCTAAAACTTAATAATTAAAAGAGCACGGTATATGTAGTTGGAAGAATCAGATGAAAATGAGATGTATGTGTATTGATAGGTCGCTGTCCTGAGGTCGTTGAAGCACCCGAACGTGCTGCGGTTCGTCGGAGTGCTCTACAAGGACAAACGACTCCATCTTGTCACGGAATACGTTGCCGGAGGCACTCTGCATCAATTAATACAGGTATTCATTTATTTTGATTATTTAAAAGAACCGTTGCTTTTGTCTCGATTTGTTTGTATTGTCACTTCAAAATAGTTGCATTGGTAAAATCGAAACGCAAAAATTGCTTTTGTCATGCTGATCTGGGAATACAACTGAAGGAGCCGGATGTACAATAATCTCTCCCGGAGAGTAACGAGCAGTTAGAGTTGTCAATTTCCCAATGCTTTGGAAACTATAATGTTTGTTTATTTATTGTTTCAAATCAGTACGTACTATTTTCCCCTAAAACCAAATACATGTTAATTAGCTCGAAATACCAATTTCAGTCATGATGTCCAATTAAATGTGATGGAAAAGAAATATAATGCGTGAGTTGACAGTAAAAATTGAGTTAATTATTTCATAATAATATTATATTAATAAAAAGTCTAAAACAATACAAATGTGAAAAAAAAATCCACTTTTTTCTCTTGTTTCTCGTGTAATTTTGAAACGCCATACAGAAAATATGACTTCATCGTTCAATGAATATATGTACACAGTTGAGTGTTAATAAAATTATTACTAACCGTTGAAATGGTAACTTTAAAATAATAATTATATGTGCTGAAGAAATTTCATTATTGAAATTCTATTAAAACCAATTTTGGTTTAAAACACCTTTAACTTTAGTTTAATTTATTGAATGGTGACGTCACGTTGCGTTATTGAGGCATGTTTTTATTTAGGATAAAAAGTATTTTTGTATCAATTTTAAAGGTGTAATAATATGTAAATATTAATTCGCGGGTGTTATTTTCAATATACAAAGTTTAAAACAATTTTCATATAGGTGTTTACTCCTGAATTGTGTATATATATTAAACTATGCAAATAGAACATAAAAAGATAAAAGGTCAATAAAAATAAATTGATCACAATATGGAAAAAAAGGTTTTGTAAAAGTCTGGATAAAGTTAAAAACACCATAACTAAAGAGATCAAGACAGAAAAACAAGAACATCTGAATATTGAACGTTTACTTATATTAGGTCTTTACCTATGCAATTGCCGTTTTGTATGAAACAATTTAAACTATGTTTTTTCATGTATTTTTTATTTGTATTAATCGAAGTAATCACCCATGCAATCAATTCATCTTTGCCAGCGCAGTGGCAGCTTATTGATGCCCTTCTTAAAGAAATCAGCTGGACGGGAGGCAACAAATTCTTCAAAGGCATTTTGTACTGCCTCTCGAGTATTGAATTTATTTCCCGCCAAGGAGTTATCCAAATTCTGGAAAAAGTAGTAGTCTGTAGGCGCAAGGTCTGGTGAGTAGGGCGGATGACGGAGAACTTCCAACCCCAGTTCTTGCAACTTGGAGACCGTCTGTTGTGCAGTATGAGGTCGCGCGTTGTCGTGCAGGAGCAGCCGAGACGAGCGATTGACCAATGCTGGTTGGAGATGTGCCAGCTTCTCCATCATTGTGTTCGTTCTTCACAGTACACATCTGCAGTAATGCTCACCCTGTTTGTTAAGAAGCTGTGATGAATCACACCGGCGCTAGACCACCAAACAGTGACCATCACTTTTCTAGGGGTAAGTTTTCGTTTAGGGCATTGTTTAGGTGCTGAACCAGGATCCAACCAACTTGCTGAGCGCTTGCGGTTATCAAACAGAATCCATTTTTCATCGCAGGTAACAATGCGGTTCAAATTTCCTTCATTTGTGTGTCTGTTGAGCAGTGCAAGGCACATCCCGACGCGTACTTCGCGCTGGCGATCATTGAGTTCGTGGGGCACCCATTTGTCAAGCTTTGTTACCTTGCCAATTTGACGCAAATGGACCAATATTGTTTTGACGCTAACGTCGAAAGCTGCTGCTAATTCAGCCGTAGATTGTGTATCATCAGTTTCCACAATCGCCTTTAATTCGTTATTGTCGACCAAAGTCTTCGGACGACCGCGAGGTTCATTTTTCAGGTCGAAATTCCCAGAACGGAAGCGAGCAAACCAATAACAGGTGGTGCTATGGTTTGTAGTGTTAGCTCCGTAAACGTCGTTGATGTTGCGTGCCGCTTGTGCCGCGTTACTGCCACGACCCTACTCATATTCCATAATTACTCGAATTTTTAACGTATCCATGATGACAAAAAAGATTGAAATGCGATGAAAATGTAACACTAATGAATAAACAAATTACTACTATTGGAAAAAGAATTCCATGTTTTTAAAATAAAATTAATTTGAAATTAGAATTCTTAGCCAAACAAAAATTATTTTGATTTGAAATGGCCAGTACTGCAGAACGGCAATTTCATAGGTAAAGACCTATTAAAAGAATAATGGATTGTCAGGACAGTAGGACTCCGCTGAGCTGGGCGGAGCGCGCCCGACTCGCGCGCGACGTCGCCGCCGGCGTCGGCTACCTGCACCGCATGAACGTGATACACCGGGACCTCAACTCGCACAACTGCCTCGTTAGGGAGGTAACTCTATTACACTTTATATGCTCTCATTCCTATTATTTAATGGCAACTTATGTTTATACCATACATTTAGTCTACGTATAGATCGGCAATAGGTTGAAGAAGACGAGATCAAAAACGGGATGTACTAGCGTTTCAATATCGATACATATTGCAGTGTCGTCTTCATGTCGGCTATCTTAACAACTATATAATATGTTAATATTTATTTCATATTTTGGAAAATGTTTACGGATATATCACGGAAAATGTTACCATTATTACATAATATAGGGCTTAATAACGTAAGTTTATGAACTAACATTTAAACCAGAACATGAACCCATCACAAACTCCATTTTATATCTGTAATGTCTGATAACATCTCTAATCAGTCAGGTCAACTGGAACACCCATCAGTAATGTGGGACCTACGTTACTCATAGGATTCATAGGCAGTTAACTTACTCGTTCATTAAATCAAATTTAAAAATATTCTATTCAATTTGGGCCACAAAAAAGGCACTTATGAACGTCAAACACTACTACTGGTTCGGAAAAACACCACTTATCAAGAAGAACCGGCAAGAAACACGACCAGGCTTATCTTTTCTTTAACAATTTTTTTCCAACTATATGAATACATTTTACAGTGAATAATCATATTATTATATTTATAATTTATTGAATGCACAGAGAGGAGGAAGTCACTTCCAGACATCACTTTCATTCAAATAATGATCTAATCTAGAATAACCGTTTAACAGTAAAACCTGCTTGACCTTCTTGAACTCATTGTCTGGCAAATCAGTAATGTCCGTCGGGATCCAATTATTGATCCTAACACTATTACTTAGAAAACTTATAAGCCTTCCTAGTCTAAACTCGAGTGCGTCGAGTGTTTCAGATTGCGATCTCAGTAGCTGTTATAGTCTATTCCTGTTTTCACATTATCGATTACATTTGGCTCTAAAAAAGAATCGATAACTTCTCTGATTAAAGTAATGCTACAACTCTAAAATAGAAAGTAGACATTTGTCATAAAAACTTTGTTATGATGAACATAGTATAGTTGTTAGAAGTAATTGTGTGGTTTCAGGACAAGACGGTGATAGTGGCGGACTTCGGTCTGGCGCGCATCGTGCAGCGCACCGCGAGCAGCACGCTCGAGCGGCGCACCGCCAACCAGCACCACCACCACAACCACTCGACACTGCGGAGGAAGAGATACACTGTACGGACCATATCTTACATATCTACGCGCGAGAGCGAGACAACAGACTATATAGAAACATCGTCATAAATCTATAACATGGTGGTAGAATCATTTTTGATGTTCATCTTCAAGTTGAAAATCTGCTGTCAAGCTTCAGTTACCGGTGTGTTCCGGCAGTTGCATTTGATTATAAATTTGATATGTAGTATCATCTAAGGCTACATCGTCACACAGGTAAGATTGTTGTTAAGTATTGATCTTATTAATAATAATTGTTTGGTTTGTATGTCTTTACAGGTGGTCGGCAACCCGTACTGGATGGCGCCCGAGATGATGAACGGGAACGTTTACGATGAAAAGGTGGACGTGTTCTCCTTCGGGATCATACTGTGTGAGGTGAGGATTGTTTGGGTATACTACGTTAATCATAAGAAAGGTCGTATGACAGATGTCTAATTTTTATTTTAGAGATGTGGCATAACTCCTTTCGGAAATCTGTTTTACGATAATCGATCCTTTTTTAAAGGTAAATATTATCGCTAATACATTAACTGTTTAAAACAACTGAGCAACAACAGTAAGCTATGTAAATAAAATATCAAAAATATAGTATAACAATAATTGAGATTGCAACCCGGAATACTAGACATACACGAACTGCACACACGTATCAAGTGCCTGACGCCGAACAACGAGAAAGCGGAATGTCCGTACGTTTAGTTCATGTACTTCGTTACGCGTTATGTGGGAATAACGAAAACATTTTTATTCGAAATTAAACTCAATTATACCACTATTCAAGTAAATCTACAACAGCGTTTAATTAATTGGGAATATGCATGAATTATTCTTATATTTTTAATCAATTATTTACGTCTGTACAAAGCCGTAAAAAATAAAACACTGATGGAAATATTAAAATTTAACATCAAAATAAATATTTTAAAACTGCAATGAGATTAGGGCGATTTAAACGTCTCTATTTTGGCGCGCTGTCACCGAGTTTCAGTGACGTCAGCGTACGTATAAAATAAAACAAATACAATCATAAAACTATAAAAATACCCAGTAAGTTCGCTTTTGTGGCCAAACTGAACGCGTACCTTGACGTCACGATTCGATTTGACCAATAGCGTTACGTTTTGCGATTTTTAATTTCCCTCGTATTTTTAACACTTAAAACTTTTTATTAATGAAAATCTATAAACATAAAAGTTCCAAATAAAAAAGTTTGACCTATATTTAAGCTACATATATATTCCCTATTAAATTTATTGTTTTTACATTTTTTTTTATTTTGGTTTACTCTTGTTTTAAAAGTCACCAAAATGTAACGCTGCACGTATTAGGAAAAAAAAGTCAATAATTGTATTGAGTTATTAATAGGATTTTATCGGGCAAAATGTTTTTATGTTGTTTATCAATTATCAGTATCATTATTTTTTTAATAAACATAATAAATTTGTAGTTTAAATGTATGTTTTTATTATATGTGATTATATCAAAGCAGCACGCCACACGCAAATGCATTTTAACTGATAAGTTAGTCATAATTATTTAGCTATATTTTTATACAACTATACATATAACTCAGTGTCTCTCTGCCTATCTGTCCCCCATAGGGAAATCCATCTATCCGATTTACAAATTTTATTTTATTTAAAATTCATAGCTATGTTATCTGGCCAGATTATAGAATGTATTTTGTAACATAAAGTAACACATGAAATAAGCAGTGACGATAATGGCGAATTAATTCGGTAAAATGCGCATTTGGGGCGCTTAAATGGCGTACACTGACGAAACCATACGAGATATATCAATGTAATGTTCTACATAATTGTAGATCTTAAGAAGACCTATAAAAGAGTCTGTGATAGCATATTATGTCTGTCTTCTGAGGATCACCCACAATAAGCATTTTTATCTTCCGCCTTCTGAGCGGAGGCAGCACGATTCGCGCGTGCGTCGACCGACGGCATTCTGTAGTACACGCGAGCGGAGTCGCGGGCACACCTAGTTATGGATAAAATATTATATAGAATAAGCACGCTGCACCTTATTTTGTTGGGGTTTAATGTATTGTTTAATATTTCCTCCAGATCATAGGTCGAGTGTCGGCCGACCCCGACTTCCTGCCGAGGAGATCAGATTTCGGTCTGAACGAGTCCGCGTTCATCGACAAGTTCTGCCGGACGTCCAAGTGTCCGGAGCCGTTCTACCGGGTCGCGTTCCTCGCGTGCAACCTCGACCCTGACACCAGGTTTAAATACACATACACATGTTCCTTCCCTCCTCCCAGGGGGCAGAAACATGTATATATGTATAGTTAGTTTAGATCAAATGATAGGGAATTAGTCAGATCGCGACTTAATTGCATACGCGCAACAGTCCGAGCCGAGGTTCGGCCACTTTGGCACCCTCGGATGTTGTTGCTTAGCTTTCGTGGCTGAGTGCCCTAAGCGCTCGCTCCCAAGCCCGGTAAAGCTGTAAAAGCCGTAAAGGCTCCAGGGCCCCTAAGGCTAACAGTATAGTCAGTTCGAAAAAAAAAAAAAAAAAAAGACACCAGGTGAGGGTACACACTCTTCAACGGACAAACAATATCATAGACAATCATATAGCGACATTCATTGTTTACCATTCTTACTCACCTTATCCCAAAAAAATGCAATTACGTCCTGATTTTATCAAAATGTTACCGCTTAAGTTACGTATTACTTGACCTTTTTAACAATATCGTTATTCTTATCTATATTATAAATGTATTTCTATCTGTATATATATTTGTTCCAAACTTCATAAAGGGAACCCGATCACGAGTGTGTTTTAAAAAAGTGTCTGTCTATTCGTATGTCCGGATTCAACTCAAAAGCTTATGTCATTCCTCAATTGATAGGCTATAAGAGTACAATATCTATAGAAATCGTAAAAGATTTTGATGAAAATTTATTCACAGAGAGTAAGTATAATTGAATATGAAATTCGAGATATAGAATGTAAATATTGCGTTGCTAATATAAATAACTTAATTTGTGTGCTATGTTGTAAAGTTAAATTAAATATCGTATTAAAATTATACGCATAACTTAAACACCTAACACAAAATATAATTGTTTGAAATGAAATCGTGCAATATTTTTGGTGATACTTGCAGTAAGGCGGAATCTGTAAACATTTGGCTCTTTTAAAAAAGAGAATGAATAAAATAAATTGTTCATGCCCAAACAATGTAATATATTTTTTTATGTAATGACATTAAATTTATTTTACGTTAATAATATTAAATGATTTTTTAAGATAATCAATTATAAAAAAAGGTTTAATATATTCAGGTTGAGTGTAGTGCCGCGTAGCCATAGATAGAGAAGGAAATAGAACAACAGATCGTGTTACCAATTGTGAGATAGTAAATATTTTAGGTTAGTGTTAATCTGAGTTATAAATGTTGATTTACTTTATTCTTGTTTGAAAATAACGACGACAAAACACTCTCGACTGCGATTATTTTGAGTTATACACCAAATAGCGGCTACAACGATAGAGACACAAAATCCATAATCCTTTCTCGTTTTTGCACTTCATATTTTTTATTGTATGCCGCTTTTTTCAAAGTAATGAAAGAGTAAGTAATATCCCTTTCTCGTGTAGTTTCTCTCTACGTGTGATACGTTATTTTGTAAAAAGTTGCAATTTTTCCTTTTGTTCATTCAGTTTCTAACGTGCGTCGTGATTGAATCTTGGTTTATCGTTGCGTTGTTAAGTTGTTGCTTGTTAATTTTTTTTTGTCTTATTTTGTTATCGCGTTAACTCGTGTTGGCGTTATCAAACGTTCTACAAAGGGGATCGCCGACATTTTATGTATTTCAGCTGTAACATTACGTAGAATATTGAAGGGAAATAAAGCTAGTGAAGAAGTTAAATCGCCTCATAAAACTGACCCAAAACAGAATATAAACTTGAATGAGGATTTTCAATCATTATTTCCTTCAATTTTGCGTAGTTAACTTCAATTGAAGACGTCGGTGGCATACCGGGGCGAGGCAAATCTTCCAGCATATCTCGACCGCTTTTGAACACTTTGTACCACCCATAAGGACGTATTTTTGATAAAGTCGATTCACCGTAAGCGTTCTGTAACATTTTCAGTGTCTCCGAACACGAAATTTCAATTGGCGATGCAAAATTTAAGACAAACTCAGTTCTATGTTTTTGTCCAATATAAAATTCGCAATACATATTAGATATGATCCAACTAAAAACAGCATTGTATTTAATCTAAATGACAGAAAACTCAAACTTTTCGCCAAAAAGAAAAAGGTTGTGCTCATCTAACAACAAAAAAAATTAATTTGGAACCATTGATAAATCATCCATTCCCGATACTTTTTGACTGAATATCTTGAATTCCATTTCCAGTACTAATTGACTTTATGAATTGTTAGTAATATGAACGCGTATAATAAACGCGTGTGGGGCCGCGGGGCATTGCTAGTTATGTAACTAGTTGATTTGACAGACTTTTTTCTCTCCTTTTTAACTACTCCACGTTTCAGAACGTTTACATTCTAGTCCAGATTTAAAAAAAAAACTTGTCACTAACCTTGCATTCACATATTTTGTGAATACGAGTCTTTTTGGTCTATAAAAGTAAAATTTGTTAATAACAATTACAGCGCCATCTATGGAATTCTAGCGTAGCTAATGTATTATCGTCTCCACGAAACAGATATATTGTATAAATGTGACCTCAGTCGGTGCAGTCGTTTAGAAATTACACGACTGTCAATTTACTAAATGTTTTATATAATTTTGTGAAGACAGCGTTTGTGTGTGTGTGTTTTGGTAATGGCTCTGTGTAGTTAGTGAGGGTGTTGTTTCCCAGGCCGCCGTTCGAAGTGACGGAGATATGGCTGGAGAGTCTCGTGATGCAGCTGTCCGGGTGCGCGGGCGGCGTGCCCGGGGCGCTCCTCGCGGACATCGAGCAGTACGCGCACGGCGCCATGCAGCGCGACCACGGCACGCCGGACAGCGGCCCCGGCCCCGGCGCCGGCGTCTACACCGCACTGACGCGCGCCACCAGCCGCGTCGGCAGCGACGACGCGACGCCCCACGACGAACAACACCTACAGGTCAGTAGGTACTTGGACCTAGTGGTCAGTTATAGCGGCTTTTTGGGAAACGAAACAAAACTACCTATTGAACACTGATAACGATTTCCAGAACTATCTATTTTTGTAACTGATTTGTCGGCACGAAGTTATTGTCGCTGCCTTGATTAGACTTTTGATAGAATTTCATACGTTACGAAACTATCGTAAACACTTTAATTTTTCAAATCATTTTTAAGTTATTTTTGGGTTTGATTTGTATATTCACTTACTCATTTTGAAAATAGTGCTACGGTGTAGGATTTTGACCATCCTGTCAAAATGTAACCGCCCAGAACCATCTCGTCGTCAGACTGTTGAGATGTTACGAGACGAAGTTACAGTCAAGACGGTGACCGTCAAGATGTAACCTAACCGTCAGGCGTTACACTTGAAAAAACAGAATTATTCATAACTTACACTATATCCACTTATCAACTAATAGTTATTATTTTAAATAAATTAAAGTATTAAAAATTACGAATAAATACTTTCTTTTTTATATTCACATTCAAAATTAAAATCTTAAAATAACACGAACTCAAACACGACAAACACCTTAACTTATATTGCATATTTTACAAATATAAGTTTATTTTTTCGAACTGACCTACTAGTAGGTATAAGGGCCCTGAAGCCTTTCGACAGCTTCACCAGGGCTCGGGGTGAGCGCTTAAGACACTCAGCCGCGAACGGTTCTTTAGTTCAAGGCTACATTTATATAGATAAAAGTCAACGGTCCAAATTCCTATATTTGTGAACGAGAAAACAATAATCTTTCCTTTCGATAATCGCGTACAAAGAATTTCGACTTGATATAACAAAATAGCGATTTTATTTCGTCGCACGGAACATTTAGTGTTGAGTGATGACAGAAACCGCTATTAAGAAATAGATAGTTACGCTACGATACAAGAACCCGCTATCCGCTATTGCACCGATAGATAGTTTCAATAACTGTGTACGTTGCGCAACGCCAAGCCTACTTGGAACCAAAACGTCTGCTTTACCATACCATTGAAACTATGTCGCCTCTGTCCTTATTTGTTAAATCAAATTCAAATGCTTATTTCCTATATTTTTAAAACAAAGCAAACATAGCAAATAGCTTCTACAACAAAGTGTTACCAATGGTGAATTGAACAAATGAGCACAGGGGAGACGACTTGTTAAACTGTGCGAATGTTTCGCAAATTATAGAACTGTAACAATTGCCACTTTAATTGAACAGATTGTTAATAGATGGCGCCTCCGTTCTTGAATTATTAATTTCATTGAGGAGTCAAAGGGGGTTCCTCAAAAACATATCTGAAAAATAATATACAGAGATCATGATGATGGGCATCCTCCAAAACCTACCTGGCTCACTGTCGCCCTCAAGTTGAAAATAAATGTGTTCCAGCAGCTAGACTTTACCGTCTTGACATTGAGATTGTGGCCATAACGCTAAACCTATGAACAATTTAAAAAAAAACAATAGATTTTTTTTTACATTTCCGTCACTTTGCCGTGCTACAGTAAAAATAAAAAAGGGTACGTTTCATCAGAATGAAAGCCCTGCGGTTGTGGACGTCGGTGAGGGAGCGGCCGAGCTGGAGGCGGGGGGCAGGCGCGCGGCCGCGCTCGGCAAGTGCGTGTCCGCGAGCCACATCGGCGGGGGGTCGCGCCGGCCGGCCGGGCCCGCCGCCCCCGCCCCCGTCGGCCGCAGCCGGTCGCACCACGCGCTCCACACGCCCGGGTACATCCTGCGCGCTCACGGGAACCACATCAACATCACCAAGGTTACCACCACTTCGTACATGCCTCTTTTGTATATATGATAACTTTGCCTACAAATTTACAGATTGGACGTTTATGGTCACTGCTATGCTCCTAAAAGTCGTAGCGTATTGTTAGATAGTCTTAATTCGATTAATAGGCCAAGTTTTTTTTTATCTGCCCCGGTAATCCAGACCTTAGCCCAATTAAACACACAAACAAACAAACAAAAAAGGTGTATGTGCGATTCACACACGATAAAATAAAGAGGAGAGACCGATAATATATTGCTCTCTCGCTCTGGCTCACACAAAAAGAAGAGACCGATAATATATTCCTCTCTCGCTCTGGCTCACACAAAGAGGAGAGACCGATTATGACCGTTGAAAGTCGCATAAGAAGTTTCATCACTTACAAAAAAAAACAACCTTTTAATCTTTATTATTAGAATAGATTATTAATTTCTTCTAGCCCATTAATTCTTTAGCACTCCTCCGTCGCAAGCCGCTGTAATACCAGCATGACTTGTTCATGTTACGGCATGCAAAACGGAAGCGAAACTGCCTGTTCTAACGCAGAGATTTAACTATGAATCTATCTCCTGCCCATGCAAATTAGGTGATGTCGGTGTGACGCCGGGCACAACTTGGCGCTCGGTTCGCCATCTTGTTATGGTTTCGCGTCTATTCCGCGAAAGATTTCTAGCAATCGACAGATTTTAGTAGTGAAAATGGTATTATTTCGTTAAAATAGATGATTTTTCTCGTATAATTCAGATTATTTCATTGCCAGCTCATTCTAAACTATGTGCAATAAAGATTTTCCTGTGACTCTAGTTCTCTAAATAATCAGTTTTACCTAGCATCTTCTTTATTCCATTAATTTCGTGCACACATATTCTGGGTTACTTAAGAATCATGATCGTAGTAATATTTAATAAACAAGTGCGTTCGCGTGATGTGCCGCTACTTGATTCTGGTTTCGCTTTATTTATTTCGCGGCGGAGGTGTGCTAAAAGGTCAGTGGAATGGTTTGACCGACGACCTCAGGTTGTCGGCACATGCCGACTCATTTGGATTAGTTACACTATCCGCTAACAATAAAGGAAAATGAATCTAGGGGGAAACTTTTATACCTTTTTAGAAACGTTCTTGTAGCACCCCTGTATGTGAAAAAATAGAGAACTGTGGATTTTCGGAATTTAAAATTGCCAATGCGTCGTAATCTGGCTTGGCTTGCCCGTGCTTGCCCTTGGGACTGCAAACTTATTAATTAGTATTATTATATTGTAAATAATAGTGAAAGGGTAATATGATTCTTAGACATCGAGAAACTCAAGTATATTGAAGTACAAGTAGTTTATGTTACCTTATAATGTTGTCATAAAAACCCAGGAATTATTTACAAAAATGTTAATTTGTGAGCAGGTGGATGACATCAGCGAGTGGCTGGAACCTCCTGCAGCTCTCAAGCGCACCAGCCCCGATGCACAACTCAACAAGCTGCCGGACAACAACACCAAGTCGCGCAGAGTCGACAACGATGGCGACCGCTCCGACCTGCCCTTCCTCAGGAACCAGTCCGTCGAGGGGCTCGAGACCGAGTCCAAGCACCAGCTCGAAACGCCGTTACCGTTCTGCAGGCACATCAGCATCCCGGACAACTGCGAGCCAGTCGACCGGCCTGATGACTCCTCGTCTTCGGATGACGACCTATCCGACATTAGTGACTGGTATAGGAATATATCCAACCATGGAATGGATGTCGAACCCAAAGGTGTTTTCGCCGGTATCGTAAAAAAAACCGAGACCTTACTCGCGAAGAAGTCCAGCTACGACGTATCCGATATAATACTACGGAACCCTGAATGCTTAAATACAGAGCGGAAGATACTAGAAGTCGATTACAGAAGATACAACATAGACCAAGTGACACAGAACCCGATGATGGCAGTGGCCGTTAAGAATGTTGGGAAGATTGCTGAGAAAGATAAAGCAGTTGAAAAGGCCGGTTTTTTTGCGAAGACACTGCTGTCACCGAAACTGAGTAGGCTGTTCAAACCCCAACACACGAACACGGCTGAGTTGGCCAGAAATAAGCCTGAAGTCGATGAAAAGGAGGAAAAGTCGAAGAGCAAGTTCTTCATCCAGAGGCCGGCTTCGCCAAGCGTGGCTCGCTCCACGTACAGGGTGAGGCCACTCGAAAAAGACAAGCCAAGGAACCCCGACTGTGACGTCATACAGAGCGATCTGAAACTGGCCAGCATGGGGAAACCCATGACGCCGATATTCCGAAGGCACATACCGACAGAGAGACCGGAGTACGCGGACGGTAGGTACAGCTATCGAGATAAAAGGTCGAAGAAGTATGAGCCGAAAACTGAGCACAAGTTTGTGGACGTCGGTCGCAACAAGATAAAGACCCCCTCAAACCTCGACGGAGGTAAAGTGAGCTCCATCCGAAGTTCTCAACTTGGTACCTCACCGACACTGAGTGTGGTAACGGAGAAAAAGATTAGTGAAACAGTGAAAGATAGCAGCAGTCAACCAAAGAAACGAGAACCGGGCATCTCGAGGAGCAACTACGTGAGCCTGGCCAACTTGAAGATCAATGGGAAGGCGAAGGAGTTGGAAGCGTGCAAGACCAGCCTGGATACAAGAGACAACTGTCCGGTCGAGCAGGTCATATGAACACAGTACCGGGTACGTTCACTTTCAGACTTATTATTTTATTTCACTTAGCCTCGAGGTTTGCTAGACCGTGATTAGACGCGTACACTGAGGGCATTTGTGCACTCACTCATTTTCAAATAGTTTCCGATTCACAGTCGTATTTTATATGAGTAAAATCGAATCGGAAATAGCTTTTGGGTCGGAACCCGATCACACTGTGATACAATTGATATACAAGTTTTGTTGTTTTAAAAATAATCGACAATTTATTTGTCATTAATTAAATTTCTACATATAAATCTTGATGCTTCGTAATCAAAGGTTTCTCATTTTTTACTACTGATTTGAGTTCCTCTACGTTTCTGCTAAGAGCATAAATTGTAGTTCATATTTTTTTATAGTCCAAATTGAAAGTATGTTAGATATAAAAGCAATAACACTTGTATAGACCAATTTTTTTAGCGAATATTTAAACATAAATACACGTTTTCAAACGTCCTCGCGTTAGTGACGTACATGTACAGTATTTTGTCACAGTAGGTGAGTTCTTTTATCAAGTATTAAAACGGTGTTTGGTGGCTCTGCTGCTCCTTTCCCATACAAGATTCAAAGGAAAGGGTCGTCCAAAAATTAAGTGGGTCACCGCAGACTACATTTTTACCCATCTTCAAACAGGATCTCAGTCCTAACTGAAGCCAGTCAATAGTAGGTAGTTACTCCTAAGGACTGGGTTGGAATGGAATAACTTGTGTAAAATCTATCGAACACTCATTAGTTTGTTCTGCCAATGGTATTCCTTTCTTTCAACACTAAACTTAACATCAGAAAGGAAATGTATGGACGGCCCTCCATTTTTTAACAAGGGTTTTCACTCCATTAAATATATTTATATAAGGCGTCGCTTAGACAATCCCTTTTACAAAATTATATACTCTTGCCATGTTAAACTTTACAGTTTATATACATCTGTTAAGTTGTTGTTGTTTGTACTTGTATAACGATTTATGCGGTTACTTAAAAATGTTGCTTCTAGACTGTACTGTACTTTAGATTTGAGTGCAACGCAAACTTTGCCTTATATCCAGAGAATAAACGAATGTCAAAACGACAATCGGTTCGGAAATAATATTTCACGTTAAAGTAATATTTCACGTGCGGCGAAGACCGTTCGTGATTTTGGACTGTGATTATGAAAAATTGCGACTTTTCATGGGGCGCCATGGAATATTTCACGTATCACTGTTTATATATCAAGTGATAGGATAAATCATTAGTCACAATAGTTAATGCATCGAATATCCTTTACATATAGCGTGAGTGTGATAACATTCACGCGGGCCAAGATACATTATAATTCGCAGACTTCCATCAAGCGAGGACAAAACTACGCGTGGGAAAGAGATAAAAAAGAATATTGCACCGTCTCGTGCCACTCGCAAAAAATTGAATCGTTTTGATGATTTTGATGAAGTTGATGAATCTTATTCTGAACACCTTCAGGCTTCGCTTATGAAGTTTTTTATAACGCTGAAATAACTTTGTGTGAGAAAATTTATTTCATTTGTAATCTCTTTCTCGTCGCCGTGTTCCGTCCTCCACAGAGGCTTAATGTTATTATTAATCACCATATGTTAAATATAACTGGTTGTGAATTATCATCCTTGATATATAGTATGGAAGAAATATAACTTCACGACAATATAGTTATATTAAAGTAGCTATGATTGTCATCCTGATTTCAGAAATAGACACTGTTATATATAACAGCGATAGTATTTGACGCCAACTCTACTGTACTTATCATTAAGGGCAGTCTAAATAAGAATGGTGTAAATGCAACGTTTTTAAGCATTATGGCGTATAATTACGCTTTAATCGCTGCGTGACTGACACGTTTATAAAATATATTTCTGAATAGACTCTAGCTAATTAATCGTTGTATACAGGTTTCGATGCGATTTACAATTTTCTACGTATAATGCGGATTGTACCCGAGCGCTTGGCCTTTTTGATTATCGTTGAGTTTACGTCGGTGATTTTGATGTTTTTTTTTTCTTTCTAACACGTTTTGCAAATTGCCAGTGTCATTCTTTTGTTTCCATAGTTGAAACGGTTCATTTGGCAGAACACACGTGGCCATTTTATATGTATACAAGAAGGAGTAGAAATAGTTCATAATTTCTTCAATCAATTTTTTTTTATGTTTGTCCGATTCGTACGAACTTATACTGATTTTTTATTTAGTTATGATAATAATTCAATTAAAAATAAAAAATATATATCAAAATCACCCACATGCAGTGCTGCGAGATGGCGGTGCCTTGAATAAGACTACAAAGTGGTGGTCCGCTTCCCGTCAATTTGTTACGAAAATATATTATCTGTATAATATTTACACTTAAACTGACGTCATACCCACGTCTCGCCTCATCTCTATTGAAATTATGCAGCAATGATGTTCAAGATGTACCTACTAATATAATGAGTTTGACGTCATCAAAGGTTCAATTAATTATATTAAAGACAAAATATTGACAATACTTTATGACAAAGAGTAATCAATTTTTGAAGATTTGACAGTTGACATGATAAACTTTGCTTAATTTTACTGTAGCCATATTTTCTGTAGGTCTCTAAATATTTAAACAATATTAACTTTCTTTTTGTTGGTTTATTTAATTGAAACTTATTTGTTACGTCAACATAATTTGCACGTTTGGTAGATTTATAGGCGATCGAAATGTGAGGTGTGGCGTGACGTGGCATGATCACAGTGTATACGAATCTTTATACAATATAAGTTGAATGTGTAATAGGTAAATCCTAAAAGAAATATTTTATGCAAAATTGTAAATACCCATTTCTAAGTAAAACCTAAATTAATTTTCTTTACTTGAAAGTATTATAACACTCCATAAACAGTGCCATTTTCGAATACAGTTTTACTATACTTAATATTTTGAGGTATTTTTACTGTGTTCACTTAAAGTCGGGCGAATCTCGTGCCTGTTTGTTATTTGCCTGATAAAAAAATTAGTTCACTCCGAAAAATAGAGGTAACATTTAGCGAATTTTTACATGCAACTAAGAATATAGAATCAAACAAAATTGAATATCACTGTAGAAACCGTTACGTCTCTCTATCTTAAGAATATTTAGTTTTAATAAAGACTTTTTTTTATTGAAATTAATTCATTAACATTAATATGTTAAGTATGTAGTTTAGATTTTTAATGTATACATTTTTACAGGGTGCCATTTTTTTGTATTTTATTCGGAAAGGAGTCTTAAATGAATTTATTGTATGTTAATGTTTAGGTGTATATTAAAACATTATAAATGTCAAATTGATTGTCATTTTTTTTTAATAAAGACAATGTAAGTTGAAGTAAAAGGTCGTTGAACATATAAAGAAATTAATTTAAAGTATCATGGTATGCAATTTATGTGGTTTTAATACTCTCGTATAATTTATAAGGGGTAATAATAACTAATTAAGGGTTTTTTTCCGTAATCTTATTGAATATGTGCGCTATTACGTTTCGTTAAGCTTTGGGTGCTTTTATTTAAATAAGAAAACGATGAATAGATATTGTTTTTCAAATAAGAACCAGTTTTTTTTTACAAATATTCATTGCGTGTTAATATTTATAATTTATTATATAATTATCCAAAAAATACTTTAGTAATATATATTTATGAAAGTTCTGCCGTAAAATATAATTGTACATTAATACAGGTATGAAGTTGTCGTTCCAACGAAATATTGTGATAGAGAACGGTAATGGCTGATAAAGCTAAGCGTTTAGATAACTGTGTCCACGAAGCGGACGCGTCAGGTCAAGTTGTTTCTACAAGCGCGAGCGGTTTGTCCGTCCGTCCGTTGCAGGTGTGGACGCTTACCTTGACGCGTAAGCGCTCGTTCTCACTTGTCTGGTGTCGGGCCCGGATTTTAATCGGATGTCGGCGCCTCTGTTCACATTACGGTTAATAATCGGTTGTCGGCCGCGGTCCACGGTCGAAGCTGGTGCCAATATTTAATTTAAAACTACGCGAGACGACTGTGCACGATGAACGTTGACGAAGTGGTTGTGATGTACCTACTATTATTTAAGAAAAAAAAACAACTAAAGACAGCTAAGGGTTTAAGGATAAAATTTAAAGTTTAACCCAAAGGGCACCTCTTTCCTGAACTAATGTGATCAATTCTTCAGGGTTTATTTTTATTTTCGTTATTACGAAACACCAAACATGCGTACAATAAAAACACAACTCTGCTTGAGCGCCGCGATGTGCGCGATTGCCACGCACGGGCGGAACAAGGGTAGCGGGGAGCGGGCTGTCGTCCGCGACATCCGACAAATGTGAACAGCGCCATACTTACTCATAGGCGAGCGAGATCCGACACGTTTTTTTTCCGGGCGTCGAGGGCTCGCAAAACACCCGACATTTCTTGTCGGCGCCGACACAAAATCCGTTTCCGACAAGTGTGAATAGCTTCATATAAAATGCACTGCCACTGGAACTCCGATTAAAATCCGGGCCCGACACCCGACAAGTGGGAACGAGCTCTAAGAGTGACGAATTTACGTTGCTGTAGGCAGTCATTTCAACCGAGCTAAGGAAAAATACATGAACATATTATATATTATGAAAAACCGTGATTAAAATTCGCAATACAAAACAGCATATATCAAAATAATCACTATTTGCTGTCCCAAATTGACACCAATAATGGAGAGCTAATTTTTTGGAATAAGTTTAGCGTCTTTGAATATTTAAATATGACAAAAACTAATGAAAATAAATAAAACTTTTAAAATGCATTTAAAACATAAATTTCTACTAGCAGATTTTAATAACATTATAGACATATGTATTCATTATGTTCGTATGTATTGACGAGCCACTCCACATTTTAAAAAGAAACTCGCACTCTTATTTAGTAGCGAAATAGATAATTTTGTTGGTCGAATTCTGGAATTTGTAATAAAATGTGTCAAAAGTTATATGTATGTAAAAGTGGCTTTTAAATTCATACGGGCATTATTCATTTATTTGGCTATAACTGTTGCTGTTCATATATAGGTGTTAATTTTATATTTGCGACAGCAGTTATTGGTGCACATATTAGTGTGTTTTAAACGTAGGTACTAATCGAACTCATTTTGGACAAAAAAGACCTGATAGTGTATTTATCCTTAGCGTGGCAGATTTGAACTCTCAAAGAATTTTTGAAAAGTTTTATTATAATCCTCAAAATGAATCTCCGTACAAAATAATATAATCGTAGAATTATGTAGTTTTTGGGTGATGTTAGTTAATGCTCATGGTTTACATTATCTGTGATACATTTCGTTTGTAACTCATGCAATAACCACAAGAGTATTATAAATAGTGTCGTAGTCGAGAAACTTTATGTAAATATTATTTTTAGTTTGAGACGTGAGATTTTGGATCATAAAATAATTATTCCTTTTAACGGACAATTTTCATTTGTATTGTGTATAGCAAATGTTTGAGTTTTAATAATAATTATTATTTATTTATGTGATTAGATTTACGATATAAAAACATTTTCTAAAAAATAGCTAATTGGCCTTAATATATTAATTTAGGAAAAATAGTTTAAAATTAGTTATGAATGACGATTACCTTAAATTTCTCGGGTATGTGTTATATTAAAATATATACATGGTATTTTTCTGTTATTTCACGTCTCAAACTGAAAAGCGATATTACCACATGAACATGTTTAACAACGATTATTCCGTCTCGTAGCATTCCATACCGTGTGCGATTCTATAATGTATTGTTTGTAAGTACAAATGAATAAAGGAATATATTCAGTATAGGTATTTTCATTTACCCGTCAATATTACTTTTTTATCGTTATAGTTTTGGCGTAGTGGCCACAATCCCACCTGATGTTAAGTGACGATGTGGCCCAAGATAATAACAAGCTAAACCTAGTGGAAGACTGGCTCTTAAGTGCAGCTGCCGGAAAACACCTTGGTGCTTGGCGACAGATTTTCAATTTGAGGGTGGTAGCTAGCCAGGCGAGCATAAAAATAGCCCTACCACCATGCTATGCTTTCCTCACAATGTTTTCCTTCACCGAAAGCTCAGGCTCATTGTAGGGATTCAAACACGTCAATCGACGCGAAGTCTTAATCGCTTCCACTGAGCCATGATTTCTTAGATAGTTAACTAGAAAATAGTTTTATAAAAAAAAGTATCCCAGTTAGTCTAAACGTTTAATACTAGGTACATAGGTAGAAATATAATGTATAAAATATATCGGATTCATTTCTAGACGATACATCTTTTGAACAAATTAATTATTTCATATATATTTTATAGAATTTAATATCGAGATCTTTATATGAAAAAGATTGGCACATATTGTTAAGAACTTAAATCAACTTAGGAAAAAAAGGCCGGCCAAGAAGACTGATTTTAATTAAATACCACAGTAAATACGCTCGACTGTATCGCTGGGCTCCCTTCAATATTCTATAAACATTTTGACGCAAAACGTCCGTTCGACAAGGCTCGAGATCCTCGTACATATGCGTTTGTGCGCGCGCCGTTGTCGCCTTTTTATATAAAGCTGTATTTCTGTACTTATCTATTTTGTGTCCAAAATGTTTCATAACACATTAAAACTATTTCGTACATTACTACGTACGTACTATTGACGTAATAGAAATCAGATTTCGTTGTAATCGGTGAAATAGAGCGTTCCTAAACTAAGTAATTTTAGCGATTACAGGTGTCGGCAAAAACTTTGGATTTTTAATTTTGTTTCTACTTTAATGTTTCTAACTGATATTATTACCACACAAATATAAAGAGATCTCGAACAATTAAATACTATAATTACAGAAAACTAACAAAATAATTAAGTACTACAAACTTATCTGAGCCTGTTGGCCAAAAGTAAAATCTAATAATTTTTATTGTTACAGTGGCAACCTTGTATCTATAGAGGATGAACGAGTACCGACTCTATATATTGAAAATGTTCGAGAAATCGTAAAATTAAGATGGCGTTGTTATCACAAAAACGCCATTTTGGTCATTTTTGGAAGCTTACCTATTTCGTGAATTTTAACAGAAAGCCCATGTGAGTCGACACTCGTTTATCTCTTCTATTTTCCATACTCGTATCTTACTCGTCAAATCAACCCTTTGGAAAAAATCACTTTCGGAATCATTGCTTTAGAATTAGTTTATAATATTATAAGAAAGTAAAACAACACCCGAGAAAATATTCGTATACACTTTGAAATACAAAAATACTATATGTGCAGTTCACACACGGTAGAAGTGAAACCTTCAGAAAACTAAACTAATATAAAACACTGTATAATGTTTTCTATCTCATTCTCTCGCAGGCTAAATCCTATAGGTGTTTGTTTTTGGCTCTTTTTATTGTCACCTTTTCGTTTCATCAAGTTTCAAATCACAACGGTACTAAAGAAGTTTTCACTTCAAAATATATAGCTATTATTTTGACATTACGAGGTTGAGAAAGTGAAACGTTGAATATACATTCCATTATAAAATAGTCTGCTCGAATAAGTTTGTACGTACTTAAAGTAGATAGGAATAGTGTGCATATTGTCATAAATTGGACACCAATTTAAGTGAACATAGTTTTTTTTAAACATTACAATACTAAATTTGTTTACAAAATTAAGTACATACAACAATTTTTATTTTTTCATTTTAAAATACAATTTAAAACATTAATATATAGGTACACTATTTACGGTGGTGTTTCTTCGATGGAAGTTTGGATTTTATACTTAACGGAGAAAGTTAGAAAAATATGCGTCAAGATTTTTTTTTTCGACAAGTTGTACAAACTGAAAATCAATTCAAATATTCCACCGGACAGAGTCTTTAACCGAATTCGGCTGCCCTAATTTATACATACATCCTTATAACAATTTATTACAAGTCAATATTGTTTCTTAGTCTAGACAAAGCTGTTACAATTCGGTTAAGTAAACTGCAGTGTTAAGGCTACACCGGCGGCACGACTGGTTGTTTAACCCGACGGTTTTGCCGCAAAAAACCGCGCCCAGCCAGCAACTGTTATGTCCGATTTACACTCTCGCGCGAGCAGCGAGACGAGCGGCGAGGCGAACCACGAGACGCGTATGTAATCGGTGTGCTCGTGGCTTGCCTCGCAGCTCGTCTCGCCATTCGCAATGCTCGCGTCGGAAGCGGTTTTTTGGGCACGAGTCAAAGGGGCTCATAGTTATAGTTCGAAAACAACTGAACGCGACGCGAGAGTGTGAACATAACTCGACGAGCCAACGAGCTGCGACCGAGACACAAGACGAGCCGCGAGGCGTGAGTGTAAATCAGGCATTACTGAAATGATGCTCGCGGCTTACTGCCAATTTTTGCGGCATATTCACGCGGCAAAAACCCGCCGGTTGTGCTGCCGGCATATTATGTAGAAGCCCTAACAAAAATAAAATCATATCAGTTAGTACAAATAAATCACTAATTTACTTCAAAAAAATCCAATAATCATGAAATTGACACAGCAATCGTACTTCGAAACATAACACTCGTATAAACGGTCGTACTTACCCCCAATTGACTTCTTTTCACCAGAATTAATTTACTACTTAATAAAAAAAAGAATCAGCAATTCTACTACTACGTTTATAGATAAATCAGGTATAATTCGTAATTTACATTAAACATTTAAAGACTTAACGACATAGTTTCAGACATGTATTTCCCTTAAACTACGACTAATTTAATAAACTAACATTCTATATAGCGAGTTGGCGCACGCAATTTGAACAAAAAACAAACTGATATAACTCTTCAATTTATAAAAAATAACGAGTAGCTATAAACGGTACGTAAGAAATAAAATTGTCTTGATTTCTATATTCGTCAATATACAGTCAATTCTTTTTGAGATTCAATGACATAATTGTACAATACTGCAACAACAATGGACACTACAAGAACGCTACATAAAATCAAGCTGTTAGAATTATGGTTAGAATGTAATATTGACACTGGCAGATCGTGCATATCGTGCCGTGTTAGATTTTTAGGATTAACAGAAGATAACATTATACATATTTAAAACCAGAGATAAAAAATCTCTAAAACGTTCGTGCACCAACTCAACAGTTCATATGAAATTTACAAAACATGCAGTGCATGATATGTGCAACGAATATACAAAACACGTCTACATTACAGCTTTCCCTCTGCCTCCTCAACCTTCCGTTTAAACCAGATACTTCAAAAATAGAACATCTAAACTTGCAGAAACGAATCAAGTACAGACGTAAAAAAATTAACTTGACAGCGCCAAAAATAAATAAATAAAATTGCATTTAATGTATTTATACGGGTACACTTGTGAATGAGAAAAACACACCGATTAAAAATAATTAATAAAATGCACGTTCCTTGGACAGAAAGGATCACCTTTCATTTTTTTCCAGAAAACAAAGGGAAAATGAAGCCTAAGTGATTATATGCTTTAACTATATTTGAATAACATATTTCATTTTGCTTACCTTCGTGTTCAAATTACACCGTCCTAGGCCATCGCTTAATTCGCCTAAATAAACAGGCCAGCCCTGGTCGATATGTCTTCAATTATTTTATGACAAAGTAAAAATATGTGTATCTTTTTGTCACTTCTATTCAAGGAACGACTAACTAATTAAGCTTATTACAAAGATTTTAACGAGACATTAGTTGTAATTTTACATAAATATTGTCACCGCAGAGGTCGAGACGCTAAGCAACAAATTTGTAAGTTATCACCCCAAAAGAATTTTTAAAAGATTTGCTGTTGTTTCTCTTTATTGCATAAGATTTTTGTGGCCCAATTCCACTAAGTCTGCTTTTTAATATTCTTTACGGTACTTTAATTATATTGTTGATTATTCTCTCCCTATAGAACTCTACGGTGGACAATTCAAACAATTGAAATACTTACCTGAAAAAAGATTTGACAGATAGTAACAGTTGTTATTCCCGAAAAGTAAGTCTTCAAAAATCAACATCTATATTAAAGCTTCACAAAATGCCACGTACAAAAGTAATTATAATTATATAAAAACAAGCCTCTAGAATAAAAAATAAATTGGAAAAACACATTATTTCAAAAAAATTGACCATTCTTTTTTTATTGTATTCCATGAAAAACTTTTAACCCTTAACTATTGTTGTTATTAAAAATTCAACTGGTATGGTTTTTGTTACACCATCGTTCTTTAAACTCTGCAAACAAAGAATAACACGCGCATTTTAAACAAATCTTAACAAATGCAGGGCGATAAGGCTGTCCATACCGACCACCATGCCACAGGCACCATGCATATGGTGAAAAGCCCAACATAGTGATTCGATTATGCGTGTGGCGTTTCGCAATCATCCGGTGCGTATCCAGTTCATATTTACGCACGCTGGCATGACAGCGGCGACTGACAATATATTGTTGAACGACTTACTATCAAGCACAGTTCTGTCACGTTGCCGTACTACTATTTAAAAAAAACCTTCATAATGTTATTTGCATAGATAATTTTTGAATACGAGTAGGTACTCGAATAAATAAACAACTTTAATTCTCAAATTAATTAATGGCAACAAAGAAATCGCCGATGTCGGCTTTCTTTGATATAGCCCTCCACCCGCAATAATAAAATAATTTAGTATATTTGGACTTTACAAAATTAATTGACAGAGCTATCTATCTATATGTTCCAATCCCCGCAACACTAGAAAAGAGTTAAAAGCTGTTGTTATCTCAACATGACCTCATGCACCATTTCGGACTAATTACCGATAAAATGACGCAAAGAAAATCCGTGAAAAAAAAAACCCTAGTGATATAATAACAAATGTTTGGTAATGAAAATATCTGAAAACGTTTTCTCTCTATCACAATTCAGTTCATGAATTTCTCGTTTAGGACGCGACGCGCCGCTGTTAGCACCATATTACAAATATCATTCGATGAAATAAATAATCTAAAAAATTACTAAAACTAAACAGTCTGATGACTAGTGTTACAGCATCATTTGTATAGCAGATTTCGTATTATAATTTATTATTGTTAATCTTAACATTTTATAACGAGTATTGATTTATTTAAATAAAACTCTGGGAATAGTTCGATTATGAGAAATTCTAATGCCACATGGATAAGTTATTATAGGAGATTATCAGCTCTTTTCAACTTGATAAATGGATGTAAGCATCTTTTTACAAGTCTGATCGCTTCGAAATTTGTTATTCTATTACTTCAATGATATTAGAAGAATACGGCAACATTGAGCATCTACCTAACTCTTCACCAACGAACAGCAGATATATAGTGTATGGGCCCATTGAAATGCTCTCAATGAAAAGGTAACATGTGTCGTGGGTTTCTTAAATTACCAATTTACCTCGTTTATCTACAACTCAAAGGGTTAGTTAGCATTTAAGATTAGCAGTCGATAACATCGCCAACACTGTGGACAGTGTTGCAACACTAAGATACAGGTGTCTACTTTGTTAACATTAACAAAACACCTGTAATTAATGTAAAATTATTGTACGAAATCTGCATAAATCGAACTCTATCAATACATCAAACTCTTTCGCACACCACAAGACATTCCGAGATCAATATATAGGTCTTAAGTTATGTACGTGAAAGGATTATATTAAACGGTGCCGAATCTTGTGCGTACATTATAATCTACTTTATATCTAAATGTACGATGTTGGCACATTTTTTTATTTGATAAAACTTGTAATAATCTATTTATTTTTATTAAACTGTTTAGTCATTGTTTTGAAATTTTAGTGAACAATACACGAAATGTCTGATTTTATAAGGCAAAACCTCTCTCATGCCACACGTTATTAAAAACAAATGAATTGGACATCGTTTGCCTTCGTTTGATTTCTAAAAAACGAGGTCTTGCTATACAGCTAATAACTGTGTACAAAGTAGACACAGTATTCTCAACATCATATTATGTTGAACTAAAAGGCAGCCAAAAATAATTTTTAAATCTTTGTCCACGAGTTTTGTGACACCTTTCAGGATGTAGACAGGGGAGGTGACTGGTGGATGCAGGTCTAGCGCGGCGGGGAGACAGCGGCTAGCTTCTGACGTAGTCGCGCAAACTTTCCGTGTACAAGCCGAAGCTGAGCGCGAAGTCGTGAGGACAATTCCCGCTGCAAAGCCTGTACCTCCACTAGCTCTCGTCTCAGTTGCTGATAATCGGAACGCACCTAAAAAAATAACTAACCACTTTATGCATTCTTAAAACAGTTTTTAACCGGTACACCAAATTTGGCTTTAGCTATATTACTATAGATCTTGTCTATCTAAATAAAAATTGATTCTGATCTATATGAGACTGATAAACTTCAACACCGTTGGACCGATCAACATGAAGGTTAGTAAGTAGATCTTAGTGTTTTTCATGGAGAAAGTATTTATGCTCCTGCATCTCTGTAATTATAATTAAATAATACAAGTATAAAGAACATTAAAACGATTTCTTCGTGAATTTTGGAAATTTTGCCTATTTTAAACAATTGAATAAATTCTAGCAGTATATTCAATAAGGGGATTTTACTGAATAATTTTAAATGCAGTGTACAAGTTTACAATTCCCCCAATATCAGAAAACTCATATTTTAAAGCCAATTTTGTTACACCGGTGTCTTTGTAGGCCGTCACTCAATGCAGCCTCAAAATATTTTTTGTAGTATTTACGATCTAAGTAAAAATAGAAGTAAAACAACATTCTAGAAATATCTCGAAACTTCTAGAATCTTATCGCAAAATCTAGTAATGTATTCGTAAGTACGAAAAGAAATTGCAGTTCATTCACACATTTAAAGCTTATCGCTTCGATTGCGTAATCCAACAAATAATGGTCTAAAAATAGAACACTTCCCCTTTTAAATAATGTAAAATTCAAGGACATTCTAGTGATTGCGAACCTCGTTTCATTTTGGTATATAAACGAGCCGTGATCCAAGCCAAGACAGTTCTGTTTGAATAACCAAGTTGAATCAAGAGATACTTTAAATACGACCACAGTATCGTAAACATCTCAATAATGAGTTGGTATGATTGTTGTTTCACTGAGTAGGTACTAATAAATTATTCACGTAGTCTTACGGCATTTTCAGAACCCACGGGTATAATATTATTTTAAAGCTGCATTGATAATTTAATTAATATATAAAAAAATCTAACATGACAATGATATATGGAAGGTCCATATACTGAAGTATTCAGATGTGTGACATATATATGACTACCAGCATGAGCAATATTTTTATCGAAGTCTTTGTATTAGGTGAACACATAAGAAATATAGCAGAGGTAATTATGAAAACACTTAACATATTAGTGAGTAAAGAAGTATAGAAACTATGAACATCCTTTGTAGATATATTGTCAAAGTCGGAATAATAAAGGTATTAGGAGATTTTTTTATCATGATTTGTATTATTTAACCAGCCTCTTAAACTTATATAGCAAGCTTCTTCTTATTATTATTTTAGTGGCAAAGTGTGTTTATACCCAATTCTGCCAACGTCATGTGGATAGAATATTTTTCAAATCTTCAAATTTCAAACATCACTCTAACAAGATGGTGGCTTCCTTTTTAGGATTAACCAGAATGTTTTGTTTACAACTTGAAATGAATGTTTGGACATATCATTTATAATCCAGTTCACTTGTTCACTATAACCAAACTACATCACATAAAATTATATCATAATTACATAATATAGGACCAAAAAACTTAAGTTTACGAATTAAAATAAAAACCACCACATGATTATGATCTCGCGATAAAACTCTATAGATAGCTTAATAAAGCAAAATAATGAAAATAAATAATTTTAAACAAATTAATTATTTTATGGAATTCGAGACCTCGATAAAGATTGCTCATGGTTAACACACAACATATATATTAAAATTATTATAACTCATCCAATAATTAAATATAAAGCTTACAGTACAAATATACATAACATATTGTTACTGCAAACATTTCAAGGATTTACTCAATAAAGCCATTTATCCTAAATATTAACCACACCATAATCTATCTGTCCTAGATGATGCCCGCATCTTCGTTCACGTGAATATGTTTTAGATGTCCTACAGGAACTAAGTCTCTTATAAGACCAGATTCATCTGGAATACAATTGGTGTATTTTTCTATTGTACTTTTTATATTACTTCTTAGTCCCCATAGAAAAAGTGTAGAATGGCGTAACCTAAATCCTTCATCGGGTTTAGTCCTATATTGCAAAAAATTTACTAAGACATTGGTTGAAGTAGTTTTCAAATTATATCTATCTACTACTATCTGACCCAGCAAACGTGATCTGCCGTTTACGGTACATAATGACTTGATCACAATGCCACCTATTAAATTCTAACAAAGCTGTTAACAATTGTCTCGATATAACAAATATATTATGTGAATACGAGCTCAATCAGTCAAGTTGTTCAGAAGTTACATAATCACTAACAGACACTCTCAATATTATATAATATACTATTTCTCAAAGGAGTTTTATTGTGTCAATGCTATATCTCCATTAATTCTTCATAAAAATTAATACACAAATTGTTTATAATTATTGTTTTATTTTAAAATTATCTTTTCTTATCTTATTAGGAATGCCATCTGATGATGCAAATGAAAATATCATATGAATATATATTCAAGGCACCTTCTTTTAAGCTATTTTTTATTGTTATTCAGTTTTATATCTCAATTAACGCGTATGAAGTCGCCGGCGGTTGCTAGTAAATAATGAAAACCAATTTATTTCTGCTTGATTTCATATCCTGACTATTTAAAGTAGGCACTGAGCAAATCCTTGATGGCGAAATATAGAAACTATACATCGACTTTATTAAAATGTAATTCCTGCAACAAATACATTGAAGCCCTACATTATGAAGCGATACTTCTGCAACACCAGGCCCAGTTTTTTGGGCTTTGATAAGGAGAGGGCTTAAATTTCGTACCACATTTAAGCCCGTTTACTGTCAGCTAACATGTCAAGAAGCATGACAGTTACAACATGTCATTTTTCAACAATCAACACATCTCCCATACACTAGCGTAATTCTGATTAAACACTCCTAATATTATGAAAATATAAACTTGAATTTTTCAGCTATAAAAGTTAACAATTATCATACTAAATGTACAAAAAAATCTAAGATTAGACATGAAATTTCTATTAAACTTGAAAATAATTCTAATAAATAATCAATTTTTTAATCATGTTAATTGTGTGAAAATGACCACATTGTAAACATTATGACAGTATTTACATTAGGTTTAGATTCTGACCTGTTATCAGGCAACAATAATGGGCTGAAACACAAATATTCCAAATTCCTGTTAAAGATATATTGTTATTTACATAAGTTTTTTTTCTATGTTAATGACAGAAAAGAGCAATAATTATGTAACCGTAAATGACCAAAATCCTTAGGAAACCGAAATAACATGAAATATTCATGATCATTATAGATTTCACTTTCTAAAGACCTTTTTGAATATCTTACAATTATATACATACAATATATCTAAATGGTAACTGATACGCAGCATAAAAAGTTAATCAGATTCACACAGGGAACCCAATATTGGAACCCAAAATATCTGTTAATTGAATACTTCGCTTCCAGTCTGTATATTAGTCACTTTGGGATCTTACTTATTTAGCATATACAAAAAATAGGATTAATATGAGAGTTTATATTTAATTTACAGATAAGTGAATGTTCCTACCTGTTTTGTTTTGTCAACCTACATGAGAAACTAAAATATAGTTTTTATTTTTGACAGATATTTTATTTAACAGGGAAGTACATAGAGTAAGTGAAATAAGAGAGATTTGATTTTTAAATATTTCGGTTTTAACATTTATAACAGTATTTTTTTATTTTTTTTGTTGATGAAATTGTGATTATGATGACCAAGATTAGAAATTATTGCAATATTTATACTCATGTTTCTAAATTTTTCATTGAAGGTTTAAAGTAGCATTATTGAAAGTTAATTTAATACAAGTCATATTAAATATTAATAATTCAATTTTGTTACCTCTGATACAGATTTTAGCAGGTTCAAAATACACATGTCCTGTGTGTTTATAGGTGCAACCACACTATTGTTAGAATTATCCATTTTCCATTGCATAAGGTCCAGTTGCTCATCAGTATGTTTTGCCTAAACATTTAACAATACAAAATTTATATTTCAAGAAGAAAAGGATAAGGTTAAGTATAACTTCAATAAAATATATATGTATATCTAAAAGGAAATATGTACATAAGCCGTTTTCAAATAATTTGTGCTCTAAAAAGTATGTCAGTCATAATATTCCATTGTATAATTCATTCTTATTGAAAATATTATGTAAAAAAACATTTAGTAGAAAGAATCTAAAAAGCAGATACTTATTTTGAATGTATAATGAAAATACGAATAAAAAATAATAAAATGCCGGATAACCTATAAATATTAACAACAATAACAAAAACTTTAATTGTGACTAATAATGTATAAAGCCTAGTTTTACAAAAGATAAAGAATCTTTCCCCAAGTTAGGTACTAATATTCCAGTATTGTTTTTATTTACTGATCGCAGTCTGACCCACATTTCTAAGACTCACCTATATAATTAAAACATTCGATAACAACAAAAAAATTAAATGAAGGACTTACAGTCTCCTCTAGGTCTTCCATCGTGATCTCTTTTTCAGTCATTTTTGCCGGGTACTTTTGAAATTTTCACATATAACTCCAAATCAAAACAAGTAGGAAGTACAAATAGCCGACCATTTTGCGTAAAATTGACATTTATGACATATTAGGGCTAGGTATGGAAAAATTTATGCATCACTTTTTTCATATGAAAACAAATATAATTGGTCACCGGCTATATTTAATCCAGAATACCTGCTACATATGATAAAGTATGTGTCCACCTGACTCAAATACGAGTCGCAGAATTCGCAGAACAATACGAATTCATTTCATTACAAATTGCAAAATTCATACTATTCGCTATATCACGCGATCATACAACACAAACATAGAATTCATACGACTGCAATATATCGTACCATCATAAGAATTCACTTTACTGCATAGCAAATCGCAATATCACAGTTTTATCACTTTTTTCATTCAATCACTTCACTTCTTCTTTTCATCGTGTCATGACAAAGCTACCGGTGCGAAAGAGCCAAACATTTTAGCAATACTTGACGGAAAGTTATTTCTTATAACAACAGCTATTTGCAAGTGATAGTCCCGTTAAAATCAGTTTAACCGTTTCGGAGATTACCCGGAACAAACAGATAAAAATTTTAAAACTTGTTTTTTTTTATGTTTTCTATGTATACTTTTAAATGCATTCAGTAAAAATGTGTGGTTTCAACATTAAAAAGAGACACTTCATTTTTATTGTATGTAAATCTGTAAGTAATATAAGTAGATCAATAAATAAATCTGTCGAATGAAATTACAAATAAGATATTAAATCTAATTTTCACTACTCTTAGACTTTTGTGACTTTTTCTTGAGTGTTGTTTATGGCTTTTAGGCAAAAATGAAAAATAAGATATAGTTCTTTTAATCCTTTCAAACTTGATTTTAAAAAAATCGTCGTATATATGTAAATTTGTAATAAAAAAGACTTAGAAGTGGTAATTAATAGATTCTGCGACAAAATAAATGTGTACAGTTCACACGCAGTAGAAGTGAAACCTTCAGAAAACATAAAAATATGTTCTTAAAAATTTCTTTTTAAAACCCTTATTAAGCGGGACTCGAGCAATCGACTACTCTCGTACTGTGCATACAAAAGTGCATACTGCGTATCAAGTCTTTTCATCTCACACCACTAGGTAATTTAATTTCGACGACTATCACGTTTTTGAAAATCGGGACTTGCATTAACTTTACATTATGTAAACGTATTCTATCTCATTCTCTCGTAGACTAAATCTTATAGATGTGTGTTTACCTCTTTTTAGTATCACTTTTTCGTTTCATCGCGTTTCAAATTCAAAGGAATTAAGGAAGTTTTCACTTGCAAAAAGAGTCATCATTTGTTGCAGATATGGAATTCATTTATCGCAGGTGAAATAGCAGTGATAAGAAATATAATTTCATCGCTGTGCCAATAATTTTTTAATGGCAATCTTTCTATGTCTTATTAGGACTATATATTATGTCACATCATAAATGTCAAGGAACATTATAAAGCGTTTTATTGTTTATGATTTTAATTCATATGTACAATGTTTCAGGTAATGAATGGATAACCTTGAAATGGCTTATAGCAAAACTTATGGCAGTTCAGAAAAAATATAAAACAATATTACCTAAGATATGTTTTTTTTTAAAGACTACACATCATTTGCCTTATTTTACATTCTTGTACACTACGACCACAAATGTCTAAAATTCAGCGATTTTTTGTTGTTCTAGTATTATACACTAGCTATCCCGTAGTCTTGGGTAGTTCGCGAACGACCTAGGTGGGAAGAGCGCTCCTTTAGGTGAACTATGCGAACTAGTTCATTGATAATCCCGCTCTTAGTTCTTTTTGTATTTCTTTTAGCGTCCACTTTACTAGACAGTGGCGCTATATGACCAATCGAGTAATTTACTTTTACTGTGCGCGCCTTGATATTTCGATATCGATACTAAACTACTTCACATCCCCATGGTCAACTTCAATATAATTACGCATTATACTAGGAACTAGCCTAGCTGTTGACTAATTGTTAATATAAATTATTTTATTTATCATTATTTGAATAAAATCCCTTATATTACATAAATAGACGTGTGAACTTTTCATGTAATACTTTGTAATTTTTAAATAAAAATAAACAGAACTTGCAATAATCATAACTTTATTTTTTTCTTTATTTATTGTTCTTACTAAATTATGTCAAAAAAAGAACTAATAGAACGAACTAGTTCATCGTTGAATTACGAACTAAACTGAGCGCTCTCTGTGGTGACCGGTTAAACCGGACTACTATCCCGATAGACAGACAATAAATAGTACAAATAGCTAGTGCCCTTTTTTAAAAAAAATGAATTCTTTTTTCAGTGAAATATTTAGAATAATATTTTTTTGGCAAAATTTAAGCTTTTGGGTATATAAAAAAAATATGTATGAAAACATGAGTGACCAATACTTTTAAAATAATGTCAGTTTTAAGTAGCTTTTATAATGGTATAATTCATTATTGTATCTAATGCAAATAGTGAATTATTTCTATTAAAGTATAAAAGGAGCAAAAATTCACTAAATCACAAAATTTGCATTATAGGGTCATTTTTATATTCAACTGCACCTGGCCATTCGCGTTTAATAAAAATCAATATTTAACAACAATAGTATTACTTTATTCGACATAGTTTAATAATAAAAGTTTAAATTCTTTGCCATTCACTCTTATGCAGGCCCTACATCTACGAATAAATGCTCTTCTGAGCAGTCTCGTATAGCGATCTAAAGACCTGATCGGGTTTACGGCACAACTATTCCTTGAGGAAGCCCCAATAAAAAAATTCATTACATTTACGTTCAGTGAACGTGGAGGCCACAAAATTGGCCCCAGACGCCCGATCCGTCTGTTTGGGTATGTACTATTTAACGTATTTGTAATTGGGTATGTAGTATTAAAAAAAACATATTTTAGGTAATACTTTGGATATATTTTTTTCTGTATGGCCAGAAGTTCTGCTATAAGTCATTTCAAGGTTATCTAGTCATTACCGGACACTTGGATACTCTTTTTTTTACGACCCTTGCTCAGTTCGGTAAGCAAAATGTCCTTAAGACATAAGCTTACACTATACAAGATGTGCGTCCGTCCGATCTTGACATATAGCTGCGCAGCGTTCGCACATATGTCCAAACATAACTTTGTCCGCATGCAAAGAGTCCAAAATCGGTTTCTCCGTCGCCTGCTTGACCCTCCAGCCTTCGTTAGGAACATGGACCTCCACAGGAACATAAGGCTACCCTCGATAGAAGCCTATGTGACATATCTCACCAGGAGATACTTCGATAGCGCTTCGAATCACCCCAACCCGCTCGTAAAATCCACCGTGAACTACGTCCCAGACAACTCGATCCCCGTTGCCAAACGTTATAAACGCCGTCCGCGAAATCTCTTTGTCGATCTCGACGACGACATCGAGAAAGCTAATAATTACTACGCGTCCGCTCCCGCAACATATGCGTGCTCGCGCCCACGCCCGCGAAACCACCGTTCCCTCCGCAGGGGACGTACGGTTAACTTCGCTCCCGCACACCCGCCACGACCGCCCTCCTCTGCGGCAACTCAAGCCTAGGTCCGATCCATCGGCATGGAGCCCTTGAGACAAGCAGCTGCTCGCGCGATACAAGTGACTCTACAATCACTAGCTTTCACAGCCATACATGACACTGCATTATACACACATGCACAACACACATAGGTACATAGGTTCTGTAAGGGACCTTTTTTTTTTCTTTTTTTGCCTAGTTAGAGTAGACAAAATTTTCAGACCACTAAATACACATACACATGTTCCTTCCCTCTTCCCAGGGGGCAGAAACGTGTATATATGTATAGTTAGTTTAGATCGAATTACGGATAGGGAATTAGTCAGATCGCGACTTAATTGCATACGCGCAACAGTCCGAGCCGAGGTTCGGCCACTTTGGCACCCGCGGATGTTGTTGCTTAGCTTTCGTGGCTGAGTGCCCTAAGCGCTCGCCCCCAAGCCCGGTAAAGCTGTAAAAGCCGTAAAGGCTCCAGGGCCCCTCAGGCTAACAGTGTAGACAGTTCGAAAAAAAAAAACTCTTTTTTGTAATCACAAAGTTATAACTTTGAACGAAAAATAAGATAATAAAACGTAACTGACAACAAAATTCATTCGATTGATTCAATTTTGTTAAAATTAGGTAGCCGTTTTGATATATAACTAGTACTGAAGGAGTGGCTGTTTTTTTTTTTTAATAATACAAAATTGACATATTTTAAAGTTAGTTCTCCGGAGGTAGTAGTTATGCTGGCCAGAGATCCTGTATATGACGAACGTATTATATTTCTTTTTTATTTCGTATATTGAAAAATATAAATGCCGAGTTGTATGGTAAATAAGTACACTACAATTATAATCCATTAAGGGTTCTGTCAAATGGCGCTGTTTATTCTTAGTAAAATCGTGAAAATTTTTTTCGCGGGAACTTATTTTATAGTTTGGCCATAATATATATAGGAATCAATGTAATAAATAATTTTTTGCCGTAAATTTATATATTCGATAATTTGTATGACTAATTGCATGTCACTATTGACATTAAACAACAACAATTTGCTCCCTGAGTTTTTCGCGGGATCTCAAACTGTACCTAATGTTTTTTTTTTTATAATTTTGTGTTATTTGACCCTTTATTGTGAATACAGATGGCATTTTGAATAATAAAGTTTGGTTATTGGTGGTGCACAAGTGAAGTGGATTGGAAATAATAACACGGAATATGAATTCTGAGATACCACAAAAAGAACCACAAGAAAACTCAATCACAGAATTTTCCGCAATCCGACGTAGTATTACTATTCTGGCTCGTGCATTATTATCACAGTTCAAACGTAACCTAACCAATTTTATCGCCACAACAGAAAAATGAAAATGTCACTCATAACGGCACAAAATATTCAAGTAGACCTACTTGACTTGTATTTAATTACTGGTATTTTGTAATTTACTTGTATTTAACGTACACCAAACAATGATCGTCCAAAAAGTAACAAAAACATCTATAGCAAAAAATAAGGATCTTTGAAAAACTTACCTATCACGCAAAAGTGACCTTTACGACTACTTAAACTGACATTTGTATTGTCAAAGAAAAAAAAAACGCTCAAAGTATTTATTTCCGCAGTGTAAAATTCTTTATTTAGCCTAATTATAGAGTTATCTAACAGTAATAAAAATTTGGAGCCGGAACTCGACAGTAGAAATTGTAAAGCAGAGCCCAGACAGTTTATTACTTGGAATAACACGTAGGATACTAAATTAAGCCGGTAAAGACCCAATTCTGAAATCCTTTCACACGAAGTCACGGGCACAATCTTGTTATAAATATAATAATGAGTGAACAGGTTTTTTTAAGGGTTGGCAACGCGCACGTATTGCTTTCGGTGTTGCAAGCGTCCATAGGCTGCGGTGACGACTTAATCAGGTGGACCACGAGCTTGATTACCACTTGACCTCTAATAAAAACTATTTTCGAAAACAATGGTCGTCCGTAGTTTTTTTTTTATCGTTACATGGCCACAATCTATCTAGATCTTAAGTGACGGTGATTTCTTGTAATGAAAATGAAAAGGCCCATTTTTAGATACTAATTTATTCCTGAAAATAAAATTATCGTGTTGAATAAAAAAAGAATCATATTTACATATATTTATTGTTGTCTTTAAATTTTATACGTACAAAGTGATACGTTGAGATGAAATTGAAACGGGGTTGACGCAGGATTGTATCATAAAACGCATTACTGTACATCTCTATTAATTACAAACTGTACAAACACACCATGAAGGGCAACGGTATATTGTAATCTAGTAAAAAAAAACGACATAACTTTGCCACGAGAAAACATATATGGACCATGGTTCATTATGAAAAGCTCCCAAGAAAGGTAACCCAACTTGTCAATTTTTTTTTTTATCGAAATTATAAAAATATCTTTTGAATACCATTAAATAATATAAAAATAAGTGTAAATATTGGGCTAGAGCTTAATAATTCAAATCTAAAATTAATTCTTGCTTTACAATCAAACCAAGCGACTCTACGTTGTGAGCCACAACTTTTCGATAACTGAATGTCTTTGCTTTTATTAAAAACTATTTTTCTTTACGAAGTGGAAAGTCATTTGTGTCAAAATAAAAAGAATGAACCTTTTAATAAAAATTTAACAGTGGAAGTCAATAAATAAAACAAAATATACAACAATTGATAGCTTCCTTGCACTTGTTACCAGAAATAGTCAAAAGTGCTTTGCAAGAGCGTGCTTCACTATATGACCACACTCTTAAACTAACATTAAATAAACATCACAACATACCTAATTATAAACTTTCAATTGATAATAGGCACAACAATCGGCTAACGGTTGTTGGCAGTATCTATAGTCTGTAAGCCTCACTGAAAAAAAATACAAACCCGGTGAAGCTGTAAAAGCCGTTGGAGGCTTCAGGGCCCTTTCAACAAACAGAATAAACAGATCGGAACTGGAGAAAACATAATTGGTGTATAACAAGTGTTTTCTTCAGTAAACCAAACTACCGCAAGAATAATTTACATTTCATCATTAAATGGAACCGAGAGTCTCATTATGTGTTTGCACAACTTTATATGTATATTAAATACAAATCTATATAACACTGATATTTTTTATACATTTTCATAATATTACATATGTAAGATTTTAATCATAAATCTCTCCATAAATAAATATTTAATACCAGCTAAGAGTGGACACGTCTAAACATTAAAAAAACTAATAAAAAGCCCCTAGAAAGAGTGTGTATTTATGTATGTCATCATAAGAGAGACAAAACCTTTAATTATACCACAGTAATGAAAACTTCTAAATTAGTTTTTTTTTTATGAGAAAGGTACTGGAAACAAATAAAATAAATATAAAAACAATTTATGGATGGGTTTGTGAATTTCCTCTGTTACCCAAATTACTGTATACAATTCAATTTTACAGATACCTTTTTGTGGGAATGTACTTTCGATTTTTGAAGCTCGGCTAATGTCACTTGTAATGGGATGATTCGAAAGGGATTTTTTATTTATTTTTGAACTCTTCTAATATAGCTGTAAACAACGTCCATTGAAAAGACGAACGACACATGAAAATATTGAATCATAAATACACACCTGAAATTCGATAATTTTACCACAGTTGATAACTCATTACTTTTATCAGCGGAAACAACGTCACTAAAACACATAAATTACACGGAAATAAATAAAAAACTAATATACTTTGTACAAATGAAAATATTTCGTATACACATACATTACTGTAAGTTCAGGAAAGTTCAGTACAGTACTGAAAGTTCAGGAAAAGTCAACGTACCAACTAATGTAATAGTAATTCAACAATTATTTTTTATCGATACCGGTAAAAAAACGGCACTTAATGATAATCTTTGTCATGTTATCTATCGACATCAATAAAGTTCAATTTCGGTGGCTCTTCAACAGTTCGTAGGTACAAAATCAAGTTTAGTTAGAGTACAAATGATTATCACTACGTTAAATTAAACGTAATATTAACATCGTCAAATACCTATGCAAAATACTAAGCTTATTTATGCAATTGCGCATGCATATATACATAGATCACACTCCCAGTTAGCTTAGAGCTTACTTGGGTTTCACACGTCGACCTTCTATCGAGGCAAATAGATAATAAAATTGTATTAAATCGTATAAATTAAAAATATCAATATACCAAATCATATCGATAAAATAGTCCAATTTTTTTTTAACATGTAGCTAATTGATAAATTATTCGATTTTGCCATTGAAACAGTTTACTAAAAGGTTATTACTATAATGATCGTTATAATAGAATAAAATTTAATGTATCCATCTCGATATAAGGTCGATTATATCAGACCCATAGTGGTTCGATAAACCATACCTTTTCCTATTTAACCATTGTCCTAGGTAGCCCGCCCACTATAATATTATAAACCATAGTGATATTATCATTATCAGGGCGTGCTTCTCGTCCACGTCAGAGATATGCGAGATGCTAAAGAAATAATCAGTCGTGCCATACCAGTCAGTACATAATTGACTACATTCGAGATCCGAGTCGAACTGCATTACCGGCGCTAACAGTCTCTTGAGACATCGTAAGCAACTGCTCAACACTGTCTATCGACGAATACAAGTTCGTTTACGCTTTAAAAGCGACTAGATAAAAAAAAAACTATACAAAAATTTATGATTAAGTCACTGTGTCTGCTGTTTACAAACGATGCAATCTTTATTAATTCAGAAGTTGTAAGAATAATTGTTTCAATAAAATAAAAAACAAAGATTAGCATTCGAGAATTACACTATCGTCACTGCCATGCCGAATCATATTGGGCAATTCATTCGACTCGGTATTGAATGTACCGCTAAGTCGGAGCGGGGGGCCGGACCCCCCGACCGTGATAGAGGAACTATGAGGGTGTGCGCCGGCGCAACGCTTCACTTGAGTGTGTCCGTCGGGTCGAACGTTTGTTCGCTGACCGACACCGCGTCCGACGAGAGCGCCTCCTTCAGCGGCTCCACGCAGTTCTTTGGGATCACTGTGCCTACGAAACGAGAACAACATTATAATGAACAATATCTACTATAGTCCGGACCAATGTGATATGTTGTATTTGACATCTGTCAAAAAAACGGCTTTTGACGTTAAAAAATTGTTCAATATGCACGACGTAGATATAATTGACATGCAAAAAAATAAAATAAAAATAGCAATTAGTTATTATATAAACAATTACGCTCAGTTTTACAGTGGGTATAAACAGTTGAAACTGTACGGAAACTTACACAACGTGTACGATGGTCAAATCGATATTTTAACGCTGAAATAATTAGTGTTATAATAGAAATTATTAAAATAAATTAAATAATATTATGCTGATTGGTATAATAATTATTGTTATATTATATTATGAATAACATAGTAATTTTACGCGGTTGGTTGTTTAACGTCGTGCTAACAAGGTTATCGCGTAAGTAAATAACAAAAACGTCAAAAGGCAACTGTTAAATTGTCCAAACTATACTTGATGTAAAACAAATGGAAATATAAATGGTGCATAGAATAAAAAATAACGAAGGCAAGGGGAATATTAATAGATGAACTAGTCGAAAATGTGGCGCCTGCCGGCGCTGTGAGAACGTTTTCGAACTGACCTACGATCTTGAGACCCTCGTCGGTCTTGATGCGCACGACCTGCATCTTGTTGAGCTGCGAGCGCGCGTTCAGTACGGCCTCGACGCGCGCCCACACGGCCAGCACGGACCCAGAGAGCACGTAGTACGTGCGCACGCGCAGGCCCACCTGTACCGACACACAATCACCCATAACAATAACAAAATTAAACATAATCGGTCTTATTACAAAAAAGATAACCACGCGTTGAACACATGTTTAAAAAATTTTGTATTACAAAAGAGTGTTTTGGCGTTGTTTAAAGATAACCACGCTTTAAACGCGTCTAAAATTTAAACACAAAGGAAGCGTTGACTAACGCTTGTCTAAACTGACAATTCTTATTTTATTGTAGTTGTATTTGTTGGCGGCATAATATATTTGGTTATAAATTATGGATATCATAGATTTTCTGGATTTTATTGATTTCGAATATGTCAATTAATTGAACAGTTTCTGTTATTCACAAGTAAATCGTGTTCCTGTTATGCCATTCTAAGCGTATAATGACTTTGTATTTAAAATAAATATAGGTTTAGCCAAGCTTTTGCCTGAATAATAGTAGAATTAGTTAAACCTGGCAGGCTACCAACCTCAAGTTGAAAATCTGTCGCTAAGCACCAATAGGTGTGTGCACTGGAGAGCCAGATTTCCACTAGGTTTAATTAACGTGTTATCATCTTCACATCATCACTTAACATCAGGTGAGATTGTAATAAAAAAGACATGAGCTTACATGTACTTCTCGTGGGGGTCTTTAGCACAGAATAATAACACTTTGTCTATAGAGCCAGAAAAATACAAGTAGCATGTGCGCTACAGTGTTGGGTACGTCAAGAGGTTATTTAAACTGACGTGAGTTCTTATGAATTATATCATCAATTTTTTTTAACTTTGATTTCCCTTAATATATGAATAATTAACAAAACTATTTCGTAATAATTTCATGTATTGCGATTTGACGACAAATAATAAAGCAATAATGTGATGTAGGTGTACGCACGAACTCAGATTTCACTTTACCAACTTTGTCGTATATTAAATTTATATATTTCGTATTTTAACAATTATACTCGCTTAGCAGAAAATATCAAAAAAAAAAAAATTAATATCTTCTTTACAATATCATTATTTTTTATGATGATGATCTAAACAAAAATATAATTAACATTATAACAGTTAGATTTTAAAACAAACTACTTACAGAATATCTGAATACAATGGAACGCTTTTGAATGGCGAGATCGTATTGAGTGAATGTTATTCAGAGTTGCTTGCATAAAAAAATTAAACCAGATGTTTAGCTAGACATCGGTTAGACAAGCTTTTGTAATAAAGCATTTTAAACTCACGTTCAACACGGTTTTAAATCTTAGACACTGTTTAGTAAAACTCATGTTCAACACGAGTTTATTTTTGTTTTTGTAATAAGACCGAAAGATTTTAAATGTAGTTTTTGATTAAATTAAATTTTGGCGAGATCTTGATCTGTCATGGTAACGGTTTCTCTTTTAATTACATTTAACAATATCCCTATAATATTATTTATAAATGTGTGACTGTTTTGTGATGTGTCATTATATGTTTTATTTTTAAGTTATTAAAACAAGAGCAGTTGTTCTTCTTTACTAAAATTAGATGCCCTGGTTCTTGTTACCATATTTTACCAGATCTCTCCCTCATATTTAAGGTAAATGATGTAATATTCTCATTTTTTAGTGTAAGTTATAGTTATTTATTTGGCCTTGACAGACAACAAACAATGACATCCAACCACGCACGTTTCATTTTATGCATAGATTTACAAGTAATCGCAAATGTTTACAATAAATACATTTAGGGAGGTAATTGTAATTAAGTAATTTTGTTTTGCATTGAGTTAAATGAAATGTTGCGCAAGTCGCCCTAAATGTGTTAAGTTGTATTCCCATATTAACTCAGTGTAAAGTGATGCGGTGAGGGGGGGCGGGGCGGGGAGTGCGGGGGTGGTGTGAGGGGGTAATGACCTCGCAGTCCGGCGCGTTGGAGCAGACGTTCCTCCAGTAGGCGTGGCTGCAGACGCGCTGCGAGGCGGAGTACTGCGCGCGCCACGCGCTCTCCGCCTCGCCGCTCTCCACCTTCTTGTACTTCTTCTCGATATCGGCCAGCGACTCCAAGCGCAGCTGGAGGCCTGTGTTCGGCCTGGAATACATACGTTTTATAACTATAATACATCGGTTCGACAAATAAGCAATGGTTATGAAATCCACTAAAATAAGAAGTTTGAAGTAAACCTCTATCAGAACTTCACAGAACTTCAAAAATCGATCCCGAGAGACACGAACCTTATATTATATGGTAATAATAGTGTTTTATGATAATGGATGGTGTAATGTAGATAATAACATTGATATTCTTGTGGGTAGTTTTATTTCGGGCGAGAAAATGGTCAACAAAAAAAAAAAAAAAAAACCTGCTATTTCTAAGCTGTCCTAACATTATATAACAGGGATAAATGCAGTGTGTTACTTAACCAGTTTGGTAAGACTAAAAATACTATGAACATAACAAGTATCATCGGTATTACCAGCCTACAAAAATACAACAGTAAAAACCGTGATAGAATTGAGTGATTATGGAACTCGTGTAATTTTGTTAAGTTTTTCATATAGATATCATGGAGCTTAGAAATGAAAATTTCCAAAAACTTTAAATCCTTACACGGTACCTTTTCAATATACATGTCGTCGATGTCCCTAGGTTACTATAAATAACCTAAACTAGGTTCTGGTGGGATTTCGACATATAATTGGTTATGACTGCTTTAATACATTATAAATGGAAAGACTAGTTTTGTAATGTAGTATATGAATACCTGTATATCTGGAACATGATTTCCTTTTTGGTGAGTTTCTCCTTCTTGGTGGGCGTGTGAGCGGCGAGGCAGAGCACGGCGGTGTGCTTGTTGTTCCTCGGCTGCTGGGACAGGTAGAACCCTTCCTTGGGGCCGGTCGCCTCCGCCCACTTCTCGAGCGCAGCGGGCCACTCCAACCCACGCTGGGGGTAAAACAACAGACGGTTTAATAGGTTTGCGGCTTGCTGCTCCCGGAGGGTACAGTATCTCCCTACCAAAACGCTATAGTAGGGTGGACTCATTACAATACATCCTATTATACTGGTCATTGGTTATAGTGATACAGAACTGTATAAGTTCAAATAGCCTCCTTTATCTTAACAAATAATAAAATTGAAGTGTCTGTTTAATAACAGCTTTTTACTAAATGCATGAGAGTATATACCGCCCTTATAACAAAAAAATAATATTTAAAGTATTGGAAACAGACTGATTTTGAGGGAACTTTCACGGGCAGATAGATGTCATAAGGAGTAACTTAGGCTACTTTTGTTTTCGATTCTGTAATCCACGCGAACGGAGCCGCGGGCACAGCCAGCGAATTAATAAGAGAAATACTTTTTTTTTTTTTTGAACTGACTATACTGTTAGCCTTAGGGGCCCTGGAGCCTTTACGGCTTTTACAGCTTTACCGGGCTTGAGGGCGAGCGCTTAGGGCACTCAGCCACGAAAGCTAAGCAACAACATCCGAGGGTGCCAAAGTGGCCGGACCTCGGCTCGGACTGTTGCGCGTATGCAATTAAGTCGCGATCTGACTAATTCCCTATCCGTAATTCGATCTAAACTAACTATACATATATACATGTTTCTGCCCCCTGGGAGGAGGGAAGGAACATGTGTATGTGTATTTAGTGGTCTGAAAATTTTTGTCTAATCTAACTAGGCAAAAAAAGAAAAAAAAAGGTCCCTTACAGAACCTATGTACCTATGTGTGTTGTGCATGTGTGTATAATGCAGTGTCATGTATGGCTGTGAAAGCTAGTGATTGTAGAGTCACTTGTATCGCGCGAGCGGCTGCTTGGCTCAAGGGCTCCATGCCGATGGATCGGACCTAGGCTTGAGTTGCCGCAGAGGAGGGCGGTCGTGGCGGGTAAGAGAAATACCATTTTTAGGAGTCTAGTGAGGAATTTTCACATTCACGTAGTAAAAACATACTTTTAACAATATTCGCATGATTACCTAGAAAAGAGGGCACACAACCCAGTACACATTCACAGAAATAAAACTTTATCAATAAGTTACATGCCTCGTGTTTTCCCATTGGTTACTTTACACGTAATTGTTGCTTGATTCCGCGTACACTTTTTATTTCTTTTTCTGCCCAAGTACATATTTTCCCGTTAATGTTGCATTAGAACAGTTGATTGCAAAACATTTTTTTCATAATGCCCAAGGAAGTTTCACTTCAAAATTAATAATATATCATGATCTGTTACCATAATTAGTCCTCTCTGAGACATATATGTATATTTCTAATGCACAATGGAAACTTTACAAAGTTTATTATTCTATATTAATATAATAATATACAATTCTTTGTACGTTTGAACGCATTTGACTTAGAATATATTTAATGGATTATGACGTATCTTTCAAATGTTCCTTATGATTCGAGATATGGTATAGGGTATATAAGAGGGCGGTGGGTGGTGGAGTGGTGGGTGGTACCTCGGAGTGCACGGTGTGCAGCTCGACGGGCGCGCGGCCGGTCGCGTGCCGGCGCAGGAAGCGCACGCAGCGCACGCGCCGCACGCACTCGCCCGCGCTGCCCAGGTCCAGGATGCCGAGGTCGAACCGACCGCTGCGTTTTGCTGCACACAAACACACACACACATACAATCTCTTTTTATATTCATGTTCATAAGTTAAAGAGACGGTTAGTTTTGTTCGTTTGTTTCAACAGGCTAATTGGCCTTTATCATCGTTATAGGTTTGGCGTAATGGCCACAATCTCACCTGATGTTAAGTGACGGTGTGGCCCAAGATGATAACATGCTAAGCCTAGTGGAAGACTGGCTTTCAAGTGCAGCTGCCGGAACGCACCTATTGGTGCTTGGCGACAGATTTTCAACTGGAGGGTGGTAGCTAGCCAGGCGGGCATTAGTAAAAGCCCTACCACCACGCTATGGTTTTATCACGATGTTTTCCTTTCACTGAAAGCTCAGGCTCATTGCAGGGATCCGAACTCACGTCAATCGACGCGAAGTCGTACACGCTACCACTGCGCTATCATTGCTTCAAAAGTCTATTTACTGAGTAAGGTTATATGTAGGCTACTACTACCCGTCAAATTAGAAAATATATTTTTTGTATATGACAGCCAGATTCATCTGCGCTTATAAAAACAAACTGCGCTTATAAAAACAAACTGCGCTAATAAAAACAAACTGCGCTTATCCCAGAACATATTCTCGCCATTTTTTTAATTTAGCTCAAAACAATTTTATTTTTGTACTGTAAAATATATGATTTTTTCTGCCATTATTTTTGTCTTAACCCTTAAAATTGCTAATTAGCAAGTAGCATAGGCTTATTAAATAACGGGACAGGTGACTGCAAAATTAAGTGACGAGGAAAAAAAATTACTGCGTAATAAAAGCGTGCGAAGCCGCCAGCCACCGCTAGTTTATAATAAACCAACAAATGACTAATTTGAATACATTTTAAAAACAAATGAAACTTGGTTTTGAACTTTCAAAAGGAATGCCAACTCACCCTGCTCCATGACAGCGGCCAATGTGTCCGTGAAGTATTTGAACAATCTGTTCTGCAGCTCGACCGGCATGCCCAGTATCCTGTTCAGGAACTTCGACATGTTGTTGTAATCCTGCGCACGTTCAAATAAACGATTCAGAATCGAATCAATATTCAACAAGTCTACCAATATATTACATTAATTGCATGATGTTAGGGAAAGTTTCGAGGGCGTTTATTACCAAGTAAGAGAAATTAATAGTAAAAGTTAGTATTTCGATAAGTATTTATATAGTGGTGGTTCATAAAATACGTTCGCACTTATGGGGGTCGGGGTGTCGCTTACTATGGCGACAAAACTGACAACGAGGGTCCGTGGGTCCTACGGAAACGTGACATTCGCGGCCCATCAAACAATCATACAAATTTTTCTCTCGGTTTTTCTTTTATTTTATTAAAGTCACTCGTTTCGTATTTGTAAATATCCTATGTATTTCCGTCGTAATGGCTTTTTTAATTTGTTATATTTCCTCGTAAAACAGAAGTATTTATTGCCCGTTATTACAGATATTTATCGATTTGTTAGTTTTATTATTTCGAATAATAAATATTTCAAAATAACGTATTTTTTGTATATTAATAATTTCCATAATATCATGTACGGGAGGAGGATCCATATCGATAAAGGGATCGCAGAAAATATGAAATAGCGTGACAAAGGCAGGGAGGGAGTCTAAAATGATAAAATTTTACGTGACGTATTTTATGAGCAGCCTCATAGAAACAGCATCAGAGTGACTGACTTAGTGACCATTATAGATCAGAGTTTCACCAAATCTACCCATTTTCAATAATAACTAATAATCGAAAGATGAGACAGATGTATATCTGATTATACCTTAGCAGAATAATGGTAATCAGGTAAAATAAATCGTTTGAGCATTTGCTGAGAACCTGAGAAGGACTATGCATATTTTTGCGTTATAGTAAAGTATACTATATCGATATAGTAAAGTATCGAAACACGAAATAATTTATAGAAAGTAAAGCTCACAAAAATGGATCAAGTGAAGGGTATGAGTGCGGAGTAGGAGTAGGAGTAGGAGTACCTTGTCGAGCGAGAGTACGCCGGGCGCCGCGTCGCTGTTCACGATGAGCCCGACGCCGACGAGCGCGTTCGCGACGTCCTGGAAGAAGTCGCCGGCGTAGTCGCGCGGGGGCTCCACCAGCGGCCGCTTCGACTTCATTATCGCTTGCATCACCGCCTCCAGCGCGCTGCGACCTGTTAACGATACACGAACATAAACTGTACGCGCGACCTTACCTTCATGATGCTTTACTTTGCGGGACAACTGGGACAGATATTTACTTATGCAGGCTGTACCCTCTCTTATTACGACGTATTAATCGGTACATTAGTAGAAGACGCTAACGTTACATATTTACTCGTATGTTATGACTACGATTGGCGATAACCACCTGTTGTTTAGACTAGATGAATTGCGATACATTTTTGTTACATTATATGTAAGACAATTGTAAAACCATTTATTTATTCTGTAGTAAAATCTCTTAAGAATCACGTATATATTTTTAATATACATAATATTGTTGGCTTAATTAAAAAACTACTACATTGAAAGAAAATTGTGCGTGTAGCCTTTAAACATAGATTTTAAACATTGATAATATAATCGAAGAAAAACGCATCAAAGCATTATTTTTCATCAAATGAATATATTTTTTTAAACGTAACCTTCGTAAATCTATCTATCTTCTCTGGCAAAGTCCTTTTTGTGTCAGAAATGTTTCATGGAATTGTTGCATAAAATAAAATTCGACATTGAAATTTTATTCTCATAGGACTCTGTCATAGTGGGGGATAAATTGTAATATTTTTTTGGTAAAAATTTCTATCAATAGTAGCCGTGCCGCCGGCTCCACTCGCGTGGACTACAGAATACCATCGATCGAACGCACGCGCGCTATCCTCGCTACCACCCATTATTTTATAGTCAAAATATTTTTTTTCGAGTGGTTCTTTGGAGAAAGAACATATGCTATCGCAGACTTTTTGTAGGTCTATTTAAGATCAACAATTAAGTAGTACATTAATTTGATATATCTCTTATGGTTTACTCAGTGTAAACTATTTAAGCGCCCCAAAAACATATTTTTTCGAATTGATTCACCATTATCGTCACTGCTTCTTTCGTATGTTAATTTATCTAAAAATATATATACTATAACCTGGCCAGATAACAGCTAACATAGCCCTTATAGAAAATGAGTGTTTGTTGAATTGTTGGCAGTACTGACCATACTTGTTGTCGATGTTGAACTGGCTGAGGTCCCTGGTCTCGGTGGCGCGGCGGTCGCCGTGCGTGAGCGCGCCCAGCGACTCGAGCCGCTTGGCGACCGTGCTCGCGAACCGGCGCTCGCCCGCCAGGTCCGAGATCAGGAATATGTACTCCGGCGCGTTCACCTGGTTGGACCGGTGCGTCCGACCTGCCGGCACACACACACACACACACACTCAAACAAACCTCAATACCTCATACAGAATCTGTACAGTGCAAGGTGGTAGGGCATTTCCTAATCTTTATTTACTATATACAAAACTCACAGCACATTTTTTGCCAATTTTAATATTTTAGAATATAATTTTAAAGTGCCAATTAAGAAGTAGTAAGATTATATTTCGTATATCGTCTGTATGAATGTATTTAGAATGATGTTTGCATAAATAATGTTGTGTGAAAAATTAAGAAATTTTAAAAACTTTTTTTATATATCTCTAATTATGTGTAATGAAAGCTGGTGACCATTTTGACGACGCATATTCTAAGCAGCTTCTCACATAAGAAAAATAAAGCGCTTTAAGAGGTAGTACTTTACTGAATGGCTTTTGGCTTGGCTCTGTTGACAGAGCGATTTATATTCATATAAATCCTCACATTTTAATATCTTTTTGATGAATAAAATCGTAATGATAATTGTAAAGTAACCTCGAGTCGAACATAATCCCCAGATCTTTCAGACAACTAACACTTTAGATTGTTAAGTGATTTGAAGAAAAACTGCAATTAATATAACCGAGTTTACGTGTAAAGGTTATAGAAATAGATTTCTTTATGTTAATATCCAGATTGTCTATTTGGCAATAGTCACACTCGAATCCTCCTGCAAGAGATAGCAGTCGTTAATACTACGAATAACCTTGAAAATTTTAGTATCGTCAACATACATGTGATATTTAGTATGTTTAAAGCAGGAGGATATATCAGAAACATTAGATACATAAGAAGCGAACCATCTCAATAAATAACCTTGTATTACCGACACTGGAAAGTTTTGGAACATTTGGAATAGTCAGTGTATACGGTATTGACCTGGTAACCCTGGTCCATTCCTACCGCTATATAATCTGAGTACACAGCTAAATTAGTCCAAGTTGACCATTTTTTCATAAAATCACGTTGAGACGCGGAGATATAGATAGTAAATACTTTGTATATCTGGTCGTGAATTAGTAATTCAAATAATTTACTAAAAACTGAAAGTAATGCAAAAGGACGGTAATTTTTTACATCTGATCTAGACCCAGATTTGTAAATTGGTCTTATAAATGCCTCTTTCCACTTACTTGGAAATAACCCGATGTTAGTGATTTATTAAATAGTATAGTAAGAGGTACGATCAATGCTTCACTACATTGCCTAAAAAAAGAAGGGATGTTGTCGGTTCCTGCACCTTTATTAGAGTCAGTTAACTTGCTTGGAGATAAATTTAAAGAGCCCATACTGCTAAAATAATATGTTTTGAAAGAGTAATTCACAGGTCTTCGCCTTGTTACCAAACCCTTGCCACCATCAATTTCATTCATCAGCTATATTTTATGTTCTAAGACAAACTGGTTATTTTGTTTTATATGTTTAAAAAACCAGTTGTATAATAATTATTAACCAACTTCATTCGAGCGATTTTATAATATTGTTACTATCTGAGTAAAAATAGAAAACAAAACCACTATTCTGTAAATATTCGGAATCGTCTAGAATTAACTCGAAACATCGAGAATCTATTCGTAGGTAGTAAAACACAATAGTTTACTCACACATTCAAAGCTTCGATTGCGTGATCCGTAAAACAATAGTCTAAAAATAGAACCTTTCTACTTCTAAACAATGACGTAAAGTTCGAAGCATTTCTAGTGTTTTCAACCCGGCTTTTATTTTGATATATAAATAAGCGTGTTCTGAGCCAGGACAGTTCTGTTTTAGGCAATGAAGTGGTAACAACAAGCGATAAAAAAGAAGAAATCTACAAGGGAACCATAAAAAGAGAAACTGCGAGTACCAGAACACTACATTCACAGACCAGTACATATTGTGAATTTGTTTAGATTGTGTATTTGAGTACGAATAAATTATTTACGCGAAAGATAACAACAATTTACTAGCCACGGGTATAACAATACATTTAGACAGATATAGTACTCACCGAACTGTTGTATAGCTCTGTCGGCGGACCACGGCAATTCCAAAGTTATGTGCACCCTCCGCCTTTGGTTCCTTGCCCTGGAATACACAATATACATGTCTTACAAAACCACTTATCTTATTTACATGGTTTTTTCCTTTAATTTATATATATATATATATTTAGCCAGGTCATAGGATTTAGTTTGTTACATGAAGTAACAACAGACGAAATAAACAATGACGATAATAATGAATCAATTCGGAAAAAAATACGCTTTTGGGGCGATTAAATGGCTTTCGCTGAATAAACCATAAGATATATCCAATTAATGCACTACATAATTGTAGAGCTTAAAAAGATCTGCAAAAAAGTCAAAGACACTACTATATATCTATCTTCTAAGGTTCACAAACAATAAGCATTTTTGGGGCAGCACAATTCGCGCGTGCTCTCGACCGACAGCATTCTCCACGCGAGCGGAGTCGCGGGCACAGGTAGTTTTAAATAAAGTTAAATAAATTGGAATCAGGTCCGACTCCTGAAAAGAAGCTCTTCTCATACACCATTATAAGGTGATAGGTTTTTTTAGACGGTGATAAAAAAGACATATTGAATTAGTTTACCTCCTGTCGCTCTGTAGCGAGATACCACTAGAGGCGGCCTCCGAGATAATGGCGACGTCCTTCTCGCCGTCCATGAACCGCTGCTTCTCCGTGAGGTTGAGGGTCTCGAGGGGCACGTCCGCCTCCGACCGGCTCTCGTATAGGATCTGCCCGTCCTCGGTCTGCACCACGCGACCCTTGCGCCCAGTCATCTGCCGGGTACACCACAATACTAATCACGAACATGGAGACTCTTCAAAAGTAAACCTCAGTACTGGGAAATAGATACCACTTATCGCTCCCATTATTTACTCAATACGCATTCGAGTACAGTCGGAAAAGTTTAATAGGTAAGAATTTAAAGTTAGTTATGACTTCATTGATTCTAGATGACATAATCAGTACAACGGAATCATTGTAATACGTAACTGTAATTAAACCATGCTGCATCAAAGATTGACTAACTTCAATTTAGTAAAGCATTTCACGTTTTAGAAATAAAAAGGCTAACTGCTATTCCAGTTTTCAGTTTCAAAGTGGTTATAAACAGTTGCAAACCTACGGGAAGCATATCGGCATAACATTGTACGATCGACAAATCGAAATATTAATGCTGATATAATTAAAACACAAAATATAATACTTTTGTTGTTGTAGTATACTAATAACTTAGTAATTTTATCGCTTATAGCGTAGTGCATAAGCGTGCGATCAAGGTTATCGCGTACAGAAATATCAAAAACGTCAAAAGTTAAATTCTAAGTTAAAAACCTGTTAAATTCTCTCAACTATAATCCAAAAATCAAAGTAAGTAAAATTAAGTAAACATTCTATAGTTCTGTACAGCCGGTACCGGACTATACTGCAGCATTTCTCAACTTGTGGTGCGCGTACCCCCAGGGGGGTACGTGAAAATTATATTGGTAATAGCGGAAACACTGACAAGTCAAAACAGTTAATTACACATACATCATCATATCTACATTTACTTTATTTATTTATTTTTAAATTCAGTAATGATTATACTGCATTTTTTTTTTGGGATTTTTATTATTTTTTAGTTTTGCAATGAATTTCAACAAAATTAATCAGATTATGTTTTTTTTTTAACAATATAATTTTATGGTTTGAAATTTTGAAATTAATATAAATAGGCTGGTTATTTAATGTATCGGATCAAAAACCATATAATTTTTGTCGAAATTTATTGCAAAACCCTGTACCACCACCAACTATTATAAGAATATCCTTGAAAACAATAAATAAGGAATATTAATAAAAATTAATATTCTTTATTTATTAGCAAAAATAGCAATTAATAAAAATTGTTCATGTACATAAAGAGACTCCTACAGCAACTCCCTATGGATAACAAGTCTCTAGAGAAAGGGTAGAGAAGTTTGATGAGGCGGTAGGACGGTTGGATGATAGTGAGCGTACCTCGGCGACGTTCTCGGTGCCGCCCAGCTCGTCGACGAGCTGGTCGAGCGTGTTGGGCGGCAGGCGCTTGCCGAGCCGCTCGACGGCGGCGAGCAGCTCCTCCTTCATGCTGCAGGCGCGCTCTATCGCGGACCGCGGCGGCGGCTGGTTACGAGTCGGCCCTACATATTGTCTTAGATCGTTATTCATGAGTTGGAATCTTTAGTTCCGTCTATCTTGTATACGTATTTTTTTATGCTATATATATTTTTTATAGGCCACTGATCTTGAATTTGACATTCAATTTTTGATGTCTTTCTGTCAGATTGTATGTCTAAATTTAACTAAAAACGGCTTGACCAATGTTCATGAAATATTGTACAACACGGAAAGTATTACGAGATTATTCTCCAATTAATAAAATTTAAAAATTTATTAATTCATATACTTTTAGAAACTATAAAATATGTGTAAAACTAAAATTACGATACTTAGTTACTGTGTTATAATGCGTCCGAAGCCGCGGGCACAGTTAGTGCTTTGTTTTTAACCCCCGACGCAAAAAGATTGGTAATTTAACGTGTGTATATGTGTGTTTGTCTGTGGCATCGTAACTCCCAAATACCTGAAAGATTTTGATTTTTTTTTTTTTTTAAAGGAGAGTCTATCAAATGTTCTTAGCTATGATTTAACCCTTTGCACTCCGTTGTCGCCGTATTTACGACATTAAAAAGCTAACAATAAATCCGCTGGAGTGCAAAGGGTTAAGAAAATCTGTTCAGCCATTTGAAAATTATCATCTCTTTTCTAGTCGATAAATAGATGTGAGTATCTTTCACAGGTATGATCCGAGTAGAAATTTAGTGTTCTGTTACCTAAATGATATTAGAAAAACATGGCGACATTAAGCTGATGCTGCAGTATTAACTGCAAACTGCAGGATACCCACTTCCCTAACTTATAGCAGAGATATCGTGTTTGGTCTCATTGGAATGGTCTCAATGAACAGGTTACCTGTGTCAGGGGTTTCTTCAATTTTCAATTTAACTTGTAAACTTGTGTTTTTTTATAATATTCTATAACTGTGATAGATTTCATAGTTATAGCGTGGTAAATAGTTTGGAGTTGTTGAAATTCTTCCTAGTAGCTTTAGGAACGTAGTTACCTCTTTACTATACCATAACTTGACGATTAAATATAATATTGTTAGATAATATTTGTCGGTCAGATTATTGAGTCCGTACTAATGACCTACTATTCGTACTATTGACTAGCGACATATTGATAGGCTTGAAGGGACAGTCTCGCTTGACCTATTGGACTATTCACATATGAAGCTTAGTCACCTATTAGTAGTCTGTGGGTTCTAGCCATGACATTATTCTTCTAACAATATAATAGCTTAGAAATAGAAGAAATTAAGGATGTTTAAATTATCTTCTATGGAAAAGAAAATAGCGGTACGCCGGCACATACCTCTGTGATTCGAAGAAATAAATAACGAGATTTTCGAGTGTTAATTAATTAGAATGTTATTTATTCGTATGTAGGTAATGTCGTGAGATAGTAACGTACCTAGATAGAGTCCGTTGGTGCCGACGGGCGTGCCCGTGAGCGTGTGCCCGGCGCTGGTGGTGACCGTCACCGCGCTCGGGGGAGCGCCGGTCGCGCTGTTCTTCCGCTCGAACATGTTCTCGATCTTGTCCTGCGTGCTCGAACATTTCTTCTTTGGGGAAGACATTTTCTTCTTCTTCGTCGGTTTCTTCTTGCGTCCGATCCATGGTTCTGAAGGTGTTTAATGAAACATGTGAAGTCATGATCGCACACACATCGTCGGTAGATAATTATGCTTGAAAGCTTCCAAAATTTAGGGTAACGTCATGGAGGAATCATACAACGTTGGTAAGAAATGTTCTAATGCTCGCCTGGAGGGCCCACCACCACCTTCAAATCGAAAATAAGTTGTCGAGCACTTATCAATGTGTTCCAACTAAACATCCAAGGTGATAAACAAGCATAGAGCCCGCCTCCTAGTAAGAGGCTGCCGTAGCCTATAGACGCTTATAATACCATAATTATCCACTATCGAGTTACCGACCTAGAACCCCCTCTACCTCAAGGACCTCTAGAAACCATACTCAATCAGCGGGACTCGAATGAACCTTTCTTACCTGGCTAAACCCTACAGATATATGTGTTTGTCTCTTTTTAGTGCCGGTCGGACATTTTTTCCCGTATAGCTCTCGACCCGTGATAGGAACTTCCGATTCAAAGAAGTTTAAATTATATTGTTATTTATAACGTTGTACATGAATATTTTAATGTAAATAAGGCTATCGCAGCGGTCACTAGTGTGTTGTTAAGAATAATCGAAAAGTTATTGTCTCAAAGTCGCCATAGAAAAAGAAAAAACGCAATACCAAGATTGATGTAGTAGTATTTTTGCTTACCATTTAAAGAAGACAACAATATCATTTATATTAAAGTATTTGATTTATTTACATTTGCATTAACATACGTAAAGTTATCTGAGGATATAGGGCTTAATCTAATACCGTGTATATCCCACACCCGCCGCCCCGCCGCCCCGCGTCCCGCCAACATTAGGGAAGGTCAAGATTATAGACGTCGGGCTCTAGTTCTGTTTCGATTGAAACAAAAAATCAGATTGCGTACTGTAAATATATTTCGGAAAGAGTCTCTAGAAACCTGATTTTCGTTGAATTACACCCCTTCCAACCATTTATTTTATTTTTGACAGTTCGAGTACAAGTCAATTTGTGATGTCCTAATGCGTTACTGATTCGATTTTTTATAACAATTTATGTTATTTATGAAAAAGTTTTAATCGATTCAAGACATTTTGAAGTATTTTATTTTTCTCAGCATTTTTATTTTATAAACATATCCAGGCGTTTAAATGCCTAATATTTTATGTATTATAATAAACCATTTATACAACGGTAAATGTATTTATTTTTTAGCAACATCAATCAATCAATCAATGAAAATATGTATATAATCTGGACATCATATATAAATATCTGACCTAAAAAGCATGTCCCTTCACTATAGAAAAAAAAAAAAATCGGTACAGATTTGTTTGTGTTACGTTCTTAACATGTGTACTTTACCTAATGTGTACGACATATAGGGTTCCATATCAACCTCTTTGACTGACAGACATCAACGTACAGCCCAAATTACTAGGGCCTGGACCGTGAAAATCTGCAAGCGGGTTCTTTTTACATTGTAGGTGAGCACTAAGGAAGAATTTTTGGAAATTCAACCACTAATGTAGTGAAGAAGGGGATGAAAGTTTGAATGAAAATCCGTCATTTTTGAAGATAGATCTAAGAAAATTAGTATTTCGCAATTATCTTTAGACTGAGCCACAGCGACGCGTGTCCGAGTTTAGCTAGTCGTATATAATAAAAACAACTTGCAACTCGGTATGTGACAAAAATAAAACTATAAATCCACTCGCCTTATTCGTTCCTCTCTCTCTCTGGCCAAAATTCTAGCTTATTTCTGCTCTCGTCGCGCCCAAAGATGTTACACTTCAATTCAAAGCATAAAATATACATCACTTTCAAGATACGATATTGAGAATGAATAAAATGATACTTTTTCCACGAAATAGGGATCATTGGCAATAGTTAAGGAAGGCATACCATCGTCGCTGTCGCTGCCGCCGCGGAACGGATTGAAGTCGCTGAGGTCCGAGTCGGAGCCGGGCCGCTGCTGCTGCTCCTCCTCGGAGTCGAGGTCCAGCTCGTCGGAGGAGCCGCGCACGAACTCGTCCGAGGACGAGCCGCCCCGGGCTCGCTTGGCGGCGATGTTCACTTGCTGTCGGGCTGTCACTGTCGACAAACTATCTATCAACACGGGCACATATCGAAATGAGTGTGTCAATAACAATACAATTGTAAATCCGCGCTGCCTTTTAAACTTGCCTGTTATACTCAAGTTACGACTAAAGTCGATAACTTTTCTTGTTCGTGTCGATCATTGTAGCCGTTTATTTTGAAGCGACAATACTAGCATGTTGGGACACCGAAATGATCGACGTAGGTTTCAGTTTTTCGTGAACGATAATAACATTTTATTTGGCGTCAGGCACACGCTATACTTGTGCGAAAGTCGTGTAAGTTCAAGTGTGTCAGGTTGCGATCTAGATTGTAGCTATAGTTTATTTTTGTTGTTTCATTTACACAACTTACAAACTCTTTAGTTTTTTTTTTAAGTACAGTTGTAAAACCAACTTTTGATTTAAAATAAAAATGAAACATCTGTCATGCAAGGTTTGTTATGATGGACATAGTATAGTCGATAGTACTGACATTTCCTTTTGGAGGTGTTCGCTTCGTCGCTGAGCCCGTTCCTGGCGGAGTTGCCGTTGAGCTGGAGCTGGGGCTGGGGCTGGGGCTGGGCGGCGCGGCCGGCGGGCTGCGGCCTGCTCCGGGGCGGCGCGTCGATGCCCAGCAGCCGGTTGATGCGGTCGCGGTCCGGCGCCGGGAAGTGCTTCTCCACCAGAGTTTGGAACACGCCTCTGTACAAATTACTCCATTGATCCTACCACGTAAATCTCACTGGTAACGGTGTACTTGTCTGACTAAGGTAAAGAAGACATGGTTGATAGGTCGAATTTCTGAATTTGCCACATATTCTATTTTCATTTCACATTTCCCCAAAATGATATGCTTTGCAACTTTTCCCCATTTTTTTCGGACAGAAAAAATAACGGAAAGATGTACAAGTACTTTTATTTAAAATGTGTATTAAAGAAAATGATATTAAAAACGTTAAAGCTAAAATATCTCTTTTACTTCGTTTAAGGTCAAAATAATATCAGTTTAAAGTAACAGATAATTACAACATAACAAGTAAAATATAAAATAACAAGTGAGTAGTTTGGAACTGTTGTCTATAAACGGAAAGACTGTTACTAAATACTATGTACCTGGACTACGTACAAACAGGAACAGGTATTTTACCAGGTATGGCTCACCTCTACTGCCTAGAGATGAGTAGTTACGGATCAAATAATTCTAGCAATTATATCCTCTACTGGTTCAATCCGAGAGGTCAACTCAGAAAGTTCCACATATTCGGTATGACATCGAGCGACATTTGTCATAATATTTTATTAAAAAAACTTCAACTAGCGAGTATGGTGTAAAATGTAATAGATATATTTAAAAAACTCCCCTTAAATATATTAAAAAAAATCCCCTTACTTGATTTTCAATTCCCCAAACTTTTCCCCGAGGATTTCAGTTGTCCAAAATTTTGCAAACAACGAATTTATTCCCCAAAATTTTCAAATATACCGCAATCTACCAACCCTGAAAGAAGAGGTCTTGTAATGGAGATTTATAAAGAGTGTTGCATCGTAGACGCTCAATACTATTCTCGCCTGTATGCAATACAAAAGCCCAAAAACGAATAGAGACTCGGGTGGATTTGGGACCACATGGTGATAAACCCGTCACAGTGACTCCCTTCTGATTTGTCGAGTTGCGTATGAAGCGACGATACGTCGACAGAAGGCTTTACGGTTCCTTCGAAATACCCATTCCCACTTCTGAATAAATTATTATTCTTGTGTAGACGGTACACCGCGAACGCGACCTCTATGCTGTGTACGCGGTGTCGAGGACACGCCGGCACCGCTTAATTTGCCATATCACTGTACATTTTAGTATTACATTGCTAAAAATAAAGTAAATCACTTAATAAATTGCGGTGGCGGAGTGGTGGCGAAGGGGCGGCGGTGCCGCCTAAACAAGCACTTAGTTTTTTCGAAATACCCATTCCTACTTTTAAATGGATTATTCCACATAATTGTAAAAACAATCAATTTACTTTTAATATTACAGAAATTGCATAAATCCAGTTAGGGTTATCGACTGTGGACTGAATTTAGATCTACTTTACGAGATTTTTGATAGTTGTATGTACTGACTTGGCTGTGGATACGAAATCGGAGAGCTCGCCGTCGTCCCTCTCGAGCTGGTCGAGGGTGCGCGCCTCGCCGGTGCTCTGCAGCCCTATCACCACGCACTTCCCGCACTTGACCGCCTCGCGCGCCGTCACCACCACGTGGTTCACCTGCAACACATACCAACCATAACAACTACGGATATCCCAATCATCGCATACTAATCAATGCCTTTTTAAACAACATTAAATATACTATACATTTTTAAAGTTGACAACTTTATTAATAACTCATGTGGGACGACTTACTGAGAATTACGAAATGGAGATGTCTAATATATTACAGACAGGTCACACAAGCATAACCCTGTGCTAATCCCAACATCTCCAAATCCCTTTTGATCTAGAACAGATGAAAGGCACTCTAACCAGGCATGGCTTTGCGCAATTTTTTTGGAAAAGCTTGATATATATTTTTGGAATACGAAGAGCTGACCTAAGACCAGGATGAACACATTCATAAACCAAGGACTCTTCCAGAGTCCTATAAAAAATTTTGGGCAACTCGTAGACTTCCTAGAGGAGTTAGCTGAGTTTCGGAAATATACTTTGCTATTCGTTATATCGGCTTTCACAGCATTACCCACCTAGAGGTTCACATAAGCTGCACAGCGACCAGGTTAGCAACTTGCACGAAGTACTCTTTAGAAGTTAAGATACTAACATCTCAGAACACAATATGTAGAAGGTAGTGAGTAGAAAGTACATTTTTTAAAATTCTTTATAGGTATTAGCGTTTGGCAACAATGTCACCTGAACTAAGTGTGGGAACTGGCTCTGGAATTGTAACTGCCAGAACACACCTACAGATACCTGGTGACAGATTTCTGAATGAAGAGTGATAGTTAGCTAGGCGTTCACTAGAAAACGCCCTACCATCATAAATGATTAATGAAATACCTTAGCAGCGATACAGAGGTATTTGAAGAATCTCTGATGAGCGGACCAGAACTGTCCCCACATGGTTTTCTTCATTCGCGGCTCGGCGTCTATTAGCTCGGCGGCCTCGGTGAAGCGCTGCATGGCTTCCACCCACTGAGGACAACCAACACACATTACCTATATCTACCTTCCTTTAAACAAAATAAAAACCTGCCTTCACAAAATAAATACTTCAAAGTAGGTAGTCAAAGCTTATACAGTCTAAATACAAACTTCGAGTACGCCCTATTTTTATACTATAGGGCTACCTCTCTGTACAGATCCAAAATCTATCAATTTTTAAAACAAAATTTATAGTCTCTAAGGGTTGAATATTATATGATAAAAAAGCTTATAAAAAAAGATTATAAGAATTTGAATAACGATTTGAGGTACAAAATTTATTTATTATCAATAATTGATGTAATTGTAATTGGCATATAGATTACAAATTCCGCAATTTTTCTTCATTAAGTATTGTGTAAACTTCACATTGGACTAGCCGTATACACTGCAGCTCTATCCCTCTCTTTCTAATGAATTTGAATGAACGGAGGAAGATGCACGTACCTTCTTATATATACAAATATATATTGGGTGGTAGTACACTACATTTGACATTTGTGTCATCCGAACGCATCGCGGCCACCATACACCAGGTGTAACAGCCACCATAGTAACGCGCTTAGGTGTGTCACATTCCAGGTTTAGCTGGTGTATATACATTAATCAAGCGGGGTGGCAAGGAACTAGGACCCGACTGGGTCTCCACCACCATACACATGGTAATAAACTCCTAACATTGAATCTCTTTTAGTTTGTGTCGTTTCTCAATCAGCTGTGTATATTCAGCTGCTGAGAGACAAAGCTGGCATATTGGTAACTGATCATCTCTCAATAATCATTTTAGGATCGTACCATTCTTTTACCCTTTGCCTTACTACTATAAAAAAAACATTAACATAAACCCAAACATAAAATGTAAACTCTATTCACAATAATTCTAAACTTTACAAAAACTGTATCGTGTCTCCTGCGCATGTTTATCCGTACACACTACAAAAAACAACTACATCTGTTTGAAAGCCTTTAAGATGGTAAGTAATCATTATTTATCCATTTATTATTACATTATACGGGTATTAGAGTATTAAAATGAACACTCACGAGTGCGACAGATTTATCGTAAGTCTCCTTAAAAGACTCGGAGAGAGGCACCTCCTCAATCTTGAAGGAGACGCCGTGGAAGGAGAGCTGCCGGGCGATGTACATGCCGCGCAGCTTCATGTCCATCGCAACTATCTCCATGGCTCCGACTCCCCTGAGTAAATAGAGCAAATTGAAATATAACTATCAACTTTTGCCACAATGACGGTCACCGTTCGTTGATAGGGGCATTTTATCCAATATCAGCCTTGTCGGCTACCCCACTCACAAGTTGAAAATCTATCGCCAAGAATACAGGTGGGAGCACTTGAGAACCAGCCACTCTAAGGTTTAACACGTTACCATTTTAGGCCACAAAGTCACTTAACATCAGCTGAGAATGTTCTGTAACTTTAAACATACAAAAAGTATATTAAAATTAAAATGGTCTGTAACCATTACATGTGGTTGAAGTGAAACTTCTATATGAATTCATAAATAAATACTAACAATATAATTTACTGAAAACGCGTCTTTATCCATTAAGAACTACAGTTTTGAAACAGTTAACGTAACTACTTTACAATATAAATAATTGTACAATGAAAAGTCACCAATCAGTCGTCATGATAATCGTTGAACTGTCAAAGTGCGCATGTTACATGCGCGTGCGCGTTAGCAATCAAACACGCTTTTTTCAACGCTATCAAAACATGTAGTTATCAATTTAAAAAACAATTTCGATTACAGCATGGAAACTAATATATAAAAAGCTTTATATTATTATTAAAATTTTAATAGTTTTAAATTAATACCTACATATAATAAAATTGAAGTCTCTGTTTGTACCGTCATAATAACAGGTTTTAGCTAAATGTAAAAAGTACGATATCTACAACAAATTTTTTTTAACTGTCTGTCTTTTTTTTCGTTCCGGGTAATCACCGAAACGTTTGGACCGATTTTGACGGGACTTTCACTGGCAGATAGCTGATGTTATAAGGAGTAAGTTACGCTACTTTTATTTTAGTTAAAATAATTAGGGTTCCCGCAGAAAAAATAAATAACCTTATTTGGTAATCCACGCGAGCGGAGCCACGGGCACAGCTAGTATGTAATATATTTACTTTTTCCATCATGAATTTTGTATGACTTAATGTAACGTTAAGTAATTTCGTATTGTAATGCGTAGTGTAACGTAACATCCGTAACGTAACACAAGCAGCGTGTCGTGTCCGTTACGGTGCGTAAAAAATGTAAAAAAGAAGATGATCGGGGAGCATCCCAGACAGACCTCTTCTCGACAGCATTGATGAAGTCCATGAAGGTGTTGAACGGCGTCCCCTCGCCCCATATCCCGAGGCGCACCATGTACGCCATGTTCCGGGGCTCGGAGGCGCCGGTCGCTGAGGCGTAGACGACGCGCGCCTTCGGCAGCTTGTTCTGCAGCTCGAGCGCGGTCAGACCGGTCTTCGTCGCCTTCCCGGACCCGACGGGGCACAGGTTCTTCGCCTTGTGACACTCGTCAAATACGATCTGATGCCGCCGTTCAGGGAATCGATTACTACACGATTTTCTAATGTAATTTGAAGTGAAAATTTCTTTAGCCACGTTGAGTACTTTTTGATATGAGAAAATCGTATGGATTCGCGTCACCGACATGTTTTAATAATAGCACATTGATGGTACTGTCCGTGATGGTAAGCACAGTACATTTAAAATACAACGGCGACCACCGAGAGATCCAAATCCATCGGCAGTCGTCGCTGTCATGCCGGCCTTCATAAATATCTCTTCACGTTACGCTTGAAAGCCTCGATGTCATAAGAAGGAGGGAACACATTGGCCGGGAGATGGTTCTACAGTTTAACGGTACGACAAAGATAAGACGAGACGAGACGAGATGGAGGTTACCGTAAAACTGGTACTCTGAAGCCCAGCGCGTGTGGTTCTGTTGTGGAAAGAAGAGGAGGGAATAAGATTAAACAGCTCTTCAGAGCATTCACTATGATACAGATGGTAGAACACATTTAGCGAGGCGATGTTTTTTTATATATGATTGCAATGTATATATATCACCCAAAGTCAGATACTGTGGATGCATACGAAAGGCTTTAGTATTGACTATTGATATCTAAAATGAAGTATGCTGGATAATTTCCGACAAACATCTTAAAGCCAGAGCACCTGATCCCAAACAGGCTAATGGGCTTCACGCGAGTAATTCGAGTTTAAACATGCTGACACGCTTTCACGCAGAGATATCTGGGAAGCCGGACAACAAGGACGAATTGCTCATTAACTGTACAGCTTCTGGTCATTCCTTCTGAATAATTCAGTGCACCTATCATACCGATATGAGACGTGGTCGCTTACTATGGGCCTTATAAGAAAGCTCAAAGTCACTCAAAGGGCAATGGAGAGGGCTATGCTCGGAGTTTCTCTGCGTGATCGAATCAGAAATGAGGAGATCCGCAGGAGAACCAAAGTCACCGACATAGCCCGTAGAATAGCTAGACTTAAGTGGCAGTGGGCGGGCCACGTAGCTCGTAGAACGGATGGCCGATGGGGTCAAAGAGTTCTCGAGTGGCGGCCACGTACCGGAAGACGCAGCGTGGGCAGACCCACCACAAGGTGGTCCGACGACCTGGTAAAGGTTGCGGGAAGCTGCTGGATGCGGGCAGCACAGGACCGGTCGTTGTGGCGATCTTTGGGGGAGGCCTATGTCCAGCAGTGGACGTCTTTCGGCTGAAATGATGATGATGATGATCATACCAACGAGGAGTAGGAGATCTGGGGGAAAGACCTGTCTGCAGTTTAGTTTTTCTATCACATAGAGAAAATTTGTGCTTTGTACGTTTGTATCTTCATTTTGTACCTACTTAATTTAAAATTTTAGCACTAAATGTTTCTGATATAAAGGATACGCATCCGTCGAAGTCCTCGCCGCACCACTGCAGCAGCTGCTTGAGCCGCGTCCTGTACTTGGTCGTGGAGGATTGCGTTTCGCCGATGAGCGCCGAGTACGTCGTGAACACGACGCCCTTCTTCACGTTCCCGTTCACAGCGGACGAGATCTTTGCGTACTTGAACTGTGCACCAACGTTTCAACATTAACCACTTCATAGAAAAAGCTCCTATCAGACATTATAAAATATAGTATTACGGGATCGAATGTGACAAGTATCATAAATTGTTATTTCACTCAATTCCATTATTTGACAAGGTTAAAAATATTGAATAATAATTTAAAATAATTATTATCAAAAAAAAAGGAAAAAGACATTTAATGTTAAATAAAAAGTTATTACACATTTCATCTATCATTTATGCAGTTTTTTTTAACTAATTAGTACGGCAAATGGCCAACCCATGGCCAACTATGACCAATGAATTTGTTGCCTTGTCAATCTTATAATTTTCATTGGTTTGCTCTGAGATCATTCTTGTTTGAATCTTATAGCGAATCAGAGCTTACACTGATAGAAAAGGTTATGAAACCAACAATGTCGCAGGGTTTGGTACCAGAGAAATAGCATAACATCTTTACACTTGTATTCCTTCGAATCATTCAACAAGGCCTTATATTGCTATTTCTGTTTATCAAAACTATGCACAGATGGCGTACCGAAGCAACTTTTACTTTACGATAGCGGAAGTCAATAGTATTTTTGTATGAATCCAACACTTTGTTCGCTTGTATTTAAATGTATGAAAAATACGTTTCTTGTATCCCTGATGTCTTAACTATATGGTTACTTGACAACATCGTTCTCTTTCAAGAAACGGAACATTAAAGAATATCGTATAATCAAATAATAATAAAATACCTTATTAAGTGGGTAGACTTCAATTCTCCCGGCTCCGATGTCCCTGAGGTCGCGCTCCGCGTCATATTTGAGATCATTGGACACGGAGACCCAGATCGCTCGCTTGCGTCCCTTCAGGTAATTCTCGAATATGATACCGGCTATTGTCCTGCCTTTGCCGACACCGGCGCCATCGCCTGGACATACAAAATACTTTGCTAAATTCTCCACCTTTTCCTGTGTTTTCTTCGACTAAAACTTTTATTTGATTCTGCAAGTCTCAAGACAATTTTAGAAGCGATATCGGACTTTTAACGAATACGGTCGCTATATAATGTCGGCACAAATAGTACGCGGGGTAGGCAGTAAACTACCGGTAGCTCTTGGGCTTACACCGTTGGATCCTCTTTCACCATTACCAAGGAAAGAAACTTAGTGGTGGTTGTTATGGTGGTTATTGGTGTTGACGCCTTCTATTCCTGTGATTAGCGATAAAGGATTCAACTACTTAATATTCGCCCAAACAACAACTATGCTTTGTTCATCATAAGAACCGCTGCATGAAGTGTCCTTTGAACGTAAATTGTTAGGTTGTGCAAATTATGACATAACCTAAAATTCATGCATTTCGACTATCAATTATCATTATAGAAAAATAGGATACTGATAAACGTTATAAGAAAATTATGCACGACAAAATTCTAATTAACTTTATCTATACAATATTTTTTATTAATTTTCGTTTTTTTATCTTTCTATGTTCTGCTTTACTTTCTATGGTAGTTAAAACTAAAGTCGATCAAAATCATAAAATCAATGAATCGAGAATTAATCGTACGAATCCAATATTAATCAAAGACTCTGCATATTTATTTCATTAGTTAATGATAAAATTTCAAATTTTTGTTATTCCTATATTTTTATTGCAGCAACACGCAGCGAAGAATATTGATTGGGAGATTTAATCTTGTTGTTTGGCGTCAGGAATTCAATAATACAAGTGTTAGGATTGCAATTTCAATTGTGGTTAGTTTTTTTTTTGCATTGACACAGCTTACACAACCCTCAATTGATTTAAAGCATATTCGCATTATCAATTATATTTTAGCTTTAAAAGGGAAACAATAATCGTAAAATCAAAGTTCAATTTAAGTTATGCTACATTACTACAATAAACATTTGACATGACGTTAAACATAGGTAACTCGCAAAATTCCTTGCGTCAACTCAATAACTCAGGTGCAGCTGTATTATATAGTATATATTATATATAATTATAGTATATGTGCCGGCGTATTGTGTTTACAAGCAATCTTGGATTCCTTGAATGCACTACACTGCTTCACACGGAAAGAAATTAAATTATAAAGGATTACAATCATCTATTACTCATATTTCTGTCCTAGATCATACAATGTAAAGGGATATTTAGATATGTAGAATCCATATTCCTTGACTGCACAATTTTCCTGTGCGACGAAGATTAACTTGATCTGCAGACCATGGACATCCAATCTTCAATGATAATGCATCAATAGTGTGACCGTGGTTCGACACAAATTAAATGTTAATGAGGTCATCGAAGAATTTTTGATTACTTTTCGGTCCCCCTATTATTTGAATATGAGCTCAGTCGGTCAAGTCCTTCAGTAGTTAGTTACATGATCATTAACATACGCAAGCTTTTTATGTATAAGTTATAGTATTTTTCGTAGATAAGTATTCTATTTTTACTTGGATATATATAGAAAAATTGAACGAAATGTATGACGCTCGAATGATTATAGGCAACCTTAGGCGACTGGGAAGTGAATGGATTATAATGAATAACTAGAATGTAGATCTCTTGTATTTATGGATGGATGATGGATGGATTGGATGTATTTTGAGTTGCTACAATAACCCCCCTGGACGGTTTTGACAAGGTAAACACGCATCTTGTTACAGCCATGCCTGAAGATTATAAAAATGAACGAAATTGTGCTTAATAATTAAATAGAGAAAGTAATTAATTGTCACCTATAAGGAATCCCGCCCTGGTGCCGTCGGGCAGCGTGTGCTCGTGCGCCTGGGAGGCGTACACGACGGCCTCCAGCTGCAGGGCCGACAGCAACCCGTTGCGGATCGTCTCGTCGGGCAGGCTCAGCTTGTACGTCACATCGATCGGCTCCACGGACGACAGCGAAGCCGTCTCCACCACGGGATCCGGGTGTTTCCGACCCAGTTTTACTACAAAGATAATACAACACGGAACACTCAACAAATGACTTTTATTGAAATGAAACTTCTTATGCGACTTTTCCAAGCGTTAAACGTTTAACGCACATTATCGGTCTCTCCTCTTTGTGTGAGCCAGAGCGAGAGAGTAAATGTCAGTGTGTATGTATATTGCACACTGTTTAAATAAAATAGAAAATGTCTTTTAAAATGAAGTTTCACTTCTATCGTGTGTGAATCGCACACACACCTTTTTTATTTTATGGACCTCTTCATTTTTTGAAGTGTTAATTTCTTTAACACCTGTTTGATTTGAAACTCGATGAAACGAAAAGAGACAACCATATACATCTATAGGATTTAGTCTAGGAGAGAATGAGATAGAATACATTTACATTATGCACGGTTAATGCAAGTCTTGATTTTCATGATTGTGATCGTCGTCGGATTGGCCTAGTGGTGTGAGACAATCAGACTTCATACGCAGTATGTACGATTGGTCGATTGTTCGAATCCCGCTGATTTAGGATATTTAAACAGATTTTTTTCTGATATTTTCATTTCTATTCAGTGTTCGGCAAAGTTACGGCTATGTTCCTGATGCTAAGCACAGTACAATTACAAAACAACTACGACGGAGAGATACCAGCAATCAATCGCGGGTCGTCGTTGTCCTACCGACTTTCAAGTCTCTCGGCAGCTGGACATAATACACTGATTGATCCCGAAACGCGATAAACCGAGATTTACTGACACGAGTTCATCACCGTGTGCATGAGGGTCGCGAATCCTAATCAGGTTCAAATTCTTACCAACCCGATTTATTATTGTATATAAACCGTAAGATCCCGGAATTACACTGCACGGTAAGACAAAGGTAATGCAAAACCTTAACATGTTACGTTTTTATTGACATTATGATGTGACCGAAACTGGAAAATCCGCTGAGCCTACATTTAAATTGGCTTTCGAGTACATCTACCAAACATCTTAATTGGAAACGAGAGCTATTGTTAGTGAATCAAAAATGAGAAACTGCCCACTATTTAAGGTAGCATCGAGATGTTTCCATTTCATTAGGTTATCATGAGGGCTTCAAAAATCTATGTATAATGCATTATAACTCACATTTTGTTGGCATGTAATCAGCGTACGTCTCCGCTACTCCCATCTCCTCGTCGTCGACTTCCTCCTCATCTCCTGGCATCTGTTCAATATATGAGTACATTAGCTGTAGTCCGCATTTCACCCGCGTATAATTTTAAAGAAATCGCCGATTGATGATTTATAATACTTCAGTATAGACAATATTTTTATCTGGTGGCCAGGTTTATACGTCGCAACTCACACGGCTCGTTCGCGCCACTACACCTATAGTCATAGACCGAGCCGAGTGTTCAATTATTTTAATTTTACATTATCTACCAAACTATTCATCCAAATAACATGCTATAAAGGGCAAAGATTATCAACATAAAACTGTCTGCCTGATTAAGTAAATTTCGTGCGTTCGTAAGGATTAATTTGCCAAGCAATAATAATGCTCATAAATCTCTTTTCAATTTTCATTAAAACTTTGTCACAAAATACCTTATTGTACCTTTATAAGAGATAGGAATATGGTATCACGGACTTTGTTTTAGATGTACTAAGGAGCAATATTTTTGTAGAACATTGTATTTACGTATCACTAACCATTACGCCAGCGCACGCGTATAAAGCAGTTAGGGAGCGCTATTTATTCCGACTTACTTAACAAAAAGCTAGCTGAGAGGTGTAGCTTAATGTTATATAGCCTCTACTACTCCTCGTGAATCTGAATATCATACACTTAATAATAATGTTTGGAATCCGACTGGTGGTTTCAGAGATTTGCGTGTTTAAACAAACAAACAAAACTCTTCCGCTTTATTATATTAGTATAGAATTACAGAGTAAAAAAGAGTTGATACAAAACTGATAGTTTTAGGGTCAGAATTAAGGGCTTCAGCCTCCCTCCTCCCAATACGAAAGGGGACTACACAATATGAGTTTGTGGAGTTTTAAAATTGACAAAGCGCTTCTAAAAACATCCCAAAGCACAATATATTAATAACTAGCTGTGTACGCGGCTCCACTCGCATTTAGCGTACTGTTTGGCCTACATTTTGTTGTAACTGCTCCACTTCATAGGGTCCTAGCGTGATGTTAGAGATAATCTATAACCTTCCTCTATAAGAAGCCTATACAATGAAACAAATATTTTTTTAAATCTGACTGTTAGTACCAGAGATTAGAGCAATCATACAAACAACTATTGAGCTTTATATATATCATTACATAGTATAAAACAAAGTCGCTATAATCTGTCCGTCCCTATGTATGCTTAAATCTTTAAAACTACGTAACGGATTTTGAAGCGGTTTTTTGTAGTAGATAGAGTGATTCAAGAGGAACGTTTATATGTATAATACATATATAATATTGTAGAGAAACACTGGTAAATTTAGAGGTTTCTAAGTGATGTCGTAAATAAACACATTTTTACAGTTTTGTACACCTTAAAAAGGTCAACAAAAAAGTCCGCGATGGTATATGTCTATCTCTTAAGGATAACCCACAATAACCATTTTTTATCCTTTACATTTTACGGGAAAAATGGCTTATTTACGAAGCGATTTTAAGCAATACAGCATTAATCCGTATCCAACTAAGTACCTTAAATACATTGTCCATTTAATATAGATCAATATAGCCCTTTACAGCATGTAATTTAAATGAATATTCCCGAAGATATTACAGATTTAAAATGTAGGGAAGTGCGGCGGTATCGGCCCTATATACCATGGTCAATTATATGTCGCTCTTTCAAGAGTAACCTCTAAACAAAACATGTTTGTATTATCTAATGACAAAAAAGCTGTAAATGTTGTTTATAAGGACATTCTGTGGTAGGTAGGGTACATTTAGTATCAGCATTGCACCCGTGCGAAGCCGGGGCGGGTCGCTAGTTTAGCTATATATGTGTAAATTACCTTGTCCGGCTGCCACATGCCGGCGGGTTTCGGGTGACCCCACGTATTCATGAACTGTCCGAGCATACCGGCCAGCGGTCCCCCCACGCCGGACGCTATGATATGATTCAGGTTCTGCAGTAGGTATGAATTCATGCCGGACATGCCGACCATTTCCACTGTGATGAGAAAGATAATATATAAATAATAAAAACAATATGAATGGACAATCTCTCACACCGTAGCTCGTGCATTAGCTGATATGGTTTACCTAATTGACACTTAAATGCATGACTTTTCATATTAGCAAAAAAAATTATTTAAAAGAATAGTAACAACTGTAATAAAGTTTATATACTATGAAATTTAAAAAACTTATTGATGTTGAAATACATCACTATGCATTAAGGGTCATCACTGCTCATCAGTCATAAAACTGGTAATCATGTCATCACACAAAAATCATATCTTTCTGCGCCGATTTTAAATTTAGTACAATACTATATATTATAGTATGGTTGGCAACCCTAATTATATATAATGACTGACAGAAGTTTACATAAACTTTAAGGAACGTCCCAACCATAAACTTGCATCTGTATTTTTTTAAGTCTAATTCTTATAACTATTTTGTACCTACTAAATAGTTAGTGGCAAATCGAGAATGTCATATTTAAAATAGGAAGTGATTCCTGTCACAGTGAATTCTGTGTAGTGAAGTTACATATTTGCGTACGTTCTTGAACGTTTATGAAGGAAAGGAAAGAAGAACTTTATACGTGTTAAAGCTTACAAAATGCAAATATTAATAAAAATATGTTTTCTTTTAATAATATACTTACGTTCTAAGCATATTAAGAAATCTGATCAATCCCATAAAATACGTATCTAATAATAAATTTAATAGGAATAAAATACAAATGTTTTATCAATAAATTTGAGAATATAAAACTCTCGCTCTTTTTGATAAGTAGGAACCAACGTTAAATCACGAATTGGAACACAATGGAAAAAACGTTTCATCCATTTACGGCCTCTGTACTAAATAAACGATACTGCTTAAGAGCCCCCCTCCTATGACATTATTTTTATTATTGCAAATGTTTTTTGTCTTCTGAATGGCTTACGTAAACTGATGTTTTAAGTAACAAACAGAAAAATAATAAAGTACATCAAATATATTAATAACTTGATTTTTTTTTTATACTTTTGTCTTCTATAAATGTTTGTTATAGACCTAAATACTGTATAAAGATATAAAAATGATTACTTTTAATATGGGCGTAAATGGACTTAAAACTACTTCATAGACAACATTTAATCTACTGCGTAATTAACGTACGTTAGGTTTGATCTAATTCTGCGTTGCTATTGGTCAATTGATTTGACGCCAGACGCGCGTGCGTGTCGGCCATTACACTTTTTAGATACATATACATTGAGCCAGACACGCTTTACAAAAAGTCTCTGGTCTAAACATATAAACAAAAAATATATAATGATAAAATGTATTTAGTACATACAAAATGATTCCGTAAGAAATCGATAGCTAAATAAAACTTTATTTAAACCGCTTATATAACTACGAAAATTCAACCAAAAACACTACAGTTAAGCAAGCACACCACAACTAAATATCTGCATAAAATTAAATTATTTTTTTATAACTATTATAAAAACTTACAAAGTAATAAAAAATGTACACACTACTATAAATAAGCTCCTTTCGGACGGATGCCTTGTATCAGTTCAAACGGATGTTACTTTTTTTTGACACGCTTTATAACGTCCGTATGAAATGGGGCGAAAGTGTATGCTCATGTTGGCAAGACAGACGCGACTGTGTTCATAGGTATCGATCAATATAGATTTCGTTACTTTTAATAAATTTTGTTCGTATATTTCTCATATTGGCATCGAAACTGACAGAAGCTGTGCAATTTCAAAACCTAGTCACATACAAAAACAATGTGGATTTTTGATTATTTTATGTCACTGAAATGCACTTGGTGTTAGCAGAGAATGTAATTGCGCCCTCAGATCTCATAATCATTTGGTCATAGGGCAACCCTGCTGGAGGAAACATCTAGACTTGATTACGTTGCTGTAAACAGCAAGGCACCGCGGCGGCGACGCTGACCTGGTCTAAACATTCTCCAACAGTCCCCCTCCGTTACATGTTGTCATCAGCGGGCAAGAAGAACTACTGATAACAAGTGCGAATAGAAGCGGGAGCAATGGGTGCAATTGCCTCCCCCCCCCCCTTTTATTCAAGACCGATGTACTTTATTTTTAATTTAAATCGATTACCAGCCGGTTTTTTCTGGAATATGGGGGTAAATTCACATAAAAATTACCAACAAACATCCGGCTATCAAAAGTGACCGCAATGAAATATTTTTAATTTAATTTTTTTTATCAACATGAACATACCTTTATAGATCAAGAAGATAAAGAGTTAATTAAGCCAAGATAAAACTATAGATGGCAGTGTAGTTGCGTGGTTATTATTCGAGCAGGTTACGAGTACGTGTACTCACTCTGCGCGAGCAACGAGGCTGCGTTGAATGCAGAGGAGGAACCCGCGCCGAAGGGTGGCGGCGGCTGTACCGCGCCCAACGCTATCACACATAACATCCACATCACTCCTCCGAAATAAACGTTATCATTAGAATAATATATCAGAACAAAAACCATACGCCACTCACATGTGATGGACCTATATAAAAACAGATAGGGGACGTCCATGAATCATGTGATGCCTTTTTTCTTCATTTATTTTTAGAATTATTTACTGAGATTTGGGAGAAGCCCCCTCTCTCTCACTAACGCGAGATTCACTCTATACTTTAATTTGATACGTTCTCTTCATACTCCTGAATATCTAAGCTTTAATACTGAAGAATCTCAGTAATCCGGCACTATTATAAAATAGAGGATTATCGGATTATATAGAAATAATAGCTGTGACCGCGGCTCCGCTCGTGTGGACTACTAAAAAATTTAGGATGCATTTTTACACGTATGGACGTTTTGTATAGTCTATAAATTGTGTTCAAGTTATGTAAAAAAGGAATGTATGTTTTTACAATTAAAAAATTATCGTGTGAAATAGTTATTTATCCCCCCCGCACATTTGGGAACCTCACATAATTACTGGACGCCCATCACACCGTATCTTTTTACGCTTGATACCAAAAGACAAGTGTTGGCCTTGTTTATGTAGTATCAGCACGCACTAGTTAGTGTACAGTGTCCGGAACCACAGTTTAATGGAACATGATGATTGTTCTGAGTACTCCATCTGTTACGTAGTACGTTAAAATTGTTGGTGTCACCAGTGCTACCTTATAAATAAGCCGTGTCCTAGAGGCGGCATATATAAGAAATTCCTTCATTCATTTGACTTTAATGTCTTCCTAATGGCCTATACCTATACTTATGAAAAATACACATCCTATACTTATGAAAAGTACAAATATATCTGGTACTGGGTGTCACCTACACTAGTTTACACATGATCTAGGCCACATTTTTTTTATACAATCAAAATATAAAGTGTGGGACTTTTTAGGTACAGCAAAAATTATCTTTTGTTTAGCATTTAGTCTTGAATGTACCTAACTTATTTATTTATGAGGAATACATAAAGTGATACATTTCATTTTATTTCTAAATAACAACCATGAAATTATAATGACGAACCTCATATGTATACAAAATCCTTTTCTAAAAGTTTTATCAGCCTTGAACATTGATGACAAATGACCAGTTGAAGAAGGGGTTCACTGACACTTTTGAAGAAATAATAAAAAAAAATGCTCACCGCCGCCTCTCGCCAGACTGGATATATTGATCGGTTTGGATAAAGCGCTGGCGGGAATCTTAATCGGTTTCACGTTGCTAACCTGCGGAAAGGGTTGACCTGAAGACACTGGAAATAAACAAAAACAATTAATATGATTATATATATTTTTTGATATTTTTTTTAAATATGTAAACAAGTTGTACAACCTAAGAAGGAACCTTCATCGGAAACATCGATACAAGTAACAGTTTGAAACTGTTATCTGTAAACTGATCTTATTGTATCTGTTCCACATACTGGTATGTGGCACGAAAGTAAACTGTTTTAGTTTGGAACAAGCTTTTTACTCTTTTTAATTATCTATATAACAACAAATTAGTATTTCCACTAAAAACACTTAAAAGATCAAAAATTGAAATACAACTAGAAATTTTATTTGAAAAAATGTAAGCCCAGATGGAAGCAGAAACAGCAAAAGAACATATTCTTTAAAAAAACTGTACAACACTTGCATACTCCTCATCCTCACAGACTGTTGATAGACCTGGTCTCTTACGAAAGTTCTCCTATCTAAATTAGAAACGTGTCAACACGCCATGGAACGGAGTATGGTTTATATAAGAAAATCTCAAAGAATAGGCAATCAGACCATTAGAGACATCACAAAAATATCTGATTGGGCCACAAAAGTAAAAAACTCAAATAGAAATGGGCGGGGCTTATAATAAGTGGTATTGAATAAGGCCACCATGTTTTGTCACCCAAGGAATGGAAAGAGCAAAAGAGGAAGATAATTTAGACGTTGGGAGGACGAGATAAGGAAGACGACAGAAATTCAATGGAACAGAACAGCAGGCAACAGAATTGGAGGATTTGGAATGGATTTGAAAGGAGGGAAATTGGAGGATGCCTTTGCCAAAGATGGGCAAACAGACGACGTTGTCGGTGTCGTTAATCCTAGTTTAATATTTAAATAATTGTAGCTGCTCTGATAATTAAAGGCTTATATTATTACATATTATAAAACTCAACGTCTCTCTGCTTGTCCGTTCGTGTTCTTTTCACGCGAAAGCCACTAATCCGATTTAAATTCATAGCTATGTTATCTGGCCAGGTTGTGGGATATATTTAGTAACATAAAGATATAAAGTAACATACGAAATAAGCAATGACGACAATGTAAATCAATTCGGATAAAAGACGCATTTAGGGCGCTTAAACGGCTTACGCTGAGTAAGCCATACGAAATATATCAAATTAATGTTCTACATAATTGTACATATTAAAAAGACCTAAAAAAATTCTGCGATAGCCTATTTTTATCTACAATTTTGTCTCCGGTCTTATGAGCGGGGGCAGCACGATTCACGCATGCGCTCGTTCGACGGTATTCTTTAGTTCACGCGAGCGGAGCCGCAGGCACAGCTAGTAATAATAGAAAGAGACAGCATAATGTAACAGGTTGTTATTTTGGAATAAGTTACTGGAATTGTTATTTCTCTGGAACAGGAACAGGTTTCTTATTTAACCTGGTTCAGCTTACCTCCTACCAAAAAAACTATTAGCATAAACACAGCCCTCACATGTGCTGAAAATATCTAATAAAATAATTATCACTTACCGGGTAGACGATTTGAAACCGGTTTAAGCGTGACATGTGGCGTGATAACGACCTTCTTGTCGCCTCCCATGCGAGCCGCCGCGGCCAACGTCTTACCACCGCCTGCACAGAAGCAGATAAAAAAAAAATTTGTTTACTAGATGAAATTCTAAACAAAACTTTTAATGAATGAACATTGTTACGTATCCACAGCATAGTATTAAAATATTTTCTAGTTTTTATTGATAACTATCAAACTCAAGTTGAAAATCTGAAGCTGTAAGTACTTTTTATTGATTTTAGCGGTTAATCTCAATCTCACCTGATGTTAAGTAATAATATGGCCTAAGGTGGTAAATATGTTAAACATAGAGAGACCGGCTCTCAAGTGTGGCTATTGGAACACATCTATAGGTGCTTGGCGACAGACTTTCAACTTGAGAGTAGAAGCTAGCAAGGCTGGCATTAAAAATGCCCTATGACCATGCTATGCGACGCCCATTGTTACCACTTCTTGACTAATCTGGACACATTTCAAAATATCGGCTAAAGAATTCGACTACTGGAGCACCACCACTGCAGTGACCACTACAATATAATTCGAATAATATAGGTAATAAAATCGTAATAACAATAGAAAAAATATTTCTTATTTAAATGTCACCCCATATACAATTATAGACTACAGCATGTAGATGCTCCATTACCAAACCGCTTATAGGTAAAAATATTTGACTGACGCTGTGGTAAAGTCTGTACTTGGCGTGGTTTTTAGAAAGTGTTTTAATTTGTTTAACAGTTTTATATCCAGTTTGTGTTATTTCTTTTTACTATATAATATCAACTAATATTTGTCATAGTTCAGAAAATATGCCGAAATAAACACATAACAATTCATTTTGTATTCTACTTTAATTTTTTTTTTTTTCACGAATAATAGAGTATGAATTCTAATGACGTATTTTAGGTAAAAAAGCTGTGTTTCTTCTGCGATTTAAAATCTATAGGAACGACCGCCATGTATTTTTAATTTAAAAAAACATTTTTTTTCTGTGAACTTTCTTTTTTCCAACTGACTATACTGTTGTCTAGGAGGTCTTAACAGATTTACCGGGCTTGTGGGCGAGCGCAGAAGGCACTCAGCCGAATAAAACAGGGCAACAAGCGCAAGGGTGCCAAAGTGGCCGATCTCGGCTAGGGCTGTTGCCGTATATGGGACCATCGCGATCTAGCTAATTCCCTATCCAAATTCCATCTAACTAACTATACATATATGCATGTATCTTGCCTTCTGGGAGGAAGGAAGAAACACGCGTACATGTATTTAGTAATCTGTCAATTTGATCTAAGTATAAATAACCAAAAAAAAGGTCCTTTACAGAACCTATGTACCTGAGTGGTGTGCATGTGTAATGTGTAATGAGTGTATGTTGGTAGCTAGTGAATGCAGTGTCACAGTATCGCGCGAGCAGCATGCTTGAGGGCTCGATACCGGAGGATCGGACCTAGGCTCAAGTAGCTGCAGGATAAGGTGGTCGTGACATGTGTTCAGAAGCGAAGTTAACCGGCCGCCCCCTACGGAGCGAGCGGTGGTCACGCGGGCGTGGGCGCAAGCACGCTGGGTTAGTAGAGACGGGCGGGTATGTCGCGTTCGCTACCGTAATTTTATCATCGGGGTCGGATAGTGTATCGCGCGGGCGTCTATATTTATTTCACAAACGTTCTTTCTTGTCTATTGGTAGAATATATTCAATATGTATAACACAGATTTGAGAAAAAGGCAGATAGAGCCTTACTAACAACAAAAGTGGGACATGCATTTAGCTGCGTGTCCTTGGCAACAACACGTACGACCGTGTGAATAATGTTGCCAGGGTAGTTCATATAAGTTTTACTGCTTTTTTACCACTTCAGTGTTGTAGTAGTTAATCCAAAATTCATCATCAAAAAATTGATTTTCTACTTGAGATGAAGGACCTCATGGAGGATGAAGGCCTCAAGGACCTTTACATCCCAATTTTCAACTAAACGTATATCTGCCATCTTGATTTTTCCTTATCAATGAATATTTGTTGGTTCTCTTTATTTATTTATTTTTTAACTTATCATACCTATGCCTAATGATTCCAATGTCGTAAGCATTTGAAATTTTTGGAGACCATCTTAAATTTTAGATTTTTGACTGGTACACTATATTGTCCAGGGTTCTCTATATTTTTTACTGTGGAACCATAACGCTATCTCTTTCAATGTTTGTAGGTCGTTGGCAAACAAACAAACTATTACGTGACAAATATTACGCTAACTAAACCTACCTACCTTCTATGTAAAAAATAATTATTCATGTATGATATTTTCATATATTATTTTGTTGGATTTTCTATGTCTATATATTATATAAAAGTGATTGTTTTTTTTGTCAATCTCGAAGACAATCTTATTCCATTCATCCGAATACAATGAAACTTTGTCCTGTTGTGCGCATGCCTACCAGGTTTCTGAAACCTGGAAAATTCAGAAACCTTAGGTTTCTGAATTAGTACAACCGTTTTACAATAGATGGCGTGCGATTAATTACGTTTTGTAAACAACGCGAACGAAGCAGCGTGTAAGATATTATAAATTGTAATGATAAAAACGATTTGTGTTCTATACTACCTTAGCAAAATTAATTTACAGCACCTGATACGGAACAGTGCACAAACAAGGGCGATCGTCGATGACAGATCAGATTGAAGCAATTATGGCTCAGTGGAAGCGTTTACGGACATCGCGTTGATTAAAATGAGTTTGAATCCCTGCAATGCATAGCATGGTGATAGGTTTCTAATACCCGCTTGGCTACTTACTACCCCCAAGTCGAAAATCTGTAGCCAAGCAGCTGCACTTGAGAACCAGTCGTCCAATAGGCTTAGCGTTTACCATCTTGGGCCACATCGTCACTTAAGACCAGGTCAGATTGTGGCCACAAACACTAAACCTATGACAATAAAAAAAAAAGATCCCATTGGTAGTCATGGATGTCATGGAGACTTGCATAAATACTTCTTCACACATCCATTTCAAGGATCCCATATAAATAATATCAAAGGAAGGAGGGAACACATTGGCTAGGAGACCACAGTACAAACTAACCCTACGAATTTCTTAAATATTTTTGTTTAACAATTTCTGCTATTTCTACAAAGTGCTGAATGAACGTCATAGTCTAGCACCTGTTTTTTGTAGAATTTCGACGCTTATCCAAAAGCTGAAGTGTTAGCAGTGATGCTGTCACAGCATAAACCATTATCTCAAAATTTATCACATGTAATTAATTTACCTGGTACTTCCAAATTATCCGGGTCTTCGTCATCATCGAAGTCTGAATCGTCAGACGGTGTCGGTGGATTATCTTCGTCGCCATATGCGGGTCGTTTAGACTAAAATAAAAACATAATTTATCTAAACTCATCATCTAATGTAGAGTTGGTAATACCTAATAATACCAATTTCAAATTAAAACTATCTCAAGTTTTAAAGCCATAGATTCTTGAATGAATCCATGCTATTTAATCTAATGCAAGCTATTTATGATAAAGTCTATTTATAAATATTATAGTATGGAGATATATTTTTAATAAAAAATATTTGGCGGCCGTGCTTTGATGGCTGAATCATCCAGGTTGGTAAGCGAGGTACTGATGTGCAGGAATTTACATTACTACTACCTCTAGCATAATTCTTGTAAGGAGCAAACGAGATAGAGGATAAATGTTATTTTGTAAAATTATAGGAAATAAATTACTGAACTAAAATAAAATTCAAATCATGTAAACAAAACATTATGTTAGCATAAGAAACAGAAACAAAATAAAAGAGAAGGGGAAACTTTGGTAAATATAAGAACCAAAGAGAAGGGAAGCTTTCCCCTTACACTAAGAAAACATATTAGAAATAAGCTAGATTTAAATTTGTCAACAATATAGCATGGGGTTATTGCGGGAAAATCCCAATGGCAGGAGGGGTACTGAGTTAATTATTTTATTAGATGACACAAGATTCCTGATTTGTGTTAGGGGTGTCAGTGAGGAACATTTTATTAAAAAAAAAAAAACAAAAAACAAACATTAAATTACACTACCTACATACCAATCAGAATTGTAGGTTTTTTTTGTTAACATTGCCTTAATATCAATGGTGGAAAGGCTAATTAACTAACATACATATAGTACATTTATACGATCTTTTCCAAATTTCTCGATAGACGTCTAGTAGTAGTTATAGTAAGTACTAATATATTCTTTAGGAAAACATAAACAGATATTTTTTATCAATTCTCAACTGGTTTTCTCTATATCTCCATACTTGTATTTACAATAAACAATATTTAATAAGATTTTTTTAGTAATATGGCACAGTGACAGAACTATGCCTGATAGTAAGCACACTACAATACAAAAACAGTAGCCACCATTGACAAACCAACAATCTATCACCAGTCACCGCTGTTGTTTAGTGAGCGATTCCAAAAGGAAGAGTAAATAATTTTGTAAAACTAATATAAAAAAATCATTATTAGTTTTTCCCTGGCTACGCCTATAGCTATTGCCATTTCCATCTTTGTTACTCAGCAGGATGCTCCACATGCAGGTTTGGTTGGCTTTTGTGTCCCAAGTCTTAACATGTTATTTGAACAATCTTTACAATACAACATAAGTTAGTTACCTAAAATAACCTTTAATAGTGAAAACAAAATGTAAATTTTGACTTTGCTTCAATGTCCAATCTTTTTTGTGGTATACATGTTGCAAACTAAGACAATACAGGAGTTTACAGTATGTTTAAAAATTATTCAAGTTAATTGCTTAATTATATTTGTATCTTGATTAAAATATTAAAACAATACAAATGTGGAAAAAATAATTGTTAATTTATAAAAAAAAACTTGGGAAAATTTAGATTTTTTTGTCTGTGAGTCATTAGAAAAATGCAAATCAGTGCAATAATAATATACACAGTTAAGTGTTATTACGTTTTCTTTTGATAAGCGACTTTAAAATTATCACTAATTGTAGAAATAATGCATTTAAAATTATATAAAAGCTCAAGAAATGTAACAAATATAACTGAAATTCTAGTAAAATCCACTTTCCACATAATAACTTTTACTTTAATTTAAATTTTTGGATGATGATATCACACATGGTTATGTTATCATAATGCCATATTTTTGTGGCATACTTTTATTAAATTAATATCATTTTCATATTACTTTTAAAGGTGTAATAATGAATAAATATTTATGGCTGAATAATGTAACTTTTCTTGAAAATTATTGTTTTCTTTAGTCTCCAGTCCCAATTAATCATATTATTTTGTAAGAATTTGTATGCAAAAGTGTACCCCGAGTTAAACAAATTCAACTTACAAAGTTTACTGTGTATACTTAGGTATTATTATATTAGACATGTTTAACTATTTGTATAAAACTTAAAATAATATATTTTTTATAAAATTCTCATAATAATTTTACTAGTACAAAACATAAAAATATCACATTTTCTGTGATTGGCAATGGCACTAGCTTTACAGTTTACTTATGTAACTGATAACATGGTTTTATAACGTTGTTTTATTACAATTCTACATCTCGGACCGATAAGTACGCCATATAAGTATGAGTACTATTTTTTTTCTATGAGGAAATGATTATAACATTTTTTAACAAAGTTATATTTTTTAAAATAATAAGGTAAGTAATTTATTAGAATTAGTCAATTATGCCTTTTTAGAACTGTATACTGTAACGAACTTTCACTGAAATGAATAAATGACCACATTGTATTCACATGATGTAGTGTACCTAAAGTGCATTCGTACAAGACCTATGCATACGTTAGAACTAGAACCTTCGGTAAAAATCAATACAGCCACACCCAACTTGCATAATTACCTTTGCCGTAATACAAAGGGACATATAAATTTTCTATTAAACATTCGAATTATAACACATGGAAGATCGCCATCTCCCCTGTGATATTTTTTTGGTTATAAAACTTGAAAACAAAGAAAAAAAAAGGAAAAAATTACATTTTTATGAACTTTATTAATACAAGTTGCTTATAAAAAGATAAAACTTATGAGAAGTCGGTGAATTTATAAAGAAAAATAAAGAAAACACGATTTTTAACAAGGTGAAGTTTGTAAAAAAATATCAATACAAAAAACTATCATTACCATTTTTTCTGTTGAACTACGTGTTTTAAAGGACGTCGAATAGATAACAACTTATAAAATGCAAAGCACAGATATATTTATTAACTTCTGTATCACAAACACTGCAATTTATTATCGATAAATTTCAATTCGCGATCGTGAAAAACGCAGACGTCCAAACGGCGGTCAATGCTTCCGCCATATTAAAAAAGGGCAAAGAGAAAAGAACTATGTGTTTCGGATACACAATCATAAAATTTATGTTTTTATGATAATGTACTTTTTATTTAAAGATTTACACGTATTATTTATAGGTTTTTAGCACAAGAGAAAAATAATATAAATTACCCTATTCTACCAGTGCTATTCTATACATATAAATGAAAGTTTTTCACAATAAAAAATAGTATCAAAGTGTTCTTTATTCCAACACTACCCGATAAGTGAAGTATTTATATGGATTTTAAATTATTTTTTTTTTGTAAGTTATTTGTACAAAGACAAATCTTATGAAAAAATATTTCGGTACGAAATTATATAAACCACAAAGTAAAAAGAATTGAAAGTCACACAAGAAGTAAAACATTATTATTAGGATTATTTTGAGTTTTTTATTCGGTGATAATGTCATAAAATGACTTTCTAAATAAGTTTCTAACAATACATTTTCTTTAGTTTCTTTTTTTTAGAAATCAAAATTAATAATTATAGAAAAGTATAATAGTTTAGTTAAACTTGTAAAGCATGTAAAGTAAAAAAAAAATAGCAAGTTAATCAAATAAAATTACATTGAAGTGAAAACTTCTTTACCACCGTTGCGATCTGAAGCTCGATGAAACGAAAAATCGACAGTAAAAAGAGCCAACCATATACATCTATAGGATTAGGCCTACGAGAGAATAAGATAGAATACATTTACATTAGGCACGGTTAATACAAGTCCTGATTTTCATGATTGTGATCGTTGTCGGATTGGCCTAGTGGTGTGACACGACCAGACTTCACACGCAGTACGCACGAGTGGTCGATAGTACAAATTCCGCTGATTGAGGATATTTAAAATATTTATTAAAGAACATATTTTTTATTGTTTTGAAGGTTTCAGGTTCACAGGAAGGTTTCACTTCTGAATAGTGTGAACTGCTGTACATATTTTTTTTTGTTCCATTTAAATATTTAAGATAAATAATAAAACAACTGTAATAGTTATTTAAACTCATTATCCTTTTGTACAGTTTAAATTATGAGGGTAGTATAAAATAAATAAATCATTTGTAAATGGAACTAAGCTCACAGAAGGAAACATGGGACACATGAATTTCGTTTGTCTCCATGGACTTATTTTCAAAATCAATGAGAATTAAGATATTACCGTTTGCAACAACCATGCCTGTTTTTCAACGAAAATTATTGTTTTAATGATGCATAATATCCGAACGCAGGTAACAAGAATAATAAATATTTTTCATTTAAATAGTGACACTAGACTTCTCTAGAGACAAATAACTGACACTCTCGATACACAATTCGACAAAGGATTGTCAAACTGACATGCCAGCAGAAATCTGATTATGTGAAATCCCCCGAAAACCATGGTTTTTTAAATTTCCTTTTGTCAGTAAAAAGGTCTCCTCTATCATTTGTCGTCTCCGTTTGGGTCATGCGTGCACTCCTGTACATTTAGCTAAATTAAGAATTAGGAACCATTCTCTTTGTGAATGTGGCTTAGAGGATGGTTCCCCTGATCACATATTTTTTAATTGTTCTAGAAACAGATACTCCCTTTATGAAGTTTTACCTTCTTCTCTCCCTCGTCCTACTAACCTTATGTGCCTCTTAGCTTTAGTAATTAGTAATCCTTCCATTTTACATATTTTATCTCAATTTATCCAAATTAACAAAATAAAAGTCTAGATATAATGTATATTCTTTATGTATGTATTTATTTACTTTGAGTATATCATTTACTTCGATAAATAACTCGGTCTGGATACTAATTATACTTAAATTTTACTTTTTGAGCTTACTTCATTTCTCTATCAGTCTCCTTCGTTTATAAAACTACCTACCATAGAGAACGTACATCCATACCTACGGACATTGGCAAAATTGTGTCATGTACACACGGTGCCATTAATTAAAGAAGAAGAAGAAGAAATCTGATTATCACTTATCTGTAGCATTGCTGCCAACTTACGGGGTTTCTTCTTAAATTTAGGAATAAAAAATGTACATAAGAAGTTTTTAGGGGGTAATTTTTATGCGAATATCTTTGGTGATAATATTTTTACGTTTTTTTTTTAGAATACGCCGGGTCTACTTATATAAATAAAAATAAATAAAACTTAGCACATCTAAGCAGTTTCTCTGTGTGATCGAATTAAAAATAAGGAGATTCGCAGAAGAATCAAAGTCACTGACATAGCTCTCAAGAATTACTGGCAACGGGGGCACATCACTCGTAGAACAGACGGTTGCTTATGTCCATCAGTGGACGTCTTTGGCTGAATGGATTAATATCTAATTGAATGACTTAGGTACGTTTCACTAGGTGGTGCTGCATATGTATTTGTTATTTATAATAGTATCTCAACAGTGTCTACTATGTAGTACAATGTATGTCAATTACAGAGTACGTATTATTTTAATATCATGTACTCTGCGCGTATATCTGTTACTTTTATTTTATGTGGTTATATGATATATTTTAGCTATTTATAAAGTGGCACAGATCTGAGAAAAAATATAAGTTAAAATTATTCAATGTTATAATGTACGTTTTTAAAAATACCAATTCTAATAACGTAAATTGAGAAGCTGATGATGTAATAATAACCATAATTTAGTTTTAGATGATTTCACAGCTGGAAATTAATGTGAATAATTTATTTTTAAATCTGTGGTTAAAGACATTATCGTCTACGAACATTGGAACAAGACTCGACAACACTACTTTTACGCTGTCCGTCTTACGGTTTGGAGTACCTTGAGTGTCCCTACATGGCTGCCATTGTGGTGATATGGTCGACTCTCTTGGGCACCACCTTCTGGTATGCTCTAAGAGCGCGGGTCATATCCCGCATCACGCTATTCTTAATAACGTTTTAAGTCGGGGTTTTGCCAGCGTAAATCTGCCAACAATTCTAGAACCAACCGGTGTAGCATATGACCTTGGTAGAACATCCTACGGTATGACACTTATGCCCTGGAGGATGGGTTAACTCTTGGTATGGGATGCCACGTGCTTTAATACTTTGGCACTGTTCTTTTCGTTCGTTCGTTAATCTTTCAGTTACTTCATTGAAAACTGGTGTAGCGGCTGCTTCAGCGGAGGACCTCAAGCGGCTCAATTATGAAACTCTTGGTAAGAGCTACATATTTGCGCCGTTTGGAGTAGAAACTGTAGGACCGAGGGATCCTAGTGCCTTTAGCCTTTCTTAAAAACTAGCGAGCCGACAAGTCGTGACTTGGGTCTTAAAAACTTAATGAACTACTTCTAGAAAATATTGTTACGCCCGTGGGTAATGAAATACCGTAGTTCACACGATAGCAATTTATTTGTACTCAGATAAAACAAATTAAAAAACCAAATTAAACGCATAAATCGTCTACCGAATATCTTATTTCTTCCGAATTTATAACTGCTGTGTCTCGCGACTCGGCTCCCATATATATCCAAATAATTCGATCCGCAAATCTCTAGAAGATCCCTAAACTCTTAACATATTATAAACAACTTACGTCATCGCTTTTAAAAAGAGGGGAATGTTTGATTTATAGCCCATTGTTTGTTGACAGTTATAGCGATAAGGTTTTCTATGTGTGTGTTGTCGAACCTTTCACACCGACACACGAATGCTCTATGATAAATACACGATCTTTCGGTTACATTCCGAACGCTTCTTGAGATTTCGAGAATGGTGATTCTTTTTTTATTTTCTTCTTTTTCAGACAATAACAATATTATTTTAACTTGTTTAATTATATTGAACATAGGTGACTTACTTCACATTTAATAAGTATTCAATATAGTGGGTTTTCAAATTGGTTTAGGAGGATTGTTTTTGAACAGTTGGTAACACTGGCAACACCTTACCAGAACGCCGCCATATTGTGTAAGAAATAAGACATTGTGAAAAGTGTAGCTACCTACGTAAATTCGTTGAGGTACATATTGAATAGATTAGTGTATAAAGAAAAAAATGGATTCCCTTGTTGGATACGGCAGTGATGATGAAATCGAATCCGATCGTCACGGGAATCATCACCCTACGGTAAGTGTCGCGTAGTCGGGATCATTTGTCTCTGTGATTTCCCTAATAAACTTGCTCGATTACATGTCGAATGAATACTGTGTTTAATAATTCAGATGTAAAAATAGTTAGAAAAACAATTCTTTTTCTATTTCTAATATTATTGAAGGTTCAATTTCTGTTGGTGTGGTTAGATTTACAAGTATGGTAACATCCGATGTTTCTTTGCATGATCGGAAATCGCAAGATAACAAACATATTGCGAAGGATTAAAATATTAGGTCTTTGTTATTAATGGATCATCTGTATTATACACTGCTTGCAGTACCTTTCAAACCGCAAACATTATTGCATTGGTATAATACCACACATTTGCAGAAATGTGTCTCATGTTGTGATATCAAAAAAGTGCAAACAAAATTACAAACAGATACCTACTCTTTTTTATAGCAATTAAAAGTGTTTTTTTCATTGATTACAGAGTATGAATATTTACAAAAAAAGGAATGGAGTTCTTTATACATTGTTAATTATCCCTTTTAAACGTTTCGTATTTTTTTAACTATTTAAACCATAGAGGTTTTTGTTATTGCTATCCTCATTATCTGTGTGATAATTTAATTAGCAATAAAACCCTATGCTCTATTTCCGTTCCCATAAACTCTACAGCATTGAGTTCTACAGGGAATAACTTCCCAACCGATTGACCTTTACCTAATTTAATTGAGTTATTGTTTTAAATAAACAAATTTACATAAAGCATGTATGACACTAATAACATACTGATTTTCTCCATCAATAACTGCTATACCTTATTTTGTGGAAACTATCAAATATAAAAGTTGTATAATAATCTACTTATTATACTAATAAATTCTCAAGTTACATTTATTGAAGAAACAGATATTAATCTGCATTCTCTGCTTGACAATAGAATGATATTGTAGGTGGGAGGTAGCACTGGCGGTGCTGGATACCACCGTCGCCGTGATGATGACGACAACTACGAGGAAGTTAACATGGACTTGAGCGAGGTGATTGTTTACTTTATACTTCTGCACTGTACTTTGTATTGGTTCAAATTAATAAAAATTAGCAGGGGAAAAAATTGAATAGTGTTAATAAATTTCCAAATTATCAAATATGCAAACAATATTTGCCATTGGTCATAATTTTTACAGCAGTGGTTTATTTATGAGCATATTAATATCTCTATAAAATTAAAGTACTATTTACCATCTTACCATATCCTTGATGGGGTAGGCAGGAATCACTTTCCTTTATCCTTAATTAATTTTTGTGAATATTTTCATAATTAATTTTACATAAGAATTTGTGTAATGTAGTTCAAATATAATAAGTCAGTTATAAGAGATTCTGTTAATTATTTTAGAGGTGTGTACAATTTTTATTAAATTGAACTATTATAAAGTATACTATCATCATATACATTACACTTTTTTTCATACAAAGAATTCAAACCATATTCAAAACAGTTTTTTATACTCTTTTTTTGGTATTATCATTGTACAATTCAACCAGTACTTTTCATAAAATTTTTGTGTAAGCAAAGGAAATAATTGTAACAAATGCTTTCAATTTCTCAATTTTATCATTAATATAATTTAATAAAGTAAGTCCAGAGTTCAAAATATATCTAAAGGCCACTTTGGGATTTAATTTAGAACATAAGTAAATATCTTTGTTGAGTAAAGAACACTGTTTGAAATCCAACCTGTTCAGTGCAAACTTGTCAGAATTATGCCATTAGGGTCATTCGGGTGTTGGAAGTATAATGATTGAAAATTATATAAAATTTTATTAGTTTCCTTGCTTCAATATTGGATCCAAAACTATAATATTCAACTTGAAAGGGAGGTTGATAGAAATTGGTACAAGTTACCTATATTACTCTACTAGATTGTATTGTTTTCTTTCTAATCCTTGTTTACAATAACACCTGAGGTTAGTGATGATGTGATGGATAATGTAGAAACATACAACTGTAGAAAGGGTACTGTTTGTTAAAGCAATCCCACTAGAATGTAACTTGGTGACAGATTGTTAATTCAACAGTAGTAAGCTTGATGAATACTACACAATTGCCCAGCAGATCTGTATATGAAAATTTGCCACTAAGAACCTACCGGCGTGTTCCGGTGTTGGCTTGAGAGCCAATCCCTCCTCTAGACTTAAAGAGTTACTAAACATCATGTGAGATTCTGTACATAGGCTATAAACTTATAAAGTATTAAAAAAGAGTGTGAATGAATTTGATAAATTAAAAAAAAAACAATGAGTACTGCCTATTCAAATTTTTCAGCATTTCCGTTAGAGCTGAGAGATGTTGGTAGATTATGAAAACTTATAAGAGCCCAGAGTTGACAGTTGAATGTTATGGAAAAAAATTGAGAAACTTCCATACTATTGTATTCAACTGCATATTGGGTGGATAGTATAGTTTTTATAAAGCTTGCAACGGACCACCTAATACTACTTGATCAGAGTGATATTCAAATTTTGTGCGATTATTTGAGGTATATACACATCACATATGCTACATCACACTATTTGCCTACTGCGGTAGGCAGAATGAAAGGAGTACCACTTACTTCTATCCTTGCACTCCTTTCGGTAGGTTACGTTTCTTTATTTTTAATTAGTTAGGATATTTTTTGAAGTTATATTGTTTTTGGCGCGTTTGGTACAGCGTGAAATTGAGATCTGGGCTCGTATCATCTGACGGAAATTCGACATGAAGAAGTTGACCATCAATGATAATAATGTGATATTTTTAATTTGATTTAAATAATATTTATTTATACATCGTAAAAAATACAACATTGTCACTGATGGTTAATTTCATCGTCTTGGCACGCGGTATAAAACTTTAGGTTTTTTTTTTCTTTTATAATATTATAAACTTATATGTCCTATACACTATTATTTCTATGAATTAATGACATATAGAGGTTTACGTGTTTTATAGAAAAATCAATTTAATGAATTATCGCTATAATTTTAAATATATAACATATTTTTATATAATCATTTATCATAATATTATTCATGATTATTATTAATTTCACTTAATTTTTCCCGTGTATCCTAGCCCATTATTAATGCCCGTGTATTGTTTTGCCTATTATTGGTGTGATAATTGATGACATACTCTTTTATCTGTAAGTTTGCTTAAAAACCACAGATATTTATAAATAGACTGCAGATAAAATAAAATACAATTCTTAGATAATTATTAAAAAAACACCCGTTGTGTTGTTTCCAACGATGATATTAACATTTATTATTTTATATGTTACCCATTTGTAAATTGACAAAAACAAAAGTCAAAAACCCCCCAACCCATCGAGTTTGCTGCGAGTGGTCTTCGCCGATGACCCGGTTCTTTCTTCACTTCTATCTCTCTACCTACATAGACATGTAAGTACATAGTGTTAAGAGTTATTTAAATATGGTGGAACACCACTGCTGGACAGGGGCTAGGGTGGTTAAGGGCCAAGCTTGTCAGTAATCAATATACCAGCCATAGACTTATTGGCGATTTAAAAGTTTAGGAAATGTATCATGGTTTTACCTCAAGTCGTTATGGTCGACTGGTTTGACCAGCGGAATATGGAATCCGGCGGATGTCCTTAGGTTCGAACTCCGGCATATACCACCTAATTTTTAGAAATTCGCTTATATTCACTAATTTGAATTGGTAACACTATAGGCTGACGATGAAGGTAAACATCGTGAGGAAATCTGAACGCTTGAGAAATGTTCTTGACCAATGAGTGTGGGAAAAATGTAGAACTGTGCATCTTCTCGGCATTTGAAATAACCGATACATCGTGTGCAGGCGTGGTGATAATAAGCCCGCTCCTTCCGTCGAGAAGAGGTCTTTACCCAGCAGTGGGACGCTTACAGGCTGGTATTATATTTATTTATAATTATACCGCGGTGGTGTTTCTATGAAAATGTTTCTCAAGTGTTCCGTTTTCCTTACGATACTTTTCTTCACAATCGGTCGATATGCAACTGTTTAATATCTTATTAGATGTACGCAAAATTAAGAAAAATAATAGCGTATGTCAAGCATGATCCGTGATTCATTAAACAAGGCATTAAAACAAGCCAATAATAAGAGATAAAGATTTTTCTGATAGTTGTGTTAAGAATACGATGACTACTTTATTCTCAGTAGATTTGCTCTCTATTACTCGGTGGGAATTTCTAGAATCTAGACCTTTAGACTTTTGTGTAGTCATTGATTAAGTCTGAGCAGCATAAGTTAGAACTGAGTGATGCACTCGTCCCATAGTTTTCACTTACGCGCAATCTAAATGTGTGCAAGTCTATCAGGACTCTCATTGACTAATAATATATTTTTTAACTTTAGTCACTTTAGACCCATTGAAAGCTTGAATGTCACAGTTTCTACCGGGTCAAAGAATATTTATGTTATCAAGCAGAGTCAATAAAAACCTAAAAAATAATCGTATTAAATCAAGATTCCGAAATATGTAACGATTCGTCGGTGTGTGAATGAGTCCTAAGTCGAATTCTAAGTAACTATGGATACACTCCTTCATACAAATTAATAAAAAAGATGTTTAATTGGGTCCGGAGACTAAAGAAATCAATAATTTTGAAGAATAATATATAATCAAATCTTAAATAATACACAACAAATTATATTTTGTGTATTTCACAAATATAAAAACGTAAGACCAAATTATTTTGACATAGAAAATAAGCCTTCATAACATTTAACAAAGTCGTCTGTAACGGACTGTTTCCTCTCTCTTTATGCTATTTTTTTTTACTGGCCGTTTTGTTTCTAATTACGCCCTTCGTTGGCGACAACGTTTTCTAACATGTTCACACTTTTTCAATTGATATGATGATTCATATTATCAATATTTCAATAGTAATTTAATCTTGATCGGCAAGTTTCAAAAGCGTGAAACTCCAAATTAGCGAAGTCGGGGTATCAATGTAAAGTATATACGTTTCAAATGAGAAGACTTCACTACTGTACTAACTTCATTCACTACAATGACGATTTTGCTAAGGCTATAAAACGTTCACATTTTCAAGGCAGCAAATCAAATTTGTTATGAATTTAGAATTTTTAAATTCTAACGCTCACTACTGCCTAATTTATTTTTCTTTGTTAATTAGTTTTTGACAAAATAGGTTTTTTTTTCGAATTGACTATACTGCTAGCCATTAGGGCCCTGAAGCCTTAAACGGCTTTTACAGCTTCATCCGGGCTTGGGAAATTTAATATTTATGCCTTTGAAATTTATACTTTTGTGGTTGGTCACATGACATCATTACATATCATAAAACCCCCGCCTTTGTCTGTCTGAACGCGATAAACTCAAACACTACAGAAGGGATTTAGGGATTGCAATCCGACTTCATTTTCAATCCGGCCGGGTCCGGACGGCGATAGAATAATTTGGATGAATTTATGTATTATTGATCTTTTCCCGGTACTTTTTTGGCAGAGTAGTAATTTGATGCCGGGTTCTCTGGATTACCGGAACCTATTTTCCGGATTGCAATCCCTAAACAGATTTTCATACGGTTTGCATTAAGGAACGGAGTCATTCATGAGGAATGTGCCTAAGCACAGAATTATAATATAAGTTAACAAAGAAAATACCGAAAATTCACAAAAATCGTTGTATTAGGGAAGTTCTTTGGGATCTTGTCGTGAACAATGTTTTTATAACGTTTATCAGTATCAATTTTTTTTTCAAGATAATTGATAGTTATATGCATGTGTTTAGGTCATGTGAATGGCCATGGTCATGGTCAACTAGCAGTGAGTTTATGATAAATATAAAAATGTTATTGAAATTTAAAATGCACGTTACTTTTGATTAAATTTATACTTATAATAAAGTGTCGAAATCTTTACATTAAAGATATTAGGCAAAAATAAAATACTTTGGGAGTTAAGATTCATGAACAGAAAACATTTCGACATTTATTTGCCTGTCTGGTAATTAGTGCGCCCGTCACGCAAAAACTACTGGACCAAATTTGATGAATTTTTATATGATTGTGGTTTATAGTCTGTAGTAACACTTAGGATACATTTTTACACATATGGACATTTAATTTATGTAAAAAGGAACGTATGTCTATATAATACTGTAATGTAGTTTAAGTATATAGTGAAATTAATTATACGAAATTACTCCAAATTATTTTATCTTCACGAAATATTCAATAGAAATAATAATTAAAAGCGTATATATTTATTTTTCAGGATTATTCATAAATGGCGCTATACGTATTGATTTATATGTTTCAATGTTCTGGAACATTACAAGAAAGAACGTTAATAATAATAACTCTATACAATTACGAAATAGCTTTTATGTTAATTTAAGTTATCACTAATTTGGCATAATTTTTTATTGTCACACTTAAGTATATTTTCTGTAAGCCTCGTGTAATAATAATTTAAGGCTGTTCTTATTCATTTTGTAGATTTTTAAATATTTTTTTTAATTTTAAAATTATTAAGAATCTTTCTGTTATTTATTCATTATATAGTACGGATTATTTCGTTCTAAATTTCTACGATTTTTTGGCTATAGAGCTTGTTATTTAATTATACTAAACAGACATACTGTTACACACATCATAATTCATTGGATATTAACGGTTAATAAAAATATAATTATTAAATAAACTTAGCTTTTCCTAAATGACTACAAAACATTAAAATTTTATGTTTAATTACTCAGCCCTTTGTCTTCTGGATAATATCGGTTAATATATGAAATAATTTTAATTGGGTATCCCCTCAAAGGGCTTTTGATTCATTGCGTTACGATTTGGACTTAAATGAAATAGGTATTGCTATTCGGATTGTATTGAATTTGGGTAAAATACCTGGTAGAAAGTGCACGGGATTTTCTCAGTATTCCATTGTTTTAATAAGAGTGAGGAGCCAGCATTTTTACGCGAATGATTTTTTTTTAAGTTGCACGGCTAAGTGTTGTTGCTATGTAGCTGGGGGTAAGCGCAGTACAATCTGAAAACAATGGTAACCACCGGAGAGATCGCGAATCTATCACTGGTCATTGCTGGCTAATCCTAAAACGCGAGAAACGAATAAAGAGAGTCACTTTATCAAGTTGATTATCTATACTAATATAATAAAGCGGAAGAGTTTTTTGTTTGTTTGTTTAAACACGCTAATCTCTAAAACTACTGGTCGGATTAGAAAAGTTCTTTATATGATAGCCAGATTCACGAGGAATAATGTGGGCTATCAAACATTAGGCTATACCTCTCAGCTAGCCCTAAATGTTGATTTTTGTTAAATCGGAATAAGTAGCGCACCTTAACAGCTTTATCCGCGTGCGTTGGCATAATGGTTAGTTATACTTAAATACAATGTTCTACTAAAATATTGCTCCGTAGTACATTTTAAAAAGTCCGCGATACCATATGCCAAACATAGGCCACAATAAGGTATTTTATGACTAGGTTTTATTGAAATTTGAAAAGTGATTTATGAGCATTATTATTAGGCATGACATATTAATCCCTACGAACGAAGGTTACTTCATCATCAAGACAATTTTATGTAGATAAATAAACTTTGCCCTTTATAGCATGTTATTTGGACGAATAGCTTAGGAAATAATGCATAATTAAAATAATTCAACACTCGGCTCGGGTCTATGACTATAGGTGTAGTGGCGCGAACGAGCGTGTGAGTCGTGACTCATAACCCTGGCCACCAGATAAAAATATTGTCTATACTGAAGTATTATAAATCATCAATCAGCGATTTCCTTTAAATTATATGCGGGTGAAACCGCGGTGCACAGCTAGTCGGATATACATGCGTTAATGCGAATTACGTGTAACTGTAGCCTTAACGAAAAATTAAAGGTTAAAGTGGGACGGCAAACGACCAATAGGACGACTTCTATGTCGTTGGCGCAAAGGCAGCCAGATGATTTAATTGTAGTCGAAACATATTTGTGTACTCGACTACTGTCGGAGAGTATAAATACCAGCCAGGACCAGCAGTGGACTGCCAAAGAGTTGATGATGATAATTAATCTCTGAAGAAAGCTCGGAATTGCATTCACGGCAACACTACAAGGCGAGGTTCAGCCACTCTGGCATCCTTGCGCTAGTTGCTATCGCGGTCGAATGCCTTCAGCGCTCACCACAAAGCCCGGCGAAGCTGTTAATGCCCCCCAGTCCAACAGCGTTAGTCTGGAACCGTCGGACGTTCATATCGTTATGAACATTCTTTACGGTCAATCATGATGATATTGAAGCGTCATAACCTGATTTTTTAATCGCGGGCAGGTAGTTTAATAGGTATGATAGAATTGTGTTAAAGAATAAATTGATACAGAAGGTTCACTCTGCACAATGCGTTTTTTCCTTCACTCGACATCAGCAAATAAATCTACTAACAATCTCTGAATAAATCTGACTTGTTCCGTTTATATTTGAGGAACGCCCGCATCTGCTGATACGAGTACGTCGTTATTGTTATAGTTAAATGCATACATAAAAATACAATACTAACATTCGATTGTATCATAATTTTATTATTGTGTATTTGGATGCATAAAAGTGTATCTAGCGGCTACTGATGATTAATTAGAAAAACCTAAGTAATTACGAAAAAAAAATTGAAAAAAAAAGCATATTCAGATGAACTTGGATAGTAAAATATATAAGTTCATCCAAATCGTTAGAGCCGTTTCCAAGAAATCAATTATATGCACTAGAAACCGCCCGCGACAATATAAAATTTAATAAGAATGAAACCGTCTGTATCACTCAGGGATATTACAGCTTCCTATTAAAGAATTTTTAGAATCGGATCAGTAGTTCGGGAGATTAACTCCTACAAACATACTTACAAACTTGGAATAGTCCATTTAAAGTATTATATTAGATTACGAGCGGCGGAAGTTGATTCACTGTATGTACGTCTACTACTGGGCTGTCCATCAACATTGTAAGTTTTTTGCGGACAGTTTAGACTAAATACTGCGTAGTTAGTAAAGCGAACTAGTAATTATTATATTGTATAGTTTGTAATTATAGTACATATTGTCGTCTTATTGTCAAAAGCAGATAAATAATACCGTTTAAATGCCTCAACCTACAATACAACAATTACATTAGAGACAATATTTAATCTATCAATATGAATAAAATTATTGCGGTTTGACGTAGTGCGCGCATCACGCAAACACTACTGCATAAATTTTGATCATTGTTTGTTTTAATCGTTACGATACTTGGTCGTTTAAAAAAAAGGTATCATCATTAAAAAATATTTTTTGAGAAACTACGCTTTTTATAAGCACTACGCGTTCAGCGATGTGTTTTCTTACCGTGGTGTAAATATAATAATAAACACCGCAGACGTAAGTGGTAAAATATAGAAACTGTGTTATTGTTATTAACATAATTGTTAGAAAATAGGAAAATGAATAATCTATAGTTTACTTCGCTTACTTCCATAGCATAATGTCTTAAGGTATTTTGTTGTGGGATTCAGCAGCTGAGGTAGACACCATATTCGTATTGCAAAAGCGGGCAATCCGAGCAATATACAACATGAGACCTCGCGAATCAATAAAGAACAAGTTTCAAGAAATTAATATCTGAACTTTGCCCTCCCAATATTTTCTTGATAGTATAATGTATATACGTAAAATCTTTGACAAGCTTGATTTTGACCAGCCCAGTTTAATACTACAAATAGACATGAATTAGTCGTACCGTTTTAGACTCAGTAAGACCAATAAAAGTTTTTTAGGTAATAGTGTTAGGTTCTATAATAAGATCCCGACGTATATTGCTGGTTTGCTGGACAATGAGTTCAAAGACTATATCAAACAGGTTTTACTGTAAAAAGGTTATTATATGGTGGATCATTATGTGAATGATAGTGATGTCTGGAAGTGACTTCCTCTTTGTGCATCCACTAAATTGTTTACTGTAAATATTATTTAAACGGAAAAAAATATTAAAAAAGATAAGCCCCATCGAGTTTCTTGCCGGTTCTTCTCGAAAACTGGAAGTTTTTCGAACTGGTAGTAGTTTTCGACGTTCATAAGTGCCTTCTTAGGGCCTAAGTTGAATAAAGTGTTTTTTATTTTGATTAAAGAACTCCTAATTTTTTTTTATAATGTACTTATCTTGTTTTGACAGTAAGCTGACGATATATTAGATCAAATAAATCACATGGTTTGGATATACTGAAGCAATACACATTTCCTTTTCATTTTGTAATATTATAAATCAAGTAAAAATTTCACGTGACAAACAAACTATGATCGTATACAAATATATTATAGCTATATGTAAATTATATACATTTTGTCGCAGGACTCTCAGGGAGGCGAGTCGGAGCCAGAACTGCCACAGGCCGGATCGTCCTCCAAGCCGAAATCTCACGATGACCGCCGCGGCTCTGGTAACAATATTTTACCTATTAAATACTGCTAAAGGCTGACCGCCGCAAGCGAGTCTCTCCTTATGGTCTGCGGGACGCGGGAGGGGAATCAGATAGACCAATAAGCTAGTCTATTGCCGGCCGCTGGCAGCAATATACGTTTGACGTAAGGGCTTAAGCGGCGTCAGGGGGATATATCCACGTTGCGTTTTAAAAAACTATACAGTCAATCAAAAGTAATGGTTTGACGCGTTCTGGGTAAATTATGTTGTCAATATATACTATTAAATTCAAAGAAGGTTTACTTAAACCGCGTGTGAAGATTACACGTAGTTTTTGTTTAATATAGCATTTATTATTTATCATTAGATATCTGTCATAGTTGCTTTAACGTGTATGTCATATATTTGCACGACGTAAAAATTTACGTTCTTGGATATGTCATGCAAGCTTTCGTATTGTTCATCACAAGGTATGGTTATACCTTATAATTATCATTTTAAGTATCGTTATCGGTTGATAACGTACATTTGACAAACTTTATACGTTAGTCAATTTTCCCCTCCACCGTCGATATATATTTAAAAGCATCTTAAAATCGCCTTCAGGCTTACCGGCACGTTCTCCACTTGTCGGTGGTAGGTGGTAGCCGGGCAATTGCTAAAAAAATCCCTAACAACATGATAATAATAATGTAGTTGCGTCTTGCTTTATACATTATTTTTCTTCAAGTACCATGTACTTAAAGTAGGATTTCATGTAAAAAAAGTTTTTATAAAGAGGACCATTTTTTTACCATATGTATATATATATATATATATATATATTAATAAATCTGTACTTCTGTATTTGTCGTCCAAATCCCCGGATAGGCGTCCGTTATGAAGGTCACTGATCACGAATATGACATTAAAAGGATTTTCGTATTTAACTCAAAAACTGCTTGACCGATTGTTATGAAATTTTTTACGCGGGAAGCGTATGTCTTTAGCCGAATAAAAATATAAATTTTCAATAATACTTTTAGAAATCGTAAAAACATTATCCAGAAAGATACATTTTCTTTAATGCTTAACCGATTTTGATTAAATTTTATACATGGGAAGTATATGTCATTATCTCAATTGATAGATTATATGAACTGTCAATAATATGAGTAAAAAAAAAAGTGGGGGATGAAATACTTACTGCGTAACACACGCGTGCGGAGCCGCGGACACACCGCTAGTTTATTCTGTGTGTATATTATATGGAGCTGAATCAAACTGTTTTCAATTTATTGATTTTATTGGCTTATGGTATGAAGTCACGGGCAAAATCTAGGTTACCTTTGGATATTTTAGAACCAATTCCCCTCCCGCCCCTCTCATCGTATGTCAAAAATATAGCTACAGTGCACAGTATAATATAAAAAAAAAGATAAAATATTTTTAACAAACTTGATCGAATTTCATGTCGGCTCTTTTCTATGACTGGAATATATTCCTAATTTGTGGCTTGCATAACTATATTATTACTTTTTTGTTTTTACCGACAGCTTAGGCATATTGAACAGCATTTAAAATAATTTCGTGTACTATCATCAGGGCAAGAAAGTGATGTAAGTATAATGTAATATAAACTTTCAGATGATAATCGTGAACGCTGTCGTGATAACGGTCGCGAGCGCCGTCAGCGAGACGAGCGCAGGGAGCGTCAGCCGGAGTCCCGCGCCGACAGGGAGCGCTCGGACAGGCGCTCGCCTCGCCCCGATGATAGACACAGGTAGACCGTTTTTTTTTTAATTTAACTTTTGTGTAGAATCTCGCGTGATGTTCAGTCACAATGTGACAAAACATTGCTTTGTAAATTCGCTTTTACCATACAAACACAAAATACGTAGGTTCAGAAAGCCAGTTTCATACAGCTAGCGTTAACAAATAAAATGTGTATATACGAGGATTTCTGATCGAACCGGACGAACGCCAGTAGCCGGCATGACAGCGGCGACCGCCGATGGCTTTCGATCTCTTGGTGGTCGCCGTTGTATTTGGATTGTACTGCGTTTACCATCAGGGATAGTACAGTCAATGTGCCGAGCTATTATAAAAAAAAGCAGCGTAGGTATTGACTTTTAACGTTCTGAAATATACTGTTAACCTTAAAGGCCCTGGCGCCTCGGAAGGCTTTTACAGCTTCACCGGACTTGAGGGCGAGCGCGGAAGGCACTCGGCCACGAAAGCGAGGCAACAAGCGCAAGGATGCCAAAGTGGCCGAACCTCTCGAACCTAGGTTTGGCTTAGTGGCCACAATCTCACCTGATGTTATGTGACGATGTGGCCTAAGATGATAACACACTAAACCTACTGGAAGACTGGCTCTCAAGTGCAGCTGCCGGAGCACACCTATTGGTACTTGGCGACAGATTTTCCACTTGATGGTGGTAGCTAGCCAGGCGGGCATTAGAAAATGCCCTACCACCATGCTATGGTTTCCTCACGATGTTTTCCTTCACCGAAAGCTCGGGCTCATTGCAGAGATTCCAACTCACGCCAATCGATTTCGTTCACGCCATCATTGCTTCAAAATTGCTTCTGCGTTGTATCATCAAACATATTTAAACGGCTTTGTCCATTGTGCTCGAACGAGGCACAAAATAACGTCCTGAGTGAGCGCGACAAACGAACTGAGGCGCTTTTGAGCATCGACATAAACGGACATCGCGCGGCTCGGGCCGTAGCAAGCTCGGGCGGTTTGTTACATTTCGGTATCAGTCAGTTTTTAGGTATATCCAGCTGCCGAGAAGCTTGCAGGGTGGCATGACAACGTCGACCGTCAATCGATCTATACTATTTATAAATACTAAAACTACCTATTGAACGATGATGGCGGTTTTTAAAACATATCTATTTTAGTAGTTGATTTTTAGACACGATGATATTGTCGCTGATATGTATTCATAGAGTTTTATACGTTAAGTTATGGTTGACACTTTAATGTATATTATTATTTTGTGAAGTTATTTCAAATACGAATACTCTTACAGAGTACAGTGCTGCTGACCATGCCCAGTCTGATATAACTGCACAGTACAATCCAACAACAACAGCAACATATGATTGTTGTTGGATTGCACTGTACCATCACTAAGCCGTGATATTATAAAAAAAGTGTAATGTTCAACTTTATTTTCATTGAATTACAGATACGAGAGAAACGATCGCGGCCGCGGCGGTCACGAGGCCGGTTCTAATAGGCGTGGTCTTCTCGGTGACAAACCTGACGACGGCAAGGTACATTTATACATATTATAGGACTCAACGTCTCTCATTTTTTTTTCGAACTGACTATACTGTTAGCCAAAAGGGCCTTGAAGTCTCAGACGGCTTTTACAGCTTCACCCGGGCTTGGGGGCGAGCACTTTAAGGCAATGCAAATAGTTACGAGGGCGCCAAAGTGGCCGAACCTCGGCTCGGACTGTTGCAGCAGTTGCAATTAAGTCGCGATCTAGCTAATGCCCCATCCGTAATTTGATCTAAACTAACTATACATATATACCTGTCTCTATACTCTGGGAGGAAGGAAGAGACAAGTGTATATGTATTTAGTAATCTGTCAAATTTGTCTAGACTAACTAGCCAAAAAAAAAGCAAAAAAAAACCTATGTACCTGAGTGGAGATATCTCTCTGTCTGTCCGTCCGCTTATGTTTTTTTCACGCAACAACCACTTATCCGATTTTCATGGTTTTTCCTTTAATTCATAGATATGGCCAGATTATAGGATATATTTTGTTATATAAAGTATCGTACGAAATAAGCAGTGACGATAATGGAGAAGCAGTTCGAAAAAATTGCGCTTTTGGGGGCGTTTAAATGGCTTACGCTGAGTAAACCAAATGATATATTTTATTTATCTATTAATTTTTGGGAAACATACAGATTATTTTACTTATACCTAATCTTAAGAAACAAACTCCTACACCATGTAAGTTTCCACAAATATTATATTGGTTAACAGTTAAGTTATATAATGACATCACATTTAGTACTGACTATTTTTTGTAAGAATTAATATAATTATTAAATATATCAACATCATTAAAATGTAAATTATACAAATTACAAGTTCTGAATAAGAAAGTGTTAGAAACATATATCATATCAAATTAATGTTCTGCATAATTGTAGATCTTAAAAAGACCTACATAGAAGTCTGCGATAGCATATATATATTCTCTATGGATCACCCACAATAATCATTATTAAGGCAGCACAACACGCGCGTGCGCTCGACAGTAGGCCACGCGAGCGGAGCCGCGAGCACAGCTAGTCATAATAATAACGTTAAGTTTAATATATTCAAAATTAAAGGAACTCGTATAAGTTCGAGTGTCCATGTTTGAGTAGCAGTTAGTTCCTTCACTGAGCGGGTTCTTTCGCTGGTATATGCTTAAACGTAGACTTTTGCTGGGTGGTGGTAGAACTCGATAATTGTGTTCCAACTGAATCGCACCACTGTGAACGTGGTGTAACATTCTCCTCCGTGACACTCTTAGGCATGTCGCGTTCTGGAATCAACCGGTATTTTTCCATTCATCAACTGGGGGTGATTCATATTTAATTCAAGTAAAACCCTAAGAGGGGCTCGTGTTGTACTTAAAAAATAATCCCAACTGTATAGGAACATAACGACTCTTATTGAGATGAGCCTGCAATAAAGTCGTTTAATTTTATTAATTTGTAGAATATTTGATAATTTATGTTGTTTATTCAAAGGTTTAACTCGGTTTCCTGAACAGGTGCCAGCACTGATGGACCTGAAGCCATTCGGCGGGGAGCCTCCACAGGCTTTCGAGCAGCGGAGGTCGCACGATGCTAGAGACGCCGTGTCGCCCAGGTATGATATCAACGCCACCATACATCAGGTGTATGACGTCACGTATAGAACGTGTCGCGTTACGGGATCAATTTATATATATCCAGTAATCAAGCGGGGTAGTAGGGATCTGTACACGTTTCAAAAGTGACCATCATGCACATAGTGATGCCCGTCAGTGACTCTTTTGGTTGCACATTTAACTGCAAATCAGAAAGAAACAACATAAGCTACGGTTCACAACTGATATCTAAAGTGAGCTTTATTATTTTCCTTTTAATGTAGATTTTAGTTAATTTTAAAAATGGAATGTTTTCTCTTTTGGACGTTTTTTTTTATTGTATCACGACTAAGTGACGTCACTATACGTGATGGTAAGCATAGTGCAATCCAAAAACAGCATCGATCTCCGAGAGATCCGTCATCCATCGCCAGACGTTGCTGAAATGCCGCATCACGTTATGTTTGAAGGACCCGATATTGTAGTTGGGAGAGACTGCATTGGCCAGGAGATGAATCGATATGTTTAAAGTATATCAAAGACATTGCGAACTTCTTTGTTCGTGCCGAGATGGTATTTACCGTAATGCTATGGCTTGATAATTATAAAATATTGTTCTGCAAGTCTCCTTGCAAGTAGCACTTTTCGTGGTTTAGTTTACGACATAGTACCTCGCACAAAACTTTATGACCACACTGAACAACCTGGGTTAGTTTTCACAGAAAATAAATTTAAGTACAGTTATTTTGATAAATTGTCTATATAAATAAAATGAGTGAGGTTAGCTATTGTGCGCGTATCATTCAAAAACTACTCTATAGTATTTCACTACTTCTTAGATACTTGACCTTAATCAAAAAATAAAATTATCACAATATCTTCATAAGCAACAATTCTTTAATTCACACGAGTGGAGCCGGGGGCACAGCTAATATTTCGTAATCATTAAAAAGTTGATTTATTTAAATGCAAGATAATTTATTATTATGTTATTCCAAGTATTATTTATTCTATGTTTAAGTATATTTAGGGTTGTCAATTGTCGCGCGAAAGCTACGACATCTCGTTTCGTTATTAAACGTAATTGTCAAATATCAGTTTAATATTAAAGACCACTAACTTTTCAGTTTTTTTTGGAAAATTTGTGTTAATTTTATTTGAGAAAAAATATTGCCCGCTCCTAAGTTTTTCACTCCAGTCTCGTATTTTATTTTTCTACTACAATAATTAGCTCCAAAGTTGACTATACTGCCAAATACTGCCATATTTATTACTTTACATCTAACGCACCTTCAATGCAATATTTTTAACATTTATTTACACATTCACACGCAGATTCGTTGACCGGGACAGGCGCGACAGGGACAGAGACCGCGAGCGCGACAGAGACAGGCACAACAGACGCTCCGAAGAGAGGAGGTAAATTATAAACATTATTTATTATGACGTCAGTTATTATTCTAATCTTCAATTAAAGAACTGAACGTCCTATTTTATATTATACTAGCAACCGTCCATGACTTCGTCCTCGTAAATATATATAAAAATCTTGTGAACGTCTGTTAGTGATCATTTTATTGAGAGAATGATTCATAGCTATGTTAGGATCCGATAGATGCCGCTTCGGTCGAGCTATCGACTATGGGAACGGGCGGAACAACTTCTGCCGGTCTAGCTAGTTAGAATATGAAATTTAATAAGAATAATAAATAACCTATATCCTTTAACATATATGATGTAGCTTCCAGTTGCTAAAATAATTTTTAGATCCGTTTCGCTTGTTGTTTTCACTTGGTTGTCCTGTCCTTGCTCGAAACACGACTCGCTTTCAAATAAAACCAGGGTCGAATTTACTAGAAAGGCCTTAAAGTTAAAAATATCGTTTAAAAGAAGGGGGAGAGTGCTATTTTAGGCATTGTTCGTTTGATTACGTAATCGGTCTGATAAACTTTGAATGTGTGCGTGAACTGCGACACTTTTTCGTACCTACGAATGCATACTCGATGTTTTTAGTTGATTCTTTACGATTCTAGAATAGTTTTTTTTATTATTCCGATCGCAGATAATGAAAATATTCTGCCCGCTTCATAGTTGATAATTATGAATGATGTTTTTTTTACAGATCAGCAGGACACAGACACACGGATCGGCGGGAGAGGTCGCGGTCGCGCGGAGTCGTCTATCCCTCTTCAGGCTCACACTCTTCCAGGTGGAATATCCCTTACTTTTTATTCATAGGTTCGATTCCTGCTCAGAGAGAAATAACTAAATAGTAATTAATACCTGGACCAGTTAAGTTGGTCATACTGCATTTGGTTGAAAGTGTACCATTGGTCATTGAGTGGTTATCCTGGTACATTCCTAAAAGTTACGGTATACAGATTATCGAATAACATAAATGCTGATAGCGGGATTGTAGGGCAGTTGAGTTCTGCTAGATGGCGACTACCCCATACACATGGTGAAAATCCTATCATATACCTTTCGACGTAAATAGGTTTGTACTGCTGCTCTCGGATCTGTACTTAAGGAAATACAATTATTTTCATTTGTTTGGATAAATATCTTTTTTTTTGTCATAGTTCGAGCGACAGACGTATATCACCGCCGACGTCAGGCGAATACAGACCATCCTCATACAAAGTTAACAAGAAGCTTGAAGTTATGGAGAAAATGGGTAATTATGGTTTAAATAACAATTTAACTCAGTTTGGACACTATATGTACTATTGCTAGTTATTGACAGACCATAACACAACATTGTTAGTTACTGCTACTTTTCAAATTAACTCTCCTAGGGCTTCCAATCCGTTGATTCAAATCCGATTTAAAGTAAAACGTTGTCTTCAATACAGAGCCAGTCGGCTAACCTTTCATGCAGATTTGTGCGTGAGAGTTTTCACCACGCCCCACCACCTTTGTTAATATTTATTTTTACATTTTATACATACTTATACATAGAAGTTGTTTCAAGCACAACTCGCCTACTTCTTACACCTTACATTTCTAGCTAATTTCCGAATAACCTAAATATATACATTAACGATTTTCATGATGTTGCGCACCGGGTACTAGTTTTGAGGACAAAGTTGCAGGGATCGTGTTTTTTTGGTCGTGCACAGCCACTTTGTGGCAGAAGCAGGTTTAATGGTTCTGGTGAAATAATGAAACCTTGCCAAAGTTTCTACAACTCTTAATACAATCTTGTAATATTGTGTGTTAAGGTTGTGTATATAGGTATGGTGTGATGTTTCCAGGTCTGCAGATCAAGACCCCGGACGGGTCGATGGCGACTGCGCAACAGCTGCGCGCGGCGGCCGGGGAGCCCGCGGCGGCCGGCTCCGCCCTGCCCTCCTACTACAACCCCACCGGCTTGAACTCCAATAAAATTGTAGATCAGGTCAGGATTTCAGAATATTAACATGAACTCCGTCTATAAAATAGACATCACTTGTGCTATCCTTGAAATATAATCGTAAAAATAAGAATAACGGTAATTTGTCGTTTTGGTTCCTCAAATGCCACTATTTTTGCCTGTGGTAGGTAATATTTGATATAGGAAGATATTCACTGGTAAGGGGGCGTCCATTAATTACGTGAGGCTACTTTGGCAATTTTTCGACCTACTCCTCCCCCTTCATGAGATTTCGTGAGGTTTGGCTCGACCCCCTCCCATCCCTCTAATCTTATCTAAGATTTTTCACCTTTGCTTCAAGATGTTCACCTTTGCTTGATTGATATATTGAATTTACTTAAATATTTTTATAGAATTACAGTGAACATGAAAAAACTTTAATAGGAACTACTAAAATTCGTAAAAGAATATTCATTCTAATTCAGCCCCCGGGGACTCTTTCAAGAGTGACTACTGGATCCAACATATCCATGTCATTTTCAGTAAAATCATCAGCTCCTTCGACCTCACCCTGACTTAGCCGCTCTAAGCCGTTGGCGCTAGCGCTCAGTAACTCGACGTGTGACAACCCGTGAGGGTCGCAGGTTGCGTGCCGGTGTAGCCGGTGCACTGCAGCTCTTGTGATGGATGAAAAGTAGATACCGCATGTACTGCAGCATCTCTTATCTAGATCACCACGTACACTTGGACAATAGAGGTCATAGGCCATGCTGGTGATGGCGTGCAAAGGTTGAATCGGTAGGCAGTGGCCGGTAGCGGCAAAACAATCGATGCGCTAATATGCTACTTTGTGGTATTCGCATATTACCACGATAAATATTATTGTATAGGATTTAGCCATCTTTTAATGGAGAAACATGTTGTTAATTTAACCCAGTTATTTCTTAATTTTGCATTGTTTCATGCGGAAAAAAATTACGCGATATTTGCCGAGACCCCTCCATCACGTGAGATTGGATGAGATTCGGCTCGACTCCCTCCGTCCCTTAAATGTCTCTCGTAATTAATGGACATAAGAAAAACCTACTACCATATAAGGTAAAACCACCAGTAATTGACACTGCACCAATAGTTGACACTCTGATGAAGAAAATTAAATATTAAGAAAAAAAAGGAAGCCAAAGATCGAGATGGCCAAAATCACTGATTACTGATATATTTTAATGTTATAAATACATATAGGTACAGTCAGTTATAAAAGTCGGTTAACAAACTCAAGACTTCAAATCAATTTAGTATCAAATATTTAATTTTCTTCGTCAGAGTGTCAACTATTGGTGCAGTGTGAATTACTGGTGGTTTTACCTTATATATGTTTATATATATTATTTCGTCTAATTATCGCTACTGCCCCTGATTATAAGCATAGTACATCATAGCGGCCGCGGTTGTTATGTCAGCCTGAATAAATATTTCTTCACAGTACACTTGAAGCATCATATATATGTGTATATGGATGGAGGGATTCAAGGGGTATCATACAACATTACGAGCCACATTTTGCCAGATCAGATAACAACTACCCTATATGTAGTGTAAATCGTATTTATGGCGATTCCTAAATCTATTAATGCTATATTATTATTATTAATGCTAATAAGTTTAAATAGTTCAAAAAACTAAAAACACGCTTTAATGACGCACTATAAAATTATAAAACTTTTTAATTATATAATAACATCTTGTTACCAAGCTCAATCTATTGGATTTGTGAAACTAATCATATGAGCATAAACTCGAGGGATTCGCTAGTAACCACTGAAGAGTTACAGTATCCACTTCCTGGCTCCATCATCAGATCAGCTCCAAGATACCAAATTATAGTATCATTATCCGTACTACATATGCATACAAAGTTTCATTTTGATACAACAATTAGAAGGTGGTTAAAATTGACTTCTAAGATTTTATTACATTGTTTGTTAGTTAGTTAGTTACAAGTGAAGCTAATATAAGCGTGTTAATAATAAGTTATCTATTTAAACTTAAAACTTGGGCCTTCTGTTAGGGGCAGATTCATATCAATAGAGGCATCCCAATGACTTACAAAAGAGGGCTTTCTACAATAAGGGTGTTTGTCATTTTTTAAATAAGAAATAAAAACACTTTCACAAAGCACTTTTTTGAAAACATGTCAGAGCAGTATCATATTTAATTTTTTTAATTATTTAGGGATTTGTGGGAATTTCACTTCTTCGTTTGCCCCAAGGTCTTCCCAACCTTAAATCTGGCCCTGCCCCCCGTTACAATAAAATGTTAAGTAATTGTCTTGGTGTGAAGTAAATGAGACACGTGTCAGGTACAGAAACGTAAGTTACTGTGGTCGCACAAGAACAAGACGGACGCTGACGAGGCGGCCAAGTGGAGCGGCACGCGGTTCGCGCAGGACTCGGACGGGAAGCAAGCCTCCAAGTTCATGAGGCTTATGGGCATCAAAGATCCAGGTTTGTTTATACATACATTCTATTCAACAACATCCCAGGGTAGACCTGCCAGAAGCTGGACTGATGATTTGGTGAAGGTTGCAGGAATCTGCTGCGGTGAAATCCATAGTGCAACACGAATCAAGGCTGGTGGTTCATTGAAAAATGAACCTACAGCTATGGTTTTATCATGATGTTTTTCTTCGCGATCAAGTTTAATGTGGGATTTGAACCCACGTTGATTGACGTGGTGTCGGAACACATTACTACTGAGCCATAATCGCTTCAAAGATAATTATATTGTTATACTCATGGGTAGTAAAATGCCGTTTCACATAAAAAATATATTCGTACTAAAAAAATACAAATTAAAAACAAAACACACTCACAAATCGCTCCTGTATGTACTTGCAGAATCAACCTGTATGTTCCTCTTGTATTTCTTCTTTTATTTCGCTTGTTGTTTCTACTTCGAAATTAGAACAGTCGTGGCTCGCGATACGTCTCGCCTATATACCCAAACGAGACGATAAAGGAATCTCTAGAAGGTGCTCAAACCCTCGACATGTAAACAACTTACATCTTCGTTTTTAAAAGGAGGGGAACGTTTGATTTATAGCCCATTGTTGTGTACTTCGTCGAACCTATACACGATACACGACTACACTATGATAAATAAACACTACATTTCGGGCACTTCCAGAAGATTCTTGAGATTTCGAGAATGGTGTTTTTTTTTTTCTAGTTTTCTTATTCAGACTGTAACAATATATTTTTCACCGAAACGATTACAATGTATAATTATTTCCACAGCGGCGGTGAAAACGGAAACCGTCGACAAGACAGCTGACCCCATCAAAAAGCAAGAGGAGCTCTTCCAAGCGATGCAAGCACAATACGAAGTCGCTCGTGCCACCACGCACACGATGCGAGGCGTCGGTCTCGGTTTCCAACGGGGACAGTTTTAACTGTGAATAACGAATTATGTGATGATATATAGTAGTTTTACTAAAAAAAACTGTGAACACCATAGTGGTACACACTTTTTGGCAAAGGAATATACTTCTGTTCTGCCAGATGCGTGTAAATTGTTTCTAGGAGATATCTTAATTTGAACTGTAATTCTCTCTACGAAATATAGTTTTATGTAGTTGTAGTGAAAATATAATATTTTTAAGTAAGTTTTATAACGAGGATGATGTAAAAATAATTGTATTTTACCATTTCTCGAGTCCTCGGGGGAAGTGTTTGTTAAGACAACATACATATGAAAAGAAAATACCTTGCGAATAACATATTTGAAGCTATGTGTGATATGTAAAAAAATTAACGTATTTTTTTTTGTCAATATCATTATTGTACGAATGGAATGAAGAAATAAAAACTGAAAATATTCTTGTTCGGTTATCAATATCGTTTGTTTTTGTTCGTACATGTTTTTATTAATTTATTAGTTAAGAAATAAATGATAATAAATAATGCTTTTTTATTTTCGGTTTCCCTGAGAATACCCTTGATTTTTTATAACATTTGTAACCGCTAGTCTAAAGGTTAGACCGCACTAGATGGAACAGCCTAATTCTGCAGTGAATCTGGCTACAAAAATAGAAAAAAAAATCGAATCCGACTAGTAGTCCCACATATTAAGAGTGTTAAAATAAATAAACAAACAAAAAACCTCTTCCGCTTTATTATATAAGTATAGATAGATATATGACAATATGACGTGTATTATCTATGAATAGGACTCTACAGCACCTGATGGTAAGTACGGTACAGTCCAAAAAATCAACGACGACCGTCATTTACAGATTCCATCGACAGTCGTCGCCGTCACACTTCACAGAGTACATTATAAATACTGATAGTCGCTTTCATGTTGTGGTGAAATGCCTCTTTCTGCCTCGTTAAGACATATAAACTAACAAAGTCTGTACCTTATAGCCATTATTGATAAATGGGCTAAATTTGTTTCCTGAAGCTCGTTAGTAGAGAGTCTAGAAAGGTAATTTAAATTGGCTCAAAAAAATATCAAGGTAGTCATTGCAGTTTGTGGTTTTAGTATAGTTTTAATAGTTTGCCAATTCTTTAACTGCTCATATAACAGTTATGGCATTTTCATTCAGAGGGCTCGTATAATCGTGATAAACGTATGAAACAAACGTGATGCAATGTTAATTCATATTCGAAAATTATTATACATTCTGTATTATATCATTTATATTCTGTATTGATAAGTTAAAATTGATTGTTGGGAAATTCCCGAGCTTGTATCAACTAGGCCTTACCTCTATATTATTTATTGATATATTTAGGCAATCGTTGGATTGATTGCGTAAGCTTTTATGCCGTTTCTTTTACTAAAGTAAGGGGTCTTTCATTAAACGCTTCTTATCTTTAAATTTAAATAAATCAAAGTGTGTGTGTGATATGTCATCGAAAATTTTTATTCGTTTGAAAGGCCTATTCATTATGCATGCCTAGGCATTATGTACGGAATATTAACATCGTGCAAATGTCCACCGTGGCTTCGTTGGGTCGCGCGTATCCGAAATGTCCAATTTTCCATGACTCTGGCTTATAAATCAGGCTGAATTTAACCGATGGCATGGGCTATGTTGGCTATGTGGGTAGCTGTGGCCGACGGGTCAGTTGATGTTTGTACGGGTGCAAGCGCGACGCAAAATTCGCCAAGTTGTGGTCTGTGAAAGGCAGAGTTCTTGTGGGCGACGTGAAATCGACTGCTTCGGATTCTCCTGCACAGTCTCACGGACAGCAGCGATGTTTTCGGTAAATCTTGCGTTTTCTCGTTGTTAAGGTCTTGATTCATTGTTTTCTGAACCAGTGGACTCAAATTTATCCACCCCACTGAGAATAGTCTTCTCGGTAGGACGATTATGGTAACCGTAAAATGGGCGAAGCGTGCGGAATTTTGTCCGAAGAGAACACCTATTTGTATAAAACAATTTTATCATTTATACGTGTCGTTGAACGTTATATACGGCCATGGTGATTTGGCAAAACACACAGAGTACATTATATATAGGTACTGAATTCTCCAGTCGCACAAAGCGTACGAGTGTTCGATTCAGCGCTCTACGCTTCATAGCTAATGGACACAGTTTCGGAGTAAATATATAAGAGGCAAACTTATACGATTCGGTTACTGCTGAGTGCCCTAAGCGCTCGCCACCAAGCCCGGTAAAGCTGTAAAAGCCGTAAAGGCTCCAGGGCCCCTCAGGCTAACAGTGTAGTAAGTTCGAAAAAAAAAACGATTCGGTTCGACTGTACTCGGCGATCCTGGTGGGCGCAAGCCTTAACATATACCACAGACATATACTCTGTTTTAATTTCGTGTCATTCTCATGAAGTGTATTTGTATATTATTCAGTATTTTTTATTTGTCTCTGATATTCAGTATCACAGAGTACATTATATATTTCAGTATATCTGTATATCACAGATTAATAAGAGCATACTACGTATCAGTATATTCATGTAAAAGCATGTCTATGATTATTTTATTCAATATTTGTCATTCCCTGTGATACTCTGTGGAAATGGGATTAACCGAAAATATTGCAAAAATTGTGTTAGCTTATATATTATAAATGCGGTAGATTTAATTCTCAGAAGTTACTTTTCTACGAATGAAAATAACGGACGTCTATGTGCCAACAATTTATTATGAGATAAGTGATAAAATTGACTGGATAATATAAACCTAGCTTAAACCGGTGCGATTATATTACAATTTATCAGCGATATGGAGGAAGAGCAAACGAAGTCCTGTCCGAATTGGTAAGTTACGACGCGATACGCGTTTGTGTCAATATTATGTTCTATTTCAGTGTACATGCGTTAACAAGTTATTTATAGAACATTTGAAGCAATAAGAATTTCAGACTTCGGACATTAAAAAGCTTGTTTACCTTTATATAAAGCTTGAATAAAAACAATAAAATAAATATAGTCAGAGTGCAGGGCTCGTAGGTTCACAAAAATATTATTTCAACGTGATACCCTAAGATTTACATTTACTGATTCAGAGGTTCACAATCTGTACTTAGTTAAGATGATTTTGTCCATAATTAAAATCTTAAACTATATTACCACAATATAATCATTATGAAATTTCATAAGAAAAAAAAATAGAATCCTGTGAACAATGGTTTGATTTTATTTCAAAAGTATTTGTTTAATGTTTGAAAGTGTCCTTTTGAACTTTTCTGAATGTTAAGTTGTCTGTCTGTAAAAAAATCGTTTGGATGTTTACTTATTATGAAGAAAAACGGACAAGAAATACAGCATCACAAATATCCAACCAAGTGTATATACCAATACGTTGACTAGTCAAAAATGAATATTTTTCAGGTCAACCATTTTGAAGTTTAGAATTATATAGCAAGTCCTACTTTAAAAATATTCACAAATGCGGTGTATCAAATAAGTAAGCCTATCAACTATTTATTTATTAATCATTAAAAATAGACAACCTTGAAGCCAATTTTGAAATTTGAAGAAAGTCGACTTGCCAGCCTTGATACTGATTTAATAATTTTAAAATATAAAAATCCTTTGAACTTGTACTATGCACAATGTGTCTGAATTAGTGATTTAAGAGCTACTGGCTGTGTCCGCAGCTCTTCTTGCATGAACTACAGAGTGCCATCAGTATTATGGTGACCCTGCTTCCCCCCACGGTGGTTAATTTTAAAGATAAAAATGACTATTTTTTTATTTGTGCGGAACCCAAATTATTTTTCTAAAATAAATGTAGCCTAAGTTACTCCTTATAACATGAGCTATCTGTTAGTGAAAGTCCTGTCAAAATCGGTGCAACTGTTTCGGAGATTAGCCAGGATAAACAGACATACAGACATAAATAAAAAAAATGGTTTTTTGTTATATGTACTGTATATACTTTCATATGCATTTAGTAAAAAGCAGTTATTATCACTCTTTTATTAGCTTAACTTGTAACTAACTAAAAACTATGTAATAAAATCTTGAAGTAAATTTAAACCTACTTCTAATTGCTGTATTGAAATGAAACTTTGTATGTATATGTAGTTCTGATGACAATACTATAATTTGGTATCTTGAAGCTGATCTGATGATGGAGCCAGGAGAGGGATAGTGGAACACTTCAGTGGCTAATAGTAATCCCCTCGAGTTTGGGCTCATATAATTTGTTTTGTCAAGTTCAATAGCTTGGTAAAGAGGGTCTGGTGATGCAGCCAGCAGGTGGATAGTGAAACTCTTCCGTAGTTCCTAGCAAACCTCTTGCGATTTAGACTCATATGATTCGTTTTGACAAGTCAAATAGATTGGGCTTGATGGCGAGATTAGTGCGTAATTAAAGTGTGTTTTTAGTTTTTTAAACTATTTGAACATATTTTGACATTACAAACAGACACTTCAATTTTATTTATTTGTAAGAATATATACTTAGACTCTAATCTTATGTTAAATGACAAAGTGGTTTAAAAGCCTAGCCTACTGTTAGTTTTTTAAACTATTTAAACATATTTTGACATTACAAACAGACACTTCAATTTTATTTATTTGTATATAATATATACTTAGACTCTAATCTTATGTTAAATGACAAAGTGGTTTAAAAGCCTAGCCTACTGTTAAATGAGACAGTTGGCCAAGCTCTAGAATATACTTTACTATAATTCTGTTTTTTAATTACTTTTTTTCCTCTATCTAAAGCTCAGGCTCATTGCATGATTCAAACTAAGCCTTCATTGCTTTAAAGTGATTGCTCCATTAAGTTACACCTTTTAAAGAAGTAATAAAACAGCAATTTAATTTAAAAAAAAAACATGGTTCCAGTCAATTTATTATTATTATATATGTTTATATATAAGGGTACTTACATTCCAATTCAAAATAAATATAAATTAAATATATTAATATGTATGCATGAAACATAGTAAGTTGTGCAACATTGATATAAATTGGAATGATTTTATTTTTTAATATCATCATCGTACCATGATGAAATGCCACATGACTTCACATTATCATATGACCACTGATTTCCAGTGTTTCATAAGAGCCGTTTATATTTCATAGCCAATTAAAAATATTTTGAACATTAAATTACAGGTTACGGATATTTTTTAAAATAAAATTAGCTCACAATCGGAACAAATGAAATGAACAAAAAACAAACAAACAAATGATAAAACAATACTGTTTTATTTTTGATACTGAATACAAATTAAAGTGAGAATAGAATAGGATGATTAATAATTTATGTTACCAGAATTATATTATTTAGTTCATACTCAAATGTGTCATACCCTATGCTTATGAATTTAAGAGGATAGAACTTCATAGGTTTTTTATTTATTTTGGGTACACTTTCAGCATCATTGACTTATATTCTAATTATAGACAAGAATATTCATAAAAACAATTTGTTCAGATACTGATAAACAACATGGCGGTCGTTCCTATAGATTTTACATCACAAAAGGTACACAACTTTTGTACCTATGACGCTTCATTAGAATTCATACTCTATTTGATAAATTATGAATAGTTAAATAAACAACAAAATTAAAGTACAAAAGAAAATTAATTATTACGCATTTATTTAAGCTCAAATACGCACGTCAGTTCACGTATTTTGTGAACTTTGACAAATAATCGTTGTAATTATATACTAAAAAGATAGAAAATAAAATAAATATTCTAAAATATCGAAACTGTTTATAAAACAAATTAAAACACTTTCTAAAAACCACTTTAGGTCTATGTTCCCTCACATATTTTTATCTACAAATGGTATGGTAATGGAAAATGTGTATGTTATAGTGTATTATTTATTGCATAAGGCGTGCCATTTAAATGAAGAAATATTTTTTCTATTGTCTGACGATTCTTATAGTCTGTCAGTTATAGAATGACATATGTTTCCTGTCTACTAAGTTTAATCAGAAACATTTGCTTTTTTTAATTATTTCTAGAAGTAGATAATATTGAAGATTGATATAGCTCATCAGTTATGAAAAGATACACCCCTGTACAAAATTTCATCAAAATCAGTTATGAGTAATGAAAAAATATCTTTTTGATATATTCATTTTTACCAATCATTAAACATTAACAGACTATATTATTTCAGCTTTCTCTGAAATTTAAAACAAAAGTGTCTTGAGTGTCATTGCACAATAATATATAAAATTAACATGGCATTTTACCTACAGCAAATAATAAAATATTATTTTATTAATACTAATTATATAGACTAGCGTCTTTTAAGTAATTCAAATAATCAGACTTGCGATAACTAGGATAATTTTTATATTACCTGTACCTCTGCTACATTTCACTAATATGGTGCTTGCCACCTTTTGTTGTAATGACTTGTTCACTGTCAAATGGATTCTCTTTCTCGTTCTCGGACTCCGAATCCGGTCCTTTATTTATTTATATTTATTTTTTATTCATTTATTATTTCATAACTTCTTTTGGCGTTCCTTTTAATTTCTTTTAATCGTACTTGTCCAATTTTTCTTAAAGGTTTCATATTTTTTTCGTTCGGTAATATGCCGTATTTTCTCACCAGTTTCCCGCTTATAATTCTTTTGAAATTTTTTTTTCTTTATAATTTGGAAGAAAAGAATAATTTTCTTTTACTTGTTGATTGAGCTCTTCTGCAAACAATAAATTTTTGCTCACTGTTTCTCCGGCACTTGGAGAATATAACACTTGTTCTACTTTTCTGTTAGATGAGTGTTTTTTGTGATTTAGTAATCTTTGTAACCTTTTTTTATATCTGCTAATTTAGTCTTAAGTTTATTTATAGTCTGATCTTTTTTCTTATTTATTAAACATCTTTGTCTTCTGCCTCGGTCTGATTTAAGTTTGGCAGCTATAACTCTTTTATGAGAATTAAAAGTTTGATCATTAATATCTGATGTCGAACATACATTTTGAAGCACAAGTCGCTGCCTACGCTCTCTTGCTTTCTTTTTCCATATCTTTCGTGCCTTACGTTGCTCTCTAGGAGTCATTTGGTCGAAAGTCTTTATAATTCCTTTCTCATCCTTTTTTAAATATTTTGCCTTTTCTTTTTGCTTTTGCATTTCATATTTTTCGGGATCATTTTAAATCTTTTCATATCGTAATCTCTCTGCTTCACGTTTCTTCTGTAATCTTTCTTCACGTGTTAACTATTTCCGTGGTGCCATGATATGTAACAATATTAGACAATAATATAATAACAATATGAACTGAGAACCTCCTTTATTTTTCAGTTTTAAGAATTTACCAATATTATTTAAATTATTTAAAACTGTACGCTGATAAAAATATGCTATATTAAAGTTTGTTTGCACTAACATTATCTCCCCTGGTTAACAAGTCTCTCCCCTGACAGTTATCTTGCCGGGGGAAATATGGCAGGGAAGAGACGTTTTCATGATGAATTTTATTCTTTTAATTGACATAAGAAATGTTTCGGAACATTATGTATCACACTTTAACTATTACATTATTATTAAATTAGACCAGTAAATTCAAATAAATTAAATGAATAATATAACTTTTATGACCTACCAGTGGAGAGACACAATGACCTCGCGAAACCACCACTTTGTACCAACGCGTTGCAACAACTAACAAATGACGGTGCTCTTAACGGTTCACATGATTTGCATTATTAACTTCACGTCGATAGATGTCCTTGAGCGCTATTTGGAATATGGCCGTTTTATATTTGTGTTTGTATTAGCGGAATGAAATTTGCCAGGGTAGATACCCAAAAAATATTGTAAATAAATAAATATGATTCTATTTTTCCTTAACAATACTTAAATATATTTATTGAAATTTGTGTTAAACATACTTTAGTTTAATAACTGATACAAAGAAGGTATTTATCGTTTACAAATTAAACTGAAACCGACAGAGTGACAGGCCAGGGTAGAGACTTTATGAGGAATTTCAGAAAAATATACTTTAATTAGGCATTTAATCGTGATGTTATTTAATAAAGTACATTTAGTTGACGTGTTTCATTGCAAAAAATTATTATATATAGAATAAAATTTCTATTTTAAACTGATTGCCGCACAAGTTACCTCTTATCGTAGAATTACCCTAATATATGTTTAATTCACTCATATTATTTTTCTTGCATAGATTATTATAAAAATAACTCGCTATGTCCGCGGTTTCACCCGCGTATAATTTAAAGGAAATCGCTGATTGATGATTTATAATAAATACTTCGGTATAAACAATATTTTTATCAGGCGGCGAGAGTTATGCGTCATAACTTACACGGCTCGTTCGCGGCACTACACCTATATTCATAGGCCTGAGCCGAGTGTTGAATTATTTTAATTTTACATTATCACCTAAACTATTATTCCAAATAACATGCTATGAGGACAAAGTTTATTTACATAATATTTTCTTGATGATGAAGTAACTTTCGTTCGTCAGGATTAATATGTCATGCCTAATAATAATACTCACAAATCAATTTTCAATAAAACTTTGTCTCAAATTACCTTACTTTTTTTAGATGTACTAAGGAGCAATATTTTTGTAATTAGTATTTACGTATCACTAATCGTTTCGCCAGCGCACGCGGATAAAGCAGTTAAGGTGCGCTATGTATTCCGACTTACTTAACAAAAATCAATATTTAAGGCTAGCTGAGATGTGTATCCTAATGTTAGATAGCCTATACTATACCTCGTGAATATGGCTAACATATACAAAAAGATTTTTTCGAATCAATTTTAGGTGAAGTATTGATGAGTATGTGTGGTTCATGTGATTAATAATGATCCTCAAATCTATAAACATAAAAATAATAATATCAAGCAAACTTTCAACCGCATTTATACAGCCTTGATTGATGACTTTTAATAAAATGTTATTATGTACACGTGTTTCATTATTTTGACTAAAGAGCCTAAGTACAAAATTTCAAGTCATACGACAATATTTTTTCATCCACCTTTCAACCCCTATTGTACACCCTTAGAGGTTGAATTTCTCAAAATCCGTTCTTAGTGAGCGTCTACATCGCGAAAGGAGTATCTGTGCTACATTTCAAGTCAATCGGATTTATAGATGTCGTGATAAGCGAATATTTCTTACAAAGTTAGAAAAACACTCAATTTCAGGGTGTTAAGTAAATTAAAGTTAAAGTATTTTAGTTATATAATTTTTAAATTACAGCAAACGTGACATTCCATCCGTGAACTACACAATCCACACGGTGCACTGTGCTCGCAACATACGCGTATGTCCCGTGTGCAAGGAACCGGTACCGTTGCCTGATCTGCAGCGGCATCACGACGAATTTCACAAGCAGAGTTAGTCATAAAACAATTAATTATATATTATGTTGGTTCTGTACCTACTCAGCAATTTGACTACACTGTTCCTGATGGTAAGCATAGTACAATCCAAACACAACGGCAAACATCGAGAAATCGGCAATCCATCGGCGTTCGTCGCTGTCATGCGGGCCTACATAAATCTCTTCTCTTACATTACGCTTTAAGGACCCGATGTCGTAAGAAGGGAACACGCTGGCCGCGAGATAGTTCTACAGTTACACAGTACCTACGGCAAAGATAACACTGAGAACTTTTTAGTTCGTGCCGAGATGGTGGTTACCGTAAAATTGTGGCTTCGAAGCGCAGCGCATGTGAACGACACGTGTTGTGGAAAGGAGAGAAGACATTAAGTGACGATGCGGTCAAAGATATGCTTTGCTTAAACTGGGAACTGGTTCCCGAGTGAAGCTGTAGGAACACATTGAAAGGTGACGAAATATATGTGGAGTGAGATAGTCATGTGAGAACATTAGGAATGTATTTAATTAAATTTCACGGATGCAACACAATGTTTTCCTTCCCCGAAAGCACATTACCTATAAGTTACTATAGGTTCACATATTATTGTTATAAGTGATAACACCGAGGTCCTCAAGGTGTGTAAGTGATGACGTAAAGTTTTTTTTGTGCAGTTCCATGCAAACAGTGTGGAGAAAAAGTGTGTGGCATGGACTTGGAAGATCATTTGCGAGACTCCTGCGCAAATACCATCAAATCATGCAGGTATGTCATCAACTGTTTTGTGTTGCAAAATCAAGGCAAAATCAAGTGTTTTGCCTTATTGCTATTCTGAATTAATTACGCACGATAAACTATATCATGCGGTTTTCTATAATAAAAAAGGCGTGTGTGCGATTCACACACGATAGAAGTGAAATTAATTTTAAAAGATATTTTATATTTTATTTAAACAGTGTGCAATATACATACACACCGACATTTGCTCTCTCGCTCTGGCTCCCACAAAGAGAAGAGACCGATAATATATTGCTCTCTCGCTCTGGCTCACACAAAGATGAGATACCGATAATGTGGAAGTCGCATAAGAAGTTTCACTTCAAAAATTAACGGCAAGTGACAAGTAACAGTTACAATGAAAGTTCAAAAGTTAATGTGGTCTTCGGATGTTCGAACAGGAATATTTTGTAAGGAACGGATATTACGTATCCTCAGTTACTATGAAATTTAATAGAAACAAAATATTTTTGAGAACGTAATCAAGTTTCTCGTTTTGCCTAATAATCATAGATACAATAGTGATATAAGTTTTGTGTATGACTATTATATCAATTAGTACATATTTATAATAATAAGTCAGGGACAGTAAAGTGTGGGTAAAGTAGCTGATTGACCCACGTACAAAAATGCCTACTATACTAAATGTACACTCGCGCGCGTAAGTTTTTAAATATTTCTAATTAATATCTAATAACTCATATATATTAGACGAACAGTTTTGTTATGTCACAAAGATTGGATCGGTTGAAGAGCGAGACGAGTCGCGTGGTCCGCGGACATCGTGATGTAGTAGAGAGTAATTGATGATTCTGCTCGCACTTACATAATCATACAATAGTGTAGGTTAGATAGATAACTATGTGAAAGAAATGCAGTTCAATTTGAGATGCGGTTATATATGTAGACTAGCTGTGACCGTGACTCCGCTCGCGTGGACTACTAAAAAGCCTTATTTTTTTATGCGCGGTACCCTAGCTATTATTCTAAAATAAAAGAAGCCTAAGTTACTCCTTATAATAACAGTTAACTACCTGTGAAAGTACCGTCAAAATCGGTCCAACCGTTTCGGAGATTACTCGGAACAAACAAACAGACAGACACAAATTGCAGTAATTGCTTATTGCTATAGGTTCCTTGTATACTTTCATATGAATTTAGTAAAAAGCTATTATTTTGACATTACAAATAGACACTTCAATTTTATTCATTTGTATATAGACTAGGGGCACGCGTTTTTTATGAAATATTTATTTTCATCCTGATATTTTATTTTTACACATCGACAATTCACATACCCTATTAATTGAGAATTGATGCCTATCAATTGAATAATGTTATACATCCCGTGTATAAAATTTCATAAAAATCAGTCAAGCCATTTTCGTATTCAATCTGGACGTACAAAAAGTCATTCGTAATCAGTGTCCTCAATATATGATTTTTAGGAAAACTTTTAAATAAAAGTTACATTTACAGTCAGAACAAAGACATTTACAAATTTATTAATATAGATATATATATTAATTGGCTACAATTTACAAGTGATCAAGAGGTGAACTCTATGCTCCTTTGATGTCGGTTCAGGTACTGCGAGTTGGAGCTGGCTCGTCGCGAGCTCCCCACTCATGAAGATTACTGCGGCGTGCGCACGGAGCAGTGCCCCGAGTGCCGCGAGTGGGTCATGATTAAATATCGGCAGTTGCATCTGGAATCAAACCACGGCTTCCTAAGGCTCGACGACGGTATGTTTCTCGAAGATAACTTTATAAGGAACCTTTTATTTAGGTTTCACCAGTCGCAAATCACTAAAGATCAAGTTCTAGGAATTTAATATCACTTTGCCCTTCCAATACATCCTTGATAATTCAATGTATGTTCGTAAAACTTTGCCAAACTAGTTTTTGTCAAAGACCCAGCACAGTTTTAATACAAGAATTAGAAAAAATAGTCATACCGTGTTTTAGACTTAGTAAGACCAATAAAAGGGGGGTTGAAAGTTTACTTACGTACCTAATACTTGAATGCCCCTCATTATGATTTAATTCATCTTTTATTTTACGTCTATGTCCTCTACAGTAAGTATTTTATCTAGGGCCAAGAAAAAGATCCAAATTATATCGAGGGTTCCCAATTATTTTTTTTTGTATTTTGTACTGCAAAACTCATTTACGTTACGTTACGTTATGCCACTGCGAACTGATTTGATGTGACTTCGAGAGAGAGAATATATCTTGGTGTTATATCGTTAGTAAAATTATATAATTTCATACAAAACAATCCTTAATGTGGATCTAATGGGAACATGCACGCTCGACAAACGTTAGTCTGATAGAGGCCTTAATGATGAGTAAAAACCGCCGAAATCTCTTCCACGTGCATCGATCGTCGCATTCACTGATAAATACGTAACTGAACACCAACGTACCTGGTCGAATAGAGAAAAGTACTTATGAATGGGCATTTGGCGAACACCGGCGAACGTGAAGAGGGAGCTTTAGTATATTTTATTTACGCTAGGATGCGATCATACCAGGGTTATGGTACGATGGGGCTGAAATATGCAAATTGTATAAAAGCCTCTGTTTAAGAGTAATAAATAAACTACACCAATCCACACTAGTGTAAAACTGGATAAGTTGTCAGAGCACCCTGCTTCTTTCATCCGCCATTCCAGATCATTCCAGATACAAAAATTGTTAAAAGTGTTCCTATTTGCATGTTGGTTTTGTATATGAACTTTACTTTGGATAATAAATTTTCAGACCCCGCACCGATACCTAGGAAAGAAGTTGCAAAATCCAATATAAATATACCTTTAGCAAATCGTCCATCAACTTCAAACGGTTGCACTCGGCCTGCTTTCAACAACGCTGCAACAATCCTAAGTCAGTCGCTGAGTAACTTTGATGCTACGAGGAATACGAGTGCTGGAACGAGTACCAGCGATACAGGATCTAAGATGCCCATGGAACCAAGCTCATCAAGTCAGTCGTCTGGAACAAAAGTACAGATCAAAAGAACCAACGACCAGCCCCAGATCAACATTAATGTTGAAGCTACAAAGAAAGTTAATAAGGATTTGTGAGTGTTATATTTTTGTTTTGCATGCTGTTTGGGAATTATTTTCAACTTTCGTACCTCCCTACAGTTCCTACTATCGTCAAGATTTTTTACTTAAAACTGATTATAGCTTTCTAACTCAAGTATTTCTATGTTGCCTCTCAACATTTTGCTAAGAGTCATAGGCACTTAAAATATTATGTTATATTTGGTAGGTCACCATTCCGCGGGGCGGTGAAGAAGCGGCCAGCTCCCAAGCCTCCAGTGCGCGATCCGCCTCCCAACCCTCAGCGCGACTTGCCGTATTACAAAGCGTTGGAGCGGCACCAGAATGCGGAGAAACTCCGTGAAGAACAGAATGCGTACAATTTGTCCGTGGGTAAGCAGCTGTTATGTTTTAAACTAGTTATGCACCATGGATTCAGCCGTGTTAAATGTACTCGATGAACTCTCCACCGCGCTGCGCGACCGCCGCCTTTGGACACGTGTAGCGCTCTATCATTGTTCCACTTCCCGTACTTGCCTACAGTTTTTCAGTTTGCTTGACCTTCATGATTACTGTTCCGCTCCTAAGTGTCCTAGCGTGATGGTATATAATCTTCCTCAATAAATCTATACTATAATATGATAAAACTGAAGAGTTTTTGTTTGGTCGTTTGTTTAAATGGGCTAATGTCTGGTACTACCAGTTGGATTCGAAAAATTACTTCGCGCTACGACCCTAAGGAGAGGGGCAGTAACAATGAAGAGACTTAGGAGTTGGCCCCTTCTAGGAATCATTTGTTAATCTTTTAATTCGGATTCTGATTTTTTTAAATGATTGATATGGATCTCAATAGAGACACAATGTTTTCCTGTTTCCATCATATCAATAATGCGAATAAGAAAACCTTACCTATTCCAGGTCTCCCACCAGTACTCAATCCGGCTCAAAAAATCGAGATATTACGCAAGATGGACGCACTACAGAACAGGGAGATCCTCGATAACGATTATAAAAACCGATTACAGGGCAAAGTCAGGACCTCAGTAGCACAAAACGTGGGTGAAGTCCTCGGAAACCACAAGGAGAGTCGGAGTGCACAGACCGCTAAGCCAGGACCCTCACAGGGCTATCCCAATTATCCTTGGAATTCTGAGAACACCACACAAATACAGAACACGAGAAACACTGCCAGCGCCTCGAGTAGCTCGTCGAATCCTTCCAACAGCAATTTAAAAAATAAAACCTCCACCACAGTGGATGCAGAAGAGATCGAAAGGAGTAGGGAAGAATTCAAGAATTTTAAACCGATGACCCCTGAAGAGTTTATGGTGAAATTCAACGAGCTTCGATTGAGGAGGGATGATGGCGATAGAAGGAACGAGAGGAGAGATGATGGCGACAGGAGGAACCAGAGGAGAGATGATGGCGATAGGAGGAATGAGAGGAGAGATGATGGCGGTAGGAGGAACGACAGGAGAGATGATAGCGATAGGATGAACGAAAGGAGTGGCGACCGGTTCAGTGAGATCAAGTCTTCTTTGAGGGAACTCCGGAGAGGTTTAAATGAGGTATACGCTAATTACGTAATGTTAACCGCACTTGGCATACCTAGTGTTAATACACTTTTTATAAAAAGGCTTTTAATACATTTTTTTAAACATTCAAGAACATTAAAATTCTTAACCTTATTCATCATACGAAAACTTGCATGACATAACCTAAAAATATTCGTTTCAACTATAAATTGTCATGAAAAGAAACATATACTGACAAACGTTATAAAAACATATTGTACGATTCATTTTGTAGTCCATGAGAGCGCAGTCGCGGGTACAACTAGTTTTAAATAAAAATATATGTTTACATAATTCCTACATTTTTACTGCAGCAACACGCAACGATGAATATTGACTGGGAGAATAAAATTAATCGTGTTGTGTAAAGTAGCCATTCAGTAATTCAGATGCACCAGATTGCGACTTTAATTGTTGTTATAGTTTATTTTTGTTATTTCATTTCCACAGCTTAAATTAATTAAGAGTATAATCGTATTATCGATTATACTTAGCTCTAAAAAGGAATCCTTAATCATAAAATCAACTTCCAATTTATATGATACTACATCTCTAAATAAACACTTGGCACGTGTCATGCGAGCCTTCTTATATTGAATCAATATTAATACTGATTGCATGGAAGAAGTTCTTTAGGATTTTATTGTGCAGAGTGTTGTATAAAGCTTATTAGCTTATTCTCATTATTAGTTTTATTTATAATCATAATCATAAAATTGATAGTCGAAATTTTTTTTGGCTATGTCCTTTCTTATGATAAACGTAGTATAGTTAGTTGTCTCTTTTAGTTATAATTTTAGATTACTTGTCAACATAGAATCGAAATAATTAATTTCATTGACACATATGCAGATGCCCTTTTCCTATTTCAGGTCACCGCTCCGTACAATGCAAACTCCGGATCGGCTATCAATAATTTTAATAAGTAAGTTATGAATCTTTTATATATATAAACGAAATACCACTCATCACGAGTTCTTCGAAACTGTAGATTTGTGAACAATTTATGTAAGGTGGGTAAAAAAAAATTGTACTTAAACTTTTTAGTAAAAATAATGAGACATGTGTATCCGTATTTATCAAAATTTATCAGTATAAGGTGATAAATTAGGGATTTACCAATGTTTTACGTTTAATTATGTTTATTTATCAATTAAAATATGTTGTATTATTCAACATAATTTACTATTATCGTTACATAATTCTGGAAACTATAAAATTTACATATAGTGAACTACTTACAAAAATACTTACAAAAACAAAAACCTTCGTTTGGCTCACGAGCCCACGACAGACGCGATTTTGTCTACCTTATTCAACTATTATCTTTAGAGGATTCAACGTTTTTTAAAAAAACTTCTTTATTCGGCGCCGCAAAAAGCACTTGCCAGTGTCAGTATGTTTAAATCTTCGTATGTAGTATTTTTATAAACAAAGTTGGTTTAACAAGATGGTGGCTCTCTTGTTAGAACTATCTAGAGAGTTTTTGTGACATATTAAAAATAATGTTTTCAGTTTATATTTATAATCCACTTTATCAACCTATATTAGTCCACTGCTGGACATAGGCCTCCCCTAATGAGCGCCATAGCGCCCTGTCTTCAGCTGTCCGCATCCAGCATCTGCCTGCAGTCTTTCGCAGATCGTCATCCCATCTGGCCGGAACGCGTCCTACACTACGTTTGCCGAGTCGCGGTCTCCACTCAAGAACCCGTTTACCCCAGCGGTTGTCGGTTCTTCGCGAGATATGGCCGGCCCACTACCACTTCAGCTTGCTAATTCTTTGAGCTATGTCGATAACTTTGGTTCTCTGTCGGATGTATTCGTTACGAATCCTATCCTTCAGAGAAACTCCGAGCATAGCTCTTTCCATAGCACGCTGAGCGACTTTGAACTGGTGGACCAGCCCTACTTAGCCCTATAATCCACTTCACGAATACACAATTACCAAACTATATGATGCAAAATGCCACCAATATTACATAATATTGAGCCAAAGAACCTAAGTTAATGAATTAAAATAAAAACCACAACATGGTAGTTCAAGATGCCGCCAAAAACTCTCATTAAAACTTAACAATAGGAATAATATCTGGTATGGTTTAGCAATTACTTCGGATTGGTGGACCATGACTATTTTTAAAATAAAATTAACTAGCAACACGTGAAATGTCATTTTTGTCCGTCGAATTAAACACAGTTTATGTTTTGGTGTAGCGTGGTCGCGCGACTGTCCCCCAGCATTGCGATGGACGTGTCCGAAGACGAGGACGTCCCCCAGGAAGTGGAACTGCCCTGCGAGTTCTGCGGAGTCCCGGTGCCGATGGACGATCTGGTGCAGCATCAGGTATTAAGCGATTATCAAGGGTTGTGGAACTTGTTCAAGGTTCGATTAGACGCAACACCATCACTTTCCATTTCTGTAGCAGAGCAGCAGTGCTCGCGAAGATTTTAAATACCTTGATGAGATTAAGACAGAGACATGTAATAAGTTCTTCTTTTTTTTAAAATGGCAACTGTGTTCATTGACAATTCTGCCAACGTCACATGAATAGAAAATACTTTCCTACTAGTTCTTCTAATTTTCAAACACAGTTCTAACAAGATTTGACAACTTAAAATTCATGTTCTTGATTGGTATTTATAATCCACTACACTTGTTTATAATAACAAAACTACATTATGTAAAATGCCACCAATATATATAATACATATCAAGATAACATAATTTTATTAATTAAAAAAAAACTACCACATGATGTCAGAATCACGCCAATAACTCGCATGCGACAAGTTGTAGTCCTCACAAAATAAGAGGCTTGTTTGACGTTCCTCATTGCAATGTCACTAGAGATGTAATTAATAAAATTACAAATTTTTACGAGTAATCGTATTAAAATTATGAGAATTAGTAATCGTTCAGATTATTGCGTTACAGACAGACATGTAAGTTCATCGTTATGAATGAGAAACGTCAAATCAGGCCTCTTATTTTGTGACGACTGTAGTTAAAAATCGATTGCAAGATTTACAGCGGATAGATAAACAAAAAACATACAGATACCAAAGTGAGTTAATATAAACAGGTTAACAATATATCCTGGACACAAAATATTTTTTTATCCGTATTCAATGAATCCATATAGTTGTATTGTAAGATATATTAATAATGATGATATTTGAAGACGGGATGCAGACCGGATCTGGCCCAGTACCGTGCGCGGGAGTGCACGCAGGCGTCGGCGCGTGCGCAGGCGCGTTCCCTCCCGCGCGCTCCCCGCGACCCCTCGTACGAGGAGCCCGTCATCCCGTGCGAGTTCTGCTCCGAGTCGCTGCCGGTCTACCTCATCACTGAACATCAGGCAAGTCACTTCTGTATTATCATTATAATTATGTTTTTTTATTGGTATCACAGAATAAGAAGAAATAAGAAGCTTAGAAGGTAGCTGGCTCTAAAGTGAAGTTACCAGCCAGTCAGTGCTTGGTATCGCAGTATTCTGGGCCATTATCTCTTATAAAAACTTTTACGACTCATAAGTAATCTACTACCGAAATTTGAAACATACGTATGTGAATAATAATGAAGTTTGATAATATAAAATCAGTTAAAAATATCGTTATCTCGTTACAGAAACGTTGCGGCCGCGACAACAATCACACAGTAATGTACTTCGCCGAATAAGTATCTTCCAAACTTCGATAAACATATTACCTATACGATTTTTTATAATTGTTTTATATCTAGTGTAAGCGTTTTATATTCATGTTAGGATCATAAAAGGGTATCATGACGTCAGAGACGGCATAAGATATATGTTTCATTCGCTGTGAGTTTTGTTTAAGCGCCGTCCTAGGGATGAGCACAATCGGTTACGTACATATTCCGCATTATCGATACTCAATGCTTCGAAAGTTAGAGTTTTAAATATTTACGAAAACCATTTAGTGAATTGATTTTATCTGATTTATTATTTTTAATTCCCGTGTCGATATTAGAAAATTTGTAATCAGTGGTTATTCTAGTATTACGTAAGCTGGTCTATCAGTGTTGTCGTACTTTTTCTGACAAAAGTACTGGGGGTATCATAAATCTTAAAAAAATATTTAAAATCAATCATCAGTTTATTTATTTACCCATTGTTAATGACGTACAAAACTCGGATATGAAGTCTGTGCGCCAAAAATTCAAATATTGTGTAAATGTGAAATATTAGTACTTTCATCTTAAAAATAATTTGGTTTTTATTTTCGCTGAGACGTTTAAAATTATTCAATTTGGGGCTCAAGTTTTTTTTATTTTATCCTATACGGGAAGAGGATAGGGTGTTTAAACCCACTGAAAGATTGTTTATTTAATTATGGTAATAAGGGGGTGTTTAGGGGATCCGTATTTAGGTGAAATGTTAATATTCTCCGAAAATCCACCATTTGCATTCATAGTTTCACACAACTAAATGTAATTTTCAATTGACTGGTTTTATTAGCGTTTACAGCTCTGCTTTATTAGGGTGTGAAGTCACAGGCAAAAAATAGTTTACTTTGTGCATTTTAAGGCCCTGCCCCCATCTGAAAGCTATATCTATTCCCATTTATGTAATATTTGAATGTCCCGTATAACATATCTGGTAAAAATATGATTAAATCCGTTAAAGTAAAAACTTTTATATTTCATTTAAAAAATGTAATTAATCGTTGTTCTATCGATAAGACTACGATACATCACTATGATCCTTATGTGACAATAGTGAGGAATATTTTTTGTAACTGTTTATTTAATAGCGCTGTATATTTTTAAGATTGTATAACCCTCTTAGTTTATTGTATATAGATTAACTTATAAACGTGAATATGTTCTATATCTATATTCTCCCGGATTTTATAATGAAAATATTTAACGATCCAATATAAATAAAAGTAAATTATTGATTTTTTTAAATATGAATATGAATTGTATTGTTATATATAAAGTATTTGTTTTATTTTTAAGGCTACTGGATATACGTCTTTTAAGCCTTACTCATATGTAAATTATATTTTGTTTTATATAAACAAAAAAAAATGTTTGGTATTAAGAACCACTAAGAAAAATGACGTTGTGTTATTAAATTTTAAGTTTGCGGCTTAAAACATTTCTTCCTTCATTTTTGGCAGCTTAATTTTGATTATGTAATGTTGGAACAAAAGCATGGCGGAAGTTTTTGGCGGAATCTTAGTCGTAGTTTTGGGTAGATTTTTCCCTGAAAAACTTTATTAGTACCATAACCACAGATTTGAGAAAAAGGCCTGTAGAGCCTAACGAACACCAAAAGTGGGACATGCATTTAGCTGTGTGTCCTTGGCAACAACACGTACGACCGTGAGAATAATGTTGCCAGGGTTTTTTACCACTACAGTAGTGTAGTCTTTTATCTATCAACCGTCATCAAAAATCTGATTTTGTACTTAAAATAAAGGGCCCCTAAGTCCTTTACCTACCAATTTTCAACTAAACTTATATCTTCCATCTTGATTTTTGTTCCTTATCAATCAGTATTTCTTGGTTCTCTTTATTTATTTACTTTGGTTTTAACTTACCATACCTATGACTAATGGTTACAACCTTTAATTTTTTTTTCTCAAAATAAATCACGGTACTGACGCGTTGTGTCCTCTGCTTATAAATAGGTATCGTGTTAGTCCATTTTGGGCGTAGATTTTTAACAACTGGCACTGCTATGCCTATCCTATCCATTCTAGTAATTTTCTGTAGATCGTCGTTACATCTAGCATGTGGAGTCTCACACTATTTCTGTCTCTAGACATGGTCTGCTCTAACAGTTATCAGCTGTTCGACAGATAGGGGGCGTACGTAGATTTATTGAAATATTGTATATGGACGGAATTTTCTCATAGTGAAATGAGGCAAAATACATGAACAAATCAAATAAATGTAATTATTTAAAACTATATAGTGAATCTCACCAACACATCTTACAAAAACACACCAAGGCGGAAAGGGGTTATTGGCACATCAGCTCGCTAGCTATACGAGCTTGCTCGGCATTTATAGTTTTTTCTCGGACTCTGGGCGTTCTGAAATTTAAACAGCTCCTAACCAGAGTCAAATAAAGGCAGCGTATAGCCTGCAGCAAATGTTTCTAGGAGGCACGAAAATTTAACAACTGCTTTCAAGATTTAATATGAGCAAATTAGATAGCCATCCCCACTTTAGGTTAAAATGTGTTTCGCCACATCGTGACTTAACATCAGCTGTGATTGTGGTCAAAAGATGAACCTATAAAGTATTAAAAAAAAAACACTAAAATGTCACTCGTCTCGGAATCTCGCACATATTTTGCGCGGTGGTATAGGCTGACCGCTGTAACACGACCCTCCTGATGGATTACGGGACGCGGGGCGGTGGGTGTGCATGGATATAAACGGTATTGAGATTGATACTCTATATCTTAAGATCAATAGTTTTGCATGCTATTGCAACTGGGATAGATATAATACATACAAGTACATATTTTTATTAATATGCTAATAAAAAAACTAGTATAATGAAAGAAAATTGGTTACAATTGGAAATTTGGTTACAACCTTTAATTTTATGAATTAAATATATTGACAATATAATTGAATAATAACGCATTACTTTTGATTAACTGTAATGTTTTTTAAAACGTAGCGTCCGTAATTCCATCATGATAAAATAATGTCATGTATAGCAGTCACAAAAATAAAACTGCGTAGGCCCATACGTCAAACGTCTATTGCTGCCGGCGGTCGGCAATAGACTAGCTTATTTGTCGGTCTTATTACCCACCCGTGTCCCGCAGACCATTAGGAGGGTCGCGCTTATGGCGGACGAGCTATAGGCATCTGTATCCATCTGGATCACAACCACTAAGAACATAAATCTATCACAGTGATCCTCGTAATAAACGAGTTTTGGGATCGGCCAGTGCACTTCCAGCTGCAGAGAGAGTCCAGCATGTCAGCGGCAACCGTCGATGGATAGCTGTCCTTGGGTGGTTGCCGTTGTTTTTCGATTGTATTCTGCTTACCGTCAGGCACAGTCCGTGTTACTTTTATATAAAATGCATAAAAGGATAGTTTATGAAAGGAAATAAATATCATAATAAAAAATAAACAGTCACTTGCGCAAGGCGACGCGTCGCTACGCCATCAGTCGGTCTGACACGCAGCATTAGATTTTTCACATCAAAATAAAACATTTCACTTATGTAGGGGATTTTTTTAAGTGTTTTCTCTCAATTTGCTCACATTAAATCTTGACCAATTATTGATGGGACTTTTATAGCATTTTGTCGGTTTCCACGTTTGAGTACAATATTTCATGATCGATCTAGTCATGTCAGTCAATAGAATAAAAAAGCCGATAAATATGTCTTCATAATTAGCTACTACATAAGCATATAATGTGGGCAATTGTATTTGATGTCTATAATAATCTCTGTATATGTCTGCTCTGCTCAAAGATAATTCTAGATGTTTCTATATGAGCGTACGTTGTAGGTGAGTGTAATAAATTTTTATATTTTAAAGAAATCTAATAATTGCGCCTACAAAATTTGCTATGTATATATTTTACTTTATAGAAAGTTTTCTTTTTACTAAAAAGTTAGCTATACAGTTAAATTAAAACCGTTAAATACGGATGGTTAACGTTAATTATCGTTTTAAAACAAAGAAATGTTTTTTTTTTTTAATTAAGTGGACTGGTAAGATTTTTAAATAGCAGTTTTTACAAGCGCAAATATATCGATATGAATTTGAATACATTATGGATCTGATTCTTGGTAAGATATACTTTCATTTTGACGGCGGTTATTCTTGTATTGCTTTGTGACCATCGAGGGCGAGCACAAGCTTTTTTGTATAACGTGCCATATTATTAATTGTGCAATAGTTGTATGTAGTCTTAAAAGATTCAATAAAAAAAAACTTATAGTAAATGTGCAATTATTATTTATTTATTCGGTTATTTTTTATTTCGTAAAACGCAATAATAAAGAAATACGATATTTTAAAAATGTTGTAATCTACATATTTATAAAAGCGAAATACTACTCATCACGATATCTCCGAAACTATAGATCCGATTGACTTGAAATTTATCATAGTTACTACTTTCGCGATGTAGACACTCATTAAAAACGGAATTTGAGAAATTCAACTTCTAAGGGTCTAAAATAGGGTTTGAAAGTTTGTGTGTGATGGATGAAAAAACATTAACTAATTTTATCATGATCTACGATTAGAACGGTGATAATATCTCTGTCTGTTTGTTTGTATGTCCGCATTTAACTCAAAAACGGCTTGCCCGATTTTGATGAAACTTTGTACTTTGAAAGTATATGTCATTACTCAACTAATAATTTAATAATTACTAATTAATTACTACGTGCGGAGCCGCGGGGAACCGCTAGTATCTAGTGTAATTATTATAAAACTCCGTAAAAGCAGGCAATACAGATACATCAATTTGAACGTGATAGTGGAAAAAGCGTAACAGTTATATTACTTAGTACTTTATTTAAAACTAGCTGTGACCGCGGCTCCGCTCGCGTGGACTACTAAAAAAGGTGTTTTTATTTTTTGTGCGGAAAACTAATCATTTTTCTAAAATAATAGTAGCCAAGTTATACCTTATAACATCAACTATCTGCCAGTGAAAGTCCCGTCAAAATCGGTCCAACCGTTTCGGAGATTACCCGGAACAAACAGACAGACAACAATTTTAAAAATGGGTTTTTTGTGATTGGTACCGTGTATACTTTCATATGCATTTAGTAAAAAGCTGTCATATTGACATTACAAACAGACACTTCAATTTTATTTTACCTATAGATGTTGTATTTTACGGAATATTATTTATAACTAGTTTTTTTTTAATTATATTTTCTATAGCGTAGAGATTGCACAGTACAGATTATAGAAAAAAAAAATGGAAAAAATTACCAAAATTAACGGTTTACTATTATATTATTATTAACAAAAATGAGATAAGTTTTATAGTCGGTGGCTTGTGTAAAGAGTAACCGCCTGTATTGTTTTGTTATTAATTATGTGTATTGATTATGTTAGTGTTGCTATATGAGAAAATAAAATTTCACCTCATCTATTTATTTCGTGATTTTTATTTTTTTTGTGTAACTACAATAAGATGGTATATTTCTTTTTATTCCAAATTACTGGAATGTTTTAGTAATGTCGACTACATACGTATACCATTGATGGCTTATACAATTCAGCTTAAAAAGCTTTTTGCAACTTTTGAGGTAAACGGGAAAAAAGCAACGAATTTTATTGCACATGTATTTACACCAATAGTCTTAATTTCAGAATATATTTATTTACAATATAAGTTCATAACTTAGTGACATACAGAATCTTTATTTATATAGGTACTGACGTACTATAGTAGAGAGTATGTGAACCTCTACGGGTTCGTCTTTTTGTCAGAGGGGTTCGCGATAAGATTTACTTTATGACAGCCGACTGGCTAGCACGTTTGAAGATGCGTGGTCCAATATTTTTGATAGATTATTGGACAGCATGATGGGAATAATATTATAAAAGTTATCACGCAAAGCTCTAAATTTTCTTTTGCACTTTGTGACAACTTACTGATGTGTGTTCCCTAATACCTGTTTCTTATAAAAATGAAATACAAAAAATTTAAAGACTATTGTTGATTCAGAATTAAAATTACTTCTGAAATTGACTCGATACGAGTTTTTTTTCGACCTGACTATACTGTTAGCCTTGGTGGCTGGAGCCTTTGCGGCTTTTACAGCTTCACCGGGTTTGGGGACTCGATTCGCGACAAGAAACAATCTCTTAATTAACAATATAATTGCTCCATAAATTTATTATACGAAACTGTTCTACCTGACTATTATCTTTAAAATACATATTTCCTTCTATGACGTTTTTTTAAGGGGTTCGCAGTCTGGTAAAATTATTTAATTAAGTTTGAGAAAGCCTGTGCTAGATAAATATATTTTTTAGAGAAAGATGAGAAGAAACAGATGAGTAGGCGCACGTTCTGTCGCTACAATGTGTCAGGTGGCGAGAAATCTTTGAATACCTACCTACTACATACTTCCCACTAAATGGCGGTTCTATAAAATCATAACTCGAACTCCCAGGTTCAACTCCACTCCGAACAACACAAAAAACTCCAGGACCAATTTGGGGAGACGCTAAGCTTGGTGGTGGAAGTTACTTTCGAGTGCAGCTGCCGGAACACACCTGCAGGTGCTTGGCGACAGATTAAAAACTTGAGGGTGAAAGCTAACCAGCCGGGAATGAGGAAATGCTCTACTACCATGCTATGGTTTTATCATAATGTATTTCTCCACCGAAAGCTCAGTCTCATTGCAGGGATTCGAGCTCGCGTCCATCGACGCGGTGTCCGTACACGATACCACTGAGCGAGCCATCAAAATAAAAATAAAAAATATTTAATCCATAAGAAGGCATCTATGAATGATAAAGCACTACCTACTACAGGTTCGGAATAAATTCCAATCATTCAGAAGAGCCTCGATCGGGTTAATGTTTTTTTTTCAAGTGTACAAATAATATTTTCTATTAATAATTTAGCGAATACACATAGAAGGAGTCATCATTGCTTTAATTTATTATTTAACGTAAACAAGGTATTACTAATTAATGTTTTTGATTATTATTAATTAAACTTGTTTACGTATAAAAATTGTTTTTTCCTTAAACATATTATACTAGTAATTAAGCTAAAAACAGAAATATATCCAGATTTGTCCTTAATGTTTTATATGTTAAATATTCATTGTACGTAGCAGTAAATATAAACAAACATGGCTTGATTAATTAGAACTATAGCATTATATCTCACAGGACAAAAATAGATAAACATACTGTTATAATTAATACCTACTTAAAAAAAAACTCAAAACAATAAGTAGGTATCATTTATTATAATATTATGTACACGAAGGCTCATTTCTAGCTAATTATAAATAAACTTCACTAAATATTTTTAGTCCAAACTAGTTACGTTAAATGAAATAATCTTCTAATTAAATTGCGACTCTTAAAATAAAGAAATTTTTATGTTCCGTTTACGTAAATAATCATATACAAATATATTATTAATGCAAAATGTGTAAACATAAGAAAAAGCCTTTTCTTAACAGAACTATCTAAACCTTTTATGTATACGTGTAAAAAGACTGGACTATTTTTAAACATTAGGCGTTTTGCGTCAATTTTACTTTCAACGGTCAGCTCAACTGCGTCGATTTTTTAAAAGTAAGTTCGGTTTTGCGGGTAACATTAGGGCTCACGCTTGAAAAAAATGAAGAAATGTGGACGACTATTTATATATATAAACATATGTGTAAACCTTAAACATATAAAAAATAACCTCAAATCGGTGGGTATTTACAATGATTCCATTAGGTTATTAATGAGATGCTTACACTTAATTTTACACCTTATAGTCACGCTATGGACTTATAATTTACACTTTTACATACAATCAACGTGATTTTCTTATTTTCGTTACATAATCTTTGTATTTTATTGTCTCTATCAAGAACAAAACTAGCAACGCTTCCATAACCTCAAAAGTGGGCTTTGTGACCTTCAATGGCAGGGGTAAATGAGATGTGCTAATAAACCCTCAATTTTTCTAATACATTGTAACTCCGAATGAAAATTCGCCATTTAGAAGGTAGTGCCCATTACGCCAAATCAACCCAACAAAACCCGTTAAATGGAAAAGTGGAGTTTCAAATTAGATACGGCTTAATGTATTTAAAAGCAACACATAAATTCTTCTTCAGGGCACCTCGGCACAGTGATCTGCAATTTGGGACAGTTCCATATCTTCTCGCACCTACATCTTGACCTGAACTTCCTCTTACCTTGATTTTCAATATAATTCTTATTATACGAGTACCCACCGAATTTCTTAAAATAACTTACTTTCGGTGCGACCTTTGGAGATGTTTTTGTATCTTCGATAACTTCTTCAGACTTTTCAGTTGCGTTCAAACTCTCAGTTTCGTAACTTGACGTCGTTTGGTCTTCAAAATCTCTCGCCTCTCTTTCGATTTTCGTCTCTGATGGGACGTTGTCATCGTTCTGGTTTTTTTCTGTCTTGTCGGAGGATACAATACTTTCGTTGGAATCAGATTGGGTGTTATGTTTCTCTAATACAATTGGAGGGTTATCTACAATAGCTGCTCGCTTGTCAGTTTTTGTATCGTTTACTTCTGTTATTGGTTCAGACAGAACTTCGGTCTCGGATATATTTGACTGCTTTAAAGTTTCTGTCTTATTGATAACATCGACCACAGATTTTAGTGTTGGGTTTTCCGTTATAATTAGTTCTTTGTTGCTTTCCTCATACTCAGAGTTGTTTTTGATGACTGGTTGTATTTTAAAGTAAGTTATTTCGCTTTGCCTGTCATCTTGGGGCGCTGTTGATGTTGCGTGTAAACACAACGTGAGGAATAGTAGTTGCCTGAAATTAAAGAACCAATTTAGTTTTCGTTCAATATCATTTTAAATACAATGTTGACAATATTTCTTATTGCTTTAGGAATTACCAATAATACGTTTGGCCCCAAATCACTTATCCAGTTCAAGCCTAGTAAAGTTGTCAAAGCCTCTAATGGCTCCAGTGCCCTTAAGGCTAAAAGTATAGTCAATTCGATAAAAAAAAACATCCAGTCCCGGCTAGAGGTAAGTTTTATCATGGAGCGAGACCCGATTATGGTGGCCTCCTTGCTTGCTTCTGATATATCTATATATACCGTATATCTAATATACTAGCTGTGCCCGCAGCTTCGCTCGCGTGGATTACAGAATGCCGTCAGTAGAGCGGACGCACGAATCGTACTGCCCCAGCTCAAAAGACAAGACAAAAATGCTTATTGTGGGTCATCCTTAAAAAATAGATATAAACTATTACTGACATTTTTCGTAGGTCTTTTTAAGATCTACAATTATGCAGAACATTAATTTGATGTACCTCTGGTTTACTCAGCGTAAAATATGTAAGCGCCCCCAAAGTGTCTTGTCTCTGAATTGATTCACTATTATCGTCACTGCTTATCTCGTATGTTACTTTATCTAACAAAATGTATCTTATTACCTGGCCAGATAATATAGCTATGAATTAAAAGAAGAACCATGTAAATCGGATAAGTGGTTTACGCGTGAAAAGAACGTAAACCGAGAGACAGATGTTGAGTTTTATAATATGTATAGAGGAAGATGTATGTAATATATGTATGTGTACTAACTAACTGTATGGACGGCTAGAAAGCTGAAACTCAAGAGCAATTATTGCAGGAAAAGTGATATAATGTTATACTTAAATGTGAGGATTTTATTTTCTGTATGTTTTCCTATTATTTTGTAGTATATTTATTTTTTACTTAATAGTTTTAAATTTGCGTTTGCAATCTCACCTGAGGGACAATCACGAACTACTATCGAAAATGTAATCATATAGAGTGCTATATTTGTATATAGTAAATAGTTCGTGATTGACATTGCTATACAAATATAGCACTCTATACGATTACATTTTCGTTAATAGTTCGTGATTGACCCTCTTATTGCAAGTGCAGTTTGTAATTATTGTATTATCAATCATTTTTTATCTCTTAATTATATATATTTATTTCACTTTATTTGATTTCTCATTTATTCATTTATTGTGTTTATGCTCCTTTCCGAAGGCATCTCATCTATAGGTAATTTATTATTTTAAATATTGTATTACAAACTTCTTTTACATTCGTATATATATATAATAAGTAGGTCTTATACTAATATTGTATTTTTGGCTGAAGAACTTTTTAAATTTAAAATATGAACAAATTATATTCTCTCGAATTATAACCGGTATTCGAAGGAGTTGGAACCTTTTACTCGAAATTATAAAACGAATGAAAAACCTGGCGGATGCATTCATTCATGCTGGCTTGAGGAAGTAGTTATAAAAATTGGAACAGAATGGAGTTCTAATTAAACACAAGCTTCTCACGACGGAATTTTAATAGCAGATCTGTTACGGATATATTCAAAACTTGGACATTTCTTACTAGTGAAGGTGTTACTATCATTAATAGACTTTAATAAGGTACTCTGTTTTTATATCTCATTTAATGTTAATGCCTTCGGAATACACTTATTAATCTATTTTGCATTTTCATTCCATAACCATTAAATATTTATTTTCTGCTACTTATAACTATTTTAACTGTCCACGTGACAAGTTATCGAAACACTTCATGTATAGGTGCATGGCCAGGCGGGCATTAGAATATGCCCTACCACCAAGCTATGGTTCCCTCACGATGTTTTCCTTCACCGAAAGCTCATTCATGTTCATTATAGGATTCGAACCTATATCGCGATAGACGCGGTATCCAAACACGCTATCATTGATCCGTCGTTGCAAAACTAACAAGTTTAAGTTATAAAGTTATTATAGTTTAATAATTAAACGAGTAATTCATTTTTCTTGTTTTCCCAATCATTGCCCACTGTTTTTAAGAAATATATATCATAAGTATATTAGTTTAAAAAAACCATCTTCTCAATATTCTAAAATCGATGTTAATGTAATATAAATCTTATATTATTCGAATAACACGAACATATTAAGGTGTAATTTATTGAATTACAAGCTGCGCCCGCGGCTTCGCACGAGTTTATTACTCAGGTATTATTTTCGTTTAGTTGATTTCTGAAAGTATTATTGATAATTTTTATAGCATATTAATTTCGGAATCATAGGGTTAGGTTTAGCGATTTGGCCACAATCTCACCTGATGTACCTGACGATGTGGGTGACACGCTAAGCCTAGTGGGGAAATTGGCTCTCAAGTGCAGCTGCTGGAACAAACCTATATATGTTTGGCAACAGATTTTCAAACTGAGGATGGTAGCTAGCCAGGCGGGCATTAGAAAATACCCTATCACCATGCTATGGTTTCGTCACGATGGTTTCCGAAAGCTTAGGGCTCTTTGCAGGGATCCAAACTCAAGTCGATCGGTCCGCGTCTGAGCCATCATTGCTTAAGACTGGTCAAGCCGTTTTTGAGTTAAATCCAGGCAGACAAAAAATGTAATATACATAATCAATGGAGTATATAATAGATATGTATAAAAAAATAGCGGAAAATATTACACGTACAGACAGTAACTACAGATTTATTAATATATAATAACTTAGTTTAAGTTCATTTATTTTTACATTGATTATTAATCACTATTTAGATAACGCTGTCGTAATGCCTTATTTCTGATGTCTACGACCCCTTAATATATTCAATAAAACCCGTTCCTGAATGTAAATAGATTCATCTTAATTTGCCGATGATATTCGAACTCATTATGACCCCCCACGACAAATATATCTATTAAATAACAATAACGGGAATGTCTGGTTTTACTGTATTTTTGAAAAGCATTTAAATGATAATAAAAACACATTAATAGTTCAGTGATCTTTTGTTTGTTTGAAATTCTTGAAAAAATCAAATACTTTATTATAGGTACACATAATAATACTAGCAAAGATCGTTGAGATCTTTAATCTATGGAGTATATAAAAATAGAATAGGTATTCCATTGGTTTTTCTGTATTATTAAGTCAACGAAGCGAGTGTGCACTTGCACACTATACTTAACGGCCTCCTCTTGTGTACTCTCAGTTAAACGCCAGAGTATAATAAACTATGGAAGTATACCCTGTAAAGCCCAACAACGGTCAACGCTTAAACTAACAGAGCTATAATCACTCATTTAACCTTACAATTTGCGTAACCCATGGAACTTTTACATCAATAGTTATACGCAAAATTACAATAAATAAATTAATTATAGTAAGTTGTCAAGTAAACCTCGTATATACCAACCCAACGGCGATATTACTATGTAGATCTGTGAACTGTGAATATCAATGGATGACCTCGTATGGCTACTTGGGTACATGGTTAATGTTTCTTCCCATTGGGTACAGTTTAATCACTTTGCCGTGATACTCTAAAAAAGTGGATGCCTGTAATGTCAGTTATAAGACGTATATAACATCAAGTGTGACTATCTTCACCGCAATAAAACAACTTCATGTTGAATACTTTTTCTTATAGTGTGCGCGCGCATTATAAAGATTCACTGTTATATTTTTTTCATAGCGCGGCTAAGGAAGTAACTACAAAAATAAGAAATATATTGTTTATTATCTTGGGCTGCAGTGACCACAGCTATAAGATGGAAAAACCGGTGTCGTGTGAAATGCTACTCATATATCACTGTAAACAGATGATAGGTTGTTTTTCCTTTATTTATTTACAACCTTGAGGATAAATTCTTACTTACTTAAGCGACAATGTCAGAAATATTCACCGCAGAGTGTTAACCACGCGACGATGTAAAATGAAAAGCGCATTATATAACCTTTTAGAAAATCTATTTAGATAAATGACACGCGGCCGAGTTACAAACGAAATATGTAAATAGACTGAGAAATTCAATGTCAACGCAATTAGGTCTTATTAGGTAAGTCTAATATAGTTTTTCTGTTATTTCGTAAAATGAACTCTTTTTGTCTTTCATATTAAACGGATTATTTAATTATAAAAAACTGTCAACAGTCTCTCTGTCTGTCTGTCCGTTTATGTTCTTTTCACGAGAAAACCACTTGTCTGATTTATATGGCTATTTATTAATTCATAGCCATGTTATATGACCATATTATAGGATATATTTTGTAAGATAAAGTAACATACGAAATAAGCAGTGACGATAATCAATTCGGAAAAAATACGCATTTGGGACGCTTAAATGGGTTACGCTGAATAAACCATACGAGATACATCAAATAAATTTTCTACATAATTATAGATATTAAAAAGATCTACAAAAAGTCAGCGATAGTATGTGTTTATCTTCTAAGGATCACTTACAATAAGTTGTCTTCCGCCTTTTGAGCGGGTGCAGCAAACTCGCGCGTACGCTCGACTGACGGCTTCCTATAGTCCACGCGAGCGGAATCACGGGCACAGCACGTTATTAATAAATTTAAAAAATTACAACAAAATCCAATTGAGCATTTAATATAGCACAACTGCCTAATATTTACAAATCATGAAGCCAATAGAGCTGTACAATAAATTTGTTATTTCGACAAAGAAGAACAGCTAATTTTAATATTATGGTAGGATCTTTTAGAGTACTCGACTAACTAACTGCTACTCAAATTCAGTAGAAAATCATATTAATATTTTGTGCCTCATATGATAACCTCACTCAATACTAAATAACACCTAATTATTTGAAATTATATAATCCACAACTTAGTAAATTTACAATTAATTAAAGGGTTTCCCATGCATCAAGCGTGATTTCAAAATGTCGATGTATAAAATTTTCGACAGTCACTTTTCCTGACTGCACCGGTAAACCTTAAGATACTATAATGATACCCATATAAAATAAAAAACGATATAAGAAAAATGATTATCTCAGTTACATAACTTAGTTTAGCTGACGCTAACAATGAGTAGGTATTAATAGAGGTTAATACCAGATAGACGTCTAATAAAATATGATAGGTTTCTGTCAACACATTTAAATAAGAAATATGTATGTATGTAAACCGCTGTGACTTGTAATTAAAATAGCTTTCAGTAACATCAATAGTAATACATATATTAATTAATTAATTATTATTACATTTTATGAATATTCTTCTTTATGTATGTATGTAATCAAAACAAGGGAGCAATTCGTTTTATCTGGATACAATGACCCTACAAAAACTGAACCTGTAATCTGTTTAAAGATTATTATTAGTATTATTTATTTAAAAGTATATCAACAAATAATATATCATATTATTATAATTGAGTAGCAAAAGATTTGATATATCATTCTTATACGCTATGTATGCACGGAGCATTTTCGTAATGGAGTAATATTGACATCTTATTTATTTACGTAATAAACACACAAAACTATTTGTTAAGGTTGAAGAGTCAACAAAGAATTCGAATAACATTTTTTTAAATTAAATGGTACGATTATCAATAAATTTGTCTGATCTTAAGTGATTAATAACTTTTTATTTTGGGAAGGAATTTTAGCTGGCTGGTAGAATACAACAAATGTGTCGAACTGGATCGCGAGTACATTAGATGTAACACCCGCTATATATGCTATATTTAGACTTGTCGCGTTCCAGGACCAGTCGATGTACATCCAGTAGTCAAGCGAGGTAGTAGGGATCTGTACCGGACTGGTTAGCGACCACTATCACAGTGATACTGCTTTGAATTTTTGCTTCAACTAGTGTATATTCGTATGCCAAGAGGCTTATAGGCCGGCTTGACAGCGACGATCGGCGATTGATTACCGATTTCTTGGTGGTCACTGTTGTTTTTAGATTGTACTATGCCATCAGGCAAAGTGATTTGCTTGCAATGCTTTGCCTAGTTCTAATTGAAAAAAAAAATTGCCTATGACATTATGCCGTCTCTTTTTTTTCTGTCAGTCATCCTGCTTTCTCGTATCTCAGCTAGTTAACATAACAATTTCAGTGCAATAATTTAATCGTCTATTTAGGCGTCTTACTGAATAGTTGTCGATGGGTTTAAGTAACTTAGCAAACAATAGTCACGCGGGTCAGGGTCTAAGTTCGCTTACATTTAAGTAATATTTAACGTCGTTCAATATCACGTAAATAAGGTAACTGAGGCGAATATGGCCACCTTAAGCTATGACATCAGTTGTCTCCCACAGTTTAAAATTTAATATAACAAATAGAATTAAACTTAGAGAATCATTTTTAAGATTCCTAGGTCAACAAGATACCTTTATATGTTCGCTATGTCCGTTTGTTTGTCCGCGGCTTAGCTCAGAGATTCTTAGTACTAGAAAACTGTAATTTGGTATGGGTATACTTATTAACCACGCTGAAAAATTCGTAAAATAAAATTTAGAAAATAATGTTTTTTAATATATCTACCCTATAGGTACGTAAAGTGGGAATGTTTTTTTTTTCTAGTCTATACCATCGTCGTTAGATAGGCCGTTTAAAAATATTGCGTGTCTGTGAAACCTATTTTTCGATTCAAAGATCCGTTTGCGAACTATAGAGCTATAAAGTACTAATTTTCATTAGAGTCAAGTGTCACCTCCCCACAAGCTAAATTGTTGTTTTTGGACATGCGAAAAAGTTCATGGTAGTAGTATATATAATGAACTCCTCTTCAACTTATAAAATACACTTGGAGAAATTGTTTCGTATAAATTCCATTGAAAATTACTTAAAGCCTCTCTCTAAGTCTGCATTATATTGTGATGGGCAATTCGGAACGTAGTTAAATATTTAACAGATTTATAAGTTGGGCCTTTGAAAGTCCTGGGACAACAAAGAAGTGGATTACCTGAATAATTGGGAATATGAATTACGAATATGTTTTTAAGATGTTTTATAAAAATTAAACTTTTGCATTTCATCTGTATGGTGTATCTTAATTATTAAAAAAAAGTCTCCTCTCGTGTGAGGACCTTTCAACGGCTCCTCTAAATTCGGCCTTAGTGGCAGGTAACTAATCAGGTAAGCACGATAGGTACTATATCCACTGCCACAATGCTATGAATTCATCAGCTTCATTTGCTCGTGAAAAGTATAAGCTTTTTGCAGGTTTCCAAACGAAGCCGTTCATGAATTGAAATATATCGAAACGAATGGTTGGTATTTTATGTTTGTCTTTGACCATGGATTTCCAGATGGTGCAAGTATTAATCGTGACTATATCTCTATAGTATTTGCATTTTATATATAGCCTATTTCAACCATATTCTTTCTCAGTGAATTGCCATGGAAAATTTAGTTAAAAAAATAATAACAAATGCAGTAAACAGTGCGTAATGTACAACGTAAGATTAACAATAAAATTAGCTTATGCAATATTTAATTATTAAACATTTTCACAATTACCCAGCATTTTGTTTAAAATTCCGTCCTTGCATTGTTGTGTGATTTACTGAAGACATACGGTTTTCCTGTATTACGTGATTAGACTTGGCTGTATGAAGAGAATATCTGTGCCAGTTATAATACAATAACAGTTTAGAAAAAAAAAAAGTTCTAAATAGTCTCTCGGGAGTTTTTGGCGGCATCTTAAACTGTCATGTGGTGGTTATTAATGATGTATTCAAAAACTTATTTTAATTTATTATTATTAATTAAGAATTATAATATAAATAATGATTTCATGTAAATTAATAAATAACTTATTTCAGTTCAAAAACTTTTGTTATTTGGCCCTATATTATGTAGTTTTGCGGCATTTTACATGATGTGGATTGGTTTTATGTTGCTCAAGTTAAGTGGATTATAAATAATAACCAGGAACATGCATTATGAGTTTCAGTAGAAACTCTCTGGACAATTTTAACAAAGGAGTCGCCATCTTGTTTGAGCAACACTTGAAGATTACAAGAATAAAAAAAAAAATTCACGTGACGTTGGCAGAATTGTGGATAAACGCAGTTGCCATTAAATAAAAAGAAGAAGAAATAGTCTCTCGCGCAAATCCTTTAAAGATATAAGATAGATTAATATTTTACTTGAATAAGAATATATTATATGGTACGAGGGTTCAGAGACCCGAGTTTCCTTAGGAGAAGTCCGTTATTTAAGTGAGATGTATTTTTTATATATAGGCCCTTCTCCTCCCTCTTGATGAGTTTTGGTAAGACATTGTAGGACCCCCACTCCCTCGTGTAAGATTTACGTATAGTTTTTAGGGGTCAGAAGTCAACAAGGAACCCTTATAGTTTCGCTATATCCGTTTGTCTGTCCGTGGCTCAGTTTAGAGATTCTTAGTACTATAAAGCTGTAATTTCGTATGAGTATACATATTCATTACTCTGAAAAGTGGTAAAATAAAATCTAGAAAAAAAGTATTTAGGATACCTCTCCTGCATATCAAGTGCGTTTTTTTTTACAAGTTAACGAGTAAAAGTCCACCAACTTATAAAATGTACTTGGAGAAGTAATCTCGTACAAATTCCTTTGAAAACTAGTTACCCCCTTTGTAAGTCTTGGGCAATTACGGTACCCTACACTGCACTCGGCCGGACACGCACTTAACAAATTTTTCAATAATTAAATTGATACGAAATGTATCATTAATAGTAATACCAAAACGTTAATAACAAAACGTTAATACCAATACCTTGTATGGGAATCCCGAGCGTTATAATAGGTAGTATATAATTGTATCTGTATTTATAAATGTATGTACATTATTATAATCCATTTAATATACTCTTATAAAAATACAAGTTGACATATGAGATTGATTAACTCCAACACCGTTTAACTGATTAACGATAGCACTGTGTCCAGTTATTGACAAACTGGAAAGGACAGTTCGTCTCCGGGGCCATCTAGTTCATTAAAAAGTAGGTGTTAGATTTTTATGTACTCCCACCACTCCTTGTAAAAAATTGGTTTGGAGAGATTTTCACGGATTTTTTCTGTATAATAGCAAAGCGTAGTGTCGTCATTGTGCCTGACGGTAAGCACTGTACAATAAAAAACAATAGCGACCATCTAGATATTGGCCATATACCACTTGTCGCCAACCTGCAAGCTCGACAGCTCGGTATATACCGGCTGAACCCCTTGGGCTTCTATGACGGGTGTCAGACTTTGTGTATGGTGGTCACGACCCAGTCCGTTTGTTTCATACTACCCAGTTTAATTATATACAACTCTGTATAACAGACGACACTAAAAAAACGGCATAAATAACACACAATTTTATACAATTTTTAATTACCCGACCAAACAGTTCCTATGATTGTTTCACAAGCACACGGTTGTTAATACCAGACAGTTTGCTTGTTAAATTATTCATTAATTTGTTGTTTTTCACCAAATTACGTTGTAATTGTAATCCACCGCGGTTCGCTTCGTTGAAGATGTTTATTCCGTGTTTAGAGAAATTTAGACTGTTAAATCGTTCGTTTGTACTAAAAACTCGATGTATCAAAATATCGATGAACTTTTCGCAACCCCGGTAAAGCTGTTAAAGCCGTAAAGGCTCCAGGGCCCCTAAGGCTAAAAGTGTAGTCAGTTCGAAAAAAAAAATGTATGGACTATTTAAATGGACTTTGAGGATCTACTTTTTTATCGTACTACTAACTGGACCCCATGGTTTCACCCGTGTCAAATTTATTCGACAAACTCTTCACGGCGCTGTGTGACCGCAAAGGCGCCCGTGTAGCCGTATCGTTATTCCACTTCTCGTACTTGCCTACAGCTTGCCAGATTGCTTGACTTTCGTTGTTACTGCTCCGCTCCTTAGGGTCATAGCGTGAAGTTAAATAGCCTATATTATTCCTCATGAATCTGGCTATCATATACAAATAATTTTTAGAATACGGCTCGTTGTTTGAGGCATTAGAGTGTTTAAAGAAGCAATCAAACATAAAAAAACTTCAGTAATTATGAAGTGCTTGTGCAAAATAAAGTAACTACATAATAGGTAGCAAGACAGATCCTTGCTTGTCAATACTGTTTGATAACCAACACAAGGGCTAACAAATATTACAATTGCTCTTATCAAAATTCTGGATAAGAAGATCCAAAACATCTATATAGACAATAATATAGAATAGATAGATATAAGTAGGTAATAAAGAGAGGTAAGGCACAGAGAAATTTCTTCAGAGACTTTTCTCTACTTGGGGCAGCCCGACTAGTGGAATACCTCCACCCTACAGAAGATCGCAGTTAAATAACCTAGTGTTGTGTTCTTGCGGTGAGTAGGGTTTCCAGAGCTTCTTGGGCTAGAATGGTTCAAGGTTGGCAACGCGCTTGTAATACTTATGGTATTCTAACTTTTGAAAATTTTGTATTTTTCGTCGTAAGATGAGGATACAATTTGAAACATGATAATGTGTAAGAAAAATTTACATACGCGTCACCTTTAAGTCACCATCTATTACAATTACAACATAATGTACGCCAACTCGACAATTAAATTGATGTTAACATATTTTAATATCTAAAATCTGTTAATTAGATACATTGTGTATAATAGTCCATTGTTAACTAGACAATTGGTGGTTTTCACGTGTTTTATCACTTAGGAAATGACGACTTACAATCATTTAGATCAACATATCGGTCAATGTAAAACTCAAGCAGGTATTTAATTGTAGTATTTTAAACACTGAATTAACAAGTACAAGATAACATTGTCTTTTTTTCATCGTAATAGGCACGTTTTTATTAAATAGATTATAACTGAAAACAAAAAAAAAAATCTAATTACGGCTCCCGCGCGCCCTCTGTATATCGACTTTATTTTTAAATAATTATTCAATGTTTATCAGAGTGGTAAGTTTTAAACTAATAAAAAATTTAAAATAAGTTTTGTTGGTATCATGTAACCAATTCAACACTCGTTGTAAAATTTTGAAAAATTTAAACAAATCATTATTGAAAGTTGTATATTTTGTTAAACTTTCGTTTAATCAATATTATTATGCATTTTTCCTACCTCTATAAATATTTACATAAGATTTGATAATAAGTGGATTCATAGGCGATATGATTTTAAAATTATAATAATATTAATAAATATAGTAATTTTGGTTACTAATTATAAAAGTATTTACTTTAAATTACTTCGTAATAGTTAATATCGATACGTTTAACGATAAGTATGATGTCTATGAAATATAATCCTTCAATGGTTCTTCCAGTATCTATAATACTTATCAACACGCACATCATAAATACAATGAATAATCTACACTCACCGGTATTTTTTAATACATGTATAAACGATTTTTATGTAACGTAAGCAAATACAATGTATTACAGATAAATTAAAAATAACGTTCTTTTTTTTCGCTAAATAATATCGATTAACAAACTGCCACTGATCTTGAATTTATTCGATTTAAAAATAAAAAAGTTTCTCACTAACCGGTACATAGCTGCGTCGTTCGATGTACACTCACACGCGATACTCAAGATACAAATGCGAGGGATGCGGCATCTACAACTTATAAACAACCTATTTATACAAAATGATAAAATAAAAAAATATGTATCCAACGATAGACATACTTTTTTAACACTAAACGATAAATGACCAAAGGCAAAGGCAAGAAGTTCGTAACGCCGCTTGTTACAAGATGGAGGGGCGTGGGATTTATTTGTTTAAATGATTTACAAGTGTTATTTGTATTATGAACTTGAAATTCATTTTCCCATAACGTTTAAAAGATTTAATAGTAAATTACTGAGAGCTGAGAATAATACAATTATATTAAATAAGTACTTACAGGTGTCATTTGATCACTATGGGAAAATTCAAATCTGCAATATTCAAAGGAACGATATTAGGTAATATAACATCTAATTATACATATGAACGAGCGAGCTAAGCTACCTAGATAAATTAGCCAACACCTATCTAGATAAACTTGAATAGTACAAAATTATTTAAAATCATTGATATAAAAAAGAAAAAACACTTCCAAATCGTTGGAGTCGTTTCCGAGATCAATTAAATATGACTTAATAGTATTATTAGATAGATATGTAATATTTCGAACTTTCCACAATTTGTTTATTAATTAAGGGCAGTGCTACATCGCACGTAATACACATATATTGTAATATTTACTAATAGTAGTAAATCTAATTCAGATATGCAAATCTATTATGTCTACTTACTACTTGTACAAAAATATATAATAATTTCAATCTATAATATATATTACGTACATAGATCATATAATTAATTATATATAAGCTGCTGGTAAACCAGTTTGTTGTGCCGTAATTATTTTTTCTATATCTCTTCAAGAAGTATCTTGTATTCATTTCTTGATACAATGTACCTCTATACCAAATTTAATTTAAAATCGTTCTATTGCAACTTTTTGAGAGTTGTTAAAAACACGTCCTAAAATTAGAATTTATAATATTTTTTATTTTTATCTGACGAATACTAAGAAAACTGAAAGCTGAAACAGTAAGATAACATAAAGGTCATAAAGAAGGACAATTAACAATTTTATAAATAGGAGACAGTAACAATATAAGTTCGATCGGTTGAAAGTTACAAACACAGAAATAATAAACAATTACGGAAATAATGAAGATGTTAGTTTATATTTAAGTAGGATAACGGTAATAATTATATATCTTCTATAATATATAAGAAACTACGATTTCTATAAGCACTATGCGTTCTTCTGTCGTACACGCGAGCGAAGCCGCGGACACAGCTAGTTATAATAATAAATAATATAATATTGTATTATGTAGTATTTAAGCCAAAAATATTAATAGTTTTATTGTTACTAGAGTAGGAAAAGGGGTTAGCAGTAAATCTGATGTTAAATTGTCACCAGTGGTCACTGAAGCCATTGACCAAGTAGGTACGTACGACTTATCCCTAGTAGTATCCACTAGTCCTTCAAGGTCAGTCATGGATAGGATACTACTTGTTTCTCTCTAGGTAGTTAAACTTATTAACAGGAATATAATTTAAAAACTTGAATAAAAAATTTGGAATATTTGAACAATGATGTCTCAGTGGCAGCGTTTACGGATACCGCGTCGATCGATATAGTTTCGAATCTTATAATAAACATGAATGAGCTTTTGGTGAAGGAAAACATCGTGAGGGAACCATAGCATGGTGGTAGGGCATATTCTAACTGCCACCTTTAAGTTGAAAAACTGCACCTATAAGTATGTTCCGGCAGCTGGACTTAAGAGCTAGTTCCCTACTAGGCTTAGCTTAGCTTAGTCATCTTGGCCCACATAGTCACATAACTTCAGTTGAAATTGTGGCCATACTAAAAAGAGTAAAATAAATAAATAATAAACATTGTCGTGTTTGAAGCGATGGTAAGGTGGCAGAGTGCAGTGCGGACACTGCGTCGATCAACGTGGGTTCCGATCCATACAATGAACCTGAGCATTCAGCGAAGGAAAACATTGTGCCATAGCATTTTTGTAATGCCCGCTTTGCTATCTACCGTCCACAAGTTGTAAATTTGTCGCTGTGTATTTATAGGCGTGTTCCAATAGCTTCACTACCTCTAGGCTTCATTTACACTTTCATCTTAACATCAGGGGGATAGTTGTCGAATGTGACCGAATTTTTTTTTTTATACTCTTTTTTTTTTTATCGAGTGGTTTACACCGGCGAAATGTCTATTGGTTTTCCGCAGATTCGATTCCTGGCATGTACCGAAGGATATTTCTGAATTCGCGTACATTTTTACTTATTTGTATTTAGTAATACTATTGGCTGACGGTGAAGGAAAACACCGTGAGGAAACCGGAACGCTTGGGTACTGTACTTGTAGAACTACACTGTATGTGATATTAATTATAGAACTGTGGATTTCTCGGTGTTTGAAATCATGGAAAATGGAAGCAATGTTGGCTCAGTGGTAGCGTGTACGACTTCGCGTCGATTGACGTGAGTTCGAATCCCTGCAATGAGCTCAGGCAGCTTTCGGTGAAGGAAAACATCGTGAGGAAACCATAGCATGGTGGAAGGGTATTTTCTAATGCCCGCCTTGCTAGCTACCACCCTTAAGTTGAAAATCTGTCGCCCAGCATCGATAGGTGTGTTCCGGTATTCCACTAGGTTTAGCGTGTTATCATCTTGAGCCACATCTTCACTTAACATCAGTTGAGGTTGTGGCCACTACACCAAACCTATAATGATAAAAAACGGTGATTAAGCCCTTGCCTTCCTTCAGGAAGAAGCCTTCGTCCAGCTGTGGGACACATACGGACTGGTATTATTATTATCTACTACGAATTAGCAGTGCCCCTTGTGAAAACGACGTGGAAATAAAATTGGCTTTCTATAAACGAAGCGAATGGTTGTACTTATTTGTAACTTATTAAATTTATAACCACTTATTTCGAGCAGGACGAAATAGTTGATTTTCACGCCGCTTCCCTTCAGCATTTGAACCTTTAAACATTTTATTTATAGTACCGCGGCAAAGGAACGGAACTATGCCCGATGGTAAGCACAGTACGATCCAATAACAGTGGCAACCATTGACAGATCAACAATCCATTGCAAGTCGCCGCTGTCATGCCGGCCTGCGAGAACAGGAAACTCGATCAGATTTATCTACTTTTTTATGCAACTGTATTAATAATAATAATTGTTATTAATCATGGTAATAATTTAGTGGATGCACAGAGAGGGAATCACTTCCAAACATTACTATCATTCACGATATGATCCACCTTTCGACAGTAAAACCTGCTTGACATGGTCCTTGAATATATCGTCCGGCAAATCAGTAATCTGTTTCGGGATTTTATTATAGAACAACACACTATTATCTAAAAAGATATTGAACGACTTTTAATAAGCTGTATAATTAAACTTTATGTATTAAACTTTTATTAACACATTCGCCTCCACTCAGTTTTTATAGAGATCATATGCCATCCCGCCATACATGCAACAAGTGAACCCGCGACGCGGGTCACTGGGAATAGGAATGCGCTCATAATATTACCCACTTGCTTGCATCCGATTGAGATGATTTTTGGCACATGTATGCAACTTCGATAACAATGCAATTTTATGGTACATGGAGTTGATCTGATGATGGAGTAGGGATGTAGGGACTGGAACTCCCTTATGTCAAATAGTAGGATAATTAATTCTAGGCTCGTTTGTTTTGTTCTCATGAGCACCACGTGATGATGAGGATTTGAAGATGGAGCCGGAAGATTGCCAATGGAACTCCATTATGGAAAGTGCAAGGATAGTCGGGTATGGGCTCGTTTGTTTTGTTCTAATTAGCACTTTTCATTATACATCATCATGTGTAACAGTCGCCACTAGAAATTTTTGACGGCAAATGAGCTTAATATTTTATTGAAGTGAAAACTTCCTTAGCCGCGTTGATCTCTTTTTGGTAGGGGAAAATCTTGTGGGTTCGCGTCACCGACATGCTAAAGGTAATTGATATCTATATGTATTAGTATATATATCTATAGCACGTACTGCTCTGATATCAGTCTGGCGCATGCGCAGTGGCCTGTGTACACGAATACATAGATATTCGTATACCGTTTAACACATCATATATACCTGACCGTGTGCTGTGTGCGTTAGACGCATTTAGATGGGTAAAATTTTGTGAGTTCGCGTCACCGACATGCGTAATAGCAGTATATCTGTAGCTATACAGGTGACGTATTGTGCAACATTAGTGCTGTGTATATCTTTACAAGTAAAGGATTTAGTAAAAAGTTTTATGTATATTAATGTATACACTGTACATTGTTCAAATAGTATTTGAGTTTGATTATTATCTTAATTGTTTAATTGTAGAATCACTGTGAGTACTAAATAAATGTACTAAGATTTTTAAATTGAAAAATAAATAACAAAAAAAAACAAAGTATTATTTGTATTATTATTTTAAATATTCGTATTTATGAATAATTGCGTTTGATATTTTCGAAGTTTTCTAAGTTATCAAGTTTTCACTTCTATCGGCAGTCCCTATGACTGCCAATTTTTTTCATTCAACTTTTTCCGTTAGATCATTTTACGGGTCCCTAAATGGCACATACCAGATCGAGGTACGGGTCATAATAGAACTTGTTCGGGTTCGAGGCTGTAAAGAATTCTTTTTTCGTAGCAAGGCTGTAGACTACATAAAACATGGCCGTCGCATCACGCAACGCCCTTCGAAATTATCATGCAAGTACATGGGTTCACGGGAGTTCTTATAACTTGTTTCAAGTTCATATACCATATTTATTTTATTTGTTTTTTCATTGTTCACCTACTAGTTACTACTTATCGAATTTTTGCATTATATACAAAGTAAAAACCTGTTATCTTAATAAGTTTTGTAAATTACTTTACTAAGAATATTATCATTTTGCTTTATAATCAACTCAAGGACTATGTGAAGCAGGTTTTTGAATATAAATGACAATGACTTACGTTACACCAGAAGTGCTGTACGATAATAAAAAATCGGTTAAAATTCAAATAATCAATTGGGTATTTGAAAAAAAAAAGAATATCGATTTTTTTATGTATTTTTAAGCTTCATCATAATTATGATAGTAGTCAATTGGAAAAACTCATAATTTTTTTATTTTATTTATAATAAACAATTGAAAAATGTAATATTTTAAAAAGAATCACATGACTACGAACGCGCCACGATTTATCGCCAGATTTGTGACGACATAATTTTATAGGAATTTCATCGATTAAGAGTCAAAGCTGTGTGCTACAATGAGTAGAAATTAACATTGTGACGTCACACATTTATTTTTTATTTATTATTATTTATTCGGGAACGATCGGCGCGTTTTCGGTACTGAATTCAAAAATTAATTTTCATTTTGATATAACATTTGAAAAATTGCGAAACAAAAAAATAGTTTGTTATAAAACTTATGTATGATCTTTCCAATTATCACAAAAAACCAACCCAATTACGAGACAGAGAGAGAGAAAAAATATCCTATTTGCAATTTGAGCTATAATAATCCATTTTAACATATTTCGTTTGATCAGTGTCGGATTAAGAAGTCTTCTTGAGATATTTGGTGGCATCCCAGGAACAAAACCAATTTTAATCAAATTCCAAACAAGACCAAAATATATTCAGTAAATAACAGTCACCATGAAGTTCAATGCCCTGTACATATGTATTATACAAAAAAAAAAAGGGCGTCCAGTCGGAGTCCCACACGTTTTTCCCTTTAGTTTTTTATTCTTAGCGTTAGAGATAAACACAAAAATATAATTCGCATGGGAGTTTCACACATACTATATAAATATTTTCCTTTTTTTTTTCCACAATCTCACCTGATGTTAAGTGAAGATGTGGCCCAAGATGGTAACACGCTAAACCTAGTGGAAGACTGGCTCTCAAGTGCAACTGCCGGAACACACCAATTGGTGCTTGGCGGCAGATTTTCAACTTGAGGGTGGTAGCTAGCCAGGCGGGCATTAGAAAATGCCCTACCACCATGCTATGGTTTCCTCACGATGTTTTCCTTCACCGAAAGTTCAGGCTCATTGTAGGGATTCGAACTCACGTCAATCGACGCGAAGTCGTACACGCTACCACTGCGCCATCATCGCTTCAATTCAATTCTTGTTATTTATTACAAACTGTTTTCATCCACAATTCTGCCAGCGTCACGTGAATATAAGATTTTTCTAATTATTTTTGTAATCTTCAAACAAATCTAACAAGATGACGGCTCCCTTATCAAAACTGTCCAGGAAGAAAGTTTTTTCTTCAACTTAAAATAATTTTCCTAGTTAACCTCACTAATATTATAAATGTGAAAGTAAGTTTTTTGTTACTCAATCACACAAAAACGGCTAAACGGATTTGAATGAAATTTGGTATACACATACTTTATAACCTGGATTAGCACATAGAATACTTTTTATCTCAGTAAAGACCCAATTCTTAAGTAGACGCAGACGAAGTCGCGGGCAGAAGCTAGTTATTTATAATACACATCACTTGTGCACACAAACTAACATCATGTCAACTACATCACGCATAATGCTACCAAAATTAAATAAGCTTATGATTTAAAAACCACCACATATCAAGACCAAAGTCAAAACTCTGTATTTTACTTTTTTGCTGTTTTTGTGTTGATACTGTCGAGTTAGGGCAAGTATGCAATGCAGTACTTTAGAACGCCGCGACGTAGCACGGAGGGAGTAAGCAGAGACGCTATTAGCCGTTACTTAATTTCCGGAAAATAGAAAACAGAATCTGGTAAAATCTAATAAAATCTAATGTGTGTTTAAGTGAGCCTCAGATTGTGACATTTGTGTTTTTATTTCAGGATTAGTGTCACACGTGTTTTGACTAGGACGTCGAAATAAAACACTACGTGAGTTCACAAAGCATTGTACTACACTTTTTTTTAAATTCAACTTTAAAGGCACAATTAGCTGAGCGTTCATACGGTAAATTTTCATTCGTGTAAAAATATAATATAAATTTTAGCTATTTATTAGTTAGAAGCAGCTTCTACTTTACATTACTTTGTAGCTTAAGGTACTTGCAATATCAATTAAGAACTAGCATGCCCATACAGCTGCCGCCGTGCGAGTTCTATTTGTGCAAAATAGCTAATATTATCGATGTATATTTCTTTGCCTAATATGTTTACATAATGAGGTCAAAAATACAAGTATTAGTGGATAAATACACAGATAAAAATTCATAAATTTGAAGGTAAATAACTCACGCGTGGGCAGTCGGATTTACATGTTTCTTTTTGTTTGGTGTTCAGAAAAATTTATTCTGCAATAATGCCCAACTAAAACTCGAGCAAATAAATAAATTTATTGAAAAAATAAAGTAGACCAAAAGTTAAAAAAAAAAATTTGTTTTCTAAAATATTGTTATTAAAAATTTATATTATAATAAAAGTTGTTACATTAATAATTAGTGAATCAAATAATAAAAATCAGATCGAAATTACAATTAGTCTTTGTGATACATGTCAAATTACAACCCACAAATTATTATTTTTTGATCCCAAAAAAATCGGCCGGCGGTTTAAGTATGCACACGTGTATATAAATTTAGGATTCAGAATATCTTGTTCTATAATGATATATACATGTTACGCAGATGACGCAGCAGATGTATACACATTTGTATTAGTAATTAGGATACAAAATATCTTCCTCTATTCTAGTATATACATCTTAGGCTGCTCAATTGAAACCGACTTGAGAGAAAAAAATAAAAAGTGCACTTTGTCCAACTAGAGAAAAAAAGTATATTATTTTTCTCAAAAAATATTGACTTAATCGAAATTTATCTAAATACAATAATTGTTAGACTATTAATTAGCAATCTAATTAAAAATAAATCAGATAAAAATTCCTTTTATTCTTTGAGAAATACACTTCGAAAATTTTGGTTATTTTGCACCTACAGATCTCGCGCAGCGGCAGCCGGATGGACATGTTTGTTCCCATTTGATATTCATAACGCCATTATCTACAACATAATATAAACTAGAAGCTGCTCAATTCATAACTTTTCGATAAAAATAACAAAAATTATATTTTTTCCATTAAACATTTTTTTTTCTTCAAAACTATTCACTTTATCGAAATTTGTCTAAGAATAAAAGTGGTTAGAATTATGATATTTTACCCTATAAAATAAAAATCTGATTGAAATTCCAACTTTAAATGCCCTATATTCCTGTTTTTCTAACCCTGAACCACTGTGCGGCGCGGCGGTACCAGCCCTATATACCATGGTTAATTATATGTAGCTCTAACCCGCCACGACCGCCCTACCCGCCACGACCGCCCTCCTGTGCGGCAACTCAAGCCTAGGTCCGATCCATCGGCATGGAGCCCTTGAGCCAAGCAGCCGCTCGCGCGATACAAGTGACTCTACAATCACTAGCTTTCACAGCCATACATGACACTGCATTATACACACATGCACAACACACATAGGTACATAGGTTCTGTAAGGGACCTTTTTTTTTCTTTTTTGCCTAGTTAGAGTAGACAAAAATTTCAGACCACTAAATACACATACACATGTTCCTTCCCTCCTCCCAGGGGGCAGAAACGTGTATATATGTATAGTTAGTTTAGATCGAATTACGGATAGGGAATTAGTCAGATCGCGACTTAATTGCATACGCGCAACAGTCCGAGCCGAGGTTCGGCCACTTTGGCACCCTCGGATGTTGTTGATTAGCTTTCGTGGCTGAGTGCCCTAAGCGCTCGCCCCCAAGCCCGGTAAAGCTGTAAAAGCCGTAAAGGCTCCAGGGCCCCTCAGGCTAACAGTGTAGTCAGTTCGAAAAAAAAAAAAAAAATTTAGCTCTTTCAAGAGTAACCTCTAAACAAAACATGTTTGTATTGTCTAATGACAAAAAAGCTGTAAACGTTGTTTATAAGCACATTCTGTAGTAGGTAGGTATATTTAATATCAGTATTGCACCCGTGTGAAGCCGGGGCGGGTCGCTAGTTGCTGATATAAAAATAAATATCTTTATAGCGAATTTTCATGCTTGATTCTCTTCCGTCTTCTAGATGTTTGTAGATCAACTCAGTCATTTGTTGCCCTTCGCTAGGCAGCTGGCATAATAACACAGCAAACTGCCATACGATGAGCCGCAACCGACAAGAGTTCTCTTCTTAATCTTCCTTCTTCAGCTAATACTTCGTTTTAGATCTTCTTTTCTTGAATATAGTTGATGCCGATGAGTAACGAATTACGTCTACCTAGGCATCGTTACTGTATTCTTAAGTAATATTTTAGCAAATACGTAAAGTTCTTCACGGGAAACTAAAAAGAAACGTTATTGTATTTCGCATAATTCGAAACTCCTGTAAGCTTTTTCACGTTCGCGGTTCCTAAACTTTTAAGGCTAAACAACACTGAAGTAATATCTTTTATTTTATGGAACTTTTTATTAAATGAATGACACCGATTCTTTGTCCCTCACTGTTTGTATTTGGGGAAATGAAATATGAAAGTACGTAGGTCCGTATTTATACATATTCTTCTTCTTCTCCTATTCTAAAAGTGGCGAACATTTTTGTATAAATGACAATTTTTTTTTTTTTTCGGTTCTCACGCATTACAAAGGAAAAAGACGACGTTGTAATAAAAAAAATACAACAACGATTATTATAAAACCCAGGGTCGGATTTAAAGTGATTCGTCGACGTTTTTCTTTCTCATCAAGGGTGTTATTTTTAATTATTCAATTAAAATATAAATTCAAAAATTCATATTAAGGATGCCCTTTTCTCTCCAGGACCTGAAACCCTGTTTTCTCTCCTCTAAAATCGGCCTTGATGAAACCTGGCAGTTCTTTGAAGTTAAGAAGCATGCAAACGAATTTCCATTTTCACAATAATATTTGTATATGATACAAACTAAGTACAAAAACAAGCAGATACATAATTATAGAGAAACAAAAAACATGGAATTTTATATAAAAATAAAACTTACCGGTAAGAGTGCGCTCGCCGCCACTAAACGTGGACTGCTATGAACCGTTCCTACAATCGCTCCCTATTAATAACCAGTATTTTATCTACCAGGAAAGCCACGGTTTTATTCTGTACCACTAATTAGGCAGCTGTGGCCATAGCTCGACTGTTATGATTCAAAATAACCTTATTTTTTATAATTCTTTATTTAGGGATGTAGTTTAGTAGTGCCCTGGTCTTTTGTTTTAATTAATCCCGGAGTGCCGGGAATTGTTCAGTACTATGAATTTGACTTGACATGACAAGACTTGAAATGAAGAGGTCTCATTATGATAAGCAATTATGTAAATATAACTATACAATAAAAAGCGGCGAACAATAGCTAATGTAGCTCTAATTGGTAAGTAAATAGTATACACACACATAATGAACACGCACACGTCCTTTTAATTGATTTCTTTATACATTAATAATTAATTATATATGTATATGCAGTTCAAATAATAAAAATTCGTTAATGGCTAAATTATCTGTTATAAACTTAGTCTATGTTATTGATATACAAGTTGTGAATTTTGTTAATAAATATTTTCCCGCAGCGTCCCAACACTATCCCAACACAACCATAGTTCTGTTATCTGGGCAACAGGAAGCTGGGCAGGAAGAATTCGGACCGCAGCGTGCGATATCGCCCGACTGCATACATACAAAAAGTAATCCTACCTACAAATATACTATACATATAGTATTCGATAAATATTCTCTTCATACCTATATAGCCGCTGTCGTGATGAGTAGGTACCTATATAATCAATATACCGACCATGTAATTGTCCCATTATTGAGCAAAGGCTTATTCAACAAGTCACAAAATCGTAAATACTTATCAGGAATTTATCATCATCACCTGAGGTTCTACAGCCGCGGATGAACTTCAGCCTTATCGAATCTGTAGTCACTCCAGAATCCAGAGATTTCTATCTCCGGCTTTCTCTGTCCAATGCCACAAAATATCAACTTTGTATTGTAGGCATCGTTTATTTGAACCTAACCCGTAGACTTTGCTGTCTTAGTCACTAACTCGATCACAGCACCACTTACAATTATTTTTTTCCTTAAAATTTTTCACCTTTAGGTAAATTACTAGGTAGGTAGGCCTATTTACTGTTTAATGTTATTCTTAACTATACATTTTCTTTAAATCGTTTATAAATAATGAAGAAAAGTAAAAAAAGGTAACAATTGTAGTTATATTTTGCAGTTGTAACAAAGACAATACCAATTTTTAGACTACAAAACATAAATATGTTTTTACGTGCAACTAATATTAGATTATCGGCGAAGACAGCCAAATACAGACCTCTCGTCCGGTCGATGAAGCCTTCAGAAGCTATAGAACTTGAAAGTTACCAACTAAGTCTTGGAACAAGCAGCCAACTCCTAAGTAACAGTAACTGCTCCTGCCAACATCCCACGAAGGTCTGATAAGATTTATTTAATAATGCTTTGTAGAGTACATAATAATTAAAATGTTCATGCTTTAACTGAACTTAAAATTATGTGAGTCAAATTATGAAGACAAACGTAGGTAATTGAATCGGATTTATGAAAAGTACTATGTATTTAATGGTGAAATTAGGTGGTGGTTTTAGGTGACCATAACGAACAAAACAAAAATAATTACGCATACGAGTATTATCCATCTTTCGAATCGTGAGTTGTGGTTGCGAGCTCTTAAAAAAAGTTCAATAAAGAAGCAATTCCAGTATATTTCATAATTTTCTAATTTTCCAGGTAACTTTCAAATGTTTCATTCCCTAAAAACCTTATTCGGATTATTACTAATATTCTAAAAAAAATATTAAACAAATCAGTCGAGCCGTTCTCAAGCGATGCGCTTACCAACGAACAGCATTTTATTTTTATTTATAAATAGAAGATTTGTCTATCAGCCAGTCTTAAACACTTGATTAATTAGATAATAATAATATAAATATGCATTTATAACCATATAATATAGGATCGGCACAATTTGTTTTCCTCTTCGCTTCTACTCTGTCAGCTGTCATCCTAATATTCACACCTCTTATATACATACTACTAACCAGCCTCGACTTCGCTCGGGAAGCAGATTAATACATATAACTCCATTGGCTTACGTGGCGCACGCCAGTAAAGCTCCCAGTTGGCATGGTTTTTTCCGACATCTTCAACAATCATCGTCATATTTCGGCCAATTTACACAAAACCTTAATGAATTATACATCTCAACCTTCCTCATGAATCACTCCGTCCATTGATGAGAACCGTATGAAAATCCGTTCCGTAGTTTTTGAGTTTATTTCGTTCTGACAGACAGACATACGCGGCCGGGGACTTAATTTTATAATATGTATAGATGATTTCTTACACGATCAATTCATACTTTTTCGGTCTTCCGATTCCTATAAACGTCTACTTTCATACTTAACACTGTTCTAGTTATGTGACATTAATCTTTCTTATCCATTGCCGTTTCTATCCATACTAAATACATATATTATTTAAAAAAAAAGATATAATTTTTCATGCAGGCTTTGCCAGAGACGTTACTTGAACTGGCCGTATGACCGTAGATTTGACGATCGTAAGTGTCCAGTGCCGGCTGTGGTGTAGAGCAAAAGGAGTAGTTGCTTTAGGCGCCAGATAGCAAGTGGCGTCCAAAATGCGAATGAAAAAAAGAAATTCATTCTATTAAAGATAATGATGGTTATTAAAATGCTTAATATTGATTTTACTAAAAGTGAAATACTAATACAAAGGGCGCCGAAAGACAATCTCGCTCTACCTTGACAAAGGGCTAGAGACGGCACTATAAGTGTCCTTTTAAAGCCTGAATAAAGAAAGAGCACGAATTTTGTGATTTCGTGTATATGTGGAGGTTAATCTCCAGAGCCACTGAACCTATTAGAGAAATTGTTTATTGACGAAGATTATAGCTAACTTCACTCTGCAACTCGTAACGCCCGTATTCACAAACATTACTATGAGGTCTCACCGTGGGCTCGAACGCACAGGGTACAGAAAACCTAAACAAAATTTGACACCTAAGGCCCGAATGGCGTTATGCGTTTTTTTCATATATACTATATAGTTGGCAAACAGGCATACGGCCCGCCTTATAGTAAGCGGCTAACGTAGCCTATGAACGCCTGCAATACCATACATATCACAAGCGCGTTACCGACCTTGAACACCCCTATCCCAAGGAGCTCTGGAAACCCTACTCACCGCAGAAACACAACACTAGGTCATTTGGCTGTGTTCTTTTGTAGGGTGGAGGTATTCCACCAGTCGGGCTGCCCCAAGTAGAGAGAAATCTCTAAGAAATTTCTCTGTGCCCTACCTCTCTTAAACTTACCTCTTTACTTTACCTCTCTTATCAATTTCGTTTATGAATACGGGTAAGGAACGGAGCTGTAACCACGAATGTCAAGCAATCAGGCAAGTACGGTAACTAAGAACAACCATGGGCTACACGGGTGCATTGATGGCACCGCGGTGAACAGTTAGTCGAATAAATTTAACACAATTGGGCACGGCTAGTTTATTATATAAAGTAAGCAAATTAGGTATTTAAGGCTTGTTTATATAATTATTTCGGATAAGGCCCCCTGTGCGCTGAATTTTTTTAGCTTATCAACGTTGGCATTGATTAGGCTGGTGTCGGTCTTGCTAGTGCATTCGCTCAAACAAACGTACTATATATGTATTGGATTAAACGTTCAATATAATTGTATATTAGTGTATAATAATTTTCGCAGTCACTATGATGCCATAATAAGAAGGGTCTCAAGATTGTCTGGATTCATTGCAAGACGAACGTTATATTTAGAGAACCTTTGTTAATATATGAGGCTTTGGCTCGAGGTCTTCTGGAATATTGTAGTCCTGTCTGGAAACCTACTTACCAAATACACTCATTCAGAATTGAACAAGTGCAATAACGTTTCTTGTACCATCTCACGTTTCATCAAGCAACATTTGTCACTCTCTACATTCATATGAATCACGTTTTTCTATACATATAACAAAATTGAAGCGTGTTTGTAATGTCAAAATAACATTTTTCGAAATAACACGACGAGCCAGCTCCAACTGGCAGTACCTGAATCGAGATCAAAGGAGCATGGAGCAATAAGCTTTGAGTGCTACAGCTTGACATATGTTTCTGATATACGACTCAATTTATCTTAGCAGGTCACCGTGTATACCAACTCTCATTAATTTGTTCTGATGTGATGATGATTTATCTTATCAAATGCTTTAGAGAAATCAGTATACACGGCGTCCACTTGATAGCTAGAATCGAGAGCTTTTGTAAAAAAAGTGGTGTAAGAGAGTAAATTAGTGGCAATTGCGACCGCGATAAAAACCATGCAGCTCAACCGCAATATGATGACAAATTGGTGCTGTTAATTAATTAGCAATAATCTTTTCAAAATGTCTAGCAAAAATACAGAGTTTTGATATTAGTCTATATTGCTTAATATTATGTTTATCAACTCCTTCCAAACATTCGTAAAACATCCTTCAGTTAGTGACTTTGTAAAAATTATAAAAAAAGGTAAAGGCAAAAATTTTGCTAGTCTCGACACCAAAATGGGGTGAACTTCATCTAAACCAGCACCTTTGTTAGTATCCGTTTGTTTGAATAGCTTGAATACCATTTCTTGGATATATTAATAGCACCAATATCTACTAATGATAATGAAGAATCACAGAAATCATCACACCATATATGAATCTGATCTTGGTGACGACTGATTACTAACATTGAATTAAAATAATTATTAAACATATTGCATATTTCTTTACTAATGGGCTGATTGTCGTACGTCATATGAGCTGGTATATTATTAGCAGAGAATTTAGACTTTTTGAAGAACAAAAATATTTTGGAGATGTAGCAATTTTATCTTCAGAAAACGAAATATAATTTCGATCGCATTCTGCTTTTAGGGATTTTTCTCTTTTACGCAAGAGTATGAATTCTACTGTCTCGATCATATTTATGTTTTTCCAATTTGCATAAACTTTTAATTTTTCAGTAATAAGTTTTAGTAAGGCTCGAGAATACCAAGTTGGATATTTTTTATTTAAACTTATTGGTTTCTAGGAACAAATATATCAATTACTTATGCAAAACGCAATAAAAAAAAGTCACCGCTTCCTCCGTGTTTAAATTATTAAGACATTGAACCCAATTGATTCCTGTTAAACTATTACTTATTTCTTCAAAATTGGCTGAGTAATACATTTATATTTAAACCGGTTGATATCTTTCATGTATTTGACTGAGGAAAAATTAAATTTTATTTCGAGAGATTTGTGATGAATGTCCACAGGTTGAGGGGTGAAGGACAAGCTTTGACAGAACAACAACTGTTACTTAACACTAGGTCGAGAATTCGCTTATTAACCAGTATAACAACTTTTGTATTGTAAAGTATGACTTATATTGATAAAGTCGGATAAGATCGTTACTTTGTTAGAATTAGCAGTATTTAATAACCTTAAATTAGAAAATTCATCACATTCCCATTCCTCTTGAGATATATTATAGTTTCCATTACTTCTATCACTGTGGATTATTTCATACGAATTATCAAAAAACGTTTGTAATGATAGTAAATGGTTACTATTGTGCGGTAAATAACACAAAATATGCATTGAATGTTTTGAATAAATAATCAAAAACAGATGTATCAGAATTTATCAAAATTCATCAGGGTGTATAAATAGGGATTGAAAATTTGTTTCGTGAAAAGTTTCTATCGTCCCAAAAATTTTCGGTCATCTATCGCATGTCGCATTACAGCTGGCCGTGGAGTAGGGATAAAGTCAAAGGCGCGAAAAAATTTTCACTTGCATCGTGGTTTTTACAATAATTTTTGAATTAACTATTTAAATACTAGTAGTGCCTCGCGGGTTCACCCGCGTATAGTTTAAAATAAAAAGCTGATTGATGATTTATAAATTACTAACTAAACCCGCGGCTTCTCTCGCGTGGAATACAGAATGCTGTCGGTCGAGCGCACAAGCGAATTGACCTGCCTTGTAGGTAATCAGTAGAATATAGAAATGTAGATCATTTTAAGGTTTACAATTATGTAGTACATTAATTTGAAATATCTCTTATGGTTTACTCAGCGTAAGCCATTTAATCGACCCAAAACGCCTTTTCCCCAATTGATTCACCATTATCGTCGCTGCTTATTTCATAAAGATAAAAAAATTTATCTTATAACCTTACCAGATAAAATCTATGAATTAAAAGAAGAAATCCATGTAAATCGGATACGTGATTTTTGCGTGAAAGAACATAAACAGACAGACAGACAGAAAGGCGTTTTATAGTATGTATAGATATAGATAATAATTCTACAATATTTTTATCGTGCGGCCTGGGTTATGCGTCACACTCTGACGAGGACGGTTCGTTCTCGCCACTACACCCGAGCCGAGTGTTGAATTATTTTAATTATACATTATCTGGCAAACTATTCGTCCAAATAACATGCTATAAAGGCAAAGATTATCTACATAAAATTGTCTTGATGGTGAAGTAACTTACGTTCGTAAGGATTAATATGTCATGCCTAATAAAATGCCTATAAATCACAATTCAATTTTCAATAAAACATTGTCAGAAAATATCTTATTGTGGTTTATGTAGGTACGAGATAGGCATATGGTATCAAGGACATTTTTAAGAACGGACGTTATAAGAATGTTCAATAATTCTTTTAGAAATTGTAAAAAGAAATCTAATAAATACCTGTGTATTAATTGTTATTCGATTTTGATGAAATTTTTACACCGGAATTATAAGACATTTTATGATTGAAAAGTTTATTATAAGAATTGTCAATAATACTTTTAAATTAAAAAAAGAATTAGAACATAATCATTTTGCATTAATTCTCAAACGATTTTAATGAAATTTCGTACACGGGAATCATACATAATTTCATAATTGGTAGACAAGGTACGTCAATAAATTTCCTAAAATAAAAAAAAAAACATTTCTTGGATATTTTTTTTCAGCCGATTTTCATGAAATTTTGTACATGGGAAGTGTATAAAATTCCATAATTGATAGGCTAAAAGAACCGTCATAATAATCATTTAGAAATAGTTATAAAATATTTTTAATAATTTACAATCGATATAGAACAAAATTGTACCCGGGAATTACATGCTGTACCTCAATTGTTAGACTATATGAGTTGTTAATAACATGCGTACAAAAAAATTATGGGATGACAAAATTACTGCGTAAAAAACGCGTGCGGAGCCGCGCGAACACCACTAGTATCTTAGATTTGTAATTCCTATTAATGGTTATAAATGCCCATATTGACAGTTCATTTTTATTGAAACAGATATGCATCTCCGTTCCCAGTGGCGGATTTCTCTTAAGGCCAACTAGGCCCAGGCCTAGGGCGGCCAGATTTTAAGGGCGGCTAAACGTGACAAAAAATATACTACTTAATGCGAACATGTGTTGACAATAAATAATAGTACACTAAAGCATAATATAGTGTTAAGACTCCAGACACGGAAAAAAATCAGTTTGAATTACAATGTTGACCTCGTAAAACTGCAGTACTTTATTACCATCAAATTAGAAATGTTTTAAAATTTAAGTAAATTCATATTATATTTGCGTCACAGTAAACTTTGAGCTCAGAAGGAGGCGACTGGCCAAGACTGATAGTCCGCCTCCGTCCGTTCCTCATAGTATTAGTCGCTTGAAGAATCGCGTAACCTTCCATCTAACTAGGTAATCAACAAATATTGCCCATCTGCCGAATTTACTATCATTCTTTAGCCTCAGTAAAGTCTCAATTGAAAAAAAAATGTAGTATATTCCGAACTAAACAATATTTTGTTAAATTTGAAATTATTAGTTTGTACTCTAAAAAGTATAATTATTATAACTCTCGCATATACAGCATTTTCGTGTCACATCTAGTAGTTTACATGTACAAAATCAAGTTTAGCGTTTCAATTTTATCATAAGAGAATTTAAAATTATCACAAGTAATGCAACAAAAAAAAACTGAACTAAGATTCTTCATACCGCAGTTTTAGCTGAACTGATTCCATTGAAAAACTATCGTAAATATTACGCCATCCAAGTTTCACTTCAAACCTAGAAAATAGTGCTTTGACAATGTATAAAACATAAAGTTTATAATAGCAATTTTAATAATTTAAGAAATCAAAAATATTATAAAAATTCACTAGAGCGGATTTTGTCAAACCGTTTCAATCCTTAACGAAGTAATGTTAGACTCTATCATTAGACTATTATTAAGAGATAAAGTTTATAATCTCTGGAACTAGTGATTTTATCAAATTTAATATTGTAACAAGCAAGCATACAGGACGTACTTTGATAAACTTACACCTAAAGATATCTAATACGTTTTACTAACACGAGAAATTTAATATCTTTACCAAATCTTTATTATTTCTAGGTAGTTGACTTTTAGTTGAATTTACGGGACATTTTCGTAGGACATAAATACCTATTTAACTATAGCATGCGAAGTTCATACGTATTAAAATTTTAATTGGTTGATAAAACATTGCAATAACAAATATATTATTCTATTTTTGGTTTATAAATGATCATTAGTAAACGTTTGTAAATATGCATATTGTTAATTGTTACATGGTTGGACGCTTTTGTTTTATCTAAGGAAAACCACTAATCCAACTAGCAGTACCTACCTACCTACCTACACGTGTACCTATCTATACATTTGTTGGTTAATTATTTTCATGACTAAACTCTTATGAGGTAAAATGGACAACAATAAATTTATTATATTGTTTTTTGAAGCGAATTTAATCGAATAATGTTAGAAATAATATAAAATGCTCTGAATTGTCTATATGTACCTGAACATACTGATAGGCGCGGCGCAATGATGACTCAGTTGTAGAGTGTACATACCTACTTAAAAAAGAACCATTAAAATGGCGGACGTCAAACTTTTTGAAGTCGTTAATAAGCACGCAACAAGAAAATCCTTAGAAACTTGTAATTTATTTTTAATTATATTTACAGAAGCAGCATTCTGTATAATAGAAAAGAAAATTAATAATTATCTAATATTATTATAATAATTAGTATTCATGTTAACTTATAAAAAAAGTTTAAATAGTTTAAAAAACTAAAAATACGTTTTAACTAAGCAAACTTTTTAATCTTCTAGTAATACCTCGTTACCAAGCCCAATCTATTGGATTTGTCGAAACGAATTATATGAGCCTAAACTCGAGGGATTTGCTAGTAGCCATGGATATATTCCACTATCAACCTCCTGGTCCATCATAAGATCAGCTCTAAGATACCAAATTGTAGTGTTGTCATCTGAGCTACATATACATACTTACATAGTTTCATTTCGATACGACAGTTAGAATTAGGTTAAAATTTATTTCTAAGATTTTATTACATTGTTAGTTAGTTACAAGTTAAGCTAATATAAGCGTGTAAAAAATATATGTAATAATAATTTTACATAGATAGAAAATATTTTATTACATGAGGTAGTTTTTACAAATTAATACGCACGTGGAATAATACGCATGCTACGTGTCTCATAGTGGACATTTGGAAGTCTTTATAATGAAAAACCTCTTAATCTTCATAATACTGTTTAATCTTGAATTTAGGTTGTTACAAAAAAAAAGAAGAGATTAATTTGCTCGAAGCGACTCAACCGTGTACTTATTGTTAGTGGCGAAATGTCAAATGTGTGAGTGAGAGTAAAAAACTCTCTGATGCGACGTACCGGCCATCCACCCACCGAATCATAGAAAAATGAACAGGTGCACGGCGTAGACTCTTAAATACTTAGTCTTTTTTTTTATCACGGTATCTTCATTCAATAAAAAGTTATTAAAGGTTAAAGAAATTACGATTTCTTCTGTAGACCACGCGAGCGAAGCCCAGGTAGTTAATTTATAAAAATGTTGTGATCGAAGATGGTAACACGCTAAGACTAGTTAGTGGAAGACTGACTCTCAATGCAGGTGCCGAAACACACTATATGTTCTTGGAGACAGTTTTTCAACTTGTAGCTAGCCAGGCTGGCATTAGAAAAAGCTCTAACATCATGGCTATGGTTTCATCACAATGTTTTACTTCACCGAATGCTCAGACTCATTGCATGGATTCGAACTCACGTCGATCGACGCGATGTCCGTACACGCTACCACTGACCCAACATTACTTCAAAACTATAATTACTTATCTCTTAGCTACTAAATGTATACTAACATTATGTTATATCCATGATAAGTGTAATAATGATTTGTTAATGAATCTGTAGGTCATACAAATGTAAATAATTCTATAGCCAAAAATTTTCTTCACAGCTCCACAAGAGGTAAGAATCCCTTGTAAAAAATAATTCTGTCATCGATCCTTTTTCTTATTCTCGGCTTTATTTTTATTTTAAATTATATGTTTCCTCTTATAACATAAAGTGCAAGGATAAGTTGCAAGGATAATAATATTTGGCAGGAAGAAAATAAAGTCAGTAATTACATATATTTTTTTAGAATAAAAAAAAAAATTACATCCCAAAATCAAATACCGATGAACCTCAATGCACTCTCTGATTTGGACGAATAAATTAGAACAAATACTTACTTAGTCTGGTGGTAGCGAATATACGTTGCAGTTGGTAGAATAAAAAAAATGTGATTTATTACTCCACACAACGAATTCATATCAAATAAAGTAATGAGATTACCTAAACTTTTAAGATTCGGCATTACAAATTTTTAATGAAAATTCTTTGTATTAATTAATCAGAAATAATATAAATAAGAATCGATATATTTTACAAATTACAGTCAACAACATTTTTAATTATGTTGTCGATGGCGCGACGGAATGAAAAATAATACAGGCCTGAAGGCCAGAAGGCTGAAGAAAAGGAGGGCATCGGTTGTCAATGTCAAGAGTTCTATGTCAAGGATCCGCGCTACGCAAGTGCAAAGGGTCACGGGGACGAGGTTACAAAATTACACGTGAAAACCGGGATCACGCGTTTCTAGGACCTCTCTTGTTTCGTGGAAGTGCTTAGAAATTTTTCATAATATTAAAAAATATATTTATACCTACCTATACACAGGTAAAATTAATTCGATCGATACCCAGATAGATAATGGAGCGAGGTAAAAGAGTTTTTATACCTAAACCAGGCAGAAATGACTATACACAGACGAAATCCTTTAGACCCATCAGTCTCACATCCTTTATGTTTAAAACCATAACAAGGCTCTGTGACAGGGAAATAAGAGTCAACGTCTATATGAACAAACCACTTCACTGCCAACATGACTACACTGCAGGAAAATCAACATAATCTGCATCTGACAAAACAACTTTTAACGGCATTAGCCACGCCCTTTCAAAACATGGAGTATATCCATCGCTTAAAAGTTGGATTTATAATATGCTTCGCTATAGAGCGATAACGATACAGCAGTCATCGCCTTCATGCTAACCTGCAGAGATGCCTATCCGGGCCTTGTTCGAAGGTACCGATATCGCAGGAGGGAAGGAACATATTGTCGAATCCACATATTTACAGTATGGCAAAGATAAGAATTTGTAAACTTCTTCTTGTTCCATGCCATCTAGACACGCGATCAAGCTAACAGAATGGTGAGCAGTACCGTGTTTAATTATTACTCGAACCATTTGGAGCTACTTTTGACCCCCTCATAACTCAAAAACTATTTCATATAAACATGTCAAATTTGGCTCATATATTGATTGAGACTTGCGAGATACATATGTTCTACAAATTTCATAAACACACCTCAAACAGTTATTAGATTTAACGTCTAAAATCGTCATTTTTATCACTGCCTGATCTATATAAACAACAAAACTCTAACCCAGTTCCAGAATACGAATTATTATTAAGTACCTACTAAAACAGTCATGGAAGAGCCTTATGTTCGATGGCTAGTATCTAACAGCAAGCCAAATTTTCGGAAGAATAAAATAAGAACTTACAGCTTTACAACTTGCGAAGGCTTATAATATAATTCTTATATTCGAACTAGCCAAGTCAGACCTTAGGCTTCAATATATTATCTTAAGTTATAAGAAGAAATGATATTTAAGTTGTTATAAAATATTGTATGTTGTTATTAATAAATTTCATGAGTGTCCATTGAACTTGGCACCCATTAAGATCTTACTTCTTTTATCGTTGAAGTCAACAACCAAGGCATATATATCATAATATTGAAGTTGGCTCTCATTTCACATTTATGTTTTTAATGGGATTCGCTTGTCTCTAAGATGATTTTATTGCCGTTAGTACTTTGTCTCGAGTATTGTTCAAAAGAAGTTAAAATTGGCAACTCCTGTATTTTTTTTTTCTTTATCTTCGGGCCACTATCTCATCTGTTGTTAAGTGATGTGGCCTAAGATGGTGGCAAGCTAGGCCTAGGGAGGGAACTGGCTGTCTAGTGCAGCTACCGGACATACCTATTATAGGTGTTTGACGGCAGATTTCCAACGAATAGAGGGTGGTATCTAGCCAGGTGGACATTAGAAAATACCCTACCATTTACGTTACAAAAAAGTACCTTAAAAGTATTTTTGATGGGAACAAGTAGGTAGGTTACTACATTTATAATAAATATTACCTATTAACGAGTATTTTCCATATTTCTATAAACAATTTTAAGGAAAACCTTCGAGATATTTTGCAATAACAAATGTTTTTAAGATAAATATATACATATTTAATTTGTTACGCTTATATAATTTATTATTATATTATTTGTATGTGTCTTAGTACTAGCTGGTGGCCGTGACTACGTTCACGTGAAAATGCTGTAGATATTTGACGGAAATTACCTACTCCTCATTACCGCTTAAATTATGGAAAATCGAAATGATAAATGTAAGCAGATACCGTCGTGTTCAGTCCTTTATCAATCTAAAAATACTATTGTTACGACTAGAACAAAAAAATAAAATAGAAAAAAAATCATCTTTCTCGAAATTTCTAGGAGCGTCCGTAAAAATCGTGAATTTATCATAGTGCATGCGTGTGACGTATAATCTTAGGTTCAACGACACACACATAGAAAGTCTTATCGCTAAAACTGTCAGCAAACAATAGGCCATAAATTAAACGTTCCCCTCGTTTTAAAAAGCGATGACATAAGTTGTTTACAAGATGTTAGGAGTTCCTGGACCTTCCAGAGATTTCGGGATCGATTCATTTAGATATATAAGGGAGCTGAGTTCCGAGACGCGGCAGTTAATAATTCGAAAGCGAAGCGACAACAAGAAGCGAAATACGAGAGAAACAAACAGTGTTATTCAGCAAGTACCTACACAGGGTTATTCTGAGAGAATATTCGGTGAACGATTTATGTGTTTTGTTTTGTTATTGTTTTTTTTTTTAATTTTTACTAGCTGCGTACGAATAAATTACTTTTGAGTGACACTACGGCATCTTATTACCCACGAACGTAACACTATGTTTCGTTGTATATGTGTATATTAACTTATTTTCAAATGATGCACGTTCTAACATGCAAAATTTCGTCTCATTGGATGTATTTTATATTTAAGTCATATAAAATCAAAAGCGGCAAATGTATGACCGATAATCTGGCAACTTGTAAAAAAAACGAATTCTTTGCCATAGACGCATGATATATAGTATACTAACTATGCCCGCGGCTTCGCTCTCGTGGACTACTAAAAATCTTTTTTATTTTTTTGTGCGGAACCGTAATTATTATTTTTTATAAATAAAAGTAGCCTAACTTATTCCTTATAACGTCCAGTCCCGTCGAAATCGGTCCAACAGTTTCGGAGATTACCCGGAATAAACAGACAGACAAAAATTGTTAAAATTGGTTTTTTGTTATAGGTTATTTGTTATCGTGTATTACACTTTTATATGCATTTAGAAAAAAGCTGTTATTTTGACATTACAAACAGACACTTCAATTTGCATGGATTAAATCTATGTAAATTACAATAATATCTATAAACGTTTATGGCAAATTTTTAATTATTAGCTTTGGGTTAAGCCCAAAATACAAATACAATCGCCATGAATACACTTGAAATATAGTAGTTTTTCTTAATTATCAAATTACACGACTCAATTATTTATCACACTTATCATGCACTTCTGAAGTCATAAGGTACATTTTAAAGCAAATTTCATCAAAATTCGTGAAATGTATTCATTTCTGTCATGTTTAGGAGTAATAAATCGGTTCGAGTTTTTTTGGCGGCATCTTGAGCTGCCATGTTCTGGTTTTTATTTTTATTCATCAACTTAAGTTTTTTGACCCTATATTTTGTAATATTGGTAGCATTTTTTCGTGATATAGTTTGCTTATTATGCATATGTGAAGTGGATTATTGCATACATTTTGAGTTGTCAGAAAAACTCCCATCACCTTGTTAAACCCCACTTTGACGATTAGAAAATACTACGAAGGCTAAGAAACATTCACACTGGTAAGTACTTCTGCGGCGCCAAAACAAGAAGGCGGTTCAGGAAGTCTTTTCTTACACTGCATTCTTTTTCTTTATACTTTTACGAGTTTAGACACAATCTCACCTGATATTAAGTGACAATATGGCCCAAGATGTAGCTATTCGTAAAGGGACTGGTCCTCAAATGCAGCTGCCGGAACACACTCATAGTTTACTTGACGAGAGATTATCAATTTTAGATTTGTAGTTAGCCTTATAAAATGTACTACGACCATGATATGATCTCACCACAACGTTTTCGTTGACTTAAAGCTCAGGTACATTGCAAGGATTCGAACTCACGTCGATCGACGCGGTGTTCGTCCACGCTACTGCTGAACCATCATTACCTCAAAATTATGGTATAGATATCAAACCCAGGCATAGGGGCAAATTTGTTGTACACTAGTTGAATTACATAATTAGTACAAAGCGACGCATTATTCTTTTTTTTTTAATTCCTACGGCAACTCTAATGTAGTCAGAGATCTTGTGCATTCTAAAATAAAGATAACTGCAAGCTAGAACGCCCATCCTTCTGTGAGAAGTTACCCCAACAGCCCCATTCTATATTATTTACAATTATTAAATTTACTTAATTTACCGAAAGCTTCACTTCTCTTTTTCTTAAGCTACGACGACGCCTTATTTCTGAACGACATTTCATCCAGGCAACCTTTGGATTGGTACGTTCTAGAAGATACTTTATCACTTAATTAGCTATGCCCGCGGCTCCGCTCGCATGCCCTACAGAATTATTTATGGAAGATATCGTTTTTTTTTTAATATGTAAGGAGTAAAACAAAACAAATATCAAAATCTATCGAGTGATTTTTTGCGTGATGCGCGCACGACAGCAAACCTCAATCATTTTATTTAAATAGATATAGATAGGTTCTTTCGAAAGCACTCCGTCCGAACGCATACCAATACCTCGATGGGGGAGAGGGGCGCAGTTGACCGCCCCCTGCCTGTACCTGTCTACACCCATGTTAAGGACCCTTATCGAGATGTGTTAAAGCTAAGGTAAACATAAGTTAAAAATGAAAAACATATTTTTATTACTAAATATATTTAAATATATAACATATGAATAAAATCAAATAGTACATTGAATGGTCATTAAAACAACCCATTCGGGAATTTAAAATTAATAATAATAATCAACCAAAATATTATTGAAGTCAAGCGTGAACTTTTATGTAAATAAAAAAAAACAGTCCGGTCATACTAAATCACACTTGATCAATTTTACGCTTATATATTGAAACAGCCTGATGATTCGCACGATGGTGAGTGGACACCTTTTAATCGAAATCCGTGTAATGTAAACAATAATTCTCAAATTACATTTTATCATTATACATTGAAGAGTTTCAAATAAACCTGACATTTTTAATTACGAGAGGCTATTCCTGTATCAATTCAACCAATTAGATCTATTGTATTCGCACCAATGCTAAATCTCACTGCCTACTCCTATTAACCTTAATGTACTGTGACAGCCCCTGGAATTCGCGCTCCAGACCGGGGGCAAACTTATGCCCGCGTATCGACTCTTCCTAAAAGACCCCCTCCCTGCAGCAATCATCATCGTCTAATCCATAGACCTTACAAGTGAGACTGTACTTACTACCATCCGGAAGGTAGCAAATACGAACATAACAGGGGCAAGGGTCGACGCGGTGAGGAAGGTAAAGAACAGAACGTGGTTTTGCGCTGCCACGGCATAAAGGACGCCAAAAAGATGAAGGGCAGCTGCGGAACGCCTCAACCGACCTCACTGTGTCGACACCTCATAACAGGAACCCGCTTCTAGAGATTAGGGGTCCTGAAGGAATACACGGACCGGGACATAGTGGAAAACCTAAAGATCCAAAACAAGGATATCTTAAGTGATCTGGCTAATACCGACCAGACAATGATAATCAGGTTCCGGAAAAGGACGCGTAATCCCTTAGAGTGCCACCCGATGATTGAGGTCGGGCCCAAATTGTAGCAGAGATTCATGGATGCAGGAAGGGTGCACGTACGCATCCAGTTCCGCCCCGTCCTGGATCAGTCACCCCTGTCCAGGAGCTCGCAGTGCCTTGCAAGGAGTACCGCACGGTATCTCTGACTGCGGCGATCGTCTTGGCGGACTTGCTCCCGCTGGACCTCCGAGCCCAAGAGGTGCACAAACTATATCGTGCAAAAAGGGGCGAGGCGTATGGATGAGATCGTGGTTGGACGCAAGTTGGAGCGCCCGGTGAGCTTGCCGACTAATAATTAGGGTTCCGCACAAAAAATGAAAAACCTTTTTTAGTAGTCCACGCGAGCGCACAGCTAGTGAAAAATATAGATAAATTTATTGATGCGAAGCCACTAAACACACGTTTGATATAGGGACAAAAAAGAGAGGAAGTCGCAACGCTTCTCATTGGCTGCCCATTGCGTATCGTTGCCCGTGTGTGTGAGCGAGATAGAGTACTTGAAAGTGCGAGTGCGAAAAGCAGCGAAATATTTAGAACCACGTTGTATACTTTGTTTATTTTTGTACTTCTAAACATGGAATAAAAATTTACTACTATATCGAAATTAAATTATTAATTGGAATTTTTGTAAGAAACTTCGCTTTAACGGGTATTCCCCGACACTTTTTTCTTTCGAATTCAATTGAAAGAATAATCCACGGACCAAATTTCTGTCAAGCCAAATGTATCGAAAGTAAAATCAACTGCTAATCCAACAAGTGAACATTGATAATTACTTTTCAACCCTGAACCCAAGCTTTGTGTGTGTGTATGTGTGTAATTCGTATATACATATAGTAACGGTTAATTACGTAACACTCTTTCAAACTATTATCCAATAGAAACGCCTGAAAACTATTTTTAATTATTAAGTGAATATTCTTGGGGTGTGATTACAGTATAATTCCTGGGTAGAAATTTTGTGTAACGTTTTATATGCAACTAGAGTAAGTTTCTTGAGAATACAGAAATAAAATAAATAAATAATAAACCGATTTTTCAACGGTAATGGATACTTTAATTTAACTTATTATTACTTTTATAATTACCCCTATTACCTCCGTTAAATCTGAGCTTGAACTAAACACATCTTTATAGGTCGAATATTGAGGTTTATAGATCTGATCAAGCTCAGCCCACTATCTTCTGGTTATGATTATTGGTTATAAGCCCCGAGAATAACGTTACTCTATTCAAGTATGCTTTAAGATGCATCAGAAGTGGGATCACTGGTTCAGAAAGTGACATCTACAGGGAAAAATTGTAGCGCAATGGTTATTAATCGAATTCTTTACCGGCTTTTCTCGAAGGAGACATTCTCCGAACCGATGATAGTACCGATTTAAGGTTCTAAACGTTAGTACCTATATTTAAAGAAATAAATTTAAATTTAATAAGCCAAATGCGTTGTATATTGATAAATATAACAATTACAATAACACTTCAAACATCGATAATGTTGATACAAATTTTTCGATATAGTATGTCAACATTATTTTCAACAGTAAAGCTATTTAGCTCACAAACTTTAGATCAAAAAGAAACCGAGAAGAATTATTTGTATTTTGAGTCAATGTGAGTTAATAAACTACATTTTCATTTGAATAACTATATGGTTTTTGTATGTTTATCAGCGAAAATCATTCTACTAAAAAATAACTAATATATATATATATATATATATATATATATATATGATGGAATACACAAGATATGTGAAGCATGTTCAAAATCTCTCGATATATATGAAATAATTTGCTTTTAAGTTTTCTACGCTTGATATTAGCTACGGAAACTTTGACGTCAATTAAGTTGTCCCATCTTATAAAAAAACATTCATTAAATAATAATTAACCTGCTTTTAAATGTATATTTATGATTGCTTGATGTATTGAAAATTTTTCAGCCATTCGAATTTTCATTCTTTCTATTAATGAACCAGTCGAAAATCAGCTTTTTTTTAAATTAAACATTAAAAATCAACAGTTCATAATTAACCAGTCAAAAAACGCCTAGAAAACCAACAACTTGATTGATTAACGATAAAAATACAAATTTTTTGTATACCCCTTCATAATAACCTCTTCGAGATGGGTTCACAAATGATCCGTCACGGAACAACCAATCATCGGGTCAACCCAGGTCATCTGTCCGATTTCCCAGCATTATGTAGATGGTTGGGCGCATCAGCGAAAGCGAATTTCAACCTGTACGCCTCAGCGACCAGCACGCTTATGTTAGAATCAGTCCAATTTTGTGTTGGTACGTTTTGAAGTAATATCATTAAACCTTGGAAATCTTTCTCCAGCAACAATCGCTCCCTCCAGTGGAGAAGGAAGGCGGCGCACACGTACAGCTGGAAGGTAGCGAATCCGTCCGATTCCGCGAGATAAGTGTCCCAAAGGCGGATGGTGCATGGTAGAGGTATCTCCCTGGTGAGAAGGTTGTTCATCCAGCGAAAGGAGAACTGGAGGTAGTCGACGCCATGGCTCTGCAGGTGTTCGTGAAGCGGCAGATCTATGCGTCTTATCAGTTCTTTTAGTTGATTGACCTGTAAATAGAAAAAATATTTTTTAACGCTAACTGCCATGAGATTAATGAGGATAAAATAAACGGCATAGTTTTAATACTACAGAAATAAGTCATCCCGTGTTCTAGATTTAGTAATACCAACAAAAGTAGTTAATACTGTTAGGTTCTATAATAAGATCCCTAAGCACATTACCGGTTTAGACAATTCTATTTAATACAATAATATTTTAAATTTATTTTAAGTATAACCAGAAAAAAAAATACGCTTGCTTTTATTGTGATGTGAATTAGTTTTTCAATATTATTGTTACCTATATTTTTTATTATCTAGGCTATTATGTTTTGATTTACTGTTGTCAATCCTTATAATTAAATAAATTCATTTAAGGACCATATCAAGAAGGTTTTACTGTCAAATGGTGGATCATTGTGTGAATGATAGTGATATCTGGAAGCATTGTAAAGTTAATAGGTGCCTTATTAGGGCTTAAAATGAATAGACTAAGCACTGAAGAATGCCTATAACTATTATTCTGTACTTAAATAAGTAAATCTTTTAAGTCACTTTACAAAAGAAAGAAAACACATTAAGATACTTAAAGCTAAGTTTTATGCTCGTTATCATTATCAAAACGAGAGAGAGTAATTAACCAAATAATTTTATCTTTAAAATGATAAGATAATATCACAGTCATATATACAACACATTATAGGTGATGTTTTATAATTATTTTAGACTAATAACTTAATAATTCTGTGTTTTATAATTGTGTTAATTGACACAACTGCTTGGCCCCATATGACTTTCATAATTCCTAATAGGTTTAGCATTTGGCCACAATCTCACCTGATGACGATGAGTGACGATGTGGCCTAAGAGGGTAACATGCTAAGCCTAGGACTGGCTCTCAAGTGTAGCTGCCGTGACACACTTATAAGTGCTTGGCGACAGATTTTCAACTTGAGGGTGGTAGCTAGTCAGGCGGGCATTAGAAATTGCCCTACGACTATGATATAGTTTCATGAAAGATCAGATCCATTGCAGGAATATGCACTCAAGTCGATTGACACGGTGTCCGTAAACGGTACTACTGAGCCATCAAAACACTGAAGCTTGAACAAAAACCTTTTTAATTAATCTGTCACTAAAAGCCCCTGTGAATGTAGATGGGAGACGCGGAAATAACCAGACTTATACTCCTGAAATACAAAGAGCTAGCCCAATACTGAGTTAAACACTTTGGGACATTGAGAACCCTCTTATATGATAAGTAATAAAAAATGTTTTAGGAGGGCAAAGTGATGGTACTGTATTGATGGTAAGCATAGTACAATTTCAAAACAACGGTGACCACTGACGGCAGTAAAAACTCACCTTATACTGAATTCCAAGCTGCGCAAATATATAATTATCTTGTATACTGTCCAAGAACTTGGAGAGGCACCAGAAGGAATCTGCTTCGATAACGTCCCTTTGCTCTTCTGTCAGTTTATCCAAAGGATAGTTGTCTAACTCCTCACCAGGAGCTGCCTCTTGCAGGAACACCATGAAGAAGGGTGTTACTAGATCATTGATGCCCTGGACGTAGCCTGATGCGGGGTGACGGATTGCCCATATGTAGAGTATACGCTCGAACATGACCTGAAAATAATAATAAAAGACTTACAAAACTTAATGATGATGTTGCTGGCTCTCGACTGCAGCTGCGAAAACCCAAGCTCAATGTATCACTAATTGCAAAGACGTTGCCAATCACTTGTATATATTTTGTCTTACCCTATATCCATCCATCCACTTAGCGAAAAGACGTCCACTGCTGGACATAGGTCTCTCCCAAAAATCGTTACAACGATCGGTTCTGTGCTGTATCAGTGAGTTCCCACAACCTTTTCTAGGTCGTCGTTAGTGACCACGTCTCAGTACCATATGTCATCACTGGCAACACGAGTCAAAGAGTTTCACCTAGAGACATTGCGGTATCACGGACGATAAGATATAACGTAGCTTTTTTACCAGGAGGAACCCGTCATGGGGACACACCCGCTCAGGGTGAGACTCCTACTCACTAATACTCCAAGGTATAGCATTCTGCCGCGCCGCCCCGGCAAGATGCTGGGCCCCGACGCTAATAGGAGACAGTTCGTTACAACCGTCTCCCCGTCCGCCAGGAATAGCGGTCCAGCCGGGGACTAGAGTTTCTTTTGTACTTTCATGCTTGGCAGGCAGGTTGGATCGCAGTTTGGTCGCCTTTTACAACACCCATAGGATGAGATGGGATGGTACTATTCAAAGCCGGTACACATACATGGTACTGTTAAAGTAATGGCTCGCGGATATGCCTGTCAACTGACCCTATATCATGATAAAATGGAGATAAAGTACCAAACAATGATGTAGAAAACAATTTGCGGATGGACTTTATTAATCGCGCCAAGGTTACCATGTATGATGCATGTAAAATAGATTAAAAAATATTTCCTTTTGTGGTTATATTTCTACTTTCCTTCAGGACGAAAAGTTACAAAACTGAATTTAATTGAGTAAACAGCAATTAACATAGTATTTTAGCTTATATAAAAGAATATAAAAGTGTTTTAAAAAAATAGCTTTTTAACGGTTGACTAATTTGAAGAAATCTTTTTTGAAGAAATAATTTGAAGGGCAGAAATCTGGGCACCAGTTAGAAGGACCTCTGTATATTAAGTAATCTGATAATGACTGATGATAATATGAGGATGTAGAGTGCCCAATAAAATGTAATTTTTAAAATAGAGTACCTGAACTGTAATCTGTTGGAAAAGAGCAACGAGTGGGCTCATCCGCGGTATGTCGATGTGAATCTGCCTGTATGTGTCGTCATCTCGCTCAGCCTCGTAGTATTGTCGCACAAGATGTTTATAGTCTGCTCGTTTCCGCTGTAGTGTCTCTGCACGACGCTCACTGTTCGCCGGTAAGTATCCAGCTAGTAAACGCCATGTGACTGCCCTAGCCTGCCGTATGGATAATTTTGAGATATTTCGAGGGTACACTTCAAAAGCCTACTAAATAGTAACATATATTTGAAAAGAAATTTATAATATTATTTATATATATATTTATTTCTGTTCGATTTACTTGTAAAAAAAGGCAAATAGATACTATTAATAGTTTAAAAATTATTACAAATTAAAAACTATCCCCTTTTTTTCATAAATTTGAAAATGAAGCATAGCATAGCACAAGTTACTATACCAATAATTACATAAATATTTATAGATTCCAACAATTAATCAAATACAATTTTTAAAGATAATAGTGATTAATACAATGTTCTGACGTGTTGCCAATCAAAATATGGCCACAAATATTTTTAATGATATTTTTAACTATTTAAATAATTTGTTTTGTAGATATAATAAAATTCATTTTACAGAGAAGTTTGAAAAAACTAAAACCATTTGGTTGCTGCTTCTCACTTGGTCACAACCTCTTGTGAACCAGGTGTAAACAGGTATTTTGTAAAATTTATACATTCATATATTAACCACACCATATAATCTTTAAAATTAAATATTTAAAAATTAAATTTATTTCACATAGCAGATTTGTGCAGCATATACTCTATACACATATTCCTTATCTTGAAATATAAGAAGAGGATCACAAGGTCAATTACATGAGTTTTTTAATAAAAACATAATTGTAAGGATTCTGTTATCTGGCAAGCAAAATAACTAAGAAAAACAGTGAAATTCAGGTTTTGCTGTAGGCACTGGTACAAACAGATACAGACCCTCCTTTATTTAAGCCCTTTATACAGATATGTAAAATCATATTGCACTCCAAGAGTATGTGACTGGCTGTCTCCTCTTTTTCCATGCACGCTCGGCATAAGGGGCTTTCTGTGACACCTACATTAAAAAGATGTTTGTTGTAATGACCATATCATGTTGAATCTTGAAACTCCGGAATTTTAACATTTGAAAAAGCTAATTTTTTGGGGGAGACAGTTTCATTCAATAATAATTTTATGTTCATAGAGGCATGTATAAGCTCAGAAAAAAAAAATAGTCTATGCTCTTTTCATGATATTCACACTACAAAATGTAAGCTACCATCAATCTGCAAATACCGCTTCACCATAAGTTAATAATTATTACCTATTAAATTAGTAACTATATGCAAATCTCGAAACCTTTCATTGGTGTATAAGAAAGTTTTGAAACATTGAAATATAAGATCAACATACCACTGATTTTAACCAACACTAATTGTAGAAAAATATAAAAAAATCAATTCAAAATAAATGAATGAAGCCTTTTTGAGATTATTTTTTATCTAATATATTACATCTATTTGGTACTTATTTTATTACTCATAGAACCTTTTATGATAAAATAACTAAGGAATTGTGTTCTTTATTCATTTAATTAATTCAGTGGTAATGGTTATCACAAGTATATTCTCACTCAATAAGGAAACATTTAACAATGTATTCAAGGTGTCAATAAACACAATGTTAATATGACTTGTGCATAATAGTATAGAATGTGTCAAGGTGTAACTTTAAACAGTTACCTGACCAATAATTATATTTTAAATCTGATCTATCTTAATTTACTCACACCAAGGCACTTCTACGTCACAAAACAATGTTGTGTGATACAAAAACTGATTACACAGACATTTCAGTCATGTAAAATAAACAAGCTAATCTTGAATGCCTTTAATATGAGCAGAAGAATAAACTATAAACTTTGTTTTTACTGAAAATAGATAGAAGTATTTTTTGTGAAAATGTCTTGATAAAGAGATAATGAATTGTATCATAATTATTTGTGATGAACAAATGTGGATGAGCAAATTTGCATATTCACCTTAACAGGTATCCCTGACCAGCTGAGCTGTTTTAATTCATCAAGGTTCATAACAGCGCACTCAAGCAACTGCTGGAATCTCTCCAACTTGGATTCGCTGCTCTCCTCTCGCGATGTCAGCGCGGATAAACGTACCGGCCGCGGCCGACCAGGGTAATGCCGCAGCAGACCACCGCCACCTTTTCGCTCGTCACTCTTACGCACTTCAGTAATCTCATTTTTTACATTGTCCTGCACTTTTACGTCACCTTTGTTTACATTCTTATTACTATTTCGATGTGAATTTATGACATTTAAAGCCGCTGTCTGCGATATCGCCTTCGATATTCTCGTCTCCGCAATGCCGGAGATGATGTCATCATCACCCAGGTCCCAGGCGTCGTTCACCGACGCCTGGAATTGTTGATACGATGACCCGGACATAACCTCGTTTTGAGCGACCCTTTGTAAAGGCCTCCCAGGGATAGCGCGTTGCGGTGTCCTCCAAAACGTGTCAGGTAACAAACCGTTTTGGTCATATTCGGGTTGTTGACTTTCCATAATAATATTCACTTTGGGACATTCTAAATAACTTTTGTAGACGACTACTTATTTATTTCAAGAAATTATTGTTGATATGACAATGACACTTGTCATATCACTCACTAACTGACAAAGACAAAAAATATTATCTGTAACTGTAGATTATGGATTTCTGGAAACTAAGCACCACAGATAACGAACTGATGTATCTATCATAAAATAAATTTCCATAGCTGTCGGATTACTCTTGAAACTAATTCGAATTTGTTTTTGTTTCAGGATCGCTGTAAGCTGTTAAACTCTAACTACGATTCAAGAAGTTCATCTGCTTAACATTCTCTTTAATCCAAGGTGCTGAGAAATAAATCGACAATTACCTACATATATGAATGTACTCTGTTGTTACTAATTTTTCAGAAACTCACGTTGAATCACGTTATTCGATTGGTCGACTAAATAATTGTCTAGTCAAATTGATATGTGATATTCAACAATAATTTTGTTAATTCCAAAGCACAGAGTATATTTGTAATTCAGTACATAGGAGAATTCTAATGTCATTTCTAAAATAAGTCAGAGCCGAACAGTAATCTAATAAATTTTTGATTTTCAATTGGTATATTTCTTTTTATTTATACTAATGAGTCTCTAAATTATCTATCACGTACACCTACGTTAAAATTATAAGGAATTTTTTATTGAACATAACAGTTTCTAGGGATCTTGTTAAATCAATATAATTGTTTATCTACTCCATGTCGCAATGGCAAGCCCGAATCCTGAAACAGATTCATCGTCAATGTTCATGCAAAAAGGGGACAATAGGAGAGTAAAAAGTCCACTTCGTTCGGAATCATCATCAAGAAGAAACTCTACGGTGAAGGCAGATGTACCAGCTGAAATTATTACAGTTAAAGATTTCTTTGATTTTATGAAAACTGCTTACCAAGTTTACGAACACTTGGAGGGAGATGAGGACGACGGTTCTAAAATCGACTGGGAGGAGTTGACAAAGTTGACAGTCCTGAATCATGTTATTGAACAGCAAGAAAGGGACCTACTTCATCAAACCGTGTTCGCTGAACCTAAGCCGGTAAATTCAAAAAGTGAAAGTGCAATTGCGATTAAAATTAACGAAAGTGATCGCGTTGAAAAACGATTCAGTTGCAGCGAAATCGAAGGTATGAGAAATAGTAATATTTTGGAAATAGCGCCATCTAGTGTATATTAAAAATAACTAATTTTTATCTGTTCTGTTATCGAGGATTTTAGATTAAGTAGATCTTAATATCCTCTTTGTGACTAGAATTTTGATTATAAAAAGCTACGGCAGCTTTTTCTATCCAAGTTATTAAACCACTTATCGATGACATCTCTTCATAGAAAATAGTAGTACCTAACAGATTCATGTTTACAATTCCTTTTCTAAGAGTTCAATAGGTATAATACTATAAAAAATTATAATAATTATTCTTTTTTATTAAAACTTGAGGTTTTAATAGTTGTAATAAGCGCCATCTGTATAGGAAATAGATAAAGAACGGACATGTATCCACCACTTACCCGCACCGGGAGATCCTCTTCTTTTGGGGTACCCCGGCTGAGTTGATGGCTTAAGCCGCTGGTTGCTAGCTAAGGCACTTTATTGAGTCACTGGCACACTAGGTTTGATAACGTTTAACGGCTTTTGAATATATTTTATATTTATTTGTCGGAGCGGTCACTCTCAGCGCAGCTCGAGGATTCAGCGGGATTCTCAGTTACTACTTTGATAGAGGGCAGCACTTGTTGTACGTAAAGTGCGTTTTTGTTAGTAAGTTGATAGATACATTCCGTTTGTAGAGATAAAGATAATAATAATACTCGATGGAGAATGAGTTTGTGTTAACATCTAACATAAATTAAATAAGGAACACCATCTATTATTTTACCTATCAATTACATTGCAGGAAAAAATCGGCGTCGATCTCTGCCCCCTGAAGCAAGAGTGGAAATGCTAGGTGTATGGACTGAAGCTAACCTAAATTGCAAACTAAATGATGTAATATAACATTCTATATTTATTTATCACACTATTACTATATAATTATATAATTTAGGTAATACACTAAGTTATAATAACAGCCAATAGATGTCACTAATTTCATATATTTTAGGTTATAAATGAGGGAATTTTGGATTCAATTCTACCTTACCTTGTGGGATACAAGAAAGCATCGAAAACAGCAAGCTCGTACACACCAATAATCAAGAAAGTTTTATCGAACACGTCGACCGATGTGAAAAAACTAGCTAGTTTTGGAGGTGTGCTTTACTTTCAATAAATATAACTTAGATTTATTGAAGAAATGCGACCATATTATGAAATATAAAGTTAACATATAAAGTGATCATTTTAAACGTCTTCTGTATAGAATAGTATAGTAATATTGTTGCGTATATATTTTTAATTTTAAATGGTGGTTCAATATTGCCACGTTGTTTTTACACCAGCCAGTAAAATATGCAGATTACACTGAACTTGAAGCAATAATAATAGTATAAGCAACAATACGTAACTTAGATTAAAAATATAATAATTAAGTAATCCTTACTAATATTATAAATGCGAAAGTGAGTTTATTTGTTTGTTACTCAATTACGCAAAAACGGCTAAATGGATTTAGACGAAATTTAGCACGCAGACAGCTTATAATCCGGATTACGATATAGGATACTTTTTATCCTGGTAAAGGGCCAATTCTGATTTCCACGCAGACGAAGTCACGGGCACAGCTAGTAATAATATTAATGTATTTCTTCAATACAGGTTTTGTGAACGAAAAAGAATCAAGGGATCGCTTAGGAAGGCGAAAATCATCATTGATTGCAGTTCAAGAACGAATCAATCAAAAACAAGAGTAAATGATTTTTAATATTTATCTATAAGGTGTATCAGTAGGTTTATGTCGAAATTCTTATGTATCTTGTTTTGCTGTTCGACAAGCGTTGTTTTATTTAAATGCGAATTTTAAGCTTTATGTGAGCATTTTCTTTTTTAATGAATTTTATTTTATACAAAGTGCTGCGATCTTTTGGCGTACGTAATAAGAGTTGTACAGTTTTGAAATAATATCAAAATATATTCGGTTTCATTTTCTGTAGTGTCATCTTTAGTTCTCGCGTTGTCATTAGGGAAACTCATATAAGTTGTATAGAAAACAATACTTAAAACATTATTTGAAAATTAAAAATATCTACAAGCTTGTCATGTTATAACATTTTCCAATATTTTCGACCGGTTAGTGTTATCCGATATGGTCTAGTGGCTAGGATACCTGGCTCTCACCCAGGAGGCTCGGGTTCGATTCCCGGTATCGGAAACTTAATTTTTGTACATCCACTTTACAGCGGCGACGTAGAAATACACGTATGCGATGAAGTAAAAGGAATGAAGAAAGATTTTCGCTGCCCGCAGAAATTATTAATTTCGAAGATGGGATACTTTGCCGATGTGACTGCCGGACAGAGATTAGAGGATATGGACATATCGGTGCATTGTGACATTCAGGTGATTTCTTACGCTATTTATAATTAGGGGGAAGCACAATTCATTACAACAGTTTTTATACAGACTAACTACCGCTTGCGATTTCGTTCATATTAATTCCTCCTTCGCGCCGCGCGCCGTGTCTGCTCGCGTCGAAGTAGCCGTGGCTACGGACTATTCCTTTCTCTCTCTCACTTCTTTTTCTTTTTAGCACTCGCTTAATGTTTTACCTAAAATCTCAGCGGCGTTGCTGGGAAGTTAACCCAAACTTGATCAATTAGAGAAAGTAAAAGTCGTCACAAGGTGCCCGTAGTAAGAATAAAAAAATAGTCTATATTACTCGGGTACCTACAATGTGTTTCCTAATAATATTTTTCAATCGGTTGAGTAGTTCTAATAGCCTACACTATTACTCGGAGATAACGTGGCTTCTTATTAGTGAAATACTTCTTACAATCGGATAAGTAGTTCCAGAGATTACCTCCTTCAAACAAACAAACAAATTTTACCTATTTTTTATAATACATATACACATATATATACATTATGTATTTATAATATAAGACTTCTATTGAACAATGCATTCTTCTTTATAATTAGAGAAGATCCTACACTCACAATTTACATAAACTTGATTTATAGATTAAACCCAGTTAATATTCTATGGAAATAGTAACTGGATATACAGGCTGGTCCTGAATCCCGACGCTTTTTTTTTTTTTCGAACTGACTACACTGTTAGCCTGAGGGGCCCTGGAGCCTTTACGGCTTTTACAGCTTTACCGGGGTTGGGGGCGAGCGCTTAGGGCACTCAGCCACGAAAGCTAAGCAACAACATCCGAGGGTGCCAAAGTGGCCGAACCTCGGCTCGGACTGTTGCGCGTATGCAATTAAGTCGCGGTCTGACTAATTCCCTATCCGTAATTCGATCTAAACTAACTATACATATATACACGTTTCTGCCCCCTGGGAGGAGGGTAGGAACATGTGTATGTGTATTTAGTGGTCTGAAATTTTTGTCTACTCTAACTAGGCAAAAAAGAAAAAAAAGGTCCCTTACAGAACCTATGTACCTATGTGTGTTGTGCATGTGTGTATAATGCAGTGTCATGTATGGCTGTGAAAGCTAGTGATTGTAGAGTCACTTGTATCGCGCGAGCGGCTGCTTGGCTCAAGGGCTCCATGCCGATGGATCGGACCTAGGCTTGAGTTGCCGCAGAGGAGGGCGGTCGTGGCGGGTGTGCGGGAGCGAAGTTAACCGTACGTCCCCTGCGGAGGGAACGGTGGTTTCGCGGGCGTGGACGCGAGCATGCATATGTTGCGGGAGCGGACGCGTAGTAATTATTAGCGTTCTCGATGTCGTCATCGGGATCGACAAAGAGATTTCGCGGACGGCGTTTATAACGTTTGGCAACGGGGATCGAGTTGTCTGGGACGTAGTTCACGGTGGATTTTACGAGCGGGTTGAGGTGATTCGAAGCGCTATCGAAGTATCTCCTGGTGAGATATTTCACATAGGCTTCTATCGAGGGAAGCCTCATGTCCCTGTGCAGGTCCATGTTCCTAACGAAGGCTGGAGGGTCAAGCAGGCGACGGAGAAACCGATTTTGGACTCTTTGCATGCGGACAAAGTTATGTTTGGACATATGTGCGAACGCTGCGCAGCTATATGTCAAGATCGGACGGACGCACATCTTGTATAGTGTAAGCTTATGTCTTAAGGACATTTTGCTTACTGAACTGAGCAAGGGTCGCAAGCGGGAAAGGATCCAGACGGCCCTATTCCGGACTATAGTAACGTGTGCGTTGAAGTTAAGCTTCGAGTCGAGGGTGACACCCAGATATTTAGTCTTGGTGGCCCAAGGGATATTCCTACCGAATAATGAGAGGGGTCCTACCGTGCGTGGTAGTTTACATGTATGCGGTTCGAACATAATCGCGGCGCTCTTTACCGGATTAATAGCTATTCGCCACGTTCGAAACCACTCCCCGAGAGTGGTTACGGCACGTTGGACTGCGCAGGCGAGATTTTTTCTGTGTCTGTTTGACGCGTATATGACTGTGTCGTCAGCGTAGAGCCCTACCTCGACCCCGGGGGGCTTCGGGAGGTCGCTGACGTACAGATTGAAAAGGCAAGGCGCCAGAATAGAACCTTGCGGGACGCCTGAGCGTATAGGGTGGGCGGTAGATAGTACTCCTTCCACTCGGTAGTGGAAGGTGCGGTCGCGTAGAAAATCATGAACTAGGTGAACTAACCTATCCGGGATTTCTAGTTTATGTAGCTTGTGGACTAGTCCGGCATGCCAGACTTTATCGAAGGCCTTAGCTACGTCGAAAAAGACCGCAAGCGTACGGGCGGGGGCGATACTACTTTTGGCAAAGTTGCTCGTGATGTGCTCCGTGAGGCGGTGCACTTGATGTGTACACGAGTGTCGGGCGCGAAAACCGAACTGTTCGGGAGGGTATAGGTTTTTAATATCTATAACGGTTTTGAGACGGTTCAGAAGGAGCCGCTCGTAAAGTTTTCCTAGTGTGTTTAAAAGGCTGATCGGGCGATAGCTATCGGGAAGCGAATCCCGACGCGCATAAGCGAGCCACTATGACAGGATTTTCAGCATATGAATTGTGGTCGCGATTCAGTGGAGCAGTACAGTCCTATTACCCTGCTATCACCTTTAACCTCGCTCGTAATTGAGCAGTGTGCCGCGTACAGTTGAAGTTGGCTTAAGTGTCTCAAGTCCTAAGATATTTTTTGAAACCCCTTACATATGGCTATATGTATGTGGGCCAATCAAGTAATATACCCACACTTTGGAGAAGTTAGATAATGTTTTTTCCAAAAAATAATTTTTATTTTTCGTTTATTCTGATCAAAGGCTATAACAAAGTTCACCGTCGTGCTCGTGACAGTGAAGGCAAATACAATGGAATCTACTGACAAAATTCCTGAAGGTAACTCAGTATACGCATTTTGCAAGGGACACGAATAAGAGAGTTAAATTTTGGTAAAAGTGTTTTACCTCATTTCTTTTCTGTATTACGCACTATAACTATATCGTGGGGTCTTGTTCTATAATAAAAATTAACCGCAAAGGACAAAAGTTACAATGAAAGTTCACAAGTTAATGTGGTCTTCGGAGTTCGGACAGGATATATTTATTTTCAATGCAACGAATATTTCGTATCCTAAGTTACCATGAAATTTCGTAGAAAGAACAGATTTTTGAGATCGTAATCAATTTTCCCGCTGTGCCTAATAATCTTCTAGATACAGTTGATATTAATTCTGTGTATGACTATTATCAATTAGTTTATATTTATAATAATGTGTCAGGGACAGCATAGTATGGGTATAATAGTTCATTGCGCCAATTATGTATGGATAAATCGTTGATCTGGGGCTGCTTAGGGTATGAAAATGTGAAAAGGTTATGGAAAAAATTAACCATTTTCAAGTCTTGGTCTTTATGAATAAATTGTAAATTATTTACATGATAAATATCTTTCGGGACTCAATCTGTGGGAGCATTCAAGTAGTACGTATGCATTGTTTCAACGATTTTTAACCCCTCTTCCTCATGTATAAACAAAAAAAAAATTGGTATTTGCAATAGTCCTTAATTTACGGGTAAAAGTGTACCTATATTACTATGAAGATAAAAATAAATTGTTTTCAATCAGATCTTCGATTGGCTGATGCGCTGGGTGAAGAGGGACTCAATCCTTGTTGCAGACTGGCCTCTCCTGGATCCTCATAACGTGGTGCCTATACTCGTCTCGGCTTCATTCCTTCAGGTCACTAAATACTTCCATTACTCAATGGCTCAATGATAGGCCTTTTAGCGGGTCGAAATACGTGACTTCGAATCCTACGAAAAGCATGAAATTTTAGAAGATACAGTATCAGGATGCACAATCTTGGCATGATGGTAGACAGTTTTCTAGACCTCGCCTAAGTATTCAAGTAACCTTCAAGTATTAATATCTGTGCTCCAGTTCTGGTCAGTGTATTCCGGCAGCTATACTCGTGAGCCCAGAACATTTTTTATGTTTAGCTTGTGATGAGTTCATCGTCGATTATAATCAAAAATATTTTAATCAATTTAAGTCCTAAGAAGGCACTTATGAACTTCTGCCGGTTGTGAAAACATCCCAGTCATCGAGAAAACTCGACAAGACACGAAACTCGTCTTTTTTTTAATTCCTTTTATTTCTCTTTGAATTCTTTACAGTTCTTATCATTTTTAGTGGATGTACAGAGCCATTTCAATCCTTGCTTTACACGATTCTAAAACTTATTGTCTGATTGTAGACAAATCTTCCAACACAATACCTGTTAAATAAAATTCTTAATATTGACTGACAGACAGCGTACAGCTTAAACTGGTGGGTGTAGAAGCATGAAATTTTGTACAGGAGTTCCTTAAAAAACGTAGATGAGTACTAAGAAATAATTTTTAAATATTCGTATCATAGAGAGCCTAAAAGGGGGGTAAAAAATAGTACGATTACCGAGATGTTGCCGATGGTAGATCTCATCGGCTATGCAGCTAGTAAAATATAAAATTATAAAACTATCTCATCCGCACGAATAGTTCGCCATTATATAATCTAACAGTAATAAATTACAAATGTCATGTTAGTTAAACAAATTGTTAATAGATGGACCTCGAATATGTTTTCATTTGCACCAACAGATGACATTCCAAGTATTACATTAATTTTCAATTAACAAAAACATTAATTTGAAACCATTCGTATCGTCTATAGCGGGGAACATTAGCTTTAAAATGATGTTAAAGTCATTAATTTTGATGAAGAATTAACTAAGATATGGCGTTGCTAGGCAAAATGCCTTTAAGAAATAATATATGTATATGATAATCAAAACAGATGGATCCATTATTACACGACTGCTTGATGTACTGTCACGTACATATGAACGAGATTGTGAAGACGTCCACCAACCTCGCTTGCCTCAGCGACGCCCTGTTAGCCAGGTAACATCATATATTTTGTTATACCTACATAATTAAACACTAAAGTACAAATTCCAGGAATTTACGTTGCCGTCCCAATACATCCTTGATAATTAATGTATATTCGTAAAAACTTTGAGAAGCTAGATTTCGTGAAAGATCGGCACAGTTTTAATTAACTGTTTTAATACTAAAAAAGATACATAAACTAGTGTTTTAGACTTAGTAAGAACAATAAAAGTTTTTTTGTTTAATAGTATAAGATTCTATAATAAGATTTCCAAGCACATAACTGATTTGCCGGATAATATGTTCAAGGCCCATCACCTGGGTTTTCTTTCAAAAGGTTAGGGTGGTAGAGGGTGGATTATTATGTGAATGATAGTGATGTCTAGAAGTGACTCTCTCTCTCTGTTTACTCACAAAAAAAATTATATTGTATTATATTACATATTATTGTACAGTTGAAAAAAAAAACAGATCGAGTTTCTTGCCAGTTATTCTCGATAAATTTTTCCTCAGAAAATTCGTTTTCAATTATCAGGTTAGCAGCGATGTACACTAACGTCGAACTGGAAGCGATACGGGACCGCAAGGACAAGATCCAGTCGCGACTGTACTGCAAGATGATCATGTCGCTCGCTGAGCCGGTACCGGAGACGCTGCGCGGTCATTATTCGACGCTGGCGACACTCTTCAAATGCATTAAGTAATTAAAAACTTAAAGAACGGGTTTCTAAACGCCCTTGTATAATAGTTTGATACGGAACGTAACGTGTCCAATCTTCCCTTTTACTTAGTACAGCTAACACATTTATAGGTGCTTGGTTAGCTAGGTGTTCTTTTATATTACAAAGGTGGCAAGAGTACGGTCCGCCTGATGGTAAGCGGCTACCGTAGCCTATGGACGCTTGTAAAACTATAGGTATTATTAACGCGTTGCCGACCTTGACCTCTATCCCAAGGAGCTCTGAAAACCTTACTCCCCGCAGAAATACAACACTAGGTCATTTGGATGCGGTCTTCTGTTGGGTGGTGGTGTCCCAAGTCGGCTGTCCCAATAAGGGAGAAATCTCTAAAGAAATTTATCTGTGCCTCTCTTTTAATAAAACCCTTTATCACTTTGGTTACCGTTTATTTCCTTCACCGAAAACTGAGGCTCAATGTAGAATAAAGAACCATGGCTATAGGAATTAATAATATATCGTCTCACATAATCAGTGCTGATAGGCATTTTGATGGATTCGTAACAACTCCTATTCTAAAGTCTAGGTGTTGTAATCGAATCACTCACGGTTGAGACCTTCTGAAATGAATAGTATAAGTTCTTAAACAATTTACAGATGCAATAAGCTGCTGGGACGGCACGTCGCGGATCAGGTGCCCTGTCAGCCGACCAGCATGCGCATCGACAGACGTGGGAACATCATTTCAACCCATAACAAGTATTTAGAGGGTTTCTTTTTGAATTGTAGTACGACCGAGTTTGTGCGTGATGGTACATACATAAGCAGAGACCATGTCCTTCCAATTGCTACGATCCTGACACACATCCTTCGCTTCTTCAACATTCATCAATCTTTTCATGCATGCTCGTCGGTTTAGAGTACTCTTGACCTGACCATTCTTCAGAAAATCTTCGATTTGATCGTAGAACGTTCGTCTAGGCTTTCCTCTTCTAAAGTTCCCATTCACACTCATCTTATAAATCTATTTAGTGATTCTTCTTTCATTCATCCTCTCTACATGTCCAAACCATGTAAGTATCCCTTTCTCAATCCGTGTCACTATATCTTCTTTGGCACCACAAAGTTCTCTTACCACACTATGTCTTACCCTGTCACTGAATTTCACTCCTAATATACTTAATAGTGCTCTCATTTCTACCGCATTGATTCTATTTTCATGTTTTTTCTGGCACACCAATCTTTCACTTCCGTACATGAGTGTTGTACAGTACAATCGAAAAACAACGGCGACCACTCGGCACTTCCATCACGGGTTGTCTTTGTCATGCCGGCCTGCAAGCCCTTTGGAATCTGGATATACACTGGCTGGTTCCAAAACGCGACAAATTATAGAGAGTTACTGTGACAGATATATCACCACGTGCATATTGGCCGTGACCCAGTCGCATATAGATCCCTACCACCCCGCTTGATTACTGCACATACACTGGCTGATCCCGGAAAGCGTGTTACATTAATCGTTTCCCACCACCCAGTAACATGTGTTTAGGGAAGCAAACTGGAGTTTAAACGAATACATAACGTGGCTGTACGGCGAGCTTCGTTCATGGCGTCGGGTATACTGGCGACTGTGGGCCGACTGCCACTTCTTGCGATGTCAGCTCTGCGAAAACTACTTCCCAGCATATCAGGTACTTTTTACTATTATTGTACATTATCTTCTTCCTTTCATAACAGAACCGCACGCGCTGGGCTTCGAAGCCATAGTTTTACAGTATCCTCCATCTCAGCATGAACAAAGGAGTACTCTGCGTCATATAATTCCGTTCTGTAAAGCTGTGGAACTGTCTCCCGGCCAGTGTGTTCCTCCTTCATACAGCACGGAGTAATTCATACATTACGTGAAGTGACATTTGAGTAGGCCTATGAAAATAAAGACAGTAAATGTTACCAACGCTGCCATCTATTCGTCATCTAGATACAATCCGTGTTTTATGCCAACTCGTAACTATCACTTTCAAGACTGTACGGGTCATACACTAATTTGGTCCTTCGAGCCGGATATAGCCAACAATGTAAAAAATTCTAGGTGAGACTATTGATACACACTAATCGGTTTTCAACTTGACGATGATAATTAATTTATCGACCACTGTGTTATGGTTTGATTACGATATTTACCTTCACCGAAAGCTCAGGCCCCTTAACTCAGGCATTATCACTTACAACGATTAACGGATCCCATTAGAGCATTATGGTGAATAGCCTATAAGCTAACCATCAAAATAAAGGTAACTAAATATAAAAACATCAGAAACACTGTCAACACTATGTGATCCTTTCTGGTTTGTTGAATTTAGCAAGATTAGAGTTCAACGTGTTCATAAAAAATCTATATGTTGAATAATTTGGTAGTTAGCAATTGGTACATTCTGACATTATTTTTCTTTACAGGAAAATCGACTAAAAATATTTTGGATACAAAATTAAAATTGTAGAAAAAGTGCTTAAACTTTCATATATTAATTCACATATAGCTGTATTACTTCATAAAGAGGTTAAAAATATTTTGTGAAAAAAAAATGATTTATTTTATAAATGACTATCTGAATACTGTTTTTTTCTTCTATTTTACCAAATGTGATTAAGTTTAGATGACTCACATCAGCCAAGCGTCCCATGTTTTATTTTTGTTTCAATTGCCAACCCATTAATTTTGAAATTTACTTGGCACTATAGATGGAGTGGTGCTCCCACCACGAACAGCCAGCACATATGTTCGCAGTGGAGGGGCAGCCTCCTCTGCCTACCGGTCGGTACCCGTGCTGCGGCGAACGAGCCTACCGCTTCGAAAGTATCACAAGGAACACTGTTAGTTTTTATATCTGCGAATATTTTGGAATTTACTACACAAATTGTCATTTTGTAGTCGAAGAAAGATCAGCGAAATATTAATCCAATTTCGGCTTGTCAAAACACTTACGGCTAACAGCACTATCGGTTTGAAAAAAAAAATGGTACGACTTCAGTTCACCGATGGCGCTCAGGAGGCGCAGAGCTACAAAAATAGATTGTTTATGTTTACCACTAGCTTTTGGTTGCTGCTTAGTACCGTTTTTTAAACGACTTACGTAGTCTGTTGTGAAGCAGTTGGAACCTTTGCAATTTGTGCGCAATAGAGGGCACACACAAAAAAAAAAACTATTTTTTTAAATATAACTATCAGTGCCGCGGCTCCGCTCGCATGGACTACAAAATGCCGTCGGTCCAGTGCAAGCCAAAAATGCTTATTGTTTGTGACCCTTAGAAGATAGACATATACTATCAGGGACTTTTTTGTAGGTCTTTTTAAGATCTACAATTATGTAGAACATTAATTTGATATATCTCTTAAGGTTTTACTCGGTGTAAGCTATTTAACCACCCCTAATGTGTCTTTTTCACGAATTGATTCACCATTATTGTTACTGCTTATTTCGTATGTTACTTTATCTTACAAATAAATAACATAATATAGATAATAACATGGCTATAAATTAAAATAAAAAAACATGTAAATCAGATAAGTGGTTTTGCGTCGAACATAAACGGACAGACAGACAAGGAGACCGAGTTTTATATTATGTATAGGAATTTTTTTGAAGTAAAAGTTATATATGTATGATTATACATTTATTTTGGACTGGGTTATAATTCCCAGGGTTGTCAATTCCGCGAGCACGTCCCTGACGAGCGGCTGCCGACTGACGCAGCAGTGATGGAGATCTACAACCAGTTCCGAGACATCATAGCGATGCGCCCGCCTCAGCTCGTCTTCCCGGAGCGTCTCACCAGACTCGTGGGTAGAGGTAAGTCATACGCTAGCAATATTATTGAAGTTATAACAACTTAGTCTTAGCCTGGTTGCATACCACATCAATAAAGGTTCGATGAGCCTCAATTAGCCTGAACTTTCGGTGAAATCAAACATCGTATAGAAACTATAGTTTTTTTTATATAATAGCTCTGCACATTGACTGTACTGTACCTGATGGTAGGCACAGTACAATCCAAATACAACGGCGACCACCAAGAGATCGAAATCCATTGGCGGTCGCCGCTATCATGCCGGTCTGATTAAATATCTCTTCACGTTACGCTTGAAGAACCCGATGTCATAAGAAGGAGGGAACACATTGGCCGGGAGACCGTTCCACAGTTTCACGGTACGACAAAGGTAAGACAAAGAGAACTTTTTAGTTCGTGCGTTACCGTAAAACTGTGATTCTGAAGCCCAGCACGTGTGGTTCTGTTGTGAAAAGGAGAGGAGGGAATTAGATTGAACAGCTCTTCAGAACACTCACTATGATACAGACGGTAGAATACAGTTAGCGAGGCGATGTTCCTGCGAAGCTGAAGTGGCTCGATGCAATGGGTAACGTCTGCATCATTAACAATGTGAACAGCCCGTCTCTGTAACCTGTCCAGATCATCCAGGAGGTACTTTGCGGATCCATCCCAGAGGTGCGAGCAGTATTCCATACACGGCCGAACTTGTGACTTATAAATAAGGTACAGCTGACCGGGCGTGAAAAACCGTCGCACCTTGTTCAGGATTCCTAGTCTCCGAGATGTAGTGGAGATGACACTCCCGATGTAATCCCTGAAGTTGAGGTCGCAGCCAATATCTACACCTTGGATATTGAGGCTGTCACGCATTGCTAGTGAAACGTTGTGAAGAGTGGGGAGGGGAGAAAACGGATACTTTTTTTGAGGAAAACGAGCACACCTGAGTTTTCTTGTCATTGAACTGAAGAAAGTTACTTGCTCCCCATGTAGATACACGTTACAAGTATTAGTTAAGTTCGATGACAAGTTCCTCCCGTCTCTTTTCTGTTTCTTGTCTGTATTTTGTAAGGCATTTTATTGGGCTGATCTGGCTTCCATTCTTTAACTGTAGGATGACAAAATGACGGCACTGGTTCGTAAAGTACAACCCAAATACAACGGCGACCACCGAGACATCGCTAATCTATCGACGGTGCCGCTGTCAAGAAGGCCAGCAAGTCTCTCGGCAATTGGATATACGCCTATACGTGCCACTATGATGGATGTTAAACCCATATGGTGTATGTTGGTCGCGATCTAGTTGAATACAATTGTTGTGTCCACCTTCCAAGTTGAAAGTCTGTAGCAAATTACCTGTCAGCGTATTTTGGCGACCGCATTTGAGAAACCAGTCATACATGTTTAGGCTTAACATGTTGCCATATTATAGTTTATTTCTCTTAAAATCATATGAGATTGTGGTCAAACGATGTTCTAGAATACAGTATGGGAGTCATCGTTATGAAGCTGTTCATCATCAAAACTCAGGTTAATTTTAAGGTTAAGGTAAAATGCGAATCTATATCCCTCGAGTTATTACAGCTAAATGTATTATTGTTCTCTACTGCCGTCAAATTCGGAATGTTCTTGTTAACTTGAACGTCTATACAAATATATATAATTGTAGTATCTTTTTGTAATTCAAAATAACAGTTTTTTTTTCTAAATGCATATGAAAGTACGTATGACAAGCGCAGTAGGTATTTATAACAAAAAAAACAATTTTTCAAATTTTTGTCTTTCTATCTGTTTGGTCCGGATAAGTTCCAAAACGGTTGGACCGATTTTGACGGGACTTTCACTGGCAGATAGATATATTATAAAGATTAACTTAGGCTACACAGGGATCCACGCAAATAAAAATAATTCTGAAAAACGAACACGATTTGCGCGTGTACCCGATTGACGGCATTCTATAGTCCACCCGATCGCAGTTATATAATATGACCAGGAAATCGGTTTTGTCTTGTTCTTCAGAAACAGTTACCAGTTGGTAATGGTTTATTACCTTGGTAAATTCAATTCAACATCATTCTTATCTTCTTAAGTTTAAAACCATGATGGTGAAGTCAGTTAAATTTTAGTAAAGGTTTTTTTTTTTTTTCGAACTGACTACACTGTTAGCCTGAGGGGCCCTGGAGCCTTTACGGCTTTTACAGCTTTACCTGACTTGGGGGCGAGCGCTTAGTGCACTCAGCCACGAAAGCTAAGCAACAACATCCGAGGGTGCCAAAGTGGGCGGACCTCGGCTCGGACTGTTGCGCGTATGCAATTAAGTCGCGATCTGACTAATTCCCTATCCGTAATTCGATCTAAACTAACTATACATATATACATGTTTCAGCCCCCTGGGAGGAGGGAAGGAACATGTGTATGTGTATTTACTGGTCTGAAATTTTTGTCTATTCTAACTAGGCAAAAAAAGAAAAAAAGGTCCCTTACAGAACCTATGTACCTATGTATGTTGTGCATTTGTGTATAATGCAGTGTCATGTATGGCTGTGAAAGCTAGTGATTGTACAGTCACTTGTATCGCGCGAGCGGCTGCTTGGCTCAAGGGCTCCATGCCGATGGATCGGACCTAGGCTTGAGTTGCCGCAGAGGAGGGCGGTCGTGGCGGGTGTGCGGGAGCGCAGTTAACCGTACGTCCCCTGCGGAGGGAACGGTGGTTTCGCGGGCGTGGGCGCGAGCACGCATATGTTGCGGAAGCGGACGCGTAGTAATTATTAGCTTTCTCGATGTCGTCGTCGGGATCGACAAAGAGATTTCGCGGACGGCGTTTATAACGTTTGGCAACGGGGATCGAGTTGTCTGGGACGTAGTTCACGGTGGATTTTACGAGCGGGTTGGGGTGATTCGAAGCGCTATCGAAGTATCTCCTGGTGAGATATTTCACATAGGCTTCTATCGAGGGAAGCCTCATGTCCCTGTGGAGGTCCATGTTCCTAACGAAGGCTGGAGGGTCAAGCAGGCGACGGAGAAACCGATTTTGGACTCTTTGCATGCGGACAAAGTTATGTTTGGACATATGTGCGAACGCTGCGCAGCTATATGTCAAGATCGGACGCACGCACATCTTGTATAGTGTAAGCTTATGTCTTAAGGACATTTTGCTTACCGAACTGAGCAAGGGTCGTAAGCGGGAAAGGATCCAGACGGCCCTATTCCGGACTATAGTAACGTGTGCGTTGAAGTTAAGCTTCGAGTCGAGGGTGACACCCAGATATTTAGTCTTGATGGCCCAAGGGATATTCATACCGAATAATGAGAGGGGTCCTACCGTGCGTGGTAGTTTACATGTATGCGGTTCGAACATAATCGCGGCGCTCTTTACCGGATTAATAGCTATTCGCCACGTTCGAAACCACTCCCCGAGAGTGGTTACGGCACGTTGGACTGCGCAGGCGAGATTTTTTCTGTGTCTGTTTGACGCGTATATGACTGTGTCGTCAGCGTAGAGCCCTTTTTTTTTTTTAACGTGGAGGAACCCTTCATGGGTACACACCCGCCCGGGGGGACGAGTGGTTATGTGAGACTCCTACTCACTAAACCTCCACGGTGTACCATCAGCCGCCAAAATGGGGCGAAACGGGATCGCGGTAGCAACAACCGCGTCGCCCCGGCGGCCGGCCCCAATCGGGCCTCCGGCGCTAAAGAGAGACAGTCTGGTACAACCCCAACTGTCTCCCAGACGGCTGAACCAGTGCAATGGAAAGACGGGCCCCCCGACCCATCTCCCCTTGGTTCAGCAAGGGTGGAAGGAAGAGGCAATAAGCGCCCCCTCCTATAACCCAACGTCTGCGCACGACACCTACGATGGTGTAGGCGCTGGCGGTGCCCTGCCTTTCATGGGAGGCGGCCTACATTTGGCGCCCCCCATATGATGTTCCGCTGACCTTCCAGCATCAGCACACAAGGCACAATGCAGCTTTACAGCTGCGCACTGTAGTGCCTTGTGGCCAGGCTGCCCGCACCGGAAGCAAAGCGCTCCCCGGTCAATTGCCGACTGGCAAACGGGCCGAGTGTGGCCCACGTCTAGGCACCGGTAGCACCTCAGAGGTCCGTCATTCAATAAGCGGACGCGAGCCGCACTCCAACCAACTAGGAGTCGCCCCGCTTCCAATAACGCTTTGGCGGCAACGGCCGGGAGCGACAGGTGGATCGCTCCACTGCCTCTCCCATAGGGGCGTATCTCACCAGCCCTAATAAGGGCTGGCTCGCAGCCACCCTTGGCCGCAGCCGCTGAGATGATTTCAGCCACCGTTACCGTCTCGTCGAGGCCAGCGACTCGAACATTTGCCTTTTTCACAGGTCTGGCCACAGTGGCCACGTCCGCCAATGCCTCTTGGAGCCTCTGAGCTAACCCGTCAGCTTGCTCCGGACCACGGGCGCCAGGAATCTCAATGATTCTGGATCCCGTGGCTGCGGGGCGAAGCGACAGGTTCTTTATTCCCAGTTCGGCTAACGCGTCCCGATTAACCCCCATGAGGGCCGTCTTGTAGGACACTCCCCTCTCCACCGCCTCAGGCCGCAGTGTAACAATCACTGCAGCCGATCTCGGTGTTGAAGGGAGCCTCCTCTTGGGTTTACCCTCGGGCGCCCTCTCTCGAGGTACGGGAGCCTTTGCCGCAGCGGCAGATGGTGTAGCAACTGAGGCCTTCTTCGTTTTACGCCTGCGGCGACGAGCCACAGTGGTCCATCCTTCGTCCTCAGGACCCAGGACGGGAACGGGATTTTGGTCCGGAGCGGGAACGGGGTTCGCCGCAGATGGAAGCGGTACCCACTCCATTCCCAAGGGCTCTGCAGGCTTGCGTCCCGCGGTCTTTTGCCCTGCAGGCTTGGACACTGCAGAACCAGGACACTTCTTTTTGTCGGAGGCCAGAGGGGGGCGAACCACCTTGGCAGGGAGGAGACGGTCGTCCAGGGCCTCAATGCGGGCGGTTACAACCTCCCCCAATGAGACCCGGAGGGTCCGCTCCATCCTATCCATGTGGACCCCCAACGCGTCCACCAACGCCTGCGGCAGGGAATCCTGCGCACTGACTTCCGGCGCTTGCGGCAACGGTGGCGCAGGTAGAACCTCCCCTCGACTGCGCAACGAGGTGAGCTCCGCCCTGAGGTCCGCGACCTCCTGACGCAGCTTCCTCGTCTCGCGTCGGAGGATGAGGGTCTCACTGGCCACCGTGCGCGTGAGGGCAGTTGATACCACCTCCTGCAACGTCCAGGCCGCCTCCTTCAGAGACTTGACAAACGTACCCTTGAGGTTGCCAGACTTCTTGGCAACCTCAAGAATCCCGTCCACCTTCTCCTTGGCAAGCGCCCTGAGCCTTGCAGGGTCGAGGAACTCAATACCCTCGAGTACCCCCACGTCTGCCTCGTCACATGTCTCGGCACTGCTCGGCGGTGCGACCAGGGGACAGTCCGTTGTCATAACTGCCTCCCCAACGGTCGTCGCACGAGTCACCCCTGCTGAAAAGCCCGGGTCATGAGCTTTGCCCCTGCGCGCTGTGGTCACCTTACTGGGAGTAGCCCGCATGCCGTCACCATCGGCCCCATCAACAAGATGCGACCGCTTCCTACTGTCTACCTCTACTGTCCGTGAGCTACTGGAGCTTTTATGCCAGTGCTTGACCGCAAAACGGTCAAGCGCATGATCCCTCTCCAGAACAACGACAGGCATATCAGTTGTCCGTTGTGAGTCTGCCAGGGTCGTCATTTTAGGAATATCCGTAGTCCTTGTGTTCGCCATAGTCGTTATTATTTTATCCGTATCTCGCAAAACTTTGCCCCCCCCAGAAAACGTGGGGCAGCCCGAGCTAGGCTCGGGGAGGGATTCTCCCGTTAGGGTACCCTCCTGGGGTAGTTTACTGTTTAGTCTTGCCTCCATGCTGAATTTCTGTAAAACATCAGTTTGCGGTACGCCTGCCGGGACCGGTATGAAACAACCGATCCCGCCAGCCGCTATCCGGAACTGGGCCCTTGGGGCTCAAACTGAGCCCTCATCGGCCCCAGCCCGGTACTGGGTGCGCCGCGCACATGCCACACCCAGGAGTTATAAGGCTCTCCAGCCGGCGCTCCTCCATAGTTCCCTCTGATAAGCAGAGGGATACATGGAGGAGCGCGTCAGGTATCAGCCGCCGACCAGAGTGGTCGACGTTGCCCGGGGTGCACCACGAGGAGGTTCCTGACATCGCACCCCAACGTAGAGCCCTACCTCAACCCCGGGGGGCTTCGGGAGGTCGCTGACGTAAAGATTGAAAAGGCAAGGCGCCAGAATGGAACCTTGCGGGATGCCTGAGCGTATAGGGTGGGCGGTAGATAGTACTCCTTCCACTCGGTAGTGAAAGGTGCGGTCGCGTAGAAAATGATGAACTAGGTGGACTAACCTATCCGGGATTCCTAGTTTATGTAGCTTGTGGACTAGTCCGGCATGCCAGACCTTATCGAAGGCCTTAGCTACGTCGAAAAAGACCGCAAGCGTACGGGCGGGGGCGATACTACTTTCGGCAAAGTTGCTCGTGATGTGCTCCGTGAGGCGGTGCACTTGATGTGTACACGAGTGTCGGGCGCGAAAACCGAACTGTTCGGGAGGGTATAGGTTTTTAATATCTATAACGGTTTTGAGACGGTTTAGAAGGAGCCGCTCGTAAAGTTTTCCTAGTGTGTTTAAAAGGCTGATCGGGCGATAGCTATCGGGAATCGAAGCTTTTTTGCCGGGCTTGTGAATACCTATAACTATAGCTTTTTTCCAGACGACTGGAAAATAGCAGTGGGCTATGGCTACATTGAAGATGCAGACCAAAAGAGCTATGAGGTGATCGGGAAGATTTTTAGTAAAGCGGTGACCAAATTTTCTAAAAGAGATTTGAAGTAACTCGTAATTTACTTTCCGTGGAATTGTAATTTGGGATTCACTTGTGCACAATAACCCAATTATATTATGTGAAATGCCATAAAACTTACAGAATTAGGATAAAATAATGTAAGTTTGGTTTCCAAACAAAAAACTTTTATTTTTCCTCAGAGCCAGGAGAGGAGAATTCCAGCCGTTTGCAGTGCAGAGAGGTGTTCTGGTGGGAGGGCATACAATTGGTACCGCCACGACAGCCGCTCGGCTTGCTCGGCAAGCTGTACACAAGCGACAACAAGTTCAACGGTGAGACTTGCACGGAACATTATATTTATACGTTATGTTTGAGCGGCGGGTTATACATATTTACTAAAGGTAGGGAGGGAGTCATGGGGGTCAAAATGAGCCAGCCGCTTTCGATTTTTTTTAAACATTCGAATCGCTTGTTCTGGAATTGAAACTTATTATGAAATTAAGCTTTCAATTTAAAGCCTAGGTAGATACTAGATACCTGTTAAATGTTATAAAATTGAATAACAGTCCACCGGCGATCACTACATTTTTGTCTATGATAAATCATAAATACGTAGGTAAGTAAGGACTGAGTCGGAGGAAAGTTTCGTGCGCCATTACATATGGGCTTCCAACTACACCCTTTAGAACGCAACTTAGCAGCGCGAACATAGTTGCTTGTTGCTTTGAGGTAGAACTATTATGTCGTGCGGTGGTGCTTTCACAGTCGTACCATGTGCCATCTTCATATAGAAAATTTGCAATAGCGTGCTTTCAAATGACCTTTAATGAGATTATACATTAATAAGATATACTTACATCAATAATGGAATATTAAAAAGAAGTTAAGAAAAAAGTAATACGACGAGGGATCAAAAAGTAGTGAGAATGAGATAGAATAGAATGGCTATTGATAACTTAATAATTTATTTTTCTACATAGTTTCCGAGTCTCTCTACTCACCGAGTCCAGAGCTTTTCCAAGGCTTCAATCCATTTCACAAAAAAAGTATTGTCTTAGTCCTGCAAAAAGTTCTCCACGCATCCATCACCTCGTTATCGTCTTCGTACCTGTTTCCCCTTAAGTATTTTTTCAATTTGGGGAACAGAAAAAAATCGCTAGCCGCCAGATCTGGTGAATAAGGGAGGTGGTCAATCATTCGTAGCCAGCTTGCTGAATGGCAGCCATCGCAACTGCCGACCTGTGCGCGGGTGCGTTGTAGTGATGAAACAGCACTTCGAAGTTTCCCTCTCCTTTTCTCTTTAATGGCATTCCTCAACTTGGGAATTAAAGCTGCATAATGTTGGCCTATAATAGTGGTTCCACGCTCCAGGTAATCAATCAACAATATCCCTTCCGTGTCCCAAAATATTGAGGCCATAACCTTGCCGGCCGATGCCACGACACGAAACTTCTTCGTGGTCGGTGATGTTGGCCGTTTCTATTGCGAAGATTGTTGTTTTGGCTCGGGATCAAAATGATCGACCCATGTTACGTCCATTGTTACGAAACGAGACAAAAAGTTTTCAGAATCTTCTTAAAACTTGTCCAACAAAATCTTCGAAATGTCAAGTCGATTTTGTTTATGACTGTCGATTAACATTCTCGGCACCCATCTTGCAGAGACTTTTCTCATATTCAAAGATTGTTTCAATATGGATTGAATACTTCCATATGAAATGCCCGTTTCTTGAATTAAGTATTGGATGGTAACTCTTCGATCGCTCAATACAATTTTCTCGACTTTCGCAACATTTTCTTGGGTGACTGACGTCGATGGACGGCCGCAACGATGTTCGTCTTCCGTGCTCGTTCTCCCTACTCTGTGGAATACGGCGGAGCAGACTCTCCTAATGTTGCCTCCAAATCGCAATGAATCTCTTGCGTCGTTAACTTTTTTAAACATAGGTTTTAATAACTGCTCGCACTTCGTTTTTCTCCAGTTTCGAGAACACGTTCCGACACGAAGCAAACAAATGACTACATTCAGAAAAAAAAAACACAAGAGAATTGAAGATTTTTTCTTTATTAATATTACAAATATGTATCTGAGCTATGCCTGCTAGTATTTTTTTTTCTTACCAAGGAGTATGTCGTTTTCACTACTTTTTGAACCCTCCTAGTATAAATGAAATTATTTTGGTTTACTGTCTCGTCCTAAGAAGCACGTTATTTCACGATAAAATTAACTGAAATTAGCGCTGTATATAATATGCTATAGAATTCGCAGAAATATATAGCCGATATTTCATTATATAACTTCTTGGCTGATAAATGGAATTAAAAAACGGATTAAGTAATCATTTGATACGACATCAATTCTAATAGAATTTTAATTTATTACAAAAGGTTTAGTATGGGCTGAAAACGAAACAAACGAGTCACCATGTGTGTATTGGTCGCTGTCTAGTACTCTAAAAAACATAATAGTTATTACACTATATTTTTAATTATATATATATTATATATATTTTATATATATATATTATGTATATTTTATATATATATATATATATATATATATATATATATCAGCCAAGTAGTTAAACGAATTCAAAATTTCTCACAACTTTGTAAATACACCATTCAATCGATAGGAACGGGTTTCAAAAATCTAGCACATTATAGTGCCCGTTTTGATAACTATCACCCTCAAGTTGAGGGCGAGGTTAATCTTTCGTTAACAAACTATCAGTGTCTTCCGTCAGTTGCATTTTAATACCGGCCTATGCTCGTAACAATAATGTCAAAGGAGCAAATTCCTTTTAAATCCATTCCCACCTCATATCGCATAAACAATTGGGAGGAGGGGGTGGACGGTTGTGTTACCTGGTACGAGGGGACTGAATATAGCATCGGCGCGACCGGGATCACCGGTACCGAGTGAAACGGTCAGCACGAAGCTGTCCTCGCACTCCCTCTCCGTTAACTGTACGAGCGGGCCTACGAACCCTCCCAACGTTGACCCACCACCGGTGAAGACGACTACAATCGAGCCGCGTGAGCGCAGCCCCCGGCGCAAGGTGAGTACAGCTCTGAAATAAGTTTGCACAAATATTTAGACGTGAGGATACAAAAAAGGTGTGTAGTAGTCAAGGCCGATCTACCTGGGTGAATGATACAATTTGCCACCCCTATAGACTATAGCCTATAGACATAATAGATGTAACTAATATTAATTATAAACTTCTGCATTTCCTTGTGTAAATTAAATGCTTACCTACTTTAAAAATATGCAATACTTTCTGTATAAGGTTACCTGAAAAACTTAGACACAGATGATATGAATAAAAATGTACTTCATTTAGCCTTACTTTGAAATTTTGTAAATAGAATTAGGCAATTTCAAGACAATAGTTTAGTAATAGTATTTTCTACTCTTTGTTCACTAAGCCCAATTTATTTTTTTAGTTCTCAAATTGTGTGACTTTTTTAGTATTTTAAGCACTAAATTGATATAACTAAGGCTAAAAATACAGAGTAGAATGGGAACAAAATCCTGATTTCACATCTTGATTGACAAAGAATAAACAGAGTGACTAAGGTTTTTGTAAAGCTTGTGAACTCCACATTGTGGAGTATCTTTTTTGAGTGGGATTGCAACAGTTAAGGGTCACGTAGAGTCTAATTTTGAAACAGTCACACTGTTTCCCAAGAGGTTTTCATATTCCGTCGCAGAACATGCTTAATAACTCCAAATAAAGCAATGATGGCTCAGTGGTAGCGTGTACGACTTCGCGTCGATTGACGTGAGTTCGAATCCCTGCAATGAGCCTGAGCTTTCGGTGAAGGAAAACATCATGAGGAAACCATAGCATGGTGGTAGGGCTTTTTCTGATGCCTGCCTGGCTAGCTACCACCCTCAAGTTGAAAATCTGTCGCCAAGCACCAATAGGTGTGTTCCGGCAGCTGCACTTGAGAGCCAGTCTTCCACTAGGTTTAGCGTTTACCATCATGGGCCACATCGACACTTGCGTCCACTAAGCCAAATCTATAACGATAAAAAAATGTATTGATCTGAAGGAAATTAATTATTTTTACTATGGCTGTTTATGCTTTCTATCATATCCAGTACCTATATGTGACGCATTGATAGATTCTAGTTTTAGCCCATGTAAAAAAAAATAGTATACTCAACTTGCACCTTTAATATTTCGTGCACTACACGTAAATGGCAAAAAAAAAAAACATTTGTTTACATTATTACACACAGAACAAACATACAGAGTTTTACAGAATTATATTTCTATTATTTTCTTCATAGGTGCCTATCCTAAACTTATTAGGGTCGATGCATAATTTACTTCCTTACATTTTTGTGAATTTAATCATCTCACTATTTACCATGGTTTTTTTTTATTGGGTATTTTCATATATATGTGATGTAGTTTATGGGCAGCACTCATGAGCCTTTTCTATATGATGCGCATAGTAATTCATTATCCGTAATTATATGTCGATTTTAGGCAATAAATTTACTTCGGAAAAAATTGGGACCTTTAAAAGAGTATATGGCTCGGCTAACCTGTTTTTTGTTCAGCCTAGTCCCAAACAGTTTATGATTGTTTTACCATATTCGTTTTGTAATAATGTAATGAAACAAGACCTACCAAAAATACATCGAATTTTACTCCAATTTTGGTTATTGGTGCTTACCCGATGAATGCAAAGTACGATGAAAAGATTTTACGCTTCGAACAACCACCAAAATTCAAGTAAATAATTATTACATTAGTCCGACTATCAATTATTCTGTTCACATTTATCTTTCGGAAAAGCAATGCTCTTTAAGAGAAGACTTCATACAAATGCTAGCGATTAAGCAAGAACAAAAAGCAAGTTGATCGATCCATATAAAAAAGGTCTAAGTGTAACATAAGTTTGGTTTACAAAGAAAGGCACCCCCGCCGGTGGAGATTCGGCTGATGACGACGGGGAGCAATCATCTTCGTCATCGGAGAGCGAGCAGAGCTCCGGCAGTGGTAGAAGCAATGAAGATACAGCTCCGCGGCGACACACCACTAAAGTGCCGCGCTCCAGAGCGCAGCTTCATGCTAACACCAAGTGAGTGTGTGCAACTCGCACATCATTTTTAAAGTGAAACTTCTTATGCGACTTCCAAGCGTTAAACGTAACGCAAATTTTCGGTCTCTCCTCTTTGTGTGAGCCAGAGCGAGAGAGTAAATGTCGGTGTGTATGTATATTGCACACTGTTTAAATAAAATAGAAAATGTCTTTTAAAATGAAGTTTCACTTCTATCGTGTGTGAATCGCACACACACCTTTTATTTTAGAGGGTTTTACAGGGTAAAATTTTGAGCGCGCGCGCATCCTATGTCGAAAGTGCGACATGGTGAAGTTGGCCATCTATGATAATAACGTGAATTCATTTTAATTAGATACTTTTTTAAATTGTGTGCCGATAACCGAACGGTGTATGAATAAACATTATCTAATTTCTGTACAAGCATATATACATAAGGCCTTTTGTTTTATAGTGGCACGGTAAAGTGTCTTTATTTTACCTTGTAAGCACGATACAACCTTCCTGACGGTATCAGGAATGAAGTACTTAAACTTCTTCCGGATCACCTCATAGCTCTTTTGGTCTGCATCTTCAATGTAGCCATCGCCCTCTGCCAATTTTTCAGCCTCCTGGAAAACGGCCATAGTGATAGGTATTCACAAGCCCGGCAAAAAAGCGCTCACTTCTCAATAGCTATCGCCCGATCAGTCTCCTTCCCTCCTTCTCCTTCCCTCTTCCCAGAGAAAAGAAACATATATATACAAGAATATATATGATTAGTTAGTTTAGAATTACGAATAGAGAATTAGTTGCGATTTATATGCAACTACGGTAACAGTCCAAGCCGAGGTTCAGCCACTTTGACACCCTTGGAGCTTGTTGCGTCGCTTTCGCGGCTGACTGCCGTAAGCACTCGCCCCCAAGCCCGGGGAAGCTGTAAAAGCCGTCCGAGGCTTCAGGGCCCTATCGCATAACAGTGTAGTCTGATCGAAAAAAAAAAGACCACCAAGTGAGCGGTAATACAACGCCAGTCGTCGCTGTCATGGTCGACTGCTGGATGTACACAAGATAACCCTGAAACACAACAAATCATTATTACAGGCTTATTATCATCTGCATGGTGGTTGCGACCCAGTTGGGTAACGATATCTATCTTACCACCTCGCTTGATTGCTGGATATACGCCGGTCGATCCCGGAACCCGACACATTTAAGCGTGCCACTAGGTCGGGGGCTACACCTGGTATATGGTGGTCGTGACCAGACAGACACAGTTATGTCCTTGTATTTAAGTTTGACAAACTTATCAAGGTTTCCGTTATCCAAAAAATATGTTTTCTTTTATTCAGTTCAGGATCCATAACGCGACCACGACCTACATTGACTTGTTTTTTTACGGCACAGTGCTGTCACTTTATTGTGCTTCTATAAAGAAAGATAATAATAATTTGGCCATGGACGTAGTCAAGATTTTCACCAGGGATGTGCAGGCAAGGGAAAACTAATGTAAAGTTATTTTACCTGATGGTAAATACGTGCAGTCCAAAAAACAACGGAAACCATCGGTGACAGATTTCATCGACAGTTGTCACTGTTATGGCGGCCTGCTGAAATGCCTCTACACTCCTCGTTTGAGGAGCCCAATATCATAAGAATAAGCAAAAACGTTGACTGGAAGACTGTTACATATCCGCATGATTACTGCACACTTACTAACACTTTGCTGAGGGGGGGGGGGCACAGCCTGCCAGTACCTATTTACGCTCATGAATTTGATTGATATTTTTGTAGAAGGAAACGAGGCGGCGGTCGCGAGTGGGTGACGTGCGCGTCTGCCCGTACTAATCAAGACGCGCAACGTCGCTTCGAGGAGCGCGCGCAGAGGCATATGCGCGCTGCGCTTGCGTGCACTCCCGCCCATCGGCAACCCGCACGCCCACCGCCAGGTTATTAATATCTAATAGCACCTCTTCACTATTGAAGATGACCGTTACTCGTATGATCGTCTGTCATCGGCAATCTCCACTCTGGGGTCTGGATAAAATTCTATGAACTTAAATGTTTCTTCATTTGACCACCCAGTAGGCCATGGTATCGCATTCGCACTAAATAAAAATATTAAGAACAAAAAAACGCCGCAAGGTCGCGACGTATTCTCGGTTCGCTATCCTCCGATGAATGAATGATCGGCGATGGTGTTGGCACGCGGACGCAACTACACGCGAATTCCCTTTGATGCCCGAATAACCGACAAGTCACCGATCGCCGCGGTCACTAAACGGTTATAGACCATGATCGGCGACACAAGCGAGTAAGCTCTCCATACGATCGTGCTCGCGTGTACCTAATCGTCTATAATCGCCGATTGTGAAGAGGAGCCATAAAACACAAGATCTCTACCCAACTTTGCATGTTGTTTGCACCAAAAAAGATGTGGTAAGGTATTTGTACCCCGACTTGAGAGCTTTTGGTGAAGATTTTTTTTGTTAACATACTAAGCCTAGTGTGGAAACAGGCTTTCAAGTGCAGCTGCCCGAACTACTGATGCTTGGCGACAGATTTTCAACTTGAAGGTGGTAGCTAGCCAGGCGGGCATTAGAGAAAGCATGGTGGTAAATGCTATGGTTTATCACGATGTTTTCCTACACCGAAAAGCTCAGACACAATGCAGGGATTCAAACTGACGTAGATAGACACCATGTCCGTACACGCTATCACTGAGCCATCATTGCTTCGATGAAACCATAGTATGGTGGTAGGGCATTTTGTAATGCTAGCTCCCATCATCAAGTTGGAAAATGTCGGCAAGCACTTATAGGTATGTGTGACCGACAGCTGCATTTGAGAGCCAGTTCCTCTAGGCTAAATACTGTCATAGAGACTCGCTGTAATGGGCCACGTTTTTGAACCAACCAGTACGATGCGGTAGTTTTATCACGATGGTGATTGTCGATGGAATCGTTATTCTCCCTACAGTAGTTGCTGGTCTCTGATTCTACTTACCATCAAGCGTCATTTCACTGAGTAGCTATGATTTCCATGGTTAGTCAAATTTGTGCTGTATTTCTATATTTTATTTTTTTAAATAGGTTTTGTTTCAACTCCGTAGCTCCTTTAACTCTTCATCAAAATTAATGATCTAATTTAAAGCTTAAGGTCCTCGCGCTATTGACGAAAAATAGTTTTTTAATGATGATTGTGTTGAAAATATAGTTTTATATATTCAAATAACATGTAGGATGCGCCATCTATTAACAATATGTTTAACTAACACGACAGCAGTTAGATTGTGTATAATTTGCGAAATATTCCATACTTATTATTTATTACTTAGCTCATAACCTCACATAAACATTACACTCATTCATACGCACGCTGACTCACACTTGTGTACACGAAATCACCACATACACACAATCACTTTTCCTTTCACATGTTTTACTTTGTACCTAACTGTTTTATGTATATATTCCATAATATGATTTTTTATATATAACCAGAGGAAGGGGAGGAAGGGCCAGTGCCCGAGACACAAAATTATTTTTATCCGGATACAATGAACCCTCATATCTGTAATGTAATTACTTTAATAAACATTATATTTATTATTATTCGCACGGGTCAACTATAATATGTAGTTATATTTATAACAGGTGGTGTGTACGCTCGTTTGGAAGCGGAATGGCGCGAGCGACACGGGCAACGTGTGCGTACTCCCGCGCCGGCAACAGCGCGTCCCGCACTCCGCTACCACCATCCCGCCAACAAGTACAAGTAAAACGAATAAACTTTTCTACGACATTACTTTGTTTTTAATAACCAATAAAGATAATAAAAGTCAATTTAGATGTATGTCTACATCGTCGGTGACTAATATCCTTATAGACAAAGAATATACTCGGGTAATTTTTAGTTCCATATTTATTTTTTTCTGTCTTTTTAAGATGGTCTTAAATATTACTTTTTTAAATTACGTATTTGTTTCTTTATATTGTAAAATTATATTTTAGTAGTTAGACTAATTTTTTGTCAGAGCGTCAATTAATTAATATGTGTGTCAAATAACCTATATTTTATGTATGCATGAATTTAAGTTGTAACGAAAACTCCCTGGAAAGTTTTAACAAGAGAACTAGCACATGCAAGCGTTACTTGAAGTCTGAAAATTACAAAATTCTATCCACGTGACTTTGGTATAATTGTGTATATAACATATTTACATCTAATTACGTAATTTTTAAACTCGTTTGGCGAACTTAATTTATTTACTAACATGACGTTACTTATACAGGAAGGATTTTTGATATGGGGCAGTAAGGGTAGGTACCTTAATCGTTGTAGCTACAGGAAAAGTCTGAGGAGACTTTCCTTAATTTGTTGAGATATTTTGACCTGCATTCACAAAATGTGTATAATTCGTTAACTATTGCCAGCCGGTCATTAGGAAATGTCCTATCACCATGTCATGATGCGAAGGCATCTTTCTAATACTCACCTGGCTAGCTACCACCGTCGCCAAGCACCTATTGGTGTGTTCCGGCAGCCGCACAAGAGCAGTAATGTGGCGGATTCTTAAAAAATCTGGATTCGCGGATACGGACTCTGATTATTGCTATGTATGACTCATCTGCCGTAACGGGTGACGGTATATGTAATTAGTTTGCCACCTACTTTCACTCGATGTTTTAAGAATTCTTATCAGATAGTATCGGCACTGACCCAGTAATGTTAAAAAACGCTACAGTATCCATAATTCTGTCGTGATAAAGCACTCAACCTACTCAAATCGCCGGATTTTCTCAAGTTAAACAATTTCAATATTAAATAGTTCAACTTAGATTAGTTTAAGTTACCACTTCTGTCGGGCATCTCAGGACGCACACGTTTTTTATTTTTTTGTAAGGCGTGTTTCAATAAAATTGTATTATTTTCTTATATTTACCTATTTATTGTAACAACTAAAATAAATTTAAAGAGATTAGTTTTTTATTGTTACTTTTCTAATTTCGATTTAAATTATAAGGAATGAATATAAAATATCAAACATTCGCAAAAAAACTACGGATAGGGATAACATCCGGCACACCCCTATGTCGAGAGTCAGTTCCCCACTAGGCTAAATGTGTTACCATCTTGGGCCACATCATCACTATACATCAGGTGAGATCGTGGCCAAAATAAAAATCAAAAAATAGAAAGACGTGATAAATTAATAAAACGTAATAAGTTATTCAAATAGTTTTATTGTCTTAATCTAGAAGCGCAGGCGATGCGGATAGTGACTCGAGCGGAGCCCGAACGACGCCTTCAGGTAACCGCGGAGAACCTTCTTGTCGGCGCGGGCCCTGATGGCCTTCATCACCGCCTTGTCGACCAACTTCTGGTCAGCCTTACGCTGCTCTGATGGAACGTATTTCTAAAATAAAAACGGAAACATTTCTAGTAAAAACATGCCACCTCTCATGGAACTCTTGCCAATTAAATTTAAACAAGACAATTTTTAACAAAAAAGGTGTGTGTGCGATTCACACACGATAGAAGTGAAACTTCTATTTTCATTTTAAAAGATATTTTCTATTTTATTTAAACAGTGTGCAATATACATACACACCGTCATTTACTCTCTCGCTCTGGCTCACACAAAGAAGAGAGACCGATAATGTGCGTTAAACGTTTAACGCTTGGAAGTCGCATAAGAAGTTTCACTTAAAAAAAGTAAACCAACTTTATTTTCAGGAGTTCCCTCTTCGAAGTCGAATGCCAATGAAATTTAAGTGGGACCACCCTTGATGTATCCTCTTTCCAACGAAAAAGTATATTTTTGAAGTGAAACTTCTTATGCGACTTCCAAGCGTTAAACGTTATATGTTAAGCGTTTAACGCACATTATCGGTCTCTCCTCTTTGTGTGAGCCAGAGCGAGAGAGTAAATGTCGGTGTGTATGTATAATGCAGCCTGTTTAAAAAAAAAAGAAAATATCGATGTGTATTTCATGTATTGCACACTGTTTAAATAAAATAGAAAACGTCTTTTAAAATGAAGTTTCACTTCTATCGTGTTTGAATCGCACACACACACCTTTTTTTTTATTCTGTTCATAAACAAAGAAGTTATGGCTGACCACATCCATAAAAAAATAGGATAAAGGGACCAACATAATTGCGTAGCTATATCAGGAAGTAAATCAAGAAAGTAAATAAAAGGTGTGTGTGCGATTCACACACGATAGAAGTGAAACTTCATTTTAAAAGACGTTTTCTATTTTATTTAAACAGTGTGCAATACATGACATACACACCGATATTTACTCTCTCGCTCTGGCTCACACAAAGAGGCGAGACAGATAATGTGCGTTAAACGTTTAACGCTTGGAAGTCACATAAGAAGTTTCACTTCAATAAAATCTATTGCCAGACAATACTATAGCGTAATGCGCATATATCGCCTAAATTCTCAGATTTAGCTTTACCTTACCTACCTAACAAAAGATAAGAAAGCTTTATGACTGAAGAATGAATCTTTTGTGTTTATTTGATGACTCGGTCATCTCCGGTCGCAATATGTGCAAGGGATTTGTAGGAACTTGTTACAAATAGTTTATTAAAACTAGTCGCTATACCCGAAATCGGGTTACACCCAAAGTCGCTTTAGCCAAATCATTTTCCTCTAAAAGTAAATTTTATATAAGAGACTTAAATGTTATGACGCTATAACCAAAGTCCTTACAACCGTGGTCGTTATAAATGTAATCCACTGTATATTCGAATTGACAAGCTTCTCTTTTTCCGCCGATCCCGGTAAAGCTGTAAAAGCCGTAAAGGCTCTAGGGCCCCTAAGGCTAACAGTATAGTCAGTTCAAAAAAAAAAAAAAACTTTTTTTCTAAGTCGGTTAAAAAAGAATCATAATAATAAATTAGTTATCCTCAGTTTAGTGCATACAAATCGGTAAATTACGTTGGTTAACTGGTTATTGAACAAAACAAATGGTTTTGGAAAACACGTTTATGACGGCTCGTATCAACAGCTTTAGGCATGTGACAATTATAGGACAAAAACTGTCTTCAACATGTTACATTACGGGAGTGGCCAGGGACTTTCATCATGGCAGATTTATAGGTAAGCATATAAATTCTCATATCGCAGCACTTATTTCTGATATAGGGACAATCTGATGTATGCAATGAACCAACATGAAGTAACCTTAGGGAACTTGAGTTAAAAAAAAATGTTTTTAAATAAACATACCAACTTTGTTAAAAATTAACATTAAACACTACATTACACAACTTTATAAATCATTCCTTCTGTCCATAAGAATGATATTTTAATATTCTTTATACTAAAACTCTCCCATAAATGTTAGATTACTCCAGTTAAAAAACAAAATCATAAATTCTTTATCCAGTTTAAGAAGGCGCTTATGAATTTTACGATAGTACTACACCGGTTTTTTAAATGTGCAATAATTATTGTTTGCAAAATTACATTATTTTTATTGAATGTACAGAGAGGAAGTCACTTTTATTGGTTTTACTAAGTCTAATGGCCGATCCACATGCTTGCCACTTGTTATAAACTTCAAATGCTTTAATAAAACAGGCAAACCAAACATCGGCATCCACAGTTTGCGAGTGCTAGTGTGTTTCGGATAAGCAACCATGATGGACGTCGACCTTGTGTCGGTTATATAATTAGATTTAACTTATTTTTATTGTAAAAAGAAGCAAAATTAAACTAAGAAAAATAATAGGATATGGTAGTTCCGTAACAAAGATAGTAAAAATATTCACAGAAACCTATACCAGGTTTTTACAGGCGATACTATCTACAACTACACTTTTCACCTATCCACACGCTTGAATTTGTTAATATTTGCTGAGGTTTGGCAAGGGCCATGGGACTAATTTGTTTTTATTTCTAGTATTAAAATCATGTCCATCATTTACAAAATCTAGCTTATCTTAAGCTTTGCGAACATACATTTAATTTGTCAAGAATCACAAAAATTGACCATGTAGTTTCTCAGAAAATCACGCACATACAAAACTTTTTTTTATAAAGTCCATTAAAAAACATTATTAAAACGTACCTCTTTCTTGGTAGCGAAGATATCCTCGCCTTCTTTACGCTTGACACTGCGTTTGACGCTCTTCTTGTTCTTTTTGAAGTAAGCGTCGTCGAGGTGAGCAGGCAGTTTGAAGTCACCCAGGTCTATCTTCGTGGATGTACCGATGACGTAGCGCTGAGGGATTCGGCGCAGCGGGCACGAGTTCAACTGGAAATTTCAGAAAATATCATTTTATTTTTATAGGTTTAGACAATCCCACTTTATGTTAAGTGCAATGTGCCCTGAGATGGTTAGTCTAGTGAGAGGACTGGTTCTCAAGTATACCTCCTGGAACACACCTACAGGTGCTTCGTGACAGATTTTCAACTAGAGGGAGATATCTAACAGACAGGCATTACTATGGATTCAACACGGTGTTTTCCTCATCAAAAAGATGAATGATGGTGTCTTTTGCAGATTGCATGAAGGCTGCAAATAAAGACAGTCGTAATTTGCGTTTCAGTTGTGTCCAAGTAACATAACATAATGTTAATTGTAGCTAGCATGAAGCTACAAGTAATATAGGTCATTTCTTTCAAGTTTAGCACTGCAAAGGTACTTTTTTCATTGGGAAAATGTCAAATGATGATGAAGCTATGACTACAGCATACACTTTTATTAGAAAGACGAGTCAGACGTAGAATGGTTTCACTCCTTTCAAGTTTTTCCAATTATATCTTTTTTTGAGTATTGTTATTATATAGATGAGGAAACTGCTCAATAATATGAAAAACATTTAATGTAGAGGTTGCCAATACAGAGAACTATACGTCTTCCAATACACTTGAGTAATGACATTTTGGCATTCCGTGGACAATAATCGGCAAATGAAAAAAATCGTATGAAGTGACACTACACAGGCAGGGAGGCCTTAGGCTATTGTACATATCTGTACACACTACCACTGAGCTATCATGCTTCAAATAAATCAGTGTTATGTTTTTTGTTTTAAACTAATTACAGAATTCGACAATGATATCATAAAGTTAAGTAACATTGTGGTTGAAGATAATAAAAATTTACCATAGAAACAGGGCTAGCCCTCAAAAACAATTGTTAGAACTTAACTGTTCTTTTGAACTTCAGTTTAAGTAAATACAGAAATGGTTTCAGCATTTAGGGGATTAGTATCTATTTCAGTATGATTTTAATTATGGTAGAATAAAATATTAAAATGGGTAATATTCATTCCTGTCATATTTAATAATAAATGAAATACCAAGTTATATAGTTTCGCTTAGAAATACATTTAAAAAATTAACAAAAGCATATTCCTTGCAAATCTATTTTATGTGTTATATGAATATAAATATGAATTGTTTTTAATGTTAAACTTACGGTAAAAGGTCCAGTGAAGAGTAACAGCCCACTGGGCAAAACTCCAACGAGCACGACACGCTTACCCGCATGCCTACCAGCCAACAGAATGCACACTGTGCCGGGGGTGAGGTTAGGCCTTGTCCTGCGCACGTGTTTGCTGAAACTCTTACCACGAGAGCGGCTCCTGATCCTGTAAATACAATTCTTTTTATTTAATTATTTTTGAAGTGGCATGTACAGTGGTAAGTGGCTCCTATAGGCATCTTGGCCAATTTTTGTATGTAATTATTCGAAATTTCTTATATTAGAATTTTGAAATGACCACATTAAATGACACGTGTTTCGCCTCTCAACAAGACATCCTTAGATCGACATTGACTCCCCCGAAGCTAGCGGGCGATTTTTGGATGGGAAGGGATGGGATTTTTATGAGTTTGTGTTAATGACACTGACATTTAATGTTAACAGTTTAAAAGTATGGAGTGAAGCACATAGCCGATATACTGAAAATATATGAACGTTGAAATATTTTATTTACAGTATTTGAATTTTAAAAACCACTGTTATCAGATATCAGTCACAGTTTATTATTTTTTATTAAGTTATAGAATAACATTTGACCATAATCTTAACACATTACTACATGATGATGGAGGCTAAGATGGTAATACCTAGATTATAAAAAGGATCATACTCTCCAACCAACAATTTCTGGGTGACATACTTTTAACTTTGGTAACTAAAATATGCTAAGGTTTCATTATTTTTCTTAGAATAAAAGCTGAGACTTAGTGTAGCATCTGAACCTATATCAATGAACCCAGACTCTTAAATGCATACCACTACACCATCATAATTCAACAACACTTTTAAAGAGTAAGAGTTTACATGGCACATGTTTTTCAAATAATTTTAGACAGAATATTAAGAAAAAATATTATTATTCTGCCTGATCAATACAGTTTACAGTTAGATTTATATTCCAATAAAAAAAATTGAAACTATATGTACTTCATAATAATATATTATATTACTAGTTCTGCCCCACAGATTCACCTGTGTTAAATTTATTTGACAAACTCTCCAAGGCCCTGCCTCCAACGTGCCTATCATTGTACACTTCCCATATATGCCTACAGCTTGTCAGATTGCTTGACGTTCATATTTACTGTTCCGCTCCTTAGAGGTGTAGGGTGAAGTTATATACTTATTCCTCATGAATCTGACTATTATATACAAAAACAATTTTTCAAATTCAACTGGTAATTGCAGATATTAGTATGTTTAAACAAACAAAACAAAAAAAATCTAGCTATATTATAGTAGTATAAAACAAATTATAAACTGTTAGAAATAAAAATGTTAATACAAATTTTTATAAATGAAAAAAGACGAAAAAGGTTTGTCAGAAGTGGAATTCGAACCCACGCCCTCAGAGAGGACCAGAACAACTCAGACCTGTTCACAACAGGAGATACACTTTTTATTTGTATGCAATTGAAGTTAAAATACACCCAAAATATAATCTACACTTTACAAAGTTTATATTATGTCATGTAACATAAATCTATAATATAAATTAAAATGTTTTTATGAGAAATATGAAAATTAACAAAATATCAAGAACTACAGCTAACAAGCATACAACAAGATCAAACACAGTTTTTGTTGGTAACTTCAGTGCATACACAAACCTGCAACTGTTCATCAATAAACTCAGAGCATTTTAATTTCTGTACATATTTTAAAGAATGATTAATTCAGAAATACTGCACTGCACTGGCTACTACAGAAAATTCCTATTACATGTTAAATATTTAAAAAATCGAATACTTACTTGTCTTGAGTGGGGTAGAATGATTTTCTACGTTTAAGTAAGACTTTTCTAGTGCCTCCATTCTTTTCACCGCCAATCTGCTTCACCACAACAGTTGGTTTCTTAGGCTTCTCAGCTTTCGGATTCTTCTTACCGACGAACTTGTATATAGCCTGAAATACAAATTATACAGTTAATACATGAAATAAAAGTAAACTAGTAACATAAATAATGTGAAATAGATGTTACTTGATTTTTCCTTTACACGGCTAATATCCTTTTATGTGACATTTTATAACACATATATTAAAAAGTATCTGAAACAATATCTATCTCCTTGCAAGCTGAATATATGTTCTAAAAGATGTACATCTCAGTCTATTATTAATTATATTATATTTTTAGTACACATTGTAAAAGGAATTGTTTAAATTCTACTTATTAAAATTTATTTATAGTTTGTCATCTTTAATCTGTTTATAGTTGAATGGAATTAAATTGATAATATAAATGTAGTTCTAATAAAAGTTTTTTTCAGCACTCGGTATTTTAGTAAGAAAATTCAGTTAATTTACCCTAATCCTTAAAACAAAACAAACTGTACCTTCTTGTGGTACATCCTACTCCTGGAGAAACGGAGGATACCATTTCCGAGGTCGTAATTCCTTGGATTGCCAACTTTTTGCTTCTTAACTCCGTCGGCTGGGGCCGCGGCGGGCTTCTCAGCCACCTTAGGCTGTGGTGGAGCCATAATCTGCAAAACAAACACAACCTCAACACTCACCCTATGACTTCAAAACTAGGTTATGAAATGTTTTGATGTTCCAGTGCTCTCAAATAAGTGACTATATAATGTAACATTCACTCGAATGTCGCGTAGAGGCTTGTAATATTAACATTTAACACATAATCTTGCTTAGTTACACAAAATCCAAAATCACTCGATTGAACGTCAAACTTCTTGTGGTATCAAAATAATGTGTTTTCGCGAACTATTTATAAAAATATTGTACACAACCACTTATTTGTAGGACACACTTTTCAATTCGTATGTAATCTATGAAAAATGGAATACTACCGTACGAATTCAAACAGATTTATTTTTATAATTATCAAATATCAACTCACATTCCAACCGGGTTATAAGAAAAGGAATTCGAAAAGGGGAGCTAGTCTATGGTCAGATGTCAGATCAGAAGGGTAGTGATGCCCGAAAAATAAAAAACCGGTAATTCATTAAAACCGGTTTCTAGTTCAAAGTGAAAATGTACGTTAGCATTTTAGTAATGTAATACGTTTTTACATATTTACTTACGTTAGTATTTATAAAATGTGTCTTACTAAATCTAATTAATAAAGTATTCAAAATGTGAATGATCAGCTTGTCTATGAATCGATCTTAACTCAATTTTCATCTTCAGTTTATATGAAGTATATGATCTGTGGTAACTCAAGCTATTGTCAGAAATTTTAAATGTCAAAAAAATCAGTAATCAAAAATGGCTTCTCTGAGGAGCCCGTCTTCGCCGTCCGATGGTTATAAAAGGTTCAGTGATGATTTCGCAAACACCAGCATCAACAATTACGGCTCGAACGTCACAAGTAAACAAGAAGCTTAAATTTTTTCTATGCACCGTAGCCGCAAGACTATTTGTACGCTTTTTTGTTTTTAACAATACATTTGTTTTTCATTTAACACTTTGTTTTTAATTTTCTCACCTGTTTATAGCATTTACTGGCTGTTGCAAACCACGCGTTGTCGATTATGATCGCTTATCTGATCTCCAAGCGCTGCAAACGTTTACATGATGACTCATAAAGCCACATAAAACTAACATGTATAAATAAACAATACCTATAGCTTGCCCCAAATAACTGTAGACATCGTTAAAAAGCTTACGAGGCTTGTATAGATGTAATAACTTTTGCACTTATGTTGTAGCTTATTGCATGATGCTCTTCGAAGGCCAATCTAATTACTTTTACTTTGTACAAACAACAATCAGCTGGTTCGAAGTATTTTTTATTTTCCTCAAACCCTAATTATACTAAAAAAGGTGATCAATTATTACACAATATAAAAATATGACAATGAATATCAGTGACTCAGAAATAAAATTATTTCAATTGTAACAACTTAAGGTACAATACCACTTCAATATAATCTAGTTGATACCAGTATTTACATCTAGCAAGGGTATTGAAGCTTGTTATAACATGTATCAGCAACTCTTAACTGTATATTTAAAGAACATTGTTTCAATTTTCATTATTCAATTAAAAAAGGGCTTTTATTTAAAAAAAACAACATTTTTTAACTATATAGTCAATTCTTGTTTTAATTAATGTAAAACTGACCATTACCAGCTGCTTATATAAACCATTTTTTTAATGTTGTGAAGTTGGAAATAGGTATGCAGTTCTCTTATTGTCAAGTGGTCACTGCAGCTTATCTATAACCAAACCATAAAGGACTGCATAAAAAAATATGCTGAGTCTAATGATAATAGTTTGCTATACCTGGTATAATAGGTGTTATCAGCCACACCCTACTGAACTTCTAGCTATACCATTATTTTCACGCTTTAGCTGGTCACACCTAACTAAATGTAGTTTTTAAAAATTATAAGTTATAAAAAAAAAACTAAACATATTTTATAAAATAACTGGTTTGGCCTTGCCAAACTATCAATTGTGTAAAGTTGTATACTTGGTAATCAAATTATAGTTTGATGTCCATTTTTGATAGGGTGTTAATTTTGTAACTTTCGGTATGAAGAACTCACTTGTTCTCACTTCCTGTACTGGCCTACAGTTTTACAAATTACTTGATGTTCATAGTAACTGCTCCACTCCTTACGGCCGTAGCGTAAAGTTATATAGCCTATAAACTTTCTCAATGAATAGGCTACAAAACGTAAAATATTTTTTTCTAATTTCACTGGTAGGCCCAGAGATTAACGTGTTCAAACAAACAAACAATATAATAGTAGAGATATATGGCATATGCATATAGGATATAGAATTATATAGATTAATCTATATGAAAATAAACAAGTATTCAATTTTATGTAGTATATATTTTTTAAAATTATCAGTTTTTGTAATAACTTCAAAAAAGAAACAAAATATTTCAATTAATGATCGCGGATCTTTAGAAAAGCGATATAAAGCAAATAATATAAGCAGATATTAATACTCGTACTACCTTCTCTACTTTATACACAAAAAGTAGTTTTATAGTTCACGTTCATGGAACATAGGTATAGGAACGCATAGAATTAAAACGCACATTACGGCGAAATTTACGATTGAAGAGGCACGAGTACAAGTACGCATAGTAAATATGTCTTGTAAAATACTTTGCACTAATAAATACGCCATTTATTATTATTACTAGCTGTGTACCATGGTATAACTCGTGTTAAATTTATTCGGCTAACTCACCACCGTGCAACCGTGCTGCCGCTAACGCATCCGTGCAGTCTGTTATTATTTGCACTTCTCGTACTGTAGGCCTACAGTTTGTCAGATTGCTTGACGTCCATGGTGACTGCCCCGCTCCTTAGAGTCGTACCGTGAAGATTGAAATAATATAAAATATATAAAATCTTTTAAACTTTATAATATTAATAGCTGCGTCAGCGGCTTCGCACGCGTTAACTACAAAATTCTTGTTTATATAAGAAATCGCGATGATTTTTTTTAAATAATGACCTAGTATCTAAGGAGTAAAACAAAAAAAAAGGTGTGTGTGCGATTCACACACGATAGAAGTGAAACTTCATTTTAAAAGACATTTTCTATTTTATTTAAACAGTGTGCAATATACATAACTCCGACATTTACTCTCTTGCTCTGGCTCAAACAAAGAGAAGAGACCGATAATGTGCGATAAACGTTTAACGTTTAACGTTTAACGCTTGGAAGTCGCATAAGAAGTTTCACTTCAAAAAAGTGTGTGTGCGATTCACACACGATAGAAGTGAAACTTCATTTTAAAAGGCATTTTCTATTTTATTTAAACAGTGTGAAATATACACACCGACATTTACTCTCTCGCTCTGGCTCACACAAAGACGAGAGACCGATAATGTGCGTTAAACGTTCAACATTTCACGTTTAACGCTTGGAAGTCGCATAAGAAGTTTCACTTCAAAAAGGTGTGTGTGCGATTCACACACGATAGAAGTGAAACTTCATTTTAAAAGACATTTTCTATTTTATTTAAACAGTGTGCAATATACATACACACCGACATTTACTCTCTCGCTCTGGCTCACACAAAGAGGAGAGACCGATAATATATTGTTCTCTCACTCTGGCTCACACAAAGAGGAGAGACCGATAATGTGCGTTAAACGTTTAACATTCAACGTTTAACGCTTGGAAGTCGCATAAGATGTTTCACTTCAAAACTGATCAAAATCTATCCAGCAGTTTTTGCGTGATGCGCGCACAACGTTAAACCTCAATCATTTTATTTATATATAATATGGATAAGATAAATATAATTTTGATAGTTTATGTTAAGTTTTCGTAAAACATGAGTGATGTTTCTAAATATAGGAAATCGAATATTGATTACGTCAGAGCGAAAGCATGTCTTACTCGGCTGTTGATTAAAATATTAGAATCGTGAAGTCGAATCTAGGTCAACTTAAATCGGATTAACCTTTTTTTTTGTGTGTATTATGATTGAAAGAATGTACATTACTACAATAAATAAAACTCGAGTGGAGCACTTTAAATATTCAATTGACTTTTAATTCCTAAAAGGATAATAGGTTTTCCGGATAAAATCGGACACTTTCACTAATCGTCTTTGTTCTTATTTCTTACTATCTGAGGATTTGCACTAGGGAGTTTTTGGCGGGATCTTGAGCTGCCATGTTGTGATTTATATTTTAAATCATTAACTTAGGTTCTTTAACCCTATATTATGTAATATTAGTTGCGGTGTACGTGATATAGTATGGGCATTGTGCACACGTTAAGTGTATTATAAATATAAACTGGAAACATGCATTTTGAAATGTCACAAAAACTCCCTAGATAGCTCTAACAAGGTCGCCAGCCATAATATTGTTGAACCCACTTTGTATATTAGAAAATACTGTGGAGGCTTAAACATATTGACACTGGCAAGTGCTTTTTGCGGCGCCAAATGAAGAAGAAGAAGATTCGCAGAGATTTTAATGAGCAGACATAAAACATATAATTCCGCCACTATTTATAATGATCCTCTCGGTATAAATTAGTGAGGTGCCTGAATAAAAGACGATTAGAGACGTAAAAGAGTCCTGTTCTCATTTGAAATAATACCTACGCTCACAGATGATAACATAACACTAACGGTCCGAAATGCCTGTTTTAAAAAAAAATCACTGTATACACAGAAGACGAACGGAGAGTTTAATTTAATCTTTAATCAGACGCTAGATCTTTCTTTTTTTTCCCATCTTTATTCCATTGTACTACATGGAATTTAAACAGTATTACAAATAACAAAGACAGCGTCTTTGCGTCAATAATTTAGTGTATACTTAACATATGGTCAATGGTCATCATATACAATCTTTTATTTATTAACGAAATAATTATTAATAAAATTATTATTAGTATTGAATTATCTGTATAAATAAAATGATTGAATGTTTGCCGTTGTACACGCTGCGTCAGTAATTTAGTGTATACTTAACCTATGGTAAATGGTCATCATATACAACTTTTTATTTATCAACGAAATAATTATTAGTATTCAATTATCTATATAAATAAAATGACTGATGTTTGCCGTCGTACACGCGTCACGCAAAAACGACTCGATAAATTTTTACTATTTTGTTTTTACTCATTAGATACTTGTCCATAAATTATCACGATATCTTCATTCAATAGTATCAAAATATATAGAAACGAAATTTACTCGTTACTCTCAAGTCGCGCCTTAATATGTTTTGCTTCAAAAAACTATAAAAAACCTATTAAGTTAGTAGAATTTAGCGTAATGAACATAAAGTTTGTCAAACGTCATAGTTTATTTATAGATAGTATTTTATTTGGTATGCGTGATGTAGGTGAGCTGACTTCAGAAGTACAAAGCAATGAATAATATGTTTGAATCATTGCGTATTTCTACATTATGTAGATAACAGATAGAGTAGTATGTGTCTCGCATTTATCATGTTATCTGGCATAAATGCCAATTCTACTATCAGACAGGTGTGTTCAACATTTGGACACAGTTGATGGTTACTTTGTTTCTCATTTTGTGTTTTATATTTCATTTATACACTTACGTGATTTTTCTCAATATCATGTGGTATGTTACGTGATATATTTAGTTACTGGCCACAAGTAAAATGTATTCTCAATAATAGCACTGTACTTGAATTTCAAATTACACCAAAGTCTTTATCCACTTTAGTGTAACATGACTTTGAATACACAATACATTGAATATACTTACATAGTGTTATAGACATTAAAGAACATAAGAACGACGTTGATATGAAGGCTGATTACATAATATTTTTATGAAAATAAAACGTTGACGCTGGGAACTATTACTCCGACGCTAATTAAAATAAAAGAAATACTTAGGCAATAATTAATCTTCTTCTTGAGTTTTTGGCGGGATCTCAAACTGTCATTTAGTGGTTTTTATTTTTTATTCATAAATTTGTGTTATTCGACCCTTTATTGTGTAATGCAGGTGGCAAATTTCATAATAAAGCTTGGGTATTATGCAAAAATGAAGTGGATTGGAAATAACCATTTGGATCATGAATTCTGAAATGCCACAAAAACTCCCTAGAAAGTTCTAAGCGAGCCACCATCTTGTTAGGATCCTGAAATCGTCATAAGACTAGAAACTAATTACAAAACATAATGGCAGTAATGTTCTTCAATAAAGAGAACCGGTTGCCAATTTAGAAAGAAGAAGAAGAAGAATCTTTTTGTTTAATAACAATTGTGTATATCCACATATCTGCCAACCTCACGTGAATAGAATATTTTTATAATTATTCTTGTGATCCACTAACAATACAGCGGCTCCCTTGTTAAAACTGTCTTAAAAATATTTATAATTCACTGCACTTGCACGATAACCAAACTATATCATGTAAAATGCCGCCAAAGTACATGATATAAACCCAAATAGGTAATAAAAGTTTATGAATTAAAACCAAAAACGCTGGCCAATAAAATTAATATGTTAAAAATTAATCGTTTTACTATCGATTAGCGATATACAATAAGCTCAACATCGATGAATATCGATCATTTCTACATGTTACATAGCTTAATACAGAAATGGAACTTATAACTTTAAATAAGATCAACGCAGCGCGCAGGCGCAATGATGAAGTTTCGCTACAGTAGGTCACGTTAAGTTCTTTATTTACTCAAGTGCACAAGCTTACAAGTATAAGCTCACTGCTGTTGACTCGAAGAAAATTCAAAATTTATCTGTATTTATTTCTACAACTGTATTGCAAGTTTGTTTCTACGCTAGAATATTGTGGGATGTATTTTAAATTAATGTGATTATCGAAAGTTTAAAAAGTGGACAGATTTGTTAAGTTGGCCTAATGTTAATTTAATGACGAATGTATATTGGTGTATTTCAGAAGATTTACTTGTGTATTTTCCCTTTACACAAAAAGTGTCCGAGTATCTATCACATCTACATTATTTAAACTCCTATAAGGCGCTCTCCGGATGGATGACAGCCCTGCTCTAATATGACCGGGCATATCCATTACGCAATTAAGTGATACAACACTGTAAAAGGGGTTACGAGTCCAAGGTTGAGATTCACCTTGTGTAAACACGTAACAAAATCGTTCGGAATTAATTAACCCTTCACAGTTGACTATTATGTATACCTATCTAATACTATTAAGTGTGTAATTCTTGCATATATTTAATTGGTTTCTCTGAAACGGCTATAACGATTTGTATGCTATAACGGTTTTTTTTTTTAAATTTAAATAATGTTTTATTTTACAAGTTTGTTTAGATAGGTATTATTTATTTTTTATTTTTCTTAAGACACCGAGCTTCAATAGTTCTGTTATTGTCGGATTAAATGAAACCTGTAAATCGCCGATGTTGAACCTACATAACTGTTTTTTTGAAGTGAAACTTCTTATGCGACTTCCAAGCGTTAAACGTTAAATGTTAAACGTTTAACGCACATTATCGGTCTCTCCTCTTTGTGTGAGCCAGAGCGAGAGAGTAAACGTCAGTGTGTATGTATATTGCACACTGTTTAAATAAAATAGAAAATGTCTTTTAAAATGAAGTTTCACTTCTATCGTGTGTGAATCGCACACACACCTTTTTTTTTAATCGCTGTATTTCATGCTCGGAATTCCATGCAGACGAAGTCGCCGACACAGCTACTACTTCAATAAAACATTACCTTTATGTTATTACTTGCAATAAGTAAAATATTAGGTTTTTACAAAAGTATAGTACATCAAATGTTGTTAACCTCTGTTATGGATCAGAACAATGATTTCCGAATCGACGTGTGTGAAAAATGTGAATAAAGAAGTGTATAATATTATTTTTTATTTATATTAAATTCGTAATGGCGAAAATAATAAGTTTTTCTGATAGATTGTATTATACAATACGCGACCAGTGGTACAGATTGAAGTCATGTAAGTAAAGACATGAATTGATAACATTTTAGGCCGTAAAAATAATATATATTTTATTTTTTGTTTGACTTTCAATCTCGTGTTATGAAGATGAACTTGAATGACGTGTATTCTTATTCTTTTTATTGGCTCAGCGAGAAGATTGACGATGATCTTGTTTTTGTCGAATATTTAGTTGACTTTAAAACCCTTTACAATTTCACCAAACGAGTGAGTAGAATACCATTGCGAAACTCAGATACGCACTTGATTTTTACTAAGTATATAGTGGTTATGGTTCAGTCGGATACTCCGAGTACAGAAATGCATATCGCAATATCCGCAATATCCAGGAGATATGCATTTAATTGGATGGTCTACTGATCATTGAATGTGTAGGAAAACGGACTACTGACTAAATGCTAACAGGACACGATAACTGCGTCAGACTGGATTTCGACCACCATACACCGGATGTAACCCGCTATACTGGCACGTTTAGTGATCAGCCGGTTGTTCAAGCCTGGTAAAGCTGTAGGCTCCAAGGCCCCTAAGACAAACAGTATAGTCAGTTCGAAAAAAAAAATTAAGATCAGCCGGTGTATATCCAGTAATCAAGCGGGGTGGTATATACGCATGCATACGATGATAACCCTGTTGCGATGACTCTCTTTTGATTTGTCGCGTTTCAAGATCAGCCAATTTTTATCCGGCTCCCAAGAGGCTTGCACGCCGGCATGACAGTGATAACTGGCGACGGGTTGTCGGTATCTAGAGACCACCGAGGTGGTCGTCATTGTAGTTGGATTTTACTGTTCTTAGGTTCCATTAGGCACAGTGATATCACTTTACCGTGTTAATATAAACATAAAGACAACTATTGTTATTTTCAAGCGGAAATGGAGGAAAATAAAGGATATATTTTGTTAGATAAAGTAACATGCAAAAACAGTGAAGATAATGATAAATCAATGCGGAAAAAAGACGCTCTTGGGTCGCTTAAATGGCTTACTTTGAGTAAACCATAAGAGATATATCAAATTAATGTACTATATAATTGTACACCTACAAAAGAGTCAGCGATAGTATATGGCAGCTCGATTCGCGCGTGTGCTGAACCGAAAGTATTCTGTAGTTCACGAGAACGGAGACGCGGGCACAGCTAGTATGTGTATAAATAATATTTTTATAACAAAGATATTCCCAAATACAGTTAATTACAATAGACAAAAAGGACAATCTATATATTATCTCTTTGTGTATTTGCGGTATTTTCATTGTTCGGGTGTTTTAGCACCAACATTGGTGCCTAAACAGCGTTTCGCGCTATTATTAGTGTTTTTGTTTGTTTTGTATTGCTTGGTATAGACACGACAATTTCCTAATTAGGCTGAATATGAAGACCGTTTAGACCTTTTTGAACCTTGAAATAATAAAATGCTATCATCTTTACAAATACAAATAGTCGATTAATTGAAATGAAATAGTCGACTAATTCGTTGACAACAACTAAACATTTTCACAAGACGTTGAATTTAAAAATAACTAGCATGACGCATTTAATATAAAAACTAATGTTACTTTCTGCAACACTCGAAGTAATAATATCCGCATTCTTGTTTAATTAATCTTTGAAATCATTTACAGTTAACTATCGAAATAGTCATGGCTTATATTGTAGTACATATTCCATTAATTGTATGTAAATTTATTAGTAGATATTGCATTATACAATGGACGCGGCGCGGCGCGGCGTGTCGACCTTCGTTTATTTACTTCGATATGATTGTAACAGCATTTGCAGTAGAAACTTTCCGTGGAAAATAGAAAGGAGTGTTTAGAAGTAGAAACCTCGCTGGCATTTCCTGATAAAACTGTTCTACACTATACATACCTCCTGGAGAATAAATGTGAGTTTTGATAAGTGATCGAATTTAAGAATTAAAAGATGAGTGTGAATGGCGATGTTGGCAGAGGAAGGCCTAGACGAACGTTCCACGATTTAATCGGGGATGTTCTGAAGAAAGGTCAGGTCAAGAGTACTCTAAATCGACGAGCATGCATGAAAAGATTGATGAATGTTCAAGAAGCGAAAGATGTATGTCAGGTAGCAAGTGGAAGGACGTGGTCTCTGCCTACCCCGTTGGGAAAGAAGCGTGATTTATGTATGTTTGTATCGAATTTAAAAAGTTTCTTTATCATGACAATTTTAGTTAAGGAGAATCATCTTTTATATGGGGGACAAGTTGAAAAGTGTCCAGCTGTAAGTAGTAAATTACAATTCAAAACCCACGAAAATGGCGCTAGTGTAGAAAGAAGGAATGATAGTTTTTCGTGATTTTACAGTATTTACTATTGTGAAATAAAAAAATGTTGAACAATAATGGGAAAAGTTTGTGGAATGAAAAGTTGCCCAAGAGAGCACAGTAATTACTTTGGCGCTATATTTAAAATTTACGCACTTGCTACCGTGGCGCCATCTTAATTTGACGCTTTTCGACGGTCACTTTTTCATACATAGAGATGGCACTCCCAGTCTCTACCCACCATATCTGCGTTAGGGAAGCTTCTAGTTTAATTGCCATTGATTTTTACTAGGCGAAGTGTGAATGAAAACGAATCTTGATGGAGATTCATACGGTTGGCCTAAAAAAATAAAAATTCTTATTGTCCAGTAATTTCTATTATTACAAACCACATACTTCGTAGTGTAATTTTTTTTTCTTTGATATATTTTTATATACCGTAAAAGTTGTCGAATAGGCACGAAATCGAACTTCACGATTTAATTTCTTAAGGATATTAAGCAAATTGACATTGTTTATGTATTTTATGTATCTACGGTTGATTAATTTATAAAAATATGTCGGAAACAAAAATATACAGTGATAAATCAATTTTTTTTACCAAAATATACGTTATTCCTATTTATAGGTACTTGACCTGGCGGTGAAGTGTCACAGAACAGGAGTGAATAGGAAAAAAGGCACAAGGGTTGTCAAAAACGTAATAAATTTATAACTTCTGTGCCCGCGGCTCCGCTCGCGTGGAGTACAGAATGTCGACGGTCGAGCGCATGCACGAATCGTGCTGCCACTCACGGCGGTCGTACAAACAAATTTCCAAGCACGAACCTCTTTTTTTTAAAGCAATATTTAGCATCACTCTGACAAACTTTTCATCGTGTGAACCAGTTAGTAGACATTCTGAGGCTCATATTTTTTGTATAATCTACTCAAAATTGAATTCCAGCCTTTATTTCTATTCACCCCGGTACTCTTTAAATTTGATGTTTTTTTTTGGTGATTTTTTAAAGATATCAATTTAACTTTCATAATTGGTATCATCATCACCATCATTTCAGCCGAAAGACGTCCACTGCTGGACATAGGCCTCCCCCAAAGATCGCCACAACGACCGGTCCTGTGCTGTCCGCATCCAGCGGCTTCCCTCAACCTTTACCAGGTCGTCGGACCACCTTGTGGCGGGTCTGCCCACGCTGCGTCTTCCGGTACGTGGCCGCCACTCGAGAACTCTTTGACCCCATCGGCCATCCGTTCTACGAGCTACGTGACCAGCCCACTGCCACTTAAGTGTAGCTATTTTTCGGGCTATGTCAGTGACTTTGGTTCTCCTGCGGATCTCCTCATTTCTGATTCGATCACGCAGAGAAACTCCGAGCATAGCCCTCTCCATTGCCCTTTGAGTGACTTTGAGCTTTCTTATAAGGCCCATAGTTAGCGACCACGTCTCAGCACCATATGTAATCACTGGCAACACACACTGGTCAAAGACTTTCGTCTTGAGACACTGCGGTATCTTGGACGAGAATATGTTACGTAGCTTCCCAAACGCAGCCCAGCCGAGTTGGATTCGACGATTGACCTCTTTCTCGAAATTGGATCTACCTAACTGGATAGTGTGTCCCAGGTAAACATAATCTTCAACAATTTCAAGCGTATAGTCTCTGATCTTCACGGGAGTTGGCGCTACATGGACGTTCGACATAATCTTCGTCTTGTCCATGTTCATTCTAAGACCAACTCGTTCAGAGGCTTTACTGAGGTCATCGAGCATCGCACGGAGGTCTTCCATGGTCTCAGCCAAGACTACTATGTCGTCGGCAAACCGAAGGTGGGTGATGTACTCGCCGTTTATGTTGATGCCTAGTCCTTCCCAGTCCAGAACCTTGAAAACATCTTCCAGTACAGCGGTGAACAGTTTAGGAGAGAAACATCTCCTTGTCTGACTTCCCGCCGCAACAGGATAGGTTTCGAGTTCTGATCCTGCAGTCGAACTGACATAGTGGCGTTTTAATACAAACACTTCAACACTTCGATGTACCGGTAGTCTACTTGGCACCGCTGGAGAGACTGTAGTACAGCCCAGGTCTCAATCGAATCGAAGGCTTTCTCGTAGTCCACAAACGCTAAACAAAGAGGTAGGTTATACTCTTCGGTCTTCTGTATAACCTGCCGTAATGCGTGTATGTGATCTACGGAACTGAAGCCCTTTCGGAAACCGGCTTGTTCGGGAGGCTGGAAGTCGTCAAACTTGCGAGCGAGACGGTTCGTAATAACTCTCGAAAACAGCTTATAAACATGGCTCAAAAGTGAGATGGGCCTATAATTCTTGAATAGGGTATTGTCACCTTTTTTGAAGAAGAGTACCACCACACTTTTGTTCCATGCCTGCGGCGTTTTACCTTCGTGGATGACGGAATTGAACAATGTCTGAAGGGCCCTCAGGACTGGTTTACCACCCGCCTTCAATAGTTCGGCTGTGATTCCGTCATCTCCGGGAGCTTTGTTGTTTTTAAGCTGTTTGAGAGCCATACTAATCTCATACAAGCTGACGTCCGGGATGTCTTCTTAATTGGTATAACTTCAGATTATTAGTACATGTTTTACAAGCTTTTATTTAACTTGTCGGTAATCGTTTACTATTTTTGGCAGTATGAAGTACTTTTTTGAGGTTATATTTTATGTTAGTTAAACACAAGTCATTAATTTGTATTTGAAATATTTCTAATAGTAATATAGAAGCGGTCGGAGTGACCTTGTTATGTAGTTTATTTGTAGTAGGTACGTTCATACTATAGTCTCGCATTTCATCATTGAAGAAATGCGCTTCTACAAGGTCATTGCGATTCGTTCGTGATATTGCAAACAATGCGCACTGACCTGATTGCTTGAATAAAACGGGTTAGGTATTCAAGCTTCACCGTTAGCATTACTCCGTGTTAGATATGTTAGGATCATTTTCTCAATTTTTATTCACTAGCGTCTGCTAGCGGCTTCCCTCGCTTTGCTATACGGAATATATAAACTGACCTTTGACCTTGAATAATTTTTTTAGCACCCATGGGATCGATGGGGACTTTTGGCACTTTATTTCTACTGGTGTACCCAAGGTCTCTACCAAAATTCAGCTATGTGGGAGTTTTTGTTATTTGATCACTATTTTTATGTCTAATTTGACCGGACTATTTATCTATACTACTACTAGCTGAATTTGTTTTTTTCTTTCCGATATTGTGCTGCCTTAAAAATGCTTATAACGGATGATCCTTAGAAGGTAGACATATGCTATTAGAGACATATGCTATCAGTGACTTTTATGTAGATCTTTTTACAATCTAGAATTATGTGGTTCATTAATTTGTGACATATATTTTATAGTTACTCAGCTTAAACCATTTAATCGCCCCCAAAAGCGTCTTTTTTATGAGTTGATTCACCATTATCGTCATTATTTATTTCGTATGTTACGTCATGTAGCAAAATATATCCTATAACCTGGCGAGATAACATATCTATGAGTTAAAGGAAAAACCATGTAAATCAGATTAGTGCTTTTCGCGTGAAAAGAACATAAACGAACAGACCGACAGAGAGACGTTGAGTTTTATAATTAAAAAAAAATAACATAACTAACCGCGGCTCTGCTCGCGTGAACTACACAAGACATCGATCGAGCGCATGCGCAAATCGTGCTGCAAATCGTGCTCTCAACCACGACGGTCGCCCATCATTTATTTGAAAGATAAAAATGCTTATAGTGGCGACCCTTCAGAATATAGATATATGTTACCGCTTACTTTTTGTAGGTCTTTTTTAGATCTACAATTATGTAGTACATTAATTCGATATATCTCTTATGGTTTACTCAGCGAAAGCCATTTAAGCGCCCCAAAAGCGTCTATTTTCCAAACTGATTCAACATTATCGTCATTGTTTATTTTATATATTACTTTATATAATACCCTATGATTTGGTCAGATAACAAAGCTATCAGATTGACGTTGATTTCATACGGGTAACAGAGCATAATTATGTCATGGGCCTATTTTGTCATGTATACATATAATTTTACTGGTTTACGCGGCGCACGCCAGTAAAGCTCCCAGTCGGCAAGATTCTTTCGACATCTTCAACGACCATCGTCACATTTCAGTCAATTTACACAAAACTTACCTAACTGGATAGTTTAGAGAAAAAGGTCAATAGTCGAATTCAACTCGGCTGGGCAGTGTTTGGGAATCTACGTAACATTTTCTCGTCCAAGATACCGCAGTGTCTGAAGACGAAAGTCTTCGATCAGTGTGTGTTGCCAGTGATTACATATAGTGCTGAGACGTGGTCGCTAATTATTCTCAATGCTGACGTGTTGCGGTGACAGCTTGAGGTTACTAATCGTTCGGACTCCCTTCAATGTGAGCTTGTCCTGCCGGTGAGCTCCCCTGATTTTGATATCAACTTGTTGAGAGTCCTTCCTCTCGATGAGCTTCCCTCTGACGGTTTCCAATATGAGCAAGTCTTCTTTCCCCAAGACTCCTAAGAAAGATCAAGGCCACTCAAAGGGCAATGGAGAAGTCTATGCTCGGAGTTTCTCTGCGTAATCGAATCAGAAATGAGGAAATCCGCAGGAGAACCAAAGTCACCGACATAGCCCCAAAAATAGCCAGATTTAAGTAGCAGTGTGCGGGCCACGTAGCTCGTAGAACGGATGGCCGATGGAGCCAAAGATTTCTCGAGTGGCGGCCACGTACCGGAACGAGCAGGGTTGGCAGACCCGCCACATGTTTGTGACCTGGTATAGGTTGCGGGAAGCCGCTGGATTCGGACAGTACGGGACCGGTCGTTGTGACGATGTTTGGGAGAAGCCTATATCCAGCAGTGGACTTCTTTCGGCTGAAATGATGATGTTGATATAAAACTTTAATGAATTATACACATAAACCTTTCTCATGAGTCACTCCGTCTATTTATTAAAATCTGTTCGGTAGGTTTTGAGTATCAGACAGATACACAGACATGGCGGGGGACTTAGTTTTATAGTTTGTAATATTTTTTTAATCAATTAATAGGTTACTGACATAGCCATTGATGCTTTGTATGATGTAATTAATATACTAGGATATCTAGCTGTTTCAAACAAAAACAGTTGTACAGATAGCGCGTGGAGGCCAAATGTGGTTACATAAAGTAATCTAGGGATCTATCTCTAGCGTTGTCGGGGAAAGTTGGCTGGAGGACACAGAGACGGATGACTTCTTTTTTTTTTAAACAACGTTAACATTTTGCTTACGTACGATGCCGCAGTGCCACGAACTCCATTTACTACTTAATGTGAAAAACATGGACTTTCGGTGTTTCTGTTCTACCATCGATGTATCCATGTTATCGGGAATTTAAAATCGATGTGAAAACATCGATGTACGAATCTGATGCGTAATATTCTTTTTATTTAGTGTTATTATTTTGAATTAATAGTCGTATCAATATTTTATTCTACACTAGCAACCCACCCCGGCTTCGCTCGGGTAGCAAAGTATTAATACATATGATTCTAAGTATTGGTTTACGTGGCGCACTTGTGTAAAGCTCCCTGTCGGCATATTTTTTCCGACATTATCAACAACCATAGTCATATTTCGGCCAATTTTCACAAAACCGTAATGAATTATACACCTAAACCTTCCTCATGAAGCAGTCCGTCCATTGATGAAAACCTTATGAAACGTTCCGTAGTACCGCGTAGAGTTTACCGCGTTCAGATAGACAGACTCGGCGGAGACTTTATTTTATAATTTGTATAGATAATGTATTACATTCGAATTAGTAGCAATGAACGTGAAGTTGCTATAAAAATTTTCTAGAAATAAAAAATGCGCCACTTTAATGAACTACTTAGAAATGCACGAACAATAAAAATCTGACATTGATAAATAATAAAACCAAGGTTTACAAAACATTAACATTGGCAGATACGGAAACCGCGCCTTGTCGAAATTTTATATTGGTTATGTTGTGTTCTCCTTTTTTTTTTTAAGAATATAGCTAATATATAGCGACACCTGTATAAGTTGGTGGTGAAATTTGAGGAACTAAAGCGGCCATCTGGCATTGTCACAGCAACCTGATTCAGAATATTATAAATTTAATAATTTAGTATCGAATACAATTTTAGAGTCAATCATGGTGGTACACTCTATATAGTGAACAGTAGCGCTCTGCTGCGCCAACTTAGTATAAGTTGTATAGTATAACTTAGTATAAGGTGGCACTGTACTCATTAACTTATTAATGTCAACGTGTGTTTATAAACAGTTATGCCAATGTCATGTGTAAATAGTATTTTTCTAATCTTTAGAGTTAAAAAACGCTTTAACGAGATGGTGGCCGTTTTGTTAAACTGTCCAGGGAGTTTTTACTTACGCGACTTAGAATTCATGCTACACGTTAATTAAGCGCAATAATTAAACTACATATATACCGCAAAATGCCACTATTCAAATAAAAACCACAACATTGCAAATCAAGATCCCGTCAAAAAACTGTTAAAAGTATATACGGCAAGAAGTAAATTATATAGTTATATATGCTTGTACGTCGTCTGCTTCTTCCTTGATCGTATGAATATCATGTAACAACGTAGATAATCAATTCCTAGGCTAGACTATCAAATGGCTTCCCTACATCGTCTGTCTCTATTACACTCGTTTTTTTAATAATGCCCTCTCTCTGTCCATGGAAAGTGAACCGCTGTAGTTCATGTAAAGGTTATGATAATATCGAAATCCTCATGGGAACACGTAACTTGGGTTCATTAAGGATTTATATGACACTTTTTTTATGAGTTTTAGGGTAAATGTATTTACTTAAGTGGACACTGTCTTTTTTGATAATATGATAAAATGTGTTGATTGAAATTTTTATGGTTACAAATTTTAATATATTTTTAGCTGCGCTTGAGAAGCTTAGCTTTTTTAGTAGTTTTTTTTTATACTACAATGGTGGCAAACAACCATACGGCCCGGGTGATGGTAAGCGGCTAGCGTAGCCTATGGACGCTTTTAATACGATAGGTATAACTAGCATTTTGCCCAGCTATAAACCCCCTACCGCAAAGAGCTCTGGAAACCCTACTCACTGCAGGAACAAAACACAGTCATTTGGTTGCGATCTTCTGTAGGGTGAAGGTATTCCACCAGTCGGGATGCCCGAACCTATAGTTCTCCTATAAATCTATAAACCTATAAATCTCCAAATAAATTTCTCTGTGGCCTACCTATCTTTGAATCCCCCCTTCCCCAAGAAGCTCTGAAAACCCTAATCACGGCAGAAACACAACACAAGATTAAATGGCTGCGATCTGCTGTAGGGCGGTAGGTTGATATATATGAAAAATGGTATTTTGCAAATCGCCTAAGTGTGTACTGACTCAACTATGACGCGAGCGAAGCAGCGCGTTAAGCGCTAGTATTATTATTAATATGTACTATTTGATAATAGTTGACAAAAGTAAGATCACAATTGAATCTAAAATTATTAGGCACAACGGGAAAATTTATTATATTCTCTAAAATCTTTTGTTTCTATGTAATTACATGGTATCTCAGGATACGAAATATCCATTACATACAAAATACTCCTGTCCGAACTCCGAAGACCACGTTAACCTGTGAACTTTAATTATAAATGAACTTGTACACGTCACTTGCGGTTAATTTTTATTATAGAAACAAGACGATCTGATATAGTTTATCGTGTGTAACACAAAATACCAATAGGGTGAACATATTAAAAAAACTTATTCGTTTCCCTTACAAAATGCGTTAGCTGAGGTTAGTTACCTTCAGGATTTTATCAAAAAACACATAGATGGGTTTTTCGCCGCAAGTGGCTTCCATTGTGTTTGCCTTAACTCGCATGGGCGCGACGGCGCCGGGGCCCTTTGATACGTAAAGTAAAATTTATTTATACGAAAAATTGTTATCTAACCTCTCCAAAGTATACTACTTGATATACTATACTTATATTTATATACTATACTTATATTACTTGATTGACCCACATATCAATTTGAAAGTTTTGTAAATATCTCCTAATATCATTAAACCGGTTTGTAATTTTGACCCGGTCATTTATTGACCGTAGGTTAGGGTTAACATCTTTTTATAAAATAAACGTGAGAGGTTTCAGATAAATTGCTGCGAATTTTATTATTATAGATAGATAATAAAGTTATGTTAATTATGTGATTTTAAGTAGCGATGAATGTTCAAACATTTTTGTAGGTTAATTAATGATCGGTTCGGTAAACCACGTTATCTCGTTAAAAGGTTTTCTTATAAAGTAGGCGGTCGAGGCGACGTGATATGTAATTTCAATATTTGTTTGTGATATCAGATGCGTTACAATGTAGAGAAGGCAAAAAAAAGTGTGCGCTCGAGAACGAAGTTACAAAAAAAATTCGTTTTAACAAAAATTCAAGACTATATTTTTTTCGTAATTTTCAATCAGTTGAAGTACTAGCATAATTATTTCTTGAATATTTGTATATATAGCATGCATACCTATATAAGCCCACTCAGGTGCATTGGTTACTAGTTAGTTTAGACCAAAGTTGACAGATCACTAAATACATATACGCATGTTTCTTCCCTCCTTTCAGAGGAAAGAAACATGTATATATGTATAGTTAGTCTAGATCGAATTACGGATAGGAAATTAGCCAGTTCGCGACTTAATTGCAACTACGGTAACAGTCCAAGCCGAGGTTTGGCCACTTTGGCACCCTTGGAAATTTTTGTCACGCTTAAGCGGCTGAGTGCCTTAAGCGCTCATCCCAAGCCCGGTAAAACTGTAAAACCCGTCTGAGGTTTCAGAATCCTTATGGCTGTTAGCCATAAGCCATAATCAGATTGAAAAAAAACCTACATAAGGATAGTCGTGTTGCAATGTTGTCCAATCTTTTCCGAAGTGACGATGTGAAAGAAGATGATAGCACGTTTTAAAAGGAAGCGGAATGTCTCGCAGAAGCGGAGATCGCGGGATTACAATCAATCTGTGGGTTATTGGGAGATAGATTTTAACATGAGGGTGACAGCTAACTAAGAGCGCCATTTTGCTATAGTTTCATCACGATATATTTCCTTCATAGAATCTTTTTTTTATCATGTCGAATGACTTGCTTGTTTTTGAAGGAAAACTTCTTTAGGTGCGACTAGAAGGTAACTGGACGTCAATGAAACGGAAGTCCGTTACGGCAATATATGCAACGAAAGTCCGTTACGCCATTGAAGTAAAACTTCTTTAGGCGCGACTATTATATCTTATCACGGATGGCGGTGGCCGTCGGGGTGGTGGTCACCGTCGGGATGGTGATGACCGTTGAGACGGTGGTGGCGCACTAGGAATAGTATATAAATAGTCTAGTAAACAAGTTCAAAAACGTGTTAATTCTTGTTACCGCGAATTCTTGAAATATATAGACTGCTATGAAAAATTTCTCATATGATGTTCTTTTTTAACTTAATCGCCATCTCTTATAACGCCAAAAAGTTTTACTTCGATCGCGTGTGACGGTTACTCGCTTAATTTTTTTTGTTATGTTTATTTACCAGGCATGAGCTTAATCTGATATCACCTGTTGGTAAGTAAAAATAAGACCGGTGATGGATCACGATTACTTAACAGTACCTATACTACCTACATCCGTTGCCTTATAAAAAAATCTAAATTATAATAAAAGACGATTTAAAAAGTATTTTGCAAACGGTGCATAACCCGCATTTTAATTATCTTTCTATGTAACTAACACACTGTTAGCATCATTGTGTCGCGGCAAATCAGTGTTCCCTGACAATCAACTTCTCGGTTAAAAATTTTCTTTTCTATTAAAACGCATATAATAATATGTGATTCATGTTACGAGTGACAATGGCCTATGAAAAACTAACCGACGCATTCAAAGCCGTCCAGGATAGAGTTTCAACCGTTTATAGGACCGTTAGAAGGTTTTTAGGTGAGATAACTTTACCATTAACAGTATTAATTGTATTGTTTAAATCTATCTTGATATTATAAAGCTTAAAAGATGTTTGTTTAACCGCGCTAATCTCTGGTACTACCAGTCAGTTCTTGCATTTTAAAGGTACCTATATAAATATAGGCTTATATAGGCAACCTATATAAATTCACGCTATGAACTTAAGGAACGGAGCAATAAGCATGAACGTCAAGCAAACCGGCAAGCTGTAGGCAAGCACAGGAAGTGAAAACAACAATAGGCTACTCGAGTGTGTTGACTTTTACCGACCCCGATGACGAAATCACGGTAGCTAACGTGTCATACCCGTCCGTCTCTTCAAGTCAAGCGTGTTGCGCCCACGCCCGTGAAACCACCGTTCCCTGCACAGGGGACACAGAATCTACAGAGGCTAAAGCTATAATTATTAACACCGTAAAAAAGTTACAAAACGATGTTGTGGAAAAAAATTCGCATATTAAAAAGTTACTTGTACAAAAGTTAGGAAGGCATCTAGATAATAATGTTTGTGATCTCAGAGTTGGATTCCCGACCTAAAAGAATACGTTACTATGCTAATAATTAAAATGACAAAAAGAAAAAATGTAAATCTATTATGCCATATTAATCGTCCTCCTAAGCGCTCGTTCTCACTTGTCGGGTGTCTGGCCCGGATTTTAACGGGTGTCGGCGCCTCTGTTCACACTACGGTTAATAATCGGTTGTCGGCCACGTTTCATGGTCGAAGCTGGTGCCAATTTTTAATACTCTACGCGAGGCGACTGTGCACGATGGACGTTGACGAAGTGGTTGTGATGTACTTACTATTATTTAAGAAGAAAACAACTAAAGACAGCTAATGGTTTAAGGATAAAATTTAAAGTTTTGTCCCAAAGGGCACCTCTTTCCTGAACTAGTGTGATCAATTCTTCAGGGTTTCTATTTATTTCCAATATTATGAAACACCAAACATGCGTATAATAAAAACACAACTCTGCTTGCGCGCCGCGATCACAGCCGCGATGTATATGAGTGCGATCGCCACGCACGGGCGGAACAAAGGTAACGGGGAGAGGGCTGTCGTCCGCGACATTCGACAAATGTGAACAGCGCCATACTTACTCATAGGCGAGCGAGATCCGACACATTTTTTTTCCGGGCGTAGAGGGCTGACAAAACACCCGACATTTCTTGTCGGCGCCGACACAAAATCGGGTTCCGACAAGTGTGAATAGCTTCATATAAAATGTTCTGCCACTGAAACATCGGATTAAAATCTGGGCCCGACATCCGACAAGTGGGAACGAGCTCTAAGGCTGCGCATCCACTATAGATGTGCGGGGTAAATAAGCGGTGCGTGAGGAAAAAATCCACCATTAGTATAATTTCACTTTCTTAGCCTCGCTTAGTGCATGTCTGGTAGATAAAGGGCTTAGTAGGCTTTTAACATAAAAATTGCAAATGATGTCAGAGCGAGGAATGTGTGAGAGGCATGCGAGGGAGGAATGTGTGCGAGAGATGTATGCAAAACGGTGTAGGAAGCTAGAGCTACTGGACCGTTACGTATCCTCACAACGCTCAGCTACACAACCATTTCACCGCTTCGCTACACATCGCTACCATGACCGTAACAGTACTGAAAAATGCAAAAAAAAAAAGTTCATATGAAATAATATGGGGCTATGCGTCTATGCTAGAGCGTTTCGACATCAACAAGACCGTACCGGCAGCAAATCCCCGACGAGAATATTTTGTACGTGCCGGTACGGTCCGTACATGGCACGTTACGTTACCGAAACGATGTGCGCAGGCGGCCTACCGCGGTGTTTTTGTCGGTTTCACGCCTTTCTTTGTTTTTCATTTCTTCTTTTACGTCACAAATCATAGCAATAATTACCAATTGTTTAACAGTTAATTTTCTAATAGCTTGACGATCAACTGAACCAAATTTGTTTATTAATTATTATTTTAAAAAAATTCAAAGTTTCTCTTATATGTTTGCACGTGTTAGATTTTTAATTTATTTGTATATGTGGGTTAGTTTTTAAGTATATAAATACGTTTGTTTATATACTTTATATTAATATGTATTGTATTCAGTATTTTAAAGGACTACAACCAGTTCGACAGGCACTTTGCTTTAGAGAAGAACTGGCAAGAAGCTCTAAGGACGCACATAAATAACAGACAATAAAAAAATATGTGTGTAGCAGTTTACGTTGCGCACTGCGTATGAAGTCTGGTCGTCTCAGACCATTAGGCCAATCCGACGACAATCAAAACCATGAAAATCAGGACTTGCATTAACCGTGCATAATGTAAATGTATTCTACCTCATTCTCTCGTAGGCTAATTCCTATAGATGTATATGGTTGTCTCTTTTAACCATCGCTTTTTCGTTTCATCGTGTTTCAAATCATAACGGTGCTAAAGTTTTCACTTCAAAAACTAACGGTTACAAAAATATTCAGCGCTATAATATACTTTTACACGCAACACTGATATGTATGCGAAAATTACATATGCAGTTTTTTTTTCGAACTGATTATACTGTTAGACATATGGGCCCTGAAGCCTCGAACGGCTTTTACAGCTTTACCCGGGCTTGTGGGCGAGCGCTTAAGGCGCTCAGCCACGGACATATGCAGTGCTGCACGTTAATAATATGTTCTTCGAACAGGCATTAGAATCTTTGCATACGGGTAATATAATACAGTATACACACAATACATGTGTCCTGCCATGTCTTACATATGGGTGTCAAACGTGGGCGCTGACGCAGAAACATTTTATGAAATTGAGAACATGTCAAAGGGGAATGGAAAGAAGCGTGATAGGCGTCACACTAAAAGATCGTACAAGAGCACAGGAAATAAGGTTAATAACAAAAGTGGAAGATGTAATAAAGAAAATCAGACAATTGAAATGGAGATGGACAGGACACATGACAAGAGACAAGCAAGATAAAATGGACAAAAATTATTTCAGAATGGTATAAGAAAAAGAGGTCGACAAGTAAAAAGATGGATAGATGACATAAAGAAAATTGGAGGTACAATATGGCCAAGAAAGACAAACGATAGGATGTAATGGAAACAGCTCGAAGAGGCCTACGTGTCACATGACACGCTGACCACTAATAACGGGATACCTGATGTGTAAAGATTAAGAAAATTTTAGTTTATATGTGTAATTAGTAGCAGCAATAAAGGCCTAATAATAATAATTATAATTATAATACAGGCATAAAACGCTGTCGATCCGTTGCAGCGGGCATAGTAGTCCGTGTAAGTGTCTCTATACCTGCCTGATATGTTCATATCACGGTCATGGTGTGCTCCGGTTGTGTAGGAAGACTACTTAATATGAACACCTTTGCCTTGAAATCACCTTAAAAAGTTAAAAGCATAAAATACAGCTTGCTTCATTCTGACGTCATAAGAGTTCGTGTTAGTCACGTAATAATCAGGTCGAAAATAATTACAAACTTAAGAATTACGTTTGCATAATCTTAGTAACAATAATACATAATTATAAAATAAACATATTCTCGCAATTAACATTTTTCTTCCGGTGTACATCTACATACCTAGTTGTAGACCTGTATGTAATACTCACCGATTTTGTGATAATAATTATTTTACTCAGTGAATTATGCAATTCTCTTGACTCTGAATTAATGTATGTCACATAAAAAATATTTTACTTAGGGTTACATGGTGATCATACAGTTACATGGTGGTTACATTCAGCTAATAAAATGTTTGGTTAGAGTTTTCTTAAGTTTGAGAGAACTAGTTTCAAAGAGATCAATGTCTATGGTTTTGGAAATGATATAAACTTAACAACTACTAATGCCTACATTACAATACCTGAATGTAAACCTCCATGTTAAGTAAGAAGAAATGATGTATCAGTGGTATCTTGTACGGACACCGAGTCGATCGACATGAGTTTGAATCTCTGCAAGGAAAACATCGTGATGAAACCATAGCATGGTGGCAGAGCTTTTTCTAATGTTTGTCTGGCTAGCTACCACCTTCAAGTTGAAAATGTAACACCAAACATTTATAAGTGTACTCCGGCAGCTGCATTTGAGAGCCAGTACTCCGAATAGGCTTAGCGTGTTACCATCTTGAGCTACATCGTCACTTCACATCAGGTGAGGTAGTGGCGAAAGGCTAAAACGATTTAATAAAAAGGGTAGTGGTCTTTACTCATCATAGACATGGTGTTATCACCCGTCATAGTGACTCTCCTTTTGGTTATCGCGTTTCGAGATCAACTAGTATATCTAGATCCCAAAACGCGTACAGGCAGACATACTGACCGCCGATCGATTTAGATCTCTCGGTGGTTGCCATTGTGTTTGGATTGTACTGTGCTTACCATCAGGGATAGTACAGTCAATATGTCGAACTAATATATAAAAAAAGGGATTGTACTTTACTAGTATATAAAAAAGGATTCTTAGATAGCATTCTTAGAATACGTCTATGAATGTTTTTTTATACAAGAAACGTGGCAAACTAGCATACGGCCCGCCTGATCGTAAGCAGCTACCGTAGCCTATGAACGCTTGTAATACCATAGGTATGACTAGCGCGTTAACGACGTTAAACCCTACTCTACCCCAAAGTGCAAACCCTACTCACCGCAGGAACACAACAAGGTTATTTGGCTGCGATATTCTGTAGGGTTGGAGGTATTCCACCAGTCGGACTGCTTCAAGTAGAGCTAAATCTCCAAAGAAATTTATCTGTGTCCTATCTCTCTTAATTAATTAATTTATAAATTCATACAGGTTGTTACCGCTATAACTGTACTTCACGCTGACTACCGCGCTCCCACGTGTATCGCGAGTCACGAGTTCATTTGACCGTAGCAGTATGTTCTCATTGTTCGTTTTGTACTGACTGCTTGTTTGTTGTTCAAAAACAATTTTAATTTTAGTTTAGTATCAGTTATTGTCGATGGAAAAGAGTGGAATTAATAACAAAGGAGGTTGGTTATAACGTTAATTTTTTAAATTCATAATTAGGCATTGGTATTCATTTTTATTTTTTATTATCTGGTGCCCCACGGTTTCTCCTGTGTTAAATTTGTTCGAGTAACTTTCCACTGTGCCATCAGCGGCACAACGGTACAACGGACCCGTGTAGCCTATCGTTTTTCTCACTTATCGTACTTGCCTACTGCTTTCCAGATTGCTTGATGTTTCTGATACATGCTCCGCTCCTTACATCCGTAGCGTGAAGTTATATTGCTTATTAATCTTCATCAATAAATAATACATATTTATTTCTCAACGCCATGCCTTCATCGGGTATAATAATTCAAACATGATTTTAAAGCTTTAGTTCTCCGTTATTATAATACTATAAAATATTTGTTTCTGTAAAAAAAAAGTTAGGTATGTAATGTCTTTACATATATTTAAATGTCCTAATTCAGCGGAATTCGTATTCCGGTATTCGTATGAAGTCTGGTTGTGTCACACCACTAGGCCAATCCGACGACGATCACTATTATGAAAATCAGGACTTGTATTAACCGTGGATAATATAAATGCTCATTCTCTCGTTAGACTAAATCCTATAGATGTATATGGTTGTCTCTTTTTACTGTCGCTTTTTCGTTTCATCGAGTTTCAAATCAACGGTGCTAAAGAAGTTTTTACTTCAATAGGAATGCCATCTATTAATCCTAATGAAAATATATTCAATGCACTATATATTAACAATTAATTATTGTGTGGTTTTATGAAACCACGATGCAAATGAAACTTTAAAAATAAAAAAAAATAGAAATTATCGAAGACATGTGACATACATTCTATAATAACACACATTAACATACACAATGTTCCGAATTTACGATTATAATCCTTGACTGTACGGCATAAAATTCAATTTTATTTGCGACAATGTAATGTAATGCGACATGCGATAGATGAACGAAAAATTGTGGGGCGATAGACTAAAAGTTTATCTTAATAATTATGATTAATTAATATGACAGTTGTTAGTTTGATTGTTTACATTATATTCTGCTTGAAGTCAAGAATCTATTTTCGTCGTTTTTTGCGTCAGAAACGTTTCATTTACGTTGCGTAAAAAAGTTGCACTAACAATTTATCTTTGAATTTTACTACTCGTTTATAGGCTTAGCGTTTGGTCACAATCTCACTTGATATTAAATGACGATGTGGCCCAAGATAGTAACACGCTAAGCCTACTGGGAGTACCTGCTCTCAAGTTTAGCTGCCAGAACTTAGGTGCTGCTGCTATACCTAGGTGCTTAGCGACAGATTTTTAACTTGAGGGTGGTAGCTAGCCAGGCGGTCTTTAAAAAATGTCCTACCAACAATGCTATGGTTTCGTCACGATGATTTCTTTACCAAAAGCTCAGGCTTTATGCGGGGATTCGAACTCTCGTCAGTCGACGCGATGTCCGTACTCGCTACCACTGAGTTATAATTGCTAAAGTTTCACTTCAAAAATTACAGATTCAAGGACGGGCACAGATGCAGCTGGTGACAGCGGCACCTTGGACATGGGGAGCCGTTCCTCACTCCACACCGGACTCCATATGTCAGAGGACGAGCACTGGGAGATGAACTACCATGAAGCAGCTATTTATTTAGAGGTTAACAATAATATATATTTTAAAGAATGAGGAATTTTAAACGAACTGTTTATTACTTTACACTTTACATAATTACCACAAATATGAACCAAGCAATGTCTTGGCAGCGTAAACTCACAACACATATCACTAGAAGTAGAATGCCCTGCACAACTCAGCTCTTCAAGCTTTATCGGTTTCGACGTAGCTAAGGCCTTCGATAAGGTCTGGCACGCCGGACTAGTCCACAAGTTACATCAATTAGAAGTCCCGGATAGGCTAGTATACTTAGTCCACGATTATCTACGCGACCGCACCTTTCACTACCGAGTGGAAGGAGTACTATCTACCGCCCACCCTATACGCTCAGGCGTCCCGCAAGGTTCCATTCTGGCGCCTTGCCTTTTCAATCTGTACGTCAGCGACCTCCCGAAACCTCCGGGGGTCGAGGTAGGGCTCTACGCTCATGACACAGGCATATACGCGTCAAACAGACACAGGAAAAAACTCGCCTGCGCAGTCCAACGTGCCGTAACCACTCTCGGGGAGTGGTTTCGAACACGGCGAATCGCCATTAATCCGGTAAAGAGCGCCGCGATTATGTTCGAACCGCATACATATAAGCTACCACGCACGGTAAGACCCGTCTCGCTATTCGTTAGGAACATCCCTTGGGTCACCAAGACTAAATATCTGGGTGTCACCAGTACAAGATGTACAAGATGTGCGTCCGTCCGATATTGACATATAGCTGCGCCGCGTTCGCACATATGCCCAAACATAACATTGTCCGCATGTAAAGAATCCAAAATCGTCTTCTCCGTCGCCTGCTTGACATGAGGCTTCCCTCGATAGAAGCCTGTGTGAAATATCTCACCAAATATCGCTCCGAATCATCCCAACCCGCTCATAAAGTCGACCGTGAACTACGTCCCAGACAACTCTATCCCCGTTGCCAAACGCCGTCCGCGAAATCTCTTTGACGATCCCGATGACGACATAGAGAAAGCAAACGAATTTTACGCGTCCGCTCCCGTAACACATGCATGCTCGCGCCCACGCCCGCGAAACCACCGTTCCCTCCGCAGGGGACGTACGGTTAACTTCGCTCCGCACACCCGCCACGACCTCTGTGGCAACTCAAGCCTAGGTCCGATCCATCGGTATGGAGCCCTTGAGCCAAGCAGCCGCTCGCGCGAGACAGTGACTCTACATTCACTAGCTTTCACAGCCACACATGAGACTGCATTATACACACATGCATAACACACAGGTACATAGGTGCCTTAAGCGCTCGCCCCCAAGCCCGGTAAATCTGTAAAAGGCTCCAGGGCCCCTAAGACTAACAGTATAGTCAGTTAGAAAAAAAAAAAAAAGGATTATAGGAGCATCTCCGCCGCAACGATGCCGTGCTGTACTGGCGGTGCCGTCTTTTTTTTTCGAACTCACTATACTGTTAGCCATAAGGGCCGGAAGCCTCAAACGGCTTTTACACCTTCACCCGGACTGGCGATGCCGTCGTACCGGGAGCGATTGTAAAATGTGCCATATAGTGAGTTGAGGGTCTTCTAATATGTGATGTGTGATGTTACAATATGTTATTATTATTACTGTGAAGATAAATAGGTGATCTTATTGGTTGTTCTCCTACAAATCATCAAGTCTTAGTGGCCGGCCGGTTTGACTAATGGATTGGAATTAATCTGACATGTGGTGGTTCTTATTGAAATTCATTAACTTTTATCATGTGACCCTCTATTATGCAAAATTGGTGGCAATTTACTTAATGCAATTTTGATATTGTGCACAAGTGAAGTGGTTATAAATAATAATTAAGAACATGCTTTTTACTCGTAGTTACCGCAAAACTCCCTGGACAGTTCTAACAAGGGAGCCACCGTTTTTTTAAGCGTTGTTTGAACTTTGAATATTGGATAAATATATATGACATTGGCAGAATTGCATATAAAAACAAATTGCCATTAAATAAGAAAAAAAAGATTAGTGGATTGTCTATCCAATTAATTCTGCTATAGTCTGGTTTGCACATGAAAAATATTCTGGGGAACCCTCATCCTTATTCCAACAGTAACGTTATTATTTAAGAAAATACAGTAGTTAACTCTACAAAATTCAGGGCATTTTCAAATTATGTCATGGGCTAACGTGGTGATTAAATCCTTGCCTTTTCTTATGATATATATCTTTTATCCAGTAGCAAAACGGGTATTATATTTATGCTCTAAATAAGGGTTTTAGGGATCACTTTTAGCAATTAAAATGTATTGTAAATTGAGCGAGGTGCATAGTATACCAAAATTATACTGAATTGAATAACTTCTCTTTTTTATAAATTATATATTTATCGTTTGGCCACAAGGTCAACTGGTGTTAAGTAACGATTTAGCCCAAGATGGTAACATGCTAAGCCTAGTGAGGAGACTGGCACTGAACACACTTATAGATGCTTAGGGATAGATTTTCAACTTGAGGATGGTAGCTAGCCAGGTGGGCATTAAAAAATACCCTACCACCATGCTATGGTTTCATCACGATGTTTTTCTTTACCAAAAGCTCGGGCTCATTGCAGAGATACGAACTCACGTCGCGGTGTACGCACAGGCTCCACTGAGCCATCATTGCTGCTGAATCATGCTCTAAAGAAAAGATGATAAGAGGAGTAGGCATCTTAAGCAATTAAAATGTATTGTAGATTGCATATTTATGTTAACTTAAATCATGTTAAGTAAGAATCTTGTATGTGATATTGACACGGTATATTTTCCAGGAAGGTTTAAATAATGAGAAATTCGATTCCCATCCGTCGAGTCCTGAAGAGTTACCGGCGTACCTCCGCGTCCACAACCCTTGGTACCACGGACTCGATTTGTTGGCCTCGTTGGTTCTTATCCTGCTGGCATTTACTGAGGACCCAGCAGTGCCTACCTTTGAGGTGATTGACACTTTGTTTTCAATTTTTCAAAATGCTAAGAAACTTCAGTTATAATTAATTAGATCTATCTCTTAGATTCATTTGTATATGTACATCGGGCGTATATTTTTTGGAGATCTTACAAGTGCTCCATCTTTATGTTTTGCAATATTTTTATCACATTTTCCATTTGATCAACATTTGATAGGTACATAGGTTCTGTAAGGGATCATTTTTTCTTTTTTTGGCTAGTTAGTTTAGACAAAAATTGCCAAATCACTAAATACATATATACATGTTCCTTCCTTCCCCCCAGAAGGCAGGAAAATGTATATTTGTATAGTTAGTTAGCTCGAATTTCTATGGATAGGGATTTAGTCAGATCGCGACCAATTCGCATGATCGGCAACAGCCCAAGTCGAGGTTCGGCCACTTTGGCACCCTTGGAACCCATAAGGCTAACATTATAGTCAGTCCGAAAAAAAAAACCATTTGATCAACATTCTACTACTGTAAATATAAATTACATGGACGAAACAGATTTATACCTACATGGTGTGATGTAGACGATCTGAGGGAAAGTTGTTAGTCAAAGAGATCTTTTTTACACTGTACCTGATGGTAACCACATTTCAATCCAATGGCGACCACTGTGAGATCGGCTATCTCTTGACGGTCATTGCTATCTCTTGACGGTCATTGCTATCATACCGGACTGACAGCTTCTTGTAGTTAGATTTACACTAGCTGATTCCATAGTGCAAAAACTAAAAGACAGTCTCTGTGACGGTACATGGTGGTCGCGACCTAATCTTGATACTTGATTACTGGATGATCAACGGTCCCAATCGTCTAAGCGGGCTACTCTGGCGGCTGTTAGGCCTGATATATCGCAGCAAAGTTGTCATATCCTACCACTCCGCAAATGCATGTTTGTGATGTAGAAAATAACTGAGAATGGAAAACATTATAATTATATAGGACAGCCTTTCATGTGATATGAAAACTAGCTATTGTCGAGTCCACGCTAGTGTAGATATACAACGTATTTATTAAAGTAATTGAAAGTTCAAAGTCAAATATACAAATCGTCTACAATTTAAAATAAGGAGTTTAAAAGTATACGCACAAAAAGTAAGGAGAAAGTTATTCAATATTAAGTCCGTAACACAATTAATATTCCTTAAGATTTAAACTACGTTCACATACAAGGGCTCATATGAAGCGTGTTATGCGTCTAGTACAGATTGCGACTGGCTGCCGGTACAGAGAGCACTTGAACCCCAACCTCATTTTCAGATTACTAAATACACATACACATGTTCCTTCCCTCCTACCAGGGGGAAGAAACATGTATATATGTATAGTTACTTTAGTTCAAATGATAGGTAATTAGCCAGATCGCGACTTATTTGCAATCGCTGCAACAGTCCGAGCCGAGGTTCGGCCACTTTGGCACCCTCGGATGTTGTTGCAAAGCTTTCGTGGCTGAGTGCCTTAAGCGCTCGCCCCCAAGCCCGGTAAAGCTGTAAAAGCCGTAAAGGGTCCAGGACCCCTAAGGCTAACAATATAGTCAGTTCGAAAAAAAAAACCAACCTTTTTTATGTTGACAAATGTTTGAGGTATACAGAAATTTGTGTCGGATTCAAGTCGACAAATCGACGGATTATCGACATCGACATTGAACCCGCTATTGTAGGAATGGTGATCAAAGTATTTAAGAGTAAATAATAATATAGAGCCGACACTAGTATTTAGCAAGGGTATTGATATTTGTGATTGTCAAAATCCACGAAGACTATTATACTAATACTAGATCAGGGCTTCAGGCATTTATTTTCATTTTTGTATTGCAGCTCCCAGTTTGGGCACACGGGACGATAGAACTTATGGCACTGGCTGTGATTGGTATTGAGTTACATCTTAAGCTAAAGTGGATCGGCTGGAGCACTATATTGAAACATAAGAGGACTATGATTAAGGTATGTCTTCATTTATTCATATAGAGTAGAGTTAAGTTTTTAGGGAGTCATACATTGGAGTTTCTCGAAGATTCAATATGAAACACTAGATAAAAAGACTACAATAATTGAAAGTGTTATAAAGAACGGGGTTATAACTCCCTGGATCCGCCTACATTTATTCCATTGTGCAATCATGAAAGTTAACTATTAGTTAACTATTTATTAGTTAAGTTAGTCATTATGTATAATATATATTATTTAACGTGTGCATATATATATATATATATATATATAAATATATGACTATTTAATAATAGTGTTATTTTAAATGTAACCAATAAAAAAAAGTCTAACTCGTACGGCCACCTGAGGTGTTTTGTGTAAAAATATTTTGTTAAATCGTATTTTGGCTTCCAAGATACAGGCTCTGCCTAGTTTGGAAGTCATTGTATAATGTTTAATGTAAACCTGAAATGCGTAATAAATAAATTTTGAATATTTGTTCCGTTAAGAAATAATATCATTAAAAATTTTTTTACATAGTTACATTTTTTAGATTATCAATGTCACCTTTTTGTGTCATGTTATGCTGAATTAAAATACAAATAGTAACGTGAAATATATCAATTTCAGGGTGTAACCTTATTAATAATGGTGCTAGAAGCAGTGGTAGTACTTTGCCGGCAGTCGTCACACTTTCGAGTCACTAGGGCTCTCCGCCCTATATTCCTGGTGGATACGCGACACTGCGGCGGGGTCAGAAGGTTTATCAGACAAATACTCCAATCATTACCTCCAATTATTGACATGCTAGGTAAGTAGTAAATTTTATTGTTATGTGCTTTTGAATTATGAAATCAGAATAAAAGCTTATTGGTTGAACAGTCAACACACGTCTTAGAGTTTAAGAGTTATTAGTGGCTTTATTAAGAAAATATTCAATGAAAACTAAAGAAAACATGCAGAAATTAAAAGTAAATTATGCGGCCGTAGCCTCAAGGCGTTTTAAATAATTTCATTTATTTTATTTTTTTAATTTTAATTAATAATTTATATTAATTAAATTAAAATTTTAAATTGTTTTACTGTTCATATAATATAATTAATAACTTCTTCAATAAATATTTATAGATTATTTATGGTAAAATTTAAATAAGAAATAAATTTTAAGTACATAAATAAATAAACTTACATTTTATTTACTTTTTAAAACAGATTGAAATACAGTCTCCAAAGTCAGCAACATGGCTGTAATGCCCTTGGTGTTGCAGTTGTCCATAGGCGACGGCAACCACTTACCATCAGGTGGGCCGTCTGCCTTTATTGCGAAATATGGCATAAAAAAATATTCTTCGACACAATATCCTAGTACTTATTACCTGTTTCCTAAATTTCTATTTGATATAATCAACACATCGTCGTACAACATGATACTGATATAATTTATACTGTTTGTTTCAGGGTTACTAATGTTCTTTGTGGCAACGTATTCACTATTAGGTTATTATTTATTCTCTGAACACGTTGACAACGGTCACTTTCAAACTCTCAGCGACTCATTTGTGAGCATGTTCGTCTTATTAACAACAGCAAAGTAAGTACTATTGCACTATATATTATCATCAGCGGTAATAAGAATTATATTTGCTATGTTATGCTATGTTATATAGGTATGTTATAGGCAATGTATAGAATGCCTGCATTCTATAAAATACTTGTAGCTAGCCGGCAGTGTATGAAATGATTCATATTTCATAAATTGCCAAGGCATTCTATAGAATGCCAGATGAGAAACAGGCAAAGTATGAATACATCGCCGATTCGTATCGAATATCACTTGAGAGTTGACTATGAGTCCACTTTGAAATTTCGCCAAAAACTCGCTCGTGATAGTCGTAACAAATCGGAGACACTTTGCTAAACAAATAAACAAAAATAATAAATACCAGCCAAGCGTGAGTTGGACTTGGGCTATGAACTTCTACTGAATGATTCTTTTTTTGTTTAATACAAATATATTGTGTGGTAGAAGGAGTCATATATGCCCGAATTTGTCTATTTTTTACATAATTACTTGTCATGGTTTTCTATAATAACTTGAATATCCAAAAAGTCATTCATTTAAACCTTGACAATGGGTTACATACTTTTTTATCGTCGTATAAATCAATAGGTGTAACCTCTCAATGAGAAAAGCAAGATAGTTATGTAAACCTCCTACTCACTAAAATACCACGGTGTACCATCTGCTGGCTTGAATGGGGTGACATAAGACCGCACAAGCATTCACCATGTTGCCCCGGCGGACCGCTTGGGCTAAAGAGAGAATCTGATAGAACCCTGTATCCTAGATGATCGAACCAGTGCAGTGGAAGAATAAGCACCGATTTATCCCCCCTTGGTTCAGCACGGTAGAAGAGGAAGGCAGATGAAACGACCCCAACCTCCACCTGTCTGCGGCAGACGAATGGAGCCCTTTATAACATGTTGCAAACAATGCCAAATTAACTTCATTCTATTATTGTCTGCTTTCTTCATATATGTATTCTATAAATTTCTAGATCACAAAAGTGATGAAGATACTTTCACTTAAGTTTGATATGTAACTTTGTTTTCAGTTTCCCTGATGTGATGATGCCTTCTTATGCAAAGTCGAAGTGGTACGCTGTATTCTTCATCCTGTACATAATCACTGTGCTTTATGTCCTTATGAATTTGGTGAGTTAACTTTGTTTCTTATTAATTTACTCAGGTACGGAAGGTTATAAGTAGTGACCACTTAACTTCAGGTGTACTGCATGTCTGTTTACTATATCATATTTACATCAATCTAAGGCGTACTAAGCGTAGTTACTTGTAATTTTCTTTATTAAATACTTTTATATGACGTAGAATATAATTGTGCGTATTCAAATACAAATTAAAAAAAAAATACTTTATTCAATTTAGGCCCTAAGAAGGCACTTATGAACGTCGAACACTACTACAGGTTCGGACAAACATCCCAGTCATTGAGAAAAGCGGGCAAGAAACTGTTCGGTTTATCTTTGTTCATTTACAAATAATATACACAAAAAATAAATATACATCAATCTTACAGCAGAGATCGGTATACATGCTAGATACAGATATAGAAACTAGTATTATCACCATCAGACCCCGTACTCGCAAACTACTACAAAATGATGAGAATGATGATAACTTTTATGTCAGAATCCTATAAATCTTTTGAAAATCTTAAAAATAAACAGAATGCCGTACAAGAAAGTATAAATGATACACAACAGCAAAATAATGATATTTTATGAAGTCTATTAAATTCATATCAAAACAGTATGTGGAAGTAAAGGAAATTAAATTAAAACAATTTCTACAAGTCAACTCTTACTGCTAGTTGCACTAAGGAAATTCGTTTCAAAAAAAAAGTTTCGTTACGAGTTTTGTCTTCATTTCATCGTCAAAAATGCTGAAGAATATATAAAATTTGTGGTATCCTAATTTTAGATTATTTCTGGTTTTCAGATGTTAGCCGTAGTTTACGAGGCTTTTACAAGAATTGAGCGGGAGAAATGCAGGGCGCTGCTGTTGCACCGACGTCGGGCGGCGCGTAAAGCTTTCCGCCTGCTAGTTTCACGGCGAGCGCCCTCACACGTCCGACTGAGACACTTCGCTGGCCTAGTTAGGCACTATGCGCCAAGATATAGTAAGTTTTTCGTACATAAAATCATTGAATCAAATGTACATAAACATATTGATGTTGGAAAAATGTTTTTTATTGTTCTTCTTTAAAGTGACTCTCTTCAGGCCGTTCAGGTGATTCTTCAGGCCGTTGGGAAATGAATGAAATTCGGCTTTATCAAGCCAGCCAAATACCACGGCTATAACCTAGGCTGACCTGGACGAAATATTTCACCATATCTGGCTGGCTGGTTTAATCAGTGCATAAAAACGGAAACTTTCTTTAATTTAATGAAAATAAGTAAAGTAGTTAAACAGTGGTTTAAATCAAGCTGTACAAGTAATCTTGGGAACTATAGACCAATTTCTATACTTCCGTCGATTAGTAAGGTTTTCGAGAAAATTATGCTTAAGCAGCTAGTAGAATATTTCAAAGGTCAAGAGATTTTGGATGGTCGGCAGTTTGGTTTCACGAAAGCAAAATTAACCACTGATGCTGATGTAACGTTGCTAAATTATATATTTACGCCCTGAGAGGAGTCACAGGATGCAATAGTATGTTCTGTGATATCTTAAAAGCCGTCGACTGCATTAACCACAGTACGCTTGTGCTTAAGTTAAAACACTATGACGTGTATGGAACTTAACTCAACATTCCAGTTTTATATTTAACAGACTGCTGTCTAAGTAAGTAAAAATGTAGCAATCTCTTCGGGATCATTCGAATCGGGTCGGCGTTCCTCAAGGCGATTTTGGGACCGTTTTTATTTCTCTTATATATGTATAAATGATCTACAGCACTAGCTGTAGATTCACTAATTTATAATAACATATCCATTAAAAATACTTTTTCTCTCGACGTAATACCAACACGTAGGTAAAGGAATGAAGAGCGGATATCATTCACGCTGCGAGACGCGACGTTACGAAGTCCCTTTATTAAGGCTCTAAAAGGAAAAGTGCTTCTCAAAGCCGCTAGTTTATCCTTGTTTACTTGTAATGTCAGAATACTTGAAAAATTGTCTCCTATTGGAGTAAATGATAGAAAAAAATATTGCCAAAAAACACCACCTTATATTTAAAAGAATTGCATTTTCTATCTTATTCCACTCTTCACTTGCAGCTGTCATCTTAGTATTCACACCTTTATATACATATAATTCCTCAACGATACATCAGGTTTCACCACAAGGTGAAACAGTGCTGACATGGTTTAACAAAAAATTAATTATTTTATTACGTTCGCAGGTGGACTAGACGTATACCTGATGTTCAAGCAGCTGAACCAGTCTGGGTCCGGAGGCCTCTCGCAAGCGGAGTTCGCGAATGTATATGAGGTGTTCGCATTGCGCTGGGCGCCGCAGCAGAGCCGAGCGCCTTGGTACGCGCAGTCCGCGCTCGAGCCGGTCGCCCGAGCCGCAGCCGCCGCAGTACACTGGCCGCACTTCGAACATCTCGTCTGTGAGTAACTACTACAAACTTATATTAACAATTCTGCATATTAACAGATTTTTCTTTTAAATTAACCTCTCTCTTTAGTTATACCTACTTCTTTTTTTCGCGTGTAGTAGAGGTGGTAGAGGGTAAAATTTAAAACGACGCGTGATTGGTTGATGCATTTGAAGTAAGAATGGCTCAGTGGTAGTGTGTACGGACATCGCGTCGAATGACGTGAGTTCGAATTGAACGAAAGTTAAATTTTTGGTGAAGGAAAACATCGTAATGAAACCATATCATGGTAATAAGGATTTTTCTAATGCACGCCTGGCTAGCTATTGCCCTCAAGTTGAAAATCTGTCGCTAAGCACCTATATAGGTGTGTTTCGGTAGCAACACTTGAGAGCCAGTCCTTCCACTAGGCTTTGTGTGTTACCATCCTGGATCACATTATCATTTTATATCAGGTGTGATTGTGACCAAACACTAAAAACTGGTATATCCTTATTTTCCTAACATCTATAGCGTGTTTTTCCTTTTTCCAGACACGTTGATAATTGGTAATGGTGTTTGTATGGTGCTGAGAGTTTTCGAAGCGGCCGGCGACCTTCAAGACAGCGCGAGACTCCTCTGTGCTTCGTGGGATACGTGGTTGTTTTTATCTTGTAAGTCTTCTGTAACATTATTCTGTATTCTACATGTTGCTAAACATTCAAAATTAATATCATATTGGCGCCCAACTATATTCATGACTCCTACTACATTATACGTTAGGACATTCTTTTACTGATTATTATTATTTCATTGCGCAGTCCGTAATATTAATTTCATATTTACTTGGAATATCTTTAGGTTATTCAAATAAAACTCGTTAAACAATATAAATCTATATAAATGTAATGTTTTAGGTTTGCCGTTGTGCGCGATCCCGCAAAAACTACTGGATAGGTTGTGATCAATTTTTTGTTTTACTTATTAGATATTTGGTCTTTATCAAAAAGAAAATAATTATGTAGTCCGCGCGAGCGGAACCGCTGACACTGCTAATTGAAAACTAAAAAAAAAAACAGACACAAGTAACCTATTAATTGATATTATTCCAAAAAGCTCAAACACGATGTGTCTCTGCAGTAAGTTGGTGAAGAGTTAGGTATCTTAAAGATTGCAGATCATGCTTCTAATATCTTTGAAGTAACAGAATAGCACAATTCGACTCGATCAGACCTGTGGAAGATGCTTACAACCATTTATTTATCGACTAGAAAAGAGTTGATAATATTCCAATAGCTGAACAGATTTTCTTGAATCATAGTTAAGAACTCGATCTCGATGAAGTCGTCTTTCAAACAAAAAAAAAACAACCAACTCCGATGAAAAACGGTTCAGCCGTTTGGGAGCTACGATGCCACAGGCTTATGTATTGTGCATAGATGCACAAAAAGGATCACATAAAATATCCTTATAATATCAATATAAACCATTTAATACAATATGTTTTCATCGACAATTTACCTAGATAGCCGCTTAATGTTTGATTTTTCCTGTAAATAATTCTATCTATTAGCCAAGGTAAGGGAAGAGGGTCCATTAAACAGAAAAAATGAGATATTATAATTGACCGCACTAAACAAATAAGACCTATAAAACAAGAAATAAGAAGTAACCAAAAAAATATTGTCTGGTTTTATGAAAACACGACCCTAGTGAAACTTTAAAAAAATATTAAATTATTGAAGACATGTGATATACAATCTTTAAAACACACATTAACATATACAATGTTCCGAATTTACGATTATAATCCTTGACTGCACGGCATAAAATTCAATTTTATTTATCACAATGTAATTTCATGCGACATACTATGTTCCGAATTTACGATTATAATCCTTGACTGCACGGCATAAAATTCAATTTTATTTACCACAATGTAATGTAATACGACACGCTATGTTCCGAATTTACGATTATAATCCTTGACTGCACGGCATAAAATTCAATTTTATTTACCACAATGTAATTTCATGCGACATACTATGTTCCGAATTTACGATTATAATCCTTGACTGCACGGCATAAAATTCAATTTTATTTACCACAATGTAATGTAATACGACACGCTATGTTCCGAATTTACGATTATAATCCTTGACTGCACGGCATAAAATTCAATTTTATTTGCGACAAAGTAATGTAATGCAACATGCAATAGATGAACGAAAAATGTTTGGGGCGATAGAATAAAAGTTTAACTTATTTTCATTTTGCTGTTACTAACTTACCTATGTAATTTTATGGCTATTTTTAATTATATAATATTTTTAACCTGAATAGTTTTACTACACCGTTTTGTTGTGTGATTGTGGTGTAACGGACTATTGTAATGTAATTCAACACGTGTAGCAGTGTTCAACAAAGTTAAAATAAAAAATGTCTTTCCAGTGTTCCTGCTAGAAGCAGCTCTTCGCATGATGGCGTCAGGTCTGGGACCGTATTTGGAGAGTGGATGGAACGTTTTTGACTTGAGTGTCACCTTGTTAGCATTGATGGGAGCTGTGCTTTTGACTATAGCACCTAAATTGTTCATTGTTGTTATATTTAGACCACTAAGGTACGTACCTTCAATTTGCACCCACAATAATTTATTGATCATGACTATCGATGGGCTAAACACAAAAAAAGATCGCGGTCCTATTTTTACTGGTAGGTTGTTACCTCTGAGTATAGAACAGGAACGGCTCGTGTGCCAGTACTTGTTACCAATCACACACATACAGTCCTATTGATGAGATCACGGTCGATCTGAATCGTGGTTGAATGTGTAGCCTAATTTAGTAAAAGTCTAAGCCTTTAAGAGGACTGGCCCTCAAGTGTAGCTTTACTGAAGCACCAATACTAGCTTGGCGACAACTTGACAGTGGTAGCTAGCCAGATAGGTTTTTGAAAGAAACCTATCACTCGGAACTAGGCCAATCCTAATCAATGACGTAGGCAAATACAAAATAAGCGCCTTTATGCGGATTCCTAATAAAGGGCAGAGAGGGTATGAAAAATTCCTTCCCCCCTCCCAGTTACAAGTAAAACTGAAGTAGTTACTTTATTGTCGCCAAGCTCCCTACCTGCTATGGTTTCATCATGATATTTTCCTTCACGGAAAGCTAAGGTTCATTATGGGATTCGAACTTCAACTTCAACGTGTTGTCCGATCACGCTACCACCTAGCAATGATCGTTTCATAGGCATAATAAGAAAAAAATCCGGCAGTGACATGATAATAAGTTAAGAATAAAAAAATATTTTATATGTTATATTATATTTTATACAGATTAATGCGTCTTTACAAACTGAAGAAAAGGTACCGTGACGTGTTCGGCACTTTGGTCCTCCTCAGCCCTTTGATGTCATCTGCTGGATGCGTGATGCTCGTCATGTACTACTTCTTTGCAATCGTTGGTATGGAGCTGTTCGCTTCATACGAACTTAAAAACTGTTGCGTGTAAGTACTGTATTCCACTAGTAACATGTGTTTTACTTATTTGTTTATACTTTTTTTACAATTTAATCCAAAAATCGAGAGACGGCGTGAGTTTTAGGAACAACTTAAAATGTATGTTCCCACCATTACAATCCTACATTATCCCGGATGAACACAGGCCATAGAATATTTTCAAAAAAAGTTAGGGATCCGTAGAAAACTTCGATAATGTAAAAAAATACCAAAAAAATCGTTATATCGCGTACGCTGCGGAAATTATTGACAATAGAGCAAAGTGGTGTACTACAATTTTATAGAGGACATCAATATCTACAAAAAAGTCCGAAATACCATATGTTTAAGTATTAAAGTTATGTCACAATTGTCAAAATTCTCATATCTGTTATCGCGGTTTGTCGTAACAATTGGCTGACTGATGTACAACGTACAGCTTAAAACGGGGGGGGTTCTAAAAACATGAACGAGTTCCCTGTATACAAGGGCGTAGCCAGATACAGGCAAGGGGACCAGCTGTCCTCCCTAGCAGGGAGTAGGTAAGCCAAGTGCTGGCTAATATAGTCCAGCATAATAAACTCTGATAGGAAAGTTTGAAAAAATATTAGTGTTGCTATTTTTAATTAAAACCTTTCTTGCCTGCCTGTCTGCCCCTCCTCCTTAACAAAATCCCGATTACATCCTTACGTACGTGAGAATTAAGAAAGGATTTTTACGAAGTTTCAACACTAAGGAGGGTAAATAAGAATGATTACTAACGCAAATAAATTAAAAACACTTCAATAATCATCATCAACTTTTTCATTTCGATTCGGAAATTCATATTGAGCCTTCTCCCCCAGGAATACGACAGTCGAAGACTTCTACAAATATTCATCGAACAGTTCAACTTCTCTCGGTAACTACTATTTGAATAACTTCGAGAACATTCTCACAAGCGGCGTGACGCTCTTCGAGCTGACCGTCGTCAACAATTGGTTCATATTGATGAATGCCTACGCGAGTGTCGCCGGCCAGTTCACTAGGATATATTTTATGGTATGTATTGTTTCTTCTATTATTACTAACGCAGATGCATGCATTCAATATTTTATTTCTTAACCTTTTTAATGTCTAAAGTCTAATGCTTGGAATCTAGACAGTAAATGGATAATATCTGGCTTGCGGGCCAAGAACGGCCCGATTATAATTCGATGCGCGGCAAATTTTCAAATCACGAGCAAAAAGTGTAATTTTTTTTATAGCACATATAAATGTGAATTATAATTATTTTCTATGATAGTAAAACTCAAATCAAATCAAATCAAAGTAACGAACCAACCTTCCTGATGAAAATTAAGAAAACTATTTGCGACTATGTACAGTGGGATTGTTACGAACTTAAATATATTTTTCTAAGATCCTCATTAATTTGCTTTCATTAAAGATATTATTCTGATACATATAATTTTAGTATAACACTTTATATAAACAAAACAACTTTTTACCAATTACCTATTATCTACGGTCCGCGATTTCGGTAACAATGTTAACATCCTATAATTTACCCCGCCATTTGACGGATAAAGCTGCGCATTGTCCGTCAGTCAGTCTTAGGAATTTTAATAAATAGTAAGGGCTGTCGACTGATATACATTGAGCTAGTTACTGGCGTTAGTCTACCGCTAAGTTAGTGCTGACCAGGTAATGTTATCATATAAATTGATTTCAACTCAGTACAGTGCTGACTTAAATATTCTCGCTAGATATTTTTGGACTTAACTGCAGCGTAACAGACCTTGTCTAAACGCCGAAGTCAGAATATGGATGTGTTGGGTTCTATAATAAGTTCCCTAAACACATTATCGATTTTCCGGTCATCGCCATCGCTGACGCTCATAACTGACTAAGTGTAAATCAGCCCCAAATGAATATAGGAAACTACAGAATAGTGGTACAGTGTAATAACAGTGGGTCATCGCCAGCACCACATCGTCATCGCCTTTGAAGTCTGGTAAAATTCCTCTTAAGACATACGTACCGTACGGGTTGTCACATATTATTTTTATTTATTTTACTTAATCTGTTGGGGGTGCTCTTTACTGGTTAAAGCGACCTACCTCGGATTTCCCCTTCCTGTTGGTAGGGATATTTGGTCTTTACATATGAAATTGGTGTTTTGATGAAATAGCCACTGATCTCACAAATCTCAAATATCTGGCGTTTAGTTAGGAATTCCAAATTCAAATTTAGGCTTGTGTATTTGTGTTTCTAATTTAGTGATTCATTTGTTATCGCACCATTTGATTTTTCTTTAACATCGTTCGTTTCACAAAATTGAAAACTTAAAGTATCGCGTTGTTTACGAATATGAGTTTCTGTGTACGAGTGCGAGTGTATGGGGAATCTGCTGTAAAAGAAAGCACGGTACATTTTTGGTTCCAACGTTCTGGATATTTTAACTTACGAAACAAACCCCATGGACCGCCGGAGACTAGTTGATAATGAAGAATTAAAGGTGATCGTGGAGGCGAATTCATCATTCACGCAAACCGTGGTTCTGAAATGTCAGAGTTAGTGAAAGGCTTCGGTGTGAGTGATAAAACAATTATAATGCACTTAAAACAAATTGAAAAGTGAAAAAGCTCGAGAAATGGTTTCCGCATGAATTGACTGAAGCACACCAACAAACAAGCATTAAGTGCTGCGTTACATTACTCAACCGTCACAGTAACAAGGAAATTTTAAATCGTATTGTTATTTGTGACAAGAAATGAATCCTTTACGACAATCGGAAATGCTCATCACAGTGGTTGAACCCAGGAGAACCGGCCAAATCCTATCTCAAGCGAAAGTTGTCTCAGAAAAAGGTGTGGGGTGTGTTTGGTGGACCAATGTTGGTGTCATACACTACAGCTTCCGTAGATCTGGCCAGACGATAACAGCAGATCTGTATTGTCAACAATTGTAACCATAATCGAAAAGCTAGCCGTTAAACAATCGAGTCTTGTCAATCTCTCTAGCCCACTGCTGCTTCAGGACAACGCTAGACACCATACGTCACGACAGACGGTCGCTAAATTAGAGGAACTGCGGTTGGAATGTCTCCGACAACCATACTCCCCGGACCTTGCTCCAACAAATTACCACTTTTTTCGGACCTTGGACAATTTCTTGCAAGGAAAAAATCAATTCTGATTGGGCTGTTCAGTAATGGAATCAATCTATAAAATGGCGTAAATGCATCTATAAAAATGGTATATACTTCGATTGATTAAATGCATCATTTAATAATATTTTTTTGTTTTACTTTTTCCATATAAAACGCTAATGTCATATGTAAGGACCTATTAATATAAATTTTTAAAAAATATTACAATGACGTGTGATCATCCACAAGTCGGTTTTAAAGTACCTACTTGTGTGCTATAAGGTGCGTGGTATAAGGAAATCAGTCAAAAAAATAATTTCTTTTGCTAAATCTTTTTAGTATAACCAAAAATACTTAGCAATAAAAATATCCGAAAGCCTGATTTTACAAAAAAGCATTAACATCAAACATTAGCATAATTTTTGCTGAAGAGAAGTAGGGCACAGGTAAATCTTTATGGACTAACTTAATGTTTCAAATTTTGCCTTCATGAATCACTTTTCTGAGTACAGTGGACCCCCGATAATCCGGCCCCTGTCTAATCCGGCGCCCCCTGTAATCCGACATGACTTAGAATTACATGTATGTTTGACAATCTTTGCTAATACATATAGATCACGCAGGTTTGAACAGGTCACAACTGGTATGCATTGTTCTACTTAGTTTGAATTTGACTATGTACTAGTGATAGCGGTACGGCCTAGCGTGCGTTCATTGTTTACTATTTATTCATTGTGTATTAGGTGTAGTACCTAGTAATGTCGTCACAAACCCAGAAGCGAAAGCACAAAACGTTGACAATTAAAGAAAAATGTGATATTTTAGATCGCTTAAATCGCAATGAAACTTTCAGTAGTTTAGCAAGTGAATACGGCGTAGGCCGATCTACAATTTATGACATTAAAAAAAACCACGAGAAGATTAAGAAGTTCGTGTCAACTACTGACTGCGGGCCAGGCAAGAGACAGACACTCAAGAAAGCTGAACATCCAGAAGTGGAAGAAGCTTTGTACATGTGGTTTCTTCAGGAAAGAAACAGGCATGCACCAATTTCGGGACCCATGTTGGCGATGAAAGCTAAGTTTTTTTATAAGGAAATAACAAAAAAAGATGATTTTGTGGCCAGCAAAGGATGGCTAGAACGTTTTAAAAGTCGTCATGGCATACGTTTAATGACTATTACAGGAGAGAAACTTTGTAACGATGCCACCTGCATAGAGCCCTTTAAATTAAGATTTTTGCAAAAGGTGAACGATTTAAATCTTGACCCGTCACAGGTGTACAATGCAGACGAATCAGGGCTTTTTTGGCGTGTGATGCCTAACAAAACTTTCGTTTCTTGTAACGAAAAAGACGTACCTGGACGAAAAGTGAGTAAAGAGCGTGTAACCATACTACCATGTGCTAATGCTGCAGGTACACACGCGCTTAAGATGGTGGTCATTGGGAAATCTAATAAACCAAGGGCATTCAAAAACATTGATTTACCTGTACACTATTACGGACAAAAAAGTGCATGGATGACAAAAGACCTTTTCAAAAAGTGGTTTGATGAATGCTTCGTACCTGAAGTTAGAAAATGGTTAAAAGATCATAATTTTCCTCAAAAAGCGTTGTTGCTTCTTGATAACGCTCCCGGTCATCCGTCTGAAAAAGAACTGACAACTGAGGATAAATGCATCACTGCGATGTTTCTTCCGCCAAATTGCACTGCACTGATTCAACCAACGGACCAGAACATCATTCAGTTTGTTAAGCAAGACTATAAAAAAACCTACTTTTGAGAGCCGTATCAAAAGACCAACCAATAGAAAAAACTTTAAAAGAATTTAATATGAAAGACTTGGTTTTTGCTCTTAGTCAGTCGTGGAGTGCGTTACCGTCATCAACTATTAAATCGTCTTGGAAAAAGTTATGGCCAGATATAATCACCACTCCTAGCAACGATCCACAAATCAGTGTAACTTCGGAAGTTATAGAACAAGTCGCTACTGAAACCCAGATAAGTCCGGAAGATTTGTTTTTTTTTTTTTTTTTTTTTTTTTTTTTTTTTTTTTTTTTTTTTTTTTTTTTTTTTTCGAACTGACTACACTGTTAGCCTGAGGGGCCCTGGAGCCTTTACGGCTTTTACAGCTTTACCGGGCTTGGGGGCGAGCGCTTAGGGCACTCAGCCACGAAAGCTAAGCAACAACAACATCCGAGGGTGCCAAAGTGGCCGGACCTCGGCTCGGACTGTTGCGCGTATGCAATTAAGTCGCGATCTGACTAATTCCCTATCCGTAATTCGATCTAAACTAACTATACATATATACATGTTTCTGCCCCCTGGGAGGAGGGAAGGAACATGTGTATGTGTATTTAGTGGTCTGAAATTTTTGTCTACTCTAACTAGGCAAAAAAAGAAAAAAAAAGGTCCCTTACAGAACCTATGTACCTATGTGTGTTGTGCATGTGTGTATAATGCAGTGTCATATATGGCTGTGAAAGCTAGTGATTGTACAGTCACTTGTATCGCGCGAGCGGCTGCTTGGCTCAAGGGCTCCATGCCGATGAATCGGACCTAGGCTTGAGTTGCCGCAGAGGAGAGCGGTCGTGGCGGGTGTGCGGGAACGAAGTTAACCGTACGTCCCCTGCGGAGGGAACGGTGGTTTCGCGGGCGTGGGCGCGAGCACGCATATGTTGCGGGAGCGGACGCGTAGTAATTATTAGCTTTCTCGATGTCGTCGTCGGGATCGACAAAGAGATTTCGCGGACGGCGTTTATAACGTTTGGCAACGGGGATCGAGTTGTCTGGGACGTAGTTCACGGTGGATTTTACGAGCGGGTTGGGGTGATTCGAAGCGCTATCGAAGTATCTCCTGGTGAGATATTTCACATAGGCTTCTATCGAGGGAAGCCTCATGTCCCTGTGGAGGTCCATGTTCCTAACGAAGGCTGGAGGGTCAAGCAGGCGACGGAGAAACCGATTTTGGACTCTTTGCATGCGGACAAAGTTATGTTTGGACATATGTGCGAACGCTGCGCAGCTATATGTCAAGATCGGACGGACGCACATCTTGTATAGTGTAAGCTTATGTCTTAAGGACATTTTGCTTACCGAACTGAGCAGGGGCCGCAAGCGGGAAAGGATCCAGACGGCCCTATTCCGGACTATAGTAACGTGTGCGTTGAAGTTAAGCTTCGAGTCGAGGGTGACACCCAGATATTTAGTCTTGGTGGCCCAAGGGATATTCCTACCGAATAATGAGAGGGGTCCTACCGTGCGTGGTAGTTTACATGTATGCGGTTCGAACATAATCGCGGCGCTCTTTACCGGATTAATAGCTATTCGCCACGTTCGAAACCACTCCCCGAGAGTGGTTACGGCACGTTGGACTGCGCAGGCGAGATTTTTTCTATGTCTGTTTGACGCGTATATGACTGTGTCGTCAGCGTAGAGCCCTACCTCGACCCCTGGGGGCTTCGGGAGGTCGCTGACGTACAGATTGAAAAGGCAAGGCGCCAGAATGGAACCTTGCGGGACGCCTGAGCGTATAGGGTGGGCGGTAGATAGTACTCCTTCCACTCGGTAGTGGAAGGTGCGGTCGCGTAGAAAATCGTGAACTAGATGAACTAACCTATCCGGGACTTCTAATTGATGTAGCTTGTGGACCAGTCCGGCGTGCCAGACCTTATCAAAGGCCTTGGCTACGTCGAAAAAGACCGCAAGCGTGCGGGCGGGAGCAATATTGCTCTTGGCGAAGTTACTCGTAATGTGCTCCGTGAGGCGGTGCACTTGATGTGTACACGAGTGACGGGCGCGAAAACCGAATTGTTCGGGCGGGTATAAATTTTTGTCGTCTATAACGACCTTGAGACGGTTCAGAAGGATCCGCTCATAGAGTTTCCCTAGGGTGTTTAGGAGACTGATCGGGCGATAGCTTTCGGGAAGCGAAGCTTTTTTGCCGGGCTTGTGAATACCTATAACTATAGCTTTTTTCCAGACGGCTGGAAAATAGCAGTGGGCTATGGCTGCATTGAAGATGCAGACCAAAAGAGCTATGAGGTGATCAGGAAGAAGTTTGAGTACTTCATTCCTGATACCATCAGGACCGGGAGATTTCCTAGGCTTAAGGCCTTTGATGATAGAACAAACCTCATCTGGCGTGACCAGGGTTAACGTTTCCGCGGGGGGAATCAACGTGAGTTCCTGAACGGCGGTCTCGATAGTTTCGATGTGGGCAGTGTCTACGTTGTCGCAGTTTGGGGAGCACTGACTCTCCAAGTTTGCGGCAAGGCATTCTGCCTTATCGTCGCTATCGAACGCGAGTGGGAGATCGGGGCCCCTTTCGAGGGGCGGCATCTGGGCGGAAGCTTCTAACTTCAGAGAGCGGGCGAGGTTCCAGTAAGCCAGATGGGACGGCTTGAGACCCTCTAAGAGGTTATCCCACCGGTGGCCTCTGAACTCACCGATGCGAGTTCTGACCTCTCTCTGAAGTCGTCGTAACCTACGGGTGTTATCCCTCGTTGGATAAGAATCGTGTGCACGTGTCGCGGCGTTCTTTTCCGTGATTAACGCTCGTAAGCCGGGGGGGAGTATAAAGCGGCGATCGTTCGCCGCTTGCACCTCTCTCGAGGCCTCCCTTACACCGGTTTGGAGGTAGTCGACCAGGGAATCGATCGCTAAGTCGGCGTCTGCTGGTAACTCTAATACGTCGGGGATCCTAGCTAAGCTGGACGGGGTCGCGTTATCCGTTAGGTAGCGATTTAAGATCGCGTAGTCAACTACTTTGACTTTTGGCGGACTGGGGTCGAACGGTTGCCCGAGTTGTAAAATAACCGGGCGGTGATCGGAGTCTAGTTCGTGTACGACTTCTATAAGTCGTAACCGAAGCGAGACACCTTTGAGGAGGGCTATGTCAAGTACTGTCGGGTGACAGTTATCTTGAAAGTGCGTGGGTTCTAGCGGGGCTATAACGTCAAAGCCGAGCACATCGCATAGCAGATCAAGTATAACCCCGTTAGGGGTGTTACGCGAGTTGTTGAAGTGAGTGTGACCGCTATTGAGGTCGCCTGCTATTATGACGGACTGTCCGAGTGAGAGGAGCGCCTCCAGGTCGGACTGAAGGAGTCTTTTACTCGGGGAGAGATATACAGAGACAAGCGTGATTGACGGATGGCCAGTCATGCCTATTCTACAAACTGACACTTCCATATTGGTAAGTGCGGGAGGGTCTATTGGCATGCAATAGAGGGAACGCTTGTAGTAGATGAGCGTGCCGCCGCCTCGGGTGGCACGGTCATTTCTGACTATATTGTAATTTGCTATCTTAGGGTCGCGCCTACTGGGTTTTAGAAGTGTTTCTTGTACTAGAAACACGTCTATCTCCCGTTCCCTAAGAAAGGTGGATACTAAGTCCCGTTGTGGAAAGAGGTTTCGCGCGTTAAAAAAAGATATGTTTAGGCTTCTAGGCTTAATGCGTGCCATTGATAACCGATATCTATTTCCCGGCACGGGCCAGGCGCATTAGCGTCGCTGTCATCAGGGGGAAACGCCTGATGGATTCGCCGGGGCCGTACTCAGCGACGCACTGTTCGTACGCCAGTACTTCCTGAGGGTCATGCTCGCGGAAGAGCATGACCATGTAGTCAACGCCGCGGCGCATGTTGACGGGCGGGGGGGCCTGAGCCTTAGGAGGCTGAGGGCGGGGAGTGGAGACCCATGCTGCTTGAGGGGCTCGCATGGCCGGAGGGGGTGCGCGGGGCGCGGGGGCGGCTGCCACCGGGGCGCTGGAGGCGCCCGGCAGGCTGGGGAAAGCCTCTGGCGTGAGCAGGGGCTTTGGCTGTCCTACGGCGGGACGTGTCCTCTGAGGAGGGCTGTGTTGCGTAGGGCGCATGGGTCGCGTAGGGCGCGTGGGGCGCGGGGCACGGGGACAGCCGCGATAGTTCGCAGGGTGACCTTCGTTGCCGCATAGCACGCAGCTCGGAGGGGTAGCCGACTCACGAGTGCGCGAGCACTCGCTCGTCGCGTGGTCCCCGAGGCACTTAACGCACCTGGGACGGAGATGGCAGTTGCGTGCCGAATGACCGTACAGCTGGCAGTTGTGACACTGCGGAGGACTGCGGTTCTTGTGTGGGGGCTCTACGGCTATTCCGGAGAGCTCACACACTTTCCTAACGTTAAAAATGGCTCTGCCCTCGGGGGTCAGTTCCAAGATGACTAAGACCATGTCGAGAGGTCTGTTTTTGGATTGTCCGCCGTGCATTCTGTGCACTTCGCGGACAGGGAAGGCCTTGGCTAAGAGGTCAGTTTTGACCTCCTCGGGTGTGATTTCCACCGGGATGCGGCGGATTACAACCCGGAGTTGACGTTCTTCCTCCAGGGAGTACGTGAAATATTCGAGGTTGCTGTCTCGGAGCAACCTGGTAAATTGACGGTGTTCGTCCGAGGTGGAAACTTGGACGCGGATACCGTTGGCCGTGTTACTGGCCTGGGTGTAGTGGATACGGAGTTCTCTCAGTTTCTCTGAGAGTTTTGTCCAGACCGATTTGTTCTGGACCGTGACGGGGGGCGGGCGACGCGCCTTTCTGCCGGCAAAGGTACCGGCAGGCGCTGAGGGCGCTGCGGAGCGGGGGGCGTGGCTGTTGAGCCCGGTTTTTTGCGCCTTTTGTGGACGGGACTGAGTCTCCGGAGACTCGGGACGCGAACGCGGTGCCCGTTTGGCGGGCTTATTTTTTTGAACGAGGGTGAAGCCCTCGTTGTCTGTTCGTATTGCCGTGTCCATTTCGATGGACTCGGGTTCGGGGTCCGGACTGGCGGGCGAGTAGCTAACGTTTGTAGCTACTGGCGTCGGCGTGTCCGCTTCGGGAACTAGCGACGCAAACGAATTGTTTATTGGTAGCGCAGAGGGCGCTGGGGTCGGGGCTTGAATGCCCGGGGAACGTGAGCGCGACGATGGCCGTTTGTACGGCGTCTGACGGTGAGTGCGGGGTGCCGTTGAGCGGGAGCGCGGGGCGGGCTTCTTTTTCGTCGCGTGGGTCGCGGCGGGGTCGCTGGTGGCCTCGGTGGCCTGTGCGACAGCAATGGCGGGTTGCGCGGCCGCGATGGCCCTATTGAAATCCGTCCATATTGACGGGTGTAGGCTTGTTGCGAACGCAACGAAGCTTTCTAAGTCTGGCGAGTTTGCCATTCCGGCGGCGGCGGTTGGGCGGGCGGGGGTGAAGTTAAACCTCCCTGCCGGAGAGGCAGGGGGGTGCGCCGAGTGAATTTAAACGGCTATCCCGAGCCGTGCAAAGGGACCTGCGGGTCACGGTGTAATGACTCGCAGGAAAAGAACCTACCGGGCCCTACGTGGAGGTCCCTATCAAGCCCGAGGCAGAGAACGCAGCCGGTATAAATACCTAGCTACGCCCAAACAGACACTCGGGGATGGATGTGTAGCAGGATCGGAAGGGTGGGAAGGAGACACTCAGGGCTTGACTATGACTCTATCAAGGGCCAAGGTTCCTGAGCCCGACCAAGTACTATCGTTTGCCTCTGAAGGAGGCAACCGAGGGGCGCTTGGGTCACGCACCCACTTGCTTTAGTTGGCACCGTCAGGTATCAGGCAAGTGACCACTAAAGTGTGGATTTCGTCGAATAGAAACAAATTGCTCTTAAAAGAGCAGTTTATGTTTGTGTAGCGTACTAAAAGTACGCGACACAATGGGTGCGAGCGAGACGGCGATACGCAGGTGCGGCGCAGGTGCGATGCAGGTGTGCAGCAAAGCCGGTCGGTCGTAAAACTACACAAAGGCGGCAGAGAGCGGTCGTAAACACGTCCGTTCCCGCCGGCGGTCGTGATCGGTCACCCCGGAAGATTTGGAAATCTGGTGCCGTGGAATGGATAAAGAAGAAAATGTTTGTCTTGAAATGTCTGACGAAGATATTATAAAAGAGGTTTCTAATAATACAACAAACGATCAGGAAGATAACGACGACGTGATTGCAACTGCTCCACAAGTCACAGATCAAGACGCAGTTAACGCTTTTGAGCTAGGTTTACAATGGGCTGAAGAGAATGGTACATCCTACAACGAACTTTTACTTTTGAGAAGACTGAGGGACAAAGCTCTGATCTCGCGTTATAACAACCTTAAACAAAAAAAAATTGATGAATATTTCAAAGCTTCATAATTTGATATAGTATTCACTACATGATTTTGATTAATAATTCTTGATTATTTTGGTAGATATGTATGTGCATTTATGCTTAATTTTATAATAAAACGTAAGCTCTCAATTGTTATTTAATTTACTAAATTCGACTTACATAAATTAAGTCTGATTTGTACTTCAAAGTACATACATACATATGTACGTATAATATATAGATTCTTGTCATTAGATATGTAATTTGTCGGATTACAAGGTACTCTTTCGTAAAAAAATCCGGACTATAGGGGTCTTAGGCAGTCTTAGGCAGTGCTCTATAATCCGACAGTCCGATAGTCCGACACTGCCCTGCATAATGTTTGCCGGATTACCGGGGGTCCACTGTATTCTGGCAAGTCCATTTAAGAGTTAGTTCTCTTTGTAAATTTTATATTTGGCAAATGTACTCTGTTATTTTTGTCTTAGTGTGATACCATCTCTGTCCTTATTGTGGCTTAACCAATTAGATTTTGATACAATAAAATAGGGAAATTTAAACAAATGATGCATAATTGTAAATTATATGTTTTTTATAATTAAACATTGTTACAAAGTATTTATATTTATATTAAATTAACTTAAAACGAAATATATACATTAATATGATCATTCATCATAACATTTAGCCTAAATTATACGTAATCGAAATTTCATAAGTACCAACTTGCTGGGTGGCAGTTACTATCTACCATTAGGAGACCATAGGCATTAATGCTACCACCATGCTATGGTTTCATAACGAAATTTCCTTTACCGAAATATCAGGCTCATTGTAAAAATTTTAATTCACTTCGATCGAACTGATTTTGAAGACTGTACCACTAAACTTTTTTTTATCGTTATAGGTTTGGATTAGTGGCCATAATCTTACCTGATGTTAAGTGACTTTCTGGGCCAAGATGATAACATGCTAATTCCTTCTAATAACATTGAAATAACAAATTACCAAATATCGACTCGTTTAGAATTTTGAAAGATACACTCATCCATTTATCAACTAGAAAAGAGCTAATAATCTTAAATTGAATTATAGCTAAGAACACTCGATCAAGTCACCTTGCAAACAAAAAAAACTAGCTTAAAATCGGTTTAGCCGTTTGGGAGCTACGATGCCGCAGACAGACACACCAATACACTCTTTAAACTTATAACACTATTATTTTTATGTCGGGGTTTAAATAGCGACAATTGCGACAAAACAATAATTGTTATTTCGTGAGATGTTGGATAACATGTCAAACACCCCAACCAATATTATCAGCAAGTGAGACACCCTGCTGAGAACATGCCTGAGCTTTGATTGAAGAACAACATTGCAATTTAAAGCAATTATGTACGGACACCGTTTCGATCGACTTCATTTCGAATCCCTGCAATGAGTCTGAATTTTCGGTGCAAAAAAGCAACCGTGAGGAAACCACAGCATGAGGATAGAACATTTCCTAATGCCCGTATAGCTAACTAACACCTTCAAGTTGAAAATCTGCCGCCGAGCACGTTTGTTTGTTCTGGCAGCCGCACTTGAGATCCTTAAAATGAAATCTTAGCTCGTAACAATCGTCGATCGCATTGCTAATTGACACTAGGTGAGAATGTTATTATTTATGGTATGAATTACAATGTAAATTCGTCTACGATCCTACAGGCGTGGTGAAAGTGCAGGTGGGGCGCTGCGAACCGAGTGTACATGTCACCGAATAATACGAAAAGTTAATTTATAATCAATCTAGTGAGATTCTAAACTATCGGTAGATTATGAACATTCAATAATAATTTTGTATTATTGAGGTTAAATAGGCAAAATCTAGAACTTTCAAAAAGTGAATATTCAACTGGTAATTTGTTCCTGGGAATCGCTATTTTAATCTAATCTACCCTAACTTTAGTTTATCTATATAAACTAACAAGATACCTATGTATCTAAGAAAATTTAAGCGACAGATTGCAAAGATTTGATTATAAACGATTCGTAAAATTATCTGGTGGAATATTTAAGTTACCGAGGAGAGTGATTCCAACTTAGAGGAAGAAATGTAAAAGGAGGAATATTTTACACATAAAGTTTTTTAGAGGGTAATTTTTTTGGAATAGCTTTGGAGATTAAATTTTAATTACGTTTTCTCTAAAGTTTCGTTCCTAAAAGAATAAGAAACTCATGATTATAAGTTAATCAAATATAATATAAAAAACATTACATTAAATTTCATCTTTTTTAATGAAATATGTAGTTAATTTTAATAATTAATCTTTTAACTTGTTTCATTAAATATAAAAACTGTGACTTATTTCATAGTTAGGAAGTTTTGGTTTGAATTGGGGTTTCAATTTGCTTTAGGATTGTTTTTGAAAAGTTGGTGATACTGTCAAGGGAACTGGGTCGAGGTCATTCTTTTGCGTTATAATTTACGATTATGACGCACGCTCGTTGATATCAAACAAACATTTATTGTATTCGTTTATTTACCACTCAACAAATAACAGGGATTAAACATCTGAGCTAAAATTAAATTGAAACTAAATTACCTTATTTTATATATTACTTATCTTATGTAAATAAAAATGATTCAAAAAAAAAAGTAACCAAACGTTGACAACATCAATAAAAACACCATTTCTTATAACAGCTTTAAGTAGCATAAACAGTGAGTACTGTATTGAAATTTTAATTATTAAAATCTACGAAACTCAATGAATCTAAACAATTTTGTTGTAAAATTCAATCAGTAAATGGTAATAAGGTTAACCATTGCCAAATTTTAGTTACATTTTTATTAAATTAGATTAAAAAATACTGTATAATATATACCTTTAGACAATTACGATTTGTTTTTTATTATTTAGCCACTTCAACATAAACACTAGTATTTGCATTTTTCCAAAATTTGTTCTCTTTCCTAGCATAACGTGGTCTTCTAATGAAGGCTTTGTAGGGTGTACCCTCCGGGCACATTTTCTGTAGATGTCCTATTTCATTGCAAATATTACATTGAAATTGTTGATACCTACATTCATCCGGGTCATGATGCGGTAACCGGCCGCAACGCCAGCAAGAACTGTTACGATTTCTTAACACTATGGAATTCTTCACATCCTTTGTCTTGTTTGTACGTTCCCCAAATTTAACACTAGAACATTTCTTAGCGGTTTCCATGGCCAGTGATATTTCTACCGCGCTGTTGTAAGTGAGGTTTGCTTCAGAGAAAAGCCGTTGGCGGATGTCATCTCTCGAAACCCCGGAAGCTAACTGGTCTCGTATATTTTCTTCGTATTTGTCTTCAAATTCGCAGTCATTCGCCAATAATCGTAACTCTTGGATGTATTTTGTGATGTCCTCGTCTTCCTTTTGGCAGCGTTGACGGAAGACGTACCGTCTCGCAACAACAGATTGGACGGGTTCCAGATGATTCTTCATGATTTCGACTAATTGGTCGAATGTTTTTTTCTCCGGTTTACTTGGCTTGCAGAGGCTCACCATGAGCTCGTAACATGCATTCCCGCCAGTCGTTATAAGTGTAGGTACATATAAACTTTCTTGTATATTGTTTGTTATTAGATATTGTCTGAAACGGTTTATGTAGTTTACCCATTTACGAGACTCGACGTCGAATTGTTCCATTTTTGTGTTATATGTGAATTATAAAACAAAATGGCACAAACAAAGAAATAAAATAAGGCGTGGTAACTATATACGCCTCAGACGCGGTTTCAAGACTGATAACAGTGTTGCTAGATATATAATTCTAAAATTTACATTTCACTTTAACTCTCATAATTTTTAATTAATTTTATTATTTTCCCGAAACATTAAAATATATAAACAATAAATAATTCATAATCTTAAACAAGGATAGTATTGTTATATATACGTCATGATTTTTTTCATTTTTGCACAATATATACGCAAATATAGGTCTATAATTAAAATGTTAGTCTACACGTGGGAATCTAATTTAGAATATTATAGCGAACTGAAACCAAAATGCCTGTTTAAACACTGATAAAAAATATTGAAGACAAAAGCTTCAAATTTTCCAACATACAATTATAAGTCACTGGCCGACTTACAAATTACGATAATATACCTACAAATACATTCGTTATTTTGCACGGAACAACAAATCCGGAATTCAAGTAGTACAATCAATACACGTATTACTACTATATTGCTAATGTTGCAAGTTAACTACCTCATGAATACGAAATATTATGTGGCACATCCTTAGTACGCGGCTAACAACATTTGTTATAATCGAATATTCAAGAGTGGTCGACTGTAGTGTGACTCATAGATAAATATAGTATAGAGGATAGATAGGCAATTCGGAATTTCGATAACGATTTGAAGTAGCGCTATCTGGATTTCAATTAGGTAATAAATGTCTGTAACTGTAGGTGTATATGTACAGGTACATATATAAAATTTACATATAATATAAAAGTTACATATAATATATAAGTTATATAAAAGCTTTACTTTTTTAGGCACCAAATACAAGAAATCTCAAATTGTGTTTTTGGAAGATAGATGTACTAAAATAATAAATTTTATAGCTGTAAATATACTTCTTCCAAAACACAGATTTCTTTTTTAACGAGATGAGAAGTTTAATAATCGGTATAGAAGTACAAAACGATGAATGTAATACGATGGCACGGCAGTACAGGTGAACAGATGCCCAACTTGACGTAGATAGCAGATGCACAAACGTATTAAACAGAAAATATTATTAACACAAATAGTCACGCGCAGCCATTTGCATTAGCATAATAAAATAAAATCTTTATGACCAAGATTATTTAAAAAAATATATTAATGCTTTACTGCTACTTTTATTAACTGAATATTAATATTAAAATAAAATTAAAGTAATATCTTTTTTTTCTATTTTTCTTCACATTATTTGTTATATTAAAATATGTGAAAATACCAACCATGTTATTAAAATATTTCTATAAATCAACACTTTAAGTTTAAGTTTTTATTATGTCAAAACTTAAGGGATAGATGACATTGTCTTTTATTGCACTTTGTGTAATAAGTAACCATAGCATAGTATGACCTACTACTATGCGAGTTTCGACTGGTGTAACACCACTGACATACCTATTTCATTCGCAATTCAACACCTACTTTTTATGTAGCTGATCATCATATAAACAAACAAGCAGCCATAATTTTTATAAATTACTAGCTGCTTTGCTCGCGTGGACGACAGAAGAACGCGAATGGTTATAAAAATCGTAGTTTCTTAAAACTTTAAATTGAATGAAGATATCGTGATTTTTTAAAGGACCAAGTATCTAACGAGTAAAACAAAAATAAATGATGAAAACTTATCCAGTAGTTTTTGCGTTTTGCGCGCATAACGGCTAACTTCTATCATTTTATTTATGTAGATTACATCATCTCTTTTACTTTTAACCCGTAGGTCTATTTGTATAGTATAACAATAATAAGCCTATGAAAAATGTATAAATTTCATATTTTTTCTCAATATTTTTTTCAAAATACATATAATCTGGCAATCATGTTTTCATTGGCGGCAAATATTAAATGATAATTTCTACTTTTTTTAAATATGCAACCGGTCCTCTTTATTGAAGACCATTACTGCCATTATTGAGTGAATTTAGTTTCCAGTCTTATGACGATTTCAGTATCCTAACAAGATGGTGGATCCCTTGATAGAACTTTCTAGGTAGTTTTTGTGGCACCTCAGAATTCATGGTCCATGTTATTATTTCCAATATACATTACTTGGGCACTATTAATTTAGCTTTATTATGCAAAATGCCACCTGTATTACACAATATAGGGTCAAACAACAGAAATATATGAATAAGAAACAAAAACCACTACATAATATTTTGAGATCCCGTCAAAAACTCTGAACGTATTTTTATAAGCTATTTAGCCTATGACGTAAAAACCTTTAATTTAAAATGTACTCGTAAATGAATTGGTAAAAAATTATTGCAACATTACATTAAATATACGTAAACGTGGAAATTTTAAATTATTAAATAACTATGAACCTGGCAACTTTATTAAAACATTTAAAGTAAAATGTTTATTGCTCTATGTCCGGGGCTTTACGTAATTTAAGGATGGTTTAGATATAATCACTTTTTGGCAAGTTATAAGATATTTATATAAGTTTTAGTTTATTTTTATTTACATCTTAAATTTATATTGTAAACGCTAAAATGGTAATAAAGAACCTCGTGTCTAATGTAAACTATATAAAAACATAAATATGGTTCATAAAAAGGGGTTCTAAACGCTACTGTCAAATCAATGTAACAAATACGTCAAAAACCTCATTGACTCGTATATTGTAAGTTAGGAGGAGTATCGGAACAAGCGCGGTGTCTCGTATTACGTCATAAGATAATACATTGGAACGCTTGGGTATCTAATGTAAGGTCACGCGAACCAGCATTATTATGTTTTGTAGTTAACTTTGTTTGTTTTTAATAATATTTTAACCTTGGATGTTGCGTTTAGGATTGTCTCTTTATAAAACGCAACATCTCTCTGTCTGTCTGTCCGTTTATGTTCTTTTACCACTTATCCGATATACATGGTTTTATTTTAATTCATAGCAATGTTATTTGACCAGCTTTTAGGATATATTTTATTAGATAAAGTAACATACGAAATAAGCAGTGATGATAATACAGCTGAACAAAAAATACAGAACTGGTTTTAGTGGAATTCTATATCGGAACGTGAACCCAACATTAAATTATGTTATTTTTATTGCATGTCAGGATTGCTTTTGTGCTGAGATTAATTTAAGTTTTGTTACTAGCAAATACGCAAACGTGTTGTTTTCTGTATACCGCTAATTTCATTTCGTCGTCGTTTAATGTATGAAAAAATTGCGAAAGCGTTAATTTATATGAGAAGTAATGAAACTTGAATTAGATTACACTGACGTCAAGTTTTGAAGAATCGTTTGACCTTAATGAGCTTATCCCATCATATCCCTTCCGCTACGGAACTACGCGGGCTGGTATAAAAAGATAGCTACATGTTAGAATATTATTTCAACATGAACAAAGAATTTTGGGAATTCTTACTATTGCTGCCCAGTGTACATATCCTATTGAACGATTTCGATGACGGCGAATCCAAAACAGTTTCAATTTTTTTTTCGAGCGTGATTTTACTGTCCAATATATTCCTTCCATTCTTCCGATGATACTGGGTCTTACAAACGAGTTCCTCTAACTATCACTATTCTCAAGTACCTACCAGATGAGATAGCGGTCAAAGCTTAACCTATAAATAATTAAAAAAATGACAACATATTGTTATGGTTAGAGAAGAAAACAATTTTCTTTTAGCTTCTACGATTTTCTCATTTTGTTAACAAGTTACTCTTGAAACTGATTCGATTTTGATTTTAATTCTGATACGATTTCACTTTTGATTCGAACTCGATCCTACAAGCGTACTCTTGAACCAAACCGAATCGAAAATCAAGATGGAGTTTCATTATCGTTGTTGTTGTTATTGTTTTGTTATCGTATATTTTGACGTTTATTTTCGATTTAGCAACTCTATTCATAAATATCAGATTTCGTAAATAGTACCCATTTTTCGATCCTAACGAAAAAAATTAATCGAAGTTAGTTCCGATTCGAGCAACAGCAGGATCGTGCGCTAGGTTTGATTTCAAGAGTGCCAAATTGCACAAAATCGAATTTTATTTGATTCGATTCAAAGCACGAACGCCTCAAGAGTAAGGCGGCTGGTGTTCTACCTCATCCGCGAGATGACATTAGGTATGTTTTAATTGAAATTAATTATCTCATAATATTGATCTATTGATAAACAATACAAATCTGGAAATAATAATTGTTTGTTTATTTAATTTTTCCTATCGAAAACTATTATTTTTTGTCTGTAAGTTACGTGATTGGAACCACCATACAGAAAATGTGACGTCATCGTTCAATGAATATACACAGTTGACTTATGATAAATGCCTCTAAAATTTTACTAAGCGTTGAAATTATATATGCTGAAGAAATTTCGTAACTGAAATTCTACTAAAGTCAAGTTTGCACATACTGTCTTTAACCTAGTTTTATTTATTTAATGACTAGCTGAGCCTGCGGCTCACTACAGCTGCTGACTACAGAATGCTGTCGGTCGAGCGCACGCGCGAATTGTGCTCCCCCAAAAATGCTTATTGTGGGTGATCCTTAGAAGATAGACATATGCTATTGCCGACTTTTTATAGGTCTTTTTAAGATCTACAATTATGTAGGTAGTACATTAACTTGATTTATATCTTATAGTTTACTCGGCGTAAGCACCAAAAGCGTCTTTTTTCCGAATTGATTCACCATTATCGTCACTGCTTATTTTGTACGTTAGTTTATTTAACAAAATATATCCTATAACCTGGCCAGATAACATAGCTGTGAGTTATAATAAAACACATGTAAATCGAATAAGTTGTTTTCGCGTGAAAAGAAGCAATGATGGCTCAGTGGTAGCTAGTACGACTTTTCGTCGATTGATGTGAGTTCGAATCCCTGCAATGAGCCCGAGCTTTCGGTGAAGGAAAACATCGTGAGGAAATCATAGCATGGTGGTAGGGCATTTTCTAATGCCCACCTGGCTAACTATCACCCTCAAGTTGAAAATCTGTCGCCAAGCACCAATAGGTGTGTTCCGGCATCTGCACTTGAGAGCCCGTCTTCCACTAGGTTTAGCGTGTTATCATCTTGGGCCACATCTTCACTTAACATCAGGTGAGATTGTGGCCACTACGCCAAACCAATAACGATAAAAAAAATGAACACAAACGGACAGACAGACAGAGAGACGTTGAGTTTTATAATATGTATATAGATAACGTCACACCCATTTCTGCGCCATATTTTTTATTTAGACTAAATTCATGGGTATTATTTTCAACATATACCTAAAGTGTTTAAAGTAATTTTCCAAAATTTATCAACTCCCGGACTATAACATGTTAAATTATTGTTTGTTGACAGGTTTTCTATCTTTTCACGATGGTGGTGCTCACCATCGTGGTGGCCAGTGTACTCGAAGCTTTCCGTTTCAGGATACAGTACAAGAGAAGCACTACCAAGAGAGACGGTAATAAAGTGGTTTTTTTCTTAGTTCCATATTTCATACTATCTGTGCCCACCGTTTCACCTGTCTTAAATTTGTTTGACCAATTCTCCACCGTACCGCCGCTGTAAAAGCCGCAAAGGTTCCAAGGCCCCTAAGGTTAACAGTATAGTCAGTTCGAAAAAAAAAGCCCGTTTGGCCTATGGATGTTCTCACTTCCCATTTTTGCCAGTAGCTGGCCAGATTACTTCATATTCATGGTTACTCCTATATAATCTTCCTCAATAAATAGGCTATATATAAAATGCAGAAAGAATTTTTCAAACCTGACAGGAAGTTCCAGAGATTAGCGCGTGCAAACAAACTATCTCAATAGCTTTATAATATATACTATCGAATTAAAAAAAAAACACAAATGTTCCAGAGGAGAAGTTGCTACATGAAGAGGTACATACAAGCTGGGAGGAAGCTCAACAGCTTGGTGCTTCAGGTGACCTTGCAGAACATCTCCGCCCATGCCTTCCACCAGGGGTGAGATTATTTTTTCATAGTAGTACGGCAAAGTAACTGTTGGTACTGAGCCTCATTGTAAGCACAGTAGAGTCCAAAAACAACGGTGACTACCGACCGATCAGTAATCCATCGACGGTCTCCCCTGTTAAGTGTCAGTCCGCGAGGCTACGAGCCTCTCGGCAGCTGATCTGATCCCGAAATGTGATAAACCACAAAAGAGTAATTATGATGAGTTTATGAGTGACTGCGAACCAGTCGGGTAGGTACAGAATTTCTAGCCAGTGTTGCCAAGTCAATGAAACAAGAAATTGCCAAAAGGCAGAGGCAGGTAGGTAGGGTATTATAAAGGTAGTAGAATGATAAAAATTTCGTACCCTAAAAAGTGGCCAAAAATTAGATTAAAAACAGACACAAAGTCATTACTTTGAAACGTTTTATTTAAACACTAGATGTGCCGCGCAGTTTCATCCGCGTATAATTAAAAAAAATACTGATTGAGCATTTATAATACTCCAATATAGACAATATTTTTATCAAACGGCCAGGGTTATGCGTTACACTCACACGGCAATTCACAAATCAATTTTTAATAAAACTTTGTCACAAAATACCTTACTGTAGTGTATGTATAGGAGATAGGCATATGGTATCGATTTAGATGTACTAAGGATCAATATTTTTGTAGAACATTGTATTTACGTATCACTGACCATTACGCCAGCGCACGCAGATAAAGCAGTTCGGGAACAATGTTGCTTCCGACTTACTTGACAAAAATCAATATTTAAGGCCTATACTATTCCTCGTGAATTTGGCTATCATATACAGAAATAATTTTTCGAATCCGACTGGTGGTTCCAGAAATTAGTCCGTTTAAACAAACAAACAAAAAACTCTTCTGCTTTTATTATATTACGGTTAGATCTTAGGTTAATTCATCACAATAATCGTTTGACGTTGATTTGTTAAGAAACACACATTGGCTTTTTTTTAATAATCATTTGTTCTTAGTAAACAATTAGTGACCATCTCATCTCATCTTATTTCTGTGTTTTGTATTTACCGCACTAATAATGGTAAAATCATGCTTGAAACAATGATGGCTCCGTTGTAGCGTGTACGACTTCGCGTCGATTGACGTAATTTCGAATCCCTGAAATGAGCCTGAGCTTTCGATAAAGGAAAACATCGTGAGGAAACTATAGCATGGTGATAGGGCTTTTTCTAATGCCCGCCTGGCTAGCTACCACCCTCAAGTTGAAAATCTGTCGCCAAGCACCAATAGGTGTGTTCCGGCAACTGCACTTGAGAGCCAGTCTTCCACTAGGTTTAGCGTGTTATCATCTTGGGCTTCATCGTCACTTAACATCAAGATTGTGGCCACTACGCGAAACCTACAAAGATAAAAAAAACACCTCAGCGTTTGAATGTGGTAGAGATAGAGCCGTCAAAGTCAAATCATGAAATACCGGTTCACTGCTTGCATTGTAGATGAGTGAGAACAAGTGTTATTGTATGGAAGTATAAAGTTTTACGTATTATTATAAAAGTTGATAAAGTGTTTTTCAAATCTGACTGGTAGTTCAAGAAATTACCCTCCACGTATACACAAACTCACAATATTCACTACACATAATATTAATATTAGTAGAAAAGTATAAGTAGAATCTACACTATTTCCTTTGAATTTGAATTTTATTGAAATTCTTATAACATAAATAGCTTGTTTTCTTTTATTAAAAATCTAATATTTATAGTTTGTAAATGTTTCTTTACAGATTGAAGTGACCTTCATAGGTTCGAGACCGAGGACAAAAGAAGTGTTGCAGAGAAGAATGTACCAAACGGAAATTCAGAAATGGCTCACCGAGGAAGATGAGAACGAAGGTAACTATTCAAAATATTGCTTTAGAACAAGAGAAGAAAATAAGAAATAAAATTTAATCAATTAGAAAAAGTTTGCTCTTCGGAGAGTATTTGTTACCATCAGTACTGTCGTCATATAATTTAGTAATATATCTCTAAGAACCAGTATGATATATTTGAACTTTACGAGTATACGCGTTTCCATAGATTACAAAATCATAGAAAAATATTTATGAGTAAGCTCTAATTTGAATAAAATAGGTTATTTTAAACTCCCTAACCTGTTATTATTGCATTTTTAACCTGTTATTTATGCTATTTTAATCTTTACAAAACAGTTATTTAAGTTTATTATACAATTTTCGTATTCAGATATACCGCCATCAACAACAGTGACTTCCAGCGAAGACCCTCTCTCCCCACCGCTGATCCACCAGCCCGATGGCGAGCCCAACCACCAGTTAAGGGCAGGCTATCAATTGTAGAACATAATCAACATGGCTCTGTATAACAGACTACTATTCCTATGGAACGCTTTGAAGACTTTATGATGATATATGCAGAGGTGGATGTTTAGTTGGGTGCAAGCTTGAAACTGTGCATTATAAGAAGTAACCTAAAAGTATTTAAATACCGGCTTATTAATTTAGTGACATAAACGTAACGTTTTTAAGTATGGTAACACTGATATATCTGTCAAAAATATTTATTAGCGCCATTCTTGTTTTAGTCCTTTTACGCCAGTATGGTAGTTTATTTTATATATGTCTTGATATTTTTGACTGTAAAGTCAATTTTGTGAGATCTTGTGCATTCCGAAAAGCATAGATTTTCAGAGCATATCATGTTGTTAAAAGTCTTCTGCAAAATTAGTTTGTATAATGACATACTTAGCCATAATTCCATGTGGTCAAATCCAAAAGTTTGCAATATCTTATATATTTAGCTGTACCGTGAAGCTTTATAACCCTCCTTGTGATGACATCGGGTTCTTCAAGCCTGACATGTATAGACATTTATGCAAGCGGGCATGATAGAGACGACTGGCCGTGGCATTGTAGTATACGTTGACGAAGTACAAGTTGGCGCGTAGCATGAAAATAAACTAATTTGAAAGTTTTTCGTGCTTCGTAGTTTCGTACGCGTCAGTGCTAGTAGTCTTTTCTTTTATCTTGAAATAATCCCTTCAAAACATGCCAAAAGTTGTGCGTAGTCTAGATAGAGCCATTAAAGCTTTTGTGAGATAGAAAAATTATTAAAATGTATTTTTATAATTACATGTGGCAACACAAAAGCGTAGTAGGCGCACCGTAATTGGAACGCCAACTTAAGCGGGAAACAAACTATCGGACGCGGCTGACAACCACTTCTTATAGATATCTGGATAATTAATGTACCTATATTGAACTATACAAACTATCGGACGTAAGTCCTTGAGCCATCCTTGAGCGTTTGAACGTCCGATAGAAATCTGGCGCACTGGACGTTTTTGTCAGTCGAAAACACTGATGCCATGTCAAAAATGAGGTTGACGGTGATTCCATTAAAAAATGTGGATTCTAAGAAATTACGGTAATTGCACCAGGAAAAATATGGTGTACTAATTTTGAATAAAACGGTATATCTTCTAAATTTATTTATTGACACATGCGCATGGATTTTTTCGAATTTCAATATTTGAGACGATGTAATTAATGTCTATAAAATATTTCAAGCATATTTCGAAACTTTCAAATTTTGTGTTATCCATATGAATGTGTCCAATAAACACTCTTGTCAAAATTTGTAGTTTAAAGCCAAACGTCTGCTTTAAATTAATTGAACTGGTGCATAATCATTAAAAGTACCTATTACTTTAATATTAAGACCGAGTTTTGAAACTTTATTGCTTATTACAGAATTAATATTAAAATAATTCATTTATTGAATTCCTCCAAAAACTTTAAGAAAAACTCTCATTTTTACTTATACAGTGTACAGTAAATGACTTGAAATTACAGTGCACCTAGAAACACTGTCAAGTCACGTCCCAAACGACTGTGCACACTTATCAGTTGCAGCTTATGAACGCGCCCGACTTTTTTTTCGATCTAACCATACTATTAGCTTTAAGTGCCCTGGAGCCTTTACGTATTTTACAGCTTGTTTTCAACTTTATACTTTACGCACAGTACTGCAACTTCTTTCCCCGCTACACAACCCGTCCCCGTTATCATATCTAGTATTTCGTCCCCGCCAACGTCTGTCGCCCCGTGGACGGTTGCGCATGAACTTATGGTACTGTAATCGATAGTTAGTTGCACTATTCAATAATCGGGCTATCGATAATATAATTTTGCTATATATCAAAAGGTGGACACTATGTCCGACTGCAATAAATTCCAGAGATCACGCGCATTACCTTTTTTTCGTCTAGGTTGCTCGGTCACCTACGTGTTAAATATATATTATGGGATTTTCAAACAATACAAGTTTTAGCAAAGTTATCAATACTAGAGATTATATTTTACGCTTATGGGATATCGAAAAAGGAAAACATCGTTAGGTAACCTAAACGTATAAGAAATGTTTGTATATATGTACTATCCTAAGGTGGAAAAGCCCGAAGCTTTCCTCAAGAGGCAGCAATTTTTTTTTGTCATTTCGTGTAAATTACCACAGTAAAATAATAAAGTATGCATGTTAGATAGATTAACATCTGTGATAGAAATGTGTGTTATGATTATTGTATTATGACCAATGCGATACATTTATTATTAATTTTGCTTTAAAAATAAATAAATGTGTATTTTGAAAAAAAAAAGATGTGACTTGTATTTTATTAGTAATACGAAATAATAATAAATTTATAGTGTGTTATCGTCGTGTCTTTGTCAATAGAAGTATTATATTATATAGCCTGAATTAGTATTAAGTTAATAAACTGAGTATTTTAGAAGTAAGGAACTTTATGATAAAAAGCAAGGAAATAATACACTTTGTAAATATTTCTTGCGAAGGAACAATTAATAAAATAATTTTTCACAATGTTTATACCTACTAGACTCCGTCTAATGAAAGCTGAGATTGAAAATTAGCCGAAAATTAAAATAAATTAGGCCAGATATTTCCGGATTAACTAGGAATAAACTTATTTGATTATTATTACGTTTGTTCGTAATTAATACGTTTATTCCTAGTACAACTGGGAAACACTTTTTTTTTATTTCCGTATATTATCACCAGGCTTATATTAGACAGACTCTGTCATGGAGATATGAGACGAACAAACCGTCACGCCATCTGCCGCCACAAATAAAGTTCACTTGTAAATATGACTTCTAAGAAAGGAATCATTGTGATTTGTTCACAGTTATATAGTTTAGTTTATCCGTAGTCGGCTCCACTCATAACTTATTGCCCACTTAAACAGTAAAGAAATCAGAAAAGGCTTTCTGTTCTATAATAATATTAGATGCGATCAATTGAAAATATCTAATTTTAATATTTTTGTGTTAAATTAATATAAGATATCGGACCATAACGCGTCATACCTACATTCATATACAAAAAAATCAATTATGGTCTTAAATTAATGATTGGTTCCCGCTGCGCTTTAAGCGCCAGTGGTAACCGATCGTTAATCTATGATTATGGTAAAATTACTGCGTATTAATTCAAATGATTTATTCACATTTGTCGTTTGGCAATAGATTAGAGACTATATACAATTTATCTGGAACAATATTAAACCTCATTATAGAACAATAGTTTCAGTAAATAGGTACCCCATTTCTTTTTCTTTTTCCTAACTTTGCAACTAGTCCTCTTTATTGGATACCATTATTATTGCCATTATCAAGTGAATAGTCTCCCGTCTTATGATGAGTTTCAGTATCCTAAAAAGATGGTGGCTCCCTTATTAGAACTTTCTAGGGAGTTTTTGTGGCATCTCAGGATTCATGGTCCATGTTATTATTTCCAATCCACTTCATTTGTGCGCAATAACCAAGCTTTATTATGCCACCTGTATTACACAATACTGGATCAAACAACACTTTATGAGTAAAAAAAAACACTACATGACACTTTGAGATCCCGCTAAAACTCCAGGTACTACACCATTTAATTCATGGTTAAGGTTGTGGTTAACTACCAAAGCATAATTATATTTATGGATTTGCTACAAATAACTAGTAAAATTGTTAATTTGTACCTAGTTTTTTTGTTATCTTTATTTCAGTAGGTTGATTAATTTTATTAGTGATGTATGTATTTCCTGCATTAAGTAAATTTGTATTTGCGAGTCTTTTTGTTTGCATTTTTATTAATAATGTAATAAATTGAAATGAGTGTTGCAACATAATAAAAATATTTGGTATGATTAGAGATTCATTAATCGCGTTGGTAATTTACAGGTTATGAAAAAGTATTACGACATGGGAATTGAATTATTTAACTACGAGTGTTTGCAACTCGATGAGTCCATTATATTTTAATCCCTTTATCTCTTTTATAAATAAACCATAATTATGTAGTACATAACTAATCTGTCAGTTATTGATTGAACTCGAATTGATTTTTTCGTTCTATGTAAATAATGGTTATAAAAAAACTAACGTCGTCATTGGGTCATATGAATATAATTAATTATAAACATGTGATCACTCAGTATTAATTTGTAATGATATTTGTTTACTTCTTCAGTTTAACAGCAATAAGTAAATACGTCAAAAACGTAAAAGGTTATTGTGACTCTATTTATTTCTCCGTTTTATTGATATGCAATATGTAAAAAAACAGTTTTAATGATAAAAATAGCAGTCCTTAATTATTTCATTATGTGTAGGTATCTAAATTAACAATAACTTTATCCCGTTTTAAATATATTTATTTTTATTTAAATATGTTCTATTTAACTTCTTATCATATAATGTATTATTTATAATCGTTTGATTTGATATTATAAAAGTAATATTCTAAAAAATGCAATGATATGCGTGATAACGTATTATTATATACCTAGTCGGTGTAATTATTCAAATATGTAGGTATCTATCTTGCTAAAAATATCTATAAGTAATCGGTGCTTACACTGTGTATGTAGAAAATACGATGGTTCTTAAGCGACCTCGGTATCGTAAATCATATATTTATTATTTCAATAAATATATCATAAATTCTTTAAAATTATAATACAGTTGTATAAACTTTTTTGTAAATTTATGGGAAGCGGTCGAACGAATTTCTTATTTAAGCGTACTTTATTTTTATTTTAAATGTTTAATTTTGAATTATTTTTACTGTGCTGATGTTACGACAATCATATAGAACTAAACTAAATTATTAGGCCAATATGTTTAAAGGCGTGTTTAAATCGAATTTGATAGTTGTATTCAAATATTCTGTAATTACCTATGCATTTAACGGGGTGGATTAAGCAGGGTTAATGGAAGCTCCGACGTACCAAAGAGATCTTCGATTCTGTTTATTAGTCCATAACTTAAATGTGAAATAAATTAATATTACAAGCTTACACTGTAATATAAGTATAATCGAACATGTCCTAAGTTTTGTTGTTAATTCTGTTTCATTCCACAGAAGAAATATTGTATAGCTTTAAGTTTACACATGCAAATAGTATTCCATTGTTTTTTATGATTTTTATTGTGTCTTAGTTTAGGTATCGTCGTCTTCCATTATCATTATTTTTCAGTGAATTTTAAAAAATATATTATTTTATGATACATTTTTGTTTAATATTTTGTATTTTACGCCAGTATAGTCATGAGGACTCTCTTCTGACTTATTGAAAAAAATAGTGAAATGCAATCTGAGTATAATTTTATTATATCAGTATTATTTTTATTAAACATGAGTAATTAATTAATAAAATAATTTATTTATTTTTTATCATAAGTTTATGTCAGGTGTAGACAACCTTTTTACCTACTGCCCACTTTTGATTTTTTTTTATACAACTAAGGTGGCATAAGTCCATACAGCCCGCTTGATGGTAAGAGGCTATCGTAGCATATGGACGGTTTTTATACCATAGGTGTCACTACAGCGTTGCAGACCTTGAATCGTCCTTCCCTAATGATCTCTGGAAACCCTACTCACCACACGAACACAACACAAAGATATTTAGCTGCGATCTTCTGTAGGGTGGAGGTATTCCACCAGTCGAGCTGCTCCAAGTAAAGAGAAATCTCCAAAGACATTTCCTTGTGCCATATCTCTCTTTCTGTTAGTGGTAAAAATTTCTAACTGTCGATCGGTTCCACAGTTATAGCGATTAATAAAGTTGAAAAATAACTTTATGAAACAGATACCTATAGCAAGTTAAAACATGTACTTACTGTAGTTAATTTTATCCTTTGTTGCGTGAAATCTGATGAAATGAAAAAGCCCATGAAAGCTGGAACGCTCATCAGTGAGCGACGCGCCGCGCCGGGCGGTAGGGACTAGGTTGACTACCACTGGTCTGACTTATAAAATAGTATTCGAACATATTAAAATCCGTTGTCTCTGGTTATTCTAATATTTATATATTATATTTATTTGAAATTTATGGAACTGTTAAATTGTACATTTTAGTACCTTTTGTATTTTATTATATTAGTATACAGAAAAGTATTCCATGAGTACGTATTGCGACCTTTGTTTTCATTTGATCCGTTCACAAATATGTATTTCTAAGTTAATTTCATAAAGCAGTATTAAGTTTTGAAGTTATTATTTATACTCGTTCTTGTTCTCGACATGCAGTGATTGTAAATTGTATTAGTATGAATTAAACGCACTTTTAGGTACAAAGTGTTTGTTTTATTTCTTTAAATTTTTTGTTGTTGCTTTGTATAAATATACAGTGTACTGGAGAACCTCGGCCTTTCTTTACCATATTGATATTTCCTATGGCTAAAAAACTAACTGTAATAGTCGGTCTTTAAGGATATTTTCCCAGTGAACACCTTACCTTAGTTTGACATCACATTCACGTCATATATATCATGCTGACATCATAAATTTTTCATATGTGACGCATGATGTCAAATATAGGTCACATGTTCACTGGGTTCTGACCTATATTTTACATAATCTTTTTGATATTCGCTTGATGCATCGACTTGTCACCTTTTGGCAACTAATCCTCTTTATTAAACACTATTACTACCCTTGTCAACCGGGTAAGTATATTTTCCGATTATAAAGTTTTAGAAGCGTTTTCGCGCATATTCGAAGCCAAATTTTTTAATTTCTGCCCGGCGTCTTTAAGATAAGATAAGCCTTAATATTTTAAATCTAGCATTTCTGATTAATAAATGGAGACTACAATGAGCTGAAGTGTGATAACTTGGCTCTTGGCGGGAGGCACTTCATCATTTATGCTGAGCTGGACGCCTTTCGCGCAATGACGGGATACGTAGCTGGACTATTTATATAATTCTTCTTCATGAATTTGTTTTGTTTTTGTGTATGTCGATATTAGTACATTTATAGTATATATTGTGTATCGTCGTCTTGTTACTGTTTTGTTTCATTCTTTCACTAAGAACTGGTGAACAGAAAATGAAGTCACACGATGAGATTCGGCCAATAGAGTAAATCGACGTGAACGGAACTGGAAGGACTGCTATGGTCTCGCAAAATGGTGGCCTCCTTGTTTAGAACATTCTAGAGAAGTTTTGTAGCATCTCGGAACTCGTGTTCCACGTTATTATGTCTAATCAGCTTCACTAGTGCAAACAAAACTGTATTATTCAAAATGGCGTCTATATTACACAATATAGGGTCAAATAATAAATGAGTTTATTATCCCGCCAAAAACTTCAATCTGAACTGTCAAAGTGCGGCTTATACAACTAATATACAATTATCTAATATGTAAAATTCTCGCGTAACGGTGTGCGTGATTGAACTCCTCCGAAACGGCTCGACCGATTTTCGTGAATCTTAGCGTGCATGTCGGCCAGGGTGGAGAATCGGACAACATCTATTTTCATGTTTTCATAAATGTTAAGGGTGGGTTCCACCCCTATTTATTTTTTATTTTTTAGACAAAATTTTTTGTTTTTATTTTTTTATGATACAGCATACAAAAATACATACAACCCTAAATTTTCACCCCTCTACAACCCTGCGAGTGAAGCCGCGGGCACAGCTAGTATTGATATATGATTATATTGTGTCTTACAGATACTATTCGCGAGTACAAATATGTATATTTCACAGATCCTCTTATATTTATAGTTATTTATCTTCACCACTCAAATGCATAACTAATTTAAGCTCTGCTTTATGACGATTCCAAATCTCTCTTCGAATCTGTTGTTATTTTTTTTTATTAGTTTCACCTGAAATAGGGTAAGGATCACTAGATCAAGGTCAGACATATCTCAGTGTTGCAAGGTATCAAATAAAAAAAATACCGTCCATTATTCAAACAATTTATTCCATTTTATAATCATTCTAAATCTTTTCTATTTATTTAACGATTCCAAATACATTTATTTAGCACCGATTTAGCCTAACGCAGAACATTACACCTTATAAGATAAATATACTAGTTAAAATTCTCATAATGAGAAAAAAGAATCTATAAATTACGTCACACTTTTTATTCGCTATTTAAACCTATTATTTTAATATATATTTTTATTGTCAGTTCTTATGTTACACTTGCACCTAATAAATAGATTCACGAAGACACGAATATAATAATATAGAAATTCAATGGTTACATATTTTTTTATTATCTACAATAAGTAGAAAAATGTATAAGAAATCTCAGGTATACCCCCCCCCCTCCTAAGAAATCACAGGTATACCCCTAAGAAATCTCAGGCATACCCCCCCTAAGAAATCACAGGTATACCCTTCTCTCATGTTTGTGTTTTAAAAAGGAAGACGTAATTTATCGATTATTTTATCCAACAATATTAAATATTAATACTTGAGGGAATGTTACAAAGGATAGAAACAATTTCAGATGTCTCTCATTTTTATGTCTTTAGATTTTGTATGTGGCATTCTTGATTATTTAATTTCAACTAAAATTTTATATCAGCACTATGGACTATCTTCAATAATTTCTCGTTTGTATTTAATTTCAAAAAGAGTACTACGATATGTTGGTATTTACCAATAAATCAAAAATGCCTTGTGTATTCGTTTAGGTTATTTATGTAGCTACCGATATATTATACGAGTACGATATTAACGTGAACAATGACATTAGAAATTATATAAATTATCAATATCGATATTGTATTGACATCACTAATTAGGAATCTATTTTATTAAAGTATTTCACTTTTCATCTTATGTAGGATGACATAATTAATACAATTTTATAATGAAAATAATCAAAATTTTTCTGAAGTGCAATTGATACCTATTCAAAACGATTCTACTCGCAAATATCGTGTTACGAGTCCGAGAAAACCGCTCGGAAACATAACGGCCCGTTCACACGTACATCCGTCATTGACGATTCGTGATTTTTCACAGTTCGTGATATTGTGTGAATACGGCCACAAATCACGATCCGGAAAAAATGATTCGTCGATGTGTGAACGAGCCTTATTTCTTGATAGATTTATTACTGTTTTTATTTAAGAAACTGGTTCTTACGGAACCAAATGCTTGACGTTGGACCGAACATCACGGATTATAGATGAAACTCAGGTCCAGTATAACTATTATAAATAACACGCCGTGTATTTATTGCAAAGATATCTGTAGTTTATTTGAAACAAACATAAGTGTCTGCTAATGATCCCACTATCGTGATGGGGCTGCTAATAGGATCCTCTGTTTTTAGACACTTATTGTGAGGGTATAGGACCCTCCCCTATATAGGCTATTCTATAATAGTTTAAATATCCTAGTTTTATTTTGTTACAAGATTTATAAACCGATTGATGACAATTTTAAAAGATTTCATATAATTCAAAATAATTAGTTATAATAACTAGAACACGATTTTAAATTAATTAAGTTTAGTAAACCCAGCTGCTGTAAAAAATAAAAATAAATTAACTATAATTATCATGAACCACATTTATGTAAGTTAAACATCATGTGGGTTTTAAATTATTTTAAATTAACACAAAAAGAGGTGGGGAAAAAACTAATAATATAATAATTTTTAATAAGTTAAATTTTAATTATGTAATAATATTTTATTAAACTAAAAATTATACTATTTACTTTAAATTTTTATTGTATAGTATCTAAAATCCGTAAGTTGTGCTCAGATTGTTTACAAATGCCATCTTAGAAAATATCTGGTCAATTTATCGAACTTCTTTCTATTACTGAGGTGACATTACTTACATGAGTCGAAAGCGCCAGTGAAAAGCGCGAGCGTGATATGAAATCACGTGGGCCAAGTTACATTATAATTCAAAGAATTTCATTATGCGATAGCAAAGTTACGCATGGGAAAGAGATAAAACAATAACACTGCAGCGACATACGCCACCAGTTAGAAGTGACTGTTTAAATGAAAATTGACCATATTTTGCACTATTTAGATCAAAATCTTTGTGTAAAATTATTTTAAATTATTTTTATGATATCACTTGCAATATGTTGTTTAACTATATTGCTTTAATATATATTTCTTAAATATTATTTTATGTAAGGACCTAAAAGAAGGGCGCTGGAAGTCGCGACACAAAATTATTTTTTACCCTGATCCCATAAACTCATTTAGCTGTAACTTGTTTTATAAAAATTATTAGTATGGGACTTTGCCCATGCTCCGGCGCGGCACTGTGTTATTATTAATCGCTACTTGTAAATATAACTGGCAGTGAAATATCACCCGTGATATAAAAATGAAAAAAAAACTTCACCTATTAGCTACATTAAAGTAGCTATAATATCCCTGCCTGTTACAAACGCAACAGTCATGATAACTAAACCATCGTAAAGATCGATAAATGGAAACAGATATGAAATTTCAAAAAATTGGATCTTCATATAAATATTATATAAAGTAAAACCCGTGTTTATATAACATAATACATTTAATATACAGAGGGCTTGTTTGAATTCACACAAATCTAATAAGCTTTTTAATACACGCTATACACTGAAAATTTTGATAACTAACAAAAATAAATTTCAATTAAGTATTCAAATTCCGATATAATTGTTATCTATAATTTACAAAAAAAAAAAAATTTAACCCATATAATATTTCAGCGACAATCTATAGTATTCATCACGCCGAACCCCTATAAAGTTTAAGCAGTTTAGAGCACCATTCCTCCGAATCCCAACAAACATTTTCGCATACTTAAGATTCACTAATTCACGCATGCCATACACAAAAGTTTATACATAATAGCGTCAACATCAACAGCATACTATTTTAACGTATTCATTTCTACTATATGCTACCTTATATGTAATTAATAAATAATAATAACTTGGAAGAAACTGACGAAACTCATTAAACACACATCCGTCGGTTTAGTACAGTCGACATAAAAAATAATTTCCATGTTGGTTTGTAAAATTGTTTAAATTTACAGTTTTCAATAAAAAAGGAAATAACGTTACTCCCAGTAATTACTATTGCTATTCCATTTAGAAAAATGCGTGATTTTGCTAATCGACATACCCTTATATTTTATCGACTGTACAATTTATAAATTACACTATTTATTAAAATAATTCAAGTCTGTAAAACTCATCACCAAGTCCCAATAGCTTATCACCGAGTCCCAGACTAATAATTATCAAATATAATCCACGTCACGAGTCATGAGCACAAAGCCGATCTGTCTTGGAATTTGTTAGTTCGATGGGAGGGGGCGGGGTTTAATGCGTGTCATAAAGCACGATTGGCTCGTATCAGCGCGCTTGCCGGCAAATGGTTGCTCACGCGTTTACGAAGACATAATCAAAATTATATGTATATACATTTTTCATTTAAATATGTTTTATGTATATAACGGAATATTTCCTTAAATATGACATAATAAAAATATATGAATTCCAATGATACTCAAAGTGGTCCATGGTCTATAGCACGACGATACACCGATGTACTATAGTTGATGGAGTAGAGGTGTTAATAAACGAAGAAGTGGCGAGAACGAGTGTACTTATATAAAAGGTGTATTTCGACCACTACACATATGGTGTAAAACAAGCTTGACTCGTTTCGGGATCAACCAATGGCTATCTAGAAGTATCTATCTTCCATTGGTGGCTGCTGTCCTAGTAGAAGTCCTAGAACAGACTATAGTGAAGACTACACATCGAGTCATTTTGGCGAGATTTGGAGATTTAAAAGTTGGCAACAACTAAATGCGAAAGGCAGGAAAATCATGTCCAGCAGTGAACATCAAAGGAGACCTATGCCCAGAACTGATACAATCTAAACATACCCCCTCTACAACTACAAGTGCTTTGTGCTTACGTCTCGTGGCAGGAAATCACATCCGAGGCTGGTCAGCTGACTCGAGCGCGTTTATAATCGTACCGGGGTCACATCTCGACCGAGACCCCAGGGCCACCGAGGCGGGTCTCCTTCACTCGGAATCCGTTCTCGAGGAGCTGTCCGCATAACGAGTCCACAGTGGAACGAGGAGTCGATGGTGGTATCAGTACCATAGCATACCTGCAAAACAAATATATAAACTATTGTACACAGTTGAATGAACAAATCAGAACAAAAGCTATACGGTACCTACAGGTAATTATTGACTTCGGAGACCGAAATATTGTAGTTGGATAGAAAATCAGAGCAAAAGCTATACTGTACCTACAGGTAATAATTATTGACTTCGGACACCGAAATATTTGTAGTTGAATAGAAAAACAGAGCATAAGCTATACTGTACCTACAGGTAATTATTGACTTCGGACACCGAAATATTTGTAGTTGAATAGAAAAACAGAGCATAAGCTATACTGTACCTACAGGTAATTATTGACTTCGGACACCGAAATATTTGTAGTTGAATAGAAAAACAGAGCATAAGCTATACTGTACCTACAGGTAATTATTGACTTCGGACACCGAAATATTTGTAGTTGAATAGAAAAACAGAGCATAAGCTATACTGTACCTACAGGTAATTATTTACTTCGGACACCGAAATATTTGTAGTTGAATAGAAAAACAGAGCATAAGCTATACTGTACCTACAGGTAATTTTTGACTTCGGACACCGAAATATTTGTAGTTGAATAGAAAAACAGAGCATAAGCTATACTGTACCTACAGGTAATTATTGACTTCGGACACGGAAATATTTGTAGTTGAATAGAAAAACAGGGCATAAGCTATACTGTACCTATAGGTAATTATTGACTTCGGACACCGAAATATTTGTAGTTGAATAGAAAAACAGAGCATAAGCTATACTGTACCTACAGGTAATTATTGACTTCGGACACCGAAATATTTGTAGTTGAATAGAAAAACAGAGCATAAGCTATACTGTACCTACAGGTAATTATTGACTTCGGACACCGAAATATTTGTAGTTGAATAGAAAAACAGAGCATAAGCTATACTGTACCTACAGGTAATTATTGACTTCGGACACCGAAATATTTGTAGTTGAATAGAAAAACAGAGCATAAGCTATACTGTACCTACAGGTAATTATTTACTTCGGACACCGAAATATTTGTAGTTGAATAGAAAAACAGAGCATAAGCTATACTGTACCTACAGGTAATTTTTGACTTCGGACACCGAAATATTTGTAGTTGAATAGAAAAACAGAGCATAAGCTATACTGTACCTACAGGTAATTATTGACTTCGGACACGGAAATATTTGTAGTTGAATAGAAAAACAGGGCATAAGCTATACTGTACCTATAGGTAATTATTGACTTCGGACACAGAAATATTGTAGTTGGATAGAAAATCAGAACTAAGGCCATACGTTCCCTACAGGTAATTATTGACTTCGGAGACCGAAATATTGTAGTTGAATAGAAAATCAGAGCAAAAGCTATACTGTACCTACAGGTAATTATTGACTTCGGACACCTAAATATTTGTAGTTAATAGAAAAACAGAGCATAAGCTATACTGTACCTACAGGTAATTATTGACTTGGGACACCGAAATATTTGTAGTTGAATAGAAAAACAGAGCATAAGCTATACTGTACCTACAGGTAATTATTGACTTGGGACACCGAAATATTTGTAGTTGAATAGAAAAACAGAGCATAAGTTATACTGTACCTACAGGTAATTATTGACTTCGGACACCGAAATATTTGTAGTTGAATAGAAAAACAGAGCATAAGCTATACTGTACCTACAGGTAATTATTGACTTCGGACACCGAAATATTTGTAGTTGAATAGAAAAACAGAGCATAAGCTATACTGTACCTACAGGTAATTATTGACTTCGGACACAGAAATATTGTAGTTGGATAGAAAATCAGAACTAAGGCCATACGTTAACTACAGGTAATTATTGACTTCGGAGACCGAAATATTGTAGTTGGATAGAAAATCAGAGCAAAAGCTATACTGTACCTACAAGTAATTATTGACTTCGGACACCTAAATATTTGTAGTTGAATAGAAAATCAGAACAAAAGCTATATGTTACATTCACTTAAATATTGTCATAAAATGTTTCATGAAATTTTTAAACTCCCGAAATCATGGCTTAGTTATACCTCTATATGAAGATTATATCAATTAAATGAAAATATATGCCATTTGTTTTCTTTAAATAAATTATTAAGACATAATAATAATTATAAGTAGGTGAAATTTTGAAAAGAACTTGTTATGGAGATACTGACCCGCCACCACCAGCGCCGGTTAGCTTGCAGGCAAGTCCCTTCGCTCTCGCGGCCGCTCTAATCACCTCAAGCGAGGGATGGGAAACGCCGAGTGCCGCTAACAGACAGTGATTCATGTCCCAAAGCTCCTAAAAAAAATTAATCAAAAATATACAAACTGAATGGTTCCTATCTATACTATAATCTATACCTAATATAATAAAGCGGAAGAGTTTTTTGCTTGTTTGTTTAAACACGCTGATCTCTAAAACTACCGACTAGTCGGATTTCAAAAATTATTTTTGTATATGATAGCTAGATTCACCAAGAATAGTATAGGCTATCTAGCATTAGGCTACACATCTCAGCTAACCTTAAATATTGTTTTTTGTTAAGTAAGTCGGAAGACAGAGCATCTAACTGCTTTATCCACGTGCGCTGGCGTAATGGTTAGTGATCATAAATACAATGTTCTACAAAAATATTGCTCCTTAGTACAAAAGTCCGCGATACCATATGCCTATTTCTTATACATAAGCCACAATAGGGTATTTTGTGACAAAGTTGTATTGAAAATTCATTTATGAGCATTATTATTAGGGAGGGCATATTAATCCTTACGAACGAAAGTTACTTCACCATCAAGACAATTTTATGTAGATAAACTTTGCTCCTTATAGCATGTTATTTGGACGAACATTTCAGGAGAAAATTTAAAATCAAAATAATTCAATACTCGACCTAAGCCAAAGCCGAGCGGTATCAAGCCAAAGTGACGACATTGTGACTGTAAATGTAAACAATACACAACTTTTTTTTACAATTTAAGTAGTAATAATGAGCTTTATGTTTTTTCTTTATATCTCGTACTTTATTTCTACTCTTTAAGATGTTCACTATATGTAAAAGCTAAAAAAAATGTAATTTTATTTACATTCACAGGTTGTTCGAAAACATTTAAAGTACGTTACTTTATAATGAAAAAATCGTAAGCGACCTCAATAAAATTAACTTAAAAATTGCAAAATACTTATAATGTCAACCTTAGACCATAATTACATGATATGAAAAGACCTTTTTTATGATTTTGTATTTTTTTTAAATAATGTGCGAAGACCACCCTAATATACATGGTGAGCGTCAACTACTGGTATCCGATTTTATTCTTGCTGATATCAACTAAAATCTTATGATCCTTTGATATATTAAGATTATCAAAGAAAGATAACTTACGGCCAAATGCTGGTAATCAGCTTCAGTATCCGGTTCACACTTGCCATTGGACAGTTTCTCCAAGACCTGAAAATACATTTTTCAACACATTTTCTCAAAAAATGCATTAAGAAGACCGTATACATTGTTAAAAATTACGCACTACACAACGCAGCGTGCAGTAAAATTTTTACCGCACGCTCCCTTGTATGGCGCCATAAAAATATATAAGAATTCCACTAAGGAGTTTCACATTACGAGAATAAATAAGCTGAATGATCGAACCTCGGAAGCACTTTTTATCAACTCACTTTAATACTATTATTTGTTTGTATTATTCAATATACCTGATAATTTACTATTAATAGAAATAAACAAATAAATTAACAAACCTAGAAAAAAATGAACGCGACAGAAGAGATTTTGTCTACCTTATTCGACCTTTATCTTTGGAGGGTTCAATAATATTCAACCTTAACAATAAGAGTAATATTTCGTACGGTTTTTCGATTAGTTCGGATTGGTGGACATCACTATTTTCAAATTCTAATTAACAGGCAACATATAAAATGTCATTTTACTCCGTGGGAAAAAAGAACTCTATATGGTTTCTGCTCTACTTGGAATGCATTTACCATCAGGTGAATTGCTTTCGGTGAAGGAAAACATTTTGATGAAACCGTAGCAAGGTGGTAGGACATTTTCTAAAGCCCGCCTGGTTAGCTATCAACCTCAAGTTGAAAATCAGTCGCCAAGCACCTACAAGTGTGTTTTAGCAGCTGCCTTTGTGAGTCAGTCCCCCCACTAGACTTCACTTAACATCAGGTGAGATTTGTGGCCAAATGCTAAAACCTATAAACATTTTTTATACTACAACGAAATTTGTTAATATAGACAAAAAAAATTAAGTAAAAGCCGTACTTGTGTAGCAGTGTGAGCGACGTGATCACAAGCCTCCATGATGTGGTCGACAGCGGCTGTGTTTCTCTGCCGTAGCGCTGCCACCCTCACAACTAGGGAGCGCGTCTCCCGGGTCACTCTCGAGTCGACGAGGAGCACGCGTAACTCCATCCTTATGTCTAAGTGACGGGGTTTGCTGCTCTTCTTGAAGGATACCAGATTGCCGAAAGTACATGTTGCGTTGTCAATACCTGGAACATATTTTTAATCTTACTACTTTAAACATACTACTAAAATAATTCTGAAATTCGACAGATATCCATTGAATATAATTAAAAAAAAACACACCATCGAAATAAAAATTGACCTACATTCGCAACACTGCGACATCAGACTAAAAGCTGAGTTTTTGGAAGTATCTTGAACTGCCATATTGTGGTTTTTATTTTAATTAGCTATAAGTTTATATTAACTTAGGTTTATTGATCCTATATTATCTAATATTGGTGGCATTTTGCGTGATACAGTTTGGTTATTATTGTGCATATGTGAATTGGATTATAAATATAAACTGGAAACATATATTTTCAGTTGCCACAAAAACTTTCTTATAGATAGTTCTAACAAACGAGCCACCATCGTGTTTGAACTTACTTTGAAGATTAGAAAATATCTCGAATTCTTAAAGGACTTGTATCCAGTGGCCATATTAAATTTAAAAAACGACAGACTAAAAGCAATAATCAGTGTAAATTAAATCAGGACAGTCAAATAACATGAACGGAATGACCTGCAATGTTAGCGTTCAAAGTCAGAAGAACAAAAATAAACCACAAGGAAACAACAACACGGTACTTTAAGATTCAAGTTTTATAACCTAACAGGTTACACGCTTAAAAATGACATTGGTTCTATAGATCAATTGAGGACAATTGTTATATCGAAAAGTGAAGTGAAGTAATAATATGAAATCTGGACAAAATGTCCTGGTTACAATAAAGTAGTTCCACTATTAATTTCCTTAAAAATACCATGACTCATTACAGGTTTCGGAGTCCATTACCGTACGAATTCTTGAAACGTAATTCAGTTATGGAATTCTACCGCGTGCACATCAAACATATTCAGAATATTAGTGATAAATCAATTCGGCATTGACCACTACCGGAGACAAAGATTAGAACCTTGACACAAATACAATGGACAGTTAGGTGCGAAACCATTTTATTGTTTATCGCACGTACACAACGGAGATAATGCCTAATAATATATGTTTACTTAGCCTCTGTGGCTTCTGGACTCTGAATACGATTTATCTGAAATTGGTCATGTAGCTTCCGAAATGTCAAGTCACTGTTAATCATATGCATATCGACTGTTATTTTCAGCACGCTTTACGGTAACTTCCATCTTTGCACGAACAAAGAAATTTGCTACGTCTTATTTTTGCCGTACTGTGCAGCCGTGGAACTGTCTCCTGGCCAGTTTGTTCGCGAAGAGACATTTGAGCAGGTCGATATGAGAGCGACGACTAACGAGGGATTGTAAATCTCTCGGTAGCCGCTGATGTTATTGGATTGCACTGTGCTAACCATCAGGTATCACTATGCCATGCTTCGATTTAAAAATACCATTGTCCTTGCTAGACAGCCGATTGTCTGTGGCAACCACACATAGCAAATACATAGGAAGAGAGGTATCAGAAGCCTCACAGTAAAATAATTATTTTTATAAGTCTAATAGCAGAAAGCTACTAGAAAGTCGTTTAGATTTGCTCTACTGATATAACTTGGCACAAGCGACAATAAAATTAGTACAAACTTTATCATTATAACTGATATTGTGAAGCGTAAAGCCTTAATAAAAAAAAATGAACTCACCAGAAGGCGTTCCATGCATAATCTTCTCGCAATTATATGCCCATTCTGATATAATCTCCTTCTCTGTCATACTGAAATCTTCACTGCTCCTGTCGTAGTAAGCGTCGAAGTTTCCAGGAGAACTCTTCAATTTCAACAGTTGTATCAAAGCTCCCGCAAGGCAGACGGCAAAGGAAGCGGAACTACCGGTCCCAGCACCGATCGTCAGTTCGGAACCCATAGAAATCTCCATAGATTTGACCGGAAGGCTTGTACTTCCAAATATACCAGAAAAAATATAAAGGAAACTGCGCAATGAATTCTTCTGGTTGTTAGGCAGGTTGTCAAAATTCGGCTTTATTATGTGAAGGAATTCTTCGACCCTTCGCAGATGGTACTCGTGATCGAGCTTACTGGGTATTCTCCATGAGAATTTTCCTGTGATGCCGGGCGCTAGCTTCGGACTGAAGAGGGCTTTTATCGTCGGTTCCAATGGTATCATGTCTTGGAGGTCTACACACGGTAGGTGTATGTGGACTGCGTGATCATGTGTTGTGTTTACTTCCTGGAAAATTACCTTGTACGGTTAACGTAGCATTTTTGCTATATTAGATCGATGATTAATTAATTATGATGAAGTTACTAGACCACTAATGTCAGTTACGCAAAGATTATATTTAGAGAAAATGTGTAAATATGTATTATTTTTTGTACGCTCTTAAATATTTTATAATTATATGACTTTTGTTTATTATAAAAGTCCTTTTAATTTAGTAAAGTGGTTCCACAAACCCTATACAAAAAAAAAGAATTGCACATTTTTATTATTTAATTAGCAACATATTTAAATTTATTCTTAGTAAATAAAAAATCCAGTGGTAAAAGGTAAACACAAAAAGATATTTAATTTTAAAACTGTTATCTGCAGTACTCCATTTAACTTATGGAGGGTAGACATAAGCAGAACACCTCATATAGATTTTCAACTAAAATAGTATGCACAAAAATACATAAAATTGCGATTCAATAAATAACGAAAATTGCGGAGATGCAGCAGAAAAATATGGTCTGAAGTAAGCAGTATTAGATGAAGTGAAGCACATAATAAATACTAAATGAAAATCATAAAATACTAAGGCAGTTGCATTGAACAGAATCGTTCATAAAAATACATTAACTGAACGGTTAATTTCTGTCTTACTATTATACTCGTAGTTATGTCGCTTCCTTTCAAAGTTCAGTCAGTTTTAGAACATTCAAATTTTCAAATTTAGAACATTGGCGATAGTAATGCCATCTTCATTTCAGTCTATTTCGCGAACATTTTTAATATACGCTTCCAGTTCTACTTTACACTCCATAATGTTATTTCAATATTACGTAAAGGTGTAACAGGTTATACTATTAATAAAATATGTTAATTAAAACGAAATCGTAGATTGTTAACATTTAGATAAAAGTGTAGTGGATATGCATGTTCATGAATAAACTCAACCAACTAAACATCGTAATCGTGTTTGTGAATGAATCGCTAATTGTATTTGCCATTAACAAATACCTAGGGTTGACTTAATACTGGCAGGCTTCTTGATAGATCTATTATTATTTTTAGTTTCTTTATTACTACTTGCGAGCGTTAAGGCCGGCTACACACTTTACCTAGCAATTACACACTTGACAAGTTTTTTTTATCGTTATAGATTTGGCGTAGTGGCCCCAATCTCATCTAATGTGGCCAAAGACGATAACACGCTAATCCTATTGGACGACTGGCTCTCAAGTAAAGCTGCCGGAAAACACCTATTGGTGCTTAGCGACAGATTACAACTTGAGGGTGGTAGCTACCCAGGAGGGTATTAGAAAATGTTCTACGACCATGCTATGGTTCCCTCACGATGTTGTTTTCCTTCAACGAAAGCTCAAGCTCATTGCAAGGATTCGAACTCACGTCCATCGACGCGAAGTCGTACACGCCATCATTGTATATTTGTTCGGAATTGTTCGTTGATTATATTTACATATTTTTTATCAATTCTTGTGTATTAGTGCATAATACTATTTTTGTGTTAAATTAATAAAATGGCTGGCATACTGAGTATAGACTGAAATATTTTCGTAACTGGATAATTTAACGCCAACATCGTGGCGAGAGCATCGAGCCGTGGTATAGAGAAGACGCCTTGTTGAATAGCTTAATAATTATTAAACAAATTAAATCTGAGGAAGAAAATATGCAGAGATGGAATTGTTTTTAGTGTCAATGCCTGAACATAGAGTATAGACTGTATAGAGAACAAGTACCGATAGTAAAAGTGTATTTATGTACGCACGTATGAAGATATATTTCTTTGGCGTAACAAACAAAAAAAAACTCCGAAAACTTTATCCCATGTATCAACAACAAGATGAAGTGATATGATCAATTATAATAGTATGAATTTATTTTTTTCATTGTAAAACAATAATTTAATTTTGTATAAATAAATGTTCTATACCGTTTAATGATTTTTTTAAAAATCATTAAAATAAGTAAAATGTAGTCACATTATTATCTTTGATCGCTAACTTCATCATGTCGCACTTTCGTTACATGATGCGCGCGCAGCTCCAAACGCGCCAAAAGAATTATAAATTCAAAAACAATATTAGTCATTAAAAAAAAATACGTCACCTTAATGACAATAGAGCTTCGGAGTCCTAGACTGACCGCTATAGCCGTTTTCCCGTAAACAACGGAGTGTTCTCCGTGCAGTATCACTTTCCCGGGCGCCGATACGCTCACCGTGAACACACTATCGATGCCGTTCAACATCTTTCTGTCTTTATCGCACACAATATATAAATAAATGTAAAGGAGCAAGAAAACTACACAATGTAGACTACTCTGTTATAATCAGTAAAATTTTACATTTCACGACTGTGTCTGCCACTGTTCAACTGTCAGGGTTTTCTGCGTGAAGGCATGTATCATCTTCAATTCCTCTTGAAGAACTGAGTTGACTAATCTGTGGAAGATAATTATATAGTTTAGATTGTATTAGTTGAGTCCATTTGTCATGTTAATACATGGTTTTGACTGACAATAGATGATAAAATCTCTCTGTTGGGACATAAACAGATACTTTTGTACAGTTATCGAATCCATCTAAGTGTTTTGAAATTATTTTTGCCATGACGCAAATCGAGTTTTAGGGAACCTATAGATATTTTATCCTTGTTTTTCTTTTTTGTTAAGTATTAACAAACAGGAATGCAGTTCATGTCCATCTGATGTTAAGTGGTCACTGCAGCCTATAGCTATGCACAACCAACCTAAAAAAGTTCAGTTCCGAGGCCAAACATTATAGGTTAAGATAATAAAGAGTAATTATAAACTTAATTTATATCTATACATATTATAAAACCACTTATCCGATTTACATGTTTTTTTAATTCATAGCTATATTATCTGGTCAGGTTATAGGATATATTTTGTTAGATAAAGTAACATACCAAAATAAGCTGCGACGATTATGGTGAATCTATTCGGAAAAAAGACGCTTTTGGGGCGCTGAAATGGCTCACACTGAGTAAGCCATAAGAGAGATATCAAAATAATGTGATACATAATTGTAGATCTTAAAAAGTTCTACAAAAAAGTTAGGGATAACACATGTCTAACGTCTAAGGATCACCCACATTAAGAATTTTTGGGGTAGTACAATTCGTGCGTGCGCTCAATCGACAGCATTCTGTAGTCTTCGCGAGCGGAAACGTGGGCATAACTAGTAATTAGCATAACAAATAAAGGGCAATGTCCTGACTGACAAATCAACGAAAATTGGAAATTATATTATAGGCATCGTTTAAGAAGGGATGTTTCGTAATTGAACGCCGAAGGGGATGAAATAGCCTCTTCACAGCCCTTATGGCTAACAGTGTAGTCAGATCAAAAAAGAATGAAATGTTTTTTTTTTTTTTTTTTCGAACTGACTACACTGTTAGCCTGAGGGGCCCTGGAGCCTTTACGGCTTTTACAGCTTTACCGGGCTTGAGAATGAAATGGGTTGGTAAAGTTTGTATGGAGCATAACATATCTCGGCTTAGATTTATTTGTAAGTCTAAAATAATCATGGATACAGTTAACGAAAAATCTATATTAGACTTTTTTGTAATTAGCCCCTAAGGATATGACATTGGGTGGGAAAGTTTGTGTGAGAGATAAGATTTCTCATTACAGATTTGTAAATACATTGATAAACTTCTAAAAAAAATAAAACTACAAATATTATCAAGTCTACGTGACCAAAACCATAGGCGGAAAGCTAGTATTATGTCTATATATATTAAGTTAGCTAAATACCTATAAGCTAGTAGAAGATATATACATTGTTTGGAAACTGACAACGGGCGCTGACATATGAGGTGTTCCAGAAATTATTTCCCAGAAGCAGCAAACTATGTCACTAAGGACCGGGATAGCCAACTATGTTTTAGGTTGGTTAGAGGTGACCATGGATATTGAACGCTCGGCATCATTATAAAAAGACACGTGACAACCCTAAGTCGAACTCCGAATCCTTTGTAATAGTTGTATTAAAAGATTATTGCGTAAAAGGAAGTAGGTACATAAACATGTACGTAGACAGATGAATATATAACAATAACAGTTTATTTTTAAATCACGTTGCGTTCACGGAAAACGTTTACCGACTTTATTTGTTTACATTGAAAGGACAATTTATTAATACGAACATTATGCCAAAAAATTAATACTATAACTAAGCAACATGAACATAATTAATAAAATATATTTAGATAAGTGACAGTTAATGTATTACACAGTAATAGATAAATGTGATGCAATATATATATAATTATTGTTAGATAAAGTAATATACGAAATAAGCAGTGATGATAATGGTGAATCAATCCGGAAAAAGACGCTTTTGGGACTTACGCTGAGTAAACCGTAAGAGATATATCAAAATAATGTTCTATATAATAGTAGATCTTAAAAAGACCTACAAAAAAGTCAGCGATAACTAGCATATATCTATCTTCAAAGGATCATCCATAATAAGCGTTTTTATCTATAAAAAGACAAGCGGGCGATCGCCGTGGTTGGAACCGGGGGCAGTACGATTCGAGCATCTGCTGAACCCACGGCATTCTGTAGTCCACGTGAGCGAAGCCGCGGGTACAGCTAGTACTAATGTATAAAATGAAATACTGGTTGTTGGTTAGCACATCAGTTGAGAAAAGCTTGACCGTGTCGGATATTTTTTTATTTTAAAATGTTTGCAATTAGGTTTTTAGGATAAGAAAAGATGAAAAGTTCACCGGAAAAATTTTCTGTCGGATTTTTCTATTAACTCCCAAAACTATTCGATATTAACGGTTCAAAGAACGGATAAGTTTTTTTTTGTTGTTCATGGTCATAGATTAGTTATCAGGAAAATATATAGGATAGGTGACGGTGTGGTCGACTTATTGAGCATTGTGAAAGTCAGAACAACGTCTGCAGAGCCAACTAGTGTAACATATAATATAATAATATTATGAAGAAAGAGTGCGAATTTTTTGACGGTAATCTCAGGGACCGCTGAACCTATTAGAAAAGTTGTTTATTGAGGAAGATTGTTAGGCTTTATAACTTCACGCTACGTCCCTAAGGAGCAGAGCAATGGCCGTTTAATTCAAGCAATTCAGCAAGCTGTAGGCAATTACGGGAAGAGAGAACTACGATAGACAACACGGGTGCATGTGCGTTAGCGGCGGCGTGGTGAAGAGTCGGTCGAATCAATTTGACAGCGGTAAAACCGTGGGACAGAACTAGTGTATTATAAATTGTTAGATTACAAACGCAGTTCCACGTTATCGTAAAAAAGGATGCAGTGCAAACAAAACCATTGTACCACAATTACACAGCCTTACTCAAGACGGATAACGCATACGTCTTTGTAATCATTATGTACCGTGGCCTATGTACGCAAGACTTCATGTCATTGCAAAAAAACCCCATTATCTACATCTAAATCTGGCGATCAAAATTCGCTAAAGGTAAAGAGTCGATGTGCGCATCGCCCAGTAGTAGGTACTCGATGCAATGTATTTAACAACGTAACCAGCAATTGTTTTTTTAATATTATCAATTAATCACTGGGTTGCAGGACACGATAATAATTGTGCTCGACTGGATCGCTACCACCATATATCAGGTGTAACAACTGCCATAGTAGTTAGTACGCTTAGGCGAATAGCGTTCCGGAATCGGCCGGTGTATATATAGTAATCAAGGGGGTGAAGGAGGTATCTGTACCCGAATGCTACCGCGAATGCTGAACGCTTAGCCGGCATGACTACTGTTACAAGGAATGGCTTCCTGTACTTATACGTCGTATCAAATAACAAACTATTTAATATAATATGTCGGAAAATCGTACTAATGATTTAGTATCCGTACTATTGACGTTATCACTATTGGCTGAACGCAACAGCAACAGGTGTGCTCTGTGTCCGCACGCGCTTTATAAGCAATCTACGACCGACTTAATGGCATTCTTACTTCAGCCGTGGAATAGTAACATTCTAGTACGAGTTATGGACAGACCTGCAGTTATTAAATCAACTACAAATAAACACAGTTCCTAAGTGACGTCACGTTGCCCGTCTCGGCCACGTTATACCTATATCGTTACACTATAGCGACTGCCGATGGATTTAGATCTCTCGGTGGTCGCTTTTGTGTTTGGATTGTACTGTGCTTACCATCAGGGACAGTACTGTCAACGTGCCGAGCTAATAAAAAAACCAACACAGTTACTCATTATATAATATCCAGCTACAGAGAGGCTTGCAGACTAGCATGACAGAGACGACCAACACTGACGACTGACGGTTACTTACTATCAGGCGCAGAGTGGTCACAATGCTGTGAACCTATAAAAAAATGGTGCGTGTGACTGGAGTTTACACTTTAAGAACGATTGTCTTGGAATAAATATAAAAATAATAATAAAAATACATCACTCGCGTATTGATCCCCATCTAATTTACATACCGCGGGCTATATATGAAAATCGATTCTTGAGGACTTAACTCCAAAAATAGTTCCTGCAAACGATCGGGAAATCGTTGATAATGCGTGAAGAGCCTTGCAATGTGAATGTACCTATTTGTGAGACAATATTATTCTACACAGTTTCCAATAGGGCATTCAAGACTACGGAACAACAACAATCGATAAAATTTATTTTTAGGCCGGCGAAAGATCGTAAACCCAGCGAATATAAAACTCAAAAAATAAAACGTTAAAAGTGCAAACCGGAACACGACGCGTTCGAGGTTTTTGATGGGAACTTAATTCGTCTAACTGACAAAATTAACTGTTCTCTTTTGTTTTTTATTTATTTCTTTTGTTTTTTACTTATTAACTAGCTGTGCTCGCGGCTCCGCTCGCGTGGACTACAGAATCCTGTCAGTCGAGAGCACGGGCGAATTGTGCTCTCCCAAAGTGCTTATTGTGGGTGATCCTTAGAAGATAGACATATGCTATCGGCGATTTTTTTGTAGGTCTTTTTAAGATCTACAATTATGTTTTATATTAATTCGATATATTTCTTAATGGTTTATTCAGCGTAAGCCATTTAATCACCCAAACGCGTCTTTTTTCCGAACTCATAATTATCGTCACTGCTTATTTTTTATGTTACTTCATGTAAGAAAATATATCCTATAACCTGGCCAGATAACATATCTATTAATTATAGGAAAACTCATGTAGATCGGATTAGTAGTTTTCGCGTGAAAAGCACATAAACGGACAGACAGACAGAGAAACGTTGAGCTTTATAACATGTATAAATATAAAAAATAAATCGTATTTAATCACAATTTACGTACTTTATCTGTCATTTAACGTGATAATTATAGTTTGGTGATTCCGCACAAACAAAATAGTATTTTATATCGATAACAAACCCCAAGGTTTGCGGACCAAACATAACATGACCAATCATGTTGTTGTTTCTTAAGATTTTTGTTTCCTTAATTAAACATTGCTACTGAATCTATACTATTCAGTATAGATATACTCAAGAGATTGTTTGTTAATACGCGCTAATCCCTGGAACTAAAGTCTGAGAAAACCTCTTTTTGCATTTTTTAACCTACTAGCTGTGCGACGCGGCTTCACCTGCGTATAATTTAAAAGAAATAGCTGATTGATGATTTATAATACTTCAGTATAGACAATATTTTTATCGGGCAGCCAGGGTTATGCGTCACAACTCACACGGCTCGATCGCGCCACTACACCTATAGTCATAGACGCGAGCCGAGTTTTGAATTATTTTAATTTTACATTATCTTCCAAACTATTCGTCCAAATAACATGCTATAAAGGGCAAAGTTTATCTACATAAAATTGTCTTGTTGATGAAGTAACATTCGTTCATAATATATGCGATGCCTAATAAATAATGCTCATAAATAACTTTTTAATTTTCAATAAAACTTTGTCACAAAATACCTTATTGTGGAAGGTATCGTGGACTTTTTTTATGTACTAAGAAACAATATTTTTTTAGAACATTGTATTTACGTATCACTAACCATTACGCCAGCGCACGCGGATAAAGTAGTTATTTTAATAAAGCGAATAAAGCGCTATTTATTCCGACTTACTCAACAAAAATAAAGCTAGCTGAGATGTGTAGCTTAATGCTAGATAGCCTATACTATTCCTCGTGAATCTGACTATCATATACAAAAAGAATTTTTCGAATCCGACTGGTAGTGTCAGAGAGTAGCGTGTTAAACAAACAAACAAAACTCTTCGGCTTTATTACATTAGTACAGATTTATTATGGAACGTTATAGGCTATATAACTACACGCTATGACGTTAAGGAGCGGAGCAGTAACCATGAACATCAAGCTATCAGGCAAGCTGTAGGCAAGTACGGGAAGTGAGAGGAACGATAGGCTACACTAACGATAGGCTAATATAATTTAGTACATCCACCATCGATTCGCACGAAGGGTTTCGCCTCTTCGTTTTATGATACAAACGGCTATGGAGAGGAATTCATTCTTGAAGCGACGCCTGTCTTCCCGTCTACATATAAGTTGGAAATGTTGGTTATGCGCAATCCATCATTGGACATCATCTTCATTTACCATCAGTACCGAATACCAATAATTAATGTTTCAAAATACCGATGTGAAATCTAAATATCGGTAGCTAACTGTTTTCCTATAAAGCCAATAATCTCGAAAGACCAAATTTGGAAAACCGTAGAGCTAATCCCAACTAGTTAAGAATTTAGCAATTTTTGATTACTTCTTTCACTCTATAACTGTGTGTATCGCCCAACACTGAGATACCGCGAAAGGGTTTGGCGTCCGAGGGCGCTACCACTGATCATATAACCATAAAAATAATAAACTAATATTTCTAAAAATATTGCAGAATGATTGGGTTATTTATATTGTAAAGTAAAAAAAAAAACACAATTCTCTCACCTATGCCTGGCGAGAAGCGGTTTCCCTTTGAACTTATCGGAGACAACCAACACGGAGAACTTGCCGCCGCAACCGTCGCTTTCGTCTTTAACCTCCTGCGGGCAACAAATCGTTCGATTACCCTCACATACAGACTTCTATATATATATATATATATATCTATACATATAATAAAATTGAAGTCTTTTGTCAAAATAACACCCTTTTACTGAATGCATATGAAAGTATATACGATATCTACAACAAAAACCCAAATTTTTCACTTTTACTGGCAGATAGCTGATGTTATAAGGAATAAATTAGGCTAATTTAATTTAAGAAAAATAATTAGGGTTTCGCGTGCAAAAAAAAAGCCTTTTTAGTAGTACACGCAAGCGAAGCCACAGGCACAGCTAGTAATAAATAGAGTAATAATCAAATAATCAGCATAAAGTGTAACATAGTCGGGTAACAGTTTCATAAAAAAATGTTTCAAATATTCTTGTTTATGTGTACGTATTGTTGTTTAAAGGTGGAGTTTGACGGTTCGGATACGTGCATCATAAGAGCGTGAACAGCTAAAAAATCTTATTTTTTTTCGAACTCAAACGGCTTTTACAGCTTCACCTGGGCGTAAATAATCTTGTAAAGTTTTCTTTTATTTCAAACTTAAACTATGTTACACGATCGATATTCAGAATTGCTGATAGATAGCGCAAGCAGTATTCATAAACGCTGAAATATACAATTGTTTTTATGTCGCTTGGTATATTTTATTTATAGTTAATATTGTACCACATTTATATTTACGAACTCAGAAAAAATAGCAAAATAAAAAAAAAAAAATTGACTTCCACTTTTTCAATGTAAAACATCATACTTCATATTAATTTTGTTCGTATAAAACGTAGCCATGTCACCGATTCACACACTTATATTAACAACACATTCGTTAAAATCGGATGAGTAGCTTAAGAGTTACGGTTAATGGTCCATACGTTAATAAAAACATACGTACGCCGCTGAAAATAGAACCCTTCCTTTTAGCTTTGCAGGCCGTAGTCGGGTTAAAGATAACCCGAATGCGTTTATAAGTAGATGCCGAGGGCAAACTAAAACTGATATTAATGCGGATTAAACAGTAAACTGACGCAGACTTGTATAATTTATCTTTACAATATACAATACAAATACTAATTTAATATGTTGTATTAAGCAGGTAATATTAAAAGGATGCTCGAAATCAATGAACCTTAAAAAAATTAAAAAAAAAACTTAAAAAAAAAACATTTAGAAAAGTTACTTCATTTTTGTGTACAAAAATAAACCTTAGCGATATAATTAATCAAAAATAATTCAATCTCTTTTATAATTTTTAATATTCATGTGCACAAAAATATTTTTTAAATTAATATCAAATATTAAATATAAATGTAATAACTTAGCCGCATGAATATTTACGATTTAATGATTAAATGTATAATTATAAATTATTAAAATCATTATTAATCATATAAATTATTATAATCATTAAACATAACACATGTGTTCATATTACGTACTACGTACTTATTGACAATTTGTAATTCGATTATGTATTATAAATCTAAATTTAATTAAGACATACTTCGTAAGTCAATCGTAATTGGTAAGTAATCACTCATGAAAAATCTTTTATTCATTAACTCAGACTAAAAGAATAATATTTGGTTTGAGTTCATTAACTATATAGAGCTCCTGGTAGAAAACTCCTCTGAAACCGGACTGTTCGCGACCATTTAGGCGCCAAGGCATGAACTCCCTGCCGATGGCAAGAGGTACTATGGTGGAAAGTTCGGCTGGCACTATATCGAACAATTCCAGGTATTGATCAAAATAGGACTGCTTGCGGTGGATTGTACAGATATCCCCTATTTAGGGTTGATTGATAACAATGATGGCAATGGTAGTGTGTACGGACACCGCGTCGTTCGACATGAGTTCGAATCCCTGCAATGAGCCTGAACTTTCGGTGAAGGAAAACATCGTGATAAAACCATAGCATGGTGCTAGGGCATTTCCTTATGTCCGCCTGGTTAGCTACCTTCCTCGAGCTGAGAATCTATCGCCAAGCACCTGTTGGTGTATTCCGGCAGCTGAGCTTGAGAGCCAGTTCCCCTACTAGGCCTAGCGTGTTAACACCAGGTGAGATTGCAAACAAAACGCTAAATCAGTAAAGAATATATAAAAATATATATCGCGATGTCATTCCTAATTGAAAACTCCCGTTTAACACATGTTTCGAGACGGGGTCACAACGTGTTACTAATAAACTGAGCCAATCACCTCTTCAAATCGTTACCGTGAATTTTGATTTGCCTACTACCAGTTTTCTATTATAAATTTGGGAGTGTATGGATATAAAATAACATCTTAAAACTTGAAACTTCCAAATCAACCTCACGTGCACTTGGTGCATTCTGCTAAATAATTAATAAGAAAATCCCGACCACCATGCAGATGGTAAAAACCCATCATTGTGATTCGCTTATGTGCGTCGCGTTCCGGGATCTACCGCATATCCAGTTTCCATTCACGCAGGCTGGCATAACATCGGCTACTGGGGGTAAAATGCTGATGTTTCATGTTGGCCGTCAGACCGTGATACTAATTAAAAAGTGTTGTACAATCGGCGTGAGAGAAAATAAATCGCGACGTTCACACGCACCCGTACCGGGGACAAGTTTTGCGGGACAAAGTGTACCGGCGGCAGCGGCGGCGGCGGCGGCGGGATATCGTGAAATTAAAGTAAATTGGACACAACAATACGTGCTCGGGAGACATTTTACAAGGACGCCCGTTTTTATATGTATACCTATCGGAGTTATATACACATGACCGCACAGTGACAGAGCCATGTACCATTATTTACCGGCAAGCCATGAGCCGTGTTTTCACCCGCTTTAAATTTCTGCTCGGTAGTATTGTGAAATTATATAGACTTAAATCTGTTTGGTCTACTGCCCACTTAGCGAATAAAAACCGACTACTAAATATCCTTGACAAATAACAACTCCTTTAGGAAAATCGATTCTAACTCCAGGAATGTATCAACTATGTAAGTGTAGTTTGCTAATATACCGAAAATGTATCATTCATTGCGTCACTGATGAAAGATTAATACAAATTACTTAATTGCTTTTTAGGTACATAGCTTTATTTTGTTTTTATTAATTTGACTATTTTGTGCATCGTGCAAGTTGCATTTAATTAGATTGCTCATTTAGCAAATTTTATTGTATTATATTATAGATTTAGAAATATTATTAACAAATCAAATTAAAAAAAAAATGTTATCGCACTTGAAACCTAACATCAATTCTAGGCTTAACGTGCTATCCTGAAGCACATCATCACTTAAAATAGGGTAAAATAGTGGGCAAATTTTAAATCTGACCATTAGAGAACCTCACTTCCAACAAACAAGAAAATAATAATTAACTCATACAAAAAAAAAAACACATAAATATAATATATTTATCCATAATAATAATCCATCGTTTTTAAATCTCCGATAAACATTAGTAACTTACTGTTTAAATCACTTATTTCTTATTTAGTGAAACCAATTCGTACGATAGAACGGATCGTGTTTTACTAAATTACGAAAACGCTACTAAAAGCAACACGGCATGACCCCGACTATTTATCTTGCTAAATGTAAAAAAAAAATGTCAAACAATGATAATTAATATGTATAATACGACACCAAATATAATTAAAATTTACACGGAACGCTCTTAAAGTATAGATAAAATATTTATTTACATTTATGTATACTCGTAATACATGGATATTAGCATAGGTACGCGTGGAGAATTAATAATTATCAAATTACTTTACATTCTTAATGATTTGCAGATTTCTTTAATTTAATTATACTTTTAAATAATTTTGACAGTGGTTACTACAAACTTGTTTCTATTGCAATTCGCCAAATTCGCATTTAAGCCGAGCACGGTACGCTCACTCAGCTCGCTTGCTCTGCTCGTAGTTGTGACCTAACCTAATTTAACGCTCCAAGCCGGCCATTACCCCGGCACGTTCGCTGGAAGCGCGAAATCAGGTCGCAGTTTTAAGAAATGGCACTTTAGCATGAAGGTACTAAACCTAATGAAATGTTATCAAGATGAAAGCAAGTTGCGAAGTAACTTTTGATTTTAGTAAGCTTCAAAGCAAAAGCCGTGCTAGCTGTGATGAAATGTGAAGGGCCATATTTCTACGGTGAAAGAATATGTCATGAATACACAAGGAAATAAAATGGAAAACGTTTTTGCTTATGATTTCATAAACGGTATTTTAGCAGTCGCACTGAAAAGTTTCGTCAACATTTTGTAGAATACCTACGCCAACAGAACGTATGAAATTATTTAAAATAACTCCTTAATATTGTCTAAACACGTCCACATTCTATCACAAAAGTGTTCCACAGTTCAACGTATGTTTGACAAATCAGTGAAGTCCTTGACAAAGGCTATGCATACATTTATTTTTAAAATTATCTTGACACTAATAATAAAATTTAAGAAATAAAATTCGCTGTGAAATCTATCGTTGCTCATATTTTACGTTTTTCAAAAGGCAATCTTAAAAATCTATTAAGATTAAAAATTATTATCCAAGTTAAATTAATTAATGTTTTGCATTAAATGATAATAAAAAATATCTGAAATAAATAAATAAAACTATGAGCGATAAAAAATAATCAACATATGGAATTTCGGAAAAATTATGCTCGTTTATTATTAATGTTAGAGGTTCGCTTCGCTCACTCGGCTCGCGCAACGTAACTTGCATCCTAAACAAGCACAGCGGATACTCAGACTAGGTTATTTATTGTTTATATTGCTATGTATTTATTAATATGTTATGCAAGGTTTCTCAGTATGACAAATCACCCGCAGTATGAAGTATAAACAGTTGAAAAAAATCCACAGAGGTGGCCTCTTAGAGAATTTTTTTTGATTTTTGTAACTAGCTTATGTAGTATGAATATTGTAAAAATTATAATCAAGTCTAAATCATGCAAGTTAACATGTGAGATTTTTCACATAACTTCTAATATGTTTTTTTGGATACATATGATTACACATTGTCTCAGCTTCCCTCGTATGTGAAAACCGTGCTAGCGCTTCGACTATGCGGCGATGACGTCACTCGGCTACCTTCACAATAAATTTGATTATTTACTTAAAGCTATAACATATCAGAGATATGGGCGTCTCATTGTTTGCTCCTCAAATATGGCTACGTGACAAAGCAACTAGGTAGCAACATATATTTTTATTTATTTTTTGTATATTTTAAATATTTCAGATAACATTACAATTTTTTTTATTGTGCCATTCCTAAATAACGAGTCCCAACGCGGCTTTGCTTCCCGCATGTTACCTAAATTTCCTTAGCATTCTCCACTGAGTTGGTATTTAGTGATGGACATCTTTCCTTTCTGTTGTATAAATGACTACATTCTAGCAACCGTCCGTGACTTCATTCGCATTAATTACAATATAAAACTTAATAGTAATAAAATATACCCTATTTCACTCGGGGAGAACGTACCTTTCCATCAGTGAAAGAACTTCCAGAATCGGTACAAGTTTCCTTTCCGCGAACGCGAGACCGTTTTACTGAATTTTATTTATGAAATGAAAAAAAAAAAGTGATATCACTGGAATTCTTATGTTTTATTGGATCCCCACACATAAAGCCAAAACACACTCCATCGGAAAGTTGCGTTTCATACCTTTCAAAGTGTTATTTGTATGACGACTGATAAAAAAAAGTAATTAGGTGTAGAGTCTATTCGCTGTTAAGTGGTCACTGCAGCCTTTTACTACCTATAACCATTCTCAAACTTTATCACAATTCTGGCAGACTAAGGTCAGTCATTAATAAGCGGTTAACCCTGAGAAAGGAGTTTGAACGTGTTACCAAAACTCTTTGAAGTATTTAGTCTCAGCTGGACGACATTTTGTTTACATTTTATACCTAACTGTAGCTAGATGGGCGGCTCAGAATCCACCCATCTTCCCTACAAAATTCAAAGTTTAGAAATAAAAGGTTTGATCTCAGGTGGTGATCTCACCTTTCTTTTAATTGACCACCTATGCAAAATTGTCCCCTAGGTCCTTAACAAACCCTGAATTTTGAGGGAAAAGGCTTGATCTGGAAACAGTAATTCTATTACCACTTGTATGATTCTAATCAACTCTAGGCCGTCTTAAGTACCTCGGAATCGGACTTCGGAATGTACTTTACCATTAGGAATAAATTGCATCCATTTTGCCGAGCTGGAGTAAAACTTCATAAAAAAACTTCTTCAGTATGGGTCTGACTGTATCAGGCTGATGTTAATAATCAACCAAATTTGGTGCACCCATCTAGTGAAGTGTATAATACGACGGGTACGTCACAACCGCTTGTGACTTTTTAAACGAAACTTTCAAAGACCTTGATCAACAAGAAGACAACTTTGATTTCGCAAAAAGTTAACACTAAACCGAATGACAATGACTTTCATCGTCCATTCTATTTTAAGTCGGAGTTTATTTACGTAGAACAATTCGTGAATAAAAAAAAACATTTATGTACATTCATACATAAGGATATACCAGAATCATTGAAATATTATTATCAAACTAAACGCTATGCTGATTCTTATCGAGCCTCAGAGTATCCATGTCCTGATAAGATTTAACCATCGAAATAAATAACTAATATAAATATATCTACGAGTATATCTATACATATTACTCGTATAAAACTCGATGTCTCTCTGTCTGTCCGTTTATGTTCTTTTCACGCAAAAACCACTAATCTGATTTGCATAGTTTTACCTTTAATTCATAGATATGTTATCTGGCCAGGTTATAGGATATTTTTTTATATAAAGCAACGTACGAAATAAGCAATGACGACAATGGTGAATCAATTCGGAAAAAATACGCTCATGGGACGAATTAATGGCTTCCACTGAGTAAACCATAAGAGATATATCAAATGAATGTACTACATAATAGTTGATTTTAAGAAGATCCTCAAAAAAGTCAGCGATGGCATACGTCTATCTTCTAAGGATAGCCCACATTAAGCATTTATATTTTTTTAAAGTGAGAGTGACGGCAGTATGATTTTCGCATGCGCTCGACCGACGATATTCTGTAGTCCACGCGAGCGGAGCCGCGGGCGTCACAGCTAGTAATATTATAAAATACTAGCTGCCTCATTATAAGATTCGAACCTACATGGATAGACGCGGTAACCACACAACTTACCACTGAACCATCAATCGCTTCAACTTTATAACAGCTGGATATCTATCTACTCAAACGCGTGAATATAATTTTCATGTGAAATTTGACCCACTTATCCTTATCCTACGGAGTAAAATTTTTACACGTTCATTCAATTTCGATGACCATGTATTTTTATGTTAAGCGTGACCTGATTCTACATCCAGGATTGGCTCCAGACGAAAGAACTCCTTAACGGTCAACAGTTTGGACACGAAATTTAGTTGTCATTGTCCGCTTTAAATTGCATCATAGCCTGGCTGCTGCACCCAGGGTTGGTTTTCCACTAGGGAACTCCTCAACATACAGCAGCACAAACACGAAATTTTGAATGCGCAATTAATTAATAAAACATAATAATAACCTAGTAAAGTAACTCGCAGATAAAAAAAAAACTATTTTCCAAAGGCAATATTAAATTAATGAACAATATTTTTTTTAAAGATCTGTAATTTTTAAGCTTTTTATCAATAAACCGATATGACGAAATAATTAACTTGAATTTTTGAACATAATGTCAACTCGCGAATTAAATATTTCTCTAGTTACTAAAAAAGTATAAATTACATAAAATCAAAGTCACCTTCAACGGGTTGGGGGTTGTAGTAGTTTCATTATAAATAATTCCTTTAAAATTATGTTAGAATAAGTAAAAATCACCAATAGCGCCATATGTGTAACTGTTGGGGTATTATAGCGATTCAATGGTCAATTACTTTTTATTCTAAAAAAGAAATCCTTAGGACTAATTCTAACATTGAAATTATGGAAGCTAAATAATGTGAAAGTGTCTAAGAAATCAAGTTAAATAGTTTTTTGATATATTAGCGCCAATTTAATCGTATACTGTTAACTTTAGGTCATACCTTATTAGTACATTAGCGCCATTTTGAAAACCTTATTCGGATACTTTTTGAGTTGAAAGCCGATGTGAGTTGGCACTCCCTTATCTCTGGTCCTCCATATTTGAAATCTACGATTGAAGATTAACATACCCACTGCTATCTTTATTTGCATTCAAATCACATATCGACTGGTTCCAACACCAAAATGGATGTCGAGGTCGGTGTTTAAACAAATTATATTAGCGTTCTTATTCCATTTATATATTCGTGTGTCATTTTAGCAACGACCGTTCAGATTGACATTTGCGAAAACCGCATTCATTTTTTTTCTCTTTAGTAAGCAAGGCGTAATTTTCAGATCTGCCACTGTCAATATTTTATCCCAATGTGGCGTGACGATAGTTCACTTTGTCCATGACGGTCACTATAATCAACGTGGTCAAACAACGTTATAGTAAAGTGGTGTCCTACCTGTGTTAGTTTAGCTTTATAGTAAGATTTTGAAGCATTATATTCAATTAATATCCGTGAACAGTAACCAAGCCAGGTTTTTAAAGGAACTGATTTAATATCAACTGGTTTTATTTAAGAGTATATAAACTTGCGATTAGTATTGTACGCTTTATTCTAGAAAATTAATGGTATTTTACGCAAAATAGCTTATTTGAAAATCATATTATATACAAGTGAAGTGAATTCGTAATACTAACAGATTTAGCATGGTTGCCACTTTACTGAAACGTATTTAGACAATGAACTTGCATAACGGAAAAATAATTGCTGTTATAAAAATAATCATTGACACCGGCAAATGCGCAACTTGCACCTTAACAAACAGAATAATAAAAACAATAACAATCAATTTTTGACGGGATCTTTATCTATCATATTATGGTTTTTATATTAATTCATTTTAGGTACGTTATTTGGCTCAATATTATGGAATATTGGTAACATTTTGCGTGATAAAATTTGGTTATCATCGTGCACGAGTGAATTGAATTATGAATAAAAACTAAAAGCATGAATTTTAAGTTACCACAAAAACTACCCGAACAATTTTAACAAACGAAACCATCAAAAAAAAAACTATAGCTTTATTTGAACTTTGAAGGTTAGAAAAACATTCTATACATGTGACATTGGCATAATTGAGTATAAACACGCATTGCAATTATTTACAACGTTTAATGCGATATTCCTATATGTCATACGTCAACACGTTAAAAGGACAAAGACACAAAAAGCCTAATAAAAAAAATGTGTGCAGCAGTTCACACGAGTCAGAAGTGACACCATAAGGAAAAAAAGTTCTTTAAAAAATATTTTTAAATATCCTAAATCAACGGGATTCGAACTATCGACCACTCGTGCGTAATGCGTATGAAGTCTGGTCGTCTCACACCACTAGGACAATACGACGACGAACACAATTATGAAAATCAATACTTACATTAACCATACATAAAGTCAATGTATTCTATCTCATTCTCTCGTAGGCTAAATCTTATAAGTATATGGTTATCTCTTTTTACTGTCGCTTTTTCGTTTCATCGAGTTTCAAATCACAACGGTGTTAAAGAAGTTTTCACTTCAAAAAACAAAACGCGACGCGACGTCATAATATAAAACAAATGGCTGTACACCCGGAGACATTATGATCATATTGTAATATGCATATTAAATAATGGCGTAACGCTCTTGACCGACATGTTCGAGGTGTAACAGACACGCAATACTGAGCCGCGCCGGACGTCAAACGTTTTTTTTTTAAATCATATTTGTTCTCAACAAGGTCTCACTTCATTATTAGACGGCGGTCCATCCATCCCGCCGTACTTTCGCCTAACAACAACTACATCTTTAATTTCATTTATTATTTAACGTATACGAGTTTTATCTAAACAAGAAACAACAATCGTTTTAAACGATATGAAATAACAATCAGGCATGCAGTTTACCTGATGCTTTTATTTATTTATTTAGGTTTGGCGTAGTGGGCACAATCTCACCTGATGTTAAGTGGCGATGTGTAACACGCTAAACCTAGTGGAAGGCCGGCTCTCAAATGCAGCTGCCGGAACACACCTATTGGTGCTTGGCGACTGATTTTCAACTTGAGTGTGGTAGCTAGCCAAGCGGGCATTAAAAAAAGCCCTATCACCATGCTATGGTTTCCTCACGATGTTTTTCTTCACTGAAAGCTCAGGCTCATTGCAGGGATTCGAACTGACGTCAGTCGACGCGAAGTCGTACACGCTACCACTGAGCCATCATTCCTTCATCATGCTAAGTGGTTTACCACTCTCAAGTAAAAAAATTGTCTTCAATCATTTACAAATTTGTGCCGGAAGTTGTAATTAAAGCCAAGACGTTTATGGATTCCTATTCCGATATCTTAACCGCTTCGATCACTTCGACCAATAACAATGATTGATTATTTTGATAGAAACTACATGCCTCATGACAGGCCACAGTACGCTACTGATAATCAGGATTCCTGATAATGGTCGGTTATCTGCATAGATGTAAGCGTTTATTTGACGTATCAAATTATTCACCAGAACCTAACGCGAATGGAAATATATACAAAACGCGTTTGTTAAGCAGTAATTAGGAGTATTAACGTCTCAGGAAAAAAAAAAAAAATCTTATTTTATTATTTTTTGGAGGTAATATTGATAATGTTAATAGCCTATCAATTTCGAAATTACATAAATTTAGTCAAAAAAGTATCGGATGGTTTCAAAATGATTTTTTTGTTGTTGAATCATATCTAGTTTGTATTACGAATTTCATAATGGACAAAAACATCGAACAACCCAGTGGCACCCGTTTTAATTCGGTAGAATGCATAAAGGAGAATTCGCGACGAGAACTAAACTCGTTTCAGTTACTCGTTTGCTCGAGAACTAAGCGTTTAAAAATGTTTTGATATTTGGATTATTCCTTGGCGTAAGTGTATCGTTTCTGAAGGAGCATACTTTGAAAGCAATAAAATAAATTTGGATGAATAACTAACATTTTGTGTATTATTGATCTTTTCCCGGTACTTTCATGACAGAGTAGTACACTCACTTCATACAAAATTTCATTCAATTCAGATATATATCTTATTCTTCTTCCTGCCCTTATCACACACTAGTTGGGGTCAGAACAGCCGTCTTCTTCTTCCATTACAGCCTATCACCCGTCACCTCTGCACTCACTCCCCGTACACGCATATCCTCTTCCACACAGTTCATCCAAGTCTTCTTAGGGTTCCCTCTTCTCACATTACCGCTTACTATCCATCCCCATTGTCCTTTTCGTTACAGTTATAAATATCAGATATATATAAAAATGTCGTATTTTATGACTAAAAGTATTACTGGTAACTTTTAAAGCCTATTAGTTGAAAAATGTCATATACTTCCCCTGTGAAAAACTTCATTAATATGGTATAAGGTATTAATATATGGTATAATATATATCGAACAGAAAGATATATTTTTTGTGAAATGCCAATTTCGAGATCAATGGCAAAATAAAAATAAAATAAAATAGATATCTAGCAAAATAAATTGTAAAAAAATTACGTGTACTTCAAGAACTACAGATTTATAGATAGAGAATAAATTGTATTTCCATCGTTAATTCAACATAAATCCAGCCTTCGTTGTTGTGTTCGCCGTGGTCACTAACTTGCAGACAATGACGACTTTCGATGGATCTTCATATCTCAACGATCACTGTTGTCTTTAGACTGTATTGGACACCAAAAATTATGAGCAGTCAATAATAGTCCCAAAAGCTGCCCACTAGTCACGGTACATAGCGACGTGACTACCGAGCCCGTAAAGTAAGTTATACAATAGGCGGTTGTGCTCGTTCCGCTGCATTTAGGGTTGCCAACCTTGAATTGAGACGTATTAAAATAAAAATGATTATCCTTCAAAAAATACAACCCTTTTAACACTTGCACGTTTTAATTTTTGTTTAATTTAAACACTTTTTAATCACGCACTGTAAAAAAATCATTGGGAATCTAGTCCTATATTAACGAATAAACACTAAATGAAAAATTAAGCGGGCAAGAATCAATATAAATCTTATAACATTAGTGCAATGAAGCCTATCAAGGATTACTAAGTAAAAATACACTTATTAAACAAAAACTAACCTCACATACATTTATTTCTTTTTTATACATATATAAGTTTTTGTTTGTTTGTTTAAACGCGCTAATCTCTGGAATGAGCACTGCGATCTCAAAAGATCTCTTTGTATTTTATAGCTTGTTCTTTGAGGTAGGTATAATGCTATAATACTTCACACTACCCTAAAGGAGTAGACTACCCTAGTAGGTGTAGGTGTACCCTAGTGTAGTACCACTACACTAGGAGTACTGGGAGTACCCTACTACACTAAAAGAGCGGAACAGTAGCTATGAACGTCAAGCAATCTGGCAAGCTGAAGATGAACAACGATGGTGAACTACTTGGTTACGTTGGCCGCGACGCGGTGAAGAGTTGCACCTTTTTACTAAATGCATGTGAAAGTATATACGGTACTTTAACAAAAAAACATTTTTTACAATTTTTGTCTGCCTTTCTGTTGTTTCGGTTAATCTCAAACGGTTGGACCGATTTTCACAGTACTTTCACTGGCAGATAGCTGATGTTATAATGAATTACTTAATAACTACTTTTATTTTAGAAAAAGAATCAGAGTTGCGCGCAATTTAAATAATAAGCCAGTAGTACACGCGAGCGGCACGGAGCCGTGGGCAAAGCTAGTTGGTAAATAAATAGGAGCTGACAGCCCTATGTGCACGCACGGCAGTGCAGCGCCGAGTCAGGCCGAGGCGCGCATGTCCGAATGTCACGTATTTAGGGCACGTGGACTTATTATCGTGAACCTGTTCGTTGCGAGCGTTGCACGGCGATTATGTAACGCCGATTAAAAAGCGATTGATTTGTGATGATTTTTTTAAATGTATGTAATATATTATTTATTGCATATTACAATCGATTTTCTTTTTCTGTGGTTCCATTTATCGTGATTAAGTTTCTTCTTTATTTCCGATCTTTATCTCATTTTAAAAGTAAACGTTATCTTATTTTTCTTACTTTTAAACTTTGACCTCATGACATAAGTAAGGTCCAATCGAAACTGGAAACACACTGAACTTAAAATCAAGCCAATAATGCGAGCATTAAAAAATAAGTAAGATTCGAACCAGTGTACCCGAACGTGGAGTCTGTATTCGCCAGCACTGAAAAGTAATCGCTTCGTAAAACGGCTGGAACGCAACCCATCATCGCTAAAATCCGATAGTTGTGGAAACAGAAAGGCAAGGTGCACTTTTCTAACGGATCCGACATAACATCAACAAACACAAGCCGAACGTAAACTTTTATTAACCGTTGTTCACACTGGCCGAATACCTCGTGCCTCCACGTTTGCCTCGTACGGCTGTCTCAGGATTCTACCTAATCTAAACATCCAACTTAAAAAATCTAAACTGATAATATTAAATTACCATAATATACACAAATCATAAAACAAAACTTTGGAGATATATCTATACTTGGGGCAGCCCGACTGCTAAATTACCTCAACCCTACTGAAGGTTAGGTAGACTTAGAAAGAAAACTTTTAAAAATGTTCAATGGAATATGTACGAAATTACTCCTCCAAGTACATTTTAGATTGATTGAGTAAAACTTACTTACTTCCGATAGTTTTCCTTTCAATTTCATTATTTATTACTACCATGAATTTTTTCACATATACAAAAACAACCATTTGGCTGGTGGGGGGGGGGGACATACACTTGACTCTAACAAAAATTAGCACTTTAAAGTTTAATATTTCGCAAACAGATCCCTGAACAAAAAAATAGTTTTTAAATACCCGGAATATGTTTGAACTACCTATCCATCGACACCCCACACGATGGGATAGACGAGAAAAAAAACATTCCCACTTTGCGTGTAAGGGAGGTACCGTAAATTTTTTCCCGTATTTTATTTTACCACTTCGGCGGCGTGATTAATATGTACGAGTATACCCATACTAAATTAAAGATTTCTAGTACTAAGAATCTCTGAGGTAGGCCGCGGACAGGCAGACGGACATACCGAAACTATAAGGGTTCCTTTTGACTTCGGAACCCTAAAAAAAGGTTTCGGTTCGAGACATGCACACTTCAGCCACGCGCGACGCCGCGCCGCGCCGAGACAATGTTAGCTCGAACCTACCCGCCACGACCCGCCCTTCTATGCGGCAAATCAATCCTAGGTCTCTCTTTCATTCTCTACATTAACTAGCTTTCACAGACACACATGACACTGCAACATGCACACATGCACGCCACATAGGTACATAGGTTCTGTAAGGGACCTTTTTTCTGCCTAGTTAGACAAAAAATTTCAGATCAATAAATACACATACACGTGTTCCTTCCCTCCTCCCAGGGGGAAGAAACATGTATATGTGTTTAGTTAGTTTAGTTCGAATGATAGGGAATTAGCCAGATCGCGACTTCTTTGCATACGCGCAACAGTCCAAGCCGAGGTCCGGCCACTTTGGCACCCTCGGATGTTGTTGCAAAGCTTTCGTGGCTGAGTGCCTTAAGCGCTCGCCTCCAAGCCCGGTGAAGCTGTAAAAGCCGTAAAGGATCCAGGGCCGCTAAGGCTAACAGTATAGTCAGTTCGAAAAAAAAGTAGCTCGAACCATAGAATTATGAATACACAGACACATACAGCTAGCGGACTTTATTACTCTATGGCTTGAACTCATTCCGCTGGTTTGTAACTGGCTTTATAACAATAATAATAATTAGCATTATCGGTGAACATTAAAATAATCTAATAATAAATAATACAAACGAACTGTAACATATGGCGTTCACTTGCGAAAACATTAAGGAGAAAAAGTTATTATTGTTCTATTTAAATTATAAAAGCGTCGGTACGTTTGGTTTAGTAAAATAGTTTAATTAAAAACTACCAGACGGACTTGCAGTTTACATTTTGGTTAATGATTACTGCCTCTTACGATTAAGATTATAAGAAGAATAATTATAAAAAAAAACTTATTTGTGATGCTTGGCCTAAGTATGACTGTATATTATCTACATCTTCTATACATATTATAAAATTCAACGTCTCTCTGTCTGTCTGTCCGTTTATGTTCTTTTCACGCGAAAACCACTTATACGATTTACATGGTTTTTCCTTTCATTCATAGCTGTTATCTGGCCATGTTGCGACATCCCTTTTTTCCGATTCCAAATTCTTCCTATTTCTCCTATTTCCTTGGGGACATCATTGAATTTGAAGTGCGCGCTCAAACTTGCCGCGTAACTGTTCGTAAAACCGAACAAATTGTTATGGCCGCCGCGGAACTGCAGTGATACACGCGCTGCGAGCAATCTCGCTATTTCACCAATCTGTTCGCAGGATGCTAGAATACTGGTCAATCACAACCAAGAGGATGCGACGACTGGGAAGACTTAGAATGGAGCAGCGTTTACGTTGCGTAAACTATAAGGGATATATCATATTAATTTTCTACATAATTGTAGATATTAAAAGGATCTACAAAAAATCAGCGTTAGCATATATCTATCTTCTAAGCATCACCCACAAAAACCATTTTTGAGGCAGCACAATGCGCGCGTGCGCTCGACTGTCAGCATTCTTTAGTCCACGCGAGCGGTGCCGCGGGCAGCTAGTCTTATATACAAAAATCTTGTGATTCTATAAGTTATGATCGACTTGACCGATTGAGGTCATATTTACATAACATATTTGTTTTATCGAGACGATGGTTTAGAGATATGTTAAGGTTCCAACAGGTGGCGTTGTGATCAAGCCATAAACTACCGGGAAGGGTAGAATGTCTGCCGAACTAATTAGTATTATCTATAAATTTTAAAATGATTTATTTAGTTTTCAATATAATCATAATACTACAAGGTCAAAGAAGCTTTATTTCACACGCGTGTAAATGATACACACCCACATTATGTTGATCTATTAAAAAATAGCAATAAAGGCTAGATTTTTTTACTGAATATTATTTAAGTCCAAAAAAGACCTGAGTTACTTCTCATTACGCTACAAAAAAAAATCGAACTTCAAAAATTCAGTTCCTCTGCGTCTCCGCTAGGGGCGCTGATGAAAGAACAAGTAACGTTCCAGTCACACGGAACGTAACCCGTGGAGGCCATGTATTATGTATTTGTATGATTTACGATTTACTTGAGAAGAGTTACGAAAATTTTGATGACGCGCGTGATGTAACGCCGCGCCATGATTGGTGCCCTAGAAATGGGTCGAAACAATAAATAGCAATTACGTGATTTAGATTTTAAATAAACTAGAGGTGTGCCCGCGACTCGTGCCTCGTGAGAAGGCGCGTTTTCATTACACCCTTCGGGCCGGAAATACACAATGCGTCGCAGAATTAATATTCGGAAGGGATAAACACGCTACCCGGTAAATGTACCCGGTAATTAATTGTAAAACAGCAAGTTATCGATAAGAAACAAATAATATATAATATTAAAACAATATTACTACTTATATAGGTACTTTTAAATTATATGCTTATAGTTAAAAAATATTCTGTGTAAGTAGGTATGTGCTCACGTAAGAAATTATAGGTAGGTCTACGTACAGATGTACGTACTATGATGTAATAAATATAACTCTAAAAAATTTTTCTCCTGTGCCAGTAACATGATGAGGTTACCCACTAATCTTATCTTATATCTTTAAACGAGCAATTCTTGTATATATATATATATATATAAATAATCTGAATCTCGGAAACGGCTCCAACGATTTTCAAGAAATTTAGTATACAGAGGGTTTCGAGGGCGATAAATCGATCTAGCTAGGATTCATGTTTAGAAAATGTCGTTTTATTCGTGTTTTCAATAGTCAACTAACCAGTTCATATTTTTTTGTTATTCTGTCGGTAAGATCGAAAAGTATTATTCATATTTCATCGTTTCATCAGTATATACTCGTAATTCGTATTTAAATATAATTTCTGAAAAACACAATTTATAAAAAAAAAAAATAACGAGCTAAGCTCGGTCATCCACTTGTGATAATAATATAAATTCAATTAATCAATTGTTTTTAAATTGTGTAGTAATAATTTAAGGATATAAAATGGCTTGGCCTGGCGTTATTCTGCCCCTTTCAATAATCAATAACTGGATCACAGCGCTACCTATCCCCTTTTTTTTCCTGATAAAGTTTCATGACCATAAACAAAATGATAAATATATTTTATTATGAAATCATTCGCTGGTACTGAATTTGGCTAATAGGTGTCGTTACTTGTATTGTACAAACTTTCACCCCATCTTTTACTCCTAGCCCCGTCCTAGCCCCAGTAGTTTAGGCAGTGCATTGATGATATATGATATATGTATAGATAAAGCGATATATAAATAAATATGATTTTAATTTCAATTAAATATTTTTTTTTTACACAACTAATCATTAAAATGAATTAACATTATTATCATTGATTAATAACTTCATCATGACGTACTTCTGTTACAAGATGCGCGCGCGGCTCTGTTTTACCTCTAGCCTTAATACAAAAATTTTGTTTTCTACTGAAATTAATACTTTGCGAACGTTTAGGTAGTCAATTTATCAGACGCGTATTAACGATCTCCAACACAAACTTTATTCAGTATTTCATAATCTCAGGAGGCGAGCGGACCGAAAAACTTTGAGTAAATGATACATTTATACAGAAACATTCATATACAATGATATCTATACATATAATAAAATTGAAGTGTCTGTTTGTAATGTCAAAATAACATGTTTTTACACAATGCATATGAAAGTAGATACGATACCTATAACAGAAAACCATTTTTAAAATTGTTGTTGTGTTATTCCGGGTAATCTCCGAAACGGTTGGACCGATTTTGACGGGACTTTCACTGGCAGATAGGAGTTTATGAGGCATAAATTTTTATTTTAGATTCTGTTATCTACATGTACATATTGACAAAATAATTTACTAAGAACACGTCAAATGAAGACTTTTGATTGATTGAATAGTTTTTTAGAAAAACAATTTGGGTTCCGCACAAAAAATAATAAAAGATTTTTTAGTAGTCCACGCGAGCGAAAACGCGGGCACAGCTATTTTTATATAAAATGTCATTGTCATATATACTAATATTATAAAGCTCAAGAGATTGCGTTTTGTTTGTTTGTTTAAACGCGCTATCTCCGGAACTACCAGTCAAATATGTTTTTTTTTTGTATTATATAGCGTTTAATTGATGGTAGTTATAGGTTATACAACTTCACGCTACGACCCTAAGGAGTGGAGCAGTAACCATGAATGAATGCCATAAAAATCATTATAAAATCTAAACCCGATAAGTGGCTCTGTGCTCGAGGCATTTACCTATATAATAACTATAAACAGATTAGGACAAAAAAAAAATCGATTAAGATTAGTTACGAATCCTTAACCCTAACCCTCCTTATCCATCATGTTCTTTCTAGGCTGAGTGCCTTAAGCGCTCGCCAACAAGTCCGGTGAAACTGTTAAGGCATCCCGTCCAACAGTAAAGTCAGTTCGAAAAAAAATATCCTCGTACCACGAGGTAGCCTTTTTTATATACGTTAAACCCTTCATCAAATTTTGTCTATTTGATCCATATAAGACAGTCAATGAGATCCGCACGTTTATCTTTTTGTGTTTATTACATAATTTTGACGTTACATAAACTAATACAATAATAATGGTTATTACATATAAATATACCTTAAGTAAAATTTCAGTTATATAAATCAAATCACAACACACGCACTGTTCTATTTTCTTTTATATATATATGTATGTATATATAATAATATCGCGAGATCGGGCATAGCACGCACCACGCGCCTCCAACCTGTCACTTGACAAAGTCAACGCGCGGACGCGGTCGAAAGACGACTGCGTACGCGCCGCGTGGGCCGGTTACTGTAATGCAATTGAAGTCAGTGGCGTCATTAACAAACCAAGCCGAAGAACAGGGACAAAGTGATCATGAATTGATAGGGCCCCGCAACGCACACTTATAATATAGCCTGAGATTCAAAGTTTCAAATTACACGAGAATTCTCTATTCTGTCACAGAAAGTGACAAAATTAATGAATTGCCGATTTTCCGGACGATAAGTTCAAGAATGGAAAGGTTATTATAGATTGGATTATTTCGTAAATGAAAAAAGATATCTAGAAGTGACTCCCGACTAATAAATCTCTGTACATACCTTTGACTATATTATACACGTTATAATTATAATCAAAGGTACATTCAATAAAAAATATTAATAATCGTGCGTGTTAACTCCGACCCGCGACTTGATCAGAGATCACTATCCATTGGTTTATATCTAAATTACGTACTGTGAGCTATACTTACATATATGAAAATCGATTATTAAGGAGCCGACCGAGCTATGTCTCGAGAAAAATTATGTATCTTCCTGTTAAAATATAGCAAATTTCACAAATAACAATCATTTCCATGACTACTATCAACCAGTCTATCGACTGTACAAATGATTATCGATTAATCAATCGATAAACAATCGATGTTCCATTAACACTTAAAACACGCATTCATACGTACATTTAAAAAGTAAAAAAATTCGCATTAGAACTTGCTACTTAAGTTATCGACAAACTTACCACGCGACCGAGAAAGTAAACATAAACACTGATGGTTTGACGTCAATCATCTCGGAACTTCTTCCTAGCGTAAAAGACCTATGGGCCCCTCCCTACGAAGCTGAAGACAGGCCTGACTGGAAACGCATGAGCCGTCCATCAATAATGGTTAATCGGCCGGCCGGCATTCATGTTTAGATATCACCTCACGGGTTTACCTGACCTTGACGGTACAGATAGAAACTCACAGGTATTTCACATGGAAGGAAACATTACTTTGCGTTATGTAAACAACTGGTTTAACGATTTTGCAATATTTGTGATTGGTTTTACAACTCGATCGATAACACTAACACCAAAATGAATTTTACTGATATAGCAAAAGTAATTTAGCCATTTTGATACATTTACGATGAGGACTACTGTGATTTAGATACTACCACAATAGCCGTGTCCTCATTCCAATTTCAAGCAATGATATCTCAGTGGTTGGGGGCCAGTAGGGCACAACGCGTCGATCGACGTAAATTCGAATTCCAGCAATGAGATGAGCTTTAAGTGAAGGAAAAAAACGTGAGAGCTTGAGAGCAGTTTCCATCCAGGCGGGCCCTATAAAAATGACTTACAATGTTGCTAATAAAAAATACAGGGGAGAGACAAATGATTCTCTATCCTTTTTCTGTCCTTGTCTATCCGGAATGGCTTAATGATAGATAGATAAAGTCTCTCATTTCTTTTCAATTCTTTATAGCGTTTGGTCACAATCTCTCCCGGTTGACTGACAGTAATGACAATAATTGTAATTTCATTTTACTGACTTCTATATACAATTGAGGTTACATTACTTAGAGAAAATAATACTAAAAGTCGGTAAGATGAATTCACACTATTATCGCGCTTCCGTCACATGATGCGCGCGCAGCTCTCAATTTTACCCTTCTAAACGCGACAACTTCAAATTTCAAAAAGTTGATTTACTGACCATAATCTTTGAAATTAATATTCATTAACTATATTCCGAGGTCATTCGAATGATGAACATAACGTAAGACAAGTGAATGGACGAAGACAGGGTCGATATTATTACGAGATTTTGATGAAACTCGCTTTAATGACCGACCTCTATGATGCAGAGGTCACGGCTCTTGGATATGCGCTTGAAAAATTTCGCGTTCCGATATTTATATAAGACCGAAAAATAAACTTTGGCACTTTTTCAAAACGGACAAAGCCGTTCGCAAAATGTTAGTGTGTTGTTATTGAAGCAATGATGAATGAATTGCAGCGTGAATTAATCCAACCAAGATCCTGTACTTTCAGGTTTTTTTTCTAGCAGTACGGCAAAGTGACAGCTCAGTGCCTGTTAGTAAACAAAGTAAAATTCAAAATCAACTGCGATCAATGTGAGACCTACAGTCCATCGTCAGTAATCGCTGTCATTCCGGCCTGGAAACCTTTAGGAGGCCGGGTATACACTATAAGTGTGGATTTAACACTACGTGCACGGTGGTCGTGTATATAGTCGGTATAGATCCCTATCACCCCGCTTGGTGATTGGATATTACATTTGCTGAACACAGTTCGACTTGGACACAGTTAAAACGGAAGAGAGTCAGGGTACAGAGAACCAAGAACCTACTTGGGGCAGTCTACTGGTATAATACCACCACCTTAAGAAGAAGATTAGAGAGAGAGAACTAGAAGATCGCAGCCAAATAACCTTGTGTTGTGTTTCTGCGGTGAGTAGGGTTTCCAAAGCTCCGTGTTCAAAGGAGAGGTAGGGCACAGAGAAATTTCTTTGGAGATTTCCTGTACTTAGGGCAGTCGGACTGATGTAATACCTACAAAAGATCGTAGCTAAATTATCTTGTGTTGTGTTCCAGCGGTGAGTAGGGGTTTCAGAGCTCCTTGGGATAGGGGTCTTAGGTCGGCAACGCGCTAGTGATATATATGATATTACAAGTGACCATAGACTACAATAGCCGCTTACTATCAGGCGGGCCGTATGCTTGTTTGCCACCATTGCATATAAAAAAAAAGTTTTTAGTATTTGATTGGTTAATCAAAAAGGACGACCTAAAGCGCTATAAATACCACGACTTTTGTCCGAAATAGCTTTCCAATACGTCTGTACAGTAAGCTTCAAGAATGAACACACGTCTAAGTAAAAGTAATATTCATAAACTTGACCGAGTTACTTTCCGCCTCTTCTTAACTATGACGAGATATTTTCTAAACCGGTTGTGATATTTTTAACTTTCACGAGTGCATCTAGGAGATACTAGGAGGTCGACCAGTTATGCCGGCCTGCGTGAATAGAAACTGGACATGCACTGGCTGATCCCGAAACGCGGCGCAAATAACCAATTTACTACAACGGGCTTATCCATCATAGTATGCATGATGATGATAGTGTTTCTACCTTTGTTTACACACACACAAAATCTAAATTACTAATTATATGTCTTCCATATTTTTAAATTTTATTTCTTTTGTCTCTAACCTTGTAAACATGTAATAATTACGTAAATATATATTTTATTCGAAATTAAAAAATAAACTAATAAATAAAATGCGCAACGGCATCGATCAAATCGATTAATTTTCGGTTCGTGCGCTAAAACGATTAATTACCGATTCCTTGGTTTTAATATTTTGGTCCACTCTAGTTTTAAGTAAAATAGAGAGTAACGATGCACGTAGCAAACAAAAAACAAAATTCACAAAAATCATTGTATAGAGGAAGCTATTTAGTATTTTATCATGCAAAATGTTTTTAAAACGTTTATCAGAAACTATTAGAAATTTTAGACTATTAGAAGATATAGATTTTTTTTTAATGGTAATTGATAATCGAAATGCATGTTTTTTGGTTATGTCATAGTTTGCACGACGTAACAATTTACGTTCTGTGGATATGTCATGCAAGTCTTCGTATGATGAATAAGGTATAATATAGTTGACACCTAGCAGTATTTGATAATTGTGTGGTCTGTGAGTAGTCGCAAGTCACCAGGGTTACGAACATCAGTGTTGACGTGGACCGATAACAGTCTAATGAATAAAGTAATGTTTAACAAAAAGTACGCCCATACTTGAGATAAGAGAGAAGCTATCTTAAGCTTAACGTGGTGATAAGAAATCCTTAGATTTCTTTGAAAACTATTTTAAAACAATTTAAAGCCACCAAGGTCTAATTAACTTATCTGTATCTACTAACTTTAAAAATAGAAGGTGCCTCGTTGTGGTAAGTATTTTGAGTTGAGAGGTCGCGACATCTATATTTCCATGCCCTTACTGGAGTAGACAGAACAGATGAAGCACTATTTCTGTTCATATTTGCAAACTTCTTTATTTATTTTTATTTCATCACCCACACGTTCCACGTTACCAACGAAGCATGCATACATACATGCATACTTTTAAGAAGGCATTTACGGTCTCTAATACCGATTCGGAGGAACTCGATCGGGTTTATCTAATATTATTATTTTTTACTACGTAGGTTGTTTACAGTTCATTGTAACTTTTAGTGGCTGAACAGACAGTGGGAGTGGGATTTCTTTCCAATAGCAACCTTGTGTTATCTGAGCGTATGATATCTACACATGTAAGTATATCATGTGTTTGGTTACTGACGTAGCTCTGGCCACCGGACGTCCTCAGCCTAAAATAACTCTTCGAACATCAAACACAACAAACAACGAGTACTTGGAGTCAATCTGTGATAAATCAGATTCAACTTTTTATTGTCGAATGACGTCTCGACATACTGAAGCCAGAATCACCTGGTACGGGGTGGTACGGCGCTTTCAATGTCTGGAGAAACGTGGTGAAAATGTCCTCAGTATCTCGGGGAATCGGTCAGTGCAATATAGCCATGTGTCGCCGTAGTTTATGAACCGTTTAGACGAGGCCAATAGCCGAGCCAATCTACTGAGCTAAGCCATTATTGGCGTTGTAGTGTAGAGATAAGCCATTACAGTGAATGTAGGTAAGAATGTAGGTATGTAGTAAATTAAAATTATTTTTAATTTTTATTCGACTGACTTAGTGGATAGGTTTGTTAAATGGCTTCCTCTAAATGATCTATTACTGTCGATGGGTTCACAGTTCTAACCATTCGACAATGTTCTTGGACTGTGCGTGCCATTATATGAAGTTCCAAATATTTTTTTGATTGTTTTTTTACATAAGCGTTGTATTTTCTACTATTTCTTTATGATTTCCTATATAAAAGGTAAAATTTCACGGACCCATTCGAAACCGTCCCAAACTGACCGGGAGGTCAGTGTTTCCCCTCCTTCCTAAAACATGCGAGTCTTTCAAACACGCATCACTTTTAAACAAGCATCACATGGAATGTAAATCTTACGGTGATCGCCGACGTTCTTGGATTGCACTGTGCTTACTATCAGGTGTATCTTAGTATCAGTATCAGCTTACTATCAAAAATAAACATGCCACAATTATAAAGATTTAACGAATATACATAACGACGTGAAAAGGTATATGTAATCTAAAACAAATTATCACTCGATTGTAGAGTTGTGCAATCACAGACCGGTCGCGGTCGACGCAGCCGACAAGGTCCCACGAATTATATTATTGCGAAATGGACGGACGACGACTTTGTGACATCGTGAATGAACGTAGTGTACGTCCCTGACGCAGACGGGGTTTCGTACACCCCCACCCCGCCCCTTCCAGAAACACTTCGACGACTACAAAGTATGACTATGCAGTTAATAAAGCTGGAATTAAATAATAAAAATCTCTGACACGGCCATTCTATTTTCAACTTGGCAGAACCTGTACCACGGTTACTAACTGTGTAATATAAATTAAATGACCATATATACAAGTAAAAACGTTTTTCACACAGAAGTACTGTGCCACGACTAGGTACTGTGGAAATACAAGATGAAAATGGAAATAGAACGCCCAAGAAATTCATGGCTCACGCTTAACACCAATTATTTTACAGTAATTTGAACGGATGTAAGGTAACGATTTAGCTTTTTGAATCAATGGTGGCTCAGTGGTAGCGTGAGTTCGAATCCCTGCAAAGAGCCTAAGCATTCGGTAAAAGAAAACATCGAGATGAAACTATAGGATCGTGGTAGGGCTTTTTCTAAACCCGCCTAGCTACCACCCTCAAGTTGAAAATCTGTCGCCAAGAACCTATAAGGTGTGTTTAAACAACTGCACTTGAGAGCCAGTCTTCCACTAGGCTTAGCTTCCATCTTGGACCACATTGTCGCTTAACATCAGGTGAGATTGTTGCCATAACACTAAACCTAATAATATTAATGCTAAAAAACCGGATTATGTTTATATCCTCAAATCAAGACTGTCTTTCAAATGCAGCTATCGGAACAGACTTATAAGTCGTTGGCGATAGATTTTCAAGCCGAATATAAGAAGAGCCCTACTCTTCTACCATCCTTGGGTTCCCATCATGATACTTTCTTTCACCGAAAATTTTATATATAATAAAATATCTAAACTTGAATATCGTATTTAATTTAATATCATCAGTCGGCTCTCCCTATACATACTTGATAATTTAATATATATTCGTAAATCCTTGACAAGCTAGATTTTGTTAAAGACCGGCACAGTTTTAATACTAATTTACTTAGACATAAATTCGTCGTAATACTCGTAGCAATAAACGTTTTTAGGTAATAGTGTTAGGTTCTAAGATCCTGAAGCACATTACTGATTTGCAAGTAGGTTTTATAGTCTAAAGGTTATTTATTATAGAGGGTGAATCATTATGTAAATGATAGTGATGTCTGGAAGTGACTCCCTCTCCGTGCATTCATTAAATTATTAATATGATTATTTAATGTAAATATTATTTGTACAGTCGAAAAAACAGATAAACGTGATCTGATTTCTCACCGGCTCTCTCGACGACTGGGATATTTTACGAACCGGTAGTAGTGTTTTTTACATTCATAGGTGCATTCTTAGGGCCTAAATTTATTAAAGTATTTTATGATATTGATTTTTAAGTTCAATGTCACTGTAAATTTTGGTTCCTTTTTAGACGCAGAGCTGTGAATAAAAACTAATCTACATTCCGTGACTTCAACCCATTAAAATAAGCCATTCGCTGTTTTTTTTTATAGTAGCTCGGCAAATTATCTGTACTATCCCTGTTGGTAAGCACAGTACAAACCAAACACAACGGCGACCATCGAGAGATCGAAATCCATGTTTCTAAATATAAACAGACAAGGGCAAGTGTAGCTGTTACATAAATCAAACGTGTATCTTGTTACATAACGTCGCGTCGTACGATCCGTGATATTACGTCACGATAAACGATAAGTGATCATGCCAAGTTCAGCTTCGATTTAACTGGAACGAATAGAATGTGATAAAAATTTATGATATATACAGTTTTAATACAAACTAGCTGTGCCCGCAGCTCCGCTCGCGTGGACTACTAAAAACCGTTTTAGTGCGGAACCATATTTTTTTTTAAATTAGAGTTGCCTTATAACATCCTCTACCTGACAGTGAAAGTCCCGCCAAAATCGGTCCAACCATTTCGGAGATTACCCGGAACAATCAGACAAAAGTTTTAAAAATGTGTTTTTTGTTATTGGTATCGGGTATACTTTCTTAAGCATTTAGTGAAAAACCCCGTTATTTTGTACCTATAACTTTTGTTAGTTAAACTCACAGAAATATAAACAATCCCCGTATTGAAGCGGTGGTGGCACAGTGGATACTTGTTCGGGACACAGAGTTGAACGATGTGGGTTCAAGTATTGAAATGAGCCTAAGTTTTCGGTAAAGGAATCTTGTATCCGCCCTAACTTCTTTTATTACATCACGGCAAAGTGACTGCTTCTGCCTGATGACAAGAAAAGTACGCACAAAATAAAATATTTGAATTTAAATAAATGTGTAATTGAATGTCTTGAATAAATTAAAATAATAATAATTAAGATGATAATATGTTTACATTCAATATTTTCAATGACTCTACAGCCTATTCGGAAGGCGCTGTCCTTTACAGAAGAATCGGCAAGAAACTCTAAGGTTGCTGTTTTTTAAACCTATATCTTTACAGTAATAATCTACATTAACAATATTAAAATATAGTATAGTAGTATATAGTAAACGAAAAAAATTAAAAATAATAATATTTATGTTGCAGATGAGACGTTAAACGACCAGACACGTGTTTCACCTCTCAACGAGGCATCCTCAGATCGATGTTGAACACCTGCGAAGCTAGCGGGCGACACGCAGTGCACCCAGTATTAAAAAAATACAATTTCTTCTATCGTTCACGCGAGCGAAGCCACGGGCACGGCTAGTTATAAAAACCTACTATTAAAGTTTACTCACATCCGACAATCGAGTGATGATCACACACACACAATCATCTCGTTAAAATAATTAGAAATATAAAAGGCAACAATTAAAAAAAGTATTTTGTAACATTTTCCGTTGTAAGTCACAACATGTGTATTAGGTATACAAATCATTATGAAATAAGACAATAGCGCAATTATTTGCACCACAGCATCGACGGGACAGCTACCTCGATCTAATTTTATTTTAATAGTTAATTAGCTGTACCTCACGGTTTCACTTGTGTTAAATTTATTATATATATATATATATATGTATATATATATTTATTCGTATAATAGAACTAGCCAAGTCAGAACTTAGGATTCAATATATTATCCTAAGTTATAAGAAGAAATGATATTTGAAGTTGTTATAAAATATTTTATGTCGTTATAAATAAATTTCTTGACTGACCAATGAACTTGGCACACATTTAGATCTCACTTCTTTTGTCGTTGAAGTCAACAATCAAGGCATACACTGAAAAAAAAGTTTTGTTAAGAGTAGCTCAAATTTTACCTATTAGTTACAAAATTCGGGGGACTACTAAACTGAGGCCTACTAGTAACCAAACTCAGTTTTGTAAAAAAATTTTAGTTACTTTTTGATGAATTTATTTTGTTGGCTGGTAATGAACTAGTTTTGTGGTATTGACAAAACTGTTTGTGTACCAATAGCTTAACAACTTTGCAATACTAATCAAACTGCTTTGTTTACATATAACAACAATATTTAGCTGTTTTCAAAATTTAGTTTATTTAGCACAGCTTTTAATTTGCTTAAATTAGCTCAACTTTTTGGTTACTACTAATGAATTGTTTATGTATTAATAACAAATTTTTTATGTTACCGGATCAGATTTATTAAGCTACTGCTAACTTAATTATATAGTTACTTTTAAATAAAATGTTTTGTTACCAGATTTAATAAATTTGGCTACTACAACCAAAGTTTATCTACTTTTAAATAAAATGTTTTGTTACTAGATTTAATAAATTTGGCTACTGCAATCAAAGTTTATCTATTTTTAAATAAAATGTTTTGTTACTAGATTTAATAAATTTGGCTACTGCAACCAAAGTTTATCTACTTTTAAATAAAATGTTTTGTTACCAGATTTAATTAATTTGGCTACTGCAACCAAAGTTTATCTACTTTTAAATAAAATGTTTTGTTACCAGATTTAATTTATTTGGCTACTGCAAACAAAGTTTATTTACTTTTAAATATAATGATTTAGTTATTAATAACTTAACTGTTTATTTATTACTTACTGATATTGCTTTGCTACCTGTCCCTAGTTGGTTAGCTGAATTTTTATTTGTTTTATTTAAACTAATTATCACGATTGCCATTAATTTAAATTACATTAAAATAACTTACAAGAAACTTTCAAAGTAGAGATCAGGCCTGCGTAGAAATCCTTAGGGGAAGTTCTCTAGTCAACATTTAATTTGTTGTTGTTGTTCTAATATAACAATATTAACCAATTGCAATCGTTTTAATTAGTTAATCTAAATAAAAGAAATAAAGAATCAGCTAACCACCTAGCGACAGGTAGCAAAACAATGTCAATAAATAATAAATATACAGTTGAGGTACTAATAACCAAAACATTATATTTAAAAATAAACTTTGTTTTAGTACAATAAATAAAAGATTATACCAATTTAATTTTTTGTTTTTATTTATGTGATAACAAAAATTTACAATTAAAAATGGTATCGCCATAAATGTAGCTAAGTCTGCAGCCTCTTCGTTACCCTCTGCAACAAAAAGATTACTTTAATAATTGATTGTAATACAAATATATAGTAAAATACATTAGTATATAAGCCCAAATAGGAACTTACCAGTTATGTCTTCTATAATTGATTTTAAAATTCTGTCAGTTCTTTTCATTGCTATAATTTTGGGTCTTGTTATATACCAATTATTACTAAGTTTGTCATCATTTTCAGGATACAAAACTCTAAAGTCCTTCTTAAAAACTGCAAAAAATTAATTACGTATTGCAAAAGTATATTTAAATACTATATTTATACAATGTATTGTATAATTAAGAAACTGTATCACATTATCACTTACCAATAGATGAGATAGTGGTCAAACGCTAGCCTATCAGATATAAAAAGTTGACAAGAAGGTGGCTGCCTTGTTAAAACTTATCAGTTCAGGGAGTTTTTGTGACATCTCAGAATTCACATTCCGTGTTATTCTTTCACATCCCATTCACTTGTGCACGATAACCAAGCTATATTAAGCAAGATGCCACTAATATTACACAAAATAGAGTCAAACTACGCATGATTACGAAAAAATACTAAAACCAATAGATACATAACTGGCTAAAATCCCGCCAAAACTAGTAACTTAATTCAACCAGCCAGTTGGTTCCTATTTTCTTGAAAACTAAATAAGAAATAATATTGCGTACCTGCAAAATTATCGATGTAAATTTCGAGACCCCGTGATCGTAACTCATCGACCATGGGATCGACTGGCTTCTCCATGTAAGAAAGTCGTCGGTGTTTCGTTTTTGAAAGTAATTAAACATACACCATGAACATTAAAACAGATGCACTTGAAAAACGCATAAAGAATACAACTTCATAACAACAAAGCAGTGTAGGTAATTCAGCAACTGCCGTCGACGAAAAGGAGAAGAATAATATAATTTTAACACTATGAACCAGTGTTTCCATATGAAAATTAAAAACTACCGTGTTTGTAGCCTGAAATTATCGTGTTCAGAACTAGAAATACCGCGCATAAATAAATAAAAAAAAATCTTGTTTTTATAATAAAGACAGTTTCAGACAAATCTTGTAAAAATCATGTCGCTAAACTTTCTATTATTTTTCAAAACCTGTTTTTTCTAGTGGTGAAACATATATTTTTAAAAGTTATCATAAAGTTGGCACAATTTTATTAGGGTCTTCAAATAACTCTTGCAGGAAGCGCACTGAGAAAGAAAAAACTGGCAATAAAAACATATGTACTACTTTTAAAGAGGTATGCAAAAATAGATTGCAGTGGTGCTCTATTCTTTCTACCTTTCCCGTGAGAGACATGGCGTGAAGTTAATTAGTAAATAAATCAGTGGAATGCAGTGGTGGAGAAGAGTGTCGCCTAAAGTCACAGGGTCTCAAAAATACGTAAAAATAAATAACAAAAAATTAACTTATTGTATTTTAAAGAAACTTCATAATTATTATGGTTGCGATCAAATAGCGCTGGAAAACGCAAAAGCAAAATAATTCACTTAACGATAGAAAAATTTCGCAAAAGGGCGACAAAAATCACCGAATCTAGAGAATAAATCGCTAAGGTGGCAACATTAATAAGCGCAGAAACGCGTACCGCGGGTGGATTGGAGATTCGTGTCGAAACAAGTTCGTTTAGTTGAAAAAATATGTTAATGTATCTACTATTTATTAAACAATTTCAAATAGATAACCAAATTTAAGCTAGGAATGTTTTTAATAACTTAGTTACATATAACTGTAAAAGTTTGTCTTTTAATTGATAATTAATTTTTGCTACAATAGGAAAATAAATTAATAAACATTTAATGAATTTGTTAATCTATTATTTACTTAATACTTACTTAGATATAACTAAACATTTTGTATAATAATTACTAAAGTGTTTGCCTATCAGTAATCAAATAGTATTTTTTTACTAAACTTTGTTTTGTATAAAGTAGATAAACGAGTTTAGCAAACCCATTTCATTAAATAATAGCCAATTTTTTATTTAATAGCAACAAAAGTACGAATAGCTTAACTAGTTTGGGAAGTGCAGCAAAACCAGTTTAGCTATTTTAACAAAAGTTTGGTTACTAAGAAGTAAATTTAAGCTATTTTCTGATTAGTCAAACTAGTTCAGCTATTCATTTTTTTCAGTGTATATCATAATATTGAACTTGGCTCTTATTTCACATTTACGTTTTTGATGGGATATCATTACTTTTTGTACAGAAATGATTAGTAAGTGCTTATTCATAATAAAATTAACACCAAAATAATATAACCACAAATATTCCAAGTATTTTTTAAGAAAACCAATGAATTTCAAAGCATAAATCGCAACCTTATAGGTCAGGTATCGAGAGAAACCCGGCCAACAAGACGGCGCTCGTGCTTATGAACGCGTCTGCCGCTCGCTCGGGCACGTTCGCGTCAATCAAGTTAGAGGTTTGATCTATAGGTCAGTGAAAAAATAAAGATTTTTGGACGTTAATATCAAAATAACTATTTGAGATGTGTTTATGAAATTTGGAGCACATATGTATTTCGCAAGTCTCAATATATGTAAATATATATAATGTCTCAATATATGTGTCTCCATAAATTTGGCATGTTTATATGAAATAGTTTTTGATTTATGAAGGGGTCAGAAGTATCTCCAAATATTTCGTGTAATATTACACACGCTACCTCGTGTCTAGATAACCTTCTTCTAAAATGAAAAACGAAATTTTCTAATCTAACTAGTAGTTCCAGAGTAATTAGCGCGTTAAAACAAACAAACAATCTGTTGAACTTTATAATATTAGTTTCATAATATTATTTATATCTGTCTGCCTCCCTTAAGTAGGAGGCTTTTGTTCAGCAGTGGGTTGCACGCTCAGCAAAGTCTTGGAATTGGACAGTTAATATGATTTTAGATGTCAAATGAACAAGCTGTTCTCAATGGTATATGCTGTACTAAATACGAATTTCATCACCATGTTCATTTATGAAACATTAAAATCATCACTGCGAAAACAATGATACATATTTCACATTATACTGTACGTCACGGACAGAGATTCCTAAACTTGTTTGTACAAGCCCATTTCCCCATTCAAGAATATACAATATTTTTTACATTATTGCCTTTGTTCTCGAATTTCTATGTTGTTTACAAGATGTTGTCGTTAAAATGATACGAATCAATGACAAACATAAGCAAATGGTTTGGTACGAGTTAATTCATATTTAAAATACTTTAATAACCGTCTAGTATATTGTGTTGTGAGGTATATGTATGGATTTCAATGCAATAATGGGGTGTTATGAATCTAATAACACCCTTTTTAGACACTGAGTTTTATTACACTAAACACCCAGATACAAAAATGATAGTGTCTGAGCGGGGCGAGGGCGACGTAACTTCCAGTCTCGGCCCGCCACGACTGCCCTCCTCTGCGGCAACTCAAGCCTAGGTCCGATCCATCGGTATGGAGCCCTTGAGCCAAGTAGCCGCTCGCGCGATACAGTGACTCTACATTCACTAGCTTTTACAGCCACACATGACACTGCATTGCACACACAGGTACATAGGTTCTGTAAGGGACCTTTTTTTTTCTTTTTTTGCCTAGTTAGTTTAGACAAAATTTTCAGAACACTAAATACACATACACATGTTCCTTCCCTCCTCCCAGGGGGAAGAAACATGTATATATGTATAGTTAGTTTAGATCAAATGATAGGGAATTAGTCAGATCGCGACTTATTTGCATACGCGCAACAGTCCGAGCCGAGGTTCGGCCATTTTGGCACCCTCGGATGTTGTTGCAAAGCTTTCGCGGCCGAGTGCCTTAAGCGCTCGCCCCCGAGCCCGGTAAAGCTGTAAAAGCCGTAAAGGCTCCAGGGCCCCTAAGGCTAACAGTATAGTCAGTTCGAAAAAAAAAAAGTCCAGTCTCGGGTAACGGGCGGCCGGTAACAAAACGAAAACAGGGCTTTCCGCTCAGCGCTCCGAGGGATAACGGATTTTTTACGTGGCTACGACCACTTGCGCTCGGACCGCTCAGCGTCGTTACAAACATGTACAGTTAAGCATTACAAACATAAACATATTTACATAAAATATACATGTAATTGCCACAATCGTTTTATGATATGATTATCAGCATAATAAAGCAGAATTATATCTCCATGAGGCTATGATTTTTCATTAACCAGATAGCAATCGTCGCCATAAATTATATCTGATAACTCCGAAAGAAATGTAGCATAAAGATATTCTATTGTTTCAACTATAACCCGTACATTCCTAATAAAGAAATAATCAAATCAAATAAAAAAATACTTTATTCAATTTAGGCTCTAAGAACTAAGAAGTGACTTATAAACAAAGTACTAATAATATTTACAGTTAATACTCATATTGATAATTTAACTAATGCATAGAGAGGGAGACTTCCAGACATCACTATCATTCACATAATGATTCACACCATGATCAACCACTGTTTCAAACAATAGCTACCGAAGGGTGCTATTAAAGCGGGTATTACAGCTGGTGTATGGTAGTCACGAGCCAGTCAGTCACAATACACGTGTTCTACCACCCAGAAACACTTTTGACAGTAAAACCGGCTTGACATAAAAAAATACTTCAAAGATACCTTTAGGATATGACTGATCTTAATGTTCTAACAAATTTATTTTGGTCAATTCACAAAACTCCTGGTCATAATTAAATTGAAATGTTAGATAATACCTATATATTAAAAAAAAACTTGAAAAAATAATTCACTTCCACGTACATGTGCAAGACTAAGGAAATATAAAATGAAGCTTTCTTTATCTATATTTTTAAGGGGACATACAGACGAAAGTTTAAAGATACTATACAGAATTCACTATTGATATAATTATGTACTGGCCAGAAAGGTTTGAAATGATATTATCACACGCACCGAAAAACCCAAACCGATTAACGACATTACCGCACGGTGTCCTTCAGTTTTTTACAATTCATTTTCAAGTTTCGACGAGCGGCAATACAGTTACACAATGTTTGGACAAACCTAACCGTTGATACTGAAACATCTCAATAGACCAATTTATTTGATAAATAAATCTGTATCGGCTGAAAACTGTGTATTTTGCAATATTTTTGGGAGAAGTACAATAAACAAGCAAGGGAACGAAACTATGCCTAATGGTAGTAAGCACAGTGCAATCAAATACAGTGGCGACCACCGAGAGATCAATATCTATCGCCAGTCACCGCTGTCGCATAAGCGAAACACTATGATGGGACTTCACCCATGACAGTCGAAACCCAGTCGCCCTTGCAGTCTTACCACCCCGCTAAGTGGAACTGAAGGAAGTGGAATTGAGAACAGTCAGACCACCATGTATCGTACTGCCGGCCGAACCAAATAGTCTCTCTTATGATCCTATGACTCGACTGATGAAGTCTACGCTCCGCCCAGCACTAATCCAACTCCAAAACCCCGAGAGCTTTCAGCTGGAACTCCAAAACCGTTTTCATTGCCTAGAAAACAGCGTGGACAATTATAATGACGGGTTCGTGGAAATTGTCCATACGGTTGGGTCCAAGTTCTTTAAAACCCGCCGTACAAACAGGACCAAAAAACTCTCAGACTCTACTCTAAAGCTCATGGAGGAGAGGCGTGAGATGATTCTGCAGTCTAGAGGTGATGCCTATGCTTATCGCCAGCTAAACAGACGGATCTCAAAGTCACTGAAAACTGACATACGCCAATTTAATACGAATCGTATTAAAGAGGCGATAGAGCGAAACAAAGGCTCCTAAGTGTTCGCAAGAGATCTGTCTATTGGGCAAAGCCAGCTAACAAAGCTGAAGACTGAAGATGGCAGAATCGTGTCATCCAAACCTGAGCTCTTGAGAGAGGTCGAGAAGTTCTATGGACAGTTATACACATCAACACAGAAACCCGTTACGAATCTAGCTAAAGACCCAAGAGCTAGATTGACTCGACACTACACAGAAGACATCCCGGACGTCAGCTTGTACGAGATTAGTATGGCTCTCAAACAGCTTAAAAACAACAAAGCTCCCGGAGATGACGGAATCACAGCCGAACTATTGAAGGCGGGTGGTAAACCAGTACTGAGGGCCCTTCAGACATTGTGCAATTCCGTCATCCACGAAGGTAAAACGCCGCAGGCATGGAACAAAAGTGTGGTGGTACTCTTCTTCAAAAAGGGTGATAATACCCTATTGAAGAATTATAGGCCCATCTCACTCTTGAGCCATGTTTATAAGCTGTTTTCGAGAGTTATTACGAACCGTCTCGCTCGCAAGTTCGACGACTTCCAGCCTCCCGAACAAGCCGGTTTCCGAAAAGGCTACAGTACCGTAGACCACATACACGCATTACGGCAGGTTATACAGAAGACCGAAGAGTATAACCTACCCCTTTGTTTAGCGTTTGTGGACTACGAGAAAGCCTTCGATTCGATTGAGACCTGGGCTGTACTACAGTCTCTCCAGCGGTGCCAAGTAGACTACCGGTACATCGAAGTGTTGAAGTGTTTGTATGAAAACGCCACTATGTCAGTTCGACTGCAGGATCAGAACTCGAAACCTATCTTGTTGCGGCGGAGAGTCAGACAAGGAGATGTTATCTCTCCTAAACTGTTCACCGCTGCACTGGAAGATGTTTTCAAGGTTCTGGACTGGGAAGGACTAGGCATCAACATAAACGGCGAGTACATCACCCACCTTCGGTTCGCCGACGACATAGTAGTCTTGGCTGAGACCATGGAGGACCTCCGTGCGATGCTCGATGACCTCAGTAAAGCCTCTGAACGAGTTGGTCTTAGAATGAACATGGACATGACGAAGATTATGTCGAACGTCCATGTAGCGCCAACTCCCGTGATGATCAGAGACTATACGCTTGAAATTGTTGAAGATTATGTTTACCTGGGACACACAATCCAGTTAGGTAGATCCAATTTCGAGAAAGAGGTCAATCGTCGAATCCAACTCGGCTGGGCAGCGTTCGGGAAGCTACGTAACATATTCTCGTCCAAGATACCGCAGTGTCTCAAGACGAAAGTCTTTGACCAGTGTGTGTTGCCAGTGATTACATATGGAGCTGAGACGTGGTCGCTAACTATGGGCCTCATAAGAAAGCTCAAAGTCACTCAAAGGGCAATGGAGAGGGCTATGCTCGGAGTTTCTCTGCGTGATCGAATCAGAAATGAGGAGATCCGCAGGAGAACCAAAGTCACCGACATAGCCCGAAGAATAGCTACACTTAAGTGGCAGTGGGCTGGCCACGTAGCTCGTAGAACAGATGGCCGATGGGGTCAAAGAGTTCTCGAGTGGCGGCCACGTACCGGAAGACGCAGCGTGGGCAGACCCGCCACAAGGTGGACCGACGACCTGGTAAAGGTTGCGGGAAGCTGCTGGATGCGGACAGCGCAGGACCGGTCGTTGTGGCGATCTTTGGGGGAGGCCTATGTCCAGCAGTGGACGTCTTTCGGCTGATATGATGATGATGATGATGATCCTATCCCAGTCAGCTCAGACGGTGCGATTAAGTCATTAAAATACACAATTCTAAATTGCCCTGATAGGCATAGATTATAAAGAACACTCATCAAAAATATGCAAATAATAGACAACATCAATAATACTTTCAGAAATCGTAAAAAAGTAATAATTTAAGGTTTATTTATTTATTAATTCTTAACTCATTTTGATGAAATTTTATACACGGGAAGTACGTGTACAATATAAATATATATGAATTGTTATTAACATAATTATAAAAATAAACAATACGAGCCGATAATAATTTCCTAATAAATAACGCGTGCGGAGACGCGAGACACCGCTACTTATAATGGCTTCATTGCTTACAATTCGAAACTTAAGGCCAAATACTATCTGCTCTGAAATGTAATTTTTCAATACTTTCAAAATGTACACATAGATTTCGTATTCTACAAATTCATTATTATCTTAAATGTTGAAATACGTTCAAGGTCGCTTTGAACCAATAAACATTATTTGCTATATCGTAAAGTACTACTATATGTTTACGAGCAATATTACCGTAACGCAATCTGTACCTAATATCATGTGAAACAAAGATGTATATCATGACAATCATCAACATGGTTGACATGCCGACCTACAACTTCCCTTAGAATGGAATATTATTTAAAATTGTCCCAAGCCCGGTGAAGGTGCAAAGTCGTCTGAGGCTTCAGGGCCCTTATAGCTGTCATTAGATCAAAAAAAAATGTTTTCGTTTAAAACAATTGATTTACAAAACTTTTTACTTGGAGTTCTATCGACATAATGGCATTCGTAATGACAATATTTTCAACATGCAGAAGGCGCCATGTACTAACACGACAACTGTTAAATTGTATTTATATAATGATTTCCGAAATATATATATTATATGTCAGCTATATGTTTATTAATGTTTACCATTATTACATATTAATTAATTATTAGATTATTTTAATCGTAAAATGTGGCACAGAGGAACAAGGAGTTCCAACATTAATTAAATTATTTTTAATTCCTCAAGCGAGCATACTTATTAACATATTCCGTAGTTCAAAACGACAAAAACAGGAAAGTCATGTAAGCTAGATGAACTGGGGTCACCCTGACCTTGCGTATCTGCCGACCTACATTAGAAGACCGTCTCGTCTCATTATATAGATTACTAGCTGTGTCCCGCGGTTTCACCCGCGTATAATTGAAAAGAAATCGCTGATTGATGATTTATAATACTTGTATAGACAATATTTTTATCACACTCACATATTCACACTCGGAGAGAGTGTGCTGCGCCGTATCTTCTGCAGCGCCGCACTCGTGGCACGCAGTGGTGGGCTCCCTCCTAGCAATCTTGTGCAGGTACCATCCGAAGCAACCATGTCCGGACAGCACCTGCACAAGCCTGAACGTCAGGGAGCCCTGCTCCCTAGTGCACCATCGTCTGAGGACCGGGCGGACGGCGTCTATGATGTAGCGTCCATAGCACGCATCCGCCAGGTCCTCGTCCCACCGCCGAAGCACTCTCTCCTGGGCCTGCCTTCGCAGGCCCTCAAACTCTGTGGGAGCCGGAGGCTCCCCTATCTCCTTCCTCGCCGCCGTGAACCTATATACGGCGGCGAGTACCTCCGCCTCCAGCTCCCACGGCGGGGAGCCGGCGAGCACAAAGGCCGCCCCCGCGGACACCGACCGGTATCCACGGATCACCCTCAGCGCCACAACACGCTGCGCAGCACGCAGCATGCGTACGACGTCAACCTTCTCCTGCGGCAACTCAAGTCTAGGTCCGATCCTCCGTTATGGAGCCCTTGAGTCAAGCAGCCGCTAGTGCGATACAGTGACACTGCATTCACTAGCTTCCAATATACATTCATTACACTGCATTGAACACATATGCATACCACTCAGGTACATAGGTTTTGTAAGAGACTATTTTTTCTTTTTTTGGCTGGTCTGTTTAGACAAAAATTGACAGATCACTAAATACTTATACACATTTTCCTTCCCTCCTACCAGGGGAAAGAGATACATGTATATATATGTATAGATAGTTTAAATAGAATTACGGATAGTGAATTAGTCAGATCGTGATTTATTTGCATACGCGGCAACAGTCCAAGCAGAGGTTCAGCCACTTTAGCAGTCTTGGAACTTGTTATATTGCTTTCGCAGCTGAGTGCCTTACGCGCTCGCCCCCAATCCCGGATGAAGCTGTAAAAGCCGACTGAGGCTCCAGGGCCCTTATGGCTAAGAGTATAGTCAGATCGAAAAAAAAAGGATGGGATTTATTCTCGCTTGGATCGTCGAACCGTTCACATCGTCTAGTCACTCATTCATAATGCGTGGATTATATTTGTAGTACATGAATTATATTCGGGATAGTCAGGACATATATCATCTAAGGTCAGAACTGTGAAGACATAGTTCTTCTAACAGTATCTGTATGTACCTAATGGTCATTAAACTGATTTTTTGAAGTCGTTTTTTCCTTAAGGTAAACACGTTTCACGTTTCAAACACGATCAGTCCGATACCTTGTCAGAAGCTGAAGTATTCAATTTTCAGTACAATTTCCTTTTATTTAAGTGTTTCGTCAGTGGAAACCTACACAGTGAAATAATTAATATTAATATTTTTAAACAGGTTTAAGTTTGTATTGTTACTTTCAATATTGTTGAAGTCCTTCACGCACGGCTAGGGTATTCAATCACTTCATATATCTAGTACAATGGTGTCATTTAAAAAGACAGTTCATATACGAGCTAAAAGCATAGCATATGAATAATTAGTTTACCACACAAAAAAAATGAAGTCCGCGCGTGCGAAGCCACGAGCATAGCTAGTTTAGACATAAAATCTAAATCACGAAATATAATGAAATTTATTAAAAATTATTTCAAATCGAGTTTGGGTAGGTATTTTAATTTTATAAAAGGTTGATAAAACAATTATTATATAATTATTTATTTAAAATTAAATATTTTATTGTACTTAGAATTGATGTTTACATTGCATTACTACGAGCGTTTTTAAAATGCGACATAAATAAAATATTACAAGACGCGTGTGTCCGTTCACAAGGATGCGGCAACGTTTATCATTTCATTTATTACGTCACTATGTGTAGCAACGTTTTTTAACACCTGTGCGTAAGAGACCTGTAGACTAGTTTTTGGCCACTATTTCACCTGATGTTAAGGATTTCACATATACGTGAATCGTCAATGGTGGAGTTCATGCAGGAGGAATTGCGCAATTAAATATTTTTTGAAGTCATGTATTTTTTGGCTCATTAATTAGAGGGTAAAATTAAGAGCCGCGCGCGCATCATGTGACGGAAGTTCGATATGATGAGCTCACTCATCAATTATTAAAATTACAGTAAATTAAATTAAAGTATTGTGTATAAACAAAAAAGTTACACAATTAAAAAAAGTCCATAAAATGAATTCGCATTATTATCATTGAAACTTTATCACGTTGATAGTAAACGAGAACATATTTTTTGTTTTTTTTTGTTTCGTTACGGTAAAGAGGAGATACCGCTGTGTCTCAAGACGAAAGTCATTGACCAGTGTGTGTTGCCATTGATGACATATGCTACTGAAATCTAGTCACTAACGATGAGTCTGATAAGAAAGCTCAAGGTCACCTATGGTATTACAAGCGTCCATAGGGCTGCGGTAGCCCGTTACCATCAGGCGGGCCGTATGCTTGTTTGACACCTATGTAGAACATATACAAAAAAAAAAAATCTGAAAGAAAAATACGTTATTCAATTTAAGCCCAACAAGGCATTTATGGACGTTAAAATACTAGCACCGCGCACCTGTCCGAAAAACATCCCAGTCATCGAGAAAAGCTGAGAAGAAACTCGATCGTGTTTATCTTTTTTTTAACTGTGGAAATAATATTTCATCATCATCATCATTGGCCTTTGACCGTCTACGAAAGGCGGTTTAAGGCAGCGTCATGGTTACACTTTTTTTTTTGACTCACCAAACCGATATTGGAACGGCAGCTACGGTCACATTTATTTTGCTGCAGCTAAACAAATTATTTGTCAGTGTAGGATTAGCCTTAGGAACCTTATGAATGGTCTGTTCATGCCTTAAGGTCCGCTTAAATAATCGATTAATTAATATCTATATAAATGTATAAAAAAATTTAACGGCAAGCGCTCTGTTCGGCAAATTTAATAGTACATAGTGTGTTTACAGTATGACTCACAAAATGAAAGGCTGTTTAAATTCTTTGCGAATAATCAGCCAATACCTATACTATAATAATATAATAAAGCGGAAGAGTTTTTTTGTTTGTTTGTTTTAACACGCTAATCTCAGAAATTACCAGTCGGATGCGAATATTTTTTTTATATATGATAGCCAGATTCACGAGGAATAGTATTGGCTATCTAGAATTAGGCTACACCTCTCTGCTATCCTTAAATATTGATTTTTGCAACGTTGTTCCCGAATTGCTTTATCCACGCGCGCTGGCTTAATTGTTAGTGATTTGTAAATACAATGTTCTACAAAAATATTGCTCCTTTGACCATCTAACAAAAAGTCCGTGATACCACATGCCTATTTCTTATACATAAGTAACAATAAGGCATTTTATGACAGTTTTATTGAAAACTAAAAAGTTATTTATGAGCATTATTATTAAGCATAGCATATTAATCCTTACGAACGAAAGTTACTTCATCAAGACAATTTGAAGACTATAGGTGTAGTGGCACGAACGAGCCGTGTGAGTTGTGACGTATAACCCTGGCCGCCCGATAAAAACATTGTCTATACTAAAGTATTATAAATCGTAAATTAGCGATTTCTTTTAAATTATATGCGGGTGAAACCGCGGGGCACAGCTAGTGCGTTTATATTTTACTTATTTAAAACAGGTTTTACGTGTTTCCCATATGCATTGTCCGTGTAAGGCGTCTGCATTCGATCGGCTCGATACTCTCAGCGGTGTTTTTTAAATTATTTATTGATTTTAACTGTATATGCACCTTTAACCTTATGTTAAGTGACGATTGGCCCAATATAGTGGCACGCTAAGCCTAGTGGGAACTCGCTCTCAAGCGCAGCTGACGGAATACACTTCTTGGTGCTTGACGACATATTTTCAATTTTCGGGTGTTGACTAGCCAGGAGGGCATTAGTAACGAAAGCTCAAGCTCACTGCAGGAATTCGAACTAACGTCGATCGACGCGGTGTCCGTACACGCTACCACTGAATGAGCCATCATTCACTGATGATTTGACTTCACTCAGCGGCTCATTCGCTTGCTCGTTTTAACGTCAGTAACCAGCTTTATTATCAAACATATTACATTACGCTAATTTTTATAACTGCAAAATATATACGTACCCATTGTATTTCGTCACTATATCTTCTATACATATTACAAAACTCAACGTCTCTCTATCTGTCAGTCCGTTTATGTTCTTTTCACATGAAAACCACTAATTCAATATACAAGGGTTTTCCTTTCATTCATAGATATGATATCTGGACAGGTTATAAAGATATATTTTGTAAGATAAAGTAACATACGAAATAACCAGTGACGATAATGGTGAATCAATTCGGAAAGAAGACGATTTACGCTGAGTAAACCATAAGAAATATATCAAATTAATGTAGTACATAATTGTACGTCTTAAAAAGTCCAACAAAAAAGTCAGCGATAGCATATGTCTATCTTCTAAGGATCACCCACAAGAAGATGTTTTAGAGCAGCACAATTCACGCTCGAGCGACAGCATTCTTTAGTCCACGCAAGCGGAGCCGCGGGCACACCTAGTATTATATTATAATGTAAATTCATTATTTTCTATTGTAATTTTTGTTGTAATAAATATTATGAAGAGTGTTGAATACGAAGATGAACAGATAAGAGAGTAGATGTAGACCTAAGAAGGTATAGATGGATAGTAGGAGGAATGATATATGTATAAAAGATGTGTATACTAAAAAGAGAACTGATAGAGTAGAGTGGAAAGTGTCGACGGTACTTACTGGGATATGGGTAAGAAGTAGTTTTTTATTTAAATCACAAATATATTTTTTTATCATAAATTATGCTAAATTGTACACATTAGAAATAAAGCTGTATAATAATATATAATACATTTTACTTTCAAATTTACTAAGTATAGTAACGAAATAGACCGAATCTTTACATGTAAGTATGTCTCATACATTAAAAAAACACGCGCGTTCGGCAACTTGAAGTATAAAGATCGTCGATGAATACGAAATAAGCACAAATGAATTTGCAGAATTACAATTCGTCATACGATATCTGTACGTAGAGTAAATAATTATATTATTTTCCTTGTCGTTAACTATTTAGGGATACAAATTAAACTCACGTAAATCAATATGCAACTATGTCCTACAAATAATTCTACACGACACACATATACGAATACTAGCCGTGCTATACGGTTTCACCCTCGTTAAATTTATTCAAACAATTCTTCACAGCGCTGCCGCCACGCACATGAAGTCTGTAGTTTTTTTTATTTCCCGTACTTGCCAATAGCTCAATAAATAAAAAATCTGACTAATAGTTGAGCCTTTAGTATACTAAAAAGTAATAAAATTCGCCAAACAGCAATGGCGTGTCCAAATCTTTATTTTTAAACTGTAGGATCACTATCTTCGAACACAGCGTCACTTAATCGTGAAATATTAAAGCCAGCGAAATTATGCTTTTGATATTGACAGAAAAATATACGAGAAACGTTGAACAAAGAATTCATTGCACATAACAAATCATAATGACAGAGTATTTTTCTTATGCAAGCACAGAACCCCTATTACTCGGCTCCCGAAATTTTTATAGGAGCACTGCCGCCGCCGCGATCCAATCGAATGATGGCACGTGACATTCGTCGCACGACGTCATCCTCGATCAAAGTCAGTTGAGCGTATTTTATTATGGCGTTACAAAAGTTTAAAAAATCACTTTAATCACAGTGAAATACCTTAATCATGTAATCAAAACACAAAAACACACGCACGAACATTTGTTCCAATCTGTAAACGTTTACTAAGAAAAAAATTCGCAACTCGTCCTCACGTATGACCACAGAGCCTAGACGTTTATTAAGTAACTGCGGTTTAGGCACTGAACAATAATAGTCTAAACTGTACAACTTATTCATCGAGCCGCTTTTAAATCCATTAACAGTAACCATGTCAAATATAAACCGCATACTAATTATAAAGAAATTTTAATAAAATCGACTTCTAAAAAAATTACTCAAAATGATCAAATCATATTTTTATATATACACGAAATTATCCAACATAACGAAATCAAAATTAGGTACATACGAAACAAATCGATTAAAATTTTTGTAAATTTTTATTTTGATTTTTCTCACATGCACTAGAATTTGACCAAGATTTTGAGATGTTTTCCCTTTGACAACACACGTACTTACACGTATTAGTCTATATCTTAAAAACTACTAAACCGATTTTGATGAAACTTGCACCGTTTCCTAAGTTGATATAAATGTAAACCAATAAAAAGGGAAACAATCTGATTATTAATTATGAATTAATTTGGAAAAATGCGTGGAGAAACATACATACATACCTATAAAATTTTGTATATTTGTTTGGAAGCCCAAATAGATTATCATATGAGAATATATTACAGTTCCAAATTTTATTACATACATAGCCGAAACCTTTTTTGAAGTCAGTTAAAAAATTACATTATTTCCGACATTTTTGCCCAACTAAATTATCTGGTTCAGCAAATTATACTGGGCGCCCAGTGGTTGAAATTCGACCGTAATTCATTTCATCACAAAAATTTTAAGTTTAATTTGTTCTATTACAGTCTAGCTAACAGTAATCATCCATTTGTTTGCAACATTCTAAAATTCTATAGCAACATTCTCTACTCTGTGCGACTGTTTGACATTTATAGTAGGCTGTAAACCTAAACGTAAACAAAGGACAGATTATTATCTGTTTGACGTTGGTAATATAAACGTAAACAATGAATGTTTTATTTAATTTAATGTATTATAAATTTTAGCAATCTGCACTCCTTCTATATAAAAACTTCAACTATGCCCAATCTCATCCCGCTCCGTACGAGCAAATAATTCTATATTTTACATGTTATAAAATTCAACGTCTCTGCCTGTCTGACCGTTTATGATTTTTTTTTCACGCTAAAACCACTTATTATCACGATTTATTGTTTTTATTTTTATTTTAATTCATAGTTATGTTACCTGGTCAGGTTAACTTCTTCACTTCAGGAAACTCGAATACACACAACTATGAGACGTTAAGAACATTTTATTCATGTCTTGAGCAGATGTGATCATAAATAATAAGTTTAAAGTATTCTTTTTAGCAGTTTTAGTGTGTTTTAGAGATGAATGTGTATCCCCTATGTATGTGTCACGTCGACTAAGTGTTAGCAGGACCGGCTTTCTCTACGAACACGTCATCTATGTACATATTATAAAACTCAACGTCGCTCTGTCTGTCCGTTTATGTTCTTTTCACTCGAAAACCACTAATTAGACTTACATAGTTTTTCCTTTAAATCATAGAAATGTTATCTAGCCAGGTTATAAGATATAATTTGTTACATAAAGTAACATACGAAATAAGGAGTGACGATAATGATGAATCAATTCGAAAAAGAAAAACGCTTTTGGGGCAATTAATTTCTTACGCTGAGTAAACCATAAAAATATGTCAAATTAATGTTCCACATAATTGTAGATCTTAAAAAGACCTACAAAAAAGTCTGCGATAGCATATGTTTATCTTCTAAGGATTACCCACAATAGGCATTTAAGGGGCAGGAAGATTCGCGCGTGCGCTCGATCGACGACAATCTGCAGTACACGCGAGGGGAGCCGCGGGCATAGCTAGTTAATAAATAACTGCTAAATATAAAGTAAGAAACTACAATCATCACTCTCTATCTCTCTTAATCACACTTTCTATCAATCACTTACACAGCAGTCAGTCTCACGCATAATCACATGATCGAGACAAGCACGGCCTCATTATACCGCCCTGGTTAACCTGGAGACATGCACTATACAAACCCGTAGACTCCAGCTCTAACCGAGAGGGGTCGCAGCTCTACATATGACCCACATAAGCAATAAGGATGTTTAACAATAAAACCGTTTCACGATCGATTTAGGATAATATAGGACGCAATTGAGGAATTGGCATCAATTCAGGTCAAACAACATGTTCGTTCCGCGAACACGATTGCTTTATTACATCTACGCAGAATTTTGTGATTGATTTCCAATGATATTGTATCATTGACAGTTATTCATTAACCCGATCAACTTTCTTGCTAGCTCTTCTCTATGACCGGGATATTTGTCCGAATCGTTGGTAATGTGTGTCACATTCCTAAACTACTTATGGTCAAAATTGAATGACTCTATTTTAGTTTGTCGCGTTTCGGAATCAATCAATCAATGTATTCACCTGCCGAGGCTCGCAGGCCGGCATGACAGCGATTACCATAGGTGGAGTGCAGAACTCTCGGTAGTTGCCATTTTTTTTTGATTGTACTAATGCTTACCATCAGTCACGTTACCGTCACTATATCAATACAACTATTAAAAAAACAAGCCAATGCAGTCAATTTGTCTTAAGATAAAAAAAGTGACGAGAATTTAATATCGAACGCGTATAAAACTCATTTATTTCAAGGTGAACATAATGTTAACACTTAACACAATCACATAAAGAGTTAACGAACTGTAAAGGTTAAACTTTTTTTTCCGGAGTCGTCGCGTCATTTCCCCTTTGGAACCGGTTCGGAAAACCTTTCACGGAATTCTTCGGAACTTTCGACGATAGGACACGATCACAAGACCTACTTGGTTTCCCGGAGGCGTTTAACAGAAAATTGACACCTTGACTTTTAAGTAAAATGTGTTCAAGTAAATTGCACTAAAGTGGTTCACAGAATAAAAATAATAATAATAATAATAAAACCGATTATCAAAGCTTGAGGTTGTTAACATGCACTGGCATACGTTCCGATACAGCCCTTTTTTAGGATTTTATTGTCAGTCTGTAGGTCTGTCCGCGTGACAACACCCTTTTCCTCGAAAACGACGAGATATAAACTTAAAATTAATAACTTGACTCCCATGACATGGCATTGGTATTGAAGCCAATTTTACGCGCATTTTGTGTGTGACGTTGAGAGCCAAAGGGTTAATGTAATATACTAAGGTCTAAGGTCCCATACTGCTGTAAAAAAATCTCGTTTCTAGGTTAACGCAATAAAAGATATACTGACCTCTATAGTTAAAATTCCGCCCACTAATCGATTACCAAAACCTATACCAATAACACTTAACGGGGACCTATTTTTCAAATTTAACACAGAGGGAGTTATTTTAGCTGAAGTTAAGGAATAAATATGAAAATAATGAATATTAAATCTTATGAAAAATGATTACTGAATTATATTACAGTTTTTTTTTTCCTAAAAACCGTAAGTTAAAATGTATATTGAATACTAAACACACTTCTGTCAAAAAAATAATCTTCAAGGTTAACACAAAAAAAGCATCCATATTAAATATCCCACTCACGGACCGATTATCAAAACCCAAAGGATACTACTTGTTGACCTGCAAGTCTTGAAATTTATTAGTTTTTCTTGGATTACCACATTATCGGTCAGACCAATTTTGCCGCTTTTTATTTTATACGACTCACATATACTATCGCGCGAACACTGATAGATTAACTCGGCTTCGACAGTTTGTTCTACACGCGCTGTCTATATTATTCTTTTGGTCGGAGTTAGCCATTTAGTAATATTCTGTACCTAACGGTTGTCGCGGTTTCACACGCATTTATAAGAGTATATCTTAGGAAGATTTTTCTCTCAATAGAGTATATCGTATTTAGTATTAAGTACAGTCCGTAAAGATGTGGAATAGTCTTCCAGCCAACGTGTTCCCTCCTTTTTATGATATTAGGTCATTCAAACGAGGCGTGAAGAGGTATGACATCGACGACTGCCGATGGTATTTGTGTCACCGACGATCACCGTTGGTGGTAGACAACAGTACCTTACTTACCATCAATTGCCATCATTATGCCGAACTAATATTTCAAAAAAGTTAATACATTATACATGTAGATAAATTTAATTTCAAATCAACACATAAACATGACTGTGCGCTTTGATGAGTTTAATTAGAATAATAATATCTTTTGTTCAGATATTGAATAGAGACATAATATCAAACAAAAGGTTTTGTCATAATTCCAATTCAAACTTCACAGAAGACACGATCGTGCGATTTATGTTCCTGTGCATACTTCCACCACAAGATAATTAATTTGCGAACCAAATCACGTTTCGCTATAATTCAATGTGTAGTCTGTCTGTAAAGCCATGCCATTATTTTTCTGCTAATTCGACATTGTCTATAACTGAATCACATTCCTGGACATCCCGATGATGGAAATCTTGTTTTGGTATAATGCTTTTCATTGCTTATCGATTTTTCCCAATATTAGATACGTCTTCATCTACGTCACGACAACCACATCTTTTAGAATGTGCTAAAGCAATTTACATATCGTCGCGGACTTTTTTTTAGGTGTACTAAGGAGCAATATATTTGTAGAACATTGTATTTAGGTATCACTAACCGTTACGCCAGCGCACGCGGATAATGCTATCTGGGAGGTGTAGCCTATACTATTCCTCTTGAATCTGGCTATCATAATCAAAAATATTTTTTCGAATGACTGGTAGTTCCGGAGATTAGCGTGTTTTAACAAACAAACAAACAAAAAAACTCTTCCGCTTTATTATATTATAGTATATATTTTTCCGATCCATCGGCATGGAGCCCTTGAGCCAAGCAGCCGCTCGCGCGATACAAGTGACTCTACAATCACTAGCTTTCACAGCCATACATGACACTGCATTATACACACATGCACAACACACATAGGTACATAGGTTCTGTAAGGGACCTTTTTTTTTTTCTTTTTTTGCCTAGTTAGATTAGACAAAAATTTTCAGACCACTAAATACACATACACATGTTCCTTCCCTCCTCCCAGGGGGCAGAAACATGTATATATGTATAGTTAGTTTAGATCGAATTACGGATAGGGAATTAGTCAGATCGCGACTTAATTGCATACGCGCAACAGTCCGAGCCGAGGTTCGGCCACTTTGGCACCCTCGGATGTTGTTGCTTAGCTTTCGTGGCTGAGTGCCCTAAGCGCTCGCCCCCAAGCCCGGTAAAGCTGTAAAAGCCGTAAAGGCTCCAGGGCCCCTAAGGCTAACAGTATAGTCAGTTCGAAAAAAAAAAAAAAAAAAAAAAAAAAAAAAAAAAAAAAAAAAAAAAAAAGTATATATTTCTGAAAAGTGCTGTATATCATTTTAAAGCTTTCGTTCTCCACTATTGACTAAATATAGATAAATATCACAAAATTATTAAAAAAAAAAATCGTTAAAATATATTAAAAAGCTTTTTCATTAGGAATGAATGAAATGACATTAGGAATGAATGAAATAATATATTAATATGAACCATTATGAAGTCTCTACATTAATTATGCAATCTCTTTTCATACTCTGCATTTCTACACACATGCACTCCACTCAGGTACATAGGTTCTGTAAGGGACTTTTTTCTTTTTTTTTTGGCTTAATAGTCTAGACAAATTTAACATATTACTAAGTACGAATAGACTTGTTTCTTCCCCTCCTTCCAGAGGATAGAAACAGGTATATATGTATAGTTAGTTTAGATCGAATTACGGATAGGGAATTAGTTAGCTCGCGACTTATTTGCAATCGCTGCAAGAGTCCAAGCTGAGGTTCGGCCACTTTGGCACCCTCGGAACTTGTTGCATTTCTTTCGCGGCTGAGTGCCTTAATCGCTCGCCCCCAAGCCCGAGTGAAACTGTAAAAGTCGTCTGCGGCGTCAGGGCCTTTATAGCTAACATCATAGTTAGTTCGAAAAAAAAAAGAATAAATAAGAGATACCTATACTTGTTTGTCACCTTTGTTATTTAAAAAAATACCACTTGCTAATTTTAATATTAATTATCAGTCGATCATTCTATGGTTAACAATTAAAATTAATCAATCAGATACTTTTCATCAGAAAATATTTTATTATTAATAATATTCTTTGATCCACCCAATCATTTTCATCTTTAAAAACTTGTCTATGGTAATATGCATTGAGGTTTCAAGTATCGATATCGCCAACAGTTTTAAATAAATTCAGAATAAACTTGAGAAAAATTACGTGATAATAATATGTTGAAGAAACAAACCGGAGTATCATCAATATATATATTTTTGTTATCTTTTAAGAAATCTCGTTTACAAAATTATCTATTTTTGTTAATTATTCGATATTTAATATAAATGTAAATGTTTTTAAACGCCAGTAGAATTTAAATAATTTATTTTATCAGTTGAGAGAGCGTGTAAAGAAACATGCACCGGTGCATTGTAGCGAGTCTGTATCGTGCTGTTGCAGAGTGCGGACGTGTTGTCCGACTTTGTAACTTTTTTTTATGTACTACTATTTACTGATTTCACTGAATGGGTTTTGAGAAAATGCTTATGCTATGCGAATTTCTAATAAACTTCTCCGCTATTTCGAATTTTACGTTAACAGTGTGAGGTGATGTCAGAGTGGTCGGCAATTCCACCGGGCGCGGCTGTACGCAACTGATAATAATTATGATGCTTGGTTATTTTTATGAATGTATAAGTGGTGTGTATCCACGATAGAAAGGCTAAGTGACTAACATGTAAAGTTTGTCATATGCACGTTAGTCAATTAACCTTTTCACCGTCGATATATCGATACCCAATATGAATAGGATAGTACCTAACTTATTCAGCAATGTTTTACAAAAGAGTTGTTTAAAACACTTTATAAACTTCATGATTAAAATGTAAAAATGGATCATAACTATTTTTAAAGCTCTTTTAGCATTATATTTGTAAATTATTTAATTAATTAACGATGTTCTTATTATATATGAAATACCTTTTTTATTTACAATTAGCTGTGCTCGCAGCCCCACCTGCGTTGACTACCAAATGCCGTCGGTCGAGCATACGCGCGAATCGTGCTGTCCCCGTACCCGAGGGTCGCCCGCCGGTCATTTTAAAAACAACAAAGCTTATTGTGGGTGATCCTTATAAGATAGATATATGCTATTGCTAACTTATTTGTAGATCTTTAAGATCTATTATTTGGTATATTTATTTGATACTAGATTATTTTTTGTGCTGAACACTAATTATTTTTCTAAAGCCTAAGTTTCCTTATAACATGAGCTATCTGCCAGTGAAAGTCCCGTCAAAATCGGTCCAACCGTTTCGGAGATTACCCGAAACAAACAGACAGACAAAATTTTAAAAATGGATTTTTTGGTATAGGTACTGTGTATACTTTCATATGCGTTTAGTAAAAACCTGTTATTTTGACATTACAAACAGACACTTCAATTTTATTATATGTATAGATTACTTTATCTAACAAAATATATCCCATAACCTGACCAGATAACATAGATATGAATTATAAAAAACCATGTAAATCGAATTCGTGTGTGGTTTTCGCGTGAAAAAAAACATGAACTGACATACAGACAGAGAGACGTTGAGTTTTAATAGTAATAATGGATTAGTCGTAGAGATTTAGTTTTTTTTTATTTGCTTACTGTGTATTTATATTTTATAATTAAAGTTACGATGTTATCCAATTATTGATTAAATTAATATTGATTTAAATAATGCCTTCTATTTCACAGTATCCGATGTTCTGTTAGATTCGTGAAAATAACATAAATTGCATATTATCTCTTGAGAATAGACTTTCATTTATTCATGTTCGTTGTCATTTGCATAATTTATTAAATATATAATATTTTTTTAATCAAATTATGTTCTTAATTTTATATCGGATTTCATAGTTGTTTATATATATTTTTTATATTTTCAACTTTCTTTACAGGAATGTAAAATCGATTCAAAAAATCATTTTCCAAAATTGTTTGCCAACAGATACTTTTTACAGATATTATATATATGTTATTTATTTATATTCACTAAAATCAAATTAATTCTGATTCTTTTATATAATACTTATTGTTGTAGTAAGTACCTATATGAATACTGCATCATCATCATGTGGTTAGTAGTTTAACGTCGTGTGTAAACGTCCGATCAAGGTTATCGCGTACAGAAATATCAAATTGTCAAAAGAGAGATTAAATTGTCCCTACCATAACAAGTAAAATGTAATCTATTCATTAAGTTTGCTTGGGTAAATTGGCAAAACCTTTACTATTTATGGATATTATTAACGAAACAGTTACATACCTACAGTATTTATTTATCATGTCAAGATATTTCACATCGTTTTTGACCTTGATAAATAAAATTGTAATTACATTATCAACGCGGCAGTAAGAGTTAGTGACCGAAAATATTTGTCCCTACAAATTATTTATTTACCGATATTGAAATAAGGGTACAACCAATAATAAACAGGAATTTAATATCTTAACTTTGCACTCCCAGTACATATTTGACAATTTAATATATGTATATTCGCAAAAACTTAGATAAACTAAATTTTGTAAATGACCGACATAGTTTGAATATTAGACATATCCACACATTGGTTATCCCGTGTTTTAGATTTAGTATGACCAATAAAAGTTTCTTGGTAATAGTGTTAGATTCTATAATAAGATACCTAAGTACATCATTACTTTATCGGACAATGAGGTCAAACGGCTATTATAGAGTGGATCATTGCGTGAGTAATAGGGATTTTTGGAAATGAATTTATACATCCACTACATTTAATATTTTTTTACCTGATTTTAAGTGACGATGGGGCCCAAGATGGTAGCACGGTAATCCTAGTGGGGGAACTAACTCTCAAGCTCACCTGCAGGAACACACCAGTAAGTGCTTGGCGACAGATTTTCAGCTTGAGAATGGTTGCTAACCACCTATGCAGCATGCAATGGTTTCATCACGATGTTTTCCTCAACCGAAAGCTCAGGCTTCTAAAGGTATTCGAAATCACATCGAGCAATCATTGCTTCAAATACACAGTTAAAAAAAGAAAAAAATTATAAACCCAATCGAGATTCTTCCCGGCTCTTCTCTATGAGAGGGATGTTTTTCGAAACAATAGTAGTACCGTAACGTTTAATTGTGCCTTCTTAAGGTCTAAATTGAATAAAGTATTTCTGATTTGAATAAAAGTAATGTTTTAAAGGAGACCTATCTGTATATTGACTTTGATGCTGTCATCGAGGTAGAAGCAGAGCGTGGCAGCAGAACACGCTAATTTAATGAGTAAACATTATTCAACGTATGTTTGCATGGGTTTTTTCGGTAATAAAATGTCATACGCGTTGAAATGCCATGATCTAATCGCCTCGTCGTCTCGTGAAACATCTGGATCAGTTACTTAGTTACTCATAGTACTTCAGAGTTAACCGCGCAGTTTCGGGAAATTTTGGTGACATTGTCGTTAATAATAATAATAACCGACGTATTGCAAAATTTTGATGACAAAATTGCTGAAGATGACGTGCCTGAAAGTTCTGTGGTAATTTGCAAAAAGTGTTCCTTCATCAAAATTATCGTTTTTTTTCTGTTAATTAGTTCATCCATGCTTTGTTAGAAAAACAAAATTGCAAAGTTTTTAAGATTTTAAAAGTTCAAAGCTAGCACATACGAAAACCTTACATTATTGAATCAATTTACTAGCTAATTATAGCTTGTATTCATATTAGTTATATATATGTCATAGCGCTGGTATGGTGATATCATTCGATACCTATGTAATTAATTTACGACAAGTGGGGTATGTTCATTATTTGATATTCATAACTACCCTACTGCTCGGACTAAGTAGAGAGGTATATAAGGCTTGGCACAAGGAACGATCGCTATAGGACCGATTCTCCGATATGGAGCCCTTGAAGACAAGCAGCCGCTGACGCGATCATGACACTGCATTCACTAGCTTTCAACATACAATCGTTATACTGCATTGAACATACATTCATGCCCCTCAGGCATCCCAGGTTTGCCCAGGGAGAAGAAACGTGTGTATACGTACAGTTAGTTTAGATCGAATTATCGATAGGGAATTAGTCAGATCGCGACTTATTTGCATACGCGGCAACAGTCCAAGCCGAGGTTCGGCCACTTTGGCACCATTGGATCTTGTTGCCTTGCTTTCGCAACTGAGTGCCTTAAGCGCTCGCCCCCAAGCCCGGGTGAAGCTGTAAAAGCCGTAAACGCCAATTTCATATATAGGACCTAATATAATAAAGCGGAAGAGTTTTTTTGATTGTTTTTTTTTAACCACGTTTATCTCTGAAACTACCAGTCGGATTCGGAAAATTCTTTTTCTATATGATAGCCAGATACACGAGGAATAGTATAGGCTATTTAGCATTAGGCTACACATCTCAGCTAGCCTTAAATATTGATTTTTGTTAAGTAAGTCGGAAGAAATAGAGCCTAACTGCTTTATCCGCGTGCGCTGGCGTAATGGTTAGTGATACGTAAATATAATGTTCTACAAAAATATTGCTCCTTAGTTCAACTAAAAAAAATTCCCGCGATAACATATGACTATCACTACATATATTATACATAAGCCACAATAAGATATTCTATGACAAAGTTTAATTGAAAATTGAAAAGTGATTTATGAGCATTATTATTGGCATGGCATAACAATCCTTACGAACGAAAGTTGCTTCACCATCAAGAAAATTTTGTAGATATGTAGATAAACTTTTCCCTTTATAGCATGTTATTTGGAAGAACAGTTTGCCAGATAATGTAAAACTAAAATAATTTAACACTCGGCTCGGGTCTATGACTATAGCAGCAGTGGCGCGAATGAGCCGCGTGATGTGTGACGCATAACCCTGGCCGCACGATAAAAATACTGTCTATACTAAAATGTTATAAATCTTTCAATCACCGATTTCTATTAAATTATCGCGGGTGAAATCGCTGGACACAGCTAGTATAACTATATACAATAGCTAAAATTCGTAGATGTCAATGGACGGGATAAATGACATTGTATACATAGGCGCCAACTTATCGGCCATGCTAAGTCCATGGCGCATTATTTCCTCATAAATAGATCCCTCTTTGCTCATTAGCTTGGGTAATTTGGCGCGACGCATGCGTATTAGAAATGGTTCGTTCATACACAAAGTACATTTAATTATTACAAGTCAATTTTATTTGATCTCATTTATAAAAGTAAAATAAAAAGATCTACAATTTGTTTATTTATAATTCGGTATCAAGATAGAAAGAAGGCTACCGAAAAAAAACTAGGCTGAAGTGTAGAGATTAGATTTCTATATTAGATTAAATATGAATAGCAGTGATAATGATAAGGGCTTAAATAAAGTCCCTAGCTTAGAGTTTTCGATTTCTAAATAATCCCTGAATAGCGAAACATTCAAACGTTTAATTAATGTAGTTAATTCCATTATTAGAGACACACGAATCTTGAGTAATACCGGCACAATCAACCTCGGGCCCATGTCTGCTATTTCACATTTAAGAATATACCATTCTCATTATATCGACACTACTGATATATTATCATAATTGTAACAAATTTGGTATTCCGCTAAAATTTCAATACTGTCTCGATATAATCTCTATAGTGTTGTGATGGCAATATCTTTACGTCGTTGATGTTGCCTATCAAAATCTACCATGGATTCAGTGTTGCCAATCGATACTACCATAAGTTGACAACACTTGTTAGTGCTATTTTTTCTGTTAAATCTGTCACCATCTCGATTGTCGCCGTATCGACTGTCACCATCACGACCGTCGCCATTTTGACTACCGCCATTTCGACTTTAGCCATCTTGACTATCGCCATTTCGACTATTGTCATTTCGACTATCGCCATCTTGAATATCGTCATATCGACTGTCACCATCTCGATTGTCGACATCTCGACTGTGCAATGATCGACATTTTATAGATTCGATGATGTTGATGACGAAATTTTATATTATATTTATGAAATGTGTAAACAATTGTACTAGAAAAGCTGTTGTTGTTCAATGGCTACTCAATAGTCAAATCACCATAGAAGTACGATTGATAAAGCTGTCAAATATTTAAGAAAATACCATTTTACCTACTATCGAGTTGCTATCGAAATATCATTGAGACGCGATTGTAGAGCTGAATACCAAATGAGTCAGTGGTTTTCCGATATAATGGTAAATAAATAGAATACCAAATGGTGACCAAATGTCTATTGAGATACTAAACGACACACTATTTTGTTAGCAGACTTGAGTCACTGGATACTCCAAAGAGACTAGTAACGCCATCTATAATCATAAATTAAGCATTTCTTCAAAAGATAAAATAAAATGAAAGGAATTAATTTATATTTACCTTTCATAGCATTTATTATCCTCCGCTTTACAGATGAAAGATTTTCAAAGAAAACATATTCCAAGCAATTGTAGATTACAGAATATTATTTAAGCATTGAGCAAGGCAGGTTCAATAAAGTTATCGTACTCCAAGAAATAAGTAAATAACCCGCAAGAATTGCATAATCGTAAATACTTACTAACGTAACTTTATACGATGATATAATACTATTATTGCTAAATATGTGATAGCATCATATCAGTTTATATTTTAAAAGATTTGTCCCACCATTCGTAATTAAATTCATTAATAACCTACATCAAACTGGATATTCTGACTTTGGTGTTCACAAATGAAGTCTCGCCCAAACAAATCACCCTTATTTCATTGCGGCCAACATTCCCAACACCTCCCCACATTCATGAAGATCAATTCTTAGCCCTTTTAGCTTAACACACTGAAGAATTTTTATAGTTAGCAACTGACGGCGGAGACAGAATCTCCTGGTCTTGAAGAAGAAGCCTTCCTTGTCCAGAAACTAGAAGATGTCGTCAGCTTCTGAGAATTCATCCGAAACCCCACTTATCATTATTTTCATCATATTTAGGGCGGCCACTGCTGAGCATAGGTCTCTCTTGTACGCCACTCACCCCGGTCCTAAACCAATCTTATCCAAGGAATCAATACCTGCTGAAATGGAGGTTGAAATAACTATATCAAGCTCACAAAGATTAAATAACTTTATTGATCTTACCGTGGTCCACGAAGCGACCTTGACATTTAAGACAGATATCTCACCCTCATTTGTTGGTTCACATTATTTATCGTCGCGTGTAAACGAACCTCGCATTGCTCGGGTACGGCACGCACTAGACATGCGCGCGCGCCTATGTAGTGAAATCATGCGTTAAATTATGCAACATTGGTGAAAACGACACAGCGCATGCATGCCAAACGTTTTGGGTTAATCAATCAGCCTATGACAGTGGGTTCGCTAGACACGTCCCATCCCTCCCTCCAACTATAGATTTTATTTGGGTTATAAACAAGACCGCCTCTGGTTGATTTACAAGTGACGCATTTGATTAAATTTGTGCGAGTGATAATGTGCTAGGAGTAGGGTACCACCTTAAAATACAACAATCGTCTTTTATCTAACGCTGTTGGCTTGAAGGGCCTTTACAGTTTCACCTGATTTTTATTAAACAAATTATTAAAGACATAATTATTCTATTGTCGATTATCCGTTGTTCGTAATCATTGTTGCCAATGGCCAGCTACTGTTATCGCAACGTATGAAGAAGCAAGCAAAGCTACCACCATTAATAGGTGTGTAAGAGAGAGAACTTCACGTTGCACGATACAAACACTGAATGTTCCGAATTTATAATTACAATCCATGAGTTTACGGCATAAACTTCAGTTTTATTTTTATATTATCATTATTCATCTCATTATAGTGTCATTGTTACAAATTATAAAAGATACATAACAGCAAATTACCGAACAATAGAATAACGACAACAGTTTATAATAATGATTATTGAAAAATAACAGAACAACGTAATACATAATTAACAAAACAGCCGTTATTGCCATATTTAGGTATGGCCAACTCATGAATTAGCAACAGCGAACGATATACGTTGAACAATTGAAAAATCATTATCAATAACTGACCATATAAATATTAAAATATAACATCAAAATAAATATTTTAAAACTGCGATGAAATTAGAGCGATTTAAACGCCTCCATTTTGGCGCGCTTTCAGTGACGTCAGCGTACGCAATAAAATAAATATATTGTATACTGTAGAATGCTTTATTCCGTTTATCTGAAAATTGTTATGGTTTATAACTAACAGGTGTCGTGTTCCGGAATCAGCTCTTGTATACCCAATAATCAAGCGACCACCATACACATGCTGATAAAGTCGTCACAGTGTCTGTCTTTTGTTGTGTCACATATCGGGATCAGCCATTGTATATCCAGCCGCTAAACCATCGATAGATTACCATAGATCTCAACAGTCGCCGTTGTTTTTGAATTATACTGTACATACCATCAGTACTTTATCGTGCTAACATAGAAAAAGAACATATTGTCTTATATTACAGTTGTATTTAACCAAATTATTTGATAGCCACTTTCTAAATTTCCTTCGTATTTTTAAAACTTTTTATTAATGAAAATCTATAAACAAAAAGAGAATAAATTAAAAAATCGTTGTAGGTGTAATTCCACAGTATTTAAATATGTCAATATTTTACCTATATTTAAACTACATGCATATTCCCTATTTGAGGTGTATAGTAGAGTCTAAATTTGAGAGCCGCGCATGAAGAAAGTTAACCATCAATTATAATAAGGCAAATTAATTTTACTGACTTGTTTTTAATTGTGTAAAAGTAATTGAACTATGTATAAATAATGTTTAACATATATTTTTTATAGAATATAAGTTTTTTTTTTTTTTTTTTTTTTTGTTGTCTATGGCCCCTGTGGTTTTATACCACAATTCTGCCAGTGTCAAGTAGTCTTCTCGACATCCAAACGAATAGAGTCATCACAAAATAAGCTGAATAAAACTGACTTGCAATCAAAGTTGACTTGAACCACTAGCTAATTTCCAATACAAAACAAAAACGATCCACAATTAAGGTTAGTAAGAGAACTACGAAATTAAATTAGTATCTAAAACGTAAAGTAAATAAATGAACATGCATTACACATAGAAAACTACTAAAGTTTGATTTTGTTTATATTTATAAATTTACACAGAAAGATGATGAAAGGGGAAAATGAGAGGGTGAGGAGGGTTTTCATACAGGTGGGACGGGGAATCTCCTGGGGAAGTATATCATATAGAGAGAAGAGCAAATTGGGGCAGTTAAAAAAGATGTGATCAAGGTCACCATCATCCAAGCCACATTCACACAGAGAGTGATCTCTGACTCTGATTTTCACCAAATGAACAGGAGTGCAGGCATGGTTTAGGCGTATACGACAAATAACTGATATTGCAGGTTTGTCTATGCTCCGAAACTCGGAAAACCAAGGTTTTGAAGGGATCACAGGTTGGATTGAGCCATAGTACTTGCCCTTAACCTTCCTTACAATCTGCCATTCCCTGTTCCATGCAGTAATCATCTGGTGCTTTATATTTGAACATAGGTCAAGAGGTAGGATACGGAAATGCTCAAGGGAGCCAATACTTGATGCTTGTTTCGCCAAAGAATCAGCTGTTTCATTGCCAGGAATCCCTGAGTGTCCAGGGATCCAAGCAATGGTGACATTTAAGTTAAGTTGGTGACACTGATAGAGGGATTCTTTTATTTTTAAAATTATTGGGTGTCTACTTTTGGATTTAAACGAGTTAGCAATAATGGCCTGCAAGCAGCTTTTAGCATCAGATAGAATTACTGATTTATTTAACCTATGGGAGATTATGAATTTAATTGCTTCTAGAATAGCAATAGACTCGCCAGTGAAAACAGTAGATACTGATGGACATTTGAAACTAAGTATTGTGTTGTAAATGGGGATCCAAACTGCAGCTCCAACAACACTATCTTTGGATAACTTGGAAGCATCCGTGTAAATTGTTACCCAGTTAGGAAATTGTAATGCAACCTTTTCTATCAGCATCCCACCAGCGCTCACTGGGTCATTTTGAACGCCAAGATCAAGAACTACCTTGGGCTGATATATCAATGCTTCGTAAGGAAGGGAGAAAATAAGTTTATGTGGGAATTGGAGAAAAGGGACAGTTGAACGGGAGAGTTTTATAAAACTACGAAGTAAACAGGGTAAATCAAAAAGTGAGTTATACCCTTCATTTTCAACCATACTATGCAGATCACTTAACTTTTGTAACAGAGCGTGTTCGGTATTTTGAAAAATTTTGGACAGAAATTTATCTGAAATAAGTTGCCTACGCAAATAAAGGGGAGGATCCACACACTCCACTTGCATTGCACTGATGGGCGAGGATTTCATGGCCCCTAGAATAATGCGTAAGCATTTAGACTGGATCTTGGAAAGTTTTTCGATGGCTCCTTTATTACATGGATCTAATAGAAACATACCGTAGTCTAGATGACTGCGAATGATCGCGTTGTAAAGGATTTTTTGAGAAAAAGGATGGGCTCCCCACCAGGCTCCTGATAGGGAACGAAGAATATTTATATTTTTCTCACATTTTCCCGAGATGTAATCACAGTGTGAAGCTCCAGACATCTTAGAATCAAGCCAAACTCCCAGGAATTTGACTTTATTTGCCTGAGGAATAAGTTCACCTTCCACACTAATGCTGGCCATAGGAATATTCCTACGTTTTGTAAAAACAACAACAGAGCACTTTGGAACTGACAAAGAAAGACCATGGTCGACAAGCCAGACGCTAAGGGAATGAAGAGCCAAGTTCAATCGACCACATGCATCAATGGGATCTGGTCCTGAACTGTATAGAGCCAGGTCATCAGCGTATTGTAGGATAGAACAGTAAGGATTAATGACCTGGTCAAGATCATAAGTATAAAGGCTATACAGCAGAGGGCTAAGAACAGAACCTTGGGGTAAGCCCTTCCACACAGTTCTCGGAGTTGAAAATGACCCTCGATATTTGATAGTGACCTTTCTTTCCATCAGGATGTTGCAGATGAAGTAAGCTAGCTTTACCGGAATCCTCAGCTGAACAAGCTTATTCCTGAGGACAGGAAGCATAACGTTATCATATGCTGACGCGACGTCAAGGAAAGCACCGATTAAGTATTCTTTTTTCCTAAATGAGATATGGACGTCGGTCGTGAATATCCCAAGGCTGTCTAGGGTGCTCATGTCCTTCCTAAATGCGAATTGTGATTTTGATAGCAATTTTTTGTTCTCAACAAACCATTCAAGACGCAGCTTAACCATGTGCTCAACAATTTTTATCAATACGGATGAAAGAGCAATAGGTCTGTAACTATTAGGGTCTGAAGGGTTTTGACCAGATTTGAGGATGGGGATAATTACATGGACTTTCCAAGAATCAGGGATGAGTTGAGAGTTGTAAATAACGTTAATTAAGTTTAGCAAGAATTGTTTATTTTTACTGGACGATTTAGTAAGGAAAGAATAGGGAATACCATCTAGACCTGGTGTAGAGTCGGAAAGACCATCGAGAGCCATTTCTAACTCAGTAAGGGAAAAGGATTCGTCCATTGGAGACGGGTTAGAAAATAGAATAGGACTAATTGGAAATAAATCAAGGTGGGGAACTGTGGGAGGAGCTAACTTATTGGCAAAATTATCAAGCCATGTGGAGTGGTCATTATGTAAGATATTATCCATACTATAGGCACCTCGGAATCTTCTGATTTGTTTCCACACTAAAGTAGAGGGAGTCCTCGGAGATACTATTTCACAGAATTTATGCCATCCGAGTTTCTTTTTTGATAACAATAATTTCCTTGTTTTGGCAGAAATATGTTTAAAATTAACAAAATTTTCAGAGGTCATTGCCGAGATATATCTACGCTCTGCCTCTTTTCTCTCAGCAATAGCCAGCGAGCAATCAGAATCCCACCAAGGGGATGAAATTTTAGTTATAGATTGCTTTTTGAGAGGGATATATTCATTCGCACAAGTAATAATAACATCTATGTATTTTGAATAAATTGGAAGGACATTGTCAATATCTGGATTGGGAAGCGAGTCTATTAAATTGTCCAGGAGGTAAGAGTAAGAGGACCAGTCAGCTCTGGACAGTCTATGTTTTAAAAGGGGAGAATAGTTTAAAGAAGGGGAGACTTTATTAGGAATAGAAAGGACTATAGGAAAGTGATCACTGCCATGAGAGGAGCTCAAGATAGACCAAGAAATGAGGGATGAGATAGATGGAGAACAAATTGTGAGGTCTACTGCACTATTAGGGTTTTGGTTAGGTAATACCCTGCGAGTGGGAGAGCCATCATTTATAACACAAAGATTAGTCTCATCAAATATGTCTATAAGAGACCAGGAAAAAGTATCATTATGACTCCCACCCCAGGAGGTATGGTGGGCATTAAAATCACCCATTAAAACAATGGGGGGTGGAATGGAGGAGACAAGGAGAAGAATGTCTGGAATTAGGGAGCTACTGGGGTGAGGAACGTAAATAGATATAAAGGATATGTCAAAGACTCGGACTGCCACTATATTAATGCTAGAAGAATGCGGAGGAAGGGTGATTTGAGAAAAGGAAAGGGAGCGGTTTATAAGCAGAGCACAACCAGCATACCCATCGGTTCTGTCGTCACGGATACAGGAGAAACCTGGAACTACAAATCGAGAACCAGGTACCAACCAAGTCTCGGAGATAGAACAAACTGCAGGGTTGAATCTGTTAATCAAGTATATTAATTCATGTTTTTTGGGGCGTAAACTTTGACTATTCCACTGAAGAATTGCGAGTGGGTCCATATTGGGTAAGAAGAGACGATAAGGAGGCAAGTGAAGTGGCAACGTTGGACGGTAAAGAATTATTGTTCTGAGATATTAAATCGATTATTATCTGGAGAAGAAGCTTGACAAGGATGTCAGATTGTTCTGACATAGGAGAAGTAGGAGTTGAGTTTGGTAAAGCACATCCATTAGGCTGAGATGAAGGCATATCAGCAAAATAAGTTAATTTTACACTATTAAAAAAAAAAGTGTCAGTAAAATTAATTCATATTGGAGTTTTTAGCGGGCTCTCAAACTGTCATGTATTCATTTTTAATTTTTACTAACTTCAGAATTGGGTCTTTACCGAGATAAAAAGTATCCTTTTTGTTAATCCAGATATAAACTATCTGTGTACCAAATTTCATACAAATTCGTTCAGCTGTTTTGCGTGATTGAGTAACAAACAAATAAAGTCACTTTCGCATTTATAATAATAATAAGGAATTCATAAAATTGTGTTATTTGACCCTATATTGTGTAATACAGGTGGCGTTTTGCATAATAAAACTTCGTTATTGTGCACAAGTGAAATGGATTGCAAATAATAACATGGATCATGAATTATGAGATACCACAAAAACTCCCTAGATAGTTCTAACAAGGGAGCCACCATCTTGTTAGGATCCTGTAATTGTCATAAGATTGGAAACTATATTCACTCAATCTTGGTCTTCAATAAAAAGGACCGGTTGCCAAGTTAGAAAAAAGAAGAAGAATTCATATTACTTACTGATGGCTAACTTTAGTATGTGGTTAGTACTCGGCATAAAAAAAATTTAGTTATTTTTATTTTGTTATGCCAAAGAATTAAAACTTTTAACGTACATGATACACAGGTTTTTTAGGAAAAGCTCAAAACTGTTTCTTAGAACAGTACAAAACTGTTCTAAATTAGTTTGATTTTATATAACCTAAATATAATAAAAATATATATTTTTTCTTTTTGGAGAACAAATTATTTTTTGATATTCAGCAGCTGAAAAATCTATTGCACTGACAATGTGGTTTCTCACCGACTTGTGAAAATAATGTAATGATGCAAAAAAAACCTGTTTGTATAGAAAATATGACTAATGGTGTTTTTTAAATACCCAATTCAAAAATGAATTAAAGGATTCAGTTGAAATATTGTATTCATTGTTCAGGTTAGGCATAGCAAATCAGTTTTTTGCATGACTGATAAAAATTTGTCCATTACCCCAATACTCAGTGTAAATCTGACTTTGTATTCTTTACCATAATTGGTATTGTTTTGTTGTAGCACAGTATCAAAAGATGCCCCAAAACATTTAGATTGAAGCAAATAGATAAGATAATAGATAAAGAGGAAGAGTCCAAAGAAATGTGCAGGAACAAAAAGCACAGGGATGTACGAAATGTAGAACCTTTCCTCACAGAATGTTATGCTTATGATATTATATTCAAAATGGTTATATGTTAAAATAAAATCTTGCATTCATATTAATATATATGTAGCCTTCATTTTGAGCACTGTATAGAAGAACAGTGAGGATAGAAATATTATTTGCAGATACTTTTTATGTACATTATTTTTTATGTATACATATGGTTAACCTTATTTGTTTTCAGAACTAATATTTTAATAATAGACACTCAACACACATTGCAAACTACATGTGTTTGTTTCAAAGTATAAAATAATTTAAAATTTAAGTTATAATAAAAAAAAACACTGTTCCACAACATAATCATTAAATGCATTATTAGGTGAATACTACAAGTAGTAAGCCTTTTCTTTTGTTATTCATGTATAACTTATAATAAACATATTATTGTACACCTTCCGACAATTAGGCTAAGCATAACTTAGATTTAAAATAATCTGATTTAATCATCTACTATGTATATTTTTAGGCAGTTTAATAAAGAATAATTAATAAAATCCCTTATATAAAATTTATATCTTTATTGGAAATGCACTTTTTTACAATATCAAAACCATTTATTACATTATTTAGTCTTAGTTTTCTGTACTATGGGTAAACACTTTGGCAGAGCGAACTGTTGGTAATTGAAATAAATGAAAAACAAAACAAAATGTGAGCATGAAAAAACGGATATCAATAGCGGGAACAGGTCAGGATAATTTGGTGGCGGTTCTAAAAACACAATTGCAACAGTCAACCAAACCATACCAATAAATGAAAGGAAAAAATTAATGCTTACAAGATTAAGTAACACTGTATTCTCAGCTTTCTCATAAGACACAATGCTTTGCACTCTATTTGCATTGAAAAATGACATTAAACCCGAATACGGAAATGCTAATTTTATACATATACCATGAAATAATATGTAAATTAAGTTAGTAGCTATAAAAGGTATTAATAACCCATCTTTGATTAGTAAGGGCAGCATACTGAAGTTAGAAACAAGCAAGAACCAGAAGCACATGAAAGGATCTTCCGAAAAATGTAAAGCCACAGGTATGGCTACCAGGAGTATAGTTTTCTCATGTACTTGGAATGAAAACAAGAAGAAACCAAGTGAAACATTAATAAGAGAGAGGACAAACTTCTTCTTGCTTATTCTAAAGAACAGATCTAGACATGATGGCAGCACTGCTAAAGCTGTTGTTATGAGACATATCTGAGCCATCTCTTGGTTTGTGTACAAAGATTTCAGCTTCACAAAAACATTAATAAAACACCACACATTTGAAACTTTATCCTCAAAAACCCCACGTTTTATAGGGAAAAGTCTGTGTACTACTTGTAACACATTATTCCATGAACCCATAAACGGATACCATATAATCACAAAACTCGATATAACCGAGATAGCAAGCTTATTGAAATTATGAACGACATATGAAATTCTACCTCGCCATGGCATACCAACAAAACATTTACGTAACAAATAAAAGAAAAATGGTAATGCATGATACAATTCCATTTGCTTGTAATTTAAAGCCAGTATAAAGAATATAGTCGCTAATACGTCATTTTCTATGGCAATAATAAAAAAAGTAGCCCACAGAAAGAGACCTAATGACACACAATTGTATTGAAAGTGTCCATGATCAATCAAAATTATACCAGGGTATAATAAAAACAATATTGTAGATAAATCCAACCTTTTGAACACATTTCTAGTACTTTTTCCCCTCAAACGTTCAAGATCAATACAGATGGACAGTACTGCACTCACAAAAAAATATAAATCACTTAGAAACACTGTCCATCTCATGAAGGATTTGTGCGATTCGTTTTCATAACCTCTAGAAGCGAAAAGGCGCACGGATTCAGGATCAACCCATTCAGCTACTAGGCCCATGATGAAACTGTGATATGCTGTTAGAGGTGGATAATCCAGCCCCCAATATTCCAGGTCATTCTGGGAAGTGTTATGGTACCAGGACACGATCGGCGTCTGCACGGTAATCTCTTGCCAGTGCCTCTGAGCTTCAAAGTCACCATACATAGGAGGTTTTTTATACCCCGAGTAAGGATACGCGGCCACGCACCATCGTACAAATAGTGCAAAAAACAAACCCGGCAACAATCCTTCCTTTGTCACAGTAAATTTATTCGGATTCGACTTCCTACCCATTGTCACTACCATTCAATTTTATCTATAATATGTGTAGTTTTCATTCAAAAATAAAACTATTTCGACAACGCGGCGTAAAGTCAATAGATAAAATTTTGACAGCTACTTACGACGTGAACGGCGTCCAATTCCTTGGTCAGCTTTTCCTTCAAATATCCCTCTGTATACACCATATTCGTGTTTTAAAAAACCATACAAAGGTGAAAAAAATCCGAGCACAACTCACGGAAATTACACTACACCTCTCACAAGAATTTACTATGCACTAAAACGAGTTTGATCCACACAATTATTTGACTTTTTTCGAAAGTGAGAAAACGAGAAAGCGGTTCACGAAAGTGAAATTGCGGTCGCTGCACTGACGAATTTCACACCGGATAGTGTTCCGCTCTAGATTTCTAGATTATCCGTACCTTCATAATATTATTCGCAACATTAAAGTATGTCAAATCGTGTTTAGAAAAAATAAGTCGGTCAAAGTTTTTGGTTCCAAGTCTTCATAATTTGGAGACATAGTAATGATTTCTAATAATTATTTTATTTAGAAAGTGTTATGCTTACTCAGAAAATAAAATGTAATTGAACATGGGACTTGGGTTTGTCAGTATTGTAACGAAAATAACACCTCAACACGATTGGTATAGTCTATGACAGTATTGACAGTAATGACAATCAAGCATTTCAGTTTTGAAGGAGCGGAATATTTGAATTGAACTATGGAGGGTAGAGGTAGAATAACTCCATTAGGTAGCCGGTAGGAATAAAACTTTATAGCCATCAAAAAGTAGTCATAATATTGCAAAAGCATGATTGTAGTACTTGCTCTAATATTTCCTCAGTTGATAATGTTAGTAAATAGAAAATAATTTTCAGAATTAAGAATAAGAAGAATTACTGACTGTGTAGGTAATGTTTTTTATTATTATAATTATTATATTTAACTTGCATTACGATAAATGATATTCTGAGATTGCATTTTACCTGTAAGTACCTATACTTTTTTTAGTGTTTAACGAAAATATTTACCTGATTGTATGGGACGATGTAACCGACGATGGTAACGCGCTAAGACAAGAGGAACTTGCTCTCAAGTGCAGCTGCCGGAGCCACCTATACCCGAGTGCTTGGCTACATACAGATTTTTAACTTGAGGGTGATAGCTTGTCAGGCGAACATTAGAAAATGTCCTACCTCGATGTTATGATTTTCCAAGAACATACTAATAACAATTGAATACTTAAGCAGAATAAGATTTGTACAAATAGTTTTTAATATTTTCGTTTCACCATAGACAAAAATAATAATATAACAAAAAATCTGACTAACGAAATTTCAACATGTTTAATGTAAAAATACATTTACGGCGTAAATAGCCCTCTAGGATTTTCAGAGACAATAATTAATATCATAAATTTTTATTTTTTCCTAGCAGTTATTATTTAAAATAACATTATCTAAATGGAAGGTGAAACAGCACCGTTAAAGAAGAACCTAACCGAGTGGAGTTTTAACCAGTATCCGAAATATATACTGCTGCCGATCGATGAAAACCATGATCAAATTTGTGCCAACATTAAAAGCGTTGTTTTCTCTGAGGTAAATTTGAATTTTAGTAATAAAATATTCAAGTTCTATTTAGGTTCTTTTAGAACTATAATAGCAGTCAAGGATATAGCCAGGTTTTTGTTCAGGGGGGAGGGGGCAGACAGATAAAGGAAAACTAATATCATGCTTACCTCGCGGCAGTGTTGCCTTATCTAAAAATATTAGAAACTTCATTGACAATATCTTCAAGTTGTTCGTTAAAAATAGCAAAACCATCTTTCCAACCAGAGTGTGACACAATATTCCTAATGCTGGGGTATTTGCGTTGAGTGCAAATCAAGTCATCCAGGACTCGGCTGTGGTGAGTAGAGTTTTCAGAGCTACTTGAGGAAGGGAGATTCAAAGAGAGTATAATTTGTCGGAGAGTCGTGTCCATGTGTTTATGGATGGATTTATCTATTGACCTGCACTATTGGCTGGGTGCAATAGTAACAGATGAGCTCTGTGACCGCACGCACCTTACAAGCGAGCAGCGACTAACTTGAGGACACTCTTGCTTGAGCTATCGAACGTGAAGACCTCAATTATTAATAAGTAGACTGCAATAAATACCGTTCTTGAGTGCCAGCTCGTTGTGTATTATAGTAGATCGTGATATTATGAGCGCGAATATAAGATGTTTTAAGCAACTGCCTGATGAAAAATATCGTCCTAATACGGCTCATTATTCAAGTAACAAATGAAAACATATTTATAATGAACAAAATTCATATAATTTTAAGTATTTTCTAATATCTCTAAAATGTGCACTGTTCATGGTTTTATCTACATATATATATACTATAATACTATTTATAAAACTATTTGTATAAAACTATTTTTCTTAGGAACTATATATAATAGACACGCGGGAGTTTTACTCTCGCATTTCAATTGATTCCAATTATTGAAATCTGCGACAAAAAGGGATAGTGTTACGAAATCTCAAGAATCGTCTGAAATGTGCCTGAAATATCGTTTATTTATCATAGTGTAGTTGTGTGTTGTGTAGTGATAGGTTCGACAACGCCCACATAGAAAACCTCATAGCTTCAACTGTCCACAAACAATGGGCTATAAATAAAACGTTCCCCTCCCTTTGACGTGAGTTGTTTAAAATGTGTTAAGAGTTCAAGGACCTTCTAGACATTTCGTGATCGTGTCATTTGTGTATAAAAGCGAGCCGTAACGCGAGTTAGGACAGTTCTAATTTCGAAAGCGAAGTGGAAACAATAAGTAAAATAAAAGAACTACAAGAGGACATACAGGCTGATTCTGCAAGTACATTTGGTGAACGATTTGTGAGTTTGTTTTGTTTTAATTGATATTTCTTTGAGTACGAATAAATTGTTTTCGTGAAACACCACGGCATTTTACTACCCACGGGTTTAACAATATCATAAAATCGGCTCCTATAAAACGCTATGCGATGATCGTCGATGGATTGAAGATCTCTCGGTGGCCGTCGTTATTTTTGGATTGTGCTATATCTACTATCAGGCAAAGTGCCTGAGTTTCACGCTGATGTAAAAAAATATAATCATCGTTTTAATTGGATTGCATATTACACAACACTCTTAAAGTTTTATAAAACATTTATTTGCTCTAGGTTACTCCGCTCCCTTTAGAGCGTAACATCCGTCTCGTCTGCTCTTCCGATGACGCTTTAACTAATATCTTAGACATGGATCCAGAAATAGCAAGCCGTGAAGAGTTCGCTGAATTCATAGCTGGTAGGAGGTTACCGTATGGGGCGTTACCTGTCGCACACCGGTAATATCTTTGTATTATTTTTTGAAGTGGAACTTCTTATGCGACTTCAAAGCGTTAAACGTTAAACGTTTAACGCACATTACGGTCTCTCCTCTTTGTGTGAGCCAGAGCGAGAGAGTAAATGTCAGTGTGTATGTATATTGCACACTGTTTAAATAGAATAGAAAATGTATTTTAAAATGAAGTTTCACTTCTATGGTGTCTGAATCGCACACACACCTTTTTTATTGAAGTGAAACTTCTTATGTGACTTCCAAGCGTTAAACGTTAAACGTTTAACGCACATTATCGGTCTCTCCTCTTTGTGTGAGCCAAAGCGTAGCTATATATTGTACACTGTTTAAATAAAATAGAAAATGTCTTTTAAAATGAAGTTTCACTTCTATCTTGTGTGAATCGCACACACACCTTTTTTTTGTGTGTTTGTTTCGGGTATTCTCCGAAACGGTTGGACCGATTTTAGAGGGACTTTCACTGGCAGATAGCTGATGTTATATAGAGTAACAAAGCCTCCTCTTTTTTTTTGAAAATAAGGGTGTGCCCGATTGACGGCTATCTGTAGTCAACGCGAGCGCAGCCGCGGGCACAGCTAGTAAACAATAAAAACAAGCCAGTATAATGATTTCACATTATTTTATCACTGAAGTCTAACTTCACCATGCCGCACTTACGACACATGATACGCGCGCAATTCTCAATTTTACTCTCTACTAAACGAGTCAAAATATGTATAACTTCAACAAAAAGGAGACAAAGCATTTAATAATAACAAACAATTAAATTTATCGTTATGTATTTTATTTTAAGACACGGATGTTATTTTCAGTTACGGTGGCCATCAGTACGGCCTGTGGGTTGGTCAGCTAGGTGACGGCAGGGCTCATATTCTCGGCGAGTATGTTAATAGGTAAAAATCATATGTTTAGTCTTCTCTTATAAAGATGATATTATCATGTAATTTTCATGTTAAACAATATTTAATAAAAAAGCCTAGCTTTTAGATATTTAGATGGAAGAACTATTCAGTCAGTTTTTTTTTAGTTAATCAGTTTTTTTTAGTTAATTAAAGAATAATCTTCTTATCAAATATTACTGATTTGGAACCTGGTGGGGCTACTGTTCCAATTTAACATTTGAGATCATAAAAACCTTAGTTCTAGGGTTTCAGATCATAAGTGTGTGTCTGGGTTCAAAGAGAGCTAGGGCACAGAGAAATTTCTTTGGAGATTTCTCTTTACTTGAGGCAGCCCGACTGGTGGAATACCTCCACCCTAAAGAAAATCGCTGCCAAAATGCCTAGTGTTGTATTCCTGCGGTGAATAAGGTTTCCAGAGCTCCTTGGGGGTTTAAGGTCGGCAACGCGCTTGTGTTACCAGTGGTATTACAAGCGTTTATAAGCTAAGAACTTTAAAATAAAAGAGATGGGAAACTTTTGCTTAGACTTAAGAATAGTGTAATGACACGAAAGGGAAGGAAAGTTTCAGCAGATCTTAAATATTGTAAATATTATAATAGCCCGGGCTCTGCTACAAGACTATAAATTGCAATAATAATTTAACAAATCTGAGACATAGTTCCAAAGATTAGCGCGTTTAAAAAACAATCTCTTAATCTTTATATTAGTATTAGATGTGCCCGGGGCTAAGCTCGCATAGACTACAAAATGCTGTAAGTCGAGTACACGCGCGAATTGTGCTGCCTCAAAAATCATTATTGTCGGGTGATCCCTAGAAGTTAAACATATGCTGTTACTGACTTTTCAACCCTCACTCCCCCCTGCAACAAAAAGGGGTGTTATAAGTTTGACCACTATGTGTGTGTTTGTCTGTAGCATCGAAGCTCCAAAACTGCTGAACTAATTTTGGTCTACTTTTCTTTTTATGTAGATTATTCTTATCTGTGATGCAAGAACATCGGTTCAACCGTTTTAAGATTATCAGCTCTTTTTTAGTTGATAAATCAATGTTAGCGTATTTCACAGATATAATCGGGTCGAAATTTGGAATTCTGTTACTTCAGTGATATCAGAAGAACATGGCAACATTGAGCTGATGCTGCAGCTTCATCAGGAATCTGCAGAACACTTAATTCGTCACCAACTTACAGCAGAGATATCGTGTTTGGGCTTATTTGAATGGTCTCAATGTATGGGTTACTTGTGTCGGGGGTTTATTACATTTTTAATTTACGTTGTTATTAAGATCTGTCATTATGTACAACATTAATTCGATATTTCTCTTATGGTTTACTCAGAATAAACTATTTAATCGTCTTTTTTCCGAAATGATTAATCATTATCGTCACTGCTTATTTCATATGTTACTTTATGTAACAAAATATATCCTATAACCTGGCTAGTTTAACTTGTCAATGATTTAAAGGAGAAACTATGTTAATCGAATTAATGGTTTTTGCGTGAAAAGAACATAAACGGACAGAGAGACGTTGAGTTTTAATTTAAAAAAAGCAAAGCAATCTTTAGGCGTGGTGAGAGATGGCAGATACAACTTAAGGGATCTGGTCAAACGCCGTACTCCCGTGTGCACGACGGTCGGGCAGTACTCCGTGCTTGTATCAGAGAGATGGTGGTCAGTGAAGCTTGCCATTTTCTTGGGATACCCACTACCAGATCTGCCGGATTAGTTGGTGAGTAGTTTTATTATATGAAGCCTGGCTAGCTACCACCCTCAAGTTGAAAATCTTCCGCCAAGCACCATAGGTGTGTTCCGGCAGCTGCACTTGAGAGCTAGTCTTCCACTAGGTTTAGCGTGTTACCATCTTGGGCCACATCGTCACTTAACATCATGTGAGATTATGGCCACTACGCCAAACCTATAGCGATAAAAAAAATTAACTATACCTATTTTAAACCTGAGCTACCTGTGAAGGAAAACATCCTGATGAAACCATAGCATAGAGCTAGGCTTTTTTTCTTATACCCATATGGTTAGCTACCACTCTCATATTGGAAACTGTCACCAAGTAAGTATAGGTGTGTTCCGACAGCTTCACTTGAGAGCTAGTCCTTCTCTAGGCATAGCGTGTTACCATCTTAGGACACATTAACTCTTAATATCAGGTGATGAAATCAGATGCGGATTTAAGGTTGGTTCATAGAGGGTCATGCCCTTATTAATTAAATCTAATTTGCATTTACAAATGTATTCCATGTTGAATCTTTTCGATACTTCAATCTATAACCCTCTCTAAACTTTAGACCCGCGTCTCGGTTAGTTTGTAGTCAAAAACTAACATATGTAGTTATAAATATATTAGATTCTACTACCCCGCCATGAATAGGTGATGTTGGCTTGGACGTCTCAAGTCTTAATTATGCTCCTTAACTCCAAAACACATCATCTTCATGCTTGAGACCGATCGATTAGGATAAAAGTACTCGACCACTTCGCTATCCCCATTTCTTCGTCAATCGGTCAACAGAGTGTTACGCGTACCAGTGACATGGATTTGGAATATCTATATCTGAAGATTGCGGTTGAAGAGCTTCTGCACATTTTAAATTATTGTCGGTTTTCCATAGTAAGCGATGAGACTGTGGTCCGAGATTTGTACTACACGGGGTGCCCACGCAGGGAGCGTGCTGCTGTTCTCCTGCGGCTCTCACCTTGCTGGTTTCGTTTCGGCTCTCTGGAGATACTGTCCCGTACTGGGGAGATACCAGTGTTGGGACAACTCGCAGACTTTATTATAAAGGTACTTAACTAACATTTAAATGATCTTGATTTGTTTGCATGTCCACCCGTTAAAGCCCACGAAGCATCGCTTTATTCGCACGATTTCGTCATTTGCTTATTGTTGTAAGCTTGCTTGTAGATTCCTTATAAACAAACTAAACTCTGTTCACGAAATGGCAAAGTCGCATTTGCGTAAGGGCACGCAGTGGTCATGCAGCCTGAGCGGCAATATGTTATTACTTGTCGCAAGATGCATAGATGAAACTGTCTTTGTAATGGCGGGCTCGGCAGTTAATTTCCTTCATACTCCTTGTCTATATAATCATACACATTATCTTTGATAATTCTCGTGCAGCAACAAACAATCTGCAGTTAATGTTCTTTTCGATGTATGGATGAAGGTACTTTACGTATGATTATTCGATTCCTAATAAAGCGTGTTTTTGCAATGCTAAACTTGAAAGAAATGACCCACCTATATTTGTAGGTCGCATAAAGCTTGTATGACGTTATGTGAACAGAACTGAGATGCAAAATACGACTGTCGTCATTTGCCGCTTTCATGCAACCTGCAAATGATGCCGTCGTGGACAATAGGCTTAATTTTTTCTTTTTATAGTATGAAGAAATAAACAGTCATGCAGTCAATACTGATGTTAAATAATCACTGCAACCTATAACTGTCTATAACGAACGTCAAAAGGACCACATTCCTGGGGTCAATCCTGGTAGGTTGCTACTCATGAGGACTGAGTTAGAACGCCTCGTGTGCGCCAGCCAGTGCTTGTTGGCAGCATTTTCGCCTTCTGCAACCTTTCCGCCACCAGGAGCCGACTTTGTTATTTTTTGACGTTAGTGTCCAAATGCCTGTATCCCATGCTAATTAAATTCTTCACAAAATAATTATAATTTCAGGAATACTTTCATGATATCCACTTATGTGACGAGAACCGGTACATCAGGCTATTTTCAGAAGTGGCTCATAGGACTTTAGACCTAGCTGCTAAGTGGCAAGGTAAGTTTAAAAAAATGAAAGATAATCATATCTTAGCTACATTTCATATGGTGCAAAAAACATGTTAACTTTTATTACTCGGCTTCCTTATTTTATCATACTTTTTACTAAGGTGCTTTCGGTCACTTTTTAATACTTATATCAATGAAATCGTTTTAAGGTGGTTTTTTAAATCTTCGACTAATTTATACAGTTACTGATATGCCGGAATATAGTTCAAGTATGTGGATCATTACGTGAATGATGGTGATGTCTGGATATGGCCTCCTCTCTATACATTCACAAAAAAATAATAAATAACTGTAAGCAGTACATAAATATATTGTAATTTTTATATATTTTAATAAACAAGTATATTCCAACTGCTTTTGATAAATGGGATATTTTCTAAACCGATGGAAGTGTGTTGACATTCATATGTGCCTTCTTGAGGCTTAAATTGAATTATTTATGTTGAGTTATCGTTATTTTATAAGTAGGTAATAGAAATATTAGTGGAAACTTTAATAGCGAAATATGTTGTCTATATTAAGCTCTTGCGATTTTCACCTTGTACGCGTTTGTTTTTTCAGGACTGGGCTTCACTCATGGTCTTTTGAACACGGACAATATGAGTATACTTGGCCTCACTTTGGATTACGGCCCTTTTGGTTTCGTTGATTCGTACGACGGCGGTTTCATTTCCAACTGTTCTGATGGTGAAGGTCGATACTCTTTGGAGAAACAACCTGATGTTAGTATTCATTGCATGCTCTGGTTTTATATGGAACCGTTAGTTTTTTAAGGTCAAATCTTCGTCCTACAGCGGTCATATTTATTTTGACGTAAAACTCGTTAAGTAGGAACAGTGATAGCCGGTCAGACTTTCTTGTACTACAAAATACCGTCAGGTTTCAATCGTTAATAACTACGAGACTAATATTACGATAACAACGATTGGGTCTCAAAATAGCTCATACGCTCATAAAATGGAGGATGAGGATGTTTAAGGATTTTAGGCAAACGATTTGTGTTTAGCGATAAACATGCGCGTAGCCAGTGTTTTGGCTAGGAACAGGGGAACAGACAATGGAAAACGAACGTTAAATTATATTATTTTTTATACTACTTTGACAAAATGATATACTCTTCCTTTCCGAAGCATTCTGTAGATGGCTACGCTCATGGCGATAAAGAATTTCCTATCTAGAGATACTTATCAACAATAAATTAAACTTCCACCTAACTGTAACCTTTGCCATAATTTCAGGCGGTAGTATGGAATATAGGACAATTAGCTAATGCTCTGAAACCCTTGTTAAGCTCATCCCAACAAGTACACATGTCGCACATACAGAAAACATTGGACACGTATTGCAAGAACAAAGTGCTGTAAGTCTTGACCATAATTTCTAATATTTAGCCAAATATCATTTCAAGATCCATTGTTCTTAAACCGGATAAAAAGTTGTATACTCACCAATCTAGTCAGCAGCTGTAGCGAAATATGAACTGTATTTTTTTATTTATAGCAGCGAAATATGAACTGTATTTGTAGTCTTCCACTAAGGCTTAGCGTGCTACCATCTTGGGCCACATCATCACTTAAGATCAGATGAAATTGTGGCCAAAATGCCAAACATATAACGATAAAAAATAAGACTAATAAAACCCGTTCCGCACACCATGGACGATATATTTTAATGACAATAAATCCAGTCAACAAAATGTGACCGCAATTATTCGTTGGCTTATATTTTAAAGTGTAAATAATTATTCTAGAGAAACCTTTTTAATGAAGATAGGATTGAAGGAGGAACGCTGGGGAGACGAGCAATTGGTGGAAAAACTACTTGATATGATGCAACAGACCGGAGCGGATTTCACGTCCACTTTCCGTCAGCTCGCTGAAGTAATTTATTTTAAAATTAATAAACTTTAGCTTAAAATTCCCAGTGCCTTGTTGGTCATTGGTTTCACAATTCTGGCCACAAAGAATTCAATGTATAGGAAACATCACAGATTAGCATAGAAATTCTCAATAGTTATATCTACTAAATAGTTTTACACTTCTGTAAGATTGTAATTACATAATTTAATAAAAAAAACTATTCAATCCATGATCTCTGGGGACCTTAATAAGACCTTTTAGTTTTAGGCAATTATTCCGTTCTCTAGAATCTGAATTGTATAATTTCGTATAACAGATTACTCGGTTTTCGCTTAAGTGAAGTAATGAACCTCGCAGATTATGGATTGGATTACTAGTGCCAAGTACAACTAAGACGTATATTTTTATGTCAGTTGGAGCCATGCGAGCTGGTGAGCGAAACAAAACTGGCCGAGAAGTGGTCACTGAAGCGTCTCTCTTCGCATGCCTCTTGGGGCTGTTGGCTGGACCAATATCGCGAAAGACTGGATAAGGAAGCTGGTAATGTTAATATTTTGATATGCAGCCGTCTAAGATGAGAAATGTATGATAGACAGGTTAAAGTATTACCTTACTCCATTCTATTATTTTTATTTTATTGTTTGCATTTTTGTGGATAAATAAAAGTTTTTCCGGAATTGAGTTTAGTTCTTGTCACGAATTATCCTTTGTATTCTATCGAATGAAAACGGGTGCCACGAAGTGGTAATTTGAGTTTAGGAAAAAGAAAGAAGTCGGCTGGAGCCATATCTGGTGAATAAGGTGGTATTTGTTGTGTTTTTAGTAAAAAAATTGTTCAGGCGCCACTCCGAAGCTTGTTGACTAGTTCGCATGTCAAACTCGTAAACCCACGTCTCTTCACCAGTAACAGTGCCTTTCATGAATGTTGAGTCGGAATTGACTCGTTCTAGCATGTCCTCAGCGAATTTTATGCGATTGAGTTTTTGGAGAAAATTCTGATCTTTTGGGACTAGTCGATCGGCAACATATTTCATTATACCCAAGAGATTATTTAAAATATACGGATCGATTCGTGAGACACAGAAAGTTCAGCAGCTATGCGATATTAACTTCAGTTGAAGACGTTGATGAGATCCGAGTGACATCAGAGTTGGCTGCCATCGAGGGCATTTAGTTACATTCTGATAACCATACAGTCGCCATTGCTGATAACCAAATTTTTACGTATCGTCATAATATAGGTATTTGGTACAATGCATGGAGCTGTCAAACGCTTGGCGTGAGCCAGAACGTCCCGTTTCTAAAACTTTGAAGAGGTGTCCCGAATAAGTTGCGGGCGAGCACATAAGATCGTAAGTCTTGTGAGTTGGCGAACTTTAAATTAAACAATGAGAGCTTTTATACAACTATTTGGTTATCTACAACTCAACGTGTTTTTAATTTTAATTAAAATTACTCAGTTCTTTTTTTTAAGATTTTTTGAGATTCGATTCGCCTGTGTGTAATAATAATATTGTTATTTTTTTTGGTGAAGTGGACGCTAGCTCATTGGGAGTGTTCGAAGACGAGCGTCGCAGGCGCATGACTGGCGTCAACCCGGTGTACGTGCCTCGAAACTGGTTACTCCAGGAAGCGATACTCGACGCCGAAAAGGACGACTATCGTAAAGTAAATAAACTCTTATTTTTGGTATGCTGTATATAAATAGAAAGATTGAGTTTTGCCGTTGTGCGGCTTTGCTTTTGGACATTCTTTGTTTTACTACTTAGATACTTGGCCCTTATAAAAAAACACGATATCTTCATAGACAATAATTTTGTAGTCCATGCGAGTGGAGCCGCGGGCACAGCTTGAACAGTACAATTGAACAGTATGTATTTGAACGTGCTAAGTATCGAAGTGTCACGTTACGACGCCAAGGAGCTAGAGTTATTATATTAGGCTGGAATTTATATATTCCTAATATTGAACATATCTATTACGTTTTACCCGCGTATGATTTAAAAGAAATTGCCGATTGATTATTTTTAATATTTCAATATAGACAATATTTTTATCGGGCGGCCAGGGTTATACGTCGCACGTCACACGAATCGTTCGCGCCATTACATCTATAGTCACCCTAGCTGAGTGTTAATCATTTTAATTTTCCATTATCTCCCAAACTATGCGTCTAAATAAAATACCTCACCTATTTTGATGAGAATAAAGTCGGGACTCTTGAAAACCAGATTCACAGGTTTCGAATTTTCTTGTTAATTTAATCTGGCTACGGTTTTAGTACAGGTGCGTACGCGAGAGAAGTGGCAGTAGGAGAGCAAAAAGTAGAGGATAGGTGGTGGTAGAAGGTGATAAAAATAATGGATAATCATGTTTCTCGAACCAAATCGGCCCATTTTCAAATATCTGCGTTATTTTGCTTTAATTAATTTAATTGTAATGCAGGTCCGCTTCCTGCTGGATGTGTTTCGCCGTCCGTATGAAGTACAGCAAGAAGCAGAGTCCCGTGGCTTTTCATCGCAGCCTCCGCAATGGGCGTACGCTTTGAAAATCAGTTGTTCCAGTTGAAAATAATTTCAGTTACACTAGTTAAAGATGTAACATTAATAAAATGATTTATTACAAAAAATATCATTGTTTTAATTAATAGTTTATATTTATTTTATTTATTTTTAGTATCGGGGATCTGAAATACAGTAATGTGAAGACATTTCTTCGTCCAATCTTCTGCCATATTATGTTTATCCCCACATGAACAACGTCTTTGTCTTACAAATTAATCTGTTGAATGAATTATTCTATAGCCGGAAGCTGACATGACAACTGCCATGTTGGTCCTCCTTTCTTATATAGATAAATAAGTGCTTAGTTAACAGCAGTATGTAAACTACAGGCTACATGGTCGCGCATTACGCGCCCCAACATCACCAGCGAATTGTTGTCTCGTTGAATAATTTCAATGCTATGGAATACTTGATTAGCAGTAAAATAATGTTTATATGTGATTATGTCAAAAAAACTTGATTCCTAAACGTCTAATACAATTTTTACCAATAACAGTGGCCGAGAGAAATCTTAACTAACAAAATTCACATTAAAATTTATTCAATATTATATAGAAACATAATTTCGATTGTTACAATTAAACAGAGTTGACAATGAAAAATCGAATGCTCTAAATTATTCCATAGACGATACATGGGAAATAGACCAGCCGGCATGGCAGTTTCATTGTAGGACTCGGCAGTCGATTACGATAGGTACTAATCGAGCACTAATAAGATATTCTGCAGAATTGAAAAAATCAGCACTACGTATGTAACATTGCACAACATCGCAGTGATATATAATAAGGGGATGCAAACTCCGGCCAAATCGTTATTATAACATCAGAAGAAAGTGTACTCAAATGCTACCATAAAAAGATTTAAAAACATCCTTTCGTTTACTTGACACTCATCGTGTTACATCCACCGGTCGGCTGGCTCATCCCCAAAATTGCGACAACACTAAAGTTCTCTTGGATTTAAATGCCGCGTGCGTACGGGTCGTGGAATGGGTCTGACATACGTTCTCCAAGGTCCGCAACATACTCGTAACAGTAACCAGTAACACCCCTGGCGTTGCAGTTGATCATAAGCTAGTGTTCATTAAACATCTATTTACTATCGATTAATTGATAATCAATTGCAATATCGGACCATTAATATCTGTCTTAAAGTACTGATAGCACAAATTTACTATATTTTAAATAGAAGGTACATAATATGGGGCTGCATTTTGCGACTAAAAAAAGATATGCGCGCATGTTAACCACATTAGAAAGCCTAATGTGAAGGCTAGGTTAAAGCATTGTGATAAACAATGGCCAGTTACATTAAAAAAAAATCTCTAGACTTTAGATACAATCGATTGTTAATCGATTATTAAATAGTTTCCTTACTAAATAATAATGTATGTTTTACATATACTACCGTAGGCGACAATGGCTATTAATCATCAGGTAGGCTGGCTACCTGTTTGCTGCTTTGGCATATATATATATATATGTATGTAATATATATGTATATATTAATGTAAAAGATCATAATAAAGTGAAATAGCATTCTTTAATTATATTAGGACATTAATTAAATATTGATTACCAATAGTATATCCTTGAGGACTGGGAGCTGGGACTTTAAAATCCAAAGCTAGGTATTGCAACACGCAGTAACAAGCGGTTATTATTCGGGTCCACCTTTCTGGGCTGTAGTGAGGAACTCTACAGGCACTGACGCAACGCCATCTATTCCGTAATTGTCTAAACGTGTTTTCGATTGTGAAGCAAGCCTCGTTATGTGCTTGATTGTATACGTCAGATGCAGGTGCACGGAGTTAATATCCATGGCCATAGTGAGAATCCCAAGTCACCTGTAAAGTATTAATAGAAACTTTGTATTATTTTTTAATTTATTAAATTTTTAGTATTGTTCTCCAAATACTAAAATGATAAGTATTTTTAAAATATTTAGTAATTAAAAAGTAAGACATTTTCTATTATTTATTTCTATTATTTTATCCTATTATTATTTTTCCTCGTTTAATTGTGCTTTATTTTACAATAAAAATAAGTTAAATAAAATGTTATAATCGACACAAGGTCGCCGTCCATAATGCTTACTTATCCAAAACACACTATAATAGCACACTCGCAAACTTGTGGTTACCGATGTTTGGCTTCCCGGGAAAAAATGATCAGATCTGATCAAGCCTGTTCAGGCCTGAGTCTTCAGGTCTGTCTTGTTGCATTTTATGATTATTAAATGTATCGTACATTGAGTACATAACACTTTGTAATTCGTATTGAATAATGTTTATATTTTTTACAAACATATATTGGCAGATAACAATTTATCTTATTTCATACTCCTTTTCTTACTAACGTGACCACTGAAAAAGGCCTGTTTAATGGTTTGTTTACATTTTGTCTCAACGCTCGATGAATACGCTAATAGGCTAGATCAGACATGGACAGGTATGATCAGGTCAGAGCGTATTTTACACTTCAGACATGAAAAGACATGAGCAGGTCTGAGCGTATTTAACGCTTCAGACATGAACAGACATGGACAGATCTGAACAAATCTGTTCAGACCTAATCAGGTCTGAGCGTATTTAACGCTTCAGACATGAACAGACATGAGCAGGCATGGACAGGTCTGATCAGGTCTAAACAGGTCTGAGCGTATTTGACGCTTCAGACCTGAACAGGCATGGACAGGTCTAATTTCAGGCCTGATCATACATGAACAGGCCTGATCAGGTCTTATGATCAGGTCTGATCATATCCAATTTCAGGCCTGAGCATGCATGATTAGGTCTGATCATTTTTTCCCGGGTTGCCTATTTTTCCAAGCGATTGTAGAGGTTGAAGTTTGCGGTGTTTTGTGGCTAGTGGCAAGCGTGTGAATCAGCTCCCATGAACGTTGAAAGAGTATGATAGTCTATGCGCTTAAAACACTGTGGATTAAATGTTTATCGTGGTTTCTTACGAGAATAAAAAAAACTGATAAAACCAGTGATGCAAGACGTCTTTTTTTGGTTTTGTAAAAAAACAATCGTTTAATCCCTGGACAATGTTAGCCAGTCGTACGAATTTAAAGAACAAAAAAGGTCACTGCATCGTGTTCTCCAGGGTTACGTCCCGTCCTGTAATAAGTAAACAAGCAAAAAAAGGTTGTTCGTTCAAATCTTCTTTGCAATCACAAAAATAAAATCAATAAAACAAAAATAAATATCATGTTTTGATATCAACAATCAATTATTTTTATCAATAATCAATTGTTTTATTACAACAATCAATTAGTCAAAAGTCCTAAAAACTATCAATTTATTGTTTACTAATCGATTTTCAACACTAGTCAAAAATATGACATTTGTGGCAGATATTGTAATAAACATTCAATCACATTCAATGATAATTTATAAAGAATTACATACGTTTTACTGCCACCAGAAAATAGTACCTAACACAATAAGACTAACAAAACAATTCGAGTAACAATGTACTAAAACTGTTTTTGATAATTTTAATATGTAATGTTTACAAAAAACTTTATCAAGTTGTGAAATCCTACGCAATATCTTATTGCCGATGAATCGTGCTTTTTGCGTTATCGCGGCTTTATTTCATGAGCACAGGCAGTCATTATTCCCGAAAATGGCACTTGTTAATAATTTCAAAGAGTGGAAGTTTAGAGACAGTCCGAGCTATGCAGAACTGCCTATAGACGAAAACCCTCGATACAACGAACCGGTTGCTGTTTTAAACGCAGTTTTTTCAAAGGTACCATTCTGATATTAATTTAAAATTCACCATGTTTCGTGTTATAGTAGCCAAGCTGATGAGAGAACGATTATTAGGCTAAGTTAGCAGTACTTGCTTCCTCAGTCGATATTCACCTTGATGGTGAAACGTAATTAACTTTATCTTTAATAGTTGTGTTTTTATGAGTCTACTAGCTGTACCCCATGGTTCCAGATTGCTTGATGTTCATGGTTACTACTCGCTCCTTAGGGTTGTAGCATAAAGTTGTATAGCCTATATTATTCTTCATGATTTCATCTATCATATACAAAAAGAATGTTAGTAAAATAAACAATCAAATGAAAAACTCTTCACCTTTATTATATTAGTATAGATAAGTATGACATATATCAGCTGTTTGGTTGCCATAACAGTTACAACTGATAATGGATTCTTAGTCTTAGTGATTACAGTAGTTTTTAGGTTGTACTGTGTGTGTATTAATATGTAGTGCAGTCAGTTTGATACATTAATATAAAAAATCAAATAGTATTCTAGTTACTGGGGTCTAGTTGTTTTATATCATCAAAGAGAGTCCCGGTAACCACACTATATTTTAAATATATACATAAGTCTTGATTGGATTTTTGGAGCAATAGTACAACACAATAATTAGTATATCTCCACAAATTATGTCAACTTCTTCTATCACCTTTGTAGGTTTGTTGAGTCCATATTATTGGAGAATAGAGTGAATTACCATTTCTTACTTTACTGATTATTCCATTAGGTGCCAACGGAACCTCTGACAGGCAAAATCCGTCTTGTGTGTTCATCTGATGACGCCCTTAAAGACTTATTGGACCTCCATCCAGATGTTGCAGAAACAGATGAGTTTATTCAATTTGTCAATGGACAGTATCTTCCACCTGGAAGTTTAACTGTGTCACACAGGTAACAAATATGCAGGAATAGTGTATAATTTGTAGTTGCACCCAACTTATAAAGAGTCCTATCAAGGGTTTTTAATTATTTTTATAGTGACAAAACCAAAGTCATGAAAATGTGACTGATTGTAAGCACAGTACAATCCAAAAGTAGTGGTGACAACAGAGAGACAGCAATCCATCACCAGACACTGCAAACATAAACTGTGTATGCACCATCTGACCCTGAAACGTGACACTCATAAGCAAATCATTGTGATGGATTTTACATCATACGCATAGTGGTTGTGACACAGTCGAGATGTACAACCTTGTCACTGCCATTAATAAGGCTCCATTCATTCATAGCATGTGATGAAAATATTTGTTAAAGATGGAATACATAACAATTTAAGGATCTTTTTAAAAAGAGCACTTTTTAAGTAACAGTTATAGTGTTAGATTTAGTATTACTTTGACAATGGTTGACTAAATTGTATATGAAGTTTGTGCATGTTTTTTAAAAGAAGATGGATGTCTTTATGTTAGGTTAATTGTTTCGAAACTGTTACTGTCTGCTAACTTTCATTATTAACTAGCTGACCTGGCAGATGTTATTCTGCCCTTCCAAATGGTCAATAACTCAACCACCTATCCTGTTTTATTCCTGATAACTTTCTATGAACATAAATAAAACAGAGAACTTTGAATGTTTAGTTATGGTCCTGAGTTTATTCAAAAATCAGATAGAAAAAAGGATGTTCAGTTTTTCTTGAATTTGTCAATTTCCTGGGAGAGTTTGTCAATTTTTCTTACCATAAAATGTAATTTGGTCTATCACAAACATTTTTAAACAGCCAAATAGCTATTCTCAAGTGATGCGCTTACCAACAAACAGCATTTTTTATTGGTTTATGTATGAAGTTCTATAGTAATTCAAGCATGATTGTTTTAAACTGTATTTCGTAGAGAATATATACTCATTGTTTTAGATATGGTGGCTACCAGTTTGGGTTTTGGGCAGATCAACTTGGTGATGGCAGAGCTCATGTACTCGGAGAATATGTTAATAGGTGAACAAACTGATATTTATTTTCTTACATTATTTTTTGTGACTTTCACTTTTGTGTGAAAGGTGTAAGAAGGTTGTTCTAAAGCTTTTTTAACATCAATTTTGTTTGAATTGAACAATTTAGAGACACAATAATGTTTTGCAGGTGGTTCATCTAAATAAACTGTAATATTTAGGTCCTTACATATGAAATTGGCATTTTGTTGAACTGGCCCCTTTGGTCTCAAGTATCTGGCCTTTGGTTAGGAAATTCAAATTTAGGCTTCTGTATTTGTGTTTCGAATTCATTGATTCATTTGTTTTCGCACCATTTGATTTTTATCTGGCATCGTTTTTTCACAAAATGGAAAACTTTAAATATCACGTTATTTACGAATCACCGCTGCAGAAACATCTCGAAAGATTAATTATGTGTATGGGGAAGCTACTGTAACAGAAAGCACAATACGTTTTTGGTTCCAACGTTTTCGTTCTGGAAATTTTGACTTACGAAACAAACCCCATGAACGGTCGGAGACCCTGGTTGATAATGAAGAATTAAAGATGATCGTGGAAGCGGATCAATCGCGAACCACGTCAGAGTTAGCGGCAGAACAAATTGAAAAAATGATAAAGCTCGAGAAATGGGTACATGAATTGACTGAAGCACACCAACAAACACGCATTGAGTGCTACGTAACATTTTTTTTTTCGTTCTGACTATACTGTTAGCATTAAGGGCCCTGGAGCCTTTGCGGCTTTTACAGCTTTACCGGGCTTTTAGATTACCCAATCCTCACAATAACGAGGGAATTTTGAATCGTATTGTTACTTGTGATGAAAAATTTGAACCTTTATGACAATTGAAAACATTCATCACAATGGTTGAACTCAGGAGAACCGGCCAAATCCAGTCCCAAGCAAAAGTTGACTCAAAAAAAGGTATTGGTGTACCAGTGCTGGTGTCATACGCTACAGTTTCCTAAGATCTGGCCAGACGATAACGGCAGATCTGCATTGTCAACATTTGCAAACCATGATGGAAAAGCTATCCGTTAAACAACAGAAACTGGCTAATCTCTCTAGCCTACTGCTTCAGTACAACGCTAGACCCCATACTTCACGACAAAAGGTCGCTAAATTAAAGGAACTGCGGTTAGAATGTCTCCGACACCCACCATACTCCCCTGACTTTGCTCCAACAGATTACCACTTTTTTTGGAATTTGGACAATTTCTTGCATGAAAAAAAAACAAATTCGATGAGGCTGTCCGACCCGCCTTCAAAGATTTTATTGGTTCTCGCTCCCACAATTTTATCAGCAATGGAATGAATGAACTACCTAAAAAATTGCGAAAGTGCATAGATAATTATGGTACATACTTCTATTCTCTGACAGACTTGAAAGAGAGTGACTGTGGACTGAGAGTGAATGAGTTACTTTTCAAATGTCTTCTTTACGCCGATGATCAATTATTACTTGCATCGTCGGCTAAAGATTTACAAGCGATGGTGACTATTATGAATGATGCTTTGGAAAAAAAGGGAATGAAAGTGAACGTAAAGAAAACTAAAGTTATGTTGTTGAAAGTGGAATAAATGCAGTAGAAATGAGAGCGCAAAGAAGTATGATAGGAGTGAAAATGAGTCACAGGATAAGAAATAGTGTAATAAGAGAACGTTGTGGTGTGAAAGAAGATGTAGTGACACGGATTGAGAAAGTGATGCTTAGATGGTTTGGGCATGTAGAGAGGATGAATGAAAGAAGATTAACTAGACAGATTTATAAGATGAGTGTAATTGGGAACGTTGGAAAAGAAAGGCCTAGACGAACGTTCCAGGATCAAATCGGGGACGTTTTGAAGAAAGATCGGGTCAAGAGTACTCTAAACCGACGAGCATTCATGAAAAGATTGATGAATGTTGAGGAAGCGAAAGTTGTATGTCAGGATCGTAGCAAGTGGAAGGACGTGGTTTCTGCCTACCCGCGTTGGGAAAGAGGCGTGATTTATGTATATATGTATGTACTTCGACTGATTAAATATATGATTTGATATTTTTTTGCGTTTTACTTTTTCTATATAAAATGATAATTTCATATGCAAAGACCTATTATTTAGGATAGAATGTTAGTAATAACTGATCTTGCTCCAGCACTCGTCGCGCGTCGGGTGTTGAAAGCAACGAATTAGTTATTAGGGGTCAGTTATTAACAAGACATACAGTTGATAACACAGGCAAGAAGTTTCTGTTTGTGTACCAGACCAATAAATCAGATTTATGTCAACACCCGAAGAAATTTGATTTGATGACAGGTTATGATTTGAAAAAATAGTAGCTGTCAATCATAGGTGATTTTCTTCTTTCTAATTGACTAAATTTATTATACTATTTCATTTCTTTCGTATGCCGTCTCGCTTTCTCTCGCTTAGAATCAATACAGTGCAAATATGAATTTTATTAAAATTTGCCATCACATTTCCAGATTGTAAGAAGGGTCACAATATTGCATATAACAATATTTTTCTATAATCTATTCGACATTTAAATAAAATACGGTAATGAAAAGGTCAAGTGATCAAATGACGAGATCACGGATGATAAGAAGATATTTCAATGAATGAAAAAGAGCAAAAAATAGCTTCATTGTGTTAGAGAGAAACAAAATATGAGCCATGGTTTGTAGTATATATACAGTTGATTTCGTTTTTTGTTTAATAATATCTTTAGATTTTGGACCAGTCGTAGATTTAATCCATTTAATACAGAGTGTATTAGGGATGTTCGGTATTTATCGAGGTTTTTGATGTATGCATATTTGTGTGTTGTAAATGTAGTGCGAAGTTCTGACCGTAAGCAAAATAAACTTTTTTTTTAGAAAAAGTATCAACGACTCTTAGAAAATAAAAAAAATCGTTAATTATAGCACATAGCATGAAAAAAGGTACCTCCTTGGGTAGCTCCAAAACATCGATGTTTTTATTTCGATATTGAACGGAAATCAGTGGTTACAATATCAGTACGTATTGATATCGATGATTTTATAATATCCCGTATCTCTATTCTATATTCATTTCCACGCTGTATAGCAAGGGCGAAGTATGGCAGCCGCAGTTGAAAGGTTCTGGCGAGACTCCCTACTCTCGTTTTGGAGACGGTCGAGCTGTATTGCGTTCTTCAATCAGAGAGATGATAGCCTCGGAAGCGTGCCACTTTCTGGGCCTGCCTACGACTAGGGCGGCAGCTTTGGTGGGTAAGATCAATATTCAATATGAATAACATCGTGAATTTAATTACAATAAAATAAAACTAATACACGCTAAAAAAACTGTATATTTGAGTTATTAGTCGTAACCTCTACGACTAATAGATGTTTCTGGTGAATTCTAGATTTTTCTAATCTTTTATACAGATGGTAACACTGTGATAGTCAAACCGTCACTTTTACGATTCGGGCAGTGTGACGTGCTAAGGGAATTGCGATCGTTCGATGTTCGGAAGTCCAGCGGTCCGGACAGTATCCCAGCCATAGTACTTCAAAAATGTGAATCTAAGTTGTCTCTAATGTTGACGCGCCTTTACCGCCTGTCCTACCTATCTGGTGTCGTGCCTCGGGTTTGGAGGGAGGCTACTGTGCAACCAATTCCCAAGAAGGGGGATCGATCAGACCCTGTCAATTACCGTCCAATTGCCGTAACATCAGTGTTGTGCAAAATCATGGAACGGACCATCAACACCCAGCTAGTCCGTTACCTAGAGAATCACTTTGATTGATGATCGTCAATATGGCTTTCGCCGGAATCGATCAACGGGTGATCTTCTGGCGTATGTACTGCACCGCTGGGTGGAGGCAATTGATAAGCATGACGAGGCTCTGGTGTGCTTCAAGCGTAACGTGAAGAGATATTTATGCAGGCCGGTATGACAGCTGCGACCGCCGATGGATTTCGATCTTTCGGTGGTCGCTGTTGTATTTGGATTGTACTGTGCTTACCATCAGGAACACTACAATCAATGTGCCGAACTATTACAAAAAAAAACTACCAATTCAAATTTCTTTATTTCAACGCGGTGTCCGTCCACACAACCACTGGTAGTACATACATGTCGTTTCGTATTCAGTAATTGATTTGTGTTGTTACAAAATATATTGTCTTACGTCGGACAGTGAGTGAAGATCATAAGGTGTATCGGGATAAGTCATACACCGGACATGCTCGTCAGGAGCCGGCGGCTATAGTCATGCGCTTGGCCCCAGCGTGGTATCGATTAGGCTCTGTTGAGATACTGGACAAGCGTCGCGAACCGAACACCATGCGTACACTCGTCGATCACATCATTAAAGTTAGTAATTTAAAAATATTTAGAAGATTAGTATCGACGGTAGAAGGACGATTTTTTTCTTTTTTAGACATGGAATTTGACAGCACTGTCTGTGATGTTAAGCATAGTACAATTTAAAAACGACTGCGATAACGCTGATCGGCGATCAACGCAACAGTTCAAAAGATAGGCACTGCGACGGGTTTGTCACCATGTCTGGCACAGATCCCTATCCTGCTTGGTAACTGGCTGAACCCGGAACGCGACTCGCTTACGCGTGTCATCAGGGCGGGTATTAACACCTGATGAATGGTCATCGCGACCCAGTAGGACACGATTAACGTGTATTTTATTGATTAACCTTGTTAAAGTTTGTCATATGTACGTTAGTCAATTAGTCTTAACTCGTCACTATCAATTGGTAGTGTTTTTTGTTTTTTGAAGTGAAACTTCTTTGGGCTTGATCAGAGTACATTTTAAAAGAGTAATTTGAATGCAACGTTTCTGACGCAAAGCAGGTACTTGGTTAGAGGGGAAAAAAGAAAGAACTACACTATTCTAAATCGAGAGAGATATAAGAGCGCGATAGAATGAGACAAGTATACGCACCTGCGAAATTAAGTAACAAAGACGAGTAAAGTATTAAAACAGACAAAGACAAAAGACAAATATGATTAAGTATGTACTAAGTAGTTATTATATAGTGAGCACGATTTTTATTATTTCAAATTATGTTATTTTTATACAACTATGGTGGCAAAGAAGCATACGGTAAGCCTGATGGTAAGCGGCAACTACGGTAGCCTATGGACGCTTATAATACCACAAATATCACGAGCGCGTTATTGACCTTGAACCCCCCCTACCTCAAGGAGCTTTGGAAAACCTACTCAGCGCAGGAACACAACACAAGTTATTTGGATACGATTTTCTGTAGGGTAGAGGTATTCCACTAATCGGGCTGCTCCAAGTAAGAGAGAAATCTCCAAAGAAATTTCTATGTGCCCAACCTCTCTTAGGGAAAGAAGATTCACTTCTTTATATCACGTGTGTTGATTTGAATACGATCTTTTGTAACTGTTAAAGCAAGTTCTGGTCGGAAAAATATAACTATATAACTGTTTCTAGCTATGGTATAAATTGCAGTCTTCCTTAGAGCCTGGAGTCTTCTTATTGATTTCTTTTCTAGCGTTGTATATATAATAATCTCACGTTAAGGAGTCATGTAGTTCAAAGATGGAAACATGTTGAGCTTAGAAAGAACGAGATTTTTGGTGCTCAAGGAAAAGCCATCGCTATCATGAAGCTATACGTTTGGAACATTTCTTCCAGCATCATTTTACAGATATCGATGCGTCTGATGGTGACAGATATGTGAAATGGTATTCAGAAGTAGCCCACAGAAACCTGGATATGGTAGCTACTTGGCAAGGTAAGTTACTTCTTAAATAAGCCAAGTTGTAAATATGCTGATTAATCTATATTAGGATATTTTCTGAAATATACACAGCCATACTAGTGAAATTTTAAATGGGGATCCGTAGTTTGTCCCATTGGACTTCAATGCTATGTATGAAAAAAATAATATTCAGAACTGGTTTACATTTAGACATTTCACTTTTACTAATAACACTATTGGCTGATGGTGAAGGATAACTTCGTGAGAACATCAAAACCTTTGATATTGCATTCCTTATAAAACAACGTCTCTCTGTCTGTCCGTTTATATTCTTTTCACTCGAAAACCATTTATCCGATTTATATGTTTTTTATTTTAATTCATATCTATGTTATTTGACCAGGATATAGGATAACTTTTATTATATGAAGTAACATATGAAATAAGCAGTGACGATAATAGTGAATCATTTCGGAAAAAATACGCTTTTAGGGTGATTAAATGGCTTACGCTGATTAAAACATAAGAGATATCAAATTAATGTACCACATAATTGTAGATCTAAAAAAGAGCTACAAAAAATTACGGATAATATGAGTCTATCTTTTAAGGACCATCCACGATAAGCATTTTTGAGGCAACACAATTCGCGCGTGTGCTTGACCGACAGCATTTTGTAGTCCACGCGAGCGGAGTCGTGGGCACAGCTAGTATTATTATTAATATGTACTAATTGATATAATAGTCATACACAAAAGTAATATCACAATAGTATCTACGATTATTAGGCCATAGGCTGCATTAGCCGCTTGGCATCAGGCTGGCCGAATTTTTATTTACGATCTATGTTGTATAAAAAAAAATATACACCTGATCCCGGAACGCGACACACCTAATCTTGCAACTATGACAAGTGTTCTGGTTTGTGGTGATCGCGATCCAGTCGGACTTAATCGTCCCAGAAAATTAGCTTCTTTACGTAGATCAGTATTTTGCATGGTAATCTCATGCTGCTGCCAATTTTTTTACCAATACCAACATTTCAGGTTTTGGTTTCACGCACGGCGTCATAAACACAGACAATGTTAGCGTTCTTGGACTGACCATAGATTACGGACCGTACGGCTTTATAGATCACTATTACAGGCATTACGTGCCAAACACATCTGACGACATGGGCCGGTACGCTTTCAACCGGCAGCCCGATGTGAGTAGACTCGACTGTATTCGCCATTAGTCAGATCGCGACTTATTTGCAATCGCCGCAAAAGTCCAAGCCGAGGTTCGGCCACTTTGGCAACCTTGGAACTTTTGCTTTGCTTTAGCGGCTGAGTGCCTTAAGCGCTCGCCCCCAAGCCCGGGTGAAGTTGTAAAAGCCGTCTGAGACTCCAGGGCCCTTATAGCTAACTATATGATCAGTCCGAAAAAAAAATTCGCCGGCCGCCGTCGCCTACTCACCGGCTAGCTTCGGAGGACTCAACATGGATCTGAGGATGCCTCGTTGAGAGGCGAAACAGGTGTTATCGATTGTGGTCATTTACGTCTCACCTGCAACATAGTTTCTTTGAATATTTTTATTATTATTTATTAATTTTAAATTATTTTTTTTTAAGTTATTCGTATTTTTAATTGCTTAAAAATATCCCCATTTTTTTTGTATTTTTTAAGTTTTCTTTTTTATTTTTTTTATTTTATTATGACATTTATTTATTAACAATATACTATTCAAACCTTTTATGTTGTAGGAAGACGATCTATTATTGCAGGCGGAAATAGCTATTCGGATTAATATTTAATAGAGATATAAGAATAAATTCGGATAAATTATTTATGATAATCATGTTTATCTTACATATTATTTCTCAAATGCAACTTTCCTGGCAATGCCTTGCCCCCGTTATTGACGAAACATTGGTAAAAAAGATTAAAACTGACGTTATCGTTAAAAAAGAATATTAGAATCTTTCTCATTAGTCATGCCATTCGTTGACGCTAATCAAAATATATTCAAGGCACCATCTATTAACGATCTGCTTAACTAACATGACAGCTGCTAGATTGTTTATATTCTATAATGTGCCAAATATTCGTACGCGTCCGCTACTTATGTTTTATTTTCTCTTATTTCCAGATAATACTGTGGAATTTGAACAAATTTTCCGAGGCTCTACAACCGATTTTATCTGAAGAACAGAGGCAGAAAATAGAGGAAATAAAAGGCACACTAAAGGAATATGTAACGAAAAAGATATTGTTAGTTAATTTAATATAAGTATAGTTTTTTTTTCTGTAAATTTCTGTGGTGAATATAGGTGAGGTTTTTAGGTGATCATTTGACAGTAAAATATCCATTTATTTTATGCATTTATTTCTTAATTTGACAACATAGGATAATGTTGAATATGTTTGGAGGCACAATTTCACACCAGGGCCATTTAATTCCAAACTAAGCAATGGTTGTATTTTATGGTAACTAAAAGTTTTGCTCATCGCACAACTAATTTTATATGATTAAGGAAAAATTAAGTCGGTAAAATGATTTCACTTTATTATCGTTGATGATGATACTAACTTTATCATATCGAGCTTCCGTCACATGATATGCGCATAGCTCTGGAGTTTATCCTCTACTAAGCGCGACGAAGGTTTATAACTTCATGAATCCTGTTATATAAAATCTTTTGCTCGGATTAATTCATCAATTTTTGTTGTTGTAGACAAACATATTTACTTAAACTAGGATTGAAGGAGTCCCACGAAGGCGATGATAAGCTCGTTGATGACTTCCTGCTGATCATGGAGCAAACCATGGCGGATTTTACAGCATCATTCAGGCAACTATCAGAGGTATGTACTTATAACACACATAAATCAACTTGGAGACGTTTTTACGTTTGTAGGAACGTAATATACAGTGACTAGAACCGGAATGAACCAGTTTGCGCTAGCTACCACGTGGTTCACACTCTCGCATCAGTCGCTTATAAGTAGCGTTAGAAGTGTCATGCCATTTTGTTTGTTATTTTTTTCTTACTAATTAGTTCATTGATTTTATTTGTTGTTCACCTGTATTATTAGTTACGAATTGTTTCTAATTGATAATAAAGATGTTAATTTAAAATGGCTCCGGTGTTAATTATCATTAACATAAATGATTTATCAGACGAAAGCGAGGATGATGAAGACTACGAAATGTCTGGATATGAAGAAATTAGAGATTAAAAAAATATGTTTCATATGTACTAGCTTTGCCCGCGGCTTCGCTCGTGAAGACCACCTAATGCCGTCGGTCGATCGCACGTGCGATCGTGCTGCTTCCGTTCCCACCGGTTATTTCAAAGACAAACATGTTTATTGTAAGTGATCATTAGAAGATCTACAATTTTGTAGTACATTAATTTGATTTGAATTGATTGATTTTAAGAGAGGTAGGACATAGATAAATTTGTTTAGAGATTTCTCTCTATTTGGGGCAGCCCGACTGGTGGAATACCTCCACCCTACAGAAAAACAGCCAAAAATATCCTTGTTATGTTTCTGCGGTGAGTAGGGTTTCCAGAGCTCCTTGAGGTAGGGAGGTTCAAGATCGGCAACGCGCTTGTGAGACCTTTGGTATTGCAGGCGTTAATAGGCTACGGTAGCCGCTTACCATCAGGCGGGCCGGATGCCTGTTTGCCACCATTGTAGTATATTTATTTTTATCTCTTATGGTTTACTCAGCGTAAGCCATTTAAGCGCCCTGAAAGTGTATTTTTCCCCGAATTGAGTCACCATTATCGTCACTGCTTATTTCGTATGTTACTTTATTTAACAAAATATGTTCTATATCCTGGTCAGATAATAGTAGATATGAATTTAAAAAAATATGCAAATTGAATAAGTGGTTTTCGCGTGAAAATAACTTAAACGGACAAACAGATAGAGAGACGTTGAGTTTAATAATATGACTAATAGATAGATAATGTTAAGTACCTACCTATGAAAATAATAATAATATAAAATGTATTTGTTTATTCATTTACCTGCCGATTGTGCACTACTACAAACTCAACAGGCTCCAAAAATTTATCCGAGCTCTCCAAATAAAACCGCTTAATCAAAGTTCAAAGTTCAATAAAACATTAACAAAACAGGTCTACGCGAAGCAACTACTGGACAAGGCCGTGCTGGAGGAGAAATGGTCATTGAACAAGATACAGCAATCGAAATCCTGGGAGAAATGGGTGAAAAGTTATCTGGACAGGTTGGATAAAGAAAATGGTAAGAGTTTTTAAACGTTAAACGTTTAACGCACATTATCGGTCTCTCCTCTTTGTGTGAGCCAGAGCGAGAGAGCAAATGTCGGTGTGTATGTATGTTGCACACTGTTTAAATAAAATATAAAGTTTCTTTCAAAATGAAGTTTCACTTCTATCGTGTGTGAATCGCACGAACACCGTTTTTATTATTATTTGGTACCCGTTGTCTCTTTCTTGGGAACTTGGTATATACTGATTGAAAAGTTATCGACAGTATTTACACGCTTATGAATCGTGAAAAAATCACGAATACGTCCTAAAAATATGAATCCGTCATGACGAATCATTACGGTCAATTGTCTGAGCTTCTGAAGGATATTTCGTTTTTGACGTATCGTTTTTATAATTAATGTGAGCATCTATTTGCCTTTATAGAATTGTCGTTTATCACAAATGGTTAATTAAATCACGATTCAGTTTACAATTAATGTCATTGTCTATACGACATTGATGAATCGTAACTGAAAAAATATAAAGGCGTGCGTCTGTTCACACGAGACTTAACTACTGAACAAAAAAGACGAATTGTTACAAATCACGATGTGGCAAAAACAACGATTTGTTGAAAATTTGTTGAAAAGCGCCCAATCTTAAGGCGGAGAAAGGTGCTTATTTAAGTTGAAATGGTTTTATTTTTCGAGATTAAAATTACGATTAGGCAGTTCTTAATATATAGAGCTGATAATTCAACATTATTTAATCTTCGTCATCAGTATTCTCATAGAGAAAAGAAACGTTTTTTTTTTGCCCGCCTTAATGTAAAGATTTTTGACTGTACAACACAAGGTTTTCCGTATAGATTGATTATTTTTTATTTTGACAAAAAAATTTGAAACTTTGCATACTTCTTTGCACATACTTTATTTGTTACAAATTGTAGCAATTTACATATTTAACCCTAAATTCACAGTTGATGAAGATGAACGGCGCGCGCGCATGTCCAAAGTGAACCCGGTGTACGTGCCCAGGAACTGGATACTGCAGGAGGCGATCGTCGATGCTGAGAAATATGATTTTGAAAAGGTACAATTATTACATTTTTCTTGAATATAAAGTTTTTCGAAATTCTAATTACTTATTCTTTATATATATATATATAGATTTTTTATCGTTGTGGCCACAATCTCACTTAATCTTAAGTGACGATGTGGCCCAAGATGATAACACGCTAAACCTAGTGGATGACTGGCTCTCAAATGCAGCTGCCGAAACACTATGACAAATTTCCAACTTGAGGGTGGTAGCTAGCCAGACGGGCATTAAAAAATGCCTTACCACCATGCTATGGTTTCCTCACGATGTTTTCCTTCACCTACAAGCTCAAGCTCATTGTAGGGATTCGAATTCACGTCATTCGACGCAATGCTTGTACACGCCACCACTGAGCCTTCATTGCAGTTATGATAGGTGTAGCAAATAATACGGAACATTTTTTGACATTCATTGCCATCAAATCAGCGTATAAACCATGCGTATGGTGGTCGCGACCGAGAAGAGTCTTCCATGTCCAGCTTCCCATGCTAATAATAAAAGTCCAATCATATTACTAAGAACTAACAGTACTGAAGGACATGAATTTGAATCCTTGACTTGAGTTTATATCACTTTCAAGTTAAATTTATCATTTCAGGTGAGGTTCCTGTTGAATTTATTCAGGAATCCCTATGAAGTAAATGAAGAAGCAGAGAAGCGAGGGTACTCGTCCCAACCGCCGAGCTGGTCGTACGGCCTCAAGCTAAGCTGTTCTAGCTAGAATCTTTTTCCACAAGCCACCATAATGTCAGTTAGCCAAGTGTATTCAAGCCCTATGAAGCTGTAAAAGCCGGCTGAGGCTTCGGGTCCCTTATGGTAGACAGTATAGTCAGATCAAAAAAACAACTTCAAAGATTTAATGTTTGAACTTAATTTTATGTCTTTCGTTTCCAGAACCTGGCAATCACTTGTATGTATGTAAATGTATTTGATGTTCCACAGCACATTTACTTAAATAGCTATGAAATATATATTTTTTGTACACATGACAGAATAATATATTCCTTAGTTCGTATTTTATGAACATGTTGTTAAATATATTTTATGTATTATTTAAATTTCTTTTATTTCACAAAACTTGAAATACACATTTGTAGACATAAAAGAAATGACATATACATAGGCAGGTATATGACGTATATGGGTGTATGTAATTTTAGAAATATATCTTAATTGAGTTGATATTGTTGAACAAGTTTAAGTTCAATAAAGTATTAATAATAATGATTATGTATACACAAACACTTTTTTTTCTTTGCATTTATTTTAATTTACACAATGTGCTAACGCTATAACATGTACAATAAGGAAACCTAATTTTTTAGAATAAAATATATAAATTCACTCATAATCTTCATCAGCACTATCATCTGGCTCTGAATAATCATCATCATCATCCATGATTTTCCTCCTTTTTCTATCTTGGATATTCTCTTTATTCTCTTCTATATAATTTTCTTTCTTAGCTTCAGTCTGTGCTGAGCGATGGTGGAAAACAAATGATATAGTTTTTGCCAAGTCCCAACACTGTTTGAGCACCGTATCGGCCAAGCTTTTCTTATCTGCGCAATGATACCAATTCGATAAATCCGATGTACAATCTGAATTCTCTGGTGGAAGTGTCACCTGTATATTATTTACACATCTACGACATTTAAATTTGCTATGAGTATCTGATAATGTGTTCTCTTCTAAACGGAAAAGATCTTTCAAGTCCTCTGAAGTGAAATGGCGTAGAGATTCTTCATTTTGATCAACTACTGTGTCACTTAGGGCTTTCTTATGAGCTTGTCGCTGGAAGATCTTTTCTTCAATAGTTCCTGTTGCTAATAGTCTGTAAATATAGCATGGTTTTTTCTGTCCATCGCGCCAGACTCTTGCCATCGCTTGTTCATCGTTAGCTGGATTCCAATCTGGATCAAACATGATCAAACGATTTGCCCCGATTAGATTGAGTCCACAACCTCCAGCTTTCGAACTCAACATAAATATCCATTCCTTAGAATCTTTATCATTAAAGCTTTCAACAACTTTAGCTCTCTTTTTAATTGTCATCGAGCCATCAAGTCTCACGTATTGGTAACACCGTTTACGACATAATTTCTCAAATAAATCTAATGTCTGTGTATAATTTGATACAAGAACTATTTTATCATCTGTGTTTGTCTTTAGATTAGCCAGTATGCAATCCAATATCATCAGCTTTCCAGAATATTCTGGCTTCACATCTTTGATATCATAATTACTTGGCAATAAGTCTCTTGCTTTCTCAAAGCCTTCAGATCTTTCTATAATTTTATCATAGACTAGATCAGGATGGTTGCACAACTTTTTCAGTGATGTAATACTGGATAATGCACTCAGTGTGTTCTCACCTTTCCCACTAAATTTGTTTCTAATTGCATCAGAATTTATGAAATTCTTGTATATTTGTAGCTGTAATGGAGTCATTTTTACACAAATAACTTGTTCAAACTTGACTGGCAAGTATTTTGTTAACAAACTACTGGTTCTACGGATCATACATTTGTTCACAATAGATGTTAGTGTTTGTAGGCACTCTTGAGCTTTCTCCCGCTCTTGAGCTGTTGCTAATGCATCCTGCCCTCTGAGGATAGAATTTTCATACCGTTTCTTAAACTCTTGTGCTGTGCCCAAAATCCCTTCATTCACAAAATGTACTAAACTAAAATATTCAGTCAGATCATTTTGTATTGGAGTCCCTGATATTAATATTCTTCTTTTTGCATTTAAACCCATTAAAGCTTGATATGTTTGATTCTCACTGTTTTTTAACCTATGACCCTCATCACATAGCACTAAACCTACTTCCGATGAATGTAGAATGTTAGAATATATCCTAAATGTTTCATATGAGATGATCAAGACTGGAGTGGCTACCCTTGTAGCTGAGTAAGTATTCATAAATTGTTGTAATTTTAATGTTATTTCTGCTTTTGATCCTCCGTCCATTGGTAATGCATTTATCCTCTGCCCCAACCATTTATGGATTTCATTATACCAATTTTTTACTAAACTACTCGGACACACTATAATAGCTTTGCATATTGTCGGTTTGCAGTCTGGTCCTTGACGTAACAGGGTCCAAAGTAGTGTTATACACTGTAACGTCTTTCCCAACCCCATTTCATCAGCCATTATGCATCCATAAGCATTATCTATTTGAACTCCTGTGACACAGTCATACATAAACTTGACTCCTTCTCGCTGATGAGGTCGCAAGACGTTCCCAAGTAATGGATCGACCACAACGGCGACTTTTATATCGTTTGGGTTCATTTTCATCCTCTCATGTTCAGGAATGTACTGTGGACGGTACAAAACTAGCGCGTTAGGCTCATCAGGATCGTGCATTGACCGCCTTACCTGTGTCCTCTTTAATCCTAAACTTTTCCCGCAATATGAAGATACATAGTTCAATATGGGTACTTTGAAAGGCTTATTAAGTATTTGGCGAATGAGATTTTCATGTTCTGAAGCAGTTAGGGTTTGCGAAGGTGTTTTTTGTGCCAAGGGTATTTTTGTACACTCCCGCTTTTTGCGTTTCGCGGAATCTAGTAAAGGGCTCTTGAATGCGTTATTGCCGGAGCCATTTTGGCTCGGCGCTAGACTTCGCCGCATTTTTTCTTTTGTATTTCACTATAAACGTATTTTAGTAAATTGAAGCATGATAAAAGTGTAGAACATGATCTAACTTGTTTGTTTTCGTACGTACATATGATATTGTCATTTTGACTTTGACAATATCAAAATATGTCATATATAAAACTTTTTTTTTTAATTGCTAAGGTTACTAGATGTATGTTTTTTAAGCCTAACTTCGTAATATTTTTGTAATCGTCGAACATTGCTCTAACAAGATAGAAGAATCAAGGTTATAGTAGCTCCCTGTTAGAATAGAACTATGTTGGCGCCGAAGAAGTTGTATGGATAAGATAACATAATAAAAATTTTTGTAACTTGAGCTGAATATGTAAAGAAACATATGGATTTGCTGTTTTGTGAGTCGTGTGGCGGCTCTCAGGGCGCGTTGATTCTGCTTCGTTCTATCGTTCGTGATGTGAGATTATCTAGAGTTTTTGTGACAACTCAAAATACATGATTCTATACTTTGTTCATCATAAGAAAGGTTACATATGTCAAATGTTTTTTTTTAGAGATGTAGCATAAGTTGATTTTACGATTATCGATTCTCTTTTAGAGTTAAGTACAATCGTTAATACGACTATACTTTAAATCAATTGAGGTGTGTAAACTGTGCAAATGAAATAAGAAAAATTAACAATATCAACAATTGAGATCGAAATTCGAACCCATAATTACTGAATGCCTGACGCTAAACAAAAAGATTTAGGAATTACATAAATATATATATATATATTTTTATTCGAAATTCAGTTTCATATTTATTTAATAATGATAATTGATAGTAGAAAAGCATATTTTTAAGTTTTGTCTTATTATGTACTACGCGACCTAAGAATTAATGTTCTAAAGGCACTTCATGCCACGTTTCTTATGATGAACAAAATATACATAAGTCATCTACGCAAAATAACCGAACTATATAACGTGAAATGACACCGATAAGTGTTACGTAATATAGGGTTAACCCTTTACCTAGTATCACATAGTAGATCAAGATTCCGGCAAAAAATACAAGAGATTAAAAGTTAATCAAGTGTTGTCAGTTGTACCGTAAAACAAAATTTTAAAACATTACAGTAGAACTGATGTAAATTAAAAAAAAACAACAAATAAGGATTAACTATAAATATACATTTAGGGGGAAGTGGGGCAGATTGATAAGAAAAAATTCAATTTAGTATTTTATGCATAAAAAAATAATAAAATATTATTATTTTTTGTTTAATCTATGTTAAATTTTATCAACATTATGAGTCATAAGAATTACTAAAGTTAAATAATAATGAAAATAAAATTAATTTAATAAAAAATGGGATTTGTATCATTGTGCCCCATACGTGGGGTACAATGATACATAGAATGGGGCACTTTAGTACGAAAATATATATGTACGAATATATAATAGGAAATAAGGTTTAACTGGTGGAGATTATAAGAAGACTTAAGATTATTAATAAAGGAATAATTATATTTTTCAAAGGCTTTTCTCTTTAAAACAAAACTATAGAAACTACTATGGATTTAATTATTTAATAACTACAATAAAAAATGTTTAGGTACAGTCAACCTTGCACCATTGGTAACAGTTCCAGGTATAAGCTGAGCTCTATTCTGTAATAAAAAGTTCCAAAGGGTATCTCAATTTATGCTGCAACCATTACCACCGCTGTGTGGTTGAACGGTATATACATTTAAAAAATTTCAAAAAATCCAAAAGAAAAAAGTTCGAGACGTTCCCTTTAAAGAAATAGTAACTGCCAAAGCACAGGTTTTGCAGTTGCAGCTGCAAAATAAACGCTTGTCTTATCTTCCTCAATGGAAATACAAACTTACTAGATTCAGGTTTTCCCGTAGATATAGAGTCAGTTTCAATTGCGGATATTTCATTTTCTTCACAATTTCGCCAGCATTAATAATTGCACTAGTATCAGTGTATCCACAAATACGACTTCTTATGTATTTACCGATTTTATCACATTCGTATCTCTTACATGGATGTGATTAATACGTATCAATGTGCCCCACGTATTGATGTCTCAATGTGCCCCAGTAGAATATTAAAAAAAAAAAAAATTCAATAAAACCATCGAACACATTAAAAAAATACTTCTAATACCGAATGTTGGATAGATTAACTAATGTTTCGTAAGTTTAAGTCTTAATTATATCATATAAAACAGCAGAGAAGTACTTTTAGATACTTAAGTATTTTTTACTTGGTCGCACTAAAAACACATTTACTCTGTTCCAACGCTAACGGTTAACAAGCGGTCAGCGTGGTTACAGCTGTGGAGCTTAGACATGTATATAGACGTTTTAGTTTTGTCGGGTCTCTAATAATGTTTGTTAACATTGAAATATTGTTGGTGTATCAATGTGCCCCTTGTATCCAAGTATCCCACTTCCCCCTACACTATTGTAGTTCTTGACATTTTTTGCCCGTATTTTCTTCTTTTTTTTTCCTAACTTCAACTGGTCCTTTTTATTGTAGACCAAGTATGCTAACAAAATGGTGGCTCCCTTGTTAGAAGTTCCTAGGGAGTTTCTGTGGTATCTCCGAATTCATGCTCCATATTATTATTTCCAATCCACTTCACCTGTGCACAATAACCAAGGTTTATTATGCAAAATGTTATCTGTACTACACAATATAGGGTTAAACAACACAAATTTCTGAATAAAAAACAAAAACCACTAGACGATAGTTTGAGATCCCGCCAAAAACTCCGTACTCGTATTTATTGGATAAAACGTAACAATAACAATAAAAATACATTATAAAATAAAAGCGAGAAATCTTATTACGAAAAAATACTTTATTCAAAAACATTGAAACAATCTTTTCCTTACAAAATAAACGTTAGAAACGAACAACATCTAGATTACTTTTTTAAATCACAGACGATTTTTTAATAACGAATATTAAACAAAAATTATATATATAAAAACACTGGATCTCAACGAAAATCACACAAAATAAACCAAGCAAGATCGTTTAGTGCAAAGTTTTTTTAGATTTATTATATTATTATTTTGAACATTTGACAAAGTAAATGGCCATGTCTCTCAAAAAATATTGTATATATCACATATACATTTTTAATAATGGTTGACAACATGTCTACATGAATATCCCTGATGAAGCATTAAATTGAAGAAAAAAAAACGGTACTAGACTATTCTATGCCTTCAATAATAAAATATTTACTTCAAATAAAATCAATTTCGTTAAGTTTAACTTACTGAATATTTATAAATAATAAAAAATACACAAACATCATTCAAATGACCTAAGAATGGAGTAGCAGATAATTGCAAAACTTCGGTAAAGCACGCAAAATATTTTCAAACTGATCTTATCATGATTAGATTTTTTGTTAAAACTATTTTTTTATACTATGGACTTTTAATTCAGCTGATAAGAAATAAATCTTTAGTCCAAATATAGCAGTTATGGCAATACATTTAAACAGTCGATAGACTGCATAGAATACTGATTTCTCAGTTTTATTTATTTTCCACTTAAAAGTTCAATTTATATAATTCTGGCGGCCAATCCGAACTTCATGTATCAAGCTGTTTTTTATAAACGGATTGTTTCACAAATTAAGAGACACGAGAAACTGTTGCAATTACCAATAATTTCACGCCTTACAAATCCGCGAGTTGACAGTATGTTTAAATAATTAACTATTTAATCATATTGGTCAATTGTTTATCAATATTGATAAACAATACAAATTGAAATTTCTGTCTGTGAATCAGATGTTTGGAAACGTGACGTCACCATTCAATAAATACACAGTTGAGTGTTATTACGTCATCATATGATAAGTAACTATAAAATGATTATTAAGTGTGGAGACAGTGGCTTTAATCTTATATAGGTGATCTTACATAAGTTTCATTTTTGAAATTTTAGTTAAAGCAATTTTCACATATGTTTTTAAATTAGTTTTATTTATTGAACGAATACGTCACACGTGGTCACGTGACCATACCTCGTTTTTGTTTGTGGCATATATATTTTTTTATATTACTTTTAAATATGTGATAATTAATAAAGATTAATTCACAGGTAGTATTTTCAACATATAATGTGGCTGTCTCTCGTCACGACTAAACTCGACCAGTATCACGCAAAGTAGTACATAGACGTCGAGTTGCGGAAATTCAGCCCGAGTAAACCTGATACACTTGAACATATGAAATGTTTAAAATGATTAGTCAATAGTTGTCTAGCCCTGGATTAAAGAGCCACCTCGTCTCTACGGTCCTTGGTAAATACATATCAAAACTTTACGGTCATAAATAATTCGATTAAAGCACTTTTTACTAAAATTTGTTGGAAAACTAAATGATAAAAATGATTAAGGTAAACTAAGCGTTTCGTCAAGCATGGATCGCTTCAATTTTTCGGCATCCTCAGCACCTTGATGTTTGTATCTTCATAAATACAGTCCGTTCGAGAAGGAAACACGCTCTTTAGATTTCCCTCCATATCAACCACCTTTACCTAAAAAAAAAGGAATACAAATAAAATATTATATTCTAATATACTATCTTCACATTAATTTTGAAGCAATAATGGCTCAGTGGTAGTTTGCACGACTTCGCGTCGATTGACGTCAGTTCGAATCCCTGCATGGAGCCTGAGTTATCGGTGAAGGAAAAAATCGTGAGGAAACTATAGGATGGTGGTAGGACAAGTTGAAAATCTGTCGCCAAGCACCAATAGGTGTGTTCCGGCAGCTGCACTTGAGAGCCAGTCTTCCACTAGGCTTAGCGTGTTACCATCTTGGGCCACATCGTCACTTAACATCAGGTCTGGTGAGGTTCTGGCCAAATGCTAAACCCATACAGAATAATAGAAAAATATTAAAAAAAGAATATATATTACTATGACAGGGCAGTTACAAAGAATTAAGTTATGCAGAGCGGCGTCGTCTTTATCAACATTCGCTTGTGTCACCATGAGGAGTACTGGATAGTTATGAACAGTCCGACAATCCCAGTGAAAACGTTGCTCACAAATTACATTTCTACACAGTTGTTGCTTGCCTCACTTGTCAGTCATATTATATGTACTTCTCTGATAGGAGACATCAAGAAACATATTTTTTATCTTAGTCTTAACCACTATTATTCTATTCCACACTTCTACCAGTGTGATGTAAGCGCCAATCCAGATAAAAGGATCCATCATAAAATTTTAAAAGTTAGCTGGAGGTACTTGTGTTATTTTTAGACCCTAGGTATATTATACATTATTAATGTGCGCCTTCCAGCTGACATATGTGTACTTAAAAAATCAACTTCAAGATATATACTGTTGAAAAGCTTCGACTCTCCAATTAACATTAATTTCTTCGATCGGAACAAGATCATGTTTAAATTGTAAATGCACTTTATAAAACAAATCCTAACAATTGTACCATTTAAGTTTGCATATTTTCAATTAAAAATAGTTTATAGAATGAATATATTTCTTGTATTTACTAATAACTTAAGATACAAACAAACAGCATACCTGTTGGATGGTGAGTGCATGAAATCCATCAGCTTGGTCAGGATCATCTCCGATGCCCAGCAGGAGACATTCTTGTAGGAGTTTGTTCATGGCCGTCTTGCAGGCGCCGAGCGACGCATGTGACGTCACTTCCACTAGCATTGACTTACTATCATGTGACATCTAAAATTATACCAAGGAATTTTATGTACGTGTACAGTCAAGTCTGTGTATCATGAAACAAAATGGCGAGATTTGTTTTTTTTTTTTTGTTTATAGTTTTAGCGTTTAACCACCATCTCACCTGATGTTGAGTGATGATGTGGCCCAAGACGGTAACATGCTAAGTCTAGTGGGGGAACTGGCTCTCAAGTGCACCTGCCAGAACACACCTATAGGTGCTTCGTGACAGATTTTCAACTTGAGGGTGATAGCTAGCCAGGAGAGCATTAGAAAATACCCTACCACCATGCTATGGTTTCCTCACGATGTTTTCCTTCACCGAAAGCTCGAGTTCATTGCAGGGATTCAAACTCACGCCAGTCGAAGCGATGTCCGTACACACTACCACTGAGTCAACCAAAATTGCGTTACAATTATTTTAGAAAGATTTATATTTTTACGGTATTTACCAATGAAAATATATGATTAAAAATATAAAAATAATTCATGCATATGCCCTAGTCTCACCTTAGTATCCTCACTATTGGTGATGGGAGGGAAGCTGATCACCCTGCCGCTGGAGTCCTCCAAGCAAGGATACAGTGGCTTACCCTCAAGCAAATACAGATATCTGAAAAAATGTACACACTTCTAACATGGCCCCATAGTTTCAACCAACCAGTGTTAAATTTATTCGACCAATTCCCCACCGCGCTGCTAACGTATTTGTGTAACACATGAAATGTCATTTTACTCAGTGGGAATAAAAACCGCACTTTAGTTTCCGAGCAAGTCATGGTTTTATAAATTCCTTAAATGTAGCAAACATGCTGCGTCCACAATCTCTAAACTCAGAGAATAGGTCACACATACTCTCCAGTACACCTTGAAAAGCTCACAATGGGGGGCAGCTCAATATGTGAATGTGGATTAAATAAAAGTACTCTCCAGAGTACACATATTCACTCACACACACAATATGTGTGTCACACATTCTTCAATTGCCCAATTTGTTGTATTTCCTGTATGATTATTTAACTAACAATATACCTCGTCCATCTGAATTTAAATCCTTGCTGACATATGTATTTTCCCCCTTTGTCAATACTCATATTTCATATTAACAAAATAAAACTTTGACATATCATAATAACTAACAGTAATTATATTATATTGTATTATTATGCAAGTAACTAGTTAACTAGAGCATGGTGTTTTTGTAAATGTTGTGTTTGTCTGTGTGTTTTTCAGCAGACTAATCTGGAAGAACAAAATTACAAAAAAATCGAATATAAAGTGACTCTCCTAAGATGGACGTGAAACTGGCAGAATCGTAATTACGAGACGTCATTTAAAAAAAAAGTTGAAGTCAGCCTAAAGTACTCAAACTGGAAATCACTTGACAAACGCCTTTGTATGTTCTGTCGGTTACACTCGGGAACCAAGACTTTGCTTATAACTTTCTACCACAGTACCAATTATTGTAGTTAAATACTATTAAAATGTTTTTCTATTATTCTGTATAGGTTTAGCATTTGGCCCGAACCTCACCTGATATTAAGTGATGATGTGGCCCAAAATCGCAACACGCTAAGCCTAGTGGGAGGACTGGCTCTCAAATGCCAGACAGGGATTTAGAACATGCCTAGCCAACATACTATGGTTTCATCATTATGTTTTCTTTCATTGAAAGCTCATGAGTAGGAGTTGAACCCATGTCAAGCAATGCAGTGTCTGAACATGCTACCACTGAGCCATTATTATCAATAATAATAAATGTTAAATAATTACTTGTGTATGCCAGAGTAAACATTTCTCTTCTTCTCTTTCCTTAGAGCCTCTGCTTCAGCTGTAAGTTGCTGGAATAACTGCTCGCCACTGTATGGTCTGAGCCTTGAAAGTGGAGTCAATTTCAAAACTGTTGGTGGTTTTGCAGTGTATAAAAGATCACCTGAAGGAGTAATAATTATTATTTAGCATTTTAAGTTTGCTATTAACATTGTATTTCAATTTGGGCACAGAGGAATTTCTTTGAAGTTTTCTCTCTACTTGACGACAACCTCATCAGGCAGGCCACATACTTCTTTGCCACCTTAGTAATATAAAAAAAAAAAAAATATGTGGTGTATATCGATGGTCCTACAGTCATTAGAACTTGTAAAATTTTTGACAGGAATTTGTGGTGATTTTTATTCATGAATTTATGTTATTTGGCCATATATTATATAGTTTTGGCGGCATTTTACGTGATGTAATTTTGATATTGTGCACAATAGGGTATTTGATTGTTTTTGAGAAACCCATCAAAAATGTAATAATAAGTGTTTTTCTTCATAATTTTGTGTATTCTTTATAAAAATTGACAAATAAATCAAATTACTAAAAACGCCCTAAACACTCCTATTTGTAAACATCGTACCCTGACGTCACTAGCCAGTCTATGTATGTGATACATAACCATTGTGTGTTATTGTCGGGGAAAACTTTGCTTTATAGCTTATTTAGGAGATAAAATGGTTTACAAATGGTATATACTATCACAATATACAAAGGTTTGTGCCCTAGAAAAATCGTCTATGAGCGTACCTAGAATGCCAAAATGCAAAAAAAGGGGTTGAAAATGGCTCTTAGAAACCCAACTGGAACAGTGGTCACTTCAAAAGTTTTTTTTTCTGTGTGTTGATCATTTTGATTTAAGTAAACATATTTATTTTTTTTAACCACAAAATGATTTGTGATATACAAATGTGTAGTTTATATTATATGTAGCTAATTTTACAATTTGAGGATACATCGTTAGGCATTGCAATGTTCGATATTTATAATATGAACATGATAGGTATGCCCACTAAATGATATCTTCAATTAATTAAAGAGTAAACAAGTTTTTAAAGGGTTGGCAACATGCATGTGATGCTTCCAGTATTGCAAGTGTCCATAGGCTGCGGTGACAACTTACCAACAGGTGGGCCCCGTGTTTGTTTACTATCAAAGTGGTATAGAAAGAAAAACAAAATCCAGAAATTCTTTACAATCATAACAACATTGAGAAGTTTGAACCAAGTTTATGAACAAAAACTGATACTTATTTATTAGAGATCCAGAATAAGACGGTGAAAAACAAAACTTTGTTATGTTTTTAGATAAATTTGGTTCTAATTATAAATATAACCTAATGTATTAGGATTTTATATAATTTGATCTTATATAAAAAATCATGAATAAAATGATTGATGAATGTTGAAGAAGCGAAAGATGAATGTCGGGATTGTAACAAGAGGAAGGACATGGTCTCTGTCTATTATTATTATTATTAAGTTTGTTATTAAGTATTTATAAAGTACATACTATATTATTAGTAGATGTATTTACTAAAACAATACTCACAGCATAGTTTTCACGTTTTTATGCTTTGCAGTGTAAAAATCATATGTAATTTTTACGGAATAGTACAATAATCCATAAATTTATTTACGATATATCTACTACCATTGCCTTACACAAAATTGGTCTCCATTTTTTTTAATGATTGCTGCTAATGACTATTTAACAAAAAAAGCACAGGGATCAACCGAATTCGCTCCTTCGCAATCACAATCTACTGGTGCGTGACGTAATTAGAGATTCAACAATAAAGATTGATAGTGTTTGTGATCAGATGGTGCTAGTTAAAATGTATGTATTTTATTTCGTGTTTTACTGAATAATAATGCAATATTTTTGTATGTTTTAATAAGAAATCATTTAAATAATATGTAATCATTTAGAATTACACCAATAAGGTCCATATTTCCAATACAGTCGAATACCCTATTGAAGTGAATTATGTCAATAATAGCCAGAGAAATATGTATTTTCAGTTGCCAAAAAAACTCCCTGGACAATATGAACAAGGGAATCACTATCCTTGTTAGAGCTACGTTTGAAGATTACAAGAATAATTAGAAAAATATTATAAGCATGTGATATTGTCAAAATTGTGGATGAACACAGTTGCCATTAACTAAAAGGGACCTTCACAGAAGAACATTCAATTCAAGAATGGTAGCCCTTGTGAAAGATTTTACTAAATATCATGACCATACATTTTTCTGTTGCAAAAAAGTAAAAAAATGAAGTATCCTATTATTAGAGTCTGTGTAAGATTTCTGCTAGCACAGCTCTGTTCTGGTTTAAAGGGTGTGGGTTCAGTTTAGCATATGAGGCAGTACAACTTAATGCTCACTAAGGACTACCTTCCTTTTTGGAGTAACAAAATCATTTACCTTAACTAGAAGGACTAGTTTATTCGAACCATAGACATAAACAAACCTGGTGGAATCTTGTCCAAGTCGTGGGTAGCTATAGTACTCAGATTTCTCTTATCACAAACAGTGTCATGCAACTTTGTTTGAAGCTGTATGAACTTTTTAAACTTTGCTTCAGTGAACTTTAAATCATTGATCACACAGCATAATATATATGGACGGACACCTCCCACTTGGGATTCCATTATTTTCACTTTCAATATGTCATCTTCAACATGCAATATCTTCATTGAGTGACAAAGCTCAGTAACAACATCTTCATACTGTGATTCTTCTTTTTTGCCCTTCTTATTTTTGGTCTTCGTAGGTTGATTCTGTTCTGTTTTGGGACAATGGTCTCTGATGTAGTCCATGATTTGTTTTGTACGGCACTGGTCAACGAGTTTCATGAAACGTTTGTCTGTGAACTTGTTTCCCTTTAGGTTAAGTTCTGAAAATTGTAATTATATATGGGTCTGATTTTAATTATTCAATAGAAAAGATTATAAGTAATATGCTCAAGAGGATAATGGTTATGATAGAAGCAATTTTGGTTTATAAGAACAAGAGTAAATAGTTTTGTCCACATATTTCAGTTTTCCTCTTTGTGAAACATTGTAAAAAAAAACAACTTTAAATTGTATCACTTTTTTACACTTCTTTTTAGGAATTCCAAATATAGTTACTGATCAAATGCAGATGGGTTCATTTGAAAATAACTGCTCTTACAAACATTGGCACCAATTATGCCAAATTATTTTGTTGGAATTAAATAAAGCTTTATTATTATTATTATTATTTTGTTGAATTTGGCACAATAATAAATGAATTATTCATTGCAACACTATTGAGGATAAGTTTGTTATACATTACTATGTTTAATATTTTTTTAACTTATTGCATCATACACACTTTGTGAAATAGGAATATGGTTGCACAATTATTCCTTTTTTTTACAAAGTAATGATTTTATATTATAAATAAATTTAATAGATCATTTACCTTTTAATTTTGCCAAGCCAGCCATTTCTCCTGGTACTGATTTTAATTGGTTGTCGCCAATATCGAAATTCTTCAATGATGGCAAAGTCTTGGCCAATGAACTTGGTATTGATTCAATTGCATTACCTTTCAGCTTCAAGTCAGTCAAATGTGGTAAATTCGCACCGTCTAAGTCCAGAAAACTAGATAATTTGTTATTAGATACATCCAACGATATTACGTTGGGAAAATCACCAATTTTCGGCATATCTTCAATTTCATTCGAACTGAAATTTATACTGGTCAGCTCTTTCATATTGTTTAAGCTTTCTGGTATGCTTTTCAGCTGATTCCGCGAAAGGTCGAGGACTTTTAACTTACGTAAAGAGGTTATGTTTTCGTTGAAAACTTGTATTTTATTTCCGTATAATAATAAACTTTGTAGATTAATTAGGTTCTTGATTTCATTCGGTATAGCTTCAAGACACGTGTCACTGATGTTTAACAAATTTATATTGACTAAAGTGAAGATATTTTTGTCTAAATTTTGTTCTAATATGCGTTTAGAAATAACAGCACCCGCCAATTTGATTTCATGACGATTTTCCGCTTTTGCGGTCGCAACTTCTGGCCACGCACTCATTTTAGAAATAATTTAACAAACTTGCAACTAAAACGGGTACTAGACGTACAATTAGAATTTTATTGGAACATAAAACACGCGTCGTACAAAAATGCTTGCAAATAGAAAATGTTCTAACACTTGTCAGTTGTCAGCTAGGGAATAGGGATGATTGATGTTTATTGATTTTTTTGAAACATCGATGTAATGACATAGATATAAGATTCGATAAAACATTGATACATCAATTTTATGAATAGAAACATTGAAAGCCGATGTTTCCAAATTTGTCACTAGTACGATTAGTTTGATTCCCTATACGCAAGGAAAACACTATACAGAGAAACAAAATATTTTTGTTAAAAAACACAGCTAAATTTCTTTGTCAGCTTCAGGTTGCACCTAAAGACAAGGTGTCTCACTTGAGTAGCCGCATTTGAACGCTGTTTATAAGCACGACCCTCCTGATGGTCTGCGGGACACTGTATGAACTGTGTGAACTGGTATACACGGTATTCAAATAATACCCAAAACATTTACAATTAAACAAAAATTGTACGTTCAATATTTACACGAAAAACTCTTTAAATTTAATCTATACATACAATAAAAATTAAGTGTCTTTTTATAATGTCAATATAACAACTTTTTACTAAATGCATGAAGTTATTTAAACAGTGTGCAATATACATACACACCGACATTTACTCTCTCGCTCTGGCTCACACAAAGAGGAGAGACCGATATTATATTGCTCTCTCGCTCTGGCTCACACAAAGAGAGGAGACCGATAATGTGCGTTAAACGTTTAACGCTTGGAAGTCGCATAAGAAGTTTCACTTCAATAAATCCGTGAATTCTCCCACATTAAACGTCTATTGTTGTCGACGGCCGGCAATAGACTAGCTCATAGAGTTAAGTAATACATCTAGACTAGCTTATTGGTAGGTCTTGTTTCCCTCCGCCGTCCTGCACACCATAAGTAGAGTCGCGGTGGCCAGCCTATAGCAACAAAAGTTCTATGTTCTCTAACAATTATATTTTTATTTCCATATATATCAAACATTGATTATGTTCAAATTTCAACTCTGTAAAGGCAACCCTAATGGCAGCTGTACAGTTGACCAAATTTAAGAGTTATTGGCGGGATTTCAAACTGTCGTGTAGTGATTTTAATTTTTTATTCTAAACTAAACTAAACATATAAATGTGACCAGAAGTTTCATATAACAAAACTAATAAGAGAGGTTTTCAAAAAAATAGTGGCTCCTATTTTTTAAATAAAACAGTAACGTAATATATATCTTTGTTATATTTTTAATCCATTACAATGAATTTAATCACTGTATTTCAGTATTCATTTCTATAAGCTTTGGCTTACGCAAAACTATTTTCAAGGGTTTTAACACTTATATCTAAGGACTATTTGACCTTTCATTTTACATAATTTCGGTTAGGTATACATATTGGTACATTGGTGTTAATCGTAATAAATTTTAATTCAGCTCTCCATATAACCAGATACTACAGAAGTAATTGTGTACTAGCTGCATGACAACACTGAGACTGGACACTAGTGGACGTTAGTGTCTACGCCATGGCGTCTACACGACAAGCAATTTTTAAGGCGTATTTGGTTTATAGAGCGAATGTCCAGGAAGTGTATTAGTTGTCAACACGAACGTTTGCACATGGGTCTGAATTTAGTGTTATAAATTCAGTCACCTTGTATCGACGTGCTGCCGCAATCATAGCTTTATGTATTTCATTTAAAAAGCGGCGTCGTTGATAGATCCATTTGCGTTAAAGATTAAATTAAAAGAAGAGCACACCTTATTGTCTGTGATCAACTGTTATCTGAACACAAAAACTATGATCGACAGCGATACGACAGCGACACTGACCGATAGCGACATTTTATGTGTACAGTGCAACACGGTGTCTGTGCGGCTTGCACACATCAACACTCGGTGTATAGACTGGGTGTATAGTATAGAGTGTCGCCGCGTAGGCCTACCTTTATAGTTAGAAGAATAAAACAAAGTCGGTGAGGTCAAACAGAAAGATTTTTTGAAGTGAAACTTCTTATGCGTCTTCCAAGCGTTAAACGTTAAATGTTAAACGTTTAACGCACATATAAGTCTCTCCTCTTTGTGTGAGCCAGAGCTAGAGCTAGAGAGTAAATGTCGGTGTGTATATATATTGCACACTGTTTAAATAAAATAGAAAATGTCTTTTATAATGAAGTTTCACTTCTATCGTGTGTGAATCGCACACACACCTTTTTTATTTTGTTTTTGAAGCGTTACGTCACTTTTCAGTTTATGTACGCCGTTTTTAATTAAAAAAAAATGTTTTATGACCTTAAGAAATCGAAAAAACTTCGAAGAAAAGTTTGGTAGTAATGACAATTCTTTTCATTGTAGCTTAATTTTAAAAACACAGAACGAAAGATCGTCAAAAAACTAAGTAAGAATTTATTAATAAGTTAATTTGCCCAAAATTGTCTTAAACCAAAAGAGTCGTTATGTGGATTTTTAGTAGTTAGGTATCAAAAGCTCTTATCAAAACTTGGTAGTAAAATTTCATCGATCATTATTAATTGATTATAAATTATAACGGAACTGATAATATTAATTAGTTTAAATGCATTTATCAGTATAATTTTATTTAAATCCCATATTAGCAAAATGGCGAAGTGGTGTGCGGTCGTGTTGCTAACGGTCCTAGGGACTTTGGTAAATAACTTTTTCATTTTATAAAATACTAGGTACCCACGGTAGGTATTATAAATATGCATTTAATTAAAACTTTTTTTAAGCCTCTTTTATAAATTGAATGAGACTGGACTCCCGGCAATTGCGAACAAAAACAAAATAAATATTTAAAAAAAGCGAAATCCCGCAATGGCGTGCCCCAATACAGTGTACAACAACTTGGGTTCACACACACCGCGACTTTTCACTATGGCACTACTTTTAAATTTGAATTTTGTCTTTAAAACCCTTGACATTTCCTATAACAATCTTCTTTCCTGATTCTGTTCCAGGTCTCTGGAGAAGGAATTGCCGGGCCAGGTAAATTTATTACCTGTATATCTTCCTATATGTATATAAAATCTTATGTAGGTCTGTTAGTGATTCTATAGATTCTGAACGACTTGACCGAATGAGCTCATGTTTATATTATATATTTGTTTTATCAAATCCATGGTTCATAGATATGCTAGAATCGGATAGGTGTGGGGGTGTGGCGCGCTTCAGTCGTTACTAACAAGTTTTGTATTTATGGATCAAAAATTCAAAATATATGTTGGTTAAATACCAAAAAAGATATTATAAAATATGAAAAAAGTATTTTTTTTTTTAATAATTCCGTGTCGATTTTTTTGCCGGCTCGTTTCGGTGACTGGGACTGCGAATACTTTAACGTTCATAAGTGCCTTCTTAGGGTCTAAATGGAATAAATAAAGTTTGTTTTTGATATAAGTTCGACGAATTTATTCAGGTGCTAGGATAGTGTCAGGATGGCCAGCTCGGGAGGGCCAGTTCCCCTACATGATGTACCTACGAGGCGTAAACATCCACGGCCACATAACCTCGTGTGGCGGTTCGATTATCCACCAGAACTGGGGCATGACTTCAGCTAGTTGCACTGCTAAGTAAATAACAATATTTTTATAACCAATTGGAAGGGTTCAAAGAGATTGAAATAGTTTTGAAACCTTAAGTGCAGGGTCATTTAAAAGTGTTGAACCGAACTAGCCTCAAGTGCATAGCCGAACAATAAATAATTCCAACAAAATCCATCATTTTGCTTTGCTTCAGCTGAACGTGTTTCGAGATGAGTCCATTGTATATTCCAGCAACCTAATGTGCCGAAGACATGATAGCTCAGTGGTAGCGTGTACGGACATCACGTCGATGGACGTGAGATCGAATCCCTGCAATGAGCCTGAGCTTTCGATGAAGGAAAACATCGCGATGAAACCATTACATGGTGGTAGGGCTTTATCTAAAGCCCGCTTGGCTAGCTACCATCCTCAAATTGAAAATCTGTCGCCAATCACCAATAGGCGTGTTCCGGCAGCTGCACTTGAGCCAGGCCTTCCACTAAGCTTAGCGTGTTACCATCTTAGGCCACACCGTCTCTTAAGGCCAGTTGAGGCCTGACCACAACGCTAAACCTATTAAAAAAAAAGATCCTGACAAGATCACGCCCACCATGCATATGGTGATAAATCTGTCACTGTGACTCTCTTTTTGTGTCGCGCTACGGCATCAGGCTGTGTATATCCTACTGCCAAGAGACTTGCTATCCGGCATGACAGTGACGATCGGTCATGTATTGCCGATCTTTCGATGTAAGTCATGGATTACACTATGCTTATCGACCATTGACGAGTTACTATAAAAAAATTGGATATAACAGCATTAGATGCAGTGCAAATTTTTACAAGGCGAGTATTTCGCATTATTAATCTGATTATTTGTTTAATCCAGCCGCTTGAAGATAATGATAACCGCCGGTATGGTGAACATCAACAACCCTCGAATCTACATCGAGACTAACACTTACTTCACCGCACCGGAGTACATCGACGAGCTCCAGCCCATCACCCAACCGCATGACATCAGCGTCGTTCGATTCCCTCAGGCTATTACATTCAACAGTATGTATTCATTTATACGTAAAAGTAAACGTAATTTGCAAACGATACAATCTTCAGTAGTCAGCAGTCATCTATAGCCAATTAATGATTTTTCTCTTCCACCAATCCCGTCTCAGTGGCTAGTGTTACGCGCACACCGATTGGCCGATGACGTTTTGCAAACGGCTTTACAATCTTTTGATTTTAAGTCAGTAGTTAACAGTCTTCTATAATCAATGTATAATTTTGCTCTTCCACCAATCTCGCCTCGGTGGCTAGTGTTACGCGCAGGTCGATTGGCCAGTGAACTTCTTTAGACAACTTCCGAGGGTTCGCCTATTTCAGTTATAAATTAAATATACTATAGAAGACAATACAATAGTAATAATGGTTCTCGTAGTTCCACGGTTGGAATGTTTCATGAAACTGAAAAACCTGGGTTATAATAATTATAATAGAGATTACTATAATTAACCTTTCACTTGAGCAACAATCAGGAATCTAGTAATAGGAACGATAAGATCCAGGAGCGTGCTTTCCGTCTGTATCATGGTGAATGTTCTGAAGAATTGTTTGGCCTTATCCCATCGTCTCCCTTTTATCACTGAACCACGCGGACTGATCTGCGGAGCCACAGCTACTCGGTAACGCTCATCACAGCACAAATAAAGAAATTCCCAAATTCTTACCTTTGCCGTACTGTGCATATGTGGAATAGTCTCTCAGCTAACTTGTTTCCTCCATTCTATGATATTTGGCTCATACTAACGAGGCGTGAAGAGGCAAGCCGACATCGACGACTGCTGATGAATTTTATATCACCGACGGTCGCTGTTGTTTATGAACTGTATCGTAATTAACATCAGGTATTGTAAAGTTATTTTGCCGAGCTAGTATAAAAAAGATGCTGGTTAGCGCGTCGAAGAATGACGGTGTGAGATTCTTAGTATGAGCATTACCTTTCGGTGAAGAAATACATAAGGATGCCAGTAATGCAACGTATTACAATGAGAGAGCATTATTAGTAACTATAATTGAAAGCCTATCGAGTTAAGTCTAAGTTCTTATCGGTAAGTTCATACAGTTATTTAACCAGCCCATTTCCTAGATTTACAATGATCGTTTTCGTTACCTGTCACCTACCATAACTTCTGTTTCAAAATATTTCAGATTTCATACAACCGATCCGTTTGATGCGCTCCGCTGACATGAACAAGAACTATGCAGGAGTCCGTATGACTACCGCCGGGTGGGGCACCACTTGGGCCAACAATTGGGAAGTCGGTAAGATCACTTTGTTCTATACTATATAATGATGTTACATACATAATTTTTATTTATACATAATTAAATCACTTTTACATATTAAAATAAAAGTTAGTAAAATGAATTCATTGCACACATTAATTGCATTCACATAATGCGCGCTCAACTCTAAATTTTAACCTCTACGAAACGCGACAAAAGAAGTAGACCTATATGATCAAATAATGTAAAAAATATTTGCAGTCGGCGGATCAGAAACACTCAACTGGGTCCATTTGGTGGGCGTCACAAACTTCGTGTGTTTGCTCATCATAAACAGCAGTTTCTTGGTTCGAGACTCAACCATTTGCGCGGGACCTTACAACGTCACCACTCAGTCCATATGCTCCGTGAGTATATACATACATACGTATACATCACGTAAAATGAATTCAAAATTACAATATAGGTCCTAATAAAATAAGTTTGTGAATCAAAATAATGATCACAGATCAGCAGATCAAAATCCTGCCAAAAAGCGTTTAAAATTTATATTTACAGCGTCGTGTTCATGTGGTACGCAGTTCTATTCTCTTATATATATGTAACTATATAGTTCATTCTTTCAACATCTAAAGTGGTTAAGACGATCTTTTATATTGTTAAAACTAATAATTTATTCTTCAGGGTGACAGTGGTGTACCTCTCACTGTAGTTGACAACGATGGCCGCTTGACTCAGGTCGGGGTTGGATCCTTCGTCTCTGGTTTCGGCTGCCAAGCTGGTTTACCAAACGGTATGCATATCTCCAGATTTCTTTTTAAGTAATATTTTTGTATTGGCAAATTTAACTGCATTGATGAGTGAGGATGTGCTAAAGGATAGGATTAGTAACGAATGCATCCGACAGAGAATCAAAGTTATCGACATAGCTCAAAGAATTAGCAAGCTGAAGTGGCAGTGGGCCGGCCATATCTCGCGAAGAACCGACAACCGCTGGGGTAAACGGGTTCTTGAGAGGAGACCGCGACTCGGCAAACGTAGTGTAGGACGCCCTCCAGCCAGATGGGATGACGATCTGCGAAAGACTGCAGGCAGATGCTGGATGCGGACAGCTGAATACAGGACGCTATGGCGCTCGTTAGGGGAGGCCTATGTCCAGCAGTGGACTATTATAGGTTGATGATGATGAGTGAGTGTTAAGAGAAATGAAAGCACAAAACTGGATTGAAAATTTAAAAACCTCCTATACGAGTAACACATTCATAGAGACCATTTCATTCCGATATCGACTTACACAATAGGTTAAATATAGCATTTTAATACCATTAGACAACAAACATGTCTATCTAGACCAGTGTTTTTAAACTTTTTTGGTGAACCGCCCACTTTAGGAAAAATTCGATACCCAACGCCCCAGAAATTCTCCATCTATATTTTGTTACAGAAATATGGAGGCAATAACGGCTTAGGTTGAGTTATTTTGGTATATTTAACTTAACATATTATTAGACCTTTGACAACAAATTTAATGTGAAGGATGAGTTTGATGAGCTCAGCCAAGTTCGGAACGGGCGACACCGGCCGGTGTGTGTGTGTACACGAACATTTTCTAGACCCTTCTATAAGTCAAATACTAGATTTACACACTTACAAGTTTAATTAACCTCCCTCGAACACCTAGAATTCCAAATTTCACGAATAAATCTATTATAGTTTTTGAGTTATTAGGGTTTGAAAAGTATCATTTTTGTCACTAACTCACTGACTGACTATCAATCAAAGAGTATCACTTATGATGAAACAATACTTATGAACATCGTTTATATCCGTCCACCACTAGATGGCGTTGTGTCAAGTTATAATCATAATGCGGTCAATTTACAACAGCGTTTCCATTTGCGTAGCAATAGATAGCGTTGGGCAGTTTTTCAAAAGTAATGATATTCCATCTAAAACAAATGTGGAAAATGGGCCAAGTTCGGTAGAAACCACGTTTGTTTTTCGATAAAAGTACCAGTTTTGTTCTGTTAATTATAGCTGTAGGAATGTCCGTTCCTCAATTCGTTTACAAAAGCAATTTGTTACTTTCTTTGATATGAGACTTCTAAGTTGGCAAGTTTTAATTGTCAAAAAGTATTTACGTTAATTTCTAATTAAAGAAGTAAATTTGTTATCATAATTAATTGACAATTTAGACTTGCTAAGTTAGTAATCCCATATCAAAGAAATTAACTGAATGCTTTGTAAATAAATTGATTGATTGCTACAGCTATAATTAACGGAACTACAATGGAACTTAGATTTCAGCTCTATATACGGTGACAGAACTTGGTCCTTTTTCAAATGTATGTTTTGGTTGGGAATCAAACTACAGATCAAAACCATATTTAATAATAATTTTATTCACTGCTTTATTTGAATTACAAATTTAATGTAGATCAGATTGACACAAAGCAGTTCTCTCTTCATTCCTAGCATGTTTCTTCAGAAGGTCCAAGACTTCATTATCAAACTTTTTAGGTGTTTGTTGTGTTCCAAGAGTCCAGTGAAAAATGACCTAATCGTTACTCGGGGAATTAATAAGTGTATCGTACATTATAGTTTGCTCTTCTGAGAAACTGTAAATTTTTTTTTGCTAAAGCCGATATCTCTACTAATCTTTATGGAGAAGAATATTTACTTCCTATCACTAAGAAGAAATATGAATATACATTTTCTGGCGTTACTTAAAAGGCGAAATTAATTATTTTTTCTTTACCTTCTCAGGTTTCGTTCGTCCCGGTCACTACCATACATGGCTTCGACAAGTTACCGGAATAAATTTCGACTGGACATTTAACGCTGCTGATGATGTAAAACCTTCTGACACTGATGCAGAAACACCATTGAAGATATTAGAATTACCAAACAACGTTTTCGTATAAACAAGAAAGATAAAATTATCTGTATATATTATTTCTAAAAGATGTTCTTTTTATGTGACACCGAAAATTAATGTTTTTTTATTAAAATTAATGATTAATATTTCCCTAATTAATTAATTGTTCCCTTCTATTGTCGAAAAATATACAATTAGTTTAAAATTAAATATTTTATTAAAACATTGATTATAAAACTTTTTAATTAGAAATATCCTCTGTTCATGGCATTCGTAATGAAAATACATTCAAATATCTTGTAGGAGGCACAATCTATTACAATCTGAGATCCGTGCCTCGGCTTGAACTGTTGCCGTACAAGCAATAATCGCGTTCTGGCTAATTCCCTATCCGAATTCGATCTAACTAACTATACAAATATGTACATCTTTTCCCTCTGAGAGGAAAAAAAATGCGTATATATATATATATATATATATGTATTTAGTAATCTGTCAATTTGGTATAAGTCTAACTAGCCTAAAGCCTAGTCTAAGCTAAAGAAAAAAGATTACTTACAGAACCTATGTACCTGAGTGGAGTGCATGTGTGAAGTGCAGTGTAATAAGTGTGTGTCGAAAGTTAGTGAATGCAGTGCCACTGTGTCGGCTTGAGGGCTCCTTGCCGGAGGATCGTACCTATTGATCTCTTTTTTTTTTCGAACTGATTGAACTATCTTTAGGATTTTGGTAGCTTTGGTAGCTTGGCACTGAGCTTGGGAGCGAGCGCTGAAGGCACTCAGGATTCGATAGCGTCCATATGTGCAGTATCTACACTGTCGCTCTTTGGAGAGCAATGGCTCTCCAGACTCGCGGCATATCATTTCGCTATGTCGACACAGTCGAACGCGATTGGGAGACCAGGGAGATTGGGAGACCCATGTCAAGGGTTGGCATCAGGGTGAATTGATCTGCCGTAGATCGAGCGGGTTTCCAGTATGCGAGATGGGACGGTTGGATACTTTCTAAGGAGTTACCCCATCTGATATCACGGAACTCGGTTATGCGGGTTTTAACCTTCTCTCTGAAATGTACGTAAGCGTGCGCAGTTTTAATCATTTAAGTGCCAGTGTCGCGGCGTTTCATTTCCTCTTTGTAACGGATATTTATTATGTAATTTTGACTGTGAATTATGTATTTTTCCTGGTCTTTACTTCCCTTGTGCGTTCATTTAGCACTTACCATCGTGGAAATTATTACGATGCTCTCAGGTACGCTGGATCTTATCAGGTCTTCTCCTATCTTAGTTATAAGTGCGGTCGACGGAGTCACCTTGGCCCGCAAGGATATAAGTTCGGCTTAGGTGACTCTTAGAAGCTAATCTGCATTTGTTATGAATTCTTCCTCGACTTTACTATATTCTTACTCTGTATCTCGCACCCCGGTGTCAAATCCATGCATTTCTTATTGTAGAAAGACTGTAAGAAGTTACGGCCCGTTCACACATCCGTAATTGAAGATTCGTTGTTAATAGCGATAAACGTACGATACAATTAGACATATTCGTGATTTATCACGATTCGTGAGCGTGCGAATACGGTCATAACATGTTATGTGCCACTGATAAAATAAAAACGAATCGTATCAAATCACGATCCGGAAAAAACAAAGATTCGTCGATGTGTTAACGAGACCTTATACTTATGACGGGCCCGATCCAGCTTGCACGATTCTAATTTTCCAGTAGTTGACCAAAATCGATATTTCTCACCAAAGCATTTGTAAATATAATTGTGAGTGCCTACGCATGTTCGCTAATGAACATACGTATTGAAAGATAGTCAGGATTAAAAGATTAATAATTCCCTTCGATCATTGATAACATGTTTAGATAAGTTCGTCACTACATTCTATACACGATTTATATATTATACTAGCAACCCGCCCCGGCTTCACACGGGTGGCAGAGTAATACATATAACTCTGCTGATTTACACGACAAACACCAGTAAAGCTCCGTTTTTATTTCGACATTTTCAACAGCCAATTTGCACTATACTAATATAATAAAGCGAAAGAGTTTTTTTGTTTGTTTGTTTATTAAACACGCTAATCTCTGGAACTACCAGCCGGATTCGAAAAAATATTTCTGTATATGATAGCTAGGTTCAGGAGGAATAGTATAGGCTATCTAGCATTACGCTACATCACTCAGCTAGCTTTAAATATAGATTTTTGTTAAGTAAGTTGGAACAAATAGCACATCCTAACTGCTTTATCGGCGTAATGGTCAGTGATACGTAAATACAATGCTCTACAAAAATATTACTTGTTAGTACATCTAAAAAAAATCTGCGATAGCATATGCCTATCTCTTATACGTAAGCCACAATAATGTAGTTATTTAGTGATAAAGTTTTATTTAAAATTGAAAAGTGATTTATGAGAATTATTATTAGGCATGGCATATTAATCATTACGAACAAAAGTTACTTCATCGTCAAGACAATTTTATGAAGATAAACTTTGCCTTTTATAGCATGTTAAGTATTTGGAAGAATAGTTTGCCAGATAATGTAAAATTAAAATAATTCAACAATCGGCTCGGGTGTAGTGGCGAGAAAGAGCCGTCCGCGTCTGAGTGTGACGCATAACCCTGGACGCCCGATAAAAATATTGTCTATACTGAAGTACTATAATTTCGAAATCATCAATCAGCGATTTATTTTAAATTATACGCGGGTGAAACCTGTGAATAATAAACCTTAACCTTCCTTATGAATCACTCCGTCCATGGATGAAAGCCGTATGAAAATCCGTTCGGTAGATTTTGAGTTTATCGCGTTAAGACTGACAGACAGGCGCGGCGGCCAAGCCCGGTGAAGCTATAAAAGCCGTCTGAGGCTTCAGGGCTCTTATGGCTAACAATACAGTCAGAAAAATAAAATAAAAAAGGACGCGGCGGGGAACTTTGTTTTATAATGTGTAATGATTTAGAATATTTTTCATACAACTATTATACACTCAGATATGAGTTACTCTAATGCCTTTTCTTCAGTATCAGGAAGGGCTTTAGTTAAGAATTTCATTACTTATTAGTTCTTCAGCAAATATTTTAGTGCAATTTTAATCCCACTTGCACTTACTGAATTAGTTATGTGAAAAATGTTATAAGTGTAGCTTCTTCCAAAGAGGCTTTTGCTAGTCGCAATTAAATAAATAAATCATTTAACATCCGATCAGAGTTAAAATACATACATACATACGGTATATCCCTGAATAATAAAAATATATATTTTTAAACAACGTTTACTCGGGCTACCATAATCGAAATCACAAATCCAGGACAAAGCTGTTTAAAACATTTGAATTCGTAGCTTGCATAATTGATGGCTTTTCGCTTCCTTTTTCTTCGGGACGTCTCGGTAGCAATTCGCGATAGCCTCAATATACTAGTCGTAGATATTACGTTAACAGCAGAGATAACATGGGAAGTGTCAATTTCAGCACATTTTGAAGACTCGGAATTTTGAACAGGTTGTGGACGATTTTATACACCCGATCAGCTGTACCTGCTTTACAAGGAACAAGATCCGCCTGGTAGGTAATGCTGTAGTTTTCAGGGAAGGGCTTTCCTCATGGTAAATGATGAAAACGTTATTATGTTCATCGCAGGGATATTACTTCGCTGAGCGTGTTCTACCGTCTGTATCATCGCGAGTGTTCTGAAGAGTTGTTTAACCTAATTCACGTTTCATAATAGAAACACACGCGTTGCGCTCCGGAGCCACAGTCTCAAGGTATCCTCCATCATGGCACGTACAAAAAAATACTGTCACATCTATGTCCTACTTTGAAGCTGTGGAACCGTCTCCCGGCCAGTGTCTTATTATATATTATCGGTTCCTTCAATTGTAATGTGAAGAGATATTTAAATAGGACAGCGACTACAAGCGATGGATTATAAGAATTCTCGGTGGTGGCCTTTTGTTTTTGGATTGCACTTCTTAGCCAGTTCGCGACTCAATTGTATCTTAGCCAACAGCGCAAGCCGAGGATCGGCCACTTTGACACCCGTGACAGTTCGTTGTCAAGGGTGCCAAAGTGGCCGATTGCCCCCCAAGCCCGGTGAAGCAGTAAAAGCCGCCTGAAGCTAAAAGTGTGAGTCAGATCGAGAAAAAAAAAACGGATTGCACTGCGCTACAATAATAAAGAAAAAAATTTTGAAGATGAAGACAACGAACATTAAAATATTTTTATAGTTTTGAGATTTACGGTAATAATAATTAAAAACAAAAATAACTACTAACCAATCAATCTTAACGTATCTAGGATTAATTGTGATTAGAATTTGTGCGTTATCGATTTAATATATATTTTTTTTATCATATAATCCTTTTATTTTGCGTAACGATTGTAATGAGTTTTAATTTTCATTAATTAATTTAGTCTTTAGAAAAATGGAGGTGTGGACGGCGGTCGTGCTTTTGGCGGCCATCGCTGGCGTCACGGTATTTTTTTTTCACTACTTCTAAGGCAGCAAACAATCATACGGCCCGCCTGATGGTAAGCGGCTACTGTAGCCTATGGAGGCTTCTAATACTATAGGTATCAGTTAGCGCGATGCCAACCTTTAACCCGCTACCCCAAGGAGTTCTGGAAACCGTACTCACCTCAGAAATATAACACGAGGTTATTTGGGTGCGATCTTTTGTAGTGTGAAAGTATTCCACCAGTCGGACTGCCTCAAGAAATCTCCAAAGAAATTTCTCTGTGTCCTACCTCTCTTAATATGATATTTGTGTTATTATTACTGTCTACTGGTGTTTTGTAGTCAGTTTTTCTATCATACCCTGGCCAAAGCAAGTAAGAATTGATATTCATTAAAACAATAAATTAAGAATATTTGAGTTACTCCAGACATATCTATATATTTGGCATTATATCGGATATGCCTTTATTTATTCATCCCAACACTTACTCAAGTTAATCTGATTTTTTTTTCTGCTACTAATCCTTCATGATAAAATTTGAAACGCGTTTTTGAAAATACTTATAAACTAATTTAATAAGATGTATCCGTATTTTCTAAGAATGAACTCAAACTAATGAGTTCGTCGTTTATAGTTTATTTTACGACTTATGAAGTGTTTGTTTTAATTTTTTACTTAATTATCATAATAATATTATATATCAGTGCCTTTATTTAATTTTAAATACTTAATTACTATAAATTCAAAACTTAGATAAGAACTTGTGAGACAGTGATTAATCTGTGTGTTATCTTTCCAGGTGAATGCAGATCCTTCTTTGACATTCCCGGAAATAGCTAGAGGTAATTTCTTCTTGATTGTCTTTTGTATTTATTATCATACAATGTACATAGATAAATTTATGAAAATGAATAATAATTAACATTTAGAAGATTTATTTATATCTTAACCCTTTGGCTCTCGACGTCACACAAAATGCGTGTAAAATTGGTATTAATGCTATCCATGGGATTTAAGTTATTAATAGTTCGACATCTTTTTAGGGTTGCGTAGTCAACAAGGACCCACTATAATTTCGCCATGACCGCTGCCTGTAAGCTAGGTACTTAGCTCACAGATTATTTGTACTAAAACAGTAATTTGGCATAGTATACCTACGTATTACTTACGCCGACAGTGGTAAAATAAAATCATGAACAATAATTATTAGGGTACCACCCCTACACGTAAAGTGGGCATGTTTTTTTTCTCGTCTATCCCATGGCTTGGTGTGTCGTTGGATAGGTTGTTCAAAAATATTGCTAGTGTCTGAAAACCATTTTTTTCGCTTCAGGGATTCGATTAATACTTTTGCGAAGTATTAAGCTTTTATAGTGCTAATTTTTGTTAGAGTCATTTCCCCCCCCCCCCCGCCTCCACCTCCGCCTACTAAATGCGTGTTTATGGATATGTGAAAAAATTCACGATAGTAGTATATTCATAACAAAATTAAAATGCTATCATACCTAAGTAGACTGTACAAGTTAACGAGTAATAGTCGGCAAACTAATAAAATGTACCTGGAGAAGAAAAAATTCATAAATGAAGTTCTTAATATTGTATAAAATAGGTAGTAAATATACGAACTATGTAAAATTATGAGATAATAAAAAAACCTAAGTCTGCATATTGTGACTGGCAACTACGGAACCCTACACTGCGTGTAGAATTTTTTAAATTCAATTAATTTTATGACAGGTTTAAAAGTAATTCGGTGAAGAAAAACATCGTGATGCAACCTAACGGCTAGATATTTTCTAATGCTCGTCTAGGACTTGGGAACCAGGTTCCTTTGTAGAATTTTACTATATACATATATAAATATAAAAGTAGATAAAGTACTATTGACTCATCTTTTCCCCTGACGCATATAAATGATTATTTTTACTTCATCGCAAAAAACAAGTAGGACCATTAATGCATATGTTTTTGTTATACGCCTTACTACATTCGTGTATATATCATAGGTGTTATGGAACTCCGTATACGTAACCGAAACTATTGGATATCCGAAATAAAATAATATCCGAGACCGTAACCGTATCCGTTATAAATGTTTCGAATGATTTCCAATAGGGACGAAGTCGAATGAGATTCGGTCGAATACCAAAAAATACTTAAAATTTAACTAATAATAATTATCAAAACTAAAGTTAATAAATATTGTTCATCTACAAATGCTCAAATAAAACTATTTCACTTATATATATATACTTTATATATATATATATATATATATATATATATATATATATATATATTTGGACAGAAATTATCCGAAAATGTGTATCCGAAACAATTACATATCTGAAACCGAATAAGTACTTTTAAAATATCCATATATCCATATATCCATATATATAGATCCGAAATCTCGTATTCGTAACATCCCTAGTATATATTTTAATTTATTTATAGGGCCATAGTTTCAATACAAATTCCTACCACTAAGCAATCAATCCTTCAAATGAGTAGGTGTATGTATTCTCTCCATTTTTATAGGCAATGCGAGAATTGTCTCGGGATGGGAGGCGGAGATGGGTCAGTTCCCGTACCAGATTTCACTCCGCATGGTGAACCCAGCTGGTACTGTTAACGCCTGCGGTGGTACCATCATCCACTCGAACTGGGGCCTCACTGCCGCTCACTGTACAGCTGGGTAAGTTCTCCTTCTTTTTTATTTAATTGCATCGTGTATCAACCACAATTCTGCCAACGTCACGTGAATAGAATATTTCTCTAATTATTCATGTAACCTTCAAACATAGTTCTAACAAGATGGCGGTTCTCTTGTTAAAACTGTCCAGGGAGTTTTATAACAACTTAAAATGCAATGCAGTTATTTATAATCGGCTTCACTTGCGCACAATAACAAAACTACATTAATAAAATTTTACCTAAATTATATAATATAGGGCCAAATAACATAAATTTATGAATTAAACTAAAAACCATCACATGACAGATTAACAACGTATATTGATAACATTGGTGTTAACAGATAACATTAATCTACCTAGAATCAAGATTGTTTAAGATTTTGAATGTCATATGGAGATAACGTGGGGAAATTCTGCATTGGATAATCTTGACCTTCCGCCAGGCAGCAGTTGACGGGTTATTTTTGCTCTGACGGTTTGATACAATGAAAATAATGTCTGGCACTAGAATTGGCTGGGTGGTAGGACACGACTTTGACTTTCTTTTAACTTAGAATTGTGACTGACTGTATTGCGACCACCATATACCAGTTTTTTTAAGTTTCTTACCGACATCCCTAACTCAGATCAGGGATCTTGTATCTTCTATAATTATTATTTACACAACCCAAATAACACACTTAAATACATACACTTAAATTTCGCAAAGCTTCCCTTTTAAGCAAAAGCTTCCCTTCTCGTTTGATCTTTATATACACTTCCCAAAACTTCCCTACTCTTTTAAAAATGTTCTTAACTACAAATGCTTCCCTTCTCTTTTGATCTTTACTTACACTACCCAAAACTTTCCTACTCTTTTAAAAATGTTCTTAACTACAAATGCTTCCCTTCTCTTTTGATCTTTATATACACTTCCCAAAACTTCCCTACTCTTTTAAAAATATTCTTAACTACAAATGATTCCCTTCTCTTTTGATTTTTAATTACACTACCCAAAACTTTTCTACTCTTTTAAAAAGGTTCTTAACTACAAATGCTTCATTTCTCTTTTAATTACGTTTCTTATTAAATAAAGTGGTCATAAAAATGCATGAATATACAAGTGTTTCATCTGACTATGTTGCAATTTCGGATCTGTCACACGACGCGATCACTATACGATCATGTCATACATCAGTTGTACACCTGCCATAGTAGCATGCTTAGTCATGTCGCATTCAGGAATCAGCCGATATATATCCAGTAATCAAGCAGGGTGGTAGGGATTTGTAGCAGACTGGGTTGTGACCGCAATGCATATGGTAATAAGCCCGTTATAGTACTCTCTTTTGGTTTGTCGCGTTTCGGGATCAGCCAGTATATACCCAGCTTGCAGGCCGGCATGACAGCGACGACCGATGATGGATCCTACGAATACTTGTAACAAATTGAATTTTTTCGAAAGTCCGCGATAGCATATATCTATTTTCTAAGAATCACCTTCAATAAGCATTTTTGTGTTCCGTCTTTTTAGCGGAGGCAGCACGATTTGTGCGTGTGCTCTACCAACGGCATTCTGTAGTCCACGTGAGTAGAACCGCGGGAACAGCTGGTCTTAAATAAATGAAAAAATTGATGCCAATGACAGAAATGGGTGGCTAAGTCATCTTTAGTATAAAGGTTGCGCCAAGATCATCATCATATATTTTTGTTTTAAAGGCGAGTGACGCTGGTTATCCGAGCTGGTACAGTTAACATGACCAGACCATCAATAATATTCGAGACAACTAAATACATCAATCATCCCAAATACAACGAAGCGATGCAAAGCGTCGTGCAACCTGATGACATTGGCCTCATCGATTTTGGCAGATCTCTCACTTTTGATGGTAAGGTGTTTTTTATATTAACATTTCAAACCATTATTGCTTGCAAACCGTTGAAGCAATTATGGTTTAGCGGCAGCGTGTACGGACATCGCGTCGATCGACGAATGAGCCTGAGATTTCGGTTAAGGAAAACATCGTGATAAAGCCATAGCATAGTGGTAGGGCATTTTCTAATGTCCGCCTAGCTAGTTACCACCTTCATATAAAAAAAATGCCACCAAGCACCTATACGTGTCACCTATAAGAGATAGGGTACAGAGAAATCTCTTTGGAGATTTCTTTCTATTTGGGGCAGCCCGACTGGTGGAATACCTCCACACTACAGAAGATCGCAGCCAAATATCCTTGTGTTATGTTCCTGCGGTGAGTAGAGGTTCCAGAGCTCCTTGGGCTAGAAGGGTTCAAAGTCGGCAACGCGCTAGTGATGCCTATGGTATACAAGCTTCCATAAGCTACGGTGGCCACTTACCATCAGGCGGGCCGAATGCTTGTTTGCTACTTTTATAGTGTTAAGAAAAATCGTGTATTCCGACAGCTCCACTTGAGAACCTGCTCTCCTAACTCGCGCATAAGACCTGCTTTTTCGACTATTGTAAAAAATTAAAACTTGATTAGTTACGTTAAATTAGGTTTGTTTGAAACAGGTGGGAAAAGCGACCTTGTTGCTAACAGCATATCCTAAAAGATAGTGTTCATTAGACATCAATTGTCTATCGACTAATCAATAGTACTAGAAGATTGCACTATTAAACAATTGATAGTAGGCATTTGTGAAATTTGCTATATTTTATAAAGTAGGTACACAATATGGGGCCGTTTTCCAATAAAAATTTAAGAGAACACGCGTATTACTTTTTTTCAGGGCTCGCTCGCTCAGATATTATTTTTCTAATACGAAACTAAAAAACCAATTGATCGTTAATTGATTAATCGATAGTTTTTTTTTCAAATCAATTGATTCTATTGGAATTTTAGTCAATCGATGTTTAATGAACACTGTTACAAGAGACAATATGTCTTCATTCTGTCTCCCACTCTATTTGCATTATTTTTATTAGCACCTCCCTTGTGGTAAGATATGAGTTTTATCTAGAACTTATCTGTGAACATTACCTACTGTCTTGGTGGTTTCCACAGATTATGTCAAACCAATCAGGCTCCAACGTTCCGAGACAAAGAATCGAAACTACGACAGGATCAGATTAACAGCCAGTGGATGGGGACGCACTTGGACAGACGGTGAGTGTATCATAGCTTGTTACTTTAAAATTTGCAGTGACATATATTTTTATACAGCTGCCTAAAAAAGGAGTGTAATGTTTTCAGGGTTCATGTATGTGAGTTTCTTTTTTAAATGCCATAACTATTAAATGCCTGACCAGATTTAAAAAAAAAATATTGCGGGTGTATGCCTCCATTTTCAAATGTGAAAAAATCATTAATTATTACAATATGGGTATCAAATAGAAAGCGTTAATTCACTAAAATTTAGATATAAAAAAAACAAATAATCATAAAATAATTTAATAAAATAAGAATATGACTGACCTGTCAAAAAACGAACTAAAAAGTTAAAAAACAAGTTGTTCTGTCTTGTGCAAACAAGAGATTAACTAATACAGCTTGTCTTTTACTTTTTACTTAGTTTTTGACAGTAATCGTTTTTTATTTTATTTTCTTTATTAATTAATTTTAATGAAATTTTCAATATAAGGTTCCGCTCCGGAGAACATGAACTGGGTGTATCTACTCGGCGTCACCAATCAGGTGTGCCTCGTAGCTTTCGGCGGTAGCAACATCATCCAAAACACGACAATCTGCGCCAGAGGCTACAATGTCACCAGTCAATCAACATGCCAGGTGAGATTTGAATAACTGGTAATTAAATCCAAGTTATTTTTGAAGTGAAATCTTCTTTAGCACCGATTTGTAACTCGATGAAACGAAAAAGCGACAGTAAAAAGGGACAACCATACACATCTATAGGATCTAGCCTACGAGAGAAAAAATATAAATATAAATGTATTTTATCTATGAGACAGAATACAAGGTTAATTCAAGTCCTGATTTTCATGATTGTGATCGTCGTCGGATTGTCCTAGTGGTGTGAGACGACCAGACTTCATACGCAGTACGCACGAGTGGTCGACATTTCGAACTCCGCTGATTTATAGAAAATTTAAAAATAATTTTTAATGAACACATTTTTTCTCTGGAGGTTTCACTTCTGTCACGTGTGAACTGCTGGACACATTTTTTTTGTGTAGTACGGCGTATTGACATTATTATTTATGAAAGGGAAAAGAAGGAATCAGGTTGAACAGCTCTGCAAAACACTCGCCATGATACAGTCGGTAGAACCGCTCAGCGAGGCAATGTCCCTGCGCAGCTGAAGCGGCTTGATGAACTTAGTAATGCATCATTTACGTTGCGGACAGCCCCTCTCTGTAACCTGTCCAGGGCTTCGAGGAGGTATTTTTATATAGTTCGAATGGGTATACGGTTGATGGCAAATACCAGACAAGACAGTGAATTTGGAATGGCTCTCATGCCAGTTTGTATTGATCACACAGTTTATGCCAAAAGACAATGAGAGTACTGCTACTTAGCGGCAGAAGTAGGTGATGCTTCTCTGATTCCGCATTTGAATCTTCCACAGATTCTAGCAATCAAGAATCTTAGTACCGATTAAAAGTACTGCGAGAAGCACCTAATTTGAGACATTTTAGTATTTTGAAGCGACGATGTCTCACTGTTAGCGTGTTCAGACATCGCGTCGATCGACGTAGGTTTGAATTCTAAAATGAGCCCGAGCTTTAGGTGAAGAAAAGATCATGATTAAACCATAGTATGATGGTAGGGTTTTGCTAATGCCCGTCTGCCCGTCAGAACACACCTAAAGTTGCATAGCGACAAATTTTCAACTCTAGGATGGTAGTTAGTTAGCCAGGCGGGCGTTAGAAAATGCTCCACCTCCATGCACTGAGCGATTGTTGCTTCGAAAATCTTTCGGTGTTAAATTCTTTAATACCACCAGGGTGACAGCGGTGGTGCCCTAACTGCTGTGGATGATGATGGTATCGTATCTCAAGTGGGGGTTACATCGTTCGTATCCTCGACTGGATGTCACACCGACTTCCCTGCTGGTAAGTGCACCAATTTCATAGCTATATTGAAAGCAGTAGTCTTATTTGTTTCGGTTGTAATGAAATGAAAGTATAAGCACCATAGCGCAATATTTTATGTAAATTTAATTACTGGCGTAGCATATCATCATACAGTATCGCGCGGTTTTTCTCAGATAACGCCGTTTTTCTTTTTAATTCGTATGGAGGTTCAAAATGTCGGTAGATTGTATAATGTATTTCGTCATCGTTGTTTGCCTGAATTTGTAAAATAGTACAATTACAATTACTTTAGAATTTAGTAATAGTGTTTGAGATTGAACCAAGAAAAATATCAATGTAATAAGCTAATAATAGAAACTGTTCTTATTTGTTGGGTTTATGTAATTGAATATTATTCAAATCTATGAACGAATGAATGGTTGACTGAGGGAATATGTATGTAAATGAATAAGTGAATGAATAGACGGAAGAATGAATGAATGGTTTATTGCTTTAGTGACGATCTTAATGCCGCAAGGCATTTTTTTAGCTTACCAGCGCGGCGGTGTTTTGTAACAAATATTATGTTATTTTTGGGAAAAATCCATCCATTCGGCCAAAATACGTTCACTGCTGGACATAGGCCTCCCCCAAAGACGCCACAACGACCGGTTCCACCTTTACAGACCTTTACCAGGTCGTCGGTCCACCTTGTGGCGGGTCTGCCTACGTTGTATCTTCCGGTACGTGGTCGCTATTCGAGAACTCTACGGCCCCATCGGCCATCCGTTCTACGAGCAATTCTAGCAATTCTGATAGCTATGTCGATGATTTTGGTTCATCTACGAATCTCCTCATTTCTAATTTGATCACGCAGAGAAACTCCGAGTATAACCCTCTCCATTGCCCTTTGAGTGACCTTGAGCTTTTTCATCAGACCCATCGTTAGTGACCACGTCTCAGTACTATATATCATCACTGGTAACACATACTGGTCAAAAACCTTGTCTTGAGAAACTGCGGTATCTCGGACGAGAAGATGTTACGTAGCTTCCCGAACGCTGCCTAACCGAGTTGGATTCAACGATTGACCTCTTTCTCGAAGTAGAACTTCCCTAACTGGACAGTTTGTCCCAGGAAAACATACTCATTAACAACTTCAAGCGTAGAGTCTCTGATCTTTACGAGAACATATTTACATCTTACATCTGAAAGATGTAAATGTTTATTGTGCAATAGATGCTAAATAAATTCAACTTACAACTTATGTAGGTATCTATAAATTACCTTTTTTAATTATTCTTTATGCAGGTTTTGTTCGGCCTGGCCATTACTTAGAATGGTTCGAAGAGGTGAGCGGTATCGATTTCGATTGGAAATACGATGGACCTACAACTGTGCAACCGGAACCAGAACCGGAGCCAGAGCCAGAGCCAGAACCAGAACCGGAACCGGAACCCGAACCCGAACCCGAACCGGAACCCGAACCGGAGCCAGAACCAGAACCGGAACCAGAACCCGAACCGGAACCCGAACCGGAACCAGAACCCATATATTTCGTAGATAACTAAAAAAACAAAACAATGAAGCTATTATTTATATATTTGCGATATGTAATGTAACCTTTTTTATATAGTTTTTTATATTACTTTGTTAAACCCGTCAGAAACAAATTGACAGCTATTTTATATATTATGTATTTGAGAAATAAAGGTAAGCATACAGCTGGTAACAAAATTAACAGCTACTAACATACGCTTTCTGTTGCATATACATATAACAGCTGTGAATGGGCCAGTCGGAAGTAGGAGTGATATCAAACAAGCTATATGTCAATAATTTTTGAAGAGTAACGCCTTCATAATTCAAGTATTTTTGTATGTGTTCATAATTTATTAAAATGATAACAATATGTATATACTAAATAAGTGTTCTGAAGAGTTTTTTGACCTTATCCCATCATCTCCCTTCCACAACAGAACCACGAGGACTCCTCTATGAAGCCATAGCTACACGGTAGCGCCCATCACGTCACGAACAAAGAAGTTTCCAAATTATTACCTTTGCCGTACCGTGCGGATGTGGAATGGTCTCCCAGCCAACGTGTTCTCTCCCACCTTTGATATTGGGCCCTTCAAACGATACGTTAACAGGCATTTAACCATGTCGGCATGACAGCGGCGACTGACAATAAATATTTGATCTCTCGGTGATCGCCAGGCCTGCTTAAATAGATAATGGATATGCACCTGTTGGTCCCGTAACGCAACGTGCATAATAGAATTACTATGACGTGCTTTTCACCATATGTACAGTTGTCGCAACCCAGTCGGGCTGTATAGACCTACCACTCCGCAAATTGTGCATGAAATAATTGTTTAACTATGTTGCAACCACAGATTTGAGAAAAAGGCAGATAGAGCCTGACAGAACACGAAATTGTAGCTAACAATTTTAGTATTACTATTCAATTATATCTATTTTGAAAGGAAACGTCATGCAATGTCCAGGGTTTATTTCAATCTTTTTTAAATATAATTTTATTTAAGTAAATTACTACACAATCTTGTTGTGATACATTTTTAGTTAATTACGAAGGTCAGAGCCGGAGGATCCAAAAAAAAACAAAATTACTTTACACTTAATTTATTTTAAATTACAAAAATACTCTATAGCTAATAACAAGTGACTGCTACCGATGCTAGGCTCACAATCCTTTTTGAAGAAAAGCTTCTTATGCGACTTCCAAGCGTTAAATGTTAAACGTTTATCGTTTAACGCACATTATCAGTCTCTCTTCTTTGTGTGAGCCAGAGCGAGAGAGCAATATATTATCGGTCTCTCCTCTTTGTGTGAGGCAGAGCGAGAGAGTAAATGTCGGTGTGTATGTATATTGCACACTGTTTAAATAAAATAGAAAATTTCTTTTAAAATGAAGTTTCACTTCTATCGTGTGTGAATCGCACACACACCTTTATTTTTTAGTTATGACTTTTTAGGTAATGGGAGTCTGTACTCACCTCTTATGTTGTACACAAGAAAATTATAATGAAATCGTAGCAAACATCAATACACTCTTTTCGTCCAAATGTTACGTGCTAATTTCATTGAACGGGTGATCAGGTGAGAGCAGGTTGTAGTATCGCAAATCATTTCGCTGGATTTTTTTTATCTTTATATGTTTTGCGTAGTGGCCACAATCTCACCTGATGTTAAGTGACGATGTGGCCCAAGAACATAACACGCTAAGCCTAGTGGAAGACTGGCTCTCAAGTGCAGCTGCGGAAACATATCTATTGGCGCTTGGCCAAATATTTTCAACTAGAGGGTGATAGCTACGCCGGCGGGCATCAGAAAAAGCCCTACCACCATGCTATGGTTTCCTCACGATGTTTTCTTTCACCAAAAGCTCAAAATCATTGCGAGGATTCGAACTCACGTCAATCGACGCGATGTCCGTACACGCTACCACTGAGGAATCATTGCATCATACACAAAAGTAAACTGTTTCAGTAGCTCACACCTAATATAAAATAAACAAAAACTAAGTATAAAAAACTCATGTTTAAAAAACTCAGGTTCGACCTCGTTGACGGTATCGGATGTATTGTTATCTAGGCAATGCGCCAATAACCTTAATCTATTCACTATATACCGTCAATTATGGCATCTTTACCATATTTTTATACAAAAGTTGACGCTTCTTGAAAAATACCTTAGATAACCTAAATGTTTTTATTTGAATAGTTGATACTTATAATAATGCTCCAATCCTTTGGTAAGTTACCAAAATATAGTCATTTTTAGAATATCAAAAACGAAAAATAGAAATTAGGAAAAGATGCCCAAAAATTGGTATGATTACCTACTGCTTTTATTCCATAAATAAATGTATTAAAGGCTTAAAATGGGTAAAGACAACATTACTACTATACATTAGTAATACTCAATTTCATTATCTGTATTGGATTCAACTAAGAATAGCAACAATGAGCTATAGGTAAAGTTGGTACCGGATTATGAAAAAAACCATAGTAATGCAATTTCATGCTTAGGGTTGTCACTGCCATAGTGAAAAATGAAGATTTTTTTGTAATATTTGTATTATATATTATAAATATCAACATAAGAATTTGCTACAGAATAAGTAATTAAACCTTATAAGATTTTTAAATGTATTCAATACCTTAGCTAATACCAAATTTAAGCAAAGTATTTTAAAATATCAAAAGTACTTAAAACTATATAAATAAAAAAGAATAACTTACCGACAAATTTGCTGAGGGTATGTGTAAAAGTAGGTACACTTAAAAAAAGTTGGCTTTAGTGAAACAAAAATTTACCTATCTTATATCAAATCGACATGAATAATAAATCCAATATTAAATTTAAGGTAAATAGGAACATTTAGTTCTTTTTTAATTTTAGTTTTGCTCGTAAAATGCACTTAAACTATCTTTTTTTTTAGATAACTAGTGTGTTCTAGAAATACAATAGGGACCTACAAATTATAATTATAATATGATTTAATTATAAAACAAATTAAAGTTGTTGAAATAATTTCAGTAGCTTCGATTAAAATGCTTCTGAACAAAGTTTTTCCATATAAAATGTCAATTTCATCATACTATTTTTATGAAACACGAAGAGAGAACCCTAGGTGTAGGTAAAGTTAGCAATTCCACTATTGTAGTAACTTTACCAAAATATGAGTATCATTACCTAACACAATTTTAATTCAAACATAATATGTAATACAATAAAGTCATAACCAATATGTTTCTAGCTATTTTGTTCACAGTATATATTAAATTTACTTACCAATCAGATGTAATTTCACTATTATACATGAAAGTTCGGTAGAAAAAGCCGGTACGGTCGTTTGCCACAAATCTTGTGATTGTCATTTTTTTTTATTTTTATCAGTGCTACCAATATAAAATTTGTTTAGTGTCTTCAGTACCTTTTTTTAATATTACCAAAAATAAGTTAAGCAATAGAGTAAATAGTAATCTTAAAATTCCTAATTTCGTTACCCAAATATTGATATGGTAAAGTTAGTCAGGATAGGTAAAGATGCCATAATTGACGTACGCTTGTAATTTCGATCCGAAATTCTTTCAAAGTTTCGATTTGATTTACTTTAATGCAAGTGTGTTTGTTGGCTGCCGACTGCTTACTCTAACGTTAAATCTAATAAAGAGTGAGATAGCTTTTCATTTATTTTTATATATCCAATTAAGATGGCAATCAAGTATACGGCCGCCTGATGGTAAACTTCTACCGTAGCCTATGGGCGCTTGTAATACCAAAGCTATCAACTAGCACGTTTTCGACATTGAAACCCCTTACCCCCAATAGCTCTAGTAACCCTAATCACTGCAGGGACACAGCACAAGATTATTTGGCTGCGATCTTCTGTACGGTAGAGGTGTTCCACCAGTCGGGCTACCTTAATTAGAGATAAATCTCCAAATAATTTTCTCTGTGTCCTACCTCTGATAGCTAATGTCATAAGAAAATAGGAAACAAATTGATTAGTTACTTATACTGACGCTGGATTGTGATCCCTTTGGTGGTCGCCGATGTTGTAGGATTGCACTGTGGCTATAATCAGGTATAGCGCCATCAGTTTCCCTAGCTACGATTAAAATAAGCTCTGTGTACTTATGTAGAGCAAAAGGGGGGTAATGGGAGTAACTTAAGCAAGAATCGATAAAAATCTGAAGTAATTTATATTAGGTTATTAAAAAATACATTTGTATTACTAATAACTTATCAATCTAAACCAGTGTTATAAATTTTGAAATCATACTTTGGTTATAATTGCACTTAAAAAAACTTTAACCACCATTGCCCTGACATGCGGGTAATGGTAGTCATCATATAAGACAATGAGAGTCAACACATCTTCAGCACTTGTCGCACACGGAACCTCCTGCTGAAATCATCAGAAGCGGTCAGCGTGTGCCCTAAATCCATATGAAGTGCACCGGCGCGGTATCAAGACTCAATGTTGCGACCAAACTCATCGTAAACCAAGGAGCTATTTGCATCATCATTTTTATTCGTCATCACTTATACTACAAAAATTTGTATCCGAGTTTGAGGAAGAGTGATTATCTTGAAGAACACATCCCTCGGCCTTGCTTACAGTTTTTTTTACTTTGCAGTTTTTTTTTTCTATTCATTGGGACCATTCAGGGACATTCAGTCCCTGTGGACCCACCTGATCACCGGTTCAATTAAATTAGCACGTAACGTTTGGACGAAAAGGGTGTATTGATGTTTGCTGTGCTTTCATTATAATTTTATGTGTCCGATATTGGGTCCTTTAAACGAAGCGTGAAGGCATTTTAGCAGACCGGCATGACACACTACGGTACTGTACCGTACTTATCATCAGGTGCTGTACAGTTATTTTGCTGAACTAGTATTAAAAAACAAAACATTGTGAGTGTAATTCATAAGTAAGTATCAACGCTCTAATGTAGCATACAATTTATTGTAGCGCGCGAGTGGTTGTATAATAATTATTAGCTGTATGTAACCCACGGTTTTATCCGTGTTAAATTCATTCGACAAATTCTCCACGGGCGTCGTATTGCCGCCCGCCAACGCACCCGTAGTAACCTATCGTTGTTTCAATTCTTATACTTGCCTACAGATTGCCAGATTGCTTAACGTTCACAGTTACTGCTCCGCTCCTTAGGGTCTCAGTGTGAAGTTTTATTATTAATCATGAACCTGGCTATTATATACCAAAACATATTTTCGAAAGTAACAAAGGAAACGAAACTAGACAGTTGTATGTGTGTACATCGTGATGAAACCATAGCATGGTGGTATGGCAATTTTAATGCCCGTCTGGTTAGCTACCACCCACAAGGTAAAAATCTGTCGCCAAGCATAATACGTATGTTCCAGTAGTTGAACTTGAAAGTCAGTTTCTCCACCAAGCTTAGTATGTTACCAACTTAGGCCGCATTGTCACTTAACATCAGATGAGATTCTGGCCAAACGCTAAATCCTATGAAGATTTTAAAAATATCTACGCATAGAAACTAGAAGCATCGTCCTGAAAAGGCTTAAGCCTAAGAATAACCCAGTAATGCCATTTACTAGTTAACAAAAATAGTAAGATATAATATTTCTCCTTGCAACCTCCACTAAAGTCTGCTAAAATATGAACTATCATCATTATCTTTATTAACAGATTTTATAAACTTTTGTCACGAACGGCAATCAAGGTAACTGTGAACGTATGAAGATATAATCCATTAATTGCATTGGTAATGTTAAACCTTTATGAACCTATCATTCTACTACCAATCACGATAAAATTCTAGTAAAACATTTGCTTAGACTTCCAGCAATCTAGTTGCTAACGCCAAAAGCCTTTCTGCGTGTCTCATGGACTATTAGTGATAAATTGTGATTTCGTGATAGAATAAAAATAGGTGCATGTCATACGACGTCGTATTGCAGAGGCGATTTCCCGCGCATGCGTCAAGGTGTTGCCGGGTGTGGAAAGTGCGTTTCCCATTTTGTTACGTTGTTCAGGGTAATATTTGTAATCTTCTGCTTTTGTATTTTCAACACTTTACTATTTATTATAAATACACATTATATTTATTATATAATACACGGTCCAGAGTGCGTCAGTCGATATTAGTTATTAATTAGATATTAAAAATCTAATTACACTTATTTTTCAGTTTTCATGCTGAGTTATGGGCGATGATTATCAGAACGCACTAGTACACAAAATATTACAGCTCAGTCCTGTTACTGGCCTCATTTAGGACTCCGGTCTTTCTGAGAATGGTTATAAATATCTATAGGCTGCAATGTCCACTTAACATCAAGATCATTTTAACTGTTTGCTATAAAACACCACTAAAAATAATAAGGATTGGCTATTTATCTTGTATTTTATTTTCAAGTAGTTATTGCCTGGGACTTCGTTTCCGTTGTCTTCAAACTGAAAATACTCGCGCGCCACTAGTATTAAAATGTTTGTACTAATGCAGAACCAGAGCAGGTATACGTAGATTGACTCCACAAAATTTCATCGGAATCGGATGACTAATTTAGAAATGCATAAGGCACAAACAAACGAACAATCATTTATTTTTAAATACTCGTATAGTAATATATATATATATAGAAGACGCTTAAAAAAGTGTAAGCTTTAGTTACTTTATGAAAACTTTATAACATTTTATATGTGATGTAAGAATCTATAAAACATCATAAAATGTGATTACCATTTAATTAGGGTGACATTATAACCCTGCAACACTTTCTAAATATTGGCGCGCGCGCGAAACACTCTTCCAAATCAACATGGCGAACGCTCCGGGAGCGCGCCTCGCATCTATCTAAACTGTCGGAACATTATCTTGCAAAAACGTTTCTGTAACAGTGTTAAAATTAAGCAAACAGTGTTGTTAATAATGTATCTAGTTTAATAGTGCGATTTGTGGTTTTCTTTAAGTCAGTGAGTTATTGTTTATTGCATGAGTGTAATTGATGGGGCGGGCGTTCGGGACGATGGACGCGACTCGCCGGCTAGCACCGAACAGCTAACGTACGTATGTTAAACAAATGAACAGAAAAAACTGTATGAAATCAATAAAGTTATCACCATCAAAAAAGTTCCTATACAAAAAAATAATATCTCTCTTAAATTCTTAAAAGCATGTATTACCTACATATCCAAACCTCTGCTGTTATTGCTAAAAAAAAAAGGAAACGCTTGTATTGTATACACATATAGAATATTGATTTACCGCATCCTATTTAATATAATAACTGATAATAATTTTATATATATTAATAAATTTCGCAAAATATGTTCACGGGTACAGTGTGTATAGACATAGACACAATTGCATATGTATTAGGGAGGTTCATAATATCGTTAATTCATTGTACATTTTCGATCGATTCAATTAAAAAAAAATAATTAAAATTATTGCGCCCAAAATACCTGTATAAAATACATCGTTTCATTCCAACTGGAACAAAGTATTGATTGATTAAAGTCAGATAATTACGAGATACCCTATTACGACGTTGCATGTAATATATTGGCCTCTGTTTATAAAAAAAATGTGGGATTAATAATATCGAAGTCTGAATTTTAGAAAGTATAATTACTCAGTCAAATTTCTGAGGTGAGATTAAATCATAGCTACAATAAAATTGATTGAATCGTATGTCTGTAACAATGGTTTTTTTTAATAAAGACACTGGTTGGATGACTGTATTTCGGTAAATCCAATGTAGGTATTACTTAATCGATCTATAAGTAATGAGCACAAAGAGGTCTTACAGTCTAAAAATATTTGGCAATATTGGATAAACGACAAAATACAAATACAAAAACTATAAACAAATGTCCGAAATTGACTTGATTTGGTGATTTTATTATATAAGTGAACATCTAACTTCAAACTTTTATTTTAAAAAAAGTGCGTGCCGAGCCCCTAGTATATTTTTATAAAAAAAAAACATTACATAGACGAAATATTTGCAGTAGGAAGCCGCCGCGTCACCGGTTATGATGTTACAAATTTAAAAAAGGCGATTTTTTATAATACTACCTTTATTAACATTGCTTTCGTCGAAAAGAAAATGTTGTAAATGAAAACAAAAAATAAGTACATGTTGTATGTCCTTGAAAATATGGATAACCGAGAGATGTTAGATAATAATGGAAGCAGTCATGATATGTTATTAAACAAATCTAGAATTGCTTTACAAAAATTATATGACCGGCTTTAATCATGTATAACGCTTTGACCTCTGCCTCTCTATGGAAGAGCCACTAGGGTTCTGCAAATTTATTTCCTACATTTGAAATTTAATCGTTGACTTATTTTAGTTTTTAAATAATTCCTTTATTACAATTACAAATTACTTATTTCAAATCACACTGTCTTTCATTTAATAAGGGATTCTATAAAATACAAGCGATTTCTTAAGTGTTCCGTCGGTTTAGAAGTCCAAGAACCGATGATCTTGCCGACCATTGGTGCTCTGTAGATACATTTGTGGAAATAACTGCTACGTAACCGCATTTTTTTTTAAATAATAACTGATATAGTGATGTTACTGTCCTTAATGGTAAGCGCAGTTTTATCTAAAACAAAAGCTACCATCGAAAGATCGAAAGATGCCGGAATGCATAAACATCTCTTCACGTTACATTTGAAAGACACGATGTCATTAAAAAGGGAGATGGTTCCACAATTTCACGGTACGGCAAAGATAAGAGACAGAGAACATTCCCACCGGGTGAGCTAGTTCATATATTTATGTAGATTTAGTTATCCATTGCTCCTTTAGCCTTCCCCATTTTCAACAAAATAGTCTTGGAGAATTCTGCCAGTGTGTCAACCGTATTTGGCAAAATGCCAAACGAGACGTTGGTCTGTGTCGACTCGACGTCATATCTACGTGAAAATCCATAGTTATTGCGTAACTTATGGTCAGGGTTATCATGTCCCGGATAATTAGTATTTATGAGTTGATACCATTCTTGTTACACAGGACTGGTATAATCGATGTTTTTGTTTTATACCGGTATGTTTTACATGAACAAAATGTGGTGAGATAGAGGTGACAGCAATTTGATACGAGTCACTACCATTCCCATTAGTAAGATATAATTTGAAACTGGCTTTGTCCCACGGTTTCATCCGTATTAAAGTAATTCCACCAACTCTACACCGCGCCGCTGCCAATGCTTCCGTGTAGCCAGCCTATTGTTATTCGTACTTGCCTACAGCTTGTCAGATTGCTTGACGTTAATGATTACTGCTTCGCTCCTAAAGAGCTCTTTCTCCGTAGCGTGATAGTGATAGCCTTCCTCAATAAATCTATACTGTACTAATATAGCTAAGCTGAATATAATAAGCTGAAGAATTTTGTTTGTTTGTTTAAACGCGCTATCTTCTGGAACTACCTGGAATTAGGCATGCCATATTAATCCTTACGAACGAAAATTACTTCATCATCAAGATAATTTTATGAAGATAAAGTTTGCTTTTAATAGCATGTTTTTTGGTGAATTCATAAAACCATAGCATTCCGGAAAACACTACAGAAAGAAAGATCAAAAACAAAAACAATCTATACATTTATCTATATATACAAAATAAAATGCTATTCGTTTGTAAGCACATCACTTGAGGACGGCTGGACCGATTTGGCTATCTTTCAATTTAAAATGTTCGTAGTATTTAGTCCCAATTAGGTATTTATGAAAAATTAAGTTGTAAAAGTTATCCCGGAAAATTTCAAATTCGGGAAAATCTGAACGTCCTTTTTTATCGGATTTTTGTATAAAACCAAGATCATAACTCACGATGGCACGATTCAAAGAATGGATAAGCTTAGTTCTTTTTTATTTAGTTCGTTAGCTGGAAAAAATCTCAGGCATAAAGGTGACGCTGTGGTCAGGTTATTGAATATTAGACAGGACTGCCGGGTAAATAATTATTAGAATTTTATTCAGCATTTCATTTAATTATATCAAATTAGAACCAATAAACAACGTAGAACCCGTAGATATTTAAAATTCTTGCAAACTATATAAATTATCATTTTTGTGAGCTAGTAACCAGCTATTGACGTAAAACTGTAGAAACTCTGTCAGTAAGTCACCAAGTATGGGATGGGTTGGGGGATGAGTGATGGCACACAATAACCCATTTCAACTGTTTAGTCTAGACGCTTGTCTCACTGACACGTTCATTTTTTTACGTACCTACTGTGTAACCTTATAAAGGCTTGTGGCCACAGTCGGTTGTATTTCGACGAGTTTTTAGCAAGAGGTTTATTTTTACCCAAACATCGAACAGTGAATTTGGTGAACAAGAAATTAAAGATTTGAAATAAATAAGTTAGAAATTAATACTGCGGTATCTTGGACGAGAAGTTGTTACATAGCTTCCCGAACACTGCCCAACCGAGTTGATCACAATATATTTTGTATTTCCGCAATCAGGGCACAAGTATATAAAACAATACATCAATGAGAGAGAGAGAGAGAGCTGTCAAAAGAAAACAAATGTCAAGAATGATATTTTCTAAGACGTACGAGTATATTCGTTTACAAAGATGTTTACAAAGATTGGATCCATGTAACTGGATCAAAAATTCAGAACATAATTAGTGGGAACAAATTAAAAGGCACTCTCAGAGGCAAGAGGGGTTCTCTGTATAAAGATAATGTGAAAAACGTAGTATTCATTTCATTGAATCTCAATTATGACCAGCTATCAATTATAAGGATAATTGAAGCAATGATGGTTTAGTGGTGGCTTGTACGGACACCGCGTCGATATCCCTACAATGAGACTAACTGAGCTTTCCTGAGTACAGATCCCTACCACCCCGTTTGGTTAGTGGATATGCATCGGTTGAACGCGACAGGCTTGCTTGCCACAATCGCGGATCTTACACTTGGTGTATCGTGTTCGCGATCCAGTCGGACAGGATTAATGTGTTTTACCTACCCAGCAAATAACTATATCTCCGCAACCGTATGACCTATGCTGATGGTATTTGTTAAAAATTTTATTTTAAATCAGAGTTCTTACTTAAGAGCTTTCATCCCTATCGGAATTCCAATTTATAAAAGGTAATCATAGATTAATGATTGGTATCCGTTACGCTTCAACTAGATACCGTGCTACCTACAAACAATAACTCCAGAATACGGCAACCTTATATCGTGTGTAGTGACTATTTGAAATGAAGCTTGTCAACATGACAGTATTGTCGGTATGATACTGACTCGAGTACGCCGATTCGGCGTAGTTTTATAGTACGCCGATGGTATCTTTTTGAAGCAGCGCAGAAGAAGTCGCGCGCTTTTCGTAGTTTTAAATTAATATGTCATGCAACTCTAAAAGGTAGCTCTCAAGGCATAAAAAGTTATTCACTTACAGTTTCTTTCTCATTCATTTCGACTTTTAGAGGGATAGAAGCTTTTATGCTTACAGATGGAAAGTAGGCTACAGTTACACCTAGCTATTGTACTAAGTATGCTTTTATCTGGTGTATTAATATTTTTTACTATTTTGTTGCCTTTATTAATTTTGTTGTCTTCAATGTGTGTGTGTTCCTCTTCCCTTATATTGGTCTTAACGACATAAATCCGGTAGACAAAATCAGCGTGGTTGAAGGCTTATCTGTTCTGCTATGAGTATGCTGATGGCTGATGTAGCCTATTTTAGTTTTAAACGTCCTGCCGCTAATTGCAAGTTTTTTTTTTGTCAGTCATGTCAAATGAACTTCTATATCTAAATATATTATAAAACTCAATTTATGTTCTTTTCACGCAAAACTACTTATCCGATATAAATTGTTTTTTTTTTAATCTAGCCAGGTTATAGGATATATTTTGTTACATAAAGTAACGTATGGAATAAGCAGGGACGATAATGGTGAATCAATTCGGAACAAAGGCGGTGACGCTGTGTGAACTATAAGAGATATATCAAATTAATGTACTACATAATGGTAGATCTTAATAAGACCCACAAAACGTCAGTAAAGGCATATCTCTCTATCTTCTATCTTCTAAGGAAAGCCCTCAATAAGAATTTCTGTTTTTAAAAAGGGCAGTACGATTCGCGGGTGTGCTCGTCCGACGGCATTCCATAGACCACGCGATCGCAGGCGCGGGCAAATACTGAATGTAATAGTCATGACATAGACTTAATATTAAACATATTACTTTTTTATAGCCGTATAAATTGTTATTGTCGTGTCAATATTATTTTTTATATTATTTACAAGTTACTCCCGGTTACCTTATCCTTTTTGAAAACTTACAACAAAACGCATATCAGAGTCTTTTGATAACTCTCTTCCTAGTCTTAGCGTGATACCGTCTCTACACTCGTCGCCATTTTAACTATCACTTTTCCACTTAAAAGTCTGGTCAAAAGTCATTAAATTATACTATTACGTAATAAAAAGAGTAGATCATCGTTCTGAAATAAGTGCCCCAGAATTCGGAATTAAGGGTTCTTCAACCTTGTCGTTGGGCTGGCTTAATATTGCCTCTCCAAGCCCTAAGTGTACCGGTGCCGCGGTGCCGCGGCGATAAGGGCGGGCCACCCTAAGCTAGGGGTCGGATATCGGGTTATCGATAACAAATAATTTTCGCTTCACTGGTTTTATTTCAGAAATATTTCTGATATGTCATGCAACTTCCTTACTAAGTTAGGCAGAAAGAACAGCCTTATTTTTCTCAGTCTACATAAATTTGCAAATCTCTTTAGCTTGTATCAATCCTTACATAGATTTGTATCAGGTTTGAATTCATTTATTTATCCTAAAGACATATTTTCTTATTTGTAATGCTCTGATACAAATTACAGTTTAAGCAAAAAATTACTGGAGACAATATAAAACATATTCCACAATTTATGAAAATTGATTTATGTTATAGAAACATACAGTAAGTATTGTTTTGTAAGTAAAAAATATATATAAATCCTTACTTAATAAATGCGATATCGACTTTTTGTTAGTCAATCACGAAAAACTGCTAAACGGATTTGGATGAAATTTAGCACATAGACATCTTATACGCCGGATATGATACTTTTTATTCCGGTAAAGACCTAATTCTGAAGACCACGCAGACGAAGTAGCGGGCAGAAGTCAGTATTAATGTTACAAAAGCGAAAGTAACTCGTCCTGTCTGTCTGTTTGTTACCTTTTCACAAGTAATCCTTTAAACCGCTTGCAAAAAAAAATTGTAGCCTGGGACCTGGAGCTTTCTCACGTAGTATGAAAAACCGGCCGATGACGTCGCTAGATAAAGTTAGTATTTTCTAATGCGAAAATAATGATCATAGCATACAAGAAGACACTAATATCAATTTCACATTTTGTACGATATTTGTCTCTCCTTTTGTTTCTTAGACACAGAAAACAATCGATTTAAATATCGTTATCAAAAAAGGGATTTTAAAGCCTATAAGAAGAATAAGGAACTTATTACGGGGAATTTTTGACGTTTTTTTATCGTTATGTTTTTGCGTTGTTGCCACAATCTCACCTGATGTTACGTGACGATGTAGCCCAAGATGATAACACGCTAAACCTAGTGAAAGACTGGCTCTCCAGTGCAGCTGTCAGACACCTATTGGTGCTTGGCGACAGATTTTCAACTTGAGGGTGGTAGCTAGCCAGGCGGGCATTAAAAAAAGCCCTATCACCATGCTATGGTTTAGTCATGATGTTTTCCTTCGAAAGCTCAAGCTCATTGCAGGGATACGAACTCACATAAGTCGACGCGAAGTCGTACACGCTACCACTTAGCCATCATTGCTACAAATCTTGATATGTATTCTGGTGGTTTTTATTTTAATTCATAAACATATGTTATTTGGTATGCAGTCTGGTTATTGTGCACAAATGGAAGTGCATTATATATAATAGCGAGGAAACTGCATATTAAGTTGATACGAAAACTCCCTGGATAGTTTTAACATGATAGCTGCTATCTTATTTGTGTTGTATTTGAAGATTTTCATAACAGAACCACACGCGCTGGTCTCCGGAGCCACAGCTTTACGGTAACCTCCATCTCGGCTCGAACAAAGAAATTTGCTACGTCGATCTTTGCTCTACTGTGAAGCTGTGGAACTATCTCCCGGCCAGTGTTTTCCATCCTTCTTACAATATGGAGTCCTTCAAACATAACGTGAAGAGATATTTAAGCAGGCATGACAGCGACGACTGTCGATGGATCGTAAATCCCGCGGTAGTCGCCGATGTTATTGGATTGCACTGTGCTCATCATCAGGTACAGAGTAGTCACTATGCCTATATTTGTAAAGTATTCAATTCACGTGACGCTGTCAGAATTGTTGATAAACACATTTTGCCATTAAATAAAGTGAAGAAGTTTCAACGGACGCGGGAAAAGTTCGAAAGAGAGATTGTCTCAAAAAGAAATGATTAATTCTGTGAACTTAGTCTTGTGGAAATGATATCTACGAGTCATTTATCACCGACGACGAGATGAAAGGAATGATATATTGTCTTAGTACTTAAAAGTCGAAGATAAAAGCGTCTGGTACACCACTTTTCAACCTCCTACACACCGGAAAATCATTCTCAGAAATCATTGATATGGTAAAGAGGGACGACATTGCTAATTCGAATTAGTCAACTTAGGTAACACAGAACATTACAAACACGTTTTCGATTGGATCAATAATAACACAGCGGCTACGAAGGTGTGGGTGGCGTCAGGAAGTCGCTGGGGTGCATATTGTATTGCACTGGGGTTGCTTGTGACCGTTCCAAGTCGACCGGTGACCAGCATAGGGCTGCCAATTTAATTTTTATTAATCTATATATATATAATAAAATTGAAGTATCTGTTTGTAATGTCAAAATAAAAGATTTTTACTAAATGCATATGGCAGTATACACGATACCTATAACAAAAACAATTTTAAAATTTTTTGTCTGTTTGTTCCGGGTAATCTTCGAAACGGTTGGACCGATTTTGACGGGACTTTAACTGGCGGATAGCTGATGTAATAGGGCAAAACTTAGGCTACTTTGATTTTAGAAAAATATTTATGGTTCCGCATAAAAAATAATAAACCTTTTTTAGTAATCCACGCGAGCGGAGCCGCGGGCACAGTTAGTTTTTAAAATATTTGTATAGTGTTTAGTGTTTTGCTGAAATTTCACCTTACCTTAAGTGACGATGTGGCCCAAGATGGCAACACACTAAGCCTAGTGGAGGACTGGCTCTCAAGTGCATTTGCCGGAACACACCTGTAGGTGCTTGGCGACAGATTTTCAATTCGAGGGTGGATAGTTAGCCAGTCATGATAACTGAACAGCTGATATTCATTTAATACTCAGACACATAACTGAAATGTTGACAGAAGTCAGTCATTTGCGGTGATCGAACCCGCGACCTTTCGGCTCAATAATAAGGATTACTACTACTGTGTCATGAGGCTTATCAGTTATCTAGCTATCTATATAAATAAAATGATTGAGGTTTGTCGTTGTGCGCGCATCACGCTAAAACTACTGTATATATTATGAACATATATTTTTTTCTACCCCTTAGATATTTGGAAAAGGAAAAGGAAAATTATCACGATATCCTCACAAACAATAATTCTTTAATACACACGAGAGGAGCCGCGGGCACAGCCTAATAGGTATTACAAAATATATGTTATAATTATGTTATATTATAAAATTGATAAATTATTTTTTATATTCCGCACAATATATTTACTGGTAGCCCTAGAGACGATCCGCCTTTGGCAAATATGGGTGCTACCACTTCCCTGATACGTTTTCAAAAGGTCGATACTTTTACCGTGGCCATTTTTTATAAGGTAAGAGGCAGATAGCCAAGCTAGCCTGATTTCCACGTGATAAACTTTACTGGACAACAAACGAAGAAATGAGAGCGTTAAGTAGCCAGGCACTGTGCATTATAGTGCCTTATAAGTGCCAAATATACATGTTCCTCCCTTCTGGGAGGAAGGAAAGAACATGTGTATACATATTTAGTGATTTGGCAATTTTTGTCTAAACTAGCTAGCCAAAAAAGGGTGGCGTGTGTGTCGATAGCGAGCAGCTGCTGGCTCAAGGGCTCCATGTCGGAGGAACAGACCTAGGCTTGAGTTGCCGCTGTATTTAATGTATATATATACATAAAAGCGAAATAAAAACCACTCATCACGAGATCTCCGAAACTATAGGTTTTATTAACTTGAAATTTAACTTTTGTACAGCTTATATCATTCCTCAATTGATAGGTTATATGAATTGTCAATAATATGTGTTATTGAATGTAATGGTGTTTCCGATGCGATTAGATAAATATATATATCGGAGCACTATGACTGAATTATTAGAAGACGTGGCTGGTATAATATATATTGTTTAAAAGCAAAGATATAAGAAAATGTTTCAAAATTATAAGAAATACTTGTAATCGCTTGTCTGATGAAAAGAATAATGTGAAATGTGAAAACAAAATATTCGATATTCTTTAAAATAAAATATCTTTTTTTTTCAAGGCGTTAACAATATGAGTAAATTAAAATTACAAGATAAAAAAAAATACTGCGCAATTAATGCGTGCAGAGCCGCAAGGCACTGAAGCACGGAAGTGGCTGTCGATCGTAGGGAAACCTATCATGGGTACCCTCCTGCCGGTGGGAATAAGAGAATTATGTAAGATTCGTACTTATTTAAACCCTATGATGTACTCTCTGCCGCTACGATGGGACGACATGGGATCCTTCGAGCATGCATGGCGACGCCCCAACAGCAAGCCTTGCTAAAATAGGGGGCCACCCACTGCCGGAGACAGTCTGGTACAATCCTCAATTCCCAGCTGTCACTACTGTTCTTAGACTATATTTTGTTTACCATCAGTTCATGAACCTGAGCTTTCAGTGATGGAAAACATCGTGATGAAACCACAGCCCGGTGGTAGGACATTTTCTAGAAAAGATTTTCTATATTTTATTATATTTTCATAGAAAAATTTCTTGCTAAGCTTGCAAAAAAGTAATGTTATATATTTTCATTTAAAAATCACTCTAACTATTTTGCTAAATAATTAATTTTTTGAAATCTATCCTCAGTAAGAAATACTTGAATGATTCTATGGTTCAGTAATATGACGACCAGATGCAGCATAGAAATAAATAACTTCAAATCCCACAAAAAGTTTTAGTTTTCTATGAAGAAATACCAACAAAAATATTGTTGCAAGACATTAAACATACTTCCCTAGCTAGGTGCGATCCTTGCCAGACTCCAACCCAAAATACCTGTCGATGTGTTCTACCTGTAGCACTTGAGGACCGGTCTTCTTTGTAAGCTTAGCTTTTGTAGACATTTTCATCAGGCCGTATTAAAAAGTATGTACCTATATTCCATAGTACAAGTTATTCTTCGAATGGAACCAAACAGCTGTATTTAAGTGTCCTCTAAATATTTATTATATCTATCTATTCTATTCTATAATATCTATTCAGATTGACTCTATAGTCCATGGAGAGGTGTTAAGCTCCAGTACCTGAAAATAACAAAAATAAATATCAGGGAACAAAAAATAAAAAATGCAATAAGCAAAGTACAATTCTAATATTTAAATGCAATATATTATCTAACATAATTTAGATAATCTTAACGGCATTGGTATTTTTATGATGATAATACCTTATATGCCATTCAATCAAATGAAAAGCGTCCAACCATCCAATCAAGGGGTTGTAAAAATATGACGATCGCACTTTTCTGTAATGAGTTTAGTAAACCGTAATAATGTTACACGAGTTCCCAAACTCATTTAGTTCACGACGCCCTTACAGGTTTAGCATTTTTTCAAGGCGCCCTAGTCAAGGTAATTTATTTTATTTTACAACTAGTTGTGCCCCGCGGTTTCCCCCGCGGATGATTTAAAGAAATCGTTGATAGATGATTTATTATACTTCAGTATAGACAATAATTTTATTCGGCGGCCAGGGTTATACGGCACATGGCTCGTTCGCGCCACTACACCTATAGTCATAGACATTACTTATCTCCCGTCCAAATAACATGCTATAATTGGCAAAGTTTATCTTGATGATAAAGTAAATTTTGTTCGTAAGGATTAATATAGCATGTCTAATAATAATGCTCATAATTCACTTTACAATTATCTATAAAAACAAGTCATAAAATACCTTATTGTGACATGATAGGCATATTGTAAGTGTACCAGCAATATTTTTGTAAACATTGTATTTACCTATCATTAAGCCAGCCTCCAGCGCACGCGGTTAAAGCAATTCGGGTGCGCTCTTTCTTCAGACTTACTTAACAAAAATCAATATTTAAGGCTAGTTGACAGGTGTAGCCTAATGATAGATAGTCTATACTATTTCTCATGAATCTTGCTAAACAGCTTTCCTTCAAGCTTTCCTAAAAAGATGCTTCCTGAGTCAATACTTCTACCTATCCTTGATTATGCGGACGTCTGCTATCTTGAAGCTACTGAAGAATTGGTTAATAAATTAGGAAGGCTACAGAATGTCTGTATCAGCTTTATCTTTGGACTAAAAAAATACGATCACATAACGGAGTATCGTTTAAAGCTCAGATGGCTTCCAATTCGGCTTCGTAGAACTAGTCATATCCTTTCATTTCTCTATAATATTCTTCGTAGTCCCAGTGCACCAGCGTATTTCAGAGACGAATTCGAGATGTTAGGATTCAGAAATTACCTACAACGCCGCCCATGCTCACAGAAATTACTTAAATTTCCTACTTGCCACACAATTTTACAATAAATCAATTGCGGTTTAAGCTATTCGACTATGGAGCTCACTTCCAGTAGATATAAGACAAGCGAGATCTATACACATTTTTTTAAGACTACTTCGTCCACATTACCTCTCTGTTATAATGGAAATTTACTGATACCGTGGTAAAACATTTGTGTGTTAAAATATCTGAAGTTTTATTATTATTGTAGCATTTTTGTAATGTGTGAAAAGTTTAGAATTTCTAGTTTATGTACTGTGTGTGTATACTATTTCATTGAAAAATTTGTATATTTGTTTCCAGATAAAGTATTAAACCGATATAAGCGAATTATATCTGTTTTTGATCAAACTAACTAGACTAAACTAAACAATTGGATTGGTGTCTGAACAATAACTTTAATGGCACGCCATCGCACATCGATTTTGCATAATGTTACAATAACCTTCACCTAAAAAGTGTGCTGTTATTATGAAAATATATTGTCCTTCAGGGCTTTCCAATTAGTACATGTTTACTATTATGACTAACACGGAAATGTTATGTATGTATATAACAGTTGCTTTTAGTATTCCGTAATCAAAAAGGAAACCTCGCCATGTCCGTCTGTCTGACCGTCCGCGGCTTAGCTTATAGATTCTTAGTAGTAGAAAGCTGTAATTTAGTGTGGGTATCCATTTTAATCACGATGTCAAAAAAGTAAGAAAATATTGGAAAAATATTATTGTACCTCTCCCATACTTAAAATGTGAATGAATTTCTTTTCTCATCTATGTCTCAAGGTGGGGGCTGTCATGGATTGGCCGTTAAAAAAAAAAATTGCAGGTATGTGTACACCATTTTTGATACAGGGATGCGTCTGCGAAAAATTAAGCTTAAAAGTGCTAATTTTTGTGAGAGTCAAGGGGACCAGCTAAATGGTTGTTTTTGGATATTAAAAAAAATTACGGCAGTAGTATATATAACGAAGTTAAAAGAAAAATTATCACAGCCAAAAATTTGCTTTAAAATTTAACTAGTAATAGTCACAAACAACTTATAAAATGTACTTGGAGAAGTAAATAAAAAACAAAATTTCGTACAAATTCAATTGAAAATTACTTTTAACAAAAACTAATTTTAACTTAATATTTTCGCTCGACTTATTGAAAATAATCTACTTTTTGTTAGCTATATAATTTAATCCCGAGAAATTTACTTACTTTTCGTTAACCTCTATAATAATCTTTTTGCCTATTGATAATAATTAAAAATATTAACAACAAGTTGTCTATCAAAATAAACGGTACACTGAATTATAAAAATAAGGACCGGTGCGTCCGTTTTCTACAACATCTCGATGCGTAATCGCCTTGTTCATTTTTTTTTCTATCTGACTATACCGTTAGCCCTAGGGGCCCTGGAGTCTCAGACGGCTTTTACAACTTCACCCGGGCTTGGGGGCGAGCGCGGAAGGCACTCAGCCGCGAAATCGCCTTGTTCACTGTCATCCGTCCATTTATACTCTTGTCTTTGATACATTTAAATCTACCCACTGTCATATTTACTGACGAATGTAACGATTAGCAATCATATTGTATTTCTGTTTACTCTGTAAATAGAAAATCTTATTATAATGTTTTTGTACAGAAAATGTGCGGACAAGGAGTCGATTGAGACGGATTGTGGCGCAGTGGGAACACGGTTACGAGGCAGTATGGGTACTCGGCCTCCGGCATCGCTCTGGTCTCAACTATGGGCGAGTGTCGTCAGGAACTTGCTCCTTAAAAAGCGGGACACCAGGAAGTCGTTGGCTGTAATTTTTCTTTCTTATTTTAATTGTATCCACATCCATATTTAATTTTTAAATAACAATTCGTCTGAAGAAAAACACTTTAATCTACAAAGGGATAAAAGCGATGACGGTTCTTTTGATTCCTACAATAAGCCTAAACTTTCGGTTACGGAAAGCATCTTGATGAAACAATAGAAAGTTGATAGAGCCTTTCGTAATGTCCGTCTGGTTAGCTAACACGTCAAGTTAAAAATCTGTGTATTTTGGCAACTGCACAAGAGAGTCAGTCCCTCTCTAGGCTTCACGTGTTACCAACGAAGGCAGCATCGTCACTAAGCTAAACATCCCTTTAAATATTATCCTGGACACTCCCTTACAGGCCAACTTTTTAGATAAACCATATAAAGAGATTTTTAAAGTTATATATTATACACCTTTTGTTGCAATTAGTTAATGATAAAATTGAGACCGGAACGTGCATCACATGTGACGGAAATGCGACATGATGTAATTAACAATCAATGATGATAATGTTAATTAATTTTAATGACTTTTATTTTAATTAGATAAAAATAATGTTTATTTAAACGTGACCGTTAAATTATTTTTACACAATTAAAAAAGTAAGTAAAATGAATTTATATCATTATCATTGATGGAAAACTTTATCATTTTTTTGTTGTTTTGTTACGCCTTAGAAGTATAAATTCTTAGTTGTACACATTTTTTTAATCGCAGGAAGTACTGGTACCTCTCTACTCGCTGAGCGTACTAATCGTTCTGAAGATACTTGTGCCGAATCCAAACTTCCCGGAGATCCGCGAGCCAGGTCACCTATACCGCATCCACCAGGACGCATACCCTGAGAACAGTACAATGGCCATAGTTTCGGATTGGAATGATGCCAATGGCACATCGGTAATTAAACATTTGATGTTGTGCATTTCAGTATATTTGTAGTGGCAGCAGATCAATTGGATACGTGTGCCACGTATTTCCCCACTGTGCAGGTGAGGTAAGCTTCGTTCTTTTGAAGTTTTGCAATCTAGCAAAACACGCACATTATTTTTTCGTCATTATTAATTATTTTGATATTCTGAAATTGCAATTTGATAACCTAAAATGTTGCACTCTACAAAAACCATCCTTTTAAATTATCCTATGCTTGGTTTTGAAAATACACAGCCGAGCTGATCTTGAATGATGGTGAATGAAATATTGTCCTTTCAGGAATTCCTATCAGAGATGAACAATGTTCTAGTGGAGTCAGGTTCGCAGCCGATCACGTGGATACGTTACAACAGCTCCGAGGAATTAGAAGATGCTTATCATAATGACGCAAGTAACTTCCCGACCGCTGTAATCTTCCACACCGATCCCAGCAATGTGAGCGAGCCCCTTAGGTATATGGTATTGTTTTAACATTTATACAGAGCCTTTTAAAAAGTTTTTAATCCTACAAACTGTCACGAGGACACTTAAATAGATATGAATACTGGAAAATATATTATTAAAAGGTTATGTGAATGCAATGCAAAATAGATTAATAAGTGTATTCTGAAGGCATTTGACATGAAGATAAAATATAAAATACAGAATACCTTATTTGTAGTCTAATAATTTAAGTAAAACCTTCACTTGTATAGTTAATCCACGTTTATGTAACTATCCGGAACAGGGCTGCTTGAAAACATCCGTCATAGGAAGTTTGTGTAGGTATATAAACTTGCAAACAAACATCAGATATCCATTCTGCTCCCGATTCTATAGCTCCATCGCCAAGCCAGCTTGAATGAAAGCGTCCGCCACGATTTCCATTAATTTTTAAACAATCTTGACTCTTGTCAAATATGAATTGAAAGTTTTCTACTCCTTTAAAACCAATTACAATTCGAGAGATCTCTTGTAATAACATATAACTTTTGTACAAACTCCAGATAGATATGTGTAAGTCCAAACAATAAATAGAATAGTCACAAATCTAATTAAAGATTGTACGTTTTCTATCGATCCAAGCCCCTCCCGTAAATCAGAATGAATCCGTCATGTTTCAATTATTTTCCAGTCTTGTTCGATATTTTAAATTTGAAAAGTCCTTCCAGCCAAAAATACAATGTTTGTATACGACCAACTTATTATATAAATATATATACGAACGTAAAATAAGTTTGTATTACAATATTAAAATAATGAATTACCTAAAGAACTAAAGATGCCTTCGGAAAGCGACCGGAAATATGATAAATAAAGTAATGAGGGATGAACAAAGTTAAAATCATTATTACATAGTATAAAACAAAGTCGCGTCGCTCTGTCCGTCCCTATGTATGCTTAAATCTTTAAAACTACGCAACGGATTTTGAAGCGGTTTTTTTAATAGATAGAGTGATTCAAGGGGAAGGTTTATATGTATAATACGTGCATAATATTGTAGAGAAACACTGATAAATTTAGAGGTTTCTAATGTGATGTCGTAAATAACATTTTTTGCGCCACGAGATAAATCAAAATAATGTACCACAGTATTGTACATATTAAAAAGGTCAACAAAAAAGTCCGCGATGGTATATGTCTATCTCTTAAGGATAAACCCACAATAACCATTTTTTCTCCTTTACATTTTACGGGAAAAAATGGCTTATTTACGAAGTGATTCTTATCCAATTACCTTAAATACATTGTCCATTTAATATAGATCAATATAGCCCTTTACACCATGTAATTTAAATGAATATTTCCGAAGATATTACAGATTTAAAATGCAGGGACATAGCAGTGCGGCGCGTCGGTACCGGCCCTATATACCATGGTCAATTATATGTCGCTCTTACAAGAGTAACCTCTAAACTAAACATGTTTGTATTGTCTAATGACAAAAAAGCTGTAAACGTTGTTTAAGGACATTCTGTAGTAGGTAGGTATATTTAGTATCAGCATTGCACCCGTGCGAAGCCGGGACGGGTCGTTAGTAAATACATATAATTAAAAGATAAAAATGACTGATAAAACAATCATTACAAAACTCAGCAGCAACGTTCTAGCGGAAACTAAAACGAACTAAAATTAAATGAATTACAAGTATATGAAATTAAAAGTTTAATCATATTAAAAAATATAAAGACCCTGAAACCATATAATTCAAATATTTTGTTCGACTTCCAGTAGAACAATTAATTCCATGGATTAAATCCTGCTATAACGAAATGATTGCGTAATTAGCAAGTATTGAAATCTTTTTTAAATCTTAATAAACATTCTAATTAATTAATTTAACGCAAAGCATCAGTTTCATTGCTTTAAAGCTGCTGTATTCCGATCCGAATTGGTTGACAAATGACAACACATAATGGTAAACAAAACGTTTCAACTTAATCCTCAGGATTGCAATCTTCTGTGATTGGCTATATGCAGCTATAGACTTCAGTGACCATTTAACATTTGGTAGATAGCACGCCTTTTATCTACTACTTATCATTAAAAAAAAAACATAATTGCTAAAGAATGATTTCGACCTTACCAGGTACACGATCCGTACGAACCCATCTCACGTATCAACGCCTTCGACACGAACATTGACCACATCGGCGGCCAAGTGTCGAGGCAGGAGCGGCGTTACCGACTGGTCTGGCGACTGGGCCAGGGGAGGCCAGATCATACCTCTTGCTGAAATGGACCGCAAAGACACTTGTCCCGTGCTCGCGTATTATTACTCCGGTTTCCTGACTCTGCAGGCTTTGATTGATTATGTGAAGATTAAGGTAATCGTTAACTTCTCAGTTTTTTTAAAGTTGCTACGTTTGCCCTAAGAGCAAATCAGGGCGTTTTTACATCAATAATTCATTTCATATCCCATAATTTTATTTTCAATTTTCCCACAATTTTCCTCAATTTTTCAGAGCTGTGTGCCTAAATTCCTATGTTGTTTATTTCCCAATTCATACAATTATTATTTTACTAGAGAATTCTATTCTATTATTCTTACTCTATCCAAGCTTCTCCTTCTCTTTTATTACTTCTTAGTCTGTCTTATACTATCTTAATTCTATGACATATTCTTGGCTTAATTATCTTTATCTGCATTGTTTGTCTTACAATCTATATTACTTTTATTCCTGTTAATCTATATTTTCCAATTTATTTATGTCATTAAATACTTATTTTAAAAGTTATATTATTATATTCATTCCATTATTTTGTCCAGGTTAATTATGTATTTGATAATTATTCAATCCAATGTTATCTGTCTGCTATTTGTCTTTCAGTTAGCGTAATTCTAGAACATCTGTTACTTAAATGTAGTTTGAAGCGACTACAGTTTGACCACAATGGGCACTGTGCCTGATTTTAAGCGAAGCGAATAACCACAGCGACCACCGAGAGATCGGTAGTCCATCGTCAGCTGCTACTGTTATGTTATTAAGTTGTCTGAATATAGGATATATATTGACTGATCTATATCGAAATTGTGATAAACCAAAAGGGAGTCGTTATGACTCGTTTATCACCATTTGCTTGTTGATTGCGACCCAGTCGGGTAAAGAAGCCTTACCTTGCTTCTTGATTACTGGATAGAGACCAGCTAATACCGGAATGCGACATGCCTAAACATGCCACGGGTGTTGCACCAGGTGTATGGTGGACGCGATGTCGCGTGACCTGTCATCTAGCCAATGTGTTGTCTTTCATCACATCGTCATTATGTGAAAATACATTCAAACGCATAATAAAAAACTTAATATCACTTTCTCCATTAGATAACGATTCCTACGGATTTCCCGCAAACGCACATCAGCTTGAGGCAGTTCCCGATGCGACAGCACACCGGCGACTGGCTCGTGCTCTTCCGCGTCATAATGCCGATGTACATGGTCCTCACTCTGTCACAGTTCATTACTTACCTGCTAATGTTTGTCGTTGGCGAAAAGGAAAAGAAAATAAGAGAGGGTATGCGGATCATGGGGCTTAGGGATTCTGTTTACTGGTAAATATTAGCATACATTTTATTATAATATGACTTAAAAAAGAGGACATTATCACAAATGATCGTTTAATTTCAAACTAAGCAAAGCTTATATTGTAGTTACTAAACAGCTGATATACTATACATATATGGATATTTAACACCCAGATATACAACTGACATTAATATTATTCTCATCACACAAAAGTCAGTCATAAGTGGGGATTAAAATTGACTGTTATTTTCTATGCAATTTGCACTCGACTGCTGCCGCTGAGTCTCCAGGCGTGTCATTTTCTAAACAATCAGCCGACGAGGCCAAAGAAATTTCTAAATTTCTAAAATCGTAATTCAGGTCCGGTTGCCAAATGTTAAATGTATTGAATGCGTTTGCTAATTGAAGACGAAAGCTTTTTTTTTTTTCAAATACATTACATGCTTGGCGTTTGCCCACAATATCATTTGCTGTTAATAAACGATACAGTCGAAGATCGCAGCATGAGAGGAACTGGATCTCAAGTGAAGTAACCGGAACAAGAGGAGCTTGACAACATATTTTATACTTGAGTGTGGTAAATAACCAGGCATCAGAGATTACCTAACCAACAGGCACCATGTTATGGTCCATTACGATGCAATGTTTTCCTTAACAGAAAGCTCAGACTAGTAGGATTCGTACCCACGACTATCGACGCACTGTTACGCTACCATTAAACTATATTATCTAAAACTGAATTTAAGCGAAGACCTTTTCTGTAATGAGTTATTAATTGACGTTCTCATGCGTATTATTCTCATATTAAAGTGCCTACATTATTGCAGTCTCACCTAATTAAATAAGGTATAATTTTTTACGTATTTCAGGACATCGTGGTTTCTTATATACGCAGTTTTCGTGACAATTCTTTCGGTTGTCAGCACAGTATTGCTTTTTACTTTAAAGGTAAGTTTTAATATTACAGCCATTATTTACAGCCATACTATAATTAAGAAATTATTATCCCTATGCATGGAGGAAATTAAATTAATATTATTATTTAGTTTATTTAGTATTCGTCCACAAATTAAAAATGTTAATTTCAAACTAAATTAAAAGTAGTTAATAAATTACAACATGTTGTATGTGTAAACTATAACTATTCTTGTTTCTTTCTATTACGTGTAATTTAGTATCAGTCTTTTCCTTTTCAACACCATGAAAGGTCTTTTCACCCATGAGCTCAGCATATGATACTTTCGTTCGTAATGTTTAACCATGTCATAGCCGGCGCCCGGCCCGGTGTAACATAAGCATCGTTAAGTCTGCATAATATGACGGGCAACTACGGAACCCTACACTGCGCAGTATTGCACAGTTCAATTTTTAAATTATTGTTCGATATTAAAAAGCATGCAAACAACAAGACTTAAATATGATTTAAGCCAAATATCGAAATTATACTTCTTTAGACAAGTTATGAAAGAGTTATGAGAATGAATTTTTGAAAACGACCTTTACAATCGATGCAACAAAAGTTGGTTGCTATACCTCTAGTTTTATTGTGTTCAAGAGAGTCACGCTCGATATTATGCGTCACATGACATCGAGCGTGACCAATCAAAGAAGCTTCTAACGCCTGTACGTAATTACTCGCATAAGTCAATGACTCGCAGCCACTTTCTTTATTTATTCGGAAATTTACTTTTCCTTATTATATAGTCCAAGATTATTTCGATTTGTTTCAACTTCCGAACGTTTCCTTTTATATTGAGGAAATACCGATCGCCTGACGTTGACATAATGAAAAGATTGTTTGCCAAAATTTTAACGTGAGCAATTTAGTGAATGACGCTTGACGTCATTGTTTGTAGGGATTGCCAAGATTTATATATAGGCAAGATAGATTTTAAACGCAATTTCACTTTTGCGTAGGCGTTATAAATTATAATTAACACAGTTCCCTTAGAATTAAATAAGAAATAATTAAATATAAAAAAAAATAATTAGCAAAAAACATTTTAATTATGAAAATAGGAATTTTCATGATTTTTTAAAATTTTCTATAGATTTTTAGCGTTCGGACAAAATCTCACCTGATGTTAAGCTACGGTGGGGTCTAAGTTGGTAACGCGATGAGCCTAGTGGGAGAACTAGCTGCCGGAACACACCTATAGGTGCTTGGCAACAGATTTCCAACTTGAGAGTCGTAGCTAGCCAGACGAGCATTAGAAAAAGCCAAACCACCATGTTGTGATTTCACCACGATGCTATCCTTCACCGAAAGCTCAGACTCATTGCAGAGGTTCGAACTTACGTCACCCTCCGCGGAGTCCGTACACGCTACCATTGATTCAGAATGTGTTTAACTTCCCTCACTGTTTCTGCGTATGTCCGTCTTTCTTTCTTTTTTTTATGTATGTACCATGGTTACTGCGCATCGTCGGGTATCCCACTGAGAATAGAGCTACTAGCTTGCAATATATTGTCAATCAATTATATAGATAACTTTAAAAAATTAGGACCTTTAAATAAATGTTAACTGTGATTAACTATTCAGTATTTTATTCCGCCTTTTGCTTTTTTGTACATGTAACTTCTTGATTTTCTTCTATACGTATTATAAAACTCAACGTCTCTTTGTCTGTCTGTCCGTTTATGTTCGATTCACGCGAGAACCGGTTAATCAGATTTACATGTTTTTTTATTATTTATGGCTACGTTATCTGGCCAGGTTTTAGGATATATTTTGTTAGATAAAGTAACATACGAAATAGGCAGTGACGATAATGGTGAATCAATTCGGAAAAAAGGCGCTTTTGGGGTGCTTAAATGGCTTACGCTGAGTAAACTGCAATAGATATATTAAATTAATGTACTACATAATTTTAGATCTGTAAAATATCCAAAAAAAGCCAGTAATAGAATATATCTATCTTCTAAGGATCACCCACGATAAGCATTGTTGAGGCAGCAATTCGACCGACAGCATTCTGTAGTCCACGCGAGCGGAGCTCCGGGCATAGCTGGTCATACATAAATTAAGGAAAATGTAAATCCTCTATGAAGTATAAGCCAATAAAAAAGTAAACAAAAATGCAATTAGATACGTAATCATCTTCTTCCTCTTCCGTGCGTCAGTTTCCTGTTTTTCAGGGTCAGTCTTATTGCATCATTGTTAACATTGTTGTTGTATTGCCTTTTGCATATTGCCTTCGGCATCTACTGAATATTATTTTTTCAAGTTTTAATGACTGATGATTCTCATCTTAAACCAACTTGTATTACACAATTAAAATTTTATCTAATTCACCCCCTAAAAGTCTCTTTCTTTATTTATTTCTATTGTTACCGTTGTGAAATCGCATCGGGCACTCGGCTAGTTCCACAATAATTCTCGACTATGCTTCAGTTCTTGTCTACATTGTGTTGAACTTTTCAGGTGTTCCAGCACTCGTCATACGTCCTCATCTTCCTTTTGATGTTGTTATTCGGATTCACGATCATAACTTTTGCGTTTATGCTCACACCTTTCTTCGACAAAGCCAGAGTAAGTGACCATATTGGTTTTATGTAGTTTTTGATATACTTTTGTACTGTTAATGTTTGCCCATAATTAAACCGGATTTTAAAGGGCAGTGTGGTCGAAAATAGTGCGCGATAGTACTATTAGGTGATTAGCTCTCAATTGTAGATGCTAAAGTTTGCCTTGGCGATATATATTTTGCCTAAAACTGAATATGGTACCTAAATGAATACATATGGATCATAATTTACTATCCTTGCTTTATTGGGTGTATAGATGATTAATTTTCCCAATATAGGTACTATTAGTTTTTGCTCTTTGGAGAAGAGGGTTTCAAGAAGAGAGGTGGGGTATAGAGAAATCTCTTTGTTTATTTCTATTGATGCCTTTGATGTTACAAGCATATATCGGCTACGGTAACCTATCTTACCATCAGGCGAGGTTTGCCACCTTAGTTGTATATAAAAAAAAAAACTATTATTACTAGGAGTTGAATAGTTAAGCTAGTAAAATATTATAATTGGTAACATTATAGACTGGTGAAGGAAGATAACACTGTGAAGTAACTCCATAGAATACCACTAATTAGAAAGAAATTTAGAACTAAATATTGCTTCAAGAATGAACTTGTCAATACGTTTTTGGTTACAACATAATTAAATCCGTTTCTACTCACGGAAGATCCCATAACCCATTAGTAGTACATTCGTTTCACCATTTTTAATGATTTGTAAAGCCATATTTCTGATTTTTGTCATATATTTACAGACAGCCGGTATTTTGGGTAGTTTTGCGGTGAACCTCATGAGTGCATTGTATTTCATACAAGTGTTCGTCTCCAATGCAGACTCTCTTGCGTTCTGGTTCGTCTCGCTCATCAGCTCCAGTTGCTACGCCCTCGCGATGGATAAGGTATTTTCTGTCACCTTGAAAAATGCTACATACTTCTTATAACCTTCACTGATTTTCAATTGAACACTAAAGATTGATCAAACTTCCAACAGATGATTCGCGGGCTGCTTTGTTAAACAGACAAACATATATGTCAGTTTAGTAACATATATCTTGTAATATATAAAAATCTTTTAATTTATTATATCTTTTATATTTTCTATGTTTTTTACCTTTATTTCAACCTCCTAGTTAATTGCAAATATTTAAATAATAGTTTAATATTTTAGGCTTTAGTTCTGGATATGGCCGGCGTCGGTGTCACGTGGGAGAATTTGTGGACTGGACCTGGAGTGCCGTTTGGAGGGAGTCTCATCATGATGGCAATCGACACCGTGCTTTATGGCTTTATCGCGTATTGGCTCGACGCAGTTTTACCAAGTAAAATAATCAATTTATTTATTTTTAGATATTTTTCATAGTTTTGGGCTAAGAACGCTAGTGGTTGAGAATAGTGCTGAGATGGTTCTTTTTGCAGATAAAAGACTAGATTCAGGGGTTATGCATTAAATAATCAAAAATGTATGAGACTTGCTTTGCTTAATGTTCGGCGTGTTGTTAGTAGTGTAAAGATAGACAGGAATTTAGTAGGTGTACCGGCCAAAATTAACCGGTACATGGGGGTTGTATAGACCCTGGGTAAAGTATTCCCAATTCAGACACCTGGGGTTCTGAATGTACTATTATACTTGGTTGCCGATTCACCTATCCTAGCAAAAATTACGTATCAAAGCCCACACACCTGGATATTTGTTAGCGCTGCACCTTGTAGCCGGCCGACGAAACTCACAAGTCTCTCAATCCTCAAAAACATTAATCCAGATGCTTCACTGGTATATAAGTCGTTTACACCCTTTTTAAAGCATAATCAACACTACTTCAAAATTAAAAGTAAGGTTTTTCGTATTTTATATGTAAACGAACAATGGCAGCGGTGAACTCAACTAAGACTATAATTGACACAGCGGCGCGAGCAGTCGGGGTTCTCAAACGGGGTTTGTTCGACACAACAATCGCGTGCGTAATTTGAGCTGCTCATAGCCAACTTTTACTATGATAAGAAACCCTGACAATCACGTACCTTTTGGGCACAAACTTTAGGCTTGGTTGATAATACTATCTTCTTGGGTATTACGCTTGATTCAATTGTACAGTGGGGTCTTCACATGAAAACTTTGGCGGGAAGATTAAGTGTTGCTGCATTCATAGTGCGTAAGATGCGCCAGTTAAAAGATATTGCCACTGCTCGGTTAGTCTACTTCGCTTACTTCCATAGTATAATGTCTTACGGTATTTTGCTGTGGGGTTCAGCAACTGAGGTGGACACAATATTTATATTACAAAAGCGGGTAGTTCGAGCAATATATAACATGAGACCTCACGAATCACTAAAGAACAAGTTCCAAAAGATTAATAAATATTGAAGATTTGTTTGAAAGTAAATTTGTTACTATTAACAGGCGAATATGGAATCAAACAGAAGCCCTGGTTCTGTCTGTTGCCTAGTTTTTGGGGCGGAGGGCGACGGGGCCGGGGGCGGGGGCGGGGGCGGGGTCGGGCTTCCGTCGGACACTTCCATTCCAACGGGGACCGAGCGAACAATCGCGACATCGAACCTGTACCAAGGTATAGCACACCTCTACGCCTTGTCTTGCTTCATTCGATATTAGCTGCTTCTGAGATCTTTCAACTTTCCAACAGACATGCATTGGCAATTTTTTTATACAGTAGTTCTGAAACTTTAAGACACGGTCTCTGATTTTAAGCACAGTACTATTCAAACATAACGGCGACCACTGATAAATCGGAAATCCATCGACAGTCGCTGCTGTCATTCCAGCCTTCATAAAAATTTCTTCGCGTTACGCTTGAAGGACCAAATGTCGTCTGAAGGTTATTTAATTTTTAATTGGGATAGATGTATATTCTAAGAAATATTTATATACATATTTGTGCATGTTTGCCTGATGGTAAGCGGTCACCACAGCTTGTAGACGTTAGCAACACCGGAAGCATAACATGCACGTTACCGACCCTTTAAAAACCTATTTACTCCCTTTATTTGTAATTGTTGATTCTAAAAAAGATGAGAAATGCTATTTGAATGTTATTCTTCTGTAACGCAGGGAACTGCAAGACAAAGAAGCCATCAGAATTGTTGGGTTGCAGAAGAGCTTCCGGCACTGCCGACGCGCCGAGATCAAGGCCATCGATGGCATAGACCTGAGTATATACGAGGGTCAGATCACGGCTGTGCTGGGTCACAACGGAGCTGGGAAATCAACGCTGTTCAATATTTTAACTGGTTTGACAGCTCCAACTGCCGGCACCGCTTATGTTTATGGATTGGACGTGAGGTACGCTTTTTTTGTCTGCCACAAACTGATGATATAGCTAGTTTTTTAATAACAAAAACACATAATCTTAAAGCAAGTCCATTCACTTTAACACCCGAATGTCTTGTAACTGTCCGTGACTACGACTAGTTTCTGCACCTAGCATTAGAGACCAGTTGATGTTGAAGATTAGTGAACATGACGATAATAATTTTTCTTGTACGTGTACATTGATATGTATCTCTCCGTGTACAGAGACCCAAACGACATGCAGGAGATCCGCCAGATGATAGGCGTGTGTCCACAACAAGACGTACTTTTCGACTTGCTGTCTGTTAAAGAACACCTCGAATTCTTTGCTGCTATCAAGGTTTGATGATATAATGATGAATATGAATATATAATCTATACATATTATAAAAATCAACGTCTCTCTGTCTGTTTATGTTTATGTCCTTTTCACGCAAAAACTACTGATCCGATTTATATGGTTCTTCCTTTAATTCATAGATATATTATTTGGCCAGGTTATAGGATATTTTTTTTTTCATAAAGTAATGTACGAAATAGGCACTGACGATAATGATGAATCAATTCGGAAAAATACGCTTTTGGGGCACTTAAATTGCTTAAGCTGAGTAAACCATAAGAGATATATCAAGTTAAAGTTCTACATAATTGTAGATATTAAAAAGACCTACAATAAGTATTATTGAGGCTGCACAATTCGCGTGCGAGCTCGACCTACAGTATTCTGTAGTCCACATGAGCGTAGCCGCGGGCACAGCTAGTGAAAGATAAATGATAAAATCTTTCAGTTAGACTTCCTATATTTATTACCATATGTACCGTAACATTTGCTAAATTGCACTCGTAATTCGTAACCTTGCATCCAATTTCTCCACCAAAAATGTTGGTATATTAACAAATAAAGGTTACCTTTACCTAATTCATGTGGTCAAGCACTGTTTCCCTCTTTTCAAATTTGAGAATTTCCAAAGTAGTGAAACCATTTTTAGTGATAATCCCAGCTGTTTGTTTATTGTCATCTCCACAGAATTGATCAGTTCATTTATAAGGGTACAACGTTAGCGTATAAAATTTTCCAGGGTGTACCACGAAGAAGGATATCCGAAGACATTCACAAAGCCCTATCGGAGGTGGGGCTGTTGGACGAGGCAGGGGTCTTCGCGAAGCACTTATCTGGTGGTCAAAAGAGAAAACTAAGCATTGCCATCGCCCTCATCGGAGACCCGAAGGTTAAAAACATGGTCATAAACTTCAGCGTCAATAAAGTATTTATTTTTGCCGTCTTATTTTTAATTTATGAGAGTACTTGTACTGATTAAGTTTGATTATAACTTCTGTTGTTTAAATAAGTACGTTAGTGGAATTCTAGAAGAAAAGCTATCCATGTAAAGAAATTGATTTTTGATGTTTATGTTGTGTTGAAGTTGAAATTAAAAGCAGATAAATATTTACAGTTACTAAAATTATGTATATGGTGTAATATTGCGAAGATTTAATTCAACATTTTCAGATTATAATCTTAGATGAGCCTACCGCCGGTGTGGACCCAGTCTCCAGGAGACAGACCTGGCGGATACTGCAGAGGACAAGGCCGGGGAAGGTCTTACTCCTGACAACACACTTTATGGATGAAGCTGATATCCTCGGCGATAGGAAGGCGGTTATCAGTAAAGGCAAAGTGAGTAATGAGTTTGCAAATTTTGAGAAATTAGTTACCTATATACCTAAATCATAGAATATTACAGATAATTGTAAAAGGGCAGTTCTTCGGTAACATGCCATCTGGAACAACTTATACCTTGTTTTTAGTTTTACTTCGTGAAGATATTTTGTTTAAATCATCATTATATATCGAATTAATTCTCAGTAAACACGTGACATTAACGTCACTCGAAGAACGTGTGTGTCTTACATTTATATAAATATGATCTGTAAGTGATGTCAAATTAAGGTCATACATTTACTGGGTCGTGAGTATTGCGTTTGGTGTTCACTTTTCTAATTGTGAATGATCGAATACCTTTTATGGAAAATATATTTATGAATTAAAATTGTAAAAAGGATGAATAGGAAATTTAGCGTTTATATAATTTGTGTACGAGTACATAACGCTTACTAGAAATTCTTATCCCAGGTCCGATGTGCTGGTACTTCTTTATTTCTTAAGAACAAATTTGGCATCGGTTACCACCTGACTCTGGTGCTAGACGGTAAGATAGACGTTTAATTTTTGTTTCGACTTTATACATGGTTTAACGTAGTCAATTCTTGGCTGAGTGATCTCGGTCGTGAGGAGTAGTCAAATTTTGTTTATATTTGTTTCATGATACCTAGCAATCTAACCCGATTGACTTTCAGTCTGATGAAGTAATTCAGTAGGCTACCTATAGACACTTATGCCTTCTACGCGCATGCGAGTCGCATGACCAGGCGAACAAGAGAATCGTTCCTTGAAAGAAGATACCAAAATATGTTACTCTACTAATGGTAGAGTCATTTGATCTTAATCGACCCAATATGATTGAAGACAAGCTATTTAAAGAACAGCCATTTTTAAATGAAGGATAATGTCCTTGTTGATCTTTAAAGGACTCTAGTAAGAGTTTAGCAATAGTGTGAGCACTCTGCAGGAGTCTGCCGCGAGCACCAGATCACGCGGCTGGTCCGCGGTCACGTGCCTCGCGCTGAGAAGGCTCGGCGCCACGGCCGGGAACTCTCCTACATCCTACCACATTACGCCGTGCATCTCTTCCCGCCGCTGTTCCTGGCTATCGAGCACGAGATTAAGGAAAAAACCAACCGGCTAGGTAAATTTCAACTTCCAATTATATCAGTAGACCTAAGTCTTTCCATTTCACAATATCAATGACGATCAATATCATAAGCAACGATGGCTCAGTGGTAGCGTATACGACTTCGCGTTCATTTAGAGAGTTCGAATCCCTGCAATGAGCCCGAGCTTTCGGTGAAGGAAAACATCGTGTGAAAACCATAGCATGGTGGTAGGGCATTTTCTAATGCCCGCCTGGCCAACTACCACCCTCAAGTTGAAAATCTGTCGCCAAGCACCAATAAGGTGTGTTCCGGCAGCTGCACTTGAGAGCCAGCTTTCCACTAGGTTTAGCGTGTTATCATCTTGGGCCACATCGTCACTTAGCATCAGGTGAGATTGTGGCCAATACGCCAAAACCTATAACAATAAATAAAAAAAAACTCATCAATCCTTATCTTTCCATAGGAATAACAAGCTACGGAGTCTCTATGACGACTCTGGAAGAAGTGTTTCTTAGTCTAGAAGGAGAAAATGATGAGGAAACAGACGCAGTGGAGGGAGTGTCATCTGTTAAGTTGGTGCGAGCTCGTGCTCTCTCAAGGAGCCTCTCATTACAAAGCAAAACCCTCAGTTACCAGGTTATTACTTTTTTTTATTGCTAAGTTTTATGTTTAGGACTAGCTGTGCCCGCGGCTTCGCTCGAGTGGACTACTAAAATCCCTTTTTTTATTTTTTCCAGGAGCTGAACGATAAAGAGACTCAGAAGACGCCGTCGACCATATCAAACCCACCAGCATCTCACGCTCTTCATTCCACCACCCACGGTGTGGAGCATGTCAAGGTATCACTAATAATATATTACGTTAAGGTTTTACATTCTGAGTTTAACTTTCTGGTCAGATATATGTCCCACTAAAGATATGCATAAAAATATGTTACAGTAGCAACCGCCCATGACTATGTTTGCATTAATCTTCTATATTGATATATCTGTCTGTATGTACATGTAAGTTTTCCCAAATTTCAAATTCAATCCAATTCAAAGAGAGGTAGGGCACAAAGAAATTTCAATGGGAGTTCTGTCTTCTTGGAGTTGTCCGACTGGTGGAACACCTCCACCCTACAGAAGATCGCAGCCAAATATCCTTCTGTTGTATTCCTGTGATGATTAAGGTTTCCAGAGCTCCTTGGGGTAGGTGGGTTCAAGGTCGGCAACGCGCTAGTTGACACCTATGGTATTAAAGACATCCGGAGGCTACGGTAGTCGCTCACCATCAGGCAGATCGTATGCTTGTTTATCACCTGAGTGGTATATAAAAAAAAAACCTAATATAATTTACTTATCACGATTATTACTTTTTTTGTACGTTTATATGTTCGATTTAACTCAAAACGGCTTGACCTATTTTTATAAAATTTTGTACACGGGTATTGTGTATTATTTATCAATTGATAGGTTATAAGAATTGTCAAGAAAATTATTATTGATTAATGCGTAATAAATGCGTGTGGAGCCGCGAGGTATCACTAGTTACAATAAAATAATGCCTATGTTTCTTAGGGAGAATCTCCAAAGAATTCCTACAGAGAGAAAAAGAAATTAACTTCTTTAATAATATAGAAAAAATATATAATCGCACAGGTGGCACCATCAGCTCCAGTGTCGGTGGACGCTCTCGGTGAGATGGTGGCCACGGACCCCTCGTGCTGGCGGACCTTCTGTGCGCTCGTATACATTAGAACCATCCGGATGATCAGGGACCCCTACAAGCTCTACGTTATGATATTTGTCCCTATAAGTGAGTGTTTAACAACAGTTTCAGTCGCACTTTCGTCTCGATCAATACTTTGATTATCTTGAATTTTTGCATTATTATCTTTAAAATTAATGGTATTTGGTATTTCTTGTTGAAACAAAGCCCCATTTAGCGATTTACGACCATCGACTTTGTGTTCATTGTGTTATAATTTATAGGTTAGCCTTTAGCTTGAATTTTACCTGAATTGAAGTAACCATGTTCCCCTTAGTGGGAGAATTGTTTTTCAAGTGCAGCTGCGGGACTACACCTATAGGTGCTTGACCACAGATTTTCAACCTGAAGGTGATAACTCTGGCGGGTGTTAGAAAATACCCTACCACCATGCAATGGTTTCGTCGACAGCTCAGGCCCACTTTAGAATTGAATCCACGTCGATCGACACAGTGGCCGAACATGCTACCACTGAAACATCATGTTACTATAATATCATTAATGCATCATTGCTCTCTTTTATATTCTTTCACTTAAACTTAAGTAAAATAAAATAATTCATAAAAATGAAAAAAAAAAATTTTTGTTCCTACTTTAATATACATAAAACGCTTTTCTCTACAACTCCCTCAAAAGTTAAGGTAAAAATTTTTGTTTCCAGTATTTTGTGCTCTTGGCCTGTACTTGAAATCCCGTCAGATCGTGTTCTTCAGGATGCTGCCGTTAACCCTAGCTCCGGAGACGTACTCCAACAAAACCCCCATAGCGTTGTCGAGCGACACCAACGATCACATTGAAGTCAAACTGCTGAAGGAAGCTCTGGAGTTCCTCGGAGCGCATCCTATCGAGGAGTTTGATGGGAATTTTTCAAGTCTGCTAACCATGGAGAATTTTGGAGCGTTTAGCTTCAAGAGACGCACATCATCTTATGGGGACCTTCTGGCTTATTACAACACGACATACACGCACAGTCTGCCTATTATATTGAATTTATTCCATAACAGTATGTTGAGGTAAGATTTAGAAAACAAGGACTTTAAATCCTATGTTTTTATAAAGACCTTTTTAAAGATCATTAGGTAGTCTGAAAGCCAAGTTGTGAATGTTTATCTCTTTTGTCTAGCATTAATGAAAGGTTTGAGCTATAAGGCTGATCGCAAGTTTCGTGTCGACAAAAGTCGTGTTACAAATAAAAATAGCTCGAGTCATAGTGACAAGATTGTCCAGTCACTGAGTGTCAACGATCCTCGGGTATCGTCACTTGCGGGGGCTCTTGTAACCGAATTCAATTAACATTAAAATTAGCTGATAGATTTTATTTATCTCAATTTGATCAACTGCAGTAATATATCAATTTATATTATCGCCGTTAAATTGACAATTTAACTTATTAAGCAGGTAAGGAGCATTGCGTTACGCCGCAGCCCGTACTGCGGACTAACAAAACATATCATAATAAATAAAAATAGTGTATATCAGGGAATTACTTAGGTTTAATTACTTAGTTAAGTAAACTTCTTTGTAGTAAATCAATCATAACACTATTTATAATAGAGGGCACATGAGTTTTAAAATAATGTTTTAGTAATATAATATATATTTAATTGTCTACTTAAATAGAACAATAGTGCTATTTTATATCTTAAAGTTTTACGAGGCTAAATATATCTATAGGTACCTTAGAATTAAATATATACCTAAAACAATAATGTATCAACAAAGAGGTTCTATGGCGTGACGACCAGACTTCGTACGCAGTAAGCACGAGTGGTCAATTGTTCGAATCCCGGTGATTTAGGATATTTAAGAAGTATTTTTAAAGGACATATTTTTTTCTAAAGCTTTCACTTCTGACACGTTTGAACTACTGCACGCATATTTTTGTTTGATTCCCTATTAAATTAAATATAAGATAACAATTAAGCCATAGGCCATTGTAAATTGGTAAAGTGCCCAAAACGCTGGCAGAATTTCCGCGTTGAACAGCGATACTAATACGCTACGTAAAGTATGTGTCAGCATTTTGGTCGCCTGATACAATTTGAAGGCTTGACAAGTCGTTATAAATTTTGTGCGCTGCCGGTCCCCAGGCACCCATTGTTTTGACCCCAAAAGGCTCAAATTAGTAACCACTATCTAGAATAACATACTTGCGCTGGTTGAGGTCTTCCGCCAATTCCACAGCGGCACCAGCCCAATTTTGAGTTGTTGGAAGATTTACCTGTGTGAGGGTGTCCACGCAAGTCGCTCTCATTTGGTGTTAATATATAAAATTGCGTAGATTATAAAGTGTGTTTTCTCAAAAGTGTGGACCAAAAGTCTGTAGTACGCGCAATTAAATTAAGAAAATTCCTAATAATATAGTTAAAAGTTGCAGAAACAATAATTTTACACACTCACTATTATTATACTGTTCACTTTGGGTTTTGCTTTTTAATCGAGACATCTTAAGACTTGAGACACCTAAGCTAACCTCACTTACACATGGTGCACCCTGTTGGGTAACAAGGAATTAGTTATACTGGGGCCATAGCCTCTGAGACTTCAGGCTAACAGTATAATCAAATCGAAGAAAAAAAAACACTATGCCTATACTGAAATGCCCGTTATAGCAATTTGTTGATACACGTCGCCCTTAAGTATCAGTCATGACAACGGTGACTGGCGATGGTCTTTTGATCTCTCGGTGATCGTCGTTTTCGGATTGCACTTTCCTTACCATGCTCACTGTGCTAAATGCTTTAATAAGCTTAATTCACTATACTCCATAGAATACTAATGTCGACGAACGGTATGTTGGAGAACTACAAGCCGATTGAAGTGCAAGCCCATCCCTTCGAAAGGACGGAACATCAGGAGGAGTTTAACGTGGGCAACGTGATCTGTGCTATATTCGTTGGGATGACATTCGCGCTGGTGCCTGTCACCTTGGCCGTCGATATTGTCTATGACAGAGAGGTAAGTTTCCTCTTTTTCTCATTATAATGGCAACTGTTTTTATTCACAATTCTGCCGACGTGAATAGCATATTTTCCTAATTATTATTCATAATACACTTCGCTTGTGTAAAATAATTACACACACAATTACTACATCACGCAAAATTCCATCAAAATATATGGCCAAATGGCATATGCTTATGAGTTAAAATAAAAACCACCACATGACATAGCAAGATTCCGCCAAAAACTCCGGTGTCTCTTTATTCTGGGTCAGCAGAATCACTGCACTCACGATCAAATTTTCATTTAGAATAAAGAAAAGACCAAATTTCTCACGTATGTACTGTTTCTATAATAGGCACATGTTTCAGATAAAAGCGAAGAATCAATTGCGCGTGAACGGACTATCAATGAGCATGTACTTCCTCACTTACTTCACTATTTTGATCGTAATTATGATTGTCACGTGCGCCGGTGTAATGGCTTTGGTGAGTTAAGTTTAACCGTACCTATATGAAATCTTAGTGTTGCACTAAATAAAATAAAGTTTTTTTTCCTAACTAGCGGCCTGCCCCGGCTTCGAAAAATAATTTAAAAGACATATATTCATCCCCTTTTTCACCACCTTCGGGGTTGAACATCCAAAAATCCTTCCGTGTTCACCTACAGTGTAAACGCATGCAAATTTCCACGGTCCTAGCTCCAGTAGATTGGGCCGTGCGTTGATCAATTGGTCAATCAATCAATCACTTTCTTACTTTATAGATATTCCAAAGTACCATGTATTATTGGTTTTTGTAATTCAATCATATAAAAGTTACAACGTAAATGTAAATTACAGTTTTAATTACTCTAAAGGGATTGAAGCCATGTGAATTAACTTCAAATCCTATAATGAGCCCGAGTGAAGGCAGACATCGTGTAATGAACCCATTGACGGTAACGCATTTTCTAATGCCTACCTAGCTAGCTACCACCCTCAAGTTCAGAATCTATCACCAATATCTACGAGTGTTCCAGCAGCTGCACTTGAAGTCCAGATAGATTGCGGTTAAAAACCGAACTTACAAAGAAAAAAAAATACAATACAATAATTCCTCCATATCCCGAACACGTCAATATTTTACGGTAGCCCTGAATATCAATTATAATGGGCGCAATTTTCAGGTGGTTTTAAACGATATACCAAGTTTGAGCAATGCATCTGCTATAACAATGCTATCAGGTCTGATGTTGCTGTACAGTCCATCCGCTGTACTCTTCAATACCTGCGTCTCTTATATATTTGACAAAATGGATTCAGCGCAGAGCATAATGCCGAACATAACGACGTGGGTGGGCGTTCTGCCTTTCCTAATTGTCTGTGTTACAGACGTTTTTAAATGGGGTAAGGTGAATTTGTTTTTTTTATTACCAATTAAGTACTGAGTTATTATTAATATCACTTCAGCTGATTTCCAAGTTTTCTTGGTCAAAAATAAATTTTTAACACTCAAGTCAATTTAACTTTAGTGTCTATAAATATTTTGATATAGATTAGCAAAAGGCTTGAATCTCAAAGGAAATAGTCTGTCAAAGAATATTGTCTGTTATCAATGAATTTTTGAAATCTACGGTCAATTTCGACATGAACTTTCTTTTCCTACCAAAAAGGGCAATACCTTTTAATCACTGTTAAACATACTTGCGAGACCAAGGTTAACATCAACCTGTAAGTGTCCTACTGCTGGGCGAAGGTCTCTTCCAAGAGAGATAGGGCACAGAGTAATTTCTTTGGGGATTTCTTTCTACTTGGGGCAGCCCGACTAGTGGAATATTTTCACCCTACAGAAGATCGCTGCCAAATAACATAGTATTGTATTTCAGCGGTGAGTAGGATTTCCGCGCTAGGTATGGTTTTATAAGCTTCAATAGGCTACTGTAGCCGCTCACCATCAGGCGGGCCGTGTGCTTGTTTGCTACCTTTGTAGTATAAAAAGAGTCACCACGCTAGCCCATGACGTATTGGCGATTTCAAACACCAAGTAGTGAACCGTTCTATATTTTTGACACATACAGTGGTACCACAAGAACATTTCTCCAGCGTTCCGGTTTCCTCACGATGAATTCCTTCACCGTCAGCCATAATGTTACCAATATATATTAGTAAATATACTTCAATTCAGAAAAAATCGTGTGGCATCGAATCGATATTCCAGCGGTTTAACAACTCGACCACAACGACTTCTAAGGCTTCAAAGCTTAACATTCATTATATATGAAACAATTGATCATCTTCAAAGCAAACCCGGTCTTTGTAGTTGATCATAGTGAGATTGTACTCCTAATATTGGTATTTCAAAACCTCCTTCGTTAACGGGTTAGAGTAATACTCACCAGTTTGTAGTTTTAAATTCAACATTTTTCATTTTATTTTCAGGTAGCAACATTGCGTTCTATCTACACACGATTTTTAGTTTCCTGAATGTCATGTACCTGCCTTATGCTATAATTTACTATGTCGATAGGTGAGTATAATTCAAATATATCATACACTAGCTGTGCCCGCGGCTCCGCTTACGTGGTCGACAGAGGACAGCGTAGTGCTTATAAAAACCGTAGTTTCTTAAAACTTTAATAACATTTTATTGAATGAAGATATGGTGATATTAATTTTTTATAAGTACCAACTATCTAAGGATTAAAACATCAAAAAAAAAAAATTATCAAAATCTGTCCAGCCGTTTTGCGTGATGCGCGCACACACGGCAAGCCTCAATCATTTTATTTATATAGATATATGTCTGCCCGTATTCGCTTCATTCAACGATATTTTTGTATATGCACGTGTTCATTTAACATCTATTATTTTAAAATTCGTAAGTATCGATTGTTTAATAAAAAACCTTTTGATTAATCGATTTACTGTCGATTGTTTCTTGGTAGCGTATTTAATGTTACCGCGACCAAGACGAAAAAAGGTCATTCACGTGATCTCTTGAGATTTGTTGCAGTCAGACAAAATGTGTTTGACAAAAAGTTTAAGCCCGTTTATCGATTGTTTGATAGTACAAATGACTATCGATTAATTGTAAGTTAATCGGTATCGATTAATCAAAAAGTTTTTTTTTTTTTTTTGGTAATAGTAACTTGTATAAAACCAAGCATTTCGGTTCGTATTCTTAACTGTATAATATAAAAGTATATACGTTAAATTCACTTTAGTTTTTATTAGTTCTCTACAGGTGTAGGTACCACCTGGAAAGAAATATAGTGTCTATATGAATATACACATTGTCGTGTCAAGGGCATATCTAACGTGCAACCTGCGCGACCTCTGCCCGACGCCCTCCCTGTCGAGCTACTTCACTGCGGAGGTGTGGGTGATGATAATCGCGACCCTGATACACGTGCCGCTCTGCGCAGGCGCGCTGATAGTCATCGACCGGGTGAAGTCTGGAGGCAGAACTTGCGGGGTAAGCACGTACCTGATCCAAATAATGTTATATATGTTCATCTGTTCCTGCATATCTTCGAAACTACTTATCATCATTTGATAAATGAGGTATCGTTAGAAGCGTCTTGATCGTCCGCTGGTTGCAAACCCATGTGACTTATTTTTTTATTATTGTTATAGGTTTGGCGTCGTGGCCACAATCTCACCTGATGCTAAGTGACGATGTGGCCTAAGATGATAACACGCTAAGCCTAGTAGAAGACTGGCTCTCAAGTGCAGCTGCCGGAACACACCTATTGGTGCTTGGGGACAGATTTTCAACTTGAGGGTGGTAGCTAGCCAGCCGGGCGTTAGAAAAAGCCCTAACACCATGACATTGTTTCCTCACGATGTTTTCCTTCACCGAAAACTTAAGCTCATTGCAGGGATTTGAATTCACGTCCATCGACGCGAAGTCGTACACGCTACCACTGCGCCATCATTGCTTCAATGTCACACTGAATTCAATATAGCGCACTCTAGAGGACATATTTGGCCATAGTTACAAATGCTACAGAGACCATGTTTTCAAACATTTATTACTAAGTACTTATGTTATTTGTTTGTATACTCTTGATTTTATGAACATTTAAACTCATTTACGCTACCTATTTTTGGATGTCAGAGCTATCTTTAATTAAGGCAACACTTAGATTCTAAATTAAGCATGTTTTATATTTTTTTCTATTTTGGTGAAGTGTATGCCTTGATGGTTGCTTAAAAACAAATAAATTGTATCAAATGGAAGGGCTAAATAAACTTATTTCAAAAATACATATCGTGCTTTTCAGAGTGCTATGTTTGCCGTAGTTGGTTTTTGTTTCTTATTTTTATTTGTGATTTCTGGTCACATAGTTAGATTCGTATGCTTACCGTAGAGCACACGTAATGTTCCTGAAGTTATACCTGACATGGAAGCGGAGGCTGGTGGAGAAGGTGCTGAGGATGAGGACGTACGCCGTGAGAGGCGGAGAGTTGCTACAATACTGCAGCAACCGAAACATAATATGCCACCACTTGTTGTACATGTTAGTATCATTTTTTATACTACAAAGGTGGCAAATGAGTACAAGGCCCGTCTGCTGGTAAGCAGCTATTGTAGCCTATAAACGCTTGAACCGCTACCGACCTTGAACCCCCCTACCCCAAAGAGCTCTGGAAACCCTACACAGCGTACGAATACAACACTGGGTCATGGTGGAGGTGAAGGTGGTGGTATTCCACTAGTAGGGCTACCAGAAATGGAGAGAAATCTCCAAAGAAATTTCTCTGTGCCCTACTTCTCTTTGAACCCTTCCCCCCTTACCCAAGGAAATTATGTTATAGTCTTTATCACTTCTACAGCTTTCAGATTTTCTGGATTACTTCTAAGAGATGCCTTTCTAAAATTACAGAAGTCGTTGATTGAATCCTCCTTTAGGCCCATAATAATCAATGAGCGATGGGCTCATGGTGAATTAGTGTACCTGTCTACATTTATAAATCTCTAGTCCTGTCTGTACATGTTTTTTTTATATTTCTTGATAGTCGTCTTTGTAGATAACATTTTTGTCTTTCTGTCTGTTTGTATGTTCAGATTTTACTCAAAACAGCTTGACCGATTTCTATGAAATTTTCTACACGAAAACTTTATTTCATTACTTAATTTATAGGTTATAAGAATAGTAAATAGTAACAACGTGTAACAATAACATAATTACGTGTAGCTCTGTAAACAAAGTTTTATTTGATTAATTACAATATATACTCGTATATTACTAAAATAAACTAAATACAGACAATCTTATTTAACAAACCTGTAAATAAAGACAAAGAAAACGACATTGAAAGTTTATATTTCACAATTCCTTTCTTTAGTTTTATAGTTTATTTTACAATCTGACATCAGTCACATTTATATGTGTGTCATAACGTTCTTCCTAATCATTGTTAAAACACCCTACAACCTACATACTAAATATATTACAAAACTTAAAATACAATTAAATAAATATGTTTTCTTTACATAATTATATAAAAAATGTGTAACTTCTCAACCGATTTTTATATTTTTTGTAGACTGAAAGTATATTATGTTACTCCTTTATTGATAGGCTTTGTTAATAATATCAATAATAATGAGTACAAAATAAATTACGAGATGAAAATAGTTATAGGGTTTAAAACGCGTGCGGAGTTCTTCTATAAGACTACTTTTTATCTCTTGACTATGGGAGTACTCCATGTGATATGATTGCGATGTCTAGAATCTTCGTAAGGAGTACAAAGTAAGAGGAACTGAAGGTGGTGGCTGCTGCTGTGGAGGCCAGAAGGACAACACAGTCAAGCGAGCTGGACTCGCACGGCTGAGCCTTGCTGTCGAGGGAGGCGAGGTGTTCGGCCTTCTAGGCCATAACGGAGCTGGGAAAACCACTACTATGAAGATCATCACCGCAGAGGAACCGGCTACCTGCGGAACGGTACGGACCAATCCCTTCTCTAAAATTTTTGAAGATAATTGCATGAAACAGTCTTTGAATATTGCCTTTTTGTCGTCAAAAATCTTATATCACTAAATTGATTTCATTTACAAGGAATGTTTCATTTGGTTCGCTCCGTTTTTGACAGCTCAAGAAACCTTTGCTTTTTATCCTGTACCTTATAGCTTTCAGACAACATTTATTTAGTAGTTGTTGATGTTGTACTCCATAAATACAGGTAACTAGCTTGTCTTTGACTTCGTCTGCGAGGACTTCAGAATTGGGTACAGAGAGCAAATTAAAAATGTCATTTCCCTGGATAAAAAGTATCCTATGTGTTAATCCAGGTCAGAAACTATCTTTTTGCTAAATTTCATCCAAATTCGTTTAACTGTTTTTGTGTGATTGAATAATAAACATCCAAACATACAAACTCTCATTTATACTATTACTAGCTGTACCCACGACTTCGTCATTGGATCTTTACCAGGATAAAAAGTATCCTATGTCTTAATCCGGGTTATAAGCTGTCTGTGTGCCAAATTTTATCTAAATCCATTTAGTCGTTTTTGCGTCATTAAACAACAAACAAATAAACTCACTTTCGCATTTATAATATTAATAGTAAGAATATTAGTAGGCAAAAGATATCAATTATTGAACGTTTAAGGTTTTTTCCTATCTAAACATGGACTTTGTATCCGTTAGGTGATGCTGGGCTCTCAGAACGTAATGGAGTCCCAGACATCCGCGTTCAGGATGCTGGGTTACTGTCCTCAGCACGACGCTCTGTGGAAGAACGTCACGATCCGCGAGCACATCGAGTGCTACGCTGCTATACGCGGCGTCAGCAAGGCTGACACGCCCAGGTAATTTAACACCAACATCATTTTCAGGAATAATGTTCTTATTCACCATATGAACATGTAGTAAAATTGATAGGTATATTTCTTGAATTTCATATATATACCTAATTAAACGTGTGTGGTTTTATATTTTTATAAGTATCAAAGGATTTTTTTTACAATAATTAATTATTGTAAGTCAGTGTAACAATGAACCATATAATAAATAAAAAAGGTCTGTTTTTTTTTTTCGAACTGACTATACTTTTAGATTTAGGGGCCCTGGAGCCTTTACGGCTTTAACAGCTTTACCGGGCTTGAAGGTGTGTGTGCGATTCACACACGATAGAAGTGAAACTTCATTTTAAAAGATATACATATACATACACACCGACATTTGCTCTCTCGCTCTGGCTCACACAAAAAAGAGAGACCGATAATATATTGCTCTCTCGCTCTGGCTCACACAAAGAGGAGAGACCGATATATTGCTCTCTCGCTCTGGCTCATACAAACAAGAGAGAGCGATAATGTGCGTTAAACGTTTAACGTGTTGGAAGTCGCATAAGAAGTTTCACTTCAATAATCGGTATGTCGGTGCATATGTCATACAGCTTTTGAACATATTTAATGGTTGTGTTTTTCCTTTAATATAACTTATGTAATGTTTCTCCTTCTGTTAAAACAATTATGAGTATCTCTATTTTATTTCTTCCATGGCTAATTTCATCTAAGGTCATCAGTTCTAGTGTTGGGTTCATCTGAAAACCAGCTCTTTGCCAATTTGCCATAGCATATGCTGAGCTCAAGTCTTTTTTCATGTTGAATGTGGCATTTGTTTGGCAACGTTGCAACGTTATAAATATTAGCAATACCTCCTACCTGTTGTAATTGCGTGTTTCTAATTTTTTATTATGTCCTGGTTTTTATCATCGAATAAATTTGTTTTCTTACCTTCTAAAATTCCAGAGAAGGTAGAATAGGTTTTTTTTCTTTTATCCAAAAGAACAAGTTCAACTGTTATAATTAGAAAGAAAAAAACAATGTCGGTCTTGTAGTTTTATAGTAGTATATGGATGTGCTGGTAGGATAGTGGAGGCGTATCTGAACGGGCTGCAGATAGCGGAGCACGCCGGTAAGAACGCGGAGGAGTGCTCGGGCGGCACGCGGCGCAAGCTCTCGTTCGCGCTGGCCATGGTCGGCGCGCCGCGCGTCGTGCTGCTCGACGAGCCTTCCACTGGCATGGACCCGCGCAGTAAGCGCTTCCTCTGGGACACTATCCTTGCGAGCTTCCAGGTTAGAGACAAATGTAGTCTACCATTAAACTTCGGACCCTTAGACACTCCTAACCCATCTTGTCTTATACCGAGTATGATCATAAGGTCGTCTACTGTTTTGAAAGCATTTAGTACTGTAGTCTAATAGGTTCATGAGCAAATTTAATTACGGTTTTCACAATACCGCCATCAATTTTCAGAATAAATAATCACACAATATTTTTATCAACTTAGTTTATGAGATTAAAAATATCTGTTGTCAGCTACATTTTTCGTGACGATATTCAATAACCTTTGTACCTTTTGTGTATATTTTTTTAAGTAAACATTCATTCGACCATGTCATTTCTGATGTTGTGTGTTAAAATAAATAGTTAGCTGCACTAACCCTTCATTCGATATGTGATCCCTAAATGATTTAATGCAGTAAAATTAATTCCTCAACACGTTTCAGGGTAAGAAGGGTGCTATACTAACAACACATTCCATGGAAGAGGCTGACGCTCTGTGTTCTAGAGTTGGGATTATGGTGAAAGGGTGTTTGAGGTATGACTATTATGTTCTGTCTTCATTTTATTATGCAGTTTTCGTTGCTAAGGAAAAGATTTTTAAATGATGATAATTTTGGATTTACTTATCACCTTCATGGGGATTTATGATCATATTACAGATTGAAGTAAGATATTTTTCTCAAACAATTACAAAATGAGAATAATTTTGGCAATGCATATCAAAATCTAAAGTCTAATATTAAATTTAACTATTCTTTTGTATATTCCCATATTGCTAAAAAGGTAGTAAAAAATCTAATAACTCAATCAAAAAAAAAAAAACAGAAATGTAAAAATATATGGAAGAATTGTTGTATAAGGTAAAGTTGTCTCAAAGGTAGGATTAGGTCCCAATATTTTGTTGATGTCAAATCCTCATCTCTAATAAGAAGAATACAATGGGAAAGGGTAAAATTAATGGTTATATAAAAGTTTAAATTTTTGTCATTTAGGTGTATTGGATCAACGCAACATTTAAAGAATCTGTACGGGGCTGGATACACTTTGGAAATGAAAATTGGTCAAGGACATCAGAAACCTACAACGGTGAACAAACTATTTTTAATTTAGCCACTTCATAAGAGCGGTGATTGAGATGTGTAACGTTATTGATTATAAGCTGACCAAATCATTTTAAAAGTGGGTTATAATTTTGATTCTATTTCAGCCGGCGGACCACTTAGTGCTTACAGTTTTGATAGATGTTAACATAGATAGATTTAAAATAAAAAACAGGGCACTAATCGCGGGCCGGTAACCAACCACTGCTATTGGCGCATTAATTCAAATACTTTCTGACCCGAGGATTTGGGTTTAGACAGCCTTGTCTTAAGAGATGTCACCAGAAAACTGACTTTAAATTGTTGACATAATACACATATAAATAGGGATTTCATCAATGTCCTGCAGAATATTTAATATTGGATATAGTCAGTGTGAAATCAATATCATTGTTAAGTTGTATTTAAATACAGAAAAGTATAACAAAAGTCATTTGAGATAATACTCAATTAGGGACTCTTTTAAAAAAAACACCAAATTGAAAGTTTATGTTACACCGTATACTTTATAAAAGAGAGTCCTATTTTAAATTTTAGGTTAATAATATTGTTATAACGTACGTAAAATACTGTTTATATATATGAAAATCCATAAAAGGTTACATAATGTATGTACACGCAGATGCTAGACGCGGAGATGTCGATTTCAATGTCACCGTCACCGCTCAGATCAGCGGAGAACTCTCCATCGTTGGGTGAAGCTGATGAAGGCAAGTATAGGTAGTATTTAGATTTAGAAAGTGCCAGAATAATGTCCAAAAATCGCCATAAAATATTAAAAAATATGAAATGTTAAAATAGTTTTAGATATTGTAAAACAAATGATAAGTTATATTATATTAATTGTACTATGTAGTCACACTAGTCACGCTTCAAATCCGATAGAAAAAGAACTGAAACGATGATGGTCTTAATACAACCATAGCATGGGATTGGGGGCTTTTTCAAGTACCTGTCTGTCTAGCTAGCACTCTCTAGTTGAACATCTGTTATGAAGCTTCTGTCCGTGTGTTGTGGTGATTTTAGTATACAGCAAGTACTGCATCTAGGTTTAGCGGGTTACAGTTTACGGAGTCAAGTGAAATTACTGTCAAATGCTAACCTCCGCTTGTTCCGCAAGTTCGTTTCTGTCCAAAATCTTCACAGCCCACATTAAGAAACCTAAATTATAGACAATTGTTAAGATTAAAAAAAAATTGTGTGTTTTTATGAAACCACGACGCAAGTGAAACTTTTTTAAATTTAAGAAATTACAGTCTTTTACGTAATTTGAAACTGGATTAATTACAGTTTCCTTCGCCTCTCCTTTAAAGATAAAATAAATAATACAACGAATAATATAATGTATTATTCCTAAGCGAAAAATACAAATGATTGAAGACATGTGACATACATTCTTTAATAACACACATTAACATATACAATGTTCCGAATTTACAATTATAATCTTTGACTGCACAGCATAAAATTCAGTTTTATTTGCGACAATGCAATGTAATGCGACATGCGATAGATGAGCGAAATTTTTGGGACATTGGAATAAAAGTTTCACTTAAATAGTAATAAAAAAGATAATGTTCTGCGTTCAGGTGGTTCAAGAACGGCATCGTTAGGCGTGGAGCGGGAAGAAGTGGAAACCGAAGTAGTAGATGCTAGCATACACACGCCGCTTGTGGCGGACTCTCCGCCCCAGCTCACCAGGCAACACCAGAGGTTAGATTAGTAATCTTACCACAACATTTTTTTAAATCTCAGCTGTTGGATTTACAGCCTTAACAACCTTTATCGAGCTATGACCAACATATCTAGCCTTGGAACTCTGATTTACGGTACTTTCATAAAGTTCCTGGAGTTACTCCATACGAAGGACGTTTCATCCAGAAACGGGAAGTTCTGGCGCAAGCGGGAAGGTTGTCAAAAGCGATGTGTTATTACTGTAATTAGTTGTCACAGCTCATAATTACACCAGAAAGTGTAAGCTTAGTGTACAAGGTGTATTTAATAACATCTCAGATATTTAAACCTAGAGTCAATTTGCCTGATCCGGTGTACTAGGTTCGGTAATCCGAACAATACATAAAGAAACGGTGATAGCAGGCGGTAGAAAATTTGTTTTTGACTGGATAATGGTATTCGTACGAAGTTAGATTATATCTTTTGTCAGATATTTGTTCAAATCTGTGCCTTCTGGTATGTCCTATCAAACTTTGATGACTTAACTGACTTCACTGTCAGGATTTGTTTTTTTATTTATGTGGCTTTATATAGAGATGCACACATTTATACTGCTATCAATTAATCCTTTGATAAGTAGAGCAGTGATGGTTTGACGAATGAAATGAAATCTTAGAATGGAGTCAAGCGGCGGGGCTAGCGCAGAGGCTGCGATAGCTCTGGTAGGGCAGCTGTTCCCCGCCGCAGTACTCGAGGAGAACTTCGCAGAGAGGCTCGTTTTCTCCGTACCCCAATCCTCTGTTTCCAGTCTCGCGAGTTGTTTCCAGCAGATTGAGGATGGTGAGTTTTTGAACAGTTGACGAATTTATAACCTGAACTTTTAAAACAAGCCAAAATGTTTGGTCTTTTTTAACTTTAGGTCCACACATGACCTTAATTTAAAATCGTCCGCAGATCCATTGTATCACATTTATATAATACCACATGCATTTTCCGTGTGATATCAAGTTAAGGTCATGTGCTTACTGGGGTATAAAATTTGGACAAACGCTAATCAATTACACAATTTGAAAATTGTCCTATGTTCTTATTTGTGGAAAGTTTTTGAAAAGAAAGTCGAAAGGATCTTTCATTTCTTGATATTGATATTTCGTTATTTCTTTAGTCATTTCTTTACGACTCCCTGATTCGAAAAAGAATTTAATATAATTATGACCATGAATTATTATAATACATATAATGTTTTCAAGTGTCATTTAGTTAAAATTAATTTTCTCATCATTCATATTCATAATATAGACTGCATCGTGCACTTAATATCATATAAAACAGCGTTCATTAAACATCGATTATTCCGATAGTATAGATTATTCCGATAGTATCGATTATTATGTACAAAAGCGATCGCTTGTTTCTTAGTACCGTATTGAAAAACTGGGCAACCACGCCGATAAAAAGGGCATTCGCAATAACTATTGTTGTTTCGTGGCTGAGTGCCTTAAGCGCTCGCCCCCAAGTCCGGTGAAGCTGTAAAAGCCGTTCGAGACTCCTGGGCCCTTATGGCTAACAGTATAGTCAGATCGAAAAAAAAAAAACTATTGTTGCAATAATATCTAAAGCCCAAATTTTTTTTTATTATTCCGTGAGGGTGGCAAACAAGCGTGCGGTCCGCCTGATGGTAAGCGGTTAATGCAGCCTATGGACGCTTGCAACACCAGAAGAATCACATGTGCGCTGGCGACCCTTTAAAAACTTATTTACTCCCTTTTTGAAGAACCCCATACTGTAGTCCCCGGGTAAACCTCAGCAGGGAGGGAAGGAAATTCCTCTGGAACCGAATTGTCCATTATAATAATTATTATATAATTAATATGATTATTCGATAGTGTATAATGACTGTCAATTAATTGTTATACAATCGATGTTTAATTAACACTTTCTTTTTAGTAATGTAGGAAACATTACCATTGAGGATGTGTTAAACTATTGAAATGCAATATGTGTACAATTTTATAGCAAAAGAGAAACTAAACATCGTTGAGTACAGCTTCAGTCAGACTACATTAGAACAAGTGTTCCTGAAATTTGCACAAACCGAAACCGTCGAATCTTCAGACCAAGGACATTAAAACTATTTAATAATTATTATTATATAAGATGTATTTAACGCTATTCCTTTGAATTTGAGATTTATATTGTTACTCGTAAGTAAAATACCGCCCGAGAAATTGCATCAAATGTAATTAACGCATATTTTTTTTAAAGTAAACCGATATACGTATTAAATCAGAATAGTTTTGAGAATTGGAGGCAACAAACTTCTTTTTCGATCAAATAGCTGCTGTATATAAACAACGATTAATTAAACAATAACAAACTGTATTTTTCTACTAAAAGTAGTAACAAGACTAGTGTTTATTGTTTGATTTGCGCATGCGTACACTTGTCTTATTCTATCACGTACATCTATCTCCCTCAGTTGGTTTTTTTCTCTCTCTAACAAAGTTCTTACTTTCCGTTCTTTTTGCATTATAACGTTACGTTGGAAAACTTTTCATATAAGTTTGCAACTTTGCATAAATTTGTATAATTGGTGGTTATATGATGGTATTAAATCAAATTACCATATTTCATGTTAAAAACGCGAGTTACGGTATAGACTTAATTTAAAAAATCGAAATAAAAATGCATACTTCTTTCAAAATTTTTCAACATTCCGAATAACTTTTAAAATGTTTCTTACACTAAAACCTGATTACTAAGATTAAAAAAATATATCCAAATTAGTCGAGTCGTTCTCAAGTGATGTGTGTTTACCAACGAACAGCATTTCATTCATATTTATATAGATAGTTTGCAATTGTGTTACTAAACCTTGTTGACTTACAAATACTAATGTTCTACCCTGGAATTTTACTCAAATCGCGCTCAAAGTAGTTTCGTTTCAAAAATGGTATTCTAGTGAACATCCATTGATTCGCGGAGTGTCGCTGAGATTCGTCCAATGATATACTTCTTAGTTCAAAACGATGGTCATTGGCATTTTAGTTCGTGCAGCCCTATCATATACTTATTTCCCTGAGGAGAGATCTAGTTAAAAATATAGTTATTAATTTCAAAGAATTCAAAGTTTCATTCCATACAAACGTATTTTTAAATAGGTTTAAATTCATATCGTCTTCAATTAAATTTTTAAAAAATGTGTACTGATTTTTACAGCGCACAATATACTTAAAATAGTTTTTATTTTATTTAAAAATACATTTAAATATAATGCAAGTGATAGGTATATGTATGTTTTATTATCAGTTATAGATAATCACAATATACGTTGCTTTAAGCTAAACATAATACTAAGGTATAATTGTAATATCATACGTAATTATATTTGTTATAGATATCTTTATTAAGACTAAATAATACATCTCAAATCCAAATGGATAGCGACACAAATAATTTACATGCTTTTTAAAAGAGAAAAAATGAAAACTGTAAAGTGAATATTTGCTTCTAATATGGACTATATTACGTAATCAATTTCGTTGTGTTTGTAAGCTTTTGTACGCGTGGCTCTTGAAATTATTGTGATTGGACGATGCGTTTTTTTTAATAGAGCTGTATTCAACTGTTATGTATTTCGAATTCACAATGTAGAAAAAGAACACGTCCACGCCTGCATTCCCATTGTGAACGGTGCCTTAATCTCAAACGTTTAAATGGATAAGTTTTTAAATAATAAGTCTTGATTATTTTAATTATTTGGCCTTTTTTCACAATTCATAAATTAGAATACTTTATTTTTATCGTTACACGCTCTGAGAAAAAAAACGCGGCGTTCAAAAACGCATATGGAAAAGATCCAAGCCCTAAGTATAAAGTGGATAGAGAATATTAATGGAAAAAATCCCTAAGTATAAAGTGGATAGAGAATATTAATGGAAAAAATTCCTAAGTATAAAGTGGATAGAAAATATTACTTAATTGTTGTAGCGGTCGTAAATATGTAGTCTCTGATGTGTGTTTTATAATTTCATACATTTATCAAACGTATTTTTATATCGAATCGTTAAGAAAACTTTTGAGCATCGTGTTTGGTAGTAAATTGATACTTTGACTACGGTTCAACAATATATGAGTTTTTTGTCATTGCAAGGGTTCATACACACATATCGACGACTCGTTTATTTTCTTCAGTTACACATATTCACAAATACGTCAAATTGTGTACGTCCACAGCTATTTAAAACGAATCGTCAATGACGGATGTATGTGTGAACAGACAGTAACTTTATTTTTAATAAAGTTTTCTCCAAAAATCATATAACTCCTACAAGACCAGTATAGATATTATTGATAAAAGAATGAGATATACGAGATTGGATTAATTGGATATAAAGAAATGTAAGCTTATAAATATTCCATAGCATAAAAGAGATATTTGAGAATATATCTCATAATATCAAACACGATACTCAAACTAATAACGCAAGAAATTTTCAAACGTTTGAGATCGACGTATGAAATATTTGAGCCCACAGTTGTATGCGGTCTCACGTAAAAAAAAATCCTGGACTTAAAGCAAACCTGTAAGTTTATAGAAATTTGTTATTTGCGCGAATCTAGAGCTTAAGTTTGGAGGTGGTCACAGATTGAAGTATTTCGGAGATTCAACACCGAACATATTATAAAAAAGAAATATAATTTTCTATTATAATTGAAAGTCGACTCAAATGTTTGTAATTTTCGCATAATGATAATGAAAAAATAAATTCGGTCTAACATCGCCTAAGATCATTTTAAAGCGACACCTAAATGAAAGCTACAAATTAAGTATGTAGTTAAAACTAACTATAGTTAAAATCATTCTAATTGTCTGTTTAGTTAAGAACCTTGGTGATTTATTCTCTAGTCAAAATATGAAATGGCATTTAGTTATAATACTTTAATATTATAAAGAGGTTAAGTTTGTGAAGATGTTTGTAGGAGATAATTACACAAACTACTGATGCGATTTTGTAAATTATTTCATTAATAGGACCCTCTGTGTGCTGTAGGCAATATTTTTAATTAGTAATTGTAATTAATCTGTACGAAAACGAGAGGATTTGTTAGTAAATTCATAATTAAAATGGGTGAACATGGGTTACAGAGCTGTATAAAAAATATCACTTTTGGAATACCGCGTTCCTTTATTGATTCACTTAGAATTCCGTTCAGATGCGAAATATTCTTTTTTTCATGGCATAATTTCGTCTCTAGTACTTCTGTGTTACTGAAAAGGAATGCGCTACTTGTAAAAAAAAAACACAATAACTAAATGCCATCTTTAGAAAAAATATATTAATTTTAAGATATTTTGTACAATTTTTCATATACGTTGCTAAATATTTATATAATAATTTGTTTTTTTTTTTAATAAAATAAAGTTAAAGATAATGTTATAAAATATGTATCATGATACAATATTATTACCGCGAAGATTGTTGAAAAATTTGTCAAAGAAAAAAATTATAAAATCTTAGTAAGTAAATAAATATGTGTATGTTCAGCCGTGAACAAAATCGGGCGCGTGTCGGATGTGACTTATTTATAAGTATAACATGTAATTTTATATAAAAAAAACACCCTATATAGATCACATTAATACATTTTTCTTTACGTTTATCTTGTATTTTACAGTGATCTTTAGATCAACCACTATTGGAAGATTGTTATATAATTAAAGCTTGGTTCAAGGCTGTCCAATAAATTTTGAAGGTGGACCATAATTTTAAATCTATGTTGTCTAGCGGGCCACTTGGTAAATAAGACTTGTTTACAGCCATGGTTGATATATATATATTTAACTAGCTGTGTCCACGGCGCCGCTCGCTTGGACTACTAAAAAGGCTTGTTTTTTTTTGCGAGGAACCCTAGTTATCATTCTACAATAAAAGTAGCCTTAGTTACTCCTTAAAACATCAGCTATCTGTCAGTGAAAGTCCAGACAAAATCGGTTGAACCATTTCGCAGATTACTCGGAACCAACAGACGGACAGACAAAAATTTTCGATTGTATAAATGAATAATTTTTGCAGTTAAATATAGCTTAATAATAATCAAAAATTTAAAAGCACGACACCAAACTCGTGTCGGAAGCAGAACGTTGTTGTTGATGGGCAAATTTATACTGCTCTTAAAACTTTATAGTCCGAGAGCCTCGGTTTGGACAGCCTTGTCACTATTATGTCTTAAGGTTTTTTTTAATTACTCTAGTCTACATTAGCTATGTAAAACAGGGCCCTTAAAGTTGTATAAAAACCGCATGATTGGCCATTTCAAGACAACAGATCTCATGTTTCTGTTATCGTTAACGATATTATCCACATGCCAATTGACAAGTCGATAATTAGTTCGTTAGTATTTAATCCCAAAAAAAACTGTTCTTCAACTTACAGTACCTACTGGTCAGTATAATTATATTTATTGGGTGGTATTGGCTGTAGGTAACGGGTGCTTATCTCCCAACAGAAATATATGGCAGCCCTGCTCTGTATTGCAAAATAAAAATGCACAGTCACCCGGAATACAAGAAAATTCTAAATAACTATGCAGAAATCAATGTATAAAATCATACACACGTACAAGAAGTACAAACAATGGTGTATAATTTTGTCAATTATTTTTTCAATTAGATACTTTTTGTCAATTATTCTTTACTCATTCATGTATCTAATTTATTTATATTTCTTTCAAATTTCGTTGATATGTATATGTTACAATAATTAGTGATGCGTTTCTATATCACAATTATCTACTATAAATCGCTCTAGTCACCCAAAATTTATTACCCATAAATGTTGTCAAGTTAAATAAAGATATTAAAAAAATTACGGCTTATAAAATATATTTTATGTAGATGTAGAACTCGCCGTACTTTATTAAAAAGTTATAATAATTACATATCATAAAACAATCATTCCTGCCACGTCTGTCTGTTAGTCTGAACGCGATAAACTCAAAAACGATCGAACAGATATTCATACGGTTTTCACCAATGGACGCAGTGATTCATGAAGAAGGTTTATATGTAAAATTCATTAAGTTTTTTTTTGTAAAGATGACGATGTTTGTTGAAGATGTCGGAAAAAATCATGCCGAGTGGGAGCTTTACTGGCGTACTCCGCGTAAACCGATAGATTTATATGTATTACTCAGCTACCCGTGCGAAGCCGGGGCGGATTGCTAGTATATTATATATTAAAAAGTAATACGCGTACTATATCCACATAAAATATATTTTAATAATGTGGACAAAACACTATGGTGAAATTACAGCTATTTAGTTATATATGTTAGTTATTTAGTTAATTATCATTTTTAAGAGGAATCGCGGGTGGCATTAGTTCCATACAAGCGTATAAGTACCTCTATTTTATCACTGGATAATAGCACTAGAGAAAATATGCTTATACCATATAATCTGTATCTAACACTGCCATGTTCCTATCAATTACAACAACAAACAAGAAGAACCTTCTAAGATTACTATAATTGTCCTTTTAATTATCAGACACCCAGCAAACAATTTTAACGAAAATAAAAACACATACAGCCAAAATCTTTCTCATATTATTTTATTTAAAAGAAAAGATTTAGTTTTGAAAGGGTTAACAAGGGAATATAAAATTATGATTTATTTTACATAGGGATAATAAGCCCGACCTTCAGTTATCTCTCTCGCACTCTAATCGGTCGTTTGGGTAGAGTGCGACAGCAATATATTTCTGTTAAAACGTGTTCTTCAAATATCTTATCGACAGCGTTTCCTCTGAAGAATAATTAAAAAGTTTAATTTTTTTGTATGTTTAAGGAAATCAGTATTATGAATTACGATACAATTGAATGTTTATATCTAGTATAATTGTACACTTTATACAAAAAATCATTGATACATATAAATAACTCAACTAAATCAATTAACTAAGAGGTTTATTGGAAAAAATGTATTGTATACAATGAAAATGATATAATAAGTAATTATAATATTGTTTATATTATTAAGTACTTTGCAAAATAGCTCTGAATTGCTTTTTATAGGAAATTTTTCTAATTTTTTATGACAGAATAAAAACATCCGACACGAAAGAACGGTGTTTATTTTTACGTGTTCCTTCTATTCTTTGTGTTGTTAATTACCTAAGCTACTGACCTTATGTCTTAAGGTTTTAGCTTCTTAATTACGTATGATGCAAGATCAAAGCGATAGCATTAATTTAAATATGGGATTCCAAATGGCAAATTTAAAGATTTATTAATTTATTAACAAAAGCATCGTCAACAGTGCGCATAATATTATACACTGACAATTTTTATAATTTCTAAATCTAATAATTAAATGTGAACCAAATACAATCCCCCACAACATTTATATAACATAAAACAATTACAATCAAGCATCACTATACAAAAATATTAGCAATATTATAATAAACTATCGACGAAAATTACAGAAAATAATAATAATAAATAAATAAATATGGGGACACAATTCACACACGGCCATTTAATTCCATACTAAGCATAGCTTGTATTATGGTACCTAAACAGCTGATATACTATATACATATATATTTAACACCCAGACACACAAATGACAATTATGCTCATCACACAAAAGTCAGTCATGGGCGGGGATCGAACCCGCGACCTCTCGGCTCAATAGTAGCCCTTACTACAACTGCGCCACGAGGCCTGTCAAAATGTAAGCAGCATGGATAATAAAATAATACTAATTCTGTAAACAACTTTATAAAACCTGCAACCACAGCTGAATCTTCCGAGGACTAAGTTGGAACTGGCACGTGTTGGAAACCATGTATTTTTAGGACTGGACTAGAGCAGCACGAGCACTGTTACTTTGCGGCAGAAACAGGTGTGGACATAGTGATTCTGCAGCCAAAACTAGCACTGGTATTACTTCTCTTAAAAATAGCCTATCGACGAATATCGATAACTTCAACACGGAATGCAGTCACGTTTAAGATTGATCGTAGATGGGCACGTACAACTGTGACCATTTTATATTTCCCTATACACGTGAAAACCAAGTCAGAGTAAACTGCTTAAGTGTGTCACGTTTAGAACATTTCCAGCTGATTGGAAGACTTCACGGTGATAATTCCAGACCTACTTAAGGATGGGTGACTATCGAGAAGTCTTGATATCTCAACAGTAAACGCTAGACCAGGAGACGTCAACCTTTTTATACCTACCGATTTTGTAGTAGAATTTTCTAACCACCCTTCGGTTACACAGGATTTAAGAACGTATATATAAGAAACCTTATAGAATTCGTAAAAAAAAAGTTACAGCAAATTAAAGCGTGGTAATAATGACTTATCAAACATTTTATGTCGGGCTTTCGCTAAGTTTAACAGAATAGATCTATATAAAATATCAAACTGTAAAAATCCGTATTTTAATTAAAACTTTGCATATATTACAGTTCAGAAGCATTAAGTTTGATGAAATGAGACCCACCTACGGGCCCTACCAGCCAACGTAAAAATTTGAAACGCCCGCTAGTGGGCGGTAATATATAACGTAAAGGCACCTATTAGCGACCCCTCAAAATCTGCACCTATTACCGCCATATTTTTTAAATTATATTTTTAAAGTGTTGTGATGGTTTTAGAAAAGTGGTTAGTTGATAAAAAATGCACATATATTAATATTGTAAGTATCTATCACATGTTGGTGTGCGTAAATCAACAACATAAAGATTAATTGAACAGTTAATCGGAGGATTCGGCAAAAAGTGCACGTTTCATAATGACCCGCTCCCAATGTCTTAAGAACGCTCGCTTTTTTTCTTAGGAAAAATTATATATGTAAAGCATTGTATTGGATATTTTAATAGTTAAATTGCATTCTTACTATTTTTATAAATTCAACTAGCAACTTATTTTCACTAGTTTCTTCTTTAATTTAGTTAAAATTAAATATTAAATTGTGGCGGTAATAGGCACAGTATTCGCATTTTTGTTCCTATTACCGACCCATGACGGTGTTAGGTGTTACATGGATATTTTAAATTTCATTTTTTTTACTCTAATACTTTGATGTATTCAGTAGTCTATTAAACAAATTTGATTGATTAGTATAACAACTTTAATTTGAGCCATTATCGCCATATACTTAGGAGTACCGATCATTGTGAAAATCAGCTTAGTTGTTAAGCTTCATTAACTTAATGTAGGAGATTTAAATCTCAAATATTATTTTTTTGTAGTTGAAATATCTTTAATATTTAAACAATTATAGCTATTGACACTACATAATCATCCAAAATTTCGATAAAAGACATTATCTCAATATGTACACTTTATTATGGGTCGGTAATTGAAAATATGAACCTAGACCTTTACTAGAACCTATTAACGATCTATAGGTTATTTTTCTGTATTATCAGTTATATAATGATGGCTTCCGGTCTTGTGGAATATATCCTTTTGAGCCTAATAATGTCAATTATACCAAACTTCTACCCGAAATCCAAAATTTGACCAGTGACGCCACTGATACCAGGGATACTACAGAAAACAGTAACAGCCACGTAACCAGCACCGATCAAAGTCAAAGCAGACGCCACATTGCTGAACAACCTAAGACGTTCAGACAGCTTTTTAAAGATCGTCTGTCACCGTCGGTTCTCAAAATGTTCCAAGAATCTGGAATAACATGAGCAGGAGATATAAGTTACAAGAAACTAATTGAATTTCGAAGGAATATTGAATGCAATGATGACGTCATAAAGACTGTGATTTGGAATTTGGTGATTCAACGTTAGACAACATACATTAAATTCCTTTGAAGTTGGTGCAAATGGAAATCTTGTTTCTGTACCATCGCTTTTCTTACGAACAGGCCAAAATATCTGCAAAGAAACATCTATACATATAATAAAATTGAAGTATCTGTTTGTAATGTCAAAATAACGAATTTTAATTAAATTAATATGAATGTATGTAAAAAAAATAATTTTTAAAATTTTTCTCTATCTGTCCGTATGTCTATAAATAAATAATCAAACTCAAAAAGTCAATTTTATTTATCTAGAATTGTTTTGTTATTATTATTTTTTTCTATAGAAGCACGGCAAATTGACGGTACGGTAAATTTAGTGGTCGGTAATTGGTGACGTAAAAACGGTAATAGAAACAAACCTATCCGGTGGGTCGGTGAAAGGAGTATAGTCAATTTTCTATTGTTCATTTTTTTTAAAATTGATTATTGTTACTTGCTGATTATTATATATTCGAATTAAAAGAAGATTATCTCAAGAACTAGAACAAAATAAAATAGTACCGCTAGTAACAGAACATGTACTTAATTCTTGCACATTAATCTGAACTTAGCTTAAACTGGCGGTAATAAGTGCACTTACGTTACAACCAGGTTGAATCCCACTGAGTTACAAAAATACTTTACATTACAATACTGTTAATTATTAGCATTAAGAAAAAGTAATAAATTTAAAAAGAAATCAAACAAGAGCAAGGCTTGCTGATATATAAAATGCTCATGTCAAGGCAGTAATTTATCGCGGCTGATGTGAAAACACCTGTTCAATATCATGTGACCGAAATACAATAAAGTAGATCAATAATTATTCAGAATTAAATAAAATTCACGGTCAACGTACGTACGTATTAAATATTTTTACGTGTTACTTTGAAATTATGTTTGTACTATACATTCATATGTACCTATGTACAAGCTGGTCAAATTTATTTATATTTCTGTGGGATTTACGATAACCTCCATCGCGGCATGAACAAAAAAGTTATCTTCGTCATATCTTTGCCAAACTGTTAAACTGTGGAACTATCTCCCGGCCAATGTTATTCCTTTCATCCTACAAAGTCCTTCAAATAAAGTGAAGAGAATTTGAGCAGGCCGGCAAGACGGCGAGGGCTGGCCATCAATTGAGATCCCTCGGTGGTCGTTGATGCTGTTGGATTGCACTGTGATTACCATCAGATATAGTGACGGCACTTCGCCATGATACGATAAAAAAACTTTGGAAATTTCTCTGTACTAGGGCAGCCCGACTACTGAAATACCTAAAGAATATCGCAGCCAAACTACCTTGTGTTGTGTAACGCACATTATCAGTCTCTCCTCATTGTGTGAGACAGTGCGAGAGAGTAAATGTCGGTGTGTATGTATATTGCACACTGTTTAAATAAAATAGAAAATGCCTTTTAAAATGAAGTTTCACTTCTATCGTGTGTGAATCGCACACACACCTTTTTTTTGTACACAGGTTTGTTAAAACAATATTCAATAACAATCAAAATATTTTTCCTAAAGTTATAAGAAGTAGGTTTTTCACTACTTACAGCAACAGACTTTTCATTTAGAGAACTTTACCGTGCTGAAATAACACAATAAAAAAAAACAAGAAATATTAATACAAAATAAAAAATCGTGTGTAGTTATTTTAATCAAATACGCGCGCAACTAATTATTTTATCCTCTAATAAACGCGCCAAAAAAACTGTATCTTAAAGAAGAAGAAGACAAAGCAAGCCTCAGTGTCATGTCTAGTAGTTAATTGTACACCTTAAGTAAATGTACGAGTATAATATCGTGTGTTTGCATAAAATTAGTTTACCGCTCAATTTAGAAGCGCTGCCGGCGTTATCAAACTGCAAACAAGCCGCCATATAAAATATCATAATTAATACCTTAACGTTGTAACTTCCTAATTTGTAGTAGCGTATAGTGTATAATATTTACTATATAATTACACGAGTGACAGGATACAATATTAAACTATCTTATATGTGACAGGATACAAATGTTAACTTTTCACTACCTCGTATCTAAAATTGATATGATTATTTAGGATTCCGAAGTCAACAGAGAACCCTTATAGTTTCGCTATGTCCGTTTGTCTGTTGGCGGCTTAGCTCGGAGATTCTTAGCTACAAAGCTAAGAACGGTACTACAAAGCTGTAATTTAGTATGGGTGTACATATTAATCGAGGATGAAAGAGTGGCGAAGCGCATCTTCTACTCTGAGCTAGTTGAGGGCAAGCGGAATCTTGGCGCTCCTCTCCTGCGATACAAGGATGTCCAAAAGCGCCACATGAAGAGGTGCAACATAGAGCCCTCTCATTGGAAACGTTTGGCAGCACAGCGGTCAGACTGGCGCAGGCTGGTGAACAGCCATGTACGTGAGTTCGAGACTCCGCGTAAAGTTGACCTTGATACCAAACGCGACCAGTTGAAGGCTCGTCCACCTGCTGTCATAACATATAATTTAGTGAACGGCGTACTCACGTGCCCTCAGTGTGCACGGAGTTTCGCTGCGAAGATTGGCTACATTAGTCACCTTCGGACGCACCAGCGCCATCTCTCAGACAAGGGGTCGCCATGGCGGAAATCGGTTGGAACAATCATCATCACATATTAATCACGCCGACAAAGTGGTAAAAATTATTTAAGGTACTTCCCCTACACGTAAAGTGGGAAGAAATTTTTTTTCTAAGGGGAGTCCTAAGGTAAGACGTTCAAAAATATTGCGAACGTGTGAAAAAGATTTTTCGATTCAGGGATCCGTTTGCGAAATATTAAGCTTTAAAATGTTAATTTTTGTTAATAGTATATATAATGAAGTTAAAAGAAAAAATATTAAATTAACGAGTAATCAATCAGCTTATAAAATGTATTGGAGAAGAATTAGAAGTAATTTCGTAAAGTCCATTGGAAATTACTTAAAGCCCCTCTCTAAGTCTGCATATTGTGGCGGCAACTACGGAACCCCATACTGGGCGTGGTCCGACAAATTTTTTCTTCATAATAAATTCTTGTGTGCGTCTGTTAGTGATTCTATAATTTCTGAATGACTTGATCGGTTGAGATAATATTTACCTAAAATTTTTTTTTACTGAGACGATGGTTTATAAATATGTAAGAAGCCGATAGGTGGCGCTGTAATCGATCAATTAATAGGCATGATGACTATAACTAAGAATCACTGTAATATTAATTTTAAATAATGAAATAACTTAAAAAGACTCAAAAACGTATTTTTATATGAAAAGCGAAATGGGCATACATCTATTAAAAGAAAAACACAAAATATTAGTAATCCACCATGTTTTGTAAAACACCAATCTGATCAAATGACGTCACAAGTCAAGGCCTTTCCCAACAGAGTAAACTTTATTTTGTTACCTTCGAACTTCTGAGCTTACCAATAATCTCTGCATCATTTTTAAAATTATTTTATGATTCCAAACTATTAAGTTGTCTAGTTTTGTGTTACCATAACCAAAAACCAAGAAATGTTAGCGAATGAATAAAGATTTATTAAGGTAAATCACTTTAAATTGTCTAGAATGTATTTGTTAGTATTGGGAAAAGTTCTTGCGTGAAACAAAAACTTTTACTCGTCAGAATTTAGATTTATCTGAACTTCCATGTAAGTAAAATGTGCATATTGAAATGTAAAATTTGCCCTGAGTATAAGGTACATGTAAATAGTATGTACTCACATTAATACTTAGTAATTTATATAGAAAAAGCAGTTATTTCCGTAGCATACTATGTGTCGCTACTCAAGGGTATTAAATTTGATAAAAATATTAAAAAGTGTGGTCTAATGTTATCAAAAAACTACGCTATTATACAAGAATCACCAGACGGCATTTGTCACCTGTCAAGATGGCTTTATTGAAATCAAGTGAACAATACAATTGATTTTATTTATCTATAGCATAAATAAAATTAACAAATTTTTAATGTTTTATTGCCATTATCAAAATCTTAAATTTATATTTTTTTATACAATTAAGGTGGCAAAAAGTTTATGGCACGCCTGATGGTAAGTGGCTACCGTAGCCTATAAACACTTATAATACCACTGGTATTACTAGCGCGTAGCCGACCCTGTACCTCCCTTCCCCAAGGGTTCTGAAAACCTTAACAACCGCTGGAAGACTGCACAAAGTAATTTGGCTTCGATCTTGTCTAGGGTGGAGGTATTTCACCAGTTGTCCTTGCCAAAGTAGAAAAATTTAAGAAATGGCTCTGTTACCCTACTCTTTTATTATAGTACTAAACCCTATGTATCTATTATTGTGCCAAAATACACTATACATATATTCCATTAGCTAATTTTGTAGTTTTCTTTATTCTACACTTTTGCTGTAAATGCTGGGAGTTTTTTGGGGAAATACTTATTTTAAAATCCATGAATTTAATATGACTATACATATACTTTAAAACTCAAAATAACTAAATTATTGTTTGAACTAACTAACTATTGTTGAAACGACGCGCCACGACGCTTACTATGGTATGACTCGTGACGTCACAAGCACCGCCATGCCACTTGCGAGCGTTTTGGCGTCAATTCAAATTTTTTTTGTGTTGAATAATAAATATTGATAAAATTTGATCATCTTAGAAATGCTTTTCAAAAAAAAATCATCATGCCTACTACCGGAAAGGTCAGAACAACGTCTGTCGGCCTAGCTAGTATTGCTTTAAACATATACATACTACATATATATATCTTTAATAAATATATGAATATTTCCTGATATATGATCTCAATTTCCAATAACGTAATTTAAACTCCTAAATTCTAAAGCAATAATAACTAATTGGACACAATTGGATTACAATAATTACTAGATGGACCCGCAAATCACTTTTAAAAGCGCCCGTACATTTATGGCTTAAGTAGAAATGCGTGTGACGTGGGCGTTTACCCCATACATATATATTCCTTTGTTTTATCCCTGGATAATGGCACTAAAAACGAATATGTTTATATCATACATTCTATATCTACTAATGCCATGTTCCTTTGTATTGTTTTTTCCATAAATAATTGGAAGAAATAGAAGCCTTCTAAAATTACTCTAAATTTACCCATTTATACCGCTGTTATTAGACATCCAGCAAGCAAATTAGACAAATATAAAAAAGCGTGTAACCGTCATACGCGATTGAAGTAAAACTTAAATGGTCATTATCATCCCTACTGTAATCACCACCACGACGCTCACCACCACCATCCCGACGGTCACCACCATTCCGACGGTCACCACCATCCCGACGATCACCACGACGCTCAAGAAATAATAGTTGCGCCTAAAGAAGTTTTACTTCAATGGCGTAAACATCATTAAGAGGATTCAAGCACTTCGAACCACCTTGAAAACTTTATCAAAATTCCATTAATATTTACTTATTCGCCTATATGGTATGCATTGGCATATATTCTACCGATAGATAAGGACTTTCACGAAAACAATTTGTTCAATAACTGATACTGACAGTATGGCGATCGTTTCTATAGATTGTACATCGCAGAAGAGACACGGCTTTTTTATCTTTACCTACAATGATTAATTGTAGAAATGAGTTTATACATTCTAAAAATGAAAAGTAGAAAATAATATGTTAAGCGTTTATTTAAGCTCAAATAGGCACGTCGTCATATTTTCTGAACTTTGACAAATATTCGTTGATATTATATACTAAAAAAAGAACATAAAATAAATATACAAAAATATTAAACTGGTTATAAAACATTTAAAAAATTAAACCACTACGTACCTAAAAATACCACTTCAAATCTGTGTTCAGTCACATATTTTTACCTACAAGCGGTTTGGTAATGGAACATCTGCATGTTTTAGTCTATGATTGTAAATGACGTAGTATTTAAATGAAGAAATATTTTTTCTATTGTATTGTAACGATATTATTACCTATTAATTCACTTGAACAACAAATAATTTTACTTGACTACTGAATTGGTATTCACTCTTTGATACGAATTATCCGAATTGGGTATTTGAAAAAAAATATGTTTTTTTTATGTATTTTAAAGTTTCATCATAATTATGATAATAGTCAATTGGAAAAACTCTTAAAACATTTTTTATTTATTAATAATGAACAATTGAAAATTGTAATATTTTTAAAAGAATCACATGACTACGAACGCGCTACGACTGATCGTCAGGTTTGTGACGTCATAATGTTATAGGAATTTAATCGATTAAGTGTCAAAGCACTGTAACAGCTGTGTGCTACAATGAGTAGAAATTAACATTGTGACGTCACACGCGCTCGGATTTATTCGCGAACGATCGGCGCGTTTTCGATACTGAATTCAAACATTAATTTTTTTTGGAAACAACTTTTGAAATATTGCGGAAAAAAATTAAATAAAAATAGTTTGTTATAAGAGTTATATATTTCCATTTATTACAAAAAAAAAATCAAATACCCAATTATCGTATTATTAAGGCCGCGCCGCGCCGCTCCGTACGCGCCACACACTGCATAAATGTCGAATCCATTCTAAAGTAAGACAGAGTGAATGTTCGGATCGCGAAATCTAGTACGTAGTACATATATATCGATGATAGTATGAAGCTGTTTTGAAGCAATGATAGTTTAGTGGTAGCCTGTCTATCAACGCGAGTTCGAATCTCTGCAATGAGCCCTAGCTTTCGGTGAAGGAAAACATCGTGATAAAACCATAGCATGGTTGTAAGGCTATTTATAATCTTTGCCTGGCTAGCTACCAATCTGATATTAAAAATCTGTCGCCAAACACCTATCTACCATCTATCTACCTTAGTATGTTACATCTTGGGCCACATCGTCGCCTTACATCAGGTGACATTGTGGTAAACAATAAAAACTATATACAAAACAATTTCACATGATATTAAGTGATGATGTAGCCCGGAGTCGTAAATTGGATAACAATGTGGTTAAATGATATATTTGGTAGTCGTCTTGTAGTTAGTTGAAAACATAATATTTTTATAACACCAATTAACCTTGAATAGTCTCGTACGCAACACGGAGACTACGGACTACTGAGAGGTCATACGTAACGAAGACACGCATAAAAATGTCTGATAACATTACATTATCATTAAGTACGTAAACTTTCCATTTTATTTTCTTTCATGTCACCTTTTTTATTCTGTATACTAATAGCTCAAGAGTTTGGCTGTTTATTTAAACGCACTAATTAAGAGAACTAAGTCACAGAGAAATTTTTTTGGAGGTTTCTCTCTACTTGTGAGTTCTACCGTCTGTATCATGGTGAGTGTTCTGAAGAGCTGTTCAATCTAAGTCCCTCCTCTCTTTTCCACAACAGAACCACACGCGCTGTGTTTCGGAATCACAGTTTTACGGTAAACTCCATCTCGGCACGAACTAAAAAGTTATCTATATCTTATCTTCGTCGTACCTTGAACCTGTGGAACCATCTCCCGGCCAATGTGTTCCCTCCTTCTTATGACATCGGGTCCTTCAAGCGTAACGTGAAGAGGTATATACGCAGGCTGGCGTGACAGCGGCGACCGCCGATGGATTTCGATCTCTCGGCGGTCGCAGCTGTATTTGGATTGTACTGTGCTTACCATCAGGGACAGTACAGTCAATGTGCAGAGCTACTAGTATTAAAATAAAATAAAGAAAATAAAAAACTTGGGGCATCCCGACTGGTGGAAAACTTCCATCCTACAGAAGATCGCAACCAAATAACCTTGTGATGTGTTCCTGCAGTGGTTAGGTTGTCCAAAACTACTTGGGGTAGGGGGTTCAAAGTCGGCAACGCGCTAGTAATACTTATGGTATTACAACCGTCCAAAAAAAACTAATCTCTGGAACTACTAAACAGATTTGAAAACACAATTTTATATCTTATAGCCTATTTATTGAAGACTGTTATAGGTTATACATGCAATGTGTAAGCCAGAAAGTACGCTTAGCAAGAGTGAAGTAATAGTGCGGATAGGCCGTGGCCGCATTCTATCAGTAAATCATTATTTTCAAAATTAAACTCGATTAAAACTGTTGCGCTATGCTAGTTGGTTATAAAATATCAAATTAGGCATTGATGGCTCAGTGGTAGCAAATGCTACAGGGAAACTAAGAATTGCAGTGCTCTGTAGAACATTTTAAGTTACCAATCTAGTTACCACCCTAAATTTGACCATCTGCTACAAACAAGGTCTGTTTACAGCTTCCCTTGAGAGCCAGTCTCTCTCTCTCTCTCTATGCTTAACAAATAAGTGAGATTATTGTCAAATACTAAACAAATAAAGTATAAAAACAACTTCATGCAAAAACAAATAAAAATTATATATCGTTCTTCTGTTTCGCGGACGTATTTATATCATAGCAAATACTTTTTCCGTTTTTTTATGATAAGATCTCGTCAACGATTCTGCGAAGAAATATAAATAAACGAACCATATTAACGTTCTAAGCTCTAGGATCTAGATAGAGCGCTCGGGACAATCACCTCGTATTTTTCAGGTATGGCTCCAGGCTAGGCATGGAAATTATAGCTATATACTCAACTACGGCGAAGACAAGAAGGTTATGATTTCAGCAGCCTATGTATTATCTGTGTTGATCTGTTCCTGCGTATCTTCTAAACTACCTATCATAATGCGATAAATGAGGTATTGTTAGGAACGTCTTGACCGTCCGCCAGTTATAAGCTATGTGACGTCACACTGAATTCAATATGACGTCCTTTAGAGAACACAGTGTTGCATTAAAAAAATAATTGTAAAGTGCCTTGTTGGGTATCAAATGAAAGGGTTTAATCAGCACATTTCAAAAATATGGATCAAACTTTTCAGAGCGCGATGTTTTCTCTAGTTGGGTTTTCATTTTTAAGCTTATGTAATTTAAGTAATGTGTATTATATAGCGCTTAAGTTATCTCTTTTATCACACATTTCACAGGTGATAAGAGAAAACGTGCTATATTGCTTTTGTCAGACATTAAGTGACGAATTCAAAATTCACGATTCAAAGATCCCAAAATCGTCATAAGACTGGAAACTATATTCACTCGATAATGGCAGTAATAGCCTTCAATAAAGAGGATCGGTTGCCAAGTTAGGAAAAAGAAGAAAGGAAGCTTATCCGTTCTATGAATCGTGAGTTATGGTTTATAGTTCATACAGAAATCCGATAGAAAAAGGATTTTCAGTTTTTTTTTTCGAATTTATAAATTTACCGGATATCTTTTACAATTTTTCCAAAAATCTAATTCGGACTATTACGAGCATTTAAAACGGTAGAACCATTCTCAAGTGATGCGCTTACCAACGAACAGTACTTTATTTTTATTTAAATAGATATAAATATGTATATATTTTTATACATAAACATTACTCACAAAGAATAAAAATTGATAAGTCCGATCAAGTTCCTTGCCAGCTCTTCTCGATGACTGGGTTGAACTCTCATAGTAACTGCAGTAATCAGAGGAAAAAGCAAGAAGAAAAGGGGTGTTTGCGATTCACACACGATAGAAGTGAAACTTCATTTTAAAAGACATTTTCTATTTTATTTAAACAGTGTGCAATATACATTCACACCGACATTTACTCTCTCGCTCTGGCTCACACAAAGAGGAGAGACCGATAATGTGCGTAAAACGTTTAACGCTTGGAAGTCGCATAAGAAGTTTCACTTCAAAAAACATGTGTGCAGTTCACACGGATTAGAAGTGAAGTCTTCAGAAATCTAAACTAATAAGAAACACTATAGTATTCTATCTCATTCTCTCGCAGGCTAAAAGGCATAGATGTATGTGTTTGTCTCTTTTTAGTGTCGATTTTTTGTTTCATCGAGTTTCAAATCACAACGGTACTAAAAAAGTTTTTAATTCAAAAGATGAATGGAAATGATTTTTGTTTAGGAGTACCGATCTGCCAGGCATTAGTCGAACCAAACTACAAATTCAGTTGAAACAACAAGCCTAAAGAACAAAGCGGTCTGTTAAATTAAAAGTAAATTTACTATAATAAATACATAATTCACATTAAATTTAACCCAATCTGTGTAAACATTATACAGTTTCGTCATTTCTATACAATATAAACGAACAGGTTTGGAGTTCATCTGATATTAAGTGGTCACTGTCTATACCTGTTTATAAAAAACCTTACGAGTCCTGGGACCAGTCATTAATTGATTACTTACTTCTAAAGAGTGAGTTTTTTTTAACACGCTTATATTATTAGCTTCACTTGTAACTAACTAACAAGCAATATAAAAAATCTTAGAAATCAATTTTAACCTACTTCTAATTGTCGTATCAAAATGAAACTTTGTATGTATATGTAGTTCGGATGACAACACTATAAATTGGTATCCTGGAGCTGATCTGATGATGGAGTCAGTAGGTCGATAGTGGCACTCTTCATTGGTTACTAACAAAGCCCTAGAGTCTGGGCTCAAATGATATGTTTTGACAACTCCAATAAATTGGGCTTGGTAACAAGGGTCTGGTGATGGAGCCAGTAGGTCGATAGTGGAACTCTTTAGTGGTAACAGTGGGACACGTTATTATAAGACTAAAAAGTTTTAAAATATTTAGTGTGTTTTTAGTTTTTTTAACTATTTAAACTTACTTAATAGTAAGAAGTCATAGTTACGGCTCTGACGCTTATTGTAAGAACAGTACAATCCAGAAAAAAACGGCGATAATCCATATGCATTATGGATTGGACATATCAACACAATCTCACCTAATCTTAAGTAACGATGTGGCCCAAGATGATAACATGCTAAGCAAAAGTTGTGGTTTGCAACACGTACTGGCACACGAGCCGTTGCATAACATGCAGTGTGGTAGTACCATATAACTAAGTGTAACAATATGAAACAATGATGGCTCAGTGGTAGCATCTACGGACATTGCTTCGATTGACATGAGTTCAAATCCCTGCAATGAGCCGGAGCTTTCGGTGAAGAAAAACATAGCATGGTGGTAGGGCTTTTTCTAAAACCCGCCTGGCTAGCTGCCACTCTTAATTAAAAAATCTGTCGCCAACCACGTATAGGTGAGTTCCGGCAGCTGCACTTGAGAGCCAGTCTCCCACAAAGGCTTAGCGTGCTACCATATTAGGCCAAATCACCACTTAAGTTCAGGTGAGATTGTGGAAACAACACTAGTCCTATAAGGATAAAGAAAATATGTTACAAGGACCAGCTGCCTCTACCAGCACGTCATATTAAATAAGATACTAACTAATACTTTGTGTCGGAAAATCACATCAATATGATTATGGAATCTGCACTAATTACTTAATATTCGTACTGTTGACTTTACTATTGACCCGCACTATTCACTGGGAGTGATAGAAACAGATGTGTTCTGTGACTGTACGCACCATTCAAGCAGACAATAACCAGCTTGAAGACCTTCTTGCTCGAGCTATCGGATCGTGGAAACCTCCGTTAATAAGCCAACTATGATAAATAATGTTCCTGAATAACGTCTCGCTGCATATTACAATAACTGATAAAAACATTGCGTGATACGTTAGATTGCGTAAGAAACATGACTAACAAAAAGGATCTAAATAGATCAATTTTCTCAGTCAATATATAACTATTCTCCGTATTTACCTAAATAACTAGTCCTTTAGTTAAAATACTACACTTGTTCGCAAGCTCTTACAATTATACATATTATAAAACTCAACGTCTCTCTGTCTGTCTGTCCCTTTATGTTTTTTTCACGCGAAAACCACTTATCCGATTTACATGGTTCTTTATTTAATTCATAGATATATTATCTGGCCAGGTTATAGTATATATTTTTTAGATAAAGTAACATACGAAATAATCCTTGACGAAAATGGTGAATCAAATCGGAAAAATACGCTTTTGGGGCGCTTAAATGGCCTAGGCTGAGTAAACCATATGAGATATATTAAAAAAGATCTTAAAAAGACCTACAAAAAAATCAGCAATAGTATATGTATATCTTCTAAGGATTCATTAAAAATAAACATTTTTAGGGCAGCACAATTCGTGCGTGCGCTCGACCGATAACATTCTGTAGTCCATGCGAGCGGAGCCGCGGGCTTAGCTAGTAAATAATATGTCGACGCTATGATCGCATTTTGGTTTAGACACTGCGTATGTCGACATTGTCTAATCCACACTAAGGCTGGCTACTACCCACTAGTTGAAAATTTGTCGTCTTTCCATCTCTAGATGTGTTCCAACAGCACCTCAAGGCTTATTTCACATCGTCACTTAAAATCAAATGAAGACTAAAACCAATAAACAAATATAGGCTTAAAACCAATTAAGTATAAAAAGTTTACATAAAAACTTAATACGTACTTAATATATTAATGCAAAAACTGAATATGAAGTTTTAACCCCATCCCCGATCATTAGTTCAGAAAATTACGTAAAAAAAACAATATATCAAAATTAGTTTAAAGAAAAACTTTCCGAAACATTTTTTTTATATATATGATCGTATAAACACTTTACCATATAGATATAAGCGTAATATTATCATTGTATAATATTGGTTACATTTGACGTAACACAAGTTAAAACATCATAGCGATTTGTGAAATCAAAATATTTTCACCGATCAACTTTAGTTCTTTTAGTTTTTTTAATTCATTAGTTCATTTCAACTTTTCATTTGTTAGCTTCATAAAAATAAATACTCTGTCTAATGTAAATAAATAGAAAACGTACTTAAGTTATTGAGACGCCATGTGTGCATAGTTATGATAAATAAGGATTTTATATAAAGCATTGATATATTGTTATACTTACTCGGCTGAATGACTTCTGCGCTAGCCCACAAGCCCGATGACGCTGTAAAAATATACATTTTTTATATAATGTAAGTAAAATATTTAAGAGAATTCTCTTGTGTACTTGACTACCTCTAGACACGCACTCGTAGGCACTGTCTCTACTAATACACGCTTTACGCAAACAGATGGCCGCGAGCACAAATGAATTGAACTTTCTATAGTACGGTTGCCTGGTCAATAGTAGCTACATTTACGCGAAATACCTTATTGCGGAAACCATTCCCTTATTATGTTTCGTTGTATATTTACAAATAATAATAATTTAGTATATTTTCATTTGTTTTAATTATGGTATAGTTTATGTTTTACGTCATATATATACATATATAATATTATTTATTTTATGATATAGGTACCTATATATTTATGGTCAGTGGTAAGCTTTATGTTGTCAGGTTATATTATTTTATTCTCATCATACTGATACTATCACTGATATTTTTACTGAAATATGCCCATTGAAAGGCTGCCCGGAAACGATTGTGTCAGCAATGTAGCCGCCCTTTCTAACATAATTTGAATTATTCAAATAGATCTGTTATAACGGCGTACAAAATAGGTTTAATAGATAAATTAAATAGTTTTTAATCGGTTCGCTTATGACTTGAACTGTAGTTACATGCAAAATCATAGAAGCAGTTGCGCGGACATAGTGAAGTTGTGGAACGGAGCGAGACGCACGCTTTTCTTTCAAATGTGAATAATTACTAAAATCGCGTAATAAAAAAAAACAATTATTGTGATGTTTTGTGTAATACCGTTTTAAGTTTTAACTAAGAGAGGTATGTCTTTTTTATTTATTATTATACCCAATTTAATTTTACCGGCAGGTTTTAAGCATAAAAGAACCTAAAAGAAGCAGAGGCCGCCCAGCGAACCTGGATGCGAACCATCAATAATAATTTGCTGAAGATTGACTTAACGCCAGATATATCACAACATCGCTAGAAGTGAAAGAAAAGTATGGCTGAACTCAAATAGGAAAAAGCTAGGGAATTGATTGAATTTAATTTTACCTAGGTAGTAAAAGTAATAAGAATTATAAGATTACGGTTTTCAAATCAAATAAAGAGTCAGTTTTCCATAAATATAAACAGAAAAACTTTAATAAAATAATATTCATCATCGCTGTTGCCCTCGTCAGCTAATTGTGTTGCATGTGGAAGATTTAAATAAAAATTGTGATAAATCTTGGAATCGCATTACACTTACATCCACACTGTACATCACTGTACTGTACATCCCGATCAAGTTTCTTGCGGCTCCTCTCCATAACTGGGATGTTTGTCCGAACCTGTAGTAGTGTTTTGACGTTAATAAGTGATTTCTTAGGGCCTAAATGGAATAAAAATATTTTGATTTTAAGTGACGATGCCGCCAATAGTGTTAAGGCGTTAAGCATACAGAAGCAACCCCTATAGGACAGATATTCAACTTGAGGCTGGTAGACATTCAGGCAGGCATTAGAAAATGACCTACCACCATGCTAAAGTATGTGTTTTTTCAGCGAAACCTTAGGCTCACTGTAGGGATTGCAACTCACGTCGATCGACGTGACGTACACGCTTGACGCTACCACTGAGCTACACGCTAGCTTTGCATTTTCTGCAATATTCATGTCATTCTGTTAAGAAGAGCTTATGCGGAAACAATGTATGAAGTTCAAAAGATTGTTTGTTTTTTTTTGTTTGTTTAAAAGCGCTAATCTCGTGAACTACCCGTCGGTAATCTGGAAAGCTGTAGGCAAATGAGAACAACTATAGGCTGTAGTGCTTTAATAGCCGCGCGGTGGAAATTTGATCGAATAAATTTAACACGGGTCAAACCGTCGGGCATAGCTAAATTGGTAAATGTGTATACGCGAATTTCAAAAAAAATCGATGATAAATTCCAAGGTCCAAAGTCTTCAAATTTAACAACGACTAAACGGTGCTAATAACTATTTTCTTGTTTATATCCAATCGTATCAATGACCTTTCCAAATAGATACAGTACTTAACTACCTAACAATAGATAAGTAATTATTTATTTTCATGTTATGTTAAAGTTTTCAATAGCGTGAACAATGATAAAGTCACGCAATTGAAAAAGTCGATTTATTTGAATCAAGTGGGTTTATTTGCTAGAATACCTATTATAGCTCAATACAAGCTAACCGCTATATTTTGCTTAACATTTTCAAGCTTAAATAATAGGTAAAATTGATATCTTCTTCTTAATGAAGAGTACGACTGATCGACACGCAACGCACAACTTTTATTCTATCTCCCCAAAAAATTTCGTTCATCTATCGCATGTCGCATTACAGCGGGCCGTGGAGTAGGGATAAAATGAAAGGCGCATGGCAGATGATTAGATTATATATATTATAAAATATATATAAATTAATATTTACATATACAGTGGTGGTCGTGTAATTAGAAGTACTACCAACGGTCCTTGACATTATGTAATGTATGTATGTATGTATTAATGTATGTATGTATGTATGTATGTATGTATGTAATAATGTATGTATTTTGAAATTAAACAATAAATAGGACAACAATATGTTCAACGATTTATCATTTATTAGAAAAACAATATAAATCCCATTACACAAGTGCAGTTTAAATATTACATTACGGACAAACATTTAAATCAGTTTTAAGGTATGAACAATAATGGCCAACTAATTAGAAACAACAACAAAAAAGTATAAAAAACAATATTTTTTGAAGTATTAGTAATTAGTATTGTTATTTACGAAATAGCTACTATCCACAGCCTACCAATAGTTATAATTAATATTTAATGGCGTATCCCTTATATTCAATGACAGCACTGCAACGACGTGGCATTGATTCAATCAATTTCATACATTTTTCTAGGGGGATTGAATTCCATGTTTCATATAGTTCGTTTTGACTGGTGTTACGTTTTGTTTGAGACTTTCTTTTTAACAATATACCAGAGATTTTCTATCGGGTTTAAATCCGGACTATTTGCTGGCCAGTCTAAAAGCGTATCTTCTCTGGGACAGGTTTTTCTTGGCCGAGCCTTTCTAAGTACATTTTCAACAGTTACATGTGTTTTATAATGATCAATTGATAAAAACTTTCTTAACAGAACAATTTAAATGCTCAGCTATTATTCTGTACGCCCACTTATGTAAATACCCTCTATATGTAAATTAACAATTATTTGCCTAGTTGACGCGTCACAACTTTTATTTTTGCCCATTTTGAACAAAATAAAATTTAGATTGCCGCAAAAATAACAGAGAAAGCTAAGAAAGAAATGTTATTCTCCAATTTCAAAAAAAGAACGAGCTATGGATGCTTATTTAAAATGTTTCTAATTAGGCGTCCAAGCGGCCAGTAACAGAAAATAAACTCCTACATGTGTAAGACTCATTTTGTAATTAAAACTAAGATATTTTTTAAATTTTATGCATTTAATGAGTTTTTTATTTGAGTGCTTATATTATTGCATGATTATTAATTACTGAATGTGTATATTTTTTACGAACATTTTTACGTTGTAGTTATACTTTCTTTATTCATAAGAAATGTTTCTAATTATATGACCACCACTGTATATACGAGTATATAATATATATTATATTCGTTTATTGACAGAATAATTGAAGTTGACAACGATTCAATTTATTTAAATAAATATTGCTCTTAGTTTTTAATATACGTCTATCATCTAAATGATTGTATGAATTATGTATTCCTTACTCTATATACGCAAATAGAAATTAAATTTTATAATTGAATATTTCCTCTACTATTGATTTCCCATTATCATTCCTATTTTTCAATAATCAAGTTAATATTAAAAACGTAATTTTATTACACTAAATTAAATAATATTCCAAATTTTTTTAGTTAAATGCTGTAAAAAGCCGAAAAAAGTTTCATTTGCATCGTGTTTACATAAAAGCACACAATAAATATATTTTTTAATCGACTCGCCTCTTATTCTAATCGTGCGTGGGGAGTGTTCGCATTGCTCACTTTTATTTACACATATTATTTTTTTTATATTTACAGTTCAACTAAGTTGTTTTAGGAACAACTTGTTTCTTACATTCTAACTACAACTAATCTTACATAATAGAAAATAAAAGGCAATGAAAAGACACGTTTTTTATCACTTAAATATACATAAAATTAACTTATACCAATGGGACGACAAATATAGGACGTTTTATTTCCTATCACCTTACATATTGTCTAATTATTCTAAGAATTAACAAAATACGTTAATGAATTTCATTGAGTTGCGAACCGTGTACTAGTTAGTGTAAGGACAAATTTTCAGGGGTCGTTTTTCTTCGGTCGTGCATATTTGCACAATGGTATTAGTAAAACATCGGTTTTTTGGAGGATCGATAGTAACCGATTGTTTTAGATAATCGATTCACTGTCGATTGTTTCTTATTACGGAATTTAAGTTAGCCCGTCGAGCGACGACACCGAAAAATAGGTCATTCGCGTGTTTTGCAGATTGCGTATTGTTGCAACTTCACGAGCTATGATAGATAGACGAGCGATAATATAGTAAAAATCAATGACATTTTATAAAAAAAATGATTCTTGAGATGTTCCTGGAAGGAATTTCCATCGGGCACACGGCAAGTAGGTAGATATCCGCGATATAAAATATGATGGAACCGGGGAATCTCTTTTCGTTAAGTAAATGTACGCTCGCTCTACCGACTGGCAACAAAGTCTATACTAACCATTCGCATTGCAGTATTAATACAAGTCCTGAAAAATATTTTTGTATACCGTGTATTTATAAAATAAACCTTTTTTTTTCATCATTAGGTAGGTACTTAACTTTCCAAAGAATGCCCGTACCTGGTCTAGGGGAGAGTGGGTAACCATGAATCACGGGGTACAGTAAATTATTTGATGTAGCTCTTTATATATTATACGTACGAATAAGAAAAATCATAAATGTGAAAAAGGGGCTGTAGAACCTGTAGAAAATATGTAATTACAAAAATACATACGCATTGAACATAGAATCACCTTCTGTTCTGAAGTTTGTTAAATATAATAGTCAGTTTATATATAAAAATGCATTTAGTGACAGAATAATAAAAATCTTAACCATGGGGAAACTGATTTTTATATACGCGGCAACACTGAATGCCGCCATTTACTATTAGTTCGTGTTCTCTAACGTTTAAACTATTACAGTATATAACACTTACTAATGGTATGTGATCCCAGCATCTTTCTTATTTATTGTAGTATTATTTTTACATAGTTTCACTACACATATAGGCATTATCTTTGAACCATAATAAAGTATGCTGCATATCAACGTGACAGTGTTGTTGAAATGACACTGACTCGAGTATGCCAATTTCGGCTTCGTTTTGACTGCCGATTTTTTACAGCATATCGATGGTATCTAGTCCCAATCATTAATCTATGCTTTTATCTTTGTCATAATTAAATCCGGCAATCAAAATTAAATGTATGTCCAAGCGTTTGCCTGTTAAGTAGTTCTTTCGTCTGAAACCAATCTTGGGTTGGAACCAATTCACGCTTAACATAAAAATCCTTTGTCATCGGAACTGAATCAACGTGTATAAATTCAACTCCGTATGATTAGAGGAAGTGAATCAAATTTAACTTGTAAGATTTTTGAAGTGAAAACTTTAGCCGCGTTGAGGACTTTTTGGTAGGGGAAAATCATTTGGGTTCGCGTCACCGACATGCTAATGTTAATTGTATATCTATATCGATTAGTAGGTATATATATATAGCACTCTGATACCAAGCTGGTGCATGCGCAGCGGCCTGTGTACACGAATACATGACCTGATTGTGTGCTGTGCGCGTTAGACGCTTTTTGGATGAGTGAAATCTTGTGAGTTCGCATCACCGACATGCGTAATAACAGTATATATGTACCTATACAGGTGACGTATTGTGCAACATTAGTCTTAGTAGTATATCTTTACAAGTAAAATTTAATGGATTTAGTAAAAAGTTTAATGTGTATATGCTGTACATTGTTCAAATAGTGTTTGAGTTTGATTATTATCTTAATTGTTTAATTGTAGAATAAGTGTGCAGTATAGTGAGTACTAAATTAATATAGGTACTAATATTTTTACGTTGAAGAATAAATAACAAAAAGAAACAAAGTATTTTTTTTTAAATATTCGTATTTATACTTGCGTTTGAAAATAATTCTAAGTTTATACGTATTCACTTCTATCGGAAGTCCTTGTGACAGCCATTTTATTTTTATAGGTTTGGCTTAGTGGCCACAATCTAACCTGATGTTAAGTGACGATGTGGCCCAAGATAATAACACGCTAAGCCTAGTGATTACGAGACAGTGAAAGTAAATAAAAACTTGTAAATGAATTAAATATTTTGTTCTGTCACCGATGCTGTGAATAAGTAAATTACCTAAATAGGGATTTCCACTCCATCATTGTTTTTATACCCTCTTATCACAATGATAAAATAAACTTAATAAAATATTGACTTGTTATTACACAGCGGCACGGAAAGACTCACTATTTGCATTATTATCTAGTTCAAGTCAATATTATTTCCAGTTAGCAACAGTACAATTTCCGCCGCATTTCTTCTTATTCTTATAAAATGGCAACGAGTGCGCATAAATAATTCCGCCACTGTCACGTGAATAATAGAACCATAAATGAAGGAGATTTTATCATAAAGTGTGTGTACTGTACATTGATGCAAATTGTATCCAAACACTTTTTATTATTAAACATATTGCATGATGGCACAAACCTGTCCAAAATTCTCTGCTCTTATATCCAGGTAAAAGGTGATTCCGGGCACGATGGAATCCATTCTAGTGTAGCATAATTTACTTCATATAAAAGTATACCTACTATAAATGTTTGCCCGTGTCCCGGCCAACGCGGCGCCAGGCCCGGTGTAACATGAAACGTCTTTAAAATTAAATTAAAAACGCAATATTTATTGCCAGAGATAGGACTGATATTGAAAAGAAACTGTTAGGTAAGATGTTAGATGTATCGCACGACGTTTCTGAAATCTAAATAAAGTTCCACAAAACCTTGTTGAACAACAAAAACACAAGTTAATGTAAGCTATAAGTAAGCTATTAGTGGGCTGTTACCCACAGCGGTTGTCATTTATTTAGGCGTTTGAAAATATCACTTCTGTCCAGTGACGTACTCGTAACTGTCTGTCGAGACCAGTGGCTTTCATCGGATGTGGCCCTCCCTCAAGAAACTTAACCAACAATGTAGTTTATTTATAATAAAGAACTTCATAAAGTAATGTACAAACGCTATTATAATTACTACTAGCCGTGCACGCAGGTCCGCTCGCATGAACTACAAAAAAATTTGTTACTGGTTGTTTTTTATACTACAAAGGTGGCAAACAAACGTACGGCCCACCTGATGGTAAGCGGCCACAGTAGCCTATGGAAACTTGTAATACCATAGGTATCACTAACGCGTTGCCGACCTTGAACACCCTACCCCAAGGAACTCTGGAAACCCTACTCACCGCAGGAACACAACACAAGGTTATTTGGCTGCGATCTTCTGTAGGGTGGAGGTATTCCACCAGTCAGGCTGTCCCACGTAGAGAGAAATCTCCAAAGTAATTTATCAATAAACAAAAAAGCTCTTCCGCTTTATTATAATATAATAAGTATAGATTACAGTAAGAACTAGCTGTGCCCACGGCTCCGCTCACGTGGACTAGAAAATGCTGTCGGTCGAGCATACGCGCGAATTTTGCTACCTCAAAAATGCTTATTGTGGATGTTATAAATCTATGCTATCGCAGACTTTTTGCTACTGTAGACTTGTTTGTAGGTCTTTTCAAGATCTAAAATTATCTAGAACATTAATTTGATATATCTCGTATGGTTTACTCAGCATACGCTCACGATACTACTACTTGTCGGTCATGCATTTTTGTACTGATTTGCTATTCTTAGATATACCCATGGGCTAAGCCAAGTGGGAGGGTGCGGAAGTAGAATGGTCTTTCAGTCAACGTTTTCATTCCTTCCCATGGATCCTTCTTTATATTAGGTCCTTCAAGAATATGAAGAGGCATTTCAGGAGGCTGGCATGCCATTGATGGTTGCCGATGAAATCTGTGTCACCGACGGTCGCCGTTGTTTTTAAAACTGTACCGTTACTTACCATTAAGTGCTGTATAGAGTCGTATTGCCAAGCTAGTATTAAAAAAAAACAATATTACTTTTCCATTGCCTACCCCCACCCCTTGCCAAAATTCTGGTTACGCCCGACCCATGCGTATACAGTATAGCGTAATAGCATTATTATCTAACCAATTTAGTTGTATGACATAAAAGTCGGGTTACCTCGGCTTCCATATCAACTGCGAATCCTCATTCTCAGACGTTTTACCGGGGTATATGTAGGCAAACGTTTCCGTGACTTTCTTTGAACGGTATCTTTCAGTACTCATTATTGTTTTTGGATTATCAAAATCAATTAAAATGCAAAACATTTGCCAGTCGTATAAAAGAATTATATTATGCGAACGCCTACTCATTTTTATAGCAATTTTACATTGTTTGATTTCACTTATCTATATTGGTAAGGAGTTTATTTATCACTATGAATGTTCGGATATCCTGAATTTCACTTGAGTATGATGTAAATCATTAATTTATTGGCTGAAAACTATATGAACAGAAAAAAATAAGTTCACATAACACATGGACAAATTTCTCACATCCCGTACAGAAATAGAAGTCCGTAGAGATACTACGGCTTGCCACATTGCTTGTCATTAATGGTTACTGCTCCGCTACTTAAGAGTTGTACCGTGGCTATATAAGTATATAGCCCACAAACTCCTTCTTATTGAGGCTATAAAAACAAAAGTTTTTTTTTTCACATCTAACAGGTAGTACTAGAGAACAGCACGTTTAAAATTCCCTTGTACTTAAAAAAATAATTAACACGCTTATATTAGCTTCACTTGTAACTACGTAACAAACAATGCAATAGAAGTCAATTTTAACCTGTTTCTAATTGTATCCTAATGTAACTTGGTATGTATATAAAGTTCAGATAACAACATTATAATTTGGTATCTTGGAGCTGATCTGATGATGGAGCCAGGAGGTGGATAGTGGAAAACATCTGTGGCTACTAGTAAGCCCCTTCAAGTTTGAGCTCATATGATTTGTGTTGACAAGTCAACATATTGGGGCTTGGTAACGAAATGTTATAAGACTAAAAAGTTTTATAATTTTTAGAGCGTAGGTACTTAAAACGTGTTTTTTAGATTTTTAAATTATTTAAACTTATTTCTTTATAGTACCATCTCTTGATTGGTAGAACTCTTAAGAGATAAAAGTTATTTGGTACAGCGGTACACAACATAGTACTTAATACTGATTTTTACTTACGCTTTTCTTGAATTCATTATAAGTTTCGCTTGGGACCACAATCACACCTGATATTTGACGATGTGGCATACGATTAAAAAAGATGGCAAAGTCGTTGAAGCCTAGTGTGGGGACTGGCTCTCAAATCTGCAAGGATATACCTATAGGTGATCTTCAACTTGAGGAGATAGCTAGACAGGCGGGCATTATTACGCTAACATACTATGGTTTCATGATTCATCACGTTTTCCTTCACCGAAAAAGCTCAGTCTCATCGCAGGGATTCGAACTCACGTCCAGTGTTTTATACCCCAATTTAAACATGGATATTTTCTACAATTAATGTGACATTAAAACACATTTATATAATTTAAAATTGCATTTTATTTAATATTCAACGAGAACTAGTTTGCAATATTTAAAAATAAAACAATTAATAATTCTATCACATAGGTACATAATTTGAGAATTTAATAATACCAAATAATCCTACTATAGCAAATAAATCGAAAACCTTAATCTAATAGGTAAAAAAATGTCATGGAATTTATCATATCACAGCTTCTAAGAATTCTAATAAGCTTTTTACTAACATATTATTTTCTTTAACTATTACCTGTTTTTTTTTAAAATACTTATATATTTTTGGTCTGATATAATCAAGGTATGGTGAAGATGACATAAAAAAGTAAATTTGTAGATAAATTTAAAACAACATGTCTTGAGTTAGAGCCCTATTACACAGGGGTACTATGACGCCGCAATCCAGTTGCGTTACCAATAAAACGTACACAGGTCGATGGAGATTATCTTACCCAGAGTCCACCAAACTGGTAGCGCAGTCGGCATCAACGCGTGCACGGAATATAATTTTTGACTTGACCACGCTGGTTACTTTCATTTATCTTTCTTTTACGTCACACGTAAGTATAAGTGCTAGCTAACTACGCCCATTTTAAAACTCGTGACAATTCTAGCGCCTGCCCTTTTTTGGAACGAAGTTCCTTATGGGGAGTTATGGATTTTTATGTATAGTCTACATGATGACTGTTATTATTATTGCAGTTTGCTATTATTATTATATATTTTTATAAATCATTGTAAATTAAATAAAGGTTTAAGATAATTTGGTAAAGTAGTTTTTGATTTTTATCAAATCATAATAAAAAATGTATAGCCGAATAATTATTTTCTATATACCTCGAATAGAACTTGAAATGAAGATTTTATAATAAGGAACTTCGTTCCTATCTGGTGTCCCACGACACCACATGGTTTTTTTTTTAGCTTTGTTAGTTTAAAAACACCACAGTTGCGCGGGCGAAGGAATAACCGTGGTCGCTCAGAGAAATATAGGCCTTAACCCAAACATGACATTTCATGTGTTCTTAGGTAATTTTGCTTAAAAAAGGTAGCAATCCAGTCATTCAGTCAAGTTCAATCATTTCAGTAGCAAGACGTTCCAATATTGGATATTATTTTTATTACCTCAGTATTGCAACTGTTTATAACGGATTCTCAACAAACATTTTAAAAAAGAAAAAAAATATATAAACATGCTAAAATTCAGGAAAATACAATACTTTTACTATGGCTTCTTAATCTATATATAAGATCGTGAATTGCCATGAAAGTTGTCGGTCAATTAATATATTCGACTTAATGATCATTTAGTAGTAGTTTTGTTCGAATTTGTAACATAGAAATAAAGTAGTAAGACCGATTAAATTTTGTAAATATATGCTATTCATTTGGCTCCTCAATCCACACGTTGTGCAAATAAATTGGCATAAAAAATATTAACTAAATATTTAAAAAGGCGATCTTAAAAAGATAATATATAAATAACAATATATTTTTTGGAGGTATATGTAACTGTTTTGTTCATTCATAAGTAGAATTTAAAGTTAATTTAGATGTTTAAAAATCGACATTAATCGAATATTGTATGTATAAACTTATTTTTTATTTATCTATCATTCTTGCATTGAACATTTCGACACTAAAACTGTCAAAATGTATGTAATAAATTGACCAATTGAATAAGTTTAAAAATATAAATATTATATTAATTTTTTTCGAACTTACCCTTTAATGGTCAACCGTAAACTATAGACTGGTTAAGGGCACTTAAGCAATCCAAATGTCAAACAACTTTGAGAGCATCGTTTTCAAAGATCAGGTACTAAAGTTTTCGCAAACATCCCCTTAATTTATAATTAATACAAACATGAACACAATTGATGATTAAAACTAAGAACTTTCTAGATATTTGAGTATAATATAGCCATTTTAGGCGCATTTTGAATAATTTATATACCAATTATTTAGATCTATATTTTATATAGGCAGTAATAAATTTAGGCCTAGGCCTAATGCGGCATTTTTTTGAATATTTTAATAAAGCAAAAAGCGCTTGGTCAGAACGGGCCTATTGCGCTGTCTAAAGTGGACCTTTTCCCTGCATATGAGTCTTATTAAGCAGCCGTAAACAATCTAAAAAAGATTTAAAAAAAAAACTTTTGTTTTCTATAGAAATCGCCGAACGAAATCAATTACATTAATTTGCAATAAGATTGTTCGACATAAACCATTCTAAAAAGCATGCAAAAGGTATAACGTCGCGTCCACGGTTTGAATCATAAAGCTCCGAATACTTAACCACAGACTATCCAAACCACTTCCTATATGTCATGTTCATTAGTAGAGTCACTCCGTTGTCTATGGGATGTACTATGACCGGGATAGAAGCGAGACCGATGCCGACAGTCAAACCCTTCCTTAGTTTCAATGGCACCTTTTTGTATTTGGCTAAGACGTGTTGGGACATAGCGCAAATCCTGAAAAGAAATTTATACAAGTTATAGGAATAACACGACAAAGATTAATGATTCAGACAGCGATTTCGAGCTCGGTGAGGTGGGAATTAAAAGCACTAATCATAAATTATTTATTCGATGTTGACTCTAAAAAGGCAATTATTAAGGGTATAAAAGTACTACTGGTTCGGAAAACGTTTCAGCTATCGGGTTCAGGGTGCAGCGTTTGTTTTGCCCATGACGTCATGGGGATAGTGTAAGCGCCTGCGCGTGATTGTTGTGAATTAGCGTTGTGTATATTATAAATTAGTGTAGCGTAAGAACGCTTTTAGCTAGGACATTAATTCGGGTGTCATTGTAAAGAGCTTGAGAAACAGTACTAGGACTTAAATCAAAATAATTAAAATATTCGCCAAAATATATGTAAAAATCGGTATTAAATAGTCTCAAGAGTCGTAAATATGCGCGGAATTATAGAAAACACAAATCAGAGTTAAGTTCACACGAAAAGGAAATGAAAACGTTTTCACGGCAAATCTACGGCGCGGACCTTAACTATGTACGCCTTTCTGTATTTTTATAACTGTTTATTTTGTAAATAATGTTTACAAGGGGTTATTTCCAGACATCACTATAACTCACTTTTTTTTTTTGATCTGGCTATACTGTTAGCCATAATGGCCCTGAAGCCTCAGACGGCTTTTAGAACTACACCGGGCTTGGGGACGAGCGCTGAAGGCACTGAGCGGCGAAATATCATTCATGTAATGATTTATGCCATAATAACCTTTTGACAGTAAAATCTGCTAGAAAGGTTATTGTAGTACCAACTTATATTGGTATCTACTTTGACTAATACATTTGTTGTTCTTGTGCCATTCACAATGACATATACTACTGACGTGTTATTTAAAGTCGGTTCGATTGCGAAAGACGCATTTTCAATAAAAACCATTATTCATAATTTACTACTGTTGGTAAAACATCTGCTTGTCGGAAAATCCATAGTAATAAATTGTTTTCTAAAAAAAACGATTACTCGATGGTCAATGAATTGTTTTTCAGTACAGAATACATGTCAGGTTAGCCGGCCGTTAAGAATTTTAGTAGCAAAAAAAAGGTCCATTGCGCGTTTTCAAATGTTGCATACTTTAGTAACTTGTCAAGCTAAAAAAAGGTTGTTCGCGCAATCATCCTAGTAAACACAAAAATACCTCGTATCATATACTTATTGGATATCAACAATAGATTGCACGATAGTCCTAAAAACTATCGATTATTCGGTGTTTTACGACACCATAATTTAATTCACTTATGCACGATAACAAATTAATACCAAATAACGTAACTGCGTGAATAAAAAAAAACCATATGAGAGATCACGATCTCGCCAAAATCTCAAATACTATAGTTTTATCGTCTTATCGTTTTATCTTCCTATGGATACTGTGTACGAACATCCTACCATTGAGCCGCATTGCTTTATTTATTTGTGCGATCGACAAAATTATGACCGAGTTAAGCCTAATGGGCGGACTGTCTTTTAAGGGCAGTTGCCGGAACACACATAAATATTTGCCGACATATTTTCAACTTGAGGGTGACCTACTACATTACATTATGCTATGATTTCATTACGATGTTTTCTTTCACCGAAAGCTTAAGACCATTGCAGAGACTCGAAACCACGTCGATAAACGCGGCGTCTGAACACGATTCCACTGAGCCATCATTGATTAAAAGAAATGCTTTATAGTATACAAACGTAATACCTATTTATAGTGAAACCTGGTATGATGACAGAGGCCATTATCTGCCATAAAAGCACGTCACCTGTCTCTTTCAAGACTTTTTCAGGACTACCGTCTTTCTGTAAACACAATATATATAAATTATTATGAGTGTTACCATATTCTGTAAATAACAAAACGGTCATGTCTCCAAATTAAGGAATATAGTGGTTCCTATTTATTCCAAGCTTTTATTTGACTTGCCTTGTTAGTATGGGTCAAATCTTGCAACAATAAATTTCAAAACAGTTATCCCCAACCGATTGAGCTGAAATGTTGCATACACGTTTAGTTTGGATTGCAAATCATGGTTAGCTAAGTGACGTCATTCTAAATCCAAAATGGCTGACTCCCAAACGGCTTAGGTATTGAATTTGAGAAAACTATGAAACGTTTTTTTTTTACTTTCTAACTGAATTATTAAATATCATTTTTTATAGAAAATATATCTTAAAAAATTACGGATTTTCATACAAACTTTCTTCCTTTTTTTCATCACCTTAGGGGTTGAATTTCCTAAAATCCTTTCTTAGTACTGGCCTACAGTGTAAAAGGAACCCGCATGCAAATTTTCACAGACCTAGCCCCTAGTAGTTTGGACTGATGTTTGATATGTCAATCAGTCAGTCAGTTATCTTTATATATATATATATAGATTACATATTATTATAGTGTAATAACCCACCCTAAACATTTTCCAGCTCTTGTCAGCGGTATCAGCGAAAACGTAAGCAAACGCCACACCATAGCTGGCACGCACCGCCTTCACTGGTACAATTGCACGGAAGGATTCACCAACTTCATTGGCATAACCTGGAAGGATGAACCTTTTTAGTGACCGCTACATCACGAGTGATGAAGGGTGAGTTTGTATATCTTTTAACATTGTTTTACTTTGCAAGAACTTGGTGGATATATCTCATGAGAAGGGATTAGAAATAAGCATGTAGTTCATCTAACATAAATGGCCAATATCAGAATATTGTATGGTAAATGGCTTGTATACCATTACCAACCACAGTCTTCAGACAGGCCACAGCAGAGCGGACACCGATGCCTCATTGTGATGGTATCATAATTTAGGAATGCAATTAAACTCACAACCATCTTCAATCATTTACTACACACCATGGAGTAAAGTAATACATCCGACTCCACGTCAGAGTTTTAGACTAAACTAAACATAGACAATTGAAGCTCATATAATTACTACTACTGACACATACGCTTGGCAACAAGAATAGATGTGGCAGTGGTGCAAATGTAATTTCACCTTGCAAAGGTTCTACTAACTCTTTATCTGGCTAAAACTATAAAAGTATCAAACCAAGAAAAAAAAAAACATCTTTCAGCAATATTGGTAGGGTTACCACGTTTTCCTTTAGGAAGGCTGTATGGAGATAAATAATAGATCTGACTCCTTGTTACATACTTGTAAACGCTTGGGAAGCTGATTTACTAGTGCATGAACTGACTATACTGTTAGCCTTTGCGGCTTTTACAGCTCCACCGGACTTGGGGGCGAGCGCTTAAAGCACTCGGCCACGAAAGCAAGGCAACAAGTTCCGAGGGTGCCAAAGTGACCGGACCTCGGCTCAAACTGTTGCGCGTATGCAAAGAAGTCGCGATCTGACTAACTATACATATATACGTGTTTCTTCCCCCTGGGAGGAGAGAAGGACGAGGAGGGACGGTTTATACCGTTTGTCTACGGGGTTTATGTTTGGGGTGTAGTTCGCGGCGGCTTTGGATAATTCGACGCGCTATCGAAATATCTCCTAGTGAGATATTTTACAAAGGATTCTATCGAAGGAAGCTTCGGGGGCTCGAGGGATTCTATATAGGGTAGTATCATGAATTATGAAGTAAAAAATTAACAACTAAATATGAGATACTACTCGTAGAATCCTTTGGTAACTATATCGCGAAAATGTTTTCGCAGCCAGCTGATTACTATCCATCTGTATCATCAACATATAGTCCACAAATAAATATTATTAATTCCGTTACTGTTACTGAACAACAAGTATTCAAACTGCTTCAAAATATTCATAAAAAAGGAGCTGGGAGCGATGGATTACCTCCATTGTTTATATCAAAATGTGCTGAATCAATTTGAAATCCCATCACAATATTATTTAATAGACCGATTCAAGAAGGAATATTCCAACTATTTGGAAACAAGCATATGTTGTCCCTAATTACAAAAAAGGACCGAAAACAAATATTGAGAATTACAGACCAATCTCCATATAAAACGAATTAAATAAATGTTTTGAAGAAGTAATATACGATAGCAGTTATCCAATAATTCGACAAGGTATCCCTGAGCAACAACATGGATTTTTGAGATGGGTTCAAGCTTACACTAAAAAAAAGAAAGCAAGCCGTCGTACTGGGAGGAAAACGTTCTAATTTCATATACACACCCTTGGGAATCCCACAAGGATTTTTGCTTGGACCACTTTTTTATATAGCATATCTATATGATATCAGTACTTGTTTCCACTATGCAAAATTCTTAATGTATGCAGACGACAAAAAATATACTACAATATTAGAACACAACAGGACTGCGTAAATTTACAAGAAGACTTGGACAGATTGAGTTGGTATTACAATATCAATCATATTGCAGTTAACATTTCAAAATGTATGCATATTAGTTTAGTTAAAGCCCTAAATGTTTTGAATACAGTATTAACAATATGATCATAAATAAAACACATGTGTTTCGTGACTTTGGTGTAATGCTAGATGCAAAGCTTACCCTCTCCATACACATTGATTATATTGTTGACAAGGCCTATAAAGGTCTTGCATTCATATTCCGAGTAACTCAGGGATTTACTGACGCTACATATATAAAAGTACTCTACTTCACATACGTCCGTAATACTGGAGCACAATATGGAATCCTCAATATGTCACACATGAACATACTATAGAAAGGCAATAGATTTTTTTAAAATAATTTTTACATTACTGATGTAAACTCTCGTTTGATGAATAGGTGTAACTTGTAAAAAACATAACCTATTATCTGTACGCGATAGAGACATCTTTCAAGACATGCCTCTATTACAAGGCGTATGCGCTGGCGAACTCGACTGTCCCACACTCGTTAACAAGATATTAGAACTACATGCACCAAATACCCTCTCAACACACACATAGGGACCTGGGCGGCGCCTGGTCTTTGGCGGCACCTGGACTAGGGCGGCACCTGGACTAAGGCGGCATATGGACCAGGGCAGCATATGGCTCCATATTAATTATTCTTCTGAGCCTTGATAGAATTAGCTGGTTATTTTTCCAGCCTCAGGCAATCTCAGGATACCATAATAACTAAGGTCTTCACTATCCGACTGCTAGAGTGAGAATATCTTTTGTCACTTCTTTTATTTTTCGGCCTGACTATACTGTTAGCCTTAGGGGACCTTGGAGCCTTTGCGGCTTTTACAGCTTATATACATGAAATTTATACAGTACTAATTCGTAAATGGCTAAATTATGTACTTTAAATATAGTGTATATTATTGGTATTTTAGCTAGGAATTTTGTTAATCTATACTAATAATATAATAAAGCGGAAAAGTTTTTTGTTTAAACATACTAGTCTCTGAAACTAACTGACAGTTTTATTGAAAAGTGAAAAGTTATTTATGAGCATTATTATTACCCATGGCACATTAATCCTTTGGAATTAAAGTTTATAGCATTTTATTTGGAAGAATAGTTTAGGAGATAATAAAAAATTATAATAATTCAACACCCATTGACTATACTTGTAGTGGTGCAAACAAGCAGTGTGAGTTGTGACACATAGCCCTGGCCACCTGATAAGTATATTATCTATACTGAAGTATTATAAAACATCAATCAGAGACTTCTTTTAAATAATATCCTGGTGAAATCGTGGGGCAAAAACTAGTAAATAAATTAACACATAAACCTAAATAGAATGAACTGCATTTATATAGTATCTCAGTGAAGCTTCACAAAATAGTAAACAAAATTATTATAATTAAATTAATTTTCTAAATTTATTGTTCTACTAATATAGCTAATACTATGCACTTATTTTGTAAATAATGTTAAGGTCCAATAAATATAAAATAGTGATGAATAAAATTTACACTCTATTTCTTTTATAAATACAATATACTACAAATTATATTCTTTAAATAAAATGGATATTATAATTTTACCTAAGGTTTAAACATTAAAAAGTAAATAGGAGTGGCCGAAGGGAGCTCCTAACATGTTAGGTTTCTTGCGATGAAGATATTATTACCTTAGCGAGCGAAGCGAGCATACTACGGAAGCGGCCAACGAGGTACAACTCCAAACTTTATCATTTATTATTGCTATTATAAGTTCAACTTGAAAAATTTCAATTTTATTTTGAAACATAAAACCACCTATAACTCAAGACAGGGACATTAGTTATCCAGGAAATGGTTTCAGAAGATAGGTAATTGCTTCCTTCACCCCTCCTGTACCTTCTCCTACCACTCAGCATGCAAAAACAATACTAAATAAATAAATTTTGAATTTGACCTATAAACTTTGACTACCAGTAACTCAGGCGTTCTATTATTTTGTAATGGAAGTAGTATCAGACGATTAGGGGCAGCCTCCTCCCTCCACCTGATCTTCACGCTTACCTCCAGTGCCAAAGGACTTTAAATTAATCTTTTTCTTCACCAAAAACTTATTCATTGTTGAGTTAAACTGAAATATGTGACTGTCGAATAAATATAAAAGAACAAGAATAAGTACAAAAGAACTTACCTAGGTATCGGACCCAAGTATCTCTAAACAAGTCTTTCTTAGATCCAGACATAATTTTTTCATCCATTTAATTGACTATATATATTTAAATGCCATGAGTACATTCATTATATAGGAATAAATGTAAAAAATTAATTATCTTCATAATTTTCAATTTTTCAATATGTATATATTTCATACTGTTCTAACTTTTGTAAACGATTAGATAACATAGTTAAATTATACTCTTTAGTTATACAATATTGCACTTTGAAAATAATTTTAGAGGTACTTATCATACATTTATCATTTACGGTTTTAAGAACATAAGGATTTTAAAATAAAGGAATAATATACTACATAAATAGAGCAATAACAAATATTTGTTGTTTTGACTTTCGCAATTCTGACCACAGAATAGTAATACTCATAGTAGTCCTAGCGGATTATGATTTTGACATTTTTCATTGATAATGAATAAACTAGACAAATAACATTAGAGTCTGGCTAAGAAACGGTAAATTAAAAAAATATCAGCATGGTAACTCCAAAATTTATGTGGAATACTTGGGAAATCTTACTTTGATACTTTTAAAATTATTAATTTTTATTTACACATTAATGGTTGCATACTATAACAGATACTATTGCACAGCAGGTGGAAAAATGAGAATACACAACACTACAGTGTGTTAAAGTGGGTGCAAAGTGGCGTCACTATTTAAAGTTGTCTAAAAATATTATAGTCTATGGTTAATTTTAAGCCATGTACGTTGTATGTTGCGTTACGTGTGAGTTTATAATAAATGGTTTCTAAATAAACAAACACTAACTTTCTCTGGTGTCCCACACATAATCTAATACAGTGCAGTGGTCGATATCCTTTTTACCCTTAATTCACATACTACTTTAAAAAAAGGGGTGTGTGCGATTCACACACGATAGAAGTGAAAATTCATTTTAAAAGATATTTTATATTTTATTTAAACAGTGTGCAATATACATACACACCGACATTTGCTGTCTCGCTCTGGCTCACACAAAGAGGAGAGACTGATAATGTGCGTTAAACGTTTAACGCTTGGAAGTCGCATAAGAAGTTTCACTTCAAAATAGCTAGCGCTTAATATAAGTATTAACTTGTCGTCAAAATATATATTTTTTAAATCCAATATAATCAATAAAAAAATGCTTTATTCACTATAATCTGAATTCATTCGAGGCGAAGTGTTCCGCGTCATTCGAGACAACTATGTTGAGCACAACTTTCTTTTTTATTCTTTCTAGTGTTGCAAAACTACCTTCTGTAAAGAACAATGAAAATAGAATGATAAGGTTCTTCATTTACTTTACAAATAATATGTTTTATACTAAAATTACTGATATCTACTTTGTATTAATTTTAGAATGGGATCTTGAAATGCCATGTTGTGGTTTTTATTTGAATTAATTATCTTAGGATCTTTGACCCTATATTATGTAATATTGGTGGCATTTTGCTTGATATAGTTTGGTATGTGTGAAGTCGATTATAAATATAATCTAGAAACAAGTAATTCGAGTTGCCACAAAAACTCCCTTATAAATAGTTTTAACAAGGGAGCCACCATCTTGTTTGAACTCATTTTCTAGATTATAAAAAATAGAAAATAGAAAACTCTACGAAGGCTTGGCTTAAAGGACTTGTATCCAGTGTCAATAATAAATTATTAATAGTCAACAGCTGTTTTTTTGTTAGCCTGAAGTCTGAACTGGCGTGAAGTTTCATTCAATGGGAATGTAATATTCGATTCAATAGTAGGTATTGTCATGTCAATCTGTCATATAATTCTATAGTAATTCCTTGACCACTGATCAGCTGTTCGCTTACCCATTAAATAGGTGGTCGCGTGTTTAGGTTATAAATGCGTCAATTTGTTATCAGAACATATAATGTCGAGGACAAACTACGCAATATATTGATAAAATACGTGTTAGCAACAAGTGCAAGTGAATAAAATAAACTAATTCACTCCATCTTTATTTCGTACATATTTTTTAAATGAAAAACAACTCTTGGATACCGGATAAAGGTAATCAGATATACAGCCTACTTTATGAGAAAATAAATATTTTTACTTATTGCCTTAAATGTGAAAAAAGGTTTTATAGATAGGTAGGAATAGTTTAAAAAATGCACTTATACGCATACCATTATTGACCTTGAGTAGTGACGTTCGTTAGAGTATCGAAAATAATATCGATGTTTTTATAATTTATTGTTTATCGTAATGACCTATGTTTGGCATTTTGGTAATTATAACAGAATCTCAAATTATTTTTATGTAAACACATACACAGGTGCATAAAAAAGAATGTCTATTACTCACACATACATATTATAATTAATATTTTGCGAAACACATGCTATTACTGTAATTGATTAGCATAGGTATGTTATTCTTAACGCTAAAATGTACCTACCTTATTCCTACAATATAAATTATGGTATCTAAATCGATAATAATTTATAATTAATTGAAAATCAAGATTTTTACAATCGTAATTATGAAAAAAAACTTATCACACATTCATAAGAATGTTTTCCATTTTCTTTATTTTTTCTTATGCGCTCGTTCGTATTTAACTTATTGTTTTACTAGCTTCTGCCCGCGACTTCGTCTGTGTGTACGAATTGGGCCTTTATTGAGATAAAAACTATCCTTGTGCTAATCCAGGTTATAAACTATGTTTTAAATTTCATTAAAATCCGTTCAGCCGTTTTTGCTTGATTGAGTCACAAACAAACTTACTTTCGCATCATTTCATTTTACCTCCCAATTTAACCTCCATTTTCAACAATACTTTTTTAGCACTCATCTACGTGCATCGTCATCTACGTCTATAAGGACATTTTGTGCAAAATTTTATGATCGTAGACCCACCGGTTTAAGATGTGCGTTTGTATGTCATGAATTTTTTAAGTAGATAATTTATTTAGCGTATCTGTGGAAATGGTAAACTTCATGCAGTTCTTCATTTTAATCCCAAAAACACATTTACTGAATTATGTACCTACATAAATAGATAATCTCATGGACCTATAAAGAAGCATTTAATCCCTGCATTAGCTATTAAAATACGATAAAGATATAGCATAAGTTCATTCGTCTAATAAATATTTATATGGTATAGGTATTGTTTTCACTGTGATTGGACCTAGTCTCCAAAGTGTATTTACCTTTAAGATAAACTCTTCAATGTCGAATCAAGCAAATAAAACTACATGCTCGTTGTTGATAACATTTAAATTCACGTCAGTGATCACGTGATTTTTGCATTAAGAGTTGGATATACGTAAAAACTTTTGAATTAAAAATGTAGTTCTTACATCTGATGACTCAGTAGAAAAAATTAAATGCTGTTCAAAGCTGTATCTTTTTGACGTACATATTATGTTGAGTGTACAATATTTTCTTTGCATACCTTCATGTATCGTCTTGATATAACGTGTATATTATTTACTGCATTTAAAACATATTTATGTATACCTTTGAGCTGAATTTGTAAGGAAAAAGAATGATAATGGTTTTAAATTTTCCTTATATGACGTGTTTGGGAGTTACAGAGAAATTCATATTTTACAAAGTTTTGGTGAATAATTAAACGTGTTTTATTGCATGTTCCTTGCAATTACATGTTCCTTGTTCTTCATATTTTTCAATAGAACTACGAGTATAAAGCAACTGTTGTACAATTTACATTTTTATGAAACAAAATTAATTTTATATAAGAAATACTTTTATTATACATCTGTTTAAACATTATTTCGATATGTTCTAAATACCTATGTATGTTTACAACAGGGGTCTCCATACTTTTTAGTGTAAGGGCCAGATTGATTGCTCCACAAAGCCTCAAGAGCCAAAATCTGGCTAACAAACCATATTAATATACCATTACAGTTTTGAAAATTGATGTACATGTATTGAGTATTGAATTTCGCACATAATATCATTTCGGGGCTAGTTGGAGGTATTTATGCCATCGTAGTTGTATTGCCCCGGGTTGGGCCGGATATCAGGCACGTAAGGCTCGCTGTCGTGGGCCGTAGTTTGGAGACCCCCTGCTTTACAAGAACACTGATTCGTTAGTGAAGTAAAATGAAGATTGGCAGCTAATGCTAAATACACATAAAGTGTATTTCTGTTACAATAAAAGTGAATATCTGGATGACCGAACTTGCTAGATATTTTGGAAAAAGAATAGTTACCTAAATAAACTTCTAAATATTAAGTTTCAACAAAATCGTTATAGCTGTTTCCGAGAAACAAATTAAATATAATACTGGCTATGCCCGTTGGCTTCGCTCGTGTGGACTACAGAATGCTGACGGTAGAGCCAACGTGCAATTTGTGCTGCTTTAAAAATGCTTATTGTGGATGATTCTTAAAAGATAGACATATGCTATCGCTGATTTTTTGTTGGTCTTTTTAAGATCTACAATTACGTAGTACATTGATTTGATATAATTATCTCTTATAGTTTACTCAGCGTAAGCTATTTTATCACCACAAAAGCATCTTTTTTCCGATTTTATTCACCATTATCGTCATTGTTTATTTCGTGTATTACTTTATGTAATAAAATATATACTACAACCTGGCCACATGACATATCTATGAATTAAAGGAAAAAAAATGTAAAGCGGAGTGTTTTCGCCTGAAAAGATTATAAACAAACAGACAGGGAGACAATGAGTTTTATAATATGTATAGATATATACAAAAATAGCCCACTTTATAAGAATTAAATATCTAAATAATATCTCAGATTCCTCGATACTTAAATAATTATTACCTGCAATAAATATAGATGTTTAATGATTTATGTAGTGTATAGAGTTTATCTATAAACACACATTAATGTGTGATAAAACTTTCAAAGAAATAAAAATTGCAAAGAAATATTATGGTTTAAATGTTCATCTTGTTGCGTCCATTATATTTTGATATAAAAAAAAACATTGCCTTATTCTCCATGTGTGTTTCGCGCCACTGTACTTTATGAGAGTCTTCAAGCAACGAGTGATTCATTATCTACTGCGCAAGCTCATTAAATTAGCAGTTACTTCTACTAGAAACTCAGACACATACATAATTTGTATTCTTATTCTGACTTTCAGTTTCGTATATACACTCCAACAATAGTCCTAATTTAAAATATCAAAAACGCCAAGGAAGTTTATTTTTTCGTCCTCTGCCTACTCGATACGGTAATCACTAATCATCGACAATTCCACATCACTTAGCGTGAATCTAAAAACCCGCGGTCTAATTAATAAGTAAACATCGTGTTCGCGAGTAAACAGTGTAAAGAAGACTTACGATGTCGCATACATTCGTGATTATTTACTTGTAAGGGCAACGTTAATTGAAAATATCCACAAGTATGTTTAAAATCTTAATAAAATTTTTAATAAATGGGACATATAAAGAGTGGTAGGACTTTTGTTAGGTTCAATTGCGGAAACTTTTTCTACCATGCTTGTGTCTTCGAACACTACAGCTAATATGTCGGCAACACGCTCTCGCACACCGAGGCGTTCCAATTTGCTTCTTTTGAGTATAACATTGACTAACATCCGCCCGCGACTTCATACGCGTTAATTATAATATAAAAATTAATAAGAATATAACATAGCTTATAATACTCAGGAACAATGTAGCTTACTATTATTCAAACAAAAAAAATATAATGATACCTATAGTTCCGCAAATTACCTCCTTCACCGAAACTCGCAAACTTAATCTCTTTATAATATTAGTAAAAAATCATTTATTTTAGAACTACCATCCTTATTGAGATCGGATATAAATAACTAACTATGCTGCAGGCACTACTTAACATCAATTAGACTGCATACCGATATATTATCGCTTATAGGTTAATACGCTAAGCCTAATGGAAAACTGGCTTTCAAGTGCAGCTGCCGGAACACGCCTGTTGGTGCTTGGCGGCAGATTTTCAACTTGAGCAACTTGTAGCTAGCCAGGCGGGCTTTAGAAAAAACTCTACCACCATGCTCTGGTTTCATCACATTGTTTTCCTTCACCGTAAGCTCAGGCTCATTCAGGAATTGGAACTGAAGTCGATCGACATGATGTCCGTACACGCTACCACTGAGCCATCATTGCAAAAAAATCTGTAGTAACCTGTATTTCATAAAATATAATAACGTTGGCATTACCCTTCGAGGTCAAATGGAAAAATGAAATTCTAAAACTGCTATCATTGGTTTACTGCTATATACAATATTTCAAAATTCTAAACGTACAAACATTTATATACTACTCTGTCAAAAGAGTACCGGGAAAAGATCAATAATACACAAAATGTTGGTTATTCGTCCAAATTTATATTATCGCCTTCAAAGTATGCTCCTTCAGAAACGATACACTTACGCCAACGAATAATCCAATCATCAAAACATTTTTTAAACGCTTTTTCCGGATTGCAAATTCTCCTTTATGTCTTCTACCGAATGAAAACAGATGCCACGAAGTGGTAATTTGAGTTTAGGAAAAAGAAAGAAGTCGGCTGGAGCCATATCTGGTGAATAAGGTAGTTGTTGAGTTTTTGGTCAAAATTTCGTTCACAATGATGGCCTTGTGCGAAGGAGCATTATCGTGATGCAAAATCCAAAAATTTTCTTATCACAAATCTGGCCTTTTTCGTCGAATTTAACCGCATAACCCTCAAATAATATACTTTATTTAACCTTCCAGTAAGAATTCCGAGTGCACAACACCGCGATAATCAAAGAAAACAGTCAACTTTGACTTTTGATCGATTTTGGCGTGGTTTTTTCAGTTTCGGTTCAGTTGGAAGGGGCGCCCCTCCGAAGCTTGTTGACTAGTTTGCATGTCAAACTCGTAAACCCACACCAGTAACAATACAATTCATAAATGTTGGGTCGAAATTGACTCGTTCTAGAATGTCCTCAGCGACTCTTATGCGATTGAGTTTTTGGGGAAAATTCAGGTCTTTGGGACTAGCCGAACGGGAACATGTTCTATCTCTCTCAAACATGAATGAAGATTTTCAGTCACTATTTCCTTCACTTTTGCAATGTTAACTTCAGTTGAAGACATCGATGGGCTTCCCGGGCGATTCTAATCCTCCAGCATATTTCGACCGCTTTTGAACGCTTTACGTGTTTTTGATAAAGTCGATTCACCGTAAGCCTTTTGTAACATTTTCAGTGTCTCCGAACACAAAATTCCATTGGCGATGCAAAATTTAAGAAAACAAACTCTGTTTGAAGTTACTTATGTGAAGAACTAAATAATTAGCGTTCCACACAAAAAATAAAAAAGCTTCTTAAGTAATCCACGCGAGCGGTGCCGCGAGCACAGCTAGTTCTTCATCATATTTACTGCGTATTTTTATTTCTTATTATCTAATATCGGTGGCATTTTACGTTATGTAATTTGGCTATTGTGCATCATCATCATCAACCTATAGTAGTCTAATGCTGGACATATGCCTCCCCTAATGAGCGCCATAGCTGTCTTCAGCTTGCCGCAGCCAATGTGCATACGTGAAGTATAAATAACTACATACACGCACTTAGTGTTACCTGGTCCAGTTCTAACATGGGAGCCACCGTCTTGTTAAAGCGTTGTGTGTACTTTGAAGATTAGAAAAATATTCTATCCACGTGATGTTGGCTGAATTGTATTTAAACGAGACGAAATGCGATTGTGAAATGTTTTAACTCATAGAGTATCTACCTAGATAGTACCGTAGGTACGAAGTACCTGTATTTAGCAAATAAAACGCGGTCTTCATAAAAATAACATACTGCTCTTGTCGACTAACGTCATTCATTGTTTAAACGTTACCATATACGAGTACTATCTAAAATGAATAGACTGAAACGAATTAATTAGTTCAATGCCGGATAGAATTAAAATTATGTTAATTGGTTTAAATATTGTTGAAATAAATTCTTCGTCGACACTGGATCAAGTTTCTTTTCATTTACCAATGTTTTTGATATATTTTCCTTTAATGAATTACAATCGATTCCTAAGGATAAGAATAACGCAATTCGAGGCGTGTATTTTCTGTTTATTAATTATTCTCTTATCTTTAAAATTGTGGAGCGCAATATTTATCTATTTGACGGTTAACTAGAGAACAAGTTTAGAGAACAAGCATGACAGAATCATGCTCTCTTCCTTTTCAAACCCCATAACTTTAGTCTTCTTTGCGTTCACTTAGCAGAAAGCATCATTCATAATAGTCACCATCGCTTGTAATTTTTTTGCCGACGATGCATGTTATACTTGATCATTGGCATAAAGAAGACATTTGAAGAGTAACTCATTCATTTACAGTCCACAGTCACTCTCTTTCAAATTTGTCAGACAATTATCCATGACTAGGTTGAATAGTCATGGAGACGCTACACATCCTTGTCTAACACCCTTTTGGATATTAAGCCATTCGGTGAATGCTCCGTTTATTCTGACACAAGTACTGGAATCCCTATAGAGGGATTTCAATGCCTGTATCAGAGTACTGATCACCTACCCCATGCAAAGATAATGCTGACCACAACTCATTCCTTACCACTTTGTCATAGGCCTTTTCTTAATCTACTAATGCACAATAAACTTTTTGGTTTGTGGCCAAAAATTTTCTAGTAATGCAGCGTAAGGAAAAGATCTGATCCATACATCCCATTCCCTTTCTAAATCCCGCTTGTACATCCCATATTCTTTCATCTGTTTCTAACATAACTCTTTCAGTTATTACTTTAGCATACAGTTTACCGACAACACTCCGCGTTAATTTTTTACAGTCTTGTTGTGACCCTTTTCTTTTGTACAATGGCACTATCACAGCCTTGCACCAGTCTCCCGCTACACGACCGTTTTTTCAACACAAGTTGAAAAGGTGGTATAACTGCCTTGCTACCACACCCTGTCCAGCCTTCAGCATGTCGACAGACACCCTGTCATATCCCGTAGTTTTACCTGATTTCATACTTTTCAATGTTTTCATAGTCTCTTCTAAACTGATATCGCTTTCAGGTTCACTTACCCAAGCCCGGTAAAGCTGTAAAAGCCGTAAAGGCTCCAGGGCCCCTCAGGCTAACAGTGTAGTCAGTTCGAAAAAAAAAAAAAAAAAAAAAAAAAGGTTCACTTACGTTCACATCAAGAGGAGGCATTTGTGCTAGTACCTCTTCTCTTTCAAACAGACTTTCAAAATACTCCTTCCATCTTTTCAAATAAATTGAATAATTGATTAAATTCGTTTGATTTTAATTTAATTATTTTTTTACTTTCAGTTACTTAAGTATACTTGTAAAACTGCTAAATCCTCAACCAAATTAAAATTATGCCATGTAAACCCGTTAATTTATTATTTTCCTAAATTTCTGAGATCTTTATAAGGTATTATGGTAGTGTGTATACTTTAAAATATCAAGGAAAGTTATAGGCACCAACAGGACTTTCAGAATTTTGGTTATTAAATTAGTAAGGATTTTATTCAGTTTTGTCCTTGCCCTGTAAACTGTGCAAAAGTGGACTTAGCAGGTTAACGAATTAGGCTGACGATATTCTATATATTATTGCCAAAATTCATAAAATTCGCTTCATTATTTAGTTGAGTTATTAAGTTGGTCTGATTAGATTTTGATATACAAAGATGTCACGATGTATTAAAAAAATAGTTCTATGATTATTCCAATGGTTTCAGGAAGAACGTTCATTTACATCACGTATTTAAGGAATGCACAATAAACATAAAAACGAATCGTGACTGCATTCTATCTAGAATGATTTATTCATTATAAAATAAAATGTTATATGTTTTAATATTATAAATATGAAAGTTTGTATATGAATATTTGTTACTTAATGACGTAAAAGCAGCTCAACGGTTTTGAATGAAATTTGGCTCACAGTTTGTAATAAGCATGATCCGAAATTCAGTTTAACCGAAGCTCGGCAGTTATCGGCCGAAGCCGATGTTTTGAATCTCTATTTTATAACCTGGATAGGATACTTTGTATCGCGATAAATAATATTTTGAAGTGAAACTTCTTATGCGACTTCCAAGCGTTAAACGTAAAACGTCAAACGTTTAACGCACATTATTGGTCTCTCCTCTTTTTGTGAGCCAGAGCGAGAGAGCGATATATTATCGGTCTCTCCTCTTTGTGTGAGCCAGAGCGAGAGAGTAAATGTCGGTGTGTATGTATATTGCACAGTTTAAATAAAATAGAAAATGTCTTTTAATAAAATGAAGTTTCACTTCTATCGTGTGTGAATCGCAAACACACCTTTTTTTATTTCTCTCTGGAGCCAATTCTGAAGTCTACACAGACGAAGTTGTAGGCAGGAGCTAGTATGTTATAAATATAATTGTCCATCAACAAGTGTTCATGTTTATAAACAAAAATCTTATCGTTTTGTCATTTTATAAGTACAAATCATTAGTCTAGCGTTTGTAGAGCCAAAGGTCAAGGTCAAGGGCCAAAGGTCTTGGCCCGGTCAATGTTCCTGTACCACTTTTATATCTATACTAATATAATAAAGCTAAAAAGTATTTTTGTTTGTTTGTTTAAACACGCTATTATCTGGACATACCAGTCGGATTCGAAAAAAAAAATTTTTATATGATAGCCAGACGTGGAATAGTATAGACTATCTAGTATTAGGCTACACCTCTCAGATAGCCTTAATTATTTCTATTTGTTACGTAAGTCGGAAGTAACATCGTACCCGAACTGCTTTATCCGCGTGCGCTGACGTAATGGTTAGTGATACGTAAATACAATGTTCTAAAATAATATTGTTCCTTAGTACATCGAAAAAAGTCCGCGATGCCATATGTCTATATAAGTCATAATAAGGTATTTTGTGATATATTTTTTATTGAAATTGTTAGGCATGGCATATTATCTTACGAGCGAAAGTTACTTCATCGTCAAGATAATCTTTGTCCTTTAAAGCATGTTATGTGGACGAACAGTTTGGAAGATAATGTAAAATTAAAATAATTCAACACTCGGCTCGAGTCTATGACTATAGGTGTAGTAGCGCGAACAAGCCGTGTGAGTTGTGACGCACAACCCTGGCTGCCCGATAAAAATATTGTCTATACTGTAGTATTATGAATTATCAATCGGCGATTTCTTTTAAATTATACGCGGGTGAAACCGCGAGGCACAGCTAATTTGTTATAAAGCGTAAGTTGGAAGAGTCTGTTTGGCCAGCTTATATAGAATTCTTGCGTAATTTGTGTTTTATTAGTCATTATTGACCAAGGTGATATTTGTCAGTTTTTCCTTAAACATAATAATAGTAACTAGTGGTCGCCCTGTGGTCGAAATTCGACCATAATTAATGTAAATTATAAGTTTAAACATTATTAAGGTTCTATTGGAAAAGACTATAATCACAGATTTCGCCAAGGCTACACTGTTTGCCTATTTTTTTTAATAATAATTTATATAAAAACTTTTGGAATGACATTGCCTACACATTTAAATGTATCTCAAATTTACTTCTTAATTCTGTATAATATTAACAAATTTTCATTACAATTATTGTGTAATTATTAATAATATAGATTTATTCTTCTTTGTTTCTCGCTCTGACCCGTTAATGTTCTACGTCGAGGCATAAAAGTAGAATAAAACTTTCATGAAATTACTGAAATCGAGAAGAGAAAACGATTTTAGTAGCCACCACGATAATAGAAAATACAAAAAAATATTTGAACCAGCAATAACAATTTTTTTTTTACCAACATGATATTGCTCACAACTTTCTTTTTATATTGAGATTTTGTTCCGCTATATAGCCACCCCATTCCTCGCATGTTTAATGTTATGCCTGTAGTATGCTGGTAATTGATCTTGAAAATCCTCACGATCCGACAAGCTCCAGCCAGAATGATCTTCTCTTCGGGTTCCGACTTAGTAGGTCGTAGGTATCCTTGAACAAGCTTAGGATCCATATTTGGAGATCTTCACAATGCGAGTGCTCGAGCTAGAACCATCCTTCAAGCACGTCGTTGGCTGTTTATATGGGTACACAGAACACACCTGTTTCTAGCGCGCGGCATCTCTACTTTCTTTCTATTTATTTTATGCACGCCGTGTTTTGAATTGCTGTCATGATCTGTTAAATCGTTGCTAAGAGACATGATTTCTTTTTTAAATAGCGACATAGACACGTTTATTATGGTTATGTTTGACATTCAGTAAAACTATAGACAAATAATATTAATCTATTCTCAATTTGACCATAGACTTTAACAATAAACAAAAGAGTGTATATGCGTGTGTGTGTCAAATACATGGTAGTGTGTGTAATGCTTTTTTTATTAATTTTATGTATTTTGTATGCACAATTTTAAATAAATATTATCATTCTGCACTCCTTCTCTATATAAACTATAAGTGTGGGGAAATTTCATACTCCTCCGTCCGCGCAATTTTCGTAAAAAGGGGTACAAAGTTTTTGCTTAACGTATTAATGTATAGATTATATTGGATCTCTTGCTATAAGGCCCTTTACTCACGGGCGATTTTAAAGGATGTATTAAATAAATATACCTTGCGTGTAAAAAGCGACACCGTTTAAACAAATACAGCTGTTGATTGTTGTTCCAAAACGGATTATACACGCGTCTTAAAAAGCTCCGTCTAAATGGAATTTTATTCATCACCAATCAATCTTACCCCACACCCTCAAGCAGTGACTTGTTGTTTGCTAGTCTACTACCGCTATATCTAAGGGCACCCGCGCACTAGGGCAACTTGACTGTGTCAGCCGAAATATTAGCAACCAGTTAGCAGTCAATCTATGGCCAGTCGTATCGAAACTCATTCTGAACTTCGTTTCGGAACACAAAACACATCTGGCTGCTACTACAAGTGCGCGGATAATGAAGGCAGCCTCATACTTGAACTGCCTAGTGCGCGGGATTCGACTTTCAATGATATGTTAGATTGGCGTACGCATTCTATACGAATCACGAATATGACATTAAAAAAATAATTGACTGTCTGTTGGTATGTCCGGATTTAACTAAAATACGGCTTGACCGAAATCTACGTAAAAATCTATATAATTTTGTACACGGGAAACTTATTTCATTGGTCAATTGATAGGCTATAAAAATTTACAATAATATGAGTAAAAATAAAAATACGAGATGAAAACAATTGCTGTGTACTAAACGCGTTTGGAGCCGCGGGGCATCACTAGTCTTTTTTATAATAGCTCGGTAAAATCACTGTTCAACACCTTATGGTAAGTACGGTACAGTTCCAAAACAACGGCGTCCGTTGTAACACAAATATTATCGTCAGTCGTCGATATCATGCCATCCTGCTGAAATGCCTCTTCAACCCTCGTTTGAAGGATCCAGTATTATAGGAAGGATGGAACACGCTGCTTAGAAGACTGTTCCACATCTGCCTTGTACGGCAAAAGTAAAACATAGAGAACTTCTTTGTTCGTGCTATGATGGGCGCTACCGTGTAGCTGTGCTTCCGTAGACCAGACCGCGTAGTTTTGTGGTGGAAGAAAGATGATGGGATAAGGTTAAACAATCCTTCAGAACATACACTCGCAGCTAAAGTGGTTCCAAATATTTAGTGACGTCTGTATCATTGACACTGCGGACAGCCCGTCACTGTAACCTGTCACGGGCCATCGAGAAAGTATTGCGCGGAACCGTCCCAGAGATGCGAACAATACTCAATAAGGAACTATGTATAAGCTTTGTCGCATCATAAATTAATGAATTAACGACTCTAAGGCTTAGATAGCCGTCTGTTAACGAGCAGTAGCGGCAGGGTGTGGCATTAGCGCAGGGTGCGGCATTAGCGCAGGGTGCGGTTAGGTCTGTCTCGTTCTTGTCTGCCTCTACTGCATTGAATTTTAGTTAACTTCTAAAGTCATTAGAATACAATTTTTTACATAAATAGGTGATATCCTTCAACTTCGTGATTCCTTCAAATCGTAAGGGTGTGTATGTGCTTTGATCTGCAGAAATGCCTCGTCACGCCTTTTTGAAGGACCCGATGTCGTAGGAAGTAGTAATTTTTGTAAAGCATAGTGAATTACTTGTATTATGAGGTTTTAAATAGGAAGTTGCAAGTAGATTGAGTAGAATACTAAATAATTACACTAGCAAAGTAACAAGTCTTTCGTTATTAAACACTAGTTGTACCCCGCAGTTTCAGCCGCGTTAAATATAGATAACACATATACATTTTGCGTGCTGCCGAGTGTGGTGAAAGCCATGCTCGACAGTGGGGGGTCATGGACTGCGATGGTCGCCTTCTGCGAGAATGTAATCTCGCAGAAGGAGACCGCGGGGAGGGCTCGCGAGGAGGATCCTCTTAGCGGCCCTCTCCGAAACAGACGAGCGGGTGGTAGGAGGAGGCGATTTGCTCGCCTTCTCCCGCCGCCCTAGCCGAACCAGGGAGGACGGGTCGGGGGCCCGTCCTTCCATTGCACTGGTTCGGCGTACGACAGTTAGGACCGATCTGTCTCCCGTTAATGCCGGGGGCTGGGCAATTTGCTTGGCTTGCCGCCGGGGCGACGCGGTAGTATGCTTCCAGCGGTCCCGCATCGCCTCGTTAAGGCGGCGGATAAAAAAAAAATATACATTTTGCGTACTTAGAAACAACAGGACAGATTACTTAACGTTTATGTTTACTGCAGTACTCTTTAAAGTTATAGCGTGAAGAATCTTCAATTTGATTGGTAGTTCCTTAGATTAACGTGTCAAAAGCACAAAATTTTCAACTTTATAATATTAGTAAAGATGTAGATTATGAAATGAGTACATCTTTGTTCTTCAAATTACCACTCATTGAGGGAAATTTTTCCGTTTGGCAACCCTCTCTATCATGTAATGGTTGTACACATTTCTATTCAAAAGTAGCCTTATTTGACCCATATTCGTTCCATATTGGATAATATTTGTGGCATTTTGGGTAATGTAGTTAGACTATTGTCTGCAAGTTAAGTGAATTTTTTTTTTTTTTTTCGAACTGACTACTCTGTTAGCCTGAGGGGCCCTGGAGCCTTTACGGCTTTTACAGCTTTACCGGGCTTGGGGGCGAGCGTTTAGGGCACTCAGCCACGAAAGCTAAGCAACAACATCCGAGGGTGCCAAAGTGGCCGAACCTCGGCTCGGACTGTTGCGCGTATGTAATTAAGTCGCGATCTGACTAATTCCCTATCCGTAATTCGATCTAAACTAACTATGCATATATACACGTTTCTGCCCCCTGGGAGGAGGGAAGGAACATGTGTATGTGTATTTAGTGGTCTGAAATTTTTGTCTACTCTAACTAGGCAAAAAAGAAAAAAAAGGTCCCTTACAGAACCTATGTACCTATGTGTGTTGTGCATGTGTGTATAATGCAATGTCATGTATGGCTGTGAAAGCTAGTGATTGTAGAGTCACTTGTATCGCGCGAGCGGCTGCTTGTCTCAAGGGCTCCATGCCGATGGATCGGACCTAGTTAAGTGAATTATAATAATAACATGTTAACATGGAACATGAAATGTCACAAAATCTCCCTGGAAAGTTCTAACAAAGTGGCCACCATTTTTCATTTGAAATTTTCGTTAGTCTTTTTTTTCTTATATTAACATTTAAAATTGCCACGTCGGTATCATCTATGTAATTTCTCACAACCTTGAGTCACCGAAGCACTAACTCATAACAATTTAAACATTTTAAACGTAAAAAATTGTAGTTCGCGATAGTCGTTAAGCGACGCGACGCTACGCGCCGGCCATTGTTTCAAACGTTTTTCTTTTTAAATATAAAACTTTTAACAAAGAGTTTGCTCAGGTATTTAGTTACATTGATTGTAGTTCTTGGTATTTGTGCTTCAGTTTTATTTACGAGAATTATTATTCATAGGTTGTGTATTATTGTTTTAGGCATTAATTAGTTTTTAATTATATTTTAAATGAGCATTATTTTTATTGTATTCATTTTTATGATACTAAACATCGAAGAAACCAAAGGCCTTCTTTAGTGTATATATTATAAAAAATATTTAAATAAATTAGAAAGGTAGTTAATTATATGTAGTTTTTTACTATTGTTGGTTTGAAATGTCAATTTTACTGCAAAGCTTTGGTAATTAATTTGCATTTTCCTTACGTCTATCATGTCATTATTACTAATATCTTCTAGTAAAAAGAAATTTAAAATTACAAGTAATTGGAATTATTTGTGTGCAAGCGTGCGTGCATGTGAATGTGTGTTTATTTTTAGGAGTTTTTGGCGGGATCTTGAGCTGCCATGTTTTGGCCTTATATTTGAATTAATTAATTTGGTTATTCGACCCTAAATTACTTAATATTGGTACCATTTTGCGTGATTTAGTATGGTTATTGTGCACACGCACAATGCTACAAAACTCCCTATATAGTAATAACAAGGGAGCCACCATTTCAAGCCCGGTAAAGCTGTAAAAGCCGCAAAGGCTCCAGGGCCCCTAAGGCTAACAGTATAGTCAGTTCGGAAAAAAAAATAGAGCCACCATCTTGTTAGACGCCACTATGAAGATAAGAAAATACTAGGCAGACTTAAATTGACACTGGCAAGTGCTTCTGTGGTGCCAAACAATAAGAAAAAAATACTTGTATAAGTTTGAATGATTTGTTCTGTTGTCAGTATATTTTGTTTTAGCCAACTGTATAGAATAAATTCCTATAGATTCCTATAATCAGTAGGCGCATATTCACCCTAGTTAGTCGATGCATTCGCAACACTTAGTGCAACGAACTTTATTGTTCATTCGTAAAACAAACTCGATAGCCCAACCTTATATTCGAAGTTTTAAGGTGCAATATTAAATAATTTTATATATTCTATGTATCGTGCCAGGTATTTGCATATCCAAGCCAGTACTGTTTATACAGATAAGATGTACATACGGTTACGTTTTACACTGAAACTTTATTATTTTAACCACTATCTATACATATAAAGTGGTCATTTAGCCGTCAGCCAGTAGTCAGCCGGTAGTAGTATTTGATATTCATAAGCGCCTTTATTGGGGCTTAAATTGAATAAAGTACTATTTATATTAATTTTGAATTCATATATTATAAGCACATTATTCTATACGCCTAAAGGGTCGTATATGAAAGAGCTCCGGGCTTTCTCGATAAAATGAAATCTTAAATTATAATAAAGACGTATAAACTAAAGGCTTATGAAACTCAGACGCCGACGATCTGATAAGATTATGTGCCAATTATTTTATAGTGTTTTTCTAATCTATACATATAATAAAATTGTAGTGTCAGTTTGTAATGTGATAATAACAGGTTTTTACTAAATGCATATGAAAGTATACACGGTACTTATGACGAAACACCCATTTTTTTTTATTTTTTGCCTGTCTGTCTGTTTGTTCCGGGTTATCTCCGAAACGGTTGGATCGATTTTGACGGGATTTTCACTGGCAGATAGTTGATGTTATAAGGCATAACTTTGGCTACTTTTATTTGAGAAAAATTATTAGTGATCCACTCAAAAAATAAAAATGCTGTTTTAGTAGTCCACGCGAACGGAGCCGCGGGCACAACTAGTTATACACCATATAATATACTTACAAAGATATTAATCAGCCTATGAAACGTAGAAGTAGAATCAAATTTAAAAAGTTAAATCCGATTTTACATGTTGTAGTAAGGCTAATAAAAAGATAATCATCAACCTACTTTTAATAGGTTCTGCGTTCAATAGTTGACAATTGGCAACTAGACATAAACCACGACTTACTCGTATGATTGTAGGCAAGTCTTTGATAACGTTATGTAGATAGTGTATAGTGTGAACATTTTAAAAAGCTAAACAATTTGTCGCGCCAATATAATAAATGACGTTTAGGCCTTTGTTCTATTTTTTCGAAAACATGTTATTGTATGTTACACTCTTTGACAAGGCGTGTTAAATGCGTAACAGAAAAAAAACAATTAAAAGTTTACTTGAAGATTTTTATATCCTTAGATTTAAAATAACCACACAAATGCTATCTTATTCTGCAATGACTGATAATAAAAATATAATCCATCTTGAATGCGCTTATCTTAAAAGACAAAGGTATCTAGAGTACCTCAACGAGTTAAGCACAGTTAAAATGTAAACGTTACCCGTGTAGTATAGAAATACAGCGTATTTGACTCACTCGGTTTTTTTTTTAAATTCAAATATCAAAAAGGCACAGATATCGCATTTGTTCGGCTTCGTTAATCTCATTTATAAATATAATTTTATTACACAGAATAAATTAATATTGAATACAATATTTAATTTCATTATAACGAAACTCAAATAAGATAGTGTATCTAGTGATAATGTTGTGGACTTGAATGTGACATACATAAATAAATAAGAAAATGAGAGACTCGGGAAGTGAACGCACATCGGACTGGGAGAAGGAGAAACTGAATCCGAACGGATGGTATGTATCTATTTGATGATATTATTACATTTGCCTTAAGTATAATTTGCCTTGAATCTGTTTTAACTTTGCCCTTCTAATACATTAAGTCTCTAAGCCTTAAGCTTTAACTTTGCCCTTCCAATACATCCTTGACAATGTAATGTATGTTCGCAAAAACTTAGCTATGCTAAATTTAATAAATGACCGGCATTGTTGTAATACTAGAAATAACACAAATTGGTCATCAATTTGACTTAGTAAAACCAATAAAATTTTGTGTTAGGTTCTATAATATTAGCTGTACCCGCGGCTCTGTTCGCATGGACTACAGAAATGTTGTTTGAGAAGATATCGTGATTTTTTTATAAGGATTAAGTATCTAAGGAGTAAACTTTTTTTTATCAAAATTTATCCAGTAGTTTTCGCGTGATGAACGCACAACGGTTAAACCTCAATCAATTTATTTATACACTAGCTGTGCCCGCGGCTCTGCTCGCGTGGACTAAAGAATGCCGTCGTTCGAATTGACGCGCGAATCGTACTGCCTCCGCTCCCAACAACGGCGATCGCCCGGTTGTCTTTTTAAAGACAAAAATACTTATTATGAATGATCCTCAGAAGATAGACATAGGCTATCTCTGACTTTTTTTGTAGGTCTTTTTAAGATATATCAAAATAATGATATATAGATATAACATACCGAGCATCGAATAATTCATTATTATGTATTCCATCGACAAGCCAAGTTTCGGTTAAACAAATAACATAATAATCACTCATACAAACGTTTCTCAGAAACACAGATGTCTTTGTCCGTAGTCTCCATTTTGATAAAATAGTGAAATCATTGTGTAATACTAATCATAGCAGTACATACAATAATGGTAACATAAATATTGACAGTAAGATCGATATTAGAAATAAAAAATGGCACGCGAATATAATACAATATAATACAAAGCGGAAACAAATATAACGAATAAATAAAAGGTGTTGTTTTGCCTTTGAAATGAAACTACTCGCACGCCACCTATCATAAACTGTAGTAGTTCGCGAACAGAACCTTCGCGAACAAAGTCTCATCGCATTCGGATGAACGATTTAGGAGCGCATAATAAAGTTTTTTTTTTTTATATAGATTTCAAAAATGCAATTACGTAAATATAATGTAAAATCTCTTAAATTTAGAGATTCTTTTCTGGTTAAATATTGATATTGTATAACAACTTTTGAAACTTCAAATCTAATAATATACCATCCATATGTTGCTAAAATTATGAAAATAGAACGTCCGTATCGTTTAAATAGGTCGTTTCGCATCACAATCACGCTAGACTACCGTGTATACATTATCGATGTGTATATTATATAATATACTTAGTAACATATTATGCACACATATATTAAACCTAAATAATCTATAAATGTTTTATCTTCAACAAAATAGTTTTTTGACGCCTGTCGAATAATTATAGCAATCATGTTTTGTGTTTAGATGTATTGCTAATTAAAAGTGTAAGGAATTATTTTATTTATATTATACGCTTATTAGCTTATTTATACGCTATATAATTTTACGCTACAGCTCTAAGGAGCGAAGCAGTAACCATGAATGTGAAACAGTCTGGAAAGCTGTTGGCAAACACTAGAAGTAAGAACAACAACAGGCTACCGCTACACGACGGATACCTTGGCGGTGGTGGCGCGGGCGGTGTATAGTTGGAGGAATAAATGTTAGCTAGTCATTCATAATTTGTACGTAAAAGTAATATTTTTAATTTTTTTATTTTTACTAGTCAATGATTTAAGTATCTGACTAAAAACAAAAAAGTTGCGAGTCCTATTCGCCTTAGTATCGACTTTTCTAATTAATACAATAGATTAATAAGAAAAATATTGTTTTAAACCAATGTTTTACTATATGTTCACAAAGAAGCCGCAACAAGCAAAAAATAGAACGGCTTAGACATAAATAATCATACATCTCTGACAATGAACGTTACGTATATGCATTCACGGATTATTCGTTATGATTTCCATACAAAGCGTGAATACTTTGACAAGTCGAAAATCCATAGGTATTTTCAGGGCGCTTTTTAAAGGAGTTCTATTTTTAAAAATTCACTAATTAATTGGACTTTAATTAATACCCATACAGACTGTATTATACTATCAATCCAGATACCAATTTTGAAATTTTGATGCAAACCTAATCAACTACTATTCATGCCTTTTACAGACATTAATAGTGTTCTTCATAAATTAACAAGGAAATAATCATAAAGCTGGGCCAACATATCGACGGAACAATTAATTAATATTACTAGCACCACATGATCGACTGCGAGAAATGTACTGTAATGATAAGAATCCATGAATGCTCAACCTTTTAATATTACCCGTGTAGGGGTCAATAACACCCTAACTCTTTTTTGAAATGGACGGTATATTTATTAAGAAGTTTACAATACAGTCGGACATAAGTCCGATACTGAAGTGTTAATTTCGAGCCGTGCCGTCCATACAATTCGGTACCATACTTAAACAATTCAGATACCTATAACTAGTACATAATAACCAATTAATAATCCTTACAATTCGCCTATCGTAGGCCTTAAATTCGGAAATCAAGTTACAAAATGATAATAATAATCTCAAAAAATGTACAAGATGGCGTCAGTACAGTTTTCTAAACCGTAGGTGTCGCACCTGGCGAATTATATTCAAAAATAGTGAAATAGTTAATATATAAGGAACTACTTGCCATAAATAAAACAAACCACACAAAAACTCTATTTGTACTCCCTATTCCATTGTACATAGGGCGCTTATGCCTGTACATAAGCCCCCCAAGCCCGGTAAAGCTGTAAAAGCCGTAAAGGCACCAGGGACCCTAAGGCTAACAGTATAGTCAGTTAGAAAAAAAAATGAAAAAAAAACCTGTACATAAGTCCATTGTAAATCTGTAAATTACCTTATATATAGCACGTAAACACATTTACATGGAACTGCACTAAATTCAATAATAAACCTCAATATAGGCTCATTATTCTAAAATATAGACACGAATTATGAATCATATCAATAACAGATAAAAACCTTATGTATTCTATATATATAGATCTACTCTGAGGCGTCCTAAGCTTACCCTAAGCCTTATCCTTAGCCACGTATTTTCATCGTTCACCTAACAAGGCTATCTAAGCTCATCTGTCCTCGATAACCCGTTTGCGCTCAATGCGCCCGTGTAACTCAATAATCTATCTCAGCGATATAAATAAAGCAATCTCTGGATCATGATTCTTCTATCAGTGACAGACCTTCGCACGCACGCACCTTCAAGTTTTCCATGTACTTAAGGCACGCACTTATAAATTTTGCTACAACTATAAAATATCGAAAATGAGAATAAAATTTTATTTAATTTAATTTATTCACTGTACTATTTATATACTAACACTAGTTGTGCCCGCGGCTCCGCTCGCGAGGACTACCAAAAAAGATTTTTTTTATTTTTTGTGTGGAACTCTAATTATATTTCTAAAATAAAAGTAGCCTAAGTTATTCTTTATAACATCGACTATCCGTCAGTGAAAGTAAGTAAGTCGGAATAAAGATTGTACCCGAACTGCTTTATCCGCGTGCGCTTGTTTAATGGTTAGTGAGACGTAAATTCAATGTTCTACAAAAATATTGCTCCTTAGTAAATCGAAAAAAAAGTCTGGGATATTGAAACATATGCCTATATCTTATACATAAGCCACAATAACACCAGTAGCACCTGGATACCAGCTTAAGCCAGTTGATTTGGTTTACAGACGAGCTGTAAGAATTGTTGACGATTTTAAACTCACAAACGGTATCGAACCTTTAAGTCTGAGGACAGACCTTGCCTCCTCGTGCGTATTCTACCGTTTGAATAATGGGTTGTGTTTCGAGGAATTGTTCGAAACGGCTACTGACCACCATCGCACTGTTCGCCATCGGCAGGTAGTTCATCCTCACACCTTGGAACCTAAATTGTTGCGGACATTCCGGTTTCAGAGGAGTTTTCTTCCTCGAATGCTCCCAGTGTGGAATGAGCTCCCTGCTGAGGTTTTCTCAGGGGACTAAAGTATGGAGTTCTTCAAAAGGGGAGTAAACCTGTTTTTAAAGGTCGGCAACGCGCATGTTAAGCTTCTGGTGTAGCAAGCGTTCATAGGCTGCGGTCACCGCTTACCTTCACTCGGATCGCATGCTTGTTTACCACCACTGTGGTATAAAAAGATAAAAACAAATACCTAATATATAGCGTACAACGCTCTCGTTTCTTGAATGAGACTTGAGTTTCCAAGTTAGGAAAATATTAATGAAATCCTATCGACGTTACCCGGGTCTATATAGCATTTTATAGTAGTCGCTTGACTACATAAAACCTCCAAGTCGCTTAGCACATAGGTATCAGCGTGTCCCGTCCATCCGCAAGCGATATGCACTATGCAATCCCCTTTCGTAGTTATGTTACGATCTTGTGCTACATCGTCACTTAACATGAAGCAACATTGTGGTCATACGCTATCATCGTATACTTCGATAATAAAAACAACGATAACTTTGTTAGATTTACTTATTTGCTTTTATAACGATAAATTAATGTTTATTATATCGTTACATATAATGTAAAGACAATATTCGATATTTATACATTATGACGGTGTAATTTAGTAAGTAGTGATTAAGTAAGTAGTAAGAATTCTTACTACTTAATCACTAGATATACGTGTACCTTTTTCGAATTATTATATAATTTTGAAATAATCGGATATAATCGACTTATTCGGAAATTCGATTAATCCATCGAATAGTAATATTTGATTTGATTCCAATGCTATTCGCAAACCTCTACTACCACAACTAAATAAAAAAAATGATATTTATTTAAATTTACCACGAGGCAAAATCACGATAGCCAGCGGCATCATACAGCCGAAATCGATTTAAAACACATTTGTCAATAAAAAATAGAGTACCGTACATAGATTGCATAAATAGCAACTCGAGGCCAATAAATAACTATCGCTTTTTACATTTAACTATATTATTTTATCAATGTACCTAATCATTAAGCCAACTGTTGGTCATCCATCCGAAACGTTGCGTTATCGGTTCTAGAGTTTACAAACTTAGTTCGACTTTGTACGGCCCGTTTATACGTCGCGATACTATTATTAATAAATTAATAGTATATCATAGTGATAAAATGTGAAAAAGTATACCTATAAAAATTGTGTTTGTAAGAAATCTTAAAAATACCATTTGTAAAACGTCGACCACAAAAATAAGTTTTTTTTTGCGATATCTGACCGCATTCTAATAACAAAAAATATATTTTATAAATTTAATTATACATAATCAATTAATATAAAATTAATTAATAATATGGCAAGTTTACAATAATAATAATATCGTATTTCTGTAGTTGCGTGTATTAGGTGAGTCGCTTAAAACAAATTTATTGCAATGGCGTCTATAAATGAAAAGATTCCGTACTTCACGTCATTTGACACGCATTAATCAAATAAAAAGATAATTAAAATACGTTAACCAGATAAAGCCAGACGCCAGGTCACCGGGACGATCGCCGACGGTCAGGTTCCTGGCATTGCACTCCCCTCTTCCTTCCATTGAACTATCATGAGCAATCCATAACTTTACACCATTTACTTAAACACAAGTGGAGTTGACTCAAGTTTTTCTTTCCCACTCACTTCTTTCTCCTATCATCAAGGAATAACATATCATTTCTCATGCAATCCATCCATAAATTTGGAGCAGTAATGGCTCAGTGGTAGCGTGTACGGACTCCGTGTCGATCGACGTGAGTTCTAATCCCTACAATGAGCCTGAGCTTTTGGTGAAGGAAAACATCGTGATGAAACCATAGCATGGCGGTAGGGTGTTTTCTAATGCCCGCCTGGCTAGCTACCACCCTCAAGTCGAAAATCTGTCGGCAAGCACCTAACCTATAGGTGTGTTCCGGCAACTGCACTTGGAAGCCAGTTTTCCCACTAGGCTTAGCTTTTCAATACCTTCTTCAGACTTCCTCTACTCCAATACTCCTTCATACATCATATTCTTCTAGTTATATGACTTTCGTCCCTCCTCATGACATGCTTATACCATACTAACCTATGGGGTACCCCTTTATTATTCTGTCACTGGGATACATTACATACTTTCACAAAAATATTTATAAAACTTAAAAAAAAGGTTCTATATTATATTTGCAAAGTTCGGTAACTATTTCTAATTAAGTTAACAATACGTTCTTAATAAATAATAGACAATGTTTCTTTCAAAGCCTAATTGAAATTCACGCCTGTAATAACCGTGCATGACGTGACTTTTTGTTAATTGTGTTTCGACGACGAAGATACCACATATATTTGATTTTTATGCTATTTGATTTTGATAAAGCGAGAAATGATTTCTGAAAACCGTAAAAATTAACATAAATAGACATTTTCTGCCTCAGAAAGCCATATGTATAATAACATGTTAAAGTATTTTTTTTTATACTACAAAGGTGGCAAACAGGCATACTAGCCGCCTGATGGTAAGCGGCTACCGTAGCCTATGAACGCCTGCAATACCATAGGTATCACAAGCGCGTTGCCAACCTTGAACCCTCCCTACCCCAAGGAGCTCTGGAAAAACCTACTCACCGCAGAAACACAACACTAGGTCATTTGGCTGCGATCATCTGTAGGATGTAGGTATTCCACCATTCGGGCTGCCCCAAGTAGAAATCTCCAAAAAAGTATTTGACGTACTTTGATAAAACGAGCAGTTAACTTTGAAAATATACATTTTGTGCACCAGGAAGTTTATCTTATAAACGAATACACATCATTTTATACAAGCATATTAATGGTTTCACTGATGTAATATTAAAAATTTAATTTGTATACGAGTATATACAGAGTGGATTTTTGATATGGGACTGTATGACCTAATCTATGGGAAATAGAGAAAAGTGGTCTAGGAATCTAAACTCGATTTATGAGAAAAAAAATTGCATATTTTTGCTTTTTTAAAATTTCCAGAGTGAGAAATGAAACTGTTTGATTTAAAAAAATATAACAATCTGTATTAATTAACTTAGATCCAAAAATATATATATATATATATATTGTTATTTATGATGTCTTAGATGAATATTTAATGTAAATAAGGCTATTGCAACAGATACTAGCGTATCGTTAAGAATAATTAAAAAGTTATTGGCTCAAAGTCGTTCGGATGATATTACAGGTGTTATTAAATCGCCATTAAAAAAAAGAAAACGCAATACCAAGAGTTATGAAATAGTATTTTCCTTAACATTTAAACAAGAAAATAATACAATTTATATTAAAATATATTTTTTATTCACACTTTCGATAACATACGTAAAATTATCTGAAGATATAGGCTTAATATAATAACGTGTATATTCATGCACACCCGCCGCCCCGCGTCTCGCCAGCATTATGGAAGGTCGCGATCGGGTTCTAGTACGCTTAATCCTAATATTTTTCGGGTTAAATGTAATTAAAACTTGCTCTTTACACTCATCGACACAACAATTGAAACACGTATTACAACGTTTTCCAAAATCCCTAAGGGTGTGAAAGGGGGTGTCAAATTTGTACAGAAACATTTCTCGGTTCAAATCTATCTATCTTCTATTTAATAAAATGATTGTGGTTTCCCGTTGTGCGCGCATCACGCAAAAAGTACTAGATAGATTTTGATCTTTTTTTACTCTTTAGATAATTGGGCCTTATAAAAAAAATGATGATATCTTTATTCAATATAAAATTATTAGGTATTATAAAGTTATTTCTTCTCTCGTCCATGCGACCGAAGCCGCGGGCACAGCTAGTTTTTAAATAAATAAAACAAAGTATATATTAAATAACTATACTGTACATGTTGTACATATCTTGTAAAGCTTCTATCAAATAAATTTGTTTACAAGATAGTTATATTTATATCTGTTATCAATATTGATACGCCCGGTACGTGATTTATTGGCTTAGAAATGTAGTTTTGTGTAATATACACAATGTGGTGGTCATGTTACAATAATCATAAACATCCAGTGTTATAAGTTATAGTAAACTTATAATTAAAAAACAGATAAAAATAATTAAGTAAAATTAAAAAAAAAATATAACAACAAAAAAATTTATTTTATAGAATTATTTTTTTAACTAAACTTTGCTAATTAAACTTTAGTGATTTGAAAGACATTTTTAAATCTGGGAAAGTTTTAAAAAGTGGGAAAAGAAAAATAACAAAGTTAATAGTGTTTTGAGATTTTTCTTCGATAACTTTCATATCGACGAATGAACCGAAATTTGGGTTCCGTAATGTAAACCAAAAAAGCGAAAACTTTTCGACGTTAAAATGCGTATGAAAAAAACTTTTTTAATTTTTGATAGAGATATCAGGGATAATACGAGTGAAAACGAGCCGTTATTACAGGATTTTGATGGAAACAGCGACGAGGATGGGCAAGTTATTTTTCTTCTTACTTAATGGCAACGTTTATACACATTTCTGCCAGTATCACATGGATAGAATATTTTTCTAATTCGAAAAGTTCAAACAATGCTCTTACTAAATGGTGGCTTTCTTATTTAGAACTGACCAGAGAGTTTTGTGCCAATTGTTATTTCTAGTTATTATTTATAATCCACTTTACTTGTGCATAATAACCAAATTACATCACGGAAAACAATATTACCTGATACAGACTGAAATAACATGAGTTTTCGATTTAATTTTTTTTACAAAAAAGAAAACCAACTTCGATTATTTTGAGGAATTGCCTGGTGTATCTTCGAAGTCGAAGGTCCAATACCAATGAAATTAAAATGGGATCACCCTTGAGGTATCATCATAATCATCAGAGGAATCATCTAAATCGGTACATAAACAAAGAAGTTATGTTTGAACAGAACCTCCTCCTTTTTCTAGAAGTCTGTAAAAAATAAAAAACCCCACATGACAAATTAAGATCCCGCCAAAAACTTCAATGGGCAAGTTTTTGACAATACATGCTTAAAAAGTTTTTTTTAACACAGAATACAAAATTATGACTATTTGAGGTTAAGGAAATTTTTTGTTTGATGATGTAATTGCAGGTATGTTCCGGCAGCTGCAAGGGGCAGCAATTAAGGGCCCATTAGGCTTAGAGTGAAACAATGTTAACAATCACTTAATATCTGGTGAGATTGTGGCCGCAAATCTGTGGAACTGTTGAACGCTAAGCATATAAAGATTTTAAAAAGCATTATCAGTTCAATTAGGCATCCATATAAAAAATGAAAATAAAGACATGATAATCATTTATCCACAGGTCTCAGCCTCGACCCAGTCAGGAGTTCAACGTGGTAAGGCGTGTTTATCAGCAAGATGCGCTCAACAAAGATGCTGACTACCAGGTCCCGGAGAGGACTTGTAAGTTATTTTCTTATTACACAGTAATCAAATTAAATATAGGATCCATAATAGCAAATTGTAATAAATACTGAGGGCTCGCGAGGAGGATTCTCTAGGCGGCCCTCTCTGACGTAATCGGACGGGTGGCGGAAGAGGGCGCTTAAGGATCGTCAGTTACTTATCAACCTGTCACCCGACCAGCACCGCCTCCTCGCTCTACATCCCCTTTTTGTCGACTGGTGGTCTTCACGAGAATGTCGCATGGCTGACAAGTTAACGCCCCTTGGTCAGCGGTTGAACGTCGCGTAGTCAAAAGGTGAACACCGCGTGGTCAACTAGTCAACATGCGGTAAGCGGGTGGTCACCATGTGGTCCAATCTCCGTCCACATATGCACAGCTTGGGTGCGAGTCGATACTGTGAGTTTACGGAGTTGATAAGTGTATATTATATATACACGTCCATATAAAGAAATCTCAACCACACGAGGCGGTACAACGTTGATCGAGTGCCGGGTTGATAATTGAGTGATGACCTTAATTTGCCTCCTTCTTCCATTCTAGCTTAACCAGGGGATATAGGTCGGTGGTGGCCCATCTTCCATGACACTATTTTGAGCCGTCTGGGAGACAGGGTTGTACATAACTGTCTCCATTTAGCAAAAGGGCCCGGCATTTAGCTGGACCAGCCGACGCGGTGAAGCGATGCAGTAAACACTTGCGTGATCCCTTGTCTCCCCATTAAAGATGGCCGATGGTATAACACCATGCGATTTTAGTGACTAGGAGTCTCATATAACCATGATGGGTTTCCTCACATTAAATGTGTTATTTTGTTATGTTATTTAACTAGAAATTTTCTTATTATTCTGATAAAAGTTAGTTTGATTATTTAATTAATGATGTATTTACATTTTACCAGGTGTTATGTGACGCATTTAAAGAAAGTACCACAATACGCATAAAAAAGGTCAAACCCTTAAATGCGATTGACTGAACACAATATTTAGCGACATTGCACCAAGATCGGTACCTTGTGATATCCAATAGGTACAATAGAAAAGTTCAACCAATGCTATAATTTTATCATAATGTTTTCCCTTCATTACAAAATTTATGCTCATTCAAAGAGCGTTTTTATACCGTCCTAATTTCGAACATTTTGATTACAATGACAAAAAAACAATGATGTATTCAATTTAAGCCCTAAGTAGGCTCGTGAACGTCACAACACTAACATCGGTTTGGGCAAACATCTCGACCACTAAAAAAAGCTGGCAAGAAACTAGAATTGGGCTTAGCGATACATCATTTAGTAATTTTTTCATTGGATATACACAGAGAGAGTCACATCTATGCATTATTATCATTCAAGTACTAATACATAATAACCTTTCGACAATAAAACATGCTTTAAATGATTCTTGTACGTATTGTCCGGCAAATCGGTAATGTGTTTATGAAGTTTATTGTAGAACCTAAGATAAATTACCTAAAAAACTTTTATTTCTCTTACTAAATGTAAAAGACCGTGTCCTATCTGCCGATTTCAGTAATCTATGACCTCTTTAGTTTATGTCTGTGTGGCAATTCAATTTCCAGTGGGCTACAGATGCAAGAAAGTGGTTCGCAATTGCGGCATTGGGGACTGCTTGCTTAACTCCGTGCCAATCGTGCGCTGGCTGCCAAAGTACAGCGCTAAGAATTACCTTGTCGGGGACTTGGTGGCGGGAGCCACCACTGCTGTTATGCACATACCGCAAGGTACGTAACACCATAAATGGGTAAAAGACGAAGAGTTGGTGTGTATAAATTTTCTGACTTATCCTGTGGAAACGTTGCAAAGACAAATCAAGTTTTTAAAGTTATGTAAGTCTTTTAGTGCGTTTAGTAGAGGGTACAATTAAAAGTTGCGCGCACAACATACGACGAAAGTGTGACATAATGAAGTTAGCAATAAATGATAATAAATTTAAAGATTGTGATTTTTGAAACAATGTTGGATCAGTGGTAGCGTGTATGACTTCGCGTCCCGCTTTTTTATTCGACCGAGTCCCAAATACTTACTTAGTTTATGTTGTAATAATGCAATACTTACAACATTTTTTTCAAAAATCTATTAGATTTATTTGTATTTTTGTGTTCGATGAATTTTATAATAATTTGCGTCGAGAGCGGAAAATCAACGTCACGTATTTTGAATTTTTCATACAAAAATTGGGAGATAAACAAAAAAAATTTGAACGATCCGTTAATTTTAAGAAAGATTTTTACATAATAAATTTTGCAAACGCAACAGCAATATATCAAAAATACTTACCACGTAAGTAATGCAAATGACAATAAGCACGGTAACAAACAGGCAGACAGTTATCTGATGGACAAAGGTCTCTTCCTGTGGAAAGAGAGGTTTAATCAACACCCCAGCCCGTGACGACTGATACGTCGTGACGTAATAGCAAATTCGAACGTCGAGAAATCCACAGTTCTACATTTTCCCCACTTACAGTTGTACTACAAGAACATTTCTCAAGTGTTCAGGTTTCCTCACGATGTTTACCTTCACCGTCAGCCGATAGTTTTATCAGTTCAAATAAGGGACTCGAACCTGCGGACATCGAATCAATATTACGGTGCTCTAAACCACTCGACCAATATGTCTATGTAAGAAAATGGACTTGTAATTTAAATTCTTTTTCAGGTATGGCGTACGCTTTATTGGCGGAGGTTCCTCCCATAGTAGGCCTCTACATGGCGTTCTTTCCTGTACTTATTTATGTGATATTTGGTACTTCGCCCCACGTTTCCATGGGGACTTTCGCTGTCGCCTGTCTCATGGCTGGAAAGGTAATTTTTTTTTAATAAAATCAATATGTAAATTTTATTTATACTAATTAGTGAGATGTAAAGCATTGGAGAAAAACTGAACCCCTATAGGTTTTTTTAAGGTTATATGTTTGGCGTAGTGGCCACAATCTCACCAGATGTTAAGTGACGATGTGGCCCAAGATGATACAAACCTAAACCTAAACCTAGTGGAAGACTGGCTCTCAAGTGCAGCTGCCGGAACACACCTATTGGTGCTTGGCGGCAGATTTTCTACTTGAGGGTGGTAGCTAGCCAGGCGGGCATTAGAAAATGCCCTACCACCATACTATGGTTTCCTCGCGATGTTTTCCTTCACCGAAAGCTCAAGCTCATTGCAGGGATTCGAACTCACGTCAATCGACGCGAAGTTGTACACGCTACCACTGAGCCATCATTGCTTCAAAACAATTGCTTTTCAATTCAAGCAATTGCACTTCCTTCAAATTATGAAAACCGTATCATATATTTTTTATATTATTAAGGTGGAGTACAAACTTACGGCCCGTCTGATGGTAAACGGCTACCGTAGCCAATGGACGTTTGTAATACGATAGATATCAACTAGCGCGTTGCCGACCTTGAACCAACCTACCCCATGGAGCTCTGGAAACAATACTCACCGCAGGAACACAACACAAGATTATTTGGCTGCGATCTCCTGTAGGGTGGAGGTATTCCATCAGTCGGGCTGCCCTAAGTAGAGAGAAATCTCCAAAGAAATTTCTCTGTGCCCTACATCTCTACCCTTCTTCTAACTAATGTTTAGTGATTATATGTTTAAATGTGGTTAAGTGTTGAGCCAAGAGAGAAGACTCTCTTAAGTGCTTTGCGACCGTAAATATGCCACCGATGTCCTTAACTATACCTATAGGGGACAATTCATTATGCCGCCCCCTAATTACTTATTTCACAAAAGCAAAAATCGTAAAACATACGTAACTAGGGGGCTGTCTCCGTCTAGCGTTATTTTCCGCAACACACGGGGGAGTTATTTAAATTTCTTACAGTACGTAAACTTAAACTTTAATGTTACAGGTCGTGACTCAACATTCGACTCATTTCGAAGCAATTAACATGAATTCAACGAATGTCACGTCAGGTATCTACTTAAAATCTCATTAATATCTCGACTGCTTATTCGGTATGAAGCTAATCAGGAGACGTACGGTTAACTTCGCTCCCGCACACCCGCAACGACCTCCTCTGCGGCAACTCAAGTCTAGGTCCGATCCATCGGCATGGAGCCCTTGAGCCAAGCAGCCGCTCGCGCGATACAGTGACTCTACATTCACTAGCTATTACAGACACACATGACACTGCAATATACACACATGCACGCTACATAGGTACATAGGTTCTGTAAGGGACCTTTTTTTTTCTTTTTTTGCCTAGTTTAGACAAAAACTTACAGATTACTAAATACACATACACATGTTCCCTCCTCCCAGGCGGAAGAAACATGTATATATGTATAGTTAGTTTAGATAAAACGATAGGGAATTAGCCAAATCGGAACTTCTTTGCATACGAGCAACAGGCCAAGCCGAGGTCCGACCACTTTGGTACCCTCGTATCTTGTTGCTTAGCTTTCGCGGCTGAGTGGCTTAAGCGCTCGCCCCCAAGCCCGGTGAAGCTGTAAAAGCCGCAAAAGCTCCAGGGCCCCTAAGGCTAACTGTAATCAGATCAAAAAAAAAATGAAGCTAACTTAGGCAAATCACTCGTAGAGTAGCTTGCTTTTCGGTATTTTATAAATTTTAGACATCTGGTAGTTACGCACGATCCATCGTGAGCCTCATCTTGACCTGCCATCAGGTGAGATTGAGATTAAGCGCGCATGGCCGAGCCAAGGGTATCAGCCGTTCGGGAGCAAAATATAACTTACTACCCCCTATAAAATATAGAAAAATTAATATCAATTGTAAACTTCTGTATTACTTCGATACGTTGCACATATTATTATGTTCGCCCATTCTATCATAATTCAATACTATTTGTATTAGTTTATTTTAAAAAGTCAGAAGTATGTGATATGAATGAAACGCCGACGCAGTCACAGAGAGAAGCTAGTAAATAAAAATAATTTGCTATTAATATTGTAAAAGAAATATCTATACTTCTATAACTGCTAATATAATAGAGCGGAAGAGTTTTTTGATCTCTGAAACTACCAGTCGGATTCCCAAAAATCTTTTTGTATATGATAGCCAGATTCACGAGAAATAGTATAGGCTAGCTAGCTTTAGGATACACCTCTCAGCTAGCCTTAAATATGGATTTTTGTTAAGTAGGACGGAAGACATAGCGCACCCTAACTGTTTTATCCGCGTGCGCTGGCGTAATGGTTAGTGATACGTAAATACAATATTTATGCATCTAAAAAAAATCCGTGATACTATATGCCTATCTAAATCTAAATAAGAATAAAAAGATATTTTGTAACAAAGTTTCACTGAAAATTAAAAAGTGGTTTATGAGCATTATTATTAGGTATAGCATGTTATTCCTTACGAACGTAAGTTACTTCATCATCAAGGTAATTTTATGTAGATAAACTTTGCCCTGTATAGCATGTTATTTGGACGAACAGTTTAGGATATAATGTAAAATTAAAATAACTCTACACTCGGCTCGAGTCTATGACTATAGGTGTAGTGGTGCGAAAAAGCCATGTGATGTGTGACGCATAACCCTGGCCGCCCTATAAAATATTGTCTACACTGAAGTATTATAAATCATCAATCATCAACTTCTTTTAAATTATACGCGGGTGAAACCGTAGGGCACAGCTAATGTTTAATGAAATCAAATCGTTAGAGAGCACTTTTTGTCAAATCTGTCAAGGACAGTCTGTCGCCATTGGAAAATAATCGAGAATTAACGTCCCCGCTTCAGCTATATAATATACCGCTAAATATTATAAAAAGTATACCGAATGAAAATACAAAATTTATTAAATCTAGATATAACTGTTTTAATTTATACATTTAATTTCAGTACCACCATTGGGTGCCTATGAGTACACACCTTTACAAGTACTTAGTATCGTCTGCTTGACAGTTGGAATATTTCAGGTGAGATATTTTATATATCGAGAAACGAATTGTAACTTTAAAAAATAACATTTTTTTTAATTCAACCGAAACCTAAATAATAAAAAATGCTGTTTTTGAAAATTAATGCCCGCTAAGTGTTTGAGAATTTCTGTCCCTTTCACACGGTGCTCATTTTTGATTAGTTAATTTTGGTTTTACATAATACATCGTATCGACAGCTAAATAAAGGAGACGGATACTCCTTCATACAATCTTGGGCCTGAATAAAAAGTAGCAATATGAAAATGGTGTCAATTAATAGCTAATATATTATCAAACAATCACCAAAAATTCAGCGGATTTTTTTATAAGATGTTTTGTAAAAGGGAGGTCCTGTAATAAACTACAATTAAATAAACGATTTTTGAAGTCCGATTGATATTTTTTTTTATATATAGAGTTATGTTTATTATATTTTTAAAGTAGGAGAGTTTTAAGAAACTCACAAATCCTATGAATATTTTAAGATATTATAAATTACATCACGAAATGAATGATCCACACAGACTCAAAATACAGTTACGATTAAAAGATTAACTATTGAATCGATTTGTTAACATGAATCGATTTTAATATTTATTTCTATTACGTATAAAGATATTTTATTTTTTTCTTTAATCTGATAATCTTAAATGTTGAATTCTTTTGATTGAATTAATCAATTAATTATCTACATCAAACTATTATCGATAATCTTTACTTATTCATTAACTTACTTATTAGTTTTGTCATTTTATAAATTGTAAATTTCGATCATATTTTACATTTATAATTACAAAAATATAATTGATTTTATAAACCGCACTTCAAGTAATTACATTCTTGGCCCAGAAATACCCGTCTCTTGTTAGCATTAAAGTAAGTTAGAATAAAACCCCATGCGCCACATACAGGTGCCTTGTCGTGATATTTATCTTCAACATGTATCATCTGGCTACGTGACAGAACTAGGCAGGTTAATTTAGTCCTGTTTACATCGTATAGCAAAAAATACATTAAAAAGTAAATGTTAGTTGTTGATTGAAATAACATTTGTTACAACATTAAAGTTTAAAGTACAGCTCGGTCAGAATATCTGTGCACCTCGCTGGAATGCGGCGCCTCTCCCGCCTCCCCTGTCACCTCTCCGCGCACTCCCCGGTGCGTACAAAAAACTTCACACCGTACCCAGACCGCCGATATGACGTCACGAGGTCAGGTGCACAGATATTGTGACCAGGTATTAACTCATTAAATTCAAGTTTTTTAACAAAATATTTCGGTTGGGTGCGGTTTCTGTATTGAGTTCTACTTCAGGCGCGTTATGAAAAAACCTGTGAATTGTAGTGAATTTTTACGATGGACTCGCACTTTGTACCGAAAAATCTACACTATGAAGTTGCTCGCTAAACGCCCTGTTTTATTGTGGTGAAGACAGTCACACTCGTTGTTATACGTCACATACATCGAGTATGACTATTCAAACAAGTATAACTTCTAACGCGCGTACATAACTACACGCATTCACTTTTTTTTTATCGAAACCATACTAGAATTAAACAGTATTTGTTTCGAATGCCGAGTCTAATACGTAATGTATTCATATCATTTCGTCCGGCGCATTCTGGAGAGTCAATCGCGATTCCAACTTCACTGACTGGACAATCTTTTCACTATGGCACGAGCTATTTTTTTTGTTAAAATACGGCACTAAGAAGAAGATTGACTATATATTTATTTCATAATGTTACTCTCAGGTGCTGATGTGGATACTGCGTTTAGGTGCGGTATCGACGCTGCTATCAGAGCCATTGGTCTCTGGTTTCACAACAGCCGCTTCTTTCCACGTGTTGGCTTCGCAGCTGAAAGACCTCTTCGGAGTTAAGATACCGAAATCGCCGGGCAACTACAAAGTTGTTTTTGTAAGTACCTACAAACTGTTGTTAACTTAACCTCATATAAATGATAATCTACCTCAATATGGATCGAAGTTTTACGTCTAGTTTTTTGTCGAATAGACTCGTTCATAAATGCAGTTAGATGCAGCTCTAAAGCAATGATTGGTCAGTGGTAGCATGGACGGACACCGCGTCGATCGACGCGAGTTCGAATCCCTGCAATTAGCCTGAGCTTTTGGTGAAGGGAAACATCGTGAAGAAACCATAGTATGGTGGTAGGGTATTTTCTAATGCCAACTAGGCTAGCTACCAGCCTCAAATTGAAAATCTGGTCGTCAAGCACATATAGGTGTGTTCCGGCCACTGCACTTGAAATCCATTTCCGCCCACTAGGCTTAGTGTGTTACCATATTGAGCCACATCATCACTTAAAATTCGATGAGATTGTGGTCAAAACACTAAATCTATAAAAAATAAAAAGGTAACACAGCTTGGCGATAAACTTATAATTCGATGGTTGGAGCTTATAAGACATGTACTCGATATAATAATTTTGTAAGAGTTGTTATGGTTTAAATCTTGGAAGTTACATGCAGAAAAATCAGCTTAGAGACGTTTTTGAATTTGTAGTAGTGTAGTACGGTCGGCAGATAAATAAATAAACAACTACTTTTTTATTTTTTGTAGTTAGTTGCGCAATTTTTAATTATAAATTTCTTCAACTATATAAATTTCGTAGTAATTACGTCGCTTTCATCCAATAATTCTTAAATTTTTATTAATTAGTATTATAATTATTCATAATAAATTAATAGCCCTTTTTAATTAACAATTTTAATATCAAATGACAACAATTAGCAACATACAAGCGTCTGATGAGTGCGAGGTACGTGGTAGCTAGCGCAAACTGTTTTATTCCGGTTTTAATCACTGTGTTACACTATTACTAATGCAAAAACGTCTCCAAGCTGATTTATGGGTACGTTTACGGTTCAGCCAAAATAATGAATTGGTCTAATAAAACCCTAATAATAGGTAGACAAACATGATGGGAAAGTATGGTACTTTTTCACGATTGTCCGTGCTGGATGACCAGCTGTGGGAAGTAGTAATATGACTAAAAGAAAATTTAATTATTTTGAGTAGTTCCGTGCTGTATCTTCGAAGTCGAAGGCCCAATGCCAATGAAATTAAAATGGGACCACGCTTGCCCCCCTATCCCCTTTTCAACCAAAACCAAAGAATCATCTAAATAGGTTCATAAACAAAGAAGTTATGGCTGAACAACCATAAAAAAATCGAATAGAGAACATCCTCCTTTTATTAGTCAGATAAAAAAATGCAACGGTTGTTCCAGACAGTGATCGAAGTAATAAAAAACTTACCGAACCTTAACTGGGCTGCCTTCGTGATATCCTTCATCGCCTGTCTCATCATAGCGCTTAACAACGAGCTCCTAAAGGTATTTTCGACTTTTTTATAGTTTTAATATTGTCCTGCTATGCAAATGTATAGGGAAACATACGAGAAAAAGACGGATAAAAGTTAAAAATGCTAAACAAAACACTATGTTGTTTACTAAATTCATATATATATTGATCAATTAATTGGTTAAAAATTAACAAACAAGTGAACAATAATTAAGAAAAGGACAGTCAATAATCGGACACATTTAGCTGATTTCAATTATTCATCCCGTTAAACGCCTTGCAAAAGCGAATTGTCCGCTTGGAAAGTACCTACACGTTCATATTTTAAAATTTCGAGAATATTGCCATGATAGTTATATTATAATTCCATGGTTTTATTTTTTAAATTTTCTCAAATTTCTGATATTCCGCTAACAATATATTTACTTCTTATTATTAATTGTAATCAAACGAAAACACGTTCAAAATTAAGTTAATACAGGATTTAACTGAAATAACTTCCAGCCTTGGGTGAGCAAGCGAAGCCGCGTGCCAGTGCCTATAGAGTTGTTAGCGATCGTTATCGGGACCCTCGTATCAAGGTTCGGAGGTCTCAAAGAGCAGTTCGGTATCAGCCTCGTCGGAAATATACCCACTGGGTACGTATTTGATTGTTTTTAATAGGTACACTATATTTCAACTCTATTCAAAAACGTGCAGTACTCAAATGCAGAATCCTTAGGGGCTCAAGTCAGCGGTAAATTTTAAAGAATATATCTTTAAATGATTCTAAAGTAAAAGTTGAGCTATTTAACAATAATCTGCATTTTAGGTGAGTTGTTATATTAGTTGCGCGCGGGGCAAGTCAAGCTAATTGGTTACTGTAGCAGTGTATGCTTAAAGTACGCCTGTATTTAAAGTGTGGATACACGTTCAGGCGAATGAGCCGCTCATTGAAGGAAGCTGTAAGCTTGAGATAAAGAACTTCTCCAGTAACAGAGCGGCTCATTCGTTTGAGCATACTCACGTTCGTATCGTTTTTTTTTAAATTCTTTATAGGTTTAAGGTTTGGCCACAATATCACATGATGTTAAGTGGCGATTTAACCTAAGATGATAAAATGCTAAGCGTAGTGGGGGACTTAAGTGCATCTGGGGGAACGGATGCATAGCTTTTTAACTTGAGGGTGGTAGTTGGCCAGGCGGACATTATAAAAAGTCCTACCTCCATGCTATGGTATCGTCTAGATATTTTTCTTCACCGAAAGCTCAGACTCATAGCAGGGATTCAAACTTACGTCCTTTAATGTGTTGTCCATACACGATACCCCTGAACCATCCTCGCATTGGTAAAGAGATATTTAAAATAACCATAATCCTAATCTCCTCCCAAGGTTACCAGTACCGCAGGCGCCTCCACTAGAACTGCTGCCTGAAGTGGCTTTGGATGCCTTCACAATAACGATGGTCACGTATACCATATCCATGTCCATGGCTCTCATATTCGCTGCGAAAGAGAAGTATGAGATAGACGCAAACCAAGAGTTGTTGGCGTTGGTAAGTGGCACATATTTTTTTATGTATATGTATAAAAGCGAAACACCACTCATCACGAGATCTCCGAAACTATAAGTCCTATTGACTTGAAATTTAGCATAATTACTGCTTTCGCGATGTAGACGCTCACTAAGAACGGATTTTGGGAAATTCAACCTCTAAGGGTGAAAAAATGGGGATTGAAAGTTTGTATGCGGTGCAAACATTGTCTTTTGACTTGAAATTGTATACTTAGACCTTTTAATAAAAATAATGAAACACGTGTATCAGCATCTATCAAAATTCATCAGTTAAGGGTGTATAAATAGGGGTTGAAAGTTTGTTTGGTAAAAATAATTTATTTATAACTATTATCTCATAATCATGCACACATAATATGTCTATTGACCTGAAATTTAGCACAAATACACTTCAATTTATAAGTACCTAATCATCATTTAGGGATGAATGATTTAATAAGGGTTGATACTTAGTATGGTGATTTTGTTTTTGTCTCACCTGATGTTAAGTGACAATCTGGCCCAAGATAATAACACGCTAAGCCTAGTGGAAAACTGGCTCTTCAAGTGCAGCTGCCGGAACACACCTATTGGTGCTTGGCGACAGGTTTTCAACTTGAGGGTGGTAGCTAGCCAGGCGAACATTAGGAACTGCTCTACCACCATGCTATAGTTTCCTCACGATGTTTTACTTCACCGAAAGCTCAGGCTAATTGCAGGGATTCGAACTCACGTCAATCGACACGGTGTCCGTACACGCTACCACTGAGCCATCATTGCTTCATGTGCCAGAGCGAGTCGCTAATCAACTTTCCGAAGGAATACGATTGCAATATATGATTTGTACCTTCCAGGGCGCAAGCAACGTGTTTGGATCCTTCTTCTGCTGTGCTCCGTTCTGTGCTAGTCTCTCTCGTTCATACATACAGTATCAGGTATGTTCTTGGTGTATTTAAATATTTTTCCACATTCCATCTTTTCTGACTGGCTTCATAATCAGAATATTGAGAGTTTGTGACATCAGCCAAAGACCGTTCAGCGGTGGCTTCAATGTCATTCCGAGTAAATTTTAAGTATTAAACGGTAAGTAACGAATGAGATTAATACCGTAATAACCATAAACATGCAAGCATTGTCCGTCCCTTTTTAATGTACCAAATATTTTTGTAAAATTTCCAAATTATGGAACATGGTTTAATAAAAACATAAACATTACTATTAGTGAGAGATTTTACTTCACAATTTTTTTGTGGCTAATTACACTTAGATACTTTAGTCTTTAACTGGATATCCGGCTATTACTGATGTCAGGATCTCATTTCGTAAATTTAAAAAAGAACGTAGGTAATACATAATACTTGTCATGATGTAGTACTCGTGGTTAAAATAGATACAGACCAATGTCCATATAACAGATACAGTATAATCATTTGTTCTCTTTCTTTAGTACACGCGAGCCCTGCTCGTATGCTTTGTACCCACGACCGCCCTCCTCTGCGGCAACTCAACCCTAGGTCCGATCCATCGGCATGGAGCCCTTGAGACAAGCAGCCGCTCGCGCGATACAGTCACTCTACATTCACTAGCTTTCACAGCCATACATGACACTGCATTATACACACATGCACACCAAATAGATATGTGATTAGGTATGTGATAGGTAGGAGAACATTAGAGATTGATTGATATAGACGCCGCATATTCAGTAGCGTCGTTTCCCAATCTTTGTAGGCGTCAATGATCTACATCGTTCCCGTACCCATAGACCAATGATATATCGATCGCTTAGATTTATGTACTCGGATATAAACATAGTAATAAAAATAAGATTCATCACCGATAGCTAAGGTTTATTGTAGAAGGTACTAACTATAGATTATCAAAGGATAGACGGTGTCCAAACACATTACCGTTGATCCATCATCGCTTATCAACTCCTTTCAGGCGGGGAGTAAAACGGGTATCACTTCAATAGTCAGCGCGGTGCTGATACTCTTCGTGTTGCTGTGGATCGGTCCGTTTTTCGAGCAACTGCCGCGCTGCGTGCTCGCCTCGATCATCGTCGTATCGCTCAAGGGAATGTTCATGCAGATAAAGGAACTACTCAAGTTGGTGTTTCTTTAAGCTTTGTAACTTTTCAGCTCGGCTACTGATTCTTATTTTAAGGGTATAATGTCTACTAGTGGACCTTTTTTCAAGTTACGGAATATTCAAATATATTAATGTTATAAAGTTCAAAATATTGTATTGGTCTAAGAGATGATCAATAGATCTTCACCCAGATGAGATATATTTTTATCAAATTTCATTGATTTATAAACACGCCTATTATAGCTTGCCTATCGAAAAGTGTTCATGGCGAAATAACATCAAAAAAAAAAAAAGTAAAATGAAACATTTAAAATAATTGTACTCATGTTATCAGGTTTTGGAAGCTGAGCAAGTTAGATGCCATGGTGTGGTTGGTCACGTTCCTCATAACTCTTCTAGTGAATATAGATATCGGGTGAGTTTCTTTACATTTATTTACCTTAAATAAGGTAAGGAACAGATAAATTTCTTTGGAGATTTCTTCCTACTTGGGGCAGCCCGACTGGTGGAATACCTCCACCCTACAGAACATCGAAGCTAAATGGCCTTGTGTTGTGTTTCTGAGATGAGTAGGGTTTCCAGAGCTCCTTGGGGTTCGGCGGTTCAAGGTCGGCAACGCGCTACTGATACCTATGGTATTACAAGCATCCATAGGCTACGGTATCCGTTTACCATCATGCGGGCTTATTTGCACCTTTGTAGTATATAAAAAAAAAATTGTGAAGGCCGATTCTTAAGGCAAGTGGAGCAAGGCATGTTCGCAGGTTTGAATTTAATTAGTAGCAATATCAATTGAGACTGATGGAGAACATCATGAGGAAACCTGACAATAGTCAGTCTGACGGAGTTAGATTAAGTTTAAAGAGAAGCCATACACTGGAGTTTCAAAAAGATTCAATATCGAACACATTATTAAAAAATAAAAAGTAAATATATTTTTTTTACGATAAATGAAAATTAAATTTTTTTTTTTGGCGTAGGATGGGTGTCAAACTCCTTCCCTTAGATCCGCGCCTGAAACTTGAACGCTTCGAGAAATTATCTAGCAGTACAACCTTGCAATGTTGTACTGGGTTTATACAGAACTAAGTTTTTCGACGTTTGTGAATACGTCAATACGATGTGGGCTAATTAAACCTCTATCTTCACTCAGAACGAGGTCTTTGCACATTGGTGGGATATTTATAAGCGAGTATTATTATAGCCCTATTTGATTAATCTAGACTTATTGTCTGGCCGAAACTACACATAGACAGTCTTGATTCTGGGCTTGTGACGATACATAACGTGTTGGACCAACTGTCGATTTTTCGGAAGCCAAAGAACTGTAACAATAACAATGTTGTTTGTAATCGCGTTTAGCTTGATCCAATTGGTACACAATATGGTTTAAAAGTTGATATCTCCACAATATTTCTTCTTCTTTTTTCTAACTTGGCAACCGGTCTTCTTTATTGAAGACCATTACTGTCATTATCAAGTGTATATAGTTTCCAGCCTTATGATGATTTCAACATCCTAATAAGATGGTGGCTCCATTGTTAGAACTTTCTAGGGAGTTTTTGTGGCATCTCTGAATTCATGATTCATATTTCCAATCCACTTCACTTGTACACAATAACCAAACTTTATTATGCAAAACGCCACCTGTTTTACACAATATATACACAAATTTATGAATGAAAAATAAAAACCACTACATGACGGTTTGAGATTCCGCCCAAAACTCTTTACACAATATTTATTTTACTTATTTTTTAGGTTGGGTGCAGGACTTTTGGCCAGTGTCGGTGCGCTGTTCTGTCGCTCGCAAAAGCCGTACACTTGCCTACTGGGCAGAGTTTTGAATACTGACCTCTATTTGGACACGAAACGTTACAGAGCTGTAAGTAATTTGTATTAATTTTGTTGATTAAGTTAATTAATTAAGTTTGGCTAAAGTGCGGGGCGTAGAGTGCACAAACTTTATAATGGTGGCACATTTTTGAAGCATTTGTCGCACTAACACAAGCTTAGATGGCTTAGAAAGATATCTGTGTACTTTTGATTACGATTAGGAAAAAACGTAATAAATTAATTACATAATACTTCAGTATAGACAATATTTTTATCAGGCGGCCAGGGTTATTCGTCACACGACACACGGCTCGTTCGCGTCACTACATCTATAGTCATAGACCCGAGCCGAGTGTTTATCTTCATTTTACATTATCTTCCAAACTATATGTACTAATAACATGATACAAAGGGCAAAGTTTATCTTCATAAAATTTCCTTGATGATGAAGTATCTTTGGTTCGTAAGGTTTAATATGACATGCATAATAATAATGCTCATAAATCACTCTTTAATTTTCGATAAGAGATAACCATATGGTATCGCGAACTTTTTTAAATATACTAAGGAACAATATTTTTGTTGAGCATTGAATTTCGTATCACTAACCATTACGCCAAGGGATAAAGCAGTTTGGGAGCGCTTTTCCTTCCGACTTACTTAACAAAAATCAATAATTAAGGTTAACTGAGAGTTGTAGTCTAAATTCTAATGCAAGATAGCCGATACTATTCCTCAAAAATCTGGCTGTCATATACAAAAATAGTTTTTCGATTTCGACTGATAGTTCCTGAGATTAGCGCGTTTAAACAAACTCTTCAATTTTATTACATTATTAGTGTACTCGTATATATATGTCAGACGAAATTACTTGTCTTTTCTTGACCTTGTAACAAAGATAACATTTAATATCATATATGTGTAAGATATTTTTTTTCGTTTTAGACGATTGACAACCCAGTAAACTCATGTCCTTAATTAACATTACACAAAGGTCGTAAAGTCACATTTTTATAATAATGACACATATATAGATAATTTATGTGTTATGTCAAAAGAAAGTAATTTGTTTGTAAGGGGTACAATTCTCTACAACGCACAGTTTGCTTAGTGAGTTATAGAAAATGAATGTACAATTAATAAAATGTTTAGATCGAGACTTAATTTTCATGTTGTGAATTATAAACCAAATATTTTTAAACCGTATTTAAATACCAAACCTCGATTGATTTCGGGTTTTTTTCTGAGGAAATTAAAAACGTATATATATATAAATTTCATTTTTTATTTATTGTGTTAACACCATCCCTCTACTGGCCATCTCCATATCGTTGTCTCTGAATACACACAGTATCATAAACTGAACTGTACACATAATAATAATGTTCACAACAACGGCTACAGTCCACCTTAAGTGGTCGCAGATACTGGTTTCGTAATTCAAAGCGTAAGGGTAACGTTTGTCTGAAAATAACTTCATTTTAATTTATAAAAACCTAAAGTGGCAAAAAGGTCAACAGACTGAAACAAAAACCCTAGCGCGCTTTTGTGTCACATCTCTATTTTCTTAATTAATTTAATATAGAAGTAATTATTTACATATTGTGTTTTACATTTTGATGTTAATTTTGATTTTGAATGACAGTGTCAATACTTTTTATATAGTTTTTTTTCTTAAAATTAATATGATATGTTTTAAAACGGATAGTTATAATTAAAGAGGTATATAGTGGCTGTAGAGGTTTGATTTAGGTTTCACAGGTAAAATAGACTTATTTTATTTATTTTTTATTCTTGAGTTTGAAGCTACTATCTTTGGTCCTCCGAACTGGGTTTAAGAAACTTTACATGAGATATACATTTAAATAGAATTGCACTAACTGTTTTAATACATATTTTAGAAAATATGAAAAACCTATCATGTAGTATAAAAAAATTCAAAAGTAGAATTATCAATGACGATATACAATAGATTAGATAGATAATTTAATATCAAATCGAATATAGTTATTTAATGTTGGTACAAAAAATTGTAACTAAAAGATGTCCACTGCTGGACATAAGCCTCCTCCAAAACTCGCCACTACCGATCCTGCGCTGCTCGCATCCAGCAGTTTCCCGCAACCTTCACTAAGTCCACCTTGTGGCGCGTCTGACACGCTGCGTCTTCCAGTACGTGGCCGCCACTCGAGAACTCTACGGCTCATCGGCCATCCGTTCTACGAGCGATGTGTCCCGCCCACTGCCACTTAAGTATAGCAATTCTGAGAGCTATATCAGTGACATTGGTTCTTCTGCGGATCTCCTCGACTCTGATTCGATCAGAATTTGTGAACTTAAATGGCAATGTTCGTACATTGCTCGTAAAACGGAGGACCGATGAGGCGAAAGAGTGCTTAAGCGATGATTACGCAGTATGGGCATACCCGTCACAAGGTGAGCCGATGACCTGGCAAATGTCCGTTGAATGCTAAGAGTGGCCCATCGCTATGGCGATCTTTAGGGAGGCCTATATCTAGCAGTGGACGTTGTCTTGCTAAATGGATGGATGGAATTTATGTGTCGTATTGCTGTGTTTTTTGTGTATATGTCAAATAAATGTTTTGTTTTAGGCGGAAGAACTTCCGGGAATAAAGATCTTTCATTACTGCGGTGGGCTGAACTTCGCCAGTAAAAATCTCTTCCGTTCTACTCTGTTCAGGAAGATAGGATACATGAAACCATCTGAGGCGACTCACGACGAGGATAACAATCTGACTAAAAGCGAGTCTTACGAATGGGACCCCACCATCAGCAATCACGTGAGTTATGCCATGTTCTCGACCTTTAACCATTTTGGGGCAAATATGGTTCACGAACTTGAGAAGGATTGTTTTTGAATCGAAGTAATCTTACTTTTAAATGATATTTATACCTAATATAAAATGTAACGTATTTTTGTCTGTCTGTCCGTTTATGTTCTTTTCACGCGAAAACCATTTATCCGATTTACATATTTTTTATTTTAATTCATAGTTATGTTATCTGACCAGGTTATAGGATATATATATTTTATAAAATAAAGTAACATTGGGAATAAGTAGTCACGATAATGATGAATCAATTCGGTAAAAGGTGCATTTGGGGCGCTTAAATGGCTTATTCTGAGTAAACCATACAAGTTATATCAAATTAATATTCTACATAATTGTAGATCTTAAAAAGACCTACATGAATCACACAAAAACGTCTGAACGGATTTGGATGAAATTTGACACACAATTAGTTTATAACCTGGATTAACACATAGGATACTTTTTATTCCGGTAACTGACATATTTTTCATTTCTTCATGGCTTGGGCAGAAACTAGAATTTTAAATTTTCTAAATGAAAAATTGACGTGAGATTTTGCCTGACTTTTCAACGCTTAGCTTTACATAGATAATAAAAAAATAACTAAATTAATAATAATTAAATTAACCAAATCCAATTTCCAGGTGCAATGCGTTATAATTGATGCGACGGCCTTATCTTACGTGGACGCGCCCGGCATCAAGAGCCTTGTCGCCGTCCAAACTGAGTTAGTTCACAGCAACATAACGGTCCTACTCGCTGGAGCTAATGGTACTATCTTCACTACTTCATGTTCCACATTATTCAATACGTGCAAAGAGTCAATACGTTCTCTAAGAAATCACTTTATCTACTTTTGTTACAGCCATTTTTAAAAAGGTTTTTTATGTTTCTTCTATTATAAAAGTTAAGCCATTAAGTTTGGCAACGTCGCATTTTTTCACAATGCATATGGATAATTATGAAAATTTATGTACATGCGCGACGTTGCCAAACCGCATCATCGCCTGTCAAAGACGTAGCTAAGTTTTTTTTTTTTAATATTTTATACAGGTTTTAGCGTTTTTCCACAAAAATCTGATGTTAAGTAACAATGTGGGCCTAGAGCCTCTCTAGTGCTCAAGTATAATTTGAATGTGGTTAAAATGCCCTACTACCATGTTATGGTTTCATCACGTAATCCGAAAGCTCAGGCTTCCTACAACAGTTCGAAGTCACGAAGCCACCACTGCTTCTCCACAGGTCCGGTGTTGGAAATGATAGAGAAGTACAATTCGTTAGAAACCGACAGGCTGCAGTTGGACACGTTCCCTACTGTTCACGACGCCGTCGTTTACTATAACGTGATGGAGTCGAAGCGACTTAACATCCCGATCACAGTTGCATCGTGACACGTATAACTATGTTTATTTAAGTATACGTACTTAATATTCACTAATTTCTATATATATATATACAGCGTGCTTTAAACTGTACGACAATAATTTATAAAACTAAATTCGTTGACTTATTATCAAATTATAGACGTCATTTTGAATAATGAAAAAAAAAACATTATGTAGATATAAAATATAGGCTAATAGATGGCTAAGTGATAGTGACACGGGAGTTTTTCGCGGTATCTTGATCTATCATGTGGTGATGTTTATTTTTATTTATTAACTTATGTTATTTGACCCTATATTATGTAATTTTGGTAGCATTTTACCTGATATAGTTTGGTTGTTGTACACAAATGGTATGTATTTTAGGTTGACACAAAAACTCCCTGGTCGCTAGCAACAAGAGAGCCACCATCTTGTTAATGTTGTTTGAACTTTGACGATTAGAGAAATATTACATCCACGTGACATGGGCATAATAGGCATGATGACTAATTTTGAAAAACATTTCTAAAATGATCTTACGTATTTATTATTCACAAAAAAAAACCTTATTTTTGCATAAAATACAGGGTTAACAGTAACAGTTGGCTTTCTTTAAAACAAGTTTTAAATTGACGCCAAAACGGTCGGAAGTGGAATAGCGTCTGCGTGACGTCATGGAGCAGTAAGCGCCGCGTCCGCACCGTCTCAACAATACTAAACATCAAGGAATATATACTTTATGTTATTATATTGTGAACATAGCATATTGCTAATATTTTATGTTTATATTTTAACAGATGTAGGTATGTTCATTTCGTTGTTAATATTAATGTAAATACATTTTTTACGTTTTTGTAACTTATTTCATTATTTAAAATTAATATTTCAGTGATTCTTTGTTATAGTCATCATGCCTATTGTGTATAACCACACATTGGCCAAGCCCGGTAAAGCTGTAAAAGCCGTAAAGGCTCCAGGGCTCCTAAGGCTAACATTATAGTCAGTACGAAAAAAAAACACACACACTTACACAATGCCATTAAAATAAAAAGACCGATACTAACTTACGCAAACTAGAAAAAGACAACATAAATTATGGTTCACAGTAATAGGTACATTATGTTTTGTTATTATTCTTTTCATGTAGAATTTGGTTTATGTATTTGAAAATGAAATATATATATTTAAGTTTACTTTAGTTTCAATGAAGCGAACGTTCGCAACACACGGAAAGTGAAATGTCACTAACAGAATTTCCAAAAATCAGAATGAAAGTACAAGACTACAAGTCCTAGAAGGCAGCAGATGAAGGCTGATGTCAGCAGAGTATTAACAGCCACGCTATAAATTAATACTAAACGTTCTTTATATTTTTACTTATGTATTTCTAAAGATGTCCGAATAACAATTAAATTAAATTTTGATAATTTAACTCCCGCGACACAGGATTTATTTCATAGTGCGGGGATCTACGGTTTATTTTCATGTGTTGTAATACTCGTATCAATTTAATAATAAAGATAAAGTTTTTTTTTTTTTTTTTATATATTTTTTGGATTTTACGTGCAAAGTGTATTTTATTGTAAGGAGTTTAGATTTTTTGTGGTTTTAGCTTATTGTTCCTATTTAATTTCATACATGTATGAACACGCTGTATATTAAGTATATAATATATCTGAATCCAGGTGCTAGAATAGAATGAGTGATATATATCTGTTTCTAATAAGACTACGTTCTGAAACAAATTCTGGTTCGTAAAATAACATTATAAAAATCTAGAAAATAAGATTGTTTTCTTTTCTTTGTTGTCAAATATAACGCTTATGGAATTATTTCTTAAAAATCCATAATTTCTCGAACTTTCTTCTATGAGCCCCCGCCCTCCCCCCTTTAATCGTATTTATATGAAAATCATTAAGTATCTATACAATGTAATCTTAGATTTTACATTACTCTTATTTTATAAAGAATTTATCAATACTATATTTTGTTATATAAATTACTATACATAACTTAAATAACTATAAATAAGAATATTAAATTATACGGAAGTTACTTCTTCGTATGAACGTCATGATACCGGATATGTACCAGCAGAGTAATAACAGAAACTACAAGATATAGTGGGTTCGATTATTGACTAGCATAAATTATTTCAATAGTCGCAGTTAAAAAGGTGTCCTTTAATTTTTTATCCTCCAATAATTTTAAGATATGTCAAATTCCAACCACCGTTTCTAAAACGTCAACTCTTGAAACTTTAATATATCTAAATTGGCTATGTTTAAAAAAATGTTGTAAAAAATTTATCATTTTTTAGTCAAATTTAATACAAATCTTGGTAGAAAAATATATTTTTGTTGTTAAATATTTAAAGAATACTTAGCGTTCTCATTTATTTTTATTATTACATTTAATATTTAGAAAACACAAATATAACATATTATTTTATTACATAAATAACCAAAATACCAAAAGAAAAGAATAGATCAAACTTTATTAATATTTAATTCTAGTAACTGAGACAGTAGTGCGAGAATTTTAAGACTAAAGAGTCTAAATTTATTCTTTACTATTTACCGTGAGAACATTTTCCAATGCCCGTGTGACTAGCTACCTCCCTCGAGTTGAAAACCTATCGTCAAACACCTATAGGTATGTTCCACTTGAAAGCCAGTTGCCCTACTAGGCTTAACGTGTGTTACCTTGTCACTTAACTACCGGTGTTATTGTGGCTAAACGCTGAACATAATTAATAATAATAAAAAGGTTTTTCGTTAAAGTTACGGTAGAGTTTACTTAAAACGTATTTATCTAACAACTCATATACTGTATAAACTTTAATGTCATATTCTTTTTATATATATTAATAGAGGGAACTTTCGCTGGAAAAGAGGTTAATACTTCATTTGAAAAATTGACATTTATTTATGAAAATTTTTACGAAAAATAATTTGAAGCTGAAATTTTAATGCAATTTTTTCAATGTAAAAAGGACGGAAAATAGGTATTTGGCTAAAGAGAGAAAAGAACTATCATATATACCGAAAGAGATAGATTAGCGCGGTAGAATGAGACAACTATATGCAAACGCGAAGTTAAGCGACAGAGACGAGTAAAGTGGTATTAGTAAAAGACAAGACAAGTATATTACTGAATACTACATAATAATTACTACTAAAAATATATTTTAGAATAAGTATGTAATATTTTTATTATTTTAAGTAAATTTACATATCGCCTAAGAAATTTCACTTTGGTCACGAAACCTGAGATTTTTTTTAAATTAAACTTTTAAAATAAATGCCATTGAAGAATTTCTCATTTACCAGCGAAAGTTGAATAAGTCTGTTGTGATATTTAGTACCTACTATGTAACTTATTTGTACTTAGTTTTATAAAATAAATGTTGACTATATTTTAGTTTTTGCTTTTTATTTATTAATGGTTGACACTTGTGTAGGCGAGTAGCCACTGCATGCCTTAAATCACGAATGTCCCGAATTCTCTCTTCACGTCCAGCTTTCTAGCACTAGACTACAAGTAAGAGTGATAGAACCTTTTTGAAGTCTGAAGAGTGTGGTCGGTAAAGTTTTGCTAGGATGGAGAAGGCCTCCTCTAAAAATCTCCATCTCTCCATTCTTTGCTGTTTGTATCCAATGTGGTCTCTATCTCTCTATCTTTATTATTTCGTTTTCCCAACGTATATAATAATGCCATTTCACGTGGCTTTATGATGGATGACTCAGATGGTCCTTCAGATGTACTACATGACAGGCCCATCTCAATTTTAGCTTTTGTGACATTTCTTATTTTTGTATGTCGCACTTTATGTATTTCATATATATTTAACATAATACGCTCCATGCTTCACTAGCGTGTTTAGCTTTTCTAATAAGCTTCCACGACTTGAACACGAATTATAACTACGTCCAGTTTGCAAAAAACAACAGTGTCAGACACGGACATAGTGTATACATAGCAACTATCAAGAGAGTGTCACGGTGAGTTATCATCACGGATCGATTGACGCGCGATTATAATCACCGATGTGCGATTGCAGACATTTATTTTGGACATAAAATCAATACGAAAAGCTTATCTTCAACTACACTGATAATATTTAGGATACCGTATATTGTAAGATTTTTTTTAAGCCTGCTATTATTACTGCATATAGTGTAAATATTTAACCCCTGGATCCAGACTTTCCAGAAGGCAAAACGAGGCGACGTAAGTCCGAGAGTATGTACGGCACTCTCGCGTCGCTCTTTGTCGGTTTTTTAGCCCGAATCAAAGATCGCGTAGCACGTAGCGAGGGGATTAACTACACCATTGAGTTTGGATGGCTAACGCTCATGGAGTTCTTTACCTCACCACGGCTAATGCGAACGCTTCCACAAAGTGTGCTCGCGAGAGTTTGTAAGCGCCCATATCTAATATTATAAAACTTAAGAGATTGTTTGAGCGCGCTCATTTCTCGAACTACCAGTCAGATTTGAAAAATTCTTCTTGCATTTTATACCCTTTATTTGCATTAATTGAGGAAGGAAGGTTTAAGACTACATAACTTCAAAATAGGACCTTAAGGAGCGGAGTAGTAACCATTAACATCAAGCAATCAGGTAAGCTGAAGGAAAGTACGGAAAATGAGAATAACGATAGGCTACACGGGTGTGTTAGTAGAGGCGCAATGGAGTGTACGTCCAATAAATTTAAGACGAGTGAAATCGTGAGCCACAGCTAGTAATATATAATGCGACAATGAAGAGAACTTATAGGATTGTGCGGGCGTAAGACATGACTGAAACAAAAAATCTAATGTTACCGATGTAACGTTATGCTCCAGATGTAGAACTGAGATCTTCAGAAACCGGGCAATAATGAGCAGTTTTCTAATCTTGGTTTTAATATTAGATTTGAAAAGTTGTTTCTTTCGCATTGGCCTAGTGGCGGACAATTACAGGATTTTTTTGAAATTTATTAATAAAAAAAAAATACAATAAAGATAACAACAAAATTTTTGTTAATTAGGATTAAATACAGTGAACTCAATTGAGCGTGAAGTAACATTAATTAATTATATTTATCTTAAAACTTATGGATAAAGATTACTTATAAATAATGAGAAAAATACGCTAGATAGACATCGTGTAATTGTCAGTTGAAAATGAACTTACACTATTATATAATCGGTGCGCTTGTGCTACTGAGCGTTACACAGGTAAAATTATTATGTATTCATTTCTTGACATTTAACATAACGCCCAGCGCGGCCCCGCGTTTCCACTAGTGACTCGGTACAGCTGTAAAAGCCGTAAAGGCTCAAGGGCTGCAAGGCTAACAATATAGTTAGTTCAAAAAAAAAGGTCCCGTTTCGCCCTATTATGGCGGTTGAAGTACACCGTAGGGTTTTAATCAGTAGAACCATTGGCGGTGGCCAAGATTTTAGTCCGGGAGCAGACAAAGGAAAGTTTTTTATTTTTGTACTAACTTTGCAATATGACTGTACGGTACTGACCAGAAATAACTGCGAACGTCGGTGAAAGATCTCACCGACAGTCGTCGCCGTCATGTATACCTGCTGAAATATCTCTTGACGCCTCGACAGAGCGACCCAATATCATAGGTAGGCACAAAAACTCCTACCAACAGCTTCCGGGGAATGGGGCAGCGGCCTCCATATCCATACCTGGCTACACCCATAAGTAGGACCCTCACATAATCCTCTTACTCCCTGGTAGGAGGATACCCAAGATGGGTTTCCCTGCTTGAAAAAAGGGTGATTAAGATGTTACAGTAGTTCCATCCGATGCTATGTAGATATGATGATCTTTTAAGCCTGTTGCAGACGATGCGCAGTAGTACGCGCAAGTAGGTACTATCATTGTGCAAGAGTGTTCTTGATCAACGCGCACTCAGTGCTGCCGCCAGTTTATTATATTTTCGGTACACCAACCGCTAGTACATGGGTGTCTTCTATCAACTTGAGCATACCTCGTGAATGATTTTCATGTTCCAGGGTGTACCCGTGGAGAGTTCAGTGGAGGATACGTACCAGCCTTCAGAGGCGGTAGCAGCTGAAACTTTACGTAATGGTGAGTATAGAAGTATTTTTTTTTCTAAAACTACTGATTATAGACTATTACTCAGTAACATGTTTTAAAATAAAATTCATTCATATTTAGGCGATTCACGCATCGTAAATGGATGGATCGCGGAAGAAGGTCAGTTTCCGTATATGGCCAGCCTGAGGATGGTCGGGCCAGCCGGTGGTGTCGGAGCTTGCGGTGGAGCGATCATACGTAACGACTGGATACTCACCGCCGCCCATTGCCTTGCCAGGTACCAGTCTATTCTATAAATCCGATTTCCTCCACCCGTCCGTCTCTTCAAGTTAAGCGTGTTTACGCCCACTCCCGCGAAACCTCCGTTCCCTCCGCAGGGGATAGGCGGTTAACTTCGCTCCCACACACCCGCCATGCCACACCACACCACCCTCTCCAGCAACAACTCAAGCCTAGGTCCGTTCCTCCGAAATGGAGCACTTGAGCGAGCAACCGCTTGCGCGATACATTGACACAGCATTCACTAGCTATCGACATACACATATGACTGTGCACTTCACATATACACCCACACAGGTACATAGGTTTTGTAATTAAACTTTTTGGGCTACTTAGACTTAGACCAAATGGCCAGATTACTAAATGCAGATACCATGTTTCTTCCTTCCTCCCAGAAGGCAGAAACAGGTGCCTATATATATGTATAGTTAGTTAGGTCGAACTTTTTGGATAGGGAATTAGATTGCGACTTATTTGCATGTATGGCAACAACCCAAGCCGAGGTTGGCTACTTTGGCACCCTTGAGTTTGTTCCCTTGCTTTCGCGTCCTTCCGCGCTCGCCCCTAAGCCCGATGAAGCTGTCAAAGCCTCTAATGGGTCCAGGACTCTGAACGCTAACAGTATATTCAGTTCGAACAAAAACCCCTAATATTGCCCAAGTTATACTTTTCGCGTCATATGAGGTATCTCTATTTTCGATAGTAAATAGTGCAGTACAAGATCCCGCAGTGAACGTATCTTAACATGTTTACAGGCGAGTAACTTACGTCGTCCGATATGGCCTTACAAATCTAACTCGTCCCGAGTACATAGTAGAGAGTGAATTTGCCAAGGCTCGCATTCATCCAGGGTATAACCAGGCGTCAACAGCAGTACAGACACATGACATTGGATTACTTGAGTTGGCGCATCAAATTCCTTATGGCGGTATGTTTACTGATTTTTGAAGATATATTTAATTTAAAAAGAATATGAGAGTAATTTTTAACGGTGCGCGCGCACATGAAAATCTAAAGTCTATACTATGAAGTTGCTTGCTATACTTTTTGTTTTATTTTGTAAAGACAGTCACACTCGATGTTTTTTTTTATTGCTGTATAAGTGCTCTAAAAAAAAATGGGAAATGTTGAAATCAGTTATGATGAATGGTCCTTGGTTGACTATGTAGTTATTAATTGTAACGCTAGATGTCAGTATAATGTTTTAGATTTTTGAGCCTTTATCATTTTTGTGGTGGAGGCAAGCATACTCTATGTTATAGGTCACATAACTTCTAACACGCGTACACGCTTATTAGTACACGAATCTACTTTTTTTTTTCTTGTTCTTGCCATTGCTGGCCATTCCTTTACCATCTGTATGATATATTGGTATGACGCTATTTCCTAAGAAAGTTTGTTTTCTGTTAAAAATATAGAAAAATGAAGATACTAAATAATGCTTCAGACTTGTGGTTACTCATATACGAGTAGCAATAAATATCAGAGGTAAAAAAAAATTGAGTGGAGACCATATTAAGGCAAATGCTGGAACAATGAAATTACAAAACAGGAACTTGGAATGGTTAAAACAGCCTGAATTGATATTCTGACAATGTACAATCACAAAATTAAAGGATTAAACCATTTAAAATTGTATTTTGTTTATCCATAGCCAACATTCAACCCATAAGAATTCAGAGCAGTGACAGAAAGGCAAGCGAATATGACGGCGAAATCCTGACCATCAGTGGATATGGACGCACCAATGACCTTTGGCTTGGTTAGTACGCCAGTATTAAGAATTTAATTCAGTTCCATTGCGAAACAAATAGAATAACGGCGCCCTTAAAGCTGAACTTTTGGTGAAAGATAACGTCGGTTTGCAACCTCAAAATGATGGCAGGATATTTTCTGATGCTTGTTTGGTTACCTATGTGGTAAACTCAAATGGAAAACCTTGCGCCGAGGTTTGTTCTGGCAGCTGTCCTTTAGACCTTAACTCCTTCTTTCGACATATTAAATATTACCATCTTCGACAATAATATCATCTATCATCAGATTTGCATATGGTTAAATGATAGCCGAGTATACTGTAGAAAAAAATCTAGTTCAATCATTGAGTCTGTCGAGGCTTAATAGGCAATTTTTAGAGAAGAGATTAGGTTTCTTGTTTGTTCTTTTCAGTGGTATTTTTAATTTCTTGTGCCAGTAATTTATGCTTATAGATTTAGGCAGAAACTAGCTAACCCGTGCGAATATCTCGAACATTATATTATACCTAATGTAAACAATCTTACAGCTGTCATGTTAGTTAAATAGATGGCGCTTTCAATTTTTTTTCATTAGCATCAACAATTGATCTTCCTAATGAAATGATTTTATTTTCTTTAACGTGAACAGTAATTTAAAATGATGTTAAAATAATTAATTTTGATAAAAAATTAAGAGAGATATGGCGTTGACACAAAATCACCTTTGAGAAATGATATAAGATATAGGGACCGCGTCACGATCCCGACACGAGGGTAACAAGGGAATGAATCTATGATATTTTAATACGTCGCGTCTCACAATCAAGCTACTTACAGGATTTTTCTTTCATAGACGTCGGCGTTACTAGAATCAATACATTTTCGTCTTCGACATTCTCCGTTTTAGTTGGCTTATAATTTTTCTTTTCAACATTAGAAGCACTACAAGGTTGTAAATTATTGTCAACTATATTTTTTATTCATTGCTTGTCTGTGAATTTCCAGGTGGATATGTTCCAGAGATTTTGTACTGGACGTATCAGTTGGGCATAACACAAGAAGAATGCCGGCGGTGGTACCCGACCAGTCAGACAATCGGAGAACAAACCATGTGTGTTCGATACTATATCGACGTGTCACACAACACCTGCCAAGTATGTCACTCTTTTTATCTACCCATCTCTAACCTACTCCTGCCATTCAGCCCACATTCGCCTTCTGCTGAGTAAGGCCTCGCTCATGCCAACTCTCACGAAGTCACGATCTTGATTGAATCAAGAGTTTACATGCCACCTATGTCGTCGGACCATCAGGATGGTGGCCCAGCAGTCGTCTCATTCGCGACGCATTAAAAGGACAAGTTCGAGGAATTTAATATCCCTAATTTTCCCTCCCAATACATCCTTGACAAATTATGTATGTTCGCAAAAACTTTGCTAAATTTAGTTAATTACCAACATAATCTTAATACCAAAAATAAACACAAATAAGTCATCCCCGTGTTTTATAGACCAATGAAAGTTTTTTAGGTAATTTTGTTAGGTTCTATAATAAAATCGCTAAGAACATTACCGATTTGCTGGACAATGAGTTCAAGGGCTATGTCAGGCAAGTTATACTGTCAAGAGGTTATTATTGAGTGGGTCAGATTTTAATTTTGAGTCAAACGTCCTTCTTTTTGTCATGCCAAATGGCCTATCCAACTCCTTGACACTAGTGACACTATTAAGAGATAAGGTATCGTCGCCATACCGGCTTGAAAAGCCACGTTACCGTACAACACACAACTTCAAACCAAATAAGTAAGGAAACAGATAAAAAAAAACACTCTCACGATAACTGTATCACAAAGTTAACCCTCCATCCAAATTACAAGGGCTTACTAACTTTCAACGTGACACCGATCGCATTCTCACATATGTTCGCTTCAAATTTTGATGTCTTTTACTATGTATAGGGCGACAGCGGCGGTCCGCTAACAATCCAAGACATCGACGGTAAGCTGACGGTGGTCGGAGTAATGAGTTTCGGCGCAAGCGTGGGATGCAACACGCCAAATCCTTCAGGTGAGGACTGTTCCCATTTGGTATAATATTAACATTACTATTTTAATCAATAGTAAAGATATAGGATTCGTCGGAAAATAAAAATGTATTAATTTTTTTTTTATCTAACCGAATCTTATCCTTGGTCGCATAACTTCACCTTTTGTTACCATGACATAGAAATGATATTTTATATCAATCAACAAGATTTTATAAATTAAAGAAAATAGAATTAAAAGTAAATTTAAATTTTACCAAAAACCGTTACTTTAAATAATCGAAATTTGCCGAGGTACACAATTTCTTTAAATATCGCTAACCCCAATAGATTAAATGTATAAAATTATTAATTTCAGGGTACGTCCGTCCGGAATATTATCACGACTGGATCGAACAGGAGACCGGCACAAGCTATGATTGGAAAGTCACCGATATCATTAACACATGAATTATCATTATGCAATTTAGTATATTTGTAATCAATTTTAAATGTAATAAATAATTCATAGTTAATTTACTTTCTTAGCTATTTAGGTTTCATACTAATTAATAATTATATGTACCTAACGGTAAAATTTTACATGTAAAACAAGCTGTGCCCACGACTCCGCTTGCGTGGGATACAAAATTATTGTTAAGGCTTTTTTTCCATATAAATAAAATTATACTGAATTATTTAATTATGACATAAGAAAGATTCATTTTAGTTTAAAAAACAATTTAAAAAGATAAGATGGTCCATTGAAGATAAATATGTAAACTACTATCGTAGACTTTTTCGTAGGTTTTTTTAAGATCTACAATTATGTACTACATTAATTTGATATATTTCTTATGGTTTATACTCAGCGTAAGCCATTTAAGCGCCGTGTAAAAGTTTTTTTTTTACGGATTGATTCATCATTATCATCATTGCTTATTTCGTATGTTACTTTACGTAACATAGCTTAGAATTAAAGAAAAAATCGGATTAGTACCCAGTTCCCAGTAGTACCCAGTAGAAATTATAGGAACAAATCCTTCTATTTTTAACCAGGTAGATAGGATGAATTTGAATACAGGTCCCTGTTCATAAATTCACGTGTATGAAGTTAATAAGTGTCTACCTAATCGTACAAAAACGGCTGAAAGGATTTGTATGAAATTTAGCACATAGAAAGTTTATAATATAATGTGGATTAACTTTTTATCCTGATAAATGACATTTTTCATTTCTCTCTGGACTTTATTCTGAAATCCAAGCAGAGTCGCGGACAGAAGTCTATATTTGAAACTTCAACCAATTCAAGTACCTACATATCACTTCGTATCGCTTTTCAAACATTATCAGACTAAATTAAAATGGCGTCATAACACTATCGATATTAAAAATTAAATCAGTATCGTTGTTATCTCTAATTCTAATACGTCGATTTTAAATATCCATATTTATCTGTAGTTGTGACTGTTTAGAAGCAGTGATGGCTCAGTGGTAGCGTATACGGAGTTCACGTCGATGGACGTGAGTTCGAAACCCAGCAATGAGCCTGAGCTTTCGGTGAAGGTAAATATCGTGATGAATCCTTAGCATGGTGTTGGGGCATTTTCTAATGCCCGCTTGGATAGCTACTACCCTCAAGTTGAAAATCTGCCGCCAAACACCAATAGGTGTGTTCCGGCAGCTGCATTTGAGAACCAGTCTTCCAATAAACTTAGCGTGTTATAATCTTGAGCAACATCGTCACCTAAGATCAGGTGAGATTGTGGCAACAACGCTAAACCTATAACTATAAAAAAAAAACTATTTTTTCCCCTTATTTCCCGATAGACATTCTATATAAACTACTATATATATAATATCTAAACTATCTCTGATCACAGCTAAACGGCGCAAAAACGGCTAAACCGATTCTTATGTAATGTTGTTAATGGCTTATGATATTTGTCAAATGATAGGCCATAAGGAAGGACAGACAGACGCTCGCCCCCAAGCCCAGTGAAGCTGTCAGTCTTTAATGGCTCCAGTGCCCTTAACGCCAACAGTCACTAACAGTCAATTCGAAAAAAAAAAGATCGCCTTATAATCTCATAATAAACAGCAGTTAAATAGTTATATAATACAGTACCCAACTTTTAGTTGGACTGCATGCATGTCTACGACTACACAGCATAAATAATTACCTTTTTATCTAACGGATGTTTCAGCTAAAAATTGACTAGAGAAAAACCCAACTCGCCTAATCATGAATTTAACTTAGATAAAACCTTAATTGATCATATTAATCTCATAATCCCTGATTGTAATTATTTTTATCGTCTCAATGAACTAAGATTATTAAAATAAAATTAACTGACACCACATTTGGATTTCGGTCGTGCAAGATGGCGGCCGGGTACTTCGTCGTGTTTCTGCTCGCCTTGGGATGTTCCCAGGTAACATTCACATTTGAAAATTACTTATTTAGCATTGGAGAACATTTTTTTTAATATAGCTGAGCAAAGTGACTACACTGTTATGCGTCATATAACATCGAATCGAATGTACATTCAAATTTCTTTCCATCTTTAAGAAAGGCTTATTACTATGTTGGAATTTACGTCCTACTTTATCTGTGTATTCATTACTGATATCAGGCATGATAGAAAAATTAACATCACGCTTCTGATCCTTTAGGCTGACCCTTTGTACCATGCTGGTGAAACGGCCATTATTGAAGACTTGCGAGAGGGTAAGTTATTATATATTTTTTGTCACGACCCAAGAATGGATTTATATCCGAATAAACTAAAAAAGTAGACTTAGGGTTTCGTCAAACAGCGAACGGGACGGCGACGCGACGTCAGCAGTTGTAATGTACTATTTTATATAGAAGACGCCACACAGAGCGTGACGCTGAGCGAAATCCTGTGTTCTTAAATTAAATTGATAAAGCTAAGTAAGCAATAAGCGACCATCGCTTTGGTCTTGCTAAACAGGTAATTAGAAGGCCGGTCAGTAAACATACTTTAAATGGGAAACTCCAGATTGATAGCCGGAATAAAAGACAAACAAACATGAATAATTTACGTTTTATAAGTATTATTAATGCAAAGGTCATTCGTCTCGCATCGTCGCCGGCTGGCCGGCGGAGGAAGGCCAGATTCCTCATCAAATCAGCCTCCGGATGGTCAACGAACAGGGAGGAGTCAGCTCCTGTGGTGGCTCCATCATCCACCACTCATGGGTACTGACTGCTGCCCATTGTCTCGCCAAGTAAGTAAAACTTCCCTTCCTCTGTACTATCAATTTGACGATTAAAGATGCAAGTTTTCTTCTCAAGTACTTTTGTTGAAGATTTTACCATTCCTTATATTCAAACCTGTAAATTATGTACTTACTACAACAACTCGGTCCTCAGGAGAAACAACCTAAACTGGCCACAGGACTGCCACCTTTTGAAGTTGGTTAACAGTTATAATCATTTGCACTGGCTGCCTTCAATACTTTATATAATAAAAAAAGTCCCACTCCACAGTCGTTATCCGATTTGTGAGAATCGCGACTCTCCATGACATGTGCTGTCTTTCACTCGCCGCTTGGACAGGTCTTAAAAAATGTGTTTTTTTATAGCCGCATCACTTTCGTGGTCCGCCTCGGCCTGACTAACCTAACCAGACCCGATTACATAGTGGAGAGCTCGCACAAGTACATCCACCCCAACTACGACGAGATCAGAGCCGGTGTACAGACTGACGACATCGCACTCCTCGGCCTGGATCACCATATCCCTTATTCTAGTGAGCAACTCCATCTATACTAATATTTGTAACTAGCTGTTACCCGCGACTTCGTCCGCGTGTAATTTAACCCTAATTCTTTGTCTAAAATAAAAGTAGCCTAAGTTACTCCTCATAAACTCAGCTATTTGCCAATTAAAGTACCGCCAAAATCGGTTCAACCATTTCGGTTATTACCCGAAACAAATAGACAGACGGACAAACATGTTAACAATAGTTTTTTTTGTTAAAATTACCATATATTATTTCATTTGCATTTATTAAAAAGCTGTTATTTTGACATTACAAAGAGACACTTCAATTTTATTATTTGTATTTAGATAAGTATCCAGGCATTTGACAATAGAATGCGTAACATCCTTCTATTGATATATTTTCAACTTCTCTTCGAAACTTTATAAATTGTTAAACTATTATCCAACTGGGCCACGATCACCACGCACATGGTGATAAGCCCTTTACAGTTTTTTAGTTTGTCGCGTTCCGGGATCAAGTAGGGTGTATCCAGCTGATGACTTATTGATCTCTAAGTATTCGCCGTTGTTTCTGGATTTTACTGAGTTTACTATCAGGCACAGTGCCGTGATAATATTACAAAGAAATATAACAGTAACTTTATCTGCAATTAAAAATAAATATTACACAATTTATTTTCTGAAATTATACACTATTCGCAACGCATACATGCAAAGCAACATGCAACCGTGCCCTCGAACAATATGGCGTCGCGTCGTGCAAGTGTTCTGGCGACAACAAAATATGTATTCCATAGTTCGTCCGTTTTTTAAACTTAAAAAACCTCCCTAAAAATATAGATCTCTTATTTATTAGACGAACGAAACTTTAGACAGATCGAATCATAATGTAAAATTATTTCCAGAATACATTCAGCCTTGCCGTTTACAAAGCAGCGAACAGAAGAATGTCAACTACGAAGATGAAATCTTAATTGTCAGCGGATATGGACGTACTGATGACCTTTGGAACGGTAAATCGCTTTACTCAATCTCTTGCTCTCACATCTTCATCTATACTTCTTATCGTATCGTATCGTAGTAACAGAAAGAGGCACTAATTTTGTAATGTGATATTACCAATATGATTCTCGGAGAGCAGGAACTCTTGAAGAATTGTCTCTCTTGTATGGAGAATTTTTATCGACATCTTGATCTGTCATATAGTGGTTTTATTTTAATTCATAAACCTTCGTCATTTAGCCCTATATTATGTAATATGGTGGTATTTTGCATGATATAGATTGTTTATTACAAGTGTAGTGAATTTAAATAAATATGCATTTATTTTAAGTTACTACATAACAAAGGGGCCACCATCTTGTTAAAGCTTAGTTTGAACTCTGGAGATTAGAAAAATACTCTATGAACGAGACATTGGCATAATTGTAATAAACACATGTTGCTATTAAATAAGAAGATTCTTGTTAGATTATTGTTATTTCATAGATTATTTTTTCTTAGGTCTTTTGTTTGGGTGTTTAAAGCAATGAATGCTTGGTGGTAGAGAGTTCGGATATCGCGTCAATTGGCGTGAATTCGTATCTTACAATTAGCTTAAGTTTTTGGAGAAGAAAACGTCGAGATAAAACTATAAAATGGCGGTAAGGAATTTTCTAATGGCAGCCTGGCTAGCTACCATCTGCCCGTTTAGAATATTTTGCCAAAAACAACTAAAAGTGTGTTCCAGCATCTGCACTTGAAAACCAGTTCGTCCAGGCTAAGCGTTTGAACCAATCTTTATAGCCTTTTCTTGATGTAGGTGGAGCTGCTTCTGAGGTTCTTTTGTGGGTGTATCAACGTGGTATCACAAATGAGGAGTGCCTCAGATGGTACCCTAACAGCCAGGTCATCCAAGAACAGACTATTTGCGCTGGTTACTTCAACGACACGTCCCAGTCTTCCTGCCAGGTCAGTATTCTAACCTAAAAATGTTAGATAAATCCGGGAGTAACCAGAATGCCCGCTTACCGCCAGTGGTATTACCACGCAAAAAATACTTACGGGGCAAGAGTGACAGAGATTCTGACATTATTACCTCAGGATCTTAGTGACACACCAGTATTGTTTTGTTCACAAAATGAGTCGAGTGAAAAAAAACGAGATGTTGAAATATATGGCGGTAACTCTTCAAACTACGTCAAACTCTTATTTGGCTCTTACAGGCCTCGTGGCACAGTGGAGTAAGCCCCTACTATTTATTGAACCGAGAAGTGGATTCCCGCCCACAATAGACTTTTGCTTAATTTGGAATCAATGTGCGATATTTTGTCCCCATATTTTTTTCCTTTTATTTAAACGTCCCAGTATAAATATATTTACTATCCTAAAATTGTGAATCCAGGGCGACAGTGGCGGCCCCCTGACAATCGTGGATGTGGACGGCAAGCCGACAATGGTCGGTGTGGTCAGCTTTGGTCACATCTCTGGATGCAACAGCCCCTTCCCATCAGGTCTGTACAATTTTTGGCGTGAAACACCTTACGCGACTAAAAGGTTAGGTAGCTTTAATACATTCTTTGCGCACGGAACTTATTGTTTTTGTTGAGTGCACTGCAGATTTTTGTAAAAAATTATAATGCAACACAGTTTCTTATTAAAAAAATATGTTTTTTTTTATAAACAATTTTCTTTTATTCAGGATACGTACGTCCGGGACACTATCACGACTGGTTCTATGAAGTGACCGGCGTCAACTTCGATTGGAAGAGCGAAGACTTGGAACCGGTCAAGCTGGACTTCGAAGACCAAGGCGGCAACAAAGTCATCGTTGTCGACGTATAATTATATTATTAAAATAATTAGAGCTGGCAAATATTTACCATGTTATTTATTAATATTATTATTCTATACGTAGTGTAGTTATTAAGTAATTACTTAAAACATGTACCATGCATACCGAGTGAACACGTGATCTCAGTTTGATATCACATTCATCATATCATGTCATATTTACATAAATTTTATGCGACGTGTAAACAAATATAGGTAATGTGTTCACTATATTGATACAATAGATTCCGTATAGTTAGTTGTAAATGAATAAAATACATTTTATTTATTTATTATTTTTGTTAATTTTAACTATCCATATATTAACATATATAGACTCAATTAATCTTCACATATGACTCAACCTGGGCAATCGAAACATAAAATTTTGAAATACAATAGAGAGAACCCTCAAGAACACTGACAATACAAATTAAAGTAATTTTTTAACAAAAACTCAAAAGTTGTTGTAAATGGTTTATTTTTATAAATTAATTTCGGAAATCGAAATGTGCTGAATCAAAAGACACAATAGCCGGAGTCGCAACAAAAAAATTGACTTTATGACAGTACTCTTCATAAGCCAGCGTAACATATAATCCCAAAATACAAACATAACCTCAAAACTACACTACCTATCCGCGACCTCCTCATTTACTTGTGGACAATTCTCGAAAACTCTACACAATATTCCTTCACAATACTCCATCTCTTCTCTATATCTATCTCCTTCTTTTTCAAGCTGTTTCATATGATTTTCTAAGGTCTTCTTAAGACCGATACTAGGATCTCGACACTGCGCCAATACTGTTGAGTCCAAGTCTTCGACCAGCACCATCAACACGCTGAGGAGATGTTCAGTGGTGTCGTCGTGACCCGTTTTGACTTGCTCCGTTATTGTTCCGATGAGATTGTGTCGAATGAATTGTTCTGGCGGAAAATAATAAAAACAAATAATGTATCCGTCTTACAAGGTAAATAGAAAATTTAAGAAACCTTCAACACAAGTAACTTATTTACTTATGGAGACTTATATTTACTTATATACTTATGGAGACCATTCCAATGAGCCCAAACACGATATATCTGCTGTAAGTTGGTGAAGAGTTCGGTATCCAAATGATGCTGCATCATCTACGTCTATCATCCTATGGTCTTATGTCATCATTGATGTAACAGAATACCAAATTCGATAAATCAGACCTGTGGAAGATGGTCACATGCATTTATCAACTAGAAAAAGAGTTGATAGTCTTCAAATAACTGAGCAGATTTTCTTGAATCAAAGTTAAGAACACACGATCAAGACACCTTTCAAACAAAAAGAAAACTAGATTTTGATCTAGTTTTTCAGCCGTTTGGGAGCTACGACGCCACAGAGAGATACAGATACACGGATACACACCTCTCTTTTTGTGTCGTGGGTTAAAAACCTTGCGTTTATTTTTTATAGTAGCAAGGAAAATTTATCCATCGCTGATCGTTCTTGTCAAGCCGGACTGCAACTCTCTCGGCTACTGGATATACACTGACTGATACCGAAACGCGACAAACTAAACCGCTGTGACAAGTTTATTACCACATGGTGACAGATACTCGCTTGCTTGATGCTTGATATAAGCCGGCTGAACCCAGAAAGCGACACGCCTAAGCGTGCCACTTGGACAGGTGTAACATATATTTTACTGTGGTCACGATTCAGTCAGAGACAATTGTTGTGTCCTAACAAAACTTCGTAGTCACAGAGGTCCTTACATATCATGTGGGGTAAAGAATAAGTAATAATTTTACACGATTTTTCAATAACAGACATCTTATTTGATTGATTGTTAATCAGAGATCACAGACAATCTCTCAAAAGATTGGAAGACATCCCTTTCTTTGAGAACAGTAGTCAGCTTATCTGATCCAGAATTTGTGACTCTTTTTTTGGCATCATGCCAACATTTATATAGTCCCTATGAGTCTGGCCATAAATATGAAGTTTGTTATTATCAGCTACCTATCGATCCTACGAAACATCGTCTGGACAAAACAGCTTGATAGAGTTGTATGGCAACCGAGTCAGAGATTGAGCAAAATATAAGTAAATTAATTAAAGACAATTTACCTCTCGCGTCAGAGTAGTTACTACAAAGATATCTGATGAGGAAGGCCGCTTTAGTCCTGGCAGCGGGTTCCGGAGCACGCAGCAGTTGCGCGAGTGTGTCGCAGCCGTCCTGAGCTATGAGCTCTCGGCAAGCTGGATCAAATTCACGTGTTGAACCTGTTAGTGACATACAGATTTTTTTAAATTTCCTTTTCACAACCTTTCTAGTTACCAGAATTGATCAAGACAATATTAACTTTAAGTAACTTGCTGATAAACTTACACTCACAACTTAAGCCAAGTGAGATGAAGACGAGACATGAAGTAGTAGCCCAGTCTTCCTGACTGGTTTTTTGACAAATTTGCACAATTATTTCCGTTTAATACGTGATTTCTCGAACAATGAAGTCATCAGGGACCAATAACTTACACGATATAGCGTAGAGACACTTGACGAGCGCCTCGCGCCGCTCCGACTGCGCGAGGTTCAGTAGAACGTTCAAGAGACCACACTCGAGCGCTCTCGACTGGCAGAACGGGTTGTTCTGGCACAGCTCCGCTAGTACTGAGCTCGCGAGCGCCCGGACTGTATCGTTCTCGCTGCCGTAGCACACCGGGAATATCGCGAAACCGCCCAACTTGTAGAAATCTGCAAATATTTTCCTAACAATCAACAATAATAAAGGCTTATTTCGAATCTCAACTGCAGTCTCATTAATTATATTATAACGTGGAAACATAAAAAATTAGACTATTAGATAAATGTCCATAAAGTAATTTTCAATGAAAAAGATGTTAACATTATTTTTATTCACAATACAAATAACAATTACTGATTATATAAGTTACAATAAATATAGATAAATAATAACGTTATTGTCACATATATTGTAGAGCAGAATTCCTGAATAAATGCCTGATATTCAGAAAAACAAGGGGAAATATTGGACATTGCTGTTTCTGTGTCTATATGACTCAATTGTTGTCCTCATAATGACTTGTAACTATTAAATCAAAAGCCTCTATAATTTGATATACTTATAACTGGTAAAGCTGTAAAAGCCGTAAAGACTCCAGGGTTAACAGTATAGTCAGTTCGGAAAAAAAAAAACTGGTTGATACCAAAATACAATGCATCATAGTAACTCACTTTGACATGCTTGAACCTATATATATGGAGAATAAAATAAAGCTTGAGGAGGACAGTCTTACATGAAGCAGCCTGACGAGGCACGCAATGCACACTTTTGATTACCAATGAGTACCAAATGTTATCCCATTTTTTAATATCACATTTCTGTACATATTCTGTATAGTTTCAATACAATTTACATCAGTCTTACTTATCACATCTGTCACAACTTCTCTGGAGCCAACACTACCTACTTATTTTCTTTTGTTGGTCAGTGGGTTGTTGCTCGGACAGACTAAGTTATATAATATACAAAAATAATGTTTGATTTCTTTGATCTATTCTTGTGCAATGACAAAATAACCATTGTTGTGAGACAGCTTATTTTAAGAGTCTTGAAACATTTTTCAATATTTGCTGAGTACTTTAAAGGACTATATATATCTAAACTTACCATTTGCAACATCAATGTCATCAATAAAGTCTAGAAGGGTGTTAAAAGCTGTCTGAACTTCCTCTGGCAGTTCATCTCCAACCCGTATATTGTGCATAGTTTCTGTATTAGTGAGGACTTTGATTGAATTCTGTAGAGCCTGTACCACATCCACTGTCAGGCTTTTGAGGGCTTCTTCAAGAAATTTACGTCTCTGTAATTTGTATAAGATTATTTATGAAATCTATATATATTACTCAATGTCTCTCTGTCGGGGACAGATTTTATGTTTATATTCATTTATGTTCTTTTCACATGAAAATCACTAATTCAATTTACATGGTTTTTCCTTTAATTTTTGTATTTATAATAACTATAAGACAAACTGAATGTTCCAATGACAGAAAAAGGCCTCATCCCAAGAAAAGGCACAAGTCTAATAAAAATCCAGGCAAAAAAACAATATTTTTATCAGGTGGCCAGGGTTATGTCTCACTACTCACACCCTCGTTCGCGCCACTACACCTATACATATTTATAGGCCTGAGCTGAGTGGTGAATTATTTCAATTTTACAATATCTCCTAAACTACTACTCCAAATAACTTGCTATAAAGGGCAAAGTTTATCTACATTAAATTATCTTGATTATAAAGTAACTTTTGTTCCTAAGGGTTAATATGCCATGCCTAATAATAATTCTCATAAATCGCTTTTAAATTTTCAATAAAATAATCACAAAATACCTTATCATGGCTTATGTATAAGATATAGGCATATGATATTGCTGACTTTTTTTGTAGAACATTATATTTACGTATCACTAACCATTACACCAGCACACGCGGATAAAGCAGTTAGGGTGCACTATTTCTTCCGACTTAACAAAAATCAATATTTAAGTCTAGCTGAGAGGTGTAGACTAATGCTAGATAGCCAATACAATTCCTCATGAAGCTGGCTATAATATACAAAAAGAATATTTCTAATTTGACTGATAGTTTTAGAGATTAGCATGTTTAAACAAACAAACAAAAAAACTCTTCCGCTTTATTATGTTAGTATAGATTTATTTAGTACTATTACATTTACATGTTACATAGATTATCATTATTTACAGGTTTTGTTTAAGTTTTCCCACAATGTATAATGGAGAAACAATATTTATCACCATATAACTTAAAACTAGTTAGCTCTTACTAAATGATATTTTTGCCTGCATTCAATAACACTAGCAAAATTGTATTCTGAAATCTCCCAAAATGAAACAAGTTACTTTTACATGTAAAGTTACTTTTAACACATTGAGATCAACATAGATAAAAAAAGGTTAGTGAATAACATAATACCTCTTCATCCATAGGACCTAGTTCAGAATTTCCCGGAGCATCCTCAGCTTTTGTGGCTTCCATTGCAAACTTAAGTAGACCCTGGAACAATTTTAGGCTCAACTTTAGAATTGCTATATTGAGTTCATTTATTTCAATCTATAATTAGGCTAAATATAAAATTTTACACTGTGGAAATAAATACTTTTTGAGAAATTATTTTCTTAAATCACATTTTTTGTAAATTTGACAGTACAAATGTCAGTTCTAAGTAGTTGTCATAAAGTTTGCCTAATAAGTAAAGATTTTCGAATTTTCGTTTTTCTAAACTTTTTTTTTAGTATGACCTTTTAATTTTTGAACTGTGATCATATTGAAAGAAATAATAATCTGTTGAAAATTCATATACAAGTCATAGAAAGACATAAACTCAAAAATAAAATAAAAACTCAAAACTAATCGTTTTCACAATTTTCCTTCACAGAGGAGTTACCCTTTCACCCTCTCCACCTTTCACATCATCAAATTCAGAGGTAGCAATTCTGTAGTCCAACCTATTTTTAAACTTATCTATAATCAAACAAGAGACATGGATTCTACAGATTATGAGAATAAAATGTGATAGATTATCACCAGATTCATTCATGTTGCTGAATGAGGATATTTATTATATTTTAAAAGGAATTTAATTACTGTCTCAGCATCCCAAGAACTTAAAGTAAAACACAACACAGTAAAGATTTTAAAACAAGTCACATTCGGAGGTGGGGGTTGTTGGGAGGGTAGAGGGGGAGAGGATAATTGCCTCAACCACTTTTCTGCCATGGAAGCATTTTTTTCTTAAATAAAAGATAAGTGAGTCATGACATTTTGAATTTTGGATCATTGTCACCTTAATAGGAAGTGGAAGTAGGGGAGGGTGAAGAGAGGAAGGGAGAGGCTGCATTTACCCCTCCTTTGCCTACAGAAGAAGAATACTTTCATTTCTATTATAACATATAGGTAAGGTGAGTGGAAGGCTAAGGCGGGAGCTTCGTTTCACTTCGTTCCTGCCTTAGCTTTTTATCCTAAATGACATACTTCAGACCTGCCCTGATTGTTGAATCATGACAGAAATTCCAGGAAAGAAAGATTTTGGTAGAAAAAGAACACATACAAAATAATACACACATTCACATAATAAATACTTTCGAGCAATTGAATGACCATAGATAATAATAGGAATGACTGTAAAACAGTAGGCCCTCAGATGGCGGGTTTCACATAGTTTAGCAGTTGTAACGCAAAGACACTTTAAAATCCCATTCCATTTCACTCATTTGCCAGTGTCTTCATTTCTTATTATGAAATAAAATAAATTACATTAATCCGACACAGTTCTGGTAGCGTAAATTGTGTTGGTAAGTTTGATAACAGTCCTCTTGACCTCCCTGCACTCTCAAATTTTGAAATTCATGGGACTTGATTTAAAATGCTACCCCACAAAACAGACCATAAGTTCTATGGGTCAAACATTAATGGTAAAAAAAACACTGTTTAGAACAGGCCATAGTAAACAAGGCGAAATGTAAGCAAAACTAGGGCGCGCAAGGGCACACAGGTAGTTGTTTGTAAACATAATATTTGTCTGGATAGATCTTACCCAAGTCTATCTAATTGACGGCCCACAGAAATGCCTCGAAATACATTTAGATACATCAATATCCCCTGATATATTGTAAACAAAATATTCAAATAAATTTTGTTTTATCGACTAACCTGCAAATTTCTCGGCTGCCGAGGCTGCTCCGGTAACGGAGCCCCGTTCCGTACATTGCTGCTGGGAAACGTGATGGCTCCAGCGATTGTTCTGTTATTGTCAGTATTATTTGAATCCATAATTTCTTTGTATTTATCACATTAATTATTATTAATCAATTATTAATCACTAGGGGAGGCCTATGTCCAGCATTGGACTATTATAGGTTGATGATGATCACACTAATATCGTCCACTTGAACGAGCAACACTTCATAAAACAAATTTTTATGCACATGAACTCCCTTTTATATATAGGTACGAGAATGATTCATAGGCACAGAATAATATGAATATTATTCACAGGTAAACTCTTGAAATATTCTAGAAATTACAAGAAAATCTAGAAAACAAATAGCAAACTCTATAGTAGGGTATACTAGAGTGGCAACAAAACATCGATGTTTTATAGGAGTGGGCGTTATAACGTATTGATAGTTACGAAAACGGTTATACGCTACGTAAAGTAACTATCTATTTCTATAACAACTAACGCAGACAAATAACGGGCAACGCGACATAACGTCACGCGTCACCTCGTTGTCGTGCAACGAAATAACGTTCGATGATATCATTGATTCGTTGGATTGCTGCCATTCGATCACGAACGTTGCTACGAAAGAGCTACTCTCACAGTCACGTTGCCCACGTAATGAAACTGTAACGAAAACAAACTAGCAGACTGTTGCTGTCCTTTTATTTACGTTTTGTATAAAATTTCAACCATTACATTATTACTTAAAAAATTAAGAACGATAATTTAATAACATATTTTTGAAGTTTAATACTTAAATATTTGATGGGGAGCTAAATCGAGTGTTGGTTACAGGATGGATCTTTCATGAACAGATGTCTGATTATTTTATTATTATTCTTGTTTTTAATATTATAATCGTTCTTAAAGAGTTAACTCTTGTTGCGCGTCGGAACTGATACGCACCATTTTTTTAAATATAGTCTATTATTCTATTTTATTGATCAAAATTTAGGCATGAAAAATAATAAAGGAAGTCGTGTGAATCGATTTTAATTACAGTTAAAAGTTCAGTAAATTATTAATAGCGTTTACATTCTTGACAACACGCAAAGTGATAAGTTGTGTACTGTACTTGAATTAATTAAAAGTTTATATAAAACTGTAATTAGGTTTCATTATTTTTATTTACTAATTTGTTTTAGCAATCAGTTACATTATTTCAAACACGCACTTTATAGTACGGTAAAAACATAGATCCTGATAGAGTTTTCTCACTTTAAACAGTGGATAGATAAACGCTGTGGGGCATGGAACACTACAACAATCGAAGTAACACTGTATTAGATTATTTACTAACCACTAAACTTGATAAATTATATACACAGAGTGATATACACACAAACAGAAGTAGAACAAGCATCGATCTGACTCTAGCTTCACAGAAGATGTCAGATCAAACCACCAATTGGCATGTGTCAGACGAAGACTCTTGCTCAGACCAAAAATGGATTCGATTTTATCTTCAGGTACCTACCAAGGAAATTATCCCTTACAGGATCCACCGTAAGACCAATCGATATGTATATATCAAACACATGGAAATTGGCTTTCTCAACAGTATAGTTCCTACAAGGCTTGAGAATACACAATAGGTAGAAAAACAAGTAAGGGAACTTATTAGCAGCTTAGTAAATTTCTGTCACTTGGCCTGTACATTAATAAAAGCGACAGCCAACAACGAAAGAAAAAACACATGGCGGGCACCTGAGCTCGCAAGGCTCTGACCTAAGATGAGAAAACTTCTAAACCGAGCGATGAATACGTGCGCAGTCCACGACAGAAAAAAATACTATGATGCAATTGCTAAGTAAAAAATACACATAAGGTACAGAAGCAATGCATTATGGAGGAAATTCTGTGGGGACATAGAATCGAACACCTAAGGATAAGAATAAGGAAGATACTATTCAGTCAAAACAACTATGACCTAAGAGTATCTCCTTAAGCCTGATGGTAAAAAAACTAGCTCACCATATGAGGCACAAAACTTACTGTTGCAAACCCATTTTCCGAGTAGTACCATGACACAAGAGCTAGCTCAATTGTAAAGACATAGTATCAACACCAACAGACGAAGCCAGGACGAAGGCGGAAAACATAGTAACTGGCGAGATTACTAGATGGGCCATACAAATTTCCATCTGTATAAAACACCGGGTCTGGAAGAAATTCTACCCGCTCTATTGCAATGGGGCTTTGATATAATTATCCAACCTCTTACCAAGATGTTCTTAAACCTGGTAAAAGCGACTACACAAATCCTAAATCCTTCAGACACATACGTCTCACATCATTCTACCTCAAAACGCCGGAGAGGATATGTGACAGGGTAATAAGAGATGGTGCACTAAAAAAAAGCACAAATACATTAAAACTAGCTCACCTACAGTTTTGGTAACTCCACAGAATCTGCCTTAAATGTGGTAAAAGGCAGAATAGACGAGGTGTTGATAAACAAGGACAACTGTCTAGGCCCTTTTATCGGTATTGAAGGAGCCTTTGATAAAACAAACTTCGACAGCATAAAGACGGCACAATGCCATAGGACGATAAGCAAAAGATAAGGCATAACTCCAAAGATTACACCCTGGCATTATACAGCAGTTATTTGACCAATGGTAAGCTAAGGAGCACTGGTGTGGAGGCCTAGAACCAGGCTCATAACAGTTACAGCTAAGTTAAGACATTTTCAAAGACAGGCATGCATGGCAATAACAGGGTGCACGAGAACCACCCCCACTATTGCACTTGTAACCATGCTCAACCTGCCACCACTACACCTATTAATACAACAGAAAACTGCAGCATCGGCAGTACGCCTGAAAACTTTAAATCTATGGAAGGATAGACGAATACTCCATACTTCCATATTACGCGAAATCACTAAGAACATACCACTAATCGAAGTCATCTGTGATAAAATACCGATACAATTCATATTCGAAAAGAAATATAATATACAACAGGATTTGGAAAAGAATGAGAGCCTCAATGTGAAATAACTTAGAATCTGCACAGATGGCTCTGTAGCAAGGTCCTGTGTTGGTGGTGGTTAATATAAACACTGAGGGTTTTTTATTGTTATGTTTATTAGTCACTTTATTGACGAACGACACTTATTAAAAACAGACAAGGTATTATAATTGTTATAATTATTTTTGGTACGTTCGGAACGCGGTCGATAAGGAGAGTGTCTGTCGTGTGTTCGCGCTGCTTTTGCGTGGGCGCGCGGGCGCGGGTCGGGAGTTACAAACCGGTTCCGACGGCGCGACGCGTACGCTATAGGCAGTAAGCGATTAGTAGGATTTTTGTAGTATATGTGGAATATTATGTAGGAACGGAAAGGAGAAGGATAAGTGCCTACAGCTCCAAGACGACTGTAGGAACAGGTACTCTTAGAAGACCTAAATATCCACATCTTTACGGCGCCAGGTGCCCATAACACTGTCTTTCAAGCAGAATATATGGGCATCTTACTGGCAGCCCAGGCTATTATCCCAAGGAGGTAAATAACAAGCATTCTATCAGATAGCATAGCTGCAATACTGGCTTATAAAGGTAAGACAGTTAACTCAAGCCTAGTTCAAAAATGCCATCGAGCACTCACTCAGGTATACATACATAGTAGCATATTCATTAAATCGATAAAAGGACACAGGGAATCACGTTGTAATGACGCAGCGGACAATCTGGTGAGAAGGGGATCCGAGACGATAGTGTCAGGAATGATAGTGTCAGTGTTTCTTTTCCTTTTTGCTGGATCAAAGCAGAAATACGTGCGAGAACAAGACAACTCAGAGTCCGACAGACTATAGACAGGCTAGGGAAACACTACCTTTTGAAAAACCCAAGATTTCCAAAGCCTTTTTTCAAATGATTAGACGTCAAGCACGAATTGTCACCGTAGCCTTAGCAGGTGCTTTAACAGGACTCTGGTACTATAACAAGCATCTTTTTATTCAATGTGTTAGTGAAAGCACCTGTGCCGAGCGTGTATGAGAGTAGGAGAGACAGCCAAACACGTACTCTTGAAGTGCAGAGAGTTGGTCGAATACCAGGTTAAACACATTGGTACGCCAAGATCTCTTTCAGAGATCTTTAACAATATCGGGCGATTGGTGAACTTCCTGGAAGAACTGAGCTGGCACGACTAAAGTTGACCAATATCACGTAAAATAGGTGCAATTAGACGTCGAGTTGCGGAAATTTATCACGCGTAAACCTGATACAGTTGAAAAAAAAAACATCAATGTTTTCTTGGCGACGCTTTTAACATCGATGTTTATCATAATCATGTTTGCATCCCTAAATATAACCAATGAAAAATTTCAACAGACTATGACAGTGAATGGGTGTCTTTGGTTATTGGTCTATGCATAGATGGTCTATGGGTGTCAGATATTTTTTTTTTCATCCGGAGACATTTGTGGGAGACATTATTGTCAATTTCGACTATTTTGAAAATGTGTACAAAACCGACTTAATTAGCATGAATGTGTTTAATATTTTTTTTAATATTTATTAGGATAAACAAAAATCATTTATTTATCAAATATATAATTTCTAGCATATCTGTAGAAACCAAATGTTATTAGTTCGATTCCCGTACAGGTGAATCTAATACATAGATTTATAATATGTACATATATCAGACATTTTTTGACATAATACAAGCTACCTTATAATTACTACTTTGAATCAAACATCAACATTGATGATCTCGCTTATAGAAATATCACTTACTATGTCTTAAGTAATTACAAAATTATCAAGAAAAACACCGGTCAATCACTTATCACTGTCTTACCTTTTGTTTTACTCTTCATTGTCGTTAAAATGTAATATTTTCTTGAAATATACCTTGAACGTATCTTAAAATTTAGAACAATAACAATGAATACCATATTTTCTAAAATAACAATGATTTATGTACTTTTCAATTTAAATTAATTGTAGATTACCTTGGGAAAAACACATTTAACTTTCATCTTTTAAAAAGCAACACTACAAAGGAAAATATTACTTTGCAACTCTTTTTGATGTCAAAACTGTTTGACACTTAAATGACAGTACATTTTTTCTTTATTGCTATTAAGACCACGTTTTTTTGACCATATATAATAGAAAAGGAAGAGTTTCTGGCGGTATTTTGATCTGTCGTTACGAGGTTTTATTTTAATTCAGAAACTTATGTGATTAGGCCCCGTGTTATGTAATTTTTGCGGCATTTTAAGTGATCAGTTATTGTGCATAGGTAAAATTTATCATAAATAATAACTAGGAACATATACATTTTAAAATGCCACAAAAAGTACCTGGACAGCTATAATAATAGAGCCGCCATCTTGTTAGAGCTATATATTATGTTTGAAGATTGCTCATTACAAGAATACTTATAAAAATATTATATTCATGTGATGTTGGTAAAATTGTAAATGAACACAGTTGCAATTAAATAGGAAGAAAAGGAATATTTTGTTAAAATTCCTTAATAAATAGTTATTAACAGTTAATAACTACGCTCCACAGAACGGAGACCAATCTTAATCCAAGATTATAATCTTACTAGCAAACCCGGCCACGCGTTGCTGTGGATCAGAAAAAAAAACTATCGCTACCAAACTTCACATGATCACCCGCTGGGCTAATATGAAGATTGTCTGAAAATTTCATCAAAATCGCTCCAGCCGTTTTGGAACATACAACATCCATTTTTATAGATACATATATATTTTCAATTCAAACAAAATATTTTGAAATTTCTTTTAATATTTCGTCATTTATTTTGTTTAACGATTTTAAACAATGAAACGACTAATAGAAACAGGTATTTACGTAATAGCAGCCGTTTGAACATGTCCTAATATTAAGAACAATTAGTAAAACCACAAAATCCCAAAGAGGACCACGTAGTGAAATTGATGTTGATATTTTATTAACTTTGGTACATCGTCCCCGCTATAAAACGCGACTTAGTTGGCACGCTTTGGTGAATTATTGGCCATTTATTTAATAGTCCGTAGTTGCCAATCGCGTGCCCTTTACGCCATCGCATTTACCGCAACACGATCTATGAAGTCACTGCGAATAGCATCGACCTAATTCACACAACGTTTTCTTGTTTTCTAAAATATATAACTCGTTTTACTGCGGTTTCGCCTACGTGAAACACCATGAAAAACGTCAAAGCTTAAAAAAATTATAATATCCGCTTAATTTCATATTATTTAATTATACTTACCAAAAAATTCACCATCATTATACTGTTTTCTTTTTACTAAATTATAAAAGTCTGCTCTTTTTTAAAAAAAAATAAGAAGTACAATTTTTATCTCAAACTACCCAGTCGGATTCGAAAAATTATTTTTGTATATGATTCACGAGGAATAGTATAGGCTATCTAGCATTAGGCAATACATTCAATTAGCCTTAAATATTGATTTTTGTGAAGTAAGCCGGAAGAAATAGCCTAACTGCTTTATCCGCGTGCGCTGGCGTAATAGTGATACGTTACGAAAGTTACTTCATCATCAAGACAATTTTATAGAGATAAACTTTGCCCTTTATAGCATGTTATTTGGAGAAATAGTTTAGGAGATAATGTAAAATTAAAATAATTCACCACTCTGCTCAGTCCTATGAAGGTGTAGTGGCGTGAACGAGCCGTGTGAGTTGTGACGCATAACCCTGGCCACCCGATAAAAATATTGTCTATGCTGAAGTATTATAAATCATCAAACAGCGATTTCTTTCAAATTATACGCGTGTGATACTGCTGGTTACAGCTAGTTTGTGATATAACATAATATACCTACACTGCCTAAAGGATAATCCGGCCCTGAGGAGATCTTTGAGCTTGCTGCTAAATTCTAAGAACGGTCATATTTGTGTAATCTAAATATGAACTTAATTTAAATTTGAAGTCGCTCAAGTTTATCAAGTTGTGCTTCGGTATAGATCGTAATAATGTTGATATAATTGTCCTTAATCTGACAGTCAGTTTTCTACTAATTTCGTTCGATTTAAATCATCGATGTAAAAATACGTTTTCTTATGCGCAATATAGCTAATAAATAAATCTTACGACTTTCTGATTAAATTATATGTTACTGATAGCAGTAAATGACGAAATGAAGATTAGCAGGTGAAGTAACGTCGAGACTCAAGGACAAGGCGTTTCGGGGAGGGAAGTTGTCTGTAGCTCGTCACCTCAATTGTATTCTTATTTTACTTCGCCAAGCACCTATAGGTCTTAGACTATTGGTCTGAGCTATAGGTGTGTTCCGGCAGCTGCACTTGAGAGCCAGTTCCCTTATTAGGCTTAACGTGTCACCATCTTATCACATAACATCAGATGAGATTGTAGCCATAAAGCTAAAAACATCTAAAGATTTAAAAAACTTACTTCACACTCCAAAAAGTTGCTGACTAACAAAAAACCGTCCAGGTCTCAGGCAAAACAGATGATCATATTAGATGTACCGTGTATACAGCATTTCGATTTCAAACATAGAAGTCTACAAGTTTTGGTTTACAAATTTCGGAGCAACGAATAAAAAATCAGTATAATTTTAAATCGGATAAAATTTACACTAACTAGCATTTTCAAGTAAAAAATAAGTACTAAAATAAATAAATATTTCCAAGCGAACCACGTTACTTTGCCGCGTTATATTGACATTTAAAAAGTACTTTACAAGAATGTTATGTGACCTTATTATATTCAGGTGAAATATTTATAATTTCGGAAATAATCTCTTACATAGATATTACAAATATCAAAAAATATGATCAAGTACTTGTATCAGTATTGTCAGGTACGTGCGTTATTGACGGAGTGTATCGGTATTAAAAGGTCGAAGTCTTTCTACAAGATAATATGAAGAATTACTAATTTAATTTCTGTATTAGTTCTATAGTTTTGTATTATAAAGTTTGAGCCCAATTTCACCTGATATTAAGTAACGATGTGGCCGAAGAATTTTAACACCATAAACTTAGCTCAACACTCTTAACTCTTTCTTCCCAAACGTGAACTAGAAAATGTCCAGCCACGTCAAGTCTGAGAAATGGGGCCACTTTACTTTTCTCTGTAAATTATAGATTGTTAGTTGTTATATATTCCTGTAACATATTGCATCTATAATCATATTTCGACTTCGGTGTCAATTTTCTACAGCAGTTTAGTAGCTTTTGCTGTATTTACTGATCGTCATAATGTTAGTTGTTAGAGCCAGTGCTAGACCTAGGCCCTCGACTTCCCGGTCAACCACAAAATCCCTTTACTCCAATGTGTAAGCATGTTAAAGGATGGTGGGAGGGTAAGAAACGATTATCGCCGTGAATGCCGCCTACATTCAATCAATACAATATTATACTTATATCAAAGAACTCATCCTAATGTGCGAACTCGTCGAATCCAGGTAAGTCTTTATTCATGTGTAGATTATGAAGTCTTGTGTATGAGAAGTACTGTGAGTAATTCGACCTGTTGCCAACTTTATTTGCCTGCTTCTTCGCCACGTCACCACTACTTATAATCTAGTCTCAAACACGCTACTCAGTATCCGCTCACTTCATATAGTAATCACTCAACAAACAGTAATGCGGGGCGTGGTATTATTAGGTCCTTACATATGAAATTAGCGTTATGTCGTACTGACCACTTTGATCTGATGGACAGTGTCTCCCGGCGGTCATCTCTGTTCTTCTTCTTCTTCTTAACTCGGCAACCGGTCCTCTTTATTGAAGACCATTACTGCCATTATCGAGTGAATTCGTTTCCAGTCTTATGACGATTTCAAGATCCTAACAAGATGGTGGTTTGGCTCTTGTTAGATCTTCCTAAGGAGTTTTTGTAGCATATCAGAATTCATGTTCCATATTATTATTTCCAATCCACTTCACTTGTGTACAATAACCAAGCTTTATTATGCAAAACGCCACCTGTATTACACAATACAGGGTCAAATAACACAAATTTATGAATAAAAAACAAAAACCATTACATGACAGTTTGAGATCCCGCCATAACTCCCACCTCCGTTCTTTATCTTCTTCTTCTTGTTTGTTTTGGCGCCGCAAAAAGCACTTGCCAGTGTCAATGTGTTTGTCTTCGTAGTATTTTTTATATACAAAGTTGGCTCTCTTGTTAGAACTTTGTAGGAAGTTTTTGTGACATCTCAAAATGCATGTTTCCAGTTAATATTTATAATCCACTTCACAAATGCACAATAACCAAACTATATGACGCAAAATGACACCAATATTACATATTATAGGGTTAAGGAACCTAAGTTAAGGAATTAAAAAAACAACATGGCAGCTCAAGATCCCGCCAAAAACTCTCGTACTTTATCTAACATTCAAATTTACTTTTTGTTTGGTAATTGTACAGGCCACTGAATACACGTCCTCTAAGCCTAACTTCGTAATAGTTTTCTATTTTTCTATTATGGCTCTAACAAGATGGTAAGGCTCCTTTGTCAAAACTGTCCAGGGAGTTTTTATGGGAACTTAAAATGCATGTTTTGAATAAATATTTATAATCCACTTCACCCGTGCACAATAATCAAACTATATCACACAAAATGCCACCAATAGTACCTGTCCAAATAGCATATATTTATTAATTAAAATAAAAACCAAAATATGACAGAACAGGATCCCGCCCAAAACTTTTATATTCAAATGCACTATTAGTATTATAAGTAGGAAGAGTATACAGTATTTTTATCAGTTAGCACAGGTTGTTTACGCATACAATTTTATATTGCACAAACATGCTATATGCAAAAAAAAATATTATAATCCTTTAATATTATTTTTAACAAACAATAACTTACAAACTTCTTGGAAAATATCACAATTTGTTCGAATGCCCTATAGTTTATTTGTATTTTCACAGATGGCAACACAAAAACTTACCTTTTTACAACCTAGAACAATAACATTATAATAATTCATATGTATGTCCGAGAATATATTGTATGTGATACGATAAGCATTATTCGAGATACGTTATCATATGATAAATCATGAGTTTAGAGATACATGTTTTCATAATAACAACCAACTTAGAAAAAGATACTCTACAACTGTACAAATTTTTACAACAAATATTTCATTATAACGTGAACATTTGTTTTTTTTTTGTTAACGAGTTTTGTATTAAACTCTGTGTTGAGTATTTACAAATATTTTTAATATTATATGAAAATACACGAGACATATTGTCTTTAAAAGCGTTATTTTGATCCAGGTATGTACTTTTTACTTTTCTTTGTCGATATTCTATTAATAATGATAGTTTATTACCTTTTAATCAATGTTTGCTGCGGTTAAATATATGCCAGTATATTACGTAAATAAAATATAATTATTTATAGTTGAGGCCGTCAACAATCCGTATAGTGTGGATTCAAATTTAAACTTAAATACATACCTATCTGTAAATGATAGTAAGCGTTGTTTGAAAATTCAAACGTCATTATAAATAATGATCTGTTTAGTGTGTTAAGAACGAAGATGATTTGAACATAATGATCACATTGGGCACCTATAACATACGTTAACCCCCCTGCATTGCCTTCCTAAGAGTACAATATGAAGCAGGCACGTTTTAGGGGATGACTATGATAGTAAAATAAAAAGAACAAATAAAAATTCTAATTTTGTATGTCGTAAAATAAGTTATAGCGATAAATTGCTTTTATGTGAATTATCGTTCATTTTATAATTTCACTTCACACTTCAATTGTTAGGTATCGAAAGTGTCACTTTACAAAATATAAGTAGGATTGTAATAACATTATATGCTGTTATCAGTTTCAGTTACTAATTTCCCCATCACCCCCTTGCCAGAGTAAAGTTGATTTTAGTCTATAAGCTGATAAGCTTAAACCTAGAAAGATAATGTCATGATTAGATATTACGAGTGAGTGACGTTTGTTTACTACGATCCTATAAACCTAATAAACAGACAAACAGTCGACGTGCTTGCGTTGATAAAAATTAAGTCAATTTATATGATCAAAAATCATTCGAATTATGCATTTAATCAAATGAAAGAGAGGTAGGGCACTGAGAAATGGGGCTGTCCGGCTGGTGGCCTCTACCATAAAGAAGATAGCAGCCAAATAACCTTGTGTTGTGTTCCCGCGGTGAGTAGGGTTTCCAGAACTCCTTGGGGTAAGGGGGTTCAAGGTTGTTAATGCGCTAGTATTACTTATAGTATTACAAGCGTCCATAGGCTACGGTAGTAGCTTACCATTAGGCAGTCTGTACGCTTGTTTGCCACCTTAATTGTATAAAAAGAAAATACTCTGCTATTTTCAATATTAAAATAAACACTAATTTACTTTTAATTCGCTTTAGGGATTGAGTACAGTCTCACCTGTTGTTAAGTGACGATGTGGCTTAAGATGGTAGGTAAAACGGTAAACCTAGAGTGGAACTGGTGGTTCCCAAGTGCAGCTGCCAAAATATACCTATAGGTGCTTGGCGACAGAATTCAAATTTGAGGGTGTAGCTAGCCGGATGGACTATAAAGAAACAACCATGTGTAACACACAGCGTGACGTCACTCAGGAACAATGTTTATTGTAGTCGACTTATTAACTTCAGTTCATCACGAGCGAGAGTGTCTTCTAACCGGTCGTTGCCTGCTTATAAGGTGCGAGCGGTTTCAGAGCACATCTGTTGCTATCGCGCCAAACTAATATTGCGGGTCAATAGTAAAGCTAATAGTACAAATACGAAGTCATCAGTACGGATTCCATAATTACATCGAACATTTCTTCGACATATATGAAATAGTATCTTATTATTTGTGGAGGAAACAGGTCCTTGTAACACATGCTATGATTTCACCACGATATTTCCTTTCGCCGAAAACTCTGGACTCTTTCTAGAATTCGATCGACACGGTGTTCGAACACAGCTAACACTAAACTATTATCGCCTTACTTAAAACAATAACGGTTATCAAAGAAGTGGCACCACATTCTTTCTCACCCCAAGCGTAATTATAAATACATTTCGTCATGTCTATGTTCACAATTAAATATGTATACAAACGTAACATTCCAGCGATGCCGCCTCGCCAGGACCACGTGCCGGCGACCCCGGTGATCAAAGTGGAACAGACACGAGTACCTCCGCCGCCCGCGCCGGGTCGCCTGCAGCGTCCGCCCCACGACAACCCGGCCGCGTACCTCCTCCGACCTACTAGCCCTCGGATCAACGTCACTAGGATACCGAACAGACAGTAGAAGCAATTATTTAAAGAAAGTATAAAAATGTTATTTTTCCATGAACGAAACGTAAATAGAATTAAATCAAGTATGTATGTATGTACGTGTAATATGTATGGTGTTAATAATTGTATGAGTTAGAAGACGTGTTTCTATTTATTTGTATGGTAAGTATAATCAGTATTGTCAGTTTCCGCCACTAAAAATATCAAATTTTAAAGTTTGAAACGTCAATTTGTTTAATCATCTTAGTATTTTTATTTTTCATTCACTAGACTTGCGTTATTTAACCCTTAATATGCCTAGAAAAATTTAATTAGGTTTTAATCGCTATTTTACGATGACTAAAGAGTAATTAAAAACTAATTCCATGAAAATAATACGTTGACATTGGCAAATTCTTCTGCGACGTTTTTTGAAGTGAAAATACTGCTTGTGAACTAACAAACCGTAGAAAGAGTATGATAAAAGTCTATGAACGAAACTATGGAATCACAAGTTATAAATTTAAACCTTTCTTATAAACACCATATTTTTATAATTTAAATGTTTTATCAAAGATAAAAATATAATAAATAATTACGACCATTAACACGACCATTACGAACATTAATACGACAATTTATTTTAAAAAAAAAAGGGGTGTGTGTGTGCGATTCACTCACGATAGAAGTGAAACTTCATTTTAAAAGATATTTTATATTTTATTTAAACAGTGTGCAATATACATACACACCGACATTTATTCTCTCGCTCTGGCTCACAGAAAGAGGAGAGACCGATAATGTGCATTTAACGTTTAACGTTTAACACGTTTAACGCTTGGAAGTCGCATAAGAAGTTTCACTTCAAAAAAACAGTGATGTGGATAAAGTATTATGTACTACATAATAACCCAATAGAAATGGATTGTAATTTGTGTGAATGATATTGTATTTATAATTCGAAGCAATGTTCAAGGCCCATAAATAACATTTTCCATAGATGACAAAAAAGTAATAAGTTACGTGAATCGTAGTGTGAGCCATTACAATTAATTATGATTTAGGTTCTAGCAAAAAATATTGTTTTTTCTGCTTAAGCTCATTAATGTAAATAAATTACATTCATTTACTTATTATAACGTCTTTATATACATTTGTCGCAGTATGAACTAAACGATACATCGCGGCATCGTAACCTGTCCTGATCCATTAGGTTAATTTAAGAATTTAATATATTATTAATTATTTTATTATATAAGTAGTTAAATATTATGTACGATACTAGATTATTAAAATAAAAAAAATGTCTGTAATAATTAAATTAATATATATTGATTAATTTGTTTTATTTTAGGACTATCGACAAGTTTACACCACAGATTAAAAAAACTGGTCATAACCTATTTGATTGTTTCTTTAATGAACTTCCAAACGTATTCACTTATCGATACACATCAGTGATGAAAAACTGATAAAAAGAAATTAAAATTATTATACTTAAAGAGAGAATAGGTAGGTACTCTTTGGGAGGATAAATTGAGAACAACAGTTGATTTAACAAATAAATCATTAGAAAACTCATTACATAGATTATATATACAATTGAATAAAATTAAAGTGTCTGTTTGTAATGTGATAATAACACATTTTTACTAAATGCATATGAAAGTATACACGATACCTAAAACAAAAAACAAGTTTTTAAAATTTTTGTCTATCTGTTTGTTCCGGTTAATCTCAGAAACGGTTGGACTGATTTTGACGAGACTCTCACTGGCAGATAGCTGATGTTATAAGGAGTAACTTTTATTTTAGAAAAAATATTGGTTTCATCGCAAAATAAAGCCTTATTAGAACACGTGAGCGGAACCACGGGCAATATAATCCGAGAAAATTATGTATTATAGTTTCATATTCACGTGAAGCTTCACGACTGATATACAGACATTGTTTTTCTTTATCACGTTTTTCTGCATAAATTTAATCAGAAATCGAATTTTGAGTAATATATTTACAACGAACAAACATATTAAGATCTGCTGATGTTTTAGAATATAAGTACCTATTTACATAATAATGTATAATCTGTGAACGAGTTAAGGTATTGCCAAAGAAATAACAATATCTTGGGGTATTGGTGAATGCACAGAGTTCATTAGTTTTATGAAATAGGAGGTGTGGAATAGATTGTTTTTATAATTTAGCAACATATTCCACACAAAGCTAAGTAAATATTTTTCAGGCGTTACTTTTATAACAAAACTGAATTGAAACAAATGATAATAGCTACAATTTTAATTTTAAGTTACTGTTCAGTTTTGTGCCTATGCACGATATATATTGAGATTTAAAAAAAATTGAGCGTTGTATTTTCATTAAAATACTACTACTACTATAAAATTAATAACGCATTCGTCGAGGCGCGCGTCACGTGATATTTTGGAATGTGTGCGACGCGTAAGTGTTACGTGCCGGGTCCGTCTCGGCGACTGCGACCGCTCAACAAACGAACATACAAACAAACGACTCCTAACCGTCGAGTGAACAATGTGATGATAATCCATGACCAACGTAATGTACCTGAAGCGAGGTTGTCTAAAGGGCACACACAAAAACGTGCTCCTTACGTTTTAATACATTTACGATAAGGTAATCGACTTACCCTGCGCGATTTAACACAACATTGACTGAATTTAGTTCAGACACAGTGTATTACGGATCGCGTTATTAGAACGTTGCTCGATATCGCGCAGTACAACTACTTACTACAGTCACTTAGAATCTAATTGAACTCAAAATGTACATTTTATATAGAACACTGGCGTGTATCTTAAATTTAAAATACTTATCATTTTAATTCATAAATATAGAAGTTACTTACATATATATTTATAGATAATAATATATACTAATTATACAACTTTTACGTTGTATTGTACAACCTAAACTTAGACGAAAAAGTTTAGATTTGATTTCATATAAAATTATTGAGTGAACAGTTACACTGGTTAAGCAAAGATGAAGCGAATTATACAATAAAATGTTTGATATAAAATCGACTAACGAACATCGGCACCATATATTGAACAGTATATATATAAATACATAAAATTGTAAAAGGTGTTTTTAAGTCGTGTAAAAAAGTGATGTTTGCCATGATGACACACGATGTTAGTTGATGTATCCTAATTATTCGCCATTTGTTATTTCAATATTTAACAGTGTTTATAAATATTAAGATCTATCTACAATAAAAAAAATATTAAAATGTTTGACTAATAATAAGCAAGCAAAACCATCAAGAAAATATAAATAAATTGTAACATGTGTTTTTCGATTCTGCAATTAAATCTTTATGAAAATATATATAATGACGAAGGAATACAATTTATCGTTTCGGTACTATATTATAAAAATGATATATGTTTAAAAATCATTCTTAACTCAACATGTTGCCATTTTTATAAGGTCGTTATTTTATTGGTATTAGGCACCTCACTACATATAGTTAATTCAATGTGTTGGCTTGTATGAGTGGGAACGGCCACTGTGGTAGATATATTAATATAGGTTAATATTAGGTGAGAAGAAAGCTGGAACATTCCTCCGGAAACCTCCTACCGTTCGCATTCCCCGGTTCAATGGTCCGCTAACATCGGAAAATCAATAGTACATTTTCCGCCGCGCCTTCAAGCGTGAGCACCTACTTCATTTTTATATTTATTTCAGAAAGTATACAACAATTAATGTACGTACTTTTTATGGTCATACTTCTTTTTCTAATACTGCCTGGTCAATCAAGTAGATTCTATCTGCAAACAGCTATGGGTTGTTGCTAGCATCATCTTTACTTGAGCACTATGCACTATATCAGCCTATTGCCATTTACAAATAGTATATTTTCACTTAATAATAATAATAAAACTATATTTCGATTTCTATCCATAATATAACATTTTATTTTGTTAGTAATTACTTAACCTAGTGATCTTATTTTAAATAATCCTGTAGCGCAGCACAGTTCTTCTTTATAGAAGTTCGTCAAATTGACTGCACTGTCCCTGATGGTAAGCACAGTACAATACAAACACAACTGCCAGAACTGATCATAGATCGGCAATACATCGGCATTCTTCGTTGTCATGCCGGCCTGCGTAAATATCTCTTCACATTACGCTCAAAGGTCCAGATGTCGTAAGAAGACAGGAAAACTTGTCGGGAGATGGCACCATAGTTTCATTCAAGATAAGACAGTGAACTATTTAGTTCGTGTCGAGATGGAAGTTACCGTAAGGCCGAAGGCCAGCGCTAGTGGTTCTGTTGTGGAAAGAAGAGCTTAAATAAAAACAGAGGTAGGTCATAGAGACATTTCATTGGGAATTCTCTCTACTTGGGGCAGCCTGACTGGTGGAATACCTTCATCCTACAGAAAATCGCAGCCAAATAACCTTGTGTTGTATTCCTACGGTAAGAAGGGTTGCCAGAGCTCCTTGGGGTAGGGACGTTAAAAGTGTGCAACCTATGATATTACAAGCGTCCATAGGCTACGATAGCCGCTTGCCATCAGGAATGTTGTATGCTTGGTATTATAACTACCTCTTAACCGCCTTAGCATCGGGGCAGATTGCTAACGCATGATCGCGTAAGTCATCGACTCTGGTTTCAGGGAACGACGCGTTGCAGAATCGAGGTAATCTCAACATTGCATTACTATACTATACTGTACTGCAAGAGCTCTCTATATACTTAAAATTAGACGAGACTGTTGTAAAAAGAACCTCCTATATATCTGCACATATTTTTTATTTTTATTTAGTAACAACACTGCCTCACAAATTTATTCGACAAACTATCCACGCGTCGCCGCCAAAGCGCACCTGTAGCCCTATCGTTTTTCACTTACCTATAACTTGCCAGATTACTTGTCGTTCATAGTTACTGCTCCGCTCCTTACGGTCGTAGCGAGAAATTATATAGCCTATATTATATGAATCTGGCTATCACATACAATTTGTTGATTTAATTGAATTTTTCGATTCCTCCTTAAATAAGCGCGTTTAAACCAACAAAAAAACAAAAGAAAAACTTTATTATATCAGTATTTAATATAGATGTCTGAGATAATAGAAGTAACATTGATAAAATAATTGCTTATGTAAAAATGTAAAAAACTCGTCTGTACGTTCAATGGGTCCTGCCCGCCATGACATATGATGCCGAAACCTGGACGCTCACATTTGAGAATGTGCATAAAATTCAAGTGACACAGAGAGCCATGGAGTCAAACTATAATATCGAATGAAAAATGTTGAGGTCCGACGTCGCACTAAGGTCCGTGACTTTGGAAAGACTATCACGAAACTGGAATAAAATTGAGCAGGACATGTTGCCGGGCAGTTACGACAGATGGACTAAAACGTTGACAGATTGTGTGTGTTGACACATAGTGATAGAAAGTATAAGAATTTTAACACAAAGTGATTTCCTGAGAAACGCCAATGAACACAATAGTAAAATAGAACAAAATTGAACCGTGCTTAAATAAATCTCAGCTCACCACCACGCAGTGAGGGCGTAAAGATAGATTCGGCCTCGGAAATGCAACAGTTGGAATGCAGTCAAATGTCACAATTCCCTTATTAATATTTGATTCAAAGTAAAAATAGTCTAGGTACACAGCACTACACGTTTTGATTCAGAGCCAGAAATAATTTTGTAAACAAAATATTTTCATTTTTTTATATTTAAGGTAATTGGATAAACGTCCTTTAGGCTAATTTCATACATTATTGTATATATAGTATTATATTACATAACTTTATACATACATATTAAATTACATTATTACATAGGCAAGAGTTTAAAGAAACTGGAATCTAATATTCTTCTATTATCTGAATTCTACTTTGACTTGCTTAATTCACCGAAGTATGAAAGAGTTATGTTATGAAAATATAGAGAAAATGTTATGAAAGAGGTTTCACTTCTCTTACTCTCACTACGAACCTGCGTCATGAGATATATAGATTTTATATTTGAAACGCTTCAAGGAAGAGCCAGTGTCAAGTTTTTGCCCCGTTATAGGGTCACCACTCACGACCTAACTTTCAAGTTTGTGAGTAAGTTTGCATTGACTTTGTTATCGACTGTTATAACTATACACGTAAGATATATATTAAAAATTAAACATAACACACATATTTGATTAAACGGATGCGAATATGAAACAAAAACAGAATTATGTTGCAGATGACACGTGAAACGACCACAACCAGTGACACGTGTTTCGCTTCTCAACGAGGCATCCTCAGATCGATGTTGACTCCTCCGAAGTAAGCTGGCGCAGAGTCATTGAAAATATTGAATATAAACATATTATCATAATCTTAATTATTATTATTTATTTAAGACATTCATTTACACATTTATTTAAATTCAAACATTTTATGTTGTAGGTAGCTGAAACCACTTTTTCGTGTATTGCAAGCGGATGTTCGGAAAAGAAGTTTCGTATAATTGTTTACATTTTTACATTACGATATTCTCCTCCACCAAAAGCTTAGCTTGATTGCATGAACGTGTTGTATCATTCAAACTCGCGTCCAAGCGCACAGTCTTCAGTACCGAATAGTTCAATGCACGCTGATTATAGACACGTCATATAATCAAAGCATGCACAATGCAATGTACATGATTTATAACAGGGGTGCTCAAACTATCGATTGGGAGAGCTTCTCGAGTTGATCGCTGGAATTCTCGAAAAATATAAAATTCCTTAAACGTTTTGCGACCACTTACTATATCTAAGCCACATATCCAATACCATATACTGCAGATAATTTCCATATATTTGAAAACCAATGGCATGTGATCCCAAAATTCATAAACATATTTTTTGTTTCTTTCGTAAAGGCGATAATGGCGGAATTGTGTAGCTTACACATGTTAGCATTATACAATAAAAGGAGTAGTACAAAGGTTGGCAGTCGATCACTTGCTAGCTAAATATTTTGTGGTAGATCGCTGATGCTAAAAGTTTGAGCACCCCTGATCTATACTAATATCACTATCATAAAGCTGAAGAGATTGTTTTTTCTTTGCTTGTTTGAAAGCACCATTCTCTAGAACTACCAGCCAGATTTGAAAGTTTTTCCTTTTGTAACTTATTAATTGAAGAAGGTTTTCTTAAGCCATAAGTCCAAAACCATCAAATAAACTGTAAGAATGTGATCTATCACGATTAACTAACAGGCTAATATCCGCCGGCAAACTGTTCATCAGTTAGGCCCTTAAGGAGCAGAGCATGAACGTAAAGCAATCTGGAAAGCTGTAGGCAAGTACGGGCAGTGAGTGAGAACAACAATAGGCGCGGCATAAGGCATCTATGCATACAGTAAGAGATGATAACTAAAAGGTTAATACTCTCTGCTCATGCCTAAGCAGTACAATAAAAGCGTGTATATAATATGATGATGAGGTAATTTTCATAGTGACGGCTCTCGGCGAACGGACAGTTGCGTTCACCGTTGTCCGCAACGTGGTACAGAGCGGCAACGTCGCACGATCGATCGCCACACGTTTCGCCGTCTGCGTGAGCCGGTTCAAAAATGTTGCATAGAGTTCTACTATAACATTGTAGGTTTCCTCTACAAAAGGTATTCGTTGCCCCGCAAAATAATAACGTCTTTTAACTGGTTAAGTAGTTTTGTTACCTGATTTCATCCCTAGTCGTGATACGATATGCTCTTTTTTATTTTTCATATTTTATAATAAAATTCTAGAGAACTATAACATTCTACAAGCATTACATATTTTACTGGGTCATATAAAAATAGTTAGGAAAAAGAAAGAAGTCGGCTGGAGCCATATCAGGTGAATAAGGTGGCTCGATGCTATTTCTTGAGTTTTTGGTCAAAAATTCGTTCACAATGATGGCCTTGTGCGAAGGCGAATTATCGTGGTGCAAAATCCAAGAATTTTCTTTTCTATAAACCTGGCCTTTCTCGTCAAAATTGCTCTCTTATACGCCGCATAACGCTCGAATAATATACTTTATTTACCGTTTGAACTTCCGGTAAGAATTTCGGGTGCACAACACCGCGATAGTCAAAGAAACCAGTCAACATGACTTTGACTTGGTTTTTCGGTTTCGGTTCAGTTGGAAGGCGTCACTCCGAAGCTTGTTGACTAGTTTACATGTCAAACTAGTAAGCCCACGCCTCGTCACCAGTAACAATGCGTATCATGACTGTTGTGTCGGAATTGACTCGTTCTAGCATGTCACAGTGACTATTATGCGATTGAGTTTTAGGAGAAAATTCAGGTCTTTTGGGACTAACCGAGCGAGAACATATTTCATACCCATGTGATTATTGAAAATTATACGGATCGAATCGTGAGACACAAAATGAGAATTTTCAGTCACTATTTCCTTCTCTTTTGCGATGTTAACTTCAGTTTATGACGTTGATCACCTACCAGGGCGAGGCAAATTTTCCAGCATATCTCGACCGCTTTTAAACGCTTTGGACCACTCATAAGCGCATGTTTTTGATAAAAAGATTCACCATAAGCCTTCTGTAACTTTTTCAGTGTCTCCGAACACTTAATTCCATTGACGATGCAAAATTTAAGACCAACTCTTTGTTCGATTTTTTTGTCCAATATGAAATTCACAATACACACTAGATATGATAAATGACTAAAAACAGTATGTATTTAATCTAAATGACAGGTGTAACTCAAACTCCGTGCCAAATTGAAAAACAATTGTGCCAATCTAACAACAACAAAAAAATTAATTTGGAACCATGCACAAATCATTTTTCCCGATACTTTTTTGACTGAATGTAGGTAAATACCATGAATCTTAATTACATTTAATGAAATCTAGATATAAAGGCTAATATAATATAAAGAATGATATCGTACAATGTTGACAACCAAGGTTAAAAAAGGCATGTTCTTAGGTAGGCTTATAAAATATAATTAGTTGCTTCTTCTATCGCGTTCATTCTGAGCGTAGGTTCAATAGACCAGATAATGATATTTTATTGAAACAAGTTTCCATTTGTACCGTAAATTAAATTATCTATACATATAATATAATTGAAGTGTCTGTTTGTAATGTCAAAACAACAGGTTTTTACTAAATGCATATGTAAGTATACACGCTACATATAACGAAAAAAAAACATTTGAAACATTTTTTGACTGTGTTTCTGTCTATTTGTTCCGGGTAATCGGGCTTGACCGATTTTGACGGGACTTTCACTAGCAGATAGCTGATGTTAGAAGAAATAACTTAGGTGACTTTTATTTTAGAAGAAGAAAGTTCCGCAGAAAAAATAAAATACTTTTTTCTGTAGCGAGATGTTTTGAAGAGGTTTTTTGCAGAAAACGCACACAATTGAGTTTTCTTGGCATTAAACTCAACCAAGTTACTTAGTACCCATGTAGATAGATATGCGGTGCAAGGATTGGTTAAGTTCCCCCATCTCTTTTCTATTTCTCCCATACCGCATGTAGATTATAATTAATAGAGATGATATAAAAATATTTGATTCCGTTGGTTACGTAGTTAAAGTTTTATAGCAACTACGAACAACACTATAGGATTATCGACTGGTACCGTTCATTCGGGACGTGTTATTTTGACCTCGTTCAAAGCTAGACCTTTAATATTAATAACAATTGATCGAATACGGCATCGGAAAATATAAAGTTCTTGGTGCCGAGATTAATAAGAAATTTAGCACTCACCGAAATAAATAAATCTATTTACATATAATATACAACTTTTCAGTATTGTAGGTACTATAAAACTTTTGTAGGTATTACAAAACTATAAATTTTACCTAACTCTATAAAATGAAAGTTGTGTTAAAATGTAGGAACGGCGTAAACCTTATTTTGAAATCTTTAGCTTAACACTACTTACATCCATTTTTATATGCAGTCACAAACTAGTAAAATAATCTCTGATGCAGTATTATTTTTTTATTTAAATGAATTTGCATAATTGCATTTTTTTTTTTCAATTTACAATTCACCACTACACCCGTATTCTTAAATAATATTAACAAATCCAAGTTAATCAATAACACACTACTATTAATAATTTATTGTAGGTACTTCCATATTATATTTCGTATATATTCATGAAATTAGTCCGATTTCACCCTCGGTAATGATATAGGTTGGCACGAAGACGTTTATAGCAGTCCCGATCGATATATCCACGGCGCCATGTTATTTTAGTCCGGAGTATTCCTTTTATTATACCGCCCAAAGATCGGACGGATAGGCTACTTTCACATTACATTTCTACAGAATAATAGATTACTAATATAGTAATGTAAAATATATATTTAGTCTGAAACGAGTTATTTAGAATATACACACAAATAGTGAAAAAAAAACAGTTTATTGAAGATATGGTCGTGCACTACCTTGTACCCTGATAGAAGCCTGAATTGACAGGCAAATCAAGAGGAAGGATCATAGAAGACCAAAAATTCAAATTATAATACAGATGAAATATTTTAATTTCATAACCCCACCTATCAATCCTAAAATATGGAAGAATAAGACTAAGTAGGTACATACAACATATTATATGATATCTGGTAATAGAGAAGAAGTAGATCGGTTTAGCAATTACGTATCTACTTTAAGCGAACCGCTGCATTCATGAACTCATGAAAACACGAAAACACGACCATCATGTGAAAATGTAAAATTTGCAGGTAATGTTGTGGTCATTACTGTCTTTTATTATAAAATACTTATAGAACTGAGAAGGTCAACACACGAGAAACTACTGTGTATAATGTATAATACGAGTGGTCATGGTTATAAAAATGTTGAAATCTTTATTATGATAGCATACAAGTTTACAACGTGAAGAGAGACGTTCATCAATTCATTATTCCTCTGAAGATATACTGCCCACGCGATGTAACAACTGCCCCATACAATTATCATCTTGTTATAAAACGTACATTTCACAAAAATATGAGCTTCGAAAGCGTGTTCGCCGTTGTGGAACATTTTTTTTTGTTCGTAATTGTTAATATAACAAAATAATAAATTTTCTCTTTCTCCAAGTTTTGTTTATGTATGAAATGTTGGACAAGAATGTTTTTTCTTTAAATAATAAACATCATTCTATTAACGGGAATTAATATTAAAAGCAAAATATGGTCGGTTAATTTCAAATATCATAAAATTATAGATCTTTATTAGACAGGCTATCACTGTTGATATAGGTATGCATAAGTAATACTTAATTATCCTAAATATCTTCATTTAAGTAAATTATAAAAAAAAAAACAGTTATTTAACAAAAATATCCAATGACTTTTGAAGTTCATTTAATGTAGGTGACAAATACTTACCTAATTCGCATTTATGATAATAACTAACTTCTGCCCGCGGCTCGGCTCGCGTGAACTACAAAAATTGTTGTTACCGGAATAAAAAGTATCCTATGTGTCAATCCAGGCTATAAACTATCTGTGTGCAAAATTTCATCCAAATGCGTTCGGCCGTTTTTCCGTGATTGAGTAACAAACAAACTTACTTTCGCCTTTATGTTATATATAAATATAGGATAGTGACCCTCTCCGGCTTTGTACGGGTGTTATTTACGAATGTGGAGTCATTTTTAACATGATTTAATTGTTTAAAAAATTCTGTTCGATTGATGTAGAGTGTATCGGTTGGGTATTGATAGTTTATCGTTACGATATGTGCGTTTAGCTGGCGACTCTTTAATTCATAGGTAACCGTTTCGCTGCGAGTGAGTTTTTGGTTGCGCGTAATTTTGAATCTGTGCTACCTTCTATGGTATTCATTTAAATCATATTATGTACAGGGCAATTTTAATCTACATTAAATGCTCAAGGTATCTAATTTGTCTAGGTTTATGTGGATAAGGATTAATACTGAATTAGAGAAAATAGCTACGCAAATAACCTAATACGTAGTATTTTTAATAAATAAAAAAAATGGTTATTGTGAGTCAATCTTAGGAAATAGGCATATGCCATCGCGGACTTTTCTTGAAGTATCTAATAAGGTTTAGCCAGCGTAAGCCATGTAAGAGCCCGATGATAGATTTTGTTTGATGACTTCATTACAAAACATTGAGTTTTCTCTACTGTACAAAATCTTAATTAGAATGTATTGTATCTACAAACCGTCCGTAAAAAATATCTAAATGACAGTGGAAAACCGTATAAAAATCCGTTGCGTGGTTTAGAAGAAGTAAGCGGACAAACAAACAGACGCGTTAGCGAGTTACTTTTATACCTTGTTATTTATTCACAGCAGCTTAACTTTTCGCAATGGAGACAGCTAAGGTTTTACTCGAAAATGTTTCAGCAATAATATAAATATTAAACATGCGAACCTTGTCATTTCAAATATCAAGAAAATAGGTAATTGGTTTAACCCATAGGTTTGACGGTTTGAAGTTTAAATAAAACAAAAACGAAAGTCCCACTGCGACTATGGCAGTTATAAATTAATAACGAATATACGAGTAAATACCACATATTCTGTTACCATAGATGTTGTTAATAGATTTATAAAAGACTAGCTGTGCCCGCGGCTCTGCTCGCGCGGATTACAGAATAATTGTTTGTTAAGAATACCCAACGTAATATTATTTCTGGTATTCCCATTTTAAATAATCTCAAAATATTAATAAGATAAAATTTTCAACGAATAATTAATTGTGCGAAAGAATGTCAACCCACGAGCGGCGAGAAATCGATATAGTGTCATTGACTGAACGTGGTTGATGTAGTGAAACTGCCATGAGCCATCCGTTACATAAACAAATACACCTACTGATTTCATCGCACGCTATCCCGGGGAGCAATAAAACTGACGTACCCGGATTCCTGTTCAACCTAGGCGCGTAAAACGTAAAAATGGAAAGCGGTCCGTCAGGCCAAACATTATCTTGGCAGTTACAAACCACCCACCTATTTATATCGGGTTTGTGTTGCGACGTTGCCAGCTCGTCGGGCTGGCTGAGCACTTGAATTTCGAACGTAGTAGGTACCCAACATTGTTGCCAGCAGTATGTAAAACTCGATTTGGCAAACTTTCTATAAGCATGTTTTTGCCAAAACAGCATCTCATGTTTCTAAAATTTTGTTTTGTTTGAATAAACTGTTAATATTTAAAATTATTCTAATAAAATGTTCGTTGTTATGTTGTAAAATAAAAATATAAAATAATAATCAATCCTGGCACTATTTTCATAACTCATCTATTCCTTTTCTTTTGCTATGAAGATTATAATAGTTGCATTTAGTACTCGAAGAATCTCCAGGCGTTTGGAATAAAATGAAAACGACAAGAAGAATGTACATGTTAAATCATAAGACATGTCAAAAATATTGAACATTATTAGTTATTAATATTATATTGTATTAGGTATCTTACGCATTAACATAATATTTATTGTACTATTCTCATAGAAGTAATTCTTATTGATATCCCCAAAGATGACATGTCTTTGGATTTATAGATTTTATTCTTATTAATATAATACAATATCTAAATTGGGTGATATATGATATTTATTGGCAACAATTTCAAAAGGCAAGGCCTCTGCGTCCTGTGTGACAGTGAGACACAGTGGTTCCAGACGCACTGTAGTTACGGTAAATCTACTGTAATTTCATACAATTCACTGTGCATTATATTAGTAAAAATAAAGTGTATGGAGAACACTGAGAACGTTACTTTTATAAGTTAATATTAGTACACGATGAAAGCGCTTCTTAATTTTCGTTCAAAGTAAAAGATTCGCTGATCATGTTTCTTTGGATTATATTATTTAATATTATCCAAAAAATACACGCGATAGTATTATTCTGATGTTATTAAAACGTGAATTTTGTATCAACTAAAATAATGTTAAAATTGTGTGATTTAGTAGTAGTGATTTGAATTTGCAAAAAAAGGGTGTAGGTAATCGGACTAGGTTACAATCAGTAATTTAGTGCTTAGTAACCGAAAATAATAAATACAAAAATTATTATTGAAAAGTATTTTAGTATGCACTGTAAAAAGCACGGTATTTTTTTAAAATAATCACCGTATTTTGATTGGAAACACTGTATTTTTGCGAGTCATTTGAATTCGTATCGTTTATGACTACGGGTATGTACGTCGAATAATAGACGGTGCCAGGTGTTTTCCTTCACTTTAAATTATACAGCGATAATAAGTTTAAATCACATTGGCATGATGTCCTTCGTGCCTTTGCTAATTCAAATAAAAAAAGGAATTTTAAATCTCGAATGTTTAATGTCAATTGCATTGGCAAAATGTCAAGTAGCAGATACAAATATTTCATTGACGAAGGCGTTACTTTGCAGAAATCCATCGTAAATAATTGTCCGAAATTTATTTGTTGCTTCCGCTTGCAATAGATGAATAGTAGTTTCAGCAACCTACAACATAAGATGTTTTAATTTAAATAAATGCGTAAATGAATGTCTTCAACTGTGGCCTTTTTCCAGGCGGCTGAAAAGTGGCAGTGGGCGATGGCTACATTGAAGATGCAGACTCAAAGAGCTATGAGGTGACCGGGAAGAAGTTTAAGTAGGTACTTCATTCCTGATACAGTCGGGACGGGGGGTCTTTCTAAGCTTAAGGTCTTTGATGACAGAACAGAACTCATCAGGCGTGATCGGGTTAGAGTATCCGTGAGTATCAAGTTATAATCCTGAACCGAGGACTCGATAACGTCGATATGTCCAGTGTCTACATTGTCGCAGTTTGGGGAGCACTGGCTCTCTAGGCTTGCGGCAAGACATTCCGCTTTATCTTAGCTGTCGAACGCGAGTGGGAGAAGGACACGTCTAACTTGAGAGAGCGGGCGAGGTTCCAGTAGGCCAGATGGTTACGAGGTTGTCCCACTGGTGAACTCTGAACTCGACAATGCGAGTTCTAACCGCTCTCTGAAGTCTTCGTAACCTACGAGAGCTATCCGCAGCGGGATAAGAGTCATGTGCACGAGTCGCTGCGTTCTTTTCCATGATGAACGCTTCTACGTTGGCAGGGAATTCAAAGCGGCGATCGTTCGCCGCTTGCACCTCTATAGAGGCCTCCCTGATGCCGGTTCGGAGGTAGTCAACCAGGCAATCGATCGTTAAATCGGCATCCGCTATTGACACTAGTTCATCTGGGATCCTATCTAGCCTGGACGGGGACGCATTATCCGTAAGGTTACGATTAAGTTTCGCGTAGTCCACTACTTTGACGGTACGAGGACTGGAGACAAAGGGTTGACCGTGTTGAAGGATACATTATGCATAAGCATACAAGATGACAGTGATCTGAGTCTAGTTCGTGTACAACTTGTATGAGTCGTAACCGAAGCGAGACACCTTTGAGAAGGGCTATATCAATTACTTTCGGACGACAAATATCTTGATAGCACTCACTATTAATTCTTACAACTAGCAAAATCTTATCTCTCATCCTAACATCTAGCTTTTTCTATTCACATCTTTCATAGTTCACATTATTAAAACAAACTAGCTGTTTCTATACTATTGCATCTCCTTCCTAGCACGTATTTATTTCATATTCTTATTCTATACTAGCGCTTATTCTTATTCTATTTTCGAAGCTCGCTGTCCGTAACTAGTATAGTCAGATTGAAAAAAAAAAGTCTCCTCTCCAATACTTGTACATACTTTATTGTATACATATTAACTATTATACTCATTGGTTCATATATTACTGCTTAAAATCAAGGTTTACATTAGAATGCTTAGATCTGAAAGCCTCTCAGATTATTATAAATCGCAAAATTAAAAATGCTTATGTAATAAGACTATGTTCCATATTTGATGTTACGAGTCCGTAATAACAAAAAATTATAATACAAAAATACAAGGGCGGAACATAAATAGCAGCTTTCTGTAACGTTCTAAATAACGTTATTTAGGAATTGACGCTAAGAAACTTAATTGAGTTCTGTAGTCACAAAAGGAGCAATTCATACGACGATCGATGCTTTCGGCTATTTGCTCAGCATCATTCAGCAATCTTCACATAATGGCATGCTTCCGTTACGAGACTTTAATGGCAGTCGAAACGTTCGTAATACAGCGTTTATTGCACTGTACTTGCATATTATATTTCTTCAAGGATAAAACCACGTACCTAATTTGAAGAGTATTGGAAAGAGTTCGCGACATGGCCAATATCCAACATATAGAAATTTGAATGGTAATAACTCTATGCATATAATCTACAAAAAATGACATTAAAATAAATCATATAGTTCATACATATTTAAAGTGGCTGAATAAAATGGAGCTTCTAATGGTAAGAACTAAGAACATAAAAAGTCGTATACAATACAGACATAATATAATTATAACAACTATGCATTTACAGACATCCACCACTAGGGTTGCCATTATTTTGTCAACTTGTTATAATATTTTTCAAAATAATTATAAAAAATATAGCATACAATGCTATAATTAAAAAAGGGTTAATTCTTCGTCTTTGCTACTTCTCCTCGAGAGATAAATAGCATAACATTAGGGAGTGAAAAAGTACCTCAAATGCTCTCTCTACTACATCTATGCTGTTCTTAATGTCTCTGCTTGAATGCACAGTCCTGCAGTGCGTATTCATCCTGATGAAAGAGTAACGCTGACGAATGGCTCCAGAATGAGGCACTATACCGGGTTTTCCACCATGTATATGCGTGGTGAAGGTTAACATTAGATTTATGGATGTATGCATTAGACAAATGATTCAAATTCAACAAGACACTCATGTCACCGCAATCAAAACTGACATTTAACGTAGTTAATGATACTTGAAAATAATAAATCGTTTATCAATGTTTACTATATAATATTATAAAGCTCAAGGTAATGTTTTTGCACGCACTAATCTCTGGAACTGCCAATCAGATTAGAAAGAGTATTTCTGAATTTTATAGCCCATTTCTTTGCTATATAACTACACTCTACGTCTCTAAGACCCCAAGCCCGGTAAAGCTGTAAAAGCCGTAAAGGCTCCAGGGCCCCTCAGGCTAACAGTGAAGTCAGTTCGAAAAAAAAAAAAAAAGTCTCTAAGAAGCAGAGCAGTAACCATGAATGTGAAACAATCAGAAAACCTGTAGGCAAGTACACTGAAGTGGGAACAACGATATGTTGACACGGGTTATTCACGGGTACGTACGGATAGTTGGTCGAATAAATTTGACACGGGTGAAACCGTGGAGCACAGCTAGTTATTTATATATGTACTTGACACAATTTAAAACATTAAAAAGAACAGAAAGTTCGTTTCAATAAACAACAGCATTAGATTGAGTTAGCGACTCACAAAGAGAGAGAGAGAATCCACTCGTTTAATGCGAATTTGCGATTTCGAAGCGAATATTTAGCGATTATCGCTATCGCTTTGCTCTTGCAAAATACGTTATCTGGGGGCGAAAGAAGGCTAATGTAAATGCAATTTCCTAACATTGCTAGGAAAGGCTTCTTCGCAAAGGCAAGCGTGAGATTATTCACTGTATCAACCTACAACATTTCACAGATGTATAACATATCTTTACGACATTTTCCTTCACCGTCATCCGTATCTTCTATACATAATACAAAACTTTTTTAATTCATAGGTATACTATCTCGTCAGGTTATAGGATATATTTTGTTACATAAAGGAACATACGAAATAAGCAGTGACGATAATGGAGAAGCATTTCGAAAAAAAGAAGCTTTTGGGGCGCTTTCATGGCTTACGCTAAGTAAATTATAAGAGATATGTCAAATTAATGTACTACATAATTGTAGATTTTACAAATATCCATAAAAAAGTCAGTGTTAGCATACGTCCATATTCTAAGGATCACCCACAATAATTATTTTTGGGGAAGCACAATTCGCGCGTGCGCTCGACCGACAGCATTCTGTAGTCCACGCGAGCGGAGCCGCGGGCACAGCTAGTTACTAATAAAATTCAAATAATAATAATCCGCAAGTATCGAAAAAAGTTTTACTTAGTTTATGCCGGAACTTGGCATTTTATTCCACAGGTTTTTACCATTCGATCACACGTTGGATGGAAAACATGAGATGATTGATATGTACGAGTATTTAATATCCGTACAAGCTTGTGTCAGTCTGTGCCCCGTTTGGTACTTCGGAGCACTGCCTGGTAGTTACATCTGTGTCTCGCGCTCCTACCTACTGTTAGGATCTGTTAGGATCATGCGCAAGGTCTAGCACTACTCGTCAGCGGATTGGGACGGAATTCGTGACTATTTCGCATTTATCTCTTGCAGGCAACGTTGCTATAATGAGAAAGATCCTTCCGTGACTGCCGAAACAATTGCCGACGAGATCGAGATCGGAATGGATTATTATATTCCTTCCTATGGGATCGTTTGCAATCGTAAAGGACATTCCTGGTACAATCGCGAATGCGCTGATGCAGTTAGCAATCAGCAGGCCGCGTATCGCGATTGGGTCAGGGATCGCGCGAACAAGGACCTAAATATTAATTCTCTTAAAGCATCTTACAACCCTACCACTAAAGCCTGCAAGAGCCTATGCTGAAACGGATGCCCAGCGCATTGCGCGAATAGGTCATGATATAGTACGTCATCCGACTAATAGTCGAGTCTATTGGAGTCGGCCAAAGCCATGCAAGTTAATTTCTGTCGACCTACATTATCCCCGCTGAGATAATCTGATAGATCACTGGCCCACAAGCCGCAGGAGAAGGCAGCACTACTTTCTAATCTCTTTGCGGCTAACTTTCAGCTCGACGATCGCAACGCATAACCACCTATTTTACCCAACTGTGGTTTCACAATGTCTGACATACGGTTCAGGCATTGTGATGTGCTTAGAGAATTGAGATCGCTCGATGTTCGAAAGACTAGTGGTCCGGACGGCATCCCAACGGTAGTTCTCAAAAAATGTGCGGCTGAGTTGACTCCAGTATTAACGCACCTATACCGCTTTTTTTGTTTGGAGAGAGGCTAATGTGCAACTGATTCCCAAGAAGGGGGATTGATCAGACCCTAACGATTACCGCCCAATCGCCTTAACTTCAGTATTGTGCAAAATCAGGGAGTAGATCATCAACACCAATCTTGCCCGGTACCTGGAGGATCACTCTTTGTTGAGCGATCGTCAATATGGTTTTCGCCAGAATCGATCAACGGGTGATCTAGCGTACGTATTTTACCGCTGGGGTGAGGCGATTGATAAGCATGGCGAGGCATTGGCTATTAGTCTTCATGTAGCCAAAGATTTTGATAGGGTCTGGTACCGTGAACTTCTCTCCAAACTTCCGATATAAGGACTTCCCTGCAACTTGTGCACATGGATAGCTTTCTAGCTTTCTACTTGAGCGCAGAATTCGTGTCCTAGTCGATGGATGTGATCCGCAGCTCATGTCAGTAAATGCTGGAGTTCCGCAAGGCTCTGTACTTTCGCCCACTCTGTTTCTTCTGCATATCGATGATATGTTACCTTTGGGTCATAGCCATTGCTATGCAGATGGTAGCACTGTTCATAGGTGGCATGACAGTAAGCCCGCTTGCGGTCGGGGAGAAACAGAAAAGAGACGGGAGGAGCTTGACATTGATCTCAGGGCGCAAGTAACCTGATTGAGTTCAATGCCAAAAAAACTTAGGTGTACGCGTTTTCTACCAAAAAATCCCCGTTATTCCCTCTCCCCACTCTTCAGAACGTCTCGCTAGAAAAGCGTGACAGGCCCAGTATCCTAGGTATGGATATTGGCAGCGACCTTAACTCCAAGGATTACATCGGGAGTGTCATCTCCGCCACATCTCGGAGACTCCGAATCCTGAACAAGGTGCAACGGTTTTTCACGCCCGAACAGCTGTATATGCTTTACAAGGCACAAGTTCGGCCTTTTATGGAATACTGTTCGCACCTTTGGGACGGATCCGCTAAATACCGCCTCGAAGTCCTGGACAGGTTGCAGAGACGGGCTGTCCGCATTGTAAATGATGCAGACGTTACTAAGTTCAAAATCACATTACCATATCGACCATCTTATAACCATACCTCCATTACACATAGCCATGACTGTTAACATTACCGAATAGGTAATATCTTCCTGAAAACAAGGCCATCAGCAGTGTCTTCTTCATTCCGACGAGTAGGGTAGTCCAACATTCCGTAATTATTTTTTCTTAATTAATTCAAATTTCGCCACTCTTTTGGAGAATCTGCCTGTTGTTAACTTCGCATTAGACGTAATATTTATAATTTTCGCAAAATTGTTTAAAAATACAAATACTATACATATAAAAAAGCAATAAATTTTGTTGATATCGCTATTTGCTACAGTGCTACTGCTTATGCATACGTAAATAAAACATTAATTCAGATAAAATACTTAACAAAAAGAACTGTAAATTAACATTATTTTACATAAATTATTTACAAGCAATAAAACTTCAGTAAAGTGCGTATATTATTTATATAATTTCATAGTTTTTTTTTAATTATGGTTACATAAAACTTTATGTTTTTTAGTTTAATAATATTTTTGTCTTTAACTACTAGTAAGTAATTTAACTTTTAAATAAATAATTTGAAATAAATAGTTGTTTAATTTATTACAGAGTAGTGTGCTGCCAAATTATAACTGTGCCTGACGGTAAGCGCAGTGCAATCCAGAAGCAGTGGCGATTACTGACAGATCAACTATCCATTACCAGTCGCAGCTGTGATGCCGGCCTGCAAATAAAAACTGAATATACGAGCTCGTACACCGGCTGATTCCGAAACGCGACGCGCATAAGCGAATCACTATGGCAGACTTTTCACTCTTTAGAAATTAGTTTTCCTTAATTGAGTACGGCTTTACGAAGAACAGTCAATGATACTTCTATTCATAGAATTAAAAAAAATATAAATAAATAAAGAATAGTTCTTCTATGACGTTTACACCAGAACAGTCGCCAACACCATTATTAAAATAATTGTAAATAAATTCAATATAATATTCTATTTCTTATAAAGAATTATTTTGCCAGCTTAAATTCTTGTGCATTCCGTATGTTTCGATTTCACTTAAGTATTTCATAACTTGTCAACTTCGATCTCATTGTAATATCACTTAATATCAGGTAAGATGCAAGCAAAACGCTGCACTGGCTATAACTCTTTAAAAAATATATAAAATATAAAAAATATATAGAAACACGACAGGTATTATATCTGACTTATCTGCAGAATGCCTCTTAGAAAGTCGTGAAGAGAAGCAAGCCCGACGCAAGTGGTGCGTAGAAAGTTGAATGTAGGAAGAACGGGCAGCGACGCGACGCGGCGCGGCGAGGTGAGGCTAGGCGGTCGGAGCTCTAGGCGGTCGGAGCTCGAGAGGTCGGGAGGTCGGGAGTAAGCGAGGCGGGTGGCGGGAGGGTTTCCCTCCCACGGTGTCGACCTTCGTAAAAGCCCCCGGCTCTAATTACCGAGACATACACCAGTTTCAACTCTATTCCATACTACGTTGTGTTTTGACATTGATTTTTCATTCATTCACAAACATCGTTACCGAATATTCCTTCAAGGCGCTGAATCTCTTACCAGGAAAGTACTGTAGTTCAAGAATTCTCTTGTATTTTTCTAACTGCTATTGTATTTTTATAAATAATTTAAATAGTAAACAAGCATGCAGACCACATGATGTTAAATGTTCACTTTAGCACACCAAAAATTCTTAAAGATATTAAAAATTACTTCATTTAAGAGAATCCCTTCAATAGTCTGCCTGTTTTTTTTTCTTCATTAAAAACTCCAATCCTTTCATAACATTAATTTAACATTATAGTGTTAAATAGGTTTAATGTCTGTTATTACATAATTATTTACATTATAATATTTCATACAAAACAGTAACATCCAGACTTCATTTTATTTTTATTAATAATTTTCCCTAAGACGTTATGTTATATTACAAATATCTCTTCCCAAAGGCGTTTTTGTATCAACGCTATATCTCCTTTAAATCTTTATCGAAATTAATGATTCAAACATAATTTTAAAGCTTATGCTCCCCACTATCAACGTAACGTAGATAAATAGTTTAAAACTAACAAGTAGGAAGCGCCATCTATTAAAAAAAATTTAAAATAACATGACATATTAGATAGTTTACATTCTATAATGTGCGAAATATTCGCAGTGGTTAACTAGTTTTATATTATTGCAAATGTACCTGTGTACTGTGTACCCTGTGTAGTGGGTTCGCATATCTGAATTAGATTTAATATAAAATTTAAAAAATAAGTAAAGTACTCTTGGCGCTGCCTTTATCAAATAAAATAACTGATATCACAAAGGCCGGATAAGTCGTAGTGCTGAGGCCAGTTAATAATAGTTTGCTACTACTGAGAACCGAGTTGGAACGGCACGTGTGCCAGTACGTCACAGTACGTGTTGCAAACCACACACACCCTTAGGACTGGAACACAACAGTGCAGCATGAGCGCTGCTTCTTTACGGAATAAATATGTGCCCTAATGCAGTTGAATGTTTATCTCGCCTAGGATTTATATGATATATTGCCTCTAAAAAATTGTACAACGAAACGACAATATTTTTCTTTCAATTGGCACCATAAAAGCAAATTTATTTTAAGTTGTAAGTTTAAGTTGTCAATGTTTTATTACTTTCGAATTACTTATAAATTCTAAATCAGTCTTAAATCCGGCAATGTTATCTTTTGTTGAGGACAGTTGAGTAGAAGTCGCCTCACGACTGATTTATATAGAGATTTGAATATCAAAGTTGTGAGATATGGTTGTGATCCTTATTAAAACTTGTGTATACAATTTCTTATATACAACGTCTTAAATACATGTCTGATAGTTTTGTAATCTTGTACAGTTTAGAATGATTATTAACGACGTATATTTCAATGTCTTATGTACTTGTCATTTAGAGTGTTATAGTTGTGAATCTTAGAGGGCTTTGAATAGTTTAGAACTGCGTATATATTTAATGTTTGTGTCTCTCATTGTTACGATAATAATTACGTGTCTTTGACGTTATATGTACCAGATATTTAAGTGTTCCTTACATATTGATATAGGAGTTGGTATGTGTTTGACTATAGGTCAAGTATAACATATCATGATGATTATTTCGTGTCTCTTAAGTATGCATGTTAGGTACAAAGTACATAACTATGACCTTGAGAGTTGTGTTTGTGGCTTAATTATTATTATTAATAATGTAACCGTACCGAATTAGTAAATATAAGACTTAATGTAGGTGATGTTTTTCTACACATACATATTATAAAACTCAACGTCTCCCTGTCTGCCTGTCCGTTTATGTTCTTTTCAGACAAAAACCACTAATCCGATTTACATGGTTTTTCATTTAATTTATAGATATGTTATCTGGCCAGGTTATAAGATATATTTTATTACATGAAGTAACATACTAAATAAGCAGTAACGATAATTGTAAATCCATTCGGAAAAAGACGCTTTAGGGGCGATTAAAGGGGCTTACGCTGAGTAATCCATAAGAGATATATCAAATTCAGGGGTGTAAGGGGTGTCAAATCGCATCTTTAGAACTGAGACGCCCAAGTCAACCTCACCTGCACGCGGTGCACCCTGCTGAGTAACGAACAAGGATATGGCGATAGCAGGGTGGTAGGGTTATTTTGCCCGGCTGGGTCGCAACTACCATGCACGTGATGAAAAGTCCGTCATGTGACTCGCTTTTGCGTGTCGCATTTCGGGATCAGCCTGTGCATATACAGTTATTTGTGCAGGCCGGCATAACAGCGGTGACCGCCGATGGATTGCCATCTCTCGGTGGTCGCCGTTGTGTTTGGATTGTACTGTGCTTATCATCAGAGACAGTAACGATAATTCGCCGAGCTACAATAAAAAGAAAATGTGCCACATGATTGTAGACCTTAAAAAGACCCATAAAAAAGCCAGTGATAACATATGTCTATCTTCTAAGGATCACCCACAATAAGAATTTTTAGGCAGCACAATTCACGCGTGTACTCGAACGAGATCATTTTGTAGTACACGCGAGCGGAGCCGCAGGCAAAGCTAGTGTATGTATATAACGATCCATATAATAGTTGTAAATAGGTACATGGATGGTTTAAATATGGTGCCAAAATAATGAACGGCATGACTCCAATTTTAAAATTTAGAAGCGATGCATCTTTATAATATATATTCAAAAAAATACAGTCATATTGAAGATTGCAAAGGTAGTCTTATTGTTCCCCACATCTCCCTTTCGAAATGGCCACGTTTCGAAAAATTTCTAGGCAGATTTTGTGCAGCCACTTCTCACGTCTTCATTCGAATTCACTTACATAATTCGTGGACAATAATTGATCTTGTAAAGTTTTATCAAAATTACATAATATATGGCAATGTAAATTTATGAATCCATATTACTAAAATAAAGAGTTAAAGTTTGTAGGACGTAACGTCTGGAAGTACCTACTGATCAAATCTAAAAAATATTTTACAAGTAGGAAGCTACGTTGTCCTGGAGTGATTTAAAGCTATTATGTAATTATAATAACTAATGCGAACTCGCGGGTGATTGTCAGTGTAAATTGAAAATACTACAATGTTGAACAACTTTATCGTTATTAAAAAATAAACCAATTATAACAATATTATTAATCTATGATTCTATTCTAATATTATAAAGTTCAAGAGATTATTTCTTTGTTTCTTTAAACCATAGAAAAACTGGTATTTCTTCTCTATGGTTTTACCGCCTTAATTACTAGGACTACCAGTCACATTTGAAAAACTGTGTTTTGCATTTTATAACCTATTTATTGAGGAAGGGTTAACTTCATGCTACGACAGTAAGGAGCGGAGCAGTAACCATGAACGTTGAGCAATCTTGCTAGCTGTAGGCAAGTACGAGAAGTGTGAACAACGATAAGCTACACTGCATGTGCTACAAATTTAACACGGGTGAAACCGTGGGGCACAGATAGTTTATGTACATGACCGATGTCGTCACGTCGCGCCGCGCCGGCGATCGTATATCCTGTATATCGTAGGTTTATTTCTAATTGTTTAGCATTTTGCAACGTGGTCTAAACTGCTGCCAGAAGTTAGTATACAATTTACAATGTGTGTAAGTGTTAGTGTGGATTATACAATATGTGGGTGTGTGTGTGTATAATTAGATTGTATGCTAGTCGGACCCGCATCAAAGCAGCGTGAAGATTTCAGATAACAATTTTAATTGTTTAGACAATTGCAGACCTCCGTATAAAGTTCTACGTGTACTCTTCATGTAGAATATAGGTAGCTATAGTTTATTTTTCTATGTTGTAGTACAATGAAGGTCTCTAGAAAAATATTTGAATATGACATGTGATATATATATGATATGTGAAAAATATACTTGTTGACAAGCATTTGCCCCCTGTGGTTTCTAACTCCATAACCATGTAGGCCTATTCGGGATTCATTGCCAGTCTGGGTTCCCACCTTGCCGTTAAAGTCCCCCATAACAAGGTTGAAGTGAGCCTTAGTGGTGTTGTGCAAGGCTTTGGATATGTCCTCATACATATCCTCCACTTCATCATCCGAGTGTGCCGATGTCGGTGCGTAAACCTGAATTACCTTCATGCTATACCGCTTGGATAGCCGAAGGCCAGGGATAGCGAGGCCGCCGGGAACTGGGGGCCATTTTCTATTGGCTGTAATCTTCATAAGGGGGTAATGCCCATAATCCCCACGCTGGGCAGGCGGGTTGGGGATCGCAGTTTGGTGGTGGGGTTATTCTGCGGGGGCGCTGCTGCCCGCCCCCCGATATGTCCCTTAGCCGTCTCTTACGACACCCACGGGAAGAGTTGGGGTGGTACAATTCTAGGCCGGCACACACACGGCAATTTTTATTCCCTATGCGACTGAAAAGTTGCAAAAATTTCTTTTGAGTGATTATTTACTAAAACCCAAATAGTGAATCTTTGGGTGGTAGGACACGACGGTTATTGTGTCCGACGGCGACTGACCCGTAACAGATTCAGTTTCGTAACTTAGCCGTGCTACTACAAAAAAAAACATATTTTCTCTGATACGCTCTCTTCACATAGTGTAAAAGAACCATAACATTTGACGGCGTAATACGTACACAGGAGGTCGTGTTAAGGTTTCGACCTTCGTGATTCGAGATTCGTTAGATTCGAGAATAAGATTACACGTTAATACTTTGTAATTATGTATAATTATCGCTTACAATGATCAGATGACAAGAAATCTTTAAACATTAAAATATGATTATATGTATATATGTATGAGTGAATCTGTTAAGCAAGAATACATTAAATAAATCTTAAATAAATAATATACCCAGTTTATAATTTTACCTGAATATGCAAAACATGTATACAAGACTGAAAAAGTAGCCAATTTTTATCGTATGGTAGAACATTCGTGCTCGACTACTCGTGAACAAAATACACATGGTTAAAATCCATTCTGATTGTCTCGCTCCGAGGAGCCACGTTTGTTTTTGAATGCGCCAGTATCCGACTACCGTAGCTTTTGGCGTCACCGCCGCGCGTCGATGGATCCTCAAATCCTTCTGTACTAACTTTCCTCAGCACGTTAAACTACTGAAAAGATAGATATAAGCATTTCTTAAAGAAAACTTTGGGAAAATACACTAAAAAACGAATCATATAATATGCGAATCTGTTGCCGTTTTTCAACACGCTGTCATAATTTAAAAATAGAAACGTTGAACAATAAATCAGAAATATTCTCCAAATCATATAATCTCTACTTTCGATTGCCAGTATCTAAATATAAGTACATTATGTATGCTCCATGGTTTCATCCGTGTTAAATTTATTCGACCACCGTGCCGCCGCATTGCCCACTTGTAGCCTACCGTTGTTCTCACTTACCATACTTACCTACAGCTTACCAGATTGCTTGACGTTCATTATTATTACTCCGCTCCCTAGAGTCGTACCTATAACCTTCCTCGAATAATAATTTCAAATCTGACTGATGATTCCAGAGAATTGCGCGTTCAAAAAAAAGCTTATCTTAGATATGGTTCACCGTCCACATAGTGAGATCTCACATATAATAATTTATTAAACTCTAAAAATACAGACCCGAACCGTCGTATAGCAAGTGATACGAATGAAAATTTATTTAGGATGAAATATAAAAATTAAAATATCGGATTCACATGATGAAACACGACTTTAATTATACAATAATATTATGCTCGTAAAAATGTTTGCATGCTTACTTGTTCAAACAACATACGGACAATAATGCACACCCAGATATAAACAAACCAGTAGGTATACAATTATACTCTGCAATATAGTTTGGAACAAAGCCAAACTGTACAGATTTAGTTAAGACATTAGTGATATAAAATACGTGTTTAGATTGCTAGCTTCCTTTACCGGTATAGACCGGATTTTGTAATTTTATAACAACATTTGTTTTATTATTTCTTTACACCTTGCTAACTCTTTTGTTATCGAGTACCATGTACCGTTGAGTTCCATATAAAGCATCGGTTTCAAAACTTTTAAAGCTACGGAACACTACACAAATTTATTTTATTTTGTGGATAAGTAAATGTACATTAATTACATGTACTTAATTATAACATATGAAAGACAATACAATTAAAAAATAATAATAGCCAAAATGTAACTAATTCACAGAACCGTTGTTATTTTTTTCCGCGGAACTGACTTTAAGAATCGCTGATATAAAGTATTCTCTCGCTTTTGCGTACCATAAACCATAACAATAGGCGTAATTAGGGACGACCTTTTCTGTCTGTCATGCAGGTGAATAATTTGACAAAACCTAACCGGAACATATAATAGATAAGCTAATTTAAAATCATACCCCTTGTCCCTGCACGCTAGAATCCTGAAGTTGAGTTAGTGAAGTAACATTTTGAAGATATAGCAAAATAATTTTGCAACTTTAATTTGAAAATAAGTTAATATAAGCGACCATAACTGAAAATGTTTGTCAATTATATTTAGAAATACAGTTTAAATTACCGAAATTGTAATATCTGTTTAGAATACCGGAATTTCGCTGATGTCATTTATTTCATAAGGTTAACGAGAAAAATTAATAACATATTTTTTTTTTTCAAATTTTTGGTAAATATCCAAGTTTTGCAAGTAAAATGTGCTGTAATAATAATCGATATCAAATTATTGTTATGTAATATGCAATAACAAGATTTGTATTTCAAGAGTTGATATTTATACAATTTATATTTTTTATAGAATTTGGCTTAACAATAAGTAGTAGTGCATCAAAACTCTATAGTATGAATACGTAGGAGACAATACCTATTTACAAAAAAGTCACTGCCAAAAATTGTATTTTTCCTTCCACAGATTTCTTCTCTAAATGTGTTCAGGATTATTTATTTGCAGAATTGAACTAAACCTCCTCGATCGAATTTCAATGTAAGCCTGTACACAACATTTCACTCGATATAGAAATTATATTATCTTATTTTGACAAAGCACTTGACCGCAACCTCGATTCGGAGCGAAAACACGCACAGCTGTTGTATTTTTAGCGGCCATTCCGTATTGCGATTATACAGAACGCGCGCCTTTTTAAACCAAAATGGCTATTTTAACTAGACACGCCCGCTTCCATATTCTGTGCCGGTTGAAAACGAAGTTAATCGGAAAGATTAATTATCTAACTATATAAAAATAATTTTATATATCGTAGCCTAAATAGCCTGATTGTTTTTTGTAAAAAAAGAATGTGCTTTCATACTTGGAGGAGCATCAGTTTTATAAGATAATGCGTGGTTCGTCATCACCACGTCCCTGAAGGGATATAAGCAAAATAACTTATCCATTTGATGGCAAAGCAACGACATTGAATTAAAAGTAAAACAAAATTTCTAAATAGGCCAATAGCCGGCTGATTCCTATCTTATAAGTATTTGTCGCTTTCAACGTGGTCAAACCACGCTGCTGACAAATATTGTTTTATAAACAAAGTAGGTATCCTCTCGTAAATCGACTCCTATCTATTTTGCATATCTTTCATATAGCCTCAAAAGTATTTTTATCATGTTCTGAAACATTGCACATTGCAAATAGTTAACTGTAAGTTAGAATTGAGAACAGCTAAGATCTAAATAATGATTTTGAAATTGTATTCAAACTAAATCTAAAACAGCTACTTGAACGTAATTTCGTAATCCGTACGTACTTTTTACGGCGAGACTATTGCGTATTTATTAGCAAATATTTACACTCCTCCGTAAAATACGAAGTTCAATCTACGTGAAACACAAGAAAAATATTAAAAACTAACTATGGTGTATCTTGCACACCTATAAATAATCTTCTCACACTGTATGCTAAAAAACTCAGTTATGCGGCCTCTACACGTTCGCTAGTATTCGCCAAATGTGCATTCGCTGATATTCGTCGCCTCTTTTCGTCCAGTGCATCCATAGGTTCGTTGGTGTCCATTTACGTATTTGTGAGTGAATGCAATGGATTTTACGCGTGGAAACGATTGCAGCTACATATACTCATCATTTAAAAGTTCTAGTGCACAATAGCCAAACTTTATTGTGCAAAATTCCATCTGTATTACACAATGTAGGATCAAATAACACAAAGTTATTAATAAAAAACAAAAACGACTACATAACAGTTTGAGATCCCGCTAAAAACTCCCCACAAATTCTTCTTCTTCTTTTACTTCCTAATTTGGCAACCAGTCCTCTTTATTGGAAACCATTACTGCCATTAACGAATGAATATAGTTTCCAATGTTATGACGATTTCAGGATCCTAACAAGATGGTGGCTCCCTTGTTAGAACTTTCTAGGGAGTTTTTGTGACATATCAGAATTGATAATCCATGTCATTATTTCCAATCCACTTCACTTGTGCACAATAACCAAGCCTTATTATGCAAAACACTACCTGTATTACACAATATAGGGACAAATAACACGAATTTATGGATTAAAAATAAAAACCACTACATGACAGTTTGAGATCCCGCCGAAAACTACCCGCGGATTGTCAAACAGAAAAAAACATTGTCTTTTTCCGTAATTCGATCTAAACTAACTATACATATATACATGTTTCTGCCCCCTGGGATGAGGGAAGGAACATGTGTATGTGTATTTAGTGGTCTGAAAATTTTTGTCTAATCTAACTAGGCAAAAAAAGAAAAAAAAAGGTCCCTTACAGAACCTATGTACCTATGTGTGTTGTGCATGTGTGTATAATGCAGTGTCATGTATGGCTGTGAAAGCTAGTGATTGTAGAGTCACTTGTATCGCGCGAGCGGCTGCTTGGCTCAAGGGCTCCATGCCGATGGATCGGACCTAGGCTTGAGTTGCCGCATAGGAGGGCGGTCGTGGCGGTGGTGGTTCTCTTGTTACAACTATCTACAAGGGAGTTCTTGTGGCAACTCAAAATGCATGTTTCCAGTTTATATTTATAATCAACTGCACGTATGCACAATAACGAAAATATATCACGCAAAATTCTACCAATATTACACAATATAGGATCAAAAAGTCTAAGTTTAATGAATTTAAATAAAATCACAACATGGCAGTTAAAGATTCCGCCAAAAACTCCTAAAACATTGTCAGTATTACTAGAGTTGCAATACGTCCCGTACAGGACTGTCAACGTATTTTTATTATCGGGTCTCGTATTGCTATTATCCGCTTATTTAAAAGATTATTTAAGACACTATAACTGGATTATCACCAATGACAAGTATGAAAGAGAAATGGCTAAAATTATTTGCAGATACAGAGCATTTATATTAGAAGTCATGTTTGTTAAAGCTATGTGAATGTGGACGGAATATTTTCTCTAATGACAGCTTTATGATTATGATCGGACGAAAGAAATAGATTATCAATTGAGACAGTTCAAGAAATTCTGCAATTTTAAAATGACATAAGCCCAATTTTATAGTTATATCAAAAGACACGAAGGCATTTTAAATAAATTAAAGTCTATGTCTAAATATGTCTGGGCGGAAAAACACGACCCTCTTCCTGGTGGAGCATCTTCTTAACTGTAATTAATCTTATTCTTTATAACTTCTTTGGAGTATATTATTTTTGTTCTATTGTTTTTTAAACCATGTTATTACTATCATTACTATGCGCTTTTCTCAGTGTTCATTTTTTTAACGATATGATTATTTACAAGAAGTGAATAAGTTGCTAAGTCGACTTTCATGAAATTTCAAAATTATTCAAAGTTGATCGTGATGTCCTGACTATATCTATACATATAATAAAATTGAAATGTCTGTTTTTTTAATTAATTAATACAAGAAACTGTACAAAATAATAGATCTAGCGAAACTTTGCTGCGAATTGATTTGGACTGAGCTTAATTTCTTGACTTAAGGAAAACTACATCAGATCATTTTCCTATTTGTTTAAAACCGTATTTACATAGGCGTCTTTTAACGGAATGACAAAAGCTAACTTGGAGGCATTATTAATCAAGCCAAATTATATAAGTACATTAAATACATTAATTGGATTACGCGGAATATATTACTTGTTGATACTGTGGATAGACAAACTTCACAGAAGTGAAAAATAAAAAACCAGTCTTTGAAATCATCCGTTATTACATAACACATTAAATAATAAACAGATAAATCCAAAAAGTTGTTTTTAATTGTGAGTACAGTGCAGCAAATTACGATTTGAGGATCGACTGGTGAGCCCAGTACATTGTCAACTCCGTTCACTCGGATTTGAGTGTTTTTTTTAAATTAGTACTGCAAAGCGACGAAACTTACATGATGGTGAGCACAGTTCAATCCAACAGCATCAGCGACCATCGAGAAATCTACAGCCCGTCGCTGTCATGCCAGCCATATCTTTTCACGATATTTTTGAAGGACTCCATGTTGTAGGAGAATTTTCAAGATTGGCATAACAATGCAAGATTCGACTGCCGTAGCACCACTACCACACGTATTTACGCTCACGCTGCTCTAACTAGCCCGAAGAGTGCACTGGTACACGAGCAGTTCCAACACAGTACTCAGGAATAGCAATCAACCGGTGATAAACCTCGGATAAGAACCATAAAATGGACTGCACAATCACAATTCTTCCTACAAAAAAAGGTGTGTGTGCGATTCACACACGATAGAAGTGAAACTTCATTTTAAAATATATTTTATATTTTATTTAAACAGTGTACAATATACTCGTAGATACACACCTACATTTGCTCTCTCGCTCTGGCTCACACAAAGAGGAGAGACCGATAATGTGCGTTAAACGTCTAACGTTTAACGTTTCACGTGTTGGAAGTCGCATAAGAAGTTTCACTTCAGAAAAATCGTGTAATTTTTATACCTCTTTTAATTTAAACACCAATACATGTTAGACCATTACGTAACGTAACGCTTAACATTATACCATTTCATACCATTCCCAAAGAAGTATCACTTCAAAAATATAATGCGAGTTCTAATCATTTAATAAATCCACTAAACGAAGTAAATACCATCGATAGACTATTGAAAGAAAACATTGTGGAGAATGCTGGCCATTCGAGATTTATTTTCATAAGAAACTTTATAGCTAAGGTTTTTTTGGAACAAGCAATTTTAGTTAGTTATGGCTTCCAATTTTACTGAATGTACCTGAACTTAAATTGATCCTAGACTTTAGGATTTAGAAAACGGATGAAGTAATAATCAAACAAGTGCAGTCTGGTTTAAGTTGACCAACCAATTAGAATAAAAATTTAGGCACAACTGGATACAAACCCGTGACCGCCTTATTAAAACCAGTCACCTTGACCTAGACCCCGGAGGCGCTCGATGAATAATAATAAAACACCACGTCAATTAAATGGTATGGTGTGATACATTGTTTACAGTTGTTCTGTTGTTAGATCGAACTGGACAATAGTGATTCTACTGAACAATAGTGACATTCATTCAATTTAGCAGTAATTATAATTTTTATGTGTCCTGCTTTATTTCTGTTCCTTAATATGTCCACTATATATAAAAATGAGTTTAAAGCAATGATGGCTCAGTGGTAGAGTGCACGGACATCGCGTCGATTGACTTGTGTTCAAATCCATGCAATGAGCCTGTAGAAAAACATCGTGATGAAACCATAGCATGGTGATAGGATATTTTCCAAAGGCCGCCTGGCTAGCTACCGCCCTCAAGTTGAAAATCTGTCGCCAAGCACCAATAGGTGTGTTCCGGCAGCTGCACTTGAGAGCCTGTCTTCCACTAGGCTTAGCGTGTCATGTTCATGTATCATCTTAGGCACTTAAAATCAGTTGAGATTGTGGCCACAACGATAAACCTATAACGATAAGAAATAATGTGTAATATTTACATGTACAGGTCGCTCGAAAATTGCTAAAGTTCGCTACTTTAAAAATGAAACAATCGTGAGCGATCTCTTTTTTTTACTAAGGGAAAACCCATAAAATTTGAACCGCTTGCGCATTACCTATGTGCCCACACACAAACGCTGCCCCTCCCAGAAGAAAGGCTCTCCCCTCTGAGTTGCCCATCACCCCAGCCTCTTTGAAATTTTTTAACGAGATTTTATTCCTTGGTGGTATCACCTTTTTTCTTCATCCGAGTTCAAGTACCAGCTTCCTGCCAGAACCCATTGCATTATGATTTTTTAAAGAGGTTTTCTTCGTCTCAATTTTTTAGGTGTTGTTTCACCTCAAATTTTTAATGAGGTTTTATTCCTCAGGCGGTTCACAAGTAAGCCCGTAAGTTTAGAGAGGTTGTCTTCCTCGTGGCCTAGGCCTCGAACAGGTTCTTGCGGTTATAAACGAAATAATCGATGGAGGCAGGGAGGAACGTGACCCTCCCCGCCTGCCCGGCCGCAGGGTGATTGCACGCCGAGCCCGCCCTTGCTCTGTTCCCTCTGATAAGCAGAGAATTGCTAGGAGGAGCACCGCCTGTATCGCCGGCAAGAAGGGCCAACGTTGCCCGGGAAGTTTAAATTAGCACCCCAAAAAAATTTCAACTTAAAAAATTCAGAATCCTTATAATGTCAACCGTATACCATAATTACAGGTGTTTTTTTCTTCAGGCTTTAGCGTTTTTGGATTTTGTTTAATCTTGTGCGATCTTTTATTTATTTTTTAATCGAGTTGATTATTGGTGAGCATTCTTAATACGTGTTAATTTAACATATTTTCATGTGTGAAGTAAAATAAAATAGTAATAGTTTTTTTACCATCCTTGAGTAGTAGTTTTTTATTATTACTCCAATATCTAGAGTATCTAGGGTATATCCCTTTCACCAAACACTATATTGAGATTTTATATTCAATTAAATGTAGTTTTATAATTTCAAATATATTGTTTGTCACCAATAAAAATATTTTTCAAGTTTACAAGTCACTCTCGAATTAAGTTAAAATAGAATATAGTTTGTTCTATCAATATTATTATTATTTATTTGAAAAATAATTTTAAGGACCAATTAAATTTTATTGTGACCTTTAATTTTTTATTTAACTCCTGTAAAATAATATGTGAACATTACTGATTTTGAAAGCGTATGGGCAATATAGAAATAGCGAAATAAAAATCATCAATGTACTAGTTATTTTTAATATGTATACTCGTAATAAACAAAAATTCATAGCATATCGTGCAAGGACATTTTTTATCCGCTTACAAACAACAGCTGTCGGATGTTATTACGTATTTCCCAGTGTTATCGCTCTGCCAGTAACAATAGTTACACTGTTTTTATCTTTTCCATACTTACGTGAAATAAGTCAGGCGTGTATTAACAAATCTTAGGCCTGTCTGTTTGTAGACGTGTTTCTGTGTATGAAGGCATTATAATCTACACTTAGTCGTTCTTTAAAGAAACTACGGTAAATGACTCTTTGAAGACATAATAGCAGACTAAAATATAGTACGTTGATAGAAAACTGTCTGTTTCTGGTTCTGTCTGGGTCTTTTTCAGTGAACTATCTGGTGTTTCAAACTAGGTACTAACCTAGGTTATATAGCATTATACAAAACCAACGTTCACGAATAAAATAGTTATTTAAAAAAGTAGATAGGTACACTCAGGGGTAAGTTTTTTTTACATGAGATTTATATTTGAATATATACCTACTATTTATTTTTATAATATTGAAATTTTTTTGAACTGTAGAGTTAGATAAGCCACGTAATGGCCTGGATAGTGCTGGAAACGCTCAACAGCTCCCCAGGGCGACCTTTGTCGCTTGCTTTTCGCAAAATCGCAACATTAGTCAGTTTATGACGTCATAAAACATAAACTATGTACATACTTGACAGTTTTTTATTGATAATTTCAGACTTCAGTCAGAACATCTATGGTTACAAACTCATCGATAGTGAACATACAGCTCGGTCAGAATATCTGTGCACCTCGCTGGAATGCGGCGCCTCTCCCGCTTCCCTGTCACCTCTCCGCGCACTCCCCGGTGCGTACAAAAAACTTCACACCGTACCCAGACCGCCGATATGACGTCACGAGGTCAGGTGCACAGATATTGTGACCGGGTAGTAAAGTTTGTAAATTGTAAGATACCTATATAACTTCCATGTTACCCTATAATGACGTCGGAAAAATAGGAGAAGTAGAGACGAATTTCACTTCCCAGTATTACCTACGAATAATAAATGAAAAGGGAATCGATTCAAGCAAAGTAGACTAAATTGCTTATGTACAGGTACTGACTTATCGAACTGGAATTTAAGTGATTACCTCGAAGAGACGCATATTCGGAAGGAACATATTATTTCAGTAAAAATAAAATTGCTAATTCTAAAAACAAACCTACATAGGTACTATAATAATTATACTATAAATTACACAGCCCTGATCATATTAAAAAATCAGACACATAGAATACATAAATTAAATAAAGTGTAAGCAACTTTTTTGAAAATTATTTATGATTCGCACTTCATGAGAAAGTTGTGCCATGTTTTTTTTTTATATAGTAATCCTAACTTAGTCCATACAGCTTTACAAAGTTGTCACGCGATAAATACCTAAGGCATTTAAAAATTTACGAGAAACAAAGAAACAGGTATAACATTCCCCAAGCCTACTGATCTGTCAAAGTAAAAGTACCTCCTATTCTTATTTTACTCTTCATAATGAGGTTTTAAAGATATGTTGCTTTGTTTCTGCAATGTAACTATTTTGATAACTGGAACGATGCCACGGGGATATCGCAGCTGCCATAACTGCTATTAAGCACAATCGTGCATTTAACAAAATATATTTTCACAGCGTATTTTATTTCACACCTTATACCTAAATTGTGATAAACAATAAAAGCGTCTACGTTGTTTTTTTAGAAGCGTACGCAAACTGAAAAGTGAAGTAATAGAAACATTATATTTTTCTACCTGCCTCGTAATACACAAATGAGAAAAAAATGAAATAAATACAGTACAATTCGATTCACCGGTCAGCTTGCATCGCACATCCTTTTCACTTAAGTTGTCGTCACGCTTAAACTCCACGTATAGTTACTTTAGCTTAGCAGGGTATGTGGGTTAGATCGTGTCTAGTGCCAGGCTCGGCCGAACAGGTACCTATATCAAAAGACCACGGGGATTTCGCCGACTTTCGTAATCCGTGGAAACGTGGGCTCGAATGCCTCGGCAAGCTGGCAACGTCGCGCGCCCGACCGACGACCTCGCGTTATCGCCACCCGCGGTGACGCGGCTCGTTCGAAAGGTCACACTCGCTTCACCGCTGGTCGCTAATGTCTTCGCCATCTAAACAATCACAATTTCTTCATAGAATCCCGTAAGTACCGTCAAAAGATATCCTTAATGCAACGTGGCACCGTCGCCGGTCGTCCCGCTCGCGCTCTCGCCCGCGTCCCACCCGGCTCCGCCCCCCTCCGCCGGCAGCGCCGCCGAGCGGCCGCGCTACGAACTCAACACGTCGTCTATACAGCGTTGCCATTCCGTATCTATAATTTCGCTGGACGTAAATTTCAAACGAAACAGTTCAATGGACTTTCTGAAAACTCCCAAAAGTCGCGTTGTACACCGTCAAATGTTATGTGTAATTTAGGTTATTGTAGGTGATTGTGTAAACTTGTTCGTTTTTATTCTACGTTGTGTTAACTAAGTGAATCGTGTCGGTGCGTGTTGTCCGTAAACCAAGTCCCGTTGGAAGCTTCCACGTCAGTTTTATTGTAAAAGGTGAGTTTCTTTATCATATTCACTTGTTAGGCATTTTATGTCACGTGTACATGATAAGTACAGAATGTTTTAGGTCATTAGAAACTTGTCAACGTCCCCTACTTTTCTTCAATTTGCCCTCGTTATAAGTATATAGGTATCTGCGCAAAATAATTAGAGCCGTTTTCTCTTCTGGATTGGGCTAAATAAACGCGTGTGATTTAAGTAGGCACTGATATATTCGGGCACGTGCCTAGGGCCTGCTTTATGTAAGGCACACGATAAGCTTATCATCACGTCGCGACGAAATGCCTATGAACGTTTATTTTCGTCGTAGGATGTCTTTTGGTCAGGTATCAAAATAGCACTTGCATCCGACACCGGTGCCGCTCCTCATACTGCAACTGTTTCAAACACCTTTAGGCCTATACACGCCTATTAACATGAAATGCTATCTACATTTTTTCAAAAATCGAATTCTGTTGGCTATTTTTTCAATGAGTCATCTTAAAAGTCATAAGTTTACTTTTAGCTATGAGTAAATGGCATATAACCCATCAGTATTTTCCTCATAAAATACACCCGAGGTATATACGAATTAATTACGGAAATTGTGCGTACAAAACATGCATGAAGGTGAATGACATCAAGGCCTTTGTACCTACAAGTCCGTATAAAAAACAAGTATAAATATATTAGAAGGCCGAGTAATTAACTAATGTATCAAAATAAATTATCTACAAAATTAAAACATAGTTACGAAATAATTAACAGAAGATGCATGATTTAAAACATACCTAAATATGACGTAAGAATACTACGCAATGAATCTGTAATATAAAATAAATTGTAAACTTTTCAAGGCATAGCCGCGTATTAGGTACCTACATTAAGTGCCTACATATACCTACATCGGTTTTCCAAGTAAACGAAAAATAAACACATATTATTCAAATAAGTTAGAAAGAGTCTTTTTAACTTATGTCTATATCGTATTCATAGAATATCTTACCGAATTAGTTATGTATTCAATAGACATGTTTTATTTGAAATTTTTGGCGAATTCACTAGACATATCTAGCAATACTTTTGTAATTTCTGTAACGAAATATTTATTATAAAGACTTAATAGAGCAAAAATATAACAATATACGCTTGTGTGATATTATATGTCTGCTTTTTACTCTTTCCCGAAATTTTAATTCCGTGTTATTATTTGGAATCCAATTCACTCGAGCAGAATGACCAAAGTACATCACATTAAATGCCGTCAAAGGTACATAAATTATGAGTTAAAACAACGCAAGGTTATAAATCTATACTAATATAATAAAGTTGAAGAGTTTTTTGTTTGTTTGTTTGAACGCGCTAATCTCTGGAACTGCTAGTCCGATACGAAAAAATGTTTTGTATGTTATAACCATATCCTTAAGGAATGGTATAGGCAATATAACTTTACGCTACGACCTTAAGGAGCGCAGCAGTAAATATGAACGTCAAGCAATCTGGCAATAAACTTACACTAAATAACCCACACAAGTTGCCGTCAAAAAGTGATGGATTTTTCTTCTCCTTTTTTTTTTGACAGCTTATCTTCTAAATTGTAGATTATTACCTCTATTATCAAGAAATTTCTTTGTAGGATACCTAACTATGCCTGTTCATGGTTTTACGAAATGTCGGAAATCCACTAAAACCGGCAATAAAAAAATATTTCACACAAATCAGAATAGCAACAGAGACGATTTCAGTCACTTAACTAGTTATTTACCTTTGTGTTATTTCTTTGCAAACTATTTTGACTACGTTACCATCAAAATAACAATGAATTCACTATGTATGGCAATGCATATTTGAATGGCTTTCATTGAATTTTTTACTGTATATTTTTCTGGTAACCGTGGTTGTGTGGTGCAGTCATAATTTTATTAATTAAAAACTAAAATTTTGTTATTATTGCTTATATGGAAAAGCCTAATGATATGTAACCTAGATTCTTCCCTGGGTTCAGTCCTATATTAATCTGGAAACTACATTTAAATCGATTCAGTAGTTTTCAAGTGATGCAAGTTTTATAACAGGTTCACGATTTTATTATATACTGAGCCCGCGGCTCCGCTCGCATGTACTACTAAAAGTGTTTTTTTTTTGTTCAGCGGAACCCTCATTATTTTTCTTCTATAAAAGTAAGTTATTCCTTATAACATCAGCTATCTGTCAGTGAAAGTTCCGTCAAAATCGGTCCAACCGCTTCCGAGATTAACTGAAGACAGTCAGACAGAGATTTTTTTTTTAAGTGGTTTATACGTACCGTGTATACTTTCATATGCATTTAGTAAAAACCTGTGATTTTAGATTACAAACAGACACTTTTTTGTTATATTATATTTATGTATAGATATAGACTAGTGGTGCGCACGCAAGCGTTTATTACGCAGTAATTATTTTTACTCCGTAATTATATTTATACTCATATTATTTACCATTCATATAGTCTACCAATTGAGAAATCACACATAAGTACTTTCAGTGTACAAAATTTCATAGGAATCGGTCAAGCCATTGGACTTTGTTGTGAGATAAACCGGAACATACAAACAGACAGAGACAGACTAACATATATATATATATATATTTTATGGCATGTTCGTAATCTGTGTCCCTTATATAGAGGGTCTTTGGGGGAATTATGAAAAATAAAATTAAACGTTCCGACTGATTTAAAGATTGTTAATATATTAAAAAGTTTTTTTTGTTGATTTCTAAAAGTATATTTTTCAATTTTTATAGCTTATAAATTATGCAATGACCCTCTCGTTTAGAAAATTTCATCAAAACCAATTGAAATTTAATAAAAATGTAATTATTTTTTAATTGTTTTTTTCTTACATTTCTAATCTTTTCACAAATCTGTAATTTCTAAAAGTGTTATTAAAAACTATTATAATTATAGCCTATCAATTGGAAAACGAATAAAGCTTTTCGTATACAAACTTTAATAAAAATAATTAAATCCAGACATTATGGACACATAAACAAACAGACAGACAAATAAAAAAAACATATTCGTAAAGAAAATGTACATTATCAGATAGCAACACAGATTTATTATTATAAATACAATAGTTCATAAATAGTGTTTTACTTTCGTAAGATAAATTATTATAGAAGTTATAAGAAATAATGGGAGGGCCTGATTATTTTGACCTATCTACATTTGATATTCAGTAAAATTATTTATATTTACACAAACTGGGAAGTCTTAGACCTGTTTTGTCACACAATGTTCAATAAACAATTACTGCGTAAGTAAAAAATATTATTTTATTTATGTATATTTAGAGGTACCCGATCAAAAAAAGAATATCCGGAATATTTTCCGGGCATTTACAGAAAACTCCTGACCTTTTCTTGAAAAATTTCTAATTAAGCGAATTATGAATATTGATTTCTTGGGTAAAGTGGTGCATGGAAAGAGAGAGAGAATCCGTAAATACTTATAAATCAACAAAGGAAATAATTATAGGCATTTTATATTTTTGTTTGGCCTTTTATTATTGTTCCTACATTTTTGTGTTAATTCCGGACGTTTTTGAATTCCTCCGCATTCCGGACAAAGAACCAAATGTCCGGAAATTTCCAGACGTATGGTAACCCTATGTATATTCAGTAGGGTTGTGTGAATAATGTGAAGTTAACATTCGATTTGATTTTAGAATCGAACAGTCTGAATTTTCAAATAATTCGATAATGTTTATTATTCGCAAGTTTTTCAAATAATTCGAAAAGATTGGACTGGTGTTTATCGAAAAAGTGATTCGAAAATTTCAAATTATTTGTAAGTTCTTTGAATATTTCGAATTATTCATATTTTTTTCGAATATCTGTAGGTAGTTTTTGAACTATTTGATCTAAACTTTAAATAATTTATAATATTTAATTTTTTTCCATTAAATTTTAGTATATCAAATTGGAATTGAATATTCGATACTTATATCAAATTGTTGAGTGCTATTCACACAATAATATTCGTTTGTTATATATGTTATGTGAATAATCAACGACTAAGTTATAACATCTGCAATAATTTCCTGTACCGATGAGCTAAATCTAAAAATACACGATTGGCTTTTTTATAAGTACTCTGATTTACAATTCCAGTGATATTTAATTATAACTTTCAAGTGTTGTTCATAAATGTGAATGCAATTTATTGAACCAGCTTACAACGAGTAACTGAAGTTGTCCAACCTTGTTATTTTATTGAATTGTTTACCAACTTGTGGTGGTCATTGTACTACGCTTCCGTATGAAAGCTCCGGTGAAAGTCAAGTCGCGTCGCGTCGCTGTGGTCAGTCTCGTCATATTTAAAATAAGTAGATACGTTAGCACGAACAGTCAGACTCGTAATATTTGTTAGGGACAGCGAGAACCTAGCCGGTTTGATAGAATCTTTATAATCGTGCAAGTACGTCGCGTTCGAACCTGTTGAAGTGGCTTTTCTGTAACATTTCAAATTGGAATGTCGAACTGAACGCTTTTTACACTGAGAAAAGTATGGTCTAATTCTCTATGTTAATGATCGTCTATATTTTGACATAGTTTATGCACTTACAAAATAAAACTTAAATTGTCCGTACAAAAAAGATGACAAACACTGCAATTTTTAGTTATTCTTCATATTCGTCTTAGACATTTAGAAGATGTTGTGAACGAACCCCAACCCCCTAGTTAGGGCCGTCGGAGCAACTATATTTAAATGCTAAATAAAATAATCTAGGACGCATTACGTAAGTGTTTAGATTTAGACGTCCTACATAGAAATGAAATCTTCACTTCACTTTATTAATACAACTTTGTTTAGTTCCTCTAAGTATGTCTGGGCATCCAGTAAATATTTTTCTGTTGTACTTAAATGAATTATGTTTTTATGATAAGGAAATAGCAAAAAGGTACACAGTTGATGGTGCTGCTAAATGGTTACTGAAGTGCAGCCAAAAAGTGATTGAAATTTTATTCATAGTCTACGTTGAACCCCAAATCCACTATTGTTTTTTGCATAGACATGTGATAAAATCGTATTGTGCTGTTTGAAACAGGTGTGTGTTACGGTTATGATTTGTTTTCAGGTTGCCGGTGCAGTGTGGGCCAGCCCGGCTGTGCAGTGTCGTGTGCTGTGTGTCTGTGTTTGTGTGTGTCGGGGTGCGCGAGAAATGGCGCGCAGCTAGTCCGCGGCGCCTGAGCAGGCATGCGCGCCTAGCCATGCCACCTGCGCAACACTACAAATGGCGCAGTACACCCAACGGACTCAGCCAATGCACAGGTTGGTCTTATCAAACTTCAAATCAAATTCACAGCAAGAAACCCTTAAACTATAATATCGTTGAAAATACGTTAAGCTCATATCGTGGAGGTAGGACATTATCTTATGCTTGCCAAGCTAGCTACTACAAAATGAAAATTTGTCGCCAAACTCTCTTAACTGTGTTCCGATGGATATAATCGAAATCCACTCCTCTCTATAGGAATGTTTTGCCATATTTAACCACATACATCCTGATGTATGTGTAACCTGTTATATTGTGGTCACACCCTAACTTTATAACATAGAAAAACGGTAAAAACCAATAGATATGCTACAGGTAGTGAGATGACAAAGAAATGGTTGCTACATCCGGCCTTGTAGTTCAGAGAACGCTAAGCATCTTTATGACGACTCCTTTTCTTGTCATCTACTAGTAATTGATTAACCTTTTTGCGCTTAACTTACCACGTAGACGGGACTGTCTTCGTTAAGGAGTCACGTGATAATATATTATTATTCACTATCCGGTTTATATAAATAATATAGAACCTATAACATTATGCTGATTAAACTATTCAAATACATTTACATAGAAAATACCGTTTATTGACGCTTTTTGTTCTCTCATACAAATACGAATGCATTGAGAATAGCGACTCACGAAGTCTAATACTACGGAAAATTACCAGACTTTAGTGTGGAAAAATATTTAAAATTGTTCATGAATTCAGTTATAACAGCGTATCGAACAGACAAATGTCATTCGTGGAATACACAAATATTCATTTTATTAAGATTCAGTATATCATTGAGATCGCATCTGACCTACAATCTCATAGCGTACCTATCTACAGGTGTGGCTAGTGTTAAAGTTGGTGTGGCAACAATGCATCGGCCGTTACCATCACTTACCGGTTTTACCGTTCGTCGTTTGTCGAACAGCCGGGTGGGGGACGTTGCAAGCGCTGCACTATCGACCCCGATCACATTCTGGCGCACCTGGTGGGTGGGACCTCTTTTATGAGTCAATTATACCTGCCTTGTACGGTTCACGGTGCTGAAAGCATTTTATTTTAAATTGCTGTCTCTTTCAGTGACACTGCAATTGCTAATTAGATAAATAGCGAAAAATCTTCGTAATTTTATTCGAGACTACTTACGTCTTAAAACAATCTCTGCAGACGATAAATAAATTAGGATTTCTTGTGTATAGACTGTTTGTTAACGGACTAGTAGCAAAGAACAGCCTATTCAGGATGTACTTGGCAACATTATGGACTTTGTAATCTTATAACAATATCGTTTAAACCTCCCCTAGTGTCCCCATGCTTGTCTGCGTGTTCGCGTGTCGCGCGTCCATTTTAGAAGGTTTTCATATTTCTCCTAGATCTTAATTGTCGCCTATGTTAATATATTTGAAGTGTTTATTAACATACGGTATTTATATTTGACATTAATTTTGATTACATATAATAAATTGTTTTTTTTTTCGTAAATATTTTTTATTTGTACGGACGAAGTGAAGTTCTGAAGAATTATATTAACTAAATCTAAACTAAATTTTCGTTTCTCTGTTTATCTGTCACGAGACTTCTTTATGAGAAAGTAGAAAACAGGCATCCAATCTAACTGATGTTAAGTAGTCAGTGCAGTCTATAACCGACCCGCGACCTGACATAGATAGTATCCTAGTGCTGAAGTCCGTCAGTGATAGGTAGCTAACTCCTGATTCCCGAGTACAGACAGAGTTGAAACGTCTCGTGTTGCAGATAATGTTGCCATCAAATCCTTCAAATCGTAAAGTTCAGGGATATTAATAAGAATTCATTCTTGATTACCTATCTAATGTTTGGGCGACGAACGACATACTTCCTGGTTATAAAGTTTCATGAAAAAAATTTGAGATTTGATCATTTTTTTATTAATTTTAAATGTATTAATGACAATTCCTTTATCCTTTCCATTATGGAATAATACTACCCGTGTACAAAAAAATAGTTTATGAGATAAATGTGGACATACAGACAAACTATTTTTATAATGACATATTACTCATGAACTGTGTTAGTATTAATACACGCCTATCATGAAATTTTTAAAAATAATTGTATAGATAAACTAAAATATATTAAAACATGCTGTGCCCCACGGTTTCACTCGTGTCAAATTTATACGACAAAATCTCCACTGCGTCGCCGCCAGCACGCCACTGTAGACCAATCGTCGTTGTTCCACTTCCCGTACTTGTACAGCTTGCCAGATTGCTTGACGTTCATAGTTACTGTTCCGCTCCTTAGGCTCGTAGCGTAAAGTTATATAGCCTATACTATTGCTCATGAATATGGCTATTATATACAAAAATAATTTTCGTATCCGCATGGTAGTTCGAAAGATTATCACGTTTAAACAAACAAACAACCAAAAAACTCTTTAGCTTTATTATATTACTAGCAGTGGCTCTCGGTTTCATCCGTGTATATTTTAAAAGAAATCGCTGGTTGATGATTTATAATACTTCAGTATAGACAATATTTTTATCACGCTGCCAAGGTTATGCGTCACAACTAACAAGACTCATTCGCGCCACTACACCTATAGTCCTATAGGCCCGAGCCGAGTGTTGAATTGTTTTAATTTTCTCCTAAACTATTTGTCAAAATAATATGCTATGAGGGCAAAGTTTGTCTACATAAAATTGTCTTGATGATGAAGTAACTTTCGTTCGTAAGGATTCATATGCCATGCCTAATATTAATGCTCATAAATGACTTTTCAATTTTCAAAAATACTTAGTCACAAAGTAAACGTATGTACTAGGTGACAATTAACAGCGAACTGACATTTGAACTTATATGCCATTTTGTACTTACGTGTCTCGTACACTTTTTTTACTAACAATTACTAATCAACCCCAATGCCAATAACCGAGTCTGGTAATGAAATAACATATATTTATAACTCGAACATACTTCAAAATATTTATTTAACACGGACGTATCCTTTTTATCTCAGTTTTTAGCAAATACGAGTTGTTTATTGAAGTTATGCTTGTTTAAGATAAATATGGGGTCGTTTGCCTCATTTCGCGACTCCATCTTGATTGTGACGCATAGGAAACTTCTGCTGAAAACTGTTATTTTTATGTCTATAATAAAGTTTCTATAGCTGAATATCGTATTACATTATTTTATGTTCAGCAATTCGTGATGTTGCAACCGATAGTAATATAGTTTTTATTTACTATAGACTAGCTTTTACTTGGGAATTCATTCTGGTTGTGTTCAGAATGAAACGCCTCGCACGCCACCTCTTATAAAATGGTAGTACTAATTCAGAAAACTTCGCGAGTGCGTACACAACCACTCACCAAAGTGTTATCACAGTTGGATGAATGTTGTACAAGCAAACAAACATTCATTTCACATATATAGTATAGATAATATATTCAACAAAGTATGTACTAAGCTAGGAACCTCCCGTCACTTCGTACGGTTAAAATTAACAATAAAACATAATCTCTGTTCCTCAGAAAAATGTAACTTTCTATATATATATTTTTTTAAATCTGATCAGGAGTTTCAGATGTTACTTCCTACAAACATCTAAATTTTGTCTCTTTATAATAACAATCTGTGATAACTGATGATATTATATTTATTTGTTTATTTAGTTTATTTATTTTTTAATGAATTATATCGACCTTTTGCACTATTACCTTTTGTTGAAAGAAAGTCGATGATGACCTTGACTTACAAGTGATCTAGTGGTCAAAGACAAGCATCTCCAATAAACGCTCAACTAAAATATTTGTCAAATTTTGTGTCGTATAAATATTAACATTTTGTGTAAAGATACGAATAATTAGTTCCTTTACCTTTAAAATGAATATTTTTACGGACAAATGTAAACACTGTTATTGTCAAGATAAGTAGATGAAATCTAAATTTTAATACCGCACGAAGAAGACATGGTGAGGAAACCATAGCAATATTTTAAAGCATTTTCTGATGGTTCCCTGGTAAAGTATCATCCTCTAATTGAAAACCTGACGCTGAACCCCTATACGTGTGTTCCAGTAACTGAATATACCTTTCTTGACTTAGGATGTTATCTCCAGCAATATCGTTATTTAGCATCAAGTGAGATTGTAGTCAAATAACTGTAAATTAATAAAAAATCATATAAGCAAATATACATAGATAATTTAAGAGAAATAATTTTATAAATATATTGTGAATTATTTGTATAAAGCATCGTAATATCGTTAGCAACACCAGTTTAGACTGAGATAATGTCACGTCCGAGCTGATAACTACAAAGTAAATAAATACAGAGTGAGTCGGTTTAATTGGTCATTAACTCGGGAAATATTTAAACAACTGCTGATCATAATAAAACATCTTATCAAGTGTATCACTGCGTGCAAACTTATCCAAGGAAGGCTAAAGATAGGTATCCAAAGAAGGACGACATGGTTTCGTTGGGCTCCCTTGGTCTGTTATAGATTTTTCAGAAGTCTTAGACATTAACTACTTACATTTTAATTTATTTAATAACGCCATTAACTGTCTGCGAAGAAAAATATGACGAAGAAACCAAGACGCTCCAAAATGTTCTCGATATTCGTTATGGTTGGAAATCATCTTGCGCATCATTGGCATTGGTTGGTATAGGACTAAAACACGGGTCCTTTAAGAAGTTTACAAAGTAATATTATGTCTAATGTCTTCCGGGAACCTATTTCTACGACTATCGCATGAGTATAACTCACCTAACGTACACAAATCGTAACGGTGCAGAATCCGTTTGAACAACGGTACGAAATATAGAAATGAAAAAAATAAATATTAATTTGATTAATAATTATACATTTAACTCGTTTTTATCGTAAAATTGGTGTGCGGTTTTTTTAAAAAAAGCAGAACGTTTTATCGTTTTGATAATCGCCGTTATCATATATCGATTAGTGGGCCGACAATATCTAATTTCAATAATGTATGCCGATTACAAATATACTCCTTATTTTGACGTTTCATTTTCTTCTATCAGATCTTTATATTCTTTTGAAAATGTCTGTTACTCTTGTCAACTGTACTATAAGGTTTCAAACTTTTAACAAAGGATATTATTAGGATCTGAAACCATCAAGCAGGTATTCTATAATATATTAGTGGATGTTCTAATTCTAGTTGTAGCTGACAGAACCTATAACAAAATACAGTGCTCGTTTTTGGCACTTATTTGAAATCGTTGTAGGTGGATTTTCATCTAAAGTGCGACTAGGGTTTTATGAGTAGTATATTTTAAAACTTTTCGGTCATGTCTTGCTGCACGTTTGCATTTCAAATCGAGAGGGCGTGAGATATATTTCACAATAAAGCTGATGACTCTGAAATCTCCAAACAGTATTGTCTTCTTGTTCAACATGTCATATTATCGCTGTTCATTTCACTTGAAAAGAGACTTCAAAGTTATACAAATTAAAGAAGGAAGTTAAGATCTCAAGGAAACTATATTATAGAAGACAACGTACTCGTAAATTTCTGTAAAAAAAAAACTAAAAAAACTTGCCTGTTGATGATTAACAAATTAAAAGGGAATTTGTTAGATGGTAGCTTGAGGTAATAGAAATAAATTTTTAAAACAGTAATTGCTCTGAAGTATCTTGTACGGACACTCACACGGCGTTGGTCGACGTGAGTTGGAATCTCGACTATAATCTTAGCTTTCGGTTAAGGAAAACATCTTAATGAAACTATAGCATGATAGTAGGGCATTTACTATATATAGTCCGACAGGTTAGCTACCACCATCAATTTGAAAATCTGTCACCAAGTATCTGTAGGTGTGTTCCGGCAGTTGCACTTGAGACCCAGTTCCTCCACTAGGCTGAGCGTGTTACTATTTTGAGTTACGTCGATACTTTAAATCTGGTCAGAATAGGGCAAAACGCTAAAATCTATGAAGATAAAAAGCTATATATATATATATATATATATATTCAGAAACATACCATACAGGATTCTAAGTCAACCACAAAGTTGTAGAGAATGAAAAAAAAAACTTATAATTACGTGTTTTAAGTAGCACGCCGACATCTGTACCTAAACCTACCTAAAACCTAGTAATACATACACATTATAAAGTAAAGCAATTATTTTAGTTATTATTGTATATAGGGTGTCCGGTAATTAATGGATAATCTTGAAATGGCTTATAGCAGTATTTATGGCGGTTCAGAAGTTTTTTTTACCTTATTTTACATTCTTGTACCCCACGACCACAAATGAATTTCTCTTTTGTTCTATTATTATACGATAACTATGCCGAAGCCGATATAACAGCTAGTATGACTAGCTTGTTCAGTGAAACATATGCAATTTTCTAATATTTAAGCATCTTGTGTATAAAAAAACATATGAAAACATGAGTGACCAATAATTTTAAAATTATGTCGGTTTCAAGTAGATTTTATAATGGCATAATTCATTGTTGTATCTAATGAAAATAGCGAATTATTACTATTAATGTAAGAAAAGAAGCAAAATGTACTAACAAAATATGTAATATGGGCACATTTCTTGCATTAAATTTTACCTGATCATTTGGGGTTTATTAATGATCATCACTAGGCATTAATCATTAATAAAAATAGCTTATTTTAATAAATTAAAACCAAATTCTCAGAAAATAACAAATTTAAATTAAATACACAAAATGCCTAAAATTGTTAGTTGTGAGAATGAAATGGGTCGTGTGACCGTGATATTTACCACCTGCGCGTACGTTGTCGCGAAGAATGCCTGGTAGTTGTTTCGGTGGTGTTAGCATTGGAAGAATCGCTCATCCTGATGTAGAACTTGAGTGATGCTTGAGGAAATCGAGCGTGATCCTTTGACCTCTACGCGAGCAAGAGGTCGACGCACAGGCATTGGAAAATCTACCTTGCACGATATTTAAAAAATACCAATTAGCATCCATTCCATGTTAAACGCGTGCAAACTCACCAATCAAGAGACAATATTGCGATTTTTCCGATTAATGCTGTCAAAGATTGAGGAAAACCCGCAGTTTTTAATTAAATTATGTAAAGAGATGAGTCAACATTCAAAAGAGATGGCTATTGGAATCTGCACAATATATATAGGTGGCAACTAGAAAATCCCTCTTTTGCGTAAAGACAGGTCACAATTCTTATTTAAACTAAATTATTGGAGTGGAATATAAAATGGAAAAATAATAGGCAATTTGAATTACCGGGGAAACCAACTGGCCAAAATTATTTGCAGTTTCTACAAAATGATCTTCCTAATTTATTAGAAGAGATGCCCGATGAGCTGAGGTAATGGTATTGGTTCCAAAATTACGGCTGTCCTTCGACATTATGCTAGACTTATGCTATAACTGTTCGTGCGTATTTAAATAGTACATATCGAAACAGATGGATCGGGCGTCTGAGGCCAATTTTGTGGTCTTGTGGCTTTCATCGGACCTAAATACATACACTGGATTTTTTTTATTGGGGTTTAATGAATAGGTGTACCGTGTACCGTAAGCTGATCAGGTCTTTAGAATATTTACGTAGCCATGTCAGGAAAGCCATATCAAAAGTAAGTGATCGACATTATACGAGACTGCTCAGAAGAACAGTAGGGCCTGCATAAGAGTGAATGGCACACAAATTAAACTTTTATTATTAAATATGTCGAATAAAGTATTATTAAGGTTGATTTTTATTAAACGCGTCGGTCAGGTTCAGTTGAATTTAAAAATGTTTCAATAATACAAATTTTATTAAGTCAAATTTACACCTTTTCTTACATTAATTCACTAACATTAGATATACTCGTAGCAATGAATGATGCCATTATAAAATCTACTTTAAACTGACATTATGTTAAAATGATTGGTCACTCATGTTTTTATAAATGTTTTTTTAACCCAAGATGCAAAAATTTTTCCAAAAAAAAACCAAAATTTCATAAAAAATAATAAATTTATTTTATTTAAAAAAAAGGGCTATAGCTAGTTATCCTATTTACTGCCTATCTATCGGCATAGTTATCGTATAATAATAATAATAGAACAACAAAAGACCGATGAAATTTAGACACTTGTGGTCGTGGTATATAAGAATGTGAAATAAGGTGAAAAATTGTAGTCTTTAAAAAAAATGTTTTAGGGAATACTTAAGATATATTTTGTTTTGTACTTTTTTTTCTGAACCGCCATAAGTTCGGCTATAAGCCATATCAAGATTACCAATTCATTACGGGACACCTCTATAATAACGTTGAAATATAGATGTCGATATTATTTACCGAAAATCTGTCGAATTAGTACTCCATTAGTACTAGTATTCTTAGTAACTTAAAAATAACGCGCCTTCACCTACATTGTCTAGCATTTTTTAATGCTTTTTTCTCAGTCAATACCAAGGTTTCTCCGTCGACTCATCATTCTAGGAACTAACTTTGTATTGATAAAAGGCGAATCGGTTACTTGAGATGTTTTTAAGAATTTTATATATATTAATTTATAGAATAAATAAATTATAGAATTTTTGGATTTTTTTTATGTTTATTGCTAATTGAGTAGTAGACTTTCCTTTAAGTTTGTTCTGATGTCTGATGAAATGTTAAATTATACTAAAAGTATAAAAGTGTCTATGTATTTATCGTAAAATTCAAATTTATCGTTTGCTGATAAATTAATATTGAAGAAATCTCATAAAATATAGTATTCAACCCGATATTATTGTTATTATGACATAAACCTTTCAACTACAGTTGTAGATTTTCGGTTTAAATTGTAATAATTTTAATATTTGCAAAATTATGTTATGCAGATCCTTTATTCATAAGTCTGATATAGGCTGTTATTTTAAAGTTGCCAGAAAAACTTTCATTACTGAAGTTATAAACAATTCCTAATATTTCAATAGCGTCAAGCGTATTTACTTGTGACTTTATAACTCTGAGGAAAGATTTTGCTTATAGTAGCACAGCACTGTGTCTGATCGTAAGCCAACAAACACTGGCGTCCATCGAGAAATCGGCGATCGCCATTGTCATGCCAGTCTGCATAAAAATCTCTTGACGTTATGTTTGAAGAACCCGTTGCCGTAAGAAGGAGGGTACACACTAGCCGGGAGACGGTTCCAGAGTATTGTTCAATCGAGGTTTTCTAGGCCGCCCTTGGTTCGAAATTTTTTTTTAAGTCTTTTTATTATTGGCTTCGGCAAAGTATCAACAATTTCCAGTTATACCTGAGATGGTGAATGAATTCATTACTGAATATTGTTATGAAAGGTACTGTTTAAAACATAACCTTGAGACTGACTTGATTATTTTGAGGTGTTATTCGACACTCAATGTGTATCGATCACCGCATGAGTTGAAGTAGCATGGCTCAATGGTAGTGCCAATCGATATGAGCTTAAATTTTTCAATAAATCTGTGCTTTTTGATGAAGGAAAACATCATGATGAAACTATAGCGGCATTGTGGTTTTCGCTAGACTAGCTACAACTTATTATTTGTGTCTCAAAATTTGTCGCCAAGCCCCTGTAGTAACTTGTATTCCCGCGGCCGCACCTGAAGATTTAGGTTTATCGTTATTCCATTCTCGATTATATCCTCACTTGGAATGAAGTGAAGTTTTGCTCAAACGGTAACTTATATCAATAAAAAAAGTAAAGTCTAGTTTGAATCATTCTGTATACATTTCAAATGTAAACGTAACATGTGATGGTTGCATGCAAAGAAACAACGTACCTGGGGCAACTTAGAAAACCCTCGATTGAACAATGCTTTCTTCGGAATTAACGTAACAAGTACTACAACTACGGTTGAAACTATAGAAATTTTAGAGAGTTCTTAGAATAATGGCTATGCATGAAATGTTTTTGAAAATAAAATTTCATTTAAAATATAAAAGTACATGTTATAAAGGCTGCTTAATGATGGACGAGGATTACCCCGTCCTGCAACCACCAGACACTTATTCAGCGAAACGTCGCGACAACACTAACGTGAATTAATTATTATCATTCTGCTTACATGATACATGATGCTTATGAACAGACAAATTCAAGTGCTATTTATATTTATAGCCGATACAATGTATAGTAAAAATATATTATGATAGTCTTTGATTCGAAATTATTCTGGGAAAAATATAAACCAACAAACTGATTAGCGGCCCAGTGTGTCTCGACCCTTAAATAGTTTACGAGGGTAAACGACACGGTGCGAACTGGATTTTTCTAGATATTGGCGAATTGTTTATTATTCGCTATACAACAGAAATTTCTATTAGGAAACCGGCACGGTGCACAGTGGTTCAAGATTTGAAAAATATGGACATAGGCATCTAAAGTCAGAAAATCGATCTGATTTATTTGAGGCTGTTTGTAGGATAAACGAGCATTATTTTAACAACTTTTGTTCTTGGATAAATCTTTTAAATCAATACTTTTCGAGAAAAAAATGTTCATATTTTTTTTAAATGCAATTGCCAAGTTTTGTTGTTTTTATCACCATTTTAACAGCACGATCCAAAGACAACGGAGACCACCATGAGATGTAAGTCCATCGGCGGTCGCAGCTGTCATTTTATATTATTGGATTTTTTTATTTTATTATATGGTATATTAATCCTGAGAATAATAACTTTAATTAATTACCAACTCCGAATTACAAACATTGGAGGACACAAGTTTTTTTTTAACATGTAGTTTATTTTTATTTTATCATTTATTAACTTTTATTTGATCTACTGTTGTATAGTAGGCTATTCTGAGCCCCAAATAAATCAAATTGAAATTCCGACTTTAGATACCTGCATCTCTATTTTCCAAATCCTGATCCACTGTGCACCACGGCGGCCATGACTCCGAGTATTCTCACGGTCAGAGTCAAATTTTTTTCTCAAGAATTCACGTTGTTTTTCAATGCCTAATTTAATTATGTTACTTTTATGTTTAAAATGTATTTTATACTACAACTTTTATACTTAAAATACGAATTATACGAAAGATGGTATTAACTAACTAGAATGTTATATGATTTTAAACAACAAGTTTTACGACTATTATGTTAATGTAAGAACGCCTGATTCGAACAGCACAATCTATTGAGTACTCTGGTGATAACTAACAAAAGTTTGGCCTATACACGATTCACTTTCAAACCTCATGTTGGTTGTTGGTTGGTTGTTTTTTTTAAATTCAATTCATCATTATTTATTTAGTTAGTAACCTTTACTCTGCTACCTATCGTTAGTGGAAACGAAATCACTATTAGTTTAGCTTATTTTAGTTGTGTATAGGGTTGCCAACCCTACTATATTAGGCGACCAACTACAATATTTAAAAAAATATAGCAGGCGAAACTAGTATATTTTTATTTGGTAAAAACAGGCAACCTTATTTATTCCAAAATGTGTAAAGTAACGCAATTTACGCGACGCAACGCAGTAACGCAGGCCGCAGCCTTTATCTCTTTCTGAACCACAGTTGGTAAGCCTTTATCAATTTGATTATTTATCAATATCATCATTATCTCTCTATCAAGCAGTAAATAATATGATTTTAAAAATAGAAATAAATATTTGAAACCACTGACTTGAGAAAAAGGCACATGAAGCCTTACGAACAACAAAAGTGGGGCATGCATTTAGCTGTGTGTCCTTGGCTACCAGATAACAACACGTACGACCGTGTGAATAATGTTGCTAGGACAGTTAGCATAAGTTTTATTGCTTTTTACCACTTCAGCAGTGTAGTCGTTAATCCATCATCCGTCATCAAAAAACTGATTTTGTACTTGAAACAAAGGGCCCCAAGGACTCTTACATACCAATTTTCAACTAAACTTATATCTTGATTTTTTCCCTTATCAATACATATTTCTTTGTTATTTTTACTTTTTTTTTTAACTTACACCATCTATGCCTAATAGTTCCGATGCCTTAGCATTTAAAATTTTTGGCGACCATCTTAGATTTTTGATTTTTGACTGGTGCACTAAATCGTCCAGGGTTCTCTATAATTTTTACTTTGGAACCATAACGCTATCTCTTTCAGTATTTGTAGGTCGTTGTCAAACAAACAAACTATTACGTGACAAATATTACCTTACCTGATAGGCTGTAAATAAAGTGATCTTCCAACACTACATACATATATTTTACTATAACTTCTAGGAAAATATTTCACTATTACCTATCAACACTGTTGGAGTTTTGTAATCAGTACCAAATAGCACGGAAAATAACATCAAAATAAGCTTTGTTACCTATGAAACGATTTTCCCTCTTGCTTTTTTAGCTTCGTGAAGAACTTTTGCTGTGTAAATACACACAAGACGGTATATTTTTATATAGTAGTAGTATCAACATACGGGGGATGATGTCATGGCATGACGTTTCCTTTCAAAATTGACACAATTGAATACTAATCCTAAAATTGTTAGGGTCATTTTCGTTTTCTGTCAGGCTCCATCTGCCTTTTTGTCAAATCTGTGTTTAAAAGTTAATATATTTTTTTGTCTTTTGCCATCTACAATATTTTTCCAGGTAATAGCCTCAAAAGTACTATATTTGATATTTAAAAAGTTGTAAATTTTAGTTGTGTAGGTTATTTTTCAAAACACTTGAGTTATTACATATGAATAATTACTAAAATAAATGTATTCAAAAATACATAATACACGGCGTGTACAGAGAATACAGGTGTTTGAACCTGTGCAAGGTGACATGTCACTTGTTTTTGCGGAAAAGCAGCAATTCTCACTATGCTCTGCGTTGCAATAACCAACTACTTATGCCAGTCTAAAATTAATTAATTTATTTATTTAAATTAAAGTTTTTTTTTCTTTTTGCTATCTACTGTATTTTTTCAGGTAATAGCCTCAAAAATACTATATGTGATATAAAAAAACCCTACCGTATTAGTTACTTATACATAGATATTGTCGGTTTTTAGAGTACGGCGTAAATGTACTGGGCTTTCTGCTACGCGTGTAAAGTGACGTGGGACCACGTTTGTATTTACCAATTAATTAAAATAGATTGCCAGTGGCCAATACAGTATATTTCATTTATATTTACAAAATAGAGATATTTCTCAGCCACCAACCATCACCGCATGCTTCATTTGTGACCTTATTGGATAAAATTAATCTGTTTTTTTTTATAAATAAAAATATTAATAAAGTTGAAGTTTTAAAGTTTAATAAAAAATATGTCTAACAAAAAGAAAAAAAAGTAATCCGTAAATAGACTCATAAATATATTAATAAAAAGGCAAAATATTTTAGAATAAAATAAAAAATAAACTATTAGAATGTCAAAATAAATAAAGAAGAGGACTATTAATCCGATTTTAAAAATTATTTCACTAATAGGTAACCACAATACTCCTGACTGCTATGTTTTATTGTTATGTTAAATTTATTCGACCAATAATTACCCTCCACCGCGCCCGCACCTCCACTAACACACCCGTGTAGCTTATCGTTGTTTCCACTTCTATACTCGTCTACAGCTTGCCATATTGCTTAACGTTTATGATTACTGCTCTACTCCTTAGGGTCATAGCATGAAGTTATAACCCTATATGGTTATAGGGTAAACAGGATATTAACTGCAAAATATTTTTTTTTCAAATCTGACTGTTAGTTTCAAAGATTAGCGCGTTCATAAAAGCAAACTTGAACAAGAGAAAATCTCTTGAGCTTTATATTATAATATTAGTATAGAATAGATTAACGCGTACGAAGTCACGGACGGTTGCTAGTATCTATGTAAATACATAATAATGTTTGAATAATTGATTTATTTTTCGTGCATGCACAAAAATATTTACCAAGCCGTGAACCCAACCGAATACAAACATACAACAACATTGCGGAAATCAAATACTTGACCTCGGATAATATTAATCAAACCACGAAGGTTAAAAGTAAACTTTAAATAAAACTCTGTGGTGTTGGAAATGTAAGTGTGTACGTACAAATGTAATTAAGACTAATCTTTGTTTAACTTGAAATGATTAGTTATTTGAGTATTAACACGTGTAAACTTTGAAGGTAAATTTACCCTTGGACCGCTATACTAAAAAAACATGGCCCTCAATGTAGAAACTGAAATTTCATGGTCACACTAAGAATATTATGTTATATAATGTACAGTGAATTTATAAAATTTCGTTTGTGTTGTTTTAAACTACTAATCAAATATCACAACCGAAATGTTTGCTTTATTTATAATATATTACTACAATAATATGTTATAAAAGATTATTTATAAAACTAAGAGTATGTACTCATTATGTACCTACTATTGCTTCTAAAATTAACGTGATATAGTTTTTTTTATATACAAATAAAATAATTTAAACAGCAATAAAAAAATTGAGAACTAAATACGCCCGGATAACAATCGTCTGATTTGATTTCAGAGTTTAAAAAACCATTTCTCGCGCGATTAATTACAAATATTTTTATCTGTTCTACACTGGCCAACACAGAGGAGAGAGTATTGATTTTTCCTAAACCGAATCGGGTCATGTCGGCGCTAGAAATATATCATACACTTTCATAAAACTATTTCTGTTTATTCTTTTAGCCTACTCTAATAGAAATTGTGAAAAAAATCCGATAGCTGGCTCGAGCCGCACGTGTATATATATATATAAAAGTTGTGAAACATTCATATTTACGTCTATGACGTTTATTATGTTTGGATAGGAAACTTGAATTACACTTTTATTTATTGATTATTTCTTTCGATTTAAGAGACACATGTTTCTAACTAAAACCTGTACTAAGTTTTAGTTGGCACAAATGCGCCCAAGAATAATTTTATTTAGTGCATGTTTTTTTTGTTTACTTGACATCTCAGAAGCATTTTGTATTGTTTTACTTTGCTATTAATCCACTGAAGCGCTAATTCGAGCTCTATTAAATATCGTTTCAGTATTCTTCATTTACTAAAGGCCTAAACCATTGCCCAATTATATTTAATGTGTTCCTGTTATCTATATCTTCTATACATATTATGAAATTCATCGTTTATCTGTTTGTCTGCCCGTTTAAGTTCTTTTCACGCGAAAGCCACCTATCCGATTTACATGTTATTTTTTAATTCATAACTATTTTCTGGCCAGTTTATAGGGTATATTTTATTAGATAAAATAACAAACTATGCAGTGAGATAATGGTGAATCTGTTCGGAAAATAGACTCTTTTGAGGCGCTTAAATGGGTTACGCGGAGTAAACCATAATAGATATATATAAAATTAATGTACTATCATAGATTATTACGACCGCCGTGGCTGAGAGCGAGGTTTACCATGATCCACGCGAGCGGAGCTGCGAGTACAGCTAGTACATTTATATACTGAAGTGGATTTGAAATTAATAAAATGTAACATGAATACTGAGACGTAACAAAAACTCGCTGGAAAGTTCTAACAAAGGGGCCACCATTTTGTTATAACACTGAAGGCATCAGAAGGCACTAACTTTATGATAATGAAAAAACATTTATACATTTGATATTAATGACAGTAATAATCTTCAGTAAGGTATGTTCTTTGTAAAAATCTAGAATTACGGGAAAAGTAAAAAAACTATATCAAGCACAACATTAATTTCTCGGTGGATTTTTAAATAAATCAGTGTTTTTTAAAGTCTAGACAGCGGTGCCGGGTCAATCCACTGGATATTTATGGCAGGCGGACCCCGCTCATACCACGCTGCCGCTACGCCATCCGTGCCTCGGCCGTCCTCTACAATGCCTATCGATTTTGTATTAAAATAATCTTGGTTCACTCCGGTCGTATTCCGACAAGGGTTTGCGGACGAGAATGGTCGCAATAAAGGGCTTCACGGAGATTTTACTGCGACCTCAAGTATTTTTTTTAATCTTTCTAATGCCTACTATAGTATGAACTAATAATAATATTGTCCCATTGATTTATATATACACTGAACAAAGTATTCAAATCAAAAACGTAAATGAAATCGATTTGTTTGGCTGAAGGACGAGTCACGAAGGTACCGTGATATTAAGATGGTTGTTTTTTTTTTGTTTAAAAAGAAATTGTTAACCCTAGGTACACGTAAAACATCAAATCAACACAATTGAGATACCGTCTATGGCGCACAATTTAAATAAATTAGAAAATACCTAAGTTCTAACGTTTCGAAATTATTCAAATTTTCTTCATTTTATGTTTTTACTTATTTACTTAAATAATCAGCCTGTTAGGACGTGATTTTTCACCAGACGGTTACTTAAGCCGTCTTTGTACTCCGTAATAATATCACGACTTAATTCCTTGGATTATTGGAATTATTTCTATATTTTCATTACCAAATTTAAATATTTATAACAAACTACCGGATTTTTATACAAACTTTTATCCCCTTTTTCACCGCCATAGGCGTTGAATTTCCAAAAATCCTTCCTTTGTGCTCACCTACATTGTAAATGGAACCCGCATGCAAATTTTCACGGTCTTAGCTCCAGTAGTTTGGGCTGTGCGTTGATCGATCAGTCAGTCAATCAGTCAGCCAGTTAGTTTCTTACTTATATAAATAGAAGATCGAGTTCGAATCAAAATTGAAATTGAATCAAAACCTAAAATTCAATTCGAAATCACTTTCAAGAGTAAAGGCGGCAGGATCTGCGTCCGAGTTTTAACTATGAAATCTTTAAATTCAGGTAAGAAAGTATCACTCTTTGTGAAGGAAGACGAATGTTTTTACATAAAAAAATACTATTGATTACGTACCATTTGGTTTCAACTGACGTATTTCTTCAACAACAAGTATGGTATTACAAAACTTATTGTTTCGTGAATTTGTGCATACAGAGGCTGGAACGAGCAGACATCTTTTATGTTTAAAATCAACAATTCGGCCACCACAACACAAGAAAATATATAATATCAGCTGTGCCTGCGGCTCCGCTCGCTTGGTCTACAGAATTATTGTCTGCGAAGGTGTTGTGATAATTTTTATTTTTGATAAGGACTAAGTACCTAAGGAGCTTAACAAAAAAAAAAAAACTATCCAGTAGTATCTAGTTTCCCATAACGGCAAACCTATGAAGTAATGATGGCTCAGTGGTAGCGTGTGCGGACTTCGCGTCAATCGACGTAAGTTCGAATCCCTGCAATGAGCCCGAGTTTCGGTGAAGGAAAACATCGTGATGAAACCATAGCATGTTGGTAGGACTTTTTCTAATATCCGCCTGGCTAGCTACCTTCAAGTCTAGCTAGCTAGCTAGCTTCAAGTGAAAAATCTGTCGCCAAGCACCTATTGGTGTTTTCCGGCAGCTGCAATTGGTAGCCAGTCTATAATACTATTATAATTTTTTTTCCTGCATTTCCAAACAACACTGCATTTCCAGAATATTCAGTTCATATCAAAACAAGATTCATAATTATATTAGTAGGTAGGTAGGTACCTATTATTATTTAGTAACCTTTATATGAAAAGCAAAAAATTAAATTCCGTATTCAAGACAAACAAACAAGTACCTAGAACATCAATAGCGGGTCTTGTGAAAGGAACCTTTAACAACAGAGCAACGTATAGTCTGGTACAAATAAAAACCAGTACAAAACACACACGCATAAGCATTAAGTAAACATCCACGAGGGGGCAAAAGTCCAGCTGATCTCTCCCGATCGCTAAGTTCGAGACGCCTCGGCTGGCAAAATGATGTAGCGACGTTGCCGCTCTATAAATACCGACAGCACGCGACGTTGCCGCCACCGCCATGGTAAATATACGAAATTCGAACTTGTTTGGAATTGAATAAGTTGGCGTAAACTCGAGGGTATTTATAGCTTATACATACTAACATACATATAGTTGATATCGTTGTACATATAACGGTTCGAGCCAATTACGCGAGGCGAAACAGGTTTTTAATTTTGAATTTTGCATTTAATTGGACTTCATGGTAAAAGGAAAACATTGATTGTGTAGGTACGATATTAATGCAGATTTTTTTTTGTTAATACGTATAATAACAGGCTTGTTGTTGTTTTCTACATACATAATGGTATGTACAACGTTAGGCAAAGATCGTAGGTTATTTTATTAAAAGGCAAAGTCGCTTATTGTGCCACAGATACAATAAATAATTAATAATAAATAGCTAGATATGTTATGTTTGTTCCATTCTCCGTATCTAAATGCAAATTACAAAATTACAAAAAAATTATATGTAAGTATCAGTTACATTACTTATATTTTATCTATAACATGGTTTTTATCGTAATATCTTAGGTATAGGAATAAAGAAAAAAGGTACCTACCTACATACTTCAGAAAAATTACGAAAATAACATACCTCTTTGGGAAATCCAACATACCTACGCTTTAAATTACCTACCTTTATAAATAGAGAGTGATGGTGTTTAACATAGGAACTTGTATCTTCTATCCAAAACCAAGCAGCTTGGTCAAGTTTAAAACTATACTACATACAAACAATATTGTTGTTACACATATCTAAATATATTATGTTTATTTAGTGAAGTCGTGGTGGTGGAGTGGTTTTAGGGTTGACTACTATATTTCTAAAAAAATTATACAGTTTGTCCGGTAATGGATAGATACTCTTGATATGGCTGATAGCAGAACTTATGGCGGTTCAAAACAATATACAAAACAAAATATATCCTAAGTATTCCCTAAGATATAATTTTTTTTATGATTTTACATATTTTTACCTTATTTTACATTCTTATACGCTACGACCACAAATGACTGAATTCCATCGGCATTTTGTTGTTCTATTATTATATGATAACTATGCCGATAGATAGGCAGTAAATAGTACGATCAGCTATTGCCCTAATAAAAAAAATTTTTGGAAGTTTAAGCATTTTGTATATAAAAACATGAGTGACCAATCATTTTACAATAATGTCGGTTTCAAGTAAATTTTATAATGGCATAATTCATTATTGTATCTAATTTAAATAGTAAATTATTGCTATTAATGTAAGAAAAGGAGTAAATTTGACTAAATAACAAAATTTCCATTATTGGAACATTATTACATTCGTTTCTGGTGGTTACGTACAAGAATGTAAAAAAAGGTAAATATTTGTAGTATTTAAAAAAATCGTATCTTAGGGAATACTTAGGATATACATATTTTGTTTTGTTTTTTTTTTCTGTACCGCCATAAGTTCTGGTATAAGCTATTTCAAGATTATCCATTAATTACCGGACACCTGTATAGAAGGCGAAACTACTATATTTTTATTGGATAAAACATAGGCAACATTATTTATTTTAAAATGTTGTGTAAAACGGAACACATGCCACACCTTTACCTCTTTCTGAAAGAGACTTTGTATGTCATTGTCAATTTGATCATTTGTTATTATCATCATCTGTCAGTCAAGCAGTGAAAAATATTCCTTTAAAAAATAAAATATTTATTTGAGACCCACTATATGTTTTTTCTTTTTTGCCATTTACTATATTTTTAGGATAATGGGCTCGAAAATACTCTCTCGTGTAAAAAAGTTGGCAACCTTAAGTTGTTTAGACCGGGAAAATATCGATTCGATCCGCAGGTTCAAACCCAGGTATGCAGTACCACTTTAAAAATATATGTTGTAACCATTGAGATATAACAGCTACTCATAATGTACTTTGTTGTGTACTAGATTGTACACCACAAAGTTCAAACTCTGACAAACCTAGCTCGAGCATCGATCGAGCGACGTTGCCGTTGTGTACGGTTACCGGGCGCGTTGCCGTTCTGTACGAGTATGATTATTGTTATAAAAAAATAGTGATGAAGCGAGCGGCCGGCTATGCGCTTGCCTCGCGTCATCGCAAATTGTAATGCCCGATTCTATTCCGTGATAGAATAATGACGGTTGTTATAGTAAACACTATCTGATATATAGAAACAATTGATCGCTTTTTCTTTTTCCGTGATCTAATAATTCCAATTACATAATATTCGTGAGAAATTATTACAATAACTATTATATGAAATAATACAGTAGGTACTTTACGAATAAAACTATTTTAACTCTAGACATAACTACCTATATCGATATCTACCAATATCAAAGTTTAAATATGTATCCGTTTCTAAAAAAATCACATACCTACCTACCTTGATAGAATATGAATGAGTATCAATAAATTATTTTCGTGAAACACTACAGCATTTTACTACCCACGGGCGTAACAGTATATTATTACGTTACTAATAATTAATCCGAGTTACTTTATCCAACCCTAAAATTACTTCAATGTTTCATCTTGTACTGTGAACCTTTTGCGACTATTTCCGTATTCTTGAGTTATATTAACCTAAAGAAAAAAAAACTCGTTTTAAAGAGTTAATTACATATCCAGAACTGTTTTATTTATTGACGTAATTCATACTATAATAATTATATCTACTATTAAGTCTCCTTGTTATAAAAACTTCTGAACCAATAACAATTAAATTTGGCATAAAGTGATGCAGATAAAGTCGCAAAAAAACCTAGTATAATATTTTATATGTGAAAGTTTGTTTATTTGGATGTTTGTCACTCGATCACGCAAAAACGGCTGGTCGGATTTGGATAAAACTTGGAATATCAAAATAGTTTTTGACCTGGATTAGCACAGGATACTTTTTATCCCGGTAAAGACCCATATCTGAAGTGACACGCAGATGAAGTCGCGAGCAAAAGCTTATATTAATATATATTTGCATAAACTAGTTTAAAACCGAAATTATTTGAATTTAATTCTGGTGATGTGAAAGTGGAAAGTCAAGTGTACATACACTTTAAAGCGATTAAAGAGTACTAACGAAGTGTTGTTTCAAAGTGAAATTCTGCTTACCCTTTGGGATATCCGGCGTAATTATAAGCTAACATTATACGTAGACTCTGTTGAGAATCTAGCCCCATATTATATACGTGATTAGACCAAACTGATTTATAACGACCGGCAATTTCCTCTGACAATCGACCGATGTCTCTACATTAACAGTGATTCAATGTTATGTTCATATAATTATTATTTTGTTCTTAAAGCTGTCGTGCTCGTTAAATCACGATCGTCGTATCATAATCATCATTTTCAGACGGTATCAGACCGCTGCTGGACATACGACTCTCCCAAGGTTAGCCAGCTATATCTGATCCCGGGCTTTCTGCATCTAGTTACTTCCACCCGCCCTTTGCAAGTCCTTGCCCCAAAGAAGCTACAGCTTATGTAGCTCTCAAGAATTCTTCTACTTCAACGGTTGTCAAGTTGTTGCTCTTTTAGCTATGTCGATAACTTTGGTTCTTTGGCGTATTCTTTTATTACGGTTTTGTTTCACTCAAATAAATTGATTGTTGAAGGTTAATAAATTAACCTATCATAGTTGGTAGTTTCTGTGTCACTGTTCGCATACAGGCTTGTATATCAAACTAACGAGTAGGTTTCACTGCGTTACTGGTGGTTTGGTATAAAAATTGAACTAGTTGCGAGTTCAGTTAACTATTCGCATAGCCTTGAATGCTTAAGGTATCATAAATGTCGGTATTGAAAGCGAACGAAACGATTTTTTTTGTTATCATAATAAATAAATACTTTTATCCAATTTAGGCCATAAGAAGGCACTCATGAACGTTAAATAAAAACGTTACTACCGGTTCGGATAAACGTCCCGACTAGAAACTCGATTGGGCTTTACTATTAGACGCCTATTGTGTAATTTTCTATTTTTTATAACAAAAAAGTTCCGACACTGACAGTACCTACTCTTTCGTTGTTAACATGCTACAATAAATAAAATTCCATAGTAATTCAAGATTCCAGTGATATGAGAATTTAGGATTACGGTGACTAAACATGAAATCATAAATCAAAATTTTATGTTGAGTACACTATGTACATTACTGATATAATAGAGAGGTTAAATAAAGTTAGTTATTTTAGAATCAGAGTAGAATTTATTTAGAAATATCAACTAGGTAGATTATTTAAGAATTAGAGATAACGGCTATTTTTTATTGTAATTAAATAAAAAATAAATAAATAATAAAAATTATAATCCCTGACTGGTGTTGTTAATATTATATAATGTTGATTAAAAATAATTTACCTTTTGTATGTTCCTCTTGCCGTATATAGGTAGGCGTATCGTAATAAATAAAAATCCGGTTGGCAACACTATAAAATTTAATTATACTTTGGTTAGCCCATCAATCACGACTGATGATGGATGTCAGTCGAGAGGCGCGTGGGCTGTTCTGTTTTGTTTCTCAACATAAATTAATGTTTTTCTGTTGATATAAAATAACAAAGTTTCAAAATGATGTATGTACTATTGTACCGAAGTCGCGGAAAGGTGGTGGTTAATAAATACAATATTTTATTTTAAGAAAGTAGTCTTATGTCGTAGTTCAAAATTTAACGAAAACAGGCGACTCACAATCATTGTTCTTACTTATATTAGACACGATTTACGTAACTTTTATTATCAGTTGATACTTTCAGACGTCATCTATAAGAACAATAAAGCTTACACATTTTTTAATTAATCAAGTTCTTAATTATTTAACTAGTTATATTCACGGCTCCGCTCCCGTTGACTACAGAATGCTTCGGTCGAGCGCGTGCGCGAGTTGTGCTGCCTCAAATTTTTTATTGTGGATTATTCTTAGAAGATAGACATATACTATCGCAGACTTTTTTTGTAGCTGTTTTCAACATCTACAATTATGCAGTACATTAATTTAATATATATTTTATGGCTTACTCCCATAGCCATTTAATCACCCCAAAAGCGTCTTTTTATTTATTCTATAACCGAATTTATTCACCATTATCGTCATTGCTTATTTCGTATGCTGCTTTATGTAACAAAATATATCCTATAACCTGTCCAGATAACATATCTATGAATTAAAGGAAAAAACCATGTAAATCGGATTAGTTGTTTTCGCGTGAAAATAACATAAACGGACAGACAGACAGAGAGACACGCAATATTTAAAATGGCGCTAAAATGTAAAAACAAGTGACAAATAGATGAAACAAACTGTATTTTAAAGCGAAAGAGTTCCATTTTAAAATTTCGTAACTACTTTTTAAATATTCTTAATGTAAGTCGCCAGTTCCGCAAATTTTTAATGCGCCCTATGTAGTGATTACAGGTTATTTACTATCAGGCAGGATTCGAAACGATAATTATAATGATAAATATAGGTTGATAATTATCTTTGATAAATATAATCGAAAATATTTAATTTTCAACTCTTCATATTATCGTATTATACGCCTGCGTGTATCGGAACGCGCGCGTCGTTTCTCAGCCACTTAGACGTCAAATGTTGTGATTGAACAACTTATCCTTGGAAAAAGAACAATGGCCTTAAAATGAAAAAATCTCTCATTTTGTGAGCTAATGACAGCAATTTCGAGTAGGTACAGCTACACTAGAACGATGTTTGTGTAATTATTTCAATTTATTCTACTTTTCTAGGTTCTTATATGTGAAAATTATGAATAAAAAATAAATAAAAGATTATGTACCTTCATTTTTCAATACATTGAACTAAAATTGATAATTTAACTAAACTATTCTTCTAACGTAAATTATGATAGTAAAATACCAGTACTTACACAAGGATTACTAAGTTTATATCTGTTTGAAAGACATAATTTTCTTGATAATTTCATACCCTTTTAACAGGTGCACGATGCAGTCATTATGCGGAGCCAGTAGGTAAAAATAAAAAGTACAAGATACATGCAAATATTTCTTTCTGTCTCACTATCAGATCATCAAACCGGTTTTGATGTGACAAGAACCGCCAAAATACATGTGAGTAAGTTAAAAATATTAATTTAAAAATTCAGTTACATACTGCAAATTATACTTCGTGAAACGTTCGCTCCATAGAGTTTACATAAAGCGATATTGGATCAATAATACGTATTGTGGAATGTGGAATAATACTTCCACATACAGCCATTATAAAATTTGCAAGTGTGTATGTTATATATTTACTCATCGAATTAACTACAGCAACTATAGCAACAACAACAATTAAGTAGTACTTAGTCGGTAGGTATAACGCATGCTCTACATTGTGGAGTCTACCATACATCTCTATTATACAGGCGAGTTGTGTTTTTATTGTACGCATGTTTGGTATTTCGTAATAATGAAAATAAATACAAACCCTGAAGAATTGATCACACTAGTTCAGGAAAGAGGTGTCCTTTGGGACAAAACTAAATTTTTTTTATCCTTAAACCCTTAGCTGTCTTTAGTTGTTTATTTTTCTTAAATAATAGTAGGTACATCAGAACCATTTCGTCAACGTCCATCGTGCACAGTCGCCTCGCGTAGAGTTTTAAAAATTGGCATCAACTTCGACCGTGGACCGTGGCCGACAACCGATTATTAACCGTAGTGTGAACAGAGGCGCCAACATCCGATTAAAATCCGGGCCCGACACCCGACAAGTGAGAACGAGCGCTTACAGACCCATTACACACCATTGCTAGTGCACCCATATGACGTTGCGTAGGTTTCGAATCTCGTAATAAGTGTAATTTAACCACGGCAATGTCGTAGGGTTTTTTCCAGCCAACTTTCAAGTTGAAAATTGGCGCCAAGTACATATAATTATTTCGACATGTATCAGAAAAAAAAATAAGGCCTTTCCTAATTATGAGCTAAGCGTGCCACCGTCTTCGATTGAACGCTATCGTTTATACCAATATTTGTTCAAATTCATTGCGATACAAATAACATACATGGGATTAACAGCTGAGCTTTGCCAGGGGTTCATGCGACTAACACTAAAATAAATACATACACGATTATTCCAAGACTCGAGATCCAGTTGATTGCTTCTGATCACGCGAACCTCGTACCAACCCATATGAGTCATTCCGATTAGTTACAAACCCTTTTACTACATATCTTTTCTACTTTAGCTAACTATAATGAATGATATGGTATAACTTGTAAAGGCGGTTTAGCGCCCGTTAAATCAATACAGTTATTCCCGCATATTCAGTGTTGATTTACCAAAGTATTATGTTAAGCTGTACTTACAGTATTACAGTATTTATAACCTAGAAAGTCTAACTTGTGAAATTCTTTGCATATAAAAAATAGAGTACCTAATTGGAAGAATTTATGTTTTAATTCCCTTAAAACATCTTTGGTCACTTTTAGTTCACGCTAAAAATTATATTTTGTTTTCTTTGAAAGTTTCAAAGCTGGTTTAACAATCGAAATTTAGATTTAACTAAATAAATTACTAGTTTTATACTAAGTTTATCGAAGAAAGCTTACTCGGTCAGTAAAAGATAAACAGTGGAATAATAAAATTTGTTGGATTCAAAGGTTATCGTACGTACATGAATCAGATGGGATCGAGTTTCCTAGAAACTTTTCAATCCTATTGTCTACTTTGGAATCCTAGAAAATTAAAACTATGTATATGTAATAAAGGATTCTCACGTACTATATTATTGTTTATTTATAAAAGTATAGACTGGAATTTCCCGAAATAAAGTAAAGGCTTACGCAATACTTACGACGTTCTACCAGTAAAGACTTGATATCGTGCTAAAGGTATTACGTGACAGTTATAACTATTGATCGAATACTTGTTGAACAATATACATAAGACAGCATTTATCGTTTATAGGGACACGGTAGTGTCATATTGTAACGAGTCGTTACCTCACGGTGTTTTCTTCATCGCTAAACTGTAAGCCAGTACTTTGACAGCAATGAACGTTCCTCAATATGCGACAGTTTGTTCAAAATGAACCACTTTATTAAGTTAACTAAATCTTTTTATTTATATTTTGTGGAGATTTTGTTACGTAACCCCAAAGTGAATACTGAAGGTTTCGGTTAAATGTTTTAGATATATTATTAGGTATTAAGAAGTAAATTTGCATTTGTAAATAGATAAGCTCTATTGAAGTCGTTACAAAAGCGTGAATGTAAAAATACATCAAACAATGTGCACGAAATCGTCGAGTGAAAACACCGAGTTTGAAAATACAAACACGTGTTTTCAATAGCCGTACTATTCTGTGTATATAGGTATGATGTAGTAATCGGAAGGGTCAACCGCGTCCCCGCCGCACCTCGCCTCGCCGCCGCTCTCTATCGATCGTCAGCGCCACGTTGCCGCTAACTTTCGCGTTTCGATGCGACGTTGCCAGATCACTTATTTAGATTTGATGTAACCTTACTTATTATGTACTTGTTGCATTTTCTTAGTATTATTATCTCATAAGTACATAACTTAAGGGTTCGTGTCGCGAATGCATAAGTTGTTTTATTTTAAACTTTCAACAATTTTATTGTCAATAAAACAGAAAAATATGTGGTATAAAAGTGCAGAGGACCATAAAACAAATCACTATAATAAGAACACACACGGCAATGACAATGTTGATCAATGTAATATTACTTTACTCTACGATGTCGATTATATAAATTTTTTCTTCCCACAAGATACCTATATTTTAAAAGACTTTATTGATATTATTACTATTATTTATATTCTTCTTATATTTATATACTGTTATTTATATTCTAGCTTGTATTTTAAAGATATGATAATATTTGAACTCATTACTTAATCGTCTCAACAATAGGTTGACCTTTATGGACAAGTTAATTTTTATTTAATAGTTAAATAATCTTTTTGTCTATTGTTTTCTAGCTGCGTTACGGGTATTATTCAACGTCGGCACTTACCTTATCAGGAAATATCAGAATAAAGTTTAATAGATAAAAAAGGCCATTGATTTTTATAAACTGTACTGAATACTTATTTTATCTTATCACAACAGAATGGAATCAGATTGGAATGATAGAAAGTCAACAAACAATGAACATCGTTATTCATCGTAACCGGCCTCAGTAAGATCGAGTTTGAACTTTCTCTCTGTATTGCACCTTATATTCTTAATCAGTCTTATTACTTCGCTGCGGAACTCCAACTTCTGATCCATGTCGAATCGCCTCACTGCTGGCAGTAAAGACTCGAAAAATGACCTATCCTCATCTTCTACGGCATAACTGCAAGTGGCCTCCGGAAAGGGGGCCTCGACAAACTCTATGCCGCAATCTTTATTGGAATTTCTTCTTTTCCTTTTTAAATTCTCTATCGTCGAGGGCGTTTCTTCTTCGCTCAACCAGCTCGAATTACTTTTCAAATCGAATTTCTTTTTTAAACTAAGTTTGTTTACTTTAGTATCGTCGTCACTCTGCCAGGACGTTTCGTTGTTATCTGCATCGACGTCGCTACCAGACTGGCTGTTCTGTTTATAAAACTTATCAAGGAATGACAAGTGTTTCGCATAGATGTAACCCTTTTTTCCGTATCTATTTTTTGTGTGCCTCACATAGGAGTCTCGTATGTTGCGCCATTTGCTATGTAGTTTTCTATCTGAAATATAAACTGTAATTATATTATCGTTTTTATTTTTTTAATATTATCCGTAAGATGGCCTACGATGTAATTGAACTACCATTACCAATTCTTCTATCAGGGAAAATAAGAAAATTTTGATAAGAACGGGAGTGATATATCGAAATAGATGTATTTATTTCTGTTGTTTTAAAAATAGTGAGACTTTTTGAATGACATATGATTTATTTTCTTAATGTCTTTCTTATCAGTTCCTATATTAATTAATAAGCGTGTCTCTCGATCGAGTATCATTTGACGGACAGTGAAGTCTATTATTGCCAAATTAACAGTATATAACCGTGGAAATAGTAGAAAGTATTCGGAACTAGGATGGGATGCATTCAGGGAAACCTCTGAGAGGAGGAAGCGAAAGAGGTTTGGAAAGGTAGTGGCGTATTACTCTGCCTACTCTAGTAACGATAACGATAGACAATATAATATTCAAACTAATGCTGTATGCCATTCATTGTATTTATAAAACTAGTTTACTTCAATCGATGATGGATCAATGCTAGCGTGTTCGGACAACACGTCGCGTCCATCGACGTTGGTTCAAATCCCTCAATGAACTTGAGCTATTTATAAAGGAAAACATCGTGATGGACAAAATCCCTCAAGTTGAAAATCTGTGTCCAAACACCTATATAGATGTGTTCAGGCAGCTGCGCTTGAGAGACAGTGTTCCTGGACATTTAGCGTGTTATACAATCTTTCGCCACATAGCCACTTAAAATCAACTGTGATTTTGGTCAACACCAATATCAGCACCAAACTAATATAATTCCTGTGCTTATGGAGTAATATTATGATCCTATGTTGCGAAAAATACATTACGTTTATCATCCATCTTTATGTTTTTACGCTTATCCTTATAAGCAACGATAACGATAAATCTAAGTTCGGATGTGCGGTAAGTGCAACTAACCTAATCAGAAGTTGTGCCAGTCAGACTAATTAAAATTCTGTTATTATTAAAACATTTTACAATAGTAACAATATTAATCAATATAATCTTATAACTATTGAAAGTTTTTGTTAATCCCTTCTTTTGTTTTGAATTTAATATAAAATTTATAATTAATTAATTATTCGGATCGATTCTTATAATGCGTTGAGTGTAAATTCTTATGCGTATAAGTAATATTTATTGTCATACTTACATAGATCCAACTTTTCAATGTCATTCATTTGTTCAAAATCGTCTATGAACACACTCGCTATTTCAGACCATGCGTGCCGTTTCCTGTTCTTATACCTATGGTTTTCACTAGTCAAGTCCCATATTTCGGGATATTTTTTCACTTCACGTATAAAAGTTTCTACGTCTAACGAACACGTCATCTTTTTGAACTGGAATCGTGCGTTGGCTTGGAGGAGGAAACGCGCGACGCACGCGGACGGCCTGCGCGGAGTGACGCGGCGTGGCAGCCGCGGGGCCGCAGCGACAGGCATGCGTCTCCAAGCGCTAATCGATGGTCTGGCAACGTCGCATTTACCTTTCTATTAAACTTTATCATATTATTTTTGTCTTATTTATCATTTCTGTCTAGCCGTGTATGATTTGACCAATATTTTTAACTACCTAACAGATAAGTACGAAAGAGAATTGAATTTTATATTAAAGGAACTAACTACACACAGTATCAACAATCGTTTCGAAACTAGTTAGGGTAATACATCCAGTAGTCAGCGATTTAACGCGAATTAAAACGGTATAATTACAGTTTAAATGTTTATTTATATTAATAAAATCACGTTTTTATTTGGAAGGTTTTTTATGAAGTTCTCTAATAAAATAATCAAAAACACAACATTTATTTATATGTATATATTAAAACAACATTAAATAAAATATGGCACTTTTTACCTGTAGTCAGCCTCATTTGACCAAAAGCCTGATTCAGCTTATTCTTCTTTAATCTTGAATATTCCACACATACGTACATTGTTTATTAAATATATTTTAATAAAGGCTTCCAGAAAATGAAATACATTTCAAATCGTACCAACCATGCAGGGTATATGTCACAACCAATATTCTTTAATTCATTTATTTTTTTTTGCATTTTATTTTATTTACTGTACAAGTTGTATTTTTCTTCCTTGTTTGAATATAATATGTGGCTGTCAACGATCTTTTAGATTTTCTTTTTTGCAGATCTTCTTTACTTACTTTCCACTTATTTTTTCTTTTTTTAGCTTGTAATCTCTTTAGTTTTTCGTCAGGATATAATTCTTTTTCTGCTCTTAAATTTCTTCTTACTGTATCTCAAACTGTCTCCACTCTACTGATCTGATCTGAAGTAGCTTCTAACTTCTAAGTCGTATTACAGATGCTGGGCAAGATGAAATGTTTTTGAAAACAGACGTTAAGTTTCCGGGTTTTATTATTAAATTGGACAAGATGGCTTTCTTTATTGCTCTTATTATCATCCAAGTTCAATTATATTCTATTTCTTTGGTTTAATTATTTCCGCTTTTATAGCTTTATTTTCTGTACCTAGTATTTCAATAGATCAATGTTTGAAACTGGGTTTATTTGGTCTTGTAAAATTCCTTGTGGGACATTAAAAACTCCACCAGTTTCTCTTATTCATGCCATTGCTAATCGCCATCACCGTACACTTCATCATTTCACTTCTTCTTTGTACTCTTGTATTAGTCTTTTCGACATGATGAAATTATATCAATAGATATACTAATAGAACTACAAAAACATATTCCTCATATTTTTTATATAGTTCTAGGTTTGGTGTAGTGGCCACAATCTCACCTGTGTTAGGTGTCGATATGGCCTAAGATGGTAACACGCTAAACTAAGTGGAAGACTGGCTCCCCAGTGTCGCTGCCGGAATATACCTATTGGTGCTTGGCGACAGATTTTCCAACTTGAGGGTGGTAGCTGACCAGGCGGGCATTAGAAAATGCCTTACCACCATGCTCTGGTTAAATACAATAAAACCATTAGTCAGCCGCAAATGACTATTGGATCTACCTTAAGAATTCTAGATCCAGTAGTCGGCCACTCATATTATAACGTATTAGCATAAGCATTTCAAGCTTAGTTTATCTGTAGAAAAATATTGTATTGTAGCAACACATAATAATCTATAACAATTATGTTACCTCAAAATAAATACTTACCGAAACGTCGGATACGGTGTCTTACGAAAAAAATACATAGTACACGCGTGGATGTTTTGCTGGCGGTTAAGCAAATGAACGATCATTGCTCGACATCCTGATGTGCTATTAGTTCGTAGACGTGAATATTTAACGATCAAAGGGTAAGAATTTCTGTTAAATATTACCCATAAAGTATAAACAAATGTTATCACTATTTATTGGGAGATATTTGCTGTAAAGGCTGAACACTGATGCAGGCCTGACAACTGGGTGTTTTACCCTAGGTATATTATAAACTAAGAAAGCGAAAATAAAAGTTTAAAAATAAATCAGGTTTGCGTTTTTTTAAGAAATAATTGTTGTCAACTAAAACATTTTTTAATAGCAAAAAGAAAATTGTACATAAGGAAAAACGTACAATGATTAGCAATAAATGTGGACTGATGTCTACGCTCTTAAAATTTTAATTGAAATAATTAACTTTTTTGTTGTTGTATGTAGTTATTGGGTATTCCCAACAGTATCAGATCATTGAAATGACACTAACTATTTTAAGAATATATGTTAATTATTATTATATAAAAAACGTGACATTTTTATACTAAATATACAGTGATTGGCTCTAAGGTCCAATCATTGACTCTGTAACTTAGTATAATAATAGACTCTTGCTATTTAGTTCATGCGCTTAATAGGTAGGGGTGGGTAATAAACGAAACATAATAGCGGTTTTTAAAACTGTCTATATGCTGGTTTTTGGGTACGATGATACTATCACTGTCGTGTTTTCATAGGATTTTAGAGGCAAAGAAGCTATCGTTGACACTATATTATTTTTTATATTCGCAAGTTTTAAGCTGGACATTGACTAGCTAATCCCTGAACGCGACAAACCAAAAGAAAATAACTGTGGCAAGTTTATCACTATGTGTATGGTGGTACCAACCCCCAACCATGCACTTGATTACTGGATATACACCGGCTCATCCCTGAACTAGACAAACCATAAGAAAATCACTGTGGTAGGTAGCGGTGGGTAATAGCGGCTTTTTTGGGAAACGAAACGAAACTATCTATTGAACACTGCTAACGGTTTCCAGAGCTATTTTAGTAGCTAGTTTTCCAGTTTTTAAAACTCTATTGTCGTACCTACCTAGGTGATTTATCAGCACGAAGTTATTGTCGCTACCGCGTTTTTATAGAATTTTATATGTTACGAAGCTATCGTTGACACTATAATAGTATACCTACAATATTATTTCTTGGAGTTATTTTTTGTTTCAGATTGGTTTACTTTTTTTGAGAATAGTACTGCACCATGACCAGTCTGACATAAATGACCGTCGAGATGGTGACCGTCAAAATGAACCATCACGCGTTACATTTGAAAAAAAATTGTTCATAACTTATACTATACCTATTTATTTTATTTGTAATTATTTTAAAAGTATACCAAATTAAAGTTTAATGAAAGATTTAAAAATCAGTATTAAATACTTTATTTTTTATATTATTCACATTAAAATCTTAAAACAATACTGCTACTAGTTCGGGTATTATACTTGGTGTATGGTGGTCGGGGTCCAGTCAGGCCCATTGTTGTGTCCTACCACCCAGCAAATTGGACCTAACAGCTGCTTTTTTTTGGCAATCCATTTCTAAACTTTTAGATATTTCCTCTCTTGTGTTACTTTAGACATTATAATTCAACACAGGTCTAAAATACAAGGACAGATACAAATACTAATTATTGACAAAGACAAAAATTACAGTGATTAACACATTAAAAAATTACAATGAATGGCTGACAACATTTTAATTATCGAAATATTGTTGTACAGAAAGATTGTAATAGAGTCTTATACTACTTTCGTGGTAAATTTACGAGTAGACCATGATTTAAAAATTTATATTTATTAGTGCGCATACCAACGACTGTCCGTCATATACGTTTTAAAGAATTAATTGGTACAGCAAAAAACACCTTACAGGTATATATTTATCTAAGATAAATAGAGAGAAAGAATCATGAAGATTACTTGTTTACTTACGACAAGATTAGCATTACTTAAAAGTTACCCTGGAGCGTAGATTTTTACTAATTAAAATACTCTTCACCAAACTTAAAAAAAAATAATTACCGCCAATATGTGCTGTTTTAAAAACATATAAAAGAAATAAAATTCGCCAATTGCGAGTCGGGCCACGCGCAGTGTAGGGTTCCGTAGTTGCCTGTCACAATATGCAGACTTAAAGATGCTTTAGTTACATCGGGCCGGCCCGGCCCCGGCCCGGTGTAGCATGAATTACTTCAGACAAAAATATACTATAGATGTTTGACCTTGTCCCGGCTGGCGTCCTCCCCGGCCCCGGAATAATAAATATTTTTTCGTATTCGACTAGTAGTTCCAAAGATTAGAATGTTTAAACAAAAAAAAACTCTTCCGCTGTATTATATTACTAAAGATAGTATAGATTGACTGAGTTTATTGAGTTAAAAATGTAATTAGTTTAAGTACTCGTTAACTTTTAAAGACTACTTACCTCTGATAGTTTTCCTTTTAACTTCATTATATATGCTGCTACCATGAATTTTTTCACATATCCAAAAACAACCATTTAGCTGGCAGAAGTTCATACATTTTAAACAAATATTAGCACTTTAGCGGTATAGCATGAATTACTTCATATAAAAGTATATTATAAAGAAATGTTCTTTAAGGGTACTATCGTATGTAGATAAAATATAGTAGGAATAGTGGACACTTCGGCGTTTGAAATACGTCGTGGGCTGGCATGGTGATTGAGCCTGTGCCTTCCCTTGGGAAGATACTTTTTGCCCGATATTAAGATATTTATAGGCTCCTAGTATTATTATTACACCTATAACATCAAATACTGTATGTTTGTCGTGATACACTAGGGCACAGGTCATTATTATTTGTTTATATATAATATAAATGTTATTTTTCTTTTTATTTAATGGCAACTCTGTTCATCCTCAATTCTGTCAACATCATGTAACTAGAATATTACTAACAAGATAGCGGCTTGTTTAAACTTTAATTTAAATGCCAAATTTAAATGCGTTATTGTTTATAATCAATTTTATTTATGCACTATAATCATGCTACTTCTCCTAAAATGCTATACGTAAGTTTATGAATTATAATAAAAGCCACCACATGACCGATCAAAATTTTGCTAAAAACTGCGATTACAAATATTAATCAATATTTTATAGATTGCTCTATAGGTAAATTCATTGTCACTTGCATAATTTCTTCCAGCGTTTCGAAAACTTTATAAAAACACTATTTCATAATTGAAATACGTTAACGTAATTTTAGATTGAATGACTCGGAAAATCCAGTAGCATTAGTAGTAAGTAAAGCAGTGACAGTCAGTGTGAAAAAGAAGGTAGTAATATAAACATAAAAAGAGCGATAATAAAAATATAATAACTGCTTTAAAACAACACTTAAACGAGTCTAATCATTATATTATTTAAATGTACCAGTTTTTACTTTACACAAACATTTTCAGGTTTTACTTGAGGTCATTAAAAAAATCTTTAAAGATGACTTTATGTATGACATTTCTTTAATTGTGCGAGACACCAAATTTGCAGTGACATTCAATTTATCACATTCTAAATAATTCAATATTTATGTTTATAATAAAATAAATCTGTTCAATTCAAAATGTGTAAAATAATTTATTGAACAAAATTATCTTAGCGATCTATATATAAAATTATTTCTGTTTGTATGCACATCACACTATAAGTTCCAATTGAATTTATATCAGTTTTTACCCCCGACGCAAACAACCCATTTGTTATAAGTGTAATATGTGTATCGGTGTGTCTGTTTGTAGTTTTTTGTAGTTTAGTTTTTTTTTTTGTTTGAAAGGTGACTTAATCAGGTCTGTTCATATCAGTTATTTATTATATTATAGTTTTTTTTGTATATGATTGCCAGATTCACGTGGAATAGTATAGGCTATCTAGAATTAGCCTAGACCTCTCAACTAGCCTTAAATATTGATTTTAGTTAAGTAAGTCGGACGAAACCGCGCACGCGAACTACTTTATCCGCGTGCGCTGGCGTAATGGTTAGTGATACATAAATACAATGTTTTACAAAAATATTGTTCCTTAGTACATCTAAAAAAAGTCCATGATATTATATGCCTATCTCTTCATCTTCAATCAAAAATCTCAAAACTTCATCATCCAGACAATGTATGTAGATAAACTTTGCCCTTTATAGCATGTTATTTGGACGAATAGTTTGGGTTTGAGGTTTGGGTTGAGTTTTAATGTAACTCGAGCCTATGACTATAGATGTAGTGATGCGCATAATCCTGGACGCATGATAAAAATATTCTCTATATTGAAGTATTAATTAACCAATAAGCAATTTCTTTTAAATTATACGCGGATGAAATCGCCAGAACAGCTTATGATATAATAAATCTTTTACTTATGACCGTGTACCATGTAAAAACGAAGTAATAAGGTAATAATAAATCATGTGGGCAGTCGTTAGAATTAAATCATTGCAAATAATACTTTAAAAGGTCGATGACAGTAATTATTCTAATGGTTTTTCGTTTCTTTTAAAACGAAACTTGTTTTAATATTGTTTATGTAGCGTAAAAATACAATTAAAAAAAACGATTAAATGTGTTTGAAGGTGTATAATCACTGTATTAACTGTATTATATAATTTAGATTGTTTTTTTTTTTACATTTTTGTTCGAAATTTAGATATGAACAAAAACCAACAAATCTTATATGCTCTAAGCCAACTTAGAGCCAGTACTGTGAATAGTTTTGCTAAATAATTCTTAATTGAGATTTGAGTTATAAAATTATTTTCTGTTAGATTTACAAGGAACACAATTGCACTTGACATTTTACATATTCAGAGTTGCCAACATTTTAAAAGAATAATTAAAGTTCGTGTAATAATTAAACTGTGCAAGTAATAAAATTATAAAATAATATTTCAACAGTAATAAATCATAATCTTAAATGTAAATCTTATTAATTTGATGAGAATTAAATAATCGCGTAAGATGATAAATATCTACAACGGTGATTGTATGAGAAAGTAATTTTAGAGTTGTTTACTCGTACGTGACGTAATGTTCCGTAACCTTGCAAATATACAAGTCCACGCAAACGAACAAAGAAAGAACGCTCCAACACAAATAGAAGTCTTTCATGATATCTTCATCGTTAGCAATATGGAAAGTTCGTCGTTGCAACTTAAGCATTAAGAGCATGTTGAACGAAATACCTAGAAGATACCGAAGAAACATTGTAGCGAAAGTAAAGAAGCTTCGAGTGATTCATGTCATGTGTTTGCTTACCACGTGTTTTATTAATTTATATAAGAACTAGCAGTGCCCCGCGGCTGCGTGCGAGTTTTTTACGTAGTAATTATTGTCATCCCGTAATTTTATTGTTACTCATATTATTGAGAATTCGTATAGGCTAACATTTGAAAAATTATGTCATGTTTTTCGTGTATAAAACACATCAACATAGGTTGAACAGATTTTTTTTGTTTCTTTAGTGTTATAGAAAATTCTTATAGCCTAACAATTGACTAATGACAATATTGTCGTGTACAAAATTTCATAAGAATCGGTCAAACCTTTTTTGAGTAAAATCTGGTCATAGGAACAGACAGACAGAAAAAACATAAATGTGTGTGTGAATACACAGGATATAAGTGAAACTTCATTTTAAAAGATATTTTATATTTTATTTAAACAGTGTGCAATATACATACACACCGACATGTGCTCTCTCGCTCTGACTCACACAAAGAGGAGAGACCGATAATGTGAGTTAAACGTTTAACGCGTTGGAAGTCGCATAAGAAGTTTCACTTCAAAAAATATGTCATATTCATGATCAGTGTCCTTTATATAGGTGTTTACGGGAAGTTAGGAACAAAATTCCAAATGTACAGTAGAAATACAGATTTATTAGTACAGACTACTTTAGTGTATACATAATATATTACCTAATAATATAACGAACATAATTTAAATATGTACATATTATTATATTTGTTAAAATGAGTGAGGAAAAAGAACAACATTTTCTAAAACCACAAAAAATATAAAGAATAGTAGATATACATAATACAAATCGAAAAAATAAACTATGGTGTTGAAATGGAAATAAAGAACATTGCGAAGTTTTTTGGAAAACTTTGAAATTTAGTGTGTAAAGTTTTGAGTGTTTGTCTTTTGAATAGACGCTTTTACGTTCGCTTTGACGCTGAATAAATTGGAACGGCCGCGAGTCCGCTAGAACTCGGTCGGCTAGAAAACTTTTTGATCATGTCGTAAATACAACGAGAGTTCCTTTTAAGTATTTCGAAAACCTTTTATATGGAAACTATGTATTTTATGTGGAAAGTATTTTCAAGTTTATAGTAATAAACGTGCCATTACTAATACATTATAGAGTAATTTATGTCATCTCCTTGAGAAACTATCATCGGCAAAGATATTGAAAAAAAATCATGTATTTTGAAGTTAAGAGACAAATATGGTGTGAAGGCTACCTACTGGTAATACATAATGAAATAGGTAGGAATTTGCGATTTTTAATCAACCCTTGAGGTGTAAAAGGGATACAAAATAATAAAGCTTCTTTTATGAGCTTGACGAATCGGTTTATCTTTCCATGAATTTTTGGTTAGGACTTTGCTTCGAACTCCAGACAGTTAAAGCGAAACGCAAACTTTGTAATTTTATTACAGACTAACAGATGCCCACGACTTCGCACGCTCTAATAACAATACAACAATATGTAACCGTCAATCTGTACGTATCTTTATATCAGTGAAAGAATTTTTAGAATTGGGTCAGTAGTTCCGTAGATTCATACAAACTCACAACATTTATATAATAATAATAAGTATAGATTAGACTATATTATTTATTGTGTATCCTTATAATTTTATATATTATACTTTGTTTCAGGTAAAAAAAACTGGTTTGCTATACATACATGACTACAGAGGGTAAAATGTTAAGTAAATATAGCTACGATTCTTATAAAACAATTTTTTTTTTGTTATTAACGGACATAGTACAGTTGACTATAATATATTTATGATAACTTAACAGTAACAAAACTATTCATTATTTATATTATTAGTTAAATAAAACAAAATACATGAAATATCTGAGCAAATGACATTAAATTTAACGCAACTTTGTGATGAACAAACAGCAATAATCGCTGCCTTACAGGAAGAATTAACTACACTTTTATCGAAATTTACTTTATTGCTTCAGCACAAAGTCCACATACAACTATGCGTCTTTTCGTCTGACCCATGCTCTGATATCTTACTTCGGCTCAAATACACTCTAAAAAATAAAGCAGGTAACTCTGTGCCTAAAAATTTCCGAATTTCAGAAATTGATAAATTAGATCTTCTTTTTAGGCTTTTTCACATAAGTGAAAAGAGTCGAATAAGAAGAAATTAGAATATTTTTGAAGTGAAGTAAGATATCAGAGCGTGGGTAAGACCACAAGACTTTATACCAAAGCAATAAAGTCAATTTAGATCAAAGTGTAGCTATCTAATTCTCCCTGTACGGCAGCGATATATTAAACATGATATGAAGTAACGGCAAACAAATAACTTTAACTAAACCAATACTCGTCGGGAACTTTAAAAACATTGCTGTATGAGATTCTGAATAAGACGTATTGAGTGTAGTTTTAAAAGGTAATAGAAGGAAACACAGTCGCAAAGGTACTCGCGCGTCTGGTTGTATCGCACAACCTTACACATCGTAATGATACTATAACAGTATCTCTACCGCGTTCCGGGAACAACCAGTTTATATACATAGCAGTCTACCAGATCTTCTAGGTTAGCTTTTGCCGTAGGTAACATGAACACGTCGCCTCAGTGCTTATTTGTACAATCCACCAATGGTTAATTTTATAGTAGATGGTTTTTTGCGATATTTATAACACAAACCTTTATTTTAAAGATTCAGTTACAAGTTTTTTTTATATTGCTTTGTTTTCAAAATATAATAAAAAACCTACTATAAAATATTATCAATGATGGATAGAAATAAGGACAGAGTGAATGGATATGATACGTCGTCTTTTGAATTTAATCTACTTGTCTGGTGTTCTGTATATTTACCGATCTAACAGAAACCATGTTTGAATACATGAAGCCTTAACGTCGACTAATCATGTGGCGGACGCTTAACATTAATACCATTCTGGTCTGAACTACCAGGTCTAGTATTGTTATAATGGCATTCCACCGCCTCTTGCATCACGTTCGCGACCTGCGCTCTCACCCACATCTTGATATGTACTGGCAGCTGCCTCAGCTCCGGGAGAAACGACATGAAGAAGAGCTTATCGCTGTCTGCATCGCCAGAATTGTCCAGCTCGACGGGAAACATCGGCATCTCGACTTCTTCTGGTGGGTTACTGTCTGAACTGGGTTCGCGTTTCCGCCTTTTCCTCTTTGGTCGTTTCACATCTACTTCCACGACCTCTAGAGAGCGTTCATCGAGCTCGTTAGTACCGAACATCGTGTTGCTCACCTCTGACTCGCTGAAAATGAAATTTATTATTAAAAATAATAGAAAAAAGTAAAATACAAAATAATTTATGTAGGTAGGTATCTCCATGTTAAAATTCCAATGCATAGCAGCCGAAAATAGAGTTCGTTTATATGACATCTCTGATCTCAGGCACTAAATATAAAAATCTATCTTGAATTCTTATTGTACAATCTTTGCCAACCCTTATAAATATCTATATAAATAAAATGATTGATGCTTGCCGTTGTGCGCGCATCACGCAAAAGCTCCTGGATAGATTACTCTTCTTTTTTTTGTTTTTCTCTTTAGAAACTTGGTCTATACTAAAAAATAACTATAACAACATCTTCATAAACAATAATTCTCTAGTCCACGCGAGCGGAGCTGCGGGCACAGCTAGTCACGAATAAGAATGAAACACGAGAGGAATTTATAAACTATATTTCCTTACTCTCCATCACTTATGGGTCCATCGAAACCGCCAAGGAAACTCATTCTCTTGAAGTATCTGTATGTCCGTTTGTTGGACTTGATTCCAGAACGCCTCGACCGCAACTCCCTGTTGTATGCGTCTCTGAGCGACCGCCATTTTCTTTGCAACTGTAAAACTGATTTTCAGACAACATATTTTTAAAATACGCCAGATTATAAAGTAGAAATACGTGTGAAGTCTGTTCCAATCCATTGTATTCAAAACGTAAGCAAACTCATAATTTATAATTTATTTCTCTGTCACTCACTCACTATAATAATTGAATTTGAACATTTATTTTCATGAAATTCTGACATGATAATTCTATTCTCAATTTCTTGTAGAAGAATTTAGGTACCAATAAAATTTCGTAATCGAATCATTTTCAAATAATAAAAAAATCAGATCGGTATGCAATGACTCAAATGTTATGAACTTGGCACTCGTATTCAGTTAAAATATAGTTGGATAACAGGCAAGGTCGTCCCCCTTTCGTTTAGACAAAACAATCGCTCTCCGATATTATGAACCGACCATATTGAGAGAAACGATGCATTGTTCAACAAGCGCCCGCAAAAGCACAATACTATTTTCGGATGGTTAATTACGTTCCATTACCTCTGTCATACGCCGTTGCTTTGTTGATGTTGTCCCAGTCGGGGTACATGGCAGCTCCGATTTCTTTCCACGACGCCAATTTCTCCTCTCGGTCCGCAGGGCAATCAGCTTTGTACAGTCCCGGACGTTTTTGTACCTCTTCGATGAGTAAAACGGGATTAAAAATCGCCATCTTTGGAAAAGGTCGCGGTGTTGTCAGGTTAAAAAGTGTTTATCGTGCGACGAAAAAAGCGCGCCACCTCCGCAGCGGAGCTTGATGCGACTGACGCAATATCGCGCGTTAGTGCGCACGCCCGGCAGTGATTGGCCGAGTTGCGACTGACGACCGGTAGAACCGCCTCCTGCGATTCGTGTCGCGCTATCATAAAATCGTCGATTAGACACGATTTCACACGACTCCGACCGACTATTTATGCTTATCTTGTATTATATTGAAAATATAATGTGCGTTACTGTAAATAATGGTATCCAGTCTTTATTGTAAAGTAAAAAACAGCATTAATTCTTCATTTATTTATGAACTAACAGAAGTCGTAAATCAGTTGTATTTATCCTGTTCTGGAAACTGTTATTTGTTTACGTAAATTACGCCTATGGAAGTGATCAATTAAAGCAATTGTAAGTTTTATTAATCAGGAATTTAAGCTGATTGCTATTATTTCTAGTGGATATCACAATGTTGCCAGTTTAGTTATACTTTAGTCACATTTAGAAAATTGACAAATATTATAAAAACAGTAATTATGGCTATAATTGAAATTATACAATGAAATACAGTCAAACCTGGGTAAGTGAGAAAACTCTATAAGTGAGAGTAATAGCCAGGACCCGTCATTTTAAGCTCACAAAACCACTATTAGCGAGAAACAGAAACCTCTGTAAGAGAGAGTCGTTTTTCCCTCATGGACCTCCGTAAGTGAGACTGCTACTTATCTATACCTCTATAAGCGACAGTCGAGCTTTATTTATTTATATTATTTAGAAGAAACAAATGACAAAACAAATTACAAATTTTACATCTGCTATTTTATGACTCATTCTTAACTTTCGTGGAACTTCCTACCATTGTTTTTGCATTGTTTTCTCGTCAATATTGTACCTATTCTTTTTTGTTTTCGGAAGCATCTTGATAAAGTTGCTGTCACTTGTTATTGCTGCGTACCTCTATAAGAGAGAAACGCTACCCATGTACCTGCATTAGCGAGAAACTCGGGTTAGTGAGAAACCTGTATAAGCGAGAATGAGATTGTGCTCCTTTGAACTCTCGCTTATCCAGGTTTGACTGTAATTGATATTATAAAATTATGTGCAAGAATCTTAAATTATAAAAAGATGCTTTCAATGGCTCTTATCCTAATAATATGTTTATAGGATATATCCTATAAGAATATAAATGAAGCTAAAGTTACGATGCTCCGATATCCGATTAATGCAAATATTGAAACATAAACCGCTATTATGCTGCCACCTAAACTTTGAAGTAAACATTGTGAATTTTATGTTACTTATTCTGGGTCCTCGTAAAATATATTATAACTAAAACGTGCTGGTATTTTGTATTTGAGATACGCTTTCTCGTCTGTTGTAATTTTTTCTACTTTTCTCTGTTATAAAATCACTTTCTGGACATGATTTGTTAAATAATATATTCTTGTGCTTGCCGCATAAATCGTGACGGCTAAATGGAGTCGTAGGTGACTCAATGTTTAGGACTAGCAGAATAACATTGGCTTTTAGCAACGATTTTTTTTAGAAATTTACATTCTTTTAGCTACTGATTTCATTAGGAACACTATCGACTAACAGTGAAGGAAAACATGAAGTAACCTGAACGTTTGAGAAATGTTTTGTCTTGTTCAAGCAGTATCGATTACTCGACGTCAGAAATTGAAATTGCCAATAGGTCATGGACTGGTTTGGTGATTAGACTTGTACTTTTCTTCGGAAGGAGTCCTTAGTTCAACAGTAGGTTTTTATAAGTTAGTGTTATTATTATCGTGAAAAAACGCGTGTCCTACTTCGAAGTGAAAAAGCTGTTTTAAATAAAATATATATTTTTGGTGCTCAGGAGTGGGTAAACTCATTTTTATGCACAGAGCGTAACCATCTGCATCATTAGAATTATATCTATTTGCTTGTATAGAAAGCAAATCAAAATAAGTATTAAATAAATTATTTTTGAATTTACTTTAAACGTCAAGAGTTCAGGTTTCTTGCGATGTTTTCTTTTCATTCAGTCAATAGTGTTACCAAATTCAAATGAATAAATATACCTATACGAATTCCGAAAACTTCGTTGGTACTAGGGATACTAACCCTACTATATAATATAGTATCCTACTATATATTAAGCGTCCAACAACTAATTTTCTAAAAAGAAAATATAGTAGGCGAAACTATTATATTTTTATTGCTTTATCTCTTGGAGTAGGTATAATATTCTTTATTCTGAGTTTTATCTCTATCTGGCGGGGACTTGTTATATCGTTGTCAATAATCATCGAGCAGTAAAAAATATTCCTTTAAAATAGAAATTATTTATTGAAACCTACAGTTTTGTTTTTTGCCATCTACTTTTTTTTCAGGTAATAACCTCGAAAATACTAAATTTGATATAATAAAGTTGGCAACCCTAGTTGGTACCCATATGCTCGTAGGTACTCCGCGGACATCGAATCTATATCTCGCCGGTCTAAAAAACCACTCGACCATGCCACGACTTACAAACTTACACTTACCACAATAATAATATAATTTTATACAATGAATTAACAGAATTTCTAATGAAATTGAAAAATTTAAGTTTTCTATTATATTTGTATAACGTTAAACAAAGAAGTGACAGTTGGAAAATGAATTGAACATTCGAGACATCTGGAAATTATTTCAACATAATACCCGTTCCTTTTGTATTATTTTTCTATAGTTGCTTGCTTTTATAGTTAGTAAACACCTGTCATTTCCAACACAAAGCCTTTTGTAGCCACTATGTGGTCTTTCGCCACAGTGTCGTCTGCATTTTTAAACCTAACGCGGTGTTGCCAGCCCGCTTTATACACTTGCGACGTTGCCAAACATTTTTGCATAAACAAAAAATTAATACCTCTTGTTATTTGATGCACTTTTCTCATGTTAAAAAAACTCCACGCTTTATTAATACATAAGCATTGATTTTCTAAGGGATTGCTTGCCGATCATTTTTAATAGGTAATAGGTAGGGTACTAATAGTAGATTTAAAAAACACGCAAAAATATTTGTTTTTAGCATTTTTGTCATGTGAAGTTATTAATTAAAGTTAGGGATTCTATTATACGGATTAAAAAAGTGAAACTATAATTTATTTAAATATGCAATAGAAGTATTGCGGTATTGAAGCTACTTTATTATTTATTATATTTAAAAACGTCCCAATTAATAGCACCACAAAAAGAAACTTTTACAACTCTTGTCTATGATTATTTGACCTTACGATAGCTCTAACATAGCCTTATTGAAATTTTTTAAAGATTATTGTTATTCTTACATATTCTTATATATAATAAGCAATAATAATTTATTTTATAAATATTATCATTTATTACGTGTAATTAACAATGTAAGTCTTAGTTATTTTTTGTATGTAGTTTTCAATAACAAATATATATATATATATATATAATATTATGTAAATAATATATATATGTAATGGAAACTGGCAATCAAAGTAAGATCTTCGTGATGTTTAATGTCATAAAAGCATTCAGTAGCTGAATATACCTATAGCGTAAAAAAAGAGACATAAAATTTGTTTTTCTCTTTTCAAAACTTCTAAAAGTTGTTCTTGTAGCCTTTCAAAACGGTCGTGGCATGTAGCGGGCAGGGCCGCATTGCAACCGCCGCGCCGCGGTTGCCGCTTGGCGCGCTATCCCGGTACCGCTATGCGACGTTGCCAGCTCAGTCGACCCACTTCCAAACAACAGGCTCGCTTTTTTCACTCAACTAAATTGCTCTTGGTTTGTTTATAGCTTAATTGCGAGCGATTTTCGAATAACACTTATTTTATGTAATAATTCTTAAACTTACTGCTTTATCAATAATCTTGATTAATAATTGTATGAGTTTTTGCCTGTTTTTTCAAGGTATTTGCTGTATAAACTTGGATCACGAGACCTTTATGTTTTTATTTTTAATTAAATTGATTAAATTTTAAAATATATATGCAATTGTATGAATGCATTGAACAATAGCGGTCCTTAGCTTTATTAGGAAAACTTAGTAATGAATATGATTATCCTATCACTGATGTTTTGCATACACCCATCTCGGAATTATATATGTTTAAAAAAATGCAAACACCAACACGATGATTGTATTATCGTTATTTAAATAATGTTCTTGTATATGACTGCGGTTTTAAACGGATGCTGCACGAGGCTCGAACGTGTTCGACTACCACTATCACTATATGTCACCCTGAATTTAGGGTTGCCAACCCTACTATATAATATAGTATCCTACAATATTAGGCGTCCAACTACTATATAAAAAAATAGTAGGCGACACTACTATATTTTTATTGGATATTTTTTTATTCCAAAATGCGTAAAACGGAAAGCAGGCCGCAGCCGGTACCTCTTGTAGTACCTAAGTATAATAATAATAATAAATATGAGGAGACAATTTCACACACGGCCATTTAATTCCATACTAAGCATAGCGTGTATTATGGTACCTAAACAGCTGATACTATATACATATATATTTAACACCCAGACATACAAATAATAGTCCATAATCTGAGCTTTATCTCTTTCTGAACGTGACTTGGTATGTCATTTTCAATTTAAGTGTTTGTCATTATTTTTATTACTTGTCTCTCAAGTAGTAAAAATATTCCTTTAGAAAATCAAATATTTGTTTGAAACCTACTAACTTATTTGTATTTTTTTTTTTGCCATATACTATTTTTTTCAGGTAATAGCCTTGAAAATACTGTATTCTAAATAAAAAAGTTGGCAACCCTACCTCAATTGTATGCTATTTATCTTAAATGCACTAAAATGCCTCTCAAAATGACTCTGTACTAAAAACAGAGAGGGAAATTTTGTGGGAGAAATGGCAATTCAAATTTCATTTCACTTGTATTATATCGCATAATATAATATATAATAAAATAGTCCAAGTTTATGAATAATCAATGAAGAATGACCACTACACGAGCAATGTAGCTCAGATTTGTTGAGATAGCGGGCTAGCCTCACTAATCTATGCTACAGAGACGGGTTATACGAACTGGAAAGCTCATAGCAACATCGTTATGTAGGCAGGACGTGCGCATTACACGGTTTCTATTACTCTGTTTTGGTTGTCAATCAATGTCTAAGAGTTCTAGACCTATGAAAAATGTATAACACGTATTTATGTAATGAATTATTTTTGTAAAACAATATTTTTCTAGAAGGTTACTTTTTTTTATGTTTACTATTATCATATTTATGCAGTAGGTAATATAATCTATTTATATAGGTGTGATATTGTATTTTTTATAAACAGCCTTTTAGCAGCAAAGAGAGATTGATGGTGACCGACTTAGTGGTGTCGGTGAGACGGTTCGCTTACATACAATAATAGTCAATAACTCGAGCTTTCGATGTAGGAAAACCTCGTGAAACAGACAAAGCATATAGTTAAAGTGTTTTCTAGTACTCTCCTAGAAAATCTGTCGCCAAGCAACTTGAGAGCCAGTCATTTTCTAGGACTAACACGTGTTACTACAATCTGCAAGTAAACCGTGACTTAATGATTATGGAGTTATTTAAGTAGTAGTGCAATTATTCAATGTTTTAGTACATAATACCTCAATGTGTTTTGAGGGCGAATCCTATGCCTTATAATTTTAATTCTGAACATTATAACGAGTATTATAAAATATAGATTTATCGAATATAGATAAGATACTTGCTCTTAAAGAGGGGAACGGGAAATGCGGGATTCCGGAGGTACCAAATATTTTAACAAAAAAATACGAGTAAAATTTTAAAATTTGTATTTATCAATTCATAAATTAAAAAAAAAAATATTATTTATTATAGTAAATTTCGCTTTATGGATTAGGATTAAAATTTGTATGTATAACATGTTAGCTGTGCCCCACGGTTTCACTCCACACGTCAACGCCCCCGTATAACCTATCGTTTTTCTCACTACCCGTACGTGCCTAAATATTGCCAGATAGCTTGACATTCATGATTACTGGAGCAGTAATCTGCACCTTAGAGTCGTGAAGTTATATAGCCTATATATAACCTACCTCAATAAACAAGCTATAAAATGAAAGAATAGTTTGTAATTCGAATCGTATTTCCGGAGATTAACGTGTACAAACAAATAAACAATCTCATGAACTTTATAATAATACTATTGATGCGTTAGTTAGTTATAATAACAAAACGTACGAATCATCAATGTCTGCCATCGATTTTAAGATTTGAAGAACATCAATTCATTAATGTTTTCCTTTTTTTAACCAACTCGATCCGTATTTTCGGTCAATGTCAGGCTAACGTTTTTATCTTTGTTTACATAAATAATGATTGGATCAATAATTAGCAGACATAAGAGCTCCTATTTGACATATGTAGAACTTCAAATGGACACAAAAATCTATGGTATATATACTATTTATGGGAATCTATGCTATTAGCCTCTATGTCACGTGTCAATTTTTACTGGCGACTTGAGAACACATGACTGTTACTGAAATAAAAAGAAAATATATTGAATTGCTCACTTACAAACAGCATCATTGAGGTCAATTTAGTTATCTCTTTCCATAATTTATACCATTAAATTCAACCATACATATATTGTATAACAATCCAATGTCCCATTGTTCGTATTTCAGACATATCTAAAAAAAAAAACGATGAACTAAAACATCGACATCTTTACGACTTTTGCACCCCTAGTTATTACGACTGCGAAGCTGTGCTGTCTGTGGACTGTCGGAAAATAACCATAGATAATAAATATATATTTACCTCAGAATGGAACGCACTCATCACAAATTATTTTCAATCATCTAGTTATTTATAATTAAACATTGAGTTGACTAAGTATTATTATTTTTATATGATTTTTAGAAAAAAGTATTTTGATCTTGGTCAAATGTACAAAGTATTCATTATGAAATGGTACGTGTAATGGAACGTAACGCCTACGGAAATGTCTATTGTGCAGTAACAAATACATTAATTACTTTATTGATTAAAAAAATATTCCCACCTAGAAAACTAAATTCCGAATACAAATAGTAGTAAAAAATTAGAAAAAAATTACTATTATACCTTAATTTAGAGGCATGAGAAAATTTGATACAATGAATGGACATTCTATTTTCATCCCTTCAATTGAGATCAAGAAATAATAAAAAAGCTAAATTTAATAAATGTATAGTATGTGTTGTTCATGTGTAGTTAGTAATTTTCATTAAATCTAACATTTTTTTTATCGTTATAGGTTTGGTGTAGTGGCCACCATCTCACCTGATTTTAAGATATTATGTGGCCCAAGATGATAACATGCTAAATCTAGTGGAAGACTGGCTCTCAAGTTCAGCTGCCGGAACGCACCTATTGGTGTTTGGCGACAGATTTTCAACTTGAGGGTGGTAGCTAGCCAGGCGGGCATTAGAAAAAGCCCTACCACCATGCTATGGTTCCCTCACGATGTTTTCCTTCACCGAAAGCTCATTACAGGGATTCGAACTCACGTCTATCGACGCGAAGTCGTACACGCTACCACTGAGCCATCATTTCTTCAACCATATAAAGTTTCAATCCTTATTTTACACCTTTAAGTGATGAACTTCATAAATTGAAGAGTATGCGTGCTAAATTATAGGTGAATAGACATTTTATGTGTGCATAATTATAAGACAATAGTTAAACAAAAAAATATTTTTATCAAACAAATTATCTACCCCAATTTTACACCCTCAACTGATGAATTTTGATAAATACTGATATATAAGTTTCATTATTTTTATTAAAAAGTCTAAGTAGGTACAAAATTTCAACAATGTTTTCTCACTCACCCCATGCCAACTTTCAACCCCCATTGTACATCCTTAGAGGTTGAATTCACCAAATTTCCTTCTTAGTGAGCGTCTACATCGCGAAAGGAGTAACTATGCTAAATTTTAAGTCAATCGGACCTATAGTTTCGGAGAACTCGTTATGAGTGTTATTTTGCTTTTATATATATAGAAGATAGATAGTATATACATAATGTAAGTATCCATTTGTAAGTTGTGTAGGTGTGTATTATAATGGCATTTACCATAAAAGAATATAAAAATGTAATGGTGCATGCGTTGTACGTATTAACAATATTTATACAAGTACATTGCAGTTTTTTCTGCTGCACCGAATACAATGAACATCCGGTGCGGCGCGGCGCTCTGTCGACCGGCCAGATCTAAATCTTTATGCTCCCTTGCATATGCATGCATGCATGAGATATGCGTTAACTATCGTTTCGTTTTCCCGGACAGTCGTTTGGAATAATATCATTTTTTTTAAATCTTAAATGGAGAGAATAAAGCATTAACAAAATTATTGTCACTGTAATTTTTTAAACATTTAATGTTGTGTTACCTGTTTATAAAGTCCAATAAGTTAAAAATAACTTTAAGGTATCTTTGTGAATATTTACTTAAGTACTGAAGGTATTTTCACCGAGAAAAATCATTTACTCTTAACTCTTCTTATAGAGTTGACTGTACATATATTTTTACAATGGTTCGGCGAAATGCTTTCCGTTTATTTTTAAACAACCCCATTTCGTAGGCGAGAAAAACATCCTTGACCCGCCCCCTGATATGCCGTCCATGGGAAACTGCCTCATATATAAGGTATATGCCTCATATATATGGTTGCCACCCATACTTTATAATAACGTACTATCCTATTTTATTTTCGCTTTATAATATACTTTTTTTCCCAATGTTTCCTGTGATGCGTAAAACGTAATCTATAAGGTTCAAATAAGTTTAAGTGATGGTTATTCAATAATTATAGAATGATTACAGCTACTCGACCAACAGGATTAGGTAGTTGTAAAAATTTCTCTACAATTTATAAGTTACTTTACATGCTGAATATCTGTACTTATAATATAATAAAGCGGAAGCGTTTTTTTGTTTGTTTTAACATACTAATCTCAGAAACTACCAGTCAGATAAAAAAAATATGATAGCCAGATTCACGATAATTCACAATAGTATAGGCTACCTAGCATTAGGTTACACCTCTCAGCTAGCGTTAAATATTGATTTTTGTTAAATAAGTCGGAAGAAATAGCGCACCCTAACTTTTTCATCCGCGTGCGCTGGCGTAATGGTTAGTGATACGTATATACAATGTTCTACAAAAATATTGCTCCTTAGTACTTAGATGTGTAATAGTCCGTGATATCATATGCTTATCTCCTATACATAAGCCACAATAAGATATTTTGTGACAAAATTTTATTGAAAATTTAAAAGTGATTTATGAGCATTATATTAGTCATGGCATATTAATTCTTACGAACTTAACTAAACTTTTACCTTTATAGTATGTTATTTGGACAAATAGTTTGGGAGATAATATAAAATTAAATTAATTGAACACTCGGCTCGGATCTATAACTAATAGGTATAGTGGCACGAAGAGCCGCCTAAGTATGGCGCATAAATATGGCCGCCCGATAAAATATTGTCTATACTGAAGTATTATAAATCATCAATTTGTTATTTCTTTTAAATTATACGCGGGCGAAAGCACGATGACCAGCTAGTATTTAAGAAAACGTCTGAAAAGAAAAGCCATAACTTTACTCGATGTCTAGAATATTACGGATTGTTTAAGAAAAGAAATAGAACAAAGAAATACTGATCATTACTTTGAATAAAAAATGAGATTACAAAATATTGAAAACTCATCACCCGAAATGATCAATAGATATAGTAGATTTTTTACTTTTTATTTATATATTATGATGATTTTTATTTATTGGAGAACATGATTTGATTTTAGCGAATATATTTAAATACTTCCCATCTTTATAAAATGGGGTTGAAATTAAAGGAATAAAAACATAAATTTCAAGAATACTTTTTTCTTTCAAATACATGATTGTTTGCCTATTCAAAGAATTTAATACGTTATTTTTCTCAAGAAATGTTGGCAACCCTATATTACTATATAAGTACCTACACTATAAGGAAATTTTTCAACACAATGCCGACAGTACTTCTGGTAAACTATGCTTGCATCGTATCAGATTTATATGTAAATTTATAGAATTATAGTAGAACCATGGTCACCCTATAAATATCTTATTCTGTGTGGTTTGAACACCACATCCTTTTCCAAGTACCTGGGCAATACGAGTCCAATGTACTGCGTATTACGTATATGCAAATTGGTGTACACATAAATAAGTACATCAATTCCAAAAACTGCAAAGCTATGACGATTCAACAAAATTAGACAATGATTAAATTAAACAGATGACAAAGAAAACGAACAAATAGCTTAAAAATAGGTACTTTATTCATAATATATATATATAAGCGGTTGTTTGTATATATTCCAAAACGGCTGGAGCAATTTTGATTAAATTTTCAGACAACCTCTATATGGGCCCAGCCGGTGATCCTGTAAAGTTTGGCAGCAATCGATTTTTTTTTCTAAGCCATTACAACGCGTGGTCGGCTTTGCTAGTAATATTATAAAACTTAAAAGATTGTTTGTTTGTTTTAACTCGCTAATCTCTGGGACTACCAGTTAGATATGAAAAATTCTTCGAGAAATTTTATAGTTTATTTATTGAGGAAAGTTATAAGCTATATAACGTCATGCTACGGCCCTAAGGAGCGGAGCAGTAACCATGAACGTCATGCAATCTGGCCAACTGTAGGCAAGTACGTGAAATGAGACCAACGATACACGAGTGTGTTGGCAGCGCGTCGGAGAGTTTGTCGAATAAATTTAACAAAGGTGAAACCATGAGGCACAGCTAGTCTTAATCTGTGTAGATAGATATAAACGTAGATAGAAGTGATCCATCGAAGTAAACCCACCATCACGCTTATTGTCAAATTTGAAATTCCATGCATTTCAAAATAATATTATTATAATTTATCTCGAATATTATGTTTAATATATAAGGTACCTACATTATGACAGTTTACGCGGAGTCCTCTTATCTCAGAGACTTCGCTCGACCCATTATTAGAGCATAAACACAACACTCAATAATGTTAGACGATCAGCTAAATATCTAAACTATCTAATTTTGATCTTTTTGTTCAGAGGCGTAATTAAAATGTTGTTTGGCCGCTGCCAGCTATGTATCAATCACGTTAGTCTTCATTAAAAAACTTGTGATACGAGTTTGATTTGACTGTTTATTAATACTTTTATCTACCTATAAGTTGTAACCTTCAGTTCCCTTGAAATTAAAAAATATACTAGTCTTAATTCTACATGTGTAATCTCGAACGAGAATATTGAATGTGAACTGCTGAATCAGTGCCAGACGTTGCCGCTCCGAAAGTGAGGCGTTGCCGCATCGACGGATACGTTGGCGCCGCGCCGTGCGGCGGTGCCAGCTCACGCAGTGCGGGCGGGCGCCGTGAGACGTTGCCACGCCGCGCCGCGCCGTACCTACCAACCCGTAAAATGCCATTCATTCAATTAATATAACATAAAGAATACATAAGTTACGTGCCAATACCCGATCATCTCACTTACTGATATATCTATGTACCTAAGAATCGATTGAATCTTCGTTCTTCTTCCGTTCGATTCTTCGTTAACGACCTATCGTGATCGATAATTATTATAGTATTGCATGCAGATGACAATAATCCAAAGTCCACAAGAGAAAGTTAATGATAACTGAAGTTCTATTTTATTTTTCTTTTACAATACATCTTTATTACATTTATTGCGTTTATTCTCAACTAGCTGGTACCAGCGACTTCGTTAGCGTAGAACAATTCTTAATCTTTCTTGAAGGTTTTATCTATGTCTATACTATACCTATAAATTTTAGTCACGATCCTTACCATTCCGATATATTACTGCATATACATTGACTGATCCTGTAACGCGACAAACCAAAAGAAAATCAGTGAAGGGTTAATCAATGTACGGCCGCCTAAGAAGATTCACTTCAAAAATAATTTCAATCATCCCTTATTGTACCGCTTTGAGGAATGTTTTTTCAAAAACGCAAAACATGAATTTTCATATCCCTAATTAGAGAAATAATGGATTCTTCATACAAACTTTCCTCCAATATTTCACCCCTTCATGTTTTTCGCGACAAATGGATCACATAGCCTACCTTCTCCAATGTTCAATCTATCTCAATACTAAAATTCATCAAAATTGATTCTGCCGTTTTGGCGTGAAAACGTAATAACAGTTACTTTCGCATTTATAATATTAGTTGGGATTAGATGAATTATTCTTTTTTAAATGTCAACTATGTTCATCCACAATTCTGCCAATGTCACGTGAATAGAATATTTTTCTAATTAACAAAATGTGGCTCCTTTGTTGAAACTACCTAAAACATGTTTCTAGTTAATCCATTTCACTAATGCAGAATAACCAAACTATAACACATAAAAAGCTGCCCAAATTACACAATATATGGGAACAAGCATCATAGGCTTATAATTTAAAATAAAAACCACTAAATGACGGATAAGATCATGCCAAAAATCCTAGGCGAATCCTTTGGCATTCCAAATTTACGTTAAGAAAAAGTTGTAATAATAATAGGGATGTTACGAATATGAGATTTCGGATATGGATATCTTAAGAGTATTTAATCGGTTTCGGTCATGGATACGGATATGAAATTATTTCGGACTTTAGTTTCGGTATTAATAGATATTACTTTTTTCAAAGAATTCTACAATATGTAAAACAACCTGTCCGATCCTTAATTGTGTTATTAAGTAGGTATCGAGATTGGGTTCTATTTATGTAATCCTTTTGAGAATATAAGTAAAAAAGATTCCTGAATTAAATTATAAAAAAGTTCTGCTTATCACTGTTAAAACAATTTGATTAGAGTCTTTAGAAACTGACTCTTCTGGAGTTTTGAAAAGATATTTTTTTATTGAAAAGGTGGACGAAAAAAATCATATCTTCGAAAAAAAAACATCTCTGAAAATATTAGGGTCTTTAAAGAAAAGAGACAGTCTACAAAAAAAAATAAGCCACAAATAGCTTCTTTAAAATGAACTAAGATCGACTTTTCTTACTATAAGAGTATTAGAAATATTTAAAAAATTTGAAACATTGCACAACATTAAAAAAAAAAATGTGTGCACACAGTTGGTTGTTTTTGCAGTTCACACGTGACAAAGAAAACCTTCAGAAAAAAACTTTTAAAAATTCTTATTATACACCGTAAACAATCGGGATTCGTACTAACCACTCGTGCGTACTGCGTATGAACTAGGGATATTACGGATATGAGGTTTCGGGTATGGATGTGGATACGGATATCTTAAGAGTATTTAAACGGTTTCGGTTACGGATGCGTATATGAAATTATTTCAGATATCCGATTGTTTCGGATAATTTCGGTTGTGGATATTAAATTTTTCAAAGAATTTATGAATATTTGAAAAAACCTGTTGACAAAATTGTCGCCCGAAACTTTGATTGTGTTGGTTTTTGACAATGGCTCATTCGACTTTGCCCTATCCGAAATTATCCGAAACATTTATATCGGATACGGTTACGGTTACGGATATTTTTTTATTTCGGATATTCGATAGTTTCGGTTAAGGATACGGATATCCATAACACCCCTGGTATGAACTCTGGTCGTCTAATATACCACTAGGCCAATCCGACGACGATTACAATCAAGAAAATCGGTACTTGCTTTAGCCGTGCATAATGTAAAATTATTGTATCTCATTCTCTCGTAGGCTAAATCCTATAGATGTATATGGTTGTCTGTCGCTTTTCCGTTTCATCGAGTTTCAAATCACAAGTGTGCTAAAGAAGTTTTCACTACAAAAATCCGTTGGTAAAATTTTGTTACGGGTGATAGAAAACTTCTGACCAAATTTCATTCAAATCAGAAGGGGTAGATTCCATCTATCAGTCGATTTGACATGGAATTAACATAATACAATTAATCATTCGAGAAGTTTTTTATTTGTATTAGTAAATAGAAAAACGTAAATTCTGCCGAGAAGTTTCTAAATAATTAAAAAAACAGCTGCATATAACGTTAATTAACTAAAAAAAGCACTCTGTGTATTTTACATTTTTTTTCTCATAAAATACCTATTTTAAACCATTTTAGTTTCAAATTGCGAATTGCAAGGTGCGAATGTTTTTGATGTGTGTATAAAATATATTCGAAGATTTTGGAAGTTGATCGACTTTGTAAAACGAGCTGACTTGTTAATTTTTTTGTTCATTTGCATCGTTACACTGTTAGTTTGTCCTATCGTTCCTTTAATGGCCTGGAACCGCAGTGATTGCACGATTTCTAAACGTTTGGCTCAGATTCATCTCGCATTGGTGCTCCGGCTCCTTTTAAGATTGTTTCATATTTGTATTCGTTTTTTTAAATAATGGTGGCGAAAGTTGATAACTAGAAATTCATATAGCTTTTTATAAATTTTTTCTTCAGCCTTTTTAAGCTCACTTGAATGCTGGTTTTTGACATCATTTCATACCAAAGAAAAGGGTCTCAAACTACAAATTAGAATCCTCTCCTATTTGTTACAAATGCAGCTCTTTTACTCAAATCTAAATCGCAAGAGGCAAATAACAAATATTATTGTCTAAAACTAAAAGACGCCCGGCGAAAATATTATCCGTTGCTCGAAAAGCAGATGACGTCATTATTAAATGATCTACTACAATTCTTAGCGAATATGTATTGTAGATTATGTAAATATATATAGGATTCCATTTTTAAAACACACAAAATTACTTTATAAATTTTCGTAGAGTCAATCTTTGATACACAGTATTTTAGTAGGATTGTATTACCAAGAAAAAGTTTTTCGTGGACTTATAGCATACTTATTTTATTACTACACTTATACACGTCAACATTTATGCGGGGTTGTGTAAATTTTAAGAAATATTGATTTGGATTTTTATTAAATCAGAAACTTATTTTCGATATTCGATAGATAATTCCTTGGACGCACATATGTACTTTCACAGAACTAAATTAATATTTTTGTCAATATGTATTTAGTTGATAAAAATCATCTCTATTAAGTAAGTTATGAACGTGAAAATCTTCATAAAGTACCACATTGTCGATTTATGACCTAAATATAAATATTACTTTATTCGCTATTAGTTACACATTGTCATTTTTCCTTTAACTAAATGGTACGATTTCTCAAATGTTAGGTTTTATTATTCAATTTTATTAATTTATATTAACTGTTTATATTTTTTCTTATGTGTAATTTACATGTACTGTATATTATATAAACGTTTTAATTTAACAATAATTAAAATGTTAAGGTGTTAAATCAAAAAGACTCGCATGTATCTACCACTCTGTAGCATTTTATTTCGTTATAAATAAATTCTCATTAGTTTAAGTCGAAAGAACTACGACGTGGAGTTAAATGTATTTTTTAATAAATAAGTGTGGATCTATCAAAATACCTTTCTGTTATTTATGAGTTTACGACATTGCCAGGAGCGGGATGTTCTTCTAGATTAATTCTGTCAATGGCTCGATATTTACACGTAACTTATTCCCTGGCGGCTGGCATAAATCCGCCATTCAGTTTACTGTGCTTTTTGTATTTCATAGCATTTCGGCTTATTGGAAATAAAGTTTATTTCTGTTGTGAAAAACTCCCTAACCAAAAGTTGCAAATTTGATTTTGTTATTCGTATCGCATTATATTATTGACTTGTTATATCAAAATTTAAATGTCAGGTTAAAGAGAATATTTTTACTCGGTTAAAAACACATCAAAAAATTGGCATTATCGATATCTTCTATATACATATTATGAAACTCAACGTCTCTTTGTCCGTTTATGTTCTTTTCACGCGAAAACCACCTATCCGATTTAGATGTTTTTTATTTTAATTCATAACTATGTTATCTGGCCAGATTATAGAATATATTTTGTAATATTATATAAAGTAACATACAAAATAAGTAGCGACGATAATGGTGAATCAATTCAGAAAAAATGTCCAAAAAGACCTACAAAAAAGTCAGCGATAGTATAATGTGTCTATCTTCTAAGGATCACCCACAATAAGCATTTTTTAGGCAGCACAATTCACGCGTGTGCTCGAACGACAGCATTTTGTAGCGGTGCCGCGGGTACACAGCTACTTAGTTATAAAACTTATATAAAAATTGTTGAGGGACTTGTTTCGTACTTCACATCATTATTATTTATTCCATCGAAACCGGAAATTTTGCTGCCTTCATCAGTTTTAATAACAAGACTTCAAAAATGTTAAATGTTAACTTGTTTTGCCACTCCTGTTGCAAATCTGCACGGCTTCGTGAAAGCCTATACTCCGCTTACTTGTCGGAAACCCGATCTGCCCACCAGGAGTAGAATGACAGGCCTCGAGCAAACAACTGCACTGAATACTTGTTAACAGTTTACTTGTTTTTCTTATAAAATTTAATGAGCGAAAATTCACTGTAACGAATATGCGATAATTGACGTCCCACGGGCATTTCGAGACGTAAATATGAATTCTTTAAAATTAATTAATGATATATGAAATTATTGACGAATTCAATTTGTACCAACTAATTAACTAAATTAACAGCATTAAAAAATTAATTGGTTGTTTGAAGGTAGTCAACTTTTACATGCATTTTAAGAGTTATTCAGTAAACTAATTAACTTATAGATACTTAAATAGAGCTTAATAAAATTATTCATTATCTTTTGTTCATTATATTATATTAGCTGGTATCCGTGACTCCGTCTGCGGTTTTTATTATATTAACAATATATTTTATGCACATCACTGAATGCATAGTAGTAATAAAAATCGTAGTTTCTTAAAACTGTAATAACTTTATTGAATGAAGATGTCGTGATAAGGATAGTTTTTGATAAGGATCGAGTATCTAAGGATTAGAACAAAAAAAATATCAAAATCTATTCAGTAATTTTTGCGAGATGCGCGCACAACGGCAAACCTTAATCATTTTATTTATTAACGCAAATGTGTTAACTACTTATATGATTTATTATATTACAAAATAATATTTTATCCCTTATATTATTGTCATTATATTAAGTATGTCCTTGAACAAAATTATGAATTTGCTTTTCGGATATCTTTACCTAAGGTCTATAAAAGTGTTATTATGAACTTTGTCATTTTATTATATTATAGTAATTTTAAAAACCTGTTAAAAACTATTTACTACATTGTAACAATGTTGTAAAAAGTTATCAACACAACTGGCTAGATAGAAAGCTAAAGAAAAAAAACCTTGTTTACCCGTACATCCGCCATCTTGGTCAAGCTTGACGGACATCGAACATGGCCTTGGTGATTTCCTACACTCTATAATTGCTTTCGTTTCGTCGATGTACAGTAATAATATTCCACAAATTAAATTAAGAATCCAGTTGCCTCTTAATCCGTTTTACTAGTATCATAATAAATTATGACGTTAGATTAAAAAAAATGCCCATTTTTATTATACCTTACGTTTACACTCGATTATAGGTAGGTACATAATAACTGTCGAAGTAAGTATCGAGCCATATAAAATGTATAAAAGTATATGAGGTAATTGTTCTTAATTATGGTTCTCTGCTCATTATTATGGTAGATAGACTTATTATAGGTATCCTCAGCTAAGAAGTTTTTTTCTTTAGCTATATATAGTACACACTATAGTAGTATAGATATAGTCTGTTAAATTCATAGGAAGAACCCCTTGGACGTACAATTTGATATCATAATTTTACATTGTAAAGGGATTATAAAAACAAAAATTTCTTAGAGAAAAAGTACACATATAAAAAAAGTAACGCTATATTTTTATTGCTTTGAGTTCCTTAACACTTGGGCTACCATCGTAATATAGTATAACCACAAATACCTACTTATATTGTTTTTATTTTGAGAATGTGTGGCGTAACTGACTAGCTCGCATAATATGAAATGCAAATGGCGACGCGTTGCGGGGGCACGGCAACGTCTCACAGCTACAAATGTGCCGGAGCGGCAACGTCGCCCGTGCGTATTTTTATCAACAATCTCGCAGTTATCAGTGCGTTATCAAGATTGGTATTTGTTTTTCGTCTCGCTTGGTCGATTCCTAACTATATGGACGACTTTATGTATTCTGATTACTCTTGGCACAGTTAACTGTGAATATTTTTATCGAAAATAACAACAGAAAGACGGATTTGGCTCAGCTTCTTTAGTCTGAACTCTAAGGGCACATCCATTATATAAAATGGATTTATGCGATTTCTACATTGTAGTGAAAAAATAAAAAATGTTTTATGTTTCTTATTCAACTAATGTATTTTATTTCAGTTTTTATGTCTTTTAGTATCCTTGAGCTGATCTTTGGCCAGTTGGAATGTCGTATAGAAGTTTAGTTAGTTAATAAGCCTTATTTTAATTTACCAGACATGTGGTTAGCAAACACTTTGTTTCAAACAAATAACTCCAATATACTATTCAAGGCTAAGAACTATAACCGTAAAGATCCATGGGCATATTTTTTTCTGGATAGGAGAGTTCGACAGACTGAGGTTTCGAGAAAGATAACAGATACGAACAATCGAATAATTAGAATCTACGTAAAGCAAAAGAAAGGTGCTGAATGTGAATAAATATTTCCTGTATAATTTTTACCTAGATACGAGTATATGATGACGTAATGTTATAGGAGATATTGACCAAAGCAAATATATTTTAATTATATTATTACAGTATTGTCTGAGTACTAAAACTAAACCGATTTTATTCTCAATCTTATTTTCTCGTTATCAAAATATAAAAATCCGTTTGTAACTATAATAATAAAAAATACGCGCTTTTACAATCGAACTAAAAAGTTTACATATCGACTCTTTCCGCTACAAAGGTCGTAAAGACCATTTTAGGCAAATTGACTTTTGAATGCACTCTTAGTTTTTTAGCTCTATCGTATTTTATTAAAATTACGCTGCAATATAAACATTGTTATTACTACCAATATTTTTTTAAAGCTAAACACCATTTTTGTTCAAACTTAGGTAACAAAACAATATTTTTTTAAATAACGAGAGCGAACTTGTATGAGTAAAGTATATAATATATTGCATAAACTTGAGTAAACGAAGTATAAAAACAAAAGAGTTTTTTTTTTAGTTTTTCGCTCATTGCCAAAAGTATGTAGTTTGGAGTTACGCCAAAAAAGTATGTAATAATTTTAAAGAAGTAATTCCACTTATATATCGGTATAATTAAGTATACATACATACACTATACCTATGTAATTCTGGTAGGCTTGGTTACACGTTATTACTTGTCAATAGTTTTATTTATCTTGTTTTCCGCGTTACGGAGGCAAGGGCGACAAACACATGCAGCCTGTCTTGAGCAGTAATTGATTTTTTCCAGCCAGTCAGTCACGTTAAAATTTTTTTGCTTGGGCGAATGACGTCAACTTGAGTTAAGAAGAATTGTTCACTAATTAATTTTGTACGAGACAAGAACCAAAAGCCGTGTCTTTCGCGAATTTTAGCTATACTATATAATAATTGTTATCGTCGGTGTCTATATATCAATTAATGAATTTATTTTAGTATTATTAAAAAGAAAAATAATATATTCTTAAGTTAATAACAATTATTTCATCAATTTTTAAGTTTACAGATCTTTATTAATAATGATCTTAAAACAAACGGATACTATTTCTTGCATTGACTAAATATTGTAAATATTTCAATAATCCTACTTAAATAATATAGATATACATATAACTGTGTGTTTTATTCACTACATTGTATAAGTTTTACTAGTTTTATTAGTTGTTTTCTTTGAACTTAGATCTTTAATTAATTTAACTGTTTATATCCCATTCATTATGCAATTAAATTCATCAGTCGGACTAGCAAGTTTTTGAAAGACGGCGCAGTGGAAGGGATTATATTCTATTGTATTTTATTCAAGCTAGATTGTTATTATATTAAAAATCTTCCACTCACTGGTAGCACTTCACGAGAAGAACTGGAGGAACCGAAGTTTAGTGTCCATATCAGGTCACCAGAATCAAGTCGATTTACAGTTATTCTTCTACCATATAGGTATATTGCAATAGCACTGCATCGATTAGAGCACTATGCTAGACTCATTTGGGCCGTTTAATAAAATTACAGTGACAGCATTATTAATGGAATACTACGTCATTCAAATGACCACCTCTGCTACGTATGGTAGCGTGAATAAGAGAAGCCCAGTTTACGATCTACTGAATGAGTACTTCAACGGATTCTTGATCTCAAGATTCGGGGAGGAGACATGGCCTCCAAAATCATGTGATTTAAACCCCCTGTCCTTCATAATACATACATAGCATCATGATGGAAAATTGGACTTCTCGTATTCACGCTACCATACGAAGTCGAGGTGGTCATTTGAATGATGTAGTTCCATATATAATGTCAAAGAGTAAGCTTTAGAAAAAAATAGAATTGCAAATGTAATCCATTCAACATCGACGCCCTCTATAATGATGTGCAATTGTTTCATCCCACATACTGTCATAATTGTCATTTATTACATAATATCATATGCCGATTAGAACAGAAAGGATTCACCTCCAGACAGTTTTGTTCTCATGTATTCATTTACTTTATGATAATATGCCTAACTAAATCAAAAATATGAATGTTGGAATTTCCATAAGTAGCGCAAAAGAGCCTTTTCTTTAGGACTTTGCTACTCGTTTTTGCAATGGATACTGTTGGCGAAACCTACAGTTTGATGCAGGCAAGGGAAATTAATGTTAGAGAAGTTCCACTTGCTTCATTCCAGCTAAGCAGAATATCGTATTCGTGATGTTGTTTATACTATTATAGATATACCATAAGCTTAGCAAAATATGAAATTTGTACATGCCAATTTTTTTCTTTTTTTTTTTGTCGAATTGACTACACTTTTAGCCTTAGGGGCTCTGGAGCCTTTGCGGCTTTTACAGCTTTACCGGGCTTGGAGGCGAGCGCTTAAGGCACTCAGCCACGAAAGCTAAGCAACAACATCCGAGGGTGCCAAAGTGGCTGAACCTCGGCTCGGACTGTTGCGCGTATGCAATTAAGTCGCGATCTGACTAATTCCCAATCCGTAATTCGATCTAAACTAACTATACATATATACATGTTTCTTCCTCCTGGGAGGAGGGAAGGAACATGTGTATGTATTTAGTGGTCTGAAATTTTTTGTCTAATCTAACTAGGCAAAAAAAGAAAAAAAAAGGTCCCTTACAGAACCTATGTACTTGTACACATGCCAATGTGTATGTCGATTGATAGTAGTAACTTTGGCGAGCATTCCAATTTATGTCGCAAAGCTATTAGCGCTCGTGTTACTGTATTCTGGAGTGTTGATGGCCTCACGATTCATGAACTCAGTGCACAGCAGTAGTAAAACGATATGTGTCAAATCCAGGTAGAATTGTCGAGTTCTGTTAGAGGTTGGTATTAATCATAGATTTAATATTGACTACGGAATGATAACTTTGTAACAATTCCATTACATTACGTACGTTGTCAAATCAAAAAAACACTTAAAAAGGCAGGTAACGCCATGAATTTCCCAAATAGAGCAACTTGCCAAAAATCAGTAATAATTAAATACTTACAAATTAATTCGGTACTTAGTAATATTCTAAAACTCGTCTAGCCAAACTATCGTTAAGTTTTAAATATATCACAAACACCTTTCGGTATATTCAGGAAACTACACTCGAGTGTCAGCTCCTGTGCTTAGGTTTAGTGTGTTGCCATCGTCTACATATTCAATTATAGGTTATATAACAAATGTAACAATCTTTTTCTGATACTCTTATAAAAATGTGTTTCAAGATTTTTTTTTTTTTTTTCGAACTGACTACACTGTTAGCCTGAGGGGCCCTGGAGCCTTTACGGCTTTTACAGCTTTACCGGGCTTGGGTTTCAAGATACTTAAGTTGGATAGATAGGACATGAATACTTTCAAAAAATGTGTATAAAAATATTCCATGTATTTTTGAGTTAAGTAAAAACGTCGAAACTCGCCGGGAGGCTGAAACTCCCGCATAGTCTACAGGGGGTGCGAAATTAGATATTCCCGGCACGTCTTCCCCGCCCGTCCGGGGTGTTTCCACCCTCGGGGACCTTGAAGCGAGCTCCCTTGTAACACAGAATCAGCTGTTCGCATTGTTGAGTAATTTTATATCACATTTTTTTTTGTTCTTATAGTTCCCGTTCTTATATAGATAAGCAGGAATTTTGTTGTTAATATATTCACTTCATATCACTCAAATTAGTTGATTGACATATGAGAGACAAAAAGGACTATGATTATTTCTTATTTCATTATTGATTAGTTAATCTGAAACACTGCTTGCTTCGCTTACATGCACAATCTGTACTGTGTAGGTATAAGGTTTTTTGTTTGTGCTATTTCTTCACGGTAGCTATTTTCTTTATGTGTTAATACATTTTACGTTCTGCTATAACCACTAAATTTATTCTCCGTAGTACAAAAGTAAGCACCAGATATTTTGTGATATACCCAGATAGGCATATAAATTACCTCCTGAAATCGAAGCAAGGTCGACCTCTATGTCTAGAGGGACTTTTAATTAATTACATTTAGGGACGAACTGTCCGCTTCGTGTAGAGGACGTACGTTGCCAGGGAACTTTCCCTAATGGAAATTTTCTCGTGACTTTATTCTTTAGTGTTCGATCCTTTCGAGCATTCAGCGGAAACGAGAGTTCAAATTGTTCTCCGTTTTATAGCATTGGTAATAGAGTTTATTGTCGTTTAACACTAATTAATCAGAGTTTAATAATTATTATAAAGATAGAAGGAAGATAAAATATTAATAACGCGAACAGGATTTCTTTTTGTGTTAGGTACTACATAAGTAGCAAAGAGACTTGCAAAACATCTGATGGTAACAGGTCGCCGCAACTTATAATTATTTAACCTTCATCTCAAACCAACATCTGGTATGCCTGTGCATGTTGATAACCGCACTCTTCAGATTGAATTTAGCGATACTAAACATGTTCGGAAAAAAATGTTACTGTAAAAAATAATTTACCTATTTCTGCATAAACATCTTCAATGTTTCTTTCCATCTAAGAACTTAATCCCATCGGAATGGAAACAGTTTGGCCGTTCAAATCCCCGCCATTGTAGGATCTAGTTGATCCCAGCTTAGATGTATATCAATCCAGTTTGCCTTGAACGCTAACTTTCAACGCGTTCACGAGGAAACAAACTTGGATTAATCGGTTACTTCTCGCTATTATTATCGATGACTTGTATTAAAGTAATTAGTTTATGTAATTTATACTGCAATTAAAAATGCAATACACTCGCTATAAATACCTTTTTACTGAATTACTGATAAGAGCTTTACTGAGAACATAGTTTAATTTTATTAACACGCATTATACATTTCTAAAATAAATTCATACATTCAACCAAAAAAAGTTGAAAAACACCGTTTTTAAATTATTTTCCTTATGCTATCTGTATATTTCATTAAACCACACATACAATGGGCATTTTTTGCTTATGAGTTCATCGTAGTTTTCCAAGAATTAATATTATGTTTTACCTCGGCACACGTCATTATTAAGACATAAATTTGAATAATATTTCAGGTCCACCACATCTTTTTTGGTCTGTTTGATAGATAGTTTTTAGTAAAGGTAGCAAGTATATTCTAATATTGGATTTAGATGTGAGTAAGGAAAACATATTCCAGCAATCTGACACTTTTTTTAAATTATAAGTATTGTATTTATCATTTTCTTTTAGCATTTAATTACAAGATCTATGTCAGTCACACCTTGCTGCCTACATCAATAGGTATAGGAGTGACTTTTTATAAGCGCTGTATCTGCTCAATGGCTTAAACTTTGACATTATATCGATGGGAATCAAACGTCGAAACTGACGAACACATCTGCTACGCCAATTGTAGAAAAAAGTATCTCGTTCCAATATCGTGTCGCATCTCAATTAAATTCAATGAAAGTGCGCTTCAATATTAACAGTAAGTTTTTATTGCGCACCCACGCAATCAAATTCATTAAAGATACGAAGATCTTCAGTTCAATTGGCGGCGTCATTATTTATGTTTTTCGTTTGTTCACGTCTGTTATCTTTGTGATGTCTTCTGCAGGGAGGCAAGGTCAAATTAATTATCTTTTATATCAACGTTTTTTGAAAAAAAAAATTTTTGGTTTTTATCTTGTTTTTGTTGGCATTCTACCAAACTCAAATCTGATTTTAAGTGATGATGTAGTCAGTACGCAAAGTCAATTATAGCTGACGGAATACAGCGATAGGTACTTACTGACCGATTTTGAACTTGAGGGTGTTAACTATTAGGTATGGGTAGATTTGATATTAGAGACTCACGCTCGTGAGATTCGAACGACATACGATGGTTGGAATATAACTACAAAACTGAGCTTATTTAATTGATACCCTCTGATTTAATTGATACCCTTAATTGATATTAAGTTTGTAACACGATAAAAAACATTTGTGTTTCGGAAATGGTCCCTCCGGCTATTACCAAGACCAAAGTAACAAATATACGAATAAAATTTCGTTTAGTATCAAAGTATACTTTATTCAATTCTTACTTCGTAAAGGCTTTTGATTATGTACACGCGTAGATTCCTAGTCCGGCGTGTATAGTGTCAACGATAGCTTCATAATATGCAATATTCTTTCGTATAAATTCACTTTTAGGTAATTTTTTTAGAAATAAGTTATGTTAGCGTAAGATACAAGCTTCGGTAGATATAAAAACAAAAGAGACGGGAAGCTTAAGCTTAGACTAAGATAGATAATAATTAATAGAAAAGGGAAGCTTTCGTCTTACATTAAGAAAATTTATTAAAGTGAGGTAATTCTTAAATTTGAAAATAATATAGCCTGAGGTTATTTGGGACCTTCCTCATGGCAGGACGGGACATTGAATAAATTATTTTAGTTTTAATTTAAAGATCCCTGATCTGCGATAGGGGTGTCGATTGGAACTTTAAAAAGAACCTATAAAATTCTATCAAGACACGACAGCGACAATAATGTCGTACTAAAGAACCTAGCTACTACAATAGATAGTTTTGGAAACAGCTATTGGCGTACTATATATATTTACGGTCCGTGCCAAAAAAAGCCGCTATTACCACCCGCTACTCTTGTCTCTCTCCTTAATTTTTATTGACATCATAGATAATAATTATAAAACTGTTCAACTTGCGTGCCCAACTTTCATCATTTTTAAAGTAAATGTTTTAACTTGGTATCTCCTAAACAGCACACTAATACAGTCGAAGCGAGTGTACAACAATGCCTTTACGCACATAGGCTAGCAAAGTTGTACCGCAAAAATGTTATCGGTCACGAGGCGATGCAGTATCTAGACGTGTATATAATCAAAGGTATGGCAAGAACAACCTACAAAAAACCTGATTAGGTAAATCAACATTAATATTTTGCAGATTTTTTTTCATAAGGATCAAACATAGTAGTTTATTGTATATGCGGCAGTTGACTTTTATATTGATTCTAAGGAGTTTCGAATAAAACCGTATGCCTCACATGCACGCGTTTTGTACAACTAAACTGTAAACGACGAAATACCGATGGTGCGGCGGAGTGATAGTCTATTACCCTAATTAATTGTTAAAAACAAATCGGTCGTCAAGACATTTTTAAAATAGGTTCTAACAGAAATCTATTGCTATGGCGCTATGCTTTAATAGAATAATATGTAGACCGCGAGAGAGACAAATACAGCACGGATTGGTTATATCTATTATAATAGACGAAATCGTAATTTCAAATTCCAGTTTCGGCCTCCAAAATTTGAACCGAATAGGAACATGATGGTGGTAGATAAAAAATATTTGCTATAGTCCCGTTATCCAGGGACAAGGAAAGTTTTATAACGAAAGGGCGTCAGTACTGTCAGGTTTTGATAAAGGCATCGATAGTATATTTCTTCTCGAACTGCAGTGCGTGTACGTACCGGCAAAGGAATATGTGGCGGTGTGATACTTACGCAGTTGTAAAAGCACCACTTTGCTTGTACGGAAAGACCAAATAACCGTCGAGTTTAAATATAGCTGACAAGTGAGAACCCTAGTGCAGTGTCGATGCGCAGTATGCAAGGAATGCGTGTGTTGTAAGCGAGCGTCTGGCGCGAGCGGCTTTCAACTCACACATACGTGCAAACAGAAAGTGTTTTTATATGCAATTTCGTTGTGTTCACATTTCCTGGAACGATCGTACATCACGCTGCTTACGTGCACCCTGCAAGGTAGGCAAACCAGAAAGGACTACTTTTATTATTAACTTATAATACTATTAGCCATAGCGGACTTTATTACTCTATGCTATTAGCCAATGTAATTCAATTTGTATAATTAAATTATGCAACTATTGGGTTCTCAGAAAGAATAACAAGGTATTTTTGTACGTTTAATATATATGATTAATAAATAGCACACAGTACGGGCACAATGAACACAAACTGATTATGAAAATTAACTCGCGAGTAATGAATTAAAATCACATATCCTCGGGTTTCCTCGTCTCATGTAGTTTCCTGTATGTATCGATTATACACTGCAAAAAGTTAACTTCGGCGAGGTTAAAATGTTTCTGCTTATTTAAGTAGTTTCGGTAAAATATTTTTTGTACTTTATACGGTTAATTTTACGGTTTATACGGTTACGGTTATAATCTCACCTAATGTTAAATCACGATGTGGTGGGAGATGGTAACACGCTAAGACTAGACGGACTGGCTCTCCCGTGCACCTATCAGTACACAACTACAAGTATTAGGCGCTAACGATAATCTACTTGTGAAATACATTCCGTGAAATAAACGGTTACCTACTTGATTTTACATGTAAATTAAGCGGAATTATTAATGTCTTACGTAGATTACCTTTAATACTACGAAATACTTGATAATGGACTTGTTATAATAACGAAAGATTTCAATTTTATTGTTATTTATTTTTAAATAAAGTTAGTACGTTTTATGTTACTTTTACTAGCTAGGTAAATTCATTCATTTTATGGAATAATTAATATGAAATTTACAATTACATGTTATTACTCAATTGCGGAATTTTAATTAAAAAGAGGTACTATGAAACATTATAATAAATTACTATGGCGTTAGCACTTACGGGTTTTTAGCTCATCGCTTTTATCAAGTTACTAAGCTTGTAAGTATTATACAGTATTACGTAAAGTTAAGTATTACAGTATATTCAAAATTATTGTTGGTCCTGAAAATTAAGAAAATCGTATAATGTTTGTAAAATGATAATTGGAAGACGCAGAGTTAAAAATTCGCGAGTCAGTAAAATACCTTATTCTGTAAATATATGAGCCTACTTAAAAACAATCGTAAAACCGCAAAATTCGTTAGTCTAGAACTAAGATTAAGGAATAAACTCGTTTTAACCATAAGGTATAATAAAAAAAAGGCTACATAACACCAATATACACGAGTTCTGTAAAAAATACAGAACCTTAAATAATGTTCTAAAAAATACACGTGTTAAAAAATATTTGTAAGAGTATAAAAAGTTTAATTAACTATAATATTATAAAAAGTACGCAGTAACACACGCGCAGGTTCATCACTTCCAGAATAGTTTTTTCTATCAAATTTATGTATAAATACAACAATATGTATAAAACGATATTAAAACCAACTTATAAAATGTATAAGTCAGGAACAGTAAGTAGGCATTAACCTTTTTTGACATAGTGGACCATTCATTAATATTTATTAATTACTCGTAGTTCCTTAAAAATTATCATTAGATATATACATATATATCATAGGTTATAAATTGATAAATGAAAACAAACAACTTTTTATATTATTTTAAAGAATACTTTCTGTTTTTTTTGTACAATAGTAAACTATAACAAAATGCTCATATAAAAATATCACTGTTCACAGTTCAATTAATAATAATTTTACACTTATTGAAAATGTGAATAACAACGAATTATAAGTACCATAACAAATACCTACATAAATACATTGCTAATTATTACGTAAATATTGAATGTATCTTATGTAAATAACTAACAATTAAAATTTATTCAAATTATCTTTTGTTTCAGGTAAACGAGCTAACACTACTAATTATACTGATTCGTATTTGGTGAGGAAATGAAAATTAATTCAATACGATCTATCTTACTACTATACATTTATTTTATGAAAATCAAGCACAGTTCTAAGTTTTCACCAAAGGTCTCCCCATTTCTAATTTTGTCTACAATTGTTTATTGGAAAGATGAATTATAAATAATCATTGCTAAACGTAAAGTTATAAAGAAATTTATCTTACAACAGTTTTATGGTATATGCTTTTTTACACATTTGTTTACTTTACATTTTTTAAGCCATGTGTTTATTTACTCTGCATATCACGTTTTTAGTACTCGACTCGAATATTAGAGCTAACACTTATCCACATCCTTTCGCTAAGATCATAATAAGAAGTGCTTATTGCGTACGTACTGCAAGTCCGACTTCTCCGATACGACTGCCGTAAAATTCATTCAACAAGCCGAGAGGATGTGGGCGGGGCGTGCGGGACGCGGTGTCATTGGGTGACCGGCCGGCGCACAGTGATGGCCGCCGTTGCATTTGGCCAATGAGCGGTGCGCGGGCTGAACGCGCGACCGTCAAGCGACGTTGCCAGCTCCCTAGAAAAAAAAAACAGATTCGACCTTCTTAGGACCCCTGGTTTTTTTTTTGTTTGGCCGCGTTATCATTCGGGAACGTGTATTGAGGTCCTTATCCGTTTGTGAGATGTGGCATTCTACACAGGTGTACTTATAGTGTTTGTGTGTTTTCGTGTATTATGGTGTGGTCTACTCCATCGGGCGAGGTGTTGATTGACATCGTAACGAGGTACTGAAGTATTTGGATTGTTTTTATAATGTGTAGACAATATTAACAATGCTGAGTCATGTGATAGCGTAACATGCCTTTTAATGAGGTGTCACCACGTTATCAAAGGCTGTCAGCTACAATCTGTTATTAATTCAATTGCAGGTACCAATATCGCATTGAAGTTATCACATCCTATTTTCGTTGTTTCTACACTTATATAAGTATAATTTTTCCGATAGCTATGTTTGCCTGATACATACATAGCTAGATAAGATCTTATAGCCGAGGACATTGACATCATTACATTATACTACATACCTATGTATACATACGCATATATTTGAGTATATGTAAAACTTATCTTCAGATATGGTTCTAGTCACTTGCTAATTCTTTCATATTGTTATCGGGCATGTATGAAAACCCCATTATCTAAATAACGTTGTATTATACTTTAAAATAATTTCAGCATTTCATCTTCAACGTTGCTGCTATTTATATTAAAATACTTCCGATTATACAACGTGACGCACGAAGGAAAATTTCCAACATTCAAAATGTGGGTATACTTACCTATATGAGAAATGTTTACTGATTACTGTAAAACTTCGCTATGAAATAGGTACTACATTTTTAAGCTTGAAACTTAATATTCAATATTATAAAACTAAAGTAAACTGATGACTTAAGTAATGTTCTGTATTACCAATATTAAAGAAAAAAATATACTCGTATTTCGTATTGCGTTTCTCAACCGGCTAGTGATATCATATTTCCTTTCAAAATGTTTTATTTTTAATATGCTACGTTGATGAAAATTACATTAATAATAAACGCAAACATGAGTCATGAGTATAAGTTTTTGGAGATCGTAAAACCTAATCAGAATTCTACTGTAGCATCAACGCCACACCCTTTTAGCAAAGTTGCAATATTCGTGCTTCCGTTTTCCTGTCATCTGGTTGGCACCACGCACTGGCCGACAAGACGTTCCAACTTAGTAGTAATGAGAAGAGTGCACGCTGTAAATAAATACCTACTTCAATTCAGTTAGAATATTAATAATTATATTTCAGAATACGCATAGTTGGGCCCGGGTAGCAAAGACCACTTAACATCAGGTCATTTGTACGTCAGTGTGTTAATTCACTATCATAAAAATTGGTAGTTGACATAACTGCGGTACTCAATGCAATTGAATTCAGGGCAGTGCATAAATTACGCCTTAAATCCTACATGCTACTTATTTTAAATGAAAAGTACCAACAACAAGTACCAAGTACCAACAACAAGCGTAAACCTGCAAGCATCAGAACGATATTCCGCAGGTGTTATAACATTCGTCCACCATGACTTTTCTACGATTATTATTAGTCATACTGTTTTTTAAATTAATCGACAAAAACTTTTAGTTGGCTACACATAAACTATGATATAGAAAAGTACGATGGTTGTGAAGCCCAGTCGGATGTGAGTGTATTATCGCCTCGCCGCGCTGATGAATTTTATGCCATGTCTTTACTTGCTTGGAATTATGTACAGATAAGAATGGTTTGCTTATCTTAAATGTTACTCCACGTCCTTCAACGAAGCAGTTGGAGCTGTAATGTACGGTTCATAACATGATATAAAAGCCACGTGGATTAAAACGCACTTTGTCGAACGCGTGGGCGTCGTCGTCACGATGTTTTCTTTGCAAGAGATAAATTCGTACACATTTACCAAGTTCACTGTCTGTGGTCTGGACATTCGTATTTTTTCCAATTAGCTACGACGGACACGTTTTTTATGTGTGTTTAAATATATATTTACAATTATGAATTGTCGTCTCACTTTCTTCATCTTACATCTCAAAATTATATACATTTCGTTCATTGAAATATATTCCATATGTATAAGAATATTCGACGATGTGGTCGAAATTAGTAACAAACTATATACCGCTCCTAACCATTTTATGTTACAGTATTTACGTTTTGTAGTACACAACGACCGCTACCTACATCGGACTGCTTTCGAGTAATAAACTAAGCTCAAAATAGTGACATGGCTTTCAAGAACAGCAATCAGAACAAACTGATGGGTCAAAAGTGGGACAAAGCTCTATAAATTACCCTACCATATTACTCTTACATTAAAGTTGCGTCCAGATGTGTGAAATTAAGCTTATTTTACGTCATTAGATACAACGCATCTTGTGCGAGGTTCTTCGGTTCACAATTAATATAAATAAAGAATCCATATGCATAAATTTAATTACACGTATTGAGGAATTATATTATCTAACATTTGTAAAATTCCTAAATATATTATGAAAACAGATTTTATGATTAGGTTGTTAGTTTTGTTGAGCTATTATCGAACATTTAAGGTGACCGCTGTACACCTACTTGACGGCAAGGTGGTTGAGGTCGGTCCGTTCTTATGCGAGTCCGGGCGCGATCGCGATCTCCGCAAACGATAATCTTGAGTCGTGACGATAACGCCCTTGACCGTGCTATATCGATTCATAAATAATAATTACATATTTATTTGTATAATGTTCGATAGAGAATGAAACCGTGAAGTGTCTTCGAAACAAGACGATTAATATTCACCTTGGTAGTTATTGATGTTTGGTATAAAATACAGTTAATTTTTACGAGTTTGATTAAAAGGAATAAATTATTGCAATAAAATTATCATTATCACTCTTCTTTTCATTGCAGGATTTAGGATTTGAACACCAAGTAAAACTTATTTACCACTAACTTTGACCCGAGACTTCAATCCCGTTATGTTCAAAAGAATCGACTCGCGCGCCACCTATTGTAATAATGGTTATATTAATTCAGAAACATTCATAAGCGTGCACATAAAAACCGCAAAGTTTCATCTCAAGGATTTATGGTATAGGAACCCATAAGGGACGAATAAATAAACATTCATTTAAATAATTATATTTATAGAACTTAGATTTAGAAATTACGTCACATAACATTTTGTATTTTTCAAGTAATGGATGATGGAAAAAAAACTAGTAAACGTCCAATTTAAAATAAAAATCAAGATGATTTCAGTATGGATATTTCTTTTTTTTATATATAATAGCTCGGCACATTGACTGTACTGTACCTGATGGTAAGCACACTACAATCCAAACACAACGACGACCACCAAGAGATCGAAATCCATCAGTGGTCGCCGCTGTAATGCCGGCCTGCTTAAATATCCCTTCACGTTACGCTTGAAGGACCCGATGTCATAAGAAGGAGGGAACACATTGGCTGGGAGACCGTTCCACAGTTTCACGGTACGACAAAGATAATACAAAGAGAACTTTTTAGTTCGTGCCGAGATGGAAGTTACCGTAACTGTGATTCCGAAGCCCAGCGCTTGTAGTTCTGTTGTGGAAAGGAGAGGAGGGAATTAGATTAAGCAGCTCTTCAGAACACTCACTCATATCCAGAAAGAAATTATACTGAAATTATAAGACTGAATGATCACGTTGAATTCTGGATAACTGTGCGCCGACCATAAAGGTCGGTTAACCGCACATAAATGCGAGACGTAGTTTATAGGCGGACTGATTTTTTGTCTTACTTTTTTAATCATATGTATTAACACTATGTGTGTGTCCAAACTCACGTTTTTCTTTACTTTGTATAGTTCAGATAACTAATTCTCAAAATGCCAAAAACATATACTTCCAGCAATTGATGTCGAAGTATGTTGGAAGTTTCTTAAAACTCAACATAATAATTATGATGTTGTCAAAGGCAAATTCTACTTCATTTCGCCCATTAAATGTAAACCTTTAAGCAACTTACTTGAGTTTTAAACAAAAATATCGCTTATTAATGTTACATAAATATATGTATACCGTATCAATATAGTTTATATAAAATCAAAAGATATATAGAATCAATCAATGTACTGAAACTTCCAACGAGGGCAAAATAGAAATCGTATGTAATATTTAGAAACTGCGAAATTGTTATTTCATTGAACTAGTCGTGGACGGTTCATTTGCATGAAAATTGTCTAGACTTTTACAAAACATTTAAGTAAACGTTGTCGGATGAGCTGTCGAGTAACCACACGCCCATCGTATAATTAACGTGACCGACCAAATCTCTGATTGTATGCTCAAATTGATTTTCTTTGTATAAAGACATACACACCTGTATGAGTCCAAAGTCGTAATTATATTACGACAGATATATTCATTATGTATTCAATTTTGTACATACATAAATTGGCGTTTATTAAAATGCTTACCTTCTATATTATTACAATAAGGAGTCGAAAATTTGCGTCTTAAATACACATAAAAATTATAGATATGTCTGCGGTGGAAAAGCTGGTTGACTAACGTGCATATGACAATCTATACACGTTAATCAATTAGCTTTTCTACCGTTGAATTGCATTACATGAGTATTATTAATATTATCTACATTTACAAACGTACATGGTGTAATAATAAAAATGACAGTCTTGACATAATTATTTTAAAATCTCTTTTCGTTTTTAGTCAAAATCTATAAAAACTTTAACCATTTTTATTATTATTTTTCAACCTTAATCAGTAGCTAAGTTTGTTAACAATCGAAACGAATTAAAAATTAATTAAAATATTATAAAAAAGTTGTATAATAAATACAATAAATGTAGGTAGGTATTAAGTAATTTAATATTACTAGAAAAATAAAACCCGTTCAGACAATCGTGGTTCAAAGTACATTCGAGGTTAACGACACATCGAATACGAGAAATCATTTCCAATCGACATGAATATGCACTAGTAGCTTTGGGTAAAAAACATAGATATATCAAAATATCGATATTTTCCTAAAATAATCTATATATATCGTCGATATTTTAAACCTGAAAATACTGATATTCGATAATTATTTCCTAGTATCAAATTGCGATATTTTTTAAGAGCTCGGTACATACTTACGTAAGTCACGTGTATTCGACCGCGGACTGCTCCAATCACATTACCGATCACCAAGACTTGAAAAACTAGTCAAGCTGTATAGGGATCGAAACTCTTAACTGTCACACCAACTGGTTATTAAAATGTACATCTTTTGGACAAAAACATGAAAACTAATAACCCTTAACACATATAGAACCTAGATTCCAAGATCTGTCTGTGTTTCCAACGAGCCTAAACAGTAACTGGACCAACCAGTACTGGAATAGAAATCAGACCCAGTAACGTTCTGAGTAAATAGCCGCCATTTCACGACGGTTCTTTCTGAAACTGCATTAAAATATTTGATATGTCAAGCTTCCTCTGTATCGTCCGACAGGCTTGCTTCGGCTGTGAATTTAGCTGTGTCGGATAATAAAAGCAGGTTGAAAGGGGAGCACATCAAAGACAGTGCTGCTCATGTCCATACCTGACGAATACTGGTTTGTTTGCTTAAATTTTGAATAAGTAACCTTTGTTCTTATTTTTGACAGCCATGATTTCATTTTATTAATAATACTTAATATTACGTAGTTAAAAATAAAATAATAAAACTGACAGATGTGTGTATTTTTTTCACTCTTGAATATTTCGACTGTACTTTTAGGTAACCACGCCTTGGGGTAAAAATATCGATATTTTGCTCGACATATATCGATATCTTTTAAAAATATCGATACGATATATATCGATATGTTTTTCATTTGCTCATCCCTATGCGCTTGCTTGTTATTTATATGCCATACCATACATACGAAGTAGTTACGTCATCCGGCTGCCTTCGAATTTGTCCATGTTTGCTCGACACATGTCTAGAAAATTATCTATACCAATATAATAAAGCGGAAGAGGTTTTTTTGTTCGTTTAAACAGGCTAATCTCTGAAACTACCAGTCGGATTCGAAAAAATATTTTTGTATATCATAGCCAGATTCACGAGTAATAGTTTAGGCTATCTAGCATTAGGCTGCACGTCTCAGCTAGCCTTAAATATTGATTTTTGTTAAAGTAAGTCGGAATGAATAGCGCACTCTAACTGCTTTATCCGCGTGCGCTGGCGTAATAGTTAAGTATACGTAAATACAATGTTCTACAAAAATATTGTTCCTTAGTACAGCTAAAAAATGTTGGCGATACCATATGCCTATCTCATATACATAAGCCAAAAAAAGGTATTTTATGACAAAGTTTTATTGAAAATTGAAAAGTGATGTTATGAGTATTATTATTAGGCATGGCATATTAATCCTTACAAACGAAAGTTACTTCTTCATCAAGACAATTTTATTAATATAAACTTTGCCCTTTATAGCATGTTATTTGGACGAATAGTTTGGGAGATAATGTGAAATTCAACACTCTGCTCGGGTAATCTATGACTATAGGTGCACTGGTCCGAACGAGCCGTGTGAGTTGTGACGCATAACCCTAGCCGCTCGATATAAATATTGTATATAAATCAACAATCATTATACGCGAGTGAAACCGCGGGCCACAGCTAGTATTAGTACAGATTGACTCGTTAACTTGTAAAGCCTAACTTGCCTCTGGTAGTTTTCCTTTTAACTTCAATATATATACTACTATCATGATTTATTTCACATATTATCCAAAAACAACCATTAAGCTAGCCGGGCGGGGGGGCTTGACTCTTAACAAAAATTAGCACTATGAGCTTAATATTTAGCAAACGGATCCTTGAATCGAAAAATAGTTTCGACAGACCTACAATATTTTTGAACGACCTATCCAACAGCACCCCACACGATCTGATTAAAAATAGAAACACGAGTTGTCTGGATGAGAATTTTGTTGGTTATGCGGTAATTTAATTTTTTATTCATAAAGGAGAGGTAAGGCACAGAGAAATTTCTTCTGAGATTTCTCTTTACACGAGGCAGCCCGACTGGTGGAACACTTCCACCTTACAAAAGATCACAGCCAAATGATCTAGTGTTGTGTTTTGCGTTAAGTAGGGTCTAGATGGGCTTCAAAGAGAGGTAGGGTACATCAATTTTTTAAGCAACGCGCTAGTGACCTATGGTATTACAAGCGTAAGGTAGCCGCTTACCATCCGGCGGGCCGTAAGCTTGATTGCCAACTTTGACTATTACCTATGGTATTACAAGCATACGGTAGCCGCTTACCATCAGGCGGGCTGTAAGCTTGTTTGCCAACTTTGACTATAAATATATATATGTATATATATATATATATATATATATATTTATATATATATATATCGCGTAAGTTTTACCCAAAAATTCAGAATATATATATATATATATATATATATATATATATATATATATATATATATATATATATATATATATATATATATTCTGAATTTTTGGGTAAAACTTACGCGATATGACAATTTTATTGCGAACTAAACTTTCGGTAAGAAATTATTACTAAAACGTGACTGACGTAGATAACAATTCAGAATTGAACTATTAAGACCATGAGAAAATAAAATACTAACGCTGGCAAATATTAGCACTCAACGCTTTGCCAAAAAAATTGAATAAATAAGAAAACCGACGTGGCATCTTAAAAAAACTTTGTTGGCTTTAAAAATGACAACTGCGAGCTGTTGACCTCGTGCAACGACGGGAATTCAGATAGGTTTCCTAGACGGACTCGGCAAATTCACTCTGTTAAACAGTGTAGCTACTTGATATTTGTATACTGATTTATTTATAAACGGTTAAGAATGCTATTGTGCAATAACTTCGTGGAATGTATTCTATAAATAAATAACAAAAAAAAAACAAATTATTATTGAACTAGATAGAATTAATGACCTATAACTTGAATTTAAATCCTATAAAATCACAGATGCATAAAAATAGAATGGGAAACACAATTACATATATAAAATTAAAATTTCATTCACAAATTTTACCTGTGTTCGGAAGGCAAGGGCAACGGGTACACGTACAGGCGATTGTATGCTCGAACTAACCTTATACTAAAGTTAAAAGAACGTTCAGAGTCAATCGAGCGATAATAGTGGCATTCAATAAAGCGAAAGTAAAAGTAAAAATAATTACGAAACTAGTATAAAACAGTTCCGAGAAGTGGCCGGGCTAATGTACGCCGATTTCCTGCGCGCACGCAACACAGATGCCTCGGATACCTTGTGCATATAATTTGCAGTGGATAAGAATTATTTGTTAGTCGACGTTGTAGATTAGGATGTTTCTTATACAAACAGTATGATTATATTTGCTATCGTGCCGCTAGATTATTATTAGTATATAATTTTAGAAACCTGGTTCTTCACATATTTCTTTAATAATATATCTAGCATCTAGCGTCTGATGTGTTTGTACAATGGATCTCAGATACTTCATAAAATTCTCTTTATGCATCTATTTCCTTGACAATTGATAAATAACAAGACATTTTTCATGTGAAGAAAAATTTATTTCTTTCTTAGTAAAATCCGGTTTGCTTGAAATCAAGCGTGAGCATGATAAAAACCTTAACCTTCTGGTAAAAGTACTCTATATGACGGCGAACACGATATCAAAATCCATCCATCCAGAGTAATAAAATTATTTATTATAATAATAACAAATGCATTTATTGGATTTATTAATAGAGGAATAAATATTAATCGAAAATATACTCAAGGGTCACTTTTAAACTAGTTGTTAAGACTATCTAAAATTTCGTGTTTTACTGATAAAGGCTGTTAGCGACTTCTTCCGGATTCTTCTTCATATTACGTGTTACAAACTTACTTGCTTGCTAGAAATACATTTAAAATAATGAAGCGATGATAGATTGTAGTGTAATAACGGTCTGGAAAATATTAAATCACTCAAATGTAATTGTGTCATTATTAGATGTGATAAAGAACAAAAAATAAACCACAGACAAGTGAAACCAGACTGTTCATTGAACGTGCAAAATTATAATCAGTACCTACTAAACACCGCGTCGCTCAACTAAGCTTAATCTTCGTACGACGAGAGTAAGCACAGAACACTAGAGATTATCGGGCATTCACTAGGATTATTACATGATCGCTTGAAGTACGAAGTACAATGTGTCAAGTTACTCAGCTAAACTTGTAACCGTTCAGTGTTTAATAAACCCATTAAAAAAATTAACATATCGCAAATTTGATCTTGTACCTCATATTTGAGTGATCGTATTTGCGCATATGTTTTCCATATAGCGGATGCATGATATTAATAGAGATTTAATCATGAGTAGGTGAGGAAGGGACTAATCCCGTAGGAAACTGATCTCGTAACCGCATCACTGTGCAACACAGCGTCGCTTTTTTTTCGATCTGACTACTCTTTTAGCCGTGAGGGCCCTGAAGCCTCAGATGTCTTTTACAGCTTCACCAGGCTTGGGAGTGGGCACTGTCGGCACTCAGCCGCAAAAACATAGCGTTGACCGAAAAGCTACCCTTTATTAAAATAAAATAAAATAATATTTAATTCAGATAAGCAACATTCATATTTTTATCCAACTAGTCGAACATTGTACCGACTTGAGCCAAATTCAATGTGTGTGCGTCTTAAAATACATTGTTTGCGCTCGTGAACACTGGGTCGAAAACCGCAGTTTGTAATGAACCATCTATTCTCTCAAAATTGTGAATGATGAACTGCACTAAATCCGATAACATTGTTTGCAAATGTCTGTGTGCTATCAAAAGCACGTACACCAAATGACGCATCCCAGTGACAGGTGCAATACTCGAAACGTGATTGGAACGTTGATTTCTGTTATTTAAATATGCAATTAATATTGTTTTTTTATGGCAGTCGGGTTTTTTACTGATTTGTCGTTCGGCCAAAGTTTGACACCGATCTTATGTTGTGTTATTTGGCAATGTAGCCGAAGATGGTGTAACTCACTAAATATACAAAGCGAAATTTGCTTCGTCAAGTGCGACTGTTAGAACAAACTGATACGATACTGCTGATACTGTCGATACTTTTACTGCTGCTGAACGAACTGACTCTAATAAATACCGGTCGATATTAAAATATTCTACGATTTCTTTTCATATATTAATTACATACAAGTCTTGCAAATATACATATGATACAGTCATTGGTTTATAGAAGATTTTGGTTCCCTTTTTAATAGTGAGAAATGTCTCTACTCTATCTTACAAATTTTCTTCAAATTAGTAGTTTTTAAGTCAAAAATCAATAGTTATATTTTGTTGTGCAACCACGCTACATCGTGGACCTCAAGAACATGTTTTTATTATTGTCCTGTTTCTCGACTAGGGAGATATTGTTAAATTGGTACGCTGTGGGGATGAAAACAATGCTCAGTAGACAGATAAAATATATTGAAAAAAAAGTACTATAAAAACTAGTAAAATAGAACTATGTCAGTAAAGTAATATTGTTCCATTCAATGTTAATTAATGATGCGTAAGTTATTTAGCTATTTACATATTACAACAAATCTACAAGCGGTCGCGAACGCTGACATTTTGTTCTATATAATATAGAGTGTTTGTTATTTATAGATACGCTTATTTTATAAGTACAAATGTCTTGAAATAAAGTCTTGAAAAGTAGAAAATGTATTGATTGGCAAATAAATACGATAAAACTTATTATCTCTCGACAGTTAAACGATAACTATAGATACTAATTACGGTCAATATTAATTCTTCGAATTATATATAAGTAAGTACTTTTTTTTACTAATATTAGTTTTTGAACCCGGTGATCTTCACGATGATAAAATACTGCTATATTAGAATTAGATAATTTGATAATAATTTATAAAATACTCAAGACAATATTAATCTGTAATAATAATTATCATAGGTAGCATACATATTCATTGCTAATTCATTGTTAGGTGTCAAGCCAGCCATCGTGGCTATTACAAAAAACATGCAATTTAATATTGAGGTAGGTACCGTTTCTTTCGAATTATATTATAGACAAATTAATTCAAACGGACTTCACTTATATTTTAGTCGTGTATATTTAAAATAGACATAAACGATCTAATTTTTACCGCAGAGCTTATAGAAAGAGGGAGATAGATAGCATTAATTATAATTAGCGACAAAGAAATAAGTGTACGAACAATAAAACGTCTCGAGACGTTCTAAATACGTAAACCAAACAGTACAGTTGAACTTTGAAGAAATAAAAGACGTTGGCATTTGTAAAGCGTAAAACGAGACCCACAGCTGCGTTTCGCATCTAACCCAACATGTCTGTTTTTGAACGCTTCTCGGAACGCTGCACTTGTATCCGACTGCGCTGCGCCTGCTCTACAAAATAAAAACACAATGAACGCTTTCCCGCCGCGCCGCTGCGTTTAAACGAACACGACCTAATCTATATTCAGCGCCTAGGTAATACGGTTCAATATTCAATGCAATTGTTGTGGCATAGGTTGTTTTGTTTTCGCGCGCATGATGCGTCACGTAATGGCGGCCGATGAGCGGGCGGGTGGCGCAGGTCATCGTGCTACGGACGTGTACACGTGTATAGCTATGTACAGTCGAAGCAATCTGTAGTTATTATGAGTGTATATAAGGTTTTACGTTACGCTGTTGCCAGCCGGTTGCGAGCGAAGGTCACCCGACTCGATTCACTTATAGGCGATTTTGCTGTCTTATTTATGCTTATAGAAAAGTTGTTCTCGCTACTTTATACAGCGCTGTGATGGTTACGTTATTTACATTGTATGCTTTATGAGCCTTTAATATTGTAGCGTGACATTGAAATTGTGTGTGTCTGGAGGTAATTTAAATGGTTGCTTTCGTAAATTTGGCTCGGACCGTTCTTAACTCCAAAGCAATAAAAACGGTTCTAAACTAGGTACCATCGTTATTTATTAATACGAATTTAATTAATATCTTATATTAAAATCGTGTATACGAAGATTATTTTGGCAATTAGATTAGTTTTAACAAATTTAGACACTTGTATAAAAATAAAACGGGAAGAAAATTACAAAGAGCATTGATATTTCTTTGCTACATCTTTTTCGTTTAAGTACATTATATTTTTACTTTGAATCATGTGTTTTAATGTCAGAAATTATACATTGCAAAAGTCTTATCTCGGCCATAAATACTTCATAAACAAGTTCGTGATTGAGCTATCTCTAATCTAGGTCCAAGGTTAAATTTTCTTATTACTTTGCATTCTAAATTAATTGTTACGATCATAAATTTAATGTAGAACATTAATATTCATATATTAACGTACCATGAATAAATATTATGTTGATTAACTTTCCTAGCAGGAAAGTATCAAGTATCCAGTGTATTTCTTTATACTGGCTATGCGATATTACTGTACTTTCTGTACTTTAAGAGGAAACGCGTTCGATAAGACATTTGAAGAATACGTGTCAGCAGAAATATAGGTACTGCTGTCGCGCTGGGCCCATACGCGAAAGAGCTGCAGCTCGGCCTGATTTTAACTGACTTAACTGAATTTGACGATGTCCGATAACGACGATATAACTGGGCAATTTTAGTAGTCGTAGAAGGCTCCTAGTTGTTATAATAGTTAATTTATGGAAAAAATCAACACATATGAATATTATAGTGGTAGATATATATTGTATGGTATAAAAATATTTGCTCTAGTGCCATTATACAGGGATAAAACAAAAGAATATGTATGTATGGACTAAAAGCAACATGCAATTGGTCTTAAGTGATAAATGTGGTTCAAGATGGTAAAACGCTAAATCTAGAAAGTGGACTCGTTTAAGTGCAGTTGTCGCAATACAATATGTGCTTACCGATAAGATTACCAATTTGAGGTTTGTATCAGAAGCAAAAATTGAGCACTAAAATATTCTGTAACGTCATGCTATGATTCGAACACAGTGTTTTCCTTTATCGATAATTAGTCTTTGGGATTTAAATCGGAATCTTTCTACGTGGCCTGAGAGTTTTAAACTGGTACATATACTTGTATATCGTAGCACTTAGTAGTATATAGGCGCGGGATCCATACTATATTATGTTTTATTTTCTATATGGCTAATGGTGCCAGAGTAATGCTTGCACCCGGGGACTACGTGAGCTAGAGACGGCTCTACTAGTACCAGCTGTGCCATCGGCTCTTTTTTTGTTGTTTGATGTCCCTTATATATTTTCATATGCATTTAGTAAAAAAGTGTTATTTTGACATCACAAACAGACTTTAATTTTATATATTTGTATAGATGTATAGGTTAAGTATAGAGCATGTTATTTTTGATAACGGTGGAGTATTAATTAATCTACGTCGTGTATTAACGATTGTTTGTTCATTAATTGTATTGCATCATTAATTAAATGAACCGAGTGAGTGATAACTACTGACTCAGACGCTTTATTTGTGAATCTGACTTAATATTTGTCGACAACATCCGTACATGTTATTGACCGAGTGATAAATAAGATATCTTTATATTGCACAGGCAGTATAAATACTGTAACAAAATAAGTGGAAATATACCATAAAAATACGTATATAATGACTAAAATGCTATATTATCATATACCAAACGCAACTCGTAACTTATAAAACTATTGATCGAAATAGATATAAAATATTTAACTTAGAGAAAGGAAGTAACATGAGACTAACATAGAGTGTATATAAAAACCTCTCTAAAATCTGAGAATGATAACGGTGAAGTTTTAATAGATTTGTTACAAATTAAAATTACGAAGAATATAATTACCTTTTTAGGGAAACGCACCAAAATTGTTTTCTTTGTTTTTCTTATATAGATATTATGTATAGCTTGAATGTAAAATGTAATTATTGTCATTCCGGATTTCTGTAGAGAATTAATAGATAGAGATTTTTAATATTTTCGAAGTTAAATATACCTTGCAGGCTGTAGACTATGTGTATCGGACTATGTATATTCCGATATATACACGAGTACTTATAACTAAGTGAGATTATATATATATATATATATATTATCTATTTAATAATAAAAATGGTATCTTAATTCTTGATAACTTTTTAAATCTAATACTCAATTACACTTAAGAAAGTGCAAAACTTACATTGCTAGCAAGTATTATATTGATAAGTGGATAGACGGTGAAGAACAAAAGCATACCATAATTAAAGAAAATAACAAAAATATAATATTGATAAGCTATATTGAATATTAAAAATAAATTAAATATTAACATATTATAAAATTGAATTTTTCAATTTAGCTAGATAGGCGGAAAAATTGTAATGGTTATAAATTTATTTTCTTTATAAATGATTGATGATTGGCCCCGATTTACAAACTAATGAGATTTAGTCTGCTTCGGTGAAGCACTATAATACTATGGCACTTGGAAGATGTTTACCGAATATTATGATGACCACATCAGGTCTTTATGGTCATTATACTAAGCTAATAATATATAATAACAAGCTATGCCCGGCAGTTTCACCCGTGTTAAATTCATTTGACCTAACTCTCCGTCGCGCCGCCTATCGTTCTCGGTTCCTGTACTTGCTTACAGCTAGTCAGACTGCTTGACGTTCATGATTACTGCTCGACTCCTTGGGGTGGTAGGGTTAAGGTATATAACTTATAAACTTCCTCAATAAATAGGCTATAAAATGCCAAAATAATTATTCAAATCTTACCGGTAGTTTCAGACATGAGTATGTTTAAACAAACTAAAAAACAATCTCTTGTAATATGAGTTTAGATATAGTTGATAGATATAGGAATGGAGTAAGACCTGAGAAGATTTGGATGGATTGTATGAGGAATTCTATGCATAAGCGTAGGATGGCTTCAATTCTTTCTGTATGGTTGTGATAATACGGAGACCATACTACTGAAAGTATTCTAAAATACTTCTCATTAAACTCATATATAATTTGATTAAGCTGGCTGGTCTGGTTTTGTTATCCTAAAGAGGAATCCCATAATTTTATTTGAAAGTGATTAAGAGGCATTTTTATAATATTTAAGATCATATTATTTTTAATACACCATTTTTGTTATGGTATACCCATGAGAAGAAAATTTTCTCATTTTTTTGTAAATAAACTTACGAAAAGTTTTGTACTTTGGATACTGTACTTGTACGTGTACTTTCTCACATCAAAGGATTTTATGATAATAAACTTTGTCTACGCGGCCATGTTTCAGTTTGCGCACAGAGGGATGTATAATAAAAGAAAGATCTCTTTTATTAATCAGTTCCGAGTTAAAAAAAATCAATTTAGAGATAATTTTATTTAAAATCTCTTTTATTAATTAGTCAGAGGTAAAAAAACAATCAATTTAAATATATTTTTATTTATTAATTATAATTTGTGAGAATTCCTTATGTTGGGTTAACTTTTTATATACTTACTTGTCTTTTACTTTCAAAGGATAGATCCTTTTCTTGATTATTGAAATATTTTCTGGCAGTATATATATTTAATAAAGACTTAATTTGTGTTCTGTTCCAGTAAATGCGTGCTCGAATACTAAATTTATTTAAAAAATCTATCATGCCCTATATTATTTTGTAGAATTTTGGTTTGCATATACCTATATTATCTTTTTATATATATTGATAAATTAACTTTTAAAAGCTTTCTAACTACCATCTCGCAAATGCAACATAACATTTGACATTCAATTTCAATTCATTTCAATTCAATATGTTTTAAATGTCTAGTATTGATAAATACTCTAGTAACAATTTATTTATTCCATAAATGAATTATAATTTATTCCATATATGAATTATAATTTATTCATTATAACACTTAATAAAATATAATAATTAACTTATTAAGTTACAGACTATATAGGGTAATGTGGCTGGTCTTTCGATCAGTGACATTCGGTATATATAGAGCGTGTTTAATGAAAAAAAATATACTCGAAGCGTCTTATTTTGAATATGATCATTTTTCTTTTTTGTATGTACTTTTTTAACGTGATCTTAGCAAAGATCGAACTACAACATCATTTGATAGATATGACTACATATTGAATAGAGACGAATTTAAAGTCAGACATTGCGTATGACATGACATGTTGAATATGTCAAGTTGTCACATGTCGGCAACGTCAAGGCCGGTGCGGTGGCGGTGCGCATGTGGGTGTCACTACATGTGCTTTACAATCTTTCGACGCTGTATAGTAATAATTACTGTCTTTTCCCTGTGTCTTTGCTTGTTTGTATCTTTTAAACTAAGTATGAGAGATATGTAGGCTGGTGGATTATTCTGAAATTGAAAAGTATTTTCTTATTATAAGTGAGCAAAAAAATGTAATTAAAGTTACATAAATAACTTATAAAAAAGACGTGTATTTAATATGGCAAAAATACTTATTATAGATTAATTATTGGTTTTAACTACATACCGCGCTCCCTACAAACAATAGCTCCTAGAATACGACAACTTAATATCGTGACAGTACTGTCGGTATGACACTGACTTGAGTAAGTCGGTCGCCGGTATTTTTATAATTCGTTTTTTTTTTTCGAACTGACTATACTGTTAGCCTTAGGGGCCTTTACGGCTTTTACAGCTTTACCGGGCTTGGGGGCGAGCGCTTAGGGCACTCAGCCACGAAAGGTAAGCAACAACATCCGAGGGTGCCAAAGTGGCCGAACCTCGGCTCGGACTGTTGCGCGTATGAATTAAGTCGCGATCTGACTAAATCCCTATCATTCGATCTAAACTAACTATACATATATACATGTTTCTGCCCCCTGGGAGGAGGGAAGGAACATGTGTATGTGTATTTAGTGGTCTGAAATTTTTTGTCTAATCTAAATAGGCAAAAAAAGAAAAAAAAAAGGTCCCTTACAGAACCTATGTACCTGTGTGTTGTGCATGTGTGTATAATGCAGTGTCATGTATGGCTGTGAAAGCTTGTGATTGTAGAGTCACTTGTATCGCGCGAGCGGATGCTAGGCTCAAGGGCTCCATGCCGATGGATCGGACCTAGGCTTGAGTTGCCGCAGAGGAGGGCGGTCGTGGCGGGTGTGCGGGAGCGAAGTTAACCGTACGTCCCCTGCGGAGGGAACGGTGGTTTCGCGGGCGTGGGCGCGAGCACGCATATGTTGCGGGAGCGGACGCGGAGAAATTGTTAGCTTTCTCGATGTCGTCATCGGGATCGACAAAGAGATTTCGCGGACGGCGTTTATAACGTTTGGCAACCGGGATCGAGTTGTCTGGGACGTAGTTCACGGTGGATTTTACGAGCGGGTTGGGATGATTCGAAGCGCTATCGAAGTATCTCCTGGTGAGATATTTCACATAGGCTTCTATCGAGGGAAGCCTCATGTCCCTGTGCAGGTCCATGTTCCTAACGAAGGCTGGAGGGTCAAGCAGGCGACAGAGAAACCGATTTTGGACTCTTTGCATGCGGACAAAGTTATGTTTGGACATATGTGCGAACGCTGCGCAGCTATATGTCAAGATCGGACGGACGCACATCTTGTATAGTGTAAGCTTATGTCTTAAGGACATTTTGCTTACCGAACTGAGCAAGGGTCGCAAGCGGGAAAGGATCCAGACGGCCCTATTCCGGACTATAGTAACGTGTGCGTTGAAGTTAAGCTTCGAGTCGAGGGTGACACCCAGATATTTAGTCTTGGTGGCCCAAGGGATATTCGTACCGAATAACGAGAGGGGTCCTACCGTGCGTGGTAGTTTGCATGTATGTATGAACATAATCGTGGCGCTCTTTACCGGATTAATAGCTATTCGCCACGTTCGAAACCACTCCCCGAGAGTGGTTACGGCACGTTGGACTGCGCAGGCGAGATTTTTTCTGTGTCTGTTTGACGCGTATAAGACTGTGTCGTCAGCGTAGAGCCCTACCTCGACCCCGGGGGGCTTCGGGAGGTCGCTGACGTACAGATTGAAAAGGCAAGGCGCCAGAATGGACCTTGTGGGATTTATAATACGCCGATGGCATCTAGTTGAAGCGACGCGGAAACCACCCTAAATAATTATAAAAAAAAAATTCTAATGGATTAAAAATGTCATTATAATCGATGTATAACTAATATTATATATATTCGATCTTAATATCTTATTATATTAGATTTTTGTTAACTATTTAACTAACTTAAGCATATTTACAAACCATCTGAATTATCAATTATCATATTATTTTATCCTTATTGATTATTGAATATCATATAAATGTAATCGAAGCGAGCAAATAAATATTAAATCCATCTCGTTTTTTTAGCATCAGGACAACCTTAATGCGATATCTTACGGTCGCATTTCCTATGTGCAAACAATATTAATTCTGTATTCACGATGGAAACCACGTCATTGCATATTTGAAAGAATATTAAGAAAATTCTAAAGTATTTGCGAATGTCGCGACGACGTCGATGACTCACCGTCGAGCTGCGTGACCGCGCTACGGTGGCGCGGCGCCGCGCTGCGCGGCGTGACGTGTCGCAGCGTCGCGTTGCGGAATCGACGAGACCCCTTTCACAACGAGCAAATATCTATATCCGCACTGTTTGCAGCGAAATTATATTTTATAAAGATTTTTATATAGCAGCTGATTCTTGAACGAAGGAAATTTTGACGTGTATAATATAGGTCAGAACAACGCGGTGACCCTTACAAGTTACAAAAAGCTAGAGCACTTACTTATTATTAGTGCTCTTTTGTGTTACCCATAGATTTATTTATATATTATATTAAATCTTAATATTGTCAATAATTGTCCTTTCGCTCTCAAGTTGAAATCGGTGTGCTTCAACAATCTCGCATACATGTTTGTATTCTATAAGTTTTGCAGCTAACAAAAACGATTGGTCTTGTTAGACTTATATATAGTGGCGTTATTATCTCTGCTTAGCCTATGAGCTGTAAGGCAATACATTGATGTAGGTTTTATTATTATTATTTCTCCCGTTCATTATATTGTAGAGCGAAGAGAGTTGAACGCATTATAACCGTGCCAAGGACGTGGCGCAGCGCGCATTCGATATAATGCCACATTCTGTACAGCACCGTTCAGACTGACACTATGACAGATAATTTAAAGGACACGCATATTTATACTTGTGTTTACTAAAGTTTATAATTCCTGCAATTATCTTATGGTTACATTACATCTTTATGTGAATTTTACATTATAATGAATGACTAATAAAATGGAGTTGTATCTCCTTGATATAGTAGGTTGGTTGTTTTCAGTTTAATGATGAATAATTAATTCCCTTTCTGGATTTTCTAGAATTCCTTCATGCAAGAGATACTCCAATTCGTTTGATATACTATAAAGATAGTCTAAAGGGTTTTTTAAAATAAATAGTTATAGAATAGTAACAATAATACAAATAAAACTAGATTATAATTTGAATTATAACTTCTGATCAACGGAATATTACGTATAAATGTACCGCAATTCGCATATTAAATAGTAGAAAAAATAATAAAATGCTTCTCGAACCGTTCTGAGTAGGCAGAAAGCGGTACAGTATTTCTCAAACCTATTTGATATATTCTGTGTTTTTAGTGTCTAAAAATATTTCAACAACTTTTTGTCAAACAATGAACCTGGTGGTTCCAAACAATAATTTTTCACACAGGTTCCGCGTAATAATATGATATACTTACATAGGTACATTTTCCTACGAGTATATTGTTCATCAGCACGTTTTACCCATATGCTAGCATTTTATTTTTACACCTTTGTCTGTAACTTTAATTTAGAAATAATGGTATGCAGCGTAAACAATAATAAAGTTTAAATAATAACATAATTGGTAACATTATTAATACATGACACAATTTATAGAGTAGACAGAGAAATAATAAAAAAAAATTTACCGGGTACTGGTGTTGTTTTTGAATGATGGACGATCCTTTCTCTTAGCTATATAGGTATTCTTATTTTTCGTGTTCCTTTATTTTGTTTTATTTTTAATATTTATTTACAAGTTAGACCACAATCACCACTAATATAACAAACAAAGAGATATACAGAGATATAAGAGATTAACATACGTTAAAGAATTATAAAGGCACACTTTTATTTTTGTTTTACTTGTGAGGTTTACCCTAATAAAATATTTTGTACTAGCTGTGCCCGCGGCTCCGCCTGTGTGGACTACATAATGCTGTCGGTCGAGCGCACGTGCGAAGTGTGCTGCTCCAAATGCTTATTGTGAGTGATCCTTAGAAGATAGACATATGCTGTCGTTGACTTTTTTGTAGCTCTTTTTAAGGTCGAAAATTATGTAGTAAATTAGTTTGATATATTACTCTGTCAAAAAAGTACCATGGCAAGATCAATAATTCCAATAAAGATCCAAATTTATTTTATCGCCTTCAAAGTATGCTTCGTCAGAAACGATACACTTACGCCAACGAATAATTCAATCATCAAAACATTTTTTCAACGCTTTTTCTGGAATTGAGTTTTGTTCTCGTCGCAAATTCTCCTCTATGTCTTCTACCGAATGGAAACTGATGCCACGAAGTGGTAATTTGAATTTAGGAAAAAGAAAGAAGTCGGCTGAAGCCATATCAGGTGAATATAGTGGTTTCTCGATGGTATTTGTTGAGTTTTTGGTGAAAAATTTGTTCACAATGATGGCCTTGTGCGAAGGCGCAATATCGTGGTGCAAAATCCAAAAATATTCCTACACAGACCTGGCCTTTTTCTTCGAATTTGCTCTCTTAAACGCCGCATAACGCTCAAATAATATACTTTATTTACCGTTTGAATTTCTGGTAAGAATTCCAAGTGCACAACACCACGTTAGTCAAAGAAAACAGTCAACATGACTTTGACTTTTGATGGACTTTGGCGTGTTTTTTCGATTTCGGTTCAGTTGAAGGGCGACACTCCGAAGCTTGTTGACTAGTTTACATGTCAAACGTAAACCCATGTCTCGTCACCAGTAACAATGCGTTTCATGAATGTTGAGTCGTAATTTCGTCTAGCATGTCCTGAGCGACTCTTATGCGATTGAGTTTTTGGAGAAAATTCAGGACGTTTAGGACTAGCCGAGCGGGGTAATATGTTTCATACCCAAGTAATTATTTAAAAAGATAAGGTTCTACTCGTGAGGCATAGAAAGTTCAGCGGCTATCTCTCTCAAACTTGAATGAGGATTTTCAATTACTATTTCTTTCAGTTTTGCGATGTTAATTTCAGTTGATGGCCTATCATGGCGAGGCAAATCTTCCAGCATATCTTGACTGCTTTTGAACGCTTTGTACCACTCATAAGCTCTTTTATGGGTAACAACGACTACTACAAACGACGTTCTTACCGAACTTAGTTCCTTTTTCGCATTTATGTGCTTGTTAGGATACAAATAATGCCAAGATGTATCGGAAAGTTTATTTAATAAAAATTCGCTTTGTAGAGTTATGCGATAAATTCGTTTAATACACCTTATCGATTGCAATACAGATTTTGAAAAACGTTAGGCGATTTACGCACACTTTGTTTTTTTCGCGCGTCACACAGCCCAGCCTGTCGCATAGGCCATGCCACAGCGGCCTGTTCAACTCAGGTAGTTTTTAAATTGCAAAACAATTGTGCTTTCTATCACGCTTTTCGGAATTCTTAGCGAGAGCCCGACTCACCCTATTCACCGATCTACATTAGAGATCCCTCTATAATTACACTAAGTTTGGTGCTTGTATGTATTACGGTTTTTACGACAGAGCAAAGAAAAACAACGCTGAATAAACACATTTCTTGTATGAGAACTCCCCTTAACATTTTACTTTTTTTAATAATTTTTTTAAGACCCCTCCTATAGTGAAACAATCTGTGAAAGTTTTGACATCTTACGGTTTAGGCGTAGGCTTAGGCTTTTAGCAATAGAGTCCTTCTTTTGATACGGAACTTAACAACAAGGTAATAGTTTTAAACATTGGTAAAGTTAGCTGCATAAATATAGAACAGAAAGGTACTTACATTCTCAACAATGTAACTGGTTATGATTTTTTGATATATTACGGCACCAAAATGGTTATTAATCTGTATATTATATTATGACGATAGTGACGCAGCGCGGCGCGGCTTGCCGCAAGGTGCCTTCATTGCCTATTTGTGTCGTATCTGAAAATATAATGGAAAATGTATACTTGATTTAAACTTTATTTTAGGTAAATAACAAAAGTATTTCGTTACCTATTTAATTTTGTAAGTAAACGTATATGGACATGGTATATCTATCTCGTTTACTCTTTAATAGTTCGTGTTGGTTATGTCGCCAGTTACTCTACATTTCTCACCCCTATTCTCTATCTCGAACTTAGCCTAACCAAACCCTTCTGATGTATAAATAAAGTGTTTTGTGCATCGATCAAAATATATAATAATAACAACAAAATAGAATTTTTCTAAAATTTAAACAAACAACTTCTTCTCCATATATATCCGTTTAACCATATTAAATTACTAACTAAATTATCTGATCCAAAAATGTATATTGTGCCTAAAAATATCGGTTTACGCTAACAACGGCAGCAAAGTCGCTGGATCCGCCTATTGTAAGGCAGTACGCACTGTGACTCACCCATGAGCCAGGTTAGTCACTCCGCCCGGCCTGTGACGGCTGTGACCCAACCACGGACAGTTGTTACATTTGAATCATTATACAAACCGTGATGCGGGCCCACCTTGTTTTTCAACTGCGAATTCTTTTTTGTATTTAAATTTTTGCTTTGGTAGAGTGAATATATCGTGCTCGCGCACACACGTAAGCAAACATCACGCACGTTTTATTATAATAACAATAATATATTTATATTGAAGCATTCGATTAATTCTATACATTTTAAGGCCGATTTTTCAATCGTAGATAATTTTATTTCAGGAATAATTGTAACGTTTTGACCGGTAATGTATCATTTGACAATTAATTTTGTATCGGTAATTTGACAGCTGTCAAAAATTTAAAACTATTTCTTGATAAAGTCATCTGATCTGTTGATTAAAAAATCGACCATTACTGTAATTTCACTGATTCGTAGAGTTCTTTTTAATGCCGTACCTTCCCTTGGAATGAAGTTTTTTTTGTCAGTGACAGAGATTCACTGATTGGTATTAATAAGGTATCTTGGTATTTTATTGCCCACAAATAATCAAGAACACATTTTGATAGTAAGCATGCTTACATATGTACGATAGTTTGCAAAAATATGTAAGAATTATTTTTATTATACTTTATCGATAAACTTGAAAAACTTCTGGGTGTTTGGATATAAAATTGTGTTCAGTTGTGTGAAACTATCGTACACTAGATGTAAAACCCGCATGGTATGTAGTGTTACGCGTACCTGCTTCATCTGGTGTATATCCAGCTGCCGAGAGACTCGAAGACCGCCACGACAGAGACTACCGTCGCTAGATTATCGATCACTCGGTGGTCGCCATTGTTTTCGGATTGTACTGCGCTTACCATCAGATACATTTCCGTCACTATGCTACGCTAATACAAAAAAAAAACAAAGATTTTTGTAGTTTTTTCTCATGTTTAGACTCCCAGAAAGTATTTGATAAAGTTGAAAATATTTGTTTTGGCTCTGCGCTTTTGGCATCATTCCGGAATTTTTATTATATTCTTAAACTAAGGCATATAGATAGAGATCGGTTTCTTGGTGCTTTATACACATCTTATCGAGCACGTTACGAGCAGTTTATCCTCAATTAGCTTTTCTCTACGGTTCTCCCACTGTATCACTTCGTATATGAAGTCAATTTAATTTTGTAGCAAGAATACTCTAATTCGTAGATGGATAGTAATATAATAGACTATTAATAGGTGCAAGTATAATGTAATTTCATATTGGTCGCGTTCGCATTCGTTTCGAAAACAAACTTTTCTGTCAAATATTCGGTAAAAACTTTGTCCTCGAACGGGTTTCATTACCCGTATCTAATAAATCACGGATTAGGTTATAACAGCACGCTATTTTGACATAACGACACTGTTTATGGGGATCGTGCGTTATAAATCTTACGTATGTAGATGGAATAGAAAAGAATTCATGAACATCAATTTATGTAATGTTACATTTAATGGTGTTATTTTGTTTTTATGTTAATCTTCACTCGTATCGTTTTAATAAATCATGTGTTTTTTTGTAACGCAACTGTGTCCTTGTTCCACGCATGGTAATTGAGGGGCGTGAAAGGCAGATAAATAATAGATTTTTGTCGTTTCTAGAACTCTTTTTGAATAATGTAGGTGTTTGTCAAAACTAAAAGTGTTTTAGGTTCGATTGAAATGGAAAAATCACATTTATATCCAAATCGGCCGAGTATTTGCGTTATCTATAAGCGAATTTGTGGTTTTGGAATGTGTTACATCTGCATATACGATTGAATATGTTTTCATGCTTTCCAGTTGTGGATTATAAAGTGTATCAAACACAAATCGACGGCTCCCACGCATAAGGTCGTAAGGTAAAAAACGATATTTTTCAGGAGAGCTATTTTTGTAAACGTTACTGATATAGTTCATTTGTGTAATTCAAAAACTCATAATTTATAGAAGATATTAGTATTCAGGAATTCAGTAATTAGGGTTCAGGAATGTTTAATACGGTATATTATGGTTCTAATGACACAAAAATACAATTTACTCAAAAAATGTGTTTCGACTTTATGCGTGGGAGCCGTCGAAATACGGCGGGCCCCTAGGCAATGCACATCTCGGGACTCTATATCCTTTTATAACAGCAAAAAAATATTTTTGTACCAGAACAAAATATTCATTATTATTGTAGGTACTGTTTTTTTCGTAAGAAACTGAAAGAAATGTAAGGAAAATATGCGCATTTTTTATCTATACAAATATAATAAAGCGGAACAGTTTTGTTTTTTTTTTAAACATGCTAATCTCTAAAACTACCAGTTTTATTCAAAAAAATATATTTATATATGATAGCTAGATTCACGAGGAATAGTATAGGCTATCTAGCATTAGGCTACGCCTCTCAGTTAACTTTCAATATTGAGTTTTGTTAAGTAAGTCGGAAGAAATAGCGCACCCTAACTGCTTTATCCGCGTGCGCTGGCGCAAAGGTTAGTGATACGAAAATATAATGTCTAACAAAAATATATCTCCATAGTACACCTAAAAAAAAGTCCGCGACACCATATGCCTATCTCTTATACATATGCCACAATAAGGTATTTTGTGACAAAGTTTTATTGAAAATTTAAACTTTGCCCTTTATAGCATGCTATTTGAACGAATAGCTTGGGAGATAATGTAAAATTAAAATAAATTAATACTCGGCTCGGGTCTATGACTATAGGTGTAGTGGCGCGAAAGAGCCGTGTGAGTTGTGACGCATAACCCTGGCCGCTCAATAAAAATATTATCTAAACTGAAGTATTATAAAGCATCAAACAGCGATTTCTTTTAAGTTATACGTGGGTGAAACCGCGGGGCAAACCTACTTTGTGATATAATATGTGTCCAACGAATTGGGGAGTCCCCAATTCCCTAAAGCTCTTTGTCATGCAAAACAATGCAAATAAAAAAAATGCAAAAGAGAAAAAACAACCACAAACCTTATGAAAGTGACATGACCATAGATTAAAATTAATACTTGTATCAGTAATATTGTGCATTCACTATAGTATTTTTGAAATGTACTGAAATATGACGATGTAATAACAAATAAGCCAATAATATTGTTATGAAGGGATTGTTACATAAAAAGCTTGAAAATTAAATTTCACTCGAAGTTCTTTCTAGTTATTTGAAGATTATTTTTATTTTTAATGTTTAAAAAAACCCTGTGCAAAAAAAGGCAGTTGATTACATTACCTAATGGATAATCTGGACCTGTCTGTCATGCCGGTTTGCTAACCTTTCGGCAAATGGATATACACACTGACTAATCTTGGAACGCACTTAGCGTGCCACTGTAACTGGTGTTGTACCCGGTGTATTGTGGTCGTGATCTCCGCTTGTAAACCGACGCGCGTTTTTATTTCATAACACAACAGCACAAAATAAAAATATACTTTCTATCAAGCACAAGCATACTTGCAACACAAAAGGTCTGTCGGCATCATTGAATGGTATTACATGTCAAAATTTCTTATTTTTAGATAGAATAATGAGTAAGCGATGATTAATGATGTAAATATTGAAACATCAATCATGTGATTGCTCTTCAGCTGCGGTGGTAATCATGTAACACTTTATCAAAGTAAAATGACGGAACAACGTTACATCTAAAATTAAACTTGGAGCCGCGAACGACTTGACTACACAAATCGTCCAATGAACCTGAGTACTTTTGGTGAAGTTGATTCCATACATCCTTACATCGTGATGATTCCATAGATTTTTGTTTTGGTGAAATTTTCTAACATGCATAATTGTAATTTATTACTTCGGGAAAATTCGAACGATAAAGTCACGTCTCGATTTTGTTTCTTATAAAAATTATTGAAACGTTTTTAATTAAAAATTATACAAATATGTAGTGGACTGGTTATGCACCTACTCAGTCTTAAAACATATGAGTAGGGTTAACAAAGTCTCGTATATACTGCGACCGTATTTCAGTATCGACTTCCGTATTGCCACATGTCCCGTTGTTCATCAAAATCCAATATTGACATGCTTAATAAAGTAAATACTGCGTCATAATATGCGGGAAATAAAATAGATATAAGAGAGGTAGGGCACAGAGATATCTCTTTGGACATTTCTTTCTACTTGGCGCAGGCCGACTGGTGGAATACTTTCACACTACAGATGATCGCAGTCAAATAACCTTGCGTTGTGTTCGTGCGATTAGTAGAGCTACCAGTGCTGCATGGGAAAGGGGGTTTAAGATCGGTAACGCGCCTCTGGTGTTAAAAGCATCCATAAGCTACAGTAACCGCTTCTGTTCAGGTGGACCGTAGGCTTGAATGTGAAAATGTGTTGGAGTGGATAACTTGCAGCATTTTTGGCTAAAATATCAGCACTTTCATTTATCTGCAGCTACAATCGCACATAGGCTAGGTATCCAAGCTAAAACTGCTTTATGATAATTACCAATTACTATTCGCTTTTTAAGTATACTTATACTTATACTTAAGTGTACATTCATTTTACTGTATGACAAAGCGTCCCGTATCAGTTCTCAATAGTTATGAGGGCTCTACGTAGGAGTAAAAATTAGGTACATAACAACGTCATATAACAAACGATGAACTAAAATGAAATTCGGATAAGGTCCCGTTATTGGTTTGCAATCAAATGAATGTTATTACCAAACAGCCTCCGTATCCTGAACCTCTGTCAGGCGAACCGGTCGAGCTCTCTCATTCTCGTATCTCCGGTGAAACTGGTTTGGTCGCGTACCTTCATACCTTGTGTCGTTTCGGAAACTTCTCGAACCGTTCGATATAAAACAATTATACAATGACACATTTGCAAAAAATAAGGAAACTTTGTAGGTTTCACCTGATTTAATATTATAGTATTCATGCCATTCGATTATGGAATTCCTCAGATAAGTACTGAATAAATTAATAATTACAACTATAGAAGTGACCGAACGGTCGTGCTTCGGCATGTAGGTACTAAAGAATATTTAGAAAATTCTCCAGCTGCAGTTAGTGATTTCAAAATTTTAATTACAAACTTTATCGGTTGACGTCGGCACATAATATCGTGAATAATTTCTAGTACAACTGACTAGCCACAAAAAAATATAGATTTCTCGGTGTTTTAAATCACCAATTAATACGTCATGTGTTGGCGTGGTAATTAACCTTGCGTATTTTTTCGGAAAGTAGCTTTTGCCAGCTCTGTCATATTTCTAGGCTAACAAACCGTGTGCTTGATATGATTTCCCATCGGTAATAATGCTGGGTTAATATTTGTATCACACATTTTTAAAAACTCTTACTCAGAGTTCACCTAATTTATATTTAGAAAAAATGTCCAAAATTGTATGCTTCTTGACCTATCAATTAAAGCTGTGCGAAAAAACAACAGACCTATATATATATAGGTCAGGGGTTGGCAAATCGCGGCTCGTGAGTCAATCAAATGTATAGGCAGAAACTAAAATTCGAGGCACCTTAGCTGGTTATACCGACCAAACGCACCCTGGTACAGGTACACGTTGGAGCGCAATCACATGAGAACGTGGTCGGAGATTTCAATATACTGACTTGCGACTCTCAACTACCGCCTTTAGGACACGTCGATATGGGCTCGGCGACAGATTTTTAATAGGCGGTGGTGGCTTATAAAAGAGCAGAACAATGTCTGCCGACCCTGCTAGTATTAGTATATACAATTCAATATAGATTGTTTCATTTTGTCTGACAGGGCCGGGCAGACGGATCACGGGCACGGCGGCGGCGCGCTGGCATACGGCGGCAAACCGGCTGGAGTGGCGCCGCCGCAGCCTCGGCAGCCGCCCGCCGCACCGTATGCCCCGCAGCCCTACCCGCCAGCACAGTTGCGGCTGCACCAGCCCGGCTATGGATCCGCTGCGCTCTCATACAGGTCACTTAACATTTCTTTGTAAATACCTACACCATCGATTAACTACACTTCACTTTACTACAACTTAAGTCGTTTTTACAAACTCATACTATTACTACTTACTATTTCGTATTATTGTGTATAATTTTCTACCATGTTTTGTGTATTTACTATAGGTATAAGCTTATTATTATATTTTAATGTAATATTTCTTGTTCGGCGTCATCATCAACCAATCATCAGCTATTCATTATCATTCATCATTAATCATTCTAAGGGGTGTAGTCGCAATACAATTTAAATAAGTATCTATATACTAGGTAGAGATTTACAACAATAGAATGGCAATGCTGGAGATATGGTCCACAGTTACTACATTAATGCTTACTTAAAAATTTTAAGGGGTTTGAATTGGAGGCCTCGGAAAATCTTGAATGTGAATTAAGCTGTTCTTTATTGAGATGTTTTTTTAAAAGTAATCCGTTTTAAAAGTGATCCGAGAATGTGAACGTTTTTCTTATAAAAAAATATTCAATAACATATACCTCTCTCAGATGGATCTCCGTGGCTGAAAGAAATTCAGCCCTGGATAAAACGCTTAAAAATACTGGATAAAAAGTTGAGCACGGCTATATGTGAGAGGGCGGCGTTAAAACACGTTTTATGACAAATTTTACTGTCTCAAGAAACTTAGAAAACCCATAAGTTCTCTTGTCGTCATTACAAATGTTTCGTTTCTCAAATAACATATTATTGTTGTGTATAATCATTCTTAGAAATGAAAATACTGGTTTAGTTTGTTTGTAGTTTAAAAGCGTGTGAACAAAGAGTAGATACACTGGGTCAGCGTAAAAATATATATGAGGAGGGAATACATGGACGCGAATTCAATAAGTCGTGTAAAATGCATATGTTTATGTGTTTTCTCAGTATTTGAATAGGGTACAACATACCAAACAGTGCCAGCAAAAGGTAAAAGAAAAAATGTATTTAATGCGAACTTGAGCTTATCCACAATTCTGCCAACGTCATGTGAATATAATATTTTTCTAATTTACGTAAAATGCCATCAATATTAATTAATTTTCATTATTTACGATGGATTTCCGCAGAATAAATAAAAAGGCGTAAAATTACGTAATTTTACGTTACATACAACCTAATGACATAAGTTTATGAAATATCCAACCAAAAACGATAATTGTTAAAGAACTAGTAATATAACTGATTGATCGGGTTGTAGGTAGTTGGGAATTATGGAGAGGGGCGCGTTGAACCTAAGATTCCCTGTTTACAGACTTACTGACTGTATACAAGGAGTCTGATAAACAATCATATATAAAACAAGGGAGTGTTAGATACGGGCAAAACAATGCAAACAGCGCTGAATTTACACACAGATAATAAAACAGATATCATTGTGTTGTTCAGGGTTGACGAAACACCTGCTTTAATATTTTAATTAATTAATCAACCAAGAAGTAGGTGTATTGTATATAATTTCAATGGACTTTGACGCTTTGATACGATAACGGGTCGTAAAGATCCCACAAATATTATATAAAATTTCGAAATATTTTTTTTTATAACTAATCTTATATCTATATAATATTTTTCTAATATTTCGCACTCGAAGATAGAGGATTTGACATCATCGAATTAATGTAACGAGTAATTTTAAGTAAACATACACATCATTAACCAGATCACGTATCATGCAATTATATAAGTGATTGCGTTTTTTATTAAATCTAAAAACTTATTTGTTGGAATGTGTCCTGAGCGAAGTCAGAGGATTACATCAAGTAAAACCTACCTACACTATTGTTTGAACAATCCAGGGAAAATGAAAATGTTGTTGCGATTTTGTAGTTGTGAGATTCCTTTTTATTCCGATTTCTTGTCAAAATACACCTTCCACATATGTTTACAATAAGATTTCACTTCAAACATATTACTCAGTATAAACTGGGATGATATGTATTGAATCACTGTTACAAACAAAGTTGTATTCATCGTGTAGAAACAATGGAATATTTATCCTATGACTGCAAGTTCGACTTTTAGTAGGTATACTAGGGATTTTATGTAAAGTCCCTTGCGCTTACTATATTGAATAATAATTAGTATATCCACTTAAGTGGACTTAAGTGGCAGTGGGTGGGCCACGTAGCTCATAGAACGGCTGGCCGATGGGCCTAAAGAGTTTTCGAGTAGCGGCCATGTACCGGAAAACGCAGCGTGGGCAGACCCGCCAGAAGGTGATGATCTGACGATCTGGTAAAGGTTGCGGGCAGCATAGGACCGGTCCTTGTGGCGATCTTTGGGGAAGCCTGTGTCCTACAGTGAGACGTCTTTCGGCTGAAATGATGATGATGATGATGATGATATCCACTTGTGGAGAAGGAATATATCGTGAGGAAACCTGAATACTTTAAATGTTTTGTAGTATTACCAGCTAGTAAACAAATGTAGAACTTTAAATTTCTAAAATGGAATTTGCCCAGTAAAAAGTCATTTATAGGCTATTATTATTTTTAGGAAAGGAATTCTTCTTCAAGAAGTCCTTGAAGTACTTTATTTTATATATGCCATAATTATAGAGTTTATATATCCCACAATTCTATTTCTATATAAATTCGTACATTACGGACATTCGAAATCCGGTTCACTGGAGAAATCCCGTTAAGTAAATTCTGAAATTTCGCAAAGTATTAAAAGAGATTCGACAAATAAAAGTATTTTACCCGCATTTATTCGTTCGCCTGTGTCACGTCGCGTCGCGTCGTGCGGTCGCTTTGTTAACAGAAACGTTACAAAAGAAATTCCTCGGCGACGAAACTTTATTCCCTTTTTGTTATTATATAAAAGGTTTTTATATCAAATTGAGATAAAAAGGGTTTTATATAAAACTAGCTCAGGCTACAGGATCTGTTATTGATGAAATTATTATAAATTTTAAATCCAAATATTACATTATTCGAGCTGTAAGAACAACTTCTTGATAATCATAGCTTAATTCGGTTAGATAAGATTTTTATAATATGTATTATGTATTGTAACAAGGTATTTGTATAATGATTTTTTATGGTAATCATTGACGTTAATATACAGAAACTTCAGGTTTACGTTAAAAAACATTCAAACTAAAAGGGCTCTCTCTACACAACGTGGCTGTACACAACGCTTACGAAGTCTCGGACTATTGCTAGAGGTACAGGTACTATAAAATTAAAACAAGGTGCGAAAGACGTAATTCTACGTTTGAAATTAGATTTTGTTTACTTATTCAATTTTTTTTGCGTACGTGCAATGTGCATTCAAATAATTCACTACATGATAATAAACCTGTATAGTGAAACCCGTTTGGCGTGCGTCTTGTCAGTAATATATTATTGTTAGGAATTTTCTTACAAAATAATTATAAGCAGTAATACTATCTATAACTACGTTATTTTTGTGGTTTCTTCTTTTTACAAGGAATTTGAAATAGCAAGTAATATATTCCTGGAAGAAGCTAACAGTTATGAAAATAGTTCTTTGGTTAATTTCGTATTTTTTTACGTGCAAACAACGTGATGAATTTACCCATCAATGACAATACAAATTGAAGCAATGATGACTCAGTGGTAGCGTGCACGACTTCGCGTAGATTGACGTGAGTTCGAATCCCTACAATGAGCCCGTGCTTTAACTGGTTATCATCTTGGGCCACATCGTCAATTAACATCAGGTGCGACTGTGGCCACTACGCTAAACCTATAACGATAAAATACAATTTACTCTTTTACTTCTACATTTTCGTGTTTTTATTGTGTATTTTTTTCGATCTGACTACACTCTTAGCCATATGGACCCTGAAGCGACAAACGGTTTTACATGGGGGGCGAGCGCTTAAGGCACTCAACCACGAAATCGTGGCAACAAGCTCCAATGGTGCCAAAGTGCACGTACCTTGGCTTGAACTGTTGCCCTAGTTGCAAATAAGTCGCGAACTGGCTAATTCTCTGTCCATAATTCGATCTAAACTAACTATACATAATTATACATGTTTCTTTCCTCTGGGAGGTTGGAAGATACATGCGTATGTGTATTTAGTGGTCTGTTAATTTATATTATATTACATTTATTATATATTACATGTATTCCATGGCCTTCTTTATGTAACCACTGGTCACTGGACATCGTATTTAAAAAAGATGCGGGTCGTAATCCACCATGGGTACTGTAGTAAAGAAGCTGAACCTAGTGCTACCTCAAGCTCGTATTGCAACATCGCTCAACCCTACTACATATTCATGTCAGCGTGTATCAAACATGAATCCATCTTGAGAACGCTGCACTTTAAACAATCGAATGCATTTAATTGTTTATGCCAAACGAGAATATATCGTAATAGTACGTGTTATGAATTGTTTTCTGTTGTTCTCGGCTAGTGTTGGAACGGTTTCACCGTGAGACTCATTATTATTCATTCTTGTGCGAATTTGTTCACTAAAGAAATCTCAAGACTCCAGTTTCGATCCCACAGACTTTTAGCTATTATCAAACACTTGTTATTGTCAGCGGTTTCACATAACTATAAAATGTTTTTACTTTATATTTTATTAATTATCAAAATTGTAGCAATGATGGCTCAGTGGTAGCGTGTATGGATATCGCGTCGATCGACGTAAGTTCGAATCACTGCAACTAGCATGAGCCTGAAAACATCTTGATGTAACCATAGCATGATGGTTTTCTAATGCCCCCCTGTCTAGCTACCAACCGCGAGTTGAAAGAAACGGACGGGTATGACGCGTTATACTACCGTGATTTTGTCATCGAGGTCGGTAATAATGTTCCGCGGCCAATGTTTTGCCTTAGGGGGCGTTTGGAACTGAGGTGTATGTTGCGGCGGATACCACTAAAGGGTTCGGATAATTTGAATTGTTTATTATTGTATTATTATATTAATTATTGTCGAAATAGCTCGCGAGTGTTGATGTAAGATTCAATCGATGGAAGTTCCATATCTTCATGGAGGTCTTTGTTTCGAATGAACCTTGGTGAACTGACTAACTTGAGTAAAAATTGATTTTGTTATGTTTCCAAGAGGCTAAAGTTGGTTTTCGCCATATTTGCGAATACGGCGCACTTCTACGTTAGGATCGGACGGAAAGTTATCTTTTAGAGTGTCAGCTTATGTTTGAGAGATATTTTGCTTATCGAGTATAGCAAAGGATGTAAGCAGGCAACTATGCATCAAGGGGTACATTTAGACGGTAGCCCAGGGAATAAGGACACCGAAAAGATGGAGGGATTCGAGTGTCTGCGGTAGTTGTCTGGGATTAAAGAGAATCGAGGTACTTTTATCGGAATGAGAACTATACGTCATTTACGGAACCATCTGCCGAGTTGGGTTATGGTAGTACGTGCGATCTGAAGTGAGTTCTGTGCCTGGACGAACTGCAAATGACTACGTATTCAGCGTAAAACCTACCTCAACCCCGCGGAAACGTGGGAGGTCGTTGATGTACAGGTTAAACAGACAAGGCGCCAGAATGGAGCTTTGAGGGACATCTGAGTGTATTGGATGGGGTACAGAGAGTTCACTTTCCACTCGGTAGTGGAAGGTGCGGTCGGTGAGAAGGTACGGGATTACTCATCGGTCTTTTACACAAAACGGTTCGACGCGACGCGGCGGCAGCGGCACTACGAGGACATTTCTCAAGACTGTTCGAGTTTTCTCGCGATGGTTTTCTTTCACATTCACACGATACTGTTAATAATAAATGCTAATGAGTAAATTACGTGACTTTTGAATATAATTATGAAAGACGTAACTTTGATTTATATTTCATGCAAGTTTTAAAGCCTTTAAAGAAAAACCAATTTATTAAAATTCTATTCTGGACTGGTCGTTATTTATAACACGTTAACGAACGCAAGTAAACATATTTTTTAGCAATTAGCATTTTTTTGTCACGTATAATTATGTCAGAGGCATATATATAGCTATTTTAATATATCTATCTATACATATTATATAAAACTCAACGTATCTCTGTCTGTCTGTCCATTTATGTTCTTTTCACGCGAAAACCAACTAATCAATTTACATATTTTTTCCTTTAATTCATATATATATTATCTGGCCAGGTTACTACTGACAGCATTTTGTAGTCTACGCGAGCGTAGTCTATACATATAATAAAATTGAATTGTCTGTTTGTGATGTCAAAATAACAGGTTTTTCTAAATGCATAAGAAAATATATACGGTACCTATAACAAAAAACCCATTTTTAATATTCTTTGGATATTATTACAAACAGACACTTCAATTTTATTACATGTATAGATATAATTTCTTTTAATGTTTACTTTATATGTATACGTCTGCTTATTAATAGGTCTTATAGCAGTGTAGTAGTGTTGAGACGAAAAGTTGCTAGTGCGAGTCCCGCAAGGGACGAACATTTTTGTGATTGTCAGTCCATTGTTTAGGTGCCGTTTTAGTGACGCTGTAATGTCATAGCCATAGATAGGGGTAATAGCAAATGTTGTAATGAAAAAAAAACATATTAAACTTAAAAAAAAGGTGTGTGGGCGATTCACACACGATAGAAGTGAAACTTAATTTTAAAAGATATTTTATATTTTATTTAAACAATGTGCAATATACATACACACCGATATTTGCTCTCTCGCTCTGGCTCACACAAAGAGGAGAAACCGATAATGTGTGTTAAACGTTCAACGGTTAACTTTTAACGTTTAACGCTTGGAAGTCGCATAAGAAGTTTCACTTCAAAAAAAACTAATAACTGTAGCAATATAAAATGATTACAAAATGTCTGGCCTAATAACCATAAAAGTTAAGATATCAAAAAGTATCGACTTACGCATTTGATAACATAATTGTATATTTTTCTCTAATTAATGTAAAACAATACATTTATTTTAATGATAAGTATAATAAATGTAAATTGGTTATGTTAGTACACAGTCTTTGTCTTGACGATTTTTTTAATGATCATATTTCCTACGCTTTCTTAAATTTCTATTTTGTCAATATCTTTGTAACAGTCCTTATTAAACTTACTTTAGTTATATTAGAAAAAAAGAATTATAGAGAGATTAAACATATAAAATTAAAGTGTTACTATGTATTTAATTATTTTTTCATTATTTTGTGTTAGTTAATACGTATACGGTAAATGAATACTCCAACTAACAATGTATAATTAAATGCAAAATTCTTCAACTCAAAATAATCGTTAGAAAAACTAAATGGGATAACTGAATATTTGCAGTAGGTACCTAACTACGTAACACGCAATAACCCGATCGCGTCTGCATTCGCTAAGTTTGCCGTTTCTCTCCACGTGGCTTGACAGCGCGAGTCGCGGGACGCCAGCCGAATAATAATAAAAAATAAGCAGAACGCGCCGCGCCGCGCCGGTACAGTTAGTTACCCCCTCCGCGATCCCCGCGCGCAACCTTGGCCTTTCTCGGCGTCTACTCGATAGTGTTGCCAGGTGAACTGTTACAACTTCTAATAAAGGTAAGAAAGACATCTACAATAATTGATTATTGACACTTAACTATATTGATGTCAAGAATTGTAAATGATACTATATTACATTCAAAATATACTCGCAATTACTACATAACCGGTATATAAACTTATTTGTAGTGAAGTATCTACTTTCTTAATCAACTGATGGATGAACATGTTACACATGTTTTAAAAATGGATTGTAAAACAGAATACGTATATACTTGATTTTCAGTCTAACCAGCGGTAATGTGATATAAAATACTTGGCAACACGTCTCTTTGTGTCTTCGCTCGTGATACTAATTTTAAAGATTATATCTAAAACAAATACCTAGCTTCTTTATTACTTAGATGTATACATATGTAATAATCCGAAAATAACTTCAAGTCATATATTTGTAAGTAATGTTATTATATACAGCCAAGATAAAAATTTAGATTTCATCGGGTAAGTTATATAGTAACAAAGTGTTAATAATATTATATCGATTTATGTTATCGTAATTTGTAAAAAAGTAATTATTATGTATCTGTGTTTATTTATGTGGTTGCATGGACAATGACCTTTGCCTGTAATTACATGTAGATTAGTAAATCAAGTTGTCACGCGGAAGTGGTTTTTATTATAAATGTTTTTCACTAAAATAAAAGTTTTTTTACGTAATTTATCATTGAAATTCCTGGAAATACATACAGAATGAGGTGTCAGTTGATGTTGTTTGAGAAATTATTGTGATTATTTACAAATACAAATTTAGACACGTGGTGAGTAAATTCCATAGCAATTTATTTTTATTCGTATATTATGCAAGTATTTTAATTATGTAACAACACAATTGAACAAACAGATTACGTAATATATGTAGATAATGTTAAATTCACGTGTATTGAAACACCACGTGTGTATATAGGCTAATTTGTATAATTTATCATTCTGGAGGAAGGAATCGTCCCAACGTCAAAAGGTTGACTTGCCCATTGAGGTATTATGACACAGTATACATACAATACCCAATGGACTTGCCCTTCATATTTCGTACAGTTACTACTTTCTGAAACTCGTATATTATAAATAACCTGCACGTTGAAATCAGGCCTAGGTAGGAGTTACATTATATAGACCACTCTGGAAATTATTCATCATCATTCAGACTTTAGACAATTTAATTATGTATAGCAAGCATAGATCACAATTTGAAAAAAAAAATCGTGTCTGTCCTTATTCAATATTTAAACGAATAATTTTTTTATAAATTATGATTATGATTATTGAATACGACGTGCGAAGTTCGGAATGTAAGACCTTTTATTTCATTCTGATTTCAGAGTGAAGCATGATCTATGTTACACCGGGCCGAAGCCGGGACACGGTCAAGCATTTATAGTACTTCTCTACGAAATTCATACATCCAGGCCAGGCCAGGCACGGTGGCATGGATCCGGCCGGGTGTAGCATAAATTACCTACTTCATACAAAATCGTTTGACCTTGTTTCGGCTGGAGCCTGGCCCAGTGTAACATGAATCATCCTTGGATGTCAAATTATAATAAAAAAAAAAAGATATTTTCAGATGTTTAGAGAAACAATGTAATTGTAACTTAAATGACATCTATATATATATAGGAATTTTGAAGCTAATGATAACTCAGTGGCAGTACGCTAGTAGACCACGGTAGTGAACGTAGATTTAAAGATTTCGTTAAAGAAAAACATAGTGATATTTCATGATTGAGTTGTAGTGACAACTTGGCTAGCATCTTACCATTCAAGTATCTGGCAGGTTGCAATTTAGAACCAGTCCTTTTTGTAACTTTTTCGACGAAAACGACTTAAAACCAGCAATGATGGTACTCAAATACTAAACTAAAATTAAAATGCAAGTCACGTATATGTTCAAATGCATACGCTTTTTTATGGAAGCTCCCGTGTGAAGCGTGTGGTTGACAATACAAAGTGCAAACAAGAACTCGAGTTGATCTTGCAAGATTAGTAAACTACTAGTGATTGTCTTTATAAGAACTGCGGTCATGTTCCAGTTAGTGTTACATAATGCTAGACTACGGTGCCTAGTTAACATCAGATGAAAGTGAAACCCGTTTGCTACATTAATAAAAAAATGCTCGTGGTAGAACCAAACAAAAAGCCAATATGTAAAAGTAGTCGTAAAAAACATTGTTACATTCTGCAGGGACGGCAGCTATGGACGAGGCGGGGGCGCCGTTGGTGAGTACAGGCGGAAGGGTGCACGAATGTCCCTGTTGGGTGCGTCGTACCTGCCTCCCCCCGCGCCTTCCGCACACCACCCACCGCCAGCGGATCCGCCGCCCTTCAAAAAGGTCTGCCTCATGCCGGAGCCGATGTCGATCAGACCTTTACCGCATCACCAGCAACTCAGAGTCGATACGAGAGTAAGCATTATCTATAATATATATATCTGTTAAAAAGATAATCTCGGCATGTTTGTTTGCGTAAATTTACAATAAAACACTAAGTATTAAATAATGTGATATTCCAAAAAAGTATACAGCACAGAGTGAACATACATTTTTTCTTCTTCATGCCATTATCCCACCTAAGTAGGGTCGGCATAGCATGTTTTCCTAATTCCATTCTCCTCTAGTAGCTATCATCTCCGTATTCACACCTTTTACATACATATAATTCCTCAGACAATCCGTCCATACCTTCTTCGGTATTTCTCCACTCTTATATCCGCCCACTTTCATACTTAACTTTGTTCTAGTTATATGACTATAATCCTTCCTCATGACGTTTCTATACCATACCAACATATTACTATATAACTTCTCAACTTCTCTGCCATTGGTGATATTTTAGAGTAAGCATAAATTAAGAAAAAAAAATATATCTCGGCTATGGCTCAAACTAAAGCACGAACTAACGCGCACACTTGTGTTTACAAACCAAATAGAAAACAGTTTTGTTAGTTAGTAATAACTGTTTTGACTAGTTGTTTTGAAATATATATTGTATTTTTTATAACAACCGCATTATCTGATGTTCCAGGAGCCGGTGAATGTGTATAACACGGTGGAAGTTCTGTCGCCTAACCAGCCATCGGAACCCACCGTCGAAGACCAGGCCCTCAGGACCACTAAAGATGATCTACTGCAACAGATATCTAAGGTGATAGATACGTCTTCTACTAACTCTAACGATATGTTTTTATACAAGATGGCAAAAAAGCTTACGACTCGTCTGATGGTAATCAACAGTCGGGCTGCCCCAGGTAGAGAGAATCTTCAAATAGACAGAGATAATTTATTAAGTGGCAACGAAACTACGTTATGAGACGGCTACTAAAAAGTGAAAGTTAGCAAGGGAGTAAACGTTTCGTAACTCTCAATAATTGTTTAAGTTTTGAATCTATAATGGCTCCCAGACACCATTTATCGTAGAAGTTCGAATCCCTGATCTGTCGATGAAGAAAAACTACGTGATGACACCATATCATGGCGGTAGAGCGTTTTGTAATACTCGTTTGGCTAACTATTTCCCTAAGTTGAAAATCTTTCGCCAAGTATTTACAGATGTGTTCTATCAGCTGCACTTTTAGGTACCAGTCCCTCTAGGCTTATTTACGGTGTTACCATTTCATACCATTATTCAAATAAGATAACCGATATGATCTTAACGAGGAAACACAAAAATTGATTTCAATTTTGCAATATTATTTTAATTAAAGGTGGACCGTGAGATGGCGCTGGCGGAGTCGTCTCTGGCGCAGCTGAAAAAAAAGCAAATAGAGCTGGAACAGACTGCGTCGAAGCCTGCCAGGACTGAAGAACCTGAGGAAGTGCCCTCAAGGCATCGGAGCCTCGCCCATTGTATATATGCTGAAAATAGGAAAAAGGTGGGGCATATTCGAAGATCAACACTTCTATGACTTTGGTGACCACTTGTGACAGGGATTTCCAACTTTGGAAACCTAGATTTTCAAACAAAGATAATTCATATGTGTGTAAAAATGGGAAAAAAGCAAAATTTTCCTAAAAAATTTCTAGAAAAAGGTACTGGTGAGTGTTTAAGGGACTAGTGCTGGTGTCATACACTACAGCTTTCTAAGATCTGGCCAGACAATAACGGCAGATCTGTATTGTCAACAATTGCAAACCATGATGGAAAAGCTAGCCGTTAAACAACCGAGACTGGTCAATCTCTCTAGCCCACTGCTGCTTCAGGACAACACTAGACCCCATACTTCACGACAGACGGTTGCTAAATTAGAGGAACTGCGGTTGGAATGTCTCCGACACCTACCTTACTCGCCGGACCTTCTCGAACAGATTTATAACTTTTTTCGGAATTTGGCTAAATACTTGTAAGTAAAAAAATAAATTCCGATTAAGCTGTCCAAACAGCTTTTAAAGATTTTATTAACTCTCGCCCCAGAAATTGGCTTAGATTTATGAAATGTATAATTTCTTTATATTTTCATAGTTTTACTTTTTCCATATAAAACGCTAATTACATATAAATAAGATACATATAAATAGGGTATCGTATTGACATTATTCAATGTAGACCCCGAGTGGATACTTTTAAACAAACTAAAATACTACTAACAACTAACAACGTTCTCAGATATTTTTATTATGTACAGTAAATACTAGTTTGTCATTCCGGTGTATCAAAAATTTCTGATTTCAAGTGAGCAGCTATCTCGAATCGATAACAATACGATATAATTTAACTTTTTGTACAGTATACATAAAAAAGGATCTTAAAAAAATACGGTGAGATGCGTTTTATACGCATACGGTTCGCTAATATAGAAGTTTTTACACAATACCGCTACTGCGTTCTCTGGATACATGTTAAACGCCGACCAAAGCGCGCAGGTATTTTATGACCGTAGTTAACGTAACTATGGTTCATTAGATGTCTAATTGCCCTCTAGAAAATTGTCTTACTTGACTTCCGTACTCGCTTTTAATTGGATGTACCTAATCAGCTATTTGTTCAGTCTTTCGTATATAATACGATTGTATTAGGTACTTACATATGAAATTGGCGTTTTGTACGCGAGGTTTTTTTTTTGTAGAATATATTTAATTAATCAAAGTATACACCGTTGTTATCTATGCACTTTTGCCATCTCATAGGTAGTTCATTGATACCTTTACTAAAAAAATCATGGGGGCGAGAATCAATAAACTCTTTGAAGGCGGTTTGGACTGCCGCATCGGAGTTAAATTTTTTTCATTGTAAGTAGTCGTCCAAATTCCTGAAAAAATGGTAATCTGTTCCTACAGATGTTCCTGTTCCTGTTCCTTGCTCCTGCAAGGTCCGGGAGTACAGTGGATGTCGCAGACATTCCAATTGTAGCTCATCTAACCTAGTGGTTGTTTGTTGTGCAGTGTGTGGTCTTGCGTTGTCGTGAAGCAGCAGTGGTCTAGAGCGATTGACCAATCTCGGTTGTTTAGCAGCTAGTTCTTCCTACATGGTTTGCAGTTGCTGACAATAGATATCTGCAGTAATCGTTTGGCCAGATTTTAGAAAACTGTAGTGAACGACACCGGCCCTAGTCCACCAAACACTCACAAGTAATTTTTCCGAGTCAATTTTCGTTTAGGGCAGGATTTGACTGGGTCTGCAGGGTTCAGCCATTGCGACGAGCGTTTCCGATTATCGTACAGTATCCACTTTTCATCACAAGTGATGATTCGATTTAAAATCCCTTCATTATTGTGTCGGTTGAGCAAAGTAACACAGCAGTCGACGCGTGTTTGCAAGTTCGATTCACTCAATTCATGAGGTACTCATCGTTCAAGTTTTTTTACTTTCCCGATTTGCTTCAAGTGGATTAATACAGTTTTATCACTTACCCTGAAGCCTGCAGCTATCTCTGAAGTGCTTTGTGATGGATCCGCTTCCACAATAGCCTTTAATTCTTCATTTTCCACTTTGGTCTCCGGCCGTCCACGGGGTTGGTTCTGAAGGTCGAAATTTCCAGAACGAAAACGTTGAAACAAAAACGTACCGTGCTTTCTTTTGCGACACCAGCGCCGTACACATCAGCAATCCTTCGAGCTGTTTCTGCAGCACTGGTCCCACGGTAGAACTCGTACTCGTAAATATACCGATATTCCATGTTTTCCATGTTTTCCATTGTGCGGTAATATACGACGCCAAAGAAAAAAATAATGAGGAAAAAACAAATCTGTCTATCCTTTTATCTACCCTTTCACCGAAGTCAGTTCGCGTTTGATATCGAAACGGCGAACATTAAGAGTGACTGCGCGATATACAAAAATCGAATAGTAAACCAAACCTTTAACTCCAATATTGGTTGTGATGGTGCATGATGCGTTGCTGGAACACAAGTGAACAAGAGAAAGACTCTAAACTTCGTAAGAACTGTATACTGGTCAGTCCATTTACTCCTTCATCCCGTATCATTGTGCATAGTTGTAATCGACCTAGGAAGGTAATTATAGTAATAAATAAATAAAACCTTAATTGATAATCAGGCTAATTTCAAAATAAAACGAACCAGCGCTTACAAGTATTGTAAAATAATAAATAAAAAGCTGTATTTTCCATGGTAATGCTATATCTCAAGCATGGTAATGCTAATGTTACATCTGTGCAACTCCATTTGGAGAGATTCCATCAATATATAGGGCAAGTACGGTATACAATGCCTTCAAACAAACTGTAAAAAAAAACGTTTTCGCGCCCGCTGATATCTTTTTAAATTTAGTATAATGACAATAGACAGAATAGTTTTTATTTATTATGAACTAGCAGTGCCACACAGTTTTACCCATGTTACATTTATTCGACAAACTCTCCACGTCGCCGCCGACAACGCGCCCGTGTAGCGCCGTATCGTTGTTCCACTTCCCGTACTTGCCTACAGCTTGCCAGATTGCTTGACGTTCATAGTTACTGCTCCGCCCTTTAGGGTTATAACGTGAAGTTATATAGCCTATACTATTCCTCATGAATCTGACTATCATATATAATAAGAATTTTTTAATACCGACTGGTAATTCCAGAGGTTAACACGTTTAAACAAACAACCAAACAAATCTCTTCAGCTCTATGTATTAGTATTGATAGTTTAATGTTTGACCACAATCAAAATTGGTATTGATTAATGATGTAGCAAAAGATGGAAAGACGCTAAGCCAAGTCATATCATTAAAAATGTTAAGCAGTAACTGTCTAAACTCCTCCTGTATTGTAAGAATACGTGGTATAATACCAGCCGATACCGTGCACGTATGTTAGTGAAGTAATGTTTAATGATACGTTGGTTTGCGTCCAGGCGGCGGCTGCGCACGGTTCACTGGCTCACCTCGGTCCGGAGGTGCTCTACCCGCTGTACAACCAGCCGCAAGATACAGAGCAGTACCACGAAAACATCCGGACACACAGGACCTTCCGAGCGAGGTTACTCGAACATATACGTCTCGTTAAAGAGATTGCAGAGAAGGTAAGCGATCGATATCCCTATATCGATATGTTTCTCACAAATAAAACATTATTTCCATTCTGAAACGTCTTTACAAGCACTTCTGAATCAACACAAAGACAAATGTACAAGTGGTATCTTATTAGCAGATATCCATCCTATGTCATATCCTAAGGATACATAAAGCAGCTAGCTGTTTTTAAACTTTTATAGCCAAGAAAACTCAACAAATTAATTTTATTTGATGTGTTATTTAAACACATAAATAGTAACAAATAAAAGAAACTGCAATTTGAAATAAGATTTAAAAATAAAATGTGTTACAGTATCCAAAATAATTCACCGATTTAATAACAAATTAAACTAATTCACAGAACTCTTCAAAAATTGCTGAATTATATGGTCACTAATTTAAATTGGAAGATTGGCAGATGAAGCGTGAATCAGGGACTCAAGTTAGTTCGTCCGTTAACCATGAGTGTATATCAGTTTGTTCTATCTTGTGTTGCAGCGTGAATATGCCCTAGTGGAAGAGTATAGCAGAAGAGCAGCGGAATGGGCTCGCAGGGTCGAGAGGATAGAACAAAGTCAGAAGAGGAAAGCGAAGGATGCGAAGAACAGGGAGTTCTTTGAGAAGGTATCATTCATGTTTCATCCTTATACTCACTGGTTGTTAGCCTCGCTGCCTTTGAAGTGTTTATGCTCAAATTATTCAATGAAATTCTCAGTGTTTAGTCATTAATCAAGATGTTAGTCTGAGCTGTGTAAATTGCTAGTGCAAAGTTTATTGGCCTAAGCGGGATCTGTGATACGCCTCCGATGTCGGAATGATAATTCTCAATATAGATTTTGTCGCTTTTTATTTTCTTGCTGGTGAATTTCTATAACTTACGACGCATAGCACATGAGAACAGGCGAAGGTTAAGAACCTTGTAGACTTCTGAAATTATCTCGGTTAGAGCCCACTGGTACTAAAAGGTCGACGTGTAACTTATTTATTAATGAGTAATAAAATTTCATTAGTTTTAATAAAAGAATTATCTTGTACTATTATGAAATAAATAGATTTGATTATTTTCGTATTTCAACTTCAATCTTCTGCAGCTGATGACTGCCGTGAGACACGAAGCAATAGGTACTTACTTAATTTTTTCACAATGGCTAACACGGATTTATTTCTATTGCCATATAATATTTAAATAATACTGTTTACATTGATAATGATGCTGATGAAGGATACTACATGGTTTTCTAAGTGTAGTTTGCGACATGATTTACTTTATGGCGGCTAACTGGTTAGCTCGCATGTGCAACGTTCCTAGTAGTAGTGTGTGGTTGCATGTCATCTATAGATTGTTAGTCAGCGAGACAGAAAGAGTATTCGAAGCTCTGATGCATAGAGGTGAATTCCCTTTTGCCCTTATTGACAACATTGTAAGAGTGGCAGATCACACACAATTATTATAAAAAAGAAATACAGCAATCGGCTTAATGCTAAATCGAAATTAAGATGAAAATTGAACAAAATCTCTTTTTAAATCGGCTCAATTTGTGACAAGTAACAAGTCCGTCCATCATATTAATTGATTAACCAGAAAATATTGCTCTTTGCGATTGTATTAATTTATTATTTCCATAAGAAATCCTCATTTCTTTCTGTGGCAATATATTTTAACGTGGTTTTCAATTATCTGAATATTTGGATGGAGATTAGGATACGTGGGGTAGACTGTATCGGAATGTGAATGTGCAGTTAAATGATATTGTAACTATGTGGTGCAGGTGTTCCCCGAGCTGAGGAAGCAGCGCGAGGAACGGGAGCGGTTCAACCGGCTCGGCGCGCGCGTCAAGTCCGAGGCGGAGCTGGAGGAGATCGCGGACGGTCTGCACGAGCAGGAGCACGAGGACAAGAAGATGCGCTCGCTGACGGTCGTGCCGCCGCTGCTGCGCGACCCGGCGGACACTACGCCGATTTACATCGACACCAACCGTTAGTACACTGCCGCTACCGTCTCAATCGACATGGCTCTTCTACTCTTATAATGACCCTCAACTTCCGATAAAGGATCATATCGTGATTAAAACATAACATACATATTATGCTATTGTTACCCGAAGTAGAGGCGGCGCGGCGATATCTATTTTTCAAAATATTATTTGTTAGACAAAAAGGAGATATAATATACCACCTCTTTCCCATCCTTCAGAGTTTGCTACTTGTTATCTCTTTCACTAGATGCCAAAGGTTTTATTTGCCTATATTTAACACAAAGCACTTTAATTTAACTGTTTTAGTAAAAATAAAGAAATGTTATAAATGTATCCAAAGTGGTATATGTGTATTCAAAGTGGATAATTTATTCCTTTATCTTCTGTTGAAAACATCATCCCTGTGTTTTAGAGAGGGGTATACCCACTCTATGTCACTTCCTACTTAGTTTAAGTAAATATGCTCTGTCTATTCCGATCAACGCTTCTAGATAGTTATATTATTTATAAAATAATTATTTTTAGCTTATCAAGTAGTTTTCATTTTATTTACATTAAGGTCCTTTGTGTAAGAACGCATTGTTGTATATCAAGACGAATAAGTCGTAGACGCACATATCACGAGCTATCTTTCCGTAATAGTTAACATGACATAATTGTGTCCCAGGTCGATGTCTAGACATGAAGTCGGAGCATAAAGAACTCCAGCTCCGGAACGTGTGGTCGCAGGCGGAGCGCGAGGTCTTCCGGGAGAAGTACCTCCAGCATCCGAAGAACTTCGGTACCATCGCCTCCTTTCTACCCAGGAAGAACGTCAGAGATTGTGTTAGGTAAGAGACTTACATAAAAAAATATAAACACCTTAAATATATTTTGTAAGATAAAGTAGCATACGAGACAAGCAGTGACGATAATAGTGAATCAATTCGAATAAAAAACGCATTTGAGGCACTTAAATGGCTTACGCTGAATAAACTATACGAGATATACCAAATTAATGTTCTACATAATTAGAGTATATAGAGTTTTTGTTTGTTTGTTTATACTCGCTACACTGGAGAACTACTAGTCGCATAAAAATATATATTTTGTATGTGATAGCCAGATTCACGAGGAATAGTATAGGCTATCTAGCATTAGGCTACACCTCTCAACTAGCCTTAAATATTGATTTTTGTCAAGTAAGTCAGAAGATACAGCGCACCTCAATTGCTTTATCCGCGTTCGCTGGCTTACTGGTTAGTGATAGTAGTTACAATGTTCTGCAAAAATATTGCTCTTTAGTACATCTAAAAAAAAGTCCGCGATACCATATACTTATCTCTTATACATAAGCCACAATATGGTATTTTGTGACAAACATTAATTTAAAATTGATTTACGAGCATTATTATTGAGCATGGCATATTAATCCTTACGAACGAAAGTTACTTTATCATCGAGACAATTTTATGAAGATAAACTTTGCTTTTTATAGCATGTTATTTGGACGCATAGTTTGGGAGAGGATATCAAATTAAAATAATTCAACACTTGGCCCGTGTCTATGACTATAGGTGTAGTGGCGCGAACGAGCCGTATGAGTTGTGACGCATAACCCTGGCCGCTCAATAAAAATAATGTCTATATTGAAGTATTATAAATCATCAATCAGCTATTTCTTTTAAGTTATACGCGGATGAAACCGCGGGGCACAGCTAATATGTTATAAAGCCAAATGGGATTACCATTATCATCATAATACATATTAATTACTTTTTTACTACTACGTGTGTTATTATAAATGTGAAGATGTGTTTGTCCAGATTTTATTACCTGTCGAAGAAATCGGAGAACTACAAGCAGTTATTGCGAAAGCCCCGGCAGAGACGATCGACCCGCAACCCGCCCCGGCCGGCGCCCGACCCCGACCTGCCCGCGGGCGTCACCACGCGACTTCAGAGATCCCAGGGTATACATTAAGAAACTTATATCTTCATCTAGAGCTACATTATTCTCGATATCCCTCAAATACTTTGCAGTTTGTCCACCTGATGGCTAGTGTAAAAATGAAAATCAAAAAATATTTTATTCAATTTATGTCTTAATAAAGCACTAAACTCAAATATTACAGAAGATCCATGAGAAAGGCTTAGGTGTATAATGCATTAATGTGTTGTGTAAATTGGCTGAAATATATCGGAAAAAATCATGCCGTCTGGGAGCTTTTCTGGCGAGCGTCGCGTAAGCCAATAGAGTTATATGTATTATTACTCTGCTGCCCGTGCGAAGCGGTTCTTAGTTATAAATTTAGTGAATGCACAGAGTGAGTCGGGAGTCATCGCTACAATCCTATTAGAATTATCCATAATTGGTAATTATGTAATATACAGTGAGTAATCCTTAAACGCAATGCACAGTAGTTATCCTATGTGGATGGAGTATGTACCATGTTATAATCATTAACACCCTGCACTATGCAATACCTCGTTAATTGGCATAGGTGTTTAAGAGATAAGAGCTGGTCACACTCCGCAACACCCATGTATATTTTACTCTTGTTTTATGCATTATTATTCGTATACTAATTTCTGCTTCCAACTTATACTAGTTGTTGAATGACGTAAAAGTGTGTGTGAGGTTGCACGAAGGTTTTTTTTAATTCTTTACCGGTTAGCGTTTAGCTACAATCTCACTTGATGTTAAGTAATACTGTTGCCTAAGATGGTAGTACCGTGGTAAGCCTGGTGGAAAGATTGGCTCTCAAGTGCAGCTCCCGGAACACACCTATAGGTGTTTGGCGAAATATTTTCAACTTGAGGGTGGTAGTTAGCCAGGTGCCAAGCAGATATTATGAAAATGCTCTACCACCATGCGAAACCGACAAGTTCAGAAAAGCGTGTATGCTGTAAAAACTTTATTTATTTTTATACAACTAATCTGACAAAATAATCGTATGGTCTGCCTAATGGTAAGCGGGTACCGTAACCTATGGACGCTTGTAACACCAGAAGTATCACTTGCACGTTGCTAATCTTGAACCCTGCTTCCCCAAGGAGCTCTGGAAACCCTGCTCATCGTAGGAACACTACACAAGGTTTTAGGTGCGATCTTCTGTAGGGTGGAGTCAGCAGCGTGCGGCGTTTCATAAAGACAGCAAGACACTGCCTACTCTACCTAAATCAGATTATTTATTTATAATTTTGTTCTGATATCTATAATATTATCATATTATCTTATTTATACGATTTCTACGATTACTTCCTATTAATAAAAGAAAAATTCTTAAATCATAACTTAGCTCCATCTGTCGAGTGTATATGTAGGTGGTATTTTTAAGTATAATCGATACAGTATGCCTGCTCTGCTCGTTTGTACAATTTGACGCAATATCTCATTGCGCTGCACCAGCGCCTCTGAGTGCTTCGGGACAGACATAAACTATCCGTGTCTAAATGGTTGTACTACTCTGTCAAAAAAGTACAGGGAAAAGATCAATAATACACAAAATGTTAGTTATTCATTCAAATTTATTTTATCGCCTTCAAAGTACCTATACTCCTTCAGAAACGATACACTTACGTTATTTTGCAAAAACAGAACATTACGTAAACTTCCCGAAAGGACACTTCCAATATCCGTAAATTGATTAAATCTATGACCTGTTGATATTTGTGGTAGCAATTACGGTAATTAAATTAACTACCCTACATCATTATTTAATCGTCAAGACTACGAGCCAAAACAATAAGAAATATTTGTGGAAAGTTCATACTTTTAAAATTTTCTGCCTACCCTGTGTAAAAACTTTGTGCACGCCGCTGGGTGGAGGTATTTCACCCGATAATCAGCATATTCTTTTGCCAATGTAATTACACACTTTTTATATACACTTAGAAGATCTGTCTAAAATAATAATTTGTATGCAGGTACGTCAGGTCGGTGCGCGGACGCGAAGGAGCCGAGCGCGGAGGAGAGCGCCGCGGCCGGCGTGCTCGTGCTCGGCCCGGGAGTGGACGCGATGGACGTCGCGCCGCCTCCCGTCTCCGTGCCGCTACCGCTCGCGCCGGAGCCCTCCTGCGTGCCGCTGCCCTCGGCCGCTCCTACCTCCCTACCGCTCCTCAGGTTAGTCACCTCAACATCTGCCACTGTAAGTTTACGCCTGCCAAAATATATATCGTAGAACTTTCTAACCAAGTATGTTATGGATATCCGTATCCGTAACCGAAACTATAGGACATCCGAAATAAAAAAAAATCCATAACCATAATCGTATCCGATATATGTATATATTTCGGATAAGGCAAAGGCGAACGAGCCAATGTCAAAAACCACACTTGTGTGAACAACCACAGTTGGAAACGACTGTAACCAAAGTATTTTAACGATAAGCGGAACTTTTTTTTCTGGGTACATTTTTTACTTATAATCTCATAATGATTATACATATAACTGAATCTCGATAATAACATATTTTCGGATCGGATAGGTTTTATATATTGTAATAGATTTTAAATATTCTAAAATTCTTTGAAAAATGTAATATCCATAACCGAAATTATCCGATACAATCGAATATCTGAAATAATTTCATATACGAAACCTCATATCCGTAACATCCCTATTTTTAACTACCAATACATATAATTAGCTGACCCGTGCTAACAATCTAATTACAGCTGTCATGTTAGTTAAAATATTGCTAATAGATGGCGCCTCCTACGTGTTATTTGAATAGGGAATAAATTTACATTACAAATTCTATCAATTTGTACTTTATTTATGGCATTCGTAATAAAAAAAGTTTCATATTTTATTAAAGAACAACATTAATTTTAATTCATTTATCTTTGTTTCGTCCATAGCGGGGAACATAAGCTGTAAAATGATATTTGAGACATTAATTTCGATAAAAAATTGAGGAATATATGGCGTTGCCACAAAAACAACTCTGAGAAAATAATATATAGAGATAAGTTGTTACTCGTTGAGTTATTTGAGGAGGCTGTTGTTTTCACTTCTATGAAAACTTTCCCTTGTCTCGCGCGCTCTTGATTATTTGTGTGCGTATTGAGCCGTTTCTTACGATCTTCTGATAAGGACAGCGCTAGGGCTGGGCTTTAGACAGTATGTTCATACGAGCAGTGTGGAAACCAACGCTTTATAACTATATCGCAACTACACAACGTATATCGATTTCTGGAATTGAAAGAAAGAACATTTATTTAAAGTACAAAATAGATTAGAGACTTGTAAATTATCAGCATTTGCATCAGCAGTTATCCATAACGCTGGTTTTCAGCTAGGCAGCTAGGCCCATACTAATAATACTCATGGCCTTGGAAAATATAAAGAAGAAGTTACGAATAATAAAGCCTGATTAATGTGCCTTGTGCGATGAGCGTATAGCGTGTACTATATAGGTAATTTTGTAAATGTAAATATTTTAATAATAAGTACCTATGTATTATTGTTATAGCGTGAAAGAGTATACGACGTCACTGTCACGACATGTACTGGGGGCTTATTACGAGTTTTGATACTTTTCTATATCGAATCACCACTTTCACTAGCAACGTTGCCATCACAATAAAACTTACCTTGTTTTTATTTCTTATTCCTATGTTATTGATTGACATAGCCGATAGGACGATTTACAGCGCTTTATAATAATAGAAAGCTGAACGTTGGTATTTTATATATCGACACTTTGGATTACAAAGACGGTAAAGAAAATTTTGGCAAAAACGGTTGTTTTATGGTATCATTCACGTTTTTTTACGATCTTTAGAACTGTCTTATACCCGTGGCGATATTCGCTAAAAATGTCATATATGACCCAGGTTTTTTGTTGTTTAAAACACATTTTAAAGTTTTGTTTTTGCTCCTCCTGTAAAGGCGTCTATTGTGCTTTACGTCCTTTGTAACCCAAAATGTCGATATATAAGACATAGAAGGAAAATACATTACTTAAGTAAATAATGTTTGTTAGCTAACATGGAAATTGATTACACCTACATCGATTTTCTTTCAGCTGTTTGTTCGAACAAAATAAAAGTCCATGAGAGAGTCCTTTCTCGTCGTTGTACTGTTTTTGGCGGCTGTCGTTAGAGAAACATTCCAGATACCAATCTACCATGTCTTGACATCCGTTAATGTTTAGGCTCTTCGATGTTTTAGTATACTAAAGGATATCCAAAACTATAATTTAATGCTGGTTTGCTAGCAACACTGTTGCAGTTTTGTAATTAGTAACAAATAACACGGAAAATAATATCATAATAAGCTTTGTTACCTATGAAGCGATTTGCCCTATTCTGTTTTTTCTGTCTTCAGGAAAGAACTTACTGTGTAATTACACACAAGACGGCATATTATTCATATAATATTAAAACATACGGGGTGCTGACATTAGTTGACGTTTCCGTTCAATATTCACACAATTAAATATTAATACTAAAATTGTTAGGGACATTTTCAGTTCTGTCAGTCTCCATCTGCCTTTTTCTCAAATCTGTGGTTAATATTACAATTTACTTGTTGACATAACGTTATGTTAGAGTTAGGGGAGAATCGAATCTTTTTTTTTTATTTAGCCATCGCGAGTCGTCTGGCATATCTTAAACATTGAATCTATTTTATAAAGAAAATTTGCATGAAAGGATGGCTTATTAAACGAAATAATTAAAAAAATAATATATTGCTGGGTATACACCGGGTGATCCCGAAACACGACAAACCAAAATAAAATCACTGTGAAGGGTCCTACTTTATTACTATGTGTATGGTGGTCGCGACCCCTACCACTCCGCTTGATTACTGGGTATACTTAAATTATTATATTTTTTACTTATACTTATAACACCAAAATCAGATCGAAATTCCTACTTTCGATACCTATGTCCTTATTTTTCAAATCTTGAACCACTGTGCGTCGTCACGTCAAAGCGTCGCCATGCCAACGGCTGGTTTGACTCGCCGCATTATATGTTTCACATCAAAACATTAAAAAAAAAAACTTATCAAAACGTATCCAATTTAATAAATTACAGGCGGGTATAAAAAATAAAGTTGCGTTCCATTACAATTCTTGTGGCAATATCAATACGAGAGGATACAGTACGAATCCGAGCGAGCGGCGAAGCTTTTTAATTATACCGTGTCAACATCGAGCCCCGCTCTGCCGCGGCCGGAGCGGCACCGGCCGGTATGAATTATTCACCTATAACCGCCGAGAGATGGGGCTGCGGGCATTCCATCTTCGGCAACACTCGTTGGACTTCTTTTTTCCCTTGTTTGCGCTCGAGGGAGTAATGTGCCGGTTCTAAGTGGATGAGATGTGGGATTCGTGCAGGGCCGTATTTAAAGGTTGCGGGGACAATATAGATGTGGATGCTCCGAATAATTTTGAATAAAAATTAATAAAAAGGAATATGCATTGAGGTGTTTTCAATAAAAGTGCTTCGTAAATGTGACTTCGTAAACTTTTCCTAGTCAGCACGGGTGTTTTTATTTTCTTACTAGCTGTGCCCCACGGAGTTACCCGTGTTAATATTGGAACAACTCTTCACCGCGCCGCCGCGCCGCGACCGTCGCGCCGTCAACGCACTCGTTCTCATTTCCATTACTTGTATATAGCTTTCCAGAATGCTTGATATTCTACCCTCCTAAGAGTTGTAGCGTAAGTTATATAGCCTATATATAACGTTCCTAAATAAATAGTAACTAATAATTTAGTAATATTTTTTTTATTTAACCGGTAGTTCCACTAGCGCATTCAATCAAATAAACAAAAACTCTTCAACTTTATAATATGGGTATATATCTAAATTCAAAACGAATGTGTTGTTTTAATGTGGCGGGCTCTCTCGGATGGGCTAAAGCCTCTGTTGCCCATTTCTAAATCCAACCCTAGATTCACGAGAACGTTTGTCTCTTAATGCGTATGATTGTGGGCACTTTTGTAAAATATATAATATTGATTTGAGATTTTTATTGAGTTTAGTATTGGGTAAGAGACGAAGAGATTAATTTTCAGACGAATTTTTCGTTGATATTAAGGGTTATTCTCATTCGTAAACTCTCGATTGTTTAATAAACTGGTTGCTATTCGAAATTATCTGACACAAACTGATGATATTGTAGAACTTTTATAAAAAAAAATACCTAGTAGTTTTTGCGAGATTTCATCGTATAAATGAAAGATTAAATAAGCGGTTGCGGTAATTTTTGATAACCACGTAAAATCTAGAATACATTTTATAAAAATACATTAAATAAGAATGAAAAAGATAAATTCCTTGTGAAATATTATTCATATTACATGTTAAGCATTAGCCGTACATACATAGTTATATAAAAAGTAATAATACCACAGAAGATCTATTAAATTAATTGAAACTAAGTTATTTGAATATTCCCGAGTTCAAGTTGAAAATTTAATCCGATCCATTTTTATGAAAACTAATTTAATCGAAATGTAATTTCCATAAAACGTTTCAAAAATTTCATGCAAATGGCGTATTGTTATCTGTGCAAACGTTCGGTTACTCCCGCTGAACCATTGCATTCAGAGTCGAATTTAGACTGAGCGTTGGTTAAAATTAAAAATAAAATACGAATTTTTGTGTGTTTTCTGAGTTAATTTGCGATAATTCATCCTATTTGTTTTATTTTCACTTTGCTAATTCCGTATAGAATTATATATATATATATATATATATATATATATATATATATATATATATATATAAAACTTATATTTGTAAGATAAGTCGTTTGTTTATATGAACCTAAAAAAATTAAATCTGGAAGAAATAACCGAAACAAATATGTATTCGCAAACGGATGAATGGGTTAGAAACGCATAGGGGACAAATAAACAAAGAAACATACATTTTTGTATTATTATATTAGAATATATTAAATCTCCTCTTCTCACCTGGTACTAAGTGACGACGTAGCCGAAAATCGTAATATGTGAAGCTTAGAATGGAATTAGCACTCAAATGCAGCTGTCGAAATAAGTTAATAATTGCTTGTCGACATATTTACTAATTAAATTTTATTATATTTTAAATATGCTATTAGTCCGTTCCTGTCGTCGCGTCATGTTTGATAGCATCTCGATTTCACAAGCTCTCCAGACAATGAGAATAATTCAATTTTCCATATTTATCTCTTTAAAAACCTTTTTCTTTTGTCAATAATTTTATATTACACTTTAATACCATCTCTAAAATATTCATTTCTCTATTATGTTGAACATTACAGAAACAATCCACCAATACGAGATATTTATTGTGGCGAATTATATTATATCGACGTTGCGCTCGCGCGCTTGCAAAATCCGCTACATGCAAAACTCAATTTACAAAAGGATTGGGAAAGATTTAGAATAAATAATATAAATTTAAACCATCTTAGTAAGAAATACATAATTAAATCTGTGCAACTCTCTGGAAAAGTAAGGTTTGCGCAAAGCGGATTTTAAAAATTGTCATTATTGCTTTTACAGTAGGATTTATTATTACTCTACTACTTATAAATTTACCCTATCTTTGCTGTCCCGGAAACTAGCCAGCGTGTAGGGAGCACGCCTTTCTACATTTACATTTTTATATATTTTTCCTAGTGGTATAAGAATTTGTATCAGACTAGATCGCGATCACCGAGACCGACGACCGAAGATGGACTGCAGATCTCTCGATGGTCGGCGTTGTTTTTGGATTGTAATAATGTGCTTACATAAATTTGGTTTTCTTAACGCAGGTGAAGAGATACTATGACGCCAGATCGGCATGATAATGGTGGACTGACGTTTCGATATTGCTCTCTCTGTTTGCATCTTTGCATTTACTTTACCAAAGTTGTATAAAGAACTAACTCATTGTATATTAATGGGGAAATTCATCTCTATAGTCTCGTTTCGTTTAAAAATTTATAACGCTTTGACGTTATTTCTCATCGTTCCCCAAGAGACGTGGAAAGGAGGAGACTGGGGTAAAACGAGGTTGGTTCGTCTATAAAGAAAAATATAGAATAATAATTGGTATGTATTGCTTATGTTGACAATCACTCTCATGATTATTTGAAGAAGAATCCCGAGAGAGAATCGGCTCCGGATTCAATCAGCATATGTGATGTGCTGCGTCCTATTGTATTTTTATCGATAAAAATGTGATGTGTTCGTTTCTTTTTACATTCTTATGTTAATTTTATATCGATGCCAATCATTCGAGCGCTTACGGCTTTAATTTCATTTAATGTGTTCTTGTTATTTGCGAACCTTGTGAGGTTTAATAAGAAAATTACATATTGAATGTTTATCAATATTATTATTAATATATTTAAAACTCAAAAAGATTATTTACACTTTTAAAATTTTGTAGAAAAACTTTTTATATAAATAATTTAAAAAAAGCGTATACCCAAAATAACCACATGAAGTAAGAATTAATAGTGTGTTTACGTTGTCATTTGTACAGATCTTTGAGGTTCATCTTTAGGAGTGACTACATCCTTTAACTTAAGGTCCAGATCCAGGTCCAGATCGGACTGAAGCTGGTTTACCTATGCATTTAACATAGATGGGGATATTGAAGTGTACGCCTTTATTAATAGTTATTATAGCTCACGGATTTCCCCCGTATAAAATCCGCCAACGCACCCGTGTATTTTATACCCTTAACCTTCCTCAATAAATAATCAAATCTAACTGGTAGTTCCTGAGTTCGCGTTTAAACAAACAACCTCTTGAGCTTCATATATTAGTATATTAATATAAAATTATTAACTCATTATTATCGTCTTTATCGATAAAGTTCGCTAACATCACTATTTCACAATGATTGCTGTTTCTCCGGACACGGCTTGTTTAGATTTTTACGCAAACACCGGGTCGGAGCCATCTTTCTAATTGCCTTAATTAAAAGCATCGTACGGATCCACAACGCGAAATAAACAGTCTGGGGAGCTCGGGTTCTCTCTGAAATGAACCATTTTTTTTTGTAAATTATTATTTTAGAACTAGAAACTGTTTGATATCGCATCTTGGAGTGTGGTTTAAATTGATTTTCGTTGAATAAAAAATGCCGTTCATATACATTGTGTAAGGATTACTGCTTTTTCCCAACTTATAAGAAGTCAGCTATCAGGAATATTGAAAAAAATAAAAATAATAATTTAAAAAATGCGTTTTCTTAACAAGGGACAGATAAACATTTACTGTGAATATCATCACGACAGTAAAATTAATGGTTTGGAAGCAAGTACATAGAGTATCGTAAAAATTAGTTTTCATCATTTTACATAACGCGTCTAGTTTTATTTATCAAAAAAAAAAAACAGTACATTTATATTATTCACATGCAGTTTTATATTAATTAACGTTATTTATCTTTTTCAGATTTATGTTTCATTTTATAAATAAAACTATGAAATTGTGCGATTCAAAAGCCGCGAATGAGATTAATATGATTGTGTCGAGTTTACACGGGGCAGCCGCGCCGTTGCGCGTCGCTCCGCGGCACGCGGCGCGCCGGTGTTTGTACATCTCCCTCAGTTTGCTCACAGATAATTACCACCTCCCTCCCGTTATGCCGTATTAATTGGCCAAATTTTAATGATGTTCAAATACCAGCGAACCGTATTCGGCCACGTTACAATCTGTGCTTTTTCACGTAGTGAAATATTTTGCGTTAATCCAAGTATTTTCATTTCATTAAACCCGTAAAGGTAATATAAATTTTTCCAAAAAATGGGTCACTTCAAAACACGTTTACCACATGATTTTCTTATCTTTTTTCATTATTTTTGTTGAAATACCTAGCTTGTACTTATAGAAACGGCTCAAAAGATATTGCAACGTAAAAATAAAATTTGTTTATTGTAAGCACAACAGAGAATATTTTATTGAAAGCACTATTTGAAACGATCATAGCGTACTACTGGTTAATTTTTACTTTTATTGGATATTATCATTATTATTTGCGGTAGTTCAGTCGAATTTACTTATTGTAAATTATTTCATATTACTATAAATTTAACAATAATTATGCGGTTAAGGGTATACGGTGAACGCTTAAAAAAAGTATATGGCCCTATAACCGCCACACTTGATTTGATTTCAACCAATACTAAAAAAGTGACTTTATTATGGATGAAATTAAAAATCATGGTTTTAAGTAATTTAATATCCGCAGGTGGTCGTCATAACAAACGAAAAAACTTGCGGGTAGGGTTCTCTAACGACTTGATGTTATAATTCCCATAGTGATGGCCTAACCCCACCTAGACCCAGCGGGTGTCGCCCGCTACCCCGCGGTTTAAACACGTAATTAAAAGCACCGAATTGAGCTAATTATGTTTGCCGTATCCCCGCGGCCGCCGCGCCGGGCCGCGTCGCTTTCATTAAATTTTCGGCTTTATAATTATCATGCAATTTATTGAATGAAGCTTAATATTTTCAGATTCAACTATTACACAAAGATAAGGGATTCACTTTACAAAAAAATAATATATAAATTAAATTCTACTAAATATGTATTGTATGTGTAGTATTTTGTATAATGTTGTGTTTTTCTTGAAAATTAAAGGTAATTTTTCGTCTTTTTTACCATTTTCTGTGCATTACATACATACATACATTTTTGTAGACTAGTGTAATGTGACCGAATGTTTGTTCCTGTATTTGCTCTAATATAATATCAACCAGGCATTTAATTGATAGAGATTTCGGATCTAGATATGGATATCTTAAGAGTGTTTTATTCTGTTTTGGTCATGGATATGAACTTTTTTGAGATTTCTCATAGTTTCGGGCAGTAGTAATTTGCAGTGGAACAATATTAACTCCATATTAGATGATCGTTAGCTAAAAAGTCATTTTTGTTATTTGACAATGTTTCATTCAATTTCGTTGTTATCCAAAATAATTCGAAACATTTACAAGCATCCATAGGTTACAGTAATTGCTTACTATCAGGCGGGCCGTACGCTTGCTTGCCATCTTAGTTGTATTAACAAAAATCCGATACTTTTGATTACGCAGTTCCATAACACCGATTTCAACTGTTGAATTTTCTTTCACGTGTAGGCCGGAGATGATACGAACACCGCCTTTACCGCCGTCTCCACCACCGGCATCGTCGGCACCGCTCGGTCCGTTGCCCGCGAGCTCACCTTCGCCGGGTCTGCTCATCAACGCGCCGCTCCCGCTCCCGGATAGTCCGGAGCCGACGCCTCTGCCGCTACCGTCATCGGTACCGCTTCCCCCTTCGCCGCCAGCTCCTGCAGTCGTACCCTTACCGAGCCTACCGGAACCGCCATCCCTACCGCCTCCCACCACCGAGGCGACAGTCACCATTACTATTGTTACTGTGAGTACTCTAATCAAGTCAATTTTCAGATACAAAAAATATATGCCAAAGGTCAGCAAACAGGCAGACAGCCCACCTGATGATAAATGATTAGCGTCACTTATGGACAGCTGCACCACAAGGGACATCATTTTTTTAACAAACAAAAAAAATGAACTTCAATTATTTTGAGGAGTTCCCTGGTGTATATTCGAAATCGAAAGTCCAATGCCAATGAAATTAAAATGGGACTACCCTTTCCTACGAATCATCTAAATCGTTTCGTAAACAAAGAAGTTATGGCTGAACATCCTTAAATATACATTCGAATTGAGCACCTACTCCTTTTTTTGAAGTCTGTTAAAATCACTTTATTAAGTGATTGCAACACAAAGTGATGGCACTGTTCCTGAAGGTAAGCACAATACAAGCCAAAAACAACAGTGACCACCGAGAGATCCACGAACCATTGCAAGTCGTTGCGGTCAGGTCGGCATGCCAGCCTTTTGGCAGCTATACTGGTTTACAAAACGTAAGAAACCAAGAGAGAGAGTCTCTGTGACGGGCTTAGTACCATGCGCATTGTGGTTGCGATCCAGTCGGGTACAGATCCCTACAATCCCGCTTGATTACTAGAACGCCTAAGCGCGTCACTGATTGGGTGAAACTCCTGATGTACGGTGGTCGCAATCCACGACACAATTAAATATGTTTGTTCTTAAGTACAATCTTAAATCTTAGCTACATATATTGAAATGGTATTATTTAGAACTCGTCCCCGACGACTCCGAATTTACCTACGTCGTCAACGCCGTCGAGCGTGGCCGCCACGTCGACGGTGGTCACGTCGACGGCGCAAGCGACGGTGACGGTGACGGTTTCATCACCGGCGCCCGCACCGTCGTCGGGACCGGGCAGCGCTCCGCCTACGCCCCAGCCCGCGCAACCGCCCACCCCGACGCAGCCTCCACCGACGCCTGAAGCTGGTGAGTTGACTTTTTCAAGTCTACTGCTAATCATTATGTTACTTTATCTTCCTAGTCTCTAATGCGTTCCACTCAGCTAGCGAGCTGGATGCTGTTCTGCTCGGCTTTTGATCCGGCTCGCGGAACATTTTAACAGTGCACCCTAAAAAATATGATTAAGAATTTAGAAGCTCGTATGTATTTGAACAGTTGTTTTCTGTGATTAAAACTAAGAAATCATAGGATGGAACCAGGTTTAGGTACTGATAAAAATTTGGGAAACTCTTTGTTGATGTGTATTAGTTTGATTGACCCCAACATTCAGCTTCTCTAGTTCAAGCTTTTATATTAAAAAAATATCTCATTAACGATATTATTTCGATTCATTTACTATTATATTTGATATATATATGTATAAAATAAACCGTTTTTTCTTCACTATTTCCCTATTATCGTCTGCCCGCGACTTCTGTAACAATGTTCACATCTTAAAGTTTCCAAAGGCTGCCATTACCTGCTGCTCTAAAGCATTCAGTCTGCGGTTGCTATTATTGAACCTTGGTTCAAAATGGTAGGATCTGAATATGGCTGATACAATAGGCACCGGACACTATTGCATTTGAAAAATAAATAGAAAATCATCATTACCGTAATGTTGCTCTTGATGTTGGACCTTGGACCTTCCATAATAATTATGATTTTTGTGGATACACATCATAAAATTATTATTTGTCTTGAAGAATGTTTTAGATTAAGGAAGTATTATGTTTTGTAATAAATATATATCTAATTATTCCATTCGCTTTAATATCCTAAATAAATGCTAATGTTCTTCCTGAAATTCAGTGCATTATTACTTGTATATTATGCGTTCAGAACAGATTTCATTAATTAAAATTTTATTTTTTCTTGTGTAAATGTGTATTCTATTTTATTAAATGTATCTAGTAAATTTAGTCACTGATATAGTGTAATATATTTAAAAAAATACATTTGCTATTATGAGCACAGATTTTCCTCATTGTTCGTAAAATTTCTGTAATGATAAATAAAACAAACTAAATTCATTCTTAAACATTTATTATAACAGTTAAAACTAAAACACTCTTGTAAACTACTATTAAATTTTAAGCTCATTTTGAGATCACACGAAAAATACTGATATGTGCGGATTCACTAAAACGCGGGACACGTAACATTGCTTGCTTAGTTTCGGTTCAGTTCGCCGCGTTTGAAGTTGAAGGTTGCGGGGTCGCGTCTCGCGAGCCTACAGCGTTCGATTCCTCCCCGTGACAGATCTTACGGTGCTTGTGCACGAAGTAGTAAGATGGGAATTTGGAGCCGCACGTCTTGCAAGGGTAGTAGTGAATAGTGGTGCGCTGGGATTTCCTGTGCCGGCACCAATCACCTTCGGGTGAAGTTTCGCGCCAGGCTACGTTCAGCACTCGGCTGAATCTGACGGGGCCGTCGCAGCACGCTATGTCTAGTACGGTACTAGTTTGACGTTTCGGGGGCTCCGGGACTTCAATATGTTCGACGTCCAGTTCGCTGGATGTTGTCGATGAGGGTGATTTGGGTGGCGGGCTTGTTGGTGGCGAGGGTATCTTTGCTCGCCGTGGTACAGGTCGGTGAGCGCCCGGCGGCGGCGCTGGCCGGGCCACGCAGGGACTCGGGCCGAGCCACGCGCGGTATAGCGACAACATGTTCTCGCCGCGGTCGCTCGTTCACTGTCAGAGCGCGCTTCTCGCGGACGCTTAAATATCACCACATGAATCCTGATTAGGATGAGTTTACATTGTAAAGAGGAATGTTTTCTTTTTAATTTTTACAACTTAACCTTTTATATTTGTATCAAAATATTCTATGATCAATCTGAAACTATGGAAAGCTGTCGCGTCCATTACCTTCTTTTATATTTCTTTATTAAACTTGACTTAGCGTGCGGTTCTGTCTGTAAAGAAATTATTTACTTTTGAAATTACTATGACGTTAACGAGGCAATTGTTTGATGTGCGACTGTTGCGTGTGTGTACAGTTTACAGTGTACATTTTCTAGTTTTATAGTAAATTATATTAATGATACTTACGAATTAACAAATGTGAAAAGCATAGAAGGACCGCATAAAACTGCTAATTCCGGGCTCAAACTGATTGATACGAGTTTTATTCTCACGTGTCCCATGTAATAATTGGCTGTCATATCAATTGGTATTTTAAATTACCTTTAGCCTGCTAGCATTACAATCAGTGCGATATCTCGACATTTAAAAAAGTAAAATATATAAATACCGTTCCATGGAATACCTTTATAGATTCAGAAGTAAAATGATTTATTAAAATAAACATTCATCCCCTTGACAATAAGTGGTGTACATTGAACGGTCTGTGACTTGGCAAACACTTAATTCACTTAGGGGTCCCACCGCGGCTTTCTCACAGACTTTGAATATAACCGACCTTAACTAGAGGTACAGTCTTGCTCTGAAATATAATTTAGTAATACTTATACAATATTTTATTTTTACATTCATCTAAGTGTTGGTGCGATCCAATTGGTCAGGAGTGACCTATCTCCTCAATACTGTCGTTCTGGGTAAATGATGAGGTATGTTTAGGCGCGTTCATTATTACGTGAGGTGTTTTTGTTTAAATGATCCCCCTCCATCAGTGGTTAATTCAAAAAGTGTGGTGCGTTTAGTTTTAAATTAATGAAAAGTACACACAACTAAAAATCGCTCATAAAAATGCATAGGTATCATAACTAATACAAGTTACTTTCATAGTTTTAGAGTTTATAGTGCGCGATAAAAGTGTGTGTTTTTATATATTTTTTAAACTATATATTTTATTTGCCTCTTTTTATTTTCCTGTCTGTACAAAGCATAACGTCGTCCCGTACTGCACCGTGGGATTTGTTGGATAGACATTACACGAACGATTTCTCTCGTAGCATTGATAACAATAACCCAGTATAATATTTGTGAAGTCGCTCCCGCGAGATTCTCCGTTTCTCTGTTGTGGTCCTTTAAAAAATTACGTAAATTGATGGAGACTCCTTGATTTATGTATACACAGACTTTTAATTTTACACAGTGTGTTTAAGGGTTAGGTCCGTTGAGAACAAGATTGTAACTATGTTCCGTAAATAAATAAATAACTCTTTTATTTTAGCAATGTTCACATACATGACCATAACCATAACCTTTTATTAAACAGAATTAATCATAAACAGAGATGGAAGGTGAAAACATGTTGTGCAAACTCTACACTTCTAGGATCATCACTTTTCAAAACAAAAAGTATAGAGATGGATATTATTTAAAAAATGCACTGTTAAGTATGAAGATGAGGTAGAGGAAGGCTGAAGAAGGTATGGATTGATTGTGGGAGGAATAATATCTGTATAAAATATGTGAATACTGAGATGACAGTTACTAGAGGAGAGTGGAAGAAGATTACATGTTGTGCTGGCCCTATTTCACATGTTATAAGAAGCTATAGAAGATTTAACTGTTTTCTACTGCCTACGCACAGGTGATAAACATAAGAGTATATGCCAGAGATTAATATCAGGTCATATGACGAGGCCAGGACGTGTTAAACAGTGATAATAGTTTGTCATTTAAAAACAATTGTAATATTATTAAATTGTTTTAATTTTGATACATAGTTGGAAATCATAATTTAATAACAAGAACATCTTGTGTGTTATTTGTAATTTTATAGGGTGTGATATTTCTATTTTTTGTGTCTATTTTTGTATATCGAACTGAAATTAATCCTATTAGTATTCCTTTTTTTGTTATTCTATGAAGCTGTTACAATTGGCGGTTCTTATAAATAATTTAATAATTATTTATTGCATAATGGATGATAATATGATTGAAACGTCATCGTGTAATCCCCAGTCACAGGTGTCGCTGTAGTGAGTAATCCCTTCGAGCGACCGGCGGGGTTGTAAAGACGACTTTACAACACAGGGAATTTTAAATCAATCGGTTACCACTCGCAGCGCTCGCTCACTGGGATTATACGATAATCCTAGCATTAAGAGATGCTGTGTATTGTTATTTAGTAAATTAAGAGGATTTCGTTCCTAATTTAATTGTTGACGATCAAAGGTTATTATTAGGTTAATAATTTTTTGACTTGTTTTACTCACCGTATTTGATCAATATCTTACCTGATGTTAAGTGACGATGTGGCTAAAGTTAGAACGGTAACTTGTTCTCAAGTGCAACCGTTTGTCGGTGCACTCCCCTTATGTGTTTGATGATTATGTGATAGATTTTTAACTATGCTATAGAGTTACATGATTTACATTTAGAGCGATGATGACTCAGTGGTAGCGTGTACGACTTCGCGTCGATTGACGTGAGTTCGAATCCCTACAATGAGCCTGAGCTTTCGTTGAAGGAAACCATAGCATGGTGGTAGGGCATTTTCTAATGCCCGCCTGGCTAGCTACCACCCTCAAGTTGAAAATCTGCCGCCAAGCACCAATAGGTGTGTTCCGGTAGCTGCACTTGAGAGCCAGTCTTCCACTAGGTTTAGCGTGTTACCATCTTGAGCCACATCGTCACTTAACATCAGGTGAGATTGTGGCCACTACGCCAAACCTAAAAACAATAAAAAAAAACATTAATATGTTCCTATTTGTCGAAATAAAAACGTATTTGTTTTCTCGGTGTTTGAAATCGCTAATAATTCGTAGATTAGCGTTGAGATTAATGACATACCTATGTTTGAGAAGAGGCCTTTACTAGGAAATTTAATGTATTTTTTACTTTCTACGAGTAAGTAAACATACAACGTTTAAATTTGCAACTTGTTTTCTGTGTTTGTGTAAACAGCCGCGGGATATCTCGTTAAATTGTCACGCTTCAAGGAGTTCGGTTCTGTCGCCAGCGCAAATACAATGTGTATACACCGGGATTTGTGCCGGGCCAAATTAAAATATAAATTGTTTACTGCGGTATATCCATACACGAATATTGTCTGTATTATAATTTCATTAGAGGGCGGCAAAAAAAAAAAAGAAGTTTTACTATTTCTTTTTAAAATTATAATATAGACGTAAAATATTTTGCATTCGGTTTCTAAACAAAGGTGTATTATGAAATTTATCTTGGGCTGTTTTTCCTTTTACATATTATTGGATAAGTTAAGGTCACTGACTAATTGTAAGGATATAGTAATACCGTCTGTCGCACAACGAACGGCTAGATTTCTAGGTCCTTACATGTATTGTAAAGTTAGTAAAATTGTGAACGATTACAACTTCAAACTTAGCTGACGCTAACACGTTAAAACTGTTACCAAACGATGGCTTCATCATAGCATATAATTTGTTAGCCACTAGCCCGAGATATTTTATGTCTCTAGCGCACACGAACACACACATACACATTTTTAATTTTTTTATTGATTTATTTTTAAATCAACTGTTTCTATTTAATTACGATTGTATCTTAGGCCGCCTATATTACAAACTTTAGCCTAGTTTGGGATTGATTTCAGATTTTTAGTTGTTTTTTGTAATAAAAATCTTTGTATTGTATTTCGTACATAGTTGTATTCAATAGGATATAAAGTATCCCAACATAGTTAAAAATATTTAAGAGATTTTAAGTAATTCATAGGAATATATAAGCCGGGTAGAGGCTGCTAGGTCAGACTGCGAATTCATGAAACCGTTCTCGGATCGTAGTTTAAATAAGCGCTCGGGAGATGAATCAAACTGGATTCCAATTATTACTTGTGCAAACATATCTTAATTGTTGGAGAGATTAATCGTCTGTGGGATACAACGATATACCGTGTCTAGATGTTACTTGTTACAGAAATATATTTGGTGCGCTTGAATATATTTGTTATAGTTTTTTAGTATTTCGTCGGTTAGAGGTGCACAAAGAGCTTCCGCGCGTGACGATATATTACGATGATATAATATACGAAGTACGTTTGGCGCACCCTAGGCAGTCCAGTCTAGATTTTAATTTTATTGAGTTGCTAATCTGTTCAACACGGCTCAAGATTTTCGTTTAAAATACGACACGAAGAAGAACAAGTATCTCTTTTACTCCACAAGCTCGGAATAAAAATATGGTTATCTAGTAATAAAGAGTTAACGAATACAGTTTAGCAATGGAAGTAAGTTTTTTGTTTATTTAGATTTTAGTAAAATTGTAGACTCATCTGAAAATAAAGTTTTTTTACATTTGTAATTTAAAAGTTTTAACCTTTATCTTTTCTGTGTACTTTTAGTAATTCATTAAAAAGTTCTCTCGATGCATGCCATAAAGGTATAAAATTTTCACATTGTGTGCAACGGATGAAAAGGATATTCATTCCACAACAGTGTGCGTATTGATCAACACGGGACTGACAGCACGCGTCAGTTCTCCAATATTGCCAACGGAAATTCTATAATGTATTTTATATGTCATTCGTTTGAACCATGCCTACGATTCATTCGTATTACTAATAAGTCTAGCCTTACTACGATGCCTGCTTTGAAAGCCTTCGAAAGATCTATTAGATTATATTAACATTAATATCTTTTGGCTATAGCAGAATATAATCTAATAGCAGCTTCGTGATTATGAAGAATCTTATTAAAAAAAATTAGATTAATAATTTCACAATTTAATCATAAGAATCCGTTTTGATAGTTTCCATCCAGTACGTCCTTTATCATTCCACACTTGTACAAGTAAAACAGCATACAATACAGGATAACTAAACGGTCGAGTTAATTGATCTCGGTTAAGTCTGCGGTCGGTGCAGTGCATCCCACGTTAAATATTGAAACGGCTACGTTGAAATTTGCCGTTTGTTACCGACGTTCACGTTTGTAACAGTGCCTACTGTAACTATATGAGGTTACGAGTATCTCTTCTTTATATTAATATATTTGAAATGTATCTTTTATTATTAATCAAGTGACCTAATGACTATACATTTTTATATGTAAAATGGCAGAATGATAAAAATTGGTGATTTATATAATTACATCCTACAAAGACTTGTAGTATGAAACATAAAAACATTCCTTACGGTTGTTTCATCATATTATCCGGACACTGGTCTGCGCTTACCGTATATTATAATTTCGATTCCAATCAAAATCCGATTACCGCTGGTAAATAATGAATGAGGCAACATTATTCGGATTGTGCCCGCGAGCTTATCAGTAAGCCAGCCTTAGGGGATTTTCCATGAATTTAGGGAAAGAGTTCCTTTCTGATTTTTAAGGGTTCAATATTTTGAAGGCCATTAAATTAAAGAACATTACTTTTTTTGTGGCAATGATCTTTATAATTAATAATCTAAATTATTTGAATATTTTGTTTCCCGGAGTACTTTATTTTAACACTTAGCAGGCTTGTCGGTATCAGGTATACAGTGAGTCCCCGTGAATATTCTAGAAGGCAGTGATTTACGAATGTGTTCGTGAACGCTGCGTTAATGCGACACGGATCTGATTAGCCATTGATTTATTATTAATGAATTATACATTGTTTTATGTATACGAATACAGGGCCTGATCTTAATAAACTATAAACTAACATATTCGAGAAAGAGGTCAATCGTCGAATCCAACTCTGCTGGGCAGCGTTTGGGAAGCTACGTAACATATTCTCGTCCAAGATACCGCAGTGTCTCAAGAGGAAAGTCTTTGACCAGTGTGTGTTGCCAGTGATTACATATGGTGCTTGAGACGTGGTCGCTAACTATGGGCCTTATAAGAAAGCTCAAAGTAACTCAAAGGGCAATGGAGAGGGCTATGCTCGGAGTTTCTCTGCGTGATGTGCATCTACCTACAGTCGATACGATCTTTATCCTGAACCCAGTAATTTTGTCTGGGTTTTCAAACATATATGGTGGTTATAAAATTCCCTCATTGTTGTTCAGTTGGGTGCTCAAGTGGCTATGGATGGAGATTTACGATATTTCTTTTTGTTTAACAGCTGTTATTGAGAGAATAGGAACGCCGTCGTCGAATACGACGGTCACTACTACGACGGTAACGACGACGTCGTCGAGCTGCGCCGTTTGCAACACGCCCGGAGCGACAAGAACTATATCGAGATCGAGAACGATACACTATGGACTTAAGGTATATTTGTGTATTATTACGTCATTAAACGTACAAATAATGAAATCGGTTTATCGGTTCGTTTATAAACTAAAGCGAATGATAATTGTTTTAACCTTTATGCTTTAGCCAAGTATTCTACAACTCTTGTAATACCGATATTGAAAATAAAAGTATCGTTTTAAAATTCAAAAAAATTGTTTGGGATAAACCTATGGCCACCTTTGGATCGCTTGTTGTTATTCGGCTCGAAGGACCGAAAATGTATTTATTGTAAGACATCTCGAAATACTAATTTTTGCTGGGTACCACATGACAATTGTGTCTAACTAGATAGTGACCACAACCATACACCCAACATAGGCCTACTTAGGCGATTCGCGTTTCGAGATAAACCGGTGTATAATATAACGCTACGAGACATCAGGCTGGCATCACAGCGACCTATCGGTGATGGATTGACGATCTTTCGGTGATGTTTTGTTTTGCTTCAATTTTAATAATACACTTGGTTTTAAGTGCTTATTACTTTATTTACGGTGTGTAATTTTGTTAAATAGAGATAAGTAATGATATGATTAGAGTAGAGAAGTATAATTGTTGGTTTGTTTGCAGGAGGAGGCGGTGGGCGCGAGAGTATGCGAGGCTTGCCACTGCCGGTGCGTGCGGTCGCGGTACACGCGGTGCCCGGTGCCGACGTGCCCGGGGCCGCGTGTCAGAGCCAAGCGGCTGCGACACCTGCCGCCGCGGTGGCACGACCTCTCCCTACACTTGAAGAAACCACTCATGGATGAGTTTCGTTAGTATTCACATTTTTGTTATTGTAATAAAATAGACTCACTGAATGCGTCGTGTGGGTGAATTTTATCTCTTATACGTTTCCATGATTTTTCGTCTTCTTCGTGTCGGCATTCTAGTATCTATACATATTATAAAACTCAACGTCTCTCTGTTTGTGTGTTTATGTTCTTTTCAAGAGTGGTTTTCCACTTATCTGTTTTTTATTTTAATTCATTGCTATATTATCTGGTGTTACAGGGTATATTTTTTTTAAGATTAAGTATCATACGAAATAAGAAGTGCCGATAATGGTGAATCAATTCGAAAAAAAGACGCTGTTGCTCTTAAATGGTTTACGCCGAGTAAACTATACCAGATATATCAAATTAATGTTCTACATAATTGTAAATCTTAAAAAGAGCTACAAAACAGTCAGCGATAGCATATGTGTGTATCTCGTAAAGATCACTCAAAATAGGCATTTTTGTCTTCCATCTTTTGATCGCGCGAGCGATCGACAGACGGCATTCTGTAGTCCACGTGAGTGGAGCCGCGGACACAGTTAGTTTTAAATAAAAACACCTACAGCCATGGTGAAAAGCTTGGTCAGTCACTGAAGGTGGAATCGGAACTGACTGTCCAGGGTTCACGGATGTAGTGGAGTATCGTCGCTCGTGGGGGCTTTCTTTTTACACCACATATTTCAAAAATAATACGGTGGTTTTTCGCTAAAATTTAATTCTATTAGATTTATTAGATATTTAGTTCAGACTTTAATAGCAAATAACATAGTTAGAAAATAAATAAAACCCTCTATTAACGACGAACATATGATTATACTATTTAGTGTAATGTATCAATCAGGTATATTGTTCCATAAATCATTGAGAAAAGTGATCAAGCATGAGCTTAGTTTTCACGGGCCAGTACAGGATGAGTTCAGCCCTGCCACTGTACCAAGGGCACTTTCATTTTAATCAATATATTATTATACTTTTATTTTCAGAAATACCGTGCGAACTGAGCAAATGTTGTTTAACCTGCTTCAAACGGATAACAAGACGGCTGGAGAGTGTGAGCGAGGGCGGGAGTGCGCCGGACCCCTCCGAGGAGGAGGCGGCCCGGTTCCGCAGCCTGCTGCGCGAGCACGGCACCGCCTGGGACCGCATAGCGGCGCTCAGCGGCCGCACGCCGGCCAGCTTGAAGGCATTCTACTTTACGTATAGGTACTAATTATATACTAAATTTATATTTAAAAAAATACTTTCTCGAAATATCTACTACAGGCATTGAGTATTGTATTCGTAAGTAAGAAAAGGCATCCTAGAACGCGCATACATTCAAAGCTTATTGGTCCAGTTACGTAAGCAAAAAGAAATGTCTTAAAATAGCACACTTCCCCTTTATTTTAAAGTTTAAATTCAGTCGGTTTGCTAAAATTAGATAAAAGACATTTTATTACCATCGGGTATAACAATATGTTACTGAGCATATTAATATTAATGTATTTTATGAATGTAACAGAAAAAAGCTGCAACTGGACGCGGTGGTGGGAGAGCGAGCGGCCATCGCCAGCCGGTGCTCCTCCAGCGAGGAGAGCGCGCTCAGCTCCGGCGACACGGACACCGCCAGCGCCGGGTCCTCCCCTCACGCGCACGCGCACGCGCAGCCGCCGCCGCCCGCGCAGCCGCAGGGCCCGCGCACCGACGCGGTCGCGCCGCGCCGCCACCGCCGCGACGAGTACGACTCCTCCGCCACGGAGACCGCGGACGAGGAGAATGATGCACCCACCACCAAGGTATGCTTCTTTATTCACAATAGTGCATTTATTCTTTACACGTTTTAGCGTTTCTCTACAAGCTCAAGCTACAAGCCTACGGGAGGGCCGGCTTTCGAGCTGGGGAAAAACACCTATTGGTACTTAGCGACAGATTTTAGCTATACTATGGTTTCATCACAGTCTTTTTCTTCACCAAAAATTTAAGCTCATTGGGATTTGAACCCACGTCGATAAACGCGATGTCCTATTAAGTCATCATTGCTTCGAATACGGTGATAAAAAAATGTAATGAATATAGCGGGTAGACTAACAACTAGACCGTTAACTGTACACTGTCCGTTTGTGCTTACTCGTAGAGCTTACCGCCGTCATCGATCGGCATTCCCCCCGTGACGACGTCCTCGTCGAGCTCCGCGCCGAGCCCGGCGGCCAGCTCCGCCGCCAACACCCTCACCAGCTCGGCGGTCTGCACGGCCACGTGCACGGCAGTCTGCACGGCTGCGTGCACGAGCACAGTCGCGAGCGCGGGCGTCGTGCAGCGCAACGGCCCCTCCGCGCCGCAGACCGTGCGCGACGTCGTCCTCAACCTCATCGAGTTCAGTCTCACGAGGGACGCGCATCCCGTCCCGCCCACCATCAAACCGCACCAACTCAAGGTTACTGCAGGGAACACTATTCCTCTATACTGATCATTTTTTAATTTTTTACCTCTTAAAAGCCATGGGAATTTCCTGCATCTTTCATAACCTATGTCTTTGGAATATTCGCAAGTTTTTTTATTGGTGCCCCTAGAATGCTTCAGCACTTTTCGTCTATCTATATAATTTTTACCGTTTTTTACTTATGGTTGTTTCTATATATGAACCGTAATCAAGTCATCGAAGGTGGTTTTATTTTGACAAGTAACAATGTTACTTAAATCATCATTACCATATAGATCGTAAGTATTGGTAGTGACCTGTGACGTCATGATTGGCAGGTATCATCATCGACTGGCGGTCGGGAGACGCTGGCGACGCTGACGGTGGTGAACAGCTCACACAATGTAGTGACGGGGCCGCGGTCCCCGCACCGTCCCACTGCGACCATCACGCCGATCTCGCAGAGCGGACAGGAGCCCAGCAAGGACGGACTCGTGCTCGTGCACATAGAGCCGCGCGCGGATCCGCGACCCGACCTGCGGACAGACTCGCGCGTCGACGTGCTCGCGGACCCGCGACCCGACTCGTTGCTCGATCTCACTGTCAAGCGAACCGACAGGAGGAACGACGTCGCTTTCCCGCATCCCAACAAACCGGTTAGTATTATTATACGTCAGTCAGTATGTCAGGTCAGCCTCTGACGGTGTCTATCGTCCAGTGCGCATCCTACACTTAATTTTAAAAGTTACCATTAGTTAAGTTTGAGCGCATTCGTAGTATGTGTGTGGTGTTTTTGCTTGATAATTTAAAAGTATGTGTACTTGTTTCAGAACGTGTATCGTAACTCGAACGAGTACGCGTACAGAGGTGGACAAGAGCGCGAGTCGCCCACACAGTACATCTGCAAAACGAAAGGCGCCGGCGGCGGAGGCGGCGGCGCGGCGGGGAGCGCGGGCGGCGGAGGCGTGCGGCCCGCCACCGGCGTGCTCAAGAGCGGGGCGAACCCGAAGGGCTCCATCACGCTCGGCACACCCGTCGTCGAAGCACGATTCGAAGCGCGGCGCACTCCGCCCGGCTCTATCACAGCCGGCACACCCGTGCTGCCCCACCACGCGCATCCCCAGCACCCCGCACACCCGGCGCATCCCCAGCATCAGCAGCACCAACAGCACCAACAACACGCGCCGCACCCGCAGCACCTCACAGACAAGCCCCGGCTCGAGCACTACTACAAGCGCCGGAGTCCCGCGTACTGCACGCCGGCCGCGCCGCAACGCACGCACGAACCCGCCTACTCGCCGGTAACTTTATTATATACTTACGGCAACATTGCTGGTCGTTGTGGTGACACAGTGCCCCGCGCTCCGCGGACCCCCCTGTACCCATGGTATGGAGTCGATAAACTTTTAGGTAATGGAGCACTCTGAATAATGAGCTGCTTTATTAACCTAAGTTTCCGATAAGTTGTATAATTATTTGCTTCGATCTGCTCATGAACACGAGTTCCTTCATGTTCTCGTTAGATGTACATATGATTTGTTTAATTTCCAAAAATCGAGGCAAAGACAGATGATCGATTTCCAGACGTCTGGTAGCGGCGGGTACGCACGCACGCCGCACGGCCTCGAGCAGCGCCAGATCATAATGGCGGACTTCATAACGTCACAGCAGATGCACAGCGGAGCGCGGCGCGACCGGCACGAGCGACCCGAGCGGCTCGAGCGACCCGAGCGAGTCGAGCGTACCGAGCGAACCGAGCGCGACGGCTCCCCGCAGTACGCGGCGCAGTACGGCGCTTACTCGCCGCAGCGGCGCGACTCCGTCTCCGTCATCCAGCGACACACGCCGCACATATATCCGCACCATCCGCAACATCCGCACCACCCGCACCATCCGCAGCATCCGCATCACCCGCAGCACTCGCAGCATCCTCAGCATCCACCACCAGGTAACTGTGACTGTTATGTACTATTAGAGGCTAGCCGATTACTACACTTTGCATCCTAAATACGATACTAGTAATATTTATAGTAATGGTTCAATACTATTAAGATAATTAATTCGATATTACGCAGCTAATGTCATATTCTATATGTATAATAGAAGTGAATCAGATAATGAAATGTGGGTATGTTTGTGACAGGTCACGAGGCGTTCACGTCGCTGGTGAATGTGGCGTCGGCAGCTACGGCGCTACCCGTGCCCGGCGGAGACCAGGCCAAGGCTGAAACCAAGCAGCAGCCCTCGCCGCAGCACCCGACACAGCACTCGACGCAGCACCCGACACAGCACGTGACCCAGCACGCGACACAACACGCACCGCAACATCCTCACGACGTCAGGTCAGTATCCCGATACAGTGGCCACCCCTGCAGACTTAATTCTATTCTGCGAAATGCTTATAGTAGAGAGCTAATTTAATAGGCCGTACTTGACACCTGATGCAGCAAAAAAATTGGTTCCAATGTTTACCGATTGTAAAAAATAAATTTTAAATTAAAATTTTAATATAGTATAGGGAATACGTATGAATTATTTTAATATTATTTAATCAATTATTTACGTTGGTACAAAGCCGTAAAAATAAGACACTGATAAAAATATTAAAATTTAACATCAAAATAAATATTTTAAAACTGCAATGAGATTAGAGCGGTTTAAACGCCACCATATTGGCGCGCTTTCAGTGACGTCAGCGAACGCTATAAAATAAATATATATCGTATACTGTAGAGCTTTATTCGTTTTATCTGAAAATTGTTATGGTTTATAACTAATTACGATTTAGATGGAAGTGGAAAACCATTTTATAAGTACTGTAGAGTATATCTATGTGTATAATACGATAAAAAATACACCTGATAAAGTATTTTTCTGATAATGTATTTCTATGTGTATGTATTTATGTTCTATGCAAGCATGCTTATGACTTGAGAAATACCAGCCGATTAGAAAGCTCCTAAAAATAGTGTAAGATATTTTTATAAAAATATTTTGACAAGTTTATTTCTTATTTAATATAAAAGTATTCTGTTGGACATTACTGAGGGATCTGACCGAACATATTCGACCAATGGATACCCAATCTGCATTCTAAAAATACAATATTTTACTAATTAGACTAATAAAATAACGATAAAACTTAAATACAATCACAAAACTATACAAATACCGAGTAACATCGGTGAACGCGAACTGAACGCGTACTTGGGTGTCAGAATTCGATTTCACCAATAGTGTTGCTTTTTTCAATTTTAAATGTCCCTCTAATTTTTTATTAATGGAAACTATAAATAAATAGCGAATAAATAACTAAAAAACTGTTATAGGTGTAATTCTACAGTATTAAAGATACCAAACAAAAGTATTTTACCTATATTTAAAATACACCATGGCATATGGCCATGGCCTGACATATGCCAAATGGCTATTTTAGAGATGTAGCTAAATTTAAATTTGATTTCACGAATATTGAGTCTTTTTTAAAGCTAAATATAATCGATAATCCGATTATGATTTAAATCAATTGAGAAGTGTGTAAGCTGTGTAAATGAAATAACAAAAATAAACTATAACAACAATTGAAATATCAATCTGGAACACTTGTCTTTATTGAATGCCTGATGCCAAACAACAAGATTAATTCTTCCATTATTCGTTGCTGGTCGCTGCAGTAAAAATGTAGGAATTACGTAAATATAGATTTATTAGTAATTAAAAAATAAATTAAAGGTACAACAGCGTTCGATCAATTCGTTTAATTATTTTTTTATTCCTTAGTTTTATTATTTTAGTCTAGGCTTGTTTTAAATAACATAGAAAGTAATGCTCTACGTAATAAAAAATGAAATACGAAAATTAAAAGAAAATATTGTATAGTGGAATTTTTTTACGATTTTGTTGTGTAAAATGTATTTATAAATTTTATCAGTGTCAATTTCTTTTATGATAGTCGAAATGCATGTTTTAATGCTGTTTCATAATTTGCACGACGTTACAATTTACGTTCATTTTCATTCAAATGGAAATATTAATGCTGAAATAATTAGTGTTTTTATTGATTCACTAAATTTATATAATTGTTTCAGGTTACGAGATATGTCGCTAAGCCAAAAATATCATCCGATATCACAATATCAGGTACATGAAATATCTTAATTTATATAATATTATTATTTTTGATTATAAAACACTTTATTGTTGATATTTTATATTTTTATAAAGTCACTACATATTGATTATTATTGTAATTTGTATCTAACGCGATTTGTATTTGAACCATAGCTTAGCTGTGTTCGAGGCATTGCTCATATGATAATATGGACGTATGGATTCCCTTACGATGATATACATTTTCCGTACTTAGAATCAAACGAGATGCATGAGCTACCCGACTGTTATATTGTGTATTAACCAATATAGTTTAATTTTATTAAAAAAATACCTAAATATTATGTATTTTGTTATAGGTGATAGACCGGAGGGTGAAACACTCACAGTACACAATCGAGAGAGACATTCAAATAGCGATGCAACAACGGAGAGAAAAGTAAGTAATGCAAGTGACAGCTTAAGAATATTTACAATTCAGTCTTAAGTGGAACAGTGATCGGCCTGTTAATTATGTATTTCGCAGAAGTTGCTAAATATCGGCTTCCAATGGCAAATTCATATTATGTACCCAACATACCATTTGAGCGATTTCTGCTAGTTCTTTAATAGTATTAGTTAGTTTAATAGTTTAGATTTACTAAATAGTAAAAGCATAAATAGCATAAATATTAGTAATGAGTTATTTATTGCCAAAAAAGTAATTTACAAAAATATTAGGAGGATTACATGAGCCTACATACACAATTCGACAATGGGACAGACTCTGCTGATGCTATGTACCGTCGTATTACTAAACAACGCTGATTTTGTCTGACCCATATGTTGATTAATAACTATGAACATTGCACTCGACCAGCAGCTTGCAGTTTTTTTTTTTTCGTACTGACTATACTGTTAGCCTTAGGGGCCCCGGAGTCTTTACGGCTTTTACAGCTTTACCGGGCTTAGGGTCCTCAACGGGACCGATTTGTCGAAATCGGCGTGAGTTTATTATCCGAAAGTATAGTATATCTAATTAGTACCTGGTTTGTTTTAGCGAGAGAGCAATGGCCGCGATGCAGGAACGACACGTGATAGAGCCGCACCAGTCCTACCAGCAGCACCAGCAGCACCAGCAACACCCGCAACACCCGCAACACCAGCAGCACCAGCCGCACCCGCAACACCAATCGCCGCACTCCCATCAGCACCAGCAGACCATGATCCAAGACAGGCATCATATGCCGGTAACGTGTACTATTAAAATATATATCATAGTGCGTTTTTTAATCTCACAGAGTAAACTGACAATCACTAACGGCATACTTAAATATAATGTTGCCAAATTGTACACAGTTTTGTGCTACCGTATTTTTTGCGTTACAAATTATTTAAATCGTGTCGTTATACTGAATTGAGGGTTTTCACTCGCGTATAATTTTTTATTAGAAATCGCTGATTATTATTTATAATACTTCAGTATAGACAATATTTTTATCGGGCGGCTAGAGTTATGCGTCACAGCTCACACGGCTCATTCGCACCACTGCTGCTAGAGTCATAGACCCGAGCCGACTGTTGAATTATTTTAATTTTACAATGTCTCCCAAATAACATGCTATAGGGACAAAGTTATCTATATAAAATTGTCTCTGCCCTAACAGGGTGCCACCCTGCTCCCCAGCAGTGTGATGTAATTAGAAAAGATTATAAACTCGAAATAATTCCGTGACGATGATATTGTGTACTAGTGAGTAGTCTCCCTCGCTGTCGATTTTCAGATAATAGTATATCTATCAAAGTCTGATGATTGGATCTTGAAGCAGATTAGGACTTCTATGACAATTAATTCTGTTTTAGTATGCAAACTACTTGAATAGCGGTGATAGGTGTCTCGTGTGAACTTTGAAATATTCAACTTTGAAAGTGTTGCGAGGTTTGATCATGTTTGTTTATCCTGGTTGCAGGGTGCGCCCGTGCAGGAGGTGGAGCGGCGGCTGGGCGGGGGGGCGGTCGGCGCGGGGGTCGTCCCGGGCTACGGGTCCGTCGGCAAGCACCGAGCGCACACGCCCCACCACCCCGGAACGGACAGGAAGGAACCGTACGTATCATACGTATACGTCTCGACCTATTCTTATGTCAAAAAGCATACACTAGGCCGGCGGGTTTACCCGCGCGGCAGTGTCGCACAAATCGGCAGCAAGCCGCGGAGCATCGTTCCAGTTGAATGTACCGCACAACACTATCACAGGAATGTCAGAAGTGAGGCTCGTTGCGGCAAGGCCGCCGGTATAGTGTGCAGGAGCCTTAAACAATCATCACTATCATTACACTATAACTTACTTATCGCTAGATGGAGAGCTTCTATAAAATTATGATCGGTGTTTTAGTCGAGGTGGAGGTATTGGCGGTGCGGTGGGCGGCGCGGTGGGCGGTGCGGTGGGCGGCGCGGTGGGCGTGAGCGGAGCAAGCGGCGCGCTCGTTGCGGGCGGCGGCGTCACTGTAGGCGCAGGGGGCGGAGCGCCGGGCGCGGCCGGAGCGCAGTGTGCACCCGGCGTGGACCAGCGGTCCGGCACGCTAACCGCCGCCTCCCTCATCGATGCCATCATTACGCATCAGATTAGCCAGACATCGGATCAGCGGTATCCGGTACGTGACGCTCATCGGTTTCCTTCATCCGACAATTTTTTAACCGGTCTTTCGTAACTGTGCATGTTAAAAGACTAAAGTTAAGCTAAAGTTCTGGAATGCATTGATAAATTCCATGTTTGTCAGTAATTAAAGCGTTAAGAACAACGCTCGGCCGATCTGAGATGTGGTAAAATCAGCGCGCTGTTTTATACATTAACAGGCGTTACGCGAATGTGAGAACGGTACGACAAATTCCTTACCTCCCCAGGAGAGAGGAGCGGAGCGCGGCCCCGCCCAGTCCCCCGCCGAGCGGGAGCGGGACAGGGAGAGGGAGAGGGAGCGCGAGGAGCTCGTGCAGGCTGCCTACACCACCAGCATTAAGCTCGGGGACCTCGCCTCCAACATCATCAACAGGGACTTCTGTAGCCCCACCACGTCACTCCTACACCCCAAGTGAGCAAATTGTAATTTATTATAACCTGATCATACAAGCGGAATATTTTATTTGTTTATTTATTGTCTCACCGAGTATGACTTTGCGTCAGCATAATGACGCTGGTAATGGAAGAGCCAAACCTCTGGCTTTACCGACAGTCATTATTACATTATCCAAAATTATTATCATACGTAAAATTTGTACATATATCCTCTTTTGCCGCAAGCTGTGAACCAGCTCGCGCTCGGATTGCTTTAACCTATTTTATACTGTAATAAATGATATCGCTCTGGAAACGATGAAAATATATTGAAGTGTACTTATTGTTTCTGTAGTAGGTTTTCGGTGGCAAGTTCCGAGGCATACGGCGTCCCGGCGAGCGGCGCCACCAACTCGGTCAGCGTCGCCGTCAGCTCCGTGGGCGGCGCCCCCGGGACAGGGGGCGGCGCCGCGGGCTCCGGCCCCGCGTCCGGGCCCGCCGACGAATGGAAACGCAGAGACCCGCCCAAGCACGCGCCCTATCTCGAGCCGGTCTCGCCGCCCGACAACCACCAAACCAACAGGTACTTACTCCAACTGTTTATTTCTTTGTTTACAATCTATTATAATTTATTTTAATATTAATCTCACGTTCGGCTAATTTATAATATAACTAGCCCCGCGGCTCCGCGCGCGTTTATCGTATAATAGTTATATTCATTAAGTAGGTTAATTTTTACTATGATGTTATACAAATAGTTATATGAGAAAACGATTGTTAAAAAAGTATTATGTAAGGTTCGTGTAGCCCATGTCTATCAGGAAAATTGGAAAAAAATTACATGTACAAGCTACTATCTGCAGGTGTATTAAAAGTGACGTAGAATCACTGCAAAAGCCCTGTTAGTAGTGACAAGCATCTGTGTGCATCAAGTCTTGTGCTAGATTCTTTTTTTAACAATCATACCAATGATGGCTGATTGGTAGCGTGTACGGACATCGCGTCGATTGACGTGAGTTCGAATCCCTGCAATGAGCTTGAGCGTTCGGTGAAGGAAAACATAATGAAGAAACCACACCATGGTGGTAGAGCTTTTTTAATGCCCGCCTGGCTAGCTACCACCCTCAAGATAATAATCTCTCGCCAAGCACCAAGAGGTGTGTTCCGGCAGCTGCACTTAAGAGCCAATCCTCCAACTACGCTTAGCGTGTTATCTTGGGCCACATCGTAACTTAAGATCAGGTGAGATTCCCACGATGCTAAACCTGCAACGGATAAGTAACTACAATCGACCTGCGTAATAGGGAATATGCATGAACTATTTTATATTTTCAATCAATTATATACCTTGGTACAAAGCCATAAAGAATAAAACACTTAAAGATATTACAACTTTATCATCAAAATAAATATTTTTAAACTGCAATAAGATTAGATCGATTTAAACGACACCATTTTGGCGCTCTTTCAGTGACGTCAGCGTACGCAATAAAAAAAGGTGTGTGTGCGATTCACACACGATAGAAGTGAAATTTCATTTTAAAAGACATTCTATTTTATTTAAACAGTGTGCAATATACATACGTACACACCGACATTTACTCTCTCGCTCTGGCTCACACAAAGAGAGAGACCGATAATGTGCGTTAAACGTTTAACATTTAACGTTCAACGCTTGGAAGTCGCATAAGAAGTTTCTCTAGCCATAGATAGATCTCGATGGTCACCGTTGTTTTTGGATTGTACTGTACATACCATCAGGAACAGTGCCGTCACTTTGTCGTGCGACTATAAAAAAAAGAATACATTGTCTTATATTACAGTTGTATTTAGCCGAATTATTTGGTAGTCACTTATCATAGTGTGATCTGGCCGAACATACTCGATCAATGATACCCAATCTGCATTCTAAAATTCCTGCTTCGTGCTGCTGCAGCTGCTAACAGTGCATTTTGGATTGAATTTGGATTTGTTTAAATACCAACTGAGCATTTTACAGTCAAAAACTCTACATTGATGAAACTTTGACGTATTACTTACATACATAACTGGTATGTCGGATCACAGAGGGCACGAGATTAGACAGAGGCTGGATTAGCGACGACATTAATTTATACAGCATTAAGAACAATCCTGCACTTCTGTCCAGAGAGAGTTTATGAACGTTTAATTGTTATTATAGCGGTGCGGAGCGCGCTGGGGGCGTTGTCGGTGGGGGCGGCGGGGGCGGTGGGGGCGCAGGCGGGGGCGGCGGGGCGGGTGCGCGGCGGTACGGGTGCGTGTCCGGCGGCAGCGGCGTGCTGACCGCGTTCGACTACGTGACGACGCGCATCGTGGAGGTGATGCGGAGTGACGCGGACGAGCGCGCCGCCAAGCCGCAGCCGCAGCCGCAGCCGCTCGCCTTCCCCACGGCGCCGTACACCTTCCCTTACTCGGCGCTCAACGTCGCCGCTGCCACCACGGACGGTAACTATCCACCGACCAACCATCACACACACCTACACTCCTTACTCTAAACCAGAGTTAACTAACTACTTAACTTACTAAACTATCATTAAATAAGTTCAAAATGAACGTACCGAACTCATTAATCATAATCTTTCTCGGGATCGTTGCTTACATGACACTTCATATTAATCGCATACTTTTCATAGAACGACGGATAATTACAGTGTGCTAACAACAAGTAACATTGGGGTGTTCGTTAGATAGCCGATTGTGATATTTCATTATTTTCATTGCTGAAAATCCGAAGTAAACCTGAATAACAATTTTAACTTAAGCTAAAAACAAAAAGGTCATGCCGTTTGTATGAGTGATCGCCGCCGCGAGGATTTCACAGGGAAGTATTTTTCGGGACTTCCCGCGATCGACTAATTGGACGTTCCTGCTCTAAAGCATGTTACCAGATCGCGGCGGGCGCACGGGTATCTAAGATCTGGCCGGTTGTCAGTTATGGAATTTAAAGCTATACCTTGATTACTGGCAAATAGTAAGTTGTTATAATAGCTGATCATCCGTTATGTAGGCGTAGTGCCGGTGACATCGAGCGGGGGCGGCAGCGGCGCGGGCTGCGTCACCAGCGGCGCCGTCGGCGTCAGTGTGGTCGGCGGAGTCGGGCCGGGGGGTCCGACCGCGCCGGAGCCGGCGCCGCTCATGTCTGCGCAGTACGAGCCGCTCTCCGACGAGGACTGACAGCGCCACGCGGCCGCTGCGCCCACACCTCCCGCCGCACCTCCCGGCGCGCCTCCCGGCGCGCCTCCCGTCGCGCGCCTCACCTCCTAGCGGCACCTCGCGCGTCGCTCCGTTATCTGCTATAATTCCCGGCAGCAGTCGTGAGTCACCTGCGCGCTATTCCATTAATATCCATCGATTTGTCGCTACTAGTGTAGTGACTGGGTTTCCTCCCGTAAGCAGGAACACGACTCGTGTCGGGAACTATACCCGCGTACGAGATGTCGGCGCTGGACACACTTCATTCTCTATACCTACCTCTCTCCGCATACAGACTTTTGCGCGAGCCAGTTGAGGTACTTTGCACAGTCTGACGTCACCGAATTTTTTGATCAACGTGACGATTCTGAAATCTTTAATTCCACTGCAAACAGATCGTTCGAATGTATCTCAACTCGCTACACACGTTATAAACGGGGACGTGGTATCATTGTGATATGATTAGCAATAGTAAAAATATATAAGAGTTTGTTGAATAATATTATATATTTTACATTTCAAAAGCGAAAATATTACAAGTAAATATAACGTAAATCAGAAGGGGGATAAAGCGAGTCCACACGAGGAGGTACGTACATGTTTGTAATCTAGGAATACGCTTAGAGATTTCACATATTTTTTTGTTTCTATAAAAAAACTTAATAAAATTGAGAAATCTGTTTAATTTCATAAATACTGTCGATGAAAAATTATAGAAAAGTGAATTAAAAATGATTGGTTTAAATTAATTGTTGTAAGCTTCTAAGCGTGTCTCTAAACATATAGCCATAAGCGGGAACCGAGCAAGTGCGCAGTTTGTTTGTATTACTATATGATTATAGGGGAAGAGATACAAAAATACAAAATAATTCCAACCCTTGTGGTGTGGCGGATAGATCTGCGAGAATTATAGTTCCGCGAGACCTGGTCACCTAGGACTGGTAAAAAAACCGTATGATAGTTGTAATATAATTAATAATATAATATAAAGCAGGGATATAATACTATTGACGTGTTGTGGGGAAGCTTTAAGTATGGACACACGCTCCGGGAGGAATCTGCCCCGTACGTTATACTACGATTACACTACGACCACTGACGACTGACGTCATACTTGTCACGGTTTTTCTATTTGAAAACTCGATACGCTTATGAAGATTAAATAAATGAAAGTAATTAAATAAAATAATAATACAAAAAAATATATATATAAATAAATAAATATAAACGCTATCGATTAGTGAGAATATGATTATGAATTTTATTTATTTTAGATGTTCGAATGATGTTATCATTTTTTGTAATTATTGTTCAATGAGAGTGGTAGTGATCGCAGTGACCGCCGCCGATGAATAAAACGCAGAGGCGACATTACGTTTTACCTAACGATCTGTTTAGGTGTGTCGCTCTGCGACGCGCGTCGCGATGGATCAGAATGATTATGTATAATTGTATATCTTAATTATAGTAGCACTGCCGCGATGTGAACGCAAATTTACCTCAGTAATTATAAGTGGCAGACGATTTGCTCGTATTGATTAAAGTTAAAAAAAAAATACAAACAAACACGAACGAAAGTGGTTTGTAACATTTTATCCAGTCTTCCATCGCCACTCCGACACTAGGGTTATCGCGGCCGCAAGCGTTACTACGTAGCGTTAACGTGAATCCGCTTGAGGGCGACACCCCTCGTTCTAGGATAGGATCTCCGCGCGACTTCGTCCATTACTTAGCTACACTTAGATACTTGTACATTGTGTATAGACTATAATATAATATGATTACCTATATGTACATATATAGGCACTTGCCGGGCGTATGCATTTCGCAGATTCCTCGTAACTGTTCAAATAGGCTTAGCTACGTCGCACGCGGCGGTGCGGTCGCGCTCGCGTCCGGCTCGCCTGATAGTGGCGGGGGGGGGGGGACGGGGGGGGAGACCGACGCCGCGTGCGCAACACGTGTATTCTAAGTTTTGTAATGCTTAGCTTCGGACTTCGCTGTTTCGTTTTATTTTTATTTTGTGTAAAGTTTTGATAGGCGGACGTGTAGTTGAATTAAATGTTTTTATATATGTAAATAGTCGCGTCGTCGTATCGTTTCGGTGTGTGTGGGTGTGTGTGTGTGTTTGCGTTAATTATTTTATATTATTATCAATGTGTATAGTTTTGTAAATGCGGTAAGTGCCAGCGAAGTCCGAGACGCTCTTCCGCTGTTGATAACGATACTCGACGATTCAGAACGCGTTTTACTGTTTCATAATATACATTTTTAATTTATAGTTGTATAGTTAAGCGTTTAGTTTGTAAAACGACATTGTTATGTATACATTATATGTAAATGATACGTTAATATGTATATGCATTTGTAACTATACAGGTTATGTACGACTTACGTTTATACATTTTTCATTTCATTTTCGTTACGTCGGTTATATAATAAATACGATGGGAGTGGGTCATGCGTTTGTGTGAGTGTGCGCGTACGTGCGTGTACGTGATTGCGCGTGCGTGTGTATGATGGAGCCGACAGCGGCCGCCCCGACGCCGCCCCGACGCTTCCCCGACGCCGCTCCGACGCCGCCCCGACGCTTCCCCGACGCCGCCCCGACGCCGCCCCGACGCCTCCCCGACGCCGCCTCCGCGCGTCTATTATGGTGCATTTTGATTATTATTATTTTTGTTGTTGTGTTCCATATGTATCGCACCGTTCGCTCGTCAAACGTGAACTCGATTGTAAAAAATTCAATTAAGACTTTTCGATGTAAACGATTTTTTCCCGAAATTTGTGTATAAAATTATAATTATTATTATTTAGTAAAAAGTAGGTATATAATTTGTTGACGTTCGGCGAGCGAACGGTTTTTAATTGTAAATGTTATCCATTTGTGTGTATAAAAACGACTGATTAAATTTACTTTGGGCGTGCGAGGCGAGCGCAGGCGCCGTCGCCGGCGGCGTCACTCTCCACATTGTGATTTCTTTATAAAAAATAATATTGTAAGTAAAATTAAGTAGCCGAAAAAGATAATCCTTGTAAGTCCGAACATACAAAAACAAAGTTTTGGGAGGACAAATCATTAAATATGATGCAAATCATGTTTTCTGTGTTTTATTTATATATACTTTTATATTTTAAAACGATAACGTAATAGCATAACTAAAATTAATTAACTCTGTTGGAATAATGCTACCAGATCAAATAATTAAATTTCCTATTAATGACCTGACCACTTTTCTTGACATTTATTACAAAACTGTATGTGGAATGTGAAAGCACCGCGCGTCTAAATTTAAATATAAATTTTTATAATTACTTATTTCTTTTTCAATTTAAAAAAGATTGATTATTATAGTACTTACTGTTTTTTCAATAAGGTCAAAATTGTATATAGAGATAAGTCGAGCGATTTTTACTATCGCCCTAAACACTAAATCATTTCATATTTATGATTGCGAACTTTAAAACAATCGAGTATTTCTTTCGAGTGACATGGTTTATATTACACTTTAAAAATTAAATAGGTACCAATCAAGGTGTGAACTCACGAATTTTTTCATATGATGCATGTCATCATAATACTTTTCATAGGTCGACGTGTAATGACAGGGATGTTACGGATGCAGGTATTATTACCGCGGATGCGTAATTTTAATGGCTTATATCCAAGGACGCGTATCTTAAGATAGTTTAAAAAAAGGTATGTCTGCAGAAATAAAATAAATATAGTTTTTAATATTTTTACTACATAATTAATAACTTCACATAAGTTAAAGATTTGTGCGTTATATTTAATAAAATGTAACTTCACCGCCTTTTTAGGTTCAAGTCTGTTTCGTAGAGGTACGTCCGTAAGTGAAACCCGCGCTATTGTTCACTACGAACAGTGGCTGGTGGGGCGATAAAAATTTGTGCCATTGGTGATAATATTTTAGATTCTCGATTTAGGTGGATTTGCATCTATATGGATCCTTCCCGTCTTCATTTGAGGAATCCAGCATCATGGCAAGATAGTATTTTTAAACATGGTTAACCACGAAAAATCTGCATATGCGAATATCCGTAACATCCCTGATTACTGAGTACAAGTGCAAGCGAATAATGGCGTTCGTTATCAGATTGCGATATCTAGATTTAATTAATTTCTGAAAATGATACGCATAAATAAGAAGACCCAATCATTCCTGTTAACTTTTCTATTATTAAGAAATATTATTATTCCTGTTAACTAATGAGCTGTTTTTCAAACGTCAATATTTCTTTTCATTATATATAAATATCTAAATTTTGGATCAGTTGTTCTGGTTTTGAAGTGTGTATATTTGCGTAAACATTATAAAAACAATCCCAAAAAACTTCCTCTATACAATATTTTTTGTGAATTATCGTATATTTTGTTACTACGTGCAGCGTTACTTTCTATGTTACTTAAAACTAGAGTGGTTCAAAATAATAAAACCGAAAATTAATCTAATTGATCGAACGCCGTTGTACATTTAATTTATTAGCTTTTTTTAATTTCGAATTAAAAAAAAATATTTACGTAATTCCTTCATTTTTGCTGCAGCAACAAGCATCGAAGAATATTCACTGGAAGAATTAATCTTGTTGTTTGGAGTCAGGCAGTCAATAATTTACGTGTTCCAGGTTGATATTTCAATTGTTGTAATACTTCATTTTTGTTATTTAATTTACACAGCTTCTACCTTCATTTCATTTAAAGCATAATCGAACTATCGATTATATTTAGCACCAAAAAAAGGATCGATAATTGTAAAAATCATCTTGCAATTAAAAATAATTCTACATCTCTACGATAAAAATTTAACTTCACGTGTGTCATGCAAGACTTTTTACTATCGAGGGTACAGGTAAGAAGAACTATCTCATATGGAGGAAAAGTTGAAAGAGTGTCCAGAAAAATCACCAAAATGGCGCTAGCATAGCAAGACGGAATGATACTTTTTTATCATATTATAGTTTTTAATGATGTAAAACTTTAAAACAATATTGAAATTATAATGGGAAAAGTTTGTGGAGTAGGGCTCAGTACGCATTTATTACGCGGTAATTATTTTCTACAGAATTAATAAAAGACGTCAGTCAAATGATCTTTGGCGCTATCTTTCAAATTTACTCACTTGCTACCTAATTTAACGCATTACGACGGACACTTATACACAGAGACGTTTCTCCTTATCAACTGATTGAGTACTTCTGCTTTATACTATACTAGCTGTGCCCGCGACTTCGTCTGCGTGGACTTCAGAATTGGGCCTTTACCAGGGTAAAAGTATCCTATGTCTTAATCTGGGCTATAAGCTGTCTGTGTGCCAATTTCGTCTAAATCCATTTAGCTATTTTTGCGTGATTGAGTAACAAAAAAATAAACTGATTTTCGCATTTATAATATTAATTAGGATTGAAAGGAAACTATTCTACGTTGGATATCAGTTGAAATTAATAAAGTTAATTTAAAAACATTTTATATCTTGCCAAGAAGTTTGGACGTTTTAATGAAAAATTAATTACCGATATGTACATTTACAAATAAATAAAAAAGTCTTTTATCATCTCTTTATCATATCTATATATAATAAACTTTTAACGTTAAACCTGCGTTTGATCCAAATTCCAAAATGGTTAGAATAAACTAGCCCGCATTCTTAACGAAATCTTCACCGGTCTTGATATTCTTCAGTAACTCTGGTAATGCATTCTTGAGAAGCTTTTTCTCGAACTCATTTAATGTACCGTACCCCAAATTCTTCTCCACGCCGTTCTTGCCCAAGAGTACGGGGTTAGCGAAGTAAGTAGCTTCGCTGACCTCCGATTTTACGTATGTGCATTCCACCACATCTGGTTCACCCTACGAGTATAATAAGTACAAAGAAGACGATAATGAATTAGTAGTAGAATGTATAGAGACTTCATCAGTCGACGTTGTATTTGCCTGAGCTGATGTGCCCAAGTTTTTGGTGTAGAAAAACAGTTTTCTAAAGGATTGCGTTACTACTCGCGTTGTAAAAGTTCGTCGGCTACGGTGACCGGTTACCATCAGACACACCGTACGCTTACTTTCCACCATCGTGGTATATAAAAATCTTGATGAAGCACCATAGAATGTTAAGTAGCCTCAGCCTACTAAAATCAAGTAAGGTTTTGCTCAAAAACAAATAATTTTAAATTAATATACTACTACTACTACTAATATAAGTACTTACTAGATTTTCCTGTATTTTTTTAGAGGAACAGTAAACAAAGTTAACCTCTGTTAACTGTGAACGTTTTGAAGCTTTGTGTTTATATTTTGTGTTGTAATCATTTATATAATCTAAATCAGTCTAACAAAAGCATCGTGCCTTGATGTTTACTTGCTTGGCAAACGAATAACGTGAACATAAAGCAATAGTTGAAATACAATGTTACCTTGAGTCCTCTAAGTACTGCAATGCAAAGACGCGCACCAGCGTACGCGGTGGAGAGGGTGGCTGACCCACCGCCGGCCTTACCTGCGACAACCTGTCAATAACAACGTAATGAGGAACGTGATTGTTTGTTTGGAGACGTATCAATAAAACTAGGAATGATTATGATGTTTTACTTATTTTATAATACTTATTATAAAGCTTATGATATTATTTGTTTGTTTGAACGCGTTAATTTATGGAATTACAAGTAATATTAAAAAATATATTTATTGAGGCTGTACAACTTCACGCTACGACCCGAAGGAGCGGAGCAGTAACCATGAACGTCAAGCAATCTGGGAAGTGTGAATAAAGATAGGTGTGCTGGCGGTGAGGTGGAGTGCTGGTCGAATAAATTTACCACGAGTAAAACCGTGGGGCACAGCTACTTTCATGATATATGTTGGTGTGAAAGCTGGAATCGCAAGACTTCTTTTTTGTCCTCCAAAATTACTAAGTAGGTACACAGCGATTGATGCAAGTATGAGCTGACTGCAAGTCGTATAGGTACCGTACACCGTATGGTTGTTAGAGCTTTTTCTAATGCCCGTCTTGTTAGCTACCTCTCTCGAGTTGATATTACCTATGGTACAGTCCACACAACAGCGACCGTCGGTGAGATATTCCGTACCGGCTTTTACGCCTTATTTGAAAGAAGGAATATCCAAGGAAGGAGCTTAATCGTTGACGGGAAAAACGTTCCACACATCCGGCACGGCAATCACGGGCACCCTCCCTCCCCCCCCCGACCGTACTTGGCTACGCCTATGAGAGTTCTATAATTTTCAGTGTATTGTTATTCTAAATACTGTAAAAATGTTAACCTCAGTGCTGGCATCCCTTAACCTTAAGATAAACGCGTTAAGCTTTGCTTCGTCTGTAATGTTGGCAGGCGGCTTGCACTGTGATAGCACCGGTATGATGGTGTTTATAGAATGACCACCGATCACCGGGACGGATATCTTGCGGGGATCGATACCATTGATGGCGCCGATGAACGACGAAGCGCGGATCAGATCCAGCGTGTTCACACCCAGGACGCGTCTTGGATCATGCACTCCTGCCTTGATAAATATATATTAATTTTGAAAAAAGTTTACTTTATTAATACATACATACTATTTATCATTAGTTCATCACAGTGTACATGATAGTTATCATTGTTTATTTACCGCCATTTTTGAAATAGTATCACGGTAGGGTTAGGGTACTTTGAATGACGGTAAGCACTGTACAATCTAAAAACAATGGGAACCAACGAGAGATCGGAAATCCATTTCAATCCATCTTAGCTCGGTTCTATGTCTTTAGTAGTAGTGGCGCGAACGAGCCGTGTGAGTTGTGACGCATAACCCAGGCCGCTCGATCAAGATATTGTCTATACTGAAGTTCTATAAATCATCAATCCGCGATTAATTTTAAATTATACGCGGGTGAAACCGCGAGGCACAGCTAGTAGGTTATAAAATTCAAAAATAAATGTTCTAATGTGACTGGTACCAAGTTTCTGAGATTACCGCGTTCAAACAATTCTTGAGCTTTATAACATTAGAATGAATTATTATTGTTGGTTAATCTAACCTTCTTCAGAACCTCGTAGGTGAGCGGTACGAGCGAGTTTACTGGATTCGTGATAATAACGACAATCGCTTTCGGGCAATGCTTTGCAACATTCTTAGCGATGTTCATCACCATGTTTGCGTTGTCTTTGAACAGATCGTCTCGGTTCATTTTTAACTTTTTCCGTGGCACCCCTGCCGGTATCGCAACTATGTGACTATCTGTTAATATAGACAACTGATCATAAATATCTACGGTTATTATAACTACAGAATGTAATGTATTGTAATTGGTTTGTACACGATATTTTGCGCGACCGGACAATGTACAAGTTCAAAATTTTTGAAGCCATTTCTGTCTTAACTAGTCGAATGCCTTAGAGACAGCAGGTCATAAGCGATCATAATCAGAAAAAGAAATGGGAATCACTACTCAGAAACGTGGTTTGGTTGTCGTTGGAATATCGAAGAATGTCTTAACTACCTGCTTTCAACAAACAAACAAATTTTGAAATTATGTAATATTTTAGTGGTAAATGCAATCAATCAACCAATTCTAAAACAATCTTTTTAAAAGTTTAATTGGGAAGAGAGTGCAGAGGAAATTTAAATGATTTATGCACATCGGCATAGTATAAAAGTCGGCCTTTTACGTTGTATAACCATGGTAGGTAGGTGTTTAGTTAGCAAAATCCGCGCCGCGCCGGTAGACGGCACATTCAGTTGAGAGTCTTCGAACAAAAACCTATTTTATACTATAATTCGATTACAGCATAGTTATCATAGTATAAGCTATGCATATTATATGCCAAATAGATTAATTATTGGATTGTTTACTAAATATAATGCTCAACAAAGTTTAGAGAAACAAGTCCACTATTTAAAGTTATTAATGTCTACCCTTTACAAAAAGTATTGGCCACTAGAGTTTCACAACGATCACAATCATGAAAATCAGGACTTGCATTAACCGTGTATGATGTAAACGTATTCTCTTATTCTCTTCTAGGCTAAATCCTATAGATGTAGGTATATGGTTTTACTGTTGCTTTTTTGTTTCATCGAGTTTCAAACCACAACGGTGCTAAAGAAGTTTCCACTTCAATAATTACGCTTCTATTGATGTGTAACATTTAAGAAAACAATGTTGAGTTTAAAATAAACTTTGTTCCTCAGTCTTTGTTGAACAGTTTATTATTATAATTCAAATTAGTTAATTATTATACCTTTTATAGCTTCTGGTAGTGTTTCTTCTCCCTTATGGCCGGTGACTTTAGACGGCATATCCATGTGTGCGAGGTCGACTGCAACGCCGGGCGTGATCGGCGATATGTCATACAGAGAGAGATGGGTCACCAAGTCGTTTAGCCGTAGTAGAAGCGACAAGGGCTGGCCGATGCCACCAGCCCCGCCGATTACTGTCACTTTGAAGTTTCTCTAAATTTATTTAAAGCGTGGTAGTATATTTAGTGCTAGGTGCGATTTGGTTCGATTCGCAATATGAACCTAGGAGATTTTAGTGAAGGAAATAAATGTGTATGTGACGCATAACATCTTTACCATATTAAATCAAGAGTTTAGTAAGTAACTTCATGGTTTAGACTGTTTGTTACAAAGTGCGCGAGCATCTTAAAAAATTCACTCTCATAATTTTTTCATAAAGCGCCTCAACAAGTATACCTTGAAATATCGTGATGTAACCATAGCATGGTAAGACATTCTAATGCTCGACTGGCTAGTGGCTAGCTACTACCATGAAGTTGAAACTGTAGGCAAACACCTTTCGGGGTATTTGGTCAGCTGCACTTGAAAGTTTACACTCCTAGGTTGCTTTCATTTATCATCAGCTGATATGGAAAAAATCTAAATTCCAATTTATAATCAATTTTGGGGTTAGTACAGATTTGTAGCTAAGTTTTGTACTACAAAGTAGCAAATCCTTGTGTCCGTCTTGCTGCTTTCAATTCATTCCAGGTCTAATTTGTGCAATAAGTAGGTATTAGAAATATAAATAACCATATATTTAAATAAATTTTCTCATTTACTCATCTGTATCAAGTCTGAACTGACGTTAGGTTAGTACAGAGTACGAACTTCTGAAGCTGAATGTGAAATTTGGTCAGAAGGCTATGCTGAGAGAGTAAAGTAAGTATTGGAATCACAGTTTTAAAGTACGTTTATACGCCCCGGGGTAGAGCGAGCGGTGCGGTCGCTTTAGACGCCAGATAGCAAAGGGCGTTAAAATGCCATATGCGAAAACTATATTTTTATGACGCCTTCTGAAGCACGGGGCAGCCCCGAATGAAAATTAAAATTCAATTAAAGAAAATAAAATTAAGCATAGCTTCACGGCGCTCGCATCTATAGTATGATAAAATACAATTTATGGTGTGAAGGCGTCGCGCCGAAATACAATCTCGCTCTACCTTGATTAAGGGCTATGGCTAGGGCTGTTTATGAGTAATTTAACGTGTACGTACGTAATAACACTTGAATACATTAAAAAAAACGATGAGACTTAAAGTAGCTATATTGTAGAATAGATTGTCACCTGAGTTGATGTGGAAAATTTTTCAACGCTAATTTTCATAAGCACCGTAACCGGCTTGACAATACTTGCCAACATTTCGTCATAGATCGTAAATGTATATAGATCCGTTTTGAGATCGTTGTCCGCCGTATAATTTACGTTAATATATCATTTTTAATACGACGTACATGAATAATATTTACAATACTATAAAATAGTAAAAAAATATATATACAAAAAATGAGTATTTTCGCAATTCTTTCAAATATTCTGTCAAACTATTAACAAAATCAAAGTGTCTTTGGAAATAAAAAAAATATCAATCGCTTAAAAAAGGATTTGAAGTTTTGGGTGAACCTCGGTTATTCTGTACATTAATATAATCATTTACATTTGAAAATTATTAGAATTGTTGATAGCATTATCAGATCTTCTCTTTTCATTCAGGGGTCTAAACGCGTTAGCATTGAACCATCATCGCATTATTCGCTTTAAGTGATACAAGTTACAACCGTATTATGGTGGCAAGACATTTTCTTTCACCTGGTTAGTCAAATGTTTAAGTTGAAATTCTCAAATAAACACATTAAATACCCATAATTCAGAGCTTTATTTCAAACGCAAACAAATTCTAATTTAAAATAACATATATTATCTTAAATTGGAACCATGTAGCACGTTCAAGAATTGAAAAAACCTTTGGTTAATACATAGATAACTAAAAAAACTTTAATTAAATTGTTTTAATTATCTATGGGTTAATATTGTATTAAATAAACTTTTCTTACCAACAATAGGTAAAGCCTACATTACAAAATCTTAGGCATTTAGTCTTAGTCTTAAACTGTTCTTTTTTTTCGAACTGACTGCCTTTACGGCTTTACCGGGCTTGGGGGCGAGCGTTTAAAGTAGGTTCTTTACAGAACTTATGTACCTATGTGGTGTGCATGTGTGTATAATGCAGTGTCATGTGTGTCTGTGAGAGCTAGTGAATGTAGAGTCACTGTATCGCGCGAGCGGCTGCTTGGCTCAAGGGCTCCATACCGATGGATCGGATCTAGGCTTGAGTTGCTGTAGAGGAGGGCGGTCGTAGCGGGTGTGTGTGTGTGATCCTTTCTAAAGTACAGTGATATAGAAAGTAACACATGTCTTCTGGATCGAAAGTAAAAACTGATACAACATGTTTGATATTCGTCTGTAAGATTTTGTTCTCAAGTTTCATTTGCTTTTCTAAATATTTCCGATATATTAAAAATGATGGTGTGTCGGAAGCTGCACCTGCGTTGTCCATATACGCTATGATCGACCTATATAAGGTGTGTCTGCGCAGGTAGACCAGAGCGTATATTGGAATAGACCTGTGCAGTTTTTGAAATCTGCGCAAGAGAAAAGTGCAAAATCGAAAAAAAAAATTTTTTGTTTGATTTCAACCTGTTCGTGTGTCCGTGCCCATACAAGCTACGACATATGGTTGACTTGTTACAGGTAAACCTCTCCGGTGGACTGTAGCCTGTATGATTTGCGTTATATAATGCTGTTTAGCACGTTATCTTCACTAGCGGCCCGCCCCGGCTTCGTACGGGTAGAAAATATTTTTAAGAACTATGTTTAGATTATAATATAAAGCAAAAATACATTTAAGTTACATCTATTTAAAATAGTATTACTATTATTCTATAATTACTAACTTTTGTATCTATTTTTATACTTTCAGAAATTGAATTTTGAATAATTTTATTAAATGAGCCAAGTTTCAAGTACCTAAATTTAACTATTGCAAATTTTCCTTCTCTATTTTTTATCTTTAAAGGTTGAATTTCCCAAAATCATTTCTTATTGCTTGCCAAGTGTTGGCAACAAGTTTGTGTTTTGTGTATCAAATTATACATATTTTCATTCCTCCTCTCAATTTGATTTCAAATTTTTATGTGACTGTGGACATACCAGTATAACCAATTGCAATTGAAATATGCTTGCATGCCTCACTCCCACGTTGAAGTTTGGCTCTAACTACAGCACAAGAGATTTAAACTAAAAATACATTTTGAATAATAGCCAAATAATTACTTAACAAACAGTCCCATTGAAACATTGAAGCGTATTTATTTATCATTGTTTTTTAACAGTGTTTAATATATTATGGGGAACAATCCTGGTTTAACTGTTAACAAGCGTAAGAGCAGACCTTGGACAAGCCTGATGATTGAGGTCTGCCCACGGTGCGTCTTCCGATAGATAAGTAGCTGCCACTCGAGAACTTTTGGCCCCATCGGCCATCTATTCTACGAGCTACGTGGCTCGCCCATTTCCACTTGAGTCTTGCTATTCTTAGGGCTATGTCGGTGACATTGGTTCTCCTGCGGATGTCCTCATTTCTTATTCGATTACGCAGAGAAACCCCAAGCATAACCCTCTCTTTTGCCCTTTGAGTGGCCTCGAGCTTTTTTATAAGGCCCATAGTTAGCGACCATGTCTCAGCACCATATGTAATCACTGGCAACACACACTGGTCAAGATTTTGTTTTGAGACATTGCGGTATTTTGGACGAAAAGATATACGAGTAGACATACAGATACTTATAATACAAGGGTTTACACTCGGAAGTTTTTTAATGACGCATATCTGGTTCAATCAAGTAGGTACACAGCAGCCCTGGTTCAGGGGGTAATTGCAAAACGGGGTAACTGTCCCTGGCGTTAGATATATTTTACGTTATTGTAATATAGATTTTTCATTTCCATTTGGGACGCATCTTAAGTTGGTTTTTGGAACCCGTGATGCGACGGGCATCTATAAATGTCAGTTTTTGGAGAAAAGGGATGCCAACGATAATATTTTGCCATTATTCGGAAAAATTGTAGATCCGTGGTTGATACAAGCAAATAAAAGTATTTAAAACTTTTAAACCTCAAGCAGGATCGCAGTGCATTTGAGATCATTTGTAATTGAAATACAAATACGTATTTTGTATTTGTATTTTAATTACTTCTTAAAAATGTATTTTGTAATTGGTATTTCAAATACCTGACGCTGTTTTGTAGTTAGTATTTCAAATACTTATGGCTTGAAAATACATTTTAACATAAATACATTTAGTGATCTTATTAATGGGTGCGTTCTTTTTTTTATTATTTAAGTGACGATGTGGCCCGAGATGTTAACATGCTAAACCCAGTGGAAGACTGGCTCTTAAGTGCAGCTGCCGGAACACACTTATTGATGCTTGGCGGCAGATTTTCAACTTGAGGGTGGTAGCTGGCTAGACGGACATTAGAAAAAGCCCTACCACCATGCTATGGTTTCCTCACGATGTTTTCCTTCACCGAAAACTCAGGCTCATTGCAAGGATTCGAACTCACGTCACTCGACGCGAAGTCGTTCACGCTACCACTGAGCCATTATCGCTTCCATCACATGGTTCTGCAGAAAATAGCACTCGAAAGCTTTCGTAAGCAAAATGGCGACCGTTAAATATGTCAATCTTTAAAGTTGTTAACACTGCACCTACTGTAGAGTTTCTGAACGCTTACTAAAAAGCGCCCTCCAGTGTGAAAAACAATAAGTACCTATAGATATCTGTCTGTCATGGCTGTTGTAGAAGTTATGTATAAGATGTTATAAAAATAAATACAGTTTGGGAACAGATTAAATTGTTGTTCATTGTGAAGAACCGTACACCTACTGTACGTCAAATTGTGAAATATCTTTTCATTCTTAAACGGTTAGCTTCACGAAACTGCTAAGTATTAATTAAGTTTGTTAGTACGAATGTTGGATGTTTGGTGGGAGTTGTCATGTTGTGGTTTTTATTTTTAATTCTTATCTTAGGTTTTTTGACCCTATATTATGTAATATTGGTGGCATTTTGCATGATATAGTTTGATTATTATGTATTCGTGAAGTGGATTATAAATATAAACATGAATTTTGATATGTCACAAAAACTCCCTAGATTGTTCTAACAAGGGAGCCACCATCTTCATGGACCGATTTTGAATGTTTGAAAAATACTACGAAGATTTAAACACATTGACACTGGCAAGTGCTTTTTGCGGCGCAATATCAAGAAGAAGAAGTAGTAAGAACGTCACAATAGATGATCAAATTCATTCTTTTTTTTTTCGAACTGAGTATAGAGCCTGGAGCCATTAGAGGCTTTGACAGCTTCACCAGGCTTAGGAGCGAGCGCGGAAGGCACTCAGCCGCGAAAGCTAGGCAACAAGCTCCAAGGGTGCCAAAGTGGCCGAACCTCGGCTTGGGCTGTTGCCGATCATGCGAAAAAGTCGCGATCTGACTAAATAACTATCCATAGAAATTCGAACTAACTAACTATACAAATATACATTTTGCTACCTTCTGGGAGGAAGGAAGGAACATGTGTTATGTATTTAGTGATTTGGCAATTTTTGTCTAAACTATAAAAAAGAAAATGAGGTCCCTTACAAAATCTATGTACCTGAGTGGTGTGCATCAGGGATGTTATGGATATCCGTATCCGTAACCGAAACTATCGGATATCCGAAATAAAAAAATATCCGTAACCGTAACCGTATCCGATATATATGTTTCGAATAATTTCGGATAGGGGCGGAGTCTAAATGAGACACGTTATGACATGTTTTGTTTTTTTCCCGGGCGATCTGACACACGAGCCTCGCGCGTACCTCTGTGCATTGTTTATATCTATTGCTTAGACATAGCCAGTCAGTCATTTACTCTTGTGGGATTTACTTACATAACAAGTGTTGTGTGAATTAATTTTATTAGGACAAAATCGTCCTAAGTCTAATTTAATTTGGACACTCTTTGATCACGTGAATACAGATTTCGCAAAATGTAAACAGTGTTCTTTGTTTATTTAATAAACTTTCATTATGATTTTGCTTTTTCACTCGATAGGTAACGCTTTAAAATGAGTAGCTATAATAATTACTTATATGGCTGATTGGAATACCAAATGGCAACTTAAAATAAAGCCCAATAATTATCTATTTGTATTTTACTTTTACAATTTCTTCAAAATCTAATATCCATAACCGAAACTATCCGAAACTAACGGATAATCCGAAATAATTTCATATCCGTAACCGTATCTGAAACCGATATAATATCATTCATATATCCGTATCCATATCCAGATCCGAAATTTCATATCCATAACATCCCTGGTGTGCATGACACTGCACTTCATACACTTCACACACATGTGTGTATGTGGATAACTAGTGAATGCAGTGTCACTGTATCGCGCGAGCGGCTGCTGGCTCAAGGAATGGTATGGATCCGGTATGGAAATACCGGAGGACCAAACCTAGGCTTGAGTTCCCGCTGGAAAGGGTGGTCGTGGCGTATGTGCGGGAGCGAAGTTAACCGCCTGTCCCCTATGGAAGGAACGGTTGTTTCGCGGGCGTAGTCGCAAACATGCTCGACTTGAAGAGACGGACGGGTATGACGCGTTAGCTACGGTGATTTCGTCATCAGGATCGGTAAATATGTTCCACAGCCTACGTTTTGCCTTCGGGGCGTCTGGGACTGGGTAAATGTTGCGGCGTATGCTATACCAATGAATTCGGAAGATTTGATCGAAGGAAGTTCCATATCTAGTTCTATTCTATTTACATAACCTAACATCGGACTGTATTTTGTAATTTGTATTTTAAATAAAGTAGTTAAAATACTGTATTTTGTATTTCAAATACACGACTTCAAAATATTTTGTATTTCGTATTTTAAATACATGCGAGATAGTATTTTGTAATTTGTATTTTAATTAAAGCAAAGCATGTACCTATTTTGTTCAGCTCTGACTACACCTGATGACACCTTCAGACCGGAGTACATCAGCGCTAGTTTTATCGTTTTGAGGCAGAAATAAGTGGACGAAGAACTACTGCATTCGAAACTTGGCTCTACACTTTTCATTCGAAGTTGTATTATTGTTACTGCCATACTGTCATACGTACGTTACGTTACTGGTCATAAAGAAAATAGAAAAAAACACCTTTCTCGAAATTTCAAGGAGCGTCCGGAAAGATCGTGTATTTATCATAGTGCAGTCGTGTGACGTATAGTCTTAGGTTGAACGACACACACATAGAGTCTTATCGCTAAAACTGTCAGCAAACAATGGTCTATAAATTAAACGTTCCCCACGTTTTAAAAAGCGATGACGTAAGTTGTTTACAAGATGTCAAGACTTCCGGGACCTTCCAGAGATTTCGGGATCGAATCATTTAGATATATAAGGTAGCTGATTTGCGAGACGCGGCACCCACGCCCGCGAAATCATCGTTCCCTTCGCAGGGGACAGACGGTGAACTTCGTTCCCGCACACCCGCCACGTCCACCCTCTCCTGCGGCCACTCAAGCCTAGGTCCGATCCTCCGGCATGGAGCCCTTGAGTCTAGCTGCCACTCGCGCGATCCAGTGACACTGCATTCACTAGCTACCTACATACATGCATTACACTTTTTACAGACATGCACTACACTTAGGTACATAGGTTCTGTAAGGGACCTTTTTTTTTCTTTTTTTGAAGCTAGTTAGTCTAGATCAAAAATTACAGATTACTAAATGCATATATACTTGTCTCTTACCCTCCTCCCAGAGGATAGCGACATGTATATATGTATAGTTAGTTAGATAGTGTGCTAGGGAAATAGTCAGTTCGCGACTTATTTGCATAACGCGCAACAGTTCGAGCCGAGGTTCGGCCACTTTGGCACCCTCGGATGTTGTTGCTAAGCTTTCGTGGCTGAGTGCCTTAAGCGCTCGCCGCCAAGTCCGGTGAAGCTGTAAAAGCCGTTCGAGGCTCCTGGGCCCTTATGGCTAACAGTATAGTCAGTAGAAAAAAAAATAAAGAGACGCGGCAGTTAAGAATTCGAAAGCGAAGTGACAACAAGAAGCGAAATAAGAGAGAAACACTCTTATTCTGCAAGTACCTACAGGGTTATTCTGTGAGAATATTCGGTGGACGATTTAGTATTTTGTTCTGTTATTGTTTTTTTTTTTTATTTGTTATAGCTAGGTACGAATACATTACTTTTGAGTGTCACTACGGCATCTTATTACCCACGGACGTAACATTATTAATAAATAATTCGTAAATTTCATGTATAGTACATAAACTTATATTTTTGTCTTTTTATTTATGTCCAAATTTTTTGGGATAGATTTTTTTTCATAACATGAACAGTATATATGTATTTACTACAATAGAATTAATGTTTTTTTTTAGTTTTTTATCGTTATAGGTTTGGCTTAGTGGTCACAATCTCACCTGATGTTAAGTGACGATGTGGCCCAAGACGATAACATGCTTAACCTATTGGAAAACTGGCTCTCAAGTGCAGCTGCCGGAACACACCCATTGGTTCTTAGGGACAGATTTTCAACTTATCCTACCACCATACTATGGTTTCCTCACGATGTTTTCCTTCGCCGAAAGCTCAGGCTCATTGTAGAACTCACGTCAATCGTCGCGAAGTCGTACACGCGACCACTGCGCCATCATCGCTTCAAATTCAAGTTTCATATCATTCGCATCAAGTTTTATATTATGTAGTAATTAGTTTTGCTAGAAAATGAGTGCGCATCACGAAAAAACTACTGGACGGATTTTGATCATTTTTGATCCTTTGTCTTTATAAAAAAAATCACGATATATTCTTAAATAATAATTGTGTAGTTCACGTGAGCGGAGCCGCGTGCACAGCTAGTATACAATAAAAAAGTTTTTTTGTTTATAAGTTTATTACTCACTATTAATTAGCACAATACACTAATAACCATTATGATTGTGATGATACCGCTTTACATAGTTGTAAGTTACATTCAATATATTCATTGAAGTTTTGAAATGTTATTTATAACTTAAGGTGAACTACAAAAAATTGTTTTACATTACACTTCTGTCGAAAGCCAGTAGAGTAGTCGAAACGTATGAAACAGAAATAAATAAAATAAAAAACGCTAAAAAAAATACATATTTATTTTTAATTTATATGTAAACTGCTTTGCAGACTGTACAATTATATTTTGGTAATACGAGGTGATTTTATAAAAATAAAATATTAAACAAAACAAAACAATTATTTGATATCCTTACGTTCTTAACGATTTTTCTATTTAAATACATAATTGCTATTAAATATCACTTAAATCTAAATTGTAACTCTCGAAAACGTTTAGTAGTTTATATTCGATATATTTTTTTTATCTAATAAATAAGGTTCTATTATTTGTTGTTCGCGGCGGTCATAGAGTTACAATAAGCTGGATCCAGTCCGTCGGCGCTATCTACACTAAATCGTTTACTTCTTAGCGAATTCCTCGCCAGTCTTGATATTCTTGAGGAGTTCCGGGATGGCGGCCTTGAGGAGTCCCTGCTCGAACTCGTTCAGCTTCCCGAAGCCGAGGTTCTTCTCGACGCCGTTCTTGCCGAGCAGCACGGGGTTCGCGAAGTACGCCGCCTCCGTCAGCTCGGACTTCACGTACGCACATTCAACTACATTCGATTCACCCTGCAATTTCAATCAACAGACGACTTTACAATATACCACAGTTTTGAGACAACCTGCCTATGATCGAATGGTGATTTCAAAATATCAAGATAACCTATGTATTTTATTTACAAGATACGAGGATAGGAGGACTACGAGGATATTTTTGGATGATTCCGGTTTCCTTTCACCGTCAGACAATACTTAGTTTTAATAATTGAAATAAGTAAACTTGCGCTCGAAATTGCAGATATCGAATCCCTATTAACCACTCCCGGTTTCAACCATTTCCCATGTGTAGAATATATCGAGAACTCATCATATTTTTAATCAACTATTTAAAAATCAATAAAAAAAATCTTTATTAATACATAAGGAATTCCTGTGTAAAATTTCATACTTCTACAGTATTCTAGACCCATCGGTCTCTCGTTGCTCGTTACTCTTAACAATTTTATTAAGTAAATTATTACTTATACAATTTTATCGATCACTTTAAGATCACTATTAATGTTTACATTTACTTCGCACTTTATTAATAAGCAGGACTAAATTAAGATATATCATCATCATCATCATCATTTCAGCCGAAAGACGTCCAGTGCTGGACATAGGCCTCCCCCAAAGATCGCCACAACGACCGGTCCTTTGCTGCCCGCATCCAGCGGCTTCCCGCAACCTTTACCAGGTCGTCGGTCCACCTTGTGGCGGGTCTGCCCACGCTGCGTCTTCCGGTACGTGGCCGCCACTCGACAACTCTTCGACCCCATCGACCATCTCTTCTACGAGCTACGTGGCCAGCCCGCTGCCACTTAAGTGTAGCTATTCTTCGGGCTATGTCGGTGACTTTGGTTCTCCTGCGGATCTCTTCTTTTCCTAAATACAATATTGCGCCACAATATTGCCCTTTGAGTGACTTTGAGCTTTCTTATGAGGCCCATAGATATATTATAATAATATAGAATAGTATGTATTAGAATATATTTCATTCGCTGACTCGTGCGAATATTTCATACGTTATAGAATGTAAACAATCCAACAGCTGTAATGTTAGTTAAGGAAATTATCAATAGATGGCGCGCCTCTTGCATCTCAGTGGAATATATTTTCATTATGAATGCCGTATGTTGTAAATGTCTATTTTTACTCAATAGCGCAGAACATAAGCTATATAATGATGTTTGAATCATAAGAGATAGATAGGGATCAATAAAGATAATAAGAGAGACATGGTCTTGCCACAACAAAAACGCTTTTAAGAAATATTATATAGAGATTGTAATGATGTAGGACTTACTTTAAGCCCCCTGAGGACTGCGCCGGAGAGCCTCGCGCCAGCGTACGCCATGGACAGCGTGGCCGAGCCGCCACCGGCTTTGGCCTTCACCACCTGGTAACAAGATTTTCTTTAGTTATGGACTTCTTCTTCTCTCGTGTCCCCGTACAAGCAGTATTTTGAATAAAAATAGCTCGTCTTCGTGGTTAAAAAATTGGTCATTTAGTGCAGTTATTATCGGGACTGACTGCCCGGACGTCCCGGACGTACTTAGATCAACTGAACAGTTATATACATTCATTCAAAAAAGTATCGGAAACGGATGATTTGCTTATGAAAAAAAATTGTTGTTAATCTCACAACTGTTTTTCATTTTGGCGGGGAGTTTGAGTTGCATCTGTCGTTTAGATTACATACAGTGCCGTTTTCATTCGGTAGAAGACATAAAGGAGAATTCGCGACGAGAACTAAACTCTATTCCGGAAAAAGCATATCAAATATATTTAAGGATTGGATTATTCGTTGGCGTAAGTGTATCGTTTCTGAAGGAGCATACTTTGAAGGCGATAAAATAAATTTGGACGAATAACTAACATTTTGTGTTTGATCTTTTCCCAGTACTTTTTTGACATAGTAGTAGGTATACATAAATAAATCACGGGAGAATCATAGGGAGAGACCACGTCCTTCCACTTGCTACGATCCTGACATACATATTTCAACAGTAGTAATTTTATTAACATACAAAAATCGCATTATATGACCACATGTTATAATTTAACAAAAACTACCATACCTTCAGTATATGCTGAAAACAAGTAAACTCTATACTAGCTAGTGATCTGAACAAATGAAGATTCATAGATGGTTGTCGTCGTCACTCAATACTACTAATAATACCATTGTGATATCAAAATGTTAGGCGTCAAAGTCAGACACTGTGACTTAAATTTCACTTTTTGCTTATGATGACATTGCTTTAAAACTATATGCCGACCGCTATAAGCGCGAACATCCTTATGGTTTGCGAGACGCGGGGCGGTGAGTGTGCACGGATATACACGATATTGAAAGGATACCCCACATCTTAAGATCAATATATTATGCATGTTATAGCAACTGTGACAAATATCTAATAATAAATCAAAAATTCACATACATAAATAAATGGTAAACAAAAAAACTACTATATTGAACATAAATTATACGTGTAATCTTTACATGTGTTTAAAGTAAACCTTTAAATTTAATAGTATATATTGACAATATAATTTACTCAGAACGCGTCAAAGCATTACTTTTGTTTATCTCTATAATTTTTTAAAACTTAACGTCGGTAATTCCATCTTGGTAAAATAATCTCATGTGTAGCAGTTACAAAAATAAAACCACGAAAGCACTCACGGCGTAGCAATTACTAATCTGGTTACAATAGTAATAGTTACTATCAATGGGTAGGAAGCCACCCTTAGTGACTCGGTTTGGTATATTTATTTTTGGATCAGCCTATTGGTATTTCAGCTCATGCTGGAATAACTGTTAATGGACATTCAGCACTTCAATGTTGTTTGTATACAAAATAATCCTTTTACCTCAGTACCGGCTTCCTGTATCCTCTCAGTGAGCGCCTTGATCTTGCCCTGGTCGGACAGTTTAACGGCCGGCTGGCTCTGCGACAGCACGGGGATGATGGTGACTCCCGAGTGGCCGCCGATCACGGGGATGGTGACCGAGCGAGGGTCGACGCCGTTGATCTCGCCGATGAAGGCAGCCGCGCGGACCACGTCGAGTGTGGTCACTCCGAGAACGCGCGCGGGGTCGTATACTCCGGCCTGGAACATGACACAACTCCAGTTTTTAATCCTACAATGAGCCCGAGCTTCCAGTGTATCCTGGTTTAGAAGACCAGTCTATTTTCTAGGATTAAAATGTTACCATTTTCGGTTATACGTTTCTATTTGTGTGGCGTGTTTTATGAAACGAAACTAATGAAACTGAAACCCCAGGTGAGTATTTGTAGTGTGAATAAAATCGAAACTAATATTTTAAAACTCAAAATATTGTTTGTTTGTTTGAACGCTAAATCTCTTGAACTACTAGTAAAATTGGAAAAAATATTTTAGCATTTTATAGCCTTTTTATTGACGAAGATTATAGGCTAAATAACCTCACGCTATGACACTAAGAAGCGGTGCAGTAATCATGGATGTCAAGCAATCTGACAAGCTGTAGGCAGGTATGGAGAACAATGATAGGCTGCACGGGTACGTTGCGTGGCGGCGGAGGCGCGGTGGAGTTTTTCTAATAAATGTAATAGGAGTGAAACCGTGGCGCACAGTTACTCAGCGCATCAGCTGTGTGCTACAATGAGTAGAAATTAACATTGTGTCGTCACATGCGCTCGGGTTTTTTCGGGAACGATCGGCACGATTTGGATACTGGATTGAAAAAAATATTTTTAATTTGATATAACATTTTAATTATACAAAAAAAAAACTAGAAATAGTTTGTTAACTTACTATATGACCTCTCCATTTAATACAAAAAAAATATTTCAAAAACCCAATTGTGATAACAATACCCAATCAATATATCATTGGTGTTGAACTATTCCTGTGGACTCTTATTGGTGACAGGATGTTTTCGAAAACTAATGCTACTGTTTCTCAACGTTAACAGGCATTGGCCTTAGAATGGCTATTTTATGAAAAAGGTTATTTAAAAAAGGTCAATTTAATAAAACATTAAAAAAAAAACTTCGTAGTATATTTGTATTTTGGTCAAGCTTGTCATAAACATACAAATTGTTGAGGTAAATTTTATAAATTTATTAAGTTATAATAAGGTTGAAATTGAAAGTTGAAAGTTATAAATAGCAAATATATAATTAGTCTGTCTATTTATATGATAATTATATTTGTACTGAATGAATGTTATTGCTGACAAAGGTTGGGTCAAAGGTCTCTTGGCAGGAGTCTTTGTTATTGGCTTGTAATATTAAGTACTGTACTGACAAATATTTAGCAATCAGTTCAAGATTAACAGTGGTAGGAACCTATGTAAGGTTCGACTGATGCACTACCCATGTCACACCTATTTCTGTCGCAAATAACAGTACTCATTTTGCCATGTTTCTGATCTGAACGCTGTGGTAAGGAACATGCTCTGATAAATGAGTCATTTCAATTAACATTTACAGGACTAGCAACCTATTAGTGCATAGTCTCAGTTAGGACGGCAACAGATTAGTTTAACACTTAACATGCATTTGTTACTTCTTTTCATGAAGAAAGATTGTCAGAAAACCTTAAGAAATAAAGTAATATAGAAAAAGAGCAAATATGAACCCACTATAATAACTTATCGACTGATAAAAGGAAAAACTTTCCAGACATTTGTCTGTCTATTAGCTTATTACATCAATCATTCTTACATCAGTGGATCACGTAAATGTATATCTTTTGTACAATTCTTATCATTAATGATAACATATGATAAGAACATTCAAACTAATATTGTGTAATATTAATACTTAAAACCTTACAACGATATTTAGTTGCTGATAAGAAAACAGCTGGCCAATTTCACAATATACCTATAAGTTATTAATTATAATTTATTGCAGTGGAAAATTATTACAGAAGGTCTATAATATTAGACTCTACATGTCCCGTTAAGCAAGGGCAAAAAAATCTTCAGAGGGTTTGCAATGGCTTAATCACTAAGTATATAAAGTTTTTCCATTATACATAATTAATTTTATTTAAAAACGTAACAGCCCCTAAATGTCCCGCTATGCCACTACTGGTTAAAAGACTATTCTGAGGTTCTAAAATGGGTTATACACCATACCATTAAGTATTGGGAATATGTAATAACCAGAGACCTAGGTTATGTATTCTATAAGCGGTAAATAAACAAAACTGAGTAGAAAATCCAATGTTAAATAACAATATGGTCAAATATAAATGGGGCAAGCCTAGCAAGTGGAGTGAGTCATGATGTAATAATGGTACGGATAGATAAGTTTTCGGTTTCTTTAACTTGACTTTGGTGGTAAGCCAGGAAGTCTACATCACACTACAAGCATTTACTTACCATTTTTCCTTTAATCATAATATACTCTCAAAGCTCTAAACCAAATTAGACTGACTTTTTTGTTTTAGTCTAGCTTAAAATCTGCATGACAGGTACACTACAGAGATGGTCACAGTGTAAGTGCATTTCAAATCATTTTTGTTGCACAGTGACAGCAAACTATCTGAATCTCTCTAACTGTGATGTATTTAAGTAAACTAACAAATATATCCTTGAATTATATGTGTTATCACAACTGACACTGTTTTAAAAAACATGATAATCTTTTAAATTAATTATTATGTTATAATATTTTAAGCATTATGATGTATTTATGATTATATATATATGATTAAAATTTCAATATTGATTGCTTTAGTTGATAGGTCTTGTAGAGGATTGGTATTAAGCTCTAATATTGAGCCAAGAGTTAAACAAGTATGAATGTATCACAAGAGACAATTTATGCAGCATACAAAGCAGTGTCCTATGCTTCACCAAAATTTATACACAATATACACTGGTAATTACTTTGTGAGACAGAATTATTGCAATGCACTTGATTATAAGTATATTATCAACCAAGATTAAAGGTGATCAGCAAATAAAGAATGTATCAAGGTATAATTATTTGCTATTTTATCATAATTAAAACATAATTTTAGTATAGGTATTCCCTTAACAAGTCTTTCTATTCTTACCTTCTTTAAGACCTCCGATGCTATGGGTACCATGGAATTAACTGGGTTTGTGATGATAGCTACAATAGCTTTGGGTGAATTCTGGGCGATGGAGACAGCAATGTCACGGACAATTGAAGCGTTGGTGTTGAACAGGTCATCACGGGTCATGCCCGGTTTGCGGGGAACACCAGCCGGGATAACTACTAAATCAGCATCTGGTGATAGAAAAAAAATGCAATTATCTGTTTAGTAGATCTCCAAAGATTGGATACCTTAAATTTCTGACCTAGAATAGACTTAGGTACATCCATTACTTATGTAAGTGATTATTTTCAAACTCTCTTGTGTGTTTTACCTTCACTTTTTTAACTATAATAATGTATATCCTCTAAATTAAAAAGTTGAAGTGAGATTCTTATTAAAACCTTCCCTCCCTCTTTAAATGAGTTTTGATGAGTTTTTGTCCTCATTTTGAGCTCATACAATCAATGGATATAGCCCCCTATTAAGTATGCTTGAATTAGTAATTATTGCTATAAAGAAAACACTATAAAATCATATTATTACAGATAATAATATTTGATAAAATAATAATTAAAAGTTGATAACTTGTATAATAATAGATTAATATAAATTTACAATAGTATAATTTTCAGTATTGATACCATTTTTAATGTAAATACTAAATAAAGAAAAAATATATTAATTAATTTTAAATTAGAACTATACACGAACATCACTGTATAATCTTTGGCATAGATCTACTTTGAACAGGAATGTCAAGGTCATGTTGACATCGCTCATTATGTAACTGTCAAAATAATATTTCCCATGGAAAATTATTGTCACATGTTACATATATCAATGACCTTAACCTTAACATTCATTGTAAAATACAACCTCTAAATTATGATTACATATTTATAGGTTAGCATTACATAATATTTTTATCACATTTATTTAAGGATATATGGTGTATAATGAAATATACTTTATAATCTCGAGTAACTCTACCCTTAATGGCGGCTGAGAGTTCTTCTGGACCCTTGTGACCGCTGACCTTGGCTGGGGTGTCCATGTGAGATATGTCGACCGCGACACCAGGGGTCACCGGCGCTATGTCGTACAACGCCAGTCTGGTCACGAGAGGATTCTGCTTAAGGAGGAGGGATAAGGGCTGACCAATTCCACCGGCAGCGCCAGCGACGACCACTTTAAAGTTCCTCTGGAAGATATCGATTTTTAAATATGGGATACGAAAATACAAAAGAGGTTAATGAATTCTTCTTGAACTATTAGTGATAATAGATCCCTTACCTGGGATGTGGTGGAGAATGTCTTTGCTCCATTTTGCACAGCCACTATGGTAACAGGTTGCAGTACACGCGAAAACATATTGTGGTTTTAATCAGACCTTACGAATTTGAAAAGGTTTATAGTTAAAGGCAAACTACCAGTTCGCCTGACCCCGCCGACCTTTTGAAGATAACTACTCAACTCGTAGATAGTGGCGATAGTGGTGTCGTTGGTAGTATGACGTCAATTGTCAATTTGTCTTAATATTAGATATGAGTAACATTGCGCTACACCGCGCAATTGCACCAACTCAGTTCACGTCGCTTGATGTGTCAAATCACTTATTCCAACTGTATTGGCGCACAACGCACTTCAGAGCAGCTCATTTCAAAACATGATTATGTTTAAATTTTGCTTACTATGGCAGTTGCACGAATTTTTAACTATTATTTTATATTTCTACATACCTGTTACATTACGTGATCTACTACAGAAATATAAGTAATAGATAACTACTGTAATCCTTTCAAAATTTTGCTGGTAATTTCGCTTCGTGTAAAGCAGCACGGTAGTTCAAGAACTCCAAGATTACTTAGCTAATGTAAACACTAGGCATGAGATGTATATGTCCATGTTTTAATACCCGGTGCGAGCTTACCAGTACGTGGACTGGATGCGGATTGGAATACTCGGTACATATCTTTAAGGTATTACGTTATCGCTACGGGCCTGCCGCGCACGTGCCTTGCTTGCTATCCAGTATGCCATCTAGGTACACTTCGAAATACCTACGATAGTGGGTTGAAGACCAGGTATTGCTATTTGCACGTTTATCTCATGAGTCCGAATGGTTCCAAGCGAGTCGCATGGTTTAACACTAAGTGGCAGCTGCAGTGCGCGGCACGGCACGTCACAGCCATTCATTCTTTATATGAAACTGTATAGGGCATACTGCACTACGTGCTGAGCCATGCCGCCAAGTGCCACTGCCGCCTAGTGCGGTATGCTCCATACAGTTTCATATAAAGAATGATAACACTCCCGGTCATCCGTCTGAAGAAGAACTGACAACAGAATATAAATGCATCACTGTGATGTTTCTTCCATCACACTGCACTGCCCTGATACTATCTATGGATCAGCATATCATTGAGTTTGTCAAGCAAGATTACAAGAAGAAGCTGTTACTGAGAGTCATATCAAAAAACCGGCCTACAGAAAAAACGTTAAAATAATTCAACATGAAAGATTTAGTTTTCGTTCTTTGTCAATCCTGGGATGCATTACCCGCATCAACAATTACATCGTTATGGAAAAACTTATGGCCAAATATTGTCACCACTCCTAGCAACGCTCCACAAACCACTGTTTATTCGGAGGTAATAGAGCAAGTTGCTGCCGAAAAACAAATAAGTTTGGAAGATTTGGAAATCTGGTGTGGTGGAATGGATAAAGAGCAAAGTGCATTTCATGAAATGTCCGACGAAGAAATTATAAATCAGGTTTCTATTTCTACAATAATAAATCAAGAAGACGATGACAACGTAATTCAAACTACTCCGCTAGTGGCAGAACAAAATGCGATCAACGCATTTGAGCTGAGTTTGCAATGGGGTGAAGAGAATGGTACATCCTACAATGAACTTTTACTTCTGAGAAGACTGAGAAATAAAGCTTACCGCGTTTTAAGAATGTAAAACACCTGCCTAGTAGTCAGTGTTGTCAAATGTTTGTCGTTACAGTTTTTTCATGGTAACGTGTTCTTTATGATTATAAGTATTCGAATATATTTTAAAATTTAGTATGATCTGTGTAAGTCGACAATGTTATTGGGTTTTTTATATCAGTTGTTATTTTGAAGTGATTACGTTAACAAATGACCTTCACATTTTGTCGCGTTTACATTATTTGGTAGAGTTAAGCAAAGAAAGATTTCACTTCAATCACTTATCTCAACAGACAGATACATTCTATTAAAACAAAATCCATTGAATAGGTGTGCATAAAGCATCAATGACGATTACCTAGCGAGACAACATCCACCCATATACAATACTTAGACGACTTAGAACTAATTTATATACATTACATTGTACATTATATTATATAGTGACACTATATATTACTGTCACTATATGTCAACATTTCACTATAATTATAAATCCACGCTAATTATACTACACTATTGATCAACCTAATAAACTAACAAAATATAAATTGTATTTAAAAATATTGAATTACACTGTTTAATACTCTTCTTCTTCTTATACCTAACTTGGCACCCGGTCCTGTTTATTGAAGATCATTACTGCCATTATCGAGTGAATACAGTTTCCAGTCTTATTAAGATTTCAGGATTCTAACAAGATGGTGGTTCCCTTGTCAGAACTTTCTAGGGAGTTTTTTGTAGGACACAATAAAACAGATTTATGAATAAAAAACAAAACCCACTACATAACAGTTTGAGTTCCCGCCAAAAACATCTTTTAATACTCGATCATTCATTAGGATACAATACACTATTTTTACGTTAGGATAAGGTGGTAACACTTTATACGTTATAAAAAATATTGATTGATTAATTTAATTATATACATACAATCATATTATGTATGTACTTCTAATCTATTATTTAATTATAATTAATACATTTTTTTAAATTATGTTAGGTTTATTTATACAATTATTGTTGTCCATTTGATCGTCAGTAAATGAAATAGAATCACTAATTATTGAGATACAACTTATATTTTTTATTCAAAAATATCAGTGACAGAGTAGTTTATAATTTACATTTACTGTGTCCAGGGTCTTTGATCGTTTTGACGTTTTATGTTTGACGTTTTGTGATTTTACAATATAAAAATGAAAACATTGAAGTTATAAAATTTTGTGTTCTTTTAGACAAAATAAAAAAAAACACACACACAATGAACGTAATACAGGCAGTGAAGATGTATATTACGAAGATGACTGATGAGAGCGGGCCTGGTATGAAAGTTATTCTGATGGATAAAGAAACAGTGAGTACGCCCATTCCGGTGTCAGCTATTTCTTGGCTTTAGGGTTTTCATTGTACAATTTCATGATACCAGTATAAAAACGTAATTCCCTTATTCATTTGGAATAAAAGACTTAACCATATTAGCTTATTATTCTAGTTATTACGTTGGAGCAATAGAAATGTTCCTTTCTATAGAAAGACCTATTTTCTGAATGTCACCAGCTACTGTCAAGTTTAGTTGTGAAGGCTCAAATAGATATAATTTGATGTATCGTTCGGATTGGCGAGGAAACTACTTGATACTGGCAGAATTGTGATATAACACAACAGGGGCCGTAGACCAAAAAAAAATCATATAAAAATGTCAAAGAGAGAGACGTCAGAATATACTATCGAAGACACCCGGATTTTCCTTGATATCTTTCTTCATTACGGAATCATAAATCTTGTGGGCATAATCTGGGTTTAGTGCAAGCATTGTAGAGATGTACACGGTCTGACAATCTAAGTGAGCATGATGTCTTTTTATTTGGGGTTGCACCCAGTGGCCTCCAACTCCCCTATAGCCACATCATACCTCGCATAACTGATGTTATCGCTGCCCGTTGGTGACCTAGTAATTGATCTTGAACGTCCTCACGATCCGACAAGCTCCAGCCAGAATGATCTTCTTTTCGGGTTCCGACTTAGTAGGTAGCCTTGAATAATCTTAGGATACTTATTAACGGAGATCTTCACATTGCGAGGGCTCGAGCTAGAATCATCCTTCAAGCCCGTCGTTGGCTGCTTATATGGGTACGTGGATCACAGAGCACACCTGTTTGTAGCGTGCGGCATCTCTACTTTCTTTTCATTTATTTTATATACGCCGTATTGTGAATTCCTGTCAGGATCTGTTATCTCGTTGCTATGAGAAAATGATTTCTTTTTAAACAGTGGCATAGACACGATTCTCTGACAAATATATAAATGAAAAACAAATCAATGTTTTGAATGTCTTTGTTTATCAAATGAATGTCTTCTAGTTAAGATGAAAGCCATACTCAAAAATGAATTCATTTTTATAGGAGTAAAGTTTTACTACATAATGCATATTGAAAATATCTTTTCAGACAAGTATAGTGAGCATGGTCTACAGTCAATCAGAGATTCTCCAAAAGGAAGTTTACCTGTTTGAAAGAATTGATAGCCATGCAAAGTGGGATAATTTAAAACACATGAAATGTATAGCATTTTTGCGACCAACCTCGGAGAATATAGCCTTGCTGTCTAAAGAGTTACGATATCCTAAATATGGAGTTTATTTTATTTGTAAGTTTTGGATGCATCAAATCTTTAAATTCCATTATGTATTTTTTTAAATACTCATCAGTCCAAGAATGTGTGTTATCTGTATTTAAATTTATAAACAAATAAAAAATCCTGACTTTCATTCTGTTTGTCTAATATTTTTAATATATATTACTATATCAAATTTGCCAGCAACAGTGTATATCTTTGCAAGAAATATATATATAGAATTAAATGAAATGGGACAAAGTAGAATAAATTATGACAGAAAATCATAATCCTAGGGTTTAGCCCTATGTGATTAATTGTCACAAATGAATGTATTATTTATGTTTCTTAATCACTTTATTAATTATACAATATAAAAAATCAGACTTCAGCAATGTCATATCGAAGACTGATATCAAGACTTTAGCAGAGTGTGATGAGCAAGAAACTGTGAGAGAGGTGCAGGAAGTGTTTGCTGATTACCTTGCAGTGGATAGACATGTGTTTTCATTCAACATTGTTGGATGTTTGAAAGGTAATTATTCAATGTTTTTGTAATGAAAGTTCTTAGGCGGCGATTCGATAATTAGATGAGAATTGAGAGTGAAATATCAAGGACACATCACATTTATGTACACTTCATTACATGAGCGAGAAAAAAGATATAATGTATAGTGAAGGAGAAAAACAAATATACATCGTATATCTAATACACAGTTTAGTTAAAAATAATTCGTAAAAAAGGAGACTCCTCTTTAAAAAGTTTCACTTTCTAGTTTCTGTGCTGTATGCATAATTTTTTCAAATGTCATTCCTAGCATTAATTTCACTCGAAATTTCATCTATTACCATGGTTATTGGATTTTGGGTAGATATGACCTGTCGAGCACCACTGCCGACAGCTCTGGTTGTTTAGAAACCTATGAAATTTTTATTTCTATGATCTTAGGTCGAATGTGGAACCAGCAGCATCTGACACGCTGTTCTCAAGGTCTACTAGCTCTGTTATTGTCTTTGAAGCGGCGAGCATGCATACGGTACGAGGCAGGGTCTGAGCCCTGTGTGAGGTTGGCCGAACGAGTTAGAGATCTTCTGCGAAGGGAAGCTGTGCTTATTGATAATAATATACCCTACAATGGGGAGATACCAACGCCTATCTTGCTTATTGTGGACAGGCGAGATGACCCTGTCACACCATTGTTAAGTCAGGTAGGTCAAATATTTTTCAGAAAATAAATTACTGTAGTGTTTGGACTTAATACTTTCTAACTTTGCTTTGGATTTTTCATGCTGGCAGGAAAATGCTTGTTTAATTTCAGTGTGCCAATGTTTTTCTTATTTACACATCATTATGCAGGGCAATAAATTTGTAGGAAAAGCCTAAATAATGAAGCAAATTTTTAATACATGACAAAATAAAATTGATTCCTAGACTTCTTGTGCTCACGTGATAGCTAACAACCCTGATCAGATTATAAATTTGCCTCCAAACAGCTATCATTGTCTTCAGTATATGAAAACCATCTGTCTCCATGAATTTAGCATGTGTCTTTGTCTCTATTTTGACATTATTATCTATAAGAGTGATTGTGATGTAACATGAGTCTATAAAATGACTTCTGTTCCAGTGGACATACCAGGCGATGGTTCACGAACTGCTAAATATAAACAACAACCGTGTGAGCCTCACCCACCTGACTGACGTACCCAAGGACTTCAAGGAAGTGGTGCTGTCAGCGGAGCAGGATGAGTTTTACGCCAAGGTCGGTTGTTTGCAGTTACGAATTACCGAACGACGATTTCTTTGACTGGTGAAATTTAATTTATGTCCTATTCCTATTTGAATAAATATTCAACTGAAATTTATATCGCTGTTACAAAAAAACTTTGTAACATTTGTATTTTGCAAAAGTGTAAAAAAAATCAGAATTCCTGTGGCATAGATTATAACATAAAATCTTTTTTATTTTTATTTTATTGATCTTTGTATTTTTTCTATATCTTTACATAGAAACACAGTACAGTAGTTACATTGAATAGTTAACGTAACATTGTTATCTTATGATATTTTTAGAATTTATATTCCAATTTCGGAGAAATCGGTCAGACCATGAAATCTCTGATGGACGAGTTCCAGAAGAAGGCCAAGAGCCATCAGAAGGTGGAGAGCATCGCCGACATGAAGAACTTTGTGGAGACGTACCCACTTTTTAAGGTACTTATTTGAAAGAACAATAGGTTGGTTTTCACTCACTTTAAATTAAGCAAAACATTATGATGTTACTTTAGCGTACTAGCAAAATAATAAGAATACACCAAGCACCTGTTGGTGTGCATGGATATGTGCTGCATTAAAGAGCTTATTTACATTCTAAGATTAGTACTCTGTCGTTTTAACAGTATAGTGGGATTTTTGTTGAATGCTAGGTATAAAAAAAGATAAAGAAATGGTACAAAATGAAATAAAATATGAAGTATTGGACACCATATTGTCTCTTCTGCACTGTGATTCTAAACTAAACACCGCTTTTTGAAGTGAAACTTCTTATGCGACTTCCCACATTATCGGTCTCTCTTTGTGTGAGCCGAGCGAGAGAGCAATATATTATCGGTCTCTCCTCTTTGTGTGAGCCAGAGCGAGAGAGTAAATGTCGGTGTGTATGTATATTGCACACTGTTTAAATAAAATAGAAAATGTGTTTTAAAATGAAGTTTCACTTCTATCGTGTGTGAATCGCACACACACCTTTTTTTGACCTTTATTCTTTTTAGACCATTATAAGACTTGTCATGATGTATGGATCCGAGTGCTGAGCAACATAAAAATGGATGAAAAAAATTTGTGCCAGAGATGTAAATGTTATGTGTAGTTTAATTGCAATGGATAAGATTATGAATGAGTATATCGGAGGAAGTGATAGAAAAGTTGAGGATTAATAGGTTAGTGTAGTATGGGGATGACATGAAGAGAAATGAAAATCAAAAAGTAGAAGATTGATGAGTATGAATGTGAACAGATATAGGAATTTCATTTTTTTATCGTTGTGGCCACACTCTCACGCTAAGCCTAGTTGGAGGACTGGCTCTCAAGTGCAGCTGCTGGAACACACCTATTGGTGCTTGGGGACAGATTTTCAACTTGAGGGTAGTAACTAGCCAAGCAGTTATTAGAAAAGGCTTATACCACTATGCTATGGATTCATCACGATGTTATCCTTCACCGAAAGCTCAGGCCCATTACAGGGACAGACAGAGTCACATCCATCGACGCGATATCCGTACACGCTACCACTGAGCCTGTACCACTGAGCATTGCATTGTAGTGAAAATCTAATTATATGTGTATATAAAGGTGAAAATACTGAGATGACAGTTAATAGAGGAGAGTGAGAGGTAAACATGTTGTGTCTACCTAGGTACTCTATCATACACATTTTTACAGTTACTTATTTAATTCTTTATATATTTAGGAGCGTTATGGTCACAATCTAATGTTTATCATGATCCCAAAATTATTTATCTACAGTTAGTTTTTGTTTTTATAGAAAATGTCAGGAACGGTAACGAAACACGTGACCGTAGTCGGCGAGCTGTCCGCGTGCGTCGCTAAATATAATCTTCTAGAAGTGTCCGAACTGGAGCAGGAGATCGCTTGTCAGAGCGACCACTCTAAACATTTGCAAGTATGTCGATATTGTTGATGGTTTTTTATCTATTGTTTTGCTTAATTTTAATACAATGTGTTGCCACTAGGGAAACTTCCAATGAATGAATGAAAATGGAACATGATTATATTTTAAGTTAACAAAATCATCTAGAACGACAAACCCAGGGATATGGCCAACTGTTCCATAATAATTATTATTTTGTATTGTAGTATATAGTGTTCATTTAAAATACTATATTAGAATTGGTTTAATCCATATATTTATACGACACTTTTGTTGTTGACATGAAATTGTTAATAGTTATTTATTTTTTATTTTCATAGTTGTATGGCATAGTGACAAAACTGTGTCTGATGGTATAACCAGTACAATCTAAAAACAGTGGCGACCACCGTGAGTTGAACCATTTATCGTGTACACGTGAAGTGAATTTTAAATAATGACTGGGAACTTGCTCTTTAGGTTGCCACAAAAACTCCCTGAAAAGTTTTAACAATGGGCGGCCATATTGTTAAAGCTATGTTTGAAGATTACAAGAAAAACAACATAGCTTGGCTGCATAGTCTAGATACTTTTAAAAAGAAAAGGAAAAACTATACCAAAAAAATCAATCATTCATCGCCAGTCGCTGCCGTAATGTCGGCTTGTGTAAATAGAAACTGGATATGCAGTGTATGACCTCAAAGCGCGTAAAATAATCACATCGACGAGCTAGTCACTATAAAGTGCATAGTGAAAAGCAAGTGCAAATGCCAGTCAGGTTGTAGTGCCCTATTATCCCGCTATTGCCATTTTCTCATTCGTTAATCAGCAGGGAGCACAATGTGCAGGTGAAGTTGGCTTTAGTGTCTCGAGTCTTAAGATGTTATTTCACTGTAAAGATGTAAAAAGTTAGTCAAAATAAGTAGTAAAAAGTAAGTTAAAATATAGTTCTTATGAAAAGAATTAACAATCATACTTTGGCCATTTTACTCTTTCCATAAATACTATATTTTTTGCATTTTAAAAAATGTTATAATAAATCAAAAGATATAATATAAAACCAATGTATGTTTAAAAATGTTGCTATTTTCCACAGCGGCTCAAAAATCTGATAGCAAACGATTCGGTCCGTCACCACGATGCGGTGAAACTGGTCGCGCTCTACGGTCTGAGATACGAGAAGCACGCGAGTAACGCGACGCCGGCGCTCGTCGACGCGCTGAAGGCCCGAGGGGCTCCCGACCAGGACATCAGGAACACCCTCAACTTGCTGGAGTACGGCGGCGCGCACGCACGCCAAAGCGACCTGTTCGGTCTACAGGACGCTGTAAAGATCACCAAGAGACTGTTCAAGGTATGTATCGTGGTCTGATAATTTAATTGTTACCTTTGAGACTGTTCGTACTATTAATTACTATTAACTTTACTTTTGACCCGTACTATTGACTGGACATTTTAAAAGTAGGCCGACGGCTAGGGCTAAATTCTTTCTTGGATTGTAAGACAATTCACATCCCTACAGATATTATATAAATATAAGAGAATATTTTGTGCTTGCATTTAATCTTGGTGACGCCCACTAGATTACTATACGAAGACTTGCATGACATATCCACAGAACGTAAATTGTTACGTCGTGCAAATTATGACATAACCTAAAAACATTTTGCACGTCAAAATCCTAAACAATTTCTCTATACAATGATTTTTGTGAATATTCGTTTTTTTCTTACTTCGTGCATCGTTACTTACTATGTTACATAAAACGATAGTAGACCAAAATAATAAAATCAAGGAATCGAAAATTAATCGTATTAATCGTACGAAGCGAAAATTAATTGAATTGATTAAATTGATTTAGTATATTTATTTTGGAGACGAGAATCGATGAACTCTTTAAAGGCGTTTAAAACCGCCTCAAAAATTTGAAAATTTTCTCCCGCTACAAACTCACCAGATTAGGAAAAAAATGGGAATCAGTAAGAGCAAGACCTGGTGAGTATGGTGGGTGACGGACAGCTTTTGAGAGTCTCTTATGCGATTGCTGTCGTGAGGAAGGAGTTGACTAGAAGAATTGACAAATCTTTGTTGTTTGACAATGAGCTGTTCCATAATCATTTGCAATTCTTCACAGTACACTTCTGCCGTAATAGTTGTACCAGGTCTCAGGTTGCTGTAACAAACAATGCCGGCGCAGATCCACCAAACACTCGCAAGTAGCTTCATTTGACTGACTTTGCGTTTATAACATGATTTGGCTGCCTTCCCTGTGTCCAGCCAGTGCAACGGACATTTTCAAATATCTTACAGGACCGACTTTTCATAAAAAGTGACAATCCGATTCAAAATCCCCTCATTTGTGTGCTTATTCAATAAGTTTAAGCCGACTTCGACGCGATTTTGTTGTTGTTCAGCGAGTTCATACGCCACCCACTTTCCGAGCTTTTTATATTTCCAATTTGACGTAAATGTATCAGTATTATTTTATCACTTACGTTAAAGGCGTTAAGGTGTTAATTCCGACGTGGTTTGAGATGAATCTGCTGCTACTGCGGCTTTTAATTCATCGTTATCGACTTTCGTTTCCGATTGGCCACGGGAATCTTTGTTGTACACGTCGTTGATATTGCGTGCCGTCTGTGCTGCTTTGATGCCACGACGTAACTCGTATTCGAAAATAATGCGAATTTCGCTTTTTGCCATGGTCACAGGAACAACAATATCAAAGAATAATGGAAAGGCGGGCAAATAAATGAACAACTGATTTTGAAAAAGAAATGTCCTAGCTATACTATAAAATTAACATGCCTTTGCAATATTAAGTAGAATGAAAAATATCGATATTCACACTAGTAAATATAAAAATTGGCAATTTTATAGACAAAGACCTAATATTATAAAGTGGAAGAGATTGTTTGTTTAATTGTGCTAATTTCTGGTAACAAGATTTGAATTCTTTTTGCATTTTATAGACTATTTAATAATTTTGAACGTCAAGTTGTCTGGCAAGCTGTAGGTAAGTTTGAAAAGTGAGAACAACGGTAGTTACATGAGTGTGCGTTAGAGAGATTATCGAGATTAACAAGGGTGAAATCGTTATCGGATATGGCTAAAGAGTTAAGCCAAGAGTTACCTTTAATCAGTACCCGTCCAAGTTGCAAGTTGGTCTTGCATTTGCTATATTATAAATAGGTGATTCCGTTTTACCATAAGGCTTCATGTTTTTTTAATCTTTATATATTTAGCGTTTGTGCACGATTTCACTTGATGTTATGTGACGATGTGATCGAAGATGATCGAGGGACTGGCTCTCAAGTGCAGCTGTCGGTACGCACACAGATTTTGATCTAGTGGGTGCTATACTGTGGGTTTATCATGTTTTTCTTCACTGAAACTACGGCTCATTATAGGATCCGAAGTCATGTCGATTGACGCCACTGAGCCATCACATTATTTGAAACTGTATGGGCGCACTAGCCATAATGACACTATTATTATCCTTCAGGGTTTAAATGGTGTTGAAAACATATACACCCAACATACTCCACTCCTGAAGGACACTCTCGAGGAACTAATAAAGGGGAAGTTGCGTGAAAACCTTTACCCAACGATGGGCAACGACGATACGAACTATGGACGAAGACCGCAGGACATCATCGTGTTCGTTGTAGGCGGGGCGACGTATGAAGAAGCGCTCTGCGTGCATCAAATCAATCAGGCATACCCCGGAGTCAGGGTTATAGTAGGCGGGACGACTATACACAATTCCACGTCTTTCTTCGAGGAGGTGAAGGCTGCTATGCACGGAGTGCACAGGACACATACGAGGCATATTAAAAATGTATAATATTGTATATATAATTATTAGATATTGCTTACGTGTTGCTTAGCATGTTTATTTCATAATGGAAATATAAAAGACGGTAATTTTATTATTTCACAGGTGATTATAGTCCGATTTTTGGAATATTGATAGACTGATATATGTCAGTCCAAGTGGTAGTCGATATTTTTCATGATTATCGCTTAATTTATTATTAACCTTTAATATTTATTAAATCTCATCGAGCATTTTACAGTGATTTTGAAAAATGGCGATATATTGTCTCTATTTAATTAGTTTATGCATAAATTTGAGAAAAAGGCAGATGGAGCCTTACGAACAACAAAAGTGGGACATGCTAGTTGTGTGTCCTTGGCAACCAGACAACACCTAGGACCGTCTGAATAGTGTTACCAGGGTAGTTAACGTAAGTTTTACTGTTTTTTACCACTTCAATAGTGTAGTCGTTAATCAATCAACAATAATCAAAAAACTGATTGTGTAGGTACTTGAATTGAAGGGCTTCAAGGACCTTTACATATAAATTTTGAACTAAACTTATATCTGCCATCTTCATTTTTTTCAGTATCAATGAATGTTTCTTGGTTCTCTTTATTAATTTACCATATCTATGCCTAATAGATCCGATGTCGTAAGCATTTGAATTTTTTGGCGACTATTTTGGATTTTAGGTTGGTACGCAAAATTGACCAGGGTTTTCTATAATTTTTACTTTAAAACCATAACGCTATCTCTTTCAGTGTTTGTAGGTCTTTATCAAACAAACTAACTATTACGTGATAAAATATTACCCTATGTTTAGTTTCATGATAATCATTATTACATAGTATAAAACAAAGTCGCTATAATCTGTCCGTCCCTATGTATGCTTAAATCTTTAAAACTACGTAACGGATTTTGAAGCGGTTTTTTGTAATGTAGTGATTCAAGAGGAAGGTTTATATGTATAATACATACATAATATTGTAGAGAAACACTGGTAAATTTAGAGGTTTCTAAGTGATGTCGTAAATAAACACATTTTTTGCGCTTACATTGCAAACGCTGGCTGAACCCCACGAGATAAATCAAAATAATGTACTACAGTATTGTACACCTTAAAAAGGTCAACAAAAAAGTCCACGATGCTATATGTCTATCTGTTAAGGATAACCCACAATAATCATTTTTCATCCTTTACATTTTACGGGAAAAAATGGCTTATTTACGAAGTGATTTTAAGCAATACAGCATTAATCCTTATCCAATTAAGTACCTTAAATACATTGTCCATTTAATATAGATCAATATAGCCCTTTACAGCATGTAATTTAAATGAATATTTCCGAAGATATTACAGATTTAAAATGTAGGGAAGTGCGGCGGTACCGACCCTATATACCATGGTCAATTATATGTCGCTCTTTCAAGAGTAACCTCTAAACAAAACATGTTTGTTTTGTCTAATGACAAAAAAGCTGTAAATGTTGTTTATAAGGACATTCTGTGGTAGGTAGGTACATTTAGTATCAGCATTGCACCCGTGCGAAGCCGGGGCGGGTCGCTAGTTAAAGTATAAATGAAATGATCTTCCGAACTTTTACTATGTTACACACAAGACGGCATATTATTTATATAATATTTAAACATACGTGGTGCGGACATTGTTAGACGGTTCCTTTCTAAATTGACTCAATGTAATACTAATTCTAAAATTGTTAGGGTCATTTTAGTCAGGATCCGTCGCCTTTTTCTCAAATTTGTGAATTTATGCATATTTAACACGCACTAATAAATAATAAGTAAATTGTACTATAATTATTTCTAGTTTTGGATCTCAATAAAAACTACAAATTATGTTTTTCTTAGCTCTGTAAATTTTTTGCATAATACACTTTCAGCACGACACAGAAACGAAGATTCTCAAGAAAATCACAATAGCAGCAGTCATTGTAATTTCTGTCACTACTGATAACAAAACAATAGAATTTTCTTATTATAATGGGCGATAACGACTCAAATATACCATTCATATATTACAATGAAATGCATATTAAATAGGGTTGAAAAAAAAATAGCTAACTATTTGTAATCGACTATTCCGTGTCACTACTCCGGCCAGATGGGATGACGATCTGCGAAAGACTGCAGGCAGCTGCTGGCTGCGGCAAGCTGAGGACAGGGCGCTATGGCGCTCATTGGGGGAGGCCTATGTCCAGCAGTGGACTATTATAGGTTGATGATGTCAATGATTCCGTGTAGTTTGTAGGTCATCTAAAGGTCGGTTGTTTATTCTCGTTGGTATCCACAGTAAAAGAAAACACCCTGCCGTTGTTGTGTGTTAAAATAGTTTATTAGTGAACACATTGCGTATTGTATTATAAAATCGATTTATGTTGCAAACTATGGTCGATTTTTTTGTTAGTTAAAAGTATGCTTATATTATTATTTATGTCTCAAAATATTCTCAATAAAGTTTATACTGTAAATGTTTTAAATGGTCTCATTTTGTGGAATTAATTGGCGTCATAAAATGTACCGTTAGTAGTAGTAATGTCTATTATCTAAGTGGTATTGTTTTACATTTATTATCACTTGGAATTTACTTACTTACTTAGAAATTACTCCACTAAAAAATCTCAGGTTCGTGATTGAATTTCTGATTATTAAAATCGCTTCAAAAAGAAAAAAATAAAAGTCGAATAGGGAATATCAGAGTAGAAATGAAAACACTCGATTGTTGTGTTCAAAACACATTTTTTAAACTTTTTTTTATTGAAAAATCTTCATCGACACAGATATTGCGTGTCGCTCAACGAATGAGAGTAAACAGAATGGTGCCTTCCGACATTTTGGCACTGTTCGATTGCTGGAACCCGCCGCGTTTTCGGCGAGTTTTACAATTATACATCAAATTGGATCAAGCAGTACTGCGTGAAGCATACTGTATAATTTATTTACCTATTCATTTTTCAATTACGTTGAACGTTAGTCGGTAGATATGATAATACTTAATAATAGATTATGTTTGTTTCTACAATATTGCTTTGCAACTCCCAAGTAAATTTATCAAAGAAAACCCTAAAAGAAATGATTATTTTTTACATAACGGTTATTTAAATTGTAGCAGCCATTATAATGAAAACTAAATACAACGTCAAGATATTGATTTTAGAGAAAAAGAAAATGTACTAAACCGACTAACGTAAAACTCGGGCTTTAGGCTCATTATCGACTCCTATAAAAACAAATTTTCATACAAAACATTGGTTTCCTCATATGCATTCCCTTCAGTCTTTACAAAATTTTACATCATTCGCGCTGCGTTTCTATTACGAAGTTGTCGTGAAAACAACAACAGAAATTATACTGTAACGTAGCTTCAAGAATACTAACGGGTAAATGAAATTGAGATTTAAGCGTACTTTCATAAATACGAATTTAAATAATAAGAATAGCCTACGTAATGTATGGATGCTCAAAATATATTTTTCATTCAATCTAATTTTGTATTATAATAAAATAAATATTATCTTCATTCTTAGTGATGCGAATGAGGTTGAAACAATCATATACAAAATATAAATTAGATACTGTTATTATAAATGACTGGCCTTAATAGTGTCTCAATTAAAAGAAAACTAGAGTCGTAACTAAATAAAATGAAATAGAAACGCAGCGTCTCGTTCACACGTTAGTTGGTAACATCTCTCGCACACATCCTACAGTTCAAAACATTTATAAGGCATTTTATAGAATTAATTCTATACATAATTTATGACGGCCGCACCGCGTGTATGCGCTGATGTATATTTACATCGAACCAAAGTGCCATTATCGAGATAAAAATTTACGAGAGCTGCACTATTATTGATATTATTTACAAGCTGTGACTATATCCGTACGCTTTCAGCTTCGACCCCGCGCACGCATTGAATAAAATAATTTATGACGCTTGTAGGAAAAATGGATAAAGTTAGATAAAAAACAAGACATATCTGCTTTATATTAACAGATTTCTGAAAAGGTGGAGATTCTCACAATTCGAATGTATTTTTCATGGATGTTCAGCCACGCGCACGCGCTCTTCTTGAACGACAATACCCACATCTGACGTGCGCGGGGCTGGAGGGATCGCACGACCTACACGCGTCTTAAGTTAAAGGTGAAAACGCACGAATATCGACATAACTATACCAGGCCTGTAGTTTTTCGCATTAAGTTTAAAAAAATGTCGATTGTAAAATAGTGTTCAGAAGGATTATTTAAGCTTTACGTGAGCTACAATAGATTCACAAAATCATTGCTGCTTTGAATAATGCAGTCCCATATTCAGTATATCGACATATACTTGTAGTCCTACTTTTTCGTAGTTTGAGGAAGTGTGAGGAAACTTATTCACATTTTTATGATTTATACTTATCATTGTAAAGATATATTGAGTATAACCGTAGAACCACAGGCCTGCTCGTGCTTCGCAGTCTTATTAAACTGCATAATATTAATTACCTCTGACTCAGAGTCAAAAATTGGTAAATTTAGCCCTTTTTTTGGTACAAAAAAATTGTTTCAATTCAAGGCACAAGGATGTAATTCTCCCTTTTGAATGAATTTTTGAGTTCAGTATATCACATAACAACCACATTATGACCAATCTAGTTCCACGTAAACAAGTCCGATTGGTCGAGCACGCATTTTCCTTTATTAAATGCTACAAGCTATGTGCGTTGCAAATGTGTTACTATTTAATGTTCTACATACACAAATACATCGTAATAATAATTATCCATAAATCTTTCGAACGACAGAAAAAAAAATAGAACATCTTTGCGATATACCGTGTTTTTGAAACTCGTTACAACGTACAGGAATCTTTGTGTAACCACAACCGCGTAATAGAAAAACAGCTAAAAGGAACTTTCACACGACATCATAAAAAAAAAAAAAAACAAGACAATAAAGTACATACACAGTTCGCGAAATGTTCCCGCTCATGTAATCACACACGTCACACACACACATAGTGTCGTGACGCGCTTGCGAAAAAATAAAAATCATATCAACAACATTAATTATACGGCGTACAACAATCAACACACGCACATAGAATTATCTATATCGTATCTTACACCTATTAAAAACGAACGCATAAGCGTATACGCGTAATAAAATTTAAATCAAAACGTAAAAAGTGGGGGGGGGAGTTGGCTAAAATAATAATAATACACGAAAGATCCATGCACCATGTTCTCGAGGGAATTATCTAAAATTAATCGTCTAATGTCAGGAACATGGTGCGGAATCCTGTAGTAGGCCCTTTCCAAACATTTTTTTTTGTGTTTTTTTCTGTTAATGCATCGTTAATCGTTTTCATATAATCGAAAATCTTTATACATCACAATTTTTACACGAATATAAGCCGTATTTAATCATTTATTTTAATCGGGAAAGGACACTAGTGTTTTCCCTCTATATTTTCCTATATACATATATACAAATGCTATTTATATTTTATTCGTGGATTGAAAATTTTTTTATCGAACTAATTCATCGCCGTCCTCGGTTCTGTAAATATGACTTAAAAATCTTTCTTTTTAATTATTCTTTTTTAAATCCTAGAAACTCTTGTATTATTATTTCATTAAGTATAAGGCTAATGTAAAATAAGTTTTATAATAGAAAAATAAATAACTTCGACGTTAAAGCAAAATTTATTTTTCTTTAAAACTTCACATATTTATCCACAAAACAATTCCCTATTCGCATTATCTTGTGAATTTTATTGTTTTCTGGATAGAGAATAGTAAAAAAATATGATATAAAAGGAAAAATGTTATATAGCCTTCTTAAACTACTAGAATTTTTTCATGGCAGTGCTTATGGCGACTGCTCAGCAATCAATTGCGCGTGCCATAGACGAAATTTTGTTTCTATCAATGTGAATGTCGATGTCCACATTTGGCGCTACCCAGGGAGCACCGCGCGGAGGTCATGGACTAAGCTCCCCTTGATGCCTTCCATATTAATCACTGCTATATTGAGCTTCCAAATCTCTTATACATATCCGTAACACACTATTACATAGAAACATCTGTAAGGTATAATATTTAATTAATTATGTATATATAGATAAAAATAAACTTGAAAATTTGACATTGACCAGTTACGTCACAACTGACACGAAATGTCAAATTCGACAAAAACGCGCCGTGACTCCCTAAAAAACTTATCGTTTTTTTTTTTTATGTTATTGTCTGACCCTATCTGCATTTCATATGCCCGGCTTATACATTATTTTGAAACGCGAATAGCACTATACATTTTATATTTTAAGGCAATATTAATTTTATTCTCTGAAATAAATACATATACTTATCGATATATTACATTTTTTTAACGAGACACGACTAGGTCCTGCGTGTGTTTGTGTTTTTTAAACGTTGCTCACGAAAGTTGTAATAGAAAAACGAAATCACGCTAGTATAATACAGATACCCCAGCAAATCAACAGCTACCAACGGACCTCTATAACATATCCAATTTGTATATAAATATATACATTAATTATTCAACAGACAGTTATCGCTAGTACGAACTGTGAGACATTTCAAAGAAACGAATAAAATATATGTATTATACGCCTATCAATTACATGTCGATAATAACTGCCTTACAGCTGTCAAATTATCGATATAATTTTTAAATAAACGAACATCACTATCGCTCTTTGGCGGGATGCAATGGATTCATTTAAACACTTAAAGCCCATAAAAGTTTGTATGTTATGAACAAAGTGATTATTTAGAGCCTTATATTTTTAACATCGCCTTGCACTATGTAGGGACTTTTATAAATGCATGTTACAGGTATCAAACCGAAATGTGTAAAAACCAAGGGCATTGCATTGTAGGCTAGTCTCAAATTACATGCAATCTATTGGTTTAATTAGAACCGGGTAATACATATTAACAAGAAATAAACTAGATTGAGGTTCTTCAATAAATGCAAGATATAGAATTGATCCTTCTTATCGAGTTGTCATAGAAGGCGTGTCACCCTAGATGCTTTTGATAAAGAAAAAGGGAGTGAAGGGAGAGCACGGCCGGGCTTGAAGGATTGTCTCGACTGAGATAAGGCATTAAGTACAAGAAATGTGAGTGGCTTGCTCGATATAGAGAGTTGGTATTGTTTCTATGAAGACGGCTTAACTAATAATACTTAAAAACATATAAACACCAGGCAGATACACTCTGAAATTTTATTTACCGTTCCTGCGGGTTAAATTGTCACTCTGGAAATGGCTTATACAGTGACGAAAGAAACTTCGCCATAAATCTTTATTTAATAATACTGACAGCACGTCATAAACACATTCGATAATAACTTTGTTCATTACACGTGACATACAAACAAATCGATAGTAGATAGTTTTAACGCGATTATAAATGATTTCCTCATTCGATATAGTGTAATAATTGTCACTTGAATTTCCTTTTCGCGTTTAGAATGAATATCGCGGAGGGTTTCCTTTAACAATATAAACTAAGCTCTAAATAAATATATATACAGTTTAACGTCAAACCGCCACATCGCACCGGCGACTAGTGCTTAACGGGGAAACAAGATGGCCGATGGAGACTCGTAAGGATTATAAAGATGTAAAAAAAACTTCGAATCATAAACAAAACAAAATCGTGTGAAATTACACTGAATATTGTACATTACATATGAGTAACAAATGTCGAGTCACGATCATAGTATGGGCCGGCGCATATCGAAAAATCGATAAACCCACTTTCACAGCACTGCTCCGGCTCAGGGACTCTTCTTATAACTGCTCAAAATTATATCTCAACCATAGAAAAGGTACTGGGACAGTGTGGTTCAATATTCAGTTCAATCTCTTATTCACATTTCTGGTACAATGTTCACTTTATCGATATTTAATTGGTAAATATCACCACTATAATTACTACAGAACGATCCAGAGGTTAAATATATTGTAAAATCTGTAAAACTAACATGTCGCATCGACTTAATAATACCGTTTTCATACAATTTTACAAAATTTGCTTTTCACATAAATAATTTTTACTTCACGCCTACATCACAAAATGATTTATTTATACTATATTATTTAGTTTTTTATGCTTTTTAAAAATATATGATATAATTAATTATAAAATCGATATTATATTACGATTTCGTTTGCGTCATCGAACAAACGAACCCATACTGTTCTCATTCAGCCTATAAGATTTTCAAAAAAATATAAACACACACCTTGACCATGTTTTACGAGGGCAGCTCACACATCTGCCCCTTGAGGAGTACTAATACACACACACACACTCACACATTCTCATAATATTTATCTATTTATGTATATTAACCCCGCCGTGCTAAGCTAATCTCGTGTACATCTTACATACTTACTATATAATTTTGTTTCACGAACTTCAAGCTGTATAAACTGAATTTCCACAGATCAGAGAAGATTTTTTAATAAACGATACTAATTTAAATCTAACCATCAAGAAGGGGAAAAATAGACCATAAAAATTAACAGTCGATACAACATCAATAGAATATAATAATGTATTCTTTTACACAGACACAAATTATAAAGGCACAGTGGATCATTACAACCTAGATTATATCACACCGAATCATATATTGCATCGAAATTTTAACTCTAATTTTTTTTTGATCCAATGAAAATTCAGTTTTTACAGTTTTCAGTAAATCAATTGATATATAGACATAGTTATTTCATGGCAAAAACCAATCTTGTTAATTGGGAGAATAAAGAAATGTTATCGACTTTGGAATTTATATTATCAGCGTAGAATTTATCTTACTTACATTGCATGCCATACCTAATTATAATTACGTTTAAAGAGTATTATTTACAGTTGTTAATTTCAAAATCAGTCGAGTGGCAACTCTGTCATTTGTCGTTTTTCTATGAAAGTCAAATCCATGTTTTAAATAGCAATAGTGTTTAGAGATGGTTGAAATCAATTTACCATAAATGTTTTGATTAATAAGGATATGAAATAGGACTGAAAGCTTTTCAACTCAAAATAAATAACACCAGGATTCCTGCAGCACGCAAAGTCGATGCCAAGCTGATTGGACTGATTAGTCTCTTACGAGCTGTTAATTAAGATGTCGATAGAACATCGCAAACTATCGACTATTATCATATCTGCTATAGATTTCCACCACCAATAATTTCAATAGAATTTTTAGGCAACTGAAAATGTGTAAATAGATGGCATTATTATTACATATAATTTCAACTCTTTAAACATCAACTTAGGTGCAGATTAATCAAAACGTTGCATACAAAATATTATTCTGTAAAATGTTAACACAGTTGGAATTCATTTTGTTTTTGATATCTCTTTCGACTTATTGTATTAATAATTCCTTCAATACAATCGGTAGTGGATATTTAAAAATACAAAGAACACTTTTCCAGTGAAATTTTTGTAGACGTTAACTTTCGATATCCACTGCAAAGAATGATAAAACTTAGGAATTGTAGATACATTAGAAATAAGGATAAAAACGAAGCTTATAGGTTCGACGGTAGAGCGGGCTCATGTCGGTACTAGGCACGCGACAGCGAGCCGAGACTATGTCGATAGTCGAGAAGTCGATAGCGTGAGGTGTGCGTACAGACAGACGCGCCTAGCACGGCGGGCGCGTGTCGATGGGACACGCGGGGTGTGCGGGGGGACCCGGGCGCGGGCGGGGGGCGGGGGGTTAGGGATGTACGCCCGGCGTCGACGGCCCGCCCGACGCCTGGTTGTGAGGGGGAACCAGCAGCGGCTGCCGACAACACGCAAACTTCAGCTATCTCCTCCCGAATGGGTTATCCAACACAGTGGATACTTCATTAGTTTTGGCTTCTACGATGCCGTTCAAAATAATAATAGAAAAAGTTCGATTTGATATATAGTTCGTGTGCGGCGTAACGATACCCCCTCGGGTGCGGGTGCGGGTGCATGTTGTATCGTCGTGGGTTCGTTCCCGTGCGTGTGCCGCGTGTCCGGAGCGCGTCGGGCGCCGCGGCCGCGAGGGCGTGCTGCGCGTGCGCCGGTGGCAGCGGCGGCAGCGGTGGCGGCGAGCGACGTGAGCGGACTTGTTATTGCGGGCTCATTACCTGCACGGCGTGCGGGTGCGGTTGGGGCGGGGACCCGGTGGGCGGGGCGTGGTTCAGGTACGCTAGGTGATGGTGGTAGTGGTGGTGCCCGCCGCCGCCGCCAGGGCCCATTAGTGGACACAAAACCTGTTCCGACAAACATTCTACCGTTAGCATGTCGTATCGAAGATAATCGTTTTATTTTTTGGGTACACATGAACAGATTCACTGGAAAATTGTGTATGATTGAAAGTATACGGCTAATTACTTTTAATAAACTTTGGAATTAAACATCTTTAATGGTTACGATTTTATTATTTTGCCTGAATTAATAATTAAATATAGTATGCGATGAAAATGATGTCTGGCATCTGGCAAAGATATGAAAACAGTGTCTAGCGAATTATACAATGAACTTGGGCTATCGGTGAAGGAAAATATCGTGATCAAATCCCAACACGTTGAGCATTTTCTAATGCCCGATTGGCTAGGTACAACCTTCAAGTTCAATAATTTGTCACCAAGCACCTATTGGAACGTACTAGCCAGCACTTGAGGGCCAGTCTATTTACTTTCATATCGTCACGCAAGGAACGCACTTTCACGCAAGGAAAAATTCTGTTTAAATGTTAAGCTAATAAAGTATAATAATAAAGCGACCTGAAACTGTGGCTGTTGGTAGTGGTGGTGCGGATGCGGGTGCGGGTGCTGGTGCGGGTGGGGCGTGTGCGCGGGCGACGGCGGCGGGTACAGCGCGGGGGACGCGGCGACTGGCGAGGGCGCGGGCGGTGGGGCGTAACCCATGCCCGCCCCGCCCACCTCGCCGCCAGTGACGCCCGCGCCGACACCGCCCACGGCACTCACTGCTCCGACGGCGCCTACGCTCCCACCGTGGTACATACGCACCTACACACAAATACCACTCCATTTACTTTACAATTTCAACAGTGTAATGTAATGACGTTTGAACAATGATTCAGTTGCGGACAAACGACTGGAATTATTGTGTTACTTCATGAACTTTTTCTTTATACAGATCGCCTATAAATTTCGAATACTTCGACCGAAACAGAATAAAAATCATAACACTGAATTTAATTGCAGGAATATCCATTTTAAAAAAAATTGGCAGCCATGGAGACTGCCGATAGAAGTAAAAAAATTACAACTTAGAATTTTAATATTAAAATTTGGAATTTCATAATGTTTAAATTAAAATAATTATCAACATCAATATATATCAATATAAGGTATATTTATTATTCAAATATATTACGGGCTGTACAAGATCATGACAACATATAAATACAATTGAATTAAAATAACAATTAATATACAATTACATTATTTATGGATAGTATTTGTATTTACATAATTATCCATTCAATTTTACTTATAAAGATATACACAGTAATAAAGTTGCACAATACGTCACCTGCATAGCTACAGATACACTGCTATTACGCATGTCGGTGACGCGAACTCACAAGATTTCACCCATTCAAAAAGCATCTAACGCGCACAGCGCACTGGCAGGTATATACGATGTGTTATACGTGTATATATATGTATGTTTTCGTGTACAAAGATCGCTGCGCATGCACCAGTCTGATATCAGAGCAGTACGTGCTATAGATGTGGATATAAAATTAACATTAGCATGTCGGTGACGCGAACCCAAAAGATTTTCCCCTACCAAAAAGTGATCAACGTGGCTAAAGCAGTTATCACTTCAAAAACAATTGTGAAAAAATCAAATTTCATAATAATTATGTATACATAATAAATCAAACCCATATAATTATGTTGATTATATATTTACGAATATATTAATTATATAATTATTTAATTTTTCATAATTAATTCAAAATTTGACTCGAAGCAAATCATAACATGCTTACCATATTGTTATTATTTGACATTTTTAATTGAATTTACTGCATTATTTTTAATACTGCAGGATATTGCGCGTAGTTTTAAAGAAGAGTGTTTTAAAGTATAAATTACAAAGTGTCAAAAAAGCATAAAAATTTACGACCGAAGCTCGCCGCTTGGACAAGGAATGGGTGGAGTCGAACTGTCCAAGATGTTGTTTATACCTTCGACCAATAAAAGTACTAGATTAAGGATTACGAACAAAATTATGTCGCTCAAGTGACCATGTTTTCACACACATATCTTTCAATATAATAAAAATAAATTACTGTTCGTTGGTCTCGCTAAAACTTAAAAAAACGGCTAACAGATTACAATAATTCTTATTTTGTTTTGTTCGCTTGAATACAGGCAGGGTTTAAAAAAATGTTTACGTGGGAAGGTAGGTAGGGTAAGCAGATAGGGTATGTAGAAAAAATAATAATAATTAAAATAACAATACTACTCCATACATTCCCTGTTCCAGGAACAGTCGATATTTGTTACAATAGTTGGCGCGTCGTTGCAAACGTTGGTCAAACAATCATAATATTTGGTAATTAATTCATATTTACTATTTGATTCTGGTTTTACTTTAATAAAAACACTTAATGATATAAAATTACCGGAAAAAAGATATTCCTTTCAAAATCTTGGTGTTACGGTGGTTATTTGAACAATTTTTAAAAGCAACATTTTGACATCTTAATCTTGGCTATGATTGGACCATACTAATTTGAAATAAGACCACAACCTGAATTGTGCTCTTATTTTCGGCCCGTTTTTGAAGTGCTTAACGGTAATCTAGTGTATTATTGATCGAAGGTTGTACGGATTATCGTATAGAGTAGTTACCATATGTTGGTAGGGTATGCCCGGCTGTGCGGCGTGTGCTGCGTGCGCTGCGTGCGCCGCGTGCGCCGGGTGCGCCGGGTGGCCGGGGTGCGGGCCGGGGTGCGGGTGCGGGTACGGCACGAACTGCTGCATGGGCGCCGGGGCCAGCAGCGGCTGTCCTGTCGCGGCGGCCACTTGCATACCGGAACCGACACCGACTGTACAACAATAACGAAATATATAGCGATAAGTCTCGTAGCACTTTCATTACCCTTGAGTTAGTACTAAAGCTAAATTTATTAGACCAACATAAAAATACATCACTCTTCGCCAACTATACGATTATGTGAATATTGTTAACCAGCTGTGCCCGTGGCTCTGCTCGCGTGGACTTGGTAAGTTTTCATTGAATGAAGATATTTTTTTTTTTATAAAAACCAGAATCTAATGAGTAATAAATAAAATCTAATCAGAATCTATCCAGCACTTTTTGCGCGAGGCGAGCAAAACGGCAAAACTCGATAATAGATAGTTTAAGGAATACAGAGAGAAAAGTTCATGATTTTGGTTATTTTCATGTTACTAAAACTCAAACACGAGTGTTGGAAAAATGTTGTCTGTTCGTCCGGGTCCATCTCCGAAATGGCTAATATGATTTTGATTGGACTAGCGAAAGAGTAATGTAGCCTAACATATGATTATGCTTTTTCATAAGAGATAAGCAGTAATGATGAAATTACTGTAAAAAAACCGCCTACTTTTAATTTAAATAAGGCATATAATGCTCGTGGAGTATATTTTAACCCATTTACGTTCCTAATGTATTAAACGAAATACATTACTTTCGACTCATTAGAGAGCACCGTTATGATAAAATATTTTTACTTGAATAGAATTTTTTCCCGCAAAATAGCTTACGTAGACTGATGAAAACAAATATAATACTGTTAAAATTATTCAGTTATTCAGTTATTATAAGCCTGCTGTTTTTTTCTTTTATAAATGTATATTATAGTATTATTACTATTACTCTAAAGATATCTTATCTGTATTAATATATAGGTTATATTTTTTTTGGCTTAATTGTATATCTCTGAAACTACAAGTCAGATTTGAATAATTCATTTTAAAGTCTCTTTATTGATCATACACTTCACGCTATGACCCTAAGAAGCCGAGGAATACTCATGAGCATCAAGCAATCTGGTCAGCTGTTGGCAAGTATGGGTAGTGAGAACAACTATAAGCTACACGGGTGAAACCGTAGGGCACAGCTAGCAATTAGATAAATATGAATGAAGTCGCAAATACCTAGCTTGTGTCGTAAATAAAAGAATATATCGTCGGTGATACCGCAATGTGTTCGCTGTCTAAAGACTCGGCCTCCATAATACTCATTGAAAAATGATATATTTCTAGTTAGTTTCTCATTATATCCACATTAAAAACTGATTCAAAACCAAGATATGCATGTTATACACCTAGCAAATAGTAAAAAACAGTTTTCTCTCTCTCGCTTCTGTAAAATCAGTTCATAGTGACATAACCCATTTTGCTGTTACACAGACGATTTTAAGAATTATTAATAAAGAAAAATAATGAATGTATTATTAACCTTTCCTGAAGTTCCTCTGCTGTTGTGCAGGAATGGGCCCGTGCTGACCCGCGCCTCCCCCGACACCTGCCCCGCCCCCCATCGCTGCACCGTACGCCAGCTGAAATATTATACAAACGTACATGTATCACTACTAACATTCATCATTAATTATACATACCATAAAGTAACAACTTAAAACATTATAATACATAAATTATGTTACAAAAATTAATAATGTCACACTTCATCATAAGAAGTCCTGCATGAAGTGTCGTCCTTAGAAAATAAATTGTTAGGTCCTGCAAATTACGACATAAACTAAAAACATGCATTTCGACCATCAATTGTAATTGATACCGATAAACGTTACAAATCATTATTATTATTCGTCAATTGATTAAAGTTAAATTTAAAACTTTCCTAGCAACTGCCCGCGTCTTCGTGTGCATCAGCGTCTTAATCTTAAAATATATTTCGTCTGCTATGCCTTCCTAAACCACTATTATTATCACTTTTTTATAGAAGCTCGGCACATTATCTGTACTGTCCCTTATGGTAAGGTCAGTACAATCCAAATACAACGGCGACCACCGAGATATCGAAATCCATCGGCGGTCGCCGCTGTCATGCCGGCAAAATACATTCATTCATTTTCGATTGCGATACATTTTTGGAGAGTTGTTCTGCGAAGGTTTTTTCTAAATTGAGACAAAGCTTTTATATGGAACGATAGTGGCTAAACTATGTTCATCGTAAGAAAGGTTGTATGACGTGTCCATAAAACGTAAATAGATACGTCGTCTTCTTTCGAACTTTTATTTGCTGCCATATTTTGTAATCCAACGGATCTAATTCTGGGCTTCTGGGGTGGGGGATAGCCATTCGTCGTGCCTGATGAAGTCGATTCCATGGGCGATCAGGCAGTTTTGTGTACTTGCTGCCCGATGAGCTGGCGCTGAATCTTGTCGATTTTTGCACATTATTTGAGAAAGAAGTTCCACAATGTCTATAAGGACGGTGTTTTGATACACAACAGAGAACTAGTTCTTACACCTTTTCACAGACAAACACCTCAGGCCTGAATGATGAAGGATAATGCCCAGGCTGGATGCTCCAGTTACTCCTGCTCACTTCTTCACTGTTGAGTGTGCATACATTTTATCATTTAGTTTGTTGTAACTTACTGCGACGTTAAAAAATTTTTCGTCTGTAAAAAGGAATTTGCAGTTTTTTTTCCAGTGTACCGTCTTAACAAAGCCCGTAACCTCACGAGCTTTAATTTTTAGACGCTCATTAAGAAAATGTCCTGTTTTTCGTCGATGGGTGCGTAGTCCCAGGTCTTTATTTAGCACTCTTTTGACTGTATTTCTACTTAACCCCAACTGAAGGGTAAACATTTTTTGCACGTGGACAGGATTTCGTTGGATTCGCGTCCGCACTGCGTCTATGACCGGTTGTGTCGCTTGTGCTGAACGAGGTCGGCCGCTGCTTTTACTGTCTTCGAAGGTCAAATCTTCAATAAATCGTTTGATATTACGATAAACAAATCTCAAAGTTACCCTCAAATTTTAAAAAACTTTAAAAATCTCGGTTGGCGCGTAACCGCAGCGGTGCAACGCAATAACCGCGACTCTGTCTTCCTTTTGCGTCCACTCAATTTTATTAAATAAAACAACTTTTTTATTTATTTTTAGATGGCGCGAATATTCTTTATTTAAAATCAATCCAAACATTTCTGGCCAGTATTTTAAATTTACATTAAATAAGGATGTAACAGACTTATGACCCGACCCGAAAATATCAGATTCGAAAATTTATTACAAAACTAGCAAGGAAAAAAACATGTGAGGAAACTAACTCCGCTAGAGCTCGCGTGTGTGCAACAACACACGTGTTTATCATCTGTGCCGATTATATTATCGACATTAAATTATATAAGTTGAAATGCCAATAACAGTTCAAGCAAATGGAAATAAGATAAGCCTACTAAAACTGTATATTAAGAACAATCGGTCAATAACGTTTGTACCATACACTATCTGGGATTATTTATATGCAAAGAATTTCATTATAATCTTTTGATTATGATAACAGATTCTATCGAACTCTTTTACGGATTTAATTATCAATTAAATTTAATTGTACAAAAAAAATTTTTTTTTTCGTCTTTTGAAAGATATCTTTGTATTGATATATTTTTCAAGTGTGTACACATGTAAACACGTGCTCATCGCATTGATTTCATGGATTATATAAATTAAAAATAAATGTCTTGTGTGTAATCTTGATATGAGCTGATATCAATGTCATTGTCATATCTTGTATTAAATAATACAAGTGAAACCGCGAGTAAAAGTATATAGTCATCGGTATAAGATACCGTTATCAAAAGACGTTATTAAACTCATCGCTTCGAGTTAAAATCAGTATAAATTCATAAATAAACCGAATCACACATTCGATTAAGCGAAGTTCATTTTAAATTTTATATAAACAAATTTGTTTAAATTTTAATAATGTGGCTCGTGTATGTCGTCTTCAGTTTAATGTTGATAAAGTTGTATAACACGTTCACAAATGGGAAATGTTATTCAGACACTCTGTTGAACGGCAAAGTTGCCATAGTGACCGGCTCCGCTGATGGTATCGGATACGCCACAGCCTTGGACCTGGCAAGGCGCGGTGCTAAAGTAATACTCGGATGTCCACACGATACGAAAGGAAGAAACGCTGTCACTAGCATTATAAAACAGTCAAAAAATGAGAAAGTCATGTGTATAGACCTAGACTTAAGGTCGTTGACTTCAGTCCGGAGATTTGTCGATGAATACAGACGGCGCGAAGTGAAAGTCGATATTCTGATCAACAGTGCCGAAATTCGTAGCGGCGGTGATGTTAGAACCGAAGACGGCCTTATTGAATGCATGCAGATAAATCATTTCGCTCAATTTTTGCTAACAATTCTCCTAGTACCATTGCTGAGGAAATCTGAACCGAGTAGGGTTGTCATAGTTTCATCGAATTTACATAAATATGGCATTATAAGGAATATAAACGAACCGAGCAGTTCTTTGCGGGTTTTCTGTAACAGTAAACTGTGTAATTTGTTATTTAGTAACGAGTTATCGAGGCGGCTGGAAGGGACGGGGGTTGTCGTAAACTGCCTCCACCCAGGCTATATTTATACTAATGAATCTTCAACAATTATGGACAAAATACAGAATACAATTCTATCGATTTTCTTTAAGAATCCAGCGGAGGGCGCACAGACGAGCATACAGTTAGCAGTGTCCCACGACTGTGATCAGATAACAGGTAAATACTTCTCCGATTGTTGTGAAAGTGTGACACATGCGAAGGGTCACGATGAGAAATTGGCTGCTGCATTGTGGGCTTTATCAGAGGACTTAGTAAAATTAAGACCGGAAGAGTATATCTCAAAATGCTTGAAATGATGTCACTATGAATCAAGTTTCTATATAAGGTACTAACTAACTAAACCGGACAAGCTTGAAATTTGCTTAATAAAAAGTATTTGACATATTTTAATACAAATAACTGAAAATAATAATGCGTGTAAATTAAAAAATGTAATAAATACATATAGTATTTTTTCAGATATAAATGTTTTTTATTTAAACCCAGTGAAACGCTTGGAATATCCCGTTCTCACGGGAATTTTGGGATAAAAAATATATTAAAAAACTGTTATATAAAAATGCAACGTTGAGTTAAAATTTCAACTCAATCCATTTTGATCACTTTTCGAATTTTGCAAACACAAACATTCCGTATGTTTGCTGCGTCTTAGTTGACAATCGAAGTAGTACAAACTTATGATTTATAAAACATATACACGATTACTACTCTTTTATTTTTAAACTTTTTTATTTATACTACAAAAAAGTATACGGCCCGCCTGATGGTAAGCGGCTATAGACGGATGTAGTACCATAGGTATCAGTAGCGCGTCGCCGACCTTGACCCCCCCCCTCCTCCTCCTCCCGGAGGAAAGCAACGCAAGGATATTTGGCAGCGATCTTCTGTAAGGTGGAGATATTCCACCAGTCTAGCTGCCCCAAGCAAAGAGAAATCTTTAAAGAAATTTCTCTGTGCCTACCTCTCTTTGAACCCTCCTTTAGAATAATGAATATATTATGTAAATGATAAAAAAAAACGGACACAAATATAAACATCAACAGATTTATGTTAAATAGAGAAAGCCACTCCAAACAACACTAATTAGTGATCACAAAAATCCGGTTGATTAACACATTTAAGCAACATATTTCATAATATCACAAAGCACCTCACATTTCACATAGCTTATCAGTTTCCTATCTAAGAAACCTAATCACTTTTTGCAGTAACGACGCCATTTTCTAACTCAGAATTAATTAGAATCACCTATTTCAAAGATAATTTACACATAGAATTTAATCACGGTTAGAATTGTGTAAAACTCTCTCCAAAATAGGTATCATTTTAATTATTACATTAATAATTTATTGACGCATTCGATTGTTGAGGCTAGTTCAGAGAGACAAATATTTTATTTTTTCATTGCGTTAGTACACTTTTTTTATACACATGCTTAAATTTAATACAGTGTTAATTCGTCTCAATGGATTTGAACACACTCCCCGTTTTTAAGCGCTACAAGCGGTTATTGAGGCGATAAAACACGTAGTTATTACGGGTACAAGTTGCGGGATAAAAAAATAACACTGCACGCGCTTACCAACGCTCTTGCGACACGGAATATTCACTAACAAAGTACAACAGTATTTTAGTTGACCTTATCTACTATTAAGGAGAAAAAAAAAATGATCTTTCGTTTGAAGAACGTCGTAAGTAGCAGCTACGAAACAATAATTATTGGAAATCTCCCCAATGGGTTTCCATAGAAAACTTATGGAAGCAAGGTATAACCTTACTAAAAAGAACACTGTTTGCTTCACTTGTCCCACGAAACCAAGCCTTTACGCTTCATGTTTTGCTAATATTCATACAAAAAAAAGATCCTATACTACATTGAAGAAACAAATAAAAATTGATTTATAATTATTTTGTTTTGTTTTTTCATTGTCACGCAGCAACCTAGCCAAGAGTCCGATTGAATTTTTTATTTTTTTTATTTAGTAGAAAATGTTATATAGACTCCAACGTTATATCATATTAGCGGACCAGAAATTATAAAAAATGTTTAAATTTAGACGATCACAGAGGATCCCACGACGAACTGGAATAATCTTTCAAGTACCCCGTCTGCGGGATTTATGGCCTCCTGTAATAGTTTTGTATTTTCTGACGCAGCCAGCTAGAGTACAAAATTCGGTGTCCGCCTGCGGGACCCGAGGCCTGCGAACTCGGAAACTCTAATATATCGCTGGCAAAGAGAGTGTTGAGAAGTTATATTATATAAACACACGTAAGATCAATTATCGATATAATTAAATTATCAATAAAATGATGTTAATATTCGTAGATAAAGTAAATAGTAAGGAATATTCCGTGCAACAGGAGCGTTAGCAGGGCGGCCGTCTCACCGCGTCGGCGCGGTCGCGCTTGTCCGGCAGCACGTACACCGGCGGCGCGTACTGCCGGCACTCGCAACTCATCTCCATCTGCTATACCGTCATCACATCCTTTATTATAGTGCCCATCATGATAACTACTAACCAGACACAGACTATGCTTCGCCTAAAATTGTCGAATCAAGCGAAACAGAGATCGACTCTTTGACTAAACAAACACAATATGCCCAATGAATCCTATAACTAATTCATTTAATATCGAATTCATCTGTTACTGTGCCCTAATATTCACTTTTGGGCCTGGGGGGCCTATGTCCAGCAGTGGACGTCTTTCGAGTGACATGATGATGATGATGATGAATATTTCTTTATCCGTCTAATGAAGTAAAAAGGGTGATGTCCCTGTTAAACTTATCGGATGCGCAGTCCAATCTAGTTTTTCCTCATATCGGAAAGCACATTTAAATTTTAAGTGAATATTACAAATTGCTTTGCCCATTTAATGATATATAGATGTATTATAAATAGCTTACCGCTGGATGCGGATGTGAAATGTACGCGGGCGGTTGCTGCGCCGCGGCTGCGACCATCGCGTATGGCACGGCGGCAACCTGATCACAGACAATAGTATACAATCACAATATTCCATGCTGTTTCAAGGACAGTTGTCAGCAAACTATCGAAAATAGAATCTAGTAGCAACACTAAATGTTGAATCGAAAAGTAATAATGCGATATAAAGTGGGTGTACTGACCATGTGCGGGGGCGGGGCGTGCGGCGCGGGCACGTAGCTGACGCCGGGTCCCATCACGCTGACCCCGCCCAGTCCCACGCCCACGCCCATGCCGGACGGAGTGGCCGGCGTGTGAGGACTATAGGACACACAATCACTATTTTAATATCTACTGTGTGTTGTTACATTTATAATTAATATTAAATATATAATAAGATACTAGTCTCTGTAGGTACAAAAGTCGAAGACGAAAAGATCGGCAACGTCGCGTCGCGTACAACGAAGCACGAGCTGAAAGCACCGCAATTATTAAATATTTAGCACAATTGGAAATAGCGCCATCTAACTATTTTTATAGTACCGTAAAAAAAGGGGCGTGTTTATAAAAAAAATTAGAATCGATTTTATATGACTAATGACTATTGGCAGTCTTGTTTTACTGGTCTCTGCCTATACAAAATTTCTTGCTTCTACCATATAAAACTTTAAGATTTGCGTAGTCGTCAAGCAGTAAAAGAAGATTAATTTGACTGAAATGTTTAAAGTCTAAAAATTTTTTAAGATGCGAGGAAAACGATTAGTGGTCTCACCGGCTGGGGTTAGGCGTGCTCGGGCTGCGCGGCGTGAAGGGCTTCGCCGCCGGGTTGAACTCCTTAGCGTTGGGGTTGAGGGTGGACTTCTTGAGCGTGACCGCGACACGATCGAGCCGCTCGGCCGGGGGCGAGGCAGGCGACGCCGGGGAACCGCCGCTTGTGGAGCGTTCCTCGCCGCTCGGTGATTCACCCTTAGGCGGCATGACAGGCATGGACGGCATCGAACTTATCGCCGGCTGTACACAATAAGGCATTATACAATTTTTGATCCAAAACATCTAATGGCGCGTTTTTTATGGGACGTCGCTACGTGCCATTCGGGCAATGTCGCGTCAGATTGACCCTTTCTGACGCAAGACTCCCTTCTCAACATTTACATCGAGAGTGTGTTTTGATTTTTGAAAAGAATGAAATAGTTTACGCAATTGACGTTTACTATCTATATCACGGTGTCAAATAGAAATCCATTTTAGCGACTATCGCTTCGCGTATTTGTAGAACAGAGAAAAAATATCGAATCTTATGAAATATAAAAATTATTTAGTGTCTTTATTATTTAAAATTAACATATTTCGATACCTTCGCTAATAAATAGCTTATTTATAAATTTTTACGCACACACACATATCTATACCTATACAGTATACATCCAAACTAATATTATAAATGCGAAAGTAACTCTGTCTGTCTATCTCTTACGTTTTCACACCTAAGCCGTTGAACCAATTTCGATGAATTTTTTGGTATAGAGTTCTTTCGTAGTGATGATATTTTGAATGGAAACTTGAGAATTAGGCCTGTTTTCCTTTAAAGTCGCCATAGCGTCATGGAACTGTATGGGTGATTAAAAGTGGTGATACAGCATAAGGGTACGTACAGAGATAGCGCGCAGGGGGTGGTGCGGCTGCTGGGGCTGTGGTGGGGGTGGCGTGTGGTGCGGGTGCGGGCGGTCGCGCTGGTGCAGCGGCTCCGAGACACAGCCGCCGTTCGCCGACACCTCGGGTGGACTGCCAGCTCGACAGCTCTGTTGATGCTGCTGCTGTGGCTGTACACAAAAATCACGGTTTTAGGATAGACTAGCTGACCCGTGCGGATATATAGCACAATATAAAATGTAATCTAATAGCTGGCATGTGAGTTAAATATATTGTTCATAGATGGCGCTTGATACATGTTACATTACATAATATTAACATATTTTCATTAGGAATACTAACTGAATATTAATGAATTTTTTTAAACATTTTTGAGAAATAACATTAAAGATAGAAATGTAATTAAATCCGCAAGTTGACAGTATGTTTAAAAATTAAACTTCATTATTTTACAATATTGGTCTATTGATAAAAATCCTAAAACAATACAAATCTGGAAAAAATATGTACTAGCTTGTTCATTTAATTTTTGATTTCGAAAACTTTTCTGTGTGTCACGTGTCTGGAATCGCCATACAGAAAATGTGACGTCATCGTACAATGAATAATAAACAGTTAAGTGTTATCTTGTGATAAATAGCTCTAAAATTATTACTAAGCGTTGAAATAATGGCTTTAAAATTATATAGATGATATTTTATCACTGAAATTCTATTAAAGTCAATTTTGCACATAATACACTATAACCTTGGTTTTATTTGTTGAATGCTGACGTCACGCCGCGTTACTGCAGCTTGTTTTTTATTTAGATTAAAACATACTTTTACAAATTACTTTTAAATGAATGAATATTAATGAATACACGGGTATTATTTTCAGCATATAAAGTGTTTAAAATAATATTCCAAAAGTTGTCTACTCGCGGATTAGAAATTTATTAATCAATTTATTTAACAAAAACATTGATTTAAACTATTTGTATATGTTTAGTCAATAGCGAGGAACAGAAGCTTTAAAATGATGTCCGAGTCGTTGATTTCGATGAATCATCATTCATTTTATTAAAATAACAACTTTTGCTAAATGCCAAATGTTTGTTTTCGACCCGTATGACGTCACCGCAAAGATAACAGCGTTTTCGCCTGTTTACGAAAAGTAAACATCCTAATAAATATGATCATCCTTAAAAATTTACAAACCGGTGGTTGGGGATTGGCAGGCGGTTGCGTGTGATGCTGCGGTTGTTGCTGGGGCTGCGGTTGCGGCTGCGGTTGTCGTTGCGGCTGCGGCTTCTGTTGCGGCACCCGACTACGCTGCCCCGCCGCTGACGTCACCAATTTGAATTCCTGCCCGAATTTGCGTAGCTCCTGCACAAAATTATTGGGATTAATATTTTTACATAATAATTAGAGGATATATTATCTGAAAATTTTTCAACTTTTGCAATTACGGACGCTGCGTTTAATAAAACTAAATATAATCAATCTAAAGTAATGCTTAAGCGCGTTTTTATTCAATTATATTTTCAATATAATTTAATAAATAAATAAATAAATAAATAAATAAATAAAATAAATATATTATACTATTAAATTCAAGGAACTTTCACTTCAACTCATGTAAAGGTTACACGCACAATTTTCTTTTCAATAAAGATTTTTTATTGATTAGCATTTTAATAAATATTATGAGTATTAATTATATTATTTATCATTAGATATATGTAATAGTTGCAATAACATGCATAACTATTGATCTTAAGATATATGGTGGTATCATTTCAATACGTGTATATCCGTGCACACCCGCGGCCTCAACCATCAAGAGGGTCGCGCTTACAGAGGTCAGCCTATAGGGATCTGTATTCGACGACTGGGTTGACGACGATGGTCATAAGACCATCCTACTAAACATGGTGATAAGTCCGTCACAGTGCCTTTCTTTTGGTTTGTTGCGACTCAGGTTCAGCCAGTGTACATCCCGCTGCCGAGAGGCAAGACCCGTTGACGGATTGAAGATTTCTCGATGACCACTGCTGTTTTTGTATTGTATTAGGCTTAACACCAGGCACCGTTCTGTAATTTTGCCTTGCTACTATAAAAATACTATTTAAATATAGCACTACTCATCTCTAGTTCGACAAGTAAGCGCGTACCTGTACTTCGTCCTGGTGTCGCGGCTCCGGCGGCGCTTGGTGCCGCGGCGGTCGGGCGTGCACCTCCGTTGTAGGGCCCGGGTTCTGTATACGACAATCTTTAATTTCAAATTACTCGAAACGCTCTAAAATTTATTGGTGCAAGTAAGAATTACTTCTAAACATGATCCTAAATGAAATGGAAGACATTTATTAAAAAGAGCAACTCAGTACTGTGACAGAAATGAAACTTATTTAGAAGCAATGATTGATAGCGTATACGGACAACGCGTCGACTGAAGTGAGTTCGAATCTCTACAATGAGCCTGAACTTGCTGTGAACGAAAACAACGTAAAGAAGCCGACCATTTAATTTAAATAAAAAAGTAACTTCTTTAAAAGCATACAAAGAATTCTTAATTAATCAATAACACACCTTGTCTCTTTCTAATACTTTACTCGTATTTGTGGTTTTCTATGACTCTCATCCATCTCTCTGGTGTTTATTTCATAATTCTTTTTCTCTATTTACCGTTCTTTATGCATCAGAAACTTTGTTTTCGTCGTCGCGCCCAATGAAGATTCACTTCAAAAATTATATCAAGGAATGACAGATTTACCATTTGGTCACAATCTCAAATGATATTAAGTGATGATGTGTCTAAGATGGTAATACGCTAAGCCTACAGAGGAAATGACTGGCCCTCAAGTGTAGCTGCTGGAACACTTTCAACGTGACAGATTTTCAATTTGAGGGTGGTCAGGCAGGCATTAGAAAATGCTCTACCACCATGTTCATCAGAAGCTCAGATCGATGCAGTGTCCGTACACGCTACCTCACTGAGCCATTATGGCCTTATTTTTGACTAGTCAAAATTTTATGTTAAAATAAAATAAATGTTTTAATTAGGAGCATTAGAAAATGCCCTACCACTGATCAAAGTACGATAAAAAGTACATGAATTATGTCCACATATTTACAATCAGCGCAGATGTTGAATAAAATGCTGTTGTAAATACCCACTGATAATTTTTAACAGCAAATTCATGATGAAGGCTGCTTACGTGATGTTGATGATCTGGAAAGTTCTGCCTCGGATGGGGGGGACCGCGGGGGTCACCGTTCACTTTACCGTTGCCGGCAGCTGCGGCCCTGCGAATATATTCATTACAAATGTAAATAGTGGGTAGGCAGTGCACAGTACTGTCACACGGACATTTCATATTTACAAAATTAGATCCTATATAAGTAACCTTACTGTACATCGGATTCAGCCGGTGTATATCCAGTAATAAAGTGAAGTGGTAGTGGGTATCTGTACTCAATTGGGTAGCGACCACCATGTCAGTGTTTTTTTTTATTTTGCTTCTTTTCGGGGTCTCTTTTTTATTGTATATAGGTATACCGTCATGTTCACAATCTCACCTGGTCTTAAGTGATGGTATGGTCCAAGATTGTAACACGCTAAGCCTAGTAGAAGACTGGTTCTCAAGTGCAGCTGCCGAAACACACGTATTTGTGCTTGGCGGCAGATTTTCTAATTGAGGGTGATAGCTAGCCAGGCGGGCATTAGAATGAGCCTGAGCTTTCGGTGAAAGAAAACATCGTGAGGAAACCATAGCATGGTGGTAGAGCTTTTTCTGTCTGTCGCCAAACACCAATAGGTGTGTTCCGGCAGCTGCACTTGAGAACCAGTTTTCTACTAGGCTTAGCGTGTTACCATCTTGGGCCACATCGTTACGTAACATCAGGTGAGATTGTTGCCACTACGCCAAACCTACAACGATAAAAAAAAGATCAGGGTCCGGTGGCAGTTTTCAAGGAAGGCCTATCTATCATCAACAGTGTCACAAGTAGACACAGGCTAATGATATTCTCATTACATAAGGACATATATGAGAAAAGTTGCTGGAAATAGGAAAGCTGATGGTAGAAGAAAGTCATTGAGAATGGATGAGATTTCGATTGCCAACGAACTGTTTTGCTTTGCCAAGGACAAGACGAACTTGGAAAGGCACCTACAGAAGTAGACATTATAAATGATCTTACGGATGATGGTGGTGCTGGAATGGTGGCACGTGGTAACCGCCGGCTTGCGCTGCGTAAGTCTTGGCGGCCGCGGGTGCAGTCCCGCCGGTGTCTCCAGCACTGGCAGCGGCTGCGGGTGCGCCGCCCGCGCCCGGCGCCGCAGTGACGTCACCCACACCCACACCCGCGCCCGCAACCGTGCCTGCAGTTGCGTTCGCCAGCTATCCAAATGTATGCACACATGCTATTAGTTGGCATTGGATGTTAAATAGATGTTCAACACTTTCTCATTAATCAGTTCGAATTCGCGTTAATTATTGAACCTTCATTCAAAATTATAAAACAATCATCTCCATAGGTAAACACCAACACAGGATAAGTTTCCGCAACTCAACATTTTGCACGATGAAGGCCGACTTTAATTGTGCCAGCCCAGTTTTTCTATGAAATCCACCAGTCGCCTAATGTGGTTACAGACTTCCAAAAGAGTCCTTAGTGTATAAAAATGTTTAACCCAATGCTGGGCCAGCAGTTTACACTTTAAGAGCATGTGTATGGCTGACTCTTTCTTTTCTATGCACACTCAGTACAAGAAGATTTCTGTGTCAATAAAATTAAAGAGACATTTAGTATAGTGTCCATGTCCTGTTAAGGATTCAGTGGCCATTCATCCTTAGAATCTATTCAAATATAAAATGGCTTTAGAGTTTTGACCAAAATATGATATAACCTGAACAATAGTCTGACATTAGTCTCAACAATACTTAAAAACTTACTATACAACCCATACCAACTTTTAAATCTTAATATATTATATTTGAATCCAATAAAAACCAGTTCTGGATAAGTAAAATTGATTCCAGATTCTCACCGTGGATTCCTCTGTTCTCCTATCGGCCGGCGGTGTTAGATGCGGTCGGGTCAGTCTGTGCTCCTTCTCCTTGCCGGGGGGCGCGTGTCCCGCGGGGGCGTAGGCCGGGGGCGCTGCGGGCGGCGTACTCGCGGGCGCAGGGGCAGCCGGCTGCGGGCCGCTCGCCTTCACGGCGTTCTGGTTCGCGCTCGGGGACGAGCCGCCATTGTTACCGTTGCCGGTCGGCTTTATTAATTTCCCAGTCTGCAATTCAAACGCTAAATATGAAAATTTGATGATACTGTGGAATTAAAATTTCTTATAATTACCACATACCAGGGTCACATTGAACTATCATTGACTTTAAATATATAAAATACTTTTATAACAGACAAAAATTGTTACAATATGGAAATGAAAATTAAAATGTTTTTATAAAAACAAGTGGGTAGCAAAAACTTTGTCGTTTTTACTCTTTCCATAAAATACTATAATCAGCTGGAAAATGCTGGTAACCCTGCACTGACATTATTCATTGTACATCGATAAATAAGCCTTACGATTTTCCTAATTAATATAATATCACCTCTGCTTTATATTGATTTTAGTAATTTAACAGATGAACGTGTTAATGAAGATATAGCCTGAGCTGTCCAGTTATTTACTTACCCAAATTATCCTCATTCTAATTCCCTTTAGATTATTTCTAATAACTTCATGCTAAAAACATTTGTGGGTTACAAGAAACGGCCTATAAAGGTCCACGACAAATCCTAAACAATCGATAACGTCGTCGACGGACACAGTCCATCTCGACGACGATCAATCTCGTGTGCACCCTACAGACTGTTCAAGAAGGACAAACGCACCTGCATATTCTTTCTTTTGTTCGGTATAACGTATTTCCCAGCGGAGCTTGTTTCCTGTGGTCGCACGACGGCCGCGAATCTTTCCTCTTCGTCGCCGTTCTCGACCTCTATTCGCGCTTTGTACGTCGATGTGCTTTCAATCTCCGCTGCTATTTCTTCCGCTTTGGCCTCTGCATCTCTGTTACGAAACGAATAACTCATAAACCATATAATAGGCATGATGACTATAACAAAGAATCACTGAAATATTAATTTTAAATAATGAAATAATTTCTAATACATAAGGTACGTTACTCGCCTCACGGGCCGTTTCACTATATAGTATTTAAAACTAAGACAGTACAATATGATGATGAAATGAATTTATAAGATGCATTTAATTTACTATTTTTGAAATTAAAATTAACTTGAACGTTAGTTTTTTTTAAAAGTGAAACTTCTTATGCGACTTCCAACGCGTTAAACGTTTAACGCACATTATCGGTCTCTCCTCTTTGTGTGAACCAGAGCGAGAGATCAAATGTCGGTGTGTATATATATTGCACACTGTTCAAATAAAATATCTTTTAAAATTAAGTTTCACTTTAATAGTGTGTGAATCGCACACACACCTTTTTGAAGTGAAACTTCTTATGCGACTTCCAGCACGTTAAAAGTTTAACGCACATTATCGGTCTCTCCTCTCTGTGTGAGGCAGAGTGAGAGAGCAATATTATTATCGGTCTCTCATCTTTGTGTGAGCCAGAGCGAGAGAGTAAATGTCGGTGTGTATGTATATTGCACACTGTTTAAATAAAATAGAAAATGTCTTTTAAAATGAAGTTTCACTTCTATCGTGTGTGAATCGCACACACACCTTTTTTTGTATAAAATAGCCATATTCATGATAAAAAAGTATAGACTACACCTCTCAGCTAGCCTTAAATATTGATTTTTGTTAAGTAAGACGGAAGAAATAGCACACCCAATGATACGTTAATACTATGATGTACAAAAATATTGCTCTTTAGTACATATAAAAAAAGTTCGCGATATCATATGCCTATCTCTTATACATAAGCCAAAATAAGGTATTCTGTGACAAAGTTTTATTGGATAATGGAAAAGTTATTTATGAGCATTATTATTAGGCATGGCATATTAATCCTTACGAAGGAAAGTTACTTCATCATCAAGACAATTTTATATAGATAAACTTTGCCCTTTATAGCATGTTATTTGGAAGATAATGTAAAATTAAAATAATTCAACACTCGGCTCGGGTCTATGACTATAGGTGTAGTGGCGCGATCAAGCCGTGTGAGTTGTGACGCATAACCCTGGCCGCCCGATAAAAATACTGTCTATACTGTATCATCAATCAGCGATTTCTTTTCAATTATACGCGGGTGAAGCCGCGGTGCACATGCAGTATTTCATAAAATTTGTTACTGCGTGGCCTTGGGAGGATAGGGCTATCTTTTATGTGCAAACATAACTCATGCTGTGGTGTAGGGGCTATTTATGACCTGCATTATTTACTTTGGAAAATTAGTATGCTATCTGATGGTAAGCGGTTACCGTAGCCTATGGTCGCTTGTAACACCATAGGTATCACTAGTGCATTACCGACCTTGACCCCCTCCCCCCTACCCATAGACCTCTGGGAACACAACACAAGGTTATTTGACTGAGTACGTCCGTATGGCGGATATATTTCACCAGCCGGATTGTCTCTGGCAGAGAGAACTCTCCAATGAGTAATATACGTAGTAGTGTATTACCTGTAGTCCTGTGTGTCTTTCCTCTGCAGTGGCAGTGTATAGCCGGCAAGGGAGTGGTCGTACGTGCTGTGGACGCCGTACACCTCCTCGTTCTTGCGGAACATGTCGTTCGCGTCCCAGCCGTTAGCGCGGTGGTCGAGCTCAAGCTCGTCGAGCCTTGCGTCGCCGTTCAGCGACGGTGACTCGAGTGTGTCGCCCTCGCAGCCGTCCCAAGGCTCCAGGTGCCGCTCTTCTGCTGTCCTTCCATTACCTTACAGTACGATATTTTTCATTTCATTTTGTAACTTGGTAACGACGTTGGAGAGATTATCACAAAAATTAAAATTGAATTGGGCAGGCAGAGTGACGGCAGGTGGACTAAAGCGTTGATGGATTGGTGGCCACGTATGGGTAAAGGAGTAGTTGGACGCCCACAAGCTCGTTGAGTGGACGATGTTGTAAAAATCGCGGGTAAAACATGGATGGTGGTGTACAAGAAGAGAGGTCTATGCTCAGCAGTGGGCGATTACGGGCTGAAGATGATGATGGTGAATATATTTTTTGTAGGTTGGTAGAAAAACCTCGGTATTGTAATAGATATCAAATTTTCAACTTGAAGGGAAATTAGAGATAACCAAGGTTTATTTTCTATGCATGATTTCCTTTGCATGATATAATCGATATTCACACTTGTCTAAAAATTTCATTTGTACTGTATTTAGTAGTTATATATTTGTGGTCATCGGTGAAGTAGTGCAAAGCCATAACTGTTTTTTCTCTTATATATTTATTTATCATTGCGCCATGTCAATACTGGGGTAGATAGGAATATTGGAAAGATACTACTTCACTCTAATTTTGTAAAAGTTTTTCCGAGTACCATTTCCTTTTTGGTCATTTTTCTAAAATAGTATGCAGCAAAAATTCACTGTGCGTGTTGATTAGATCTATTATTGAAAACTTACAATCTGACCAAAGACAACAAAAAAATTAATCGGAAAATTCAATTAATAAATAATCTTTATATCATAAGTTAAGAGTAAACAATTTAACAAAATATATAATAGCTTATATAAAAACCAGAATAATTCGGTATTTACATCCTCACCATTAAATTTACTAGAAATTGCACTATCTGTTTGGAATACGTCGAGAGTGGCATACTCGAGGTCAGAGTCTTTGGCCCTGATGGAAACGACATCTTGTGGTTTGAAGATGAGTTTCTCTACGACTGAATCAACGGGTACCGCGCCCTCTTGGTCCACACGGTGAGCCACTTCTAAAACTACCTGGGGACAACATCATATTTCAAATCAATATAATAATTCTGATTTATTTTTCACAATAATATAGTTTAATATTCACCATGGTTCAGCCCTGTCACTTGAACTAAGTTTAACCTGTGTCTCAGGTGACAGTGTTTTCCCCAATATACAAAATTACATGTTTCTTAACTTTTAACATTACAAAGTCAAGTAAATAAAATGTAAGTGTATATGTTTGTGTGTGCGTGAAGGTATGTGTATGAATGTTGTGTGTATGGAATGTTGTGATTAATAGTTGGGTGATGAAATTAAAAAAAAAAAAAAAAAACATGTAAATCGGATAAGATGTTCTCAAGTGCAAAGAACCTAACCCACACAGACATACAGAGAAAATGTATAGATAGATAGAGGCAGCTTCTAATAGAATACAAGGACAAGTTACGTCTAGCATCGTCTTAGCTTAAATAAGATACTATATAATATAATATGTCGGAGAAACGTGTCGATGTGATTATGGAATCACTACTAATGACTTAGTATTCGTACTAATGACCCGCACTATTGGCTGGGGGCGATAGCAACAGGTGTTGTCAAGCTCCAAGTTAATAAAATAAACACTGTTGGTTTCATAGAAAAAAACGCTTTAAGAAATTTTTTATCGTTATGGGTTTAACGTTGTGGCCACAATCTCACCTGGTCTTAAGTGACGATGTGGCCCAAGATGGTAACACGCTAAGCCTAGTGGGAGGACTGGCTCTCAAGTGCAGCTGCCGGAACATACTATTGATGCTTGGCGACATATTTTCAACTTGGAGGTGGTAAGGTGCCAGACAGGCATTAGAAAAAGCCCTACCACTGCAGTATGGTTTCAGCTCAGGCTCATTGCAAGGATTCGAAATCACGTCTATCGAAGCGATGCCCGTACAAGCTACCGTTGAGCCATAATTGTTTCACACAGTTATCGACATCTAAACAATTTCGGAAAAAATACTGTTATTGCGTTATGACACAAAACTTGAACTAAGCGTTACAGCATTGGAAAACCTGAAGAGAATAATTACAAGTGATTTTGAAATAAATATTGTGGCACCAACCGAGATAAACTAAACAGGACATAATTTAACACTTTGTTCCACCACTTAGGTTATTATTTATGTGTTTGTGGTTATTTTTAATGAATGATTGACTGTGTAAACACTTAATAAATTTGTCCAAGTCAAGTGGACCATATATTAGTCTAATCTCGAGATAGTATTGTTATTTGTTACCGGGTTAATGTATGTAGGTAATAGTAATTATAACAAAGTTATTTTTTATTTCAACTATTTAGAACAAAGATGTTCACTATACAACAAGGCTGACTAATTAATTTTAAATGCGGACCATAATTTCAAACCCATGTTGCTGGCGGGCTGTCTAGAGAAATAACACTTGTTTCCAGCCATGACAGATTCAGATATAAATAAGTAGATATTGAAGTAGAGATTGAATAAAGTTCAGTTAAAAGTAATAGTTGTTCCGAGAGTTTCTTCTTATGGTGAAATATACTTTTTTTTCTATTTGATTCGTATAAGTTTAATAAAGATTTAAATTGATATGCTTCACAATATCGTGTGCTTCGAATCCTTCCAAAGAGTCCGAACTTTAGGTCAACAAATACCGTGATGAAACCACAGCATTGTGGTAGGGAATTTCCAAATGTCCACCTGGCTAGCTACTCACCTTCATTTGAGAGTAGGTTAATCTAGGCCTAGCGTGTTACCACCTTAACCCACATCGTCACTTAAGATTAGGTGAGATTGTAGTAAAACGATAATTATATATTAAACGTGATTTATAGTGTTTATAAAAGTCAATATAATTAATATATTATCATATAATCAAAAACATAATGACAGGAACAAAAAAAAAATGTACATACATCACGGACCACCGATGGTATCATAATAATTTCTCGGAATGTATTATCTGCAGTGTGTACTATATAGATATCACGATCGATTTTGTAATATAATCATGTACCCATAGAGTCCAAATCAGTATGATAATTATGACGTAGCACTCTTTATATGGAAAAGAGCTGATAATACTTTCATGTCCAGTCTACGTCTATTCCTATTGTTTAAACTGCCGTTACCTTGTAACAAGCCATACAGACTTATCTACTCTAGTCATAAATCATCAGCATCAGAACATCTCTTCGGTCGGATTAAATAGCCTCGGATTTTTTGAAAGTTATCAACATTTTGTCGATTGGACATTTTTGGATTGTACTGTACTTACTATCAAAGTACAGGCACTTTTTAAGATCACAATTAAAAAAAAACATGTTTAAAGAACCCGATAATATAGGAAGGAGGGGAGACGGTTCCACGGCTTCACAATGCGGCAAAGATATGACGTAGAGAATTTTTGTTAACGTCGAGAAGGAGGTTACTGTAAGGTTGTATAGTTCTGGAACCCACCGCATGTGGTTATGTTATAACAGGGAAAAGAGGGAATTAGGTTGAACAGCTCTTGAACACTCGCCATGACACCGACGGTCAATGTGGTAATGCCCCTGTGAGATTTCTGTTGTTACAATGGTTACCGTTCACTTAGAGAATAATTACATTTCAAAAACTCCGTCCCGTTTGTATTGTATCACGGAATACCTAATCAGTGTACAAAGCTATTTCTGGCCTATGTACCGCCCCAGTGAAAGCATTAATCTGGCGCCCCCAATCCTTGTTGAAAGTGCCGAATACAGGGTCGGATTTATTTATTGTTTTCTCCAACTAAATAAAATGGGGCCCTACGCTTAGCAGAAAAGTAAAGAAAGAGTTAAAAAAACTGTAACCCGACTACGGAAATAAAATCTATATATACCTATAATAAAATTGTAGTGTCTATTTGTAATGAAAAAGTAACAACTTTTTATTAAATGTATATGAAAGTATATGATACTTAAAAAAAAAAAACATTTTTTTTAGTTTTTGTCTGTCTGTTTGTTCCGGCTAATTTCGGAAACGGTCCGACTTCGATGGGATTTTCACTGGCAGATAGCCGATTTTATAAGGAGTAACTTAAGATACTTTTATTTTAGGAAAATAGTTAAAAAATTAAAAAAGGTCCTAAAATGTTTCAACGTATGTACTGGTTAGGAAATCTATAAGTATAGTAACAATCATTACATAGTACGTATTTAATTTGAAGATTTCTCGTACGAAATGAAGCGTGGAGACGTCTTAAGAACACCAACGTGCTGAATTATATTTTCAATACATCGGATATTTAGGTATTACTTTTTTTTATTGCTTTGGAATTTATATGTACTACAATATATATTTAACTTCTAGAATATAAAAGACTTTCTTTCTTCATATCATAGAAAAATACAACGTTCTTACAAGGTTACGTCTGTTGGTCAGCTCACACACATCGTAGTTGTAAGTAGTTTTAAGAGATGGCGCTAGGTTTGTTTCAAACGCGTCAGAAGAAACTTCGAACGACCATATCTTCACCTTTTAAATCAATGCTTCTATCTCATCTATATAAATTAAAATTATTGAGGTTCGCCGTTGTGCGCGCATCAAACAAAACTACTGGGTGATATTTTTTACTCCTTAGATATATTTTCCTTTAAAAAAAATATCAAGATATCTTCATAAACAATCATTCTGGAGTACACGTGAGCCGAGCCGGGATCACGGATAGTCTTGTATACACAATAATAATCGATGTGATGATTCTCATTTTTTGGCAAAATCCGCCAAAATTCTCTACTCAAAAAATATTCTAACATTTACGGCATATTATATTAAGCTAAAAATATTGTTTTATCGCAAAGCAATACACTGTCGTGAAATAGTGATCAGAGGTCGGCCTACAAAGTAGACAAATTCTTTCCTCGCAATAGTTTTCATTTTACAAAACGTTCATTATCGTAAGTATTAAAATGGCGGATTTTAGCACGTTTTTGCATTGTTCAAGCGTGGACGGAAAAATAATTTAACACATTTTTCAATAATTGTTTTATATGGTTAATCGAAGTGAAAAATTATTAAAACGGAAAAAGAGTCGGTAAAATCAATTCTTATTGTTATCATTGATGGCTTACTTCATCATGTCACACTTTCATCACAAAAAGCGCGCGCAACTGTCAATTTTATCCTCTACTAAATGCTCCAAAATAAGTATAACTTAAAAAAGTCAAACTTGGAATAGCTAGTCTAGATCTAGAAGCCAAATAGATCCTATTTAAAAAAAAAAAAAAACTTCGTATTGTAATGATTCATCTACAACAATCTACATTCTACAGTATTATATTGTACCTTTGATAATAAAATCAAATGCAACTGCTTAAGGCACTTCCTAGCAGGAATAGGAAAATCTGGATTATATATGTGGCAGATGACTTGTCAAAATTAAATGGCCGGTTATGCTATCTTCCATTCATTCAAACACTTTCGCCGTACATTATAATACAAATAGCTTCGTTAATGAAACGAAAGAAAAAGTAAGTGTTATCTACCAAAACTATTGTTAGAACAGTACAGCGATATTCTCGCATTAATAACGTGAGAAAATGTTAGCGTTTGTAAACCGTTACTATTATAACAATGCATTTCGTTTCATTCATAATGAAAACGATTTCGAAGTTAACTGTAACGAAACAAAAATCTTTTCGCTTCCACATCAAAAGCAAACACGCTAACAAATTCTCAGTCTAAAAGAAAAATTCTAAACCACTCATTATCACTTGAAAAACCACACTAGGAAGCAAAGCCAGGGGCAAAGAAACACCATTTCTATAGAGAACAGAAACCAGGTTCACATCACAAAAAAAAATACACAGACATTTGAACTATGAACACAGAGTACACACCAAAAAAGACACATCACGAACACCAGTGTGTCATTAACGAATCGATTATAACAACGGACGAATTTGATTTACGTTCTTGAGTAATATTGTAAAATTTTCACGCATACAAAAGGTTGTGTACATATGAAATGGCTACCAAGCTGCGTTTATTGATTTGACCTACATAAATGCAGACGACGGTGTCCGGGGTACTCCGTTCAACGCAGCACTAGGGAAACGCACTCGATTGCATGCAACTAACTTCACGAACAATAAAACTCCCTACAATTTATATTTACAGATTCTAATCATTCCAATAAACGTATTACGATTAATTTATAATAATTATTATTAAAACATTAAAAATAGTTACACAACGTGCAAACTAATGAATTAAATAAAATGATTAAGGTTTGCCGTCGTGCGCGTATCACGCAAAAATTACTGGATAGATTTTAAAATTTTTTTTGTTGTACTCCTTAGATACTCGATCCTTATCAAAAACTATCCTTATTCAATAAAAAGTTATTAAAGTTTTAAGAAACTACGATTTTTATAAGCACCACGCGTTCTTCTGTCGTACAAGCAAGCGGGGCCGCGGACACAGCTAGTTTTAATAATAATATGCATACGAAATATAATGTTGATTTCAAAAGATTATGTTATTATATATTATTAATATATAAAAATGGATACAGTCGATTTTAAATCATATTTTAATAAAATTACAAATGTTTTATTATAATATTTAACTAGCACACGCCTGAGACTACTTATTAATTATAAAATCAAATATGATAAAAAAAAATATCAATCAGAGATAATGTAACTTACTATTAGTGAAGCTTTTACAAAATTCAACTTGTAATATCTTTAAAATTCTGTCTATAACACTACAACTCCCAAAAAAAAAACAACTCAATTAGACTTACAATTTTGTAATAACTTACGTTATCCTTCTACACAGGTCAATATTAATCATTAAATTAAAATGACCAGATGTAGTTTTACATTTTAAGTCTTGTCAGGAAAAGTAAATTAAACAAAATTCCACTTCAAACTTCTCATAAAATAAACTACTCCTGTCCATAACATGTAAAAACCCGAGATTTGTCAAAATTAATCCCGAAATTTTTGAGTCTGGAATTCAAATCCTTTATTATCTATAGACCACTTATGGAATCAATGTTTTAGAATTTAGATACTTGTAATTATATCGATAGAAAGTATGTAATGATTTCAATTAAGCATTTATTACAATTTAAAAAAGAGTATGGAGGATCAGTTGCAGAAGTCCCGAAATGCAAACTCGTGAAGTTTTTAGAAATTTATTTAAAGATAAAAATTAGACTGGAAACATTCCTATCCGGCTTATGAGAAGAAAATGAAACAAAACAGTGTATAGAACAAAAAAATCTCCTTCTACATATAAATAAACAATGTACATAAATAATTCAGACATGCTCTATAAATTAATGCTATTAGATCAAATGCCTCTAAGTGCACTTAGGGACTTCTGCAACTGGGCTCTTCATGTAGGCTATATTTTCTTAGAAAAGAGGTTGTACAAGGGATATTCATAATAATATCAGATATACGAATTTTTTGTCAAGCAACACTCATAACTCATAACCTTCAGATTATACTACTCAATGCAGTGTTTCAAGCATATTAACAAGCTTAATTGACTGTAAGGAAAAAAATACTGTCATTAATCATTTTTTGTTTCGTGAACTTTTGTTTCGAATTAACTTGAACGGTTAAAGTGTAGACTGGAAACATTTCTAAAACGTTTTCTTGTACAAACGAAAAAATATATTATGACGTCTGTTACTTGTAAATTATCTAATATATGAGGGGTATAAAAGCAAAACCGCTTCAGTCACAAAACATCAAAATTCAGATATTTTAGATTTTCTGCTATGGCGTAAGAAATGGATATAATTGGAAAAATTTTAGTATAGATGCATTAAATAGAACTTACGATTGAAACAACATAAACTACAATAAAATAAAACAACATAAATTCCTTAATAATTCACAAATAGTATAGGACTAAGGCGTCTTTGCATTTTAACATTGGATCGAAGCATGTTTGCTTTTCATAGCTTTGGATCAAAGCTAATTTGCACCTCACTGTTATATTCATCAACTGTCAAAAAACGACATTGACGTAAGGTACTGACAGCAAGTTAAAAACCGTTTTGACAAAAGTATTATATATTTTTAGCAGATAAATATAAAGGAACATATTCATACAATACATATACACCGTGATATAAATGTAGGTGATTTAATATAATAATTATAATGAAACTAAATAAATTATATATTATAATTAACACTAAAATAAATATTCATTGTGACCATCGCCGTTTACGTGAGCAATTTTTAGTGGATACGGGAAATGACGTGAGGTGTAACCCCTATATCTGTACTTCGCGAGTGTCGATCAAAAACGTCTCACCAACTGAGTGTTGTTAATGGTTCAGCTATAGTTTTATACGTTTGGGATACATTCAGTTAAATTTTAATTTAGGCCTTCGCCGAGGATTTCCTTGGCGCTTCATAGTGGCCAATGTTACTAAAACCATAATTAGTGCAGATTTTCTTGCCCATTATCGCCTCATTGTGGACGTTGCCAACCAGAAACTTGTAGATAACCTTACTAATATCAGCGCTGTAGCTACTTTAAATTTAAGCACTAGTCTAATTTCAAGTGTAAAGGTGTCAATTGGCGGTAATTCTTTATCACGCGATTTTAGAAAAAAATCTGATATATCTCGCCCATGTGGTACTCCGTCCCGTCAAACATCACACAACACATTACATTCGCACTACACCAGGCCCACCAGTATTATGTTCTCCGCGAAGACTTGCCCCAGACAAATTTAAAATAGTAAAAAAAAGTTCGAAGCTACGCTCGCTAATGGGACAGCCAGACCATCACATACACATTAAAAATTCTTTGCCTCTAAATCTCCAGGATTTCGCCAGACACGGACACGTCGGTTATCCGGGTGGGTGCTGATCCGTGTTTCGCCAAAGAAAAGGGCCGTGATTTCACCAAATGTTCAAACAAAGATTCAATACCAAAGAAATTATTTTTAAATTGTAGTGTTCCAAAAAATATCGAAAATTTCTAACCGTTTGCAAACTTTTTTGATCTGTGTTAAAAAAATCATCATTATAAATTTTTTTCTCATTATTTACAGTCTTTGTTATTATACAATTATTTTATTCAAATAAAATACTAAACCATAATATTTGAAGGATGAAGGATCTTGAACTACATTATCATTAAAATATTTTTGTAATATTCTAGTTCTTGGTGACTTTCCCACTGCAACCCATAATGTTTTTCTAGCAACTTACAAACATCATTAATTTTCTCTTTGTTTATCATAACATTATTTTTAGCTAAAGGCAATGGCAGAACATCTTTGAAGGTCTTCCCTCTTTTGCAGAATACCTTAAGCAATAGAAAAAAAAACCGCCACCAAAAGCAAAATTTATAACATACTAGTATTGTACAGATAAAATAGGTTGACTACAACAAATGAATAATATGCAAAAAAATAAAATAGTAAGTTATTTTAGAATTCTTCTGCAGACCCTAGCATAACGAAAAAAATACTAGTGAACTATTTGTTACTTTTCTGCCCTTTTCCGCACTCGCTGCCATTGGTGTTCATTTCTCAGACGTTTCCTAGCTTGTCCTGCACGAGCAGGTTGAATATTTTGTTCCATTACACTCTATATTAACTAGAAAACACAAAAAAATCGGACACTATCTTCAGTCGACTTTCTATGACAAGTAACATATTCGTTGTCTTAGAAATTTTGAAATGACGGCTTTTGATTGGTTAACTGTGACTGAAGCGGATTTGCTTATAACAAAATTTGGATCGAAGCGGTTTTGCATTTGAACGTTACTTTCGAAGTACATTTTACCTTGGATGAAGACGGATTTGATCTTTCATGTTTATATTATAGTGTTGCTACTTTTGAGCACTACAATTTGGTGTACTCAGTTAAAAAACGCCAATTTTGGACTGAAGCGGTTTTGCTTTTATACCCCTCATATAATCTAATGTATCTTTTATACATATAATAAAATTGAAGTGTCTGTTTGTAATGTTAAAATAACAGGTTTTTATTAAATTTATATGAAAGTATACAAGGAACATATAACAATCTGTATATGTAAAAATAATGTTTTTCTTCACACTCATCTGACAGTTACTAATTCTGAGTAATAAATTGATTCCAAAAAAAATGTCGTTTCCAAGCTCGATCCATCGGAAGTCGTGTTAATAATCCATCGGCCCTCTAATAACGCATAAATTGAAAATAATGGAATTTTGGGTAAAAAAAAAAATAAGCTGTTGATTTCACAGTGCCCAGGCGCATGACTAACACCGACCCTTAAGTAGGTACGTATTTCGCAAAAGCAAAGCGATAGCAAAAATCGCTAAATATTGCCCCCAAAATTATAAATTCAGATTACAGCTGGTACATAATACGAATTTCTCATTTTAAAACTGGTATTTATCAATTTCTGCTATAGCTTTGCTCTGACTCTCTTAGTAATTAATTTTAACTGTTTTAACCAATCGACAAAATCAATTGAAAATTTTAAACGGAAATTCCATAATTTTCGAATCAATGACGGTAGGTCTTTTTTGTATACTAAATTATTTGTATACCGTGCCGGCGCACTGTGTGGTTTTCCTTCTACGAGACCAGTGAGTAGGTAATTATGTTAAGTTTATCTCAATAATATAATATCAGTTTGTACATATTATATGACAAGTTTCCTTTTATGACATATTTACATGTATAGTTTTTTATCAATTTAACATTCGAATCTCTTTTATTTATTACAGAATGAATTATTAGTTCCAACTATATCTGAAATGGTTTATTTATAGTCATTAATTTGTTCGATATCATATCTATCATGAAACGAGAGGTAAAAATATAATAAGATAAACAATCAACCCTAAATGAATGCATAGAAAAGAGAAAAAGTAAGTAACACGGGTGAAACCGTGAGGCACAGCTAGTAGAAGATATGGTGTTAATACGAAAAACGTCTTTGAGAAATAATATACAGCGGTAGCGAGCTCGGACGCTTGCCTATATGGAGGACGAGAGATAGAAATACCTAACAATGAGCCTATCCTTATGGGGAAAGAGAATATCTCAGTGAGACTTTATTGATATTAAAGCTCACCTGGCGAGTAGTGATCACTATCGAATTAAGAATACATATATACGACTATCTATCTATACGACTTGTTTAAGAACTTAGTACTTAAGTAATTGGTGGTTGTTTTTTATAGACATGATGTAATTGACTATGTAGGCCAAGATGGCAATACGCTAAGGCTTGTAGGGGAATTGTCTTTTAAGTGCAGTTGCCGGAACACACCTATGGGTGTTTGGCGACAGATTTTCAACATAAGAGGGGGTAGGCTCAATGCAGAGATTTGAAATCTCGTCGATCGACGCCGTGTCCGTACTCGCTATCACAGAGTCATTTATTTTACCACGTAAAACAATTCACGGGGTAAAAAATAGTTTCTACAAAGTTCCAAACGCCAGTAACCATACGTCGGGAGCTCTCGTGTCCACACCACACGTGGATCTACGAGGGTCGTGCGACATTACCATTGTCGCGACGGGCGGCGACATCCGCAGCTGTCTATAGAAATAAAAATAACATGTCGGGACAACGAGGGGCGCCTTCATCTCAAGGGAGACCGGATTTGTCTTGTGTGCATATAAATTAATATATCTTTACGCTTCTTTTTTTGTGCAAAGGATAAGCAGAGAAATCGAATTTGTAATAAACGAATACTCCAAATTACGACAAAATGTTTGTAGTCTTCATAAAAAAAATATAAAAACAAATAGGCACATTGAAGTAATTACAGTATTGTTTTACATTTAATTACGAAGTCGCGGCACGAATATACCATTATGTTTTTTTTATAGCAGTTAAAATCGAAGTGTTTTATAATAATCTTAAGATTATAATAAGATTACATCGGATAACTTACGCGTATTTTTTTTATCGTTATAGGTTTGTCGCAGTGGCCACATTTTCAGCTGATGTTAAGTGACGATGTGGCCCAAGATGATAACACGCTAAACCTAGTGGAAGACTGGCTCTCGAGTGCAGCTGCCGGAACCTACCACCATGCTATGGTTTCCTCACGAAAGCTCAGGCTCATTGCAGGGATTCGAAATCACGTCAATCGACGAAGTCGTACACGCTACCACTGGAGCCATCAATGCTTCACGCATATATATACGCATAACAATAAAGGATTTATCTGTGATTCTTCTTCATAAATAAGAATGAAAAATACTGTTTGTCACTAATATCTAGTATACCCAAGGATAGGTTACGCCTAGTTACCCCAGCTGCGAAAGCCGAGTCATTTCGTCAATCTATCCATACATACTATTATAAAGAGTTTGTTTCTTGAACGCGATAATCTTTGAAAATACCAGTCTGTATGTAAAAAAATATTCTTACATTTTATACCTATTTACTGAGGAAGGTATAAGGATACATATCCTCACGTTACGACCTTATCGTACTTACGATTATATCGAAGGTGGAAAAAGTAATCAGAGTGTAGTTTTTCATATGCACGTTAGTCAATTAACCTTTCCACCATCGATATGAAATGTTACCGTAAAACTTCTTACAGTAACACAGAGACACACACGACAGAGAGAGAGAGAAACGAGGAGAGAGAGAGAAAAAAGAGAGAGAGAAGAGAGAGAGAGAAGTGGTTTTAGATTCTTAAACTCGAGTTTAACTCTATACTTTGTAATATTGGTAGCATTTCGATTAATGTATTATAGTCTATTTATTCAGCAGAAGTGAATTGAATTAAAATAATAACAAGGAGCTTGTAAGTTGCGATAAAACTCCCTGGAAAGTTCTAGCATGAGTAGTAGGTACCATCATTTTGCTAGAACGTTGTTTAAACTTAGAAGATTACACAATAATTTTTATACAAGTGACACTGGCAGAATTGTGTATAAACACACGTTGCCATTCAATAAGAAGGCAGATACGAAAAATCCTCTTTTTAAAGTCAAACCGGCTGCCAAATATACAGGGATCCCTAGTTTAACGGTTCGGGGCTCAAATTCCATGAGCTATTTCAATAAAAATTATAATTTTAAAATGTGAAAATAAGATACACCAATAATATAACTACTATAATAGCGACACACTATGATGACCGTTTTTACCTTTGTCCGCTCATGAAGTTTCGTATAAGGTAATAAATAACACGTTTGAAGGAGCAAATTGCTGTTCTTTAATCAATGTATAGTTTTAAGACACATAATTAATTTATTACACTGACTTCTAAACTATGTATATATATTATGGTCTAACCACAGATTTAAGAAAAGGACAGATGGAGCCTGACAAAACACGAAAAGGTGCCTAACAATATTAGTACTATCAGTCAATTGTGTCAATTTTGAAAGGAAAGGTCATGCAATGTCAATGCAACCCCGAATGTTTTAATATTATATTAAAAATATGCAGTCTTATGTGTAATTACTAATGATACAGTAAAAGTTCTTCCTGAAGACGAAAAAGCAAGAGAGAAAATCGTGTTATTGGTAAAAAAGCTTATTTTAATATTATTTTCCCTGTTATTTGTTACTAATTACAAAACTGAAAGTGTTGCTAGGTTACAATGCAATATTTTACTGGAACTTATAGTATATATGTATGTAGCATTGGAAAATCATTTTATTTACAACCTATCATGTTGTGTAATTGTCATGTAATAGTTTGTTTGTTTCACCTATAAACACTGAAAGAGATAGTGTTATGGTTCCAAAGTAAAAATTATGGAGAACCCTGGAAAATTTAATATACCAGTCAAAAATCTAAAATCCTAGAAGCGCAACAAAAATGTCTAATACTTACAACTTTTTTTTTTTCGTTTTGACTATACTGTTAGCCTTAGGGGCCCTGGAGCCTTAACGGCTTTTACAGCTTTACCGGGCTTGGGGGCGAGCGCTTAAGGCACTCAGCCACGAAAGCTTTGCAACAACATCCGAGGGTGCCAAAGTGGCCGAACCTCAGCTTACAACATCGTAACCCATAGGCATAGGTAAGTTAAAACAAAAGTGAATAAATAAAGTGAACCAAGAAATATTCATTGATTGAAAAAAAAAAACAAGTAAGCAGATATAAGTTTAGTTGTAAATTGGTATGTAAAGGTCCTTGAGGCAACACATTGACCGGGAGATAGTTCCGTTTCACGGTACGACAAAACTTATCGATATGACTTGTATTTGTTGTTTTTTCTGTCTGTCTGTCTGAACGCTATAAGCTCAAAAACTAGGCTGGAGGCTTACGGTTAATCGACTTTATCAAAACACGTGCTTATGAGGTGTACAAAGCGTTCAAAAGCGGCATTAATGAAACGCATTGTTCGTGAGACGTGGGTTTAACATGCAAACTAGTCAACATGCTTCGGAGTGGCGCCTTCCAACTGAACCGAAACCGAAAAAAACCACGCCAAAGTCGATCAAAAGTCAAAGTCATATTAACAATTTTTTTTACTATCGCAGTGTTGTGCACTCGGAATTCTTACCGGAAGGTCAAACGGTTAATAAAGTATATTAATTGAGCGTTATGCGGCGTTTAAGAGAGCAAATTCGACGAAAAAGGCCATATTTGTGGATAGATAATTCTTGGATTTTGCACCACGATAATGCGTCTTCGCACAAGGCCATCATTGTAAGCGAATTATTGAGCAAAAACTCAACAAACACCATCGAGCAGCCACCTTATTCACCAGATATGGATCCAGCGGACTACTCTCTTTTTCCTAAACTCAAATTACCACTTCGTGGCACTCGTTTTCATTCGATAGAAGACATAAAGGAGAATTCGCGACGAGAATTAATCTCAATTCTGGAAAAGGCGTTTAAAAAATGTTTTGATGATTGGATTATTCGTTGGCGTAAGTGCATCGTTTCTGAAGGAGCATACTTTGAAGGTGATAAATTTTGATGAATAACTAACTTTTTGTGCATTATTAATCTTTTCCCGGTCCTTTTTGACAGAGTAGTATATCAAATTAAAAAATAAATTTATCATTGAGTTTGAGTTTTTTTTATTTATGTTATAGAATGCTATAAATTGTGACCAATTAAAATAAGGCAGTCTGCTTATCTGTTTGCTGTGACCACACCATAAAAACACACTATCATTAAGACACACCGAAGGAGTCTGTAATTGTATACATTACATACCTAATAGGGCGACAACAAGTAAAATACTAACCTCAAACTGAGGACTGAATGTCTTAAATACTCCTTCCCATACACTGCCGGACTGCGTTAGCACCTGGACGACATCTCCAACGTGTGATGTGACCGCGTGCATGAAGTAAGCATTGTTGTAAACACCCTCGGCGACCACGCGACCACGGGGTGATCTGCAATTATTAATTAAACATGCATTCATGATTTCATCAATTCTAATCTATACATAGTATAAAATGAAGTCGCTTCCACTGTCTGTGCGCTTAGATCTTTTAAACTATTCAACGGATTTTAATGCAGTTTTCAGCAATAGATGCAGTGATACAAGAGGAAGGTTTATATGTATAATACATACATATTGTAGTACAGAAAGGCCGAAATTTTTGTACGCTTAAATCGCATAAGCCTAACGAGATAGATTAAATTAATGTTCTACGAAATTGTATATCTTAAAAAGATCGATAAAAAAGTCCGCGATGGTATATATTTATCTGGCACTGCTCCATATTAGTATCTTCATTGCACTGTTGCGAAGCCGGGGCGTGTCACTAGTTTTATAATAATCAGGAGATTATTTGTTTGAAGGCGCTAATATCTCTGGAACTACCATAATATTTCATTTTATTTGGGAAAGTTTTGCTTTAACCATGAACGTCAAACAATTTGGAAAGCTGTAGTCAAGTACGAGAAATAAGAACAACGATAAACTAACGGGTGCATTGGCAGCGATGCGGCGCGGTACAGTTGTTCGAATAACATATAACACGGGTGAAACCGTGGTATACAGCTAGTTACTCATAAACTCGTATTCCGGAACGGTTAAAATAAGGTCCAAAGTTCCGAGATTAGTTGATTACAATCACAACTAGTATATCTGTATAGCAAATACTAAATCTATGGCTATATAATTTCTTATTATGTAATATTTTTATCCAAAACTGACTGAAACATGAGAATCCACATACATCGTAGCGAATTAGTAAGAAGCTCTTACAACTGCAAAAGACCCATAACGGCATCGGTCTTAAGGCTCTACACACGTGCCGGCGGGTTTTGTGCCCCCGACATATGCCAAAAAAATCACCGAGCGTTTTTATTATGCAGTTGCCCACGTGGCGTTTCGTTTTTTGCGGCAACCCCGCCGGGTTAGACAACCAGCGGGCTTGCCGCCGACATAGTGTGTACTGAGTATAATTAGTAGCCTTTACGGCTGTCCAATATGGCAGATTCTGTCAAACACTTTAGAGGTACACTTAAATCGAATTCCATTTTAATTACCATCTATCACCAATTTAATTTGCAAATTCATATTAATTTATTTTCCTATAAATTCGTCGTATTAATATATTTTATTGAACACTTATCTTTATATTTGTTTACTAAATTTCACATTTTATAGACTTATTCATATAGCAGTAAAATAAATTTAGGATAATTCGTAAATTATATTTTCGTATTTCGAATCATGACAAATAAGTTATTAATAAACATAATTACAAAAATGTATATAATACCAACTAGGCGATATTGCGCCATGGTCAGTTGTGCTCATAATCTGGGAAATTCCAAATTCTGTTTTTATCAACTGTCTCGTAACCATAGTACCTGAAAATCCTCATTTGGTATGGTATATATATATCCGTACTGACAATAAGCCCTACTAATGAGTCGAGAGGTCGCGGGTTCGACAACTGATTTTGTGTCAGTAGTCTGCGTGTATAATTTTATTTCAATTTGACATTATTATATCATTAAGTATGATGTAAGACATATGTCGTGGCTCTGCTCGCGTCGACTACAGATGAGAAAATCTACAGAGAATATATCGATATAAAAACAATTAAGATAAGAAACAAGTAAAATCTGTCCAGGAGTTATTGCGTGATGTGCCCACAACGATGAAATTCAATCATTTTTTATAAAGGTATATTTAATAATCTTGTGTGCGTCTGTTAGTGATTGTGTTAACTTCTGAACGCTTTGAGACTGATTGAGCTCTTTTTCACATAATATACTGAGACGATGGTTCATAGCTATGTTAGGATCCGATAGGTGGCGCTGAGGTCGAGCCATTAACTTACTTAAAGGGGCAGAACAACATTTGCCCGGTCAGCTATTACAATAATAAAAACATAAGATTATCTCTTAAACTCGGCCTCTAAATTTGCCATTTATATAAACAAAAAATATATACATTCAATAGATTAGATAACACCAACATGTTTCCAAAACGAGATAAAACTGGGAGGAAACGAATGGCGGTGCTAAAACTATCTCACTCTAATAAGGGGGCATCTATAAAAAACGTGACAAAAGATAGAGAAGTAAAAGGCAGGTCTACAAGAACAAAAATTGCGTTGTATGTTGCACACTGCACATTTGGTTCAATTTTTTGGTGACAAATTCTTATTTTATCAATTGAAGTTTCCTTTTGCTATCCGTATGTATAGGCCCTTGCTGTTCTCTTAGCTTGTCCGAATGGCTAAATCGGATAGAAATGAAGTTCAATGTATATTTTTATTTAATACAGTCAGGAAACGAAATTAAACTCTAGAACAAGAAAACCAGCTAACGTAGGAGATTAAGACGTGTCATTATTTCAGTCTTTGCCCAATGCTCACACACAGTGGTCTCTGTCGTGTCAGTTCTGTATGTTAAATCATAGATTAATCTATGGATAAAATAATGTGTCCATAATAAAAATTAATGCGGTGCAAATTATAACTATGTTTTTCAAATAATCGACAGCGCAAAGAGCGTATTAATTAAAAAAGAAAACAAAATTTATAGGCGACAGTTGTCGGCCACGTATTCAGATATATGTATATATACATACATATTATAAAACTCATATTTATGTTCCTTTCACGCGAAAAACATTTATCTGATTTACGTCTTATATTTTAATTCATAGCCATGTTATCTGGCCCGGTTACAGGATATATTTTGCAAGATAAAGTAACATACGAAATAGGAAAAAAAATATTGGTGATTTAATTCGGAAAAAAGACGCGCTTGGGCCGCTTAAATGGCTTACGCTGCGTAAACCTTACGAGATCTATCAAATTAATGTTCTACATAATTGTAGATTTAAAAGAAACCTATAAAAAGTCAACGATTGCATATGTCTATCTTTTAATGATCACCCAACATAAGCATAAATGGAGTAACACAATATAAGCGTGAGCTCGACCAACATTATCCTGTAGTCCACGCAAGCGGAGCCGCGGGCACAGCTAATTTTATATAAAAATCAAAAGGTTATAAATTTTATTCAAGCTGTCGCCTGAAAATAACAATCTGAAAGTATTTTTTTAAAAAGTACATGTAATTCGGATAAGTGGTTTTCGCGTGAACATAACATAAACGAACATACAGACAGAGAGACGTTGACTTTTATAATATGTATAGAAGATATAGATGCGATAAAAAGGCCAAAAATTCACGAATATAATTTACGGACTATCCTAAATGCACATTATTTGTGTGAGTTACTTACTATTCGTTCTTAAGGTAAACCAAAATTATACAATTATATTATTAATGCTTCAAAAACTTGTTCAAAAAGATAATACATAATTATAGGTATATGACTAATCCTTGAACATGCATAAATATTGGTTACAATCAAGCCAAACATTAATTCTTCAGTTAATTGCATTCTGCCTTACAATATAAAGGTTTTTCTAGTGTAGATACTACATGTATATTGTACAGTGATTCTAACATTGTCATTTCCCTTTGTTAAATTTGTTAAAATTTGAATAAACATTACATTAATAGGAATATTAAAATAATCATACCTTAAGTTTTAAAGTTGACTAATAGCTTGTCAAGCTTTGTAATTAGTTGTCTCATACAAGTCAGTAGTTAAAAACTATTCAAAGAACCTCCCCAAAACATTTTCATATTTGCAAACACATAATTTTTTTTTTTTTTATTGTTATTGATTTGGCGTAGTGGCCACAATCACACGTGAAGTGAAGTGACAATGTGGCTCAAGATGATAAGACGCTAAACCTAGTGGAAGACTGCATGTGCAATACTAACGTGCAGCTGCCATAACACACCTATTGGTGCTTGGCCACAGATTTAATTAATGATATAATTAATTATATTTATCTAAAGATCAAATACATTTCAACAGTGGAAAGGCTGGTTGACTAACATACAATTTACAAACTATACACATTAGTCAATTAACCTTTCCACCATTGATATATTTATTTTGTACCAAAGTTATGTTTTTGCATTGGAATGATTACTCTAACCATAGACATACCAAAATCATTTTATCTTCTTAATTATTTTTTTTATACTACAAAGGTGGGAAACAGGCCTACGGCCCGCCTGATGGTAAGGGGCTACCGTAGCCTATGAACGCCTGCAATACCAAACCTGTATACACAAATGCTAGTATAAATCAAACTTTTAATACTCAAATGTCGGATACATTGAAGTAATTGATGTTCATTGACAATGTTTATTCCATTTGATAATAGTTCAACATTCACTTAAAAGTTAAAGTAAAGTGTAAACCAAAGACTGTTAATTTATCATTAAAAAAATAACAATCACTTCCACTAATCAGTTCTTACACATCATGAACATACAAATTATGGCTGTAAATGTCCAGATATAAAAAAAAAAACATGTAGGAAACATTAACAAACACAATACTAAAGGTACTCCAGGTAAATTAATCCCATATAGAAACTTCAGTCCCAAAGGCCAGTGGAATTAAAACAACGATTAGCAGGATTACTGACAATGCTAAAAAATTTAATATCAATTAATAATAAGAAGGGTATTTCTTAGTTATTAATAAAAATACCAGACAGTTTTCTTCCGGAAATAATTCAAAGACTTTATTATTTTGAATGGTTGCCTCATATATCTTCTTTACTATCACTTGAACCCTACCAGCAGATGTAGGTACAATTAATGAGATAAGCTTTATTAATGCTAACTTTAGATACCAATCAGGACACTTTCATCTATAGAATATTTTTCTAAGATGGAAAAAAATTGTTGAAAGATAAGTTTAATTGGGAGTGTGAAGTAAAGAGATTTTTACAATATTAGGAAATCATTTAGATTTACCTGAAAACTAAAGAGATAAAAATAAAATGTCTCCAAATTTGAGCTTTAATTTCCTTAATAAGCTACAGTAACACTCATTATTCAAAACTTTAGGTATTCAATTCGGTCAATCAAATAATAACTCAGATGTGTTCACAAAAGATAAGCTGCATAATACAATGTTTTGTAATATTGTCTATTATTAATATCAATATAATTATCAATATTCCCTGAGAATTGTTCCCCAGCCCCGACACGCCCAGTATAGGGGGATTCCCCTGTCATAGTTTGACATTAACAACATTCTGATACATGCACTGCACTGGTACATATTTTTTCACAGTTATTTTGAATGACTCCCACAAATCTTGCATTATATTATACAAAAAGTCCTGTCATATTGATCCTGCGAAATTCATGCAGGATCCCAAGGCGGCTTTCCCTATTAAAAACACAACAATTTCTTGGTAATTAACAGTTGAACTGTACAGTTTAATTCATATATTATAGTAAAAATAAAAGGTTATACAGAAAATGATGCAAAATGTATAAAAATTTCTATATAATTACTGTGAATATTTTACAAAATGATTTCTGTTTCTGGTAATTTGAAAGTAGTTTTTATATTCATTGTTTTCTACCTCAAACATACACGGCACATTCGTTTTGTATCTGAATATGATGTACCATTTTTCAGATTTAAACTTTGAAACTGTCTTCAAGATTTACTTATCCAACTATATACATAAATACTATCTTTAAATCAAATTTTACAACTACATACTTTGTGTTTATTCATAATAGTTATAAAATAAGAATGGTCAAGTTATAAAAGAAAAATGTTATTCTCGGACTCAATAATACTTGCAATATAAACCTGTTACTTAAAATTGTTTTTAAATTTAATTTGTAACTGGTAGTGACATGGTTGTGATTTTAAACACTTCAATTTTAAACTAGATACAATAAATTTAACATTCATGCTTATTAATTAGATAAATAAACATGTTTCATTATCATAATTCATAAGCCAAATTATGAAATGACTAGAAGCTAATAAAAATAAGAGTATGATAGCAATACAATAATAAATATGCATTAAGTAGCTCTTATTATTAAAAATAAATCACTATGTATACCAATAGCAATAACAAAAAAGTATGTTAATTCCTTTCCCCTAATTAATTGAGTATATTAATCATTTTCATTTCTTTTCACTTTTGTAAGTGTTAATAACATTAATAAATTTAGAAACCAAATATTTGTTTTAGTATGAAATAAGATAATTTCAGGTGATTTTGTAAAATTCATAGCTGTTAAAAGTAAGGGAACAAAACACTTTGGTTTTAGTGAAGGTTTATGCAACACACAAACTCATTAATTGTTAACTTTTAAGAGCACATTTTAAAATTCATAGAACTTAACAATGCCAACAAATGAATTAATGATTGTTCCACTAATTAAAAACTTTGGACCTTTGCCAACTATTATCTTTGTGCAACTTCAAGCCTGCTGGGAGAAAGTGACAAAATAACATTAAATTTACCTCCTAAGTTCCTATTAACTAAAACCTAAACTGTCTCTACTGACTTTCAAAGTACATTACTGGTAAAATATTTCAAGCAAATGGATTTTTGGAGTAATTCAAAAACACTTGTCGGTAGTAAATTGTGCGGAGCAGCTGATCCGATGGCTATATTAATCGTGACAAGCACGCAACATAACTAGGCCATACTATCGGTATTAGACGTGAAGCGGCGCGCCGCTGCCGCGCGACCGACCTCTTGCAATGTATCATCATAATTTCATCTTGTTTACACAGACATCGTGCTCGTCGTTTATAAACCTAGAAAAACTGTCAACGTGACAGAAAATTCGCAACGCAACGAACATAAGCTCGAACAACAAAGACATGTCACGCTGAAAGTTAGTTACCTCGGCGGTCCTTGGCGACTTTTACGTTTGTTATTCATGTCTCCTTCGCCTGACTGCCCCGGTGGGTAGGCACCTTCTCGTCTGCGCGTGGGGACCGGAATTTTGGCTAATTATCGCTTCTTTCTTTTACAACACAGTCCTTTCAACTTTCGCGGATGCACTTAGCTGCAGTTAGTATTAGGAGTTACCACTCGAAATGCCAAAACAGGGATGCATCGATTCCACTAAAGCTGTTTGACATTTGCCAACAAATATAAATTAAAATATATTCGGGTACAAAATCGCAGTTCGATTTATTCTCGGGAACTAATCCCGGAAAATAAACGGGTTGGCAGATTTCTCGTGCCTGCAATCAGCGCAGGAATACAACATGGCGCTGTGACGTATTCAATGGGCGAATTGCAAATTTGCAAAATATCTTTGTTACACTTGAAATCACAACACACAAACTAATAAATATGTAACAGTTTTTTGCACAGTTTAGATAATAAATATCGGAGCGCAATGAATAGAAATTACTAATAAGGTCAATGTTTGACCGACTTCCCACTTTAGAACTTTCAATATGGCGTACGGGTATTTGACTTATGGTGTTGCCATTTTGTAATTAGTGTAGAATATTTAGGGTACTATTATTATTTAACATTTTGTATAAAACGTGAAAATAATTGTATATATTTCACAATAATAAGTAATATGGTTTAATAAATTAGTCATCAATTACCATAACTTAAACAAACAACTATTTTATCGAGGATAGACATTCCAAAACTAAATTAATAAAATATAAATTCGATAAATTCTAGGTTTTTAAATCGGTGTTTTCTTCATATATATCTAAAATAAAGTTAAAATAATAAATATGCTATAATCACAAATAAAGTACAATAACAACGAACAATATACAGCCATCCTTGCAAGTCATAATACCGAATTTCCGGTTTGCAACACAACAAAACAAACGGAGAATCTCACGCGCGCGCGCGAAGTTTCATTTCTTTTCAACCTCATGCCACGAATTTCATTATTGATTGCAGTGCGCTTATCATGAAAGCGACTGGGCTACTAGAAAAAATGAGTGCAAAAAATTCAACGAAAATGTCTCAACGCGAAAAATTCGAGTTAATTAATTCTGAAGTGCGTTCTTTTTACGAATATTGCAAAGAGGCAGGAATGAGTGACGAAGAAATGAACATAATTTGCCAGCCTCTTACTAATACAGTAAGGAAAGCATATATAAAAAGATGGACGAGAATATTTTTATTATTCGTAATGGTTTTAGCGATCGGATACACTGTGAGCCAAACGGCCGCATTTCAGTGGCACGCGTCAGCGTTTGCTAGAATCCTTCTGATAAAATTATTACCCATATGGGATTGGACCCCTCTTTACTACAATAAATGTTTAGTAGAGCGATCGCAGCCACAAAATTTGGATAATATGAGTTCACCTGCAGATTGTATCGCCTGCGAGGCCATCAGTGAGTGTATCTTTCTTTCTATCCAATATTTTAATAGTTTAGCTCAAATAACGAGCATATGAACAAGCTATACCTATAGTTTGTCCAATATTCTGTTTAAGAGCTGTCAAATAACATCTTAGACACTTGTAGTTCACTCTGATAAACAAGTAAACCGCCTTCGTGTCCGATTAAACTAAAATCATCATACACATAGGAGGACTATCAGTCTTGGCCGTGTAGCACTAGCGGGCGGCTTTTTTACCTAAAACATTTCAAATTTGATGGCATGAAAGTACAGCTTTATTAGTCTATATTGTTATTCAAACTGGATTTTATCCATGTCTGGAGTCTTAATATATACTTCATATTATGCTTTAGTGTACTGTTATTTATTGACATCATATGTTTGCATTAGGTAGTATATTTTTTGCCATGATTAGACGCCCCTAATATCTGGCCGCCCTAGGCTTGGGCTTAGTTGGCCTTAAGGGAAATCCGCTACTGATCACACACGATAAAAAAAACTGTCCTGCTTTATTAAAGCTTTTTCTGTTATAATGGTATGGCGCTGATGTAACGAATTCTAAGCTACTATGCTCTCCGCTTAAGACATTGTTCCGCTACTACATGTACTCACCATCAAGTTAAAAAGTTAAAAAATAAAAACAGAATTAATAAGTTCCATGATGTCGAGCATTTTTAAATTAATTATAATTATAATAAACAAAAATATTATCACGACATCAGCTTTTTTATTTTCAGAAATTATCACACGTGTATCAGATACCAATTACAATGAAGTCTTTAATCATCACCTCTTGCGTGGTGCGCCAGTAATAGTTAAAGATGCCTACTACGACTGGTCAAGCACCTCTGAATTCAACTTGACCAGCATGATTAGTGATGACAATCGTCTTAAGGACTCCGTGCCCTGCAGGATCCTCACAAACATCAGAATCGGTCTTCAACCCATGGACCTGGAAGAAATAGTATCTCGTATTACAAACACCGACATACCGAGCTGGTTTGTACATTTCCAAAATTGTGACATACGTGCAGTGAAGTCTTTTAGGGTTCTTGCACCTAGGCCTTATTTTTTGCCTCCCCACATTCCTCCTTCCCATTTTAACTGGTTGCTATTGTCTAAAAATTATGACACGCATCGTTACAAGCTCTTGGAGCTCGATCCAGGTTTGGTTATTATGTCGCAGCTAAAAGGAGTCAATTTCCTGCAGCTAAGACCTCGATCTCCATGTGAGGAAGAATGCTATACCCTTAATTTCGAGTTAAGAGAAGGGGAGACTTTAGTACTTGCAAATTCGATGTGGGAGTTTGAATACATACCTGGAAAAGGTGAAAATATGGCAATGATTACTGAGACTGATTGGACAGAATAGTAATGTAAAGTTACTTGTTTTTTGATGTGAACAAAGATTACTATGTATTTCTTAATAAGTCATATAAATATTCAAAAAATTTTAATGAATTAGAGTAAGTGGTATGAGAAATGTAATAATATCGCTATATGACAGGGGTGCTGAATCATTTATGACTTTGGATTAGCAGTAATAGATTTTGACATACTTTAAACTCCTGAAAATCAAACTATGTAGTTGCTATATGATACGTTACTAATATTTGTCTGGTGTTATTTAGAAAAATCAAAGTAACAAGTAATTTTATCCCTTTTTTAAATCACTTTATGGCTAGTCTTATAAAGATCTTAGAAAACTTAGGTACTTAAAGAGCGCTTTCCGCTCCTGTTGCAAAACGGTTTCTAGTTTACTTTCACTGACTACAACTGTTAGTATATAAACCGATTTTGATTTAGGATTTCAAGTAGCCACTTAAATAAAATATTAGTGAAAAAAAAGGAAAGAACATTTATTTCCATTAATAATATCCAATATAGCGCTTTCATTTGAATAAGTATCCACCAAAATGCTTAAAATAAGGGTTTAAAAAATGACCAAAATGGCGTTAATGTAATAAAAAAATGTGACTTAAAATTCGGCTCTCGATGATGGCAGAGAATCATCTATTTACTCATTTCTCCAATCGTTTTACCAAACCAGTTAGAATAAAATATCAAAGAACAAAAAAAAACATTTTCACAAGTATCCACCAAAATGCTCAAAATAAGGGTTTAAAAAATGATGTACCAAAACTATATGAATTAAAATTAACATTGTTGAAAGTAATCAAAATGGCATAGTTGCGATAGTGACATCTTCAATTCTGTCACTTCATCTTCACTTTTAATTACGTGGTCGGTATTTGTTATCTTCACTCTTCATAGCTTTCAAAGAAATAAACAAAATAACAGAATATTAGGAATTAGATGCGACAAAACTTTAAATAGATTCGTATTACCAGGAGTAACTCCAAAACAACTATAATAACATATCAAGATTGCTATTGCATTAGAAATAACTAAAACAAAAGCTTATGTAATTAATATACTATAATTCACTATTATGTAATTCTGCACAATGATATAATTGATGTAGTGTTAATAAATAAAAGTTACTAATCTCATCTATTTGAATACAAATTGGAAAATAATATTATTACGTAGCCTTTAAAAGTTGCTTTATTTATATTATAATTACATAATATTATAACCTGGCTATAAGATATCTGTCCCTCACAAAGTCTAAAAACCAGACATGTAGTGAAAAATATTCTCCTTTAATAAATTGTAGAATTTTAATTGTTATATTATATGTAAAACCATTTCGTGTTTTCCGAAGAAATAGAAATACATATTTTCTTAGGAAAAAGACAAGGCCTCAATATTTTGTAGGTTCAAGCAGATGGGATTAGTCGTCGTTTATGAAACTTGTTAATATTTAAATCGAAACTGTATCTCTTTCTTTAATTATACTAATAAAATGTTATGTGAAGCAATACCTAATGATTTTATTAAATTACACAAAATATTTTTGTAGTATCCTAAAAGAGATCAATGGAAATATTTATCAGGTTGAAACATAGAAATGTAAAAAAGCCGAACAGAAAAAAAATGTGTGCAGTAGTCCACACGTGTCAGAAATAAAAAATTCAGAAAAAAATTGTTTTTAAAAAATTCTTTTTAAATAACCTAAATCAGTGGGATTCGAATTATCGACCACTCGTGCGTAATGCGTATGAACCTCACACCACTAAGCCAATCCAACGACAATCGCGATCATGAAAATCAGGACTTTCATTAACCGTGCATAATGTAAATTTATTCTATTTCATTCTCTCGTAGGCTAAATCCTATAGATGTATAAAGTTGTCTCTTTTTGTTTCATCGAGTTTCAAATCACAACTGTGCTAAAGAAGTTATCACTTCAAAAAGACGTTGTATTTATAACATGTACATATACAAACATGTAATTGTGGCCGAGTGCCTTACGCGCTCGCCCCCAAGCCCGGGTGAAGCTGTAAAAGCCGTTTGAGGCTTCAGGGCCCTTATGGCTAAGCCAGTTCGAAAAAAAATAATGTAATGTTACAACTTTTGCTGGTTACAGTTTTAACTTTAACACGGTATTTCTCGGAAAATACTTATAGTAACACTGATAAATATTGACAACATGTCATTTAACAGTAACCATTTTCGTTTCCGGTCAATACACTTTTCGATTGTCAACGATAGATGGTGGAATGTACAATATTAACAAATTGAAACAAGATACGTTTTGAATATAATTTATTTATATAGATACAATAATATAACAGAAATATTAGTCGGTCTTTTCTTTATGTATTGTTTTACCTCTGAACCAGAATAAGAGGTTTTTCAGTGATAGAACAACCGGGAACATTATCGGCAGGAACAATGGAATATAGATCGCGTACCTGAAATTATAAACAAACTAGTTTATTTATGGTATATAAGCACCCATAGACTACGGTAGCTGCTTATCTTCAGCCGGCCGTAGGCTTGTTTGCTACCATTGTAGAATTAAAAAAAAATAGGCCTTATAACATGATGGCTAGGTATTTTTGAACATTTTTTTACACGCCTGACAAGCTACTACAGTCTTGTTCTTAAATGCAAAGATAAATTGCAAATTAAACAAACTTCTGATCATCCGGAAAGTAGAGTAAAGCCAATAAGCTGGGTTCCGTGAAGGCCGTCTCAGCAGCCTGCAGTGCGTGCAGGGAAGCTCGGTACGCCTCGACGAGATCCCCGCGCAAGGAAGCCACCGCACCGGCTTCAATGTCGGCAACCGCAGCACTGATCGATGCACCGACTTCATCATTTATCACTATATTAGAGATTTCCCCTGCAATAGAAAAAAAAAAAGTTTTTTTTTACATAAACAAGTATCTAAACATTTCGTATTCTCTTTGTATATTTTGTGCCATAAACCCATACACAGTAAGTTGAAAATAACTAAAGTCAAACTTCAAAATAATGTTGCCACTCTAATTTACGTTTTATTATTTGAATCTTAAAATTATAAATATTCAATTAGGGGGTTTTATTTATTATTTTAAATATTTTGTATTATTCAATATACTCGATAATTTTATCAAACTACCTATTAAAACGCTTTGGATGACCTGTGTCAATACGATTTTCTTTACCTCATTCGATCATTGACTTCGGAAAATTAGATGATTTTTTAAATCTTAACGACAACAATATTATCGGTTAGTTCGATTATTATAGTACGATTAGTTCGGATTGAAGGGCATCACTATTTTTAAAACAAAATTTTATTAACTAGCAACACATGAAATGTGATTTTACGCCACTGTTTTTCTACTATCCTTTCTTTTTACCGAACAGACAAACTCAATAGCATAAGAGTCGCTGAGGACATACTAGACCGAGTCAATTTCCGACCGAACATTCATGTAACGCATTGTTACTGGTGACGAGACGTGGGTTTACGAGTTTGACATGCAACAAGTCAACAAGCTTCGGAGTGGCGCCGCGCAACCGAACCCAAACCGAAAAAACCACGCCAAAGTAGATCCAAAAGTTAAAGTCATGTTGACTGTTTTCTTTGACTATCGCGGTGTTGTGCACTCGAAATTCTTACCGGAAGGTCAAACGTTAAATAAAGCATATTATTTGAGTGTTATGCGGCGATTAAGAGAGCAAATTCGACGAAAAAGGTTAGATTTGTGGAAAGAAAATTCTTGGATTTTGCACCACGATAATGTGCCTTCGCACAAGGAAAAACTCAACAAATACCATCGAGAAACCACCTTATTCACCAGATATGGCTCCAGCCGACTTCTTTCATTTTCAAAACTCAAATTACCACTTCGTGGCACCAGTTTTCATTCGGTAGAAGACATAAAGGAGAATTCGCGACGAGAACTAAACTCAATTCCGGAAAAGAAATTTTTTTGATTGGATTATTCGTTGGCATAAGTGTATCGTTTCTGAAGGAGCACATTTTGTGTATTATTGATCGTTTCCTTGTACTTTTTAACATAGTATAAATATAAGTATACCGAGCAGTTGAGCAAGCGACTGTAACGTCCTTTCAGCGGATGAGAGCTGTTCCAGAGTCCTGATGCGGAGCAGGTTGTCGATCTCCCACTGGCGAGGCGCGACCGATCGGACCGGCTCTAAATTACCTCCTTTTATGATATCCTGTAATAAACAGTAATTACAAACTTTTTTTTGAATTAATTAAATAAACTTAATTATGTTATTTGACCCCAAAATATCTAATTTCATTTTACGTGGTGTATTTTGGTTAATGTGCACAAGTGAAGTGTATTATAAATAATAACTGGGAACAAGTTGTCACAAAAACTCTCCGGATAGTTTTAACAAGAGAGCCGCCATCTTGTTAGAACTTTGAGGATTACAAGAATATTCTATTCACATGTCGTTGGCAGAACTGTGGATGAACACAGTTATCGCCATTACCATTGTTTAAAAAAAGATAATTTTTTAAGTTAAAAACCAATACGGCACGATACTCCTCGCCGGCGTTTTTATTGCACGGAGTAAAATGTCATTTCATGTGTTGCTAGTTTGTGTGTTTTTAAAATAGTAATGTCACCAATACGAACTAATCGTAAAACCGTACTAAGCATTATTGGTATTGATAAGTTTTTCAAAAAAATATTGAACCCTCAGAAGCTGAAAGCCGAATAAGACAGACAAAATCACGTCTCTCGTGGGTCAACAACAGTATTTCTATTTTTTCTAATTTGTTCGCCGTATTTACAATTTATAGTTTCCTTAATTATGTAATGAAAATAGTAAAATATCGAGCATGGTGAATAATAAAAAATATTTATTAAATAATAAAAACCCTCAATTTAGTATTTAAAATCTTACGATTCAAATACTGCAGGTATTTAAAATATACGGTAGCTCAACACTACAAAAATAAATAATGTTGCCAACATTATTTTCAAGTTCGACATTAATGATTTTCAATTTACTCCGTGGGAATAAAAGACACAGTATAGAGAATTATTATCTATTATAAACAAAAACACAGTGTTAAAATCCTTTAAATATTATTGATTTTATATATATTATACATGGAATAATTCCGAAACTTAGTTCATACGCGTTATTTTTCTGGGTGGTAAGACACGACAATAATATCCGACTGGATAGCGACCACCATATACTAGCTGTAAAACCCACCATAGTGATGCCCTAAAGCGCGTCACAGGTGGTAGTGATAGTAGAATATTTTATCTTAAGATAAAATATCGCTTGCCATACAATCTAATGGATCATCACACGGCGAATATAATATATATAAACATTTTACAGTATATCTACCAGCATAGTACCTAGCGATATCGTTATTATATCTTAAGATGTTGTGACGTGTTCACGGTGCGGGGCGAGGGGTGTCAATGATGCCACAGGTGATGCGACTCTCGCGAGTGCATTGCTATGCCTAGTGTTGATTAAACATCGATTGTATGCAAATTTGAATAAATCCGAATATTATGATTTACCGAATATTTATTGGAATTAATATCTTTATGATCGATAGAATAATCATGAATTTCACACATTTAAAATTTTAAGTCCTTAGACTAACAGATATAACATAACACCATTCACTCCATAGAAAAACCACAATCTGTTTTACAACGCAGTGAAAAAGTACACAAACGATGGCGTCCTCTTTAATTGGCGAATTGGGACCACGTGAATAATTATATATTTTCTCTCTATTGACTCAAAATACATTGCCTATCGACGTCAGTTAAAAACTTAGATACTTTTTAATTTGACCCTTGTAGATGATTTTGTTATTAATACAGTAATATTTACGTAATATTTTTTTATCATTTATATTTAAAACAGAACAAATACTTCTAACCTATTACGTTCATAACAACACGGGGCGCTTGGTTTACACCGGCATGATAAGGCGGGAAATACTTTAAACATATATGTCATGTACGTCTTATATTTTATGTGCTTGCATAATAATGATTATCTACAGTTAAAGAATATTTTTATTGACAAATAATTATAATTTGTAATTATTTTACTCTTCTAATTAGAAATTATAAGGCACATGAGTAATATCACTTTCATTAACGAAAGCACCCACTAGCGGTCATTACAATTAAATATAAATTGTACGGTGGGAAAACCAAAAAGAATATTTTAATGAGAAAAATAAAATAATTAAAAACACACTTCAAATTAAATACTTGTGAATATGAGCAATAAAACAAATTTAATAAAATGCAAATTAATAAATATTCATAATATAATATGTACATACATATTATATTACCTGTACACCTTATCTTTATGTGTAATTATCTCTGTACCAATTATTTCACAGTACGGAATGTAAGTCGCCAGAGCGAAAAAAAAAGGTTATTCGTGTGTCCGCATCTCGCCTAGTTTGCTAACTTGACGAGCTAAGAAAAGCTCATTCGTTCAAATCTTTGTTGAATAATCGATAGTTATCGATGTTTTAACAATATTATCTATATCTTCAACAACGTCAGACGACCACATCTTTTAGAATGTCCTAAAGCAATTTACATATCGAAGTCAAAATAAGAATCATCGTGTGATGAACTGTCTCAGAAATCGAATAGTAAAGTCGTGTTACTCATATTAGGTCTTTAGCTATGAAATTGCCGTTTTGTATGAAAAAATTTAAAGGATGTTTTTTCATGTATTTTTTATTTGTATTAATCGAAGTAATCGCCCATGCAATCAATGCATCTTTAACAGCACAGTGGCAGTTTATTGATGCCCTTCTTAAAGAAATCAGCTGGAGAAAGGCATTTTGTACTGCCTCTCGGGTATTGAATTTTTTTCCCGCCAAGGAGTTATCCAAATTCTGGAAAAAGTAGTAGTCTGTAGGCGCAAGGTCTGGTGAGTAGGGCGGATGACGGAGAACATCCAACCCCAGTTCTTGCAACTTGGAGACCGTCTTTTGTGCAGTATGAGGTCGCGCGTTGTCGTGCAGGAGCAGCGGAGACGAGCGATTGACCAATGCTGGTTGGAGATGTGTCAGCTTCTCCATCATTGTGTTCAGTTCTTCACAGTACAGATCTGCAGTAATGCTCACCCCGTTTGTTAAGAAGCTGTGATGAATCACACCGGCGCTAGGCCACCAAACAGTGACCATCACTTTTTTAGGGGTAAGTTTTCGTTTAGGGCATTGTTTAGATGCTGAACCAGGATCTAACCAACTTGCTGAGCGCTTGCGGTTATCAAACAGAATTCATTTTTCATCGCAGGTAACAATGCGGTTCAAAATTCCTTCATTTGTGTGTCTGTTGAGCAGCGCAAGGCACGTCTCGACGCGTACTTCGCGCTGGCGATCATTGAGTTCGTGGGGCATCCATTTGTCAAGCTTTTTTACCTTGCCAATTTGCCGCAAATGGACCAATATTGTTTTGACGCTAACGTCGAAAGCTGCTGCTAATTCAGCCGTAGATTGTTTATCATCAGCTTCCACAATCGCCTTTAATTCGTCATTGTCGACCAAAGTCTTCGGACGACCGCGAGGTTCATTTTTCAGGTCGAAATTCCCAGAACGGAAGCGAGCAAACCAATAACAGGTGATGCGTTGGTTTGTAGTGTTAGCTCCGTAAACGTCGTTGATGTTGCGTGCCGCTTGTGCCGCGTCACTGCCACGACTGTACTCATATTCCATAATTACTCGAATTTTTAACGTATCCATGATGACAAAAAAGATTTAAATGCGATGAAAATGTAACACTAATCAATAAACAAATTACTACTATTGGAAAAAGAATTCCATGTTTTTAAAATAAAATTAATTTGAAATTAGAATTCTTAGCCAAACAAAAATTATTTTGATTTGAAATGGCCAGTACCGCAGAACGGCAATTTCATAGGTAAAGACCTATTATTTAATCACCTGTAAATCGATTACGAACAAAAAATATGTGCGATACCTAAGCAGACTGTCAAGAGACTCAAATGATTTCATATATTAACGTATCCTAGCCGTCTGTGATACCTCAAGATACTATATTTACCGTAACATTAAATATTATAGCAACTTCACCGCGTGTGACGCGCTTTAGACGTGTTAGCGTATCAGGATCAACCGGTATATTATATCCGGTAATCAAGCGGAGTAGTAGGGTATAGACTTTTTAACCGGCCTTACTCACATTTTGAGTGATGCCGAGCAGTTTCCTCAGCTGCGATATAAAGGCACCCATGATGAGCCTCACGTTCGGCTCGTGGGCGGGCGGCTTGCCGTCGCACTCCGCCGGCTTCGGGTTGTCGAGCACGACGCCGCCCCACTTCGGCGACATGAACGCTTGCACCGACGTCGGTATCATATTATCTGAAGAAAAAAAAAACAAAGGAATACCTACCCCCGTTGTAGGTTTAACGTAGAATACGGCTGAGGCTTCGATGAAGAAAGCTATAATAAAACTGTTAGTCGGGTTCATAAATTTGTTGGAGTATAGCAAAATATATTTTTCGATTGCTTTGTAAGCTCAAGGTGCTTAGAAGTTTTTGTGCAATACATCAAAGTGGGGTACATATATTTCGGATTTAGCGTTCGGATAAGAGCGCTTTTGGGGCTTGGTAATACTAAAAAGTAGAATACCCCACCCTTTCTAGGTATAGTTTTGACACTCTAACAATAACTTCTTTGGGCGCGCTAAGATTAAAATTCCAAAGTCGTATTTGAATATGATTTACATGCAACGCCTTTGTAAACCAACTTTTTTGACGCGTAAAAGGACGATAAATAGGTATTCGGTCAAAGAGAAGACTATGATATAAACCGAGAGAGATAGATGTACGCGATAGAATAAGACAAGTGTACGCACTACGCATGCGCGAAATCCAAGAACAAAGACGAGTATAGCATTAGAAAAGTACAAGAAAAATTCCACTTTTCTGAAGTGTACCACTTGCCCACATTCGAGTTGAATATCTATAGCCGGATGCATGCAGCCTTGCATGAATAGCAGATGAGATTCTCCGGCCCGCAGATACCTGACCTGATGCAATATAAGTCAACCTAATCAGTAACACAAAATGGTCACAATCTGTGCACCCACCATCATTATCATATATGACGAGCGGAGCCAATTCACAAGGCACCACATACAGGGCGAGGTTAATGGAATCCACCTCGGACACGTGGGTCGCGGCTCTCTCCTCCAGCCTGGTCAGCAGCAGCGACAACCTGTCCTGACGTACTGCGAAGTGACGACCCCATTCGCTACTGTCCTTTACCTATTAAAAAGGCATGTAGGTTAAAATATCAATTTTTGATAAAAGGGATACTTTCTAATCGAGCATCATCATCATGATCATCGTTGAATCATAGATAATGAAACTTCCGATTAGAGTCATGCCACATCTCTAAAATATTTAACACTAGCACCTGTCCGCGACTTCGTCTGAGTGGACTTCAGAATTGAATATGTCATTTACCGGGATAATAAGTGTGACAAATTTCATCCAAATCCTTACAGTTGTTTTTGCGTGATTGAGTAACAAACATTCACATTTATAATCTAGTAGGATTTGAAATTGCAATAAACATTCGCGACGATCTATAAAACATAAAGCATGTAGATTGTATTTGATCACACAAATACCATTTGAATGGCAGCGATAGGGAGGTTACTATAGCCGGACCGCTGTAAGCGCGATCCTCCATAATCTTTGCGGGACGCGGGAGGGGAATAAAATCGACCAATGAGTTAGTATGTTGCCGTACAGAGTCCAGTATATATACTGAAATGTTACCGGCCGCCAGCAGCAATAGACGTTTGATGTGAGGGCGTGCGCGATTTTATCTTTGCGACTGCTACACAAGCAATGATGGCTCAGTGGTAGCGTGTACGATTTCACGTCACGTGAGTTCGAATCCCTGAAATGAGCCTGAGCTTTCGGTGAAGGAAAACCTCATGAGGAAACCATAGCTTGGTGGTAGGGCTTTTTCTAATGCCCGCCTGGCTAGCTACCACCGTCAAGTTGAAAATATATCGCCAAGCATCAATAGGTGTGTTCCGGCCGCTGCACTTGAGAGGCAGTCTTCCACTAGGTTTAACGTAATATCATCTTGGGCCACATCGTCACTTAACATCAGGTGAGATTGTGGCCACTACGCCAAACCTATAACGATAAAAAAACGAGATAATTTGACCAAGATGGAAATACCGACGTTGCGTTTAAAAAAAAAATAGTCAATCAAAAGTAATGCTTCTTAATGTTACATAAAAATTATAATGTTATATTTATTTTAAATCATTTTTTTTCTTAAATTTAATAATAAAAGATTTAAAATTACACAAAATACTTACCTCTCGGGGTTGGAAGTCAAAGTTTAGTAGATGGAGCCACTGTGATTTCAAAGTGAAGTTATGAAGTACGCTCAGTTCATCAACGAAAGAACCGATGTAGTCTGAAAAAAAAATGCAGCACTAATTTGAGAAAGGTTACAAGTCTTCTCCTTATCCTTTTTCCTAATTTGAAACCGGTCCTCTTTATTGAAGACCATTACTGTCATTATCGAGTGAATATACACTATAATAGAGTGAACAAGATGGTGGCTCCCTTGTTAGAACTTTCTAGGGAGGTTTTGTGGCATCTTAAAATTTCCATGTTATTATTTCCAATCCACTTCACTTGTGCACAATACCCAAACTTTATTATACAAAATGCCACCTGTCGTACACAATATAGGTTCAAATAAAACAAATCTATACTATAGCGGTATTATAAAGCGGAAGAGTTTTTTTGTCTGTTACTAAACTACTAGTCGGATTTTAAAACATCTTTTTGTATAAGATAGCCATATTCACGAGGAATAGTATAGGCTTACATGTACCTCTCAGCTAGCCTTAAGTATTGATTTTTGTTAAGTAAGTCGGAATAAATAGCGCACCCTAACTGCTTTATCCGCGTGTGCTGGCGTAATGGTTAGTGATACGTAACTGAATAAGCTAATACAAAATCAAATTGAAAATATTTTTGTTCAATTAAGGCACACAAATTATACACTACCACCGGTTCGGAAACATCCCAGTCATCGAGAAGAGCCGGCAAACTCAATCGCGTTTATCAACAATTTTTAATTTTTTTCTACGGTATTTGTATTGTATACGGTAATTATAATTTTCAATGGATTTGCAGGGAGGAATTCACTTCTAGACATCACCGTCATTCACGAATGATCTACCCTATAATACCCTTTCGACGATAAAACTTGCTGAACATGATTATTATATTTTGCGAGACTTCAATGGCGATAACCACTGTTATTACACTGTGGTGGAACGGTGAGATATAACTATCAAATTTCCTCATGTAAACAAACATAATTCACCTTCTACAGCATCAGCGGCGGAGAAATCCAACTTCAGCCGGTCAGGCCGCGGGTGGACCACGGACAGTACCACGTGGTAGGAACTGCTAGCGGGGAATCGGGTCCTGCGCGCCGAGTCAGGAGTGTCCGAGCGGGCTCCCACGAGAGTCGCCGTCTGATACACCCAGCGGTCCAGAGCTTGCACTACTGTCGGACTGGCTAAAACCGGATAAAACTGGATAAAACCGGTTTTATCATTTCACTAGCTGTGCCCCAAGGTTTCAACCATGATAAATTTATTCGACTAACTATCCATAGCGCCGCGCCGCCAAAATGCCCATGTAGCCTATGGTTGTTCTCACTTTCCGTGTTTGCCTACAGCTTTGCAGATTGCTTGACGTTTATCATTACTGCTCCGCTCCTTAGGGTCGCAGCGTGATGTTATATAAATTATAACCTTAATAAATAAATAGATAGGCTATTAAGAGCAAACATATTTTTTCATATCTGACAGGTAGTTACGGAGAAAAGCGCACACAAACAAACACTTAATCGAGCTCTTCAGTTTTATATCGGGCTTCTGCCCGCGACTTCGTCTGTGTGTACTTCAGAATTGGGTCTTTGCCGAGATAAAAAGTTTTTGCGTGATTGAGTAACAAATAAATAAGCTCACTTTCGCAATTGTAATATTAGTAAGGATTAGTATATAGATTGGGATCCAATCTTCATTCTATGTTCAGCTTGTCACCAACTAAGTCCACATTTTTAGGCTTCCGTTACAAAGTAAATGAACCCTAAAATTGCTAAGCCTACGTTGTCTGTCCCACAATTTCAAGGCTTGTCTTGAACCGTATCGATCTTTTGAACCGTAATAGGTAGCCGATTGAAATTTTCATAGAGTTTGTTTAATTATGGCAGACTAAGAAAAATATATACTTACAAGAGATACGCAAGAAATGTGTTTTTTTACCAACGTTTTTTTGCTCTTCGTAAAAACTAATAATACATACAAGCGGCAAATTTGGTTTGATTTTATCACAAACCCTGAAGTAAAACAAAAAAAAAATATGTAAAAACCGATCAAGTGAGAATTGGGCTCGCGCTAGGATATGGAAACATCCACATTTTCGACGCGACGTCCAAATCCCACTTGGCAAATCTTTGCTTAATATCCGATATAAATTTCGTTTGAAACGCTAAAGACTTTAGTTCTGTAACAACAATCAATGGAGACAAATAAAGGGAGAAATTAAAGAATAAGAGAAACTCACAATTAGCATCTCTGAAAAACATAACTCTCTCGGAGCCCAACCACGCATCCTGGAACAGAGGCGTCCTTTGAACCACATAGAAAGTGTTGTGCTTCTTAAGATCGTAATGCTTAGCTACTTCCTCTAGAGCCTCGTGCTCGTCAGCCACCGTATTCAGGATACGGTGGATGTCCTCCTTTAGAATCTCTTTGTTTACTTTTAACTTTATTACATCTGAAATGAAAATGTTATGTATTCAGTAATCAACCCAGTAAGGCAAACTGAAGAGACTCGACCAATTAAGACGATAATTATTAATAACAGAATCACTGATACATTTCGTCTGTCAATAGTCGAATTCGCTTCCAAAGTGAAATCAAAGTTATCTATTTTTTTATGGTTAAAACGGTAAACAAACATGCAGTTTATTAAATGGCTATTAAAGCTTATGATTATATATACACCTAAAACAGATCTGCGTTTCTATCATAGGTCTAAAAGCGACATCACAAGTTATCCCTAAGAACAAAGTTACACACCCGTTATCCCAGAATATATCACTTCTAGCCCTACATTTAAATATGATGGGAAAACAAACCAGAATTCTGGAAAGTTTTTTCGATCAGCCCGGCGATTTCGGAAGCTGTAGGCTCGTCGTTGGCCACCACCGTAAGCTCAGTTGTTATGGCGTGGGAAAGAGGATCGAATGAGCTTATTTTTTCGTACGGCAAAGTTACTCTGGAAAAAATCATAACCGTAACGGAAAAGCATTTTTATAGGCTAATATTGAATCTATAACCATATTTAAGCATCCTATATAATCCTACAATCTATACTATAATTATAATATAATGAAGTTTAAGAGGTTTTTTGTTGAAGTAAAACTTCTTATGCGACTTCCAACACGTTAAACGTTTAACACACATTATCGGTCTCTCCTCTTTGTGTGAGCGAGAACGAGAGAGCAATATATTATCGGTCTCTCCTCTTTGTGTGAGCCAGAGCGAGAGAGCAAATGTCGATGTGTATGTATATTGCACACTGTTTAAATAAAATAGAAAATGTCTTTTAAAATGAAGTTTCACTTCTGTCGTGTGTGAATGGCACACACACCTTTTTTTTTGTTTGTTTTGATGGATTCATACAAAAATACTAGCGGCTTCCGTTGGGACGCCATCTGTGCATAGTTTTGATAAACAAGAATTGTAATATAAGGCATTATTGAATGATTCGAAGGACAACATCGTATAAGGAATAATAGTGTAAAGATGTGACGATGTTTCTCTGATACCAAGCCTGCGACATTATATTTCTTACAATTTGTTTGTTTAAACATGCTGATCTCTGGAACTACCAGTCGGATTTGAAAAAATATTTTTGTGTATGATAGCCAGATTCACGTGGAATAGTATAGTAGTGGAATAGTACTTATATTGCCTTAAATATTGATTTTTGTTAATTAAGCCGGAAGTAACATCACACCCGAACTGACTTATGCGTGTGCGCGACGTAATGGTTAGTGATACGTATAATATTTAAGGCTATCCTGTGAGGTGTAGCCGAATGCTAGATAGCCTATACTATTCCACGTGAATCTGGCTATCGTATACAAAAATATTTTTTCAAATCTGACATGTAGTTCAAGAGATTAGCATGTTTACCTAAACAAACAAAAAAAACTCTTCTGCTTTATTATAATTATTAGTATAGATTATTTATTTGTTCGTTTATCCTATGTGTGTTCCTAAGTTTTTGTGCGCTCACCCGCGAATGTTCTGTACTAGTACAACCAATTTACAACAGATGGCATACGCGAGCCGTCTATTTTTCAAGACAACGGGAATGAAGTAGCAATCAAAAGATAGTATGTACATACACATATTAAAACGAATATTGTTTGGTTTGTGCCGTATGTGTTCATATATCATTCATCCGACTGCGATAGTACTCGGTATGAAGTTGTGCGTACCCCATTGAAGGTATCTTAATTAATGCAATCACTTTACAATAGATAGCGCGCGAATCGTTTCATTTCGCAGACAACCGGAACAAAATCGCTGTAGATAAATGTTTTAGACTCTAATAATGTTATGTATCGTATATAACTATTACGAGTATATGGAATGTTTAATTATTTCTTAACATAATACAAATATAACGAGGTCAAAGTTGCGTATCACTGGCGACTCTTGTGTTCGGATACGAACTCATAATACGGATAACATAATAACCCGAAATAAAATTTACGAGACAAATTATCTACATATAAATATTTATAAAAAAAAAATCATTATCGAAATTCGCAAAGGTCAATACATGTTTAACGCACGTTGCTACTTGTTCGTGGCTTTGTAATTATGCAATTAGTTGGGGCTCCTGCCACAAGATGTCTTGTAAACTGGGTCTCGAGCTTCGAGAGGCAAAGATAACTTTTTTTTATAGTAATACGGCAAAGTGACGGAATTGTGAGCGATGGTATAAATATAGTGAAATAATTTCTACAATACATTGTCACCCGCCACTGTCATGTTGGCCTGTGAATAAAAACTGTTAATTATATACCGGCTAATACCGAAATCTGTACAGCCCTATCAGCCCACTATCACCATTTCCTTGTTCGTTACTCAGCAAGGTGAATCGATGTCTCGAGTAACAACGTTTCGACTGTGGAGCTACTGTCTCGTGGTGATATCGTCGAGAAATAAGACTATCCTCTCAAATATCTGGTAAAGTGACCCTGAGTAGCAAAGTTAGACTGATGTAAGAGATTTTTTATTTTAATCATTTTGCAGAGTACATGTCTAAACTTTTTGAAGCGAATGCTTCTTTAGGCACATTATTTAAAAAATATGAGAGTGGAATTTAGCGATGCGCGCGCACTTTAACAAAACTTCTACACTATGAATATAATCAACTGGTTTTATTGAAGTGAAACTTCTTATGCGACTTCCAAGCGTCAACGTTAAACGCACATTATCGGTCTCTCCTCTTTGTGTGAGCCAGAGCGAGAGAGCAATATATTATCGGTCTCTCCTCTTTGTGTGAGCCAGAGCCAGAGAGCAATATATTATCGGTCTCTCCTCTTTGTGTGAGCCAGAGCGAGAGAGTAAATGTCGGTGTGTATGTATAATGCACACTGTTTAAATAAAATAGAAAATGTCTTTTAAAATGAAGTTTCACTTCTATCGTGTGTGAATCGCACACACACACCTTTTTTTTTTTTTGGTGAAGATAGCCACGCGCGTTGTTATTTTTCTTATTGCTATATCAGTGCCCTCTTGAAATAAATTATTAATGTTGAAATCAGATTATGATGAATGCTCTTTGGTTGACTATGAATTTCATATTTTTAACGCTAGATGTCAATTTAAAAGTGGAACGCGTTAAAATGTCTTATTTCGACGGTGTCTTTTTATCTCGGGTCACGAATTTCACGAAACGGACTTCCCAAGCTTCAAGTCAACAAATAGAAGGGATTGCCCAGTCAAATGTCATCGCGCGATAAGTCATACACACCGATACACTTCCGTGGTTTTCCACCAGAGCGGCATACCAATGATGATAAGCACGCCGACGAAGGAAGCGCTTGCCCACATCCTGTTCGACTCTGGAACCAAAGAAACAAGATATAAGGATCTATACAAATATAACTTACTTACATGGACCTCTCCTATTACATATAGTTACGGAATAATATTACTATGAACTTTGAACTTACAAGACTATTTCACTTTGAAGGGTTATAATTCGGGACCGAATATTATACTTTATATAACTATTTAGTAGATGCTTTTAGTATTGCCAGCGGTACTAGTTTTGCCGGGACGTCAAGATATTTCAAAATTAATTGATTAGATTATTATTAATTAAGTCGAGCACGTTTACAATCATACTTAAAATAAATAAATTTTACAGTTACGGTTTTATAATGGAAGGCAACTGAACAAACAAGATTATTATTGTTATAAAAATGGCTAATGATTCATGAAATCGACGATGGAAGGTCTAATTTACGGCGTATAATATACGTGCGTATGATAAACTTTACACGTTAGTTAGTCATTTAGCCTTTTAACCGGGCATACTTAGTGCATGTTTTTAATGTCAAAATAACAGCTTTTTACTGAATGCATATGAAAGTATATAAGATAGCTATAACAAAAACACAATTTTTAAAATGAAACTTTTATTCTATCGCCCCAATATCTTTCGTTCATTTATCGCATTACAACTGGCCGTGGAGTAGAGATAAAGTGAAAAGCGCGAAAAAAAGTTTCACTTCATAAAACCACACAATATTTTTTATCTGTCTGTCTGTCTGTTTGTTCCGGCTAATCTCGGAAACGATAGAGCCGATTTTTATGGGAGTTTCACTGGCAGATAGCTGATATTATAAGGAGTGTGTTAGGCTACGTTTATTTTAAAAAAATAATGTAGGTTCGTCACAAATATAATAATAAGCGTTTTAATCTTTTACATAACCGGCGCGCGACGTTCATCACAATACCGACGGCTTCTGTAGTCCACACAAGCGGAGCCACGGGCACAGCTATTTAAAAACATATAATAACTGATTAAAACGTACACAGTTATTAAAAAAATATGGAAAATTTTGATCACGTAGTTAGGTTTCTTTTAAATTGAAATAATTGAAAAAGTTTTCCATTAAAACCTGGCAACATTTGGTAAATGCGTAGAAAGAATCAGAGGCAATATAAGACAGGTCGAGTGTTAAATAACACAAATTGAGAGCAATGAACACGTTATGTTTGGTCCTTAACGTTATAGATTGCTTTATGCGTAGTACGAGGTACCTTACATTATTTATTTTCGGTTATGATTTATAAATCTTGTTGAATAAATATCTGTTATCTATATAATTATGGTAATCTACTAAAAAATCAACAACCACTGTGCCACGAGACCTATTTTTAGACCTACCTTACTTCGTAGCCTTCCTTAATAGCCTTTCGGAACATAGTATAGTATTGTATATTGTGTGACTGGGGATGAAACAAGACTCGTCTGAAATCGTGTTTCATCATTCGTTACGCACGATATTTGTCACATAACCAGCATGAAAAGTGTGAGTTTTAATGTCTGGAGCCAACCAGAACTGGAGAATTTGAGACGAATCGAGAATATAAAATATTTGTCGTAAACACTCTAATACCTTACTTTTTATTTTTCAGGTAATAAATCCAAAATTGCAGTTGTTGCTTCGTCAATGAGATGTTGTGGTGTACTTCTAATTATGATATCCCTATTAAAATTGTTATTTTTATTTTATTTAGTTAAAGAAATATAATATATGTCAGCTTAGATATCTATCAGTTTAGTTGACGGTTAAAAAGACAATTATAAAGGTTTGAAATAAACAAGAGATACTCTGACAGGATCGAAAGTAAGGCTGCAACGTCAAGTTTTATTGCCGAAAATGTATTATAAATAGGGTCATCACATGATCACACGAATAACAGTGATATGTAAAAAAGACTCTGCCTTTGTACATCAACTAAAATTATAATAACTGTAATTAAATTTAAAAAAAACGATCGATTTTCTTGTCGGTTCTTCTCGATGCGTAGGAGATTTTCCGAACCGATAGCAGTGTTTTAACTCGGGAAAGTCCGACCGGTGAAGTACCTCTGCCCTTGAGTAAGGTTTCTAGAGCCCCTTGGAGAAGGAGGGTACAAGTTCGGCAACGCGCTAGTGATACCTATGGTGTTACAAGCGTTCATATGCTATAATAGTAGTCGCTAACCATCAGGCGAGCCACATGTTTGCCACATTTTTGTTTAAAAATTAAAAAAAAAAACCTTACACTTCAAAATCATGACTGTTAAAATATCTTCATCTCCCGGATGACATTGGCAGGCTTGGTTATTTAAAAAAAAACTTGATGCTGATTGCTGTCTAACACATATTGTTTCAAGTTCAGATAGAGACAAACTGCCTTATCGCAAACCGCATCGGATTTGTAGTGCTTAAATAATTAAAACTGGAAGACGTCACACGTCGCCGCGCCGTGGTATTTATTTGGCACTTGTTTGTTTATATATCTCGATTAATCTCTGGATCCTGATGATGTCTGGTTGCGCATAAATGACGGTTTCATACGTATATCTATGATATAATATCTATGTTTATCAGTCTTCATACATATATCATTATTATATAGAATTGAATCTTGAATAATTATTCATTATTGTCTTTTTCTAAATATGTTCAGGAAAATAACAATGTTCTGAAGGATTTATCGTAAAATTCCTATCGTTCAAAAATGTTTATTGTTGTGTGCGTATGTTTTAATATAACAGGAAAAGAACTAATTGATTTAAACAGTCCTTGTTTTAAACAAGTTTACTTCAAAATACATCGATATTTTCTTTATCTATTACTTAGATAAAATCTAACAGATAATTCGCGATCCGAGTCACGATTTACGCGAATAACAACTGAACGTTTACATAAATAATTAACGTTACACGGGTTTGTGTGAAAAAAATATTCATACTAAACATTCAAGAGGTCACGAAGCGATACATTGTGTTGCTTTGTCATAAATTATCTATTTTCAATTGGTCTTTTTTTTCGTACGGTGCGGCTAAAGACGTTAATATACCTTTAGGTGTTTAACGACTATTCTATACGTCATATCTTTGCCGTACAGTGAAATTGTGGAACTGTCTCCCGGTTAGTGTGTTCTCTCCTGCCTATGCCTATGCCTCCTGCCAGCATGGAGTCCTTCTAACATAACTCGAAGACAGCCTATGGATTTTAGATACCACGGTAGTTGCCAATGTTATTGATTTGCACTGTGCCCACCATCAGGTGCATTGCTGTTAGTGCCATTCTACAATTTAAAAAATGTGTTCGACTTGATCTAGCTCGGCGGGTATAACAAAATGCATTACCACTGTACTATGTTTTCATCATGGTGATTTTCTCCATAGAAAGCCCAAAGAGCCCGGACTCATTGTGGAATTCGAATCACGATCTTCAATGCGGTGTCTCTAGTCTCTATGTATTTTTATTAATTTATTTGTAAATTATAATCATTGAGGTATTATCTACTACGTAGTACGTAATACCTCAATGATTATTACATACTCGCTCTAGCCCGCCTGCTTCACTGGGCGACACATCTTTGACTGTTTGAAATATGTTCATAAAAAGTTTAACAACCTAGATTTTGTAAATGACCGGCATAAGTTATTAACCGACTTCAAAAAAAAGGTGATGTGAAATTCAAATGTTTTGTGTTATGTGAATGTTCTTTAATTTAGATATAGATGATGTTTTTTGTTGGAAAGGGGATTCCTCAAGGGTGGTCCCATTTTTATTACATTGGCATTGGATCATCGACTTTGAAGATACACCAGGGAACTCCTCAAATTAATTGAAATTGGTTTTGATTTTTGTTAAAAATTGTCTTGTAATACTAGAAATACATATAAATTAGTCGTCTCGTGTTTTAGGCTTAGTATGACTAATAAAAGTTTTTTTTAGGTAATATTAATGATTTGCCGGATAAGAACATCAAGAACCATGTTAAGCGGGCTTACTGTTAAAAGGTTATTATACGGTGGATCATTAACGTTAACGATGATGATGTCTGGAAGTGACTCTCTCAGTACATCCACTAAAATAATGTAATTATTGCATAACTGTAAACATAACTTACAAAGTCAAAAAATAATAGGTATCTTCTCGATTACTGGTATATTTTCTGAACCAGTGGTAGATGTTTTGACGTTCATAAGTGAAGGGACTAAATTGAATATACTATCTTAAAAAATACTTCTTAGAACATAGCCTATTCCACGACATACTATACTTAAATTCCAAATTTCATTACAAATCCTGCTAGCTATGTAAACGTTATGGAACGATAAATAAACATACATTCACATTTATAATAAATTAGCTATGCCCGCGGCTCCGCTCGCGTGGACTACAGAATGCTATTGGTCGAGTGCACGCGCGCATTGTGCTGCCTCAAAAATGTTTATCGTGGGTGATCCTTAAAAGACAGGCATATATGATTTTTTGTATGAATTTTTAAGATGTACAGTTATGTAGTACATTAATTCGTTATATCTCTTATGGTTTACATAGTGTAAGCCATTTATTCTGTCCAAAAGTGACTTTTTTCCAAATTGATACAACATTATCGTCACTGCTTATTTCGTATGTTACTTTATGTAACAAAATATATCCTATAACCTGGCCAGATAATATATATATGAATTAAAGGAAAAATTATGTAAATCGGATTAATGGTTTTCGCGTGAAAAGGACATAAACGGACAGACAGACAGAGAGAGAGAGAGACGTTGAGTTTTATAATATGTATAGATAGACTAGCTGTCCCGACAGAAGGTGTTTTTTTTTTTCGAACTGACTATACTGTTATCTTTAAGGGGGCCCTGGAGCCTTTACGGCTTTTACAGCTTCACCGGGCTTGGGGGCGAGCGCTTAAGGCACTCTGCCACGAAAGCTCTGCAACAACATCCGAGAGTGCCGAAGTGGCCGAACCTCGGCTCGGACTGTTGCAGCGATTGCATCTGGTTAATTCCCTATAATTCGAACTAAACTAACTATACATATATACATGTTTCTTCCCCCTGTGAGGAGGGAAGGAACATGTGTATGTGTATTTAGTAATCTGAAAAATTTTGTGTAACTAACTAGGCAAAAAAATAAAACAGGACCGTTTTAGAACCTATATAACTATGTTGCGTGCATGTGTGTATGATGCAGTGTCATGTGTGTCTGTGATAGCTAGTGAATGTAGAGTCACTGTATCGCGCGAGCGGCTGCTTGGCTCAAGGACTCCATACCGATGGATCGGGCCTAGGCTTGAGTTGCCGCAGAGGTCGTGGCGGGACAGAAGTTGTTCTGCACGGCCGTCAGCTAATGGCTCCACAACAGCGCCATATCGAATTCTAGCATAGCTTTAAACCATCGTCTCGATAAAACAAATATATTAGGTAAATATGAACTCAATTTGTCAAGTCGTTCAGAAGTTATAGAATCACTAACAGACGCATACAAGTTTTTTTTAATATAAGATGTAATTAAAACTGATTAGGTAGGTAGGTATATAATATGTAGAAAAACTTAGTTATTCAACTGTTAACATTATTATATTATTTATTTCATTTTTAAATATTTCGAATAGCCGTTGTAAAGATAAGTGACTATGACCTGCTGATAAGCATGTTAATTGACTTTTTGGTTGCAGCTGTGGAATCTTACCGTTCAAGAAATTATGTTAAGAGATCCGGTGTGAACAGGTGACAACAAGATATTCGTTTAATATTTAAAAAGGTTGAACGGTACATTTGTTTGTATGTACGCATGTAAGAAGTTATAATTCTTAGGCGTAAAAACACAAAAATAACTAAAAAAATGTATCCCAAGTGCCAACAACATGATGAAGTTAGTAGATTCATTTTCCTGTCTTTTATAATTATGTAAAAATTAAAATTAATAATTAATTTAAACTGATTGAAATTAATGTCAGTACAATAAATACGGGAGTAGAAAACTTATGGAAAATAAAAATAAAATTTTATTTGTTGAATAAAATATCTTTTATTAACGCAACTTTGTACATTCATTGTACGATGACGTCGTTTTTTGTATGGCGTTTCCAATCATGTTACTTATTATTATTTTCGGAAGCGTAAATTAAATAAATAAACAATTATTGTATCGTTTGAGGCTTTTTATAAATAGAGCAATATCATAAAATAATTATTATCTTTAATTTTTAAACATACTGTCAGCTCGCGAGGTCTTATTATTATCTATATCTCATAATTATCGATGATAGTTAACTTCAACATATGGAGTTTTTGGCGGGATCTTGAACTGCTGTGAACTAGTGAACTACTGTTGTGATTTTTATTTTTATTCATTAACATAGGTTCTTTGACCCTATATTATGCAATATTGGTGGCATTTGGCGTGATATACGAATAGTTTGGTTATTGTGCAGTTATTGTGCAGTTATTGTGTATTCGTGAAGTGCATTATAGATATAAACTGAAAACATGCATTTTGAGATGTCACAAAAACTCCCTAGATAGTTCTAACAAGGGAACCACCATCATGTTAGACCAACTTTGAATGTATTAAAAATACTACGAAGATTTAAACACATTGACACTGGCAAGCGCTTTTTGCGGCACCAAATAAAGAAGAAGAAGAACTTCATCATGTCGTACTTCCATCAAAAGATGCGCGCGCAGTTCTCAATTTTACCCTTTACTAAACGAGCCAAAAGAAGTATAACTTCAAACAATAAAAATAGAATTAGAAATAGAGGAGAGGGGGTTTTAGAGAGATGTAATATCAATTCTGTGTCTTTTCTGATCTATGATAATAACATTGGTTCTGCCAATGAGTGACGTAGGCTGCAGAAGGGCATCTGCTAACACTGTATGAAATAGATTGTCCAGTAAACCTAATGGATTTATTTATTAAAATTAATTAATTTATTTATCTTGTTTAGTAACACCGTAAGGTCGCAGTGACCAGACATAAATTAGTATGGTTAAATCGAATAGAGGCAATGTTAAAACGGACTTACGACATAAACTAAAAATAGAACTAGTCTGAAGTGTTCGCCGTGACTTTGATTAGAGAACGGAGGAAGTAATACATATTTATTAAATTCCTACTTCCTTTATATCCTGAAAGACATTTCAAGTACAATTTTAATATATATATTTTTATATTGCTATAAGCTAGAATTTTGTCCTTTAGTTTTGAGGTGTAAAGGCGAATCAAATAACATCTTAAGACTTGAGATACCCAAGCCAATCTCACTTGCATTCTGATGAGTAACGAACTAGGAAATAGCGATAGTAGGTGGTAGGGTACACAGCCCGACTGAGTCGCGACACCATGCATATGACGAAAAGTCCGTCATAGTGTTATACTTATGCGTGTCGCAAAACCTACTGCATACATTTTGATATATTTTTTTTTGGTTTAATTCTTACATATGTGATCCTTATTAAAAAAAATCTTGATATCTTTCTTCAGTAAAAAGTTATATTTTTTTTAAGAAATTACGATTTCCACTGTCGTTCACGCGAGCGAAGCCGCGGGCATAGCAGTTTATAATGTAACAAAATTAACACGAATGGAACCATGGTGCATAGCTTGACACAATCTGAAAATCCATTCCATCCTTCTATCTTGGTCAAATTATCTCGTTTTTTTATCGCTATAGGTTTGGCGTAGTGGCCTCAATCTCACCTGATGTTAGGTGACGATGTGGCCCAAGATGATAACACGCTAAACCTAGTGGAAGTCTGGCTCTCAAGTTCAGCTGTCGGAACACACCTATTGGTGCTTGGCGACAGATTTTCAACTTGAGGGTGCCAGGCGGGCATTAGAAAAAGTCCTACCACCATACTATGGTTTCCTCACGATGTTTCCTTCAAAGCTTAGGCTCATTGCAGGAATTCGAAATCACGTCGCTACAAGGTTATTTCTATTTTCATTTAAATTTTCTTTTGTAATTAACTCCAACGAAGTCGCGGGCGTTTGCTAGTTAGCAATAAATTGTCAAATAAGAAATCCAATTAAATCTCGTGTCACTTTCGAAACGTGAACGAAGGAAGGAGACGATAGACACAGTCGAGACAAAACTGCATAATAATCATTAACTTAGATGATATCATATTAAAGTTGAGTCGTATGACAAGCGTATGACTTACGATTCGTAGTGTTGCCACGCGTTTAATATAAAATTTGACGGGAATTTTAGATAAATATAATATCCTTCTATCTTTTATCCGGCATTATCTGTATATGTGCAGACATATTATAAAAGTTAAGGTTTCTCTGTCTGTCTGTCCGTTTATGTACTTTCCGCACGAAAACCACTTATCCGATTTACATGGTTCTTTTTTAATTCATAACTACATTATCTGGCGAGGTTATAGGGTACATTTAGTAAAATAAAGTAACGTACGAAATAAGTAGTGACGATAATGGTGAATCAATTCGGAAAAAGCCGCATTTGGGGTGCTAAAATGGCTTATGTTGAATAAACAATAAGAGATATATTACCTAAAGGTGCTATATAATTGTAGATTTTAAAAACACCTACAAATAAGTCAGGAGTAGCATATATCTATCTTCTACGGATCACCCATAATAAACATTTTCGTCTTTCGTCTTTTGAGCGGGAGCAGCACGGTTCGCATTCAGGTAGACCACGCGAGCAGAGCTAGTATAAAAATAAACGACGTTAACCAAATGCGAAAAAAAATTTTTTTTTTTCATAAACTGTTTCTAAGCGGCAATTTGACTTTCTAGTATCTTTATCCTATTGAATTAAACCGTTTTTAAATTATATGTTTTAAATGCGCGAAAACCGTTGGATATGTAATACGCAGAAGTGAAGACAATATAATCCCAAATTAAAAATGAAAATAAGTATATTATTGGTACTATACTAAAAAAAATCGTACAAATAAAATAACTAGACGCTAACCATTCATATGATAATGCTAAATATCAGCTTAAAGTCAGAAATGAAACAAAATTTTCAATAGTGGCGATATAGTATCAAGAGGACTGATCCCAGACAATTAAAAGCTGGAGATATTTATTATTTATTGCATATTAAATCAATTTATGATCGATATACTTTGCATGTATATATAACCTCAAACGAAATTTTTAAATAGACATGTACTTAAATGAACTAAAAGTACATTGTACACAGTACATGATTCGAGAATATTAAATAACAAAACATTCAGACGAATCGATACACCTAGCAACACTAATTGTACACGCCCACAAGTAAAACTGCCGGAGGCGCGACCGATTTGCAATACTTTCATTTTTGACCAAACTGCCTTCGCCGCCGAGTTCATTGCCATTCCATATTGAAAAACAAGTGCCACATTAGCTTGTTACGATAAAAACATCATACGCCAATTAATTCTATATACGTAGATATCTATTAATCGGCTTCAATAAAAGGAAGGCTCTCTGTTTCCCTAGTATATTAGTACATGCATAAAATAAAAAGATATTGTGTGGTTTTATGAAAAATAAAATAATAATAAAACTTTAAAACTAAGAGCAATATTTATTTAAATCATTAAACCGTTGTCAACTTTAATTATTCTATAAATAACGTTCATCTTCGCCTCGAGTCTCACAGTTCCCTACTCTACGGCCAACTGTAATGCGACATGCGATAGATGAACGATATTTTTTTGGGGCGATAGAATAAAATATTTCACTTTAAAAAAATATACGACAGTACTTTATGATTGTTTTTCCTGAGGTAATCTATATTGTGGGATATCCTAATTGTGGGAAGCTTTTAGTATATAAAAGATCAAAGTAAGATTGTTATATAAAGTCTGGTTTTTCTTTGTATTCTTAGACGATAATCACATCTGATATCAAGTGACGATGTGTCTTAAAAATATGGTACCATGTTAAGCCTAGAGAGTTTTGCTTGTAAGTTTAGCTGCGGGGATACTATAAAATGTGCTTAGTTAGCTTACCATGGCGAGTATTACAACGTGCTACGGTTTACTTGGGATTCAAACCCACGTCGACTGATACGGAGTCTGAGCTAACTACCACTGCGCAATCATCGATAAATCGAATAAATGCATTAAGCGTTAAAATACGAAAAGGTAGAGAACATTACATGTTTGTCATAAAGAAGTGAATAGTTTAGTCATATTGAATTAATCTAATCGCGTTTGCTGTTGTCCTCAACTCTCAAAAAGGGACACCCTCAATCACTGCCTAGTGGTATTATTAACAAAATAAAGTAATAAATATATACACACTTCGCGTATCATATTATTGTTCATAAAATCCAAGCCCGGTGAAGCTGTAAAAGCCGTCTGAGGCTCCAGAGCCCTTATGGCTTACAGTATAGTCAGGTCGTAAAAAAAAAGTAATAAAATCCATTTTTTTAATTGTTTAACCACAATCTCACCAGTTGAAGCGACGCTGTCGCATAAGACGGTAACACGCTAAGCTTAGAAGGGGGTCTGGTTTTCAATTGCGGAAACTGGAACACATCTATAGGTATTTGGCGATAGGTTTTCAATTTGAAGGTGGTAGCTTGCCAGGCAGGATTAGAGAAATGCCTACCAAAATGCTATGATTTCATCACGATGTTTTTCTTAACAGAAAACTCAGGATAATTGTAGGATTTGAAGCTATGTCGGTCGACGCAGTGTCCTAACACATTACCAATGAGCCATTATCGTTTCAAAGCTGAAGCTTCGATAGTCGGAATGGTTATATTAATGTTTACTTATCGATAATATTTGAATTTTTATTGCGGGAAAGCATCATTAGAAACTTTTGGAGAACATTTTCATTAAGACCTTTAGGGTCTTGTTAATAAATCATTGGAAGGCGGGCAATCGTAAACATGGAAACATAGAAAATGCAGCGGAATTGGTTTCATTTGACGTGAGATAAAATTTATTTGGCATTAACAGAAATAAAGGTTCAATTTTATATTTCTAAAATAATGGAATAAATAGATCTCAAAGAACGTGGTAACTGAGTAAAACACACAACTGATGAGATTTAATCATTAATAACATATCTGTCACCTATTTATTTAACTTATATGTAATACATAAGGCGCGTTTTGAAAAAAACATGGGTTTAGTTATAGTAAATTTTTACGATACTCGCGCAATTTGCATCAAAAAATGTCTTCACTATGAAGTTGTTCGCCAATGTTTTATTATTTAAATTTGTTATATAATTTACAAATGTCAAAAACAATTATGCTGAGTGCTCTTTGGTTGACTATGTAGTTCATATTTGTAACGCTAGACGTCAATATAATGTTTCAGATTTTTGAGCCTTCACAATTTTTGGGTTGAAGATAATCACACTCGATGTTATGCGCCAAATAATATTGAGTGTGACTATTTAAAGAAGTATAAATTCTAACGCGCGTACATTGTATTTACAAGTACACATAACAAGGAAAAAAACGCACGACAAGGGGGCTCTAGAATCTACCAGGTAAATATGTTCTCTTTTAGGATAACAATAACTAGTAAAAATAGTTAAATCTTAGGTTAAGGTTTTATTAAAATCTCATCTGTAGTTTTTTTTTTTATCCTTTTAGGATTGGCGTAGTGGCCACAATCTCACCTGATGTTAAGTGATGATGTGGCCCAAGATGGTAACACGCTAAACCTAGTGGAAGACTGGCTCTCAAGTGCAGCTGCCGGAACACACTTATTGGTGCTTGGCGGCAGATTTTCTACTTGAGGGTGGTAGCTAGCCAGGCGGGCATTAGAAAATGCCCTACCACCATGCTATGCTTTCCTCACGATGTTTTCCTTCACCGAAAGCTCAGGCTCATTGTAGGGATTTGAACTCACGTCAATCGACAGGTCATATAGCTGAAACTAAGCATACAAACGGATTTAGTTTTCATGCGCAGCTGCCAGTACATGCCGATAGATTTTCGACTCCAACATGGTAGCTAGCCAGTCGAGTATTACGAAATGTCCTACACCACCGTGCTTCGAAATCTTTAATGAATACATAATTCGATTCAATTGAGCTGGGAAAGTTCATCCGAGTACGTTCCTCCCGTCCCTTTGAGTTCATTGTAAATTATCCAGTTTTTTTCTTCATAATACCATTAACTGGTTTTGCAATCTTAATGCACGTTCGCTTTTTTGTAAGCAGCAATTTGCTCATCTATACTAAAATTCTTACTATGGATTTGTATGTATGTTTAACTTTAAATTTGTTTGAACTTACCCCAACATATCTCGTTCACTTCAGAACCACGCAGGGTGATATTCGAAGCCACAGCTACACGGCAGCATGCATCTCGGCAAGAACACTGATGTTTGCAAATTCTTGATTGCCCTACTGTCAAGATATGAAATCTCCTCCCGAGCAGTAAGTTCCCTCCCTACTACAATATCAGGTCTTTCAAATGAGGATAAAGACGCTTTTCTGTAGGCCGGAATTAAAACGACGCCGACTGCCGATGGAATTTGCACGGGCGGTCACCGTATTTTCAGTGCAGACATTTTGACATTTACGGTCAGCTGCAGACATATTCGGTCAGTTTTTGACATATGCATTTATTTTTACAGGTTACGCTATATTTTACTGTATAACCTGGAAAAAGTTGATTGACATACAGTTAAAGAAAACATCAACTATAACACGACTAAACGGTATAAAACTGGTTCCCGATCGTCGTCAACGCATTAAAATGTCTAAACCGGTTATAGTTATTACAACGTAAAACGAACTTTATGTGGTTTCATATGACGCTCATAATTACCTGTATATTATTTCTTTCTATTTAGGGCATTCCAACTGGTGAAATATCTCTACCCTATAGAAGATCGTAGGCAAATAAACTTATGTTGTGTTCCTGCTGTGAGTTGGGTTTCCAGAGCTCCTTGAGGAAGAGAGATTCAAGGTCAGCAACGCGCTAGCGATACCTATGGTGTTATAAGCGTCCATAAGTTCCTATAGCCGCTTACCGTCAGGCGGGCAGAATGCTTATTTGCCATCTTAGTTATACATAAAAAAATGATTCTACCATATTTTATAATTTTTGAAGCGAACTTGACCTTCTGATCGAGATTTATACATAGCAGATTTTGCAGGTGGAATTATCTATAGGTACATATAATAAAATTTAAGTGTCTGTTTGTAATGTTAAAATAACAGGTTTTTATTAAATGCATATGAAAGTATACACGGTACCAATAACAAATTTTTAAAATTTTTGCTGGTCTGTCTGTTTGTTCCGGGTAATCTCCTAAACGGTTGGACCGATTTTGACGGAACTTTCACTGGCAGATAGCTGATGTTATAAGGGTTATGTTAGGGTACCCTAAGTTTTATTTTCGAAAAAACTTTAAGGTTCCGTGCAAAAAATTAAAAGAAGCTTTTTTAGTAGTTGACGCAAGCGGAGCCGCGGGCACAACTAGTTTAAAAAAACTCTATAATACCCTTAATTTATCGGCTTTATAATAATGGCAATGCCGCTAAGAATAATGGCGTGAAGATCAGTCTGTATTTATAAAGAAGAAAGGTTGGAATGTTTGTAGGAAGTACTTTCTAAAACTACTGAATCCGGCTGTAAAAAAATATTTTACTAACAGGAAGCTAAACTATGCCTAAATGACGTAGGCAATTTTGTATTGTTATAAAATTCTATATTGATATTAACGCGACAATATTATTTTTCGACGAACTATCTCTTCTGGGACGTAGTTTATTGCCATAACATAATATATCAACATAACAGTAGTAACCTAGTAACTCAAGTGACCTTAATGACGACATCCACCGAAAGTACGCGAATAAATACCGATAGAGAAGGGGTGTGGCACTCGGCTCAAGGTCATACAAACTTCGCAAGGAATTAGTAGTGTCGACAAATTACACCAATATTTTATCTTGCCTCGCCAAATAAATGCACTGGTGAAATGCAGTTAATTTAGATATATCTGCACCAATTACCCCCTTTATTAATACTCTGTAACATACATATTTACTGAAGTAAATCATATACCTACGCTAACTGTAATATGTACGTCGTAAAAATATATTACATTAGCAGACACCTATAACTTTATCAGCATGGAAAACGGTTTTTGCTATCACTCGAAAACTGCGTGTTTATTATTATTAATCTTTAAGGTTCTTCTTACATTATGATACGTGTAGGTGACGATACTTCCGTCAAATACCATTAGGATACGACCTAACTTATAGACCTACGATATAGACCTAACTTAATATGACGATTATAATAAACACTAATCGTAAGTGACGTCACACAGCCCGTCTCGGCCACGTATCCATCATTACATCTCTGAAGTGGGATAGAACTGTGATTTGTGAAATATGCCACAATTTGGGTATATCGTAGCAGAATTTAATGCACGTTTAGGACCGTAGGTGTTATTTTTAAAATTTTAAAACGAGTATACCAAAATTAGACTACAACGTCTTCCTGATTTAATTTAGTATTCCATAAAGAATTTTCAACTCATAGAAACAGTGATGTTTCTTTTTCCCACATTTTTTTATTTATTTGTGTATTAGTAACTAAAAACATGTTTTTAGTCTTTGAGGTTCTGTTTTAAAGAGTTTTTTCCTATTCTTCATATATTCATTACAGATCTGCATTTATACTCTCTGCAGCTATCTACAGCGGTATTAGTATTTTCATATATAAAAGTGTCAGCGGTATAGGAATGGGTAATACAACTTGTACAGCGTATCAAATCGAATCTTAGTGATATAAAACTATATATTTTCGGGATCTATGTATTGGCGGATGCACAACGATTTCTTGGGATGTCGATATTTAAGATGGTGCGACCCAAGCACCCACACCACAGTCTACACAACTTCAAATGCAAATGTTAGCTGAAGAAGATGAAGCATTGACATGGCAACAGACCTCTACTCAGACCGGCAATCTGCCAATTCTTGTTTCAATCACACAACAAACTTTACAAACTGAACTAATAGAGCTAAATATACCAACACATGAACTTGTAGTTTTAGTAGAAACTGCTCTAACAAAATACACGGGTATAGACTCAGCGGCTCATCGAGACTAAAATTTTTGATATTAATTCTGATATATTACTATACATACACTAATTTATTGCTACGCTCTCGTAATTTCTGAATACTTAGGACATAAAATAGGAACAAAACACACAGGTATGCAACACAAGAATCCTTCACAAAAATTCTAAGAGCTTTTTTTTGGTACTACGCGCTAATCTGTGGAGTTACCAGTCAGATTTTAAAAACTGTTCTTGTACTTTAAAGCTTATCTATTGAGGAAGATTATAGGCTATATAACATCACGCTATGACTCGTAAGGTGCGGAGCAGTAACCATGATCGTCAAGCAACCTGGTAAGTTTCAGGCAAGTACGGGGAGTGAGAAAAACGGAAAACAGGAACATGGCACTGGTGGATAAAATGTTTGCATATGTGCCATTATCCGGGGGAAAAACTGACGAATAATCTAAAGTTCACCTCGTAAAGGCTTAGAAGCGATGAAGTTTGTTCAAACTCTATAAATGTCGTGAAATTTGAAATGATTCGTTTTCGAGACATAGCAAAAATATTTATCCACGCGGACAATGTCGTCAGTATCTACTAGTGTAACACATCCGTAAGACGTAACTGATTAAAGTTCAATGCCGTAACCAAGTGAGTAGGTACATATTTAATTTGTTTTTGCTATTTTACGTACAATCGTTAATTAATTATAATAGTTTTTACAACATGTCCAACCGTTTTGCGATTGAATTAAATTTTAGCAGTTAAATAAACGAACTTCACGCTACGACTTTAAGGAGCGGAGCAATGACCACGAACGTCAAGCAATACATTGGGTATTTTAATGCCTTTAGGTCTGTTATTTTTTTTTATTTCATAGATTATTTTTTATAATTTAGATTTATATAGAAACGCCAAATCAAAATGCGGACTGAAACATAACAAAGAAAACAAAAAAGAAAAATATGAAAAGCGTATGTAAGTTTAAAGAACTCATAATTCTAGTTAACAATTATTAAAACCTTATTTGAGTTGAGTGCACAGTGGGTAGAATATGAACGAGTTAAGAAGCAAGAAAAATTGAAGATTTTAATTAGAACATGAGATTTCCTCAAGCTGATACTTCTGGTAGTCTGTTTATTTAGTGATCGAGGTTTTTTAGAGAAAGTAGTAGTAAACATGCATATTCAAAAGCCTTTTTAAAATTCTTTATGGCCATATTCTCACCTGAGTTAAGTGACGATGTGGCGCAAGATGGTGACACGCTAATGCTGGTGAGGGAACTGGGTCTCAAGTGCAGCCTAATGATAGTATAATGATAATAAAATGATAGCTATGATGCTTGGCGACAGATTTTCAACTTGAAGGTGGTATAGCCAGGCGGGTATAACAAAATGCACCCCACCATGTTATGGTTTCACCACGATGTTTTCTTTCATCGAAAGCTCAGGCTCAACGATACCGTTAGCTAGAACTGCTTTGGAACGTTTTGCGTAAATACGTTTTGTCAACCAGACGCTTCAGACCGAAACACAACAAACGTGAACAATAATGATTTGCAGTATAAATACATGCGTCGGTAGTGCTATCCCAACTGTACCTTGGACAGGTTCTGATAATCACGGTGGTAGGGTGTTTTTGGTGTTCGTCAAGCTATATTGTAAGGTAACATCTCCAACCAACGTGCTCATGATCAAAACATGGCTTTTTTACCCACAATCGCGAAGGTTATCAATTGCGACGCGTAACACAATGATATCACTATGGTGTATCGGGAGAACGATAAAAACACCTACATTTGTTACAGCAAAGTGTTTATATTTTTTTAAACGTTGTTTAAAAAGTTAACGATAACCGATGCCTTTTGACAGCCATAAAATTGGACCTTCATGAGGTTCATACAGTGAATTTAAATCGGCAAAGTTATATAATAATTAAATGATAATGATTTGATTTTTATTAATGTACGTCATTGGAATTATAGGGCGCAGATATGGTGATGATTTATTTTAAAATATAGAATAAAAAAACAAAACAAAAAAGGTACACTAACATTTTATGTTTAGGTATTAGATTTATCCTTATTGTCGACACTATCGAAAAGTGTAGTCTGCCTTTGAATATTCATATTTCAATAATCCGATAATAGAGTTTTCGTTTTCATCAAAACCGGTTCCGAGACTCTTATGAGAATTATTCGTTATTCTTCATAGTTTCGGATTTGGCCAACCAGGACGCTTGATAAATTCAGTCTGTATAACAATTGATGTCTTTATCAGGTTTATTACTGAGCGAGCGTGTTATATGATTGACCTCTTCCCCAATGCCTCACCTATAGGTACATAATTACATTTTAATGGGCATATTATATACGTTTAGCGTCAATTATTCAAACAAGTTGATTGGAAGTGTTGTAAAAATTGTCAAAATGTCACAAACATTCATTATATTATTATGTAAATCGCGTTATTAATATACAATTATATACTGGCTATAACTATAAAGCCAAGTGACCGTATAGAAGCCAACTTATTAGTTCAGCAGAACTATAAAACGGTCAACTAACTACCAGACTGTCAAAGTTCACTCACCAGAGACCATATCGTTCAAAAAGGTGCACTAATCATAAAAAAATAATAGAGTAAGTAGGCAGAACAACGTGTTCTCCTTGCGCGACTCGAAAAACTGTTTAAAAAAAGCAAAACGTTGTCACGTCGCGCTACCGGCATCGTTGACCAAGGCATAGCTTGTGGATCAAACAGTGTGCAAGCGCGCCGCGAATAGGACGCTCGTGCGACCCATCAAATTTCCCCGCGCAAATACTTTCTCGAACTGTGTTAACTCTTAGTTCATTTAAGTGCAGTGTTATACTTGTCTGAATCATTGTTGTACCGTATCTGTATTCGTTAGAGTACAAAGGACATCAAATCAGATCGGTGAGTAAGATCTTTCATAAAATGTTTTTGTTATTAAAATATGTAGAGTAAATTTTTGACATAACCTTGATTTTACCGTTGGACGAATGGTTTTTATATGTTTGTTTACTGAGTATGTAATAATTTAAAATAATCAAATAAGGAACCCATAAAAGCCTAATATGTCGACATCTGACTCTTGCAGCCTGATATAAAAAGTTGTGACAAAAACGGTCGTGGCAACAAGAATACATGCTTACAAATGCAACCAATTATATATGTATAAATAAATAATTATATTAAAATAAGCACAGCATAAATTTCTATCTCATGAACAGTTAAAAGTAATTAATGAAAGATTAAATGCAAGATAATTAGAATAAAATACAGTAAGAAATGAAATTTATTCGAATTTTTATACAATTTATATACAATATGGAGTGACTTTTATTTATGTTGGAATAATGTTTAATGTTTATAAGAGGATCGAAATTTAACGTATTGTAATTTTAAATAAATTCATCCACTGACATCATAGAACCAATACTGCTATTGTATTTAAAATAATCATTTCCTGGTTTCAAAAGTCAAACGTGAATGACGTTTCGAGACGTTGTATCGCAAATTAGAAATTATATTGGACAACTACTAGTTAACTTAAAAATGAAAAAATAAAATTAGACAGTCTTGATCTAATAGTCGTTTTAATGAAATTCTATGATATTGGGTCCTTCAAAAAAGGCGTGGAGAGGCATTTCAGCAGGCCGGCATGACATTGACGACTGCCAATATAATCTGTGTCACCGACGATCGCCGTTGTTGGTGGTTAGGTGCTATACAGACATTTTGCAAGGCCATCTGGATAGCCAATATTGTTTTGGTAGTATTAAAAAAATAATCACTCGCTTTCCCGTATAAAGAATGCCATCAACCAACCTACAGTTATCTCCCGCAGGATACGTGACTCGCAAATTTATATCAATATGATGCAAGCATTACTGGTAAAGACCACAATATATATAATCAAAATTACAGAGATAAGCTGAACATCACAAATTAACTAATAATACCGAATGGTCATACTCATAAGAGATAAACATTGCGCTTAGCTTGGTTACACTGAACGCAGTGACCAATAATATTAACAAATCAACTAACCACAGACTTAAAACCATAAAATGAACGACTTGAAACAAAGGAGACAGAAAGAAAAACATTAGCACACGAAACGATGCATTAAAAAGTTCACAAATATTCTATAACTAAGACAAGGTGAATTGAGGTAGATACGCTTGCAAGGTAGTAGGACACTTTGCGAATAGCATGTAAAAATATTGCTTCTGCATGCCTTGCATAGCTCGGTGAAGCTGTAAAAGCCGCAAAGGCTCTAGGGCCCCTAAGTCTAAAGGTATAAAAAAATGCCTTGCTTTTAGATCAGCTACTTAGTTATTTTTACCGTGATATTTGATATTATCAAAAATTTTCAGACATTCACCAGAGTCATTCTACCTTATTTTAAATATTAGAACAACCACGATATTCGTGCTATGAGTTATTATTGTATCGTTATAAAAATTGAAGGTACAGAATTTATTGAATGCGATTCATGGAATCAATATCAAAGACCTTGTATTGAGTGATCTTAAAGTGATGACAAGGACCATTTAATTGTTGATAACCATGTAAGTAATTATTGTGTAAACTAACGATCCGGTTACAATGACAGAACAATTTGTTAAAATTTATAATATGAACATATCTTCACTTGGTAATTTTTTTCATCAATTTTAATTTAGGGACGGGTCCAAAAAGGACATGTCAGTCCCATCATAACCTAAACTTATTATTTACACAACATCTTAGAGCACAAATGACAAACTTCCTCAAAATTTTGGCTTCCTCATTTACAGGTGAAGCCAAGATTTTGTGAAAGATGCCTTGGTTCATTATATTTAGCTTAAACTGACTTATGAAAGATTTTCGTTGATGATTGTTCCGGCCACATTCTGTCAACAAGTGTTGCACATCTCCAATCGATTCACACGTCTCACAATTTGATGAATTAACCTTTTTCATAAGGAAACTCATGGTAGTTAACGCAAACATTTTTAAATACATTAAAGTGTATATGAAAAATTACAAAACTTATTTAAACAATTAGGAGCGTAGTTATCCAAAATATTATTGGCATGGATAGCAAATGCGGATGTTAACTATTAAGTCGACTGTAAAATATGATAATAGATAGTTTTAGAGTAGAAACCTATTGCGTGTCGTTATATTTTTGAACTTAAAGATTGGACTTTTAACTGACTGAAAATAGTTATACGAGTATATAATATTTTCTGATAACATCAAAAAGGTTGATATTGACATTTGTGATTATAATGAATATTAAAAATACAAAACAAGAGAAGAAGGTACAAAAGTAATGAAGTGTTTGCGGACCTTCGAGATGTCTTTACAAAAGAATATCTATCAACCTTTGCAATAATTGTGCCTTTTTTATAAATCGATTTACCGCACCGTTTGAGTGTAAGATTAGTTAGCTTATCGCCTAGGGTTGAAAACAAAAAAGAAATTAAAATCTTAACGATTCAATAGTTATTGTAAGTGAGTAAGTTTTAATTTAATTGCTTTACCGACCTTTTTTCTTATGTAAACGGTAAAGTGACGGCACTGTGCCTAATGATACAACGACAAACACTGAGAGTTCAGTAATCTATCGCCGGTCGCCACTATAATGCCGGCCTGCAAGACTCTCTACAGCTGGATATACACCGGCTAATTGCGGAACGTGAAACACCTAAGCGTGCCGCCATGGTGATATTTACACCTGGTCTATGGGGGTCACGATTCAGTCGGAAACAATTACCGCGTCCTTCCAACCAGGTTTTAACTAAGTATTGTCATTCATATGAAGTATTATATAGCTTACAATGACTACAGATAAATCTGGACTTATTCGACAAGTTGATGCAATTGCTAGATCTGATTTTCGCCTTAATAGCTTCGGTTTTAACGATTGGCCACAGAAAAACTTGTAGTCACAAACGATATATTCCCAATATCTGAGATGTTGTTCTAACAAAGACGGAATGTACTGCTAGTACTGGAACTCGAAATCTTTAGGTTCTTTTCTACTGAATCTAGAACATAACAATACACCGACAATTCTTGTCTCTTTCAAACATATATGACATTACATCTGTGTAAATATTGACGAATTAAGATGATACCTACTCAATACGTGTTTAATGAACAAATGATAACAATTCATAACAACTTGTCCTTATAAATCCGTTTCAATTAATAACATATTCTTGTATTTGCTTGCACTAAAATTAACAAAGAATGTTTGGTTTTCGAAAGGCGTTCGACTCAACGCGGCGTATATTTCTACGAACGTTTTGCTTGATATATACTACGAGTAGTTAGAGCCATTTATCTATATGCGTTTGTTTTAATAAATAGCCTAAATATTTATGTTAGCTTTTATCAATATAGATTAAATCTAGTCCCTGATGAGGCTGTTTGAACATCATCACTAGGTATTATTAATTCACAAAAAATCTCTGCAATAATTGAAACTTTACAGGCAGGGGTTTAAATTTTTATCTTTACAAAGGAACAAAAAAGGAGAAAAAAGAAACGGTTATTCCGTTCGTCTATTATGTAAACTCTCTAATAGAACAGGCTACACCTTAATAAAAACACAATGCATGTATTGAATTCACCAGTGGAATGTAATACAAAGCGCTATACAATTTGATCTTTAATTCTCTCGCACCGAGAAAGGTCAATGGGACTCATTGCACCCAATCTTTTTATATACATATAAATAATACATAAGTACTTGGGTTAATGGAAGGGCAATAACGTGACCGATGGACACAAGGAAATATTTTCTACATACATGTTCCTTACTGCGCTTTTATAGACATATTTTTAACATAAAGTTTGATCTGAAATTAATTTTATTATTTTTAGAAGAAATATGTCATTGTGATGCGACTGAAGCCAATGACAAGTATTATTATTTGATATACCGTAATACCAAGCAAGAGAAAGGGAAGTGTTTTGAACACACAAAGCGCTTTCTCTGACAAAGGGCCGTAATACTTTTGTATCATGGAATTTTGAGTATGGTATTGCGAATATTACTATGGTCCTTTTTATAGTGCCTAAAGTTGCCTTTCCAGTTAATTTCTATTTAAAAATTTAAAATAACATATGCAATACCAATTGGTTGAACCTACATACTAAAGACACAAAACCTATAATTTGTTTGAACTCAAATTTATATCAGACAAGAGTTCAAAATATGTACCCGTACCCTTGCGGAAGATAGATGTCCGCCGTCTTTATCGTCTAGTCAATCAATAACAATATTTCACAGAACTATTCACAATTAATAATATGAAAATATAGTGTTGATTGTTTATGTGTCTTTTCAGGCCTAATAATAAATTAATATGAACAGTCAGCATAAATTCGTTAAAGATGATTTAATTTGAATATTATGCAGTCGCAGTTTCATTAAACTATAGCTACATGGCTATAGCTTATCCATATAAAACTGTATAATGCATTGTTGGGATTTTGCCAAGTAAAACTTTTGTCGGCCTTCCTGAGAACCTTTTCCTCACGTAGAATGTTAAAATGAAACGCAAAAACATGTTCAATTACGATGTCATTGTGGTTTGAATTGAAATGTATTAAAGTTCTTTTTTTTTCTTAAAAGACTATAACAGAAAATAATAATTAGCAGAATAATTATCGGTGCTAATAAAAAAATATTGCAAGAAACCGAATTTATAATCAATTAGTAAAGAATTTTCAGATAATGTTTATACAATCAACATTAACAGACATACTATTGAGTGTGATAAAAGTAATATTTTCGACTACCTGTGCCCACGGCTTCGCGCACGTGGACGACACTAGAAATCGTAATTTCTTAAAAGTTTAATAACTGTTTATGAAGATATAGTGTTTCTATAAGGGCCAAATATTTATTTTATTAAGGCTTAATATATATATATATATATATAAATAATATCCAGTAGTTTTTGCGTGAGATACATTAACTAATCCTTTCATAAATTTTGGCTTACATACTAAAGAAAGTTCCGATTTTTTAAATCCTGTCGTTGTTGGAATCACAGAATGGGACATATTTAATTTATCACTACATATATAGTCCATTCCTTAAGGTTTATATATACCGACAAGACCTATAGGCAAATAGCAACAAACAAAGAATTTTACATGTCAATTACAATTTGTATCACTCCAGTTAATCGCAATGAAGCTAATAACGTTAGGTTATTATTGGCGTATCAAAGATTAACATAGAATATCGTTTATAATTAAAGACAAGAACTAACACAAATAAAGATTACCAAAGTGCAAATAGTCACTCTAAAGTTCAACAATACCAAACGTTTTATCCAAACGTAACGACCTAAATAATTCGATGCAATATTGGTTCTTAACTGGGCCAATATATTAAAGTCCAGTGTTATGAGCCACGATGAAAGGTCTTCTAACACGTCATGTCTTATCAGACGACACCTAAAATAATAAAACAAAGGTTAACTATTCATCTTTGCCTTAGTAAACATAAGAATGAACAAACGGAAGCAATAACAAAACATATTGATAGAGGACATCGACCTCATACGTTATACTTTGTGTAAAGCATTACTTAATCCTTATTATATGAGTACAACAATTGTATTCCAGCGCTGCGTTTACCAGATTAGAAACAGTGAGCTATCATTTGTAATCTTGTCAACTATCTTGTGTTCCTAATATTTTAGTATCAAGTACAGAATAGTTACTGATTCTTTTCGGTATAATTGGAGAGTAGGAAGAGCGGTAAAATGTGTGCTAGTTTCTCGATTACTGAAGCATCACAGCCGTAGCTATTCCTGCCTTAAAGCAGAGAAGTAGGGCGCATAGAGGAGGAAAGGTAGGACACAGAGATAATTTTTTTTTTGAGATTTCTCTTTACTTGGGGCTGTCGGACTGGTGGCATACCTCCACCCTAAAGAAGATCGCAGCCAAATAACTTTGTGTGTTTCTTTCGTATACTTATTTGCCAATTCGGTAGTATAAAAAAATACTCTCACAGGAGTGGTTGGTACATACGGCATTCCGACTTACTACTTCGATGTAGTAACCTACTTGGCAGTGCTATTATATATAAAAATACTATCATAAAAAGTCATGACATATGCTAATCTCATCGTTAAAGCTCATCCATCAAGTTAATAATAAGCCATACCTCAAAATTGATTTGAATGCTTTGCACTGACGCTTCTTCGATATCTGTGTGTCAAAGTGTCATACTCTGCTGCCCATGCGAAACCGGGGCAGGTTGTCAGTATTCAATATTTTTATACAGAACTCGTTTTCGGTTGAAGGAGTTTGATAGATTCCTTAAATTTAATAGTGTGACAACGAGATTCTAGATTGAGGGACCCTAGTCCGATACATTTTTATCTGACATAAGTTACTTCTTTACACAATAAAAGGGCAGCAGAGAATGCCTACTTATAACAGGAAGGCACTTTAGGAAAATCAAACAAGTACATGCCAAATAAAAACAAAAAATAATGGTTCTAATATTACTACAAAAAGTAATAGTACGATAACCTTCATTGACCTTGCGTGGAGGCTAGACTACTAATGTCATTGTCAAAGACATTAAATTCTTGACGTTATGAATCCAAATGATTATTATTGACAGCAATGCCCCCGGCGCGGCGTGGCGCGGTATCCGCGGCTTATGATTTATATAATATTATATAATTATCGTACAACATTCACTACAGGCTATTAATAAGAGGAATGCACGGCCGGTATTAAAAAAATACATCCGTGTCGATGCGCACGTACACCGGAATTTACATTCAGGACGAAGACTGCGGGACAAACCTTTACATTTTAAAGTAAAACTTCTTTAGGTGCGAACTGCGTCTAAGTCAGATCCTTTTTTCTGACGGATATAAATCTATACCTAGTCAAATTTGTTTCTAGTTATGTTTATATAATTCAATTCTAATAATAATTTAAAATAAATTAAAATAAAAAACATTAATAAAAAATTGTTACTGTAAGTTTTACGCGCGTTGAAGCTTCTTTACTCGTGGCAGATAAAACAATTATACTAAAAATAAATACACACACAATTAATTTTTGTATTAGTCTATTTATTGTCACTAAAGGGGTAGAACAAGCATATGAAAACCTAAAATAGGCAAAAGAAAAGCAATATATTTTAAATATTAATCTGGTTACATGCAGTTTTCTTTTCACAGTAATGAGGTAGGTCAATATCTGCGTTGAGGTCAAACAGCAGTTAATTGTAAGATCACGAGAATCACGCGCAGGTATACATAATGAGATATATAAGATCACGCTTTTAGCGTGACACTACTATAGTGATCATAATGAAGTTATCACATTAAAATCTGACATAAATATAATTGTTTATACTATAATATTATAAAGTTTAAGAGATTGTTTTTTGTTTGTTTGTGTAAACGCTCTAATCTCTGGAACTACCAGTCATATTTGAAAAATTCCTATTTTATAACTTATTTATTGAGGAAGGTTATAAGCTACATAACTTCACGCTAAGGCTCTAAGGAGTGGAGCAGTAACCATAAACGTCATGCCACCTGGAAAGCTATAGGCAAGCACGCGAAGTGAGAATAAACAGGTGCGTTAGGGGCGGGGCGCGGTGGAGAGTTAGTCGAATATTTTTTAGACGAGTGACCCCACAGCACAGCTAGTATAATTGTAAAACAGGATATTTCACGTAAAAGTTTTGATACGGTAAAATCGTTGTGGTTAAATAAAAATATATGCATGCTAGCTTGCGTTGTGCTGCGTATAATGCATGCGTGGGTCCGTGCGTGCTGTCGATGCGTGTTTGTCAAGGAACGAGGATGAGAGCACACGCATTCATTGCGTACGCTTATTTACGCAACATATTTTTGCTAAAATCTACTTTAGATGTCATTGTGGTAATCTACAGATTAAGATGTCTAATAAAAAAGTCGGCAATGTCTATATAATACCAACACAGATTTAATTTTTATATTGTTAAATTATTCGCTATAAGAGATAGCTTTTAAACATTTTAAGATCACCACAGTAGTAAAGAAGTAGTGGGTAGTAACTACTAAGTTAGTGTTGTAAATTTTAAGCAAATTACGTACCTAATATAATATTCGTGGAAATTCGTGGACTTTATACCGCTTTCGTTTTATTAAATGATTTATTTATTAACAATCGGTACATTTTTTATTTCGCAATATTACAATAAACCGCAACGTAAACACAAAAATATTTCGCTTCAGTCATATTTCAAGGAAAAGAGCATATAAATTATTAAGTAATTAAATTTTGTGACTAAGGTTTTCGCTAAATTAATGTTTGCACAAAATATCATGACTTATTTCATTTCTGTTAATCACGCGTACGCGAATACTCGCAAATGTATCTAACCCCCTTTTTTTCTCTTTTTCGTGGAGACACTAATCATGTGTAGTGTGTACTGTCCTTCACCGTGCTTTTAGAGTTATGTGATGTGGTGCTCGTACTCACTAAAACCTTACTGTACTCTTGACCTTCCACGATATGACGTTTAACATTCTTGGAACATTGAATACATAAGAATGAGGGCTTTTCATTTGATATTATAATAAACTACCTGTGCCCGCGGCTCCGCTAGCGTGTACTATAGAACGTCATCGGTCGAGCGTACACGCGAATTATGCTGTCCCCGCTTCAACTTACGAAGATCGCCCGCATGTTATTTTAAAGACAAAAATTCATATTGTGAGTGATTTGATATCGCTCACTTTTTTGTAGGTCTTTTTATAATCTACAATTATGCAAGACATTAATTTGATATGTCTCTAATCCTTTACTCAGAGTAAGCCATTTAAATACCCCAAATGGGTCTTTTTCGTATTGATTCACCATTAACGTCACAGTTTATTTCGTATATTACTTTATCTTACAAAATGCATCCCCTGGCCAGAAAACATAGCTATGAATTGAAATAAAAAACATGTAAATCGGATAAGTAGTTTTCGCGTGAAAAGAACATAAACGGACAGACAGTGATACGTTGAGTTTTATAATATGTATAGAAGATACACCACTTATAGTGTCCTAACTTGTCGCTGGAAATTTAGTCATGTTCTGCTTTCGTCTAATCATAATCTAATGTCGCTTTAAAGGTTGGCATTTAAAAGTACATCAAGAATTTTATTGTAAATATTGCCATTTTTTTAAACATGATCGAACTTGCTCTAACATGATTTTAGTGTAATTAGCACCATTTACAAACAAATTATTGGACGTAGGTACTCTAATATGTGGCATAATTGTCCACTTGATAATGCCAGTAATAAGCTCCAATAAGAGGATCTATAGGCAAAATAAATACAATACAATAAAGAAGGACAACATGCAACAAAACATAGTCATCGCTGTTTGCCATCGTACAGAGTTATTCATAAACTGGCTCGAAGAATGAACACTAAAAATCTAGCTGTTACACTGTTGTTAATAACGTATAATTTAACTAAACGACTAGATTACATTTCGAGTGTAATGCCAAGTAGAAAACATGACAACAATTATAACAACCAGGATTTATTCATGAGCCTTGGAATGGATGAAACAATGGCTACTTGAAGATAATTGTTAAGCCCTTGTATACTGTATAGTGACGCCACTCGTTTTAAAACTCAAATAGTTGTTGTAAAAACTCTTGCAACATAATATATTTAATAAAACGATGAAATTATTAACTAATTAGGTAAAAGTTGCGAAATCAACTCATTCTGTTTGAGTAAAGGCGAAGGAAAAGCTAATCTATATTAATTTACATTATAGCTTTTATACATATTATAAAACTCAACGTCTCTCTCATCCGCCAGGTCCTCCCTCATCGCCGCAACACCTCCCAATGCGCCTCCAGCTTAATTTGCCCTACATCTGTGGGAGCCAGAGGCTCCCCATTCTTTATAAGGATCACCTACAATAAACATTTTTAACTGAAGTCTTTTGGGTAGGGGCAGCGCGATTCGCGGGTGCGCTTGACCGACAGCATTATGTAGTTCAGGCGAGCGGAGCCGCGGGCACAGCTACTGCTATTATAAAGAAGTAAAGTTTGTGAATGTGTTTGTAGGAGGTAATTTCTGGGATTACTGATGCGATTCTAAAAATTCTAACACGATGAATGATAACTGATAGAAGATTACGTTCAGGTTGATACTTGTCTATGTTTTCATATTGTAATTAGCGCATACGAAATCATCGGCTGTTCCTTGTACATATATAATATATAAGGGATATTATATTATACTCAATGTATCAGTAGCTTCGCCCGGGTAGATCTGCTACTGTCATCATTATTATTTTATCCCGCTTTTCGTTTCTTTTTATAAAGCGTTACAATAAACGTTATTTTCAACGCTTCCGAACGCTGGTATAACAATGTTCATTTCTAATAATTTAAACTAAAGAATCTTTCATATAAAACTGAATACATCTATCTATGTACCTACTGGGAATTCAGTACCTTGAAAAATTAAGGTATTTTAATAGAAATACTAATATATTTTACATACAAAGTCAAAGCCTATTTTAACGGTACAGCAACTGACGTGTTATGATATGTGCACAGCCACAAACCCATACTTTAACAGACGAATTATTAAACACGGTTGTTATACAAATCGAAGCGACTAACTACGCTTTCGAAACCGCAAGTAACAAAATTAATGCAACCAGTTGCATAGGTTATATAGAAAATGGCTGTTATTGCGTAGATATATTGTACGAGTGCATTCTATTGGTAAACGATTTAGACGTACTGTGACGTAACAGCTGACTGTGGAATGCAAAGCTAACGATTATAAGCTGTGTTCTCTTGTGATTATCTAGATTTATTACTCGCATGCATTTCGCATCTTTTCGTGATGGTAAGCATGTTGTTTAGAATATTTTATTTTTAACTAGTCTTGAACCCGATGCGTTTGTCGAAAAATAAAGGATGAATATTCAAATATCCTTTCTCCATGCACCTAGTTTTAGTTTTTTTTTTTCACTATAATTAAAAAGTTATATCAAATTAAAAATGTTTTTTCAATCCAGTACCGAAAACGCGCCGATCGTTCCCGAACAAACCCGAGCGTGTGTGACGTCACAATGTTAATTTCTACTCATTGTAACACACAGCTGATACAATGTTTTGACTCTTAATCAATGAAATTCCTTTAACATTATGACATCACAAACCTGGCGACCAATCGTTACAAGTTCGTAGTCATGTGATTCTTTTTAAAATATTATCAATTTTCAATTGTTTATAAGTCAGAAAAAAATATTTAAGAGTTTTTCCAATTTACTATTAATATAATTATGATAAAGCTTTAAAATGCATATATATACATTTTTTTTTTCAAAAACCCTATTGGTTAAGAACGGTTTAATTTTTTTTTATATTTTCAAGGATTAACTTATATTTCCGTGTACAAAATTTAATCAAAATCGGTTAAGAATTAATAAGAAAAATAAGTTCTTTTGTACGATTTGTAAAAGTCTTATTGATCATTTTTATAGCTTACCAATTGACCAATGACAGATTAAGCATCCCGTGTACAAAATTTCATAAGACTCGGTCAAGCCGTTTTAAATCCGGACGTACATACAAATAGATAAAAATATTTTGAAGGTCATATTCGTGATCAGTGTTCTTCGTATGGGTCCTATACTATAAAACTACAGATTTATTGATATACTTAAAAAAATACATACATTATTATGAGTTGTGTTGCATGTGGAATGTTTTTGAATTATATGAGGTCATACATAGTAAAACAGTAATGTAAAAATGGTACTAGATGCTTTCAACTTGAGGATGATTGGAGGTAGCTCTATCTAAGCGACAATTAGAAAATGAATTACCACTATATAATTTTATTACGATGTTTTCTTTAACGAAAGCATATACTGATTGTATAATTCGAATCCACGTTAATAGACGTGGTCTCCGAGCGTATTACTACTGACTCATTATTACTTGGAATAATTGATTGAAATGTTCATGTTGTCAGTGATTTTCTCTTGGCAGGATCTCAGATTATCCAACGTTAAAATAACAAATAATTGTATTAATTTAAAATTAGACCGAATTGACATAACTATAAGACTTATAATGCAACTTATTTTGTCATGGGTTAGGTTTTAACTAAAAAACACACCAGAAAAGATTGAAAACTAAGGGTTTCTTATAAACGTTATGCATTTATATTCACGTTTATACAAGTAAGAATGGCCTGCGGGTTCACTCGCGTGTACCACTAAAAACCTTTTTATTTTTTGTCTGGATGACTTATTTGGATGAATAGTTTGAGAGATAATTTAAAATTAATATAATTTAACACTTGGCTCGAGTCTATGACTTTCGGTGTAGTGGCACCAACGAGCCGTATGAGTTTTGACGCATAACCCTGGCCGCTTGATAAAAATATTGTCTATACTGTATCATCAATCAGCGATTTCTTTTCAATTATACGCGGGTGAAGCCGCGGTGCACAGCTAGTATTTTATACGCTAAAACATTCTCATAAGTGTCCCATAATCTATAGATTACTCCAATAAAAAGACGAGAAAAGTATAAAAAGTATTGTAAATTGCTTGACTTTTCTCGAACAAGACTCATTTGTTTGTTGATAAAAGTTAGTTTGTTTAGATGTATACTGTCTCATATTAACGTAAAAGATGATGTAAGATTAAAAGATAATACTGCACCATTTTTCTTTAATGAATAAACACATATTATGTACGAGTCTTTGTTTTATATTATTACAACACCAACAATATCAGTTAACAAACTGAGCAAAGACCTCCCCTCCGAGGGAAGGAACGGGTTTAACCACTACACCAGCCCACGATATATTGCTGACGTACAGACCTAATACGTATATTGAGATGTAATATAACTAACAAGGACCAAAATATTATTTACAATTCCTTTTTAGATAAATACTTCTTTATTTGTAAGCCTTAAGTATTTTTAAAAGGCGTCGCATCGTACATTGATACCATTTACCAAGACATCACAGCAATTCCTAAATAATTATTTTAAGCAGTTACACACGTATTTTAAAAAGTTATTTATATGTGCAGATTGAGTATATCACAGAGGCAGTAAGAGAAAAGCTCTAGTGACAGATAAATTGAGGAATAATAGGTTAGGAGTAGACGAAGATCTATGAAAGTATGAATGGCTTATGTGTGGTATGATATGTGTACAAATGGTATGAACAATAAGTAACAGTTTCTAGAGGAGAATGGAACAGGAAAATATATTGTACCCTCCTTAGCTTGGGATAACAACGAGAAGAAGATTTTATAACTTTAGAATCAAGTTTGTCTGTTGATACATGATGACCATCACCGATATTTATTGAGGACTGATAATTAATACCAATATTTAAAATGGATCACTGATTTGAAGTGAAGAGATAAGCACGGTCAAGATAATTGTAAACAATGTCTCACCTTATAATCGCGACATATGATACGGTTCGATTCTGCTAATTTAAGAAAACAGAGCAATAGGTGACACAACGAAAAATAAGTATAATTATTATTCCTTAACATACACATTATATACATAAATCACGCCTCTTCCCCAACGGAGTAGGCAAAGACGTTGGTCCTTCGACTTGCTACTGTGCTAACATACATATTTCGTTCTTCAACATTCATCAATCTCTTCTTTCATTCATCCTCTCTACATGCCCAAACCATTTCAATCCGTGTCACTATATCTTCTTTCACACCACAACGTTCTCTTACCACACTATTTCTTATTCTGTCAGACAATTTCACTCCTAACATAATTCTTAGTTTCTCGTTTCTACTGAATTTATGTATTCTACTTTCATGTTTTTCCTGCCACACCCAGCTTTTACTGTCTAAATTTTCTAGATGAATTATTTTTCTTATGAATGCTTCCGAGTTATGTTAGTGTTAAATTGTTTAATTTAACCTTCATACCTTAAAAAAAACTTTATTAATAATTAATGTTAAATTATACATATTTTGAGGTGACGCGCCAAGAACTATCAGCTCTTATAAAAAGAGTCCGTATTTTCAACGGTACACATGTTTTGGAATACTCAATCATGAGCAACCAAACTCAACCAAAGAATAAATTTCAATCTTAAAGAAAAAAGTTTAACAAAAACATAATAAATTCACTTATTTTAATATCAGTTTTTAAATGTCCCACTACTCGAAATCGAATTTTATATATTTTTCACTAGACAGTGGTAACTTCTTTTTAACACGCTTTTTTCTTGTTACTGTTTATCCACTTAAGTAGGGTCAGAATAATATGTTTCCCTCTTCTACTCGCCTCTATCAGTTGTCATCTCAGTTTTCCTACTTTTTATATACAATATCATTCACCGTACAATTCATCCATACCTTCTCCGGTCCTCCTCTACTCCTATAACCGTCCATTTATATACAATAACACTTTTCTAGTTGACTTCCATCCCTCCTAATGACATGCTAGACACAGATTTCAAACAAATCCGATTTTCTCACGACATTTGCTATTACCATCAGCTGAGAGTATAACTAGTTGTTTATACTAATACACCAATTCCGATTTTTTTTCTGGTACAGGCTAAACTGCGAACAAATATGCCGTGATATAAAAAAATAGACCCCCTTTGGTGTGAACTCATGTATCAACATTACTGAATTCACTTTGTGTTCCAATTTCACATTCAAAATTATCAATAGCGGAAATGATCGCAATATGTCTTACGCGTACTTTTAGAAGACACCAAGTTGGCCAATATTGCGTAATATTAATGCTATGTCATTGATAGTTAAAAAGTCATTTTAAAGGTTGATTTATTTAGGGAACGCCTCATTAACCCTATTATTACTCATTTCGTGCGATATTCCATTGATAGTGTTGTAAGTTATGCCCCATAAAATGTAAAGCTTATCACAAAGCGACTTACTCTGATTGCTCTTATCACCTTGGTAAGATCATTACGCCAACAACGTTGTAAAAATGACGAGAAAAAAATTGATAAAAGTTGAATTCATAATATGAAATAATTCTCGTGGTACTTGGAAAATGGCTGATGTAATATAAAAAGATCTATCGTAAGATGGTTTATTTGTAAAACAAAAGTCTATTTCAATATTGTAGTGTAGGTGCATGTATACGACGACTTTGGTTATTTGAAATATACTAGATAAATTAAAACACTAAAAGTGCTATAGACAGGGTTGGTGTGACGTCATCTTATATTATATTATGCTATTATTATGAAGGGGTAAAGTTTAGAAAATTGTAAGAGAAAATCTCCGAAACTACCTGTTCCTATTCCAAAAATTCTTTCAATATTAAGAACCTTTTTTTTTTTTTTTCGAACTGACTATACTGTTAGCCTTAGGGGCCCTGGAGCCTTTACGGCTTTTACAGCTTTACCGGGCTTGGGGGCGAGCGCTTAGGGCACTCAGCCACGAAAGCTAAGCAACAACATCCGAGGGTGCCAAAGTGGCCGAACGTCGGCTCGGACTGTTGCGCGTATGCAATTAAGTCGCGATCTGAGTTTAGCTGATTAGGCAGCTACATTATCCCCGATTGCTGAAAGATAATTTTTATTGCTATTAAAACTTATATTATAAATTAAAGCGAATGATCCCGCGGGCGGTGGCTAGTTTCAAATAAAATTACAATTTAAATAGAAAATAATTTGTTAGACATTGGTTTAACCCATTTTTAGGGTTCCATTCAAAGAAAAGGTGCCTACCCTATTGCTAAGCGCCTACATACAGCCTTTAAAAGGCTGTATCTTTTGAACCATAATAGGTAGCCATTTGAAATTTACACATAAATGTATTATTATTGTGGATATTATGACTAATAATAAAAGATAAAAAATGTCAAGAGGATAAAAGAAACCCATTCTATCTGTTTTCAAGGTTTTTTTTGCACTATTGTAAAAACGGTAAATCATACATGCAAGCGTTCAAACTTGGTGTGATTGTTGTGCAATACTAAAGTAAGACGACAAAACAAAACCGGGCAAAGACTAAGAATCTTGAACTAAATTAAAAAACACCAGTTTCATTGGTAAAAAACAATACTGTTGCCAAATTATACGCTTAATTTATGACTTCATTCAATGAAAATACTGTCTCGCCTTTACCATATCAAGGGCTTAGTCAAATGATGTCCTGTATTCTTTAAATGTTTTTCTTTCACGAGTTTCCTTACATTGTGCAGTCAACCTTGCTAATATGCGAATACTTAAATCCTTTCAAAAGGGCGAACACTTGATCTGTGTCATTGTCACTCTATGCAACTTGGTCAATGATTATGGTTTTATATTTATTTATTTAATAAAACTTACAACTTGAAAATCAATAATCCATACATATAACAAAGTTCAACTGTCTGTTTGTAATGTCAAATAACAGTTTTTTACTAAATACATATGCAAGTATATACAGCACACATAACAAAAAAAATAATAATTTTTAAAATGTTTGTGTCTGTCTTTTTGTTTGTTCCGGGTAATCTCCGAAACAGTTGGACCGATTTTGGCGGGGCTTTCACTGGCAGACACCTGATATTATAAGGCATAATTTAGGCTACTTTTATTTTAGATTCTATACTCCACGCGAGCGGAGCCGCGGGCACAGCTAATATAATCAAAATTTTTAAATTAAATATATATACTTAATTCAATGATATTATATTTCCATACTTTTATTATTAGATGCACTTGGTACGTAGTTTTTTTTGCAATAATTAATGAATATGTTCTATATATTCCAAAGCTGCGCTGGCAAGAACCGCTGGTCCACGGGCGATAAATTTGCGATAAATATTATTAAAAACAGGCACAGCTGTTAGCATTTTATATTTTCCATTATTGTCAAAGTTTTGTATCAGTAATACCCACTTTTTAAATATGTCTACAAGTTAGTATCAACACTATTGTCCTCATTTCTAAAGTAATAATAATGTCGCTAGCTGTTGAATTCATAATTCTATGCTGCGAACATTTGCAAAGCATACCTACTTACGTAGTAAAGTAATTATAGTAAATTCAAGGATTTATTTATATATATTAAGTAGAATACTTCGTAATAACACACTTTGTGACAAACATTCTGTTATAAATTCAAAGGGCGGCTGTAGAGTGGTTCGCAGAAGGCCACGGTCGTTATAAAACTTATAAATATCATTAACACAATCGCCTCCTCTATAGTTTTCATCGACGGCACGATGGATTTCGATCTCTCGATGGTCGCCGTTGTATTTGTATTGTACTGTGCTTAGCGACCATTAGCGACAGTACAGTCAATGTGCCGAGATATTTAAAAAAAAGTTACTACTGTTCCTGATGGTGAGCAAAGTGCAATCCAATAACATCGGCGTGGGATTTACAATTCTTGTCAGTCCGTTGTCATACCGGCCTGCTCAAATGTCCCTTCACGTTGTTTTGAAGGAGGCTCAATGTTGTAGGAAGGAGGGAGGGAACGCACAGGCCGGGAGACAATTTCACCGCTATACTTTTTACTAGTGAACCCACGATGTTGATTAGTGGTATATTATGGTATGTACTGGTAACAAATAACTCGTAAATATATCTTGTGTACAGTATCCCCGGCGATATTCTTGTTTACAGGGTATTTCCTAAAAATAATAATAGTAATAAGAGCCCAACTACGTGGGTCCATAGTGCAAAGTAAATGGCGGCAATTTTCGGGCAAATATAATTCAGCTAAATAGTAAGTGATATGGATACACTAAGACGTCTCCACCCTTCTGTTTTTTGGAAAAAAGAAAGTAATTAGTTACCTATAAGTAAAAAACCTAACCACCCAGCAATATTCGAAGTTAAGACAATTGTTTGTTGCGTACTTTTTAGAGTTCCGTACTTAGTTCTTAACGACGATACTACTAAAACATATAATGAATTATAATATTACACATGTTCTACTAAATCGATTTAATAAAAAAAAAATTGCGTCTCTCATAGAATATCTATTTACGTAATAATCCCAATGTTAAACACGCGAAAACATGTTATTATGGTATTTATCGAGGCAGCTAGACAGACCTTGAGTGCGTATTGCGTCGTTAATATAGAACAAAAAATTTATTTAGAATTTTACCAAATGATAATCGTAATGCGGAACAAAATTCATAACAGTATAATTAATTATAGCAATATTATAATGTGAATATTTCTTTTTTTTTTTCGATCTGACTACACTCTTAGCCGAAAGGGCCCTGAAGTCTCAGACTGCTTTTACAGCTTCACCGGGCTTGAATATATTTACTTTAACACGTAAAGTACTATATAGACAAAAGATAACAAGTTTGACCTTGACACTGGGTCTTCTGTCAACTGATGTCTCGAGACAATGATTAAGCGCGGTTTGACAATAGCGAAACAAATGTCTTTTTGGAATAGTACTTTTAAATAGGACTCCTACCTAAAGCTTGTCATACACGGTGTAGATGCTATAATATTTTATATTAAGATAACATACCCCCGCCCTACTATCCATTAAACTATCTTACCGTATCTTAAGATATTGAGTGATATGGTTATTCCATCTCAAGATGTTGTAACATGTTCTGGGTGGGGGACGACGAGTGTCGATAACGCGACTCCCACTTCTTTCTCACGTGGACATTGCAGTCTTTTTCGACGAGAGATCTTCGTAAAGATTAAATTCTCCGCGGTCTTTTCTGTGTTTTATATGATTTTCTACTCAAATTGTTCGCTTTTTAGAAGGTACTGATGTAATTTGCATATTAAATTCAAAATCGGCGCCTGATGAGCTATCTAACAAATTTAATAGTAAAGCCATGTTACTCATACTAAATCATCTGTAAATAGAAATCGAACAAAAAATATGTACGATACCTAAGCTGACTTTCAAGAAACTGAAACGATTCGATCTTACCCATTCGTGATACCTTAAGATGCTATAAAATTTCAATTTAATATTTCGTAACATAAATTATTATTAGTACCTTTAACGTGTGTGAGGCGCTTTATGGTAAGCGCTGAGACCTTTGCACTGTAGCCAGTCTTCCGAAGTTAGTCTTCGGTCAATGTGACAGTTACAATTACTGAAGCCAGTCTTTAGTTACTATATCAACGGTATATTTGAGAAGTATTAGTGTTACAGGTAGCAAAAGTGAATATGACCAGCTACAATTTATTTTAATAGAAAAATTTAATTTGTATTTAGTGAACTTGTTCTCCTGTAACTCAAAAATGGTATACATTAAAAAATTCAATAATAGACTTCCCAACGTAATTAGGTATACGTCATTGCCTACAGAGCGTCTAGACGTTTATCTCATAACATCGAGATATCTCCATATACAAATATAAAATACCTATACATTTAAATAAACGATGTTATCTAAAGATAAATGTCAAGTGTTTTTAAATCGCTTCCTCCTATTTCTGATCATTTATATCATCAATCAATCAATGAAATCATCAATCAAAATCATTGTGAATCACACAGGCTATATTTTGCAAGAAACAAAAACAAATCGGTTGAAGATGAATTGCGCAAATATATGTCAACGTGACACGTTGCAAGTTTCACAACCAATATTGGCTATGCCGGATGAGAGCTCCAGATGTTTACTTTTACGTTTAATTTTTCATATCCACACGCATGTAGTTAAAGTGTATTGGCCATAATTGTTTCGATTTGATTTCAGCAAATGTTTCACGACTTTCAAACCTTGCAGCTAAAACAGACTTTTTACATTAAAAAATAAATACCTCTATATTTACTTGACAAACAAAGCATGATGGATATATTCAAATCACTATGATAATTTTATTGTCTACTTCAGTCTGGCCTTAAGCTTTTGTTAATAATATTTTACATAATAATATTTGTTTGTATGACAGTGAAAACTGTTTTGCAGTATATCTGCACATATTATTAAGTGGGACTCATTGTAAAGCCAGTACTATTGTCACTTATATCTTGGTAAGCATTATTTTGACATAAGATAGTGTTTTCTAAGCATGGTAGTTAGTCCGTCTGAAGTATCTCTTCTCGATTATCACAAGCCAATGTTTTGCCTTGTTTATTAAATTTTTGGATCGCTTTGGAAAGTGCTCTAAATGAATTGTTTAACAGACTCGTCTCGTGATATGGTTGTTTAATAAGACATGACTTAACAAGGTTTCTAAGCTTATGAAGACATCTTGATTTTTTCTATTTTTTTCCTTTGTTAAGCATAACCCTTTATCTGCAACTAAAGAGGAGTACGACGTCTGTAATAAAATATGCTAGTCAACTGCGTAATACTGAATTTCGATTTTCATAAATAGGTTCAAAGTTCATTCACAAATAACAATCTTGTGCATATATATTTTAATATACAATGAACATTCAAAGTCACCTGGTGAATACATTGAATTGTGAATAATCATTTCGATCATATTCTAAACCCAAACGGAACTCGAACCCACATGATGCATCTGAAGACGACCGATCGAAAGCGGGTGAACCTTGATTTTGTTGTGTTATTTTTGGCTGAACGAGAAGCGTCAATCTGTTATACAGCGGAAAACTTTTGCCAATAGTATTTATAAAAGATTGTGGTATATGTGGCTTACCGGAATCATTATGAATTTATTTTACAATGGTATACCTATATGATTAAAAATTCTGTTTCAGTCCATTTGTAAGTAAGCTCAAAAACATTTAATTTCTTTGTTATCACACGATAATTGAATTTAAAATCACAAATGCATTCCACTGATACGTATGAACAAGTCTTATCACTAAAATCAAGCGGTTTCCTGGTAGGAGACTCAGGATAGCCCTCGTCTAATATTAAAACTCATTTTATTAAAAAAGTAGAGAAGCAATTCACGATGATCACATGTTAGAATCGAATATGCTGTGTTATGTCCTCTAATGGTATTTGACACCTTATTTAATACTTCAAATTGTAGTTTCTAGAGTTCTAAGTCACAATATTCAAACACAAATCAAATGCACGTTGAACCTAGCGTTATCAGTACAGGAAGGAAAAAATGGCGGGAGCATAATATGTTCGATAAGTTTATCGACAATGTACGATACTGAACTCTGGAACGGAACTTTTGATAGTAAATAACTGGTTAAACTCTAAATTCTCATAATTGGACCAACAGTCTTTAACAATCCAGACTGGTTGGTTTTGGCGCGGACCCATTGAAACGTGCATCTTTCGGAACAGCCAACACAGCTTACTCTTTCGTAGTCTCCACTCGAGTTATCGGTTGTGTGACGATCAGAGCCCGACCAATCTGGTCCGTATGTGAACTTTTGTTTCGATCGTATCATCTAAGATAAAAATTAACGTATTAAACAAGCTTGACAAAATAAATGCCTTTGAACCATTGAGTTATTATGTACTACGGTAAATAAAGTACAGCAAAATCTACTTATAGATGCCGATCTAACAGTGGTAATCGCAATACGTCTGTATATTCCACGGTGAAAACTTGACTAACCACGTACGGATTGATAGCCACCCTTTGTCGCTAGTCTCAGTATGCACGGTATTCGCGATTCAAACGGGACAAACGAACATCCTAACACCTCGTAATCTTATTCTTGCCACCCTAAATAAATTCAGTACCAGTTCACAAATAAAAAGACCTTCCTAGAGACATGTCACTGGAATACTATCAACTATATTTAACGTAATATTAATAATTTCAAGTTAAAGCCAATATTATATTAATAATAATTTATTATTTTTCCTTGACGACAAAAATTAAACACGTTTTTGCGGTGTACAATCAAACTTATAAGAGGTGTAACCGAACAAAATTTGTTGAAATGTAAGCAGTGTCATTTGCAATACTATGAAAGGTTCTTTCATTCAAGAAATATATTATGTTTTGGCAAGTGTAAACTTCATTCATACGTAATTCATTCATTAATTTAAAGATTTGCGAAATTTCTTTATCGGTTCTTTAGAGTTTTTGCGATTCGCCATCTCTGCGTGGTGGGAATGTAAATAAAAGTGAATGGGATTCAATCATTTACGCATTTTCTTCTAATAATACAAAGCCTTTCTCGCAAAATTACACATGGTAGAAAATTAAACTTCGTTTGAATATTATTCACGAATATTGTAATGGTAAGTACCAGAGGTCACATCAATTGACACTATCATAATAAATTCAGATATGCCGAATAAAGCGTGAGGAATCGTATTTGTTTAAAACGTTACTTTTTGCCTATTATAAAATATTTAAACTCGAGGCGAACCTGCTTTTGGGGGGAATATTAATCTCTCAACCTTGCAGAATAGACTAAGTAAATTTTCAGTAGTCCTTAGATAAGTTTTTTTTTCGGTTTGTTGGGATGAGTTGTTGTTGAGTTGGGAAAAGTCTATACAGTATGGTGATTTTTTTTAATAAAAATACAATTTTAACTGATGTTAATATTTTGGTAATTAAATTTGGTATATAGAAGAATAAATTTAAAAACAAAATTATATAAACACATATTACAACAGCTAGAATTCACAAACAAAAAAAATTTTCCATGAAGTCTGCATTCCAATCCCTACATATAAAAGGACGACTCTCTATATATTTCATAACTTTTATCATAATTACCCAATTTACGTAAATAATGTTTAATTAATTAGTCAGGTTTTAGTATATAATGTCGTACGTTAGAAATAAACAGTGACGATAATATGAAATCAAGCGAGAATAACGTTTGTCAGTACCGTATTCTTTTGCAAACTTTTTTTTTCGAACTGACTATACTGTTAGCCATTAGGTTCCTGAAGCCTCAAACGGCTTTTACAGCTTCACCCGGGCTTTTGTAAACCGGCATCTAAACTGTTATATATTGAACAATGAGTAGTTAGGCGAGGGTGTAACCGCTGGATCATTTAGTTCTATATATAACTCAATTGAACCTTCTTTACAGATTACGTAGTACAGGTAAGATCGGTTATTGTTCTTTCTCATAAAGAATACAACGCTACAACTAACCCGGAGCGATATCAAAATCACTCAACTTTATAGATACGGTCCTGTATGATCGAATGTCTAGTAGGATGCAACCATTTACTGATTATAGTACCATGCTCAAGACAAATGATAGAGTAAATGATACAAACGATCATTCAATTACCAATAAGTGCGTATTTAAGGAACAAGCTCATTTACAACCATTACTCATATCATGAATCGAATTGAACGGTAAACAAGAACATGAGAAACATTCGAGGTTCCTATTACATACTTTAGATTGAGAGGAACGCGCAGTTCATTACGCAGTTGCTTCAATGATAAATACATTATTGTTTGCTGAGTTACACATGTTTAGAACGGACTTATATCTTAGTTCACGCGATGTTGTGATGGAGTAATTCAAGATTGTAGATAAAACATGACTATCCAAAACAAGAACATCATAAACGTTACACGCAAACTATATATATGGTGTTGCAGTGTACTTACGCGACGCTAAAAATTGACATATTCCATTATATTATTAGAGAATTATTTATAGAGTTAAAAAACTTTATACACTTTCAAATAATTATGCAAGTTGTTAAGCGTTAAGACTCAGCATTTTTCTTTATAAAGGGGGCTATTTTTATGAAATATTATATGAATAATTTTTGTACTTTCATTTTCAATGTTTTTAAAGACGTTCAGACCGATCCATAACGACCAACCACTGCAAATCGTTAATATGAAAGCCCTACAAAGATTTTCTTACACAACACAAGGAAATCGAACATATGACTGTGACGTTATCTTGAACACCAATAATAAATCGGTAGGTATGAAATTGAAAATAAAAATGTTTTCTTGCTGTGACTAAGATACTATCTACGAATACACAAACAACCCTGCCTCACTCCACAAACGTTGCAAAGGAATATTCCGTTGGAATAAAGCAACCGCTATTCTATATGCGTCTAGTGTGTTTGTTACCAGGCGATTGAGCAAATATATCCCGACTGTTTGATTATAAAAACCATTTTAACCTTAGCATTGACGTAAAAGACACGCCCCCCTTGTTTGCGTGTAAAAATTCAACTACGTCACAGTTCCGTGAAATCGTTACGCGTTTACTTTCAACGAAACACCTTGGACTTCGAACATCGATTGTAAATCTTTATTGTTATCGCAGTTAAAAGCTTTGTTTTGATTCACTGCTTCGCTTTCAATTGCCGGCGAAATGCATTGTGATGATTTCTCATGAACGCTAGATTACACAGTTTAATAACCTAGTTAAAGTCGTGTCAATGGAACACGTGTTTCTAGTCATTGCGTCGTAAGCGATTACATTATTACTTGCAATCTTAGCTGTATGTATCGATTGAGCGGCATCATATTTCATTGATATTATCAAGTGATGTTTTCCATTACTTTTTTATGTTGTAAATGTTGTAATATATTATGAAGTAATTATAGTTGAAATATGCACATAATAAGTGAAATTAGCGATAGATCTTATCATTATTGCAGTATATATCGTTTGTTAGTTGTGGATAGGAGGTAATCTCCGAAACTACTGATCCAATTCAAAAAATTCTTTCATTAATAAGAATCTACATTATCCCTGAATGCTATAGACTATTATTTACTCTGATAAAGACTCTATAGAACCCACAGTGTGGGAGAACCACGGGATGCAGCTATTTGTAACAAATATAGGTGAATTACAAATTAAATACATAAGATAATTATAGCAAAATTTCTGATGTACTTCCATCTGAATCTAGATATTGGTTTAGGCAATGGAAAATGCCAAATAGCTAAGTCCTCGTATAGCATATTGTATAATTTTAACCGTGACGTCGAGATTTATTAGTCCTTTGTATCACAAAATGTAATTTGATAATCAGAATATTTTTCAAAATTCAATGTCAAGTTCGATTTTACTATTCACTGATCAGACTGTGATGTGAAACAGTAATGAACTTCCATATATATACGTATTACAAAACTAAACGTCTCTCTGTCTGTCTGTCCGTGTATGTTCCTTTCATACGAAAACCACTTATCCGTTTTACATGTTTTGTATTTTAATTCATAGCTATGTTATCTGGCCAGGTTATAGAATATATTTTGTACCATAAAGTAACATACAAAATAAGCAGTGCCTATTATAACGGTGAATCAGTTCAGAAAAAGGACGCATTTGTGACGCTGAAATGACTTACGCTAAGAAAACCATACGAGATATATCAAATTAATGTTCTACATAATTGTAGATCTTAAGAACTACAAAAAAATCAGCGATATCATATATCTATCTTCTAAGAATTACCACAATTAGCATTTTTGTCAACAGTCTTTTGAGCGGGGGCAGCACGATTCGCGCGAGCGCTTGGCCGACGGAATTCTGTAGTCCACGCGAGTGGAGCTGCAGGCACAGCTAGTATATACATAAAAATGAATGTTTTCTTTGTTTGTTTGTACCCACTGCGTTCCTAAACAATTCATCCGAATGCGATAAAACTTTGGTGAATTGTTTGTGTGCACTCCCGAAATGGTTTCTGTATTAGTACAACTAATTTTCAACAGATGGCATTGCAGTCGATTCATTTTTAAGGCAACGGAACGGAAGTCACGGGCTTAAGCTAGTTTTTCATAAAACACATAGAACCGACAGTTTCGACACGCGTGTTAGTTTCTTATCTATTTGGCGCATAGAGAAGCTTTAAAAAGGATTCAGATATTTAAAACTAAGTAAATAAAAAACGGCCTTGCAAAAAGAACTGGTAATTACAACATCACATAGTTTTCACTGGCAGATAGCCGATGTTATAAGGAGTAACTTAAGTTACATTTATATTAGATCAAGAATTAGGGTTTCGCACAAATAAAAATCCAATTCGGAAAAACTACGATTTTGGGGCGCTTAAATGGCTTACGCTGAGTAAACCATAAGAGATATATCAAATTAATGTACTACATAATTGTAGATCTTATAAAGACCTATACAAAAGTCAAGGAGAGCATATGTCTATCTTCTAAGGATCACCCGAAGCCGATGTGCCCGATCGACGGCATTGTGTAATCCACGCAAGCGCAGACACGGGCACAACTAGTGGGTAAATAAAAGAGTATTGCACGTATATAACAAAAAATTACACCAACATATCTCAGTTTAATGCAAAAAAAAGAACATAGCACTGATTTTTGTCAAGGGCTTGAAGCTTGAATCACGTTTAACGTAATATACGTTTAAATTAAGAGTTATTTATTGGAACACCTCCAGCAATAAGACTTCCGCGAATAATAAAAAGAGTCTATTGATTATAATAAATTATTTTTTAAATTGGTACGTGGCCTTTATAAATACACAAATACTAGAAATAGATACAAATACATTACATACATTCGAACAACACGTTACGTCACATTTTTTTTTATTTAAAGAAAAACTAGGCTATTAAAGTATTAATTAAATAATAAGTTATTTTATTTTAAGAGTTTATTAGTAGAAAAAAGTAAAATAGGTGAATGCTTGAAAAGAACAATGCTAGATGAAGTCAAAAATGTATGTTAGGTCAGAGAGCCTAGTCAGGAAAACGGCGTAATTAAATATAAGATTAGTAGTAAAAGTTTATTAAGACAAATTTGAGTCAATTTTAATATATTATAAACTTCAGAAAATGTTTATTACATTATGTGTGATTTTTTATTAAATAACAATATAAATAAAGAAAATAAACAATGTACGCATGTATTGCTAGTTAGAAATCACTTGTTTTATTTATTATTGGGTATTTTTGTGTCCCCATATTCATTTATTTATTATTCTCGCAAACGCGATTAAAACTTTTATGTATCGCGATTATGACTTTTAGGTAAAAATGGTCACTTGGGTGTTACATAACGTTTAAGGAGGGGGAGGGGGTTACAGAAAAATGTTACGGCGCGTTACAGGGGGTGAGAGGGTCTAAAATCTTCAAAAATTGCGTTATGTAATACTTGAACGCCTACTAATCTCCGGTACTACAGATTCTATTCTAAAAACTCATTCACTGATAGAAATCTACGCTCAAGCTATTTTTTTTATTCTTTTAGGTAGGTTTAGCATTTGGTCACAATCTCACCTGATGTTAAGTGTTGATGTGGCCCAAACTGCACGCTAACACACTAAACCTAGTGGACTGGCTCTCAAGTGCAGCTGCCAGACCGAAACACACACTATAGGTGCTTGGCGACAAATTTTCAACTTAAGGGTGGTATTGTCTGAAAGACACCATACTGGCTCCAAGATCAGAGAACCTGGTGGAGGTGAAGTTCCCTAAGAACATTAAGTACAAAAGGTATGCAATAATTGAAGATCTGGGCCACCACCCGAATACCATCACTGCGAGGACACTGGTCATGACACAAGGGCAAAATAAAGGGGCAAAGTAAAGGCAAATAAATAAATGATCAACCTGGGCAAAGCAGAAATTCACCTAAAGAAGAACGGTGTGATTGGAGCTATGCCAAGCTGGTATTAAAAATGCCCTATCACCATGCTATGGTTTCATCACGATATTTTCCTTCACCGAAAGCTCAGGCTCATTACAGAGATTCGAACTAACTTCGATTACAGCGGTATCCGTACACGCTATTTACGCTATGAGCTATCATTACTTCAGTTGCTGATATACATAGATTAAACGACATACGTGTAGGATACAAAATAAATCGCAGATATAAGTTAGCATATTTAACGTGATTACGCGATTCTGTGGCTCGTGTAAAACATTTTAACGCTTTAATGATAACAAATAAATTCATACTCACGATATATAGTGAATTTATATATAATTTTTATATCAAATTGACGTTATCCGACGCCAGTGCTTGATTAGTAAATAAATTATGCAACTTTATTATACTTGGCAATCCGGTTCATCGGTGAATGCAAAACTGGTAAAATCAGATCTAGATTTAATACATGTTAAAATTAAAACAACATACCAATTCAGTTCTATATATCACTATCCGTACTGTCGACGTGTTTCATTTAAAAATCTTCCGTAATTAAAAACATTGGCTCCATTATTGGATATTTGACTTTAAATTTGAATGTTGGTGTAATGTCGTATTTTCTGTTAGATTCAAGGCTATGATGACAGTGTTGGTAATATTTCACGAATAAAATTTTTGTTTTAAATTTATTAACGGAAATTCTTAAATATAGTTTGTACCCAGCGTACACTAAAATCTATGTATGTAATATTTGTTTATTCTAGAACGATGCAAATAACATTTACTCGAAACATGAATAATTCTATAGAAATTAGGAGCCAAAGTTATAGACTTCTAAAAGTAGGTAGTGAGAAAATTTAATAAGTTTTTTTTTTATTTGTATGTCCATGTATTTTAATTTATTGATAACTAGCTGTGTCCGCGGCACCGCTCGCGTGGACTACTAAAAACCTTTTTTATTTTCGGTGCGGAAGCCTAATTATTTTTCTAAAAATAAAAGTAGCCTAAGTTATTGCTTATAACATCAGTTATCTGCCAATAAAAGTCCCGTAAAAATCGGTCCAACCGTTACCAGAGATTACCAGAAACAATAAAAACAGCCAAAAATTTAAAAAAATTGTGTTTTTGTTATAGGTACCGTGTATACTTTCATATGCATTTCTTAAAAACCTGTTATTTTCACATTACAAACAGACAATTCAATTTTATTATATGTTTAGATAACAAGGTGATTTTTAATGTGATCTTAATTATCTTTAACCATCAGATTTTTTTTTTTAATATTTATAGGCATTTGGCCACAATCTCACCTAATATTAATTGACAATGTGACCCAAAACGGTAACACACTAAGCCTAGTGGAGGAACTGACTCTCAAGTGCAGCCGGCGGAACACACCTATTGGTGCTTGACAACAGATTTTCAATTTGAGGGTGGTAGCTAGCCTTTCTTTACATTACATAGAAATGTAGGACACAGAAATTTATTTGGTGTTACAAGATCAGGCGCGGCGTATCCCCAAGCCCGGTAAAGCTGTAAAAGCCGTAAAGGCTCCAGGGCCCCTAAGGCTAACAGTATAGTCAGGTCGAAAAATAAAAACAGCGCCGTATCCTTATTTGCCAACTTAGTTCACTTAGTTGTATTAAAAAAATTGTTATATTTTATTTACCTATTTTGTAATTTATATACCAATGTTATTTGATGTAGGTATATTGTTATTGCTCGGGTCTTACAAAATGCGTCTTCGTATATAGATTTTCAACTATTAAAGAAGGCCAGACCATCAAGTTATATAATATATTGTTTTGCTAATACTCTGAATTTCGTCTTTATAAGGTATTCGTAAGGATTTCATAAACCATACGAATAAAAAAATGATTACGTTTTTGCGTAAAACACTTTTTTAATTATTGCTTTGCGGCCCTGTTTTTATTTGGCTGTAAGGGACGATATTACAAAAAAAAACATGAAATAATTATTATGTCCATTAAAATGCACGACAAACAAAACACTTTACGATCACATTAGTAACAGTAATCGATTTTTGTCGACTTTCAATACAAAATAATAATAATAAAAAATTGAATCTACAGTAACGTAACGTATACAGATATATAAAGATCGCAGTTCATGATAAAATCTAAATATACGATTTTTCAATATTTAATAAACGCAAGAATTCATAAATACAATCTTCGCTTAACATTGTCTTAGATATCAGGACTGATATCTGAATATATGTACAACTACAATACTCGAAGTCAAGGTCAAACTAACTAATAATTTGTCTTTTAAATGGAACAATTCACTATTCAATAAAGGAGTCAATTATTAATCTGACAAACACAATTCTCTTCCAGTTTAGTGACGTCGCGGCCATGACACGTTCTACTACGTTAATAAAATCGCGATCAGGAAACGACCCAAACTCAATTTTCAATATTGGCTACCATCTGACTACTGAAGGGATACTACATCTGACCGTATCTTTGACATATGATAAAACCTTTACGATGTTCGACGTGGTATCCTAATAATACATTATCATTTAAATGCATTGCTTAGAAATAACATTATTTAGAAAAATCAGTTGTCGTAAACCGGTCTGTGTAAAATCAACATAAGCCATATTATAGTGCCCTAAATACTATTTATGAAAGCTAAAACATTTAATAAAAATTAGTTTCCCATTCATGTGAAGATGAAACTGACCAATAATAGTTGACCATAATCTGAATACTATTTTGTATACCCACAGACAACACGTACACGTACAACACTATGACTATATGGATACCCAATCATATTCAATTACGCTGCGGTTATAAACAAATCAATCAAACACCTATTAGGTATCCTTTACAACTGAATAAATAATATAAAACATTAGAAGCCAACTCCATACATCACGTAGGGATAAGTATGACGCGCACGTTTATATGTGCGTCAATAAATATATTTAATATATATGTTGGAAGCTCTACAGTGCTTCATGGTTTTATCTAGAACAGTTTACAAACGCACAGTTTACAGACACAACAAGCCAAAATATTAATAACTACTATTGAATTCCATTATAGCCAAACGTAAGAGCTATGTATCGGTTGGATCAATCAATGCAGTTCCATAGAAATCATAAATAACGAACCCAATGAACGCATCAGTTTGGCTTTGAGCGTTTTATGGATGGTGAACTTAATTGTGTTTTATAGTCGAGGGCCGTGTTAATATCGCATCAATAAATTCTGTCTACATTACCAATAATCCATATAAATATTGATGCAATTCTGCAAGCTTGGCTCATATAATGTTGCATCACAATATACTAATACAAAAGACTTACAGTGTTTCTATCTTTAAATGCACATTAATTTAAAATCATGTTGAGATACTACTAGCTTTATTGTTTGTTAAAATGTTTGCTTATAAAAATAAATAAATGTTTACTAAAAATTGGCTTCCTAACTCCGAGTTAGGAACAGAGGACACATTTTTTATCATAACTAGTTATTTATTCTGCATTTCTGTTGTTGCATGTCGAAGTTTTTTTGTAAATTATGGTTGTCATAGTTTAGAATGAAATTATATATGATATGTGAGTGTATCCCCATAAATACATAATAATAGGTAGTTATTATTTAATTAATTTATTTTATTAATTAATAATTGAGACCAAGTCACTGACAATCACTAACAATATATAACACTCAGATATGAACTAAAAATTGTTCACAACACAGAAGACATTGTCATAAGTAAGAATGTGTTTTTTTTGTAGCATGGCATAGTTTCATCACTGCACCTACCTGATGATAAGATCTGTACAAACCAACCTCAACTCTTGGCTTTACTACCGTCACGCTATAAAGTCTGTCCTATTTAATTCTGAATCAAGAACAGAGAATCTGTAACCCAACATAAATGTTTGCACATGTTAAGTGTAATTAGTTTACGAACAAACTATCTCATTATTGAATGAATTGAATGACAAACCTAGCAGTGATTGTAAGAGAACAGTTAGACTTATTTCAGAAACTAATTAGATTGTTTAGATAAAACTAAACATCAATTATCAACATATGTTTTCAATAATATAGATTTGAATACTAACTATGGCAGCTTGTTTAATATCATAAGCATTGAATTTAGTAAACATCGTCTAACAAAGGTTTATTAGTGTTAGAATAATAGGAAATCATTGACAACTAGTGATTCATTTCATGCATATGTTAGAGCTTATTCAAAAAAACATAATAATAATGAAAAAATATCTTTTAAGAAATAATGTTCTTAAATCTAGAAATAAGACCAAAACTGTTTAGCATATAATAAATAAGGAAACAGGAAAATTAAGAAAAATTATAACTCAATCAAAACGCCGAACGTACATATTTCAAATAATCATCCCATGGTGCAGCATCACTTTTGGGAAATCTGATTACACTTATAAATTCTAAATTTTATTTTACATCCTTTAGTGCAGGTGATATAATAAGGACTTTTAAACAATTAAACTTAAAACACACTGGAGACATTTGGGGAATTTCAGTAATAGTAGTCCAGTCCTCAATTGTCAATATTTCACCATATCTGGCTAATATAATGAATCAGTGCATAGAACTGAAGAACTGCATAGAACTTTCCCTAATCTAATGAAAATAAATATAGTTCCTCTGTTTAAACCAGGTTGTAGAAGTAATCTTGGAAATTATAGATCAACTAGCTGTGGCCCACGGTTTCACCCGCATATAATTTAAAAGAAATCACTGATTGATAATTAATAATATTACACTATAGACGATATTTTTATCAGGCGGCCAGGGTTATGAGTCACAATTCACACGGCTTGTTTGCCACTACACCTATACTCGTAAGCCCAAGCCCAGTATTGAATTATTTTAATTTTATGTCATGTCCTAAACTATTCGCCTAAATAACATGCTATAAAGGGCAAAGTTTATTGTAGATATACTTGTCTTGATGATGGAGTAACTTTCGTTCCAAATGATTAATATGCCATGTCTAATAATAATGCTCATAAATCACTTTTCAATTAAACTTTGTCACAAAATACCTTATTGTGGCTTATGTATAAGAGATAGGCATATGGTATGGCGGACCTTTTTTTAGATGTACTAAGGAGAAATATTTTTGTAGAACATTGTATTTACGTATCACTAAACATTATGCCAGACGCTAGATAGCCTATACTATTACACGTGAATCTTGTTATCATCAACTTCATTCTATCATCAACTTTTAGAATAGACTCGTAGTTTCAGAGATTAGCATGTTTAAACAAACAAACAAGAAAAAACTGTTCTCCTTTATTATATTAGTATAGCCGTACTTCTACTCATTAGTAAGATTTTTAGGAAAATTATGCTTAAGCTGCCAGTAGAATATTTCAAAGCACATGACTTCGCTTGCTTCCATAACTTAATGTCTTACGGTATTTTGCTGTGGGTTCAGCAGCTGAGGTAGATACCATATTCATATTTAAAAAGCGGGCAATTCGAGCAATATACAACATGGGACCTCGCAAATCACTAAAGAACAAGTTCCAGGAATTTAATATTTTAACTTTGCTCTCCCAATACACTCTTGATAATATAATATATATTCCTAAAAACTTTGTCAAGCTAGATTTAGTCAAAGAGCAGCACAGTTTTAATAGTAGAAGCAAACATAAATAAATTATGCCGTGTTTAAAAATTTAGTAAGATTAATAAAGAGGTTTTTGGGTAATAAATAGTGTTAGTTATTATAATAAAATTCCGAAGCACATTACTTATTTGCCAGACAATGAGTTCAAAGACCACATCAAGCCGGTTTTACTTTCAAAACCATTAAATGTAAGATATTGGCTACATTGACTCTTGACTTGGTTACATTCAGAGATCAATAAAAATTATATAGTTACACTTTTATTCTAACCTAAAAATTTACTACCATTATAATTTGTTAAAGTTTTACTTTAGTAGATTTGCTCAGTCTACTAAATTTAATCATTAAGAGAAACAATATTATTTATAGAAAATATATAATTTTAATTTAGCTATATAATTAAATAAAAATGATATTTAACAATGTGTTTGGTTGAAACAGTCGAAAAATTCACTCACCTTCTAAGTCGGTTTTTGTTTTACTATTCGCCATTTCTAACACTGCGCAATAACCAACCACAATAAATAATGCATTAATCTAATATCGTTTGCGCGAAAAATATAATTTTACACTATTACCTATCAGCAATATTTAACCATCAGCTGTTTAGTAAACAAAAATATTTTGTGTCAAAATTGTTGACAGTTGAATAAATTTTTTAGTTTCATTAGGTTGCATGCCCTGAGTTTTTACATCTTGTTGGTTCTCCGTTCTAGTTCTAAGCTTTATTTCTAGCGTTCAAATAATATCTTGTTATTTTTATATTTACATTTATAACCGTTGCTTTTATAATTATAGATTAAATTTTAGTAAATTTGTATCTTTTAGACATAAACAGTTGTTGATCACAAAGATTCGTTTTATTATTGCTCTCAAAGGATTTGGCAATAAAAAGACATAATTTTCTAGTGATTTCAGATAATATTTTCCCTCCAAGATTGGAGACTTTTATGAGTTAGAGTAAATTTTGACAGGAAGTGGTTGGTGGAGTTGTACGCAAATACAAGTGTAAAAAGTACCTGCACAGTATAAGTAGATTTTAATACGCATAAATTATTAAACTATTTCATTTCGTTTACAATACACTCACTTGTACGTATTTTCATTTTTGAAGTGAAATCTTCTTTAGCACCGTTTTGATTTGAAACTAGAAGAAACGAAAAAGCGACAATAAAAAGAGACAAACATAGAAGAAGATAGGATTTAGCCTATGAGAGAATGAGATAGAATACATTTATATTATGCACGGTTAATGCAAGTCCTGATTTTCATGAATGTGATCGTCGTCCGATTGGCCTAGTGGTATGAGACAACCAGACTTCATACGCAGTACACACGAGTGGTTGATAGTTTGAATCCCGCTAAATTGGGATATTTAAAACATTTTTTAAAGATCATGTTTTTTATTTTTTTCTGAAGGTTTCACTTCTGACACGTGTGAACTTCTGCACACATAATATTTTTTAAGTGTAATTAATCGACGAATGCATAATGATTTTAAATTAAAACAGCGCCGCCGCCGTCTTAAATTACTTATACCTTTAACGGAATAGTTAGTACCTCGTATGTAACATAACTTTAACAACCATTCCTTAAAAATGGGGTCTCCGAGCTCATGAGGGACAATTGGCAAACATATTGTATTCTCTTTATCCGTTATTCATCCATTGGTTTAGTAAAAACATTTACTTGTTTTCATTTTCTTAAAATACTTACTTTATGGGTCTATTTAGAAAGGTGTTTTCTTGGAAATGATAAAATTTCACCTGTTTATTTAATTTACTAAACTCATATGCCATATTCGAACAGCCATTAATACAACAAGACATTTGTTAGGCGGAATTTATATTAAGATTTGGGAGTTTATAGATAATCCAAAATAGTTATGTGGCAACACTATTTTATGAAAGCGTCGTTTACTGCCCTCCGCTTATAGCGACTTTGTTCGTACACGTGATCGATTATTGAGATTTGTCATTGTTTTACATTTTGTGGTAATTTCAAAAAACAGGTTTTCTTCAAACTTTGAATACGTAGGTAGTTAATGTTGAATCAACTTAACTATTGTCTTTTTTTCTTTTCAGATTTGTTAAGAATGTGAGCGCAGAATAGGCATAATAAAAACACTTTTTTAAATACAATTTAATTCAATAAATAAAATACACGATGTCTACGGCCGTTGTGGAAAATGGACAGAATGTTAATGATGAAACAAGGTAAGTTTATTATTTAAATTCGGTTAAATTTAATGTAATTATGTTATTTTTATTAGATGCCGGTAGTGGAAAGCTTCGCTACGCTAATAATTTTAACGCTGTGTCGATTATTATTTATATTATAATTATATATTATATAGTATACTATATCATCTGTACTAAATTTATTCGACCAACTATCTACCGCACTGCCGCGCCGCCATCGCATTTTCGCACCCGTGTAGCTTCCCTTACTTTCCTACAGCTTGCCAGATTGCAAAGTTAATTTGAAAAGAAAACCTAATTAATTACACCACCCAAGAGTTAATTCAACTTAAATAAATTGTGTATGGTAGTTGCTAATTTAAATTAAATAATTAATATCATGCAATATTTTAGGATTTTTAAAATAAACTGTTTTTACACTTATACAATTTCAATTTACATAATTGATGAACAGTATCTGTCTTGTTTATCACATAGTCAAAATATTAATGTTTAAAATGGTTTAAAAGTAAAAATGTGTTATTTTACAATTTAAAAATATAATGCCAGTCATATGCGTCACTCTACTAGTCTGTAGCATGTTATTTTTAATTTTGTTTATTTATTTTTTATTGATATAAATAATATTTAGTCTATCATGCAATGTCGGTAAATATCCATAGCAGGCATGCATAGGATGACAAGTCGACTTGCATCAAATTAAATATTGGCAACTTAGATGGTTGCCTAATTTATATGGTGAATAAGTCGATAGACTTACTAATTTTAGGTATATAGCGCATGTGATTTTTTTTAAAGTACTATTCTATAACCATTTCAAAAAATATCAACCATGAAAGTATGCATTATTGACTTGTGAACATATTCCTAGTTTGTATGAATATATTATGATTGGATTTTGTTATTGGATCTACGACACTGCTGTAATAAAAATCAATGTCTCTAATTGTCTGTACTGTCTCTAAATTAAATTTGAAATTTAAACTTTTATTTCCAGGGGGCAAACATATTACTTCCGGAATGGCTCCACCGCAACACTATGGCAACGGATAAGCCTGTTTTTATCCATTTATTGGAAGGCACTAATTGTGGTCATCACACCATTGGTATTACTCCCAATACCCATCTTGAACAGTGGTGCGGTAAGTGTTCTGCCTAACATATATATTATATGATTATGTACCATGTGTCATCGGCATATTGTATAATTCATCATTATAGATTTTCGATCAATTTAAGAATAAATAAAATAGCCGTTATATGACATCTCATGTATATGCGTTCGAAGGGAGCTTCTAAGGACGACTCGGTAGTGGGTAACTTTTGTCTTGTAAAACTTAATGTCTTAAGTAAGCTCTCGATGGTGTGCAAACAGTTGGCGCCGTTTGTATAAAAACAACTCATAAAATATGCTGATGACATAAACAATTTTTTTTTTCGATTTCTATAATTTTAGGATTTTTATCAAGAGACCAATATTACAAAATAATTAACTATAATTTTTAAACATACTGTTAACTCCCGGATTACTTGATTTAAATCCTATGATAAACCTTATTTTGTGGTGAATGACATTATGGTGATCTTGATGAGAGCATAACTCGATGGCAGGCCAATTTCTTTGCTCCTGACAAAGCAATATAAACTTTTTATTTATTTCTAAGTTTATGTTTTAATTTAGTATGTTCTGCCTCCCTGATCAGTGACCAAAGTTATTATTTTGTTAACTTGATTCATTAAAAATTATTACTTACTATTTAGTAAGATAATATATAAAGAATGTTTTTATTAAAAAAAAAAAATAGTTATTTTTAAATTAAAAAAAATAGTAATAAAAAAGAATAATTTTGTAAAAGAAACTTTTATATTACAGGCCTATAGATGTATGTACGTTGTACTAATAATGGCGATGTACTGGGTGCTTGAACTGCTACCTCTGCCAGTTACATCTATGCTGCCCATCGTTCTCTTTCCAACTATGGGCATCCTAGACTCCGACAAAACCTGCGCCGCGTACATGAAGGAGACCAACATGATGTTCATGGGTGGTCTGATGATCGCCGCCGGGGTTCAGCATTCCAAGTTACCAAAGAGAGTTGCGCTGTGGACTGTACAGGTCGTCGGATGTTCACATCGAAGGCAATTATATTTTTTACTAAAAATATTGTTTTGTGTTAGGTTCTATAATAAGATTTCGAAGCATGGATCATTATGTGAATTACAGTGATGTCTGAAAGTGACTCCCTCTATGTGCATTCACCTAATTAGTATGATTATTAACGGTAAATATTATTTCTACAGTTAAAAAAAATAAATTATAAAAAAAAATAAACCCAAGTGAGATTATTGCCAGCTCTTCTCAATGACTGGGTTGTTTTCCGAACCGTTGAATTCTTAGAGAAGAGATTTTGATTATTGACTATCATGTAAGTCCTGGTGTAAGGCTTAGACCGGCAGAATATAAATTCGATGTCCGCAAGTTCGAACCCTGGCATGTACCAACAAGTGTTTCGGAATTCGCGTACATTTACTCATTCAAATTATTAACTGTATTACCTGGCGGTGATGGAAAACATTGTGAGGGAACCTGAGCACTTGAGAAATCTTTATGTAGCACCACCGTATTTAAGACAAATACAAAACTGTTGATATCTCGGCGTTTAAAATCGCCAATACATCGTGGGCTGGCGTGGTGTTTAATCGCGGGTTTTCATTTGGTAAGAGGCCTCATTACCCAGCAGTGGGGCACGTACAGGCTGCTGTTATTCTTATCGTGTATGAATCAAATATTTATAAGAAAATGTAAAATTGAACTTGTCTGGGCGATGTTCTTTAACTTAGTTTGTTATATACCATTCTTCATTAGTTTAGAGTTTGGTCACTATCTCACCTAAAGTTAAGTGCCGATGTGGCCCAAGATAATATCACGCTGAGCCTAGTGGAAGATTGGCTATCAAGTGCAGCTGCCGGAGCACACCTATTGGTACTTGGCGACAGATTTTTTACTTGAGGGTGGTAGCTAGCCAGGCGGCCATTGGAAGATGCCTATGCCCTATGTATTGTTAGCATGTTTTCTTAGTTTTGAAATACGATCAGATATTACATTCTCTCTAAAGGCGATTTTAGTTATAAACATAACCGCTTCTAAGAATACAGTGATGGAAGTCGTCAGGTAGTTGAATGTAAACGGGGCTGATAATTTATAGTTAAAAAAATTATATTTGTTTCAGATTAAATTTTGGCCTTACATTTGTGACAATGTTCATATCGATGTGGGTTTCTAATGCAGCCGCGACAACTATGATGGTCCCCATCGTCGAAGCCATCTTGGAAGTGATGGAACAGGTATGCTCAGCACAACTGTGGTAAAACCATATATTTTTTTAAATATATAGTATTATTATTTATATTTTGTTCCATTCCGTAATATGATACTTGATTAGGGCGTATTTATCTTAGGGTCATGGGAGCCATGAGCCGGGGTGCCAAATCACCCTTTTTAGCGTTTGGCATCTAGAGCAAAAAAGTAAAATGCATGGGAGTTCCGGGAAGGTACACACTACCCAGTAGTGGTAGCATAAAGTTACGAGAAGATACTTATCTGCTATGTGGAACTGGATGATATTGTACGATTTTTTTGTTGGGTTCATAGGTAACTCATTTTTCTAGGCCTAATCGAATCAGACAAACATAAATTCAGTCCGTGTTAACGGAAAGTCACTGCCTTTCGTCTGAAATTATGACTTATAAATCATAGAGAAAAACTACAATAATGTAGTCAAAAAATTATCAGTTTGTGTCCGTCCACTGTGACCTGTTGTAGGTCTCTTCTAAGGCGCGCGAATGTGTTCACTCATCTGCTTTGGGCATGCAATGGCTTTTATCAGTTTTTGACTATAATCGTTTCCGTTTGGCGCCACTAGTTGACACCGAGCTTGTCCTAAACATCTACACCAACCCCTGTCCATTTCACGACTGATGTGAAGAACCAACTGCCGGTCTAGTTTGCTATATTTCTTTGGCATAAATGCTTAATTTTTTTATTACAGCAAGGATTGGGAGATGTCTTCCTCAATAGGAAGAAAAATATAGCTCAAGAGAACGGTAAAGAAATCAAACCTGCGACGCCGGCGAAGAATACAGATGAAGAGTTAGTACATTGTTATTTCAAATGTTTACATCTTTTTTTAAAGTACAGCATTTAAAATCTAATTTATACTTTAAAATTACTTGAATATGAAAGTCGTATTGGTCGAGTAGTTTAGACTGGTAGAACATTGATTTGATGTCAGCAAGTTCAAGTATTAGCATGTACCTATGAAAGGTACAGGACAGGCAGATAAGGAAAAAGTAATATTATACACGACCTAACTGCAGCATTGTCTTCTCTTGAAAGTCTTCAAGTTGTTCCTTAAAAAAGGGCAACACTTATTTCTCCATCCAGAGCAGCCAGCATCCACACCTTACATCGGGCGTATTTGGCTACGCCCTTATATATTTTTAAGTATATTAGATGTTTAAAAATTATATTAAGTTTTGTTTAAAATTTCCTTTTTTTTTGTAGAAACTTAATGCCGAGTGACATCACAGTCTGTTACTACTTGAGCATAGCGTACGCGTCCACGATAGGCGGGTGCGGTACACTAGTTGGTACGGCTACTAACTCCGCTTTCAAAGGAATATTTGATTCGTAAGTATACACTTGAGTGGGACCTTAATTTATAGGGAACTGGATTCACAAAAGATTGCATTCTCAGGAAGTCAATTTTTTTTTCTTACTTCAGTACCTTAAAGCTGAGTTTTCGCTTGTATATTACTTCGCATACGCGTCATTAAACAATCACAGAAAACTCTATGGTACAGAGCAATCAATGAGACACAGCGTGCCCCGCGCCTCCGCTCGTTATATCGGCTATTACGTAACGAGACTAGTTTATGTCTAGAAAACGCTCTAGTCTAGGCAAATTTTGAATACAATAATTTCATATATGTTACAACAGCGTTCCTAATAATCGAAGGAATTAAAATTGTCTGTAGAAAAAATGAACAATAATAGTATTCGATTATTAGAAAAACTTTTTATTATAATACAATTAGATCAAATTTGTGTTGACGACATTTTGCAAAAATGATAAAAGTTAAAATTACAATTATTCTATTTAAAAAAAAACTTCGATAATCTAAGTAATGTTCCCCTTGACGACCATATCTATACTAATATAATAAAGCTGAATAGTATGTTTGTTTAAACACGCTAATCGTGTAGTGGCGCGAACGAGGCGTGTGAGTTGTGACGCATAACCCTGGCCGCCTGATAAACATATTGTCTATACTGAACTATTATAAATCATCCATCAGTGATTTCTTTGAAACCACGGGGCATAGATATTTCGCTTATATTTCTGTTTAACTGACTTCAAACGGAGGACTGTAAAAAATATCATACACAAGATAGAGATATAAAAAGAGCTTGAATTTTGTTTTAATGATAACATTCTTTCAACAGTGAATTCCCTGAGTACTCGAGCTCTGTGAATTTCTTCTGGTTCATGGCGTACAGCACACCTCCGATGCTGATCATGCAGTTCCTTATTTGGGTTTCTCTGCAGGTCACTTTCATGGGAATGTTCAGGTAAGGAATGTAACAAATTGAATATATTTTTTTATGGAGATTATTAAAGGGAATCTTGTTTGGGCGTTATGATGGCAATATTCCCAGGTTAAATTTTACGGCAACGATTTTCAATATAACGTTTCTGGCGTAAAAAGTACGGAATTTGGTACTCGGTCAGAGAGAGAAAAATAAAGAACTGTGCTATAAATCAAGAGAAACTGATAAGTGCGACAGAAGAAGACAAAAAAATAGTCATATATATGTAACGTTATGCAATGAGACGTTCCTGGCGTGAAAAAGACTGAAATCGATAATTGGTTAGAGAGAAAGAAACAGAAAGAACTAAGTTCTGTTACGATATCTAGATGCGTACGGTCTTTTTGAAGTGAAAACTTCTTTAGCACCGTTGTGATTTGAAACTAGATGAAACGAAAAAGCGAAAGCAAAAGGAGACAAACTATATACATCTATGGGATTTAGCCTACGAGAGAATGAGATAGAATACATTTACATTATACACAGTTAATGAGTCTGATTTTCGTGATTGTGATCGTCGTCGGATTGGCCTAGTGGTGTAAGACGACCAGACTTCATATGCAGTACGCACGAGTGGTCAATAGTTCGAATCCCGCTGATTTAGGATATTTTATATGAATTTTTAAACAACATATTTTTTACTTCTGACACGTGTGAACTGCTGCACACATTTTTTAATGTATCCAAAAATATATTAAAATGAAATCAAGTGAAATAAATATGTTTAAAAAATATCTACACTGGTGCAGCAATTTGAAGAAGACATGTAATTAAAAGATGTCATCTCTCTCTACACTACACCATCTCCCTCCAACATATGCTTGGAATTCTCGCAAATCAATCTCTGCAACATGAGAGGAGTTTCGTTATATGGCGTCAATCGACGTGAGGTCGAATCCCTGCAATTTTTTGAGCTTTCGGTGACGGAAAGTGATGAAACCATAACACACCATGTTATGGTGTGTAGGGCATTTTCTAATGCCCGCCTGGCTAGCTACCACCCTCAAGTTGGAAATCTGTTATTGTCGTTAGTCGTCGTGTCCCGGCAGCTGCATTTGAACTTGTGCTACATTGTCACTTAAGATCAGGTGAGATCGTGGATATAACGCTAAACCTATAACTATAAAAAAATCACCAGCAAATATGTAAGGTGATTCTAAATAATATAATCGTATTTTAGACCAAACAGTGAAGCGGCGCGGAAAGTAAACCTCGCATCCTCCAGCTCGACTACAACTATGAAGGTGATCAAGGAACAATATAAAAATCTTGGACCCACTACATTTCATGAAAAGGTAAATAAAAAATTTATAGGAACTTTGATGATAGCTCGTATGAAGTTGCTTGAGGTTTATAGATTTTCCAATTGCCCAAATGAACAATAAAGGTTTCGTGAATACAGACTGGTGAAGCGAATCGACTATATAATTTTTAATTTTTCAGGCTTCCGGAATTTTATTTATCTTTGCCGTGTTCCTGTACATCTTCCGAAGACCTGGATTCATGCCTGGCTGGGCTGACGTCCTCACCACCATGTTAGTGTTATATTATAAGGATCTACATTCGAAATGCTACCTTATGTTTAGGAAGATTAGAAATAAGTCTAATTGACTTTAGTGACAAGTTCCAAAGCTGCACGTATTCCTTAATAAAAAAAGCAGAGCAAATATATACTTTTAAAAATATTTATAATGAATTATTTATATTAATGTTAATTTAAAAAGAAGTCCATATCTTACACATGCTACGTACGCATACTTACGTATGAATATGCATTTTTACTGTTACGAGTATAAATGATTGTGATATTGTAGTCCAGGTTTTGATAACAAGTGTAATGGACCTTTACAGGAAAGTGAAGGACGGCGTGACGTCAATGTTCATCGTTATATTGATGTTTATATTACCGATGTCAACTGATTTCCTCAAGTTCTTCTCCGCTCAAGCTTCATGTGAGTAATTACTCAAAATACTCTTTTAGTATATTATATTTCGCGTATAATTTATATTGTAATTACGAAGACTTTTTATAAATTAATATTTCGATTGTGTATTCTACTTTTTAAATACTATAGTGGTAATTTTAAAACGCATAATTTATACAAATAAATAAAATTGAGTCTGTAATTTCGAAACTTTCATAAGTTCATATTATGGCCACGTCAATAAAGCTCAAACACAAGTTTTTGAAATTTTTGTCTGTGTGTTTGTTTGTTCCGACTAAAATCCGTAACGGCTGAACTGATTTTAACGCTACTTTCATTGTCAGGAAGACGACTTTTCAAAGGTTAATCTAGCCTATAATTTTATTATGCTTTTCCATGGGATCTAAGCAGTAATTACAAGAAATATAAGAGTAACCTATATTAATCCAGATAATAGGTTTAATGTAGTTTTTGTGAAACATCATATTAAGGTGAACAAAGTCGCCAGCACCAGGTAGTTATAAATGAGATGTGTATTAGTTTAAAATTTTTATACTATTACTTATAATAATTATCATAAACATTTAGGGATTTCTTAAAATATGATCTGTCTAATCATGAGGTATATAGATATATAAATAAAATGTCACAACATTACTTACAGATGAAGAGCTAGCAGCGTCCAAGCCATCGCCGAGCATCGTCACATGGAACATATTAAAGGAGAAGATACCTTGGGGCCTGCTCTTCTTATTGGGTGAGTTAATGTCTCTTATAAAGCTTGCTGTTTGTTTGTGGGTTTATTGAGAGTCGTAGAACATCATAGGAAAAAACACAAAAGATAACAGAGACTTTCAGCATTGTCTTCTACCATGCATGCAAAGGCACACGTGTCGTTCTGCCAATTGGTATATACAGTATTTATCACATAAGTAATTACTATGCCAGTATATTTATATAAGCAGCACGCTATGATGGCCGTTTTGACGTTTGACTGCTCATGAAGTTTCCTATAAACTATAAATTTTGAAGGAGCAAATCTTTGTTCATTATTGTCAGTAGTGACGTGTAGTTAGTCTTAATATTTATCGAAAGTATAATTTTAGGACACAAAATTAATTTATTACACTGATTTCTAAACCATATATATTATGGTCTAACTATATAATGTGGTCACGTGAACAAATCTTTTCACGTTTTTACTGGCAAAATATCAGCGCCATATGACAGAATCCTTAATGGTATTAATTATTAGTCTATTTATTTACCAAACAACACGGTGTACACGTACATAAATTCCACATTAAAAAACATGAAATCTAATACGATGTTGACATATAGGATCGCTGGCCAGCACACCTACTAGGTACCTCCGGCAAACTCGCGTTAATGCTCAATGCAAAACAAAAGCGGTTTCGACTTGATCTTGCTTCAAAAAGAACAAACTGTTAAAATATGTTAATTTCGTTTTATTAAAACTTTTCACTCAGCTACTACTTGCAGTAATGTTATAAATTCAAAAACTTGTTTATTTAGATACGAGTCGCATAGGTTTTTTTTTTTCGAAAATAATTTAACATTTCACGTCACTATTGTAATGTGTCAGTCAAAACGGCCATCATAGCGTGATGTAATTAATGTAAAGTTTTTACAGGTGCAGTGTAATATGTTAAAAAGAAAGAAATATGAAAAATAATAATTCTATGTATTTGTCTTTATTTAGTGATTTGAAAACTATTGTTCTGTTAAATAACTTGAAATTAATATCTAGTTAAAAAAATGTTATTTGCATATTTTTTTAATTTTGTAATTTAATTCTAGTATTTGACTACTGTTGTCTATACTTTGGCGTATTTTTTTTTTATTGTTGTAAAGTTACGATACCTGTTGGTAAGCCCGGTATGATGCAAAAACAACGGCGATCACCGACAGTTCAGTAAACAATAGCCGGTCTGCTAGCCTCTTGGTAGCTGGGATATACCGAAACGCAATAAATCAAAAGAGAGTCACTCACTGTGGGAGGTTTATCAACATGTGCTTGGTGGTTACGACTTAATCGTTTTTTTTTATCGTTATGGGTTTGTCTTATAGGCCACAATCTCACCTGATGTTAAGTGACGATGTGGCCCAATACGATAACACGCTAAACCTAGTGGAAGACTGGCTCTCAAGTGCAGCTGCCGGGACACACCTATTGGTGTTTGGCGACAGATTGTCAACTTGAGGGTGGTAGCTAGCCAGGCGGGCATTAGAAAATGCCCTACCACCATGCTATGGTTGTCTCACGATGTTTTCCTTCACCGGGCGCTCAGGCTCATTGCAGGGACTCGAACTCACGTCAATCAACGCGAAGTCGTACACGCTACCACTGAGCCATCATTGCTTCTATCTGTATAGGTCCCTATCACCCCACTTGATTACTGGATATACACCAGTGGATCCCGGAATGAAACACGGTTAATCGTTCTACTATGATGGGTTTTATACCCACTTAAGTCTTATTATTAATTGTTTTAGCGGTTATCTGATATATATATATGTATATATATATATATATTTAATTTTTTTGTGTTGTCTAGGTGGTGGTTTTGCCCTCGCGGAAGGTAGTAAGGCGACGGGTCTGTCATCCATGATTGGGTCATCGCTGGAGGGTCTGCAGGGTCTGAACCATGCGGTCGTGCTGCTGGTGGTCGTCCTGGTGACCCAGTTCATAACAGAGTTCACGTCGAATGTGGCCATCGCAAATCTCATCCTTCCCGTCTTGGCTAATATGGTGAATATAACAGAACTAGCTGTACCCCACGGTTTCACCTGTGTTAAATTTATTCAATCAACTTTTCACTACTTTCCATGTTTGAATATAGCTTATTCTTGTAGTTCGAAGGTTATCGCGTTCAAATAAACGAGGGATGCACAGACTTATTGGAATTAGGGGCCACTCGGACAGATTAAGAGCGAAATGCAGGTCACTACAAATAAAATAAACTGAATAAAAGTTTAAAAAGAATTTACTGAAATTACATTTTTTTAATCGAAGTATAGCATTGCATTGAGTTAATAAGTTTGCAGAGCGCACACAGCACAAACCTATGGTCTCAACAACACATTCAGAATTATTGGCATTGCTTTTGCTTTTATTTGTCGCTGTTTCTTGTAATTCGTTGGCCGCACAGACATCCACAGTGGGCCGCGGTCTGTGCACCACTGAAATAAACGATCTCCGGAGCTTCATAATATTAGCATAGATATGCATTCAGTATAAAAAGTATCGGGAATGGAAGATTTGTTTATAGTTTCAAATTCAAGTTTTTTTTTTTGGTTATATTGGCACAACTGTTTTTCATTTTGGCTCTGAGTTGCTTCTGTCATTTACATTACATACAGTGCTGTTTTTAGTTAGATCATATCTAGTTTGTATTGTGAATTTCATAATGGACAAAAATATCGAACAAAGAGTTTATATTAAAATTTGCATCGCCATTTGAATTTCGTGTTCGGAGACACTGAACATATTATCAAAAACACGTACTTATGAGTGGTACAAAGCGTTCACAAGCGGTCGAGATATGTTGGAAGATTTGCCTCGCCCTGGGAGGACATCAACGTCTTCAACTGAAGTCAACACCGCAAAAGTGAAGGAAATAGTGACTGAAAATCCTCATTCAAGTATGAGACAGATAGCCACTGAACTTTCTGTGTCTCACGAGTCGATACGGATCATTTTAAATAATCACTTGGGTATAAAACATGTTGTCGCTCGGCTAGGTCCTAAAGACCTGAATTTTCTCCAAAAACTCACGCGCATAAGAGTCGCTGAGGACATTTCAGAACGAGTCAATTCCGACCCAACATTCATGTAACGCACTGTTACTGGTGACGAGACGTGGGTTTACGAGTTTGACATGCAACAAGTCAACAAGCTTCGGAGTGGCGCCGCGCAGCTGAACCCAAACCGAAAAAACCACGCGAAAGTCGATCAAAAGTCAAAGTCATGTTGACTGTTCTCTTTGACTATCGCGGTGTTGTGCACTCGAATTTCTTACCGTAAGGTCAAACGTTAAATAAAGTATATTATTTGAGCGTTATGCGGCGTTTAAGAGAGCAAATTCGACGAAAAAGGCCAGATTTGTGGGAAGAAAATTCTTGAATTTACACCACGATAATGCGCCTTCGCACAAGGCCATCATTGTGAACGAATGATTGATCTAAAACTTAACAAATACCATCAAGCAACCATTTTATTCACCAGATATGGCTCCAGCCAACTTCTATCTTTTTTCTAAACTCAGTTTACCACTTCCTGACACTCGTTTTCATTCTGACTCAATTTCGGAAAAAGCGATTAAAAATGGTTTTGATGATTGGATTATTCGATGGCGTAAGTGTATCGTTTCTGAAGGAGCATACTTTGAAGGCGATAATATAAATTTGGATGTCTAACCAACATTTTGTGTATTATTGATCTTTTCCTGGTACTTTTTTGACAGAGTTGTAAGTCAGGTGATTTTGACGAGAGCTTGATCTGTCACGTGGTGGTTTTTATTTGAATTCATAAACGTACAATAGATGGCGTGCAAGTTGTGTCAACAAATTATATGAAGGATTTTATATAGTGTAATGTAATTTTCAAGACTGAACTCGGGAAAGGATAAAGACTACATACAATTACGCTTCTCCTTACGAGTTAAAAAGTATTCAAAAAATCAAATTAAGGAAAATTAAAGATGGCCCATAATTAATACGTATCAGATATATAGTAACTGTGGAATATAAGAAGCATTTTCACGTAAACGAAATCAAGGACAACTAGTGTTTTTTTTTTAAATAGTAGCATGGCCATGTGAAGTGATGGGAAGCAAAGTATAATCTAAGTGCAATGGTGACCACCGAGAGATCTGGCATCCATACGTTGTCTTGCCGGCTTGTAAGTCTCTGGACAGCTGGATATACACTGGCTGATCCCGGAACGTGACAAATCATAAGACTCACTGTGACGGTGTGACCATGGTGGTCTCGGACCCACCTGGGTACAGAGCCCTACCACTGTTCTACCACCTGACATAAATAATAGATGATTAGTGAACTATGTTAAATACTATCCTCGACAGCCATTTTTCTAAGCTTTCCGGACAAATATATTATTTAAATATGAGTTCAATCGGTCAAGTCGTTCTGAAATTACACGATCACTAAGAGACGCACACAATTTTTTTATATTTATAAATATTATCGAGGCATTAAAGAAATACATTAATAATAATAAGAAACAATTTGACGTCCATTTTATATCAATTCTTACTTTTGTGACACTGCATTCACTAGCTATCGACATACACGCATGTGTCACTGCACTTCACACATGCACCCACAGAGGTAAATTAGTTCTGAACGGGACTATTTTTTTTATTTGTTTGGCTAGTTATTGTACACCAAAATTGTCAGTTTACTAAATACATGTACGCATGTTTCGTTCTTCCTCCCAGAAGGTAGATACATGTATATATGTATAGCTAGATAGATCGAATTTTACGGATAGGGAATTAATCAGACCGGGACTTATTTGCAACTACGGCAAAAGCTCAAACCGAGGTTCGACCACTTGGGCACCCTTGAGCTTGTTGGCTTGCTTTCCCGGCTGAGAGCCTTACGTGCTCTGCTAAAGCCTCAAATGACTCCATGGCCCTTAAGGCTAACAGTATAGTCACTTCGAAAAAAAAAGTGATCATTAACTTAGTTAATATTCGTCATAAATAACAGTGTTTTTTTTTAAATGTCCAGGCTCGGGTGCTCCACATCGACCCGCGGTACCTGATGATCCCGGCGACGCTCGCCTGCTCCATGGCGTTCCACATGCCAGTCGGGACTCCGCCCAACGCCATCGTCGCCGGAGTCGCTCACATACCCACTTCTAAGATGGTTAGTTCAAGATTCAACTAAAACTTATTTGGACGTTATGTCAAGGTTATATTTTTTAGGCTAAACATTTCATGTAGGCTAATGTACAACAATACACTCCTTTGTTTGAGGTAGGATACTAGGGTACCTGCCTATCCCTTTTTCCTCTACCCTTTTCACCGATTGCAGTTCGAGTTTAAATCTAAGCCTCTTAAACTTGTAAAAAGCAGTAGTTTGGTGATTGTGCATAAGTTGTAATCGACCCAGGTAGGTGGTCCGTTCTACTTATTTGGCTAACTTTGGTAAAGAAGTGAATAAGCGCTTACATATATAGTGAGAGGGACTGACATTCAAGTGGAACACAACTTTTTTACTAAGGGAAAACCCATTATGGACAGCGGACGGTTTATGTGGAACTGTGTCCACTAAAATCTCCTAGATTGTCTCCGTTGCGCTTGGCGTCGGGGGCACATAAATCGCTTTCGCATACATTCTCCTTTAAGGTGCCTATTATCATCCGCAACTTAAGCCTCTAATTTTTGACGAGGTTTTATTCTTCGGTAATTTTTACTGAGGTTTTATTCCTCTCAGTTTCTAAGGAGGTTTAGGTCCTCCTCAATTTTTTAACGAGGTTTTATTCCTCAAGCGGCTCACAAGTGAGCCCCACTTCTCTGTCACAGGTGCTATTTTCGTACTTCCTCTGTTATACTTGTTCCTAATATTCCTAAAATCCTAAAAATCAGTTATCGTCTAGTAATCTCGATACAGTGATGTGTACGGTGACCAAATCCCTTAGCTCCTTATGTTTTCAATAAACTTCTTACCCTATACTAAATTTAGTATAGTTTGATTAATAAGATTGTTGATTACAGGCCGTCGGTGGTATCGGCCCCAAGATCATCACCACTCTGGTAGTGTGGGGCGCTTACCTCAGCTGGGGCTCGGTGATCTTCCCCGCGATACCGCCCTCTGCATCCCTCGCAGCCAGCTCCAATGTTACCACCCTCGCCAAGAACGTATCGCTCGCCTGCAACGTTACATACAACTCGCTGCCCCAGCTTGGCTCGTTCAACTGCACGAGCGCGCACACCGCGACCGCGTTGGGTGATATCGCTAAAGGCGTATTCTCTTGTGATTATCTACCGTTTCAAAGTTAATTCTAGCTGTATACAGAGGTGCTGATGGTGCTTTTACGAGCCTTGTATGTTTTGTGATTGAAAACTTTGCGTTTGGATTATAGTCGATGACCGTAGGGTCGATTAAATCAGTGTATCGATTCCTTTGCACAGACCTAGTACGTTATCGGGTACCGTTTTCTTTCTCTATTTAACGAACAGAGTTAATATAACGTTTTCTCTTTTATATGCAAGTGAGAGAGGGACAGACGATTTCATTTCGAGGACAATGGGCGTAAACTATTACCAAATGTAATACGTAAAAATAGTTTTACATAGTTTACTTTACAGGGAGTAATACTATTTTAACTTTTTATAGGAGTTGTGTACCAATGCAATAAAATATGTTTATCTATTAAGAATATAGTAAGACAGGTAATTGTAATTATGGAATTAATATCATTATTATTCTATGTAGGTATCTATGAGGACTATATAATTTAAAAACTAGTCCGTATGTAAATAGATATTAAGTTATTAGGAGATTACCCGGAACAAACAGACAGATAGACAAAAAAAAATTAAAATTTGTATAAATCATACAATAAAATACATATGTATTTAGTAAAAATCTATTATTTTGAGATTACAAACATACACTTTAATTTTATGAAATGTATAGTGACAATTCAATGAATGTTGTGCTTTTATCAATATGAGATAAAAGTTTGTGCTGGGAGTCGATACGTTTTCATGGATACATAATGTTTATTTTATGTTAGTACCTAAACATATTACAATTTTTAAACTTTTATTATTAAAAATCACATAATTATTATGGTAGAAAATTAATTTATAAGCTATATCTTATGGACATTGACTATAGTTCACAAAGTTTCTAAGTCCAGTAGGATACAAAGCAGGGCTTAGTTTAATGCGAATTTTATTTATTGACATCATATAAATACGACATAATAATTAAATAAATATTCTGCCATATTAAGCATTTGTAACTGTTCAAATTTTTTAAAGCATTTATGCATGGGACGTATAATGTCGCCCCACCGATTAAATACATTGCCTTTATACATCATATAAACATTCGGTAGCGTATCGAGTTATATCCGAAATAATCGCGGCTATTCCACGATAATAATCGCGGCTATTCCACGATAATAATCGCGGCTATTCCACGATAATAATCGCGGCTATTCCACGTTAATAATCGCGGCTATTCCACGATAATAATCGCGGCTATTCCACGATAATAATCGCGGCTATTCCACGATAATAATCGCGGCTATTCCACGATAATAATCGCGGCTATTCCACGATAATAATCGCGGCTATTCCACGATAATAATCGCGGCTATTCCACGATAATAATCGCGGCTATTCCACGATAATAATCGCGGCTATTCCACGATAATAATCGCGGCTATTCCACGATAATAATCGCGACTATTCCACGATAATTATCGCCTGCGATAAAATATATAAAAAAAAAACGATATTACGTAACGTGGCTTAAACGTTTTCTTATAATATGCGAAATATTTTTCTCTTAACGGTTTGTTTGTAAGCGGTGATACAGACCAAGTTACCGATTCGTGCCTGAAATCGATACGGCCAAATACAATACTAGGAAGAAAAGAGATATATATATTTTTGTATTATCTATAACTTATGAAGCGGAGAAGCGGGTGAGGACTTAATTTAATGAACATTTTTATTGTACCTTAATATATAAAATCCCATAATGTACTTGGGATGTTCCTAGTTTTTAAACTTTATTTAAGATCTGATTGTATTTCGTGTGTTTGTGATTTTTAGACAAAAGGATGATCGTGATTCGTGGGTTTACGGTTTGGTGTCATCGACAATATATCCACTAGACGCCTATTGCTTGATTTTGTTGTAGCGAAATAATTTTGTCACATTGTCGAGGTATAGTGGGCTTTGAAATGAGATAGTATAATTGAGCGCTTAAGAAAGAAAGAGATGCAACCATGATCGATAGCTACTTTTTACTTTTACGATAGTTGCTTGTTATTTAACCCTCTATGTATGTAGATATATTGTCGATGTTTAGAATTTTATTTTTATATTATTGGTGGTACCAAAGTTTGTGCGGACCTGGTGTTAAGTGGTCATTATAGCCTATAGCCCCTTCACGTATAATGAAATTCAAACGGGATCATGGCAGTCAGAAATTTTCGTTGACTGGTCTATATTTAAAAAATACGACTGTATTTTCTATATGCAAATTATTGTTTTTTACTATTGGGTATACAGGTATATGAGCATAAGACAAATTTAACAAAACATTTTCTATCGATTTTATATCCATATAAACATAAAAGATTTAAAAAAAATCCTAAAAAGCTCAAATCACACTCGAAATTTTCACAAGTAAAAGTCGATATTTTTGTCGACTTTATGAGTGTTACTGTTACACGTATTCCATTGATTATAATATATATATATCAAAAATACATTTTGCTGATAACGAGTGATCGGTTAGTGCTGAACTAAATATCTATCGATAACTGTAAAAAAGATACAATAATAAAAATATTACAAATGATAATGACAATCGGTTCGGTTGTACACTTTATTTGCGTAAGATTTAATATAGGTTAGTGGTAAAAGGCTTCAGCAGCGTTTGAAATCCCGAAATATTTATTTTATAACTAGATTAGTGTAGCTGGAAAACATTATCGAAGTTACTAGTAGGTAGGTAGGTACTCACTTCAATTGATTCAGAGCCAAAATACCTGTAGATGGGTATGTGATATACACCTTACGGTTCTGTCTCAGTCGAAGAAATAGATTTTGTTTCCAAAGCTACGTTTATCGATATTTGAAACGTTTGTCTTTACGAGTGCGAATCGAGTTTTACGGTGTATGTGCGTATTATGTATTATTGTGTTTATTATCTAAGATATCTATGGATAATGGTTGGTTTTTTTTTATAAATTCTTGAACAACTAAATTTATTTTTTTGTTTTATTAATTAAAACTTATCTAAAGGCAAATGGTAAGATACTGGCTGGATATTTGGGGATACTGGGATTTGTGTATACTTTTTATTCTTGGGAAATACTCCATATTATTAGACGAATGATTGCATGATGTGGTATATTAAAAAATAGAAAAAAATGTGTGTACCAAAAATTTACTTCTATGGCGTAAGAAAACGAAGTAACTCCAAAACTTTTATCTCGCCTGCGAACAACATGATGAAGTTAATCATCAAGAAAGTTAAAATAAACGTTAAATATTTTTTTACACAAATGAAACAAAAAGTCAGTTAAACGGATTTATCATTGAGTGCTATTCATCATTTCGCAAATACGTCGCGTAATAACAAATATAATAATAATTAATGGTCTTATCCCTAAATTAATTGTCACTGATTTGTTATTACGAATATGCATGGGATCATGCATCGTAACGAACGATTATAAAATTATATTTTTTTATAACTTAATTAATACACTTACTTGGAGAGTTATTTTATTTAATCGACAATGTAACCACTTGTTAACTCGTCCGGGATGATGACGCAATAAACTTTTGCCTCCAAATTCGGCAGAGATCGCGGACGGGTTAATAAAGTGTCTTCAGATTGACAAATGATAAACAATCATTAGGTATATATGCACAGGCGTAAATGGGAGAGTGGGTTTCCATGCCTACCTAGGATGTTGACACCATAAAGAAACAATTTGGCAAATATAGAGATAAAACACTTAAAATAAGTTGCCCATTTGGGAGTCCCACACAAATTATATTTTTATATATTAGGGTGGGCAAAGGTTACCGGAGCCTCAACAGAGCATCTGTTTAATTTAGATGTCACAGAGAGCTCCTTGTGCCGAGCGTGCGTAGAAAAAAAGAGATACAGCCAGACATAGCCAGCTCTTAAAGTGTAAAGAGCTAACCCAATAATGTTTTTAACATCTTGGCACACCGAGGAGTGAGGACTCTCCCGGAAGTCTTTAATAATATCAGGCGACTGTTTGACTTCCTGAAGGAACTGGGCTGACACGAATAAAGTCCACCGTTATGACGCAAAATAGGCGCGTATGTGTAAACTTAAAATCTGATAGAGTAGGCAAAAAGTGCATTTTTTATATATTTAACTTCGCTCGCGTCATAATTGAGCTATACCCCATCTTTTTACTTCCTAACTAAATTACTACATACTAATTTTCATAGATCTATCTTCAAAAATGACGGATTTTCATACACACTTTCATCCCCGATTTCAACACCTTTGGGGTTGAATTTACAAAAAACTTTAGTGCTACCTACAGTGTAAATGAAACCCGCATGCAAATTTTCACGCTCTTAGGCCTAGTAGTTTGGGCTATACGTTGATCGATCAGTCAGGCAGTCGGTTTCTTACTTTATATTTAATATGTGAATATTGTTCAGGATGACGAAAAAACCTCTTATTTGAGCTCATCATGTCATTATGCCAACGGCCAAAACATTTCTCGATTCAAGTGAGCAAATGTAGGAGAATACGCCTAGATGAGTGTCTAACACATATTTTACCTTTGTACTAGGTGAGGAATCCGTAGCATTTATATGGCCAATCCACCTCTGGCCAGCCTCTCCTTAGAAGAAAACCCTAGATACGCCAAAAATTATGCATTTTGTGTATAGCAAACTTTATGATTGACCGATGCGAGAAATAAAGGTGATAGATGCTTGCATAGAATCTATGGGTGCTTCGCTATACCTTACAATTCTATGGCTTTTGCTAGCTATGAAAATAACAGATAAAGCTGTAGCCGCATGGCTAGGATTAATAAATAAAAATAATAATATATTTTTGTAACATTTATCTTGTGTCTGCTTTTAAATGTGTATTAAATTTCATATAATAATTATTATTGTGTGTATGGTTCATTTTACTTGTTTTGTGTGTGTGACGGCGTTGATTGTATAAGTTATGGATGACGTAGAATTTAGTATAATTATAATAATATTCGTAATCCAAATGCACACCGATTGACAATATTGTGATGTTTATTTTCTTCCGTAAAATTTAGTAATAGGAACTTTTACATTTGTGGTACGTATTTTTGTACGATATCCACATTTATTAAATTTAGAATGACTGAAATCAAAAATACGTTTCGTACCTATTTATAAAACGCAATCTGATGTCTAATATAGTAAAATGGAAGTCCAATAATGGTTGTGTATATCTCGCAAAATAATACAATGGTTTAAAATACATCTTATAGAAATATAATGACTTTGAAAATAAATTTGGTGTTTTATTAATTGCTGTGTTTCGTTTTGAAGATGGACAAGACAAAGGTCTTGTCGAACACCCATGTAGCACCAACACCCTTGAAAATTGGAGAGTCTACATTTGAAATTGGTGATGATTATGTATTATACCCGGGACATAAGGTCCAGTTAGGTAGGTCCAATTTAAAAAAAGATGTCGATTGTGGAATCCACCTCGTCTGGGCAGTGTACGGGAAGCTACTACGTAAGATCTTCTCGTCTAAGATATCACAGTGACTCAAGGTGAAAGACTGACCAGTGTGTGTTGCCAGTGATGACCTATGGCACTGAAACGTCGCTAACTATGGGCCTCATAAGGAAGTTCGAGGTCACACAAAGGGTTATGCTTGGAGTTTCGTTGCGTGATCAAACCAGAAATGAGGAGATTCGCATAAGAGTCAAAGTAACTGAAATAGCTCTAGAATTGCTAGATTTAAGTGATAGTGGACAGAGCACATTGCTCATTGGACGGATGACCGATGGAACCGAAGAGTTGTCGGGTGGCGACCACGTGCAGGAAGACGCAGCGTGGTCTGACCCGCCATAAGGTGGACCGACTACCTTGTGAAGGTTGCGGGAACCCGCTGGACTGCTCATATGCGGCGAATATTGGAGGAGGCCTATGTCGCGCAATGGCTGAGATGATGTTGATGGCTAGCAGGAAAGGAACGAAAAATAGGTGTGTGCCATGCAGACATTTATCGATATTAAAGTATTGATGTGAAGTTTGAGAGAGCGACTGATCTAGCACATAGAAATATACCTATAACAAAAAAAAAACGATTTTGAATCTTTATACAATTATAAATAAACTTTTTTAAATCGTGTATCGGTTGTAAACGATTTTTTCTGATTATTTGGTGTTCGCTAGAAAGGTTTCGTGTTTATTCAGAAAGTAGGGTGGCTTAGAAAACCTTATTATATCTTTTTTTAAACTCGAGGAATAGTAAGTTCAAGAAACTATAAAACTATATTGGGCTATACGTGTTATTTAGGAAGTAAATATATTATTGAAGTTTCCAAATTTCATGTTGGATAGTAAACAAAAACTGCTCAAACGTTGTATATTTATAGTAGGTATGTAATATTATATAATACATACATTAAAATTTTCTAATTACAGTTATTCACATCCGCCCAAGAGGGGTCTTGGTTGATGTCAGTCCAAACGACTGTGGACCAAACGACGACTGTGAACCAAACGATGACTATAGCTGTTAGTGATGGTCCGATTCCGGCTGACATCTGGGAAATATTTTTTTTATTAATGTTATTTTGGTCATAACCGGTAAGACGCACTGATTGGTAGATTCTTACAGTAGGTATATCAGTACATATATGTATCAGTAGGTATATCTAATTTGTGGAGGGCAAGCGACAACTGCAACAACTTTAACAAATACAACAATGTTATAAAAATAACTAAACGAGCTTTGTAGGCGGTTGAAGTTAAGTTTGAGAACTGTAGATCCTGTCAATTTCATGCTTTTATCTCGTAGTCAACATATTCATTTTATAAAATTAATATTGGATTCTTGAAATTTCAAAATTTTTATGCAATGATTTTATATATAACGATTGTGTTGTTTAGGTTGAATTTTGGCTTTATTTCTTCTATGTTATGTACGCTTAATTTCTGAGTAAGATTAATTGTTTAGGTAAATCTAAACACTCAAGACGCTGGAGTCAGTTAAAAAATGCAAAAAAAACACGTAAAGTCATCACCTAATAGGGTATTAACTAAGCAAATTTTTATCGGGCTCATAAAATATCAACTTTCCCCTTAAAAATGCCGTCTAAAACGTATTAGATCTTGAATAGTAAATTTTTTTCAGCTAAAATTGGTAAAGCGTAAAAATGACATTTCTTGAATGTCTCATTTCGGTATGGAGGAAACGGGCGCATATAAAAATAAAATTAGCGTATTTTTTTTTCTTTGGGTCCCAAGTTACATTCCCTCAAAGTTAGCAAAATCTAAAATTAGTTGACTTTGCTAATCAGACGTTTTTATATGAAATGACTCTATACCTATACAGGATCTTTCATTAAGCGCTTCCTATCTTTAAATTTCAATAAGAAGAGTTTGCTTGTGTTTGCTGTCTACGAAATTTTTTATTCGTTTGAAAGGCCTATCGATGCCATTGTGTATGGAATCGTGCAAATATCCGCCGTGGCTTTGCTGGTTGTCGCGCATCCGAAATGTCCAATTTTCCATAACTCTGGCGCGCATAAATCAGGCTGAATTTCACAGTTATGTTGACTTTGAGGGCCGCTGTGGTTTGTGGCTTATTCGTATAGACCTTCGACTTAAGAAACTACTGCGATCTACTACTACTTATCAGGCTGGAATGACAGCGGCGACCGCCGATGGATTTTGATCTCTCGGTGGTCGCCGTTGTATTTGGATTGGACTATGCTTACCATCAGGGACAGGATAGTCAATGTGCCTAGCTATTATAAAAAAAACTCTCAAGAAAAAAACTAACGGGGTCAAATCGCACGATCTCGGTGGCCAGTTCACATCACCTCCACGTGAGATGACCATGCCCTCAAATCGCTCGTGCAATTCAGGCCAAACCATACCAATACCATACCAATTTCGGTAATCATCGATCTATAGCGCTTGCCGTTGATGGTGATGGTCTGGCCAACGTCATTCTCAAAGAAATATGAACCGTGACGGTTTCAATCCAATATCGACTCTAAATAATGACTTTTTCGGGATGCATTGGACGCTCTTGTATCTCATGTGGATGTGGAAAATTATGGTCTGTTTCCAACTGCTCCAGGGCTCATTCAGCGAACATACGTCATTGTCTATGGTCGTTTACCTTCAGCTCCTGGGTCAGTTGAATTTTGTACGGGTGCAGGCCTAACTGATGACGCAAAATTCGCCAAGTTATGATCTGCCGAAGTTATGAAGGCCGAGTTTTTGTGAGCGAAGAGAAATCGACTGCCTCGGATTTTCCTGCTCCACACTCTCAGGGACAGCGGTGTTGTTTTCGGCAGATCTTGGTTTTGTCATCGTACGAGTGTTGTTTCATTGTCTACTGAACCAGTGGACTATAGTCTTCTCGGTAGCACGATTATTGCGACCGTAAAATGGGCGAAGCGCGTGGAACGTTGCTTGAACAGAACACCCATTTTGATAAAACTATTTTATCATTTGCACGTGTTGTTTAATGCTATATCGGTCCATGGTGATTTGGCAAAACAGAGTGAATAAATGACAGCCAATACGACAGATGTAGCTTCAACAATATGGCCGCTATCAACTGTCAAAGGAAGTCCATATTGGAAGACGTGTTATATATATATAGGGCGAACACGCTATAAATAACAGAAAAAAATACAAAAAGTTAGTAGTAGGTAATATGAGAAAAGGTGCTGACCATTTTCCAAGGTGGTATATGGGTGTACGCGCAGACCATTGCGTTAGCTGGCGCACCAGTGACGAGGTGGAAAGACATAGAGGAGGCAAGAGTGGCAGCGATCATCAAATAATGTGGGTTCACATTACTAGCTATGCTCTAAAAACAAAACATTACATTAAGCATATGAATAATTCACATTGAAATTGGCATTGAATAAATAAAAAAAAAAAACGCTATATACATTGTACAGTGGCAGACTACAATTCGTCGGAGCCCAGACGAAATTAAAAATAAGCATTCTTCACTGTTACTATGCGATTATTTTTTGGTTAGGCTTGACATGCTCCAATATGAGCCGGTGTGATCAGGTGGATTGGTAATCTGTACCCGATTTTAAGTCGCAATCGCCATGTTTATGGTGATAAACCCATCACACTGTCTTTTGGGTTTATCGTGTTTATGCCCATGGTGATTAAGCAGGTATTTCATTCGCGAAGAGGTCTTATTACCCAGCAGTGGGACACTTGTAGGCTGATATTGTTATTATTATTATATGATGACTCACCAATCTAGCAATGCTTGGAAGAAGACAATAAACTACACAGGTATTAGGAGCGAACTGTGTGAAAATCTGGCAGAAGACGATAACTACAAACGCCAGTGCTGGAGCTGGCCAATTTTTGAAGATAAGCAGAATTTTTTCTATCTCTTCAGTCATATGCGACTCTTTCAACGCTTCAAAAAGGGTCCCGCTGCCTCCTGAGGAATGGTGTATTAATGAATAACTTAGAAAGTGTAAAAAACGGTGTTTTTTACAGTATAAGAGTTTAGTAGCTGACGCGTGCGTATATTTTGGACATAAGGAATGTAAATAGTCTAACAACTGTTATTTTAGTTAAACAGATTGTTAATGGATGCCGCTTCCTACATGTTTCTATTATACAACTAAGGTGGCAAACAAGCGTACGACCCACTTGATGATAGGCGGCTACCGTAGCCTATGGACGCTTGTAATACCATAGGTATCAATTAACGCGTGCAGACCATAAACTCCTCTACCCCATGAAACCCTACTCACCGCAGGAGCATATGACAAGGTTATTTGACTGCGATCTTCTGTAGGGTGTGGAGTTATTCCACCAGTCAGGCTGCCCCAAGTAAAGAGAAATCTCCAAAGAAATTTCTCTGTGCCCTACCTCTTTTCATGTTAATTAATTATTAATTAAGGAAAACCTCAATGTTAAACTATTTTTGTATGTTTCGTCAATAGAGGGAACATAAGCTTTGAAGTGATAATTTAATCATTAATTTTGTTAAAGAATTAAAGGAGATATGACGTTACCACAAAAAAGTTGAGAAATTATATATAAGGATTATAATGGCCATATTAAAAACAATATGAATAGTACTTTTTGTATTTTTTTAGTTCTTTAGATTGCTAAAGAGGCAATGATCTGATCAAACTTAATTGGGAGCAATGGTGGCTTAATGTTCCGACACCGAGTCGAATGATACAATCCCTAACAATTTGACGAATCCTTACAATGAGCCTGAGCTTGTGAGGAAAAACATTACTTCAAGTTGAAAATCTATCGCCAAGCAACTATAGGTGTGTTCTGGCAGCTACACGTGAGAGAGATTATGGTCAAATGCTAATCATATAAAACATAAAAAAAATCAAATAACCAGAACTATTGGCGAGAAAGACTTTTGCGTTGGAGATAAGTAACATTATAGGGTGCTCTTTCAGAACAAAATGAACTATCTCTTACCAATAATAAATAATACACTCCAATGCAGATTATTTCTAATCAATTCCCAGTTTAAGCAGGCTTTACTTGGATATTGTGGCATTGTTCCACTACCTGTAAGGTAACGTAGATAATGTTAGTAACGTAAGTTGATGTTCTAAAACGTATAAAATTAAATTTTGTCGCAGTATGTCTTCAGTGCCCTTTGAGAGTAATGTTAGGCTTTCTTATGAGGCCAATAATTAGAATATATTTCAAAATAATTAATTTTCAACACACACACGCTGTGTACTTGTAGCAAGCTGTCAGTCATTACGGAATCCGTCAAACATGTTTAAGAGCATATAAAATTATAATGTACAACAGGTGTAGCAAAACAAATTAGAGAAAAAGACAGATGGAGCAATTAAGTTTCCTTTAAAAATTGACACAACTGAATACTAGTATGGGACATTTTCGTGTTACGACCGACTCCATCTGCCTTTTCTCAAATCTGTGGTTGGATTATTTGATTATATGACATGTACCTATATACTCAAAAGTTTGAGTATATAAGTACAACTAATCTAATAATTAATTTGTTTTGATACCATTGTTCTGTCGTCTGAAGAATTTTAATACTCGAAGATTTACTGGCGCTATACAAAGTAAAAATACGGTTAAGAAACAGGGCGATGACACTTTGTAATGGCTGAAAAGAATGTTATTATTTATAGCTATGATAAAATTAAACGGAATTCAATCATACGACGAAATACAACGTCGATTCGACGACATATCACTAAATATAATAAAAAAGAACACAGTGAACGTACGGAACAAGAATTACTATTAATAACCAGCATGCTTATACTGATGTATCAAAACAAGCAATTTTTAGTTTTAACATAATATATTGACTACTTTTTTTTATCTTAATGACTAAAGTTTGTCTTTAACCACATCTGAATTCCATGTAGGTAATCCAATATGGTAAATCAAGAAAGAGAACGGTCTGAATGCTATAAACCTAGTTTTTCTTTAAAAAAGAAAGACTATGTCCATAAATGTGATGCGTAAGCGACAAAAAGTATTACGTAATGTAAAACTAGGTAATATTAATATAAAGTACGTAATGAATGATGAAATACAAGAGAAAGGATTACTATACCTATGGAAGTTTGCATGGCCTTGGTTTTCGAAATAAGCGACGCTTACCGTTGATTGCAATATGCAGGTTAATACAGTTACAATTCCAACAATCTGCAACAAAATGAATAATGATGCGTCAGGCTTTCAACAAAGTTACGCTTTGGTGAAATATTTTTGTTTTTAGAAGATTATGTTACCTTGTTTTGGAGAAACAGTACATGAAGTCAATTGATATTAAAACAGCGCTCCTCCCGTAGAAGTACGTACTATCATTTGAACGAATTAAAAAATAAAAACCTTAATTTTATATTGTCGATATAAATGTTGATTATGCAAGCCTGTTGAAATTCATCTTCGTGCTAAGTATGAAGAAGCTGATATCATAGAAATAAGGCAACACTTGACTTGACTTGACTAAATACGTTATTTAACTTTAAAATAAAGATAAGAACTAGTTCACATAAACTGCTTAGTATATAAGTACCTAAATTGTAAATTCCAAAATTAATTTCAAATATAGAAACCTTTGATTGTTATACTTGTATATATCGTTAGAATGATTTACTACAATTTACCTGTCTAATAAAATACCTATGATTAATTGTACTAGAAAAGTCTTTGTTAAAATAAATATTTTAATTTCAAATAGAACAATATTTTGATACGTACGATTTCATGAAATTTAACGCTCCCTAACTGTAAGTATTGAGTTGCTAGCAGTGTGTTGATGTACTGAGCCTCTTCTTCCGTGAGACCAATTTCCAAAGCAATATCACTCTCCGCTCTAAAATGTTATGGATTACATTTTATATTATAAGAAATTAGAAGTAATAGAAAGCTTACATTTTAGAATGCTGTTTTTTTTTCTTTCAATAAATTGAAAATACTATTTCAACTTTATGGAGTTAAAATCTTCAGAGTCTTAATACCTACAAACTTATTCTAGTTATTATCACGACCGATCATTCGCCGTAACTGTAGCAGGTCTGTGGATCTCGCTTGCAGTAAATATTCAACTAGCCAAGTTTTGGAGCTGTAAATATTCAACTAGCCAAGTTTTGGAGCTCTTTCAAGCGTAGGTATGTGCTACGTAATCTTGGAGCAGCCGCCTTACTCTTGACGCGTTCGAGTTCTTAATCGATTTGGTGAGATTTAGCACTCTTGAAATCAACACTGGCGCACGAGCGTGCTGTGGCTCGAATCGGAATTAACTTCGATCGATTTTCAATCTAACATTTTTAAGTAATAATTTTATAATGAAAAGAATTCAAGCAAAGATTTATAATACTTTGCAATGACGTGTGTGTACTGTGACCGGATACAGATAACGAAGTTGATATGATTCGATTATAACTCAATCTTGATTTTCGATTCGGTTTGGTTCGAGAGTACTCTTGTAGGATCGAGATCGAATCAAGAGTGTAATCGAATCAGAAAGAAAATCAAATTCGAATCAGTTTCAAGAGTAACCTCCCAGGTGAATATTTGACGGATATAATAAATAATTATTAAGTAGCTTAACTGGGCGAAAAAATATTCAAAAACTAAAAAAAACTCCTAAAGCTAACGTTTTTATGTCTAACGTTCGAAAGCCGATTATCAGTATACTCTAATTATTTCTCGTAGTTTTATTGAAGTCTGAGCTAAATTAAATTTAAAATTCATTAAAATTCATACTATGTAAACTGTGATAAACAGCCTGTTTCCTTTTTATTGGTATCTTCATATTGTTAACCAAAAAGTTAAAGTATTTTATCTACATACCTGAACATTCCCAAGAAATAGAAATTCAGCCAAAAGTATAAAACGGTCTGCATCACCAGAACTCCTGGCAGATTTAGGAGCATAAAGTGAGGGAATTCTATTTTCGGACCATCCGGAAATAATCTACAATGAAATCATTACTCCATTACTCATGAGTAAATATGAAAAAGAAATTGAAAACCAAAGAGGCTATTTTGTTAAACAAACTTCCACAAAAAAGATTTTTCTTGTCGATTTGTAATAAATTTATCTAGTTACTTGATGATTTATTGGCTTTTATAAGTCTGTTTGGGATTTATGAAGCATCCGAATGGAATTATTAACAACTAGCTGATAACCGCGACTTCGTCTACAGTGTTTATTATATTAAGAATATATTTTATGCACATCTTTGAACACGTAGTGCTTATAAAAATCGTAGTTTCTTAAAACTTTTATAACTTTTTATTGAATGTTGATATCCTGATTTTTTTTACAAGGACCTATTAACTCGGGAGTAATACAAAAAATAATGATCAAAATCCATCCAGTAGTTTTTGCGTGATGCATGCACAACGGCAAATATCAATTATTTTATTTATATATACATTTATAAATTTGGCATATATAATTGCTCCTCATTCCGGAAACTGTTTCCATTATTATATTGTAAGTGAATCTGACTTACGTTTCACAATAAATCTTGAATACCTGATTCGCTTGACTTCCCGTTATAGTTGCTATTCCACCTTTAGAAAAAAGTTTAAAATTTACTTTTAATGCAACATTACATCATTTTCTAATCCAGTTCCTTCTTAAAATGGTTAATTCTAATACAGATTTTTGACGTCTTTCAAACACATCGTTCTTGGCTTCGAGCGTGAATATATTATCTGCTTAATACCGGATCCACTCTCTCCAGAAAACGAGAGTAGGTGACGTAAATGCAAGTATTGACGGCGTTCTAACCTCTTTTCGTCTTCCCTCGCTTCGCTCTACTCGGTGGTGTGTTTTTTTTTCGGTCCGAGTCAAAGTACAAAGATACGAGCTAATCAACCACACTATTAGGAGTATGGATAGCTAAAATATTGAGGGTCCTCAGCTCGCTTGTAGGAGAGATGTAGCTTGTAATATGTAGATGCACTTAAGTATTTCCATAAAGGACATTCTCTAGGCAAGTATGTTGTGACGAGGGTATGATACACCAGATACATATTGTCTATTGCCTAATTTACACACATAATACGAAGTGTATAGGGATCGAGAAGCAGGTTTGATCAATTTTTCCTATACATACATCATTGGCTCATAACGGTTTGAGTGGTTGCTTCAAAGAAGTATAGAAGTATGTCTGTTTCCAACGCAGATTTAGCATACACAATCTGATGATTCATTCAGTGTATAACCTTTTTATCAGACAACTAGCTGTGCCCGCGGCTCCGCTCGCGTGGACTACTAAAAAAGGTTTTTTATTTTTTGTGCGGATCCCTAATTATTTTTCTAAAATAATAGTAACCTAAGTCATACCTTATAACATCAGTTATCTGCCAGTAAAAGTCCCGTCAAAATAGGTCAAACCGTTTCGGAGATTACCCGGAACAAACAGACAGACAGTCAAACATTTTTTTTTTTTTTTTGTTATAGTTACTTATATTGTATACATTTAGTAAAAAGGTGTTATTTTGACATTAAAAACAGACACTTCAATTCAAAATGAAGAATTTGAAAGGCTTGGCATACATGATTCTTTCTTTCTATACACGAAGTTTTTATTGGACAATTTACTAATATGACTGAGAACAAATGGTGAGTTAACTGTTTAAACTACAGATACAAAGGTGAGTCTTGATTAATGTCAAAAAATGTTACCTATTGAAGAAGAATAAGCGATTCCAAGGAAATAAAATATAGTGAACGGTGTTGGTCTTGGTGTACTGAAAAAATAATTGTAGATATGAAAATTTATAAATACTAATCTAGTAGACAAATATCTTATCTCGAGCTAAGGCACGTCACCAAGGACGAACGACGAGCGACGAATTTAGTGATTAAAATAGCCGAGTTGATATTTGAAAAAAAGCTGTGTGAACTGTTTTTTTTTATAATAGCTCGGTACATTGACAGTACTGTCACTGATGGTAAGCACAGTACAATCCAAATACAACGGCGACCACAGAGAGATCGAAATCCATCGACTAATCGGCTATTAAGCTAATAGTTGAAAGAAGGACTTTTAAAATCGATTGAATTATCTTAATTAAGAACTAATCCTTGTGCTGTACTCACTTCAGCTCATGTCTTGTGGAGCGTCGCGTAGATTTTCCGATTATCGTATACATTTCCAATATGCCCATCTAAAAATTATTATTATTATTAAAGCCAAACCACCTGCTCGTATTCTCTACAGATCCTACAGTGGATATTTGTACACGTGACTAGTGTGTAATGCCTTTGCCAGGGGAATTCCCTTCACATCTAGAAATATCAAATGCTTATAATTTACGCCGGTTCAGAATAATGGTATAGATCTGGAATTGTCTGTAAGGCATCTTGAGTGTGATCTGCGCGATCAGCCGTTTGGGAGCACATGACAGGCCAGAGCAATAGCTTTAAACATTTAAGCGAAAATAAATTAGTAGCTTATAATTATTTATTTTATTTATCTGTCTACCATTATGTCGTCATCACTATGTATTCTGAAAGCAGACGAAAATGAAAACCAATGTTCTTTATCTTCCTACGCTTTGTCCAGATTAATTAATTCCTTCATGCATTCGTATCGATTTCGAGTAGGTGCAGGTACTGCTTATTTTTCTTAAGGTGAGTACTTTTACGATTTGACGGTATCAGTGAGTCTCGTTCGGTTTTACCTTTTCCAGTTCTGCGAGTATTGCCTTAATTAGAGGCATCATAATACCACAAGCCATTACGCTAGATATCCACATCGATAAGAACATAGTCGTGAAGAATAGAAGGAAACTTAACCTGGAATTATTTTATTTGAATTCAATATAATGTAATGACCAATTAATGTAAGCGAATACGAAAATTTAAATATTCTAATCAAAGACACAATGACTATACATCATACATTATGTTGTAGTAGGTATCTTCGTTATCGTATTAAAATGATACACAGTAAAAGTTATAACACCAGGTATTAGTATATCACACTAAACCAATATTGTTTGTTTTCTACCTATTAAAACGCGTCATAAAATAGAAATCTACTACATATATGAATTAATAAAGATATATTAGAAAACGGTACAATTACAGAAATATTATAATTTTTTGTTCGTACAAATTTACAATGTGACTGGCTAGCTATATTTTTATGTGCTTATTAAGAAATAAAATAATAATATAGATTTATTCAAACAAACTTTACGTATGTTTATATAGAAGCCTACAAACTATTTTTATATCGTAGCACAATCATTATTTTTTTTTAGTTTGTTAAGACCACTGAATACAAGTGCTTGTGTTATGATTTTTTTATGTTCTTAATATTCAAACAGCGTTCTAACAAAATGATCGTCCCTTGCTAGAACTAGCAGAATATAGGGTCAAATAACGCAAGTTCTTCTTCTTATTATTATTTAATGGCATTTCGCAATTGTGTATATCAACCATCAACCTGTGATATGTATGTATCCAGTGGCGGATTTCCCTTAAGGCCAACTAGGCACAGGCCTAGGGCGGCCAGATATTAGGGGCGGCTAATCGTGGCAAAAAATATACTACCTAATGCAAACATATGATGACAATAAATAACAGTACACTTAAGCATAATATGAAGTATATAACTCCGGGCATGGATAAAAATCCAGTTTGAATACAATATTGACATCGTAAAGCTATACTTTAATACCATCAAATTTGAAATGTTTTATTAAATAATGTGCTGAGAAGGGGGCGGCTAGTGCTACACGGCCTAGGGCGGCCTAGACTGCTAGTCCGCCTATGCTGCCATCGTATAGTAATACATAGAATATTTTCTAGTTATTCTTGTAATCTTCAAACATAGCTCTACCGAGATGGCGACTCCCTTATTAAAATTGTCCAGGGAAATTTTGTGGTAATTTAAGCAAGTTTCTAGTTATTATTTATTATTCCACTTCACTTATGCACAATAACCAAACTAGATCACGTAAAATGCCGTTAAAATACATAATATAGGGCCAAATAACAAAAGTTCATTAATTAATATAAAAACTATAACATGATAATTTAAGATCTCGCCTAAAACTCTATAGCGCAATTTTATGAATAAAAATAATAAACTTTACATGACAGATAAAATTCCCGCCAAAAACTCAGCAAAAGCAATAGACTCAAGTGGGTTGCTAGAGTAAAAAATTAATTGGTACATAATAATAACCTATAATGTGAACATCCGAAAATAAGAAGCAATTTCACGGCAATTCGCCTATGGATGCGACTATATTCAATTCCTATAATTATCATCATAACTCCTACACTATCTAGAAGCTCGGTTCTTACGTAAATCTGTAAAAAAAAATTAAATTTGTAAAAGGAAACTCACGCTTCTGCTCTCTATTTTAAAACATCTTTAGTACTCACTTCACCTAATAAACTGTGTTCAATGGTAGTTATGACCGATGAAGCAGCAATAGGCAATAACGCCACGATACTAGGATGTAAAACATCTGTTAGCCAGTACACACCAGTTACTAAGAATACGTAAAAGCATGTGTATGCCTGAAAACAAAACTTTATAAAAAATATCTCTTTGTAAAACTTATCTATCTATATATAAAGTAAGAAACTTTCACTGACTGAATTCACTGACTGACTGATCGAACAACGCACAGCCCAAACTACTGGGGCTAGGACCGTGAAAATTTGCATGCGGGTTCCATTTACACTGTAGGTGAGCACTAAGGAAGGATTTTTGGAAATTAATCCCCTAAGGTAGTGAAAGGGGGATGAAATTTGTATGAAATACGTATTTAAAATATTTTTCTACCCGTGCGAAGCCAGGCAGACCGTTAGTTAAATATAAATCCAAAAGTGAAGAATACCTAATTATCTTACTTTTAAACGGAATTAAATGTACATTAGTTATTAATGAACACTACGTGAGAAATTACTAAACTTTCACATTTATGTCAATAATATTAGAATAGGCATGATGACTATTATAATGAATCACTGAAATATTAATTTTAAATAACTTAAAAAGACCTAAAAATGTATTTATATTTATATTAAAAGCGTATATTAAAATATATCGACAATTTGGAGCATTTTGGCGTCAATTTAAGACTTGTTTTAAGAGAAGGTAATTTTTACAGTTTACCCAGTAGTTTATCCAAAAATATTTATTTTTGTGAATAATAAATACGTAAGATCATTTTACAAATGTTTTTAAAAATTAGTCATCATGCCTATTATATACTTTACTTATTTAAACGCCAACATTAACTTCGTATAAATAAAAAATAATTTCTTATAAAAATCTAGAGCTATTTCATAAAAATGATTTTTCCACATTAGAAATAAAGTCTGTGCAAAAAAAAAATAGGTTGTGTGTTCTTAGATTAAATAGGAATAAACATGTTTCTTTATTATTACGTTTAATCGTAATTAATACGTTTATTACGTAATAAATAGGTTTATTCTTTGTTAACCTGAGCACACTACCTATTTTTTATTTGCCGCCAGTTTTCACTCTCAGCTTACAGTAGGTCAACTTTGATTAGAAAGTCAGATTTCTAATTAGCAGAGCTATTTTTGAAATAAAAAATATTTGAATAAGGTCATTATAAACGGTTCCAATCAAGTTAGCAAAATTATAATTTCATGTATCTAGAATAATTCAGTGTCAATGTCGACAGTCCATTATTTAAAAACCAAACATTGCAAACAAAAATAAATTTTAGGTATATATATCCAAATATATTTAAAATTTTCCATATAGACATCGATACATATTTCCTTCGAAATTATTCTCCACTTGGGGCAGTCCGACTGGTAAAATAAGCCTATTAATCTTGTGGTGTGTTCTTGCAGTGGGTAGGGGTTTCAGACCTCCTTTGGAAAGGGGGGTTTAAGGTCGACAAAGCGTAGGTGATACCTATGGCGTTACAAGTATCTATATGCTACGGTAGCCGCTTACCATCAATTAGGCGGACCGTACGTTTGTAGGCCAGAACTACACTCAGGTTGTTGATAATTTTCTATTTTAAAAGCTAACAAAGTATACTAAAACGATTGCTAGGTATTGCCATATATACAGTTCAAATAAAGTATCCCATTATTTGCAAATCCTATGAAAGTATTAAAATTGCAGGTAGGTACTAACATTTTTTTCACTTGCAAAAGCAACAGGCATAAGTATTAGAGGAGTTAAAAATATAACTAAAACTCTCCAATACAATTTGCAAAACATTTTTAAACGGCCTCTATTTATGAGTAGTATCAAAATTGTTTCACTAAAATACAATACAATAATTATATTTATATAACAAAAGGAAATATTTTTTATCATTGCAATCTAACTCACGATGAATTTGAATCCATATTTATAATTGGTCTATACAAATATTCAAGCAACTATGTTATTATTAATGATTATACATAATATAAATTTTTATCCAACCTTGAAAACATTATCAAATCGAAATCTCGATGGGTTCGACGAATGCCAGCTCGATTGCCAGTCATATTATGCTAGTAAATATTGTTAACAAGTATTACACTTCTCTTTCCATGATACTACTATTATGTTACATAATAACGTTAAAGGATTTAAACATGTAGTAAGTACCTACGTTTTGTAACGAGTTTATTATAACTAGGGAAATAATTAAAATTACATATATGGTGAAACCATCAAGTCTCATTTGTTGTTATTAATCTTTTTTGTATGTGACAACACTTTAGATCGATTGATATTTATATATCAAAATTTTTTGAAAAATGTAGAATTTTTGGGCCCGCTGCTCGTGTTCTACAGCAATTGGGAAAATATTACTAAAAATCTACGGCCTAGGGCAGCATTTCCATTGCCGTCGTAGAATCTACGGCAATTTTTATATGGGATGAAATTAGTACCAATTTAAAATTATTTAGGTCAAAAAGTGTTAAACCTATTTTTCTAGGCACTGGTTGTTTGTTGTTGCTTGTTATTTTTGTTTAAATTAAACGAAATTTATTTATTTAAATGTATTTGTCTAGTCTCATAAATCAAAAGTAAAAAAAACGGAACCGTTATAAGATCACTTTATTATCCGTATTATGTCAATACCAAGACTTTGGGTACACTCTGGTTTGTACGGAACCCCGCCCTGAGTTCTACATGCAGTTGACCAATTTCTTTGAAATGAAAACTTCTTTAGCACCGTTGAGATTTGAAACTTTATGAAACGAAAAAGTGACAGTAAAAAGAGACGACCACTTACATCTATAGGATTCAGCCTACGAAAGAATAAGATAGAATACATTTACATTATACAGGGCAATGCAAGTCCTGCTTTTCATGATTGTGATCGTTGTTGGATTGGCCTAGTGGTGTGAAACGACCATACGCAGTACGCACGAGTGGTCAATAGTTTGAATCCCGCTGATTTATGTTATTAAAAGTAATTTTTAAAGAACTAATTTCTTCTTTTTGAAGTTAAAATTTCTTTAACACCGTTGTGATTTGAAACTCGATGAAATGAAAAAGCGACAAAGAACATGTTTTTCATTATTTTTTTTTCTGAATGTTTCACTTCATACACGTTTGAACTGCTGCCCACATATTTTTTTTAAACTACCACAATCGAGAGGATTATAGTTCATAGAAACATGGCAATTTCGGTCATTGAATACGGAAATTCGAGATTTTGCACTGGCGACACTGCCGCTCAGTACCATTTCATTTAGTTGTCAAAATACGGTCGTAGACATTGGGTGTATGTCTTTATATTACATCTAAACGTATTTATTTACGTACATAAAATAATAATTAATATGTCAGTGGAAATAGAATTCGATTATATAGAAGCGACAGCGTCGATGGACAAATTTTCACAAAAAGATATAGATGATTTAAGAACGTGGACCCTAACATTGGATAAAACGAAAAGTGTGCCTAAAGATCTATCGGATAAGCAATTATTATTATTTTACAATGCATGTTACGGGGAAATAGAAAAAACGAAGACATGTATTGAGAAATATTACACGTGTAAAAAAAACGCCCCTGAACTTTTTGACAATCGTTACTTGAACGCTGAAGACTTGAAAAAGGCGAAAGAAGTCTTGTAAGTAAATTATTTTTCAGTCTATATCTTATTTGGTCCAGATCTAGTTATTTTAAATTTAGAGATATTTTATTATATAATTTACACTTAATTGCATATTTTAATGTTTTAGATAGTTATTTAATAATGTTGTATATATTTTTTGAAATACACTGTAATAATCTATATCTATATAAAAGCGAAATACCACTCAACACGAGATCTCCGAAACTATAGATCCGATTGACTTGAAATTTAGCATAGTACTTCTTTCGGGTTTTGGAAAATTCAACCTGTAAGGGTGTATAAATAGGGGTTGAAAGTTTGAAATTTTTGTTTAACTATTTAAATATAACTCAAAAACGTCTTGACCAATACTTATTAAATTTTCTATACAGGTAGCTTAACTCACTGGTAGTGGTAGTAAAAAATCCATACAAATATTTTTTTATTAATTGTTGTTTTAATTTTTATCTAATTTTGAAGAAATTTGTATAGAGGGCTATAAGAAATTTTATGAGTGATGGGTTACAAGATTGTCAATAATACATTTAGAACTTGTGAAAAAAGTAATAACAAAAAAATAAGTTTGTATTAATTTTCAACAGATTTTGATATAATTTCTTACATTGAATTATACGTCCTTTCATAATGTATAGCTATAAGAATTTTAATAGTAATTTTTGAAATGGTTAAAAAAACTCAAATGTTTTTTTATTCTCAGCCAATTTTTATGAAATTTTGTACATGGGAAATAGATGTCATTCCTTAATTGATGTGCTATATGAATTGCCAATAACATGCATAAAATAATATTACGGGAAGACAAAATTACTGAGTAACAAACGCGTGTGGAGTCGCGGGCATACCGCTACTTATTTCCTATATACCTACCTACCTGCCAATCTTGTCCCTCCAAAGTAGCTTGGAACATATTATCCATAAGAACAGGTTTACCTTATTGATTATAATTTATGATTTTAGTATCACATCAAATATGTAATGTAATGTATGTAAACTTGTAATAATTCTACTGGTGTATTTGTTTTTTGCTCATCTTTGCTTTCAATTTAACACTGTGGTGAACAGTTATATCATTAAGTGCTTAGCTTAGAAGATATTTAGGTTACTATGATATAATTATAGTTTTTTTAATAATATATTACTTTACAAAATAGACATATTTAGTTTTGGGTTGATGTAACTTTTCAGAGAAAAACTAAAAGTTGCCTTAAATTTTTAATTATAGTTTTAGTAACATTACTATTGAGCCTTTTCTAATAATATTAATTTGAGAAATGTATTTAATTATATAGTATATACGAGTTAACAATAATAAAGTTGTCTTAATTTATTATATGAAACCTTTAAACAGATAGTATGTACCTATATGCAATATGGGTACTATGTGAATAATATTATTTTTTTGTTTATCTATACGTATAATAAAATTGAAGTGTCAGTTTAAAATGTCAAAATAACACCCTTTTACTAAATACTAGCGTAACGCCCCGGCTTCGTACGGGTATTTAACAAGAAATTCAAAAATTATAAATTTTCATCTTGGTTTCTAACTTTTTATTCTATCGCCTATGTTCATCAGGGATAACGTAGGATTCTAATGGTGAAAGAATTTTTCAAATCAGTCCAGTATTTTCAGAGCCTATTCAATGCAAACAAACAATCAAATCTTTCCTCTTTATAATATTAGTTTAGACATATGAACGTATTACATGATACATGTAACAAAAACCAATTTTTTTAATTTTTGTCTGTCTGTTTTTTCCGGGTAAGTTCCGAAACGGGTACACCGATTTTGACGGGAATTTCACTGGCAGATAGCTGATGTTATAAGCAGTAACTTTTTAGAAAAGAATTAGGGTACACACAAATAATATAAAAAGAATTAACTTTATAATAAGCGGCAGGACAGCGCCGTGGGTAAAAGTGGTGTACACCACAATACCGACGGTACTCTGTAGTCCACGCGAGCGCAGACGCGGGTAAGCTAGTTTACATTTAAAAAATTTAGTTCGATTGTCGCACAAGGAGCGATCGGGGCAGTTAGGTAATATGGTTATTACACTCTTTGGTTAACTTTCATAGAATTGGTTCAAATTTAATAAATACTCATTTTATTTCTCTAGTATTTGCCTTTGCCTGCGATTTCGTTGCCATTGTCTTCGACTCGGACTCCATCTGTTGTAAACTGTTTGTACTATTACTTCTGTATTAGGGGGAATCTTCATGGGAGTCCGAACAACAGTTGACCAAAGTTTTAACCATCCACCAATCGGATGAATGGTTTAGAAACGCACAGGAGACAAACAAAATAATATATCTATATATTTGTCTATATTATATACAATTTTAGCTATTACAATGATTTCTAAACATCCATTTGTTTGGAGGTCAAAAGACATAGTTTACCTCGGTAGGCCATACGCGGTCGGTTACAACACTCGCAACTATCCAATAAACATTACAACAAATTATTTCTTAGATTATTAACCAGTCAGTCAGATGTGAATTATTCGTGTTTTAATCACTGCTTTTCATTTGCAACACCTAAACCATAAATAATGTAAAAAAACGATCTTTTGAAAAGAAAATAAGGTTCTAAATCTAATAAATACTCTTTTAAATAACAACGTTAGAGTAATATTATTTTACATTTACTATTACGACCAAGCGCGGAAAAAGCGGTTATTCTAGAAAATAATATACTAGCTGTGTTCCACTTGTGTTTAATGTATTCGACCAAAACACTAACGGCGCTGCGCCGCCTATCGCGTATCCTATAATTTTTCCCACTTCACATTCATGGTTACTTCACCGCTGCTTAGAGTCGTAGCGTGAAGTATATATAACTTATATAAATTTATAGAACTTATAATCTTCATTAATAAATCTATCTATATGCGTAATACATAATAAATCTATGATCTATATATAAAAAAGCGGAAATACCACTCATCGCGAGATCTCCGGGAAATTCAACCTCTAAGGGTGTAAAAAGGGGGTTGAAAGTTTGTATGTGGTGCAAACATTGTCGTGTGGCTTGAAATTGTGTACTTAGATTAGATTGTGATAGCATCTATCAAAATTCATCAGTTAAGGGTGTATAAATAGGGGGTTGAAAGTTTCTTCGGTAAAAATAATGTATGTATAACTATTTTCTTTTAATTATGTACACATAATATGTCTTGTGACTCACTTAAATCAAATTAAGGGATGACATTTGTGTTGTATGATTCTATAGATAGTCTAAGAAACCTTGATAAATTTTCCACTTTGTTTTAATATATACAAATATTTATTATTATTTTGTCTATATGCTAATTTTTGTTGTTAACCTTTGCTGTAATAAACGTTGCCATTTTAATAATAATATAATAAAGTCAGTCTTTTTAATCCCGTGTAGTTTTTATGCCCAGATTTAATTCTTATATCATTGGTCAATTGACCAATTCTACTATAATAATAATTCTAATATAGACTATAAGAATATTCAATAATATTTGTAGAAATTGTAAAAAAAAGTATGTTTTAAATTAATTCTCAACCGATCTTGATGAAATTTTGTACCGGGAAAGTATATGTCATTTCTCAATTAATTGGCTATATGAATTAAATTGAAGCAATATGAGTAAAAGTAAAATTACCGGATAAAAATAACTACTGCGTAACAAATGCGTGTGGAGCCGCGGGGCACCGCTAGTAGACTACAAAATTCAATAATATTTTTTCGTATCTGATTGTTAGTTCCAGAGATTAGTTTGGTCAAACAAAAAATTATGTAGTAAGTTTGCCAACGTTGTTGTTTTCGTAGTCCCTCAGCCCGTGTGTTTCAAGTGCCTTTATATATATTATATTAGACAGCTCTATGAAGTTATTATTTTAAAACAATAATGTAATAAAGGATTCTTTATAAGGGGCAGGATGTAACTATCTAAATAGACGCCTAATATGCGAGACATTTCTTTCAACGCATCTTAATTAAGCAATCGCCTCAAAGTGACCGTTCGCGAGTGTCATTCATTATTATTTTTATTTTAGTTCTCATACAATTTGTATTTCTCCGCCGGATTTATTTGCGTGTCATACACTCTGTTGAGCTACAAACAAAAGCATCATTTTAATGAGCTCTCTAGTGTAGCCTAAGTCAGTCTAGATTGAAAATATATAAATGCCTCTTTATCTTTCATTACACTATGTCCTCACTGGGGTATTTAGAAAGGATTAAACACAACGTTACTGTCCATCTTGATAAACCTGTTTTATTTAGATTCATTGGCTCTTTAATTAATTCAGTTCAGTTCTGAGTGCTTTTCTTTCCTACAACTATGATCCACATAAATCAGTAACGGTCGTCTTTCCGCTTATGCATTTGAACTTTGCACTCCACATTTTTTATCGCCCCCGCCCGTACGCTTGCGGTCTTTTTCGACGTAGCTAAGGCCTTCGATAAGGTCTGGCATGCCGGACTAGTCCACAAGCTACATCAATTAGAAGTCCCGGATAGGTTAGTTCATCTAGTTCACGATTTTCTACGCGACCGCACCTTCCACTACCGAGTGGAAGGAGTACTATCTACCGCCCACCCTATACGCTCAGGCGTCCCGCAAGGTTCCATTCTGGCGCCTTGCCTTTTCAATCTATACGTCAGCGACCTCCCGAAGCCCCCCGGGGTCGAGGTAGGGCTCTACGCTCACGACACAGTCATATATGCGTCAAACAGACACAGAAAAAATCTCGCCTGCGCAGTCCAACGTGCCGTAACCACTCTCGGTGAGTGGTTGCGAACGTGGCGAATAGCTATTAATCCGGTAAAGAGCGCCGCGATTATGTTCGAACCGCACACATGCAAACTACCACGCACGGTAGGACCCCTCTCATTATTCGGTACGAATATCCCTTGGGCCACCAAGACTAAATATCTGGGTGTTACCCTCGACTCGAAGCTTAACTTCAACGCACACGTTACTATAGTCAGGAATAGGGCCATCTGGATCCTTTCCCGCTTGCGACCCTTGCTCAGTTCGGTAAGCAAAATGTCCTTAAGACATAAGCTCACACTGTACAAGATGTGCGTCCGTCCGATCTTGACATATAGCTGCGCCGCGTTCGCACATATGTCCAAACATAACTTTGCCCGCATGCAAAGAGTCCAAAATCGGTTTCTCCGTTGCCTGCTTGACCCTCCAGCCTTCGTTAGGAACATGGACTTGCACAGGGACATGAGGCTTCCCTCGATAGAAGCCTATGTGAAATATCTTACCAGGAGATACTTCGATAGCGCTTCGAATCATCCCAACCCGCGCGTAAAATCCACCGTGAACTACGTCCCAGACAACTCGATCCCCGTTGCCAAACGTTATAAACGCCGTTCGCGAAATCTCTTTGTCGATCCCGATGACGACATCGAGAACGCTAACAATTTCTACGCGTCCGCTCCCGCAACATATGCGTGCTCGCGCCCACGCCCGCGAAACTACCGTTCCCTCCGCAGGGGATGTACGGTTAACTTCGCTCCCGCACACCCGCCACGACCGCCCTCCTCTGCGGCAACTCATGCCTAGGTCCGATCCATTGGCATGGAGCCCTTGAGTCAAGCAGCCGTTCGCGCGATACAGTGACTCTACATTCACTAGCTTTCACAGCCATACATGACACTGCATTATACACACATGCACAACACACAGGTACATAGGTTCTGTAAGGGACCTTTTTTTTTCTTTTTTTGCCTAGTTAGATTAGACAAAAATTTTCAGACCACTAAATACACATACACATGTTCCTTCCCTCCTCCCAGGGGCAGAAACATGTATATATGTATAGTTAGTTTAGATCGAATGATAGGGATTTAGTCAGATCGCGACTTAATTGCATACGCGCAACAGTCCGAGCCGAGGTTCGGCCACTTTGGCACCCTCGGATGTTGTTGCTTAGCTTTCGTGGCTGAGTGCCCTAAGCGCTGGCCCCCAAGCCCGGTAAAGCTGTAAAAGCCGTAAAGGCTCCAGGGCCCCTAAGGCTAACAGTAAAGTCAGTTAAAAAAAAAAAAGAAAAAAAACTCCACATTTGCATTGCACCCTTTTTGACTTTCTTCTTCGCTCATACACTTTACGTAATCAAACAGCCAGATCAGCTATTCTATTAATCTGTCCATTGCTTATGCTATCCACATATTATGATCCGGAGAGATCACACTGTAAAAACCGTAAAAAACTATCGACCTAGCAACCTGCGTGGGAGCTCTATAGGGCTCCGGCAGATCACTAAACAAGACGCGAGAACAACCCACTATCGCAGAGTCACCGAACGATTGACGAACAAACAGTGACCCTGTAACTCACTCGGTAAGCCAAATGAGCTCTCGTCCCGCACACCACCGTCCCTGCTTACACCCAAACCTACCGGGCGTAAAGAAGGGGAAACCAAACGAGATGCACGGAAGAGACGCGATCGAATTGTCCTCGGCGTCACTTACTGTGAACTGGGCGCTGGCGGGTAACAAAAACACGATGCCAAATTCACGTTCACTTATATTCTTGATGATACAGGCCAGTATGTACAATATTTTCCCTTAAACACTAGAGTGTCTTCACGCAGGGTTTCTTCAGTCTTGAGGTAATCTTGAGGAGTCTTGAGGTGGATTGACTTCTGTGTATAGCGATCTGAGCGATCTGAGAGCGATCTGACGAGTGTGGAACCCGTCGCTATATTTATATGATTTCTAAAGAAAGTGATGCCGCTATCTAACTCTATTTTTCTCTCTATCTAATTCTATGTATTATCGCGGCTCCTGGAAATTCTTATATACAAACTGTTTTTCTATTTTTACAATAATCTTATAAGATTCTAACAAGTATTAACATTTTCTTATTTAAACATGTGTTGAAACTTGAGACTTAACTTATTTTACATTATTTAGATGTAAACTATCTTGAAATACTCTAAATTTTACAATTTTATAGACTGTTAGATAAGGAAGCCTTATTTATCTTCCTGTCTTTGTCTTACAATTTTACATAACAAGCGTTCGCTCTCTTTATCGTGATTGGTCACCTTGCGTTGGTTGTCAAACATTTTTCAACTACTATTTGTGAGTTTACTATAAATATGGCGACTCAATCTTAATAATTTTATAACATAATATCATCAAACATTAATATTTCTTACATTACGTAACAATTATAAATTAAATTACACATTAAAATAATTGTAAAGTCAAATCCTGAAATGTTTAACCTACATGTAATCAGTATTACGATATTACGAAAACATATTTTACAAATTCAATCATAGCTTATTTAAATATAACAAATACAAACATAGCATGTGAACAATTACCATTATACGAGTTATTATTACTTTTTAACAAGTTGACTAACCTACACTTATACGTATTCTGAATAGTTTTAACTATATATTAATTATATAACAGTTCTAACTATATAATATTGTTAGGTCATGCGATATAGTCATTCTGCGTCGCTAACAGTCTCCCGCCCAGTGCACGCTCCGCCGTGTACTCCAACTTGTGGTTGCGACGCAGCCGGCACGATGACCACCAGTCGTGACACGGGACGCCGCAACACGCCGCCTCTTGGTGTTCTGACGTCTGCGACTCTCGTTCTGCCGTCCGGGCCCGGGTAGATTGCGACTACTTCGCCTTTCGGCCAGGTATTTCTTGGTAGTGTAGGGTCGGCGATAACAACGATGTCGCCCTGCTCAGGTGGTGACATCTCCCGCCCGTCGATCTTTCTCGTTCGGAGGGTCGGCAGATATTCCCGTAGCCACCTCCTCCAAAAGTGGTCTGCCAGATGTTGTGTTGCCCGCCAATCCGCTTTCCCGGTGAGGGCACGCTCGTCGATACTCCCAACTAGCGTGGACCCGCAAGATCGACCTATAAGAAAATGATTAGGTGTCAGTGCTTCCTCATCCTCAGGGTTGGCACCTATGTGTGTAAGCGGACGCGAATTCACTGTGTGCTCCACTTCGGTGAACAGCGTGTGCAACACTTCCTCTGGAGGGCTTCTCTCGTTTAATATCGCGGCGAGGGCGGTTTTCACCGTTCTTATCATTCGTTCCCACGCGCCCCCCATATGTGGCGCTCCAGGTGGGATGAATTTCCACGTAATTCCTTCCAGGCTGGCTGCCTCGGCGAGTTCAGATCTTTTTAATTTCGCGGCCTCTTCACGCAGCTCGTGATCTGCACCAACGAAATTAGTTCCGTTGTCACTATACATTACCCGCGGATTTCCTCGTCGGGCGGACATACGACGTAGCGCCATAATCATTGAGCTAGTACTCAATGATGGTACCAATTCTAAATGTATGGCTCGTGTTGTTAAACACGTGAAGAGAGCTCCCCATCTCTTCTCTTTCCGACGGCCGATGGTAACATGCATTGGGCCGAAATAATCGACTGCAGTGCATGTGAATGGATGCGCTCCGTACTGTAGTCGCTCGGCGGGTAAGTCTCCTGTTGGCGGCAGCTGTGGTTTCGTTTTCTTAACACGACACCACTCACAGTCGTGTATCACTTTTTTCACTGCATTCCGTAGCGACAAAATCCAGTATACTTGTCGCAGCTCGTTCACGACAGTCGCATGTTGGGCGTGGCAGAAACGTCGGTGGTAGCGATCGATGAGCAGGCGCGCGATCTTGTGCCTTCCATCCAGGACCGCTAGGCTTCTATCCGAGGCGTTTCTTAACTTCCCCGTTCTGCTACGCAGACGTATAATGCCGTGTTCGTCGAGTTGCACGTTGATTTTCCTCAATCTGCTGCCAGTTCGAATCGGTACATTTCTCTGTAAACAAATTAATTCGTCACAGAATGAATCTCGCTGACTTTCACGTATAAGGGCTAGCTCGGCCCGCTTTAAATGTTCCTCACTTAGCGGTAGCCAGTCTCTTTTCACTTCCGGTTTTTGTTTGGGACGAATAATAATTTTCTTATTTTCCCTCTTCTTGTAGGGCTTCCAATCGTTATCTTTTCGCGCAATGTTCACGGCGCGTCCTCGCTTACATAATTCAATAAATTGAAACATTCTCGCGGTTGTTCGTAATAACCGAATCCAACTTGAAAATTTATCCGGGTTTGGTAATACACTGTCGGTTTTTGTTCGTGTGGTGAAAACTGTTACGGATTTTTTCTCTTCGCCCGTGTTTTCTTCATTTATTGTGGCATCTCGGTCGAGCTTCTTCTCGATACCCTCTAAACGGTGGCGAGCCAGCGCGTAGTTATTCGGGAGTACTTCCTCGTTGCTCTTCCACAGTAGGCCGGACTCGAACCTCCCATCGGGTTGTCGCTTCGTTGTAGCTTCGAGGATCTCTAGTGCTCTGCCATCGGCGTCGTTGCTAGGACGGTGTTGCTTCACTCCAATAGATTCCAACTCGAAGTGATCCTTGATGAGTTTCTCCATGCTCGATTCTTCACTCAGGTGGTTCACGTGATTGACGAACTTGACTGGTGTGGAGTCACTCGTAGAGCAGCAACCGTGCAGTACCCATCCCAGGCTTGTGAGTGATGCAACTGGCTGGTTCGGCTTCCCTTTGATGATCTTCCGGGATACTATCAGCTCCCAGTTGTCTTGACCGATGAGTAGAGCTGGCCTCTCCTTACTGTATATTAATTCGTTCATATTTTTGAGATGCGCACATTGTTCAATAATTTCTCTACTTACGTGTTGCGGCGACAACTTGAGATTACTTATGGTCCGGACTCCCTTCAAGGTACGCTTGTCCCGTCGGTGAGCTCCTTTTATCTTGACATCCACCTGTTGTGAATCCCTTCTCTCGATGAGCTTCCCTCCGACGGTCTCCAAAATGAGTAGGTCTTCTTTCCCAGTGACTCTAATCTTCTTAGCCACGTCGTTGTCCAACAATGACACTGTAGACCCCTCGTCTAAGAGCGCGAGTATACGTGTGGAGCCGGCTGGACCATAAATATCTACCGGTATCATTTTGAGGTAGACTTCTTTCCCGTCCGCGGCGGCGTAGATAGCCTTCACAGTTGTGTCTTCTTCCTGTGGTTGCGGCGCGGGCTTCTCTGACGGCGCTTGTGCCTTATTTGAGTGCAATAATACATTGTGTTGTCGGCCACACTTACGGCAAGATGGTCCCTTGCAGCTGTTCTTCGAATGTTGTTGTCGCAAACACTTGAAACATAATCGCTTCTTCTTGACGATCACCCATCTATCTTCGGTGGTCGCTTCTTTAAATTTCTTACACTCTGTGATCCAGTGGTCGCGTTCTTCACAGTTTACACAAAACTTTTTTATGGTTGGTGAACACTTTCTTGCGTAGTGTGTACACGTCGGCTGTTGAATCGCTTATTTGTTCCCGGTGCTTCCACTGGTGCGAGCGTCGACCATAAGTCGGCTTCATTTTCTAAAAACTTCCTTAAATTCACTAACACTGGCTCGTCTCGATGCCCCTTGACATAATCCAACCACCTGCATCTTAGCATAGGTGATAATTTATTTACAATATCGCGGCTTACTTGCGGTGAACAGAGATATTCCGGCTTTCCCAGTGCTTTAATTGTAGCGACGGCGTTGCTGACTCGGCTGGCGAACACACAAATATCTTCAGGTGAGTCCCCGATGGGCCGCAGCTTTTCTATCGAAGCTATTTCTGCTAACACGAGTCGCTCTGGGTTCCCGAATCTCCTCTCCAATGCGCTGATAATCTCTTCAGGGTCAAAGGCGGCGAATAATAACTGGCGAACGCTTTCCTTCGCAGAGCCGTGCAGTGCTTGTCTCAGCCGAGCCATATTCTGAACATCGCTGAACTGTGATGCGGTGTCATTGTATGACCTCACGAACGGTAACCAGTCTTCACTTGCTCCATTGAAGTGCGGTAGATCGGCATACTTCGACGGTGCGGCTGGTGCGGCGGCTCGCGCTGAAATTTGAGCGGCGGTGAGCATAGTATCGGCAATTTTTTGAATTTCACTCGCCTTCACGTATTCCTGTGGATTGTTTGCTTCTTTTTCCATTATTGTGGCGCTCTGGTTCATCCACTGTTCTACGTGTGTGGATCGCTCTTCTTGCTCGATGTCCTCGTCATCGATCTCCTCTTCAGACTGGCATTGTATCATCTCCAACTCCAGCTGCGCCAATGTGGCAGCTGACCGGGCGAGCTCCAGCTTCTTCTTGGCTTCCAGCTCCATTCTCCTAGATTTGGAAGATTTTACTGACCTTGATACAGTGGCGCGTGGCGGCGCCTGAGGAACTAACGGTGAGCAATCCTTCTCTCCAATGTCCCTCGGCTTCGTACACGATGCCTTCGTAGCCACAGGCGGTGCAGGAACGGACGGTGGGATTCCTTCATTCCCTCCATTGTTCCCCGGTGCCGGCATCTTGGCTGTATCTCTGGACGCGGCGGCGGTCGCGGAGCGTGTGCGCACCGACGACGTTGAAGGTGCAGTCTTCCTGGTGGTGGTGGTACCCGATGTGGTGGCAGCTGAATCCGTCTCCCTCGGTGTGAACAATGACCAATCCGTAGTCGCTGTTTCCTCGGAGTCTCCCTTCTGGCTCGATTTCGGCGAACGCAAAGTAGGCATTATTAATTTAAACAAACACAGTAAAAAAAATACAAAAAATACACAACACCCAATCTGGCTCGAAGGACCACTAAAAACCGTAAAAAACTATCGACCTAGCAACCTGCGTGGGAGCTCTATAGGGCTCCGGCAGATCACTAAACAAGACGCGAGAACAACCCACTATCGCAGAGTCACCGAACGATTGACGAACAAACAGTGACCCTGTAACTCACTCGGTAAGCCAAATGAGCTCTCGTCCCGCACACCACCGTCCCTGCTTACACCCAAACCTACCGGGCGTAAAGAAGGGGAAACCAAACGAGATGCACGGAAGAGACGCGATCGAATTGTCCTCGGCGTCACTTACTGTGAACTGGGCGCTGGCGGGTAACAAAAACACGATGCCAAATTCACGTTCACTTATATTCTTGATGATACAGGCCAGTATGTACAATATTTTCCCTTAAACACTAGAGTGTCTTCACGCAGGGTTTCTTCAGTCTTGAGGTAATCTTGAGGAGTCTTGAGGTGGATTGACTTCTGTGTATAGCGATCTGAGCGATCTGAGCGATCTGAGAGCGATCTGAGAGCGATCTGAGAGCGATCTGAGAGCGATCTGACGAGTGTGGAACCCGTCGCTATATTTATATGATTTCTAAAGAAAGTGATGCCGCTATCTAACTCTATTTTTCTCTCTATCTAATTCTATGTATTATCGCGGATCCTGGAAATTCTTATATACAAACTGTTTTTCTATTTTTACAATAATCTTATAAGATTCTAACAAGTATTAACATTTTCTTATTTAAACATGTGTTGAAACTTGAGACTTAACTTATTTTACATTATTTAGATGTAAACTATCTTGAAATACTCTAAATTTTACAATTTTATAGACTGTTAGATAAGGAAGCCTTATTTATCTTCCTGTCTTTGTCTTACAATTTTACATAACAAGCGTTCGCTCTCTTTATCGTGATTGGTCACCTTGCGTTGGTTGTCAAACATTTTTCAACTACTATTTGTGAGTTTACTATAAATATGGCGACTCAATCTTAATAATTTTATAACATAATATCATCAAACATTAATATTTCTTACATTACGTAACAATTATAAATTAAATTACACATTAAAATAATTGTAAAGTCAAATCCTGAAATGTTTAACCTACATGTAATCAGTATTACGATATTACGAAAACATATTTTACAAATTCAATCATAGCTTATTTAAATATAACAAATACAAACATAGCATGTGAACAATTACCATTATACGAGTCATTATTACTTTTTAACAAGTTGACTAACCTACACTTATACGTATTCTGAATAGTTTTAACTATATATTAATTATATAACAGTTCTAACTATATAATATTGTTAGGTCATGCGATATAGTCATTCTGCGTCGCTAACACACTGTATTTATTATTTAACTTTATTTCTGGCATACTCGAACTTCATTGCCTTTAACACCTTTATTACCATAACAAAAATATTCTCAGTTAGAATTTTGCACATTTAGGTACCTACGTAAAATAAGTAGGTGCTAAAAGCATTCAATAGGTTCAATTCAGAGCAAACATTCAATTCAAAGGTCAATAGTGTCAGTACCCGTTCATTATTATTTGTTCTGTGCCGTGTCACCTTGTATTTTACAAAGGTCGTAAAAACGACTGTACGTTGAACATCTTCATCTTAGTTTATACAACCAAGGAACTCTGGAAACCCTACTCACTGCAGGAACATAACAAAAGCTTATATGGCTGCGATCTTGGTGTAGGTATTTCACCATCGGGCTGCCCCAAGTAGAGAAATCCTCAAACAGAATAATTTACCTGTGCTTTGCCTCTCAAAACCCCCTCCTTGCGTCGTATTCCTTATTGTATTTTCTTTTTATCGATTGTTCTCCGTGCCCTTACTATCTTTGGCCATTTGGAGAGCTTCAAGAACAATATTCTCAAGACGGGTGCAGATTTGATCAGATCCTCAGAATGGAATCCGCTTTCGAGATATTTTGTCTTCAGTCTTACCTAACAAAATCGGTGCTTTGATTCGATTCAGTTATATGATCTAAAATCTGAAGACCTTGGAGTTTCTGGCGGTTTCGATTGGTTATTACGATGAGTAAGGGTTCCGCAGCATTCTTCTTCAACACCACATCTCAAAAAAGGAAAAGGAATCAATGAAGAAAAAGGACTATGGACTGTGGAACGTCTATTCAAATAGTTATTTTTCTGTCATCAATTAATTTCTAATAATCAGATCGGAAATAAGGTTTTTTTCCGCATTTCAGCTGTGGTCCATTGACTCAAAGAGTTTGAAAAACATAAAAAAAACACGGGTGTTGTCTCTAGTACTTGTAAATCAACATTATTAAACGTAATATTAAAAAAAAAACTTGGTTTTGCTGAATATGTATGTCACACGAAACCATATATGTATAGCCGTTGGAAAGTAACAGTATGCATTGCAAAATTGTTTCGAGTTTGAATGATCCATCCATTCGTTAACTCTATATATTTATATTATTTACAACTTATAAATTATTTTTAAATAATGAAGCAAAGGTGAACATGTCATACTTCTTAGTTATTTAATTATTTATGTAAAAAAAAAGTTCACAGTATTAATTTAGATGTAGATTATCATCGATACGCAAAGAATACAGCCAATCGTGAATGTATTATTATTTTAATAAATTATCTGCATGTGGTGGTTTTTATTTTAATTTCTAAACTTATTTTATTTGACCCCATATGTGTAATTTTGGCGGCATTTTACGTGATGTAGTTTTGTTATTGTTCACAAGTAAAGTGTGTTATAAATAATAACCGGGAACATGTATTTTAAATTGCGACCATAATTCCCTGGACAATTTTAACAAGAGGGCTACCGTATTGTTAGTTCTAGTGCTTTATATATGTTTGAAGATTACAAGAATAAGTAGAAATATAGTCTATTCATTTGACGTTGGAAGGAATGGGTAATACATATATATTTATCACGCTGATAAAGTGGTAAAATAAAATATTGGAAAAATATCCTCAGCACGTAGGGATAGGGTCGTTAAAAAATATTGCGAGTGTGTCTTCGATCAATTTATTATTGATCGAAGGAGTGTGTGAAAAACATTTGTAGAGTTAGAGATCCGTTTGCGAAATAATTAGCTTTAAAGTGCTAATTTTTGTTAGATTCAAGATCCCCCGCCAGCTAAATGGTTGTTTTTGGGTATGTGGAATAATCCACGGCAGTAGTATGTTAATGAAGACGAGTGATAGTCGATCAACTTATAACATGTACTTGGAGAAGTAAATAAAAAAGAAATTTTCATACGAGTTCCATTGGTCTAACCTTCGTATTTATAGACAAGTAATTACTTGTTACTTAGCATAGGTCCGATCCTCCGGTTTGGAGCCCTCAAGCCTGCTGCTCGCGCGATACAGTGACACTGCATTCACTAGCTACCTACATACAGTCATTACACTGCATTATACATACATGCACTACACTCAGATACATAGGTTCTGTAAGAGACCTTTAATTTTCTTTTTTTTTGGTCAGTTAGCCTTAGACAAATTACTAAAAACATGTACGCGTGTTTCTTCTTTCCTCCCAGATGGCAAGAGACATGCATACATGTATAGTTAGTTAGCTCGAATTCGGATAGGAATTAGCTAGATCGCGATGGTTGCATATACGGTAACAACCCAAGCCGAGGTCGGCAACTTTGGCACCCTTGCCCTTGTTGCCCTTTTTCTCCGTCGAGTGCCTTAAGCGCTCGCCCACAAGCCCGGTGAAACTGTTAAGGCGTCCTGCCGACAGTATAGACAGTTCGAAAAAAAATAATTACTTCAACTAACATGATCTAAGAATTCCATTTTTTATAGACATGTAAACAGCTTTACTTACTTAATTAATTAAAGTTCGAAGTATGACTTTAGTCTTCTTTATGTTGGCAGTATGATATTACTGCGTTTAATTTCGGGTTAAATTTAATAACACAACTTGTGACTTAAAAGAATACTACAAATATATATTTTTATTAGAATCAAATAACAAAACAATACAGATATTAGTCAATACAATAAAATAGACATTAATATGACAAAGATAACAAGTAATATGAATAATCACAGCTAGGTTTCTGGATGCAAAATTAAACGTTTACTTGCGACACGTGACTTGTGTAGGTAAGATTGTATTCATATTTTACATCATCTTTCGAAAATCGATATCTTCTTTTAAAGTAATCTGCTAGAAAGTTATGTGGCGGATATTTTTGAAATATATTTTCACTGTAAGTTCAGAAACAATAATTATATTCTCAATTTATTCCAACCGTATTATTATCTAGTCCATCTTAAGAACGTTCCAAGTCTTACATATTATTCACTAACAATAATGTAGGTACTATATTCATGCAATAAATGACGTTTACGGTATAACTTTTGAAAATAAACAATGTACAATAGCACTCTATCGTAGATAAAAACACATGTTAGAATTACTTTTGTATGGGCAGCGGTGACTATTACTTGGCTAAGAATTCTAACCGTAGATAATTACTTACTCATGAAATCGATGGCTTTAGTCATGACTTTTACTTATGTAATTAATTTGTTCTTAACTATAAATACGAGGGTAAGTCTGCACATTGTGACTGGTAACTACGGAACCCTACACTGCGCGTGGCCCGACACGCATTTATTTGGTAGGTTTTTATCGAATGCTTTTACGTTATCGCCGAATGTTTCTGACATACAGAACTGTCTTGTAATCTTATTTATGGTCATCAAGAATTATGTATTGTTTGACACTTGTATGGTTATTGTGTTTTTTAAACAATAGAATTGTTTGTGTAAGCTGTCATTATGTTTTTTTTTTAGTACTGCGGAAATAAATTGTCGTTTTTTACCTACAGACATGACAAAAAAATTGTAGGATACTATATTTGTTTGTTACTAACTTTTGCCCGGGAATTCGTTTTCGATTCTTGAAAATGAATCGTTTTTTTTTATCGTTATAATTTTGGCGTAGTGGCATGAATCTCACTTGATGTTAAGTGACGATGTGGTCTAAGATGATAACACGCTAACCCTAGTGGAAGACTGGCTCTCAAGTGCGGCTGCCGGAACACACCTATTGGTGCTTGGCGACAGATTTTCAACTTGAGGGTGGCAGCTAGCCAGGCGGGCATTAGAAAAGGCCCTACCACCATGCTTTGGTTTCCTCACGATGTTTTCCTTCACCGAAAGCTCAGGCTAATTGCAGGTATTCGAACTCAAGTCAATCGACGCGAAGTCGTACACGCTACCACTGAGCCATCCTTGCTTCAACTTTCACGCCGTCCGTTATAGACGGGTGTATTAAAAATTCAGAAACCAGAATGGTTTAGAAATGTAAAGGGTTCAAACAAAGAAAATTGGTTATTCTGTCTGTACATGTAAATGTTTTTACAAATTTCTTTATAGTCGACTATTATAAAGGACGGAGATCACGAATATGACAGTAAAAAATATTTGTCTGACTGTCTGTTTACATGTCCGCGTTTAAATAAAAAACAGATTGAAACCGATTTTTATAAAATTTTGTACACGTCAACTTTATATCATTGCTCAATTGATAGACTGTAAAAATTTTCAATAATACATTTATAAATCGTAAAAAATATAATTGCAAAAATATTAATCTTTTACTAATCCTTAATATATTATGATGTAATTTTGCAAACAGAGAAAATAAAAAAATAAAAACAAGATGGCGAAAATTTGTTTCAGAGTCCCATCACTTTTTTAAGCTAAAACTGTAAAAAATGTGGCTAGTTTAATTTATTTACAATTATAAATACTACTGCTTTATATACATACTAGCGGTGCCCCGCGGCTCCGCTCGCATTTGATACGCAGTAATTGTTTTCGTTTCGTATTTTAATTATACCCCCATAAGTATTGTACATTTTTATAGTTGAGCATTAACATTTTTTTTAAGATTACTACTGACAATTCTTATCGCTTATCAATTATGGATTGATATATGCTTCTCGTCTACAAAATTACAGCAAATTATTAATAAAAATTCCTCTTTGATTTTTTATGATTTTCAAAACTATTGTCAATTAACTCTTATAGCCTATTAATTGAGCAAGGACCTAAGCTTTCCTGTGTACAAAATTTCATAAAAATCAGTCAAGCCGTTTTGTCTTTGCAATAGGGATCGCACACTAACTATGAACTGAAGGCGCGGCAGTGTGTTTACATTATTAGCTCAATTAACTTAAAATTTAGTCAGTAAATATATAAAGCGTAGTTTGCTATAAAAGCACGATCTCTAGACACAATTACACACGGTCACCGCGCGGATTCCGCTTAGCGACCGCGCAAAAAATCCTTGTCAAATTAAAACGCGTCCAAGATTTCTCACGATTTCTTATTAAAAATTAATAATATGTATGCATGGGAATTTAAACTTCCTTAGGCTGCGTTTCCACCAGAGATGTGCGTGGTAGCTTGGCGAGGATACGTAGTGAAGATGTGAAGCGGTGTGTAGCTGAGTGGTGCGAGGATGCGTATCGGTCTGTCCCCACACCGTTCACGCTTCAAATGTGCACACATCCTCTTTCGCATCCCTCGCAATCATTACTCGCCCAGATCTCTCGCTGTTTTGTACATACAAATACCTAGCTCTGGTAGCCCTTTCCACCAGAATTGCGCTAAGTGCGGCTAGGAAAATGAAGCGATACTAAAGGTAGATTTTTTCCTCGCGCATTGCCTAGCTAACTCTTACCTACCTACATTTCTGGTAGATACGCAGCCTTACTTAACTAAATTTGTGTTAGGTATTATATTTTCAAGGTTTCGCATAAAGTAATATTATTATATTAGGTTTTGTAAGTTATTTCCAAGTTAACGTAAATGTTTAATTTATATTCAAACATGGAATTATATTTAAAATAAAGTTATTTTTATTTCAGAACTCATTAAACCGATATTTGTAGAAAGTTCTTTGTTAAGTAATATTCTGATTAACGCAATTAACATTGTTACATGTTTATAAGTGAATTTTATTTGTAGGACCTATACTACGAGTACTTTAGACATCGTAAGGAAAATAATTATTAATTATAAAATTTTGTACAGAGAAGGTATAGCATCATTGATTGTTTATAAATATTAGCAATACCGAATTCTTTTAAAATCGTAAAAAAACCTCTTTTAAGCAATAGATTTTAGTGAAATTGTGTTAGTAGGGAGTATATGTAATCTGAAATTGATAGGCTATAAAAATTATCAATACTAGTTTCTGAAATTCTACCAGTAAAAAAAACCTACAAAAGGAATATTTAATAAAAAGTTAAGTCCAATGATTTTATACCAGTTTTAAATAAAACTGCAACCGAATATTTAACACAGAAGGTAATTTATAATTCATTTAAATTCCTCGAAGATTAATTAGTTATTATCACGGTGACATTTGTAAAATGCCACTTGAACTAAAAAACGTCCTGTCGTTTGTTTAATCAAGAAGGTCAACAACTGTTGTTATTTATATTTATTACTAGCGAACCTGAGGACCTGACAGACGTTGTCCAGTCCGAAAGTTAACTTGCTTGCAAAAAAAATCCTAGAACTAGGTCGTAGCGCCACCTATCGGGTCCAATTTTGAATGTGAACCATCCAACCGCTCAAACACAAAAAAAATCATCAAAATCGGTCCTGTATCTCTTGAGCATCGTGCTCTCGGAGCAACATAGTCATGTAGTTCAGGCTGGCACAGGCTGAGGGGGCGCGCGATAGCCACCGGAGTGGGAAACGCTCGGGAGGCTGGGAAAAGCCTCTGGTGTTATAAGTCGGAGGACTAAGGCGAGAGGAGCCCTCTGAGGGGCGGACTGCCTCGTCTGACCGCGGCGCCTAGAACGCGGGGCACGAGGCCAGCCTCAATAATTCGCGGGATGTCAAGATTTCCAGGCCCGTCCGAGATTGCCGTTTACCTCTGAAGGAGGTAACCGGCGGGCGCTCGGGTCACGCACCACTTGCCTTCGTCAACACCTTTAGGCATCTGGCGAGTGACCACTAACCGTGGATTAGACGGAGATCGTACTTACAACGTACAGTTACGTTCGCAGCGAGATAGCAGTGGCTATATGACGAGTATTCTCGAAAAAACACACGTAATACAACAACGATCGCACAAAAAATTTCGATAGCGGCCGAGAGCGCAAGCGGACGCGTCTGCTTACGCTAACAGCCGAAACCGGATTCATCTTATTAATTAAAATAAAAACCACCACATATCAGATCAAAATTCCGCCTAGTGTTTATTAAAATAAAATAAAAATTGGTTTTAATTTTTTATGTTTATGTTTTATAGGGAATTTTCTTACCTGCCTGGAAAATCCTGTGAAGGGTACGATATCATCTACCACCGGCTGTACGAAACAGAACCGTCTAAGTACAACTTGGAGGCTGGAGTGAAGATGCTGTTCATGACAGTCGGTGAGTGGTTTCCCTAGGATATTTAATAATCTCAATAAGTCCACTTAGTTTTTCTTATCTACTGATAATTTTATAATTTACTACCGATTCATTTCAAATTTAATCTTGCAACACTGATCTAACTTAGTTTTGGGAGTTTTTGGTAGTATCTTGTTGTCATGATTTTTTTTGAAATGTCATATGCAATATTGGTGGTATTTTGCGTAAGAAAGTATGGTTTTTATGTACAAGTGCTATGAATTAAAATATGATTATTTCATTACCAAGAAAATAATTTCGAGTTGCCTCCCTAGATAGTTCTAGTATAGAACGTTGTTTGAATTTTTGAGATTAGAAAAATATTCTGTCCACGTGTCATTAGCAGTATTGTGTATAAACGTAATTCGCGATTAATTAATTTATTACTTGAAACTCAAATATAGATCGCACGGTTATATTTAAAAGTATTTTGAATTGTTCAATTTTTTAATTTAAATTATAATGTATGGTAACATTAATATAGAACGCTCATGTAGTCGATTTTAATTTTAATCATATACTTGCTTTGTCTATAATACTAATTTTGCATAATAGTACAGTTTGGTTATTGTGCTCAAGTTGTTTGGTTAGAAATTCTGTAACATGAATTCTCTGATATCATAAGAACCCCCTGGAAAGTTCTAACAAGAATACTACCATTTTTTAATTTAAATATTTTAAGTTGCAGAGTAACAGTTAATTCTATGTTTAAACGTTTTGGCTGGCGTACTTACTAACCCTTGCATGATTTTTAATTTTCATAATAAAATAGAATGGTTAAAAAGGTAATATAGCTTGAAAAAATATATAAAGAACTTATTGATGTACATTTTTACATCACTGTGTTAAGAAAGAAACTTTTGTCCAAGTTTTTGACGGCTTATCTCGGTGACTGAGATATTTTCCGAACTGGTAGGAAGTAATGTTTTGATATTCATGTGTCTTCTTAGGGCCTAAAATGAATATAATATATTATTGCGCAATAAGCATTATAAACCTTTGGAATGTGGACTGGAGTCGCTGACATAAATTAATTTTTAATTGTTCTATTATTATAAAGTTAAAGAGATTGTTTGTTTGTTCGAACGCGCTAATCTACCTACCAGTTAGATTTGAATAATTCTTTATGCGTTTATAGACAACTTATTGAGGAAGGTTATATGCTGTATAAATTCACGCTACGAACCTAAGGAGCGGAGCAGTTACTATGAGTATCATGTAATCTGACAAACTATAGACAAGTGCGGGAAGTGAGGACAACGGTAGAACGGGTGCGTTGACGGCGGCGCGGTCGAGAATCGGTCGAATAAATTTAACACGGGTGAAACCGTGGGGCACAGCTAGTTATAAATAAGAGACATAAGTATGCAAAGGTGCCCTTTGAACAACATTAAACTTGTTATACAGGTTTAATAGTTGTGTAATTAATTAATGCGTTGTACAAATTAAAAAGAATTAGCCATCTCATTTTGTTAACTCTGGGAAATAACATTATGATATTTTATCTATAGTTAATCTTTATGCAAATAAAACCTGTTTTGCAAGGTTTTTTTAATTTATCATATAGCAAACTGGTAACTGAGTGTTCGGCTGGGTCGCGATCACCATTCACTGCGTGTAAATAGGGTTGCCAATTTTGTTTAGCATCAAATATAGTATTTTCGAGGCTATTACCTGAAAAAATAAAGTTTATTTTTGTTGTAAAAAGAAGCAAAATTAAACTAAGAAAAATAATAGGATACGGAAAATTCGGTATCGAATATAGTTAAAATATTAAAAGAAACCGTACCAGGTCTTTTTCAGTTAATAAAAAATATTTATTTCGCGATATTAACTAACGTGTGGATGCATCGCAAGCGCTTGCATCAAGATCCTTTGATTTGTGCATCAAATACCGACTTAGCTCGGAAGCAAAGCCAAACGTACTATCCACACACGCTTGAATTTGTTAATCTTTGCCGAGGTTTGGCAAGCGTGTGGATGGGGCATAACAAAGGGTATAGTAGGAATCTGTACCCGACTGAGTCGCGACCACCGTGCTCATGGCGATAAACTCACTAGTGACGCTTGATAATTTTCTACCTATGTTATATTTTGTCACGTTGTAAAATCTGAGCGGTTGCCTATTAACATTATTACCATAAATAAACTATAAATAACAATACAACCTTTTAAAATTAATCAATATAACATTAAATTGTATCACACCACAACTTAACAATTTTGTTACTCATTTGTCCAACTTGGCTATATGAGGAGTATTCACCTTGGCCTCGTTTTTTTTTGGTCAGTGGGAAATACATTTTTAGTCTTGTCAAAAGCTGTTTATCCCGTTTTAATTCATTTTCTCGTAGTAAATACGATCTTTTTTAATTGAAATCGGGCGATGCGGCCATTTTAACTCATCCCCACCATCGAGAATGATATATGAAGGATCGTTGCTGTTTTTTTATTTCTACCTCGGCAACTTTGGTCATCACCTGGGGTTATCTTTATAAAACTGTCATTACCTTTGAACTTCTTTTTCAAGCTTCGGCGGTTCAATTCCAGAAACGAAGTGTAAAGTAGTCTTATTGCAATTTTAATTTTAAATAAAAGTAAATAATAAACAAGATGTCGTAGTTAAACCGTTTACGCGGTTATAATAACCTTCTGTACCTTTTGCGGTTTTTCCTGTCCACATAATTGATTTCACAACCAGTTAATTAACATTAGTATTATAAAGTAATAAAATGTGTTTGTTTGTTAGAGTTATCTCTGGAACTACTGATTCGATTCATTAACCCCGAGTGCTATATAGCTATTTTTTTATTGTTATTAATTTTGTTATTGTTTTGATTTTATATTATAATTAACGCGAAGTCGTTGGTGATTGCTAGTTTATGATAGCCAGATTCATGAGGAATAGTATAGGCTATATAACTTTACGCCACGACCCTAAGGAACGAAGCAGTCAAGCAGTCTGGCAAGCTGAAGGCAGGCACGGGAAATGGAACAACGATAGAGCTACACAGGCGCATTGGGAGCGGCGCCATTGTGAGTTGTTTTGAATAAATTTAACACGTGTAAAACCGTGGGGCACAGCTTGTATTTTGATAAAGTAACACTTCTTCGTGTAATTGTGTGTTTTACAAGTAAATAAAAAAACTAAATGTCGGAGACGCTATGATTGGTTAAGACTTGCAAGCACGTTTAGTAAGCCCCACCAACTTTGGTCATGTGGCGATTCGAACATCAGCAAGCAATATCAGCATCGATTAATGCGGATGCTGATTCTGAGGCTGATATTCGCAACAGCCCTATTATAGTACGAAACAAAAACGTAAACAGCATAATGTCGCAGGCTTGCTATCAGAGAAACATCGTGACATCTTCACACTATTAATCCTTGCCTCGAATCATTCAACAATGCTTTATATTGAAATTCCTGTTTATCAAAACTATCCACAGATGGCGTGCTGAAACAACTTCCGCTTTATAATATAATTCAGACCGGATACACTGACTGATAACGGAAGTCGCTAGTATTTTTGTATGAATCCAAGAATAAAAAGGCCTTTTAAATGCTGTAAAATAAGATAAAATTACTAAATTTATGAAACCTTTGCTTAATCTATGCATCTCTCATTAAAATGTTTTTATCTATAGATAGGTGTATTAAAATTGAAGTGTCTGTTTGTAATGTCTAAATAACACATTTTTACTAAATGCAAATGAAAGTATACACGCTACTCGTAACGATAACGAAAAAAACCAATTTTTAAAATTTTTGTCTGTCTGCCTGTCTGTTTGTTCCGGTTGGACTGATTTTGACGGGATTTCACTGGCAGATAGCAGATGTTTTAAGAAATAACTTAGTCTACTTTTATTTTAGAAAAATGATTAGGGTTCCGCACAGTAAATAAAAAGCTTTTTAGTAGTTCAAGCAAGCGTAGCCGCGGTTACAACTAGTTTTTTATATATTTTGATACCTGGGAGTTATGTAAATTTTATGTAAACTTATAATCTAAGTTTATGTAAATTTCATATAGTATGTATTACCTAACCTACTGATCAGTGATCAAAGATACCCTTCACCTGTAATTATATTGGTAACTTTATGAGTACAGTACCGAGGTGCGCACTCTTTCACTACGTTACACATACATTGTTTGAACATCCGTTTGTAGCGATTGTTATTTATTTAAAAAAAACTATCGTTTATTAACTATCCATTGTTACATGATACCGTATTTCAGATCTGGGCGAACGAGCTATGCTCAATGTTTAAAAAAATAATTAAAAGCGTGTAACGTCACACGCGATTGAAGTAAAACTTAAATGGTCACCATCATCCCGACGGTCATCCCCATCCCGATGGTGACCACCATCCCGACGGTGACCACCATCCCGACGGTCACCACCATCCCGACGGTCACCACCATCCCGACGGTCACCACCGACCCGAAGGTCACCACCATCCCTGATAAGATATAATACGTTAATAACAGTCGCGACTAAAGAAGTTTTACTTTAAAAAGAGAAAACAAGGTCATTCGTGTGATCTCTTAGGATTTGTTGCAGTCCCACAAATGCAGGTCGATATTGTGATATTGTATACCTTCCTGTTAAAATATAACAAATTTAAAATTTAATATAGTGACCCAAGATAGTCACATGCTAAGTCTATTGCGTGAATTAGCTCTGAAGTGGAGATGCCAGAACACACTTATAGGTGCTTGGTAGCAGATTATCAACTCAAGTCTTTTAGGCGGGTATTATAAAACGTCCTACCACGATGCTATGCCACGCCCTATACGATGTTTTCTTTTATCTAAAGCTCAGGCTACATTTGAAATGCTTAGTATAACCCATAGCGGTTATTACAGTGTGGGAATACTTGAAATACTCGATATCTCAACATTAAAGTTTGTAAGGATCAATACTAGAATGGGTACCGAAGGTATAATTTTAAATGAATTAACGAATTAATATTTTGCGTTTCGGTTTGCACACTGGCGAACTTAATTCCACAAAGTATTTTCTTTCAGCTAAGCAGTGTTATTGTGGAAAATAATTATTTTACATACAAATATTTTTTTAAAACAACTCTCAAGATCTCATATCCGCATATCGCATTTTAATATGAAAACAACTGGGACAATTTCAATATTAGAAATAAATATAATAGTAATCTTATATTTTAGATATAGTCATAAAAATAAAACTTTTTTAAATTTAAATTCAAAGAATAATGACCATTTTCATGTCTACTGTCGATTGTTAAAGCCAGATTATTGAATATTTGATTGTGCAAATGACAATTGATTATGGCATAGCACTACTAGTGTAGCTTAGCAAGACATTATTGCCATCACTTGAACCTACGTAAACAAAATCAATTGCAATTAATCTTCTCATGAATCGACTACAAGCAGATCTTCAATCTCTCACTAAACTTTATCCTATACTTTGAAACGGTCCGATGAATTTGTCAAGGCTGAATAAAGGAAAAAAAACAGCTTGGATAGAAAAAAGAAAAAAACTTTTAATAATTATACTTAAAATGCTTAATTTTTTATTTCTGAGTAGTTTTTCACAAGATACATTGTTTGTAGCAAAAAGTGATGACGCGGGCGGGTATTTTCCAAAAATAAAATATACGTGTAATACAAAATACATATGTTTGATTCCTGACTGTATATCGCGTATATCGGTTCCCGTATTAAATACGTCCTCCGAGACGAGCTTAGTAAGTACCTTGTCATGGAGAATATAGATCTGACGTAGAATATCGACCATCACAATATCACCAATCCACGAGTTCCGAAGAGCACATTAAGATTTTTTGAAGCGATGATGGCGCAATGGTAGCGTGTACGACTTCGCGTCGATTGACGTGAGTTCGAATCCCTACAATGAGCCTGAGCTTTCGGTGAAGGAAAACATCGTGAGGAAACCATAGCATGGTGGTAGGGCATTTTCTAAGCCTGCCTGGCTAGCTACCACCCTCAAGTTGAAAATCTGCCGCCAAGCACCAATAGGTGTGTTCCAGCAGCTGCGCTTGAGAGCCAGTCTTCCACTAGGTTTAGCGTGTTACCATCTTGGGGCACATCGTCACTTAACATCAGGTGAGATTGTGGCCACAAAGTTGCTTAGCTTTCGTGGCTGAGTGCCTTAAGCGCTCGCCCCCAAGCCCGGTAAAGCTGTAAAAGCCCGGTAAAGCAATTTTTTAGTACTCGTTATCGGCCGCATAACTCGGTTTCACTACCGAGGTATTCGAAAATAATCCAAAACTAAAACTATTACCTACTTTACAATGTTAGTGTAGACCAGTCATTATCAGATAAATCATGTAAATAAAACTGGAATATTTAATTAAATAAGCGTTCTTAATTAGTATGTCTGTTTCTTTTATCTTCGCATAAGTTACACGTTTCTGTTCAATATGTGTGAATCTTGGTTATTTTTTTGCCTACCAATCGAACGGATTTTTATCTCGTGGTAATAAATTTACAATTCTATAGCAATAGTACTTTTTGGATGTTTATGCTGTTGCAGCGCTCTAGAAGCTAGTTTCTTGTAGAAACTTGCATGACATTTTTTCATAATATTTGAAGCGTTTTGTAAAGTTATCGACCTAGTAGAAGCAGGTTCATTTTCATCACATTCACTACTTGAACTCAAAACATAGTCACTTCTTCTAATGGCTTTAATAAACAGAGAGTCGAGGTACCGCTTGCTATCCAGCCGCCACTTCGTGAGCAAATTTAAGCCTGTTTTTGCGCCCAATACTTGCGTAAACTAAACCGAGTTACTCGGCAGAGTATTCGATTCGGTAAATATAGTACGAGTAATACTCGCTACTCGTTTACTCAGTAAAACTTATATTCGGCGCATCTCTACTTGACTCTAACAAAAATTAGCATTTTAAAGCTTAATATATCGCAAACGGGTCCTTGAATCTAAAAATGGTTTAACAACCTATCCAATGTCACCCCACACTATGTTATAGACGAGAAAAAAGAATCGCATTTTACATGTAGGGGAGGTACCCTAAACAATTCGTCGTGATTAATATGTATATCCCATACTAATTTACATCTTTTTAGTATTATGAATCTCTGAACTAAATGGCGGACAGACAGACGGACATACCGAAACTATAAGGGTTCCTTTTGACTTGTAACCCTAAAAAGTAAATACACACGAGTTCCGTTACAGTTAGTACGTATATTAAGTATCAAGACTTGGAATTCCTGTATGCAACCGTTCTCTACAAATCGACCAAAACGACATTGATTTTTAATGTGTTGAAGATAAATAAAAAAGATAATTTTAATTATGTATACCCAAACTATGAATAAACTTCACATATTATGATAATAGGTGCATAGTTCAAAATGTGTTTAATAAGTATTTATTTTTGTTTGCTAATCATTTTAAATATTGTTGTTAATTAGCCACAATAATCTTAGTAACTATATACATTAAATTTATTTCTAATGTTTATCTTAAACATGACGCAAATTATTTTAAACTGAAAAACAAAACGTCTTTAAGTGATGCTCTTACTGGAGTTAGAAGTTTTTATTTATTTGTGGTTCTGTGGTCTTATCCAAGCTCGTCGGAATACTGTTATTGAAACACCAGTCATAGATAGATTACAAAATTCAATTTATCTCCAAAAGCTTCTTACATTTAACTAGATTATTGAGGACGGCCGTTAATGTTTCGAATAATTTCTGATGGGAATAGAGTCGAATGAGACACTGTCGAATAGAAAATGAATAACTTAAAATTGAACTAATAATGTCGAGGGCAGTAGAGCTTATGTCGCCTCATAGCAAAATTATATTTTAATGTTATAAGTTGTGAGATAGAGCCTAGCAGCCGCTCGCGCGATACAGTGACACCGCATTCACTAGCTACTAACATACACTCATTACACTGTATTATGAACATACACGCCCTACACTCAGGTACATAGGTTCTGTAAGGGACCTTTTTTTATTTTACAGATATATATGTATAGTTAGTTTAGTTCGAGTGCTAGGGCATTAGACAGATCGCAACTTAATTGCAATCACTGCAACAGTCCGAGCCGAGGTCGGCCACTTTGTCGCCTTCGGAACTAGTTGCATATTGCTTTCGTGGCTGAGTGTTTTTTTTCGAACTGACTATACTGTTGGCCTTAGGGGCCCTAGAGCCTTTACGGCTTTTACAGCTTCAGCCGGGCTTGGGGGCGAACGCTTAAGGCACTTAGCCACTATACAAGGGCCCTATCAGGGCCTTTATGGCTAACAGTATAGTCATTCGAAAAAAAAATGTGGGATATAGTTGTGATCTTAAAAAGATCTACAAAAAATCACCAGTAGCATATATCTATCTGCTTAGGATTCACTCACAATAAGCATTTTCGTTTTCCATGTATTGAGCGGGGGCAACTAGACTGGCGCGTGCGCTCGATTGACGGCATTCTGTAGTCCACGCGAGCGCAGTCGCAGGCACAAATAGTATAGTATAATATTATAGTAAGAGTTTGTTTGTAACGAATTTGTGGAACGACAATATTATATACTTTGATTACATTTGATCGAAGTCAATTTTATGAACTTTATAAATAAATTTAAAAAACAGTATATCTACTAGCCAGCTTTTAGCTGCTAGCTTTAGTTTGAAGGACCAAAATTTAATTACACATTCCGATATCTAGTCTGTTCGTACCAAAGGCATACTATTAAGTCCTAACCGACTCGAAGCGGGCACACTAAATCAGAACATGAAAACGTCATCGATTAAAAATGTGATAAGAAATTGTATCGCTGTTGAACGGTGAAGACTATCAAGTTTTAATTATAATGATCTCTTTAACCTCGAAAAGGTTACTTTTTTCGATGTCTCGCAAATCCACGTACAATGGTTGGCAACCCTAGGTACATCCCTATAATTGTGGTATTTAATTTAAAAAATGTTGTTGCAGATGCTTGTTTGAATAAGCGTGGACCGCAACCAGGGTATATTTTCCTGTTCGACATGCGAGGTGTGCGCTTAGGCCATATCACCCGAGTCAGTTTATCGTAAGTACATATTTTTTAATTTATCTAAGCAAAGTACTCCATTTCTTGTAATAGTAAGTACCGTAAGGCCGCTATATACTAGCTTTTGTCGAACGTGCGCTTTCGTCTAACGCTTAACCAGCGCGGACGCTGCACGCACACGGCGTATGCCTCGTGCGCCTAGATAATGCAGCGCTCGCGACGCGTACACGCAACGTGCCTTATTGTAGCGGGAATATAAGGCGACGTAGGGCTTGATAGGGAATTAGCCAGATTAGCAACATATTTGCATACGCGCAACAGTCCGAGCCGAGGTTCGGCCACTTTGGCACCCTCGGATGTTGTTGCTAAGCTTTCGTGGCTGAGTGCCTTAAGCGCTCGCCCCCAAGCCCGGTAAAGCTGTAAAAGCCGTAAAGGCTTAAAAAGGCGTAAAAAGAAAAAAAAAAGCGACGTGAGTACTGGGTTCAGCAGGCGCGCGACGCTAACTCCGCCTAAGTGTTTCATAGAAGGATACATAATCAAATATTTATATCGAGTAGGAAAATAGCAATTCCAAGCCCTAACTTGACTAGGCCAACTATAAAAATCGACCTAACAGACATTGGTTTCGCGCACTCCATGATTCCAGTTACAATCGAGAATATATTAGTCAATGTAGAACTTGAATGTTAAAACACTACCACTGGTTCGGATAAACACCACAGTCGTCAAGAGTAGACAATGAGACTCTCGCGGTCCCCTAATTACTCATTTCGCTAAATATCAGCTACAAAATGGTAAATTCAGAAATGTAAAATGAATGTTTCTTACATCGTGGTGGGGGTATGAGTTTGCCATTTTGACGCCTAACTATAGTTTACTATTTTGATATCGCTTTGCTAATTTCGGTAAGGGCTAAGCCTAGAATGGGGATTCTCATTCAAGTACAAGACTCTTATACTAAATTTGAAAGGTATCAATAAAAAACTTTAAGCTCTTTTAATTGATTTAGTTGTTACTAACTTAGAATAGTTATATTAATACAAAAATAACAAAATTATATGAAAACACATCTATATAGAAAAATAAATATCGTTCTCGTATTTAAAATGAAATTCACCGACAACACTGACGTAGTCAAAGACAAAGCTATCCTTAGTCACACTAAAATATAAACAGATCGCGCGCAAACAGTGTGAGTAATAAACATGTCTCATAATTTCACTTACGCAATGGTTTCGCTACCGGTCAAACTGTCAAAGGTCACACGCGCCTACTGCGAACAAAGGAAATACGATAGTTGAGGTCCGTATCCGTATGTGCGGATCCACATTTTTAAGAATCCGGCACATCTATGTATACTACATACACGGGTTCAGTGTGAGATGCGCGAATATGTTGCGCGGAGGGGCAATATAACGACTTCACACTCGATTTTGCTTCCTTCCGCGAGCTATTATGAAGATTGATTTTTAACAAGTAAATTCAGAACACTTGAACATAAACATTTAAATGTTATAGCTTTCAAAAGGACAGACAAAGGTAAAGGACATTCAAACATGGTTGTTGTTGTTGCATTGTATGTTCATTTTATAATTAATTGCATGAAACCCTGCTGACCCGTAGAAGTTAAAGTATCGTCAAAGATTTAACAATACATACTATGACAAATTGACTTTATGTTTGTGTAGGGCTGCCAACGGATGTGAAAAGCGCCGTCCGGGCGGGGTTTTTTAATAATTAGATGACTTCAATTTGTTATCATTTAATTTTTATGTAGCATTAAACATTAGGTTAAAAGGTCATTTTTATGAAAAATTTGCTGCTAAAATTTAAAAAAGCGTTACTAATTACTTTTTTTATTAGTTTAGAATATCACAAATCAAAGAGATTGAGTAAGTATAGTTCATTAATGATAAGATAGAATTTTAATTTGTTTTGCTGTATACTATAGGCCGATGTTGACAAACATAACAAAATAAATCGAAAACAAGATGTTTAAATTAAAAGTAAAGTTTTACTTAAACACATTTTTAAGGACATCTGGGGAAATCTCTATTTCACCCAATTGCCCGAAGAGTTTCAAGGTATTTATTGTCTGCCGTCAATAATTTAGGTGATGGCAGCCCTATGTTTGTGACGACATTGATGTCTATTACGCTCTAAGGCCACTTTAAACAATGTTATGTTTATGTATAATGCGTAGGTATATTCTCACGTTCAATATGATATTAAATAAAATCTGTTTGTTTTTACAAACTTTTAGTAATTCTCGAATTTTGATGTGTATGACCCATTTTCTCTGATAATAATATATTTTTAGCGGTTTTATATGTTTACTGAAAAATATATTTGAAATCACAACTAAATTCACTATGCATTTGTTACATATTTTTTAAATATTTTAATTATATACAAATAATTTGTTTATATTATTATAATAATAACAGCTTGTTTGTGTGTCATATTTTTTTAATACTTATAGGTTTTGGCGTAGTGGCCACAATCTCGCCTGATGTTAAGTGACGATGTAGCCAAAAATGATAACATGCTAAACCTAGTGGAAGACTGGCTCTCAAGTGCAGCTGCCGGAACACACCTATTGGTGCTTGGCGACAGATTTACAACTTAAGGGTGGTAGCTAGCCAGGCGGGCATTAGAAAAAGCCCTACCATCATGCAAATATCAATTTCGTCATTAACTAGTTATACTAAGTTTACTCATATGTAATAGACCCTTGTTGTCTTATAAATAAAGTGGATTGAAAACTTCTCAAAGATTGATGCAGAGATCTATGTAGACATAATAATACAGTCCGCGCTTACAAGTTTTTTTTTTTTCAAGATGTAGGTACTACATGAAGCAGTCTAGGAGTCTAGACTTCCTCATGATGATTGATTTCACCGTCAAACAAATTATATCACTAATTAAATTACAATGTGTCAATGTACGTCTATTCTTAATAATTCGACAACGTATCAACATTTCGCTACTCTATCCATTCGACTTACTACTGCCAAAAAAGTACCGGGAAAAGATCAATAATACACAAAATCTATTTTATTCCTTCAAATTTATATTATCGCCTTCAAAGTATGCTCCTTCAGAAACGATACACTTACGCCAACAAATAATCCAATCATCAAAGCATTTTGTAAACGCTTTTTCCGGTATTGAGTTCTGGCCGCAAATTCTCCTTTATGACTTCTACCGATAAAAACGGGTGCCACGAAGTGGTAATTTGAGTTTAGGAAAAAGAAAGAAGTCGGCTGGAGCCATATCTGGTGATGGTCAAAAATTCGTTCACAATTATCGTAATGCAAAATCCTAGAATTTTCAAATCTGGGCTTTTTCGTCGAATTTGCTCTCTTAAACGCCGCATAACCTTCAAATAATATACTTTATTTACCGTTTGACCTCCCGGTATGAATTCCGAGTGCACAACACCGCGATAGTTAACGAAAACAGTCAACATGACTTTGACTTTTGATCGAATTTGGCGTGGTTTGTTCGGTTTCGTTTCAGTTGGAAGGCGCCACTCCGAAGCTTGTTGACTAGTTTGCACATCAAACTCGTAAACCCACGTCTCGTCACCATTAACAATGCGTTTCATGCGTGTTGGGTCGGAATTGACTCGTTCTAACATCCTCAGCGACTCTTATGCGATCGAGTTTTAGGAGAAAATTATGGTATTTTGGGACTAGCCGAGCGGCAACATGTTTCATACCCAAATGATTATTTAAAATAATACGGATCGACTCGTGAGACACAAAAATTGCAACAGCTATCTCTCTCAAACTTGAATGAGGACTTTCAGCCACTATTTCCTTCACCTTTTCGATGTTAACTTCAGTTAAAGACGTTGATGGCCTACCAGGGCGAGGCAAATCTGCCAACATATCTCGACTGCTTATGAACACTTTGTACCACTCCTAAGTACGTGTTTTTGATAAAATCGATAACCCGTAAGCCTTTTGTAACATTTTCACTGTCTCAGAATACAAACTCCATTAGCGATGAAAAATTTAAGACAAACCCTTTGTTCGATGTTTTTGTCCATTATGAAATTTGCAATACACACTAGATTTGATCTACCTAAAAACAGCACTGTATGTAATCTAAATGACAGATGCAACTCAAACTCTGCGCCCAATTAAAAAACAATAGAAAAAATCAATTTGGAACCATACACAACCATTCCCGATACTTTTTTTATTGAATGTATAAAACTTATTTTAAACATAGTGATATTTTTATTTTATTATTATAGCGTTTTAATAGTTTGCGCTATATTTAATGACATACTTCCTTCCTGACATTGTATTTTGTAGTTTAGCAATCAGTGTCTGATCCAAAACAGATTTTATTGTCCTTGGTACCGATTACATTTATAGTTGGTCTAGAATTATTTGGGCTTAGTAAATTGTTATTTTTAATTTTTCCCTTTACCTTTAACCTTTTCCCTGTACTTGAGTTTGAGTTCATTATCTTTGTATAATAATATTTCATTTGTTCAGAATTATACAAACCAGATGTGAAATTCAGGCCGAAATATAGCTAGCATAATCAAATAAAATACTAAAAAGTTCAAAGAAATTATTAAATCTGTACATACAAATTCAAGTGGCTGTAATGTAAAAATATCAGCTTTTTACTAAGTACATATGAAATACTTATAATTAAAACCATTTTTTTTTGTCGTTGTCCGTGTTTGTTCCGGCTAATTTCAGAAATGTTTGGATCGATTTTGACGAGACTTTCACTGGCAGATGATGTTATAAGGAGTAACTTAGGCTACTTTTATTTTCGATTCTGTAATCCACGCGAGCGGAACCGCGGGCACAGCTAGTAAAATACAATGCACAGTGATAATAGCAGTAGGCTTTTCGCGCTCATTTTGGAGAAGCGTTATCATCGTGGCTGAGTGCCTTAAGCGCTCGCCTCCAAGCTCGGGTGAAGCTGTAAAAGCCGTTTGAGGCTCCAGAGCCCTGGCTAACAGTATAGTCAGTTCGAAAAAAATAAAATAATGAAGCGTTATCGCAAAGCTCGAGGATTCGATTTAAATTGGGGTTAAGTAATTAATAAAGATTTTTTTTTGATTCGAGAGTGAAATAGTATTATTACAATGTAATCAAATTCTAAATTTGTGAACCTTCTAAGGATGGTAGACGTTTTTGCACGACGACCATAATTAACTTTGGTGCATAGTGGAATTGTGGTTTATTATATACATATAAGTAATTACTAGGAGTTACCTGCCCGCTTCTCTTGTCGATTAAAATTGTTTCCTATGTCCTATACCACGACGTACTTCATTTATAATATAGGTCCTTACATATGAAATTAGCGTTTTATATGAAAAAGTAAAACGAAAAAAATATTATGAAATTATACATTTAATCAATCGAATTAGTAGTACCCATTATTATCTATGCACTTTCCCCATTTTATAGGTGGTTTATTCATTCCATTGCTGAAAAAAATGTGGGAGCGAGTATCAATAGATTCTTTGAAGGCAGTTTGGATAGTCTGATGAATTTTGGAATAGAATTTTTTTCCTTGTAAGAAATTGACCAAATTCCGAAAAAAGTGGTAATCTGTTGGAGCAAGGTCCGCGGAGTATTGTAGGTGTCGGAGACATTACAAACGCAGTTCCTCTAATTTAGCGGACGTCGCTCGTGAATTATGTGGTCTAGCGTTGTCCTGAAACAGCAGTGAGCTAGAGAGATTTACCAGTCTCGGTTGTTTAACGGCTAGCTTTTCCATCATGGTTTGCAATTGTTGACAATACAGATCTGCCGTTATCGTCTGGTCTAAAGATACAGAATAGATATAGAAGAAAGAAGGTCTAAAGATGTAGTGTATAAAACCAACACTGGTCCCCCAAACACTCACCAGTACCTTTTTATAAGTCAACTTACGCTTGGAACAGGTTTCCCGGTTCTCTTGGATTCAACCACTGTGATGAGCATTTTTCGTCAAGGATCCATTTTTCGTCACAAGTAACTATATGATTGAAAATTCCCTCGTTATTGTGATGGTTCATTAATGTAATTCAGCACTCAATGCGTGTTTGTTGGTACGCTTCAGTCAATTCAATCGGTACCCATTTCGAGCTTTTTCACTTTTCCAATTTAGTTCAAGTGAATTAAAATTGTTTTATCACTCACATCTAAGTCTGCCGCTAACTCTGACGAGGTTTGCGATGGATCCGTTCTTCATTATCAACTAGGGTCACCGGCCGTCGTTTGTATCGTAAGTCAGAACGAAAACGTGGGAACCAGAAAAGTACCGAGTTTTCTTTTACAGTAGCTTTCTCATACAAATCGACAGTCAAAACAAAAAGTCAAAAAAAAAAAAAAAAATACCGTATACTCTAAACTCTTTCATATGCATTCAGTAAAAAGTTGTTATTTTGACATTACAGACACTTCAATTTTATTTAAATAACAATAAAACATGGAATATAACTATTTACTTGAATGTGACTTTGTATTCTTGAAATAATTTATAGGATCGGATCAGTATTTCCAGAGATTACTTACTTCCTATAACAATCATACTTATCCTCTTTGTAATAATAGTTTAGATTAGTATGATTAAATATTAGATTAGATTATGTATTTAGATATAGATAGAATTATATTTAGATGCCTTTTCCTGTTCTTAAGATGCATTGTATTGTAGCATGTACCTACTGCAGGAATTGGGCTTTTATATATATTTTTTGTGATAAATGGAAAGATTATATGAGTTGTATAATAAACTATTTTTATTTTATTTTTTTCGCAATATTTCAGAAGTTATTTCTAAATAAAAATTAATGTTTGAATTCAGTACCGAAAACGCGCCGATCGTTCCCGAATAAATCCGAGCGCCTGTTACGTCAGAATGTTAATTTCTACTCATTGTAGCACACAGCTGTTACAGTGCTTTGCCACTTAATCGATGAAATTCCTATAACATTATGACGTCACAAACCTGATGATCAATCGTAGCGCGTTCGTAGTCATGTGATTATTTTTAAAACATTACAATATTCAGTTGTAAAAAAAGTTTTTCCAATTGACTATTATCATAATTATGATGAAGCTTTAAAATACATAAAAATATCAATTTTTATTTTTTCAAATATCCAATTTTGTCGATCTCATATAAAGAGCGATATTAAATTAAATACAAACGTTTTCAGGAGTATTCGTAAGTTCTTCACCTACGTGCAAGAGGCGATGCCAGTGCGCATGCGCGCTATTCACGTTCTAAACACAGAACCAGTTGTCGATAAACTCATGCTGCTCATCAGGCCGTTTATGGATAAAAAGTTCTTCAATATGGTAAGCATGTAATACTATTAAAACGTATTTTACAGAAATCGATTAATATCGGCTTCAAAATGGCAAATTAAGACTATATGGAGTAAATATAATTTGAATTTACCATTTTGAAGCCGATATTTATCGATTTCTGTTATTGATTTGCTCTTGTGATTACGTAATTAGAACTCAAGGCTAACTCACGATTCGAACCATAATTATGTGTAGTTCTTGTTTTGTTTTGTTAGTTATGCTCCTGGAAAATTTCAGAAAAAAAAAATCGTAATAGGTCGCTATGATCAAGCTATTGACTATATTAGAAAGGGCAGAACGGGCCAGCGGGGAACATAGTTTCAACATATAGATAAAGTTCAGTTCAAGTGTGGATTACAGATTAGTAGATCTACCTAGACCAGTCTTACAATCTAATTATTATGCTGTTATCTAAATCTAACCATGGTTTGAATTAAAATATTTCTACAGTGAAGCCAGTCTTCCACTAGGCTTAGCCACATCATTCACTTAAGATCAGGTGAGATTGTCGCCATAACGTTAAACTTATAAACGACTAAAAAACCTACTTCTATATTTAGCAAATTCAACAATGCTCTTGCCAAGTAAAATGAATAAGATATTACCATCTCGTTTCTCTTTTTTTATAAACATTGATAGCATTAATAAAATATTAATTTTTATTAAAATATTAATAAAAGAGATGTCGCGAATAACATTTGAGAATTGAAACACCCAAGTCTATCGGCTGACGGTGAAGGAAAACTTCGTGAAGAAAATTGAACGCCTGAGTATATTTTTTTTAATACCCAAGCACTCTATAATCCGACACAGCCTTGTAAAAGGGACAGTATCCCGAAAATAAAGTTTATATATACCTACGAGTAATAAATAAAACGGTTGCGATAAAAACTGACTTCCTTGTAAACTCCAACCAGGCACAGGTTTACTAACAAGGTTAACCGCTATATCGTGACGCCAAAGTAAATTACATACTTTATTTCGACATAATTATAATCTATATTCTCTATTGCCATGAGCACAAAACAAATAGGCACAGAAAGACAGCTCCGGAGCTGCGGCCGATCTTGTTTTTTATCTCGGTAACAACAATTTTTGTCACTACGAGAACGAAGCCGCGGGCACAGCTAGTATTTTTATAATTATTCTTGTAATTAACCCTTGTTAAAACCGTCCAGGGAGTTACTGTACACTTTACTTGTGCACAATAACGAAACTTCTTCGCGTAAAATGCCGCCAAAATTACACAATGTAGGTTGAAATAACATAAGTTTACTAATTAAAATAAAAACCACCACATTTTAGATCTAGATGGCGTCAAAAACTCACGTCCAACTTTCAATTTAGTTACTTACGGTCGAATGTAGGATAACGCTAGGGCTGCTGGCTCTTATAATATTATATGAAAATTTCCATTTGGAAATATTTATAAAAAACATTTATTATAAATTATTTAATTGCATTTATTGCTAATAAATACATATATATATACATTGTTTTTTAACGTTGGTTAAAAACTTGACTTCGTTTCGTTTTAACGTACTATTTATGGTATACAATCAAATACACAAAAATTTTGATAAGATTCACTGTAAATTTCGAATTTCGTCCCAGCGTTACACACAAAACAATAAGCACGGCTACTCGTGACAGTTGCAATTAGCGTTCGACCGATTTGATCCGAGATCCTCGTACATACGCGTTTAAATGTGTGTTCTCCGTTATCGCTCTTTCTATCGAGTTGGCTTTCTGTAGCCATCTATTTTGTGCCATGATTTGCAATTATTTGTATAACATGACGTAACTTATCGATAAACTATTAATTTATGTTAATCTTTGAAAATTAAATTGAACCCGTATTAATGGCCTGCTTTAATATGGACATATTTAATTACATAAGTATATATATTTATAACAAAATGAACATTAAAATCGACTTAAATGTAACAAACAAATTATTATTTTACTACCACCATACAAAAAGTGTAATGCTCGCCATAGTTGTACACTTAGGTACTTCCATGATACACGAAGGTACACTTCCATGATACACTGGTGTATAGGTATCCAGTAATCAAGCGGGGTGATAGGGATCTGTACTCGACTGGGTCATGGATGACGATAAACCCGTCGTCACAGTGACTCTCTTTTAACTTGTCGCGTTTCGGGATAAGCCAGTGTATATCCAGATGCCGAGAAACTTGCAGAAGTCCATGACAGCGACCGGCCGGCCAAGGATTGTTGATCCACACGTACAATGACAATTTATTTCACAATACTGTCGGTTACCTGGAGAAATGCTCTGTGGCATTAAGCTCGCTAGTGTACGGAACCAAAATAGCAATAAAGTTTTCATTCATAAGTTTATATATACAACTAGCATCTGCCCGCGGCACCGCTCGCGTGAACTACAAAAATTGTTGTTACCAGAATAAAAATATCCTATGTGTCAATCCAGGTAATAAACTATATGTGTGCCAAATTTCATCCAAATCCGTTCAGCCTTTTTTCCGTGATTGAGTAACAAACAAACTTACTTTCGCCTTTATAATATTATCATTATTATATAATAGGTCTTTACCTATGAAATTGCCGTTCTGCAGTACTGGCTATTTCAAATCAAAATAATTTTTGTTTGGCTAAGAATTCTAATTTCAAATTTATTTTATTTTAAAAACATGGAATTTTTTTTCCGAAAGTAGTCATTTGTTTATTGATTAGTGTTACATTTTCATCGCATTAAAATCTTTTTTGTCATCATGGATACGTTAAATATTCGAGTAATTATGGAATATGAGTACCGTCGTGGCAGTAACGCGGCACAAGCGGCACGCAACATCAACGACGTTTACGGAGCTAACACTACAAACCAACGCACCACCTGTCTGGGAATTTCGACCTGAAAAATGAACCTCGCGGTCGTCCGAAGACTTTGGTCGACAATGACGAATTAAATGCGATTGTGGAAGCTGATGAGACACAATCTACGGCTGAATTAGCAGCAGCTTTCGACGTTAGCGTCAAAACAATATTGGTCCATTTGCGTCAAATTGGCAAGGTAAAAAAGCTTGACAAATGGGTGCCCCACGAACTCAATGATCGCCAGCGCAAAGTACGCGTCGAGACGTGCCTTGCTCTGCTCAACAGACACACAAATGAAGGAATTTTGAACCGCTTTGTTACCTGCGATGAATAATGGATTCTGTTTGATAACCGCAAGCGCTCAGCAAAATGGTTGGATCCTGGTTCAGCACCTAAACAATGCCCTAAACGAAAACTTACCCCTAGAAAAGTGATGGTCACTGTTTGGTGGTATAGCGCCGGTGTGATTCATCACAGCTTCTTAACAAACGGGGTGAGCATTACTGCAGATGTGTACTGTGAAGAACTGAACACAATGATGGAGAAGCTGGCAGCATTGGTCAATCGCTCGTCTTCGCTGCTCCTGCACGACAACGCGCGACCTCATACTGCACAACAGACGGTCTCCAAGTTGCAAGAACAGGGGGTTGGAAGTTCGCCGTCATCCGCCCTACTCACCAGACCTTGCGCCTACAGACTACTACTTTTTCCAGAATTTGGATAACTCCTTGGCGGGAAAAAAATTCAATACCCGAAAGGCACTACAAAATGTCTTTGAAGAATTTGTTGCCTCCCGTCCAGCTGATTTCTTTAAGAAGGGCATCAATAAACTGCCACTGCGCTGGCAAAGATGCATTGATTGCATGGGTGATTACTTCGATTAATACAAATAAAAAGTACATGAAAAAACATCGTTTAAATTTTTTCATACAAAACGGCAATTTCATAGGTAAAGACCTAATATTATTATTGTTAGGATTAAAGGAGCCTCGTTCGATTTACTTACTTCCTGGGGATGTATATCGAATGTATATTCCGCATATCTATTCAACATACGAAGGCTTGCATGACATATCCACAGAACGTAAATTGTTACGTCGTGCAAATTATTACATAACCTAAAAACATGCATTTCGACTATCAATTATCATTTAAAAAAAAACTGATAAACGTTATAAAAACATTTTGCACGATTAAATCTTAAATAACTTCCTCTGTACAATGATTTTTGTGAACTTTCGTATTTATTCTTACTACGTACTCTCTATGTTACTTGAAACTGTAGTACACCAATATAATAAAACCAAGGTATCGAAAATTAATCGTATTAATCGTACGAATCGAAAATTAATCGAATGTTGTGGTACATTTAATATTTTAGTTTATTTTTTAATTTTGAGTTAAAATATGTATTTACCTAATTTTTACTGTAGCAACACTGTAGCACACACTTCACAACGAAGAATATTAACTGAAACAATAAATGTTCTTGTTTGGAGGCAGGCATTCAAGTGTTTCAGAATGCGATTTCAATTGTTATTATTTATTTATATATTAACTCTGTAATAGATTCGTATCATAATCGTATAATGAACTTCATATTTAAATTATGCTACATGTCTAAAATAAAAGTTTGACATATGTCATGCAAGCCTTCTTATGATGCACCAAGTGTAGATACATACACATAGATAGATACATACATATACGTACATAGATATATACATACGCCACAGAAAAAACAACTAAATATAAATTCTTGTAGAAAATTCCACTTCCTTTTTTATAATGTATTCCATGTTGAATCTTCGAGAAACTCCAATGTATAGTCCGCTCCAAACTTAAGAAGCTAGATCCGCGCCTGGTTAAATAGGACGAACTTTTAGAGAATTCGTGATGAAAAATATCTTTATACAATGTGCAGCACAATCTGTCTTGCATAATGTGTGTTATTTTTAGTTTTTCCATTAATTGTAAATAATAAAAAGTCGATTTTAATAAAAACTTTTTTAAATAATTTCAGTTGAAGTTTCACAACAAGAACGAGAACTTGGAGAAGTTCTACGAAACGGTCATACCGAGGTCCTCTCTGCCGCCGGATTACGGTGGAACGCTGCCTGACACGCAAACCTTACACAAAAAATGCATGCAACAGTTGGAAGCCTTAGAACCTTACTTCAGAGCAGAGGAGGAGCAAAGAATCGCGGCATTGCCCGACAAAAAGAGGGATAAGGCCATGGAGGGGGCGTTTAAGAACTTAGAAATAGATTAAGTGTATTCAGTCGAGTATTAACGTTTGAAAATTATTGTTGTTGTTGTAAATTTTCATCTGTATAATGTACTGATATTCGTACAAATGAGAAGATAATCGAGAACGCACCAACTTCACTACCAAATTGTACCGACAGCAACATAAACATAAAATATAAGAAAAGTTTTTAAGTGTCTTCGTTGAAAAAAGTTTTTGGCCAGTCCGACCGGTGTAATACCTCCACTCTACAGAAGATCAGAGCCTTTTTTTTTTAAGATACAGGCACGTGTTTGACCTCAATCTTATGTGATGGTAAGTGAAGATGAGGCCGACGATGGATCGTGTTTACTCAACAAATGTCTACCCTCTCCCTTTAAAAACTCCCAAGTTATATGTCGAAGGAAACAAAGACGCCGGGATAAAATTCCACTCTATAGCCGTTCGCATTAAAAATGATGATGCGAAACGCTAACTTTCTGTTGTGTTTCTGCTGTGAGTAGGGTTTCCAAAGCTCCTTGGGAAAGAGGGGGAGGGTTCAAGGTCGGCAACCCGCTTGTAATACCTACGGTGTTATAAACGCCCATAGGTTATGATACCGCACAATAAATTTCTCTATAGATAGGGATAATAGAGGTTTATTTTTAATGAATTTTAATAAAAATACAAATCTGTGTATTTTATAAATTTATGTCCGGTCACACACAGCAGTGTTATTATTATTTCCGATCGTAATTTTTTTACTGAAATTACTTGCAGAATGCGTAGCAATATGGCGGGTTGACAGTTATCTTCTTATTTGAAACGAAAGAACGTGTTGTATGAAATTTGAATTATTGGTAATATGGGGTATTGTTTTGAAGTGTTTTTTATTTAGACAGAGTTATGTTATGCGTTCATAAAGTGCTTTTAGTTAACCTCAAGTGTTTTGGTGATCAGTGGATTCGGTGAGTATCGTTCCGTATGTCATTAAAATAAAGTAAAACACAATTATCGACGATGTAAAACACAACATTATTTGGACTTGATCGCAACGATTGACGGTTCGCGACAAGCGAGAACTTTTTACAAAAAAATAAAAAACTTGGACGCTTGTACGCGCATTTAAGTGATAATTCTTTGAATAGTCACACTCGATTTGTGTGACGTACAAATTCTAGTGTCTATCTTAAAAAATAATAAGAGATTCAGCAAGGATCTTCATAGTGTAGAGTTTTGATACAAAGTGCGCATGCATCGTGATAAAATAACATGAACACTCTGATACATTCCGTCTTTAGCTAATTATATATAAAAATATTTAGGCAATACTCAGCAATGGAAGCACTCGTTTGAATGGCGTAGGCGGGGAATGACCCTTTCGATTTTTAGGGTCCTTTTAAAAAATTTGAGAGATTCTTGCGGTCTGGTTGGTATGTCATAAATGGCGATGAAGCTTAAAGTGTCAAAACAAGTTGTTTTTATGGGTAAATACATAATGTAAAATTAAGTACACTTAAATATTACAATTACATGTTAAAGTAAAAAAATACCTTTTGTTTGAGTTAGGCGGATGCGACTCATTGCCATTATATTCTGGAGAAGTGGTCATCGTTAGTCCGAGATCGATATTTGTTTTTAATGAAGTTCATCTTTCATAAATATTTTGAACCAAAAATATTGGTCAAAGCTTAAGGGCAAAATTTTCTAGTTTTAAGTGTTTATTATAATAGATAAATATATTCTAAAAGTCTTCACAGGATATGCCTATGTTTAGTTTTTAAAACAGTGTTTACTTGGATATTTATATTAGTAGAGTAGATTTATAACATTATTTTGACCCCAAATGTAAGAATCTCCTAAATTGCAAACTTTTCCTCGCAAAATCAATAAAAAAAAACTGTGTCAGTAGTTAAAATTATTATTATCTTTGCTCTCTCAATAATAATAGAAATAAAAATAGTCTGAGATCTATTTCTGTGATGACGTAATATCTCCATTTATATTTTTATACGTATGATATCGTAGAGCAATATTATTTAGTTTTATTTTATTTTTTTCCAACAAATGTTTACTCCTCTTTTTGTCTATAGTTACTATAGCATACGAGTAGTTATTGGAAGATAGTTTAAGTTCGCGAACTCTTACCTTTTCCGTACCAGGTAGATGTGGAATAGTCTTCCTTCCTATTGATATTAGTTCCTTCAGAGGCATTTCAGCAGGTTGGCATGATATCGACGGCTAATGCTAAGCTGAATACCATTATTGAAAGTAAACTTACACATATTTTTATACTGTTAACAGTAATGTTAAACGGGAATTCCCCTGGCGAATACGAACGCGTTCAAAAATAAGTATGCACATGTTCTGAAATCAAATAAACAATAGGTACTACGATATGTCCTGGACGCTACAATTTTTTTTTCAAACATGATTTTGTTACTCCCTTAAATTTATCGCCTGGCGCATTCCCAGTTTAACTCCCAGTTCCTAGATGCGGGGCTGACAAAAAAATACTAACAGAAAACGTGTTCTTTGCATTCTTCTAATTAGTGTCCACCATTGTGCTTTTTAGCTACTCTATCAATTGCCTTAGTCATTCGATTCAGGCAGATCCTATTTTAAAATCTTAAAAACGTTTGACTAGGTTCAAAACATGTTACTAAAATGTTTTAAAACTCTTCTATATATAGAACTATTATCTGTAGCATGAACCACTTATGCCTCATAAGAATAGTAAGCTTTTGTGTCATATTTGATCCATGTGATGTAAATGTGTTCTTTGTATGCCAAATTAAGTAATGACTTGAGAATCAAAATCTATAATAAATTATTCATCGAGTCTTAAGCATATTCTGGTATGGAATTATAAAAACTATGTAATAAACGTTAATAATTAATAAAATAAAAATAAAAACAATGTATTGGAATAGGAACTCAAAGAGAAACGCGTCTTAGTAAAGTAAATAATTGTATACAGAAACTGAATACATCAGCAAAGTATTAATATTAATTATTAATTTCAATAATCTAATACGCGCCGTACTGTAAAATGTTAATGTTGCCATTACGATTTATTTAGGAAGCCATCTTTTTAATATATATATAAAACTAGACACGTGTAATTATGTACGCGAGTTAGAAGTGATATAGCATGCAGGCTGGCATGACAGCGGCGACCGTATTTGGATTGTACTGTGCTTATTATTAAAAGAGAGAAAGAAAAAAAGAAAGAAAATATTTATTGATAATGACAAGACACGGCTATACACAATACATACAGATATAAGAAGAAAAACAGGAAACTGTACATAGAAAAAAAAGAACTAATTTCTACATACATTTAAAAAAACAAAACAAACATATACATAATTATTACGGAAAATACCGTCAAAGTGCCGAGCTATTATAAACAAAAACTTCTATGAATAGTCACACTCGATGTATGTGACACATAACATCAAGTGTGACTATCTTCACCACAATAAAACATGACGTTTAGCGAGCAACTTCATAATGTAGACTTTTGTTGCAATGTGCGCCTACTGTGCATCATTAAGAAATATAACCTAAAAATATTGCACAATAAACTTTGAGTACAGTTTAGTTAAACCACCTAAACTTAGAAAGGTTGAGCGTCCGTTTTATATTCCCTTTGCAAAAGTTCGCTCTATATCTGGTTTTGAGTATGTTATGGAAGATAAATCGGACTAATTTGAAGTATATCACTTACTGTAATAGTCATTTCAAATAAAAATCATATGTAGTATAAAATGTCGAGCGGCGCCCGTTACACTCTCATAGATGTGAAATATTCTGCTTTATATATTTCAGTTTAGAACAATATAGATCATAATGCGTGTTACAAATATACTCGTTGTATAGAATGGTGTGTACTTATTAACTTATACATATTAAATACTTATATTTCGAATACATATTCGTAAAAAAGATATATAAATAATCGATCTGCGAAAAGATATGTACGTATTTGCTTTCCTTATATACCTAAATGACTTATAGCTATAATTAAATTGTTTGTTACCTACTTGTATTTTAAAGAGATTTTATGACAAAATTATTGATCTGAATGTTAAAGTTGGACGTATCTTCAATTTGCATAGATTTATTAATTGCGTGTAATCAATGTACGTTCTCGTTATAAAGCTTCCTTATAATTTAATAGAATATTATAATTGACTATACTCAAAACGCGTCTAAAGGCCTTTTACTTCAAACTTTAAGTAGAAAAAGCGGTAAAACACGCATATATCAGTTTACTAAGTCAAGCTAATAACTTATGAAACATAATGTCGATTACAGTGTCATTTAAACTAACAGATTAAAAGCTTCTTATTGTTATACACTAAAATTATGAAGTTATATATTAAGGATTTCAAATAGTTGGCATAATTAAATACACTTTATACATTTCAAACCATTTATTACAGTAACTGCGTATCCGTAACCAATTATTTCCTAATTGTGCTTAAACATGTTTCATTCAAGTTAAATATAATTCAAATCGGAATTTTTATATTAACAAAACGCCTAGTATCATCACGTAACTATTTAATGATGTTGATTGATGTTTCGTTGAAAATATTTGTAATTTGTAATAATGCAGCAATTATCAATTGCTTTGTAATATTCCCACATATAACTTGGTTGCATAGTCTTAGATACCTTTGCATTTTCCTTTCACGAAAAAAGGGAAGAACGATAAAAAATATATAATATTATCTATATTTATACCAACGTTTTCCTATAATATACAACAACTACTGGAAGCAACTGTGTATTCTAAAATCGGACGTTGGTAAACGACCAGAATAGATGAATGGTGGTGACAGATGTATACAAAAATTATAGCTTTTGCGCTTTGATAATACGGACTTTTATTGAAATATAAATAACAGGGTAACATTTATAAGTAAAACTTAACAGCTTAGCCAATGACCCGCTTGTTTTGCTGGCAGAATAAGGTCACTGTAATAAGCGAATGTTTACACTCTCTTGTACTTATACTATTGTAAATGTCGCCAAAAGCTGTTATTTCTGTTTCATAACACGCGGGTAATTTATAAAATAATATTAGGTGGCGGAAACATGTACTTAATAGATTAATTTCTAAATTTTATTATTGGTAGGGATATAATATGTAATTAAGATAATTTTCGAAACTCAATTATATTTTTATAGAAATAGTCGACATTTTTTATTACAATTATTGTTATAAATGACAATTATTGTTTATGTTATATGTTTTGCAGTTTCCCTTTTTCATTGAGTACAACTGTAGTTATCATTTCACAAACGATAATTACACCATTACTGCGTAAAATTTAATAAATTTCCATATATTATAACGTGATAATTGTATATAAGTATTGTTTGTTGGTTCATAGAACCTGAATTGTGATTTTAGCTTACGGAATATATTATATATTGATGTCTAAAATTTTGTAGTTTTATTGTTACTAGTCATATACCATTGGTAATATATCATTAAACATATAGACATTTATAAAAAAGAAGAGAGCCCACTGTCCACAAATGTTCTTTCTTCTTCTTCTTCTTGTTGCTAACTGGTCCTCCTTATTAAAGACCAGTACTGCCATTATCGAGTGTATATAGGGGATGGCAAACAGATCGTCTAATAAAAAAAAGGTGTGTGTGCGATTCACACACGATAGAAGTGAAACTTCATTTTAAAAGAAATTTTCTATTTTATTTAAACAGTGTGCAATATACATACACACTGACATTTATTCCCCTTGCTCTGGCTCACAAAAAGAGGAGAGACCGATAATGTGCGTTAAACGTTTAACATTTAACGTTTAACGCTTGGAAGTCGGATAAGAAGTTTCACTTCAAAAAAACGATTTCTTGGGCCTAAAAGAACGATTTTTGAAATCAATAAATAGTATGAATCAATACAGTGAATCGATATTTCACAATAGAAAAGTGAGATTTTTTTTTCTGTCTTTGTAAGAACCATAAAATTGTTTACAATTTGTTATATGTGCCCAAATACATATAAAGAAATTACATTTTTTGACTTAATTACTCAAAAATTCCTGACCTGGCTGCATTGAGATCTATATTAATACCAAATTTTTCAATGTAACCAATTAATTTGTGATATAAATTATCTTTCGCTAAACCTGGTGGTAGGACTTTGTCTAATGCCCGCCTGGCTAGCTTTACCACCCTCAAGTTGAAAATTTGTCTCCAAGCACCAATAGGTGTGTTCCGGCAGCTGCACTTCAAAGCCAGTCTTCCACTAGGTTTAGCGTATTATCATTTTGGGCCACATCGTCACTTAACATCAGGTGAGAATGTGGCCAATACGCCAAACCCATAAAGACAAAAAAAAAGGTGTGTGTGCGATTCACACACGATAAAAGTGAAATTTCATTTTAAAAGGCATTTTCTATTTTATTTAAATAGTGTGCAATATACATACACACCGACATTTACTCTCTCGCTCTGGCTCACACAAAGAGGAGAGACCTATGATTTGCGTTAAACGTTTAACGCTTGGAAGTCGCATAAGAAGTTTCACTTCAAAAATCTACACATTTTTTAGGTATGGTTGGCAGAATATGGCAAAGAAGGCAAGGTAATTGGTAGGATTGCTAATCAACCGATGGTCACCCTGACTACCGGCAACACTACTGAACTGTCAAAATGCCAACCGTCGTTGAACACCTGCTTCTCGGTTTTTTATTTACAATATGTAAACGGATAATTATGAATGAAAGTTATTGTTTTATATTAAGTGTTGAATTAAAACGTGGATTTAAGTGATCGTTCTGCATGTGTAGGTCAACTGCAGTCGTCGACGCTACTTGTACATGTGTATCGACAGGTATGTAACGTTCGTATCGCTTTTTCATAATATAGTTTTATGGATGAGAAATCTTTCTAATTGTTACGGCGAAACCTAAAACAAAACCGTTTTCATTTAAGTGTTAGTTTATGAAATATAATAATAAAATTATATTACAATAGAAAATTAATATATATTAGAAACAAAACATAGAAATAAACGTTGATAAACGCAGTCAACAATTTTATGGAAGATTTATTCAGAATTATTGTAACGAAGTATTTCTGTATATCAGATGTTAGGAAGATGAGAAATAACAACACCCGGGGTAGTTACTTAACCCTGGCTACTTTATTGTAATTATGACAAGGTTATAATGTGTTACTTAAATTACTTGTTACACTTGTTATATAAAAAAAGCAATACTGGTGAGTATAAATGTATGTATCACACCGAGTCTCTTTTGGGGTAGGCAGAAGCAATGGAACATGGATTTACCCTACTTTCATTTTTTCAGTTTTATTAAATCCTGCTTGTACCCATGCTGCTTCCAAGTACTTCTACTTTACTGTTTTTAGAAGTTTTCTATTTGATTCACATAAGTCAACATTCAAAAGCTCCAGCTTCTATTTTCATGGATATTTGCATAATATCTATGTCAAAACAAACTAAGTTACTAAATTGTATAAGATAATTGAATTATTTATTAATCTTATATAAATCAAAACATAAGCTAAAATTTATTAGAACTTTGTTTTTTAATGGCACATTCTAATTGATAATTTTCATTTTAAAAATAATTATAAATGAAGATTTATTTATGTTTGTCTAAAATCAGTGTTTTTACAAATTTAATCCATATGAAATCATATTTTCATGTTCATTTTTTTTCTCCCAGTATATCATGGAATCAGTGGACAACAATAAATTTGAAGTGAAACTTATAAATAGCAAGAGAAAAATATCAGCACCTTGCCCTAACGTCTATCTTAACCCGGCATTGGATATCTTGGCCAACGACGATCCCATTTGCAACACCGTTATGGAAGTTGTACCAAATAAAAAGAAAAAACATACAAAGAGTTGTGATATTGCTGCATTTGAAAATTCCGCCTTAGACTTAGGTATAAGCAAAACTGCTGTGAATGAATTTTTAGCTAGAGAACTAAATAATGTATGTAAAAATGTTAAATTGGATAGTGTTATACAAACTGAAAATGAAAGTAAAAAATCTGAAATATCAGAACACAAATCTTTAGATGTTAACGAAATTTATAATATTGAACAAGTAGAAGGCAGTCTTACTGAAGAACCAATATATGCTAATATTATTATTGCCTCATCGGAAAAAGAAAATGAATTTAAAGAAAAATATGAAACCACGAATCCTTTAGACGAAACATTGGAACCGAACAATGTGTTTAATCCTGCAGTTGCTGATATTAGTAAAACCGATTCAAGTTTACCTGTATTAGAAGAAAAATCAGCTCCTAATGAAATTGACATATCAAATATTACAAACATTGAAGCTAATGTAACCAATCAAATATTCATAAATAACACTAGTAATCTAAGCTTAAGCTTCATTGATAGACTTGCATTAGACTCGCCAAACATTTCTAACCAATCACTGTACTTAGACGACGATCTAAACGAAAGCAACATTATGGAAATCAAAACTATAACTATAATAACTAAAAAGAAACGGATAAACACGAAAAATACAAACCCTTTCCTAGAACCAGGTTTAGAATTTAATAATAAGAGTCAAAATCCATTTTTAGAGCAAAGTAATGAAATAGAGTATAGTGAGGAAGTTATGACGAAACCAGCTGAACTTAAAGTACCGATGTTGAATATAATACCCCGCCAATTATTCACAGGTGATACTAACAGTACAATATCAACAGTCAGTGATTCTTCGATAAATATAGAAAGTCAAAATGAATATGAGAATATTGATAGCTATCGATCGGAAAGTCCCATATATGAAAACATTGAGGAACCTGACGAAATTAGTTACAACAAACAAAGCAAAATATTAGGTTGCGATGTGTCACAATTCAGCGCTGTTGACATACTTAATCTGAACAAAATAAACAATCGTACGGATAGTTCGAGTGACATCAAAAAGGACTTGAAGCATCAATTCTTAAAAGTAGGTAATAAATTTTCGAAGAAAGTTTTTAAAACTTTAAAGAGGACTTTCAAAAGTGATAAACCCAGTAATAATGTCTCCCTGAACCCTTATGAAGTGCCTAGGAAACCGCCGAAACAGAAGACAGCATCTGTAGAATCCGGTATCTTGAACCCAGCATTGAATTTGGACAATTCCGATGAAATCGAAATAGAAGAGATTTGTGATGATGAAAATGAGTACGAAACTGTAAAAACAATCAGGAATACTCGGCTAAATATGAACGTTACCCCGTTAAAAGAGAAGTCAAATGAAACTGCGGATCTATCACTCAATCGGACTCATACGCCGGGGAAGAAGGTGCGTTTCGACTCGACTTTAAATCAGGAAAAGGTTATAACTGGAAACAGCTTCGACTACGACGTGCAAAGTCCAGGGTTTGACTCTAAAATCGAGAAGTATCATGATGAACTCGAAAATTGTATTAACGAAAGAAAGTTTTTGCAACAAAATATGTAAAATATTTGTAAAAAGTTGATCAGACGTTAACAAACCCAAAGCACCAAATTATTATAATAGTTTTTCCTTCCTTTTTGTGATCAATATAATTTCGGTAATTATTGTTCTGTATATTACTAAAACAAAAGTAATCTCTAGAAGTTTCTAGAATTATCCATTGCGTTTTTCTATGAATTTAATTCATTCTCTTCTGTAATGCTATGTCTTTTTTAAAGTAAGTAGTGTTTTTTATATGTATCTATATAATTTGATGACTTATTGTTTTCATTTTTACTATGAATTCATATTTATTTTTATATTAAATTAAATTAAGGTAAATTATTCGTCCAAAGTATTAAGGGTTCAGATCCGAAGTATTATTTAGAATTTTATTTATTTAAAATAATAGAATAGATAGATGGTTTGGCGGGAACTTGATTGGTCATGTAGTGTTCATATTTTTATTATTAATACAATAATATTTGCATTATTTTGCCTTATATTCTGTAATACGTTATTTGAATGTTTTTGAAAACCCATCTAAAATTATCAACAATGTAATAATAATGCTAAAAATAAGTGTTTTCTTAATAATTTTGTGTATTTTTAATAAATAATAATCGACAAGTAAATTCGAATTGCTAAAAAAACCGCGTAAATTCTCCCATTTTTATGCATAGCATCGTGACGTCATACTCCAGTCTCGTTATGTGATAGCTAACCATTGCGTGTTATAATTGGGTAAAACTCTGTTTTATAGCCTATTTAGGTGATGATATTGTCTACAAATGGTGTATACTATCACAATGTACAAACACATCTATAAAGATCCCAAAAAACCGTTTCTAAACGTTCCTAAGAATACCAAAATGCGAAAAAAGTATCTGGAAATTATTTGTAGAAATCTGAATGATATAGCGGTTACTTCGAATTTTTTTTCTGTGAGGATCATTTTGATGTAAAAATAATATACATTTTGATAATTAACCACAAAATGATTTGTGATACACAAATCTAATCATAATTGCTTTAACTTAACGGTATACCTATATCTACTACCGTCGGCTTACACACAATTGGTCTCCATTATTATTTAAAATGAAAATAATGTTTGCTAACAACTATTTGAAAAAAAAGCGCAGGGATAAACCGAATTCACTCGTTAGACAATCACAATCTACTGGCGCGTGACGTAATTAGAGATACAACCAATCATAGAGCGTTTGTGATCACATGGAGTAAGTTTAAAAAGTATGTATTTTATTTCTTGTTTTACTTAATAATAATGCTATATTTTTGATTGTTTAATAAGAAATCATTAAAGAAAATATAATTATTTAGAACTACACCGACAAGGTTCATATTTTCAATAATTCAAATAAATAATTTTCAAAAGGGACGCTGCTAATAGTTGTAGATGTATGAAAAAACGAAACTATTGTTTGTATTTGAAATCTCCTACGAAACCAAAGTAGAGATCAAAAGAGATTACCCACCCGTAGTCATTGTTAAATCAGAGAAAATAAAAATAAGATACAATTTGTCCTGTATAAATTATTTTAGTTGTAAACATTATATTATATTATTCTTGCCGCCTTTGTAAGTTTTTTAATAGATCATTAATTTTTTATCTCTGGATTTTTTGTTATTGAAAGACCCCTTATTTTTTTATTAAGACACCAAACCCCATATACCTACTGATCATAAATGATTACAAAATCGCCCGCTTATCATACCAAGTCATAATATGATCTTATGATTCACGAGACAATTTTTAACAAAAACGAAACGCAATTATTTTGAGGAGTTCCCTACGAAAAAAGAATCATCTAAATCGATTCATAAACGAAGTAATGGCTGAACGTCCATTAATCAATGATGGCTCAGTGGTCGCTGTGTACGATTTCGCGTCGATTGACGTAAGTTCGAATCCCTGCAATGAGCCTGAGCTTTCAGTGAAGGAAAACATCGTGAGGAATCCATGACATGGTGGCAGGGCTTTTTCTAATGCCCGCCTGGCTAGCTACCACCCTCAAGTTGAAAATCTGTCGCCAAGCACCAATATGTGTGTTCCGGCAGCTGCACTTAAGCCAGTCTTCCACTAGGTTTAGCGTGTAATCATCTTGGGCCACATCAGGTGAGATTGTGGCCACTACGCCAAAAACGTAAAACGATAAAAAATCTTTTTTGAAGTCTGATAAAAATCTGTCATTTCGAATCCGATATTTTGCGATTTCTGTTATCTTTCTTCTCTCGGAAAGAACGTAATTAGGAGACAAATGAGATTGAGGTCAAAGGCTATAACTATAAAATGGTAGCGAGCGTTTTAAAATTATTATTAATCGGGAGATCTATTTCTTGAACGAACTTTATACTTCCTATATCGAACGTCGTATAAACGAGATAAACAATTGTCTAATTGTGGAAGCATTAACCCATTGTACCCTGTTATAGACTCGACTTATATGAAGCTATTATCCAATGAAGGCACAGTGCAGTTCAACAATGCTTTTTACAACTTACAAGGTCTCGTTAGTAATGTCACCCTGTCTAACTGCAAGAAAAATGGGATAAATCAATATTATTTACATTTTGCTACCGTCAAAATAAAAACCTTTCGACAAGCACATTAGATTTGTCCCGGCATCAGCACTTGTAAACCAGTTTGTCAAAGCTTAGAGTTTTTTTCTCTTAGCAACAAAAAATACCAATTTTTAGATATAGATGTAGGTAATCTTATACACTGTTATTAAAGTATAATCAGCTACGCTGCCCACGGAGTACAAACCATGTTACCGTCTTTGGTTACATCGTTACTTACCATCAGGTGAGATTATTGTCAAACACTTAAAAATATATACAAAAAAATAGTAATTCCTTAAATTAGTATTTGGTTTTCTTTTACCAAAGTAACATCGGTGGTCAAATAACATCTTAAGACTTATGACGCCCAAGCTGCACGTGATGCACCCTGCTGAGAAGCAAACAAGGAAATATCAATAGCAGGATATAGGGCTGTATGACCCGATAAGGTTGCGATCATCATGTATATGGTGAAAAGCCCGTCATAGTGATTTGCTTAAGTGCATTGCATCTCGGGATCAATCGATGTATATCCAGTTTCTATTTAGCGCCTACAGGCGAAGGATTGCTGATCACTCACCAGTCTGACACTGTTTTTGGCCTGTACTGTGTTTACTATCAGGTATAGTTTATAATGTATTTAAGTAAAGAGGGATAAATAATCTAAAATAAATACGAAGAGGCAGCGGCAGAATCTACTGAAGGTTCGAGACTACTCCGGGAGCACCATTGTTAATTGATCCTGCCGTGAAGAAACGGTGCTACTATATTACGGTTCAAATGATTTGGTCGACTAGCACTAGCACACGAGCTGGTCCATCATGGTCTTTAATAGTAGAAGCTTATCTGTGCTGAATTCATTTAATATCAGGATTACTGTATGCTAGTTGGCAACCTCTGGTGAATTAGAATCATAAACATAAATTACACTACAATATAATTTGCGTTAAATACACAATTTTCATGATGATGAAGTAAACCAATGAAATAAAGGACAAGAATTTAAGTACTAATGGTAAATAATACGCCATTTGACAGGTGAATGCAATCAATGATTGCAGATTGAATTCGAAAAATATTCTATTCACGTTTCGTTGGTAAAACTGAAAACATTTGCTATTAAACAAAAAGAAAAACTACCGCAGGTGTATTTCAATGGGACTTAATTTTTTCATACAAAATACATTGGAAACATGGTCACACTAATCGCAAGGTTAAAACGCATGACTTCTTTTGTCAGCGCCCACGTACAAATTAAATTCTATTTAGAATCATTGCTATTACTATTCTTCTATTCAAAGCGCAGAGAATTTAAAATTAGCCCGTCGGAATTGCTCATCCGGTTCGTACGAAGGAAAGCGTCAGATCACTTTGATCAGTTGAGAATTTAGATTATATATTTAAATTTTATGAGCACTTAAATACTTGCCAGTGCAATAACTTAATGCATAATACAATTAATTGTCATTTATATAAAAAATCAGTAACATTTTGAACGCAATATATCATGAAATATTTTTGAAATAGTTAAAGTATACGGAGGAAAAAAAATGTTATTTTTGAAATCATTGGCGTATGGCCTTATTCAGTTCTACTAAACTTCTAATTGGAAACAAAAACTCTAGTTTTGACGACATTACTCACAAAAACTTACTTCTTCTGAAAACTAACTAACTAATCGACTTAGATATAGAGACTCATGTTATTTTCTCCATGGTAATTCGAACTTTTCTATTATACATTTATGTCGCGTTTTGGAGTATAAAATTGCGCTTGCATCATGTGTAGAAGTGTGGCATGATAAAGTTGCCCATCAAAGATAAGAATGTTTCTTCATTTTACAATTTTTTTTTTTTTTTCGAACTGACTACACTGTTAGCCTGAGGGGCCCTGGAGCCTTTACGGCTTTTACAGCTTTACCGGGCTTGGGGGCGAGCGCTTAGGGCACTCAGCCACGAAGCGTTTTACTATTAAAATAGTGTTTATTTATACACCAATAAATTATTTTTAAACAATAAAAATAGTGCATATTATTATGTACATATTTAAAATTAATTCACATTATTATCATTGATGGGCAACTTCATCATGTTGTTGGCACGCGGGTTACAATTTTTGGAGTTATTTTTGATAACAAATCAACAACAACAACAACTACGTATTTATACGTAACTACATAGAAGTACGTATAGAAGACACATTTTTATTTATTTAATTGTGTTCAATGAAATGAATAGATTTTCTCCATTCCGATATAGATGTTCTCATAATAACACAGAAAACCGTTCTTCAAACAGTATGGCCAACTAATAAATCAAATTAATGCAATCCTAGCCGGTCACGTGTGCCGCCGGTTTCAGAACAATAAATTGATAGGCAATTTAGATTTTATTGAACGAGCCTTTAATTCGTCAACCAATAAACATTTCAATAAACTTGATGGATATTTCTCAGAATTGGTCTTCAGCGTTCAGTGGTCTTATGTTTCGTCAATAAAGGTAATTTACCTATATAACAAGTAAGTTTCCTGCTAGGGGATATTTGCTCCGCAAACATGTTTTTTTATTATTATTAGTACATGTTACGAAAAATAACCTAATTTTTTTCTTGTATACATACTACTAACAACCACGCGCGATTTAAAAACTTAATTTAATATTTTATATAGCTTTGACGCAATCAATCTATACTAATATAATAAAGCGGAAGAGTTTTTTTGTTTGTTTAAACACGCTAATCTCTGGAACTACCATTTGTATTCGATTTTTTTTAAATATATGATAGATAGATTTAAGTGGAATACTAATAGCTATCTAGCATTAAACTACACCTCTCAGCTAGCCACATATTGTTTTTTGTCAAGTAACTCGGAAGACACATTGCACCCGAACTGCTTTATCCGCGTGCGCTGGCGTAATGATTAGTGATACGTAAATACAATGTTATACAAATATATTGCTCCTTAGTACATCTAAAAAAGTCTGCGATATCATATGTCTATCTCGTATACATAAGCCACAATAAGGTAAGGTATATTGTGACATAGTTTTATTAAAAATTGAAAAGTGATTTATCAGCATTATTGTTAGGCATCCTTATGAACGAAAGCTACTTCACCATCGAGACAATTTTGTGTAAATAAACTTTGTCCTTTATAGCATGTTATTTGGATGAATAGTTTGGGAGATAATGTAAAATAAAAATAATTCAACACTCAGCTCGGGTCTATGACTATAGCAGCAGTGATGCGAACGAGCCGTGTGAATTGTGACGCCCGTCCAATAAAAATATTGTCTATACTGACGTCTTATAAATCCGATTTCTTTTAAGTCATACGCAGGTGAAACCGCGTGGCACAGTTAGTTTGTTATAAAATCCTTAGATTAATTATTAGTCCCCGTATTAATTAGTAGTCTCAATTATTAAACTAAGGTTATAACAATTGATAATTGGCAACTGCACAGGATTATTATTTTGTCTTCTGTTTTCCGTCTATAACTCTATTATCATAGAGGGATACTGTTTACTCCTGTAAATAGGTACTGTAAATAATAATTATAAATTTCTCGTAGTATTCAGTGTAACTAGGTGGCCTTCTCACTTCTCGAACCCAAGATTCTTAAAATATAAACATAGCAATAAAGTGTTTTACTTGTCGAAAACTCTGAAAAGGGCGATCTTCTTTTTTAGTGTTATTTCTAAACGCACGACCTAATTTTATAGGAAAATGTGTTTACACATTTTTATAAACCAAAAATAATAGTAACTAATCACCTACGAGTATATAGAGAACCCTGCAATCACTCTGCTCCATATTTTTTTGGCTCAGTAAATTCCCTGTAAACAATGTCCCCTAAGTTTCCCTCTAGAGCCTCGAGAACTCCTAAATTTTGGAGAAAATTTAATATATCTCTTCTACTTTACTCAGAGTAACCCTCTTTAAGTACCCCAAATGCGCTTTTTTCCCGAATTGATTCACCAATATCATTACTACTTATTTCGTTTATTACTTTATCTTGCAAAATAAATCCTATAATATGGACAGATAACCTTGGTAAGGATTTAAAAATATAACATGTAAATCGGACAAGTGGTTTTCTCGTGAAAAGAACATAAACGGGCAGATAGAGAGACGTAGGCGTAACCAGAATTTTGGTCAGAGGGGGAGCAGTCAACGGAAAATTACTGTAAAAGTACGGTACAATCCAAAAACAACAGTGACCGTCGGTGACAAATGTCATCACCAGTCGTCGTCATACTGGACTGGTGAAATGCCTCTTCACGCCTCGTCTGACCACCGCACACTTGCCACGCGCTTACTACCAACAATTTGATGGGGAGGCAGCTGCAACCATCTGCCCGTAACTGGTTACGCCCATGCAAAGAAACATTGAGTTTTATAATAAGTATATATTAATGAAACAGTATAAAAAATATTACTAAATGTGTACCTGATGGAATTCTTATCAGAAACATCTCGAGAACTATCTTATTTTTCACCCCCTGCTTGGGAGATGAATTTTCAAAAATCCTTTCTTAGTGCTCATCTACGTTCGATAAGGAATTCCTGTGCTAAATTTCATGTTTCTCGATACACCGGTTTAAGCTGTTGGTTTCTGTCTCTCTTGAGATTGTTATTACATGGATTTTACGCCACGCACCAGCGCGGCTAGCTGCAACCTTGCCACACAGTCCAAATAATATGTAAAATCAACAGTCATCAAAGCGTATTTACTCAGGTAATCGTGTCGTTTGCAATTAGGGTTGAGAAACAGACCCGTATTTTTTAAGTTTACGTTTTGTGAAGATACTCTAAGTACAGGGAAATATCAGGAGAATTTTAATGTTGCCATTTATTCAATGCCTTGTTTACCAAATGCTTTATTTTATTAGTACTAAATTTCGCGTAATTTTGCAACATCATGCTAAACTATTTCCGATGCATCGCGGTTATTAATTCAATTTCGTCTTACATGAATTTCAATAAATATTCCGTCGGGTGATAAATCTCAGTGCATATTACCACTTAGACTTCATTCGAATATTCTAATGCAATATATTTGTTGTGATATGTTTTTTTTAATGACAGATTATATTTTAATAATACAGTAGTATTACATAAACATAAACTTGGCAACCCTATCTACTGGTGTGTTCACATTCAATGTTTGTTTATTCTAATAGACGTGACAAATATTTGATTATTAAAGCCCAAATTTGCGTTATCTAGAAACAATATAATGAAGAAATGCGGGGTAAGGGAGAACGCTGACAATTTTCCTTAAGGGACCCTTCATTAACCGGAATAATTTTACATTCAGTCAATCATTTAGATGTAGGTTTAGAGTTCACGTAATAAAATAATGAAAAAATCTAACCGTGACAACTAAAAAATATATTTATTTCTAGATGACGCTGATACAGAATTAAAAAAAAAAACAGCGAGTGTGACTTGACAGTCTTCACCTCTATAAAATAAGAGTTTTAAAAATAATAGCAACTTCATAGTGTATAATTTTTGTTACAAATGTGCGTGTGCATCGTAAAAATTCATTGTCATCATTTTTTTAAACACGCCTTAAGATAAAGAAGTACAGATAAAGAAGTAGAAGAACTGCAGTAAATATATATATAATATTAAATGTTATTTAACTAGTTATAGTCCGATTCTAAATATGTATTGTCACTTGATAGTTATATGAAACGTTGGATTATAAAAAATCTAGTCAAATTGTGAACCGACAATAAAAATTTTGAATTTATTTCAACAGCTAATTTGTTTTTAGCACTCACATGTTCCTAGCGCGGCCCACTCGCTTCGCTCACTCGGCTCGTGCGTTATGATCACAGTATCACCCTAACCTAACCAATCCAGTTAGTTTATAAACCTATTAAAAAATGTTACCACGGAGTGTTTACAATCTCATTTGATTGTTTATGAACTAACGGTTCGTTCAATTATCCCATGACATATTATATTTATATTATAAACCAAGGATATATTATGTTACAAATAATTCGTTTGTAAAACGGTGTTATAAGACATTTGTATGTGGTTTTATAATACAGCTTATCACACAGGCTTCTTCGTAGGATTTTTAGTTAGGTACACGTTTTTCAACGCGGTATCCAAGTGGCCTACCTCTGAGCTATAAATAAATAAAGTATATTATTCTATAAAAAATCAATAAGAAATTGTACAATATAAAATTGTTCGCCGACGACCGATAATGTAAGGGTGCGTTGTGCCGACGTTTCAGGTCGTTGGCCCGGTTATCCGGGTCAGCAGGGGCGCATCGAAGCCGAAAATGGCCTCACGTGGTCCCTTGCACGTATACCGATTTGCCAAAACTATTAGTAACGTCGATAGTAGGTTAACTGTATAAAAGGAACAAGTCATGTCTGACGAGACAATAATAACACTCTGTAGTGTCCCACTCCTGGGCAATAAGGCCTTTGCTTATGGAAAGGCACAGGCTTAATCACCACGCTAGCACACGACGTATAATCGATTTTAAACGCCGAGAAATTCTATTTTTTTCTTCACATCACCGTCTGCAGATCGTATTACCGATCTGAATTAATTAATGTACGCCAAATTTGAAGTCGGGGGACTCAAGGACATCGAATAAATATTCCCCCGGTCTCAACCGCTGTAGTCGTATAAAATAATATTACCGATAATTTGGCAATAAAAAAAACTAATAAATATCAACTATTCCACGGCCAAAATTCTAAGCTAATAGTAAAATATTTGCCATAAAAATATACGGATACAATTGAAATTAATTAGTGTTTTTTTTTAATTGCCAAATTACCATTCAGGTCTTCTTTGCCGATTTTGTTTTCATACGACTCATTCACTCTAAATTTTACACGCATTTATTTTGTATGCACTTTCCCCGCGAACCGCGCTACAGCCAATTCTTGAGTATGTGCTCCAGACAGTTTTTGTTTCAAATTGCTTGAGAAGATGTAGATTTTTCTCTTAGAAACATGAAAATTAGAGAGTAAAAGAAATACAATGTGAAAACAAGTTTTGTATTATTTTCAGAAGGCGTGAATCCATGATCTGTTTTTAGTGTTCCGAACTCAAAAGGAACCCTTATAGTTTCGCTATGTCCGTCTGTCTGTCCGCGGCTTATCTCAGAGATTCTTAGTACTAGAAAGCTGTAATTTGGTATGGGCATACATATTAATCACGCCGACAAAGTATTAAAATAAAATCTAGAAAAAAATAATTGTTTAGGGTGCTCCCCTACGCGTAAAGTTTTTTTTTGTCGTCTATCCTATCGTGTGGGGTGTCGATGGATACTGGATAGGTAGTTGAAAGATATTGTGGGTCTGTGAAAACAATGTTTCGATTCAGGGATCCGTTTGCGAAATATTAAGCTTTAGAGCTAAGTAGGGGTTGTACAAGATAACGAGTAATAAATGTATTTGGAGAAGTAATTTCGTAGAAATTCCATTGAAAATTACTTAAATACCCCTCTCTAAAGGGTAACTCATGCTACACCGGGCCGGATCTGTACCTTTTTTGGAAACGGGACCCTTAAAAGTTAAAGTGAAAAACGCGAGAGAGATTTCCTTTTATACTGTGAAAAACACATAAGTGTAAAAAAACAGGCTGCACGCGGCTCGTCGTGGCGCCTTCTTGACGAGAGAATTAAAAAAAATAACGTCACTTTTCCCGCGCTCCGCGTCTCCCGAGTCCCGCGCCATCGTAGCGATCTACGCATGCCTTTCCCAGTATTGAATGGGCAGCCGTGTTTTGCAGCCATCCGGCCTGAACTATGTCGGACCTATCGATTTTCCAAGCAACAGTCTGTTAATTTTGTATATAACCACATTTGACTCCGTCGTAACGTGTTGTGGAGTGCTTTTTAGTATACATATTATTATATTTATTAAAAAAAAAAACTGAGTGCCTTTGATATGTGAATTTGTTTTGTACTGGAATTATCCGGTGAGTTTAAATAGGCCATCGAATAAATAACTATGGTCGATTTGTAATTCGTTTTACAGAGTATGACAGCGAATTTTTTGTCGCGAATAAATAGACATGAAAGTATAAAGGAGGTTCTGAGGTTGAATGCCATTAAGTTGTTTTTGTTTACTGAACGGCCTATCATGTCTTATTGATTCAGCAATTTATATAATGTATGGTAGTGCCTGGTACGGTCATTCTTCTTCGGTTTTTTCTTTCATTTTCTATTAAATTATCGTTGGTCTAATTTATAGGTCTATCAATCAAATGCCGTGTTCGGACGCACGAAACTCTTTTGTAATTTTAAAAGAGGTCGCAATACTCAACTAAATTTCTATCCAGCTGATTAAAAATATATAAACCATGGTGTGTTTATGTAAAATGATCGTTTTTTTTTAACAATAAAATGTAATCTCATATATTCTTCCTTGCGTTGTACGTCGACCTTGTTTCAATTAATATTTAGAGACGTCATATCACAGAGTGGTCATGGATGTCGCGGTCGCGATATAAGAGTATAAATAGGTATCTCCAGGCTTACGTAATTACGTTTTACTTCTTTATTGATGCGTAGAACGGAATAAACATAAAAACCACGACTTGGAATTCTTATTTTAATTTCTCGTATCATTTTATAATATATTCGAAAAATAAAGAACGGTGGTCAAAACTCGATTAAACATACTTTAATTATATTATCATACGTATTAAAAAAATATTCTGAATAAAAACACTAAACAAGTATATGATAAAATATAGGATTATTAATCACACAAAGACCTAACTTCTAAGCTCCTTATGCTTTTCAAAAATAAAATTAATGAGGTTTGTAATGGCATATTCTTGGTTTTCAATTTAAAAGTTTTCTGATGACAGCTGTCTTTATAAAACATTTTTTAAATTAATACTAATCTCGTATAATACTAATGTCTGTTTGATTTCGAACTAAGAAAGACTTGTAGTATGAAAACAAAAAATACTATTTTCATTAATATTAAATACATATAGAACAACTATATGTTCATACTGACACAGATTTTAATTTACTCTTCAAATTGTATTTGCTTGTCTGGCGACACTCTCGTGTTCAACGCGTTCCAACTGCTTTATTCCTTGTAGTACCTATATATTTATTTATTATAGTGTCAGTGATCAAATTAGTTCGATTAATATTTAATTTAAAATCAAAAAAAATAAGCTTCCATCTTATTTTATAAGGAAACTTTGGCAGATGTATTAAATCTTTTAATTCAATATGACAGTAAGTTATAATACGAAATTTGTTAGGTATATAAAAAAAAATATAAATAACAGAAAGATGATTTGTTTACATAGCTGCAGTGCTGCATAGCTGTAATATTAAATGGAGAGTCGCTTATAATAATGGTAATTTCTGGAATTTCCAATAATGTTATTCCTTGTTCGAACTATGTGTAATTTGTACTTAGACACTCAATTGAAATGTTTGTACCTGTTAGTAGTTTAGTTAAGTTAATAAGCTTACTAATTACAATAAGTTAAAAAAGCGATTATTAAAATTCAATATTTAATGGTACCTTACGCAAGGTAAATTTAAAATTTTATGACCCCCGACACAAGTAATCCTTTCATTGAGACCAATCCAATGAGCCCAAACACGATATCTCTACTTTAAGTCGGTGAGGAGTTAGGTATCTGCATACTCCGGACGATATTGCAGCATCAGTTCAAGGTTGGCGTCTTTTTCTAATTACATTGAAGTAACAGAATACCAAATTAAGACTCTATTAATACTTTGGAAGTTGCTCAAATCCATTTATCAACTATATAAAAAATGAGGCAAAACTCATAATCTTTAAACAACTGATCAGATTTTTTAAATCATAGCTAAGAATAATCTCTTTCAAACCTTTCAAACAAAAAGAAAACTAGATCTAAATCGGTTCAGTCTTTTGGGAGCTACGATGCTACACAAAGATACACACGTTAAACTTATATAACTTTTGCATCCCCAAGTTGAACCTCCGGGTTAAAAAGATATACCCACATTTTTGCTCGTGAAGTCATGTATCATGTATTTATTATAAATTGGAAGAGTGGACGTTAGCGGTGACCCGTACCGCTCTTAAGCTATTTATAGAAAAATTATCATGAATGATTTATTGTTTTCCCTGCAATCAATACAGGTCATCGGACCGCTTTATGTCTTCAGTTTGCAAATACAATATATTTCCTACAACACACGTTGTAATATTAATACTAAAAATAGAAATGGCGGATCCATAATTTAGATTAGGAACGTAGACCTTTGGAAAGTTGCGGGCCAAACTTTGACCTTGTTTGACATCCTAAGATGTCAACTTTGTTAACGTAGTCGCGGACGGTAGACTGATAATCGTGGAAAAAAAGACAGTTTCATTTATACATATATCAATCAGAATAATATCGTAAATGAGAAGAAATTAATGAGTAGCTTGAACTTGAGAAACAAGGTTATCAGTGTTAGTATCAATTTAACTAATACACAGCCGCAGATAGTTTACAAATTTTCATCAGTAAGCCTGATTCCGATTCTTTGATTAATACGTTTTCATCATGGAAGACAACATGTCACATTAACATACATTAGGTTCGCGCGCACTTTTAAAATGGTTTACAAGCTGGGCGTTGTCCATATACCAGCGATGGCGAACCCTTATTGATCAACTGCCATTTTTTCTGCAGAAATGTTTAATGAGACCATAACATGCCGTTAAATAATCTTGATTTATGATTAACAGAGGACAAAAAAATAAAAACAAAAAAATAGTATCTATCAGCTGAAAACTTTTGATATACGAGCAGAAATATACATTTTGTACAGCAATAGCAAAATTAACAGTATAACTTAAATTAAATAAAAAAAAATACTAACTTCTGCTGTTGTAAATGATATACCAAATTACTTATATTAAATTAAAGTTACTTTTAACAAAAAGCAAGATGAAGTGGAATCACCTGACCAACGGTTTCTAAGCGAGGCTTTAATGTAATTTATATCTGAAAATAATGACCTGCAGGCATAGGTGATGAAAATATTGTAAAAACAGCAAAAGACAGCTTCTCCTGACAACTAAATGTGTACATTGCCTCATAGTCATTTTATTTCATATAATTCAAAATCTATTCTTGTTTTCATAAATTTGTCACACCATATCCAATGCGTAACCAATCAAATCCACAGGTAACTCACTCATGTCCTTTTCCTCGGAAATTCGGTCGAAATCTACCTTTAAATATACCTGTCTTGTGGGATTATCTGTTGCTCATGTATATATATAACCTCAATGTATACGGACAAATAAATTATTTCATTAGTACTTAAAATATTTAAGTGACGCCGTGCCCAAAATATATTGTCGCGTGTATCAGTGGCACGCGTGTCATTGTTTCGCCATCTCTACCATAATTGTAGATATTACCTACAACTTCTTTATCAAACACAATCGAACGGTTGGACAAATTCTTATAAAATTTAGCATGTATTTATGTAGGGAAATAAGACACATGAATAAATCAAAAATCAAGATCTCGTGCATAGGTGTATTAAACAAAAATACAGACTTTAACTATAATTATACTTATTCCTATATCTTCAATTCAAGTTTCAAATCTTTCGTATAGTATTTTTGGGTTTGTTCCAGTAACTGCACTTAACAGCCAGTAGTCCCTTTAAACTTAGCGTGCTGCAATATTTCACTACACCATCACTTCTTCACAAGTGAGATTGTGCTCAAACGGTAATGTATAAAGAAAAAGTACTAAACCTCCATGAAATTAATTCTTAATTCTTCTCTTTTTCTCATTTTTTTGTTTTTATATAATTTTTTTAGTCACCATGCTAACGTGCCTGCATGTTCGTAATACCGTCGATCCAGCACTTAGTTGGTCTATTTTCACCATGAGGACAGCACATTGGATAAACTCTTTTGTCCATGTTATGTAGTTACATCATAGACAGAAAAGGACAGACATCGTGTAACCGACTGTGAGATAGCGATAGTATTATCATTTACTTAGTTTCCTTAAAATTTTCCATTGTAAACACGCACAAAACAATGTTCACTGTCATATGTACAATAAAATGTAATTTACCTTATTCTTATTTAACCTTTCAGCTCGCAACGTAACACAAAATGCGCGTAAAATTGGAATTAATTTCATCCATGGAAATCGAGTTATAAAAAAAACAAGACAAAACACTGTGAACCTTGACTGTTATGACTACTGTGGCGCTTTTAGCACCAAAAAAGTAATTCCAGCGATAGAGACAAAACATCCATAGCACTTTCTCTTTTGCTCTTCATATTTCCTAAACTCTTTTAGTTGTTCCCTCTAGGTGTGTTCTTTTCGGCATAGTTTTGTCTATGCATTAATTTTCAGCTGCAGCGGAACGTAAGCCAGTCACTGAGACTAACTTAGGTGTGTTGCGTATGTTTTTAAAATGGGATACCCGACAATAGCGAACCTTCTATCGTTTTTTACGAGTATATAAAATCAGATTCTTCTTCTTACACTTATCGCACATAAGTAGGGTCAGTAAAACATGTCTTTTTTTATCACCTACTATCTCAGTACCTACATCTTTTATACACATAACAATTCATCAAGCTTACGATGTAGTTCTGAATACTCCACTGCCTCTCGCATTTACCTTTCCGTTCGTGAAGTTTCACTTTTTTTGGGTTAGGTCCCAAACGTGTATTAAGACGCAATACGGGCGGTGTTTAATCCCCTACACGGTGTTTTATTCCTGTGTTTTCCCTACATAATGGCAATAGAACAAATATTTGTATATCATTCAATCTTTATTCACCACTGACATGCTCCTATGCTTTGATTTTTTCAATAAATTAATTATTATAAGAATATTCTTGCCTTTATAAGCGCATCCTGAAATTACTAAAATTGTCCAGTTATATCGCCGTTATAAGACATCGTTGAGAAAGAAATACATATGTACATAAATAAATAAAATTGAAGTGTCTGTTTGTAAGGTGTGTCACCTTTTTACTAAATGCATAAGAAAGTATATACAGTACCTATTAAAAAAAAAACAATTTTTAAAAATTTAGTCTGTCTGTCTGTTTGTTCCGTCTGGACCGATTTTGACAGAACAGTTAGTATATGTACAAAAACGTATAAAATCTTAACATAAATAGTCCAAATGTGGAAAAGGAAACAGGGAAATAAAAATATGTTTTCGTTTATCTATCTATACCTACATATTATAAAACTCAACGTCTCTGTCTGTCTGTCCGTTTATTTTATTTTCACGCAAAAACACTAATCCGATTTACATGGTTTTCCTTTAATTCATAGATATGTTATCTGGCCAGGTTATAGGATTTATTTTGTTACATAGAGCAATATACAAAATAAGCAATGACGATAATGGTGGGTCAATTCGGAAAAAGACGCTTCTGGGACTTCTGGGGCAATTAAATGGCTATGGCCGTGTAAAACATAAAAGATATATGAAATTAATGTAATAATTGTAGATCTTAGTAAAAATCTGTTATTTTGCCATTATAAACAGACACTTCAATTTTATTATATGTGATATGATAGATACCTATATCTCTGCCTACACTACAGCGTAATAGCGACATCAATAAGGAAAAAAACATTCAGAGTCAAAGGAAAGTTTAGAAACAGTCAAAGCGATTCTAGAATATCAATTTATGATTATTAACATACCTACAAATAACAAGTAAAAACAGCTGATGAAATATCTCAACCAAAAACATTAAATGTATTCTTAGAAAAATATTTGAATGTTGTATGATTTGTATCTAATAATAAAAACAAGAAATCTCACGACACGGCCTTGATCTGCGTGTGTTATGTATTTTATATGTTATTATGCCGCGGCGTTGGAACTGTATAAACAGAGTCAGAACTGGATTGAAAGGTTGGAACGGAAACAAAGAAGTGGATGGCCTGAATCATTTTTAATATGTAGATACCTACTATGTATATGCTTTGAGATGTTTTAAAAAAGGGCTTCGTGAATGTTCATTTACAAACATTAATATCGGTAACGCTGTAGATTCGTGTAATCTACAGTATCCGCTTGTAATACGTATCCACTCGGACGTTATTTTATGTTCCGGCAACGCTTGAAGCTATCATATGGTGTATTATAGATATCTCTAGATTTCTGTAGAGAAGCCCTTTCCAATCGTATACGATTTCTATATTTTAATTTGGCTTTTAGACGAGTAAAGACAGTTATTGCTTGTATACATAATCGATAAATATTGACAAGAACTGTTAATTGAAACGAAAACGTACATCGTAGCTTCTCTGAGTCATAATTTATAAAAAAGGAAATTATGTGACGCACCGAAACCACCTCAAAACGGCCGCGCGTCACGGTCACGGTCCTCACTCTGCGTAACGAATTCTTTGTTCCTCTAACTATCGAGGATTTTGAATTTTGGATGTAGATCATAGACATATACCTGAAATGCCAAAGCCCAATAGCCCGATTTTGTTATCATCCGTTTTTTTTAATTGTCTCTCACTATGAAAGCAAATTTGTGCATATGAGAGCTCTTCCAGACTCTTTCTCTTGACAGACATTTTTACTATCGATAATCTACATAATGTCTCTGATGTACGTTTCATTTCGGAAAATACGGATGCATACGTGTCGACTAATGTCAGTGCCACATCAGCGCAGTATCGTGAGACTGTGGTGCTGGCGTTAATAATAATCGGTGTCTTTGTTTCAAAAACCTTTATATAGCAGGCCCTTAATAATTGTTTCTTAATCGAGGTTGAAATAATAACAAAATATATAGGTAAGTTGAAATAATTTTCCATGTAAATAATATTTATGAAGTAAACAATAATATCGAACGAATGATATATAAATACATATTACTAAAATAAACGTAGGTATTCCCGATTTCCTGTTATTTAAATGACGATGAAACAGGCGTGAATATTATTCTAAATATAGACTTAATTTTCGTATTTATAATCGAAACGGATATCTTTATGGGTACGGTAAGTAAATGTTCAACGCGACCTCCAAATTATGGTGGCCAGTAGTAAATTTTCGTTATACACAGATTATAATGAATAATCGATTCAAAAGGTACTCGGAATTGGTAGACGTTTGAACGTTGTTATAAATCTAAATGTAGGAATGCTTAAAATATTTAAAAAAATTAAAAATTTAAAGTCGATGCATATAGTGTAATGATTGTTTTATCAATCATTTTTTATCTTTTTATTATATATATTTATTTCACCTTATTTGATTCCTCATTAATTCATTTATTGTGTTTTCGGTTGCTTTCCGAAGGCATCATATCTTTAGTTCATTTATTATTTTAAATATTATATAACAAACTTCTTTTACGTTCGTACATATATATATAATAAGTAGGTCGTATACTAATATTGTATTTATGGCTGAAGAATCTTTTAAATTTAAAATATAGAAGGACACGAAAATAATTGACGGGGGAATTGATTCTGACTTATGGAGAGACACGGATCGCTAGAAAAGAAAACGTACAGTCTTAAATTAGATTTGTATAAGTTTATTTATAACTATTATTCTATTTATTCTTTTGACTCGCACATACCTATCTGGAGTCTATAAAACTTATTTTGTTACAACAAGAGACCTCTCTAATTATAACCGGTATTCGAAGGAGTTGAAACCTTTTACTCGAAATTATAAAACGAATGGAAAACCTGGCGGACGCATTCATTCATGCTGGCTTGAGGATGCAGTTATAAAAATTGGAACAGAATGGATATCTAGTTGAACACAAGCTTCACACGAAGCAATTTTATTAGCAGTTGTTACGGATATATTCAAAACGTGGACTATTTCTTTCTAGTGAAGGTTTTTCTAGTATTAATAGACTATAAAAAGGTAATCTGTTTTTTATATCTCACTTAATGTTAATGCCTTCGGAATACACTTATTAATCTATTTTGCATTTCATTTCATTATCCCTACTAATATATTTATTTCGGTACTAATACCCATTTTTAATTGTCCACGTGACAATAGATCTCTTGGTGGTCGCCGTTGTGTTTGGATTGTACTATGCTTACCATCAGTGCCGTCAATATGCCGAGCTAATATAAAAAAGATCGTCATGGTGTCGATCTCTACCACTAAGCTGTTATTGCTTTAAATCCTGGTCCCTCAGTGACTATCTGTATGGTAGGTCTGTAAGCGCCAGAGACTGTCATAAAATGTTCATCTCTTTGCGGTCATCGTCAACAAAAACTAGTGTATTGATTTCGAATACACAGTTATGAAGCGCTAATACTTGGATCAATACACAAATACGCCGCCATTTTACGTCTGGGAGCACTCAATCACTCTACACCTAACTAACATTTATCTATGTACTAATTACTATAATAAGATCTATAGCTATCTGTTTAGTATTTAATGACCTATATTTCTCTGATTCTGACTCAGTTCGACTTTTATTTACGCGAAACACATTAAATGTCAACAAAAATAGAGAGGCAATAAATTAGTTAATCATTGACGTATAAATAAAATTACGTGTCTGTTTGTTTAGGACTTTATTATTTCTTTTTATTTTTTAATTTGATTTACTTTTTGGGATATAGTCTTTGTCTTTGTTGAAATATATATTGAGCTATGTGTTTCATTTATGAATCGTGAATAATTACAAAGTTAAAAACTGCAATAACAAAATTAATTGAAAATCGAACACTTGTTTTCGTATGGATTTCCAATAATTGATAAATTTTACTTTTCTCCTTAATCATCATTTAAAAAGTTACACAAAAAAATAATTACATAATACATTAAAAAAAACCAACATGTAACTAGAGACATGTATGTTCGGGTATAAATAACTGCACATAAAAAATACAAACGCGTGACGACACAAAGAAAAATAACGAACACGATAACATAAAAACGTTAGCGGCAAACATGCATTGAACGTTCGCCAAATTTTATGCGCATCCCTCTTTAGCCGATTCGATTCAAATGGATCGATTACCCCGAACACGCTACCACTATAAAATACTTTTTATGCTCACTACGGCTTCTCAGAGTTGCATAGTTTGCAAACAGTCGGTCAAGTCCGCACGCGGACCGCGTACGGATCGCGCTCATGATCGAACCGATCGAATTACATCAAACCAATCAAGTCTCGATAAAGACTGGTGTCTTTGAACGTCGTAATGACATTCCTCTACGGACAAAAAGCGTTTCTCTAGCCGAAAGACCCCGATCGAAGTATGTACGAGACGTGCAAAGCGCCGAGTCAGTTCGCTCGAGATTCCCTAACAAACAATACATTCATAAGCAACCGTCATCCACTGAAGTTAAACTCCAGCGTCCAAATAAAATATCCGTCAAATCTCAAAATAGGAGAGTAATTGAAAAAATACCATTGGCGATATCCGTCCAGACGCTATCAATACCTATGAAGTACGCCGATAATCCAAAACCTAGGCATTCAACCTCCAAACCGTCTCAGAACGTATGCAATAGTAAACGGGTCGATAGTAATAAGACTAAGCATTGTAATCCTCATAAACAGGTCGGCGATAACAAGAGGCTGTGTCAGACAAGCGCCTGCGGGAAAGAGACACAAAACCAACTGTTGTTGCAGATCAGAGAAGCCGAGCAAGTGTCAGACTTTGAAAGGATTCTTAATACTAACGCAATATTTTGCGAACGGGCGAAGAGGCAAGTGTGGCGCGGTTATAACGCAGCACATAAGCGATCAGCATCCGTAGTCCCGCGACCTCGCTCTGCGTACTCACTTTATGCTGTAAGTGAAGCATACTACTACCAATTTTATCAGCACGAGGAATCTCTCCAGCCCCTCATTAACGAATACCGTCAGACCGTTTTCGATAACCAAAACACGTGCCCTCCAGCCAGCTTACTAGGTAACAAATGGTATGAAAATTTGCAAGATTTATCCGAGTTTTATGAAGATGATCAAGTCTTAAGAAAAGAAGTAGAGACTATAACAGATCGCTTAATCGCGGAAGAGGTGACAGTGTCGAAGAGGAGACAGGGACCGGATAAACTAAACAACAACTTCAATGTTAATTTAACCGATTTAATTGGCCTACACATTAACGGGGAAAGCTGTTCCAAGAACAGAGATGACTTAGGACCCTCACCGGACTTAGATAATAAAGAGGAATGGCTCGCACCGATTATGAGTGCAAACATCGAAAATCAACTTAACTCACAGAACGAAGCCAACGTGGAATGTATAGCGCAGAGTTTTGATTCAGTTAAAATTGAAAACGATAATCACGTGCCAGCTATAACGTTCAGTAATTGTTGTGACGGTTTTATTAAAAAGGACTTGCCCAAAAATATGAACGTCGTCATACATTTGACCGTGCCCTCTGTTGATATCATCAACGAGTCCCGTCCCCCAATGACGTAAAGTTAAATTTCTATAGAATTAAATTCATATTAAATTTCAAATATTCAAAATGATGGCTATAGAGCCCGAACATTCTATGCCAAAAGAGGAAAGAGTACCAAAAGTAGAGCAAACCTCATCTCAAAGAACATTGACACGTTCCAGTGCCGTCAGTCAAAAGTCAGTCGAAATACTGGTCCACCCTGAAGGTTCCAATAATCCTTTGCACAGATCCAAACTAGCTCCAGTGAGGTCGTCCTCGGAAACGCAGTCTTCCGGAAAGAAAGTACTGAATTTAAGAAAGACCAAAAACTCATCTATAGAATCAACGATGAGCTTACCGAATCAGAAATCCTTGGAGAAGAAACACGGTAGCTTGAGGCATCAGAAAGCCGTTGGTGCACATTCCGACATAACGTTAAGCACTCAGACGTCGATAACGGATGACAGGAAAGCGTTGAGAGAAGCGCTTTACCAGGGCATTTTTCATAGGCACAGGAGGACGATATTCGCTGTAGGTTCCTTCCTGAGGATGTTAAGAAGCAAAACATCCAATTACGACTCGATAAGGTCGGATTCTGATGAGATATAGCACTCACAATTGTGCATTAAAAACAAAGGTGCCACAGACTGTTAGTGCTTTCGGTAAAAATTAGTAACTATGTTATTTAGATCATTAAGGATTCGTGGTTTTTGTATTAAAATGTTCCTAATTAGTTGTGATTTGTGAATATTTTTATTTTATTGAAATTCAGCTTCGAGTTACAAAATCGACACTCATTCAAATTTGAGTAACATTCAATTCATTGCAACATTTTAAACGCATTCTTTAAATTCGTATTTATAGAATTATCGTCTATGTATTTTCCATTGTTCAAATATAAATTTTACAAAAACATTAAACATGTTTATTTAAGATAATTTTACTGGATTTATAGACAAAAGTCTGAAGCTAGAATTGTTATCTGACTAAGTACACAAGTATATTTGCCAAATGATTTAATATTTATAAGAAAAAGTAAACTATGATAAGATTGTAGGAAAATTTTGCATTAAATAATCGAATATTTCAGCAGTGATTTAATAATAAATAAAAATGCAAGCCTGTAAATGTTCCACTGCTGGGCAAAGGCTTCTTCCCGAGTGAAGACACGAGTTTTTAATCACCAGGCCAGCCTACGACGTGTTGGCAATTTCAAACGCCGAGAAATCCAAAGTACTACTTACTTTTTCATATACAGTGTTACTACAATAACACGTCTCAAGTTTCCTCACGATTTTTTCTTTTACCGTCAGCCTATAGTGTTACCAATTCAGTTTTAATATTACTACTAAATAAACCTACGCGAATTCCGAAAAATTCGTTGGTTCATGCCAGGAATTGAACCTGCGGACATCGAAAAAATAATATTCCACCGGTCATACCACTCGACCACCAAGCCTTAATACCAAATATTATAACACCTACTCATATGTAATTCAATACTCAAGTAAATATTATGGAATTGAAACTGTTATAAAAATTACTTCACAATTCACACATGCTGAGGTATGTTATGGTATGTCGCGTGTCATTTCACAGTGAAGGTCAAACAACACTCGAATATCACCTTGACTTTACAAATGAGATTCAATGGTAACTATTTTACATACAAACGAGGTTTATTTAGGCATACGACATCAACCATGTTTCTAAATTTAATTCGATTTTAATGGCTTAGTGGTAGCGTGGTAGCGGTACGGATCACGCGTCAATCGACGTGAGTTCAAATCTCCAATAAACCTGAGCTTTCGGTAAAGAAAACATCGTGATGAGACCATATCATAGTGGCATTTTGTAATGCCCGCCTGGTCAGCTACCACTCTTAAGTTGATTATCTGTCGTAAAGGCCTATTAAGTCTGTTGCGGGAGCTGCACTTGAGAGCCAATCCTGCACTAGGCTTAAAGTGCTCGCATCAGTTGAGATTCTGGCCAAACCCTAATCCTATATGAAACAAAAATAAATTATATCGATTCAATCGATACCTGTATTCGATTACTAACTTTAATTGAATTTCAAACCAAAAAACGAGATGTTCCTAAAAAAATTTCTAAGTGTTTCACTAAGTGAAACTTTCGATGGTTACCTACATTATTACTTTGATTTCTATATTTTCTCAGAATTTAATTTTGGCGTTCATAAATCTAACGAATGGGTGCGTTGTCAAATGTTTTACGTCATATTCATACATTTTAAAATACGATGGAATGCAAGAATGCGATTTGATGTGTCTATAATTTATTTTTGTTTAATTTTAATGCGATGAGAATGTTACTGTCAGGTTTGAAGATATAAATATGTATAGAACGTGGGATCTCAAAGAAATATATATTTGAAATTAAATCATTTTGCATTATTTCCTAGTTAAGAGATTGTCTATAATATTGACATGGAGGGAAAGTACATTAAATATTGAAGATAAAAAAAATTAGTTAAAGGAAAAATTCTTTTATTTTTTAAATATAAATAATTGCATTCACAGATTTTCTTCAAAAGCTTAGGTAAGCTTTCAATATCATAGACTCTATCGATTGGCACAATAACATAGTGAGTGTCGGTTTTTTGCATTTTTAGTTGGATCGATTCACGACACTAGTGTGCATTTAAAAAAAAGCTGTGAATGCAGTTATTATTATTTTTAAAAATAAAAGAATTTTCCTTTAAGTAAAAGTCGCTATATTCAATATTTTATGTACTTTTTCTCCATTTCCTATTCGTTTGTCCATCCTGTATAATAATGTAATCCAAAATATTTATAAATTGTTAATTTACTGAAAATTACAATTGAATTTCTAGTTTTGGTCCGGATTTATTTCTAAGATAGAACTATTCAGTCTTTTTTATTATTTCAAGTAACAAATAAAGTACTAGATGATCAAGTTGCCGTCAAAGTTGATAATTATCAATGATTATTTTATTCAAATTGATATTTCTTTGAGAATTATGTGTAGATAAGTGTCGCTTGTGAATTTAAATAGAGAGCTTACACTAGTTTATAATAACCATAATATAATATTGACATATATTATATTTTATTTGCGGTAGAGTTGTTGGTCTATACAAGCTTTCACGAATGGAATATAGTACAGGTATACTCAAATGAAAATGAATGAAAAAACTTGTAGAAAAATGTAATTAATAAAACAATAAATAGCTCTAAGAAACCTAAGTATTGCACATTTGCGTATGATGCATGACTTGTGTACTTACGAATAGGGATGATCGATATTCATTGATTAATTGAAACACCCATGTTCAGCGTGAATAATAGATATTTTAATATCAATATCATTTCGATGTCAATATCGATGTTTTTCTAATATCACTCATCCCTACTCGCGAATTTTGCGCGGTCCGAATAGGTACGTCATACCAAAATGTTATACATTTTATTTCTCTTGTAAAAGCTTGTATAAGATATGTTATTAACGTCGGAACAACAGGATAATAATAACTGAGAACACATTTTTGGAACATTTTATGCACTTTTTTATATATTTGTACATCCGAGAGTTTTTGTAAACGTTGTTGTGAATGGTGGTATTTAATTAGACAGCTTGTCGACGGCACAGTGGAGATTTTGATTTGTAGTTTAGGACGATACTACCAGTTAATAAGCAGCATTTTTGGTTTCAATAACATATTTTTTTGTGTTTTGTACAATTATGTATTAAAGCAATAGAGCTTTGTAAATATCATTAGTGGGGTTGCTGAGGAAATGTAATTAACCCTTTTTTTTAGGTCATAATTAAAGAAATAAATTGTAGGAATGGATTTTTTTTAATCAAAATTATGACCGTGTCTAATAAATTGTCATCAAACAGGTATTGGTTAAATGTGTATAAATACATAATAAGAATGAGTAGTTTGTTGCTAGGCAAAATATTATACAATAACAACCAGACGGGAGGACAGGAGGACGGTTTTGTACATTTGAGTAATATTTGAGTCATTATAGATTACATTACTTTGGGACCAAAGATCAATAAAAAATGTTGGAACTACATAAATAATTAAATTCTATTATATTTGGAAGTTATGATTTAAATATTCATAAATATGTAAGTAATTTAAAATTACTTTTCTGTCTCTGTTTATGAGTCTTGTGATCCAGTTAGCAGATAATTATGTGAATGACACGAAATGTAAATACAAATGGCAAATTACGAATTATTATTTTAAATTTGAAAAAAAAATTTTTCAAAATGAGTTTTCTGTTTTATTTTTATGATTTTTTCTTCTTACTTTCTTTTTTTTTATAAATAGGCAACCGGTCCTCTTTATTAAAGAGACCTTTCTTTACTGCCATTATCTAGTGATTATAGTTTCCAGTCATATGACGATTTATGGATCCTAACAAGATGGTGGCTCCCTTGTTAGAACTTTCTAGGGAGTTTTTGTAACATCTCAGAACTCATGATCAATGTTATTATTTCCAATCCACTTCACCTGTGCACAATAACTAAGCTTTATTATGCAAAATGCCACCTGTATTACACAATATAGTGACCCTATATCACAAATTTATGAATAAAAAATAAAAACCACGACATGACAGTTTGAGATCCCGCCAAAAACTCCCTCATGAACATTAATTCTTGTTTTTGGATTTTTCATTATTTTTATGGCTTCTGCCCTAGTTCTATGCTTCTGCCTATGTAGGCAATTTCGCCAATGTCAGTTGTGATAAAATATACCTACACGATTTTGAGTTTCATTGCCAAATGTTCGATGTACTGTAGAATAACCTACAAATATATTCTGTCTGTTAGATTATGTAAAATTTAAAATTAAATGAATTCTAAGAATGTCTTAAAATATCAATCAATCAATCATTGTATATTAAATAAATGTACTCGCAACTGAGAAATATTTTGAATCCAGACAAATAAGATTTCAAAGGACAAGCGCGTGATCCTTTGAGATTTACCAACCAGCCGCCTTAGTCTTGACGCGTACGAGTTCAGAATCGCATCGAATAAAATTCAATTTGGTGAGATTTGGCACACTCGAAATAAACACTAGCGCACGATCGTGCTGTGGCTTGAATCGGAACTAACTTTGTTCGATTTTAATCTAGCATTTTTATGTAAAACTGTTAAAATTAAAATAATTTAAGCAAAAATTTATAATACTTTACGGTGACTTGTGTGTGTGCTGTGACCGGATACAGATATCGACGTTGATATGATTCGATTATAACTCAATATTGATTTTCGATTCTGTTTGGTTCAAGAGTACATTTGTAGGATCGAGTTTGAATCAAAAGTGAAATCGAATCAGAAACGAAATCAAATTCGAATCAGTTTCAAGAGTTCAAGAGTAATTCGATTGTGTGTTAAATTCGGCCATCGGCAATAATCCCCGTGCAGGAGTTCTTACAGGCCCTAAGGTTCCACTTAAATGCAGTTGTAAGTTATTAGTTCTCATAGTAACCACCGAGGCAAGTCTAAGCAGAGGCGTCCCTTCTAGGACATTGCTTCGTGCAGATGGATCAACCTGCCTCGTATTGAAGTGCAAACCTTTTCCCAGCCCTAAACAAAATTTTAGTGTAGTTTACAATAAAAAATAAAAACAGTCTTCTTCTTAAATTAACCACTTATATTGTGGTAAAAACGACAAGTTTTTATATTTTATATTTTAAATTAGCTATTCAAGTTAATGGAGGTTTTATAAACGCCAAATATTTCTAGTGTTTCATTAATTTTAAGATTGTCATAAATCTCGTGTTCGAATATTTTATTAGTAGGTAGTTTTTTTGTTACTGTTAACTGGCATTTTTATATTTATGCGTCCGCTGTAATAATTTTAATGTTTTTATTTTATTATTTACTGATAATTTTAGCTTATATTTTTTGTAATAAGTTGCCAACGTTTACTAACTAGATACGTTAAATTATAAGGATAGAGTTGTAAGTTTCTTTATTTAACTTTATTTTTTATTAAAAAAAAAGTGTGTAAAAGCAGGTGTCAGAAGTGAAATCTTCAGAAAAAAATACGTTCTTTAAAAATACTTTTTAAATATTCCAAATCAGCGGGATTCGAACTATCCGATCACTCGTGCGTACTGCGGATGAAGTCACACCACTAGGCGAATCCGACGACGATCACAATCATGAAATTCAGGACTTGCATTAATGTATTCTATCTCATTCTCTGGTAGGCTAAATCCTATAGATGTATATGGTTGTCTCTTTTTACTGTCGCTTTTTCGTTTCATCGAGTTTTAAATCACAACGGTGCTAAAGAAGTTTTCACTTCAAAAGTTGAGTTTGAGTAAGAATATAGGCAGTGAATTTTTAGTCTGAACTATTTCTTTCTTTATTTTGTATAACAAAAGATGTCAGTTACAAATTTATATTTAACACATATGAAATAAAATGCTTCCTATGCTTTATGTTTTTTGCGACAGAAGTAAATAAAATGGAGTTGCTTTATGCGACAATATAATAATGTAAATATAATAACAAAGGACCTTTCTAAGGGAAGATCAGGGTTACGCCGCGCCGGCATGTACATGAACTGGCGTTTACAAACGCTGATAAATATACAGTTTTGAATTTCTTCCAAATGTTGGTATTACAATCGTTGAAGAATCGTACGATCTTCTTTCACCGTCGGGTGATAACAGTTACCAATGAATTACCAATTACATAATGTACGGGTATTTAGAAAAAAAAAATAACATGACGAGTTAGGAATCAGTGGACATCAGATCGATGTTCCACTGGTTTTAACGATTCGATCATCACAACCTGATGACATATAGGTACTACCAGTGAAGTTTACATAATATTAGCTGACTGGTCCGAATATTTCGCACAATCTAACAGCTGTCATGTTAGTTAAATAGATTTGTCATAGATGGCGCCTACTACATTTTAGTTGCATGAAGTTAATTTCACTAGGAAAAACATTTTTAAATCAATATTTTAACGAAATCATAAGTTTTATGTATGCTGTTTCGTTAATAGCGGGGAATAAAGGCTTTAAAGTGATATTTCAATGATTAATTTTGATGAAAAAATAAGAGAGATATGGTGTTGCCAAAAAACACCTTCGACAAATAATTTATAGAAATTAAAATCAAACTTCGTCCTATAAGTTCCACTGTGACGTCGATTATACTCGAATAGTTACACGAAAACATGAGCTTTGTAAATTTAATTATAATAATAGCTTTTTTATATTAGACTCTAAACGAACGTACGTAACAGTTATTGTGTTATTAAATAAAATGTAATTATCTTTTTTAATATACAGAGTGTTAATTTGATAATAGTTTGAGTTGGCTAATTTTCTAACGTATACTAACAAAGTATAAACATTTTATAGTTTGGCAACATTTTAATAAGTTTGGGTCCGTTGAAAAATTGTTAAACGTAAATATGAGGTTACTGTTTGCTAACATTTCAGAAGGAAAAAAATTTAGGACGTTGCGTCAGTTGAGCCGACAATTTTAGGTTCGTTCAACTGATATATTTAAAAAAAAATGTAAAAGTCAGTTTAAATGTGTAATGTTTTATGAATTATTCAAAACTCTCTGTACGGTTCAAGCACAAGGACTCTACATAATATTGTAATAATGAAAAAAAAAATTGTTTCAAGTTTCAATAATCTTAAATAATGTAAAATACTTTAGTTTTTTTTTCAATTATGTTCATCAAGCCGTTTTTTCGATGGTTATTATAATAGTACTTTCTTTTTAATTAAAGTTAAAGTTTAGTAAAAGGATTATAGTTCAACAAGGTTGTACGTTGACACGAACATGCAAAATTTTCAAGTAACCATGTTAATATGAAAGAAACGTTTTAAATCAAATTAATTTTAAATGTGCACTCTGTGTAATATAGTAAATAAAACTGTGTTATTTAATTTGCGATATTAACCATTATCATAGTTTTGTTAAACATGTTATATTTTAAATATAAATTAATGTTGCTATAGAATTAAGTATATATTAAATAATATAATTGTTAATGTTTATTATTAATTATTCTTTGAATATATTTTTTTGTATCGTTTTTTTTATGATGTGAATAATATAGACATTCCATAACAATAATAATAAAAAAAGTTTTTTTTTTGTAAAACAGTTTACCTAAGAAATGTCCGTAGGTATGTGAAATGAACAGTAAATAATAAGACTGCGTAAAAAATTATGAAAAAAATCTATAACGGTAGGTAACCAACTAATTGTCTTCTGTAATGACTATGATGAAATGATTACAGTGATGATATTATTTTTCTGTGTTTTATTTCTGTCCACTTTAAACGAATTATGTAATCAATAAATTAATCAAAATTACTGATAGATTTTGATATTGTTTTTTTTGACCTTAAATTCTTGGACCTTTTCAAAAAAAAAACGTTATCTTCATAAACAAAACTTCTGTAGTCCATGCGAGCGGAGCCACGGGCGCAGGTAGTACAGAATAGAATATTGTCGATACTACCGAATTAGTTTTGTGTATTCCCGCCAGATGGAGAATATTTTCTTAGCTTCCTCCACAGGCACAAAGCTTTTCTGCATATTCAGCGGATTGTCGAAATTAGTGAATATTCATGAATACAAAAAAAACTTCTGTACATATCGTCAGGAAATCTAATATTAAAATTGGTATTTTAATAATAATATAGAGTAGGTATTGGATCTTAAAAAAAAACAAATAAACTATATTCTTATTATAAAACAATTTATACGAAGATATGAAGGACTCGCATATAAAAAGAAAACCGTTTATGTAATTTCCTTAATGCTGAGTGCTTGTTATAAAATAATAAATGTTCATAACGGAACCTGTTTTTTAATTCATACTCCTAACAACGCTTTAGTGGAATCACTTAAGATCAATTAAGATTAATCACGACATGTAGAAACGACCTTCTGATGTTCATTCAATCCATTTGACAAACAACATAATAACATTTAACATACAAATGGTGGTAGGGCATTTTCTAAAAAACCCGCCTGGCTAGCTACCACCCTCAAGTTGAAAATCTGTCGCCAAGCACCAATAGGTGTGTTTCGGCAGCTGCACTTGAGAGCCAGTCTTCCATTAGGTTTAGCGTGTTATCTATCATCTTGGGCCAAGTGATCAATTACTGAGCTAATTAAGTACAATTGATAGACAATGATCTACATATAGACTCTCATTTTATAAAGGATGAGCCAAAATTTGCACTATTGAAACATGAACAGAAGTAAAACTATATACAAATGATATTTTGTTAATCATTTATTCAACACTAGTTGTGCCCGCGGCTCCGCTCACGTGGGCTACAGGGTGCCGTCTGTTGAGCACATGCGCGATGATGCTGCCCACGCTACCACACACGGAGATCACCCGCCAGTTATTTTAAAGACAAAAATGCTTATTGTGGGTGATCCTTAGAAGATAGACATATTATGCTATCTCTGACTTTTTTGTAGGTCTTTTTAAGATCTACAATTATGTACAACATTAATTTGATACATCTCTCATAGTTTGTACAGCGAAGCGTCTTTTGCCCGAATTGATTCACCATTATCGTCACTGCTTTTCGAATGTTACTTTATCTAACAAAATATATCCTATAACCTGACCAGATAACATATCTATGAATTAAAGGAAAAATATGTAAATCGGATAAGTGGTTTTCTCATAAAAACAACATAAACGGACAGACAGAGAGACGTTGAGTTTTATAATATGTATAGATAACAAGCATGTGATGAAATTTTTATTTGATTACATAGTCGAGATGGTCCTGCAAATGAGTCCGCAAACTTTGGAAAACTCGTTGACATCTAGAAATTTCAAATGCTGAAGGAAAAGATCCCCTAAGTTAAATATTTGCTCTAATTCGGAAAAGTCGTAAATTTGGAGCTGTACAACAATTTGCTAAGCCAAGACAGCAAATCTGACGGGGGTATTAGTGACGTAAAGAGGAAGCTAGTTATATCATGGAGCGGAAAGATATAAATAGTGATAATTTACCTCCAAAAGCCAAAATAAAAATACAAAGATACAGAATAATTGATTTTTATTTCATGTAACTTCTTTTACTATGTCCAAGCGCTCTAGGCGTTAACATAATTATTATATATATAAACTACACAACAATATAATAAGATATTTTTACTCTCTATATCGACCGAAAATAGAAAAACTTTGGTTACTAGCTTATTCACACATTAAAATTGTAAATTGGTGTTCTTTTTTTTATGTAGTATATTGAGTATTTTCTGAAAAAGTGATCAGTGCCGGCTTTAGGGGGTCGCAATGTTAATGGGCCCCATGACGGCTTGATCCGCCTCTGAGCTTGGCCCCTAAAAATCACCGGCAGATAGAGCCGAAGCCACAACTAAAGCCGGTACTGTTTACGACAATATTCCTGGTCAAGCCCTGATGAACGGTGTGAGGACTAGAAAGAACGTTACCTTATACAAGCATTATTCATAGGTACTTAAAAAGATATACAACAAAATACACTAGACATAACAACGTCCATTATTATCACATAAAGGAAACGATCATCTATGATGAATATTTACAATAATCAGCTAGGTGATGAGTTTTTACAATAAATCTGATGAATAGAAAATTATTAGAATTCATAGATTTTTTTATAACTGGCAACTCCTCGTATCGATCTTTCAAAATCCTTATAAGTCTATGATCTTTGCTTTATAGTATGGAAAGTAAAAAAAAATAAGGAGTAGAATCTATTTTGAATCTTAGAAATGTTCGAGATATCGAGTACAATTAAGAGCATTTTGGCGGAGACTTTTAATTGGAAATCTATACGAGTCTACCTACACACTATCTCCAACTTCCATACTTTAAAGGTTTTAGAAGAAACTTTCCATTAAACAATCATGTCTTCTTAACAATAAACAATTATAGTTTAACAACGATTGATTATAGACTCACTCCAGATTTAGTGGAAAGTATCGTCTCGGGAAATGTCAAGTTAGATGGTGTTGCCCAATATTGATCGAAAATAATACCAAGTAGGAAAAAAAAATCAATTTGTACAAAAACTCGTCACCATAAGGCACAAAATGTAATGTGGCTTCAAGCCTAAATCTACGAACAGCAGGACACAAATATATATGTACAAGTTTGGCCCCAAAATAAACACTGTCAACGATACACATTAAAATTATTACATCACACGAAAATCTATTATTCTAATTATTTATATAATATATTTTATATTTTTCCCTTAATAGAGAAACAATTACGTTTTTCTTAAAAATAGAAACAGATTTTTACTGAAAATGTTTCGTATCATATAAAAACAACAATACGTTTCAAATGTTTGTTAGTTTTATCACACGAATTTATATATTTAAACAAAGTAACAAAATTAAATATTACATATAAAATATGTTATAAATGGTTATATATAGTATTCTTAATTATGTCACAATAATAAAAAATAAAGGTATTGATGTAGTTAGTGATGTTAATGAATAGTGAATATAAAACGCTGTCGAGTCACCACGCCCTAGTCGAACCGTTTTGCTCATATATCGTAAGAAAACTGTTTTGAAAAAATCGTAAGAAAAATCACAAACGATTTTTTTTTAGTTCTACAGATACAGAACGAAACCGTTTTGTTTTTATTTTATTTTTTACTTTAAAAGACTGTCTAACTTTCTAAGTGTGTCCTGTACTTCAAAGAAATGCATTGATTACACTTACCGAGCACAATGGCGAGACAGCAAAAGCCCACTAGGCCGAGAGAGTGTATGTGTATATTGGCCTGTCAAGTAGAATTGGGTCCGAGTGAGGGTCTCGTTCGACGCGTGCTCGACTGAACACACGCTGATGTATTTACACCTACCGAGTACCGAGCACTGATTCACTATTCTACTCGGTACGTCGTGCATTTCGTGTATTCAAGGCAAAACCGCTTCGTACTGCATTTGCAGATATACAAAAAAAAATTACAGTCGTTTGTGATTTTTTGGAACAGACTGGGTTTCTTCCTCTTGGTCGCTTTTTCTATGTACCCCTTCAATATTGTTAGGAGTATCCGGGACTCAAGTTTCTTGCTGTTATTTCGTTGAGTAAATTTTTATGAAAGTAAGATTCACAATTCGTAGAAACCTCGCTATTCTAATAGCGGGGAAAGTAACATCCTATTGGCTTTCTCTACTTCTAAACTGTTCTTTTTATTAAAGTTAATATTACAACATTAAGGTTATCATTGAAAAAAAACCTTCGTTACATTTTATATCATGTAATGGATATACCATCTATTATCATATAAACTCTATGTTAGGCAAACACGAAATTATTGATTATTATCAAGTAGTTAACTAATCTTCAAAATGTATACAACAATAATAATATTTCAAATACATTATACCTAGAGCATCTGACAGTCTTTCCTTAACCAACATTACTTGATATTCACAACACTAATCCTGATTTATAATTTTGGTTACATTTGCATCAATGATGTTTATTTAGTTTTTTTTGTTAATGAAGAATCGTCATTGCAATCGAGATCATATATCATTTATTTATTTTGAATATACATTTTACAATAATTCCAATATTCTTTAAAAATATATTCTCTTTATCCTCATAAGGACAAATCGCAATCGACACTGTATATAAATGCATAACTGTATGCATTAAGCGAAATTTATTTATGATTCATTCTTTTTGATCTTCAGAATTTTGTCATTACTAAAATCAATTTTAAAACGTACTCATCTCAGATTACAACGTATTCACATATAATAAAAAAAATATAGGCAAACGTAATAAAATTTAATTCGGTATATAAAAATATATGGATTTATTTAACCGCTAATGCAAATAAAAAGTTTTATTAACTTTCGTGCTTTGTTATTAAAAGTAGGCTTTTTAAAGGTGTATAATTAAAAACAAATCGTAAAAATACAGCTTTGCTATACAATGTTTTAAATAAAATGAATCATTAAAGTACACTTTTCTTAATTTCAGTGTAATATAAATAACAACGAGTAAACAATTATATCATCTAAGTAAGCCTACATAATAACCGCGGTTACATTTACAAGAAGATTACATTAGACTAAAAGAGTTTATTCTGTTTATAACATTGTCAAATTATTTTATTTATATTATTTGTTTGCGTATATTTTAATTCGTATAAGTCTCTAGTTAGTTCTGGACAATAGTAATCAGATAAAAGTCTATTAAAAAAACTTCCAGACAGATTCAGAATCTATAGTTTTCAAAAACATTGCTCTTTCGACTTATCTAAAAGATGTTTTGACTAACAATTATTGAGAAACTTCACTTGAACCATTTAATTATAAATACTACAACAGTTTTGCTACTTTATTGTCATAAAAAACATTTCCCGGAATGTTATTTCATTATAAAAATCACGCTTTCTTTTTAGACTTATTATTGTCGTCTTGGAATATCTCTCTAAATTCGTTTAACAGTATTTCTACGACATTGTTTTGCTGTATGCAGTCGACTGCGATGTTGTGCGCTTGTTCCGCAGGCGCCCAAAGCAACGTTGGACCGAAAACAATCGCCAGATTGGCTGTGTGCATTCTATTTTGCTCGCTTTTTTGCGTTACCCTGTAAATTAAAAGTATAATTTAATTAGTTAATTTTCCATATTATTATAACAACATATTCTTCCGTCAAATTCTAATTATCCTGGTGTTTTGATCCAGATAATGACAAGCTGATTTAAGAGGTAATATATTGTGAATTAAGGATCTTCTTAAATCACAGAGTGCATGCAAATAAGAAAAGTTCCTGGCCTACAATATTTTGTTATCAGGTTTTCATAAAACATTAAGGATAAGAGCTACATACAATGCAGTCTATAATATAAAGCCTGCACTACATATCAATGCATTTTTAAATAAAACATGAATAATGAAGAAATAATTAATATTTTCACAATATCTAATAAGAGTTGTGTCTATTTTACAATAAATAAATTATTTCGTATAGAATCATTCATTCATCAATCATATTATTAGAATAATTAGGTTATATTTTAAGTCTGGTTGATGTTAGGGTACCAATCGAAAATTGGGTTACCTTTCGGCCTTTTTTATTTATATTAGGTAATTGGACTGTAGGATTTGCAACTTCTGTTAAATAGTTAATCCGGCCTTGGCCAACCCCCTCCTAATAATACTAGATATGCGATGTATAGAATAAAAAAGTAATCTTACCTCAGTAAATGTTCTAATATGAACTTTAGAGTGTCTCTGTTACATTGTGGTAGGGTCTGAATAATATCTCTGAATTCTTTAATCTTTGCCTCTTTTGGTTTTATTGCTGAAATGAACGAAGGAATATAATTAAAAACAGTGTACTAAACAGTCTCCATGTTCTCTGTAAGTTTGAAGCTATTATGGCAGTTACTGCGCAGTCGGATAACGTATTGTTCGACAAGGGTTCAAATTCTATAAATGAGGCTAATCTTTCAGTCAAAATCAAATCGTGATAAAACAATAGTATGATGGTCGGGCAATTCCTGGCTGGTTACCGTCCTCAAGTTAAAAGTTTATGTAAGGACCTATAGCTAAGTGAGGTCTGGCAGGTGCACTCACGAGCCAATCCCGATCGAACCTTAGCGTGTTACCATCTTCTGCAACATCATCACTTAACATCAGTTAAGGATGTCGTAAGTTAAAGACAGTTAAATGATACACTCGAAACAGACGTGATATAATAATATTATACGCTTGTCTCACTAATTAGTAATTACTTTTCATCGACGACTGCCGAAGGTATTTGTGTCACCGGCGGTCGTCGTCGTAGTGGACTATACGGTAATTACCATCAGGTGCTGTACAGTCATTTTGCCGAGCTATTAAAAAAATCCTATCTAAGTAACTATCGGATTGCTTAGGTAGATGCACTTAAGAATAGTTTGCAAGCAACTTTTTGTTTGATAATTAAATTTTTTTAACCACCTAAGCGATATCACGATATTATGGTAAGTACAGAGTACAGATTACAAATATCATTCAGTGTTCAGAAGTCATTGTTATCATACTGGTCTGCAATTACTACGCGTAAAGCCAAATATGTAGGTGGGTTGATATAGCAGTAGTAGAAAACCGAAGATGGCATGGGTGGATTGTATAAGGATTGATATTTTATGTGCATAAAAGGTGTAACAACTGAGACGACAGTTCATAGAGTAAAACATGTGTCAACCCTACCTACCTCCTACTGCCTACTTATCCCACATGAGGGCAAGAAGTTATTATTCCAATTTCAGTTATGCAAAATAATAAAAACACTAACCGATCAAGCCAAAAACTCGTAGATGTATTTAATAACTTTTTAGAAAGTAACAAATATATGTATTCTGTTATTTTATTACTCTGTAACAGAATCATTCCTTTTTCCGATATATTGTACTAATTACTCTATGACTACTATATTATATATAATAGTATATACTGTATCATATATAATAGCCTTTTTGATAATACAATAATTGAGCAGGATAATTCAACTAAACTGGACTCATAAAATTAGCGCATCATCAACTTTTAAGAAAGAACACTTAACAGTATATACTCACAGCAAGCGGCGAGAATCCTATCGAATAAGGCGCAAGGTATTAACGGCTCCTTTAACTCCCTGAAAAACAGTTTCAGGGAGCCGGTCAGCACGTGTACGTCGCTGTTGTTTTTTATCACCGATAGATTGTTCTGGTCGATCTGAAAATGTGACGGCCATTTTAAAAGTATAGCATGCACATTGCAAATCAACTTTTTTTTAAATAGCATCTCGTAGGTAAGAGGTCTACCAGTATCAAGTCAGTCATGGAACGTATAGAATTTTGATTAGGGACTTATGTGTATTTCACTATACTTGTATGAATTAATGCTTTATTGCACTTTTTGATTCATATACTGCGGCGATCTTAAATATCTTACAACAACAAGGTATTTTCTTCCCAAGTATGAAGCTGTGTAGCGTCAAAAAAATTCGTAGATAGTGTAATTTATACAAAAAAATTAACAAACACCAAACTATATATATGTATCTAGTATTAAAATAAATGTGACAAAGTCCATCAGTTTGGCTGCAGTGCATCTCGCGTGGTTCGCGTTATAAAGTTTGACGCAGTAACATAATTCTACTGAAGAGTAAGCGAGATAGATACTAAGATGTCTATATGTATTAATTCCATACTTCCATTTACATTATACATAATTATTTTGAAATACGAAAAAATAACTAATTACATAAATCAAAGTTTAAATAATGTAATGAAAACGTGTTTCCAATTATTGGTAAAATAATCAGAATAAGAAAAAATTGTATCTTGTTATCAGAGTCGTAAAATAGAGAAGCGGTTTTTAAAGTTTAAAGCTGCGGAATATTAAATAAATCTCGTTTATGTAATGGAATGCTCTATTAAATTATAGTATAATTATTATAATGCAATTTCAAATAAGAAATCTAAAGAAAACAACAGTGGAATTATTTAACAGCCAAATAATTCAATACTTAAATGTTAAATGTAACTGATTCGCGGAACTTTATTGACTTTTCCATGGAACTCTTTATGCCTTTGGTACTGGTGGGCTCTAAATCTATTATTACGAGATTAGAATGAGTTAACACAACATTTTTTTTGTTAGCCTTGTCACCTCTATAGTATGAATTTTCTACACAATGTACGCTATAATTTGGTACATCAATTTCGAGAGCGAGAAGCGAAGCTTCGAAGCGAGAGCTTCATTTAATTTCACCGCCCGGCCTTCAAGGGACTTTGTCTGCCAATGTGTGGACTTTATAATTATAGAAGACATACACAAGGGCACAAGTGTATATTACGTTGATAAAGTAGCATTTATATGTCTAAAAAAAACAACTAACCTCTAATCGTATCTTCTGCACTTGACTGAGGTTCCCGGACGCTCTATATAGACCGTCTGTACACATGTTATCTTTACTCTCTATTTCCTCGATGCAGGCAACAACGAACTCCGGAACACGTGGGCTGGTCGCTGGACACACCTCCTCCAACTTGCGGCCGAACACTGGTTCATCTGAATATCCATAATACTTATGTAGAACGCAGTATAAGTAATTTCGTTATATTAATTAAATCTATATAACTATACCTACTACCAGACCCGTGCGAATTTTTCGCATATTACCTGTAAACTGTAAACATAGGACTGTAAACAATGTAAAACGTATCATGTTATTTGAATATGTTTTCATTAGAAAGGTCATCTCTTGTAAATGTCTACGTTCGGTAACAGAGGAGAACATAAGGTTTAAAATCAAGTTTAAATAATTAATTTTGATCAATTATAGGAGAAATGACGTTGCCACAAAAAAAATAAACACCTTTGATAAATAATATAAAGAGATTTGTCTAATGAACCCAAAAACACTATACCAACGCATGAACCGTAAGCCGTACACGTGCTGTGATTAACAGCTAGCGCAAGCGTTCCCAGTTTTTCAGTTCATGGCGCACTTTAGTATTTTATCAGGAAGCCTTAGACAAAATAAGTATTCATTGATACTTATTAGGCATAGAAATAAACATATTTTTTAAATTATCTCTTAGGGGTTATTCAAGTATTACATAACGCAATTTGGGGGGAGGGGGTCATGTAAAACGTCACGATGCGTTACAAGGGCGGGTGGGGGGTTCGAACAACACCTTACGTAACATTCTTATATTTTTTTTTACTTAAATAATAAGCTAGGTAATATAAATTTACCAAGTTCGCAACCCTTTTTGTTTATGTTTTACGGGGAATCCCTCGATTGTATTGTACATAATTTTTATTTTGTTCTACCAAGTTGGCAACCCTTTTCGTTAATGTTTACGCCGGTACTTTGCGCAACATAATCATGTCTTATAGGTAAAAAAGGTCATTTGGGTGTTACGGATCGTTTAAAGGGGGGGGGGGCAGAAAAATGACACATAAAAACAGAAAAATGTTACGGCGCGTACATGGGGGGAGGGAGGTTGAAAAATCTTTAAAAATAGCGTTACGTAATAATTGAACGCTCCCTTACAATATGAGGTTCACTATTGTTTTCTATATCTGTGAAACTGAAATAATTAGTTTCCTGAGAAGATTAAACAGGAGCGGCTTGCAACGCCTCAGGGCGCCGCGGCGCAGTTTGGGAACAAGGGGAACCCCTTCTCAGGTCTTGTATAAATCGTAAAATTTTAGCCGCAAATATAAGCAGTGTATGTGCCAAAGGTTTATTATACACGTTTTCTAAATGTTAAGTTTCGCGATAAATAATCGTGCTAATCTAAACACATTACGTGTAAGGCCAATTATAGGAAACACGCGACTTTTTTTATCGAATATCGAGGAGATCTTTATCAAATAATCCTCTGAAGAACAAGAAGTCACTTTAAACGGCTTACGAAAATGATAACTTTTAAATATGAAAATGATGTGGGAAACTATAGTAAAATATATAATTTGATAAATAAAATGATAAATTGATAAATATCAATAAACACTATATGTTTTTAATTATAGTAGATAAATAATCAATCTTTTTTGGTTCGGTAAAATTTTGTACTTAAGTACTCAGGTAGATAACTCAGGGTAACATATTTTTATTTAGTACCTATGGAAATTTTGTTGTGTACACATTTTGTGTTCAAGCGTGATCGCTGCAATCCTCCTTGAAACTTCAATTATACTTTAAAAAGCGACATATTGCCTTTCATGTTGTGTTCAGAATATGAAATTTATTCTTAGTTCAATGTTGCTATATACTGCACACTTGGGCAACCTATATTTTGTTAGGTGTAAGTAAGATAAGATATTAGTATAAAAACCTGCAAAAATATTTTGCCAAGTTGAAATTTAAGGAGTCACTGTTATATGAAGATCCGTAATTTATGATCACGTGAAAATAAAACGTTTACAGTTCCAGTGTTGCCATTTAAATTTGAAGCTTTTTTTATTCACCTAGTTCTTTTCTATATCACATAATATGTATTATGGATATTAAAAAAAAAGAAATAAAAAATATACACAGTGAATTTTTCGTTTTTACCATAAACCAATTATCCGTGTTAACAATATAAACCACTTTCAGGTTAACCCAAAAAATTATGTTAAAAAATATTTACAAACCATTCTTCCAAATTACGTCCGTATCGAAAAACCTTCCACCAAAATAGGTATAAAAATAAAACACTATTCAGTAATGCTACAAATAATTTGCTATATTACAAAAATAATAAAAAATACAAATTTATAATAAAACTTACCTTAATCGAACGTAAAGGTATATATTATAGCATCTATATTAATAATTGCAGATGATAAAATCCATATTTTTTTAATATTTAGTTTTTATTTTGTTGACACTACAATTATAATGTATATTATGTGATTAAAAAACAAAGCCACACCAAAATACAAGTCTAACATACAAATAGCATTATTTATTGTTAATTTATGTAAAAAAATATTTCGATAAAAAATACAGATTATATTTAAATTACCTAAATAGCAGTTTATTAAATCTATATCGGTCATATATTTATTAAATTGGATGAAAAAGAAAAAAAAAATGTTTTGAAAATTTTCATAATGTAATAAAATTGAAAATAATAAAAAAAAAAATGTGTGCAGCAGTTCACACGTGTAGAAGTGAAACCTTCAGAAAAAATTAAACAGTATATGTTCTTTAAAATCCTTTTTAAATATCCTAAATAAGCGGGATTCGAACTATCGACCACTCGTGCGTACTGCGTATGGGTCTGGTCGTCTCACACCACTAGGCCAATCCGACGACGATCAAATTATGAAAGTATTTTATAAAGTAGTTTTCACTTCAAAAAATATTAATAAAATATTTTTTAAATCCAATAGTATGCTATGTTATGCTAGAACAATTTTAGTTAGAAAAAATTACCTAATTTTTGCTGTTCTAAAATATATATATTTCCAATTACTTAAATAATAATCATTTAATAAGAAACTTAGTTACATAAAAATTTGAAACCGATAAAAAGTACTATTTTTTATTTTGTTCGAACAATCTTAAAATACTAAAAAAATCTTTGGTATATTTATGGCAACAAATTATATGCATTAAAACAGCTAATAAACCAAAAACTATGGACAGTGGAGGTAAAGAAGACGTTCTAGAGTGTGAATTTCGCTGTTTTACAGATAAAAAAATTTTTTTTTTAAATTATCTATTGGTTTAGCATTTGGCCACAATCTCACCTGAAGTTAAGGCTCAAGATGGTAACACGCTAAGCCTAGTGAGGGAACTGAGTGTAGCTTTCAGTATACACCTATAGGTTCTTGGCAATATATTCTCAAATTAAGAGTGGCAGCCTGTCAGTCGAGAAATACAAAATGTACCATTTACAGAAAAAAAAGACAACGTCCCAAAAAGTTCGATTATCATGCCCTTAGCGTAAATGCTTTAATGGATGGATAGTGGCTAGCCAGACATCCTAAAAACCCTACCATAATACTATGGTTTCATCACGATATTTCCCTTCGCCGAAAGCTCAGGCTCATTGCATGGATTGGAATACGTTAATACTGAGTCATCATTGCTTTAAAACCGAACTCTATTCTTGAAAGCATTATTTATATAGATTTTTCTATAATTATCAAATATTATCAATTCTTGAACTCTCACAACTTTGGCGCTTTCTCAAAAACTGTATTCTGCTGGTACGATAGGGCCATAATAATTTAATACTCATCTTTATCTTACCTCTACTGTCCATGCCAAAATACTAAGAACATCATCTATAAAATGTGCACATATGCAAAAAAGCGGCAAACACCAATTTAATTTAATTCCGAACCTTTGTAGATGCCTTTCTTCACGAGCACCTCCATAGCAGGACGCCTTGCGAAGAAATTCCTTAATCTACTTCTAACGTGGGACTTCTGTATCGATAATTCTGTCGAATCACTTAAATCTTCATTGCTACTGCCACCAGCTGAAAACAAATCACTAACATAATAAAAAAAATACAAACACATAAAAAGGATGTTACAGATGAAAGTAAGAGAGAAAGAGATGGCAAAGCAAAAGTTGAAAAGGCTATAGATGTGTACCCCATACCAAGGATTTCGATTGAGTTATTAAAGCCAAAACCTGAATCAACAGCAAAAGATAATGTAAGTGCAGTTTGAAAAAGTACAATTTGTGATAATTTTAAAATTGTTTCAAATTATGAAAAGGTCTAACAAAATATTAAAATATATTGTGCATTGACGTAATTATAGTAAGGAAATTAAAAATCAAAGTCGTATAATCTACATTTATTTGATCACAGTATAAAATTGTCATATAGTTTATGAACAAACTAAGAAAACACATGGAAGATGATTCTGATGACTCATATCTCTCAATAGTACCAATGTTTCGTAAATAGAAACTCACATAACATTATTAGGGATATACCCATCGCATAACCAAAACGGTTTCATATTATATAACATTAATTTTCAAAACGATCGTTTAACACACACACAAGTTAGAACAGGCAATTTGACATACACACAACAATCCGATAGAAAAAAAAACATCAAATTCAATTCTATTTACCTTGATGATGCCCTTAGTTTTTTAACACAAGGTGTAGAATAAATAACACGACCGGTTGTAGAAATAACTTTTATGTTTAGAAAACATTTTGAAATTAATTTTGTGTATGTTAAAAAAAATGAAGAAATCAACAATAGACTCGACAAGTTGTTGAAAGATAAAACGATAAGATATCGATGGGTAACAACGATAAATTTTATCTCCGCTTTGTTAATTTACCATTAACCGCCTGGCTCAATATTTTATAGAATATATTGGGAAAACTAAGATTATTTATCTTCTTTTTTTTTTGTGGGCCGAAAGTTTCGTATATCAATGAGCAATTTTTTGCCTAAAGATTTATTTTCGATATTCAAATTCATTTTTTTTCATTACATAATAAATTGTTATGGACTATTAAACAGATAAATTGGCAATAACTGAAATAAGAGAAACAGAATATAACATTTGTATAATAAATTGTAAATGTAAATTTTATGATTGGTTTATGGTAAAAATTGAGCATTATGTCAGCAAGTTATGTTGTAATTATTAAACTAGTCAAATAATTATATACACATAATAAATTATACAAAGGTGTATTTAAAATAGTAGTCTCAGTGTTGCGGACGTAGTCTTTCGCGGCTGAGTGCTTAAAGCGCTCGCCACCAAGCTCGGTGAAACCGTAAAAGCTGTCTGAGGCTTCAAGGCCCTTATTGATACCAAAGTAGTCAGATCGAAAAAAAAGAGTGGATTTTCCGATGCGCGCGCACATTGTTATAAAAAGTCTACACCCTGAAGTTGCTTGCTAAACCTCTTGTTGTATTGTGGTCAAGATAACCACTTTCGAAACTATGCGTCACATGACATTCAAAGAAGTACTTATAAGTACACGCACCGATTTTCTTTTCTCACTACTTGTGAAAGAAAAAGAGAGTGATCTCTTCATTTTATTACTGTACACGAAAAACCTAGCTCCTCCTACGTTTGCAAACATCTGCTACATTTGAAAAACATTCAGATGGTATGTGTAAGATTTAATTATTTTTTTCACGGTCATCGCCAGCGTTCCCTCTCCGTTCCATCCCCTGCTCCCAGTTACTCCACTGGATGCTCTAACTACATTCATGTATATATACATATATACTATATTTACTTGACATATAAGTATTCAAACGATTTAATGTTTTCGAATGTCATTATGATTATATTGCAGAGCTGAACAGATCTTTTGTTAGAAAATAGTGTTTGTGCTTGTGATACATTACTACTGAAATTGGAACGTACACCTAGCATCAACGACTGGCCAATTGTTTTACAACGACTGTTAATCTCAGAAAAATAAACTTCATCTTAAAAAAAAAACCTATTATTTTTCTTTATCAATATGTTTTAACTGAGTAAAACCTTTAAAATATATCTGTACGTTTTTTAATGTTGATCGATTGCAGCGAGCCGAAGATACGACTGTCCTTCAGTTTATTTGGATGTTTCTCAGTCGGGCTTTTCTTCTGTTTCGACATGCCAACTTCACTAACACTCCCAGATACCCAATAGTGTGATACTGCTTCTATTATCTGTGATTCCATGTTTTTACTTAAAAAGAAAATAATTCACTCAGATCACTTTTCACTTTGACTCACTTTTCACAGTCCAAAAGAAAAAACGTTGTATGCAACATTTTAAACACAATACAATCACAATGAAGTAATTTTACAATGCTGAATTAATTTGTCATTGTACATAAACAATCACATGAATCAATTTTAGTTACAAAATCAAAACATTCCTTATTGTAGAAGTATTTATTATCGTCTATTTAGAATTTAGATTTATTTAGAGTATTATTTAGCAATGACACGTTCCCTACTAATGAGTCAACACCGAAGGATTAAAACCTGCGATCAACTTACAAGTGACTGTTATCACATATTATCTGATAGCAAGTACAGTTGATGCCGTAAATCATAATGTATGTTGATAATTATTCAGTTTTCAGTTAGTGTGAAAATCAACCCTGTTTTAAATATTCTTTATGATTAACCTCCAACCTCACTTGATATTAAGTGATATTGGGGGCTAAAGACGGAATAATGCTAAATCTAGAGGGAAAGGCTCACAAGTTGGTACAGCTTCTTGAACACATCTTCAGGTGCATGACAACAGATTTGCTGTTCGAGATTGGTATCCAGCGAGCTTCCAAAGGCGGAAGGAATGCAAAATGCGGGGACAATTATAATTTTAATTAGGCTTAACTCCTTGCGTAGATGGGAAAGGTTTTTTTATACACTGATTAATTAATCATTTTGCCTATAACGTATTTATTATACACAGTAACGTTTAAGACTAAAGAGTTTTTAAAAAAAATTGTGCTCCTTTAATTTTAGGTAATCACAGCATATTATAACAATAATAATAATGGCTAGATATATATTATAATTATACATTTAGAAGAATTGCTCACTTGTTCACTGGCACAGATTCGCCAACATCGATAATATACTGCTTGTTATAATTTCAAATTGCCTAAAATACCTTCCCAAAATTCCTGATCAGCTCTTCGACTATAGGCTACACGAGTGCGATGGCGGCAGTGCGGCAGAGAGTGAGACAAATAAATTTAATTCTGGTGAAACCGTGGGGCACATCCATTATTAGGTATAATGTTTTGATATGTTTTTTTACGTCTGTTATTCATTCCACAATAGAATTGATAAGATAACGAAGCGGACTATACCTCCGATAACGAGTTCACTTGACGAGTATACCGATATACGTTTTGTTATCGCTTTTAATTATATCTCTATGTGTACATTATATGAAAACAAATGTTGCTGCGAAATTATTGGACCGTTATCGTGCATATTTCACTGCAGTGTAATAAACAAAAATGGCAAAAAGATTTTAAAAACGGATATACAATTTACATTTATTTATAATAATAAACATCGATACATACTATAAAATAAAAAAGGAATTAAAAAAACGAGTTAAAAAAAATATGTCATAATTATCAAATAATATTTTTATATACACGAAATTAACCAACAAAATGATATCAGAAGTAGGTACGTAACCAAATAAGGTCCTAAAATTTTTATTGTGGTCATCCATTTGATGCATCATTTTCTTAAATGCTGGCAACAATAATATAAAAATATTATATAATAATTTTGAGTTATTTTTTTTAAGCTTTAATTTTTTTAATTAATTTTTTATCCCGTAATTTTTAGTTTGATTTTTTCACTTGCTCTAGAATTTGACCAAGGTTTTAAGAGGTTTTCCCTTTGACACTACACCCGTAGCTCACAGCCAGGCCTTCACACTTACACGTATTAGTCAATATCTTAAAACTCCTTACTGAACTGATTTAGATACAACTTGCAATGTTCCCTAAGATGAAGTAAATTTAGGCCAATAAAAAAAAATTGGTTGATTATTAGTTTCGGAGAAATGCGTGTAATTGTAATAAATTTCTGACAGAGAACATAATATTTAAATATCGTCAATTTTAGTCTCTAAGATGGCGTTTATTGACAAAAACATTGACATATAAGTTATAAGGATGTGTGTAGAGGGTCCGAACTCTTTTCTCCCTCTCAACGAACCGGTCTAACCTTGAATATAAGTACAAAATTAAAACCAAAACACTTTGTCTATGACATAATTATCTTACATAATGACATCCGCCGCAAGTCATCTGATATACACCCACAAATAATAGTCATTGTGACACACATAAAAAAAAACATCATTTACACTCCCACAAATATATAAAACATGTCAACACTGTCACACAGGTTCACTTGCACACACGTTTTAATTAATTCACCTTTATAGATACTAAATTATACAATCTATCTCAAATATAAATTAAAATTACATAGCTACTAAATTTCGTTAAAATGACATTAAATTGTAAAACGATCTGCGAACGCAATTAAAGTTCAATCTTCTGGGTATATAAAGGAAGGAATAACAAGTTAGCTACAACATTACAAGGAAAATACACTATTCGTATTTACCTAGAAACCTATTCGTCATACAACAACCACGGCGCTAGTTAATAGGAAAATAAGGTTCATTATTTAAAAAACGATATTTATGACAATTTAGTTAGGAGATCGGTTCTGCGAAATGTCGATTCATATGCCTATCGAAGCTGAGGTTTCCAAGCTTCAAGGCAAACGGAGTGATCGTTAATAAGAGCTAACTTTACTTCAAGAGTTGAAATATGTAAAAATTAATTCCTATAAATTTTAAATTAACGTACTTTTATTCTATTTTTTTTCCTTAAAATTAAACTAGATCTAAAATACGGTCGGGTCAGATTGAAAACCTGACTCTGGAAAAGACTTAAAAGAGGTATATGTATATGTATGTATATAAATAAGGTGTTTTATGAATAATATGTTTGTAGAGTAATACTGATAAAGACTATCCAGTGCTTCATTTTAGGAAACTTACACAACTTTTATTGGAAGATTACAAATGACGATTTCAAAATTTACCATTAAGTTTTCATTATTTTTTAATTTTTCATTGAATGACACAATGTCCCTTGTTTGTAATATTCATTTATATACCTATATAAAAATACGTATTATCAAACTCAACGTATCTCTGACAGTGTGTCCGTTTTTGTTATTTTCACGCGAAAATCACTTATCCGATTTACGTGTTTTTTATTTATATATTTTTATTCATAGCTATGTTATCTGACCAGGTTATATGATATATTTTGTAAGATAAATAACATACGAAATATGCAGTGACGATAATGGTGAATCAATTAGAAAAAAAAAAACATTTGGGGCACTTCTATAGCTTACACTGAATAAACCATATGAGATATATCAAATTAATGTTCTACATAATTGTAGATCTTAAAAAGACCTACAAAAAATCACCGATAGCATATATCTATCTTCTAAGTATCCCCATAATAAACATTGTTGTCTCCCTTTTTTTCAATGGGGCAGCACGATCCGCACGTGCGCTCGACCGACGCGACGGCATCCTGTAATCCACGCGAGCCGAGCCGCGGGCACAGCTAGTTTACGATAAAATGAAGCTAAAAAAGTTGGATATTTAAGCCAAAGATTTCGGCAAAAGGTTGAATAAAACAAGAACAAACACGGAATAGACTAACGTGCGTATTATTTTGTTATTTTTCCTTGTTATACGACTTACATCCAGGTGCTACAAGTACACGTAACCACAGTTAAAAACGTCTACTAAACATTAAATAACACTTTAAAACCTTGGTGGATCTTGCAAACATAAGCGGGATTTGTTTAGGTCACGATTTACGTTGGCCAATAGCACATATGAAAATGCTCTCGCATCCTATGTCGTTCTATCTCGCAAGCGTATACTATGCCCTTTCTCTTTCGAGTTGCCGATCTATATCACACTCTTGAATTTTGAATTATATTACTTAAACTTTGTTCTTATAATTTCTCGATTATTGAAGGGACACTTCTTTGGGCGTGACGAAAATAAAATTCCATGACTTAATTTTACTGCAACGTTTTATTTAAAATATTTCTGACGCAAAAAAAAGAAAGAAAAATAGGAACATAGAGAGAGAGAAAAAGAACATGTTCTTTAAAAAATCTTTTGAAATATCCTAAAATCAGCGGGTCACAATCATGATAATCAGGACTTGCATTGACCATGCATAATGTACATACATGTATTCTATCTCATTCTCTCGTAGGCTAAATCCTATAGACGTGTATGGTTGTCTCTTCTTACTATCGCTTTTTCGTTTCATCGAGTTTCAAATCACAACGGTGCTAAAGAAGTTTTCACTTCACCAAATTTTTAATTCTATTATTATTTATTTAATAGTTGTTTATACGCCGGTACAAAAGTTTCACTTTTCTCGCGAGTACTAAGTTCGACGCGCTATTTTATGTTTCGAATTAATCTTAACACTGTTCAGTTTTAATTTAGTTCAATCTATATTTTAATACTTCCCAGATTAACAAAAGTTAAGTTTTTTAAGAATAACGTTAAATGTACTTTACATGTGTATTTATTGACATTTAGTTACAATAAGAAAGACCTTATTGATTTAAGCGATTTTGAATTTCAGTATTGACCAATAGCTAAAAATACTCCGTAAGGTATTATAACATGGAATACAAAAACTGTAGTTGTCCTTGAAACTTATCTTTGGTTAAAACTTTAATATAATTATGTAATCTCTTGGAAATAAATTATTTTAATTGTTTTCGTATTATTGTCTGTTAGTTTACATAAGGCAAACAATAGTCTAATTTTTTAATCTAAGTGTAAATGTTAATAATTGGAAACGAAAGATACAGAAGTATTGTTGTAAAATATAAAATGTAAATATTTGTATCCAGAGTATGGACATGGCCAGCGGATAACATTCATGATCCACTTGTCAATTTCTCCTATTGTTATTGTTTATATAAAATCTTTATTTCGTTTTTATTATTTTAACATATAAATAATTAAATTCATTTCTTAAGTTTCATTGTTGCTATGTCGTTCGTATTTGCCGTGATAACTCTTAAATGTAACGGCATTTTAATTTTGTGTGTAATGTGTTTTTTATATTGGTGGCTCAAAATAAATAAATGGATGAATTACCAAATTTCATAATGTTTCACTTGAGATTACTTAATGTTCACATTAACTTAAATGGTTATAAGAGGATGTACCTTTTGGTTTGTTCCTGTGCGCGCGGGAGGAGGGCGGAGTGCGCCCGAGGCTCTCTAAGTCCGTATTACTGCTCTGGTAGTGCGGCGCGGGCGCGTGCGCGGGCGCAGGGCACTCCGCTCCCGTCGGATACTGTAATATCACATTCTTGCTATTATCATGCTATTTTTTTTTTCATAAAGGAGATATATCTGTTGTTCCGACTTTACCCTATTTAAAACTTATTATAGTAACGATTGGGTATAGAATTTAATCCCTAATTTGAGAATTCAGTAATATAGAAGCTTCCACTTAGAATCAACGGTACAATCACACGTGAAACAAGGCAAGTTATATCTTATTTCACTAAAATTTATGCCGATAACGGCTATGTTATGTCGGTTTAAATAAATTTATTGCTCAAAAGAACGTTGTTCACTTCATGACAATTACATACATTTTTGTTAGTTTGAAGAAAAAACTCAAGACAAGTGAGTTAAAAAGGAGAATATAACTTCAGACAAATCAATTGCAAAATATTACCATTAATAACATAACTTGTAAGAAACAAAGTACATACGTTAATAAAGAAAAAAAGAGAAAAATAAAATCTATATAACTTATAATATTCTTAATTGAATTTTCATTCCTTGTTCTATTAGTAGTAAACAACCTACTTTGAAATAATAATACTTACGAGTGTATAAATAACTTGCTGTATAGTTTGAAGCCACTTCTTTGCCCCCTCTTCAGTCTCGTCTTGTATGAGGTATTGGTCATAAGCGACAGTAAGCACTAGAGATCGCGTGTGCCTGTAATCACGGAATTATAAATATTAATATGACCTTACAGAGTGCCTGCTTGTTTAGACTGATAAGTCACTAATAACCTCTATTTGGACTGGCTCAGAACTTAAACTTTCTTTAAAAACTAGAAGATACAAGATTCGCAAAGCTGAATAATTTCTGGCTTTAAACTATAAAGTTATGACGCAGTAATACCTTCTAGTATGTATTGGTAAACACTGTAGAACCCTGGCATTGTGTAGCGAGAGAACCAGTTCGACTCGCGGAGCTGTCGGACTTGGTGGAGTTCCCACGGGTTTGACCACTTTCTGCGAACAAATAATATTACCTATCACAATTTATCAAATACTTATATTTTTACATATTCATTAAGGTGAAGGCCTGTTTGAATCCGAGATTATCTTTCTACGAAGTCAATTAGCTGGGATTTTATTTTTAGTCAATTAACAAATTGATATATAGTTAGTCCAACTGATGATAAATGAGCACTGCCAACCTCAAATAGAACCGCATTCTGAACCAAAGCCAGACATTAAGTTTAAACTCGTTGTGTAACAGCGCGTGTTGCTAACCACAAACTTTGGGTTAGAATACGGAATTGCGAACATTGTGGCTTTGTAACAGAAATATATGTAGTAGTAGGGCTTCCGTATGGTTATACGTTCACATAATTCGAAACTATACCGCAAGGTAGATGTTTCTCTAAACTATTACATATTATAGGCGTACATGATAATTATCTATCAGAAAAAGGATTCAAAGTTAATCACCAAAACAAAACAAACAGTTATAATACTTACTGTAGCATAGTAAGTTCTTTGGTCTTTGTAAAAGGAGAGAGCAGTCGGAGTAAGAATCATGTAGCAATCTGTCCAGTTCTTTTTACTTTTCTTGTTGCCTTCGAAGAACTTTGTTCGTTTAACGGGACCCTCGCGTATCACTGGAACCTGTAATGAAAACAATAAAACCATAAGTGATATTAATCATAGCTTAGAAAAAATGATACAGAACAGTTGACAGTTAAACCTAAAAATATTTATTGCGAATAGTGGGAGTAAAAAAGTGTTTTGCGTATGCTCTGGGTAGAATATAGATAGATATATGCTTCTTGCTTCATAAATAATGTTTAGACCAAAGTAAGCGGCGTGAATGCTTGATGTTAAGTGAAAATGTGGCATAAAAAGGTGACACGCTAAGCCTAGTGGGAAAATCTGGTTCTCAAGTGCAGCTGTCGGAACACACCTATAGATGCATGGTGACAGATTTTCTACTTGAGGGTGATAGCCAATCAGATGGGTATTAAAAATACGCTACCAACATGCTATGGTTTCATCATGATGTTGAACATCATGAACTAACGTCCATCGACGCGGTGTCCGTACACTACCACTGACCATCATTGTAAATATAATATAGACAAACATTTAGGATTTATGTTTTTTATAATACAATTAACACTTACAATAAAAACATAAACGGCCTCCGCCAATTTATGTTGGTTGTTGGAAAGCATTTTATAAAAAAAACAAGTATCAAGTCAGGATTTCATTTATTATCCTAATGCATATTTGAGAAAAGTAGAAATGAAGACCATGAAGAATAGTACTATCAAAAACAATCGGGAAAGAACTCGATTTGAAAAGACTATAAATAAATTGCTATCGCAACATACCTCAGAATTTTGGTGATGTAGCATTAACCTAGGAGCTGGGACTGGAGATCGTACTCGATGTTTTGACGCTACCATCGACCTTGACTTCCTGCTCCGAGCGTACCCTGGCTCTCGATCTCTTATCTCCACATCTAGACTGTCTCCGGAGGAAGATGCAGGCACGTGCAAGTGATTTGGTCGTCTGATATTTGCAAGAATATTTTCTGTGGAACCTCCTGGAATAATAGATTTAAATATTATTGGAAGCGATGTCGGCAGTAGTATTTCGATCTTTAAGGATATTTAATGATGCATTTAGCAGGAAAAAGACAAGCAAAAACGTTGAAAATACCTTTTGGGTTAATCCTACATTAAGCTTGGGCTTCCGATGAAGGAAAACATCGTGCGCCGGGGCATTTTGTAATAACCCTCAAGTTCAAAATCTGTCGCCAAGAACCTATAGATGTGTTCTGCCAGCTGAACTTGAGAGCGTCTCTCTACGCTTAGCGTCTTACCATATAAGTCCACTTCGTCACTTAAAATCAGCTTTGTGGTCAAACGTCAACCTTATTAAGTAAGTATTGCTGGGTGGTAGAATATGACTAGGGTTGCCCACCCTACTATATAATATAGTATCCTACTATATCAGACGACCAACAACTGTATTTTAAAAAAAAAGTAAGCCAAAGTACTATATTTTTATTGGATAATTTTTTATTACAAAATGTTTAAGCCTGAAACGGAAAGCAGGCCGCAGCCTTTATCTCTTGGAGTACTTAAGTATAATATATCCATAATCTGAGCTTTGTCTCTTTCTGAACGAGACTCGGTACATCATATTGAATTTGAGTATTTGTCATTATCATCATTATCTGTCTATCAAATAGTAAAGAATATTTTTTTAATAAAACATTCATTTAAAACCGGCTATATAATTTTTCGTCTTTTTGCCATATTCCTTATTTTTTAAGGTAATAAATAGCCAAGAAAATAGTATATTCGATATAAAAAAAGTTGGCAACCCCGAAAATGATAGATGTGTGTGTATCATAGTGACTTGTTTTAGTCAAGCCGTGTTCCGAGATGAACTGGTGTATATCCAGAAATCAAGTCCGGATGATAGGTACATGTATGAGACTGGATCACGACAACCATTGCACATTGTGCTACTATCATAGTGACTCTCTTTAGTCTTGTCTCTTTTGGCCAGCCAGTATATACCTAGGTGCTGGAAGACTTGCAGGTGGGTATGATAGCGACGACCAGTAATGGATAGCTGTTCGCTCGGTGATCGCAATTGGTTTTGGATTATACTGTATTAACCATCAGTCCTATTACCGTCACTTTACCGATCTACTATAAAAATAATAATTATTAATAAGCCGAGGCATCTCACCTAATCTCTTGTTGATCTTATCAAAGGGCGGACTGTCGGAATTCGCTTTACTGAAACTCCTGTCGATATCAGCCCGGCGCTTCTCCGACGTAGGGCTCCAGTTCTGCAGGCGCTCGTAGTATCGGTTCGAGCTCTTCATAGAACCGCTTTCCGGGATATGTTCCTGCATATAATAATAATATTATATCTCAAAAATTTTTTTTTTGACAACGTCATATCTCCCATAATTCTTCATCATAATTAATAATTTAAACAGCATTTTAAATCTTAAGTTCCTCGCTATTGACGAAAAATATACAAATAGTTAAATAATCATATTTTCGTTAAAGAAAATGATTAATAACTTTTTTTATTTAATGAACATATATTCAACTAACACCGAGCAGGCGCCATCTATTAATAATCTGTTTAACTAACATGAAATCTGTTATATCTATATATATAAACGAGAATGTATGCGTGTATGTATGTTCACCTAAACGTTGAGAAACGTTAACCCAATTGATATAAAACTTTGCATACAAGTAGAGGGCGTCATGACCACTCCGACGAACATAGTTACATTATTGCCGGATAGGTGGCGCTGGTGGCAGTAATTTTTGTCTTTTGAACCATAGGTCGAATTGATATGAAATTTTGTATGTATGCATTTGGCAGGCAGTATTGGAACATATGGAACAACTAATATGGTTACACTGGTAACTGATAGATGGCGTTAGTGCCGTTTATGTAAATTAATTAAATTTTGAATCGTAAATCCAATTTATTTGAATCTCGCTATGTATAACTAAAGAACAACAGTATTAAAATAAACGTATTTCACAACTTATTATTTTTAAACTAGATTTATTTTATACTGATAAAAACGTCGTTTTGTTTCGTGATTGAAATTAATATCTTAACAAACCCCAACAATTGATTGATTTTGGATATTAATTGGAATCTTTCTTATTAGTTTTGTTTTACATTATCTATCTACATATAAATAAAGTGATAGAGGTTTGCCAGTGTGCGCGCATCACGCATAAACTACTCGATATGTTTTGAATATTTCTTTGTTTTACTCCTAGACACCTACTTGGTCTTTATTTACAAAAAATAAAATTCTGGATATATTAATTCATATTTATTAAGGTTTTAAGAAACTACGATATTTATAAGTTCTACGCGTTCAGCGTTTATGTTTATTACGTATGTTTATCACTTTACCGATGACTGAATTAGATTTTTTTTTTTCTAGTTAGACAAAAAATTTAGACAACTAAATACATATACACATGTTCCTTCCCTCATCCTAGGGAGAAGAAACATGTATATATGTATAGTTAGTTTAGATCGAATGATAGGGAATTAGTCAGATCGCGACTTATTTGCATACGCGCAACAGTCCGAGCTGAGGTTCGGCCACTTTGGCACCCTCGGATATTGTTGCAAAGCTTTTGCGGCTAAATGCCTTAAGCGCTCGCCCCCAAGTCCGGTAAAGCTGTAAAAGCAGCAAAGGCTCCAGAGGCCCTAAGGCTAACAGAATAGTCAGTACGAAAAAAAAAACACTGGGACGAGCCGCTTTGTGAACTAGTCCGAAAAACTTTATTAGACAACGTCAACTACTTCAGCTGAGCGTGCTCGCTTTTTGGCTGTGAACAATTGGGAATCGGGATTATAGCTACATGTTCATCCTTCTGCTAACATGAATATACTTTTAGATCGTGCAACTTTTACAACTGCTGCATGTTTTAGGCTCGGAATGTTATGCTGCGGTCCGATGTGCGGTGCCGCTGCGGTCTCAGCGTGGATGAACTTGTTCACCACGGACTCTTTTGTCGTCGGAGCGTTGGCCGATTTTTTCAGCATAGTTGTTTAAATGATGTTATTCGCCGGGTTCTTAACAGCGCAGTAACCGTAAGCATTTTAGAACCTACAGGTTTAATACGTGAAAATGTGGTAAAAGGCACAATGGCGTGATTTTGGTTTTTTATTTGCGTGGTTTCTTTTTCTAAATTAAAAGTTATTCCTTATAATATTACCTATCTGCCAATGAAAATCCTATCAATATCGGTCCAACCGTTTCGGGGATAACCCGGAACAAATAGACAGACAGACAAAAAATTATTAATTGTTTTTTTGTTTTTGTTATAATTACCGTATCTACTTTCATATGCATTTAATAAAAAGCTGTTATTTTGACATTACAAACAGACGCTTCAATTTTGTTATACATATGTATAGATTATGATATCGGCTTATCTGCTTACCTAGTTACGTTATAGTTTTAAACTTAGTACTTTAGTTATAAATATTTATTAACAGGTTCAATTTAACACATGATTATATACGTTGTTTCCTTGTTTGTCGTTTTCTATATTCCTTATACATATTTATTGTATATGGTCTTACTACTGGGCAAGACCTCTTCCTTAGAAAATACTATCTTTTAATTAAGACGCAATTGACGAGTTCAAATACTGAGAAATTGGGCATGGAGGTTCTACAAGAACATTTGTCAAAAGACAATTTTTTTAAGGTATTAAGAGTCTAAAAGTGTGTATTCCATCGGATGTTTAATGGTCACCATAGTCTATACCGCAGTTTTAAGGCCAGCCAGTAATAGGTTTGTTACTCTAGATGTCTTAATTGGAAAGCCTCGTGTGCCAGTGCGTGTTACCGACTATCCTTTTTAAATTGAATTTAAATAAACAAACGCACATGAAATTTTACAAATAATCATGTACCTATGTATAATAAATATTGTCATATGTATTTGACATTGTTCTCATTTTAACTTATTTTTCCGTGTTAATTAGTGTTTTCATTTTACAAAGCAATGTTTAATTTTGTAATAAAAGTTTCGTCTAGTATAAGTTTTGTTTATTTCCTGTTTAAGCTTTGCCCGCGGCTCCGCTCGCGTGGACTACAGAATGCGGTCAGACAAGCGCACGCGCGAATCCTGCTGCACCCGCTCAAAAGACGGAAGACAAAAATGTTTATTGTGGGTGACCCTTGGAAGATAGGCATATGCCATGTCTGACTATTTGTAGGTATTTGTAGGTCTAAGATCTACAATTTTTTTGATAATTACTTTGATATATCTCGTATGGTTTACTCGGCGTAAGCCATTTGAGCGCCCCAAAATGCGTCATTTTTCGGAATTTGGAACATGTTCTTCTCTATTCGAGCTTAAGGGACTTAACTTTGTTATAGAAAGATACAAAGAACAAGCTCTTTACTATTTCAATTATACCAATAGTAAGAGACAGCATCATGTAACAAGCTGTGATTTTGTAACAGGTTTTTAGAAGTGTTATTTCTATGGAACAAGAACAGGTAGAACAGTTTCTTTTAATATGCTAACTAATTTAGTTCCTCTGCGTCTCGGCCAATGGCGCTACTAGTAGATCTTCAAGAAAACAAACTGAAATTTTACTTATCTATATAAATATTAAAAATGTATAAAAGTGCATATTTCAAATTTAGAAATAAAGGGTTTTTTAATATACATTGTATTTATCTCTAGTTTTTTATTTTTTTTACTTAATGACAACTGTATTCATCCAAATTTTGAAGCAATGATGGCTCAGTGGTAGCGTGTATGAATTCGTGTCGATTGACGTGAGTTCGAATCCCTACAATGAGCCTGAGCTTTCGGTGAAGGAAACATAGTGATGAAACCAGAGCATGGCGGTAGTGCTTTTTCTAATGCCTACCTGGCTAGCTACCACCTTCAAGTTGAAAATCTGTCGCCAAGCCCCAATAGGCGTGTTCCAGCAGCTGCACTTGAGAGCGAGTCTTCCACTAGGTTTAGCGTGTTATCATCTTGGGCCACATCGACACTTAACATCAAGTGAGACTGTGGCCACTACGCCAAACCAAAGTATACTAAAGATGTTTGATCGTGTCCCGGCCCGGTGTAACATGAATCATCCTTAACAGTTCAAGGTCCCGCTAAAAACTCCGTATCAACTGTTATTCAATACTATTCATATGTTTAATAATAATCTGTTGAATACAGTTCATTAAACTTGAACGTTCATTTATCACACTACATCTGAAGCTGCAATATGAATAAAGTTTCAAATACGTCGAATCATTATTTTTCTGTATTACCGATTTTAATTTAACTAGTGACTTTGTGAGTGTATGAAAATAAATAATACGTTTTATCATATAAAAAAACCGTCAACATGTATAATAGACCCATAACAAAAAAGATTTTTTATATTTTTTTCGGAACCCTAATTATTTTAGTAAATTAAAAGTAAGTAGCCTAAGTTATTCCTTATTACATCAGGTATCTGCAGCGAAAGTCCAATCAAAGTAGGTGCAACCGTTTCGGAGATTACCCGGAACAAACACACAGACATACAGACAGACAAAAAATTTAAAAAATGTTTTTTTTTTTGCTTAGGTTCCGTGTATACATACATTACAAACAGACACTTCAATTTTATTCATGGTGGTCTTAGTGGTTTAGACCGGCAGAATATCGAATCAATGTCCGCAGGTTCGAACCCCGGCATGTACTAACGAATTTTTCGGAAGGAATTCGCGTACATTTACTCACTCAAATTAGTAACACTATCGGCTGACGGTGAAGAAAAACATCGTGAGGAAAACTGAACGCTTGAGAAATGTTCAGTAGTACTAACAACTGTATGTGGGAAAATATAGAACTATTGATTTCTAGGCGTTTGAAATCGCCAAAACGTTGTGGTGCTGGCGTGGCGATTAAGCACATACCTTCCCTTGGGACACTTACAGGCTGATATTATTATACTATACTGATTGTAATATACTATGTTAATATTGTGAAGCCCATGTGATTGTTTGTTTGTTTGAACGCGCTAATCTCAGGAACTACCAGTCAGATTAAAAAGATATTTTTGCATCTAGTAGCCTGTTTATTGATGGAGGTTTTAGGCTATCTAACATCACACTATGACAATTAGGAGCGGAGCAATTACCATTAAAAGTGTAGGTCAGAAAGTACGCCAAGCGAGAAGTAATAGGGCAGGGCGGGCTGTTAGTTAGCGGGCGGCGTTTTCTGTTTGTAAATCAACATTTATTTCTTACACCAACATACAATATTAACAGCTACATAGCCAAGGCATATTATATGCAATTACATATTACATTAGAAGCGATGATGGCTCAGTGGTAGCGTGTACGACTTCGAGTCGAGTGACATGAGTTCGAATCCCTACAATGAGCCCGAGCTTTCGGTGAAGGAAAACATCGTGAGGAAACCATAGCATGGGGGTAGGGCATTTTCTAATGCCCGTCTGGCTAGCTACCAACCTCAAGTAGAAAATCTGTCGCCAAGCACCAACAGGCAACAGTGTTCCGGCAGCTGCACTTGAGAGCCAGTCTTTCACTAGGTTTAGCGTGTTATTAAGTTGGGCCAAATCGTTACTTAACACCAGGTGAGATTGTGGCTATTACGCCAAAACCTACAACGATAAAAAAATGTACTCATTTGCCACAAATATTTCTGAAAATTCTACAAATTTAAACGCGAATGCAATAGCGGGACTCTTCTATTTAAAGATAATCTTGTAATCAGATTTAATTACGAGCGGTAATTGAATCGAATGATCGAGGGCCGCACATGTTGATATACCAGTATATTTTATCCAGCTGCCGAGAGGATTACTGGCCAGCATGACAGTGACCACCATTGACGGAGTCCTGATCGTTCGGTGGTCACAGTTTATTTTTGGATTGTACTTGGCTATGCATAGTGTGCATAGGCATGCATAGTGACGTCACTTCACCGAGCTACCCTATTCTATATCTATCTTCTTCTATACATATTATAAAACTCGACGTCTCTCTGTCTGCCTGTCCGTTTATGTTCTGTTCACACGAAAACCACTTATCCGATTTACATGGTCTTTCCTTTAATTCACACATATGTTATCTGGCCAGGTTATAGAATATATTTTCTTACATAAAGTAACATATGAAATAAGCAGTGGTGAAAAAGTGAATCAAAAACGGTAAACAAGAAGCAATTGGGGCGCTTAAATGACTTACGCTGAGTAAACCGTACGAGATATATCAAATTAATTTAGTATATAATTGTAGATCTTAAAAAGACCTACAACGAAGTCAGCGATAGGTAATATATAAGCGATATATATATAAACGATAGATAAGGATCACCCACAATAAACTTCCGTCTTTTAAGCAAGTGCAGCGCATGCGCTCTTCAATCTGTAGTCCACCCGAGTGGAGCCGCGGGCACAGCTAGTAATATATATATAAAGAAAAAAGTCCGTGTTTTCAAAACTTCGAATCACATACTATCATTAAACGAGGCATGTTTTGCTAATTCCGTATTTCCCAATAGCAAATCGATAGCGAAAATCGCTAAATATCGGCTTAAAAATGGCATAGTCGTATTACTTACCACCTATAATGAACCAAAATAATCTGAATTTGCCATTCTGAAGTCGATATTAAGCTATTTTTGCTATCACTTTGCCCTTGCGAAATACTTAGGGGGCGGGTTTTAATAATTAAAGCATTTGTCAGCCATATGTATGTAGCCTTATATTCATTATATTATTATAAATCAACACATTACCTCTTTGAACCATGTTTTCCCACGTTTTAACTTAAATGTATTCATCACGATAATATGAAATCACTCACGATACGAAATTCTCATAACTAAATAACTTATAATTTGTGTAATAACAAATTATTAAATTAATTAAATAAATAACCTAACTATATGATATTATTACAATAGAGGAAAAGTCGGTATGTGTGTGGTGTACATTGCGTGTGACACACGAACTGCGAGGGACGGAACAACAAACGATATTGCAATAGTGTTGGCCAGCTGTCGATAAACGATGTTCTTTTTTTAAATTTACATTACGTAACATATCGATAATGAGTTAGCGATAACGTTAGTCTCGCGATTAAAAAATAAACTTTCATTACTGTTTTAACATTTGAATAATACGTTTACTTTTGGAAATTCTATAAAAACAATTATTAACGATTTACTAATTATTAATCTCAACCAAATACCTAACAACAAAAGAAAGTACGATTTAAATATAAATAAAGTATCCAAGTGAATTGTATGCTATTTAATATTTTTAAAACTGTCCCGGTTATGTTACCTCGTTTTCGAACCTGTAATTTGAACGTTTACTTATAAAATTCAAACAATTTTATACAAATATTATCATGTAGATATTTTACATTATTTAAGTAACAATAATTATGGAAATAAGCCCTCAGGTATCAATGAAAAATTATTATGAATGTAGAAAAATATAGTAATGTTTTCGATAGAGTATTATAACGACCATATAATTGTAATATACATTTGAAATGACTAACTTATATAGTGTTAAATCATCCAAAACAAGGTAAGGAAAAATGTATAATTATTAACTTCATTATATGTAGGACTTGGTACACTATCAATATGTCACCATATACAGACGTACAGTAACCAGTGGCCACCTAGCAGTGAGTAATTGAACAATGGGTGTGCTTGTCCTTTTCTAAGAGTAATTTACAATGATCACGCTACCTCCATTTGAGGACAAGCAAATGTACTTTATTGCATACAGTTGGGAGAGGTAGGGCAAATTAGGCAAAAAATAGGATTGGGGCAAAATCATTATCTTAAAGTTATTCACTAATTGGTTACGTCAATTAAATAGTGGACTAAATTTCCTTTGGATTACATGTAAAACAAAGGGCTAACAGCCAACTGCTAGTAATTGTACAAGGACAAGAAGATTTCATAGCCAATCATCATTATGAAAGGATCGTTAAATTGAAAGTATTGATGATTGTCAAGGGTACTTCAAACACAACGTGTGTTTATTAAATATAACAATAATTACGATAGAGGAAACTCCTCTGTACTGATGTACGGCTTTTCTCCATCATGCTGCTTACCAAACATGATCAAATTAAATTCCCAAGACCAGAAATTAAACTATATTAAATTATATAAGAAATTAGCAACAAAATGTTATTTACAATTTCCCCTCCATTGTTCAGTAATGAGGTAAAAACGATAAATAACGTAATGTTGATAAACGAGTCGGTAACCTCGCTAATGACGCCGATGGCAACAATTTAATCCAACGTTATATTTAACTGTGTTTTATCGTTTATTAAGTACTAGCTGTGCTTCAGTCTCTCTTGTTAAATTTATTCGACCAACTCTCTCTCTTTCTCCTTGTTCTCATTTGCCACCAGCTTTCTAAATTGCTTGATGTTTATGGTAAATGTTTCGCTCCTTATGAGTCGTAGCGTGAAGTAAATTAGCCTATAACTATTCTCAATTAATAGGCTATAATAAGCAAAATCAATTTATCAAATCTGACTGGTAGTTCCAGAGATTACCCTCCAAATGCACACAATCTCATAAAAATTTGTACTCTTTCCTTTTATTATATATGTCTAGATGTTCCAATATTTTCACGAATTTAAATTTTTATAACTCTACCCAGGTTCGTAAGTAATTTCTCAATTATCATGGGATATTCACCATAAAGAAAATTGGTCAAGAAGTTTGATGACTTGTCTTTTTTGTAAGCCTTCTTTGTTATTCCTATTTGCAATATCTGCCGTGCATGCATATGAATGAAAAATAAATTAGAACACATTATTTTTACAAGACACTTAACAATGACATTTGTAATTGAACTCACACGTTCACTTAAAAGTAAATTGAGTCTTACCAACCAAGGTCGTTCGATGAGTGTTCGTACTACTCCTGTCGAATAGTTTCAGATCGTTATGATAATTTATTTCATTATTTATGTACATAGTCTTCTACTGTATGAGAATATTAGTGTATATTTATATGTATTTGAGATCGTAACACACTGAACATGTAAATAAGACGGACAATTAAGTAACGTTGCTTATGCTTTCGTGTCGAGGATAATATTACATTGAGTTTGACCAGCAGCTGGCCACCTTCAAAGCGTTTAAAGAAGCTATCAATAAGTCAGCGAATGAGTAGAAATAAGAACATAGAAAGTACGACAGCAAATGTGACATGGTTTGGGAGTCACCGCAGTCGCATAGGGCTTTGATTTGCTGTCTGAGGTCCCATTTAACCATATTGTACTCGCAGTGGCCCCCTTGAGTTCGAAGTCGATTTAATGTTTTCCAACTAACTGTGTGTCTCTAACAAGGCAAACATTGGAAGAAGACATCTTACCACCGATACGTCTAAGCCACATAATTTCTTTACTAGCCATATTTTGAGAAAACAACAACTACTACAGAAAAAGTTTTTTTATTCATCTATTTTAGGGGATTTGATACATTTTGCAGATGTCAGATTCGTCATAACATTACCGTACCATATGTAATATTTGCCTATTTAATAATAAGATGACTATAACAGATTAGCTGCCTCATCAATGGACGTTTTCCTTAATATCCTATCAATCGTTCAAATCAAAGGCGTCTATTAGTTCTGCCTGATTGAGTTAAAGAGTTTCAACTCCATAAGACCATGATAAACGTCATCGTCTGGCAGACGTTACAGAAAAATTAATACAAGTCGATACAATCAATTGTTTTATAGATAAAATACCGGAATAAGTGTCGGAGCATCACTAGCGAGCCCTTATCTCGGCCGGTCGTCGATTTGTTACGCGCTTCCTAACGCGTAGCCTTATCTATTCGCTTTATTACCCGGTACCACTGATTATTTGCATTGCGTGTGTCTGCTTGTATGTATGACGTTATATTATATTCGCGTCCATTCAACAACAAATACCATGACCGCGTTTCGACAGGTTTTAGTAGAAAGTAGCCGTGGGAAATCAAAATCAAAACTAAAAGTTTTTTTTTTATAGTACGACGGCAAAGTGATAGAACTGTGGCTAATATCTTAACAGTACAAACCAAAAACAGTGTCGACCATGAAGAAATCAAAAATCTATCGCCAGTCGCCTCTGTCATGCCAGCCTGCGTCAACAGAAACTGGACCTATCCAGTTCAGACCTATATGCACCGGTTGAACCAAAATGCGACGCGCGTAATCGAAGCATTATGATAGGCTTTTCACCATAATATACATGATGTTCGCGAGTCAGTCAGACGGTACAGCCCTACCACTCCGCTATCACAATTTCCTCGTTCGTTACTCAGCAGGGAGCATCACGTGCACTTGAGGTTCGCTTGGATGTCTCAAGACTTAAGAGATGTTACCATATATAAAAAAGTAATATTAAAAAAAGTGTGTGTGACAGTTCCGACGCGAGATTGGAGTTTACTCCTCAAGGACAGTCTTGGAATTTAGAATAAACATACAATTGGCAAGAAGAGTAAATAAAGGAATTTCTTTAATGATAAAAATATTAATAGTTTTTGAGTTATTAACAAAAAACTAAATTCAGTTTTTTTTTTTCATCTTATTTTGTTAATAACAATTGCAATTTTTATGTGCTAATATATCCTCATGATACATTTTACTAAATGTAATTCCGAATCGAATGAGCTATCGCTCATATTTTTAGGAAATTTATCTCAAATTAACACCATTTCGACTTGTTGACTAGACTAAACGGTCGATTCGCTTTTGACGGCTTTCGCAGCAAACGAAAAAGAGTTGAATAAATTTCAACCATAATCCAATAATTTTAAGGTTAAAAATTGTTTGCGTGTTATTGAGTTATGTTGCACTTTCAATTTTACTCCTCATATTTTTTCATACCGTACGCCTTATACCGTTTCTTAAGGAGTAAAATCCAAAAATCTATATAAACAAAAATGAAATGTTGTTCGTTGGTAAGTGCGTCACTTGAGAACGATTTGGCTAATTATTCTTTTATGTTAGTAGTAGCCCGAAAAAGATAAAAATCTGAAAATTTCCCCTTAAAATAGAAGGTCATTTAGTTAGTTGGAGTTTTTTTAATAACTCAAGACCACTCACGATAGGTGCGCATAATTATTATTTTGCTTTGTTCGTCATGGCCCTGGTAAAGTTTTGAGAAAAAAAAATAGCACAGTGGTCGAGTTATTGACTTTAAGAAAGAACACAAAACATCTACTGGGTTAATTTCAAAAATGTCGATATACCCAATCGAGTTTCTTGCCGGCACTTTCGATGATACGGATGTTTCCTGAACCGGTAGTAGTGTGTGACATTCGTAAATGCCTTCTTAGGGCCTGAATTAAATAAAATATGCTTAATTTTGATAGTATTCTTAGTCTCTTTGTTGATTTCAAAGAATGTCTTCGACGCTTCGGGCTTTACTTAGCCAGAAACCATTAAAGACTCATTAGCGCGGGAATCTAGAAAGCATTGTTATAGATTTAGGTGTAGGGCTCTGTATACACGGGCGCTTTACAAAACAACAAAGGAAACGTCCGGTTGAACAGATATAATCATTTGCTCTATTTAAAATGTTTAACGCTCACTTCAAAAATGTATCAGTTAAGGTATGTATAGGCAATCTTCTTCTCCTAAACTTTCTTGCTTCACAAAGACGAAAAGGACGCAAGGCCTGTTGTTTAAAATTATTGTCACAACCCTAATAATTTATTATAGCGTATATTAATTAGATCTTATAATGCGTATATCATATGATACATTACGGGTTCGAATAGGTGATAGTCCTTCGTTTAAACCGATAGTGGCGATTTAGTCACATTTTAGCGGACTATTAATTAATTAATTTCTTAAAAAAAACGCTACAAGCACTTAACTTATGCATTAAATATAAAACTGATAAACAAATAACACTCAAACTTTCATTCAAAAAGATCTATCAAATTTCGCGAATGGCATCCATTCAATGGTTACACTCATCCGAGCCGGATGCGCGGCGCTTCTGCGCTCCGCCATATTGGATCCCTTCAACAGCACATTGTATGCGCAGGCGCATAATTAATGAAACGCGTAGTGTAATGGCGCAAATTAACACAAACGTATGGCCCTACCGTCCGGCCGTTGACTCACCACGTCTCTGTTTGCAAGTGTTCTGTGTTTTACGTGGGAAATACCTTTGAACTTTTAATTGATAGACATACAATACCAGATAATTTAATTATCTTAGAAGAATATGACTAATAAAATATCTATTAATATTGCAATTTGTCCTTACTAGCTTCATTTATTCAATAAATACTTCAAAGGAAACCTTAGTATAAGTATAGAGGGAGCGCGGATCGTGATTTGCAAGTATTTCAGTTCTCATAACATACGTATAATCAATTAGATTCTTTTTCTACGTTTCAATTGTGATCCATGGATCATAAATCTTGTAAAAAAGGTACTGTGTTATATATATCACGTAAACATTTAATTTATTAATATTTTTTGGATAATCTATTGAGAAAAACATTTTATGCCGACCCTTTTTCATTGGGAATTGGGATAGTGGTAAGAAATATTTAAATAATTTGTCATGAGAATTGATACATTATCCTCTTGAAGCGATAAATAAATATACATTAAGGGTAACTAACATAGTTATTTTTTATTTCCTTCCCTTTATAAAGCGTTATTACACTTGCAACGTAATGCATCGTAATATTATTAAGCAATAGTCTATAAATGCCCTAATACTGGTTAAAAGGTATTTTACAAAGAAAGGAACAATTACGGTATATCACGATGCAGTTATCTTTCCCGTATTAAACATAGTTCTGATTTTTCCTAATAAATGGCGACAATGGGACATTTCTCAAATATAAGAAATATCAAATTACTATATTTTTCTTTTCCACGGTAAAATAATAGAAATGTGTGCAAATATTTCTCACCTCCTGGTAGGGTTGTGGGGCATGAGCCCTGGGCTCTCGGCGCGGAGTTCGGTACTGTGTGATGCGAGGTATCACCAGCGGTGGCCTCTGTTCTCTGCTGTACACCGCGCATTCTTCCGGCGTTATCCACTGTGAAAAACAAACAGACCTTATTAAATGTATTATAAAGGGAAACAGGACCGTATTTAGGAAGTCCGGAGGTGTCTTTTTTATATAATAATAATAATAATAAATTATCTGTTTATTAAAAAAAGGATAAATATAAAAATATTACACTCATCTTAACTTTTAGTGTTAAATTTATACAATATTTTATAGTTAAGGTGTTACTAACTACTTAAAATTAACTACATTGTTTTTTCATTTAAAATCGCTTAAGTATATTTTTTATCTGATTTTTGTTTTCTTTTGGTAATCTATTTAATGTTCTGGGCAGAATACTTCTCCAAACCGTCTAACCGTACTCGTTGTTACATTTGGGTATTCCAAAGGTTGGAAGATACACCAGATTACGTTAAGTCACGGATGTTGCAATCTTATTTAATTTCCACTAATAGTTACTGTATTGAGTTACAATTGCCAAATTCACCTTATCGAACACGCTCAGAACTTTACAATATTCAAAATCAAAAATACTTTATTCAATTTAGGCCCTAAGAAGGCACTTATGAACGTCGAACACTACTACCGGTTCGGACAAACATCCCAGTCATCTAATAGTTATATATTAGTCTTACTAAGTCTAAAACACGGTACGACTAATTTATGTCTATTTCTAGTATTAAAACTGTAATACTCTTTGACAAAATCTAGTTTGACAAAGTTTTTCTGAATCTACATTATATTATCAAGAATATATTGGTAGGGCATTCAAACATGGGACCAAATAAAAAGCGCCTTCGACGGTCCTCTGCACGAATGCACAAGGAGAACGGCAATACGCGAAGAGTGGCGTCGTATTGTTAAACTGGCTACAAAAACCTCGACGTGACGGTCACGACCACTCTGGCAAGAGCGTAACGCCAAAGAAGAAGAAGAATAATTCAAATGTATTATGATAGTTATCTTTGTCTTTATACTTAATCATTAATGGATCAGTAGTTTTCAATAACCCTATTTGTAAATTATATATATCCTTCAGAACGTTTTATATGTACGTCCGTAGCTAGTCAGTCCGTAATTTATCACAGAATGTGCTAATGACATATACAGAAGCCTCAATGTGTTGTAGGGAACTGTTAATTAAACTCCTTGTGAAGTTTTTCTACATAGATATGAAAGAATAAAAAGCTAAAGAACGATTGATTGAACCCGATAAAGTGTTACATAAAAGTGCAAAAAGTTTTCTTTCACTTTTTTTTTTATCATCATAGATTTGGCGTTCTGGCCACAATCTCACCTGTTATTAAGTAACGATGTGGCCCAATATGATAACACGCTAAACTTAGTGGAAGACTAGCTCTCAAGTGCAGCTGCCGGAACACACCTATTGGTGCTTGGCGACAGATTTGCAACTTGAGGGTGGTAGCTAGCCAGGCGGGCGTTAGAAAATGCTCTACCACCATGTTCTGGGTTTTTCACAATGTTTTCCTTCACCAAAAGCTCAGGCTCACTACAAGGGTTCTAGTTCTAACTCACGTCAATCGACGCGAAGTCGTACACGCTACCACTGAGCCATCATTGCTTCAAATACACTAAATTACAATAATTTACAATAAACACTGTTTATCCCAAAATACAAATAAAATATGTTCCAATATGAATATTACATAAACAACTGTACATACATCCGGATCAAATCACTATCTGTAGTTATGAAATAGGAAACAAAATATGCCGTATCATCAATCATCATTAATAAATAAAATTGAAAGCTAGATTTCACTTGTAAATGTCAATCAATATACGCAATGATGTTTCGATTGAACGTGTCAGTTTGAATTTGAATATTTTTGTTATTTTTTCTCAGACACTATGTATGACAAAGAGACAAATATTTAAATACCTACATAAACTAGTTAACAAAGTCAGTTTAGAAGTTTAATGTGAACACACTTCGTTAAATCTTGGATCATAGATATGTAGTAGATGGTACCCAAAGCGCTTGAAGATATTTACTGAAAGGCCTAGTGGTGTAGTAGTAGTAAGCCCTAATATTGTTGAACCGAGCGTTCGCGGGTTCGTTCGCCGCACATGACTGACTATTGATGATCATGATTTGTCAGTTATGTGTCTGGATATTAAATATCTTATATACATGTATGTCAGTTAACATAATACAAGCTTTGGAATTAAGCCCGGTGAAGCTGTAAAAGCCGCAAAGGCTCCAGGACCCCTTAAGACTAACAGTATAGTCAGATCGAAAAAAAAAAGTTTGAAATTACATGGCCGTGTGTTAAATTCCCTACGTGTAATAAAATTCAAGTTTCTCTTTGTAATGTCAAAATAAAAGGTTTTTTACTAAATGCATATGGAAGTATAAAAGGTACCTATAACATAAAACCCTTTTTTTTTATTTCTTTTTCTTTGTTCCGGGTAATCTCCGAAACGGTTTGACCTATTTTTACGGGAATTTCACTGGTAGATAGCTGATGTAACAAGGAACAACAAAATATAAGTATATTTTAGAAAAATAATTAGGGTTACGCACAAAAAATAAAAACCTCTTATAGTATAGTCCACGCGAGCGGAACCGCGAGCACAGATAGTTATTATTGTTACTATAACGGGGATTTCATCAAGTTTGTTGTGATCGCAACTTAGTCAACAACAAATATCATAAATACATCTAGTTATTCAATCTACATCTACAATTATGTATGCAAATAATATGCCCATTGTCACTTATCTAGGTAGGTCGTGTTAACTTGCAAGTGTTCGTATCATAACTAGACGTAACGGAGTATTCATTGAAAGTAAACATTACAATAGCATTGTATTTACCATGGTTTTATTTACATCGTCGCCATCGTACCTTAGTTTATAAGGTACTTAACTGCATAACATTGTAAGAAGTCACTCGGTCACGTTGGAACTGATTCCAATAGATTGTTATCATCAGATGAGTCACTGAGTCACCACCTGTCATCATGAATGGGCACGCACGACCGGTTCTACAACCTACTGACGTCAATTGCAAAATCTACATGGAATTATCGTTATAAGTGAGCTTAAATTAGTCAGAATTGAATGAATGTCTAGATGTTTATACACATTCTGAAAACGACGTGGGGATCTTACAATGAGCCTTACATTTTGTTGAAGAAAAACTTATTTTTTTCTTCTTTATAAATTTTGTGCTGAGTACAATCTCACCTGATGTTAAATGAGGGTATTCCCTAAGATGGTAAACACAGAGAGATTAAAGAGTCAGTCGATTTTTATTCCAATGAACTTGTGATAATCTTCTCAAAATCGATGTTTTGACGTTAGACAAGATTGACAAGGACCATGAAAAGGATATTTTACTGTCAAAAGGTTATTAAAGGGTGAATGGGTCATTATGTGAATGATAGTGATGTCTGAAAGTTATTGAGCCTGTGCATTCACTAAATTATTTATATATTTATTAACAGTAAATTGTATTTGTACAATTGAAAAAAAAAACGATGGGACTGGGATGTATTCCGAACCGTTAGTGGTGTTTGACGTTCAAAATGCCTTCTTATTCTAGTTTTTTGGTAAAAAGTTAGTTAAAAAAGTTAGTTTATTGGTAAAAAAGATAATCACAAAATTTGAACCCGGTAGGTGGCGCTGTTATCGAGTTATTAACTAGCGGAAAGACAACAACGTTTTTTATAATATAAAATATCTTTTTTGCACAAAATCCACAATTCTTGGTTTTTATTGTTTCACATATACCCTTCACAATATGCTAGCGTGAAGATAATAATCAAAACAAAACTACAATTACTAACAAGTCTTAACTTGCATCATGAGTTGAACCACCTTGTTGACCTTAGTGTCAATGCGAATGGATCCCATTCATTCATTGTTCACCCCGTCTCATTCTAACGCTGTCGATTTAATCACTATTGAACGAGACGGAGGACCATAAAGGAAATGTAGCTAATGAGATACAATTAAAAGAAATATTAAGTTTTCGTTTGTGAGTGTCGTGTTAAAGTTTTTTTTTTTTATCGCTGAGAGAAGAATAATCATGGACATTTTATAGGCTTTCGTTTGAGTACAAAATCACGTGAGGAAAAGTGAATTAAAAAAAACGCGAACGGTATCTGTCTGAGGAGTGATGAGTACAGCTGTAGACTTGCAACGATAAACATCGGTTTATAGATGTCGACATTGTTTACAGAGCATTGTTATTTATATCGATATGATAAATCGATGACATGATAATATCGATATCGAAATACACTAAATATGGAAAAATATATATATATATTAACTTCAGATTCATTTACATTTTAATTATATATAATCTAGTAAACAAGTTCAAAATTAATTAATTCGAGATAAAGCTGCTAAAAATGTGAGCTATAGCGCATTCGATTTGGAATTACATTTACAAAAAATGTATCTCAAGGGTATATTAGCACATAAAAAATTGCAATTGTTATTAACAAAATAACATGAAAAAAAAACGGAATTTAGTTTTTCTTTGATAACTGAAAAAAAAAACAAAACTAATGATAACGAATATTTTTTTCCGGTATTAAGTTTAGAGGATATTTCGAAAATATCCGGGAACAGGAAAAAACCTTAAGCCGAAAGCCTTTCTTCAAAGGCCGAAGGGACAGTTACTGAATAGGTTGCAGAGAAAAAAATGTCCAAATTATTATTTTTCACTCTATAAACAATAGGATGTAATTTGCGATAATTTAAAACTTCGAGTTAAGCCGGTTAATAATTAATGTAATTATTGCTTATCGATAGTTTCATGTATTCAATAAATATAAATATCGATATTTCTAAAAACGCATCCCTATGCAGCTGTCAGAATAAACCGACAGGTTGACTGACGGCTTGGAGGCAGGTTTTCACGGTACGAATGAAAATTATTCCTGCCTTAAGCACTCGCCCCCAGGCTCGGTGGAGCTATAAAACCCTCTGAGGCTTCAGCGCCCTTATGGCTAACAGTATAATCAGATCATAAAAATAAAGGACGTTATAATCTGTGATAAGTCCTTAACTATCCGACGTCATGTTAATAGGTGCTCGACGAGAGATTGCCAACTACTATGTACGTATGTCAAATAAACAAGTTACAATGATAAATATTTTTCTTAGAATCATAGAAATTTAATTGTTTTTATTAAGTATTTAAAATAAAGTAGTTATTTCTATTCAAAAAAAATTTAAAAGTACCATCTCAACCATACGTTTGGTTTATTGAAAGAAACATTTTTAGAAACATCTTCAATCCATCAAGACGTAATGTATGTATCTATCGTGCGAGAGTAGAAATAAACAAGCTCATGACGTCATAAGTCATAACCATTCTCATAACAATATGAAAGGAAGGGCCCGCTCGTTAGTCCGTCGCCGGAAATATTTTTATCTCAATGCCTCTTTACCTTGTCGACACATATGTATAGATATTAATTATACTTAGATTAATTATATATCTGGAAGTGAAGTGACCAATGGACAATGTCCGTTCCAAGGGAACTGTAAAATAAAATTTAATACGTGTATAATGTATAATATAGTATAATCTAATATGCATATTAAAAAGTCGAGAATTGGGTACATAGGCGCGACTTGGTATATTATATCTGTACTATTATTATAAAATTGAATAGATTGTTTGTTTGTTTGTTTGAACGTGATAATCTCTGGAATTAAATGTCTTATTTAAAAAATCCTTATTGCACTGTATAGTCTATTTATTGAGGAAGGTTAAGAGTTATATAACTTCACGGTACGACTCTAAGGAGCGAAGCAGCAACCATGAACTTTCAGCAGTTGGCAAATACGGGAGATGAGAACAACGATAGGCTACACTTGGGGTGGGCCAAGTACGGCCCGCGAAGACCTTTAATTAGGCTCATCAACGCCCCTTCTAAACTAGGAGTTTTATAAAATACTACTAAAGATCAATTTCCAAAGAGTATTTATTGCTCTTGTCCAGAAAACTATGGCAATTTTTGCACCATCATATGTGTCCGAACAGACGTTCTCTACCATCTTCGCGAAAGAGAACTTATCAACAAAACAGGCTAACTGAAGAACAACTCTTCTTGCTTTGAAAAGTAACGTCGTAGGCCAATCAAAAGCAGTTCCATATGTCACAAACATCTATGATGGCATGCATGGCCCTCAAACAATTTTTTTTTAATATAAATACTTAAGTAGGCGCTAAGTTTTCAAAAACTAATTATTAATTTTGAACTTTTGAATAACTTTTGAACAACTTGAAATTTTGAATAACTACGTATTTTATAGACAAAGCAATTACGACAAATTAAATTTAGTGGATCCAAGTATTCTCCTTTTTCTATTTTTTTTTTTTAATTCGACTTTAGAAAGGAGAACACATTACAGCCAGACGAAGAAATAAAATAAGCAACAATTTAATTACAGGATGTCCTTCCTATATTAAATTTTATAACTATGAAACAGATAAATAACTACACGTAAACCGGCGCCCGGAATGACCTAATTGATGACATCATTTTATTATGGGCAATTTTAGTGTTGCCATTTTGAAAAATACTTAATGTATGGTAAAATATGCATGTTCAAGTTTATTTAATAGGCAAAAATAAAAATACATGTTAAGTAAAATTAATTATCTATAATCAACAGGCGTATTTTTTTTATAGTTATAGTTATAATCTCATCTGATGTTAAGGATGTTGTGGCCCAAGATGATAACATGCTAAACCTAGGAAGACTGGCTCTCAAGTGCAGCTGCCGGAACACACCTATTGGTGTTTGGCGACAGATTCTCAACTTGAGGGTGGTAGCTAGCCAGGCGGCCATTAGAAAATGCCCTACCACCATGCTCTGGTTTCCTCACGATGTTTTCCTTCACCGAAAGCTCAGGCTCATTGCAGGGATTCGAACTCACGTCAATCGACGCGAAGTCGTACACGCTACCACTGAGCCATCATTGCTTCAAATGTAAAATATGTTATTAGGTCATATTGGTAAATTATGTTAGGCGTTCAAGTATTACGTAAGCAGGCTTAAGTGGGGAGGGGGGGTCAATTTTTTCTTAATTTTTTGTTGACAAAAGGACTGGGCCATATTATAAAATTTACGTAAGATGACAAAATATGTTTTCACAATATTTAAAATTAATAATACACATTTTATTATTGTATATACCGAATTCCTTATTATATTTATTACTAGGGTCTTAGTGGAGTTCTAGTTCTTAGTTCTTAGGTACTTAGTGTTCCAAGAATTGGCTTAATTCTACATAAAATAAAAAATTAAAATCTCATATAAATGAAATATTAGTTTTATTAAAAAAAACTTAATTATCTGGAGGATTGGATTTCATAATTTTCTTATTTTTGCTTATACAGGAGGTGAGGGTCTAAAATAATTGAAAGTTTCTTTACGTAGTACTTGAAGCCCTCTGAAGTTAAAACATTTTAGCATAGAGTTTTAAGATTTGCAAAACTGTATAAAATGAAACTCTTCATCTGGTAACTCTCAATTAATTCATATTTCTTCAAGAACTAATAATGCGTTTTTTTCTTTATTGGATTTAAAATCACCATCAGACAAATAATGTAAGTCCAATGCCATATCCGTTAGTGACTAACAGTTTCCTTCCAAACTTGGACGGATATAATCCACAGATATTTTGCATATTGAACTGGCATTCGAACGATCTACCCATTTGTAGTCATTTCAAGAACACAGGATGTGAAGATTTGGATGAATATATAACAATAGCATTTGAGATTAATAACGACTAAATTCTTCTGGTGATTTTACCCGAATTTTGAGGTAATTTGAAACGATATATATGTTATAAAAGTATATCATATTTTATTGCTTGTATCATTGGTTCTTGAAAAAGCATCATTACACTTTATTTATATGTACAAGACATTTATTTATTTATTTTCAAGTATCACAGAACTGGATTTGTTCAAAGAACATATAATATGCATATTATAAAACTCAACGTCTCTCTGTGTGTCTGTCCGTTTATGTCCTTTATCAGAACCACTTATACGATTTACACGTTTTCTTAATTAATTCTTGGTTGTTATATTATTTATATTTTGTTACATAAATTAATGTACTAAATAAGTAGTGTAGATAATGGTGAATCAATTAGAGACGCTAAAAGACGCTTTCAGGGCATTTAAATTATTTACGCTTAATAAACCATATGAGATATGTCAAATTGATGTACCTACTTGCTATATAGTTTCAAATCTTAGATTGACCTGCAAAAAAGCCAGCGATAGCATATGTCTATCTTCTAAGAATCGCTCACAATAAGCGGTTTTGTTTTTAAATTTTAAATGTCGATGTTTTCAAGTTAGGAAACAAAAAGTCCACCTAATACCCAAAAATATGTAAAAGTTTGTTTAAACTAAAAATATTTGTTTTACTCTTATTTATCTCATAATTAACAATATAATATAAAATTATACTTTATTTATATTAAATAAAAAAACAATTATTCTGTACTCCACGCAAGCGGAGCCGCGGGCACTGCAAGTTATATAATTATTTTTAAGATTGGACAAACATAAACTGTGACGTCACCTTCCACCTTTTAGTTGAAGATTACTACCGTACTTTTAATTATTTAATGTGTTGTTTCAATTTTGGGTAGCACTAAAATCACACCAAATTTAACGATACTATGTATTACCGTTATTTATGATAAAGCAAATTAAAAACAAAAATGTATAAAACATTTTCTTGTATAGTTTATAAAAAATCACTTTTATATATTTAGTATTTTTATTACTTGTTAAATATGTATATAAAATATAATCTACGAGTACCTATATAAATAAAATGATTGAGGTTTGCCGTTGTGCGCGCATCACGCAAAAACTACTGACACATTATGATCATATTTATTTTTGTTTTACTCCTTGGATACTTTATCCTTATTAAAAAAACGATCACGATATCTTCATAAACAATAATTCTGTAGATCACGCGAGCGGAGCCGCGGGCACAGCTAGTAATGCATATTCCGTGAAAAATTTAACAGTCTTCTTGTTACAGCTTAAAAGTATTTTAAAGTTAAGACAGACATTGTAAGCTTAACAAAAGGGTTTCTTTTCTAGGAACGGAAATTTAAAAATAAAGGTTCTTTATTTTCTTATTTTACCTACTTATGTATTTTTAATTTTTGTTCCTCTGTTAAAACTTTAATCATTTAAGTATGAATGAAGTAGGAGCCTCTAAATCCCTAAGTACTTCTATAATTTTTACAAATAAACTTCGATATTTTCCAATCCAAACAATCATACAATGTTCGTTAATGTAATGAATGCTATATTAAGAAATAACAACCGTGAAAAACAAACTGGCGTAGCTATGAAGAACAAAAAATAGAATGAATTAACAACTGATTCATAAACATCTCATTATAAAGCGGCTGTTTTGAAAGTGTTATCACGTTAGCGGTTTTGTTAGAAGAACTATGTTAACCGGTGATGAGTGAAGGCGGGCTTCATGCATTGTTTTTTATTACTGTGGCCCAACGGAGCAATAACCTATGCATCTGACCTTTCTTACTACGGAAACTCGATGGGGTCTCGCGATTTTCGATTAATATAAATCTATTCGCTTAAGATATTTAATGTCTACAGTAAAAATAGATTTATTGACGAAAAATATTATCCAGATTATTAACGTTTTTACACATTTTAAATTTAAACGCTAAGTAGACAGCATTATTAAAAATAACATCATTTTTTATGTTATTAATATTCATTTAAATTGACTTATTTTAATTTAATTATTTCAAATTTTATATATTATGATATATTTGTTTTTCGTTAATTAAATTATTATACATATAAATATTATTTCAGATTAGCATAGAATAAAAGTTGAAATATAGTACTACACGTACATAAATTCGATGCTAGCTTATTATGGTGGATTTATTTACCCGTATCGCAAAAGCGCAAAATATTCATAAAGACGTAAGAAATTGCATCTCTATTTCCAAATTGTTTTATCTTATTTCTTATCCCGTATGTGTAAAAGCGCAATGATATGTCGTCTTTATTACAATTCAGTCATTAAATTACAACTCAGGCTATCAAACACTAATAACTGTATTACGATCCGTTTTCTTTTTTATATTACTGCATCTGAGTTTTGCCTTCGAGTTACATTAGTAGGAGTTTCTCGCGTACACGATACAGGAAGCTACGGTGTTTTTAGTAGACGCGATCGGAAGACGTGCCTTGTGTTTATATACATGTTACAACAACACGTGTTGAGATATAAGTCTGCACGTGTGTGTGTGTTCGTGTGTGTGTGTGTGTCATATTAAACTTCTTTTGTTATTTTTATTCGTACTTATTTTTGACCTGGAATAGTGCAGTTTTTTTTTTCTATTTAATGACATCGTGTGTTTTTCATCATTCTGCCAACGTCACGTGGATAGAATATTTTTTAAATTTTAAAGTTCCAACAACTGTCATAAGTTAAGCACATAAACGCTCGACATTCTTGAAGGTTTTTGGCGATAGTTTGATGTATCAAGTAGTGGTTTTAATTTTAATTTATAAACTTGCTCTTTTACCCTATATTATATAATATGATATTTTGCGTGATATAATTTGTTTATTGTGAACACAAGTGGATTATAAATAACTAGAAACATGCATTTGAGCTATCACAAAAACTATCTGGACTGTTCTAACAAAGGAGCCACCAACTTGTCACCTTCTATGAAGAATAGAAAATTTGTACAAAGTTAGTCTTAAAGGACGTGTATCCAGTGGCCTAAATAAAATAAAGAAAAATATCACATGCTTGCTATAATTGCTGCGAAAGGCATTAACTATATAGTATTTAAAATTAATAATTAATTAACCTTAGTTTTAAAAGTATATTTCATAAATATTCAACAACGTAAAGTGCTAAAAATAATCGGGTAATATTAAGGAATTTACCCTAACATGTCATGACCATTGTTTGCTAACCATTTTTGTTTTATATATAACCCACAATTGGAATTTCATTACCTATACCTACTTACTGTGTTCTTACTAATATTTTTTGTGTTTCTATTGTAAGAATATCTGGCTTCGATAAAGCTTTTTAACCAATCCGGCCAGACGGTGGGAGACTCGCCCCATAATTAGTTATCAAGTGCTTAATAAGTATTACGTAACCAGACTTAGAGAGGTTCCATTTTTTCTTACTTTTTCTGACAAAGAGAGCCGGGGATATTATAAATTAGAGACTTTCACCAATTTTATTTTTTGCTTATACAGGATGGGGGTCTAAAATCATTGAAAATTTGCTTGCTGGAGCGCCTACTTACCCAGAATAGTCATAATACCAATAAATATCTTCATCCATTTAAAGAATATCATTTATGAATTACATGGCAGACTTTAAAGTACCAAACATAATCTGAATTTGTCTTTTCGATTGTGCAGATATTAAACGATTTCAGCTATTAAAATAATAGATAAATTGAAAAAATACTTGTTATTGTTACAAGAATTACACTAATAAACAAACTTTTCAAATAAACGTATTTTGACGTTGACTCAAGTGATGCGCGGTCTGTCTCGGAGGTTATGGGAACTGATTATAGGTAGTACGAGTATATCTATACATATTATAAAATAAAGTCCCCCATCTCGTCTGTCTGTCTGAATGCGATAAATTCAAAAACTACCGAACGGATTTTCATACGGTTTTCATCAATGGACGGAATGATTCATGAGGAAGGTTTAGGTGTATAATTTATTAACGTTTTGTGTAAATTGGCTGAAATATGATGATGATTGCTGAAAATGTCGGAAAAAATTATGCCGACTGGGAGCTTCACTGGCGTGCGCCGCGTAAACCGAGTAATATGTATTATATTGTTACCCGTGAAAAGTCGGGGCGGGTTGTTAGTTATCATTATCGAATGATAGTAATGTCTGGAAGGGACTCCCTCTCTGTGCATCCACAAAATTATAAATATTATTATGAACTGTAAATATTATTTGTACAATTAGAAAAAAATAATAAAAAAAAGATAAGGCCTTATCGAGTTTCTTGCCGGTTCTTGTCGATCACTGGAATTTCCGAAACGCTAGTAGTATAGTAGTGTTTGACGTCATAAGTGCCTTCTTAGGGTCTAAATTTAATAAAGTATTTTTTGATTTTGATATGTATATGCATAATACTTTTAGGAATATATATATATATATATATATATTATAGCACACATGTCGCATTTCTTATATATTACGATTATTTAGTTTAATTATAAAAAAATAGTATTTGTTAATTCGCCCGTTTGGTTGTACATACGTACAGGCCCTGTCAGAATATCAGCGCTGCAGTGCTTGTAGCTGTAAGCGCGGCAGCCTCATACTGAGACAGAGACCTATTCGACCCCATGCAACACTTCATTAATTGTGTCAATTTGTTTTGTTATATATATGTGTGTATGTTTGTGTGGTATTATTGTCGAATGTTTTTCTTTCTTTTTCCTTAGAGGTCGGTCTTTTATCGACCTTAAACATTCCATGACCTCTACTTCGAGACACTCGAAAAACTGTAGATGTTTTTAGCTCACATGCCATTATCGGTACTCAGCAATATACATAAGAAGGAAGCAGAATTGTCAACATAATACTTAAAGTAATTTACATAACACTTAAGACACGAAACTTAGTATTCAAAACGTTATTGTAAGCCCTAACCGCAGACTAACTATGGAAGAAGATTCGGTCATAGTGCGAGCGGGTAGCGCTCATTTAATATACCGATTAAATGAAACCAAATTTATGTAAAGAGATGGACGGGTGGTATACAGTAATAACACAAAATATAGGTGCTTGTTAATGCTTAAGATGTATTTTTTATGTACCTTACCTAGTGACATAATTTTTTATACCTTAACAGTCAGTCGGAGAGTAGCAAATTACCAGCGAAATATTATATTATGTCCCTGTCATATAATAACATGCAACATAATATATCTATAGTAATCTATACTAATATTATAAAGATTGAGAGGTTGTTTTTTTGTTTGTTTGCAAAGCAATCTAGCAAGCTTTAGGCTAGTATGGCAAGTAAGAACAAAGATAGGCTATACGGTGTTGATGAAGGAACGGCGCGGCGCTTGTCGAATAAATTAAACACGGGTTGATATACCATATTAACTTCAAACTATATTTTGTTCCGCTGAACGCTAACATCTATAATGCTGCCTTACATTTTCACAAATGCAAAACAAGTCATCCATTGTGATAGGACGCTCAAAGTAGAACTGATATGGGAAGTTTTAACTCGGTAACGCCTTGCCGGGCGACCATGTGTCTGCGTTATTGGGTACGTGATCAGAGGCAGGCTTTTGTAATATATTATTGTAACAAAGAAAACAGACCTGCCTCCATATCGATGTCTTATTCCTCTTAATTAATGGCAATGTATGTTCATATACAGTTCTGCCAATGTCACGTGGATATAATATTTTTCTAACTTCAAACGACGCTTTCAAATAATGATGGTTCCCTTGTTAGAACAGTCCAGGGAGTTTTTATGACAACTCAAAATACATGTTTCTAATTATGATTAATTTTAATTCACTTCACTTGTACAAAATAACCAAACTATATCACGTAATATCATTACAACATCATATAGGGTCAAAGAACATCATTATGAATTAAAATGGTAACCGCTACTGTCACGACCCTGCCAAAAATTATAAAAATCACGCGGTTGGTGGAACCATCAGTCATTTTTAGGGTTCCGTTGCCAGAAAAAGCGCTGTACTGTACGTCCTACGTTTAAAGGGCTTTCTTTTAAACCTTAATAGGTAAACGGTTGAAATTTACATAGTATATGTGTTATTATGGTAAAAATCTTAACATATAATAAAAATACCGAAAACTAGAATATAAAAGCAGGTCGTCATACTTGAAACATGTTTTTTAATTATTATTTTTTGCTCTATCTCAAAGACAGCTGCACATATTTATACTAATATATTAAATCGGAAGAATTTTTTTGTTTGTTTAAACACGCTAATCTCTGAAACTACCAGTCGGATTCGAAAAAATATTGTATATTATAGCCAGATTCACGAGCAATAGTATAGAGTATGTAACTTCACGCTATGACTCTAAGGAGCGGAGCAGTGACTACGAACGTCAAGCAATGTGGCAAGCTGTAGCCAAGTATGGGAAATGGAACCACAATATGGCAATACGGGCGCATTGGCGGCGGCGCTGTGGAGAGTTTGTCGAATAAATTTAACACGAGTGAAACCGTGGGGCTCAGCTAGTTATTTATAAGCGTCAAACATGGTATGATTTTAGTACACAACCTGAAGTAAAACAAAAAATAATATAAAACGGTCAGTGTGTCAGAGTCGCGCTAAAGATCCCGTACTAAATGAAAAAAAAAAACACTTTTTTTTGGTAAATACGTAACACGTAATTGTTTTCTCGAAAACGGCCCTAACGGTTTTTTTTTTGTTTAAAGTAGACGGTACTGTCTTTGATAGTTACATAGTATAGTAGCATAGTACAATACAAAGACAACAGCGACCACGGAAAGATCGGCAGTCGCCTGAAAACTTTTCGGCAGCTGGATTTACACTGGCTGATCTCAAAACGAGACAATCCAAAAAAGAGTCACTGTCAAAAGAGAGTGACGGGTTTTATCATCCGGTGCATAGTGCTCGCAACCCAATCGGACCCTACCATCACGAAATGCGTTATTTTAAATTATGACTATGTTTTGTTTTTTAATATTTTTATTGCGATACAAAGAGTGAAGCTCGGTCCTACAGACAGTATATTTATTAAACACGAAATCATATTTAAAACAATGCACATTATTACGCTTTGAGTTATCCTGAAGATATCGTCTAATAATAACTCAATTTGAAGAATACAAATAAAACGCAAAATGTAAACGTATCAAATAAACAAGATTCACGGAATTCCAGCTGTGAATACGAAATAGAGATGTTCGATATCGTCGATGTTATCGAAACATCCATATTGAGTTTAAGAGCTCTGTCTCATTAAGACTCCATGGCGACGTCGCCGGCTACGTATAACGCAAATAATATTTAAATGTATGGTACCGAACTCACTTGGCGAATCTCAATTTGAAAGCGTGGCCACGAGCTATGGCTTCCTAGCGTGACGATACTCTGGCGGCCTGGCGACTATTTGACACGTTTAAACTGCACCTCACTAACTCAGACCCCAACCGGCCGCCATTTTGGACGCTGGCTCGGACTTTAGCACAAGCTGACGACATAAACGAACTGACTGTCGCGACGCCATGGCCACTCGATATGGCGACCTTCGGACGCCAGGCCTGCGCCGCTAGCGACGTCGCCAGAATTCTAAAAGACGTTGATTTCATGACATCGGCATTAGGTTCCCTAAAACATCGAACATCGAAGTTTCCATATTTGTTTGTTGTAAATGGAGTTCGAGAGTCCGTACTTAAGGAAAATAAAAACAGAAACATAAATTTTCCTAAAGAATAAAAACTTATTCAACGCTAGAAGTAGCACCAAAATCTCAATATTTCTTAACATATAATCATATGAGACATCGATGTTTACTTATCGATATAAATATCGATGTTTTTCTAATAACCCTCATCCCTAACGTGCAACAAAAAATACACATTCGTAATAAACAATCAGTCTGTATACTTGTACAGTCGTGTATAAAATGCATCTACACAAATTAAGATCCAGTCATATCACTACTTAATACCCCTATCAAAGATTAGCTGATAAATTCAATTAATACAAATGAAGATAAAATACAATTTTCTTTCCTATGCGCAGACATTTACTAAAAGTAGGGTAAATCAGAAAACGAAACTACGATTTATCCATATTTTAAACTATCCACACCTGTGATTAAGTATATACCTCCTCATGGGCAAGGACAAAACAAAAACCTTGTGACAATTAGTTCAATATTTATAACATAAAATGAAATCCGTAGCGTATAATTTGGTAAATTATATCATTTAACTATTTAACTCTTACAACAACTATTACAATACAATGAAATTATATAATTGCAGAGACAGATACAAGAAAATTATTTAAAGTACTTAGCAAAATCTTATAAAGTAGACCCATGTCGACCTAAGAAGCAGCAACTAGAAGTACTATTAAAATAGTTGAACTATGGGTCTCATATTAGTGGAAAGGTAGATTATGCAGAATGCAGATGATTGGTAAAGCTTCAAGATCACACTCCAGCATATCCACAAAAACCTTAAGTAGTAGATTTAGCAGACAAGTATTTTGTTTAATTATTTGAAGGACTAACTTTCTCACTTAAACGATCTCATCTGATGTTAAATGATGATATGCGCAAAGACTGTAGTAACAGTAACCTTAGAGGAAATGGCTCTCAATTGCAACTTACGGCACATACGAGTAATTATAGGTACTTTTTTATATTGGTACGGCAAAACGACTGCCAGTTGTCGCATTCATGCTGGCTTACAAACCAGCTGCTGGTTATACTCTGGCTGATCCCGAAATGCAACAAACCAGAAGACAGTCACTGTGAAGGGTGTATCACCATTGGTAGTCGCGACCCAGTCGTGTGAGATACCCTACCATTTAGCTAATTATCTATACTAATATAATAAAGCGGAAAACTTTATTGTTTGGATTCGAAAAATTCACGTGGAGTAGTATATGCTATCTAGAATTAAGCTTAGACCTCTCAGCTAGCTTTAAATATTGATTTTTGTTAAGTAAGTCGGACGAAACCGCGCACCCGAATTACTTTATCCGCGTGCGCTGGTGTAATGAATTTATCACCCAGTCGTCGTAAGTTTTTCAATCACTATACCATTTATCTATAGAAATAAAATAATTGAGGGTTTGTCGTTGTGAGCGCATCTCGCAAAAACATCTTCTTTTTTACTCTATGGATACTTGGTCCTTATCAAAACTAAAAATTATCACGATATATTCATTACAGAGCACTTGACGCGTTGACAGTACAACGTGGTGCGCATATGCGACGCAAATGCCCGAATAAAACAACAACGATTATGATATTCGGTTAAATTATGTTTTAAACCATATCTGTTTATAATTATTTTAATTACGAACACTATTAAAGAGATAACATTTATTTTGAGGATTTTATTATGTTTATACAAAACTCTGATACCTTCTATCAACGGCCTGCTTACATCCCGGGCGAATTGTATAAAAAAAATGCAGGCGCGATTGCTTAGTGACTGTATAGACTCCATACTTATCACAGATCTTATTATAAGCATAAGGTCTGAGTGATAAAAGTAATGAAATCACAGTGGTGGAGCATTATGTTTTTTTACACTAGCTCAGAAAAATGACCGCACTTGATGGTAAGCACAAACAACAGTGACCGTCGCGCGTCAGACAGGTTTCATAATTTTCAGATCATTCATTTCATAATCGCCTATATAAGGAAAGAAAGAAAATATGTACATTTATTTGTTACACATACATAAAAGAAAAATAAGCTTAATACATCAATCTTATCTTCTCTTATATATATTGTAAATCTCAACGTCTCTCTGTCTGTTTGTGAATTTATTTTCTTTTCATGCGAAAACCACTTACCGATTTACATAGTTTTTCCTTTAGTTCATAGCTATATTATCTGGCCTGATTATAGGATACATTTTGTTAGATAAAGTAATATACGAAATAAGTAGTGATGATAATGGTGAACTAATTCGAAAAAAAAAAACTCTTTTGGGACTTACGCTGAATAAACTATTCGAGATATTTCAAAATAATTATGTACATAATTATAGACCTTAAAAAGACCTACAAAAAGTCAGCGATAGCATATATCTATCTTCTAAGAATCATCCTCAATAAGCATTTTTGTCTTTAAAAAGACAGCCGGCGATCGCCGTGGTTGGGAGCGGGGGCAATACGATTCGCGCGACCCACGGCATTCTGTATTCCACGCGAACGGAGCCGCGGGCACAGCTAGTAAATAATAAAGCAATAAATTAACCATTAAAATTAAAAAAAAAAACGTTGTTAATGACATGTGTGTGTACTGAATGGGCCTCGATTCAGCATATATCCTGGAGGAGGTGAGTCCTCGAGCGCTGGTTTTCACCCGATGCCAGAGAGATATCGTGCTGGCCTACTCAAATCACGCCTTCTCATTCTTCACTCATTCACTCATTCACGCCAATCTACTCACGCCTCGTTTGCAGAACCCTATATCATAGGATGGAGGGAATACGTTGGCTGCCTCATGTGCACGATACGACAAAGGTAAGACTTAGCCGACTTCTTTGTTCGTGGCATGATGGGCGCTACCGTGTAGCTGTGACTTCGTAGATCGGTCCGGATAGTTCTGTCAGAACTCTTTTTAAGTGGGTATTACAATTTTCGACTACATTTACATAATTTGTTTATTTCAATATACTTATACATTTTTTATACTACAAACAAACGGCAAACTGGCAAACAAGCTTAGAATACCATAGGTATCACTAGCGCGTTGGCGACCTTGAACCCCCTACCCAAGGAACTCTGGAAACCCTACTTACCGCAGGAACACAACACAAGGCAATTGGCTACGATCTTCTGCAGGGTGGAGATATTCCAAATCTTCAAAGAAATTTCTCTGTGCCCTACCTCACTTAAATGCAAACGTGTTCTTTCAAATGCAAAGGTCAAGCATCGTCAACAAAGTAATCAATAAATAATAAATTGAACCATGAAATGGAAGTAAAAACTGATTTTTTTTAATGTGTAGGTATACTTAGGTACGCTCGTAAGTATATATATTATATTATTTTATTATATACATTCTTTAGCGTAACAAAACAAAAAAATCTCTTTCTTTTTTTATCCCGTGTGCTGCGTAAGGAATCAATGATAATAATTTAAATATTCATTGTATTGTTTTTTTTTTTGTGGGTGTGTAAGTAGGTGTGTATAAATGTGTAAAATTAATTTTACAGTGTAAAAATAAACATTACATTAAATTTAATTATTTTATTATATCGATCAAATTAAAATGATTGTTTATACAACGTTAAATTATTATCACACAAAAATGAATTCAAATTGTTATCATTGAAGGATTACTTCATCATGTTGCACTTCAATCACATGATGCACGCGCAGCTCTGAATTTTACCCTCTACTAAACACACCAAAAGAAGAGCTTAAATAAATAAATATAATTATTGATGTAGAAATACATCACAATGCATATTTTAAGGGTTAAATCTCCGAAATCGTATATCCAATTTAACAACAAACCATTTCTCAAAGAGGTTGGGAAATTGCGATAAAATTTGAGAAAAAAAAACACTTGAAGTGCATAACCGTTCCTACACGTTATTATTTATTTAGTTCATCGATAAACATGACCAACACACGACACTTGACACTAAGGGCCCTTATCGTACACGCTAGCGCCATCTGGCATACGGTTCACGTAATTAATGTTGAACCATTAAAACTATATTTTTATCTTCAAACTGCGCCTTTAATTTAAGACCTATCTAAATTTATGACTTTTTTTTATTATTTATTGCGTTTTATTACATCATAATATCAATATTATTTTAGTATATATATTTGAAATCAATGAAAAAACTTTCTAGTTTATAGCATAACAGCGTTAGCCCAGAAGACTTCGTCTGCGTGAACATCAGAATTGGGTCCACGGAGAAATGTCTTTTACCGCGATAAAAGTATCCTATGTGATAATCCAGGTTATAAATTATCTGTGTGTCAAATTTCATCCTTGTTATAAAACACCATATAATGGCTGACTGATTGTAAATAAACAGGAAATAACGAGTCCTTCTTTAAAAAAAAAATCTGTAATATCCTCTTGATATTCATTACTAACGTGATTTTACTATTTAATAACTAAGTTGTTTTACTAAATAGTTACTTTCCATGTTATTATAAATTAAGTAAAAAATAATTGTTTATGTAGATATATGTAGTATGTACTATATATGTATCTATGTAGATAGATGTAATAAATAGGATTTTAGAGTTTTTGACAGATCTTCATATTATTTAATTCATAAACTTAAGTTATTTGACCCTATATTATGTATTATTCGTTACATTTTACGTAACGTTGTTTGGTTATTATGTTAAAGTGAAGTGAATTACAAATAATAACTAAATTCAGGAGTTTTATGTTTCCACCAAAATATAGCCTGGTTGAACTGTATCAATCAAGAGAGCAACAATCTTATTAAAGATTTACTCTGAATATCACAAAAATATTCTGTCCATGTAAGATTGGCATAATTATATATCACAAAACTATATATTTCATTATAATATAGATAAACTTAAATAGGAAATTATTAACCATCTTTCTTCACAGTAAATTAGCGCAATAATTAACCGTTAATAATAAACGCCGTCTATTGACCTCATGATTTTAATACATAAATCCAAACAGCCATTTTTTAGTTATTATTATATTTTCCTTAATGTAATACGTAGCGTGTAAGTGTATGTAACGTGTGTAATGTCTTGCTGTGTGCAGCAAGAAGGCACACAGGAAAACTGTTTAGTTCACGATGAGAGGCCTCCAGCCTAGGGTCGATCCTCCGGCATGGAGCCCTTGAGTCAAACAGCCGTTCGCGCGATACAGTGACACTGCATTCACTAGCTATCAACATACAATCATTACTCTGCATTTCTACACACATGCACTCCACTCAGGTACATGGGTTCTGTAAGGGCCCTATTTTTCTTTTTTTGGTAGTTAGTCTAGACAAATTTGACAGATTACTGAATACATATACACTTGTTAGGTATATGTATATGTATAGTTAGTTTAGATCGAATTACGGATAGGGAATTAGTTAAATCGCGACTTATTTGCAATTGCCGCAACATTCCGAGTCGAAGTTCGGCCACTTTGGCACCCTCGGAACTTGTTGCCTTGCTTTCACGACTGAGTGCCTTAAGCGCTCGTCCCCAAGCCCGGGTGAAGCTGTAAAAGCCGTTTGAGGCTTCAGAGCCATTAAGGCTAACAGTATAGTCAGTTGGAAAAAAAAACGATCAGACACCTCGAGCGTGAATTATTCTGCACACGCCTCGCAGCCGTCGCACGCCTGTTAAGGCGTCCAGTCAATAGTGCTGGTCAATAGTAGCTGTCGCTTAGTCAATAGTATGAACATGGACACATGTACATAATTGTTAAACAGAATCGTATTTAAATGACGTGTTGATAGAGGAATTGTAACGTTAATAATTTCATTTGTGATGTACTGGCACGACTCACTTATTAACAATCTATTGTTATATACTTCTGTACTGTTCTCATCTGTATATTAAAAAAAAGTTGCCAATAAATAAAAAGAAAAAGAAAGATTTTATGATTTATCTACGTATCAGATTTTGCAGAGGAAACGACGAAATGTATTTCGCGACGTACCAATCAAGCGTCATGTATTCATGTCGGGCCATTAGCAGTCAATGATCGTGAATGGGTTTCCTGTCCTTGACCACACATGTCCAATAAGGTCGGAACTGGGCTCGATGCAGTGGCTGATTAATCAACGAACTATACATATATTATTGTAATAAATGTCTGTAGTGTTTTAAAATTTTCACTGATTTATTTGTCGATATTTTTTTTGTAAGCTACTAGCAACTTCCGACTTCGTACGCGTTAATTACAAGATACAAATTTAATAGCTCTGTTCACATAACAAAGGCACATAGGACAGAGCTATTTGGCAAACAGTTTTAAAGGGACGACAAAAATGGTGCTGATAGGTTTACGAACGAGAGAGGTAGGGCACGGAGAAATTTCTTTGGGGATTTCTCTTTATTCGGGGCAGCCCGACTGGTTGAATACCTCCACCCAACAGAAGATCGCAAATAATCTTGCGTTGTGTTCCTGCGGTGAGTAGGGTTTGGGCTCTTTGGGGTCCCTACCCTAAAACCCTCCTGGGTTCAAGGTCGGCAACGCGCTAGTTAATTAATACCTATGGTATTATAAGCGTTCAGTAGCGCGGTAGCCGCTTATCATCGTTACCGCTTACCGCGTGCCTGTTGGCTATCTGAGCAGTATAAAAAACAAGAATTCGAACAACGCAGTGTCAGAGATGGGCTACGCAGACGCACTGTCGCTTAAAAAAAGGCAGCTAGAATTATAAAGTGAATTCGTTCGCAATATCCGCTTACGAATGGATGGCGGTTGTCGGGTAGCGAACATCAGATTTCACAGAATCACTTTTGGGTATTTCTACATCACAAATCAAACGCATCCGTGACTATAGTTTGTCAATGAAGGAAAAATTTTAAATGGAAGCAAAAATCCACATTCTACTTATCAGGGTGTATGATTAATACTAGAGTTGACCAAAGTTGGCATTATTTTATTCTTTACTAGCGGTCCCCACGGTTTCACCCGTGATATATATTTTCGACAAACTTTCCACGGCGCCACGTCACCAACGTGCCCGTGTAGCCAGCCCACTCCTATTGTTGTTCCACTTCCCGTAGGTAAGTACCTACAGCTTGTTAGATTACTTAACGTTCATATTTACTGCTCCGTTCCACAAGGTCGTATCGTAAAGTTAAATGAATCCTCATGAAGTCCTCATGAATCTGGCTATCATATACAAAAATATTTTTTCGAATCTGACTAGTAGTGCCAGAGATTATCAAGTTTAAACACAATTAAACAAAAACCTCTTCAGATTTATTATATTGTTAGTATAGATAGATTTAGTGTTATGTGGCCCAAGATGGTAACACGCTAAGCCATTGGCAGGACTGGCTCTCAAGTGCAGTTGTCGCAACACAGGCGTTTTACTAATATCCGCCTGGTTAACTACCACTCTAAAATTAAAAACCTGTCGCCAAGCACCTATAGGAGTGTCCCGGCTCCTGCACTTGAAAGCCATCTTGGGTCACTTCGTCATTTAACATCAGGTGAGATTGTGACCAAAACGTTAAAACTATAAAGAACAAAAAGCCATAGTATAGTGTTAAGGCCTTATAATACTCGTCTGGTTAACTACTTGAAAATCTTACGCCAAGAACCGTGAAGAGCGTGTTCCTGCACTTGAAAGCCAGTCACTCTAATTAAGGTTACAAAACTTGTGAAGCGTGTTCTAAACGACGCAAAATGATTGCGTAAACAGTAAGTACTACAGTTTAATCAAGCGAAACCGCACACAAGAACAATCATTGATAATTATCAGCAGTGTTAGTTAATTCCTTGTCACGATTTAAGTTAAAGTTATTTTTTACCGCGGACAATTTCTCCGCAACGCCCATTCAAGCGTCGTAAATACTATTCTATCTTATCTGAATTGTAAATGAGTTCAAATCGGTGGTCAAAGGCCTTAGAATGAGACTCGCTGGTGATTTGTAATGACATGACGTGTAGTTTGACTAGAATCTCTTGAACCACCATTAATATGACATTCGATGGAACGGCGAGGTCTTTGTATGAATCGTGTGATTTTTCTTCAAGTTTTAAATTAGGGGAGTTACGATAAAATAACGTCAGTTTTTCTTATATTTATATTTCTGTATCGTTTATTTCATTCATAGTTGAATGATTAATGTTTAGTTCCGCATGCTCCTAATTTCATTTAGCTCCGGTTAGTTAATATTAGATCCCCTTACATATGAAATTGGCGTTTTGTTGAACTGGCCACCTTGATCTCAAATAAATGGCGTTTGGTTAGGAAATCCAAATTCATATTTATTTCAAATGTAGGCTTGTGTATTTGTGTTTGGAATTTAGTGATTCATTTGTTTTCGCACAATTTGATTTTTCTTTGACATCGTTCTTTTCATAAAATTGAATTTTGTGTATGGGGAAGCTACTGTAAAAGAAAGCACGGTACTTTTTGGTTCCAACGTTTTCGTTCTGGAAATTTTGACCTACGAAACAAACACCGTAGACGGCCTGAGACCCTAGTTGATAATGAAGAATTAAAGGTGATCATAATAGGTGAAAATAATAAAGTGGAAGAGCTATTTTGTTGCTTTGTTTAAAACCGCTAATCTCTGGAACTACCAGTCGGATTCGAAAAAATATTTTTGTACATGATAGCCTGATTCATGTGAAATAGTACAGGCTATTAAGCATTAGGCTACACCTCTCAGCTAGCCTTAAATATTGATTATTGTTAAGTAAGTCGAAAGTAACATCACACCCGAACTGCTTTATCCGCGTGTGCTGACGTAATGGTTAGTGATACGTAAATACAATGTTCTACAAAAATATTGCTCCTTAGTACATCTAAAAAAACCCGATCCCGTATTTCTATCTCTTAGACATAAGCCACAATAAGGTATTTTTCCTAAGCTTGCTTAAGGTGATTTGTTGTATAGCCTTATATAGTATTTCACATGAATCTGGCAATCATACAAAAATAATATTTCGAATCCGATTGGTGGTAGTTCCAGAGATTAGCGGTTTTAAACAAAACAAACAAACAAAAAACTCTTCCGCTTTATTTTATTAGTATAGATTGTGTATTATGTATCACTGAAATAAAATAAATGTAACAGTAAGTTGCGATTTCGTAACAATGGATTAGCATCGATTAAGTGGAAGTTGAGCAACGTGACGATTATATGGCGCAACTTGTTGCATGCCGTTTTGATTAATCGTGCATTAAATTAATGTACCTACTGGACTCGTACATGGATTTATGAACACGAATGTATTTATAACAATTTATGTGGTAGTTTCAACTTACTGTTATGTTTATGTGTCACTATAGTATAGAACATGGTTTCTTACACGTTTATACTCCTCCGTATCCAAACGACTCTTAAAAGTAAAAAACAGTGAATGTAAACGCTTTACAAGTTATAAGTTTTCTTCGGAGCAATGATGGCTTAGTGGTAGCGTGAAATGACATAGCGTTGATCGACGTGAGTTGGAATCCCTGCAATGAGCTCGCGCTTTCAATGAAGAAAAACATCGTGATGAAACCATAGCATGGTGGTAGGGTTTTTTCTAATGCCCGCCTGGTTAGCTACCACCCTCAAGTTGAAAATCTGTCGCCAAGCACCTACAGGTGTGTTTCGGCATCTACATTTGAGAGCCAGTTTCCCCACTAGGCTTAGTGTGTCGTCATCTTGGGTCACATCGTCATTTAACATCAGGGGAGATTGTGGCCATAACGTTGAACGTATAAACGATAAAGTTCAACATCGAGTGTGTCTATCACCACCACAATAAATAATTTAATAATTAATATGGGGAATTTCACGTACGGCCATTTAATTTTATACTAAGCAAAGCTTCCATTATGGTAACTAAGCCGCTGATATAACATATTTAATATCCAGACATATTTACATATTTAGCTAGCAATTTCATAGTGTAGTACACTTTTTGTTACAATGTGCGCGCGCATCGTATATAATTCACTCTTATCACGCGTCTTAAGAAGGTTTTTATTTAAATAAACAGTCACGGAGCAATATGTTGCTAACAAATTAAGCTTGCTTGTTTCTTGTAGCCAGTGGAGTGTATTTTAGGAGCCATTTTGCTTAATTTAAATATTGATTCGAATTTACCATAAATGCACTGTATATAATTAATGTTATCATGATGGGTTGTGAAAACCCATTCACACATAAACGCGTTGTTAAAGAAGAAAAAGAAACTTAGCCGCTTTGCGAGAGAGCTCCGCATATGAAGTATATAGGTATCCAGGAATGCAGGAGCTAGCAAGTTAGCCGCCATAACGAAAATCATGTCCCAAACCTGCTACGATCAACTAGTGAACCCCTAAGGGGGGTTGACACAGCTTGACACCTACATACAGTGTTCATATTCATTAATTGTTTCCAAATTCGATAGTATCGCTTGACAGTCGATTGTTTCTTAGTACTAAATCTAATATCCAGCCGACCGAGTGACGACAGCGATAAAAATTCGCGTGTTCCACGGCTTGCGTATTCGTAAATTAAAAACAAAAACTGGCGTTAGATAAAGATGGCCCTTCATGAGCTAAAAAAAATCATTCATGCTAAAATATTCACTTTCCTTTTAAAATATACAATCGATCTTTTAGGACACAACCTACAAAAATTAATAGATTCAATAGAAATCAATGTAGTGGCTTTATCAAAATACCTTTCCTTATTAATTTTCGCCACTCATTTCTTAAGTATTTACGAATTCAATATTTCAAAATAACTAATTTATAATTATCATTTATACCTACCTATACATTCAACCACAAAGCGTGTTCGGTCTCCACAAAAACATGAACAAAGGCAATAGCAGTCTCTTTATAAGGCAACGAGATTCAATGACGCTAAATCGGCTAGGAAATGACATCACTCTGACCGCTTTCATTATAAAACCGTCTAACATCTGCGCGAGCACGTCTCCTATAAAGTTACTTATATAAAAAGTACTAGCTGTGCCCGACGGTTTCACCCGCGTTAAATTTATTCGACCAAGTCTCTACCGCGCCTTTATAGGACCGAGCGTAATGTCAGATAGCTTTTAATGTCAGATAACTCCTTAATAAAAGTTATCAAATTTGACCGTTTGTTCCAGAGATTAACGCTTTCAAAGACACAATCTCTTGAGCATTATAATATTCTTAAGCTGAATCGGTCAAGGCGTTCAGAAGTTATAGAATCTCTAACAGTCGCACACACTATTTTTATAAGATTCATTGTTTGTTTGTGTTAATGCGCTGATCTTTGGAACGAACAGTCTGATTTGAAAAATTATTTTTGCATTATATATCTTATTTATTGGGAAATTATAAGCTTATTTATTATAAGATATAATAATAAATTATATCTTATTTATTATAAGATATATTAAATTAACATCACGCTACGGCCTTTTGGAGCGGAGCAGTGAAGTTAACGTTAACTAATCTAGAAAGTAGGCAAGTAGGTATCACTTGTATGAAACAGGCATGTTCAATCAAAATTTAGCGTGGGATCCGCGTGCACAGCTTGTAGTCATTAAAATACCGTAAAATTAGTGGACAATAGTAGTTTATAAACCTGTTGCATTATTAGGGGTATTAAAGTATCACACGAGTGTTTTAATACCTAGTTATGTGTAGTTTCATACATTATTTTATCTACTGTTAGATAACCTACTAATAAGCAAGAATAGAAAAAATCCCACTAAATTCAGCACCTACAACAAAACTTATGAATGGCGTCAAAGTCCATGCGTTAAAGCGGACTCTGCCACAGATAAGTAATCATTGGAATCAAAACTTTTTTGTAATACTACATAAATCTGCCCAGACCACATATTACCGAAGGCCTATTTTTTTCTTAAAATGAAACGAGTAGGTGCTTTTCATTGGAGAATACGTCACTTCACCAGTTAAAAACGCTTGTAACGAGAAACAATGTTATTCATTAAGATTCTGTCATAATAATACTATTGTGGTCAATTATTAGTCATATAATGAAATAGAAATTGCTGTTAGATTACTTGTATGACTAATTTCTTGTTTTGTTTATATTTCTTTTTGTATATTTGACTCATGAACTACATTAAAGATGTCTCTATTTGTACAACACGTTTGACTTATTGTTTGTTTTAGTATTAGGACCATTATCAGTGACTTTTATGTAACACTAGCAATGCCCCACGGTGTCACCCATGTTAAATTTATTCAACGTAGTCTCGTAGACTTAGAAAATTCGGGAGTCGTCTGTAAATTAGTACGGGATGTAAGTGAAATACCTTGATTGATATATTTAAGGTACCTTGTAGAAGTATGATGAGTTTTTAACTGACTTCAAAAAAAGGAGGAGGTTACCAATTCGACTGTTTCTTTTTTCGATTTTCAGCCATAACTTCTTTGTTTATGAACCGATTTAGATGATTCTTTAATCGTTGGAAAGGGGATAACTGAACTGTAAAGGTTACACGCACAATTTGTTATTTTATTTTCGTACATTTACGCACTTTAGTTTAATTAAGACAGGTAGAGCCTTTTTCTTTGGGGATTTCTCTATATTTGGGGCAGCCCGACTGGTGGAATACCTCCACCCTACAGACAATCGCTTCCGAATGACCTAGTATTGTGTTCCTGCGGTGAGTAGGGTCTCCAGAGCTCCTTGGGAAGGGGGTTCAAGGTTAGCAACGCGCTATTAGCCTATGGTATTACAAGCTTCCATAGGCTGATAGTTATTATGGAAAATATCGCGAATATACTTTTTAGATATATTCTCGTAGTACCACCATGTTGTGGGGTAATATAGAAGTCATTTGAAATCGCCAGAACTACATACACATTTTGTTTATATTATTACTATTGATTAATTATAATTATTTTATTTTTAAATAATATTATCAGTATTGTTGGTACCATTGAATCCTTATATATATAATTCTTCTGTAAGTCTGAATTTGACTGAACTCCTCTTAAACGGCTGGACCGATTTTGATGAATTTCTTAGTGTGTGTTAGGATGGATTCAAGAATGATTTGGATTGGACCCGGTAGGTGACGCTTCGACCGAGTTTCAGGACATTATATTTATTTGCAGGTAAGCCAATTTTCGAGCAGGACAACGTATGTTACATCCGCTAGGGATATCGTGTCAAAAGAAGTTAGAATTGAAAAGAAACTGGTTGAATCCTTAACATGTCAGGGCATGAAGCTACGAAAATCGACTATTTTTATACCTCAACGGTGGTAAATAAACGCGCAAGCCAATTGATGGTAAGTAGTCACCGCAACCTGAACGCATGCAAGACCAGGAGTATCATATGTATGTTGCCAACTCTGAATTAATAAACGACTAGTCATAAGAATAAAAAACGATCACTAATAACAACTGAATGGGCAGCGATATAATTAATAATAAATAAGGAAATAATAACGGACTAATGGATTATTTGTTTACATTGTATTTAATAATACAGAGAATCACATTTTCTGTACTGGTTAATCGCTGAGAAGTTTGTAAACACACATTGTTCTCTTTGTAGTTCAAATAAATAAAAATCAATAATATTTTATTCAATTAGGACCTAAGGCACTTATGAATATCAAGACAAATACCACCAGTCGACAAGAGCCGGCAAGGAACTCGATCGTCCACTAAATACGTATTTTGCAAGAACAAAACGATAGCAGAAAACGCTAAATATCGGCTTCGAAATGGCAAACTCAGATTATGTTTAGTAAATTAAGAGCGGAACTTAATAAGAATTTACAATTTGAAAACCAATATTTAGCGATTTCTACGATTATAAAATTAAAATTTTGTACATTATAGAATGTGAGCTATCTAACAGCCGCCATGATAGTTAAACAGATTGTTAATAGATGGCGCTTTGATTATATTTATTTTCATTAGCATCAATAGACGGTTAGATTCCTAATGAAAAATTTTAAATCTTTTTTTAAACGTAAACATTAATTTTAAATTATTCATCTATGTTTCGTCAAAAACGGAGAACATACATTTTTAAATTATGATTGAATCGTTCACTTTGATGAAGAATTAACGGAGATATGACGTTGCAAAGAAAAAACAACTCTGTGAGATAATTTATAAGGGTGAGTTCATCATTAATATTTTTTTGGGATTTTTTTAAACTACATAAGTATTGTTTACAGTTTATTGTTATCTTTAGAATACGTAGAGAGAGATTCACTATTATTCTCGTAATAATTCTACCTATAATACCGTTTAAACAATAAAACTTGTTTTAAATGATTCCAGAACTTATTGTCCAGCTAATCCGGCACTTTGTCCAATACAGTTTCTTTGCTAATTCATAACGTAACCCATACAAAAAAAAGGCTTACTATGGACAGTATTTAAAACTGCGAAACATCGGACTGTTAATAAATACACCGAAATAATACTGATTCAGCTTCTCACACAGTCTCGTGCACCTACTCGGTCATACAAAACGTACATATTCAATCTCTCAAATTCAAAATCTGAAAACGTAGTGGTAGAAATAGAAATTTTTTTTTCTAATACATGTTTAATTTGCTTTATTTTATACTTGCTGTACCCGCGGCTCCGCTCGCAAGGACTACACAGAATTCCATCGTCAAGCGCAAGAGTAAATCGTGCGTCCCCCATCAAAAGACGAAAGACTAAAATGCTTATAGTGAGTGATCTTTAGACGATAGATATATGCTATCGATAACTTTTTTGTAGATTTTTTAAGATCTAAAATTATGTAGAAATTAATTTGATATATATCGCATGGTTTACTCACCGTAAGCCATTTAAGCGCCCCAAATGCGTCTTTTTTTCGAATTGATTCACCATTATCGTCACTGCTTATTTCGTATGTTACTTTATCAAACAAACTATATCCTATAACTCGGCTAAATAACATAGCTATGAATTAAAAATAAATTTAATCGGATAAGTGGTTTTCGCGTAAAAAGAACATAAACGGACAGACAGATAGAGTGTCGTTGAGTTTTATAATGTGTATGTATAGATATAGAAGATTCATAAATATGATTTTGTATGTACCCAAAAGAAGGACACTGAAATCCGGCACACAACATTATTTTTTTATCCGGATCAAATGAACCCTTATAGCTGTATTGTAACTTATTTAAATTTATTTTCTTAAAAGTAAACTGTATTACCAGGTAACAACGTGCCTTCTCGGAAGGATACAATATAGAAATAAAGCGAGTTAAGTTTTATATAGAACACAAAAGAAAACAATTTCTACTAAATATCATCATTGTGTTTAGGTATTATATACCTAGTTCTAAACAAGGCTCCTACTTTAAAAGGAAAACGATCGTTCAAAGTAATTTGACGTTTATTCACACGAAATGAGAGCTGTATTTTGACTTTCTTTTCACATCTGTATTCACGGACGGAGGTCATAGATTAAATGTAAATTTTATACAGCGTAATGAGTCCATCGTATCGCGTTTATATATCTTTTTTTGTTTAAACGTACCTACTTAATCTATGGAACCACCAGTCAGATTATAAAAATGATTTTCGCATTGTAAAGCATATTTATTAAGGAAGGTCATAGGCTATATAAATTCACGCTACGATTCTAAGGAGTGGAGTAGTAACCATCAACGTAAAGCAAGCTATCGGTATGTACGGGAAGTGTGTGTGTGATAAGCTAACACGGGTAAGTTGGCGGCGAGGAAGTACGGTGGAGAATATAAAGAATAAAATTAACACGGGTGAAACCGAGTGGCACAGTCAGTATTATATATATTTAGTTATTTTGTTATTCTCTTTATTACTTCTGTATGGACGCACGAGCACACGAGGCGTCCTAACTCAGTCCTTAGGTATAGCAACCTAATATGACTGGCTTCAGGATTGTGCTTCTTTTAAGGTCAGTTATAACATCATTATCAGACTATTTTTGAATTCGATACACTGCTGAACTTAGGCCTCTCCTGCCTGCAACTGGGTCATATTTTTAATCACTCCAGCTATCGCGCAAAACGACTTCATATCAAGCAGAGATAAGCACGCCAGCTTCACTTAAATTGCCTCAACAATCTTCAAACCACAACATCTGCATTTTATAAAAATTCAACCAAACAACCAACATCAAACAAAATCAATTCAAAATATTTGATGTGGTTTCGTTTATTATTATTCGATTTCATCAAAGCAGATTCGAATATTAAGAAACGTATACTTTAACGCAATATTCATATACAATCTCGGACATCTGCAAAAATCACATGCACTTATTACGTCATAGGTCCTTCAAGAAACACAATTTTTAGAATTAATGTGTTTATATTTTAATTTATTTCGAGTACAAAACATTTAAACGTAATTTAAAATGGGCTTTTGATGTTAATAAACTTTGAAACTTTGTTAGACATTTACATAATTAATGTAGACATTCGAATAGCAAATTAGAAAAACCATGGGTTAGGAACAAGTGGCGTCTAGTCCCGTTTATTTCTGACACGTGTAGTTCGGTCACGTGATAGAACGAGACAGCTATTTGTTTTATACAGCAAAACAATTTTTGTTAATATTCTATACTAATATTATCAAGTTCAATGCTTTGTTTCAACGCGCTAATCTCTGGAACTACCAGTCAGATTTGAACAGCATTTTGTAGCCTATTTATTGAGGAATGTTCTAGGCAATATAAATTCAAGCTACGACCCTAAGGAGCGGAGCAGTAACCATGAACGTCAAACAATCTGGCATGCTGTAGTTAGTTACTCAAGTTCGGTTATTGTAGCACTGTGGAGTGTTGCATTAGTCGAATAAATTTAACACGGGTAAAATCCTCAAGAAAATACCGGAATTTGAGCTAAATAAAACAGGGAATAAATTGTTCAAAGTTAGTGAATTGTACATTTATATCGTTGCTACTAGCCTACTAGAACATTTTTAGCAAATAAAGACCTTCGATTTATAAAGAAAACACATCACATAGTATCCGCCCATGGCATAAATACGCGCGTCATTCCAACCGCACCGTGTCGCGCCGGACCATAATGAGCCAATCATTAAATATTCAATCAACTGTACGTCACTTAAACACTTATTAAAAACCTACACACTAACAAGTAGGCGACGACGGTGAGTTTATTTTTATCAAAATTAAAAATCAAATACGCCAGAAACCGAAAGCTTAGAGTGTTTGACGGGATGTTATTCAGGGATTCAGGATTTTATTCATTAACTTAGGTTATGTAATTGACCTTAAATTATATAATAGGGTGACATTTTTCGTTACGTAGTTTGAATATTGAGCACAAGTGAAGTTGATTAAAAAATATAATAACTAGAAACGTACATTTTATTAGTTACCACAAAAACTCTTCAGACAATTTTAACACGGAATCCACCGAATTGTTAGGCCCAACTTTGAAAACTAGAAAAGTCTATGAAGTTAGTTTTAGTTAAAAACATTAACACTGGCAAATGCTTCTGCCGCGCCAGAACAAGAAGAAAGAAAACGAACACTTGTTTCACTGTGTTTTACAAACATATTGAGAATAAACATATTTCTTTCTTCAGTGGAAACTGGAAACCCCGCAATAGCAAATACAGCCCGGCCTGTATTTGCGTATTTCGTAAAAGCATTACGACAAAAGAAGTGGCTAAGTATTGGCTTCAAAATGGTAAATTTATTTTATGTACCAGCCATAATGTACCGAACATAATCTCAGTTTGCCATTTTGATGCTGATATTTACCAATTTCTGCTATCGTTTTGTTCTCGTAAAGTACGTAATTATGGGCCGTACAATAAAAAACATGTATTCAGAGTAGATTTTTAACAGGTTTTAATACAATGATCATTACCATACTAATTTGTCATATTTAAAAGTAATATAAATATTAAATAATGTACCGAAAGCGTGTTTCTTAGACATGTTTATAAGTCGCTTTATTTGGGCTAAATTTGAATATAAAGTTCTTTTTAATTCAGTAGTGTACTATTTTATTTTTAAGCTATTAATAAAGAATGTACTTCAATATCAACTTATAATAATGGCTGATTTTTGTATTGATATATTTACAAGCAACTACTAAAATTTAGACTGCTGGCACCATACATAAATATGTTTTATTTTAATTTTAAAAGTTTGTTATTTTATTTTAACGTGTAACGTATGTATATTGTAATACTTTCCATACGCTGAAATGAAACTTGAAAAACTAGTATCGAGTCCTATATCACCTGGGTACGTGTTGAAATGTGTACAATACAAGAAGTACGGTATAATTCCTATATTATACTTTACTATCATAAAGTACTTCTTAACAGTTACGAACTAATTTGTTTTAATTTCAATGTCAACATTGTCAACTTCTATCATAACATATCGTTAAGTAAAACCGAATAAATATTAGGAATAATAGCTTAATGCACTGTTATGTAGAGTTGAGATTAACAATAAGCTAACTTATTATAAATAGCAGGTCTTTCATAAAAGTTCTTGAACTATGTACATGTGTTTATTTATGTCAAATAAATATTTAAAACTCTACACATAAGATTGTGATACGTAATGTTTCACTTATACATAAGTTGTTGCGTGAATTTTAAGGTAAATAATCTTTAAAGGACTCACCTCATCTTCCTCATCGTCATTATAAAACGGATGCAAAAGTAAATTCTTCCAGAATATCACATCAGCGGGCACGGCGTAAGCATCATGGTCTCTCAGGTTTGCGTACAGCGGACTCTCCCTCCCAGCGCCTTCGGAACTAGCACTGATCGAACAACTCTCAACTTCGATACTGGTACCACACGAACAACCCTCATCAGTATAACTGCAACCGTATTCGATCTCCTCGTAAATATTCTCGTCGGTGATCGCGTCGCGGACCGGCTCGTACCCGTCCTCGGTCAGCCTGTCCGGCGTCATCGCGTCGACTGGCGTCTCGCACCTGTCTCGACACTCTCCCACCTCTTGCAACGAGTATACCGAGTACTGCGTCGCCGGTTCCAAATCGCTCGCGGTATCGAACGATAGCCGAGACGTCGTCGCGTGGTGCTGTAATAACACCCGTCTTAATATCTTGTCAGAGTTGTGGAAACCGCTCGAGTGCGACCAAACTGCATCGTACGTCTCTCTGCCCACCTCCGGGTCCGCGCTGCACTCCTGGTAGCTCCAGCACGTGCTCTCAGAGTCGCTGTCCGAAACGATCAGTCCGTGCACGTCCGTCTGTAATTCCATATCGTTCGCGGACGAAGATGTCGATTTACTTTTTAATTGCCTGCGCGGCGGCACAGGTGTGCCCTCGCCCTTATCGAATATCGTATTGATATCGTTTGTCACTTTCACACATTTCACCGGCGTACTAGTTAGAAAGGAAACGTCCGATAAAGTCGATTCACAATCACTGCACTCGTCGTCTTGTCTTGCGTCGGTGGGCTCGTGATCCGTCATCCGTTCCAAGCATTCGTCAAATATGTTTAGTATGCTTAGAGAAACTTCTTTCTCGGTCGGCGCTAGATTTCGCTGGTACTCATCTAGTTTGTATATCTCCTTGCCGAGTTGCGAGAGTATTTCGTCGAACGCGCTGTCCGGGGAAACGGATTCGGGTTCTTCGGCATCCGGTGAAGGCGTCCGGACGGTGATCAAAGGATCGTATTCCTCGATAGAGTAACGTAATGCGGTGAGCCACGCGATCACAGAAGGCGCGCGCGCGGAGCGATCGGCGCGCAGTGTATCCGCCACTACGTTCGGAAACCAACTTGCGACCTCACACGACATTCTGCCGTTCACCGTTCAAAACACGATAACCGGTGTATGATTCAACGCGCGGGATTCCGCGAAGGGACAACGTTTGACGTATCCATCGTAGCGGTCCCAATAGAATAGCGCGAACAGTGAACACACTGTTCACGATAAAGGCGACATTTGCACTCGACCGCGATTGCTTATCGCTACGTTTTCTTCCTAATTATACACGACGAACTCATCGTTGACCTTTGCGATAGCAGTTTTATTTTATTCGCCTACAGTGTCAATGTTAATTTAAATTGAAAAAAAAAATACACTTTCGAACACAGAGTTTTGAAAACTTATAAAAATGAAAACCTACGTAAACAAATATAAAGAAACAACAACAATAACGGATTACATATAAATAAAAATATTTAATTATGTAAATAATTATAATCAGAACAAAACAAAATACGATCGTAGGATGAGTTCGCGTTCTTTTTTTATTACATTGTTTTTATTACTCGATCGGAAGCGTCCGTCCGCGGCAAGTCCAGCACGATAGTGCTACGCCGTCAGTCGGGCAATTAATTGGAATTTGGATGCGTTCATTCTGTGCTGAGTCTGTGACCGATATTCAACGTTATTTCTGTGGCACGGACGCGGCCGGAGCGCTCGCACTCACGTGGTGCAACCGCACTAAAAACTAAAAGCAAATGCAATGTGCATTAGATAAATGATGAAGATCAACCGCCGAGACGTACATACCGGCCAGTGTGCACTAGGGTTGTTAGGGATATGAGATTTCTGATCTGGATATGAAATTATTTCGGTTATACAATAGTTTCGTATAATTGCACTACATTTTCCAAAGAAGTAAAATAGGTATTATTTGAAAATTTTTAGGTGAAAAATATCGACTTTTAATATTGATAATTGGTTTTTTGAATATTTTTTTAATCAATGAAAAGATATACAAGTTTTATAACAAAACTATTTTTTCTCTATAATTAAAAAGATATATCTAATTCAAAATATTTTTTCATTCCAGTACCGAAAACGCGCCGATCTTTCCCGAACAAACCCGAGCGCGTGTGATGTCACAATGTTAATTCCTATAGTACTCATTGCAGCACACAGCTGATACAGTCCAAGCCCGGTGAAGCTGTAAAAGCCGTAAGGCTCCAGGGACCCTAAGGCTAACAGTATGGTCAGATTAAAAAAAGATGATACAGTTTTATGACTCACAAGCCTGGCGACCAATCGTGGCGCGTTCGTAGTCATATGATTCTTTTTAAAATATTGCCAATTTTCAATTGTTTATAATTAATAAAAAAATATTTAAGGGTTTTTTCAATGGACTATTAATATAATTATGATAAAGCATTACAAAAAACATTATTCTAAAACCCAATTATAAGTTAAGTAATAATTAAGTATAAGTTAATGATATTTTAAGTAATTTTTGGTATTCGACCGTATCTCAGCCGACTTCGTCCCTATTCAAAATATTTATATGGAATACGTTTACGGTTTTGGATATTATTTTATTTAGAAAATATCCGATAGTCATGTAACACCCCTGGAGTGCACCCAAGACGTAATCGCTTTCTGACTGCACGGTGCATTATACTTTCGTACATGCGTCGTTTCCCAGAACCTAGTTTAAATAATCGCACTATATAGGTAAACGAAGTTATCGTATTTGTCGACTAAATTGAACGTGTATACTTATTATAATTTGTTCTGTATAATGTTTGTTTTCCTGTAGTGACCGTGTAGGCAGTAGCCACGTAACAGGATGTTCGTCAAAAGATCGTCTCAGACTTGCAAAGTGGATTTGTAGAGGATACTGGCGTATTAATCAGAGTTAGCTTTAAAATTATTTTATTAAGACAGCTCGATAGCAGTTTTTTATGAGATCTTATTTTGTCATTTAGTGGTTTATATTTTTTACTAGCAGACTGCTTTATCATGTCCTTTCCAATATTCAATCTCGAACACAACGCCCGCCATCCACGTCGATTATTTTTTCAACTGAAAACTCTTCCAGGACCATAAGGAACAAACAAAATAATATTTGCGCATTTTCTGACTTTTATTTTATTTTTTCCGACTTACTTAACAAAAATCAATATTTAAGGCTAGATGAGAGGTGTAGCCTAATGTTAGATAGACTATACTATTCCTCGTGAATCTGGCTATCATATACAAAAAGAATTTTTCTAATCCAACTGGTAGTTTAATTGATTAGCGTGTTTAAAGAAACAAACATAATATATTAAAGCGGAAGAGTTTTTTTAAATGTCACAAATATTCCCTGGAAAGTTCTAACAAGGGAACGCCACTGAACTTGTGATAACAAGACACTTCGTAAAACGTAATAATTACTCTCTTGATAGTAGTAATAATTTTTAATAATGAGAATTGATTGCCAAGTTAGAAAAAGAAACTGAACAGTTTGGTATTTTGTACAAAACTAGCTCTACTCTACGGTTTCGTGTTAAATTTATTCGACAACGCACTCGTATAACCTAACGTTCCCACATCTCATACTTGTCAACAACTAGCCAGATTGCTTGATGTTCGAGGTTAATGCTTCGTTCCTTAGGGACGTAGCGTGGAGTTATATAGTCTTACTCCACCTTACTTTTGCCTTACTTTGCTTTAATCTTACTCAATAAGCAGGCTATAAATTGATAAAGAATTTTTCTGATCAGATTTGTAGTTGCAGAGATTACCGCGGTTAATCAAATAAACAAAAACAAAAAAAAAAACAATCTCTTTGTCCGCGACTCCATACGTATATGTTATTTTAATTAAGTTTATTTGATGCGCTGAAAAACTCGTCGATCGCCTTTAATGGAACTGGCGCTCAAGGCTAACAGTATAGCCAGATCGAAAATCCTTTCATGGCTTATCGCTTATCATTTACAATTTTCGGCAAATTCAGGCATAATCATTTATCACACATTTTAAAAATAGTAATATGTTTCGAAGTGATTAATAGTGACGCCTACACAAGCGTTTTGAAACATTACAAAATATTCAGGGCTATTAACATAGTTATTTTTTAACTTTAACAGATGTTTCGTACATAAAATCAACCAGATTTTTTTGTAGTTTTTTATAAGTTAGCTTTTAACCACAATCTCACTTGATGAAAATGTGACCGAAGTCCACAAGGTAACAAACTAAACTTAGAGGAGGAACTGGTTTTCAAATGCAGCTGCCGGATACCGATAGTTACTTGGTGAGATATTTTCACTTGAAGATGGCAGTGTCATTAAATTCCCTACCATCATGCTATGGTTTCATTATGTTGATTGGCATCTCCGAAAGATCAGGCTCATGAGATTCGAATCAACTTGCACAACTGTAACTTAATAAGTTAAACTATTCCAAAATCTGACTTGCATAAATGGAATCTTAAACGAATGTACTAAATATATTTCTCACTACTAACCACCGCCCGCGACTTTGTTTACGCTAATTATAATATTATTATTTTTAACTAGCTGTGCTCGCGGCTTCGCTCGCGTGGACTACTACAGAATTATTATTTTTGAACATATCGTGATGTATATTATTTTATAAGGACCATGTACATAAGGTAATGCGCAAAATAAGTTTTTGCGTGATGTGCGCACAACGGTACATCTCAATCATTTCATTTATATAGAAGTTTATGGTTCTTCTGCCTGTGTAGGCAATTTCGCCAATGTCATGTGTGACAAATACACGTTTTAAACTTAGTTGCCAATTGTTCAGTGCATTGTAGAAGAACCTAAAAACAAATCAAATATAAAAATTAATAACAAAAAAATAATAATAATTAAATAATTTAATCGCTGTTAACTTCAATTATTCTATTAATAACTTCATCTTCGCCTTGACTCTCGCAGTTCCCTACTCTACGGCCAGCTGTAATGCGACAAGCCATAAAAGAACGAAAAATTTAGAGGCGATAGAATAAAAGTTTCACTTTAAAATGTAGCTTATGTCACTCAAGGTTAAAGCAGCTAAGGCTAGCCTATAAGCCTATCAGTGGAATAACTTTTAGAATAGGACCAGTAGTTTCACAGATTACCTCGTACAAATATACAAACTTTACATCTTTATAATAGCAGTTAGTATATATAGATATTAATAGATAAAGACTATTCGTGTACCCTATCTTGCGTCCGATATAATTACTGTTTCCGTTGGAGCCTTTGCTCTAGACGTTGTTTTGCTATTCCCGTGGGAATATTTATAAGCTACATATAGATATTTAACATCATTTAAAACTAGCTGTGCCCCACGGTTTCACCCGTGTCATATTTATTCGAGAAACTCAACGGCGCGACGCCGCGGCTGTTCCAACGTGCCTCTGTAACCCTACCCTTGTTCGACTTCCCGTACTTGCCTACAGCTTGCTAGATTGCTTGAAGTTCATAGTTACTACTTCGTTCCTTAGGATCATAGCGTGAAGTTATATAGCCTATACTATTCCTCATGAATCTGGTTATCATATACAAGAATTTTTCGGATCCGACTCGTTGTTACAGATATTTGAACAAGATTTAAACAAAAAACAATTTTAGCTTCATTATATATTGTATATTAGTAGAGATTTCAGTACAATCATTTACCTTTAGGACAGTAAAAATAACAAAAAGAAAAACCGAATTCACTGATATAAATTCGAGGATACAATATATGTATATTATATTTACATCAATTTTAAATCTATTAGTTCATTTAAGCACTCCTTATTTAAAAATAACGTATCTCAATTTTAACATATAATGATTTTAAATGTAATTAAAAAGTAGTTTAAATATTTAATTTTATTCTTTAATTATCCTAATATCACGATATATGTATTTAAATGTCATACAGGCCTATTACCTGAACGATTACATTGTATTTTTTGATTTTATAATAATATGTAATATTACTGTTTTGTAATTGTTATGTTGGCGTGCTAAATATATAAAAAATAAAATAAAATAAAACTTATATTTGTTGTCTAAACTAAAAATAGATGAACTATACTTATAGTCCAATAGTGACCTAGTTTGGGAACCAGAAGATTATATTGTAATTATTGCATTATGTAATTGTTACTCATCTTAAAAACTCTAAGTTTTAATTACCTTTTAATATACAATAAAATATTTTTAATTTGTGTATCCCTGATACCAATACACAAGTATGAAAAAATTAAATCAGTTACTGGCTAATCAAACATCAAAAAGCACATTCATAAGTCATCGTAAGATCAATAAAAATGATTATCATCTCTGTTACTATTGAAATAAGATAGATTTTCGTATAAAATTTGTAAAATATATTATTACATTTTCGTTTTGTAAATTTTCTTCAATGGCTACTGTTTTGAGGAGTTCGCATATGTTCGCTAAGATGGTTGATTGAATGCACACAGTTGTCTATTTTGAGTTATTGAGCATTGCATTTCATAAAGCACAGTACAATCTGTGTCAGTGATCGCTAACAATTTCCCATCACTAGTGGGAATGCATATACTTTATTTACTATAATACTTTTGCTTGGTGGTAGGGCTTTTTCTAATGCCCGCCTGGCTAGCTACCACCCACAAGTTGAAACTCTGTCGCCAAACACTTATAAGTGTGTTCCGGCAGCTGCACTTGAGAGCCTGTCTTCCACTAGGTTTAGCGTGTTATCATCTTGGGCCACATCGTCATTTAACATCGTCATTTGAGATTGTGGCCACTACGACAAACCTATAACTATAACGATGAAAAAAATTATTAAGAACCTCCTCCTTTTTTGAAGTCGATTAAAAATAAGTTTTATTAACATTTTTTACTTTATGTTAGGTAACTATAATATTTTGGATTTCCTAACAGAATAACATTTTTTGTAAATCATATCTAGTCACGACCACCACGTATATGAAAAACCCGTTGCAATGACTAGCTTATGCGCGTTACGTTTCGACACCAGCTAGTGCATAATTGTTGGACTGTTAATCTGCCGATGGTCGCCGTTGTTTTTGTATTGGAAGACATTCCATCAGGACTTTGTCGTGCTACAAAATCTGAGGTAACTTAATTTTGACAAAACTGTAACTTGTCACGGTAGGAAAGCCAACTCCCATGAGTCCATAGCGCGTTCTGGGGAGCCGCGTGTGAATGAAATGACTAAAGTTAATTGAGCCACATTGAACGCAATTAACGATCATTGGCCGGCTGTAAATTGTCTGAATTAAGTCCCGGTGACTGTACACTTGTGGGCTGACGCTGAGACGCGTATCTTCACGCTTTAAACACAGTAAGAGTAAGCAATTATATCTATACGGGCAACCGCAAACTTCGTTTGCGTTAAGCTATATTCATCATATTATAAATCTCAAGAGATTTTGTTTTGTTTGTTTTTTTGTACGCGTTAATCTCTGGAACTGCATGTCAGATTTGAAAAATATTTTTTGCTTTTCTTACCTTATTTATCGAGGTAGGCTTTTTAAAGGCTATACAAATTCAAGCTAGGACCCTACGAAGCTGAGCAGTGACCATGAACCTCAAGCAATCGGGCAATTTGTAAGCAATTACGGAAAGTGGAACAACAATAAGGCTGGGCTACACAAACACGTTGGCGCCGCGCCGTGGAAGGTTTTCGAATAAATTTAACACGGGTGAAACCGTGGGGCACAGCTAGTTCCAACATAAAATTTAATGAGATTTAAACCCTATACTACTCTGGATTAATTTATCTTTCTATAGTTGAAATAATTTTTAGAATTGGATCAGCATTTCTAAAGATTATAACTTCCTACCATATATTTACTAACTAGAAACTGTATTATTCATGAATGCTATTGGCTGTTTTATTAAATGTTATATAGTAATTAACGTGAAAGAAGTTATTCCTAGAGCGAAGATTGCCTAGTTGAATATAAAATTAATCAGAATCTCATACTATACTAGCCCTGTTCCAGTTTCATCTGTGTTAAACCAGATCCGTTGACATTTGTAATCAATTCTCCGGTTCTTAGATCCATAGCGTGAAGTCTTATAACCTAGTACTTTCCTCAATGACCGGGCTATCTAACACTAGAAGAATTTTTCAAATCGTACTGGTAGTTTCTGAGTTCAGTGCGTTAGTAAAAGAATTATAACTGATTAAAATCATTTGCCATTACGCAACAGTATTAATTTTCTGTAATTTGACTTAATACAATGTGATGCATTAATTTATAACATTTTATATTATTGTTTGCAATAAATTTGCCATCAGTATGTAAAAATCAGAAGGCTTTAATAAAAAAAAGGTGTGTGTGCGATTCACACCCGATAGAAGTGAAACTTCATTTTAAAAGATATATTATATTTTATTTAAACAGTGTGAAATATACATACTCACCGACATTAGCTCTCTCGCTCTGGCTCACACAAAGAGGAGAGACCGATAATATATTGCTCTCTCGCTCTGGCTCACACTAAGAGGAGAGACCGATAATGTGCGTTAAACGTTTAACGTGTGGGAAGTCGCATAGGAAGTTTCACTTCAAAAAACTACTAAAACACGAAAATAACCTAAAAATGTGTTCTTTCAAGTGTTTAAATGATTATTGCAATTTATTTGATACAAAAATAGGTACAAAAAGAGACATGTTACATTATTGTTACATTAGTAACTGTAGAAATAATAATACAGAACATAATAGGTAAAATATAAGATCTGGAAGATCATAGGAAAATCTGCAGTTTTGATATTAGGATATAATGAAGGTAAGAAGGTATTTGGTCGAGTAATCCTTCATAGACAGTATTGAAAAAAATATAATATGTAATACATTCGTAAGCAATAATATGCCATACCTAATAATAATGCTCAAAAATCACATTTCAATTTTCAATAAAAAAAAACACAAAATACCTTATTGTGGCTTAAGTATAAGAGATAGGTACCTATATAGTATCTCGGATGTATTATACTGGTGACAAAAAAGGACGGTGGCACCAGGCTTTGCGTAAATAGTTCCAAGTTTTTGAGGAATACAACCTTGGTAATCAAAGAGTTAAAGAGCAGCTTCTGTATATAAAAATCGCTCAAATGTCGAATATCATGTAATTGAATACGAACACCAACAAAAAACCCTTAGAAACATTTTCTATACATATTTCTTATGAAATTTAAATGGATAATAAACTTTATTCCTAACTTAATAAGGTAAGTAATGCTATTATGTTTTGTGGTAGCGATACGGTACCCCTATAAACCTACTATGTAATAGATAAACAACGCTTAAAACAAGACACCATGACGGTATAAAAGTGTGTTGTAATAACGAAATAAAGTATTAATTTATTTGTAACGTGGCTTGATGCGGGCGACAGAATTTATAACATTTTAAACGAATTTTAACACTTTTTAATATTTTTTGTTTGAATTGTCTAAATTTTTGTTTTCAAGATACTCATATTTATAGGGCAATCGGACCCAGCTCCCAGAAGGTACAAACCAGCACTGAAGCGCACAAATTTAGCCTGTTTTTATGGTTCGTAGGACCTTTTTTTTTGATAGGTAGTTTAGACCAAAATTGTCAGATTACTAAACAAATACTCTACAAATACCTGTACATATTTCCTGACTTCTGCGAGGAAGGAAGGAACATGCGTAAGGTAAAACCACCAGTAATTGACACTGCACCAATAGTTGACACTCTGACGAAGAAAATTAAATATTAATAAAAAAAAGGAAGCCAAAGATCGAGATGGCCTAAATCACTGATTACTGATATATTTTTAATGTTATAAATACATATAGGTACAGTCAGTTATAAAAGTCGGTTAACAAACTCAAGACTTCAAATCAATTTAGTATCAAATATTTAATTTTCTTCGTCAGAGTGTCAACTATTGGTGCAGTGTCAATTACTGGTGGTTTTACCTTACGCATGTTCCTTCCTTCCTCGCAGAAGTCAGGAAATATGTACAGGTATTTGTAGAGTTAGTTATATCGAATTACGGACAGGCAATTAGACTGATCGCGATGTTTGCATATAAGGCAACAGCTCAACCTGAGGTTTGACCACTTTGGCACTCTTAAACTTGTTGCCACGCTGTACTGCTGAGTGCCTTCAGCGCTCGTCCCCAAGCCCGGTGAAGCTATAAAAGCCTTCTGAGGCATCAGGGTCCTTAAGGCTAACAGTATAGTCAGATCGAGAAAAAAGTCTGCATATAGTGACGCGCAACTACGAAACCGTACAATGCGCGCGGACCGACACACACTTGGTCGGTTTTTAAAGTTATGAAACATTGTAGTACTAAATGTATAGACATTCTACGCTCTGATTTTTATTGACTATTTTCCGTAAATTGTAGCTCCACAGTTGGTTACGCTAAGTACAATTCAAAAGAAATGGCGATTAAGTATCAACAGATCGAAATGTTAAACATGCGCTTTTTTTGCTAAACTTATAACCTCAAATAAGAAAACCTCTTAAATGTCAGCTTATGCTGGTCATCTAAAACAAATGGCCAAGCGCCTCACACTCTTATTCTATTCAATGATACTAAAATCGTCAAAAATACTTTTTTCTATAAAAACCAATCATTTAATTCCTTGTTAAACAACGCGCCAACTTTTCCTTAATAACTGGGCTCCCGGGGATGGTATATATAGAGTTGCCAACCCTACTATATGTATGATATAGTATCCTACTATATTAGGCATCCAACTACTATTTAAAAAAAAAACGCGTAGTAGGCAAAACTACAATATGTAATTGGCTAAAAAATTTGGCACATTATTTATTCGCATTCATATTTTACACAAAGCCGTAAAAAATAAAAGCCAAAAAAAAGTAACCTATTAGGTATATATATATTTTTAAAGTTGGCATATTGGTTCGTAGGTATATATGTCAATTTAACTTGACGTCCGGGAGCCAAAGGGTGAATCTCATTAAGATCACCAGTCGCCACTGGCATGTCGGCATACGTAAATACAAATTGAATACGCAGACTGATCCCGATACGCGACGCGCCGAATTACTATGACGGGCGTTTCACCATATAGGACTGTAGTGTACCAATCTGCTGTCGCCATTTCCTCGCACGTTACTCAAAGCACCAAGTGCAAGTCAGGTTGGCTTGAGTGTATCAAGTCTTAAAATGTTATAACACTCCACTTTACACCCACTCCATCCCACTCCACTTTTTAAAGCGATAAAACGAAACCACTGAAGCGCGCTGTATCAAGATCTCAACACACTGTTTCAATTAAAATATATATCTATTTTTACTGAGTATGTGTTTAAAGCCGATCGACAGAACGTTTTTTTATGACCCACCATTAACTTATCAGTTCGATAGGTCATAAAATATTAATAGACTTGATGCTTTTGAGTTTCTTAAATGAAGTTCAAACTTGCCGCACTTGGTGCATACAGTTAAGTATTCGAAATGACAAGCGATTTGGAATAGATTTCTGACGCCAAGCACCAATATGTGTGTTCCGGCAGCTGCACTTGAGAGTCAATCTTCCACTAGGTTTAGCGTGGTATCATCTTGGGCCACATCCTCACTAAACATCAGGTGAGATTTTGGCCACTACGCCAAACCTATAACGATAAAAAAAACACAGTTTGCCAACGTTACGTGAATAGGATATTATCTTAATTATTATTGTAAAGATAACCCTACCAAGATGGCGTCTCGCTTGTTAAACCTGTGCAGGAAGTATTTGTGCAACTTGAAATGCATGAAAAAAAAAGAAAGTAAATCACGACAATAGTCTCGAACGGTTAGGCTGAAATGTGAAATCACAAGGGACGACATAAGGACGATATCCTAAAACCCAGCTTTGTGCCGCTTTCCCCCTTAATGGGGAGATATGGTCTCTCGTGAGCATGCAACGCGTCGCTTCGGCGCGCGGCGGCTGGTCTTGGTGGACCACCTGCGTTAAAAAGAATTAGCCTGGTACTACCCTGACTATCAACTCCCAGACGGCCAAACCAGTGAAATGAGGAAATGGGCCTAACCTCGATTTTGCCAACCTGTCCTAATTAGTAGTCTCTATGAAAATATCTAAGAAAGTTCCTAAGCGTTAACGCTAGGAGTTGCTGCAAACTGATGCATAACAGAAAACTAAAATTTCAGAATGTCAAAATTATCAAAACTAATAATTGACCCGCAGTTTTAACCGCTTTGGATCTACGTACTAAATATAGGCGAAAAAAAATGTATGTATATAACTATTACATTGTAGTTGTATACAGCGTAAATGTCATCTTGATTGTTCTTAGTCAAGAAATTGTTAAAAGATGCAAGAAGTGTAAAATTTTATAAAAATAAATTATTAACAAAATACTACATTTAAAACCACTACAAAATACCATGTTTTAATTGTATTATATTTAATTCCAACAGATTCCGTGTTATAAATTTTATCCCGACTGAAGAAAATTTTTTTTGACAGAAACGAACATTATGAATTCGTAGATTTTGTGTTAGAAATAATAAATATAATCGCTATAAATAAAACAATTACTTTACCGCTGAAGGTGAGTAACAGGAACCAGGAGTTTAACTTTTGAATCAACTTACCTGAAAAAAATATAAAATTATTATATTAAGGTTATAATAATAGAAGAAAGGTCAGGTCAAGAGTACTCTAAACCAACGAGCATGCATGAAAACATTGATGAATGATGAGGAAGCGAAAGTTGTTTTTTTTTTTTTTTGTTTTCGAACTGACTATACTGTTAGTCTTAATTGCTCTGGAGCCTTTACGGCTTTTACAGCTTTACCGGGCTTGGGGGCGAGCGCTTAAAGCACTCAGCCGCGAAAGCTTTGCAACAACATCCGAGGGTGCCAAAGTGGCCGAACCTCGGCGCGGACTGTTGCGCGTATGCAAATAAGTCGCGATCTGACTAATTCCCTATCATTTGATCTAAACTAACTATACATATATACATGTTTCTTCCCCCTTGGAGGAGGCTAGGAACATGTGTATGTGTATTTAGTGTTTTGAAAATTTTTGTCTAAAATTACTTGGAAAAAAAAAGGTCCCTTACAGAACCTATGTACCTGTGTGTTATGCATATGTGTACAATGCAGTGTCATGTGTGGTTGTGTGTGTAGTGAATGTAGAGTCACAGTATCGCGCGAGCGGCTGCTTGGCTCAAGAGCTCCATACCGATGGATCGGACCGAGGCTTGAGTTGCCGCAGAGGAGAGACGAAAGTTGTATGTCAGGATCGATTTCTCACGGTTATCTATTTCCTTAATTGGTTTTGCAAAAGCAGTTTCAGGGGTTGATAACTCGATGGATTTCGATCTCTCGGTGGTCGCCGTTGTCTTTGGATCGTACTGTGCTTACCATCGAGTACATTACCGTTACTTAGTGGTAGCGCACTCGAATACCACGTCGATCGAGATAGATTTGAATCCTACCATGAGCTTATCCTTTCACTTTAAATTAATATCTTCGTCACTATTTAATTTCTATTTATATGTTACGGTAAATTAATGTGGTGAGTATTAATAAAATCCGGTCATTATTCATACTTACCTCGTGATTGGGTAAATGTGAATAAAATCTTTGTAATTTATTACGTTTGCCCGTTGTTATTAATAATTCACTACTGCCTTCGGTTATAGTAATAAAATAAACAAGAAACGAATTTCTTTGGCAGTATTAAAATTATTTGTTTACTAAAAGATTTCATTATGCCTTAAACCAAACAGGATTCAATATTATTAGTATCTGGCGTTAGCTGTCTTCCGCTGTTTCTAATCAGAAGTCAAACCTTTTTTTAACGTGGGTAAAAATGCATTTACGCATCCACAGACAGCCCGGGCAGACCGAAAGGGTATGTGAGACTCACATGGAAACATAAAAATACCATGAATACCCACAAAAAAATCCCCACGGTGTTCCTAACAACACCATCATGCCGAGGACCGGGAACTGCATATGCAATACTTCCGCATCAGAAGTCAAACCTAACCTAACCCAGCCACATCTTCTGTGAATTTATTATCTAGCTTGGGGATTTAATCAAACGATGAGGTTGGGTTAGTTTAGGAAAGAGCGCGAGACGGCTAATAATAGCACCAGATACTAATAATATTGAATCCTTTTAGTTACCAATAAATTTTGTACGGTAAGAGTAATTAAGTAAGTAAATTTACCAAATCTAAGGTGTAATTATTAATAAAAACCGGTAAAAGTAAACAATTAATCACTTTTACCTTGAATTTCGGTCATTATTAACAATTTACAATTAACCACACTTACCGTAACTTATAGAAAACACAAACCAATTAAAAAAAGAACAAAATATAAGAAAAATATACTGGATTAGTGCTGCCATCAAAGCTATGTTATCTGGCCAGGTTATAGGATATATTTAGTAAGATAAAGTAACATACGAAATAAGCAGTGACGATAATGGTGAATCAGTTCGAAAATAAAGAAGCTTTTGGTGCACTTAGATAAATTGTTTACGCTGAGTAAACCAAAAGAGATATATCAAATTAACGTAGTAGATCTTAAAATTTCGTACAAAAAAGTCAACGGTAGCATATATCTATCTTCTAAGGATCACCCACAATAAACATTTTGTATTCAGTATTTTGAGCGGGGGTAGCACGATTACCGTATGCGCTCGACCGACGGTAATCTGTAGCCCACGTGAGCGGAGCCGTGAGCGGAGCCGTGAGCACAGCTAGTATTAAAATAAATGGGAAAGCAAATACTAACAATACGAATGTACGAAAACGCCTGTATGTGTTTGGCGCCAGATTTTCAACAGATGGTAACTAGCCAGGCGGGCATTACAAAATGCCCTACCACCATGCTATGGTCTCATCACAATGTTTTTCTGCACCGAAAGGTCAGGTTAATTGTAGAGTTTTTAATCAATCGACGCGATGTTGGTACATGCTACCACTCAGCCATAACAAAGACACAGGATCGAACAGCCCTACCATCCTGTAGAATATTAAGTTGAACTAAATATATATATTTATCTCTTTCAACTTTAAATACACCTTAATCCGAGTTCAAAGTCACATCCGATAGTCAGGTTCGTTTTTAAATATTGGATTCCAATGGTCACGGTAAACATAAGCGGCTGATATATTATCTATCAACTTCTAATTCGGTTCACGGAAAAACTTATGTATAAATAGTTCACGTCCGTTCCGCTGCACTGCAGCGCCGCGCTGCACGTGTTTCAATAATTTATTACTTTTTAACACGCTTATATTACCTTCACTTGTAACTAACTAACTAACTAACTATCAATTTTAACCTACTTCTAATTGTCGTATCGAAATGAAACTTTGTATGTATATGTAGTTCGGATGACAAAACTATAATTTTGTATCTTGGAGCTGATCTGGTGATGAAGCCAGGAGGTGAATAGTGGAACACATCAGTGGCTACTAGTAAACAACTCGAGTTAGGGCTTACATGATTTGTTTTGACAAGTCCAATAGATTGGGTTTGGTAACGAGATGTTATTATAAGACTAGACGTTTTATAATTTTTAATTAAAGTTAAAGCGTGTTATAAACTTATTTTAACTTATTATCACCGTATTGTATAGTGTATAGTTCGATGCACCGACATCTTGTATAGCCTATTTACTGAGTATTTGACAGAATTATGATGCTTGGCCTGTGAGGAGTTAACAGAAATACTTATAATATTTCTTCCAATATCCATGTTAAATATTGGTTTAAAGGTTTATTTATCAATATAATAAATGTGTAGTTCTGACTGTACATATATTTTTTTAACTAGCTGTACCCACGGGTCCGCTCGCTTTGACTACATAATTATTGTTTATGAAGATATAGTGTTTTTTTTTATATGGATCAAGTATCTAAGAAGTAAAACAATAAAAAATTGATCTAAATCTATCCAGTAGTTTTTGCGTGATGAACGCAGAATGTTAAACCTCAATCATTTTATTCATATATATTTCCTTTAATACACCTTATTATAAAGAAAACTCATCACGAATATGGACATAAAAAATGTTTGTATATTTGAATTTAACTCGAAAATCCCGGCCGAATTATTTATCTATATTTATACATTTCATAATAAAATTTATCTATATTTATACATATACTAAAAATGAAGTGTCTGTTTGTAATGTCAAACTAACAGGTTTTTATTAAAATGCATATGAAAGTATACACGATACCTATAACAAAAAACCAAATTTTTTTTTTTTGTCTGTCTTTATCTGGCAGATAGCTGATTTTAAAAGACATAACTTACGCTACTTTTATTTTAGAAAAATATGTGGATACCACATAAAAAAAACCGTTTTTTTAGTAGTCCACGTGAGCGGAGCCGCGGCCACAGCTAGTTGGTTATAAGAATTGTGAATAAGTAAGAGTATAAAAAATTTTTTGACATGAAACTAATTATTGCGTTATAAACGCGTGGGGAGCCATGAGGCAGTGCTAGTCAATAAATACTTTATTTAATAAATTTGGCATAATAACTTGCAGTATAATCAATACTTTATAACTAATTTTCATTCTAAAATAGTAGTACGTATCCTTCCTATAAAAGGAAAAAAATATTAAGTTCGAATGTCATAATCCTACCAAATTATTTCTTGATCGTGTAGTACATCTAGCGGTTAAAGTTTGAACTAATTGTAAAGGTGTATTGTTTGTATCTGCACGCACTTTCAAAGGTTTTAATGTATACGCCCTAGATGTCGTTAGTGAGTAATTCAAAGTGTACAGATATGCTGTTCTATATGATAATTATTATTAAAATAACAAATACGCACATAAAATAGGAAACGTTATACTATGAGATTGATAAGTAAATGACCAATGATTAATAAATATTAAACATAATTATAATAATTTTGTTTATATTATATAATATATATAATTAATATATATTATATAATTAATATATATTATATATATAATTAATATAATATAATTATATTAATTTGTAAATAACGAAACAAGTAAACTGGATTAAAACATTTTTTGACAGAATCATTATTATAACATAAAAAAACCGTGTGGTGTCGTGGGACATCAGATAGGAACGAAGTTCTTTATTATAAAATATGAATTTCAAGTTCTATTCGAGGTATAAAGAAAATAATTATTCGGGTATACATTTTTTATTATGATTTTTTATCGATAAAAATCAAAACAACTTCTTTATAAAATTATCTTAACACCTTTATTTTATTTACAATGATTTATAAAAATATATAATAATAGCAAACTGCAATAATAATAGCAATAACAGTCATCACGTAGACTATACAATAGACACTGTATAGCCATCATACATAGACTATATATAAAAATCTTACGCTTTTTTTAACGTTACGGACATTTTTTGCCGACTAAAGTGCCCTCCGCAACGCCCCATAAGGAACTTCGTTCCAATAATGGACTTTAAACTGGTTTTAATAAAAACTTTCTACACATAAATGTACTGAACATTAACTTACTTACTAGGTCAATGTCACGCAGTTTAGAATAACTAAATTATTAGTACAAATGGCGTGGGTTACGCGGTCGCTTGTTATTTCAGATCTAATAAATAAATGAGAAGAAATATATTCTCATGTTGTCTAGCGCCATCTAGTTACGTAAAGAGAAGCATATATTGTGTTTAAGGGTCTGTTCAGATTTAACCACATCTGAGGCGAGTTATGACGAAAAATGACGATAGTCAAGATGGCGACAGTCGAGGTGACGTTAATCGAGATTGTCGAATTAACAAGTATTGTCTAATAATGGTAGTATCGATTAGAAAAACTGAATCCATGGTAGATTTTAATAGGCAACACCAACGACCGACGATATTGCCATCCCACTAACACACTATCACAACACTATAGAGATTCTATCGAAACAGTAATTAAATTTTAGCGGAATACCAAATTTGTTACTATTTCGATATAAGAACAGTAGAGTGCCGATATAATGACAATGGTATAGTATATTCTTAAATATGAAATAGCAGACTTGGCCCCCAACACAGTCTTAATACTAGAAATAGACATTAATTAGTCGTACCATGTTTTAGACTTAGTAAGACTAATAAAAGCTTTTTAGGCAATAGTGTTAGATTCTATAATAGGATCCCGCAGTACCTACATTACTGATTTGCCAGATAATGAATTCAAAGATGATGTCAAGCCGGTTTTACTGTCAAAAGGCTATTATAGAGTGGATCATTATGTGAATGTTAGTGATGTCTTGAAGTGACTTTGACGTGACGTGACGTGACGTTGTTTGGACCGTTGGAAAAATAAAGTTAAGGCCGATCGAGTTTCTTGCCGGTTCTTCTCGATGTCTGGTATGTTTTCCGAATCGGTAGTAGTGTTTGACTTTCATAAGTGCCTTCAGGGGCCTAAATTGAATAAAGTTTTTTTTTATTTTGATTTTTTAAAACAGCTAATAACAGGGCTTAGTATTGTCATCGGCCCCCTGTAGGACTTTTTTTAGCTCGTTGGTGCACAAAAAAGATTACTTTATTTTTAGCTTCTGGGTGAACAAAACACCAGGGTTTTGATCGATATGAAAGTTGGTATTATTGCGTACTAGTTTAATGTTTACCCGGTACGCCTACCATGCCTAGTTCGAGCACTTTTTCTTTGATGTCCAAATCCTCGTTCGCGTATGTTTGCCTTCGGAAAACGTCTAGTCTAACCATTCACCTAATCATAAAAAAATCTGGTCCTCCATTACAATTACCAGAACAGGCCGATTAGTGCTTTGGGTTATTTTTTTAGAGAAGGTGAGCCCTAAAAATGATCCATAACCGTGCTTCATCAAGATGTTTTCTTTTCCCGAAAGCTTAGGATGAGGATTTGAACTCAAGTTGATCGACGTTGTTTCCGAGCGCGATGAAATATTTTTATAAAGAAGTAATTTAGAATCGAACTCTAAGTGAGTAAGACATTATAGATAATTATTGAGTTATAAGTAGTATGAGTTATCAAAGCGGTTGTTTATTTATTAAACAAATAATATTGATCTAACTCAAGTAAACAAGATGTGATACTGTATTATCAACAGGATAAACAATCCTACTTATTTAATACGCCCCCGGATTCGCACGGGTAGCAAAGTATGACAGTTTGTGATAAAATGAATTAATGATGAATACTAATACTATCTATACTAATATAATAAAGCCGAAGAGTTTTTTGTATAATTGTTTGTTTGTTCAAACACGCTCATCTTTGGCACTACCAGTTGAATTCGAAAAATTTTGTTTATGATAGCTAGATTCATTAAAATAGGCTTTACAACTTCAAGCTACGATCCTAAAGAGCGGAGCAGTAACTATGAAAGTGAAGCAATCTGGCAAGCTGAAGGAAAGTGATAGGGTAAAGGTCTTTGCACATTACACCAACAACACTAACTCCAACACTGTTTAACTCCAACATTCAACGCGTCAACGACTCGTCGATAACGAATTTGGCGTTAATAAGTGGGCAACGCGTCGTCAACGAGTGGGAATCGCGTCGCCAATAAGGTTTTCTCACTAGGCAGTGCTTTTTCATTAATGAAGGAAGAGTGCAGACGAGTTGCCTGCTAGTTGTAAACGTGTTGTCGACGCGTGGCCGATGCGTGAACAACGCAGGTTGAACGAATGGAAAACCATTTGGAGATGGCCATAAGCGAACGATGCGTGGACTAAGCATGGTTCACGTGTTCGTAAACTTCTTTCAATTAAATTTTAAAAATTGCACCATAAGAAACACGATACAAAGCTTACATTTCAATGCATAATTGTGAATCGAGTCGGTGTAATGTGCGAAGACCTTACAAGGGCGCGTTGGTGGCAGCGGCGGCGCCGACGCCGTGCAAAGTTTGTCGATTAAATTTAACATGGATGAAGCCGTGAGGCACAGCTAGTTACAATATAAAAATACAAACATCTAAGATAAAATTTAATAACAATAGAAAACCGTCTATATCGCTGAGAGATAATATAGCTTTCTTTCAGTAAAATATTTGTAAAAAATCTGAACAGTAGGTTCAAGAGATTACGTCCTACAAACATAACCTTTTTTATAATCTTACTAGACGTCCTCCACGGTTTCACCCGTGTATTTTCCGGCATGACAGCGGCGACCACCGATGGATTACGATCTCTTGGTGGTCGTCGTTGTGTTTGGATTGTAGTGTGCTTACCATCAGGTACAGTACAGTCAATGTGTCGAGCTATTATAAAAAAATAAAAAATAATAATGTAGCCTATCGTTGTTCTCGCTACAAACAGCTTGCTAGATTGTTTGACCTTTATATTACTGGTCTACTCCTAAGGTCCGTATCGTAAAGCGTTATAATTAATGGCGTTAAAAGCGTTATTATATCGTAAGCCTTCTTCAATAATAGTCTAAAAAATGCGAAAATATTTTTTCAAATCTGACCGGTACTTCCAGAGATTAACGCGTTCTAACAAAAACTCGATATGTATATTAGCATCGACTTGACAACTATAAACTAATACAGTTCCTCTATTGTTCACTTTATACCTACACTGGTAACATATTCGCCGTGATGATATCGCCCACTTAACAACTGAATCGTTTTTTTTTTTACCGAGACAAAAATCCAAGCCGCGCATTGAGAATATTTTGAACAGGCGCCAAACCGTCTGCCCTACTTACTCGGTTTATTTCTATGCCTGCTTTTATATCCTTACGAAGTGATGGAGTAATTTGAACTTTTGTACAAAGGAATAAAGTTCAAAAAACCCTATTAATTTTGATTAGTACTTGACATCTAGTAAAGTTAATAATTTTGTTTTGCGGTAAGCAATTTGTGAGTCATGAATATTTAGATGTAGGATAATCTATGTAAACTAGTTAATATGCTTGAATGATAATGTAGAGAAACCCGGCCAAGTTTTATAGTTTGTAGCCCTTTTTTTAAATATCCGTTATAGATATTCCGGTCTTACTTATAAAAATCAACTAATTATCTGCTTAGCAACCAATTAACTAAGTGTTTCTTAAAGTCTTAAACAATTATGAGACATTCTTAAATTGCTATTAATCATTACTTAAAATTTAATGAACGTTTATAAGTAAGGCCGTTAGCGTTTGGGCACAATCTCAACTGATATTAAGTGACGATGTGGCCCAAGATAGCCTAAATCAAAGTCGATAAACTTTATTCAACTTATCCCCACCTACACTACTACCAGGTTCGTAACACATCCCAGTCATCGTGAAGAGCCGGCAAGAAATTCGGTCGGGTTTATCTTTTTTCTGTACAAATAATATTTACAGTTAATAATACGCTAAGCCTAGTGGAAGACTGGTTCTCAAGTGCAGCTGCTGGAACACACTCATAAGTACTTGGCGACAGATTTTCAACTTGAGAGTGGTAGCTAGCCAGGCGGAGTATTAGAAATGGTTTCATCACGACGTTTTCCTTCACTGAAAGCTCGGGCTCATTGCAGGCATTCCAATTCACCTCGATCGACGAGGTTACCGTACACTTGTTTTGTATTCCTGAGGTGAGTAGGGTTTCCAGATCTCCTTGAGCACCATAGACTAGTAGCCTATGGACGCTTTTACTACCATGAGTATTACTAACGCGTTGCCGACTTGCACCCCCCTACCCAAAGAGCTCTGGAAACCCTACTCAGCGCAGAAACACAACACAAGGTTATTTGGCTGCGATCTTCTATATATGGTGGAGGTATTTCACCATATTCGTGTGTACTACTTAAAATGTTTTTATCTTTAGTTTTTTTTTTTAATTCTTAGCTCACAAATAAATAAAAAACCGACAAAAATTAAGTGATTTCCAAAAATATATCAAACTATAATACAAATGGTATAATTCATTGGATGCTTCCTGAATATCGTGTAGTTCTTCTATTTAATTGATTTGCCGCGTTGGAGCCACCCAGAGCCACCTCTTATTTTATCGATCCACACATTGGTTGGACGAATATTATTGGTGTTAAAGTGTAGAGCCGACCTTAGTGTGTAACCATCAACCACTGAGTCATCATATAACATCAGATAACTATTTAAAAACGTGGTTCGATCCTTCGGAAAGGAGCCTTCGAGCCCGCTACATGCGCGATACAGTAACTAACATTCACTAATTATACATCGGGTAAACTAAATGCGGTAAGTTAAATATGTATACCTAAATGTATAGTTTGTCAGATCAAATAGTAGATAGTTAGATTAAATTCGTGGAATTTCATACCCAAGCTTCAAGAGTTTCGGCCACAGTGGCATTCTTGCGTTTATTGCCATTTCGGCTGAGTGCCCTTTGTGCTCTTCACAAAGTCCGATGAAGACATCAGGCCAGCAACGCTAGTAAGTTCGAAATGGTTCGTGCCAGCTTCGACGTGCGACTGGAGTTTAGTCTTTCAGAACGATTGTTTTGGAATATACACAATCATTATCATCATCTCAGCCGAAAGACGTCCACTGTTGGACATAGGCCTCCCAATATTCGCCACATTGAGCGGTCCTGCGCTGTTTGCACCCTACGGTTTCGGTAACTTTTACCAGGTCGTCGGTTCGCCCACGCCGAGTCTTCCGGTAAATTTTACCGTGTGTGTGGCGGTTTAGAATAGCACCACCCCATCTTATCCCGTGGGTATCGATTAAGGGATAAGCCGAAGGGCGGGCAGACGAGCTTTTCGAGTATTCTTCTACAGCCAAACTGCGACGACTAACCCGCATGCCAAGCGTGGCGATTACGGTAAAACCCCCCTTTATGAATATATACAACTAGCTGTGAACCGCGGTTTTATCCGCGTAAATTTAAATGAAATCGCTGAATGATGATTTTTAATACTGTAGTATAGACAATATTATTATCGGGCGGCCAGGGTTATGCCACTACACCTATTATACTCTATAATTATAATATTAATAAATTACTATTAATAATAATTTTAATTTTACATTATTTCCGAAATTATTCGTCTAAATAACATACTATAAAGGGAAAAGTTTATCTACATAGAATTGTCTTGATGATAAAGTAACTTTCGTTCGTAAGGATTAATATGCCGTGCCTAATAATATTGCTTATAAATCACTGTTCAAATTTCAATAAAACTTTGTCACAAAATACCTTATTGTGGATTATGTATAAGAGCTAGGCATATTGTATCGCGGACTTTTTTTAGATGTATTAAGGAGCAATATTTTTTTGAAGAACATTTTATTTACACATTACTAACCATTACGCCAGCGCACGCGGATGAAGCAGTTAGGGTGCGTTGTTTGTTCCTACTTAATTAACAAAAATCAATATTTAAGGCTAGCTAAGAGGCGTAGAGAGCTAATGCTTGACAACCTATACTATTCCTGATTAATCTGGCTATAATATACAAAAAGAATTTTACAAATCCGAATGGTAGTTTCAGAAAATAGCGTGTTTAAACAAATAATTGATTAAACAAAAAACTCTTCCGCTTTATTATTTTATTATAGTAAAGATAGGCAAAATTAAATTATTAATATATAACATATTATTACATCCGTATACAAGTAAGTTGAGTATATGTATGCATATACACGCGTTCAGTATAAGATGCACGAATATGTTGCGCGGAGAAGCGACATAACGACTTCACTTTTTGTTTACACTCGAACTTGCTTCCCATCTAATATACGTACCGTGGGCTATTTATGAAAAGCGATTAAGAAGTACACCCCAAAAAGTTTTCAAATGCGCGAAATAACATTTAAACCACCTTAAGCAATGTGCTCCGTTAACTAAACCGAACCGTGTGAATTCACTCCCAAAATACTCTATGAATACCTACATATAAACATCTATGAGAAAGTGAGTTCTCATTTTATATACATCGCGGCCTTCGCTATATATAAAAATGAAATCCGTTCATAACAAGCGCATCCAAAACGTAACAACGAGGTCACCTTCAATATTATAATGGCCTTATATATGAATTTTCTTTGTATTACATATTTACATGTCTTTATATATGTCGGTGGAATCATTGAAACCATACTATTACTATTTACCAGGTATTCGTACTATTAACTAGCTACTATTGAACCGTACTCTTTGACTGGGTGCCTTAAAGGGCCAGCCGACGGCTAATTCTATTGAGAACGCCTTAAATTAATGATTGGTGTAATGGATCAATCATTAATCAGAGGTTGACGTGTTGTGAAATGTGTGATTTCAGTAACAACAACAATGAATTGAATACTATGAACGGCTTTATTTTTTTTTACCATAAATACAATAAGTTTAATAATAACACACGCACTTATTTCATGATAAAAGTTGATACTCCAATAAGTCGTGGTTGTCGAGTGGTTAAGACCGGTGGAATATCGATTCGATAACAAATTGGTAACACTATCGGATGACGGTGAAGAAAAACATCGTCAAGAAACTTTTTTTTTATCGTAGTAGGTTTGGCGTAGTGGCCACAATCTCACCTGATTTTAAGTGAAGAGAAAGCACAAGATGATAATACGCTAAACCGTGCAGCCGCCGGAACACACTTATAGGTGCTTGGCGACAGATTTTCAACTTGAGGGTGGTAGCTAGCCAGGCGGGCATTAGGAAAAGCTCTACCACGATGCTGTGGTTTCCTCACGATGTTTTCCTTCAACGAAAGCTCAGGTTCATTACAGGAATTGACCGATCACGACCGCCGGCGGGAACGGACGTGTTTACGACTGTTCTCTGCCGCCTTTGTGAAGTTTTACGACCGACCGGCCTTGCTGCACACCTGCATCGCACCTGCGCCGCACCTGCGTATCGCCGTCTCGCTCGCACCCATTGTGTCGCGCTACACAACCATAAAACTGCTCTTTTAAGAGCAAATTGTTTCTATTTCGACGAAATCCACACTTTAGTGGTCACTTGCCTGATACCTGACGGTGCCAACGAAAGCAAGTGGGTGCGTGACCCAAGCGCCCCTCGGTTGCCTCCTTCAGAGGCAAACGATAGTACTTGGTCGGGCTCAGGAATCTTGGCCCTTGATAGAGTCATAGTCAAGCCCTGAGTGTCTCCTTCCCACCCTTCCGATCCTGCTACACATCCATCCCTGAGTGTCTGTTTGGGCGTAGCTAGGTATTTATACCGGCTGCGTTCTCTGCCTCGGGCTTGATAGGGACCTCCACGTAGGGCCCGGTAGGTTCTTTTCCTGCGAGTCATTACACCGTGACACGCAGGTCCCTTTACACGGCTCGGGATAGCCGTTTAAATTCACTCGGCGCACCCCCCTGCCTCTCCGGCAGGGAGGTTTAACTTCACCCCCGCCCGCCCAACCGCCACCGCCGGAATGGCAAACTTAGACCAAGTTAGGTTCAATGAAATAGTTTTCAAATTCCTCAAGGACCATGATCTTCTCGCGAAGTTCACGATGATAGCCGGGGCCCCGCATCCCGCACCCGCGTCCGAACAGGTCCCCGGGACCTCCCATACCCCCGCCGCGAAAAAATCCGGCTCGCGGTCCCGCTCAACGGCACCGCGAGCACTTAACAAGACGCCGTATAAAAGGCCAACGTCGCGCTCGCGCTCACCACCCGGCAAACAAGCCGCGATCCCAGCGCCCTCTGCGCTGCAAACATCAAACTCGTTCGCAACTTTAGTTCCCGAAGCGGAGACACCGTCGCTTGTAGCAACAAACGACAGCTACTCTCCCGCTAGCCCGGACCCCGAACCGAAGTCCAACGAAATGGACACGGCAATACGCACAGATAACGAGGGCTTCACCCTCGTACAAAAAAACAAGCCCGCCAAACGGGCCTCGCGTTCGCGCCCAGAGTCTCCGGAGACTCAGTCGAGACCCCAAAAAGCGCAGCGAACCGGGCTGGATAGCCACGCCCCCCGCTCCGCAGCGCCCTCAGCGCCTGCCGGTACCTTTGCCGGCAGAAAGGCGCGTCGCCCGCCCCCCGTCACGGTCCAGAACAAATCGGTCTGGACAAAACTCTCAGAGAAACTGAGAGAACTTCGCATCCACTACACCCAGGCCAGTAACACGGCCAACGGTATCCGCGTCCAGGTTTCCACCTCGGACGAACACCGTCAATTTACCAGGTTGCTCCGGGACAGCAACCTCGAATATTTCACATACTCCCTGGAGGAAGAACGTCAACTCCGGGTTGTAATCCGCCGCATCCCGGTGGAAATCACACCCGAGGAGGTCAAAACTGACCTCTTAGCCAAGGCCTTCCCTGTCCGCGAAGTGCACAGAATGCACGGCGGACAATCCAAAAACAGACCTCTCGACATGGTCTTAGTCATATTGGAACTGACCCCCGAGGGCAGAGCCATTTTTAACGTTAGGAAAGTGTGTGAGCTCTCCGGAATAGCCGTAGAGCCCCCACACAAGAACCGCAGTCCTCCGCAGTGTCACAACTGCCAGCTGTACGGTCATTCGGCACGCAACTGCCATCTCCGTCCCAGGTGCGTTAAGTGCCTCGGGGACCACGCGACAAGCGAGTGCTCGCGCACTCGTGAGTCGGCTACCCCTCCGAGCTGCGTGCTATGCGGCAACGAAGGTCACCCCGCGAACTATCGCGGCTGTCCCCGTGCCCCGCGCCCCACGCGCCCTACGCGACCCATGCGCCCTACGCGACACACCCCTCCTCAGAGGACACGTCCCGCCGTAGGACAACCAAAGCCCCTGCTCACGCCAGAGGCTTTCCCCAGCCTCCCGGGCGCCTCCAGCGCCCTGGTGGCAGCCGCCCCCGCGCCCCGCGCACCCCCTCCGGCCATGCGAGCTCCTCAAGCAGCATGGGTCTCCACTCCCCGCCCTCAGCCTCCTAAGGCTCAGGCCCCCCCGCCCGTCAACACGCGCCGCGGCGTTGACTACATGGTCATGCTCTTCCGTGAGCATGACCCTCAGGAAGTACTGGCGTACGAACAGTGCGTCGCTGAGTACGGTCCCGGCGAATCCATCAGGCGTTTCCCCCTGATGACAGCGACGCTAATGCGCCTGGCCCGTGCCGGGAAATAGATAACGGTTATCAATGGCACGCATTAAGCCTAGAAGCCTCAATATATCTTTTTTTAACGCGCGAAACCTCTTTCCACAACGGGACTTAGTATCCACCTTTCTTAGGGAACGGGAGATAGACGTGTTTCTAGTACAAGAAACACTTCTAAAACCCAGTAGGCGCGACCCTAAGATAGCAAATTACAATATAGTCAGAAATGACCGTGCCACCCTAGGAGGCGGCACGCTCATCTACTATAAACGTTCCCTCTATTGCATGCCAATAGACCCTCCCGCACTTACCAATATGGAAGTGTCCGTCTGTAGAATAGGCATGACTGGCCATCCGTCAATCACGCTTGTCTCTGCATATCTCTCCCCGAATAAAAGACTCCTTCAGTCCGATCTGGAGGCGCTTTTTTCACTCGACCAATCAGTCATAATAGCAGGCGACCTCAATAGCGGTCACACCCTTTTCAACAACCCGCGCAACACCCGTAACGGGGTTATACTAGAACTATTATGCGACGTGCTCGGCTTTGACGTCATAGCACCGCTAGAGCCCACGCACTTTCAAGACAACTGTCAACCGACAGTACTTGACATAGCCCTCCTCAAAGGTGTCTCACTTCGGTTACGACTTATAGAAGTCGTACACGAACTAGACTCCGACCACCGCCCGGTTATCTTACAACTCGGGCAACCGTTCGACCCCAGTCCGCCAAAAGTCAAAATAGTTGACTACGCGATCTTAAATCGCTACTTATCCGATAACGCAACCCCGTCCAGCCTAGCTAGGATCCCCGACGTATTGGAGTCAACCGCAGACGCCGATTTAGCCATCGATTCCCTGGTCGACTACCTCCAAACCGGTGTAAGGGAGGCCTCGAGAGAGGTGCAAGCGGCAAACGAACGCCGTTTTATACTCCCCCCCGGCTTACGAGCGTTAATCACGGAAAAGAACGCCGCGACACGTGCACATGACTCTTATCCGACGAGGGATAACACCCGTAGGTTACGACAACTTCAGAGAGAGGTTAGAACTCGCATCGGAGAGTACAGAGGTCACCGGTGGGATAACCTCTTAGAGGGTCTCAAGCCGTCCCATCTGGCTTACTGGAACCTCGCCCGCTCTCTGAAGTTAGAAGCTTCCGCCCAGATGCCGCCCCTCGAAAGGGGCCCCGATCTCCCACTTGCGTTCGACAGCGACGATAAGGCAGAATGCCTTGCCGCAAGCTTGGAGAGCCAGTGCTCCCCAAACTGCGACAACGTAGACACTGCCCACATCGAAACTATCGAGACCGCCGTTCAGGAACTCACGCTGATTCCCCCCGCGGAAACGTTAACCCCGGTCACGCCAGATGAGGTCTGTTCTATCATTAAAGGCCTTAAGCCTAGGAAATCTCCCGGTCCTGATGGTATCAGGAATGAAGTACTCAAACTTCTTCCTGATCACCTCATAGCTCTTTTGGTCTGCATCTTCAATGCAGCCATAGCCCACTGCTATTTTCCAGCCGTCTGGAAAAAAGCTATAGTTATAGGTATTCGCAAGCCCGGCAAAAAAGCTTCGCTTCCCGATAGCTATCGCCCGATCAGTCTCCTAAACACTCTAGGGAAACTCTATGAGCGGATCCTTCTGAACCGTCTCAAGGTCGTTATAGACGACAAGAATTTATACCCGCCCGAACAATTCGGTTTTCGCGCCCGTCACTCGTGTACACATCAAGTGCACCGCCTCACGGAGCATATCACGAGTAACTTCGCCAAGAGCAATATCGCTCCCGCCCGCACGCTTGCGGTCTTTTTCGACGTAGCCAAGGCCTTCGATAAGGTCTGGCACGCCGGACTGGTCCACAAGCTTCACCATTTAGAAGTCCCGGATAGGTTAGTTCACCTAGTTCATGATTTTCTACGCGACCGCACCTTTCACTACCGAGTGGAAGGAGTACTATCTACCGCCCACCCTATACGCTCAGGCGTCCCGCAAGGTTCCATTCTGGCGCCTTGCCTTTTCAATCTGTACGTCAGCGACCTCCCGAAGCCCCCCGGGGTCGAGGTAGGGCTCTACGCTGACGACACAGTCATATACGCGTCAAACAGACACAGAAAAAATCTCGCCTGCGCAGTCCAACGTGCCGTAACCACTCTCGGGGAGTGGTTTCGAACGTGGCGAATAGCTATTAATCCGGTAAAGAGCGCCGCGATTATGTTCGAACCGCATACATGTAAACTACCACGCACGGTAGGACCTCTAACATTATTCGGTAGAAATATCCCTTGGGCCACCAAGACAAAATATCTGGGTGTCACCCTCGACTCGAAGCTTAACTTCAACGCACACGTTACTATAGTCCGGAATAGGGCCGTCTGGATCCTTTCCCGCTTGCGACCCCTGCTCAGTTCGGTAAGCAAAATGTCCTTAAGACATAAGCTTACACTATACAAGATGTGCGTCCGTCCGATCTTGACATATAGCTGCGCAGCGTTCGCACATATGTCCAAACATAACTTTGTCCGCATGCAAAGAGTCCAAAATCGGTTTCTCCGTCGCCTGCTTGACCCTCCAGCCTTCGTTAGGAACATGGACCTCCACAGGGACATGAGGCTTCCCTCGATAGAAGCCTATGTGAAATATCTCACCAGAAGATACTTCGATAGCGCTTCGAATCACCCCAACCCGCTCGTAAAATCCACCGTGAACTACGTCCCAGACAACTCGATCCCCGTTGCCAAACGTTATAAACGCCGTCCGCGAAATCTCTTTGTCGATCCCGACGACGACATCGAGAAAGCTAATAATTACTACGCGTCCGCTCCCGCAACATATGCGTGCTCGCGCCCACGCCCGCGAAACCACCGTTCCCTCCGCAGGGGACGTACGGTTAACTTCGCTCCCGCACACCCGCCACGACCGCCCTCCTCTGCGGCAACTCAAACCTAGGTCCGATCCATCGGCATGGAGCCCTTGAGCCAAGCAGCCGCTCGCGCGATACAAGTGACTGCACAATCACTAGCTTTCACAGCCATACATGACACTGCATTATACACACATGCACAACACACATAGGTACATAGGTTCTGTAAGGGACCTTTTTTTTTCTTTTTTTGCCTAGTTAGAATAGACAAAAATTTTCAGACCACTAAATACACATACACATGTTCCTTCCCTCCTCCCAGGGGGCAGAAACATGTATATATGTATAGTTAGTTTAGATCGAATTACGGATAGGGAATTAGTCAGATCGCGACTTAATTGCATACGCGCAACAGTCCGAGCCGAGGTCCGGCCACTTTGGCACCCTCGGATGTTGTTGCTTAGCTTTCGTGGCTGAGTGCCCTAAGCGCTCGCCCCCAAGCCCGGTAAAGCTGTAAAAGCCGTAAAGGCTCCAGGGCCCCTCAGGCTAACAGTGTAGTCAGTTCGAAAAAAAAAAAAAAAAAAAAAAAAAAAAAAAAAAAAAAAATTACAGGAATTCGAACTTACGTCAATCGACGTGTAGTCGTACACTCTACCACTGAGCCATCATTGCTTCTTTCAATTCACCATTCAACTTGAATGGTTGAGAAATGTTCTTGTAGTACCATTGTATGAAGGAAAAATATAGAACTGTTGATTTCGCGGTGTTTGAAATCGTGGACTTCGTGGGCTGGTGTGGTGATAAAGCCCGTACCTTACCTAGGGAAGAGACCTTTGCCCAGCAGTGGAACACTTACAGGCTGATATTATTATTTACTAGCTGTGCCCGCGGCTCCGCCCGCGTGTAGTACAGAATCTAAATTAAAAAGTAGCGTAAGTTACTCCTTATAACATCAACTATCAGCCAGTGAATTCAAGTCCCGTCAAAAGCGGTCCAACCATTTCGGAGAATACCCGGAACAAACTGATAGACAAAAAAATTAAAATTGTTTTTTTTTGTCATAAGCAAAATATATACTTTCATATGCATTTATTAAAAACCTGTTATTTTGACATCACAAACAGTCACTTCAATTTTATTATATGTATAGCTTACTATTATTACTCCAAATAAAACAATAAGAAAGTCCACAAACATAATTACAGAACCCGAGGACGAGGCCCTTAACCAACACGAGCACCCAATAGACTAAGTAAAAAATATATAAATGAGACAACCCGTGCGGTGTTACATATGTCTAGAAGGAAGCAACATTTCGCGAGACTTCGATGGCGTTGACCCACTGTTGTTACGTCTATATCTATACATATTATAATAAACATCGTATGTTGTTTTCACGCGTAAACCACTTATTCGATTTACATGTTTTTTTATTTTAATTCATAGCTATGTTATCTGGCCACGTTATAGGATATATTTTGTAAGGTAAAGTAACATACGAAATCAGCAGTGACGATAATGGTGAATCAATTCGGAAGAAAGACGCTTGTGCGGCGCTTAAATGGCTTACGCTGAGTAAATCATAAGAGATATATCAAATTAATGTATTACATATTTAAAGATTTTAAAAAGACCTGCAAAAAAGTCAGCGATGGCATATGTCTATCCTCTATGGATTATCCACAAGCTAGTCTTATATATAATAATCTGGTGTGCGCCTGTGTGTTAGTGATCGGGTAACTTCTGAACGACTTGCCCGATACAGCTCATATTCACATTTCACATAGTATATTTGTTTTATTGAGATGATGTTTCTTAGCTATGTCTGGATTCGATAGATGGCGCTGTGATCTTACTCTTAGTGGTATTTACTACCTGAAAGAACAGAACAGCTGCCGGGCCAGTTACTACGCTATCAGATTCAAAAACATTTTTTATATTCGAGTGGTAGTTCCAGGAATTTGTGCATTTAAACAAACAGACAATCTTTTCAGCTTTATAATATTAGTATAGATATTGAGTAAGTAGTTAAAAAAAAAACAAATAAATCTTCGTATCGCACGCGAGGTTTATCTGGTTTTCCTGTCTTCATCGTAACAAGGAAACAATTATCACACTACGTAATTCAATTAATGAAATTGATGAATTTTATAACACCTTGAAGTAAGAGAAAGTTGCCTATACAATAACACTTCAATCCAAAAAAAGTTTAGCTTAACACAGGACTGCAATGAGGTACTTTGGAAAGGGTCATAAAATAAATTGTTCATATTTCATGTGTTCTTGCAGAAAGAAACTGAAGAGAAGAAAATTAATTATTATAATAGCTTTAATAACAATAGGCTAAATAGCTATATGCTATATAGCTTTCGGTGAAGGAAAAAAATTGTGATGAAATCACGGTGCAAGCGTGGTGGGTAGGGCTATTTCTAATACCTGCCAGGCTAGATACAACCCTCAAGTTGAAAATCTATCTCCAAACACACATAGGTGTGATCCGGCAACTGCACTTGAGAGCCAGTCTTCCACTAGGCTTAGCGTGTCACCATCTATGCCCACATCATCACTTTACATTGGATGAGATTCTAGACAAATGGTAAAACTATACCGATAAAAAAAACATACGCGTTGGCGACGCGGTGAAGAGTTGGTAGAATAATTTTAACACGGGTGAAACCTTCGAACATAGCTAGTATTAGTATAAAAAACATATGAATAAAAAATTGTTGTGCGGTTTTATGAAACCACGATGCAAGTATGCAATAATAACTTCATCTTCGCCTCTAGTTCTCATAGTTCCCTACTCTACTCTTCGCCTCGAGTCTCACATTTCCCTACTCTACGGCCAGCTATAATGCGACATGCGATATATGAACGAAAAATTTTGGGGCGATAGACTAAAAGTTTCACTTTAAAAATGAATATGTTCAGAACGATGGGGGGATCTAGGACCTATATTTACAACTCGCTCCGCACTTGTACGAATAGTATTCAGTCGCACGGTAACGGTATCCGTGGCAAATATAGAAGCGTCTGGAAGTAAAACCTGTTGAGCAACACCAGCCAGCTCCATTGTTAATTATTCAGCTAGGTACTTCATAAATACCACGAAGTGTAATATTGCTGTGTAGTACTTACAGATGTACATTGACGGTTAAGATATCTCTTTACAACCGAGTTCAGACTCCCATGAATATAAATTTTATTAGTCGTACTGTGGTTTACTGGGATTTGTAATATGGGTTTTCTGATCGCATCATACAATGTTACTAAATATCTTTGTAACTCCCAAATAGTCCAATTTTTACAAGTTAGCGCGTTTAGTAGAGAGTAAAATTGAGAGCAGCGCGCGTACCGTGTGACGGACGTATGACATGGTGAAGTAAGTCTTCAGTGATAATAATGTAATAGTTATTTATTGCCGACTAGCTCCGCACTAGTGCGGTAAGTTGGTTTTTACAAAAGAGTAGACGAATGTATCATAGTCACGAGTTTGTAAAAACCAATTAAAGCACGCGTGTCATACAACGTTTTTCAACACATTTGCGAGAAAACAGTACAATTGGTAATAAAGCAAACTTTTTCATTAGATTATTTTTAATAGAAAATAAGAAATTATACTGATATGTCATTACTCTTGGAAACTGCAATTTGCGCCACATTCAAGATATCGGGTGGAGTAGATTCTATGTTAATATCGGATTCTTCGCATTAATTCATATTATTATTTTGTTTATAAGTATCACCTGGAAAGTCGCAACAACCTTTGACGTTTCTAAACGTTAGGCGAATTTGCAAATGGCGTCACGTTCGCGTGGTGAAAATTAGAACTACATATTTCGTCTCATTTTATCTTTAGTATTAAAGTGAGACAAATGTATTGTTAAAAAGTGCTTCCAAGGTTCGATCATTCAGCTTATTTCTTCTCGTACTGGATACTCCTTGGTGGAATTCTTATATATTTTTTGGCGTTATACAACTGAGCGTGTGGTATAATGTTACCGCACTTTAATTATTATTATTGAGAAAAATTATAAAATACATTAATTTTAAATTATTTTAACCAATTAAACTAAAAGACAGTAAAATTAATTTACATTATTATCATTGATCGCTAACTACATCAGGTTTTTGTCACGCGGGGTAAAATTAAAGGAATTATTTTTGTTTTCTTACTCCAAAAAAGTATAACTTCTTACGTTTTCACATAAGTACACAGAATTTTATTTTTTACTAGCTATGCCTGCGGTTCCGCTCGCCTGGACAACAGAAGAAAGCGTAGTGCCTATAAAATCGTAGTTTCTTAATACATTAATAACTTTTTATTGAATTAAGATATCGTGATATTTATTCTTTTTGATAAGTAACTAAGGAGCAACACAAAAATAAATAGCCCAAAATCTACCCTTGTAACTTTAACGCGATGCGCGTACAACGGTAAACCTCAATCATTTTATTTGTATAGGTTTTTTTATTATTTCAGCTGGGCAAAGTGTTGGGGTACTTACTATATCTGAGAACTGTACAATTCAAAAACAATGGCAGCAACCGAGAGGTTAGCAATCAATCGCCGATGTTGCTGTGATACCGGTTTGCAAATTTCTCGTCAGCCGATATACACTGACTGATGCCAAACCGCGACAAACTAAGAGTCAATGTTACGGTTATATCACCATGTGCGGTGTGGCCACGACTCAGTCGAGTACAGATCCCTGCCACCCTTGCTTGATTACTAGATATACCCCGGCTGATCCCGGAAAACCTCAGTTTTCAAATAACACCGAAGTTTCAATTTGTGCAACTGTCAATGTTAGTTCCTCCATATTTCCGCTAAAAACACTGCTAATAGACACGTATAATGCATAATTGGAAACAAACGTTTGATTCGTATCAAAAACTAGTAACCATCTATATCTATACATACATATTATAAAACTCAACGTCTGTCTGTCTGTCCGTTTATGTTTTTTCACGCGAAAACCACTTACCTGATCTACAAGGTTATAATTTTTATACATAACTATGTTATCTGGCCAGGTTATAGAATTCATTTTGTGAGATAAAGTGACATACGAAATAAGCAGTGACGATAATGATAAATCAATTCGGAAAAAAGAGGCTTTTGTGGCGCTTAAATGGCTTACGTTGAGTAAGAGATATATCAAATGAATGTACCACATATATGTAGATCTTAAAAAGAGCTATAAATAAGTCAACGACTGCATATGTCTATCTTCTAAGAATAACCCACAATAAGTATTTTTGAGTTTAAAATAACCGGGGGGTTATCGGCATGGGTGGCGGGTAGAAGCGGGGACAGCACAATTCACGTGTGCGCTCGATATAGTATCACAGCATTCACAGCTATTATCGGATATATCGTAGTAATTGACATTTACGTGTGCCAAATGTTTGCATATTTACAACACTATTTGAATTTAACATTATTGTATTCTTGAGTCTTAGCTCCTCGCTCCGTACCTGGGCAAAATATATTCAATTGCATAGTAACTGTATAACCGGGAAGTGTGAGCAAGTCAAACTTGTTTCGTGCGACCTGCAAGCTGGTGTCAGGTGTTTGTCAGAACAACTCTATACAAATCGAATGAATGTTATGATGTTTAAATTTGTTCCTTCTTTCGTAACCACAGATAATGTTTCAAAAATATAAATATCATCTGCCTAATACTAACAGATACGCAATTGGCAGGCCGTAGGTAGATTTTTGAAACTTCCCGAAAATATTGGAATCAAAGTCAGGAAAATATCGATGAATTATAAGCGATATACGATTTCTATATGATCTAGTTAACTCAATAACAGATTGCCCAGAACTTTTAAGTAAATTAAATTTTCGAGTACCTACTAAGCGTACTAGGAACTCCAGTTTGTTATCAAATTTCTTCTGTAAAACATACATATGCTCAAAACTCCGTCATTTATAGATGTACTACGCAGTACATTAACCTTTTTCAATGATATTTGACTTATTCTACCTTAGTCGAAATAAATTTTTGAAGTTGGTCTGTGCAAGGTTAGTTCAAAACTAATACAGGAAACCTAAAACACTCAAATATTAATCACAACACTCACATTCACTCCCTCACACACACACACACACAACATTATTTATGCAAACATCATTCTAAATACATTCATATACACGATATACGAAATGTAATATGACTATTTCTTAAATGTAAATGTTAAATACTTACTTCTTAAATGTTCTTAGGTATAAGATTTTTCTTTTGTTTTTTTTTACTAACCAAATATAGATGTTACTTATCTGAATTAAATATTATTTTATTTATTTAAATGACACTTTAAAATTATATTCTATTATTTTAAAATTGATAAACAATGTACTGTGAAGTTTGTATATAATAAATAATTAAAATCTATCTAATATTATAACGCTCAAGAGATTGTTTGTTTGAACGCGTTAATCTCTGAAAGTACCAGTCAGATTTGAAGAAATCTATTCTGCATTTATAGCCTATAGCATCACGCTTCGATCCTTAGGAGCAGAGCAGTGACCATGAACGTCAACAATCTCGCAAACTGAAAGCAACTACGATAAGTGAAAATAAAGCGCGGCGCTTGTTGACAATAGGTTGAATAAATTTAATAACGGATGAAACCGTGGGGCACGGTTAGTAATCATAATAACTTATAATTTATTTCGTGTATGAGTATTGGTCTAAATAAATTTTCTTAATTCATTTACTATTTCTATAGACATATTTGTTCATAATATCATTTTCGGGTATTGTATCGAATTTTGTATGTAGCATTGGATTATTGTCGTCATAATCTAAAAATATTATGTATGTCTATGATCTGTTTGGGTTATAGGGCATGACAATTGATAGTGATAAATAATTGAAGATGATATAATAATAATAATCCAGCGGAATTATAGAGATCTGAACCGATCTGGCGTTACTCGAGACGAGTAAAAAGTGTACGAGAAGTCGAGATCTCTTTCAAGAAATCTTGTCTTGACTGTGTTCACATAACAAGAAAAACAAGAAACTGAATAGAAAAGGAATATCAGCCCTATAAATAAACTGAAAAAAGCTAACCTTTTATATAAAGCTTTAATGATAATAAAGTCAGCCTCGCATACAATGTTTGAACAGTTTTTCGTTATTTAGAAACTTTGTACATCTCTGGACTCCGATAGATAAGAAACCGATTACTAGTGATGATGCTATTAAATGCCTTGCATTTTCAAAAACTTATTTAAAAATTTGCCAAGTATGTTTCGGGACACGTGTAATGTAGAGTTCCGTAATTGCCCGTCACAATATGCAGACTTAAGGATGCTTATGTTACACCGGGCCAGGGCCGGGCCAGACGCCGGCCGGGACATGGCCAAATATTTATAATATGGCCCCGGCCAGGTGTAGCAGCAATTACTTCATACAAAAGTATACTATAATACATGTATTTTTTTTTTTTTTCGAACTGACTATACTGTTAGCCTTAGGGGCCCTGGAGCCTTTACGGCTTTTACAGCTTTACCGGGCTTGGGGGCGAGCGCTTAGGGCACTCAGCCACGAAAGCTAAGCAACAACATCCGAGGGTGCCAAAGTGGCCGAACCTCGGCTCGGACTGTTGCGCGTATGCAATTAAGTCGCGATCTGACTAATCCCTATCCGTAATTCGATCTAAACTAACTATACATATATACATGTTTCTGCCCCCTGGGAGGAGGGAAGGAACATGTGTATGTGTATTTAGTGGTCTGAAATTTTTGTCTACTCTAACTAGGCAAAAAAAGAAAAAAAAAGGTCCCTTACAGAACCTATGTACCTATGTGTGTTGGGCATGTGTGTATAATGCAGTGTCATGTATGGCTGTGAAAGCTAGTGATTGTACAGTCACTTGTATCGCGCGAGCGGCTGCTTGGCTCAAGGGCTCCATGCCGATGGATCGGACCTAATAATACATGTTTGACCGTGTCCTGGCTGGCGCCCGGTCATTCCCCAGCTTTTCATACGGTTTTCATTAATGGACGGAGTGATTAATGAGGAAGGTTTAGATATATAATTTATTAAAGGTTTTGAGTAAATTGGCTGAAATATGACGATGATTGTTGAAAATGACTAAATAAATCACGCCGACTGGGAGCTTTACTGGCGTACTCCACGTAAACCCAGTAGTTATAAGTATTACTCTGCAACCTGTACGAAGCCAGGTTGCTAGTAAATCATACATTTAATTAAAACTTCTAAACGACTTCACCAATTGAGCTCATATTCACATAATATATTTGTTTATCTAGATGATGGTTTATAGCTATGCATGGATTCTATAGGTGACGCTGTAGACGAGCCATTAAGACAAAGCCATTAAGGGTGGAACAACGTCTACCAGAACCGCTACAGATTTTTCTGACAGTTTTGACGTTCATGCGCGCTTCTTTCTCAGGGCCTAAGTTGAATACAGCATAATATTTAGTAGATATTGATTATCCAAAGCAATTTGAGATGTTCAAAAATGTTTTAAAGTACATTATGGCTTGAAGCCGACGGATATATACCCTTGAGGTAGTGCATCTAGAAATAGATATTTTTTACTTGTTAATTGAACGTGCTTCACAAGGCCGTAGAATTGCGTCGACCCGCCAACAGGTCGACGATCCGGATCACCGTTATTGTTGCTTTCGCATCGTTCTGTCTGACGACTGCCAAAGGCTACAGGCAACTACTGTACTTTTGAACTGACCTTTTAAATAATCTTCGCTTTCTAAGGTCCGGTTTGATGAATGAGTCACAAGGTCTGTGTGAAGTTGGTCGGGTTGTATCTGAAGCCGATTAAGTAAGTGACGTAATGAGTTAGTGGTTGATAATATAGTATCTATAATCAAAGAGTAATAAGGAATTTTAGCAGACCGCTTGATGTGTATAATTGCGCTGGATGGTACGACATTACATTGGCGTTGAAACTAGATCGAGATCACTAGATATATACGAGGTTAACAATACACATGGTGATAAACCCATCACATGTTCTCTTTCATGGTTTGCCGCATTATAATTCTATGGCGAAAGAAAACAAAAATAAGTCTAAAAATTGTAACCGCGTACCAACAATATGATGAAGTTACCCATCTATACATACAATAATAAAATTGAAGTCTCTTGTTAATGTCAAAATAACGGGTTTTTACTAAATATATATGAAAGTATACACGATACCTATAAAAAACCATTTATAAATTTTTTGACTGTCTGTCTGTTTGTTCCGGATAATCTCCAAAATGGTTGGACCTATTTTGACGGGACTTTCACTGGCAGATAGCTGAAAAAAAAAGTTTTTTTTAGTAGTCCACGTAAGCGAAACCGCGAAAGCTAGTAGTAAATAAATGTGTAAATGAATATCTTAAGCAATTTTAATTTAACGACTGAATCAAGTCTACATAAATTTCATTATTACATAATGATTAAATAATATAATTATCAATCATTTTTAATCTACATAAATTGATGAAGTCTGCCGTTGTGCGCGCATCACTTAAAACTACGGTATATATTTGATAATATTTTTTGTTTTACTCCATAGATACTTGGTCCTTATCAAAAGAAAAAAAATATCACGATATCTTCTTTCATTAAAGTTTTAAGAAACTACGATTTTAATAAGCACTACGCTTTAAGCGATGTGCATTAAATATATTGTTAATATAATAAACACCGCAGACGAAGTCGCGGTTATCAGCTGGTTGTATAATATTGTTTATCATGGTTATTTTTTGTGGCAAAGTTGTATCTTCCATAATTGTTCCTGAAAATTACTTTTTTTAAAGCCTATGTATTTCCCGGTAAAGCTGTAAAAGCCGTAAAGGCTCCAGGGCCCCTAAGGCTAACAGTATAGTCAGTTCGAAAAAAAAAGTCTATGTATTTCGCTATTAACAAAATTTAAACAAAAACTATAAAAAATAAATTTAGTTAATAAAACTAAAATAATAATTTTAAAATAACACGTAGGAGGCGCCATCTATTAAGAATCTGTATAACTAACATGACAGCTGATAGATTGTTTACATTCTATAATGTACGAAATATTCGCATGGTTTAGCTAATCTTCTATACCTACATATAATAAAACTTAACGTCTCTCTGTCTGTCTGTCCGTTTATGTTATTTTAACGTGAAAACCTCTTATCCGATTTGCATGGTTCTATTTTTAATCCAAAGATATATTATCAGGCCAAGTTATATGATTTATTTTGTTGGATAAAGTAATATACGAAATAAACGGTGACGATAATGGTGAATCAATTCGGAAAAAAGGCGCTTTTGGGACGCTTAAATGGCTTACGCTGAGTAAAACATAAGAGATATATCAAATAAGTTTCTACATAATTGTAGATTTTTAAAAAAAGCCCAGAAAAAAGTCACGGACAGCATGCGTCCTGTCGTCCAAGCGAGCAGAGCCGCGGGCACAGCTAGTCATTTATAAATTATATTTGTGTGTAGAGATATATATCGTGTTCTATTTTATTTCAGATTGCGTTTTCACGTAGCGCTTTTCTTCTTTTTTCTATCGTGGTAATAAATTCTCGTTATTGAAGACTGAGAAATAATCTTGTCTCTATACATAATACAGTCTAACCTGGGTAAGTGAGAACTGGATAAGTGAGAAAACTCTATAAGTGAGAGTAATAGCCAGGACCCGTCATTTTAAGCTCCCAAAACCTCTATTAGCGAGAAACAGAAACCTTTGTAAGGGAGAGTCGTTTTTCTCTCATGGACCTCCGTAAGTGAGACTGCTTCTTATCTATACCTCTATAAGCGACAGTCGAGCTTTATTTATTTATATTATTGAGGAGGAACAAATGACAAAACAAATTACAAATTTAACATCTGCTATTTTATGACTGCTAAGTTCTAAATAAAATAAAATTACATAGTGCATGAATTTTTGTTTTGTTTTTGTAAGCATGTTGATATCTACCCTTATAAAGTTGCTGTGACTTGTTATTGCTGCGTACCTCGTATAAGAGAGAAACGCTACCCATGTACACCTGCATTAGCGAGAAACTCGGGTTAGTGAGAAACCTCTATAAGCGAGAATGAGATTGTGCTCCCTTGAACTCTCGCTTATCCAGGTTTGACTGTATATGGCAATCTGTAGGCAAATACGGGAAGTGAGTACAATGACACGCTACATAGAGGCATTGGCGGCGGCGCGGTGGAGAATTGATGGAATAAATTTAACACAAGTGAAACCGTAGAGCACAGCTAGTTAATAAAAATTCAATGACTGGACTCTCTTTCATAAATAAAATCTTGTAAAGTCACTACCAAAAACCTAACAATCTTTATTATATTTTCGACGTAACAAGGTCATGGAAGTGTCCATAAATAAAAGTTCTGTTCTCGAGCACTCCACTCTATCCGTCATTTCCTCCCACGCTACGTGCAGACTCATTCGGGTTGCCAATTTTAGAAAACCTTTCTCTTTTTGTTAATTCTAATAAAAATACATTTCCGTAAAGGAGTTATTATTAGTCGTCATTAATAGTCGTTTCGCCGTTTTGTATATAATTTAAACGGTTCTTTGTTCGCTTGGAATACAACATTATCTCAAGAGATTATTTTTTTCTTTGTTTATATCTTTTGGTGCTAATTGTTAGATTAGAAAATTTCTTTTTGAATTAGAAATAAAGATTAATTTATTTGTACCAAATGACATTTGACAACAATCAATAATCTAAAATACCTTTACATCTACCTATTAAGAACTAAAAATCAAATGCCAGTTGTTACAAAACGGCTCCAGCTCAGCATAATATTGGCTGTAAACAACCAGCGATGGTCTTCCGTTGGAATCGTCCGGTGACATCACAGGATGGACATTCTGACATATTGACTAAAAATAAAAAATTAGAAGAAAAAAAAAGAGAGACATACGACTTAGACCATATAGCACAACACAGTATTTTCAAACGAATCAAGGAGTTGGTGTGCAAACGAAAATAAATAATAATAATATATAAGTACACTTATATATATATACTATTAAACATCCTACGACCTTTATCAGCGGAGCAGTTATCATTCAAAATGCATGTGTTTAGCGAGAACTAAGTAATAATGCGGGCAGACCGTGTGGCGCGGTGCGAAGTATATCGGGGGCCGAGAGAGGTTTGGCCGCCCGACGATAACCGGAAAAATTAAACGTGAGTAAAACCACAGGGTACAGCTAATTAAAATATACATTTGAATCGTTGTCGATGACTCATTGATTTTCGGTGAAGAAATCACTGCGACAATAAAATATGTACGATGGTAGGGTATTTTATACTTCTTGTCTGTGTATAATCGGCCAGATAGTCACTTAATATCAGGTAAAACTGTCGTCAAACGTTAACTTGTAAATAAAAAAAAATCGATATTATAATTTTATTTCTCATACACTAGTAAAATAATTCTAAAATTATGTTTACACTAACCTTCATTTGGTTATCACTATGGACTTGGAGATAATACTGAGATGCCGAATGTTTTACTTTAGTGGTGCGTGGGAACTAGGCACGTATTTAATGGTAATCAGTAATCACTTTATTGGGTTCTATAAATATATTACATGTAGTTCACGTACGACGACACACAGCTCAAGGACATCGACCACAGACAACATAGACCTTATCATAAAGTACATTATCTATGTTAAAGGGTGTAAAATGAAAAATAATTAAAAAATACCGTTATTTTAAAACGATAATATATTTTTGACTCTTGTTGATTATATTACCAAGCTGTGTCCCCGGCTCCGCTCGCGTGGACTACCAAAAAATGTTTTTTTTATTTTTTGTGCGGATCCCTAATGATTTTTCTAAAATAAAAGTAGCCTAAGTAAATTCTTATAACATCAGGTATCTGCCAGTGAAAGTCCCGTCAAACTCCGTCCAACGGTTTCGGAGATTTTCCGGAACAAAAAGACAGACAGACAGAATTTTTTTTTTTTTTATAGGTAGCTAAGGTTATTTTAAAGGTACTTTCATATGCTTTTAGTAAAAATGTGTTATTTTGACATTACAAACAGGCACTTTTTTTTTCGAACTTACTATTCTGTTAGCCTTAGGGGCTTCTGGAGCTTCTGGAGCCTATGCGGCTTTTACAGCTTCACCGGGCTTGTAATAGACACTTCAATTTTATTATATGTATAGATAGGATACTAGCTGAGCAGCTGACGTTATTCTGCCCTTTCTGGTAGTTAATGTATCGTCCCACAGCGCTACCTATCGGATCCTGACATAGCTATAAACCATCGTCTCCATAAAACAAATATATTTTGTAAATATGAGCTCAATCGGTCAAGTCATTCAAAAGTTGTAGAATTAATAACACACAAGATATAAGTAAGATTGTCTACTTCTAATTTTTTTAAAGCTTAAAAATAAAACTATACAAAAAATATTTCCAGAAAAAAGCTGGTAACATAAACTAGGCAGGGAGACTGTTAGGGTAGTTTACCGGAGGAACATTAGGGGTGGGTGTAAGCGGATGCTGTATCACGGCAAGGGCGCGCTACCCGACCTTGACCTCCAGCTATGTTACAAATCCCACTGAATAACATGGGTACTCTAATAGTCAGTGACAGTAAATCTATACATATAATAAAATTGAAGTGTCTGTTTGTAATGTCAAAATAACATGTTTTTACTAAATGCATATGAAAATATAGACGATACGTATTGTAAAAAACGATTTATTTTTTTATTTCTTTCTCACTTCGATTCTCACTGGCAGATAACTGATGTTATAAGGCAAATCTTAGGCTACTTTTATTTTAGAAAAATAATTAGGGTTCCGCACAGAAATTTAAAAATAAACCTTTTTAGTAGTCCACGCGAGCGGAGCCGCTCGCACATTTAATAAAAGTAACAAGGGTATTTTTATTTTATTTTATTTTATATATTAATATTATTTAACTATTTAAATTTAATTGAATTTCAATAATCCTTCGACAGCTACACACGGCTACTAAGGTCATCAAAAGTTTAACATCAACATGTTATTCACACGTTGAATATACACAAAGCAATATTGTATGTATTGCTACAGCTAATACAATGGTAATTAACTGTTTTGTTTGACGACTGTGAAACATACAATTTATTTAATTTAAACATGATCACAAACCTAAATATTCCATAGAAGGAGGGAGGTACTTTTAAGTGGAAAAGGACGCTTTTTTTAATTAATTTATTATGGCCACTGGATACTAGTCCTTTAAGCATAGCCTTCGTAGTGTTTTCTAATCCTCAAAATGAGTTTAAGCAAGATGGTGGCTCCATTGTTAAAACTAAGGGGGTTTTTGTGGCAACTCAAAATTCATGTTTCCAGTTTATATTTATAATCCACTTCACGTATGCACAATAACCAAAATATATCACGCAAAATGTCACCTATATAGGGTCAAAAAACCTGTTAGTGAATTAAAATAAAAACCAGAACATGGCACCTGTAATTATAAAATAAGTAATGTCTAATATTATGTGCGCTATTGGGGCTGCCTTTATTAAATAAACAAATAAAATATTTTTCGTTTTCTGATAGTATACGCGAATGTCAGTCGTCTTCATTTTTTTTTTTTACTTTTTAACTACGCTTTGATTTTGGCTTCAGCATAGAAATTTTGCAACCTTTTATCAGCTTTCACGACATCAAGCCATATTGCATCGTCCTCGTCCCTGAATAGAATACTATTGTTCCATTGTTATGAATAATTGATTTAACCCACATATTTAAATGTAAATACAAATCATGATTCACGTTATACAATGCTTTTCAACTAAATACACTTTATTACGAGGTACTAAAGTTTGAATACACCATATACTTAGTTGTAATCGGAAAAGGATGATATTGAATCGCAAAATTCTGATCGTAAAAATAATTATAGCTTACAACATAACGCAAATTAAAACCATAATTGCAAGCCGCCATTTTGTTTTGAATTCTGTACGCAACTTCATTGCACAGAACTAAATATGCATTTTAAATGAAAAGTACAAATAATTATACTATTTATTGCGTTACTTGGAACGTATGTTCTTACGTGTTATGTTTTGAACGTACTTAATGTGTAATAAACATGAAGTTAAAAATTTTCGAGTTCCTAAAAAATAAATACGAAGAGTCAATTTAATTTTAACTTTTTTTATGTTCCGTACAATGGAACGAGATATACTTGAATTAGAATAGGTCCAATTTACTATGTAAACAATATAAATATATGATAGCGTTGTTCTGAAGTAGCAATAACAAGTTTTTATGTAAATGAAACATTATTAAGTGGAACTAATTTAAAAAATTCGATGATGAGTACACGATGTATTTTGTACTCATCATCATAATTGTTTTAATGGTTTTAAATATTGTTACATAAGTATAAGTAATGTAGAAATTTGAAGTTCAGAGAATGCACTGCGACATGTCCAGTCGCAAAGATTCGAGGTCGCACGCTCACTCGCTTTTTGTCTTTTTTTTTAATGTACTTATACTGTACGTTCGAGTGGGGGCTTGGAGTTTTTGCGCAAACTGGATTGGTCATGTAGTGCTCTTATTATTTTTAATTTACAAACTTGCTTCGTTTTACCATTTATATTCTGTAACTTTGGTGGCTTTTACATAATATAGTTTGGTTACAACTGAAGTGAATTCGGAATAATAATTAGAAATGAAAAATTCATAATCATACTATATTATGGCAATGATGGCACAGTGGTAGCGTGTACGAGTTCGCGTCGATTGACATGAGTTCGAATCCCTGCAATGAGCTTGAGCTTTCGGTGAAGGATAACATCGCGAGGAAACCATAGCAAGGTGGTATGGCTTTTCCTAATCCCGCCTGACTAGCTACCACCCTCAGGTTGAAAATCTGTCAGCAAGCATCAATAGGTGTTTTCCGGCAGCTGCACTTGAGAGCCTGTCTTCCGTTAAGTTTAGCGTGATATCATTTTGAGCCACATCGTCGCTTAACATCATGTGAGATTGTGACCACTACGTGAAACCTATGACAATAAAAAATCCCCATGCCGCGTCTGTTTGTGTGATTGCGATAAACTCAAAAATACCGAACGGATTTCCATTTAGTTTTCATCAATGTATGGAGTGATTCATGAGAAAAGCGTAGGGTATATTCAATAAGGTTTTTGTGTGGCTGAAACATGTCGATAATTGTTGAAGATATCGGTAAAAATCATGCTGACTAGACTGAGAACTTTACTGGCGTGCGCCGCGTAAACCAATAAGTAGAGTTATATGTGTTACTCTGCTACCCGAGAGAAGCCGGGACGCGTTGCTAGTGTTTGTTTATCGCCATCTCGACTATGGTCATTTAGTCGCTGTCTTGACTGTCACCATCTTGACTGTCGTCATATCGATTGTCGTTATCTCAACTGTCATTTCAAATGATCGAAATTTTACAGATTCGATGACATTGATAGTTTACAAGAGACTTCCTCAATTAAAGCCAGCTAACCATGAGCTAAGCGTAACTGGACTATAAAATTGAATTCTAAGATTGTGCTGAGTAAATACTCAGCGAAGATTGAGCCGAGCTAAGGCTGAGATAAGTCTGAGTACGCTCTACAGATTTCACCCTATGTATCTTGGTCCCGATCCAGTCGGATACGATTTGTCATGTTCACCCAGCAATCGATCAATGGTTGCAATTTTAATCGGAGGAGTTAGTGATTGAAGTCTGGCAAATATTCTAAATATATATTATAAACATATATTATAATTGTATTATACTATAACTCATATATTAATTCTTATCTATATACATATAGTTCATTGTAGCATACAAAACAAGGAAAGTGTGAAAATAAAAATCGTTACCTAGTTAATTAAATATACGGGCGACAATACAAAGATAATGTTCATGTTAACGCAGACAGCTGAACAAATAAAATTGTGGAAGTCGTTAAATGTGAAGTCAACATCACGCCATTGTTTTTATCACATAGTGTTACTAGGTATTCGTATATAGTCATATGACTATTTTTTTTTTATTACAGTTTTTTTTAAGCTGTGCCCGCAGCTCCGCTTGCGTGGGCTTCAATATGCTCTGTCAGTTGAGCGCATGCGTGAACCGTGCTGACCCCGCTCAAAAGACTGAATAAAAAAATGCTTATTGTAGGTGATCCTTAGAACATAGGCATATGCTATCGCTGACTTCGTATGTGTGCGCCAAATGTGTCTTTTTTCCGAATTGATTTATCATTATCGTCACTGCTTATTTCGTATATTGCCATGCATAGCAATGAATTGTAATAAAAAAATATGTAAAACGTATATGTGGTTTTTGCATGAAAAGAACATAAACGGACAGACAGACAGAGAGACGATGAGTTTTATTATATTCATACTAATATAATAAAGCGGAAGAGTATTTTTGTTTGTGTGTTTATTAGTATTAACACGTTAATGTATGAAAGTACAAGACGGATTAAAAAAAAACTGTTAGCCAGATTCACGTAGAATAATATAGGCTATCTAGCATTAGGCTACACCTCTCAGATAGCTTTAAATAATGATTTTTGTTAAGTAAGTCGGAAGTAACATCACACCCGAACTGCTCTATCCAAGTACGCTGACGTAATGGTTAGTGATACGTAAATATAATGTTCTACAAAAACATTGCTCTTTAGTACATCTAAAAAAACACAAAATTGATATGTGATTTATTAGCATTATTATTAGGCATGGCATATTAATCCCTACGAACGAAAATTACTTCATCATCAAGATAATTGTATGTAGATAATCTTTGCCCTTTAATAGTATGTTCTTTGGAAGAATAGTTTGGGAGATAATTTAAAATTAAAATAATTCAACACTCGGCTCGGTTCTGTCTATAGATGTTAAGTGAGAACGAGCCGTGTGAGTTGTGACGCATAACCGATAAAAATATTGTCTATACTGTTGAATTATAAATCATCAATTAGCGATTTCTTTTAAATTATACGCGGGTGAAACCGCGGGACACAGTTAGTGTATAGATAGAGAAGATACAGATAATATAGTGATCGTGGATCTTCTAAACGACTCGACATATTGAGCTCATATTTACAAAATACATTTAAGTAATTTGTCGAGACGATGATTCATAGCTATGCTAGAATTCGATAGATGGCACTATAGACGTTATCAACAAATTCATTATTTATAGAACAAAAGGACCCTTATTGATAATATAAATGTTGGTTTAATACCAAAAAAGAATATCACAAAATCTGAACCCGATAGATGGAGCTGTGGTCGAGTTAGTAACTACCGGAAAGTTCAGAACGTCTGCCGTACCAGCTAGTTATAAGACAGTAAACAATGCCTAGAAGTTATCTTTACGAGATCAACTCATGCGCAGCGTGTAAGATGACTCTGCCAATCACAGTTTTCAGAGCATGACACTTGCGTAAGCACCGTAAAGTAATAATCATTCTTAATGTTACACATTATTGGAACATCGGCATCTATGTACCTATGAAATCATACAAGTTAATGTAGCGTGAAGATTAATAAAAGATTATTTTCTATGAATATCTGCATATGGTTTTACATAACTGCACACGGTAACGGCATATGTCATGCGCGCGCGCAGTAACATGGGATTGCACGCTGATTTCAACATCGTTTTATATCATATTTGATTGTTTCCTTATTTTTGTTTTCGCCTATATTATATATTGTTATAACAATGGAAATATACATCGATACGATTTTATTATATAGTATTGTTTCATAGTGAAAAATATTTCTACAACAGAACAATCTTTCTAATGGTCTAAGATCCCGCTGCAGGATTGGTGTACTCATCGACTTTTTGTTTAAAACCAAATTTTTATGTTTATTTATAATTAAGAGAATATATATTTACTCGGGTGCCTATCAAAATTTGGCCGCCATTATTTTTAATTAAATTATTTTTAATTGATTTTTGGTAAAAATTTTCGTTTATTTATTTTTTAAATAAAATAACGTCTACATCACGGTAATTAATATGAAGATTCTAAAAAATCACGATTGCCGTTGCGCACTTGGCCGCACTTCTTTGCAGCCAGGTGTAAACAGGTATGATTTCGATAAATTTATACGTTTATAGCCTATATTTATTAATTATAGGTCAAATTGAAGCTATTTTTTTCTATTAATTATCATATATAGTTGCTTAATTAAATCTGGCCGCAAATAAGGGTTACTGGCTGTTAAAGATAATAAATATTTAAGGTAGAGTGAAAGAGAGTTAACGCGTAACATCATTAGTCAGACGAGGACAGCGAATGCCGGCTGTGCGACGCTTTTAAGCCACTGCGCATGCGTCGTGAACAGACAATGAAATACTTGAATAAAATCTAATAAACGTATAAATTTATCGAAATCATACCTGTTTACACCTGGCTGCAAAGAAGTGCGGCCAGGTGCGCAACGGCAACCGTGATTTTTTAGAATCTTCATATTAATTACCGTGATGTAGACGTTATTTTATTTAAATAATAAATAAACGAAAATTTTTACCAAAAATCAATTAAAAATAATTTAATTAAAAATAATGGCGGCCAAATTTTGATAGGCACCCTAGTAAATATATATTCTCTTAATTATAAATAAACATAAAAATTTGGTTTTAAACAAAAAGTCGATGAGTACACCAATCCCGCAGCGGGATCTCGTACATATTTTTATCGCGCGGCCAGAGTATCCATCACAACTCACGGCTCGTTCGCGCCACTACACCTAGAGTGACAGACTCGAGCCGAGTGTTGAATTATTTTAATATTACATTATCACCCAAACTATTCGTCCAAACAACATGCTATAAAGGGTAAAGTATATCTACACAAAATTGTCTTAATGATGAAATAATGTTCGTTCCCAAGGATTAATATGCCATGACTAATACTCGTAATAACGCTCATAAATCAGTTTTCAATTTTCAATAAAACTTTGTCACAAAATCCTATTTGTGGCTTATGTATAAGAGATAGGCATATGGTATCATAGACTTTTCTTTAGATGTACTAAGGGCAATATTTTTGCACATAATTGTATTTACGTGTCAATAACCATTACACCAGCGCACGCGGATAAAGCAGTTAGGGTGCGCTATTTCTTCACTTACTTATCAAAAAACAATATTTAAGGCTAGCTGAGGGGGGTAGCCTAATGCTAGGATAGCATGTACTATTCCTCGTTAATCTGGCTATCTTATACAAAAATAATCTTTTCTAATCAGACTGGTAGTTTCAGAGATTAGCTTGTTTAAACAAACAAAAAACAATAAAAAATACTCTTCCGCTTTATTACATTATAGTATAGTTATAGTATATAGTATAGATAGATACAGAATTATTATATTATGTGTTTTATCATTTTTGTACGATCTAATAATACTTCAGGGGATAACAAGAGAGATGGATATTAGCTTAAAATCAATCACGCGGACAAAACCAGTTCTACTTAATTATAGATATTGATGCAAAGAGAAAGCAAAACTGTTTAGCAAATACTTAATGTATTTATTAACAGTGGTTTTTTGTATTATGTATAATTAGAACTGTAATATAAATATTAATTTAGCGCGGTCGGACTTTTTCGGTGATAGAATAAAATATTAATAATAAATAAACTAGTTATAATATATTAACAGTCGAAATCTGTACATTAAAGATATCTGAGAAAAAATACAATTGGGTTAAAAAATACAATTGGGTTAGAAAATACAATTGGGTTTAGAATCGTGGAAAGAAAACGTTTGACAGTTTGTGAATTTATTTCTGTCTGTTAATTTGTAAGCCGAAATCACACAGACAATATTAGACCGAATTTGATGAAATTTGGTATGCTTGTAGTTTATAGTCTGTAGTAACATTTAGGATATGTAGGACATTTACACCTATTATTTTAGACATTCTATTAACCTCTTCCTTAGTCAAAATAGATTTTTATAACCTCATAGTTTTAGAAGATAAGTATTATAACGTATGCATTTAGCATTTTGGATATCTTGATATAAAAATAAAGTATAATTATATTGTTGAAGAATGCTGTAGAATTAACTAGAAAAAGAAAATAATAATAGAATACAGTGGATTTCGGTTATAACGACGACGAAGGTTACAATTCCGTCGCTATATCCAGAATTCGCTATATATCGCTATATATCGCTTGTATACAGAAAGAAAAAAAGCAATAAAGTAAGAAAACAATATTTATTGCTAGACGAAACTTCGACGAAATGCGCATATATCGCCTATATTCTTATATTTAACTTTACCTATCTGAACTTTTTTTATCGTTATAGGTTTAGTGTTGGGGCCAAAATTTCACCTGATCTTGAGTGACAATGTGGCTCAAGATGTGCTACTTGCACGCTAAGCCTAGTGGAAGACTGGCTCTCAAGTGCAGTTGCCGGTACACACCTATTGGTGCTTGGCGACAGATTTTCAACTTGAGGGTGATAGCTAGCCAGGCGGGCATTAGGAAAAGTCCTACCATCATGCTATGGTTTTATCACGATGGTTTCTTTCACGAAAAGATCAGGTTCAAAGGGAACTCAAGTCTATCGACGCGATGTTGACTACCACTGAGCCATCATTGCATCTATAAACAAAAGCGTATTATTACAACTGCTGACCATTTATGAATGTAAACAAAAATAACTTTGTCATTGAAGAATGAACCTTTTTGTATTTGTTTGAATTAATAGTTGAATGAAATAGTTCATTAAAACTAGTCGCTATACCCGAAATCGGCGCTACATCCGAAGTCACTATAGCTAATTTATTTTCTTCTAAAAGTATTCTTTAAATTCAAGGGACTTAAGTGTTACGTCGGTATATCCAAAAACTCGTTACAGCCGAGGTCGTTATAAATGAAATGCACTTTAAATCATAAAAATATAAACGAGAAACGTTTACTTAATATTACAACAATAATAAATTAATTAATAAAATAAATAAATATCTAAAATAAATGTAATACCAAAAAGTTTAGCGAGAGTCATCTTATATCAAATTATAAATATCATAATGATTATTAACTAAAAATATTATTTGTACAGTTGAAAAAAAAGAGGTAAACCCGATCCCTGTTTCTTGCCGGTTCTTCTCGATGACTGGGATGTTTTCCGAACCGGTGGTAGTGTTTGACATTCATAAGTGCCCTCTTAGGGCCTAAATTGAATAAAGTTTTTATTTTATTTTGATTACATCGAATATTTTTTATAATAAAAGACACTGTATCACTGTCCATGAGGATAGCGACGAAGATCAATTTGATTTCATTCGTTTAGCATATTTTTTAATTTGATTAGTATTGCTGCAGTTTAATAATAATAAGCATTTAATATTTTTAAGTTTTCCTATTAATTAAATAGATGAATTAATGAAAATAAAATAATTTTCTATTTAAGTAAATAATATTTAGTACCGTTAAATACGACTTTATCATAAAAAATACGTTTTCTATTTTTTCACACTGTTCCACCAAATAAAAAAAATGATAAAATTCTGAATTTATTTTATTATATATTTTTATTTTATTAACTTCCTCTTATGGAAGTCTATGTCAAAATTTGGTGATTGCATATTTTCAAAAATGTAGAAAAAAATATATTATAGTTTTATTTCTTTTTTAAAAATCTGCTACTATTCTGAGAATCACAAAAAACATATTTCTTCATGCCTTTAACTCGTTAGAATTTGGAAAAAATCGCCACGTAATACTTATTAATATGACTACTATAGCAGAAAAATAAAATCCAAAACATTGGTTTTTTTTAATTAATCTGCGAACGTTTTAGAGTTTAGACTAATAGTTACTAAGAATAAAAAATATATATCCTCTATCGTATATATTACCACAAGGGATAATTTTTCAAAAATATAGAGGACTTTATTTCTTACTAAAAGCATAAATATGAATTTTCATATCACTAATTTGAAAAATGATCTGTTCTTAATACAAACTTTCCTTTCCTATTATAATATTATATTCCTTCAAGTTTTATTTTCGCGACAATAGGTAGTAGCGTATGTCCTTCTCCAAGGTTTAATCTATCTCTAAATCAAAAATTATTGAAATTGGTTCAGCGGTTTAGGCGTAAAGACGTAACAGACAGGCAGAGTTTACTTTGCATTAATTATAGTATTAGTTTGCATTACACAAATAATTGGGACTATGTGTAATTTGCATGTGTGTGCGCCTATTTTCAATTTCCTTTTAAACGTTTGAGCAATTTCCCCTGTGTTAGTAGGTAGGTATAGTTTATTTGTTTTAACCATTGTAGATTATACGCCTCTACATTTTATTAATTGATAAAGGGTAAATAACTAACGTAATATAGTCTAAGATAAAAACTGACTGCAGCTTTTGTCGAACAAAATCACTAAACCAGTGTTTTATCGCAAACCTAATTTTTATTTTAACTATATAATGTTTTCAAAACTTTTTTTATAACGGGATTTTCCTTTGTCCATGATTATGTGTAAATAGGACAATACAATCATATTATAAATAGACTTCAAGATGTGACAATGCTGTAGTAACCGCAACGCTGCGGTTAAAGCAAATCAGAAATGGCGAACCTTTTCTCAAATGTAGGCCTAAAAACAATTATTTTTTATCTAAACATCATCAACAAGGAACATATATCGACGTCTGATTCTTTCAACTTCGTATGTCAAAGTGAAAAATGTGTTCTATGTTAGGATTATTCAAATAAATTTCATAGAATATTAAGAATAATTGTATGTAGCAACACTATGTTGAAGCTGGTATTACGATTTCTTCTCACGAAAAAATATGTGGTGTACTTAACGGCTGATTTAATTCTTTTCTAATATTAAAAGTAATAATAAAGTATTTTAATAAGTATTGTGGAGTTTAGTAATTATGATAATAGTCCTCACAAATATGAATTCTACATTCTCATTATTAATAATATAAAATGATATAACTATATAGATTTAAAAACAATTATTTCAAAAATGGAAACGTTTTAAATTATAAACGTTTCTTTTATTTAATTACTTAACTATGTTGAGTTAAACTTAATGAGATACTTATACTATTATTTACTTAGATTAATATCTTACGAATTAATTAGAGCTGGTTGATACTGATAGTTCTTATTAATAACATAAAAAAATAGTTAGTCTTTATTTTATATATAGTTAACACACATTATTCAAGTAAAGTTTAATTGAAAAAAAATATGAAAAAAGTGCAGTAATCTTTATACGCGTTTGAATATAGTGTCCTGTCCTATGATGATTTCAGTATCCTAATAAGATGATGGCTCCCTTGTTAAAACTTTCTAGGGAATGTTTGTAACATTTTAGAATTCATGGTCCATCTTAATATTTCCAATCCACTTCACTTGTGCACAATAACCAAGCTTTAAAAACAAATTTATAAATAAAAAAAAACAAAAACCTCTACATGACATTTTGGGATCCCGCCAAAAAAACCTTTAGTATAATCGTGTATCAACTGCAAGGTCAAATAATTAGGTCAAGGTCAATTATTTCAAACGCGCGTAAAGTTTACACATTGGTACGTATATATTTTTTTATTATTCATAATATTTTATTTATTAATAAAATAATGATTATTATTAGTATGGAGTTATATAAAAATAAATATAAAATAATTGGCTATAGATTTTACTGACGATATTTTCCTTCCGAATAAAGATGTGTGTGTTTTCACAAAACGCACCTAAAGAAGATTTACTTAAAAAAAATAACGTTCTCGTCTTACTTGATTTTTTAAGTAAACGTCATCATTCCGACAATTTGCTTTCGCATTCCGAATGTTTGTCACCCCTGGACTAAATTATGTATTGTATCTAAGCCGTACACACACATGCGGGTTTCCATTCCGTTCGTATTTGGTCGCTTTTTCTCACTAATATCACGTTTCGAAGTCTTATATCTATAACCCGATTACCTGAAGCCACGTTATTATTATGAATATACCAGAGGGCTTAGTGTGACTTTGATATTATTTTTATAAATAAAATGATTGAAGTTTGCCGTTGTGCGTGCATCACGTAAAAATATTGGATATATTTTGATGACTTTTTTTTTGTTTTACTTCTTAGATACTTGATCCTTATAAAAAAATTATCACGATATCTTCATTCAATAAAAAGTTACATGTTTACGCGAGCGGAACCGCGGGCTTAGCTAGGCTATACATGTTATAAAACTCAACGTCTATCATCTATCTGTCTGTCCGTTTATGTTCTTTTCACTCGAAAAACTTATCCGATTTATATGGTTCTATTTTAATTCATTACTATATCATCTGACCAGGCTATATTTTGTAAGATAAAGTCATATACGAAATAAGCAGTGACGATAATGGTGAATCAATTCGGAAAAAAGATGCTTTTGGGGCGCTGAAATGGCTTACGCTGAGAAGCCGGCTTAACCATAAGCCGAATTCCGAAATTCCAACACATACAAACATCAAATTAATGTACTACATAACTGTGAATCTTAAAAGATCTACGAAAAGGCTGCGATAGTTTATGTCTATCATCTAAGGATCACCCACAATAAGTATTTTTGAGGCAGCAGCACAATTCACTCGTGTGCCGACCGTGTGTGCATTAACCGACATGACAGCGAGCGGACCGTCTCTGGTTAAAAGTTTTAGAAAGTAATTATATATAATATAATTAATTAAAACCTGGAAAGTTATAGGAAATACATTAGACATGTCTTTTTAACCGTCTCTGCTTAACGCCCAACACAATCATCAATTGTAACACGGTCAACGTGATCTAAACACAAGCCAATCCCCAGTCCAAACAGGATGGCTCGACCGCAAGGGTAATCCATACAATTGTCACCATCCTCCCAGACCCCTCCACTTCCTTGTACAGCAGTCAACCTTATGTCAAATAACATAAGTAACATTCTCCTTTAACGTGACGGTGATGACTACGTAAATCTGAAACCGGATGCGAAATTGATTTGAAGGATTGTTTTGTATCAATAGCTAGATTTTACTTGTGGCTTTACTCATACATACGTAATATGATTTCAAATGCAAACGGCGATAAATTTATAGCTCTAACCTCCTTAATAAATAAATACTTTACTGCACTTTTGGTTCGTACATGCACGCCACTCAGGTATATACTCGTAGGTACTGTAAGGGACCTTTTTCTTGACCTTTCTTTTGCTAGTTAGTTTTAGGAAAAATTGCCAGATTCCTAAATACATATACTCTATACATATCCTCCCATAAGGCAGAAATGGGTATATCATATGTATAGTCAGTTAGTTCGAATTTTCTACGGATAGGGAATTAGTTCGATCGCGACTTTTTTGCATGTTCGCCAAAAGCGAAGCCGAGGTTTGGCACTTTGGCATCCTTGAGTTTGTTTCTCGTCCCCAAGCACGGTGAAGCTGTAATAACCGTCTGGAGCTTCAGCTGGATCGCTATCACCATACACCAGGCGTAACATCCAGCATAGTGGCACACTTAGGCGTGTCGCGTACGGGGATCAGCCCGTTTTATGCAGTAATCAGGCGGGGTGATAGGAACTGACTGCATCGGTAACTCGTTTAGTGTAGTGTCGCGTTTCGGAATCAGCCAGTGTACATCCAGCTTCCGAAAGAATTACAAGCCAGCATGACAGTGACAGATGATCTCTCGGTGGTTGCCGTTGTTTTTGAACTATACTTTAACATAGGGTTATCAACTTTAGTGCATAAGTAACGCGAGACGTGGCAACAAAAGCGGGACCCAGCAACCAAAGTATAGGGAAGCGGTGAATACAATCTTCACTCATCATCTTCAACGGTTGTTCACTTCTACTTCTGCTTGAAAGTTTAACTGTACTAGAGAGCGTGACGTTTAGCGTTTAAAACATATCTATCGCGGAGGCATCCTCTAAAAACGAAACGTCCCGCCTCTCGAGGGACGGTTGGCAACCCTAAACGAGAAAGATACTGTAAATTACAATGTAAAACGAAAGTAATAAACTTATCATTAACACTAACTCAGTTCGCGTGTACTACAGAATTATTGTTTATGAAGATATAGTGAAATATTTTTTAATATATAAACAACACCAAGTATCTAAAGTGTAAAGCAAAAAAAAAATTGATCTAAATCTATTCAGTAGTTTTTGCGTAATGTGCGCGCAGCGGTGAATCTCAATCGTTTTTTTTTTTTTAATTAAACAAGTAAAACACGTCCACACGTTGCTGTGGCTCAGAAAAATATATATTTTTGGATCCGATCGCTACTAAACTTTACAGTAACTACGTACTAAACTTTACGTACCTACTGAGCTAATATGAAGATTGTCTGAACATTTTATCAAAATCGCTTCAACCGTTTTGGAGTATATAGGGAACATACATACAAACATCAATTTATATATATACAAGCTGTGCCCGTGTTATGCCTACGTATAATTTAAAAGAAATCACTGATTGATGATTAAGATTATGCGTCACAACTCACACCGCTCGTTCACGCCACTACACCTAGTCATAGACCCGAGCAGAGTGTTGAATTATTTTAATTTTACATTATCTCCCAAACTATTCGTCCAAACAAAATTCTAAAAAGGGCAAAGTTTATTTACATAAAATTGTCGCGATGATGAAGTAACTTTCGTTCGTAAGGATTAATATGCCATGCCTAATAATAGTGGTCATAAACCAATTTCAAATGTCAAAAAAAAAACCTATTTGTGGCTTATTTATAAGAGATAGGCATAAAGTACGCGGTTTTTTTTTTAGATTAACTAAGGTGCAATGTTTTTGTAGAACATTGTATTTACGTATCACTAACCATTACGCCAGCACACGCGGATAAAAGAGTTCGGGTGCGCGGTTTCATCAGACTTACTTTAAAAAAATCAAGATTTAAGGGTAGCTGAGAGGTCGAGCCTAATTCTAGATAACCTATACTATTCCACGTGAATTTGGCAATGATATACAAAAAGAATATTTCGAATCCGACTGGAGATTCATAGATTAGCGTGTTTAAACAAACAAACAAAAAAACTCCCGCTTTATTATATTATAAGTATAGATATATAGATAACGCTGTACTCTACACTAGTGAAGCCGCGAGTTCATCTCTTTTTGCGTATAAGTAACATATTACTTTTAACCAGCGCTCTTGCCTGAAAACGGTAATAAATTCGCGACCTTCGGACTTTGGCGCAGTTTTATCATGTATGACGTAAGTTAACTGAAACCATACATATTAATGATAAACTAGTTTATTCTAGCGGCGTCGCCCACGTTTTTTTTGCTCATAGCAAAGTGACGTCACTGTGCCTGATAATAAACAGTAAAATCCAAAAACAACGGCGACCACCGAGAGATCAAAAATCAATTGTCGACCGACAATTGTTTTTTTTTATCGTTATATGTTTGACGTAGTGGCCAGAATCTCACCTCATCTTAAGTAAGTAGTGGCTCAAGATGATAACACGCTAACCTTAGTAGAAGACTGGCTCTCAAGTGCAGCTGCCGGAACACACCTATTGGAGCTTGGCGACAGATTAAAAACTTGAAGGTGGTAGCTAGCCAGGCGGGTTTGACAAACCCCCAATATTTTTAACGACCTATCTTAAGACACCCTACACTATGAAATAGACGAGAAAAAATATTTCATCCCCAATACCCAAAAAAATTTTGTATTTACTACAGATGACTTTATTTTTCTATTTTCAGCGGCTAAAGGTAACACAAAAAAATCTGGCCACCTGCGAGTCCTCCGGTTTTAATTTTGGTAACAGTACCGGGGACTATCTATGTTATGCCGCCCCGGGCTTACGATAGGCTTAGTCTGTCACTGGTCAAACCAAATACAGCTATATTAGACACTATGTATTTAAAAACAAACTTTTTTGCTGCGATACATAACTTAATTATTGAGCTATTGCTTTATTTATTATTCAATATATTAATCGATTGAAAATAATTGCTGATAATACTTGTCCTGGCAAATTTGTGCAATCTTTTGAACATTTGCTTCAGGACTCCCCCAAATTTGATTCAAAGAGATTATAGATCACTGGATGCTCTATCAAATCCTTCGGGTTTCTCCCTGCGATATTTTGGACATATTGAACAAGGAGTCAACAATGAAGTGTTTTGATGTTTTTGCATTGTGTCAAACCTTGAGGCGTTTAATTGACTTCTGACTTTTTCTTATAATTTTTAAGTATTTGTTTATATTTTTAATTACCCTATGGGCCGTATTCATAAAGTAAATTGATGAACGCATAGCGTCGTTCGGGTCCGCTGGTCTCAAAATTTGTATAGGTTTTTTGTACCCTGTGCGTTCGAGCGCACAGTGAAACCTCATAGTAATGTTTGTGAATACGGGCAGACTCATCTTTACGGCTTGTATCAAATCACAGATACCTCTCTCTCCCTATGTCTTGTTTATTCAAAATTCACTGTGAGATACCATAAGGCCTTTAAATAACAAACCTCACGGATCTTTATATTTATTACCGTCCCTATAATACCAAATTGTATAAATCTGTTCATTGGAATAAAATAAACCGCAAAATATACTTGAACCCTGCTAGAATGATACTCATTGTGACCGGGGGAATCCATTGTCGGTAACAACACCGGTTTACCTGACCGCGATATCTGATCCGATGGGATCAGTTTTTAGAATACTTTTTATGTTACCATTACTCCTTTACACAACTTCCATTTACTTCGTATGTAAAAATATTTTAAAAATCTGCACTGAAGATTGTTAGCGTATTGTTAGCGCGTATTGTTAGCGAAAGATAATTAATACCGTTCTCTGTTGAGAATAGTTTTAAATATATTTCAATGACAAGGAAAATACTACTTCTTCTTTCTAACTTGGCTAGTTCTCCTGTTTATTGAAGACCATTACAGACATTATTGAGTGAATATAAAGTGTCCTGTTTTATGATGATTTCAGTATCCTAACAAAATACTGGCTCCCTTATTAGAACTTTCTAGAATTTTTTTCAGGCATCTCTGAATTAATGGTCCATGTTATTATTTCCAATACACATTCACTAGTGCAAAACCAAGCTTTATTATGAAAAATGCCACCTGTATTACACAATATATAGTCAAACAACACAAATTTATGAATAATAATCAAGAACCACTACATGACAGTTTGAGATACCGGCCAAAAACCTCAAGGAAGATAATTTAATTAAAAAAAAAAACAAGATTGCACGTAAGAACTTATACTTCATTTCATTCAAACTTATACTTACAAAACAAAATAAAAATAAGTTTGTTCCGACAGTCAAAAATATGATAAAATTAGCAAACAATAATAGTAATGTAAATATATTTTACTGTCATTTTATTCAATTGTTTAAAAATAATTTGACGGCGTTTAAATAAAACTAGATACACCACACGCTCATTATAAGCTCATTACATTAAATATACCTCGTGAAGTTATGACATACCAATTACGCCCAACTGCTCTACTGTCTCGAAAATCGAAGACGCAAAGTTACGGAGCTCTATGCTTTAATCGATCGTCCCAATCGAGTTCAATTTACCTCATTGGTAACATCCGTACTGGACGACCGGACAGAACTTACTAGGCGAATTCGACCTCCCATGATAAAGTACTCTCTTTGAAATACTTCTTACACTTGTTATAGCAAAATCTGTTTATACACAATTATGCTAAAATGTCACATGGATACAATATTTTCTAGTCTTCAAAGATCAAACAAGATTAACAAGATAGAAGATAACAAGCTCTCTTGTTAATATTTTAATACTCTCAAGGCTTTTTTAAGCAACTTTAAAGTTCATGTTCTTATAATAATCCATTTCAATTGTGCACGATAACCGTAGTTTAGTTAAAAACCACCAAAATAAACATAATTTAGGGTCAAATAACATAAGCTTAAGAATTAAAATAAAAACCACAATGACAGACCTACATCCCGCCAAAATCTCCAACATACACTTTAATTTTAATCAAATCATAGACTATAAAGGTACCAGAAAAGATTGTAGCACATTTTTAAGAGACATACTCACACACGGTCGTTTGATGCCACCCTAATAATAGCGTTAACCATACTTCTGTTATACAAACATAGACCAAATTTAACAAGCAGACAGAACTGTCATCAAATTTTAAACACATCACACATATTAGTCCTTGCAGAAGCCCAACCTTCAATATCTCTGCTCTGTAGTATTATTTACTACAACTACGTAAAAAAACTTAAAATATATAATGCTGAAAATTAAAAAAAGTATTACTGAAATAAATTGTTTAATAATAAATCTATCCATGGCTAATCACATCCCTAGGACTAAAACACAGAAAGGTGAGTGACTTACTATTTTACGAACGAAAAGTTATGGCGATGTTTCTTCTGCCGACACAAAATCTACCACCTACAATTACCTATCACATTATCTTTCCTATAGCATATTATGATAAAAATATGGAACTTCATGTGTTCTTTACTACCAATTCTTATTTGTAATTTTCATTTTTACTTTACTTGATAGTCCACTAAGTAAGTAGAAGAATACTACGGATACGGATATATGAGTATCGGAAGATCGAAGAACGTATGGATGAATTTTGAAGGAATGATATGCGTATAAAAGGTAATAATACTGAGACGTCATTCGATAGTTGAAAATGGAAAACATGCTGTGCCGACTCTACTTAGGTGGGATATGGGTAAGAAGTAACTTTTATTAGGGTCAGTATTTTTCATTTCATCCGCAATGGTAACTTCAAATTGGAGAAATGAATAGAATAATATAAGAAAGTGCATCATCATCATGTTTTATCTATCTAATTGCATACATAATAAATATAGAGGCCAACAAAAACGCAGCAAAGCGTTAACTATTACTGAATGAAGCCTCATCAAACAATCAAGCCTCAAAAGGTCGAATGCTGTTACGACCTCAATTGTGATACTTCTGGTTTCTACCGCTTCCTTTCACGTACAACAACACATTTATTTTTCAAATGCTATTATTACACTGTACACAAAATTTTCAAATAAGTAAAAAAAAGGATTTAATGTTTATTGCCTTTCACAATTTGACAGCGCAGCGTAAAAATCTTGTCACACAACAAAATTCTTGTCTCATTCAAATAAACAGTATTTAGTTAATTAAAAGTATGTTTTGATTCGACATACCGATGAGAACCTTTCCTCATCTGCGTTGAGAAGATCACCGACGGAAGATGCCTTCGCCTGGTTCGCGAGGTGCTTCCTGCTGTTCAGAACATACGACAACTCATCCAGGTAACGTAGCGTTAGATTGGCCATTGCAACACAACACAATCACTAGGAATCGATCATTTACCGACACAAACACAATGGTTCAGTAAGAATGAAAAGGAAACGTTCACGTAAACAATTCTATCACGGTATCGCAATGAGCAGGCACATGTACTCTCACCGCCATAGTCTGATCGCAACTGAACGGCGTCAGCCGGTTGAGCTGGTGCTGCCGTGCCGATGCCAGTGCGCTCCATGAGGGTCAAAGATTAAACAATGTGAAAAATATTAAATAGGGACCAAGTAAATTTATATTTCATAATAAATGTAATGTAAAAGTGAATTGATGTCGGTCAATGTAGCCGCTGATTATTGTGTTGTTGTACATGTCGCACCATTATAATAAGCTGATCTAATTAAAATAAATATTCTTTGAAGATTTTATAATTAAACGACTAAAAGAGGAACACGAAAAGATTAGGCACAGTGCAACAGATACCGCATTTCATTCATTTTCAGGTGAATATACAAAATTGTAAACAAATTTTTGCCCGTGAGTTCATACCATAAAGCAGACGTCTAAACGATAACAAAATCAATTAATATGAATTACAATTAAATACTAATTACAGTTACAGTTACAGTTAGTAATTACAGTTTAATTATATACTAATTTATGTCATTTATTCAAACGGTGGTTTGATTTTAATCTTATTAAAATAATTTGTATTTCTACAACGTAAAATTATTATTTTTTATTTTTAAAAAACTTAGTCGCTAAAATTAATTTAAGTTGATTAAATTTATGTTTTTTGTATACCTTTAAAAATTAAAGTCAGTACAATAAATTCACATTATTATCATTGATAGCTAACTTCATGCGCGCGCAGCTCTGTTTTACTCTCTACTAATCACGACAAAATATATCTTCAAAAATAATTTGATTTGAGTTTAATGATTTCAAGTTTCAATATGATTACAGTAATTTCAATAGTACGAACAGACATATCTGTAAGTGTAATTGTATGCATATTCTATGATCGCTATTGGCTGGCGAGTGGCGACTATTGCATATACACGTTATATTTCTTGATCCATTTTTCTCAGTCCGTATTCGTCTGTGAAGTTTGAATCGCAGTTCGATCATCTATTTCCTGGCTCTTACATAAATCGTGGGCGCTTTGGTTTCGTGTCATTTCTGTGTTTATGAATTCTGTAATGTGTAAACTGAACAGTTACGTCAGCGAAATGCGCTGAGCGTTTATCTCTAATCTGCTCTACATATTTTGTTGAATACAGTCTGTCTTCACTCTGATTTTTTAATTCTACTACTTAATAGAAAATTTCAGTGATAACGTCAATAGAGTACCTAGATTGAATTTGAAAAAAAGTTTTTGTTTATTAAGTACTAGCTTTGCTCCACGGTTTCACCCTTGTTTAATTTTTATATACATAATATATATGTTTTATCGAGACTATGGTTCATAGCTATGCTAGAATCCGATAAGTGGCGCTGTCGTTGAGCCATTAAGATTTTTTTATATCTCATTGGTAGTTGCATAGATTATTGAATTCAAACAAACAATCCCTTTAGCTTATAGATTTTTTTCCCGATCTGACTATACTGTTAGTTTTAAGGGCCCTGAAGTCTCAGAAGGATTTTACAGCTTCACCTGACTTGATTAGTATAGACTAGACGCAACAGCGACCCGCTCGTGAGAAATTATCAATTCATTGCTACAATTTTAACTGTATAGAAAGCGTGAGGAAACAAGTTGCCAACAAAGTTTTTCAATCTGATTCAATATTGTCCTCTTTCCTTATTCCCCTCCTATATTGTCTATTTTATCATCATAATAACAGAAAACATGTTTTAAAATGAATAAAAAAATTAATCGCTACACAGAGTGACGATGGCGTTCTACATAAAGTGCAGGTAAGTCCGTTAATTTGAATCCGCTTCGGAATAAAAATGCAGTCTTCAATGTTCAGAGGGCAGAACTCTTCAGTGGTTACCAGTGGTTACAACGGTCGAATCACGAAAAGGATTGACGAGCCGCTTTTTTTTTCGAACTGACTATATTGTTATGCATATGGACCCTGAAGCCTTAAACAGCTTTTACAGCTTCACCCGGGCTTGGGGGCGAGCGCTAAAGGCACTCAGCCGCGAAAGCAATGCAACAAGTTCCGAGGGTGCCAAAGTGGCCGGACCTCGGCTCGGACTGTTGCAGTGATTGCAATTAAGTCGCGATCTAACTAATTCCCTATCCGTAATTCGATCTAAACTAATTATACATATATACCTGTCTCTATCCTCAGGAGGATGGGAAGAAATAAGTGTGTATATGTATTTAGTAATCTGTCAAATTTGTCTTGGAATGTGTAAAACGTATGTTGAAAATAAAATAAAACGCATTTTCTGATAGACCTTTTTAAATCGAAGTCTTACACAATAGTTAGTACGTATGTACATATCTACATATATATAGATATGCAAGTAGGTTTATGTTACTCGTTATCACTAAAAATCAACTAAGGTTAAGATAATCTCATTTCTAAACACGTGCTTATTAGCTATACATTCTTGTAAGCATAACTCAGATGTAAGATGGAAATCCATCGGCGGTCGCCGCTGTCATGACGACCTCATGTTAGCCTCATTAGCCTCTCGGTAACTAGCGACAACTAAAAGAGCGATTAGTGAATAGCTTATCACCATGCGTAACCCGGTTGAGTAGAGATCCCTACCACACGTTTTGATTACTGGTATTAATGATAATAATGTAATTAAAATCATTTTTCTATTTTTTTTAATTGCGTATAAATAATTTAACATTGTTTAAATAAACACTATTTTAATCCTTAAATTATTTTTACACAATAAAAAGAAAGTCAGTGAAATGAATTCACTTTATTATCATTAGAGGCTAACTTCATCACGTATTCATATCGCATTTTCGTCACATGATACGTCACTGCTTCCAATTTTACCCTTTACAAAAATCTGGCAAGAAAACCTCAAAAAAGTTTTTTTTTTCAATTTTTTTACATAATAAGTTTTAGGCGCAGTAAAGAATATTTTTTAATTGTGTAACAATTATTGTTTAAACACAACGCTTCTTTGTAGACGACCTCGTTGTCACCTCCAAATTTACCGACCTCGATACCATCAAAACTATTTCAAATTCAGCATAATCCACTTAGGTCGGCCGCTCGGTCGTCTGTTACGAAATCGTAATTTTAAATTAAATGTCACAAAAACCTGCTGAAATTTTTAGTGTACAGCTTTCTTACCCGACTATGGCGAAACCAAAAGTAGGGTTATGATTTCAGCAGGCTATGTATGTATGTATACAGTATGTATGTTCCCGCATATCTTCTCAACTACATATCATAGTGTCTTTTGAAAGGAGAGACGGTTAGCATTCCCCTTGATAAGGATGGAAGACACAAATTTGTTAAGGCACAAATTAACCAACATTTCTCCCAAGCCCGGTAAAGCTACAAAAGCCGTAAAAAGGCTCCAGGGCCCCTAAGGCTAACAGTATAATCAATTCGAAAAAAAAATACATATCACAATTTTACAAATTACGTGCTATTAGAAGTGTCTTGATCGTTGGCTGGTTATAGGCTATTTGCCGTCACACTGAATTTCATTTTACGCCCTACAGAGGACATAAAGCCTTGTATTTAAAAAAACCTATAATGTGGTGCTAATGCACGTAGGAGACGGATGCTTAGTAGTAGAAGCGTTTATTGTATGAAAGCTCTTTATTTAATGTTACATATACAATTAATATAATTTAAATATATTAGGATAACGTTGCAATATATTAGAAAATTTTCGTTGTTACTATGCGTTGTCATAGCGACCGTCTCGTTCTATGGTAGCACGAGTTTCGAGTCTAGAAATGTGCTCTTTCTTTATAGTCTATGTTAGAATCGTGCCGTGTTTGGTATCAAACGAAATGATGACTCAGTGGTAGCGTGTACGTAAAACGCGTTGATCGACGTGAGTTCGAATCCCTGCAATGAGCATGAGCTTTCGGTGAAGGAAAACATCGTGAGGAAACCGTAGCATGGTGGTAGGGCTCTTTCTAATGCCCGCCTGGCTAGCTACAACCCTCAAGTTGATAATCTATCGCCAAGCACCAATAGGTGTATTCAGGCAGCTGCACGGTTTAGCGTATTATCATCTTATGCCACATCGTAACTTAACATCAGGTTAGATTGTGGACAATACGACAAAAAAATAACTATAAAAAAACAATTAATTGTCAAACCACAACTCTTCGAATCGTTCTCGCATTTATACCGTTTCGTTACGTTTATCTATCTATATATATGATTATATAAAAGTCAATGCCCTGACTGACTCAGACGCTTTTAACGATACCTCATTTGTCAAATTTTAATGAGTGTGATATAAGATATGCGGGAACATACAAACGAAAATTTGCAAAACTACACTCCCCCTTTTGGCTTCGCCATAGTCGGGACCATAGATAATTGTTGTTGTTTTAATTATCTATGGTCGGGACGTTAAAGGAATTCAACATTTACGTTTTATATTATATTTTGCAACCCTCCATAGGCGTAATAGATCCGCATCAATCACGGCATATTAGAAATTAATAAAACACTTGATATTCTATGCGCCATCTTTGCATCACGTTTCCGTTCGCTTTCACTGCGCGTGCGCACTTCTGTTAATTAAACGTACGTGATTGGATGTCGTTTTACATACATTTTATTATGTCATTGGATTAATATCGGATATTCGAGCAGTGATGGCTTAGTGGTAGCGTGTATGGATACTGCGTCAATCGATATCAGAACTATATTCAAACTAGACCCTAACAAAGTACTCACTTATCTTACTATATTATAAAACAATGTCCCCCGCCGCGTCTGTCTATCTGAACGCGATAAACTCAAAAACTACTGAACGGATTTTCATACGGTTTTCATCAATGGACGGAGTGATTCATGAGGAAGGTTTAGGTGTGTATATTTCATAAAGGTTTTGTAAATTGACGGAAAAATGACGATGATTGTTGAAAATGACGGAAAAAACCATGCCGACTGGGAGTTTGCTGGCGTGCTCCGCGTAAATCAATAGAGTTACATATATGTATTACTCTGCTACCCGTGCGAAGCCGGGGCGGATTGCTAGTTAATCTTGAAAAATATTACATTAGCATATTTTTATTATATTGTAGATTAGTTTTTTAATCATAATCTTATTACCTCATTCTAAGATTGTTTTAGTGGTACCATGACAAAGTGACAGCATTGTATCGGATGGTAAGTAAGAACAGTACAATTTAAAGAGTCACTGTGACGGGTTTTTTACCATGTATATGGCAGTTGGGATACAGTCCGCTATAAATACTCAACCACCCGCGTGAACATAAAAGGAGATTGGCAGTTGCTCTCAAGTTTTATAAACGCTTTTATTTGCAACTAGTTTCTGCTCGCGACGTCCTTTGCGTTTACTTCAAAATGGGGTTTTTTAACGGGATAAACTATCTGTGTGCTAAGTTTCATCCAAATCCGTTTAGCTGTTTTTGGGTAATTGAATAATAAACACAAACTTTCATATTTTTGACCTATTTTAGTGCAGTGATATTATGATTATGAGTAACAATTTTAACAAGTTTTAACAGCTTCCAATAGGTATTTTGTAGTTATAACGTCAGGTTATTAAGCTTTAAGTAGGTATATAATTATCTAAAGTATCAGATTGATCCTCTAAAACTCGCAACAGTGTTTATACCACAGCGGACGTCGAACCTGTTCCGTCGCATGTCGTTACGGATTCGCAGTATCGGCGACAACTTTTGTGCGCACTTACCGTGTAATTAGATTTTTTGTGGTAGAAATTGTCACGTTCAAAACTTTTATTTTTATAAAACTTCTGATTTGTCTTTTATTTATATATTTTTCTTATTTATTATTGAAAGGTAACGGTCATAAAAACATTTCTGTTAGTTGTCGTAGTCAGTAGATGTATGCTACTGATACACTGAAACAACTGATAAGTTATTCCTAGTTTGGTTCCCAACTGGGGCAAAAATTTATTTTATAACAGAAATTTTGTTTTCGGGATTTGAGTTATCTAACTGTTGTTAAATTCTCTTAAATTGCAACTCATTTAAAGAAAAGCTATGATGGCTCAATGGTAATGAACTAGGACGTCACGTAGTTTTGGGAAACCCAAGTTCGCATCTTACATAGGTCCTGAAAGGTGGATTGGGGTCAAATAACATCCTAAGATTTGGGACATCCAAACCAATTTCAGCTGCGCGTGGTGCACCCTGCTAAGTAATGAACAATTGTTGGACCTCGTATCTTCATGACTTACTAGCAAATTGGTTAAGTTCAATTGCCAAGAAAACTGGATTGCGTGTTCTCTTGTTCTCTTGCAAAAAATCTCCGTTCTTCTCTCTCTCTACTCTGTAAAATATCTCACTGGCAAAAGCGTGACAGCCTCAGTATCCTAGGAATGGATATCCGTTGTTACCTTAACCTCAGGGATCACATTGGAAGTGTTATCTCCGCAACATCATGGAGACTAGGCATCCTGAACAGTAGCAAATTTTTTTTCACGCCCGGTCAACTGTAACCTATTTATAAGGTTCACTCAATTATAAGTCTATTTATAAGGTTCAAGTTCAGTCGGGCATGAAATATTGCTCGCATCCCTGGACGGTTCCGCCCAATACCTTCGCGATGACTTGGATAGGTTACAGCGACGGGCTGTTAGCATTGTAAATAATGCAGACGTCACTAAGTATTTAGAACCGCTTCAGCTGCGTAGAGACATCGCTTCGCTAAGCGTGTTTTATTATCACGGTGAATGCTTTGAAGAATTGTCTGACTTTATTCCATCATCTCCCTTCTACTACAGAACCACGCGGACTGGTCTATAGAGCAACAGCTACACGGTAACGCCCATCAACGCACGAACAAAGAAGTTTGTACATTTATAGGTACCTTTGCCGTACCATATAGATATGGTATAGGCTCCCAGTCAAAGTGTTCCAACCCTCCTATGATATTGAGTCCATCAAAGAAGGCGTGAAGAAGCATTTCAGCAGGCCGGTATGACATCCGCCGATGATATTTGTGTCACCGACGTTCGCTGTTTTTTGTGGTCTGTACCGTACTTACCATCAGATGCTTTAGTAGTATAAAAAACCTAACTGAGTCTTCACGCAGCTGCACTTGAAAAAGGAAGATCGGTTCAATTTCTAAACTTAAAGTGTTGCCATCATCAGTCGCGTCATAACTTAACATTGAATGAGATTTTGGTCAAAGTTTTAACACAATAAAAAAGCTATATTTCAAAATACCCAACTGCAACCCCAACATTAAATTGAAAAAAAAACAATGGTCAGACAATATCATTATGCATAAAACAACCTTTTCAATAGAGAATATGTATGAATATAAAGAGTTTAAATTGACTGTAATATGAATCAAGCGTTATTGGTGCAAATGGAAGCTATCGGGTTCCTTTGTAATTCTGCGAACACGGTGCGAATATTATTTACAACTAGCTGTGACCCCGGCTCCGCTCGCGTTGACTACAGAATGACGTTGGTCAAGAGGACGCGCGAATCGTGCGTGCTGCACGTACGGGAATTGAGAACAACACGGGTGCGATGGCCACGCGGTGGAGTGATGTTCAAATAAATTTAACATTAAGTGAAACCGTGGAACACAGCTAAATATATATTTTATCAATTCTTTTGCACTTACAAGTAGGTATTGTATTACAACGTTATCTTTTGTTTAGGATCCTGCTGTGAACGAAATACAAACAACTTGATATTCGAAACTTCCGTTCTACCTTTGTGGTATTACAATCAATCACATATCACTTACAGTATTCTGAACTTTAATATATAGAGACTGGTATCATTTTCATTTGTACATATACCCAGCAGAAATCCTTCAATAGTTACAAAGCAAAGGATGTTATTAACAAAGATCGCGTTACCTAAAAAAATATCCGTCCCTTTCTCAGCTACTGGGCATTGAGATTTCTTCTTATACTGAAAATAGTACGGATAGTGGTCTACTTTATTTTCGTGAAAATTTTACTTTACTAAGCATACTGAAAATCTACATCTATCTATACTTGTGGTCGCCCTGTGGACGAAATCCAACCTTAATTAATTTAAATTATAAGTTTGAACATTATTAAGGTTCTACTGTCAAAGTCCATACTTCTATAATCACAGATTTCGCCAAGGCTACACTGTTAATTTCTCTTTTTTTTCAAAGAAATTATATGAAATTAAAAAAAAAATCCAAAAAATGATTAAAGTTAAGAATACCTTTTTTAATATTATTTTTACAATAATCATGCGATAAAAAAATTGCTGTCCATTGAACTGGACATACATATTTCGATAATTTTATTAATGATACAAAACTTCTCTGTAAACGATGTTTAAACCAGCAAAACAAATATATATATATATATATATATTACCTAAATGATATTGCTATACAACTTTCTTTTTATATTGAGATTTTATATTAAATTTATATTTATATATTGAGCGAGCAGTATTTCACTAATAACTACCATATATATACTACATATATATTTATTATAAATACATATATATATATATATATACATAATATTTTTTTATGATTGTCATTCAGTAAGATTATAGACAAATAATATTAAAGACAAACAATTTTACCTAATCTATTTTCAATTTGACCACAGACTTATAAACAATAAACAAAAGTATGCGTGTGTGTGTCAAATATATGGTAGTGTGTGCAATGTTTTTTATTGATTTAATGTATTTTTATGCATAATTAAAAAAAAATAGCATTCTGCACTTCTTCTCTATATAAACTATATTTGTGGGAAATTTCATACTCCTCCGTCCGCGCAATTTTCGTACAAAGTTTTTGCTTCACGTATTAATATATAGATTACTAATAAACAAAATTGAAGTATCTGTTTGTAATGTCAAAATAACAGCTTTTTACTAAATGCATACATGTGTATAGATATCGTAAATTAGAAATGTATATAAATAAAGATATGTATATAAATAAAGATATGTATATTTGTAATCTATATGTATTGATAAGAACACAAAGAATTTTTTTTGAGATTTCTCTCTACTTGGGCCTGTTCGGCTGGTGTAATACCTTCACTCTACAGAGGATCCCAGCCAAATAACCTAGCATTGTGATCATGAGGTGAGTAGGGTCACCATAGCTCCTAGGGGAAGAGGGTTCAAGGTCGGTCGCGGCAACGCGCTAGTGATACCTATGGTGTTACATACAAGCGTCCGTAGGCTACGACATTCGTTTGCCATTGCTTATTTGCCTATTTGCCACCTCAATTGTATATATAAAAAAATATAGGCTAGTTGATGCAGTTTCAGTAGGTACATATCGAATTGTTATGGAAATCGAAAGCCTTGACCCTAATCTCTTGGATTTGATTGTTGCCTTTAGCATTTCATTAAACATTTACATGCAGAACTACAACGTTTGGTGATAAAAGATCGAGATTATGATTATTCCCGTTACGAGGAAACGAGGTCGGCGAGACATGTGAAGAATAGGTTTCAAAAGAAATTTATTGCTGTCGCGTTATACCCGAACGACCGAATACTGCGCGAGAGAGACAACTGCAGCTCGGACTGATTATACCTACGAAATCATATTTTCGTGTTTCCCTATTTTCTCCGCCAAAACAGAGACATTTTTAATAAAAAAAAATCAAGAGTACTATATACAGTACTTTGGCTATGCCTTGATATTTTAGCAGAAAACAGAGAAAACCATTTTATTTAATAAACGCCGCCGCCCGCATATCCTTTTCAAACTTGGAAATGCGTCCTTATTTATTAACTGTGCGGGCGACATCATGTATCAACTTATCCACTGATAAGATTTGATAGATTACGTCATCTGGGCCAGAAGAGGCCTGTTGCAATCGGGGTCTTAGACCGATTTCGTAATTATTCTTTATCATCGATAAATTTAAGCTGAATGGACCATGATTACGACAGTCGTTGAGTAAGCTATCGCTTCTGCTGTGTGAAACATTATTATAAGGTATCAAGGAAGTAGATTATCGTCACATGAAACATTGAGGCAGTAGTTTTTGATAATCTTAAAACTACATGAAATTAAGGATATTTGGTGATAAAAATGGTAATCCTAAAAGAATGGTAGTAGTGTTAGGCCCCCGATACCCCGCGGCCCCGCTCTATTTATATGCATCTCTTTGTATGGTAATTGCTACGCTCCTAAGGGTCGTAGCGTGATGTCAGCCGGCTCATAAATTTGCTCGATAAATAGGCTATGAAATGCTAAAGTAATTTTTTAAATTTGACCAGTAGTTCCGATGATTACCGCGTACAAACAAACAATCTCTTCAGCTTTACAATATATAGTACTTCGTCTGCGTGGACTTCAGAATTGGGTCTTTACCAGAATAAAAAGTATCCTATGTCTTAATCCGGGTTATAAGCTACCTGTGTGAAAAATTTCATCTAAATCCATTTACCCGTTTTTTCGTTATTAAGTAATAGACAAATAAACTCGCATTCGTATTTATAATATTAGTAAGTTTATATTAAATTAATTTACGTTGACGTATAGTATAAATAGTAAACCCGGCCACGCGTTGCTGTGGCTCACATTTTTTTACCCGATGGCTACCAAACTTTACAGGATCACCCGCTGGGCTAATGTGAAGATTGAAAATTACATCAAAATCACTCTGGCAGTTTTGGAGTCCATAGGAAACATCCAATCAAACATGCATTATTATAAATATAGATTGCGTATTATTAGATGCGTGTTATGGACACGTAATGAAAATGTATTTAAAAAAAACAACTAGAAGAGTGTTACCTAAGTATGACAGAGGACAGATATAGGATAATATGCAAAATAATATGCATATAAAAGGTGAGAATACTGACAGGCTGTGACATGACAGTTGATAGAGGAAACTGGACTAGGAATACATATTGTATCGACCCTACATAAGTAGAATAAGCAGTGTAACAAAACTGAGGAGAAAAAATAATGATATCCCCTATAACAGTTACGTTTATAAATCATTAAAATTAACAAAAGGTACCGCGTTGCCGTTTATTTGTCATACGCCCACGCAATTTATCCAACACTTTCTATAATAGCATTGGAAACACGGTCACCAAATCTCCTACAGCCTAAAGCCTCCTAAAGCCCGACAGTATGGTTCTTCTTAGTCGGATAACGGTTCGGAAGCCATTTTGGCTTACACAAAGTTTATATTAAGGTGAAGATGTGTCTTGTAACGACTCTTTGGTGTATTGTGTGATCTGTGTCCGACATAAAATACGAAAGTTTGAGGTAGTCAGTTTGAAATCAAATTTTGTAGAGAGATTTAACTCAATACGCGGATATAGCAAATTTTATCCAATTTAATATTCAATAATAAAAATAGGCGAATCCAGATTTTACAACTGTCATAAGGTCGACGTTTGTCATGCTTGCTTATCCAAAATACACTAGCGCACTCGCAAACTAGTAGTTATGGATAGCGATGTTTGGCTTGCCTTTTCTCAAACCCGGTAAAGGCCCCTAAGGCTAACAGTATATTCAGTTCGAAAAAACACAAAAAAAAAGCTTGCCTATTTTATCCACGCGTCTGTAGAGGTTTCAAGTTTGTGACAAGTAACAAGCATGTGGATCGGGAATTAAAATGTGTAAAAATTTCTCTTCAATCATTATTTCATTACGTGTCTAAAGAAGTACAATAACATCAATAAAAACGGTATTATTATGGATCTTGTGCAAAATATGTAATACACAGATTCATCAGGAGTATTTAGTGAGATGATATAAACTGAACCAGACAGATGAGAGGTGAGAAGACTTCACCTTAAGTTGATAAATACAAAAAGAGTATAGCGAATCGTACGATGAACTACGCCCACACTCAAATCCAGTCTTTAATTACAGCATAGATTTTTTTGGAGTTTATTAATTTTTAAGTTAGATTTAGTAAAAATTAGAACGTTAGTAAAGTGAAGAGTTGTCTAAATATAAAATTTAATACAAATAGAGCAATTTCCGAAAAACCAAATACAAGAAGTGCTACCTTAATTTAATAGATAGGTACTACGACCATGTCAAGGCGGAATAACGTCTTAATAATTAAAACAAATTCAAATTTTACAAACACAAATGATACAATCTGAATAATTATTTCAAAATATTAAAAGTATATCTCGGACGCAGAGCTACGTAACGTAGTTTACGTGTCAACGAAACCGTATAGAATTAATTTACTAAATTATACGGTTTCTCTGTTGACTTGCGAGTTTAAGGTCGTCAGTTGGTACTATTCTTTTGTTTACAATTATTATAGGTACCTACATTCATACATTTGAAATAAGAAGATATGGTCTGCGCGGCATCTTCACTCACTACGTGTCAAAGTTGTATGGCCAGCAAAAAACATAACACATTTAAAAAAAATTAACTGTCAAGTTATAGGAGTGATTTTGATTTCTCAGGTAACAAATCAAACATTACGGCAAACATCGATATATATATATTTACTACGTACTAGATTTTGCCGTCCAAACATTTTGTGTGTTTTAATAAATTGCACGTCAAGCCGTGCACCTTACTTTATTGTGGTTTCGACATGTATACAGTGTGGGTGCGTACGAAGCGGTGCTAATAATATAATAATTCGGATAATTTGAATCAAAGCGTGATCCTGGATGTAAATATCAATTCAGTAGTCAAGTAAGGAAATTGATTTATTTTGTTGTTCAAGTAGATAAATAGGGAATAATATCGTAATAACACAATAGAAAAAATATTTCTTCATTTAAATGCCACGCCATATGCAATCACATACTACAACATATAGATGTTCCATTAACAAACCGCTTGCAGGTAAAAATATGTTACTGAACACAGACTTGACGTGATGTTTTCAGAAAGTGTTTTAATGGGTTTATAACCATTAAGATATTTTTGAATATTTGTTTCGGTCTTTTTTTTTAGGATATAACATCAACTAATATTTGTCAAAGTTCAGAAAATATGATGACGATGATAAATAAACGCACAACAATTCATTTTCTTTTCTACTTTTATTTTATAATATTTATTTAACTATTAATATATTGTGAAATAGAGTATGAACTGTAATTAAGCATTGTAGATGCTGATTATGAAAATCTATAGGAACGACCGCCACATTGTTACTACATTTTAAGCGATCTAAGATCTGTTTTAATAGTTTGGTTAGAGGTAATGTTGTATCGCTGAAGCGAACTTTTATTTAAACTCTTATCCAGTATTTCAACAAATTGTTTTCATGAGCGGTCTTGTCTATCTGTAGTATATATGTCAATGAATACGAATTATGGCCAATCAAATAGGTTATAAATTTAAAAACTTTACTTCGAATTTTAAATTCTAACGTTCTGTGTAATACATTTTTTTTCTATTTGCTAATGATTTTTGACAAAGAAAGAGGTCAATTTTTAATTATTTTTAGATAATTTATAAGCCTTTGTACTTTATAATTTTATGGCCGGTCACGTAACATACAGCATAATTTGCAGACGTTATTTGTATTTCCGACCGTACTTTTTGTCGATAAATGAATGTCTACTTGTTTGAAACACAACTTATAGCATCGATAAATTTTCTACATTAATCAGTAGTTTATGAAAATTAATATTAATAGTTCCAATGACATTGGTTAAATGTCATTTATAATTATTATTGTTGTTATTCCTTTGCTCTTTTTAAAGTCATATATTGTTTACTTCGCTTGGCAATACACCTTAGTATTTCGAAACCTGTCTACATAATATGCCGTTTGCGAAAAGTAATCACGCGGGGCGCTCTGTCTTTATGTATTACCTTTTTCGTTTTTTTTTTAGTTCCTACAGAAATTTGATAAGTTTAAGTCATTAACCCATAACTTTTTTTCTTTAGTACAAACATTTCTTCATCCACCTCTTCCAAAATGGTCATTAGCAAAAATTTTCTTAGCTTATTCACTTTATTACGTTTCAGACCGTTCATCTTACTACCGAAAACACCACCACTTGTGTAACCACACACGACCGTAATGTAAACGATTTTTTGGACAGTAGCGACTATTTAGTTACTAAATTACTCGTTACTTTACTAAATTACTAGCATAAAGCGAACTAGACTTAAGAAGGCACTTATGAACGTCAAAACACTACTACCGGTCCCGAAAACATCCCAGTCATCGAGAAGAACAGTCAAGAAATTCGATCGGGCATATCGTTTTTTTTTTTTTTTCAAACGGTACAAACTAATAATCACTTTAATAATTTAATGTATGCACTTAGAGGGAGTCACTTTCAGATATCACTATCATTCACATAAGGATCCACCCTATAACATCCTTTTGATAGTAAAACCTACTTGACATGGTCCTTGAACTCATTGTCCGGCAAAATCAGTAATGTCCTTCAGGGATCTTATTATAGAACCAAACACGATTACCTAAAAACTTTTATTAGTCATACTAACTCTAAAACAGGGTACGACTCATTTATGTCTATTTCTATTATTAAAACTGTGCTGGTCTTTGACAAAAACTAGCTTGTGAGAGTTTTTACGAATGTACATTAAATTAACAAGAATGTATTGGGAGGGCATAGACAAGATATTAAATTCCTGGAAATTGTTCTTTAGTGATTCGCGAGGTCTCATGTTTTATATTGCTCGAATTGCCCGCTTTCAATATGAATAATATGGTGTCTATATCAGTTGCTGAACTCCACAGCAAAATACAGTAAGACATTAAGCCTGTAGAAATAAGCGAAGAAGACTAATTATATTATCTTGTTTTATTATCATTTTTTATTAAAAACTGTAGGACATAACTCATGACTCTCATGAGGCATAGAATAAGATGCAAGTGCCGTTTAATACCGGTAACCGGTTAACTAGTACATAAAATGTTTGTTTGTTTGTCTCTTACACGTTCCTAAAACATTCACCCGATTACATTGATGAAACATTGATTTGTCGTGCGTTTCTGTTCAAAGCTTTCTGTATTAGTATAACCATATTACAATAGGTGGCGCGCAAGTAATTTCATTGCAAAGGCAACGGGAACGAAGTCCCAAGCAAAAAAAACTTATGTATAAGAAAATTCACAAAATATATAGATACACTTTTGTAGGAAACTAAATCTTTATTTAACCGTTTAATAATTATCTATAAAACCTGTATAAATACAATTTAAATATAGAGGTTCTCTATGAGGAATGATAATGCCAAATTACGGCAATCTATCTTTACGACTTTAAAAGCATAGAAGGTAAAAAATGAATAGATCTATTAAAATGCATGTCACGCGCTCCTGGCAACTCATTATATATCGGGCGAGTCGTTAAGGCGATGCACTTATTAACTACAGAGGAGCGGATATACGATTTTTTTCTATAGTATCTGTATTTTTGTTATTTAATGGTAATGCGCGTTTTCATATACATTTATGCCAATGTCATGTGGATAGATTTTTTTTTAATGTTTAGCGTTCAAGCAACACTTCAAAATTGTGACACTCTTAATAAAACTGACAAGAGACTTTTGTGGCAGCTTAAAATTCATGCTTCTAATTATTAATTATAATTCGCTTCACTTGGGCACAATAACCAAAATCAAAAATAACTTGATTCAATTGAGGCCCTAATAAGGCACTTATGAACGTCAACCATTACTACCGGTTCGAACCTAGTCATCGAAAAGAACCGGCAAGAAATTTGATCGAGCTTATCTTTTTTAAATTATTTTTCCCATCTGTATAAATAATACTTAAAGTCAATAATCATATTATAATATTAATAATTTAGTAGATGCACAAAGAGGGAGTCACTTCCAGATATCACTATAATTTACATAATGAGCCACCCTATAAAAACCTTTCGACAGAAAAACTTGCTTGACATGGTTCTTGAACACAATGTCTGGCCAATCAGTAATGTACGCCAGGATCTTATTATAAACTTAACACTATAACCTAAAAAACTTTTATTAATCTTACTAAGTCTAAAACATGGTACGACTAATTTATGCCTATTTCTAGTATTAAAACTGTGCTGATCTTTGACAAAATCAAGCTTGTCAAAGTTTTTATGAATGTACATCAAACTATCAAGAATATATTGGGAGGGCAAAGTTAAGATATTAAACTCCTGGAACCTGTTCTTCAGTGATTCACGAGGTCTCATGTTGTATATTGCTTGAACTACCCGCTTTTGTAATATGAATATGTTGTCTACTTCAGCTGCTGAACCCCACAGCAAAATACCGTAAACTATATCACGAAAATGCCACCAATATTACAATAAGACAAATTAATATAAGGTAATCAAATAATTTATGTTTATGAATTACAGATCAAGATCCCACCAAAAACTCCATAGTATCTATACTGCTATCACGCCTATAGCTCTTTTTTAAGACGATATTGCTACATTAAGATATATATATATTCTCATATTGTATTTATCTAGATATACCTCTGGCTGTAGCGTCATCGAACACAATTATGTAGATGCTCTTACATAAAGAGAACATAGCTAAGTATACATTATATTAATATAATATTGAAAAAGTGTATTTAAGAATTTAGCTCAACTATATGGTAGTAGATCATCAACCATTTCAAGAACACTTCGCTAGTCTACCCGATATCGCTGAAGCAATATAAAAAAGACGGATCTCTGGGAGCTTCAGGTTATCAAACTATATTTGTTGTAGTTAAGCTTGCTTTGTCAATAATAATTTAAATCCTAATAATCTGTGTAATTAACTTTTTCAACACACGATTTTTATTTCAAGTGACCACTGTCATATTAACTAAAGGTTACAAAGACCTTATTAAAACTTAACTACTGTATAATAAAATAATGTTCATATTAAACACATATCCATACCAATTTAAACTGTAGTTATTTGTATTATTTGGTATTAAATAGGTATTATTCGAACATATTTTGTAGATGAACAGTATTAACTTTATTTTCGATATTTATTAGTTAAATTTTAAGCTTTTGAGTAATTTTTGGTATTCGAAATCATCTTATTCAACCTCTTTACTATTCAAAATTATTGAACACATTTACATGATATACGGTTACGATTTCGTATACTTTTGTATTTCAGATATCCGATCGTTTCGGTTACCGAGTTCCAACACCCTTGTTTTAGAGTCCGCTATCCGCGCCGCTTATTGAACGAAAGCTTTCGCTAAACTCGGTAGCTGTATGTCGCACACGACACACGTGCGCACTCATATCCCGGACACACGTGCACTTATAATGGAGTAAACTTACAATGAACTATGTTTATTTATTATGTTCATCGGGGTCTGTTTGTTCTATATATCTCGCCTTTTTTTCTTAACAAAAATTGTTGCGTGAGTGTGTGTGTGTGGCCTATAATCCTTACTGAACGCGAATATCTGATGAAAAATCTTATTAACTGAGTAATGAAATAACGATCGTGATCATCAAATTTTCAGTAAGATCATAGTGACTTGATTTGGAACGTTCCATTCCGGAATCACCTACAATAAATCACCCACCTACGTAGTGGCTCTCGCTGAAGCATGCGATGCACGTCCGTCCGTGGATCATCATCTAAATTGAATATTGTGCTGTACTTATACGATTAGATATTTTATCTAAATACAAAAAAGTATATACATAATATTAGATAACCATAATTTACTGTTTGTAATAAATAGATTTGCGATAAAACGCTGAATTAGTGATTTTTTTCGACTAAACGGCATTAAGTATTTTACGTAAAAAAATATTCTCGATGTTTTATATGTTATATAAACATAAAAATTTTACCTTTTGAGTCTGTTACTCGGTTCTTTTCATTTGTCTGAAAAGCTTTAATAAGAAGATATCAAATTTATCCGATTCTGGCATTTTGAAAATTTGATGCAGACTTACCTGCTTATTTTTTTTTTAAATGGACGAATTAAGATATTAGAGCATGATTACGGCCAAAATACGCATCGTATAGCCCCATAGATAATTAAAACAAGTTGTTTTAATTATCTATGTATAGCCCCCTACGGCAGCGATATATGAACTTTATATCGAAATAATTAGAATTTGAAAACACAATTACATTCCTCACTTAACAACTGTAATACTTGTTTCTTAAACTTATCACAAATTAAGCCTTTTAAAAAATATGAGCGGCCTTTTTTTTAATCGAATTAATTTTCGGTGATAGTTTACATAGATAGTTTTCATGTGAAATCATAGAAAAAAAAACTTTTTTTGGTCCACCCTAATGTGGCATTCCGTAATCATATCCAGTAATCGAACATAACGGTAGGGATCTGAACTCGATTCGGTCGCGACCACCGTACACATGGCGATAAACCCGTCAATGTGACTCTCTTTTGGATTGCCGCGTTTCGGGATCAGCCAGTGTATATCCAGCTACCAAGCGGCGTGCAGACCGGCATAACAAGGACGACCGGCGATAAATCGTTGATCGTTGCTTACCATCAGGTAAAGTGCTATTACTTTGGCATGGTACTTTAAAAAAATACATCCTTTAGAATAATAATTGTTTGTACTTCATAGATCATAGCCACTCGCGATTGTATCTTCCCTAAATATTCGAATTTTCAAACATTTCCGAACATAAACATCTAATATAAGGATTAATTATAAATGCTAATTTAGTAGACAAGTTCAAGATTACGGCTTTGATAACGAGCGAAACTATATGCAAAAACTAGTAACAACATAAGACTTGAATCGGTTTTGTTGGCCGTCCGTGACTGGTTCACACGACTCACTGTCGACTTTTACTTTCACGTAGTTGCATTGAAACCAGGGACGTAGTTAGATATTAGAAAGGGTCTTCAAATATATAACACTTAGCTTACCAATTTCATTTGTCATTATTTGTCTGTAGCATGGGCTAAACTATGAATTAGGGTTTTAATTGTTTGATTTTACAATGACCTAGTCTTATTTACTTAGTCTAATTTAAGACATTAATTTATAAAAATTGAATGCCTTAAAAAATTAAACGTAGTTCGAAACAATCTCCTGCAACATGCAGTAAAATTAATTATAAAATATATTACTGTAACCAAAACCAAAATCTTAAGTTTTGGAGGAAACAATTTATATAAATTTCAGAATTAATAAATTGCTTGCGAACAAATCATTCTTTTTATTTCAACAATTAAAATTTAAAGGTCCTATTAATTAATAATGTATAAACTAAAAGCTGATATATCATTTAAATAGTTTTAATTTCCGAATATTTTTCAATAATATATATACTAAGCATTAAAATTTTATTGTAAAAGCCACATAAATACACGTCTCGCAATTTTATTTTTACTTAAATTTTATGATTTTGGTAAATATTATTAATTTGTGTACGAAATGTCATTGAAATCAATCAAGCCGTTGTTGAGTTAAATCCAAACATACAAAGGAACAGACATACAGACAAAATTACATTTTTAAATGTCAAATATCAAATCAGTGGCCTATAGAATAGCTATCTTGCACAAATTTGGAAAAAAAAATATACTCATGTTAAAAAGTAAGGAGCTATAATAAAACAAAAATAATTACAAATTTTTTATCCCGTGTACAAACAATATGATAATAATAATGAAATAATTTTGCGTTGCATAAACAATTTTACACGATAAAAAAATCTGTAAAATGAAATATTCATTGTCATCATTGAAGGCTAACTTCATCAGTCGCACTTACATCACAATATGATGCGTCCGCGTCTCTCAATTTTACCATCCATTAAACAGGCCAAAAAATTCATGTATCGACAGAAGTACAAATTACGATATCAAGTCGAGGGGTCGGGTCCCTCAAGTTTTGATGTCAGTACTGGTATGCCCAAGTCGTGTCGTGCGCTGCGACGACGTTCCCGATCGATTGCGTATGAATTATGAGATTTTAATGACAGTGTGTGTTATGCACGCCGCGCCGGATTTTAAATCGGTTGATATTACGGAAACAATAACATTCACATCATAAATATACATTAACTAGTTGTATGCCGCGTCTTTATTAGTGAGAAACTTCATTTATATACATTTTTACTGTTGTTATGAAGAGGTTAAATATTATATGTTGAGATAATCCCTGAAATGATTGATCTGTTTCTAAAAACTATTTCACTGATAGGAAGCTACAATCTCCTTGATTACTAGTTTTTTATTTCTTATTTAGTTACTGTTGTCCTTATAAATAAATAAGCAGACATGAGTGGCTGCTCGTTATCGCCACAGAGTTCATTCTCACACCTTGAAAGCTAAATGATCGCGGACAGTCCGGTTTCAGAGGAGTTTCCTTCCTCAAATGCTCCGGATATGGAATGAGGTTTTCTGCTCTGCTCAGGTTTTCTCAAGGGGTTATACTATGAGGTTCTTCAAAATGGGAGTGAATAGTTTTTAAAGGGTCGGCAACGCGCATGTGCTGCTTCCGGTGTTGCAAGCGTCCATAGGCAACGCTTATGGCAATGCTTATGCTTATTTAGGCTGCGGCAACTGCTTATCGTCCAGGCGGACCGCATGCATGTTTGCCATATTTTTTTTCGTACTGACTATACTGTTAGCCATAAGGGTCCTGAAGCCTCAGACGGCTTTTACAGCTTCACCCGGGCTTGGGGGCGAGCGCTTAAGGCACTCAGCCTCGAAAGCTATACAACAAGTTCCGAGGGTGCGAAAGTGGCCGAACCTCGGCTCGGACTGTTGCAGCGGTTCCAAATAAGTCGCGATCTAACTAATTCCCTATCCATAATTCGATCTAAACTAACTATACATATCTCTATCCTCTGGGAGGAGGGGAAGGGACAAGTGTATATGTATTTATAAATCTGTCAAATATGTCTAGACTAACTAGCAAAAAAAAAAGGTCTTTACAGAACCTATGTACCTGAGTGGAGTGCATGTGTGTAGAAGTGCAGTGTACCTAATGATTGTATGTTGATAGCTAGTGAATGCAGAGTCACTGTATCGCGCGAACGGCTGCTTGACTCAAGGGCTCCTTGCTTCTTTGCCATCTTTATGTAAGTGTATATTACTAGGGTTATGCTACGATGGGACTGACATGTGAGTCGTATAAAATCAAAGGCGGTAAAGTAGGTATGGCCGATGACTTGGTTATTCAAATAAAACTAAGAAATTTTAATTATATCCGTAGACACAGAGAATAATTGACTATCAAACTAGATGAGACTAAAGGTAAAATATTTGCCATGGATACAATTGAAATTTATTCGTTTTATTTGGATTTCAAGTTATTGCCGTCCTTGATTATATACGACTCACGTGTGAATTGTATTGTCTCTTGAAATGTAAGAATAAAAAAGACTGGGGTAAAACTGAATATATCCGAATATGGGTTTAATATAAATGAAATAATACATCATCATGTTCAACATATAATTTGATATGCTTGTACAGTTGTCTGTGATTGCTTACTTATCAAAGTACAATATTTTTGATCTTAAATTTACCTAATGTTAAACGTGTGATAACCTAAATTAATTTATTTAATGGACGCTTACTACGAACGATCACTGATAATGCATTGAATGACGCCCTAAATCTAACAACAGCTGTTATTAAAGTTAAACAGACTGTTAATAGAGATCGCCTTAAGTATATTGTCATTAGCACCAACAAATGGCATCCCTAATGAATGTTTTTAATCATTTTTGTTAACAAAAACAAACTTTAAAATGATCTTTAAATAATCAATTTTGATGAAGAATTCACGGAGATGTAGCGTTGGCAGGAAAAACACTTTTGAGAAATGATAAGTATATAATTAGTAGTTGTTATAAACGGTTGGATAAATCAATGACTTACAAAAAAGAGCACAGCTACACAGTTTGAATGTTAATTTTGTTTTATTAACTGGGGTTTGATAGTGAAAGTGCTTTCGATGTAAACAGACCGAGATGTGATTTATTGTTTTATAAACGATTTTAAAATAGGTACAACAAAAACAATAACATTCTAATACTCAGAGAAAATGGGAAAGTTATGACTTGTAAGAAACTATTATCTTATGTAATGTATTTTTTCTGCTTGACAAAAATATCGCCAATGTTTAACTTGAAATTGATTTAAAATCCACTAGCTTTATACACGCGATTTTACTCGTGTAGGCTGGAATTTGTCGTAAGTTGTTCGAAGATTACACCGCGGTATTGTTAATTTTCATTTTCTCGTATTTACATTGGCCAATTTAAAAATTTGTCATAGTCTTCTATGCCAATCACACTCTGTAGGTACAGCAGTGAAATTTCAAGATTTTTTGTACATACGCGGTGTTTATTATTGATTCATCGTAAGAAGACTTACACGACACGTGTCAAATATTTATTTAAATTGTACGTTGATTTTACGATTATCGATTCTTTTTTAGAACTAAATATAATCGATAATACGATTATGCTTTAAATGAGATGAAGGGTGTGTAAGCTGCGTAAATGTAATAACAAAAATAAAGTATAATAACAATGGAATACGCAATGATCTGGTTCACTTGAATTATTGAATTCCCGACTCCAAACAACACGATTAATTCTTTCAGTCAATCTATACATATAATAAAATTGAAATATCTGTTTGTAATGTCCAAATGGTGCGTTTTACATAAAAATAAAACTTGTATTATTGAGCATTGACGATGCACAGCATCCGTGAGAGGGCGTTGTATACTTCCGCTTGTTTTCCATCACAGCGCACAGCTAGTCTATACATATCTACTATAAAACTCAACGTCTCTCTGTCCATTCAAGTTGTTTTCACGAGAAAACCACTTAACCAAATTACATGGTTTTTCTTTTAATTCATAGATATGTTATCTGGCCAGGTTATAGGATATATTTTGTTAGATAAAGTAACATACGAAATAAGCAGTGACGATAATTATGAATCAAGTCGGAAAAAGGATGCTTTTGGGGCCTACGCTTTGCAGACTATAAGAGATGTATCAAAATAATGTACTACAATTATGTAGGCTTTAAAAAGGCTTACAAAAAAGTTAGGGATAGCATATGTCTCTCTCCAAAGGATCACCCACAATAAGCATTTTTGTCTTTAAAATAACTATCCGAAATTTTTTGATACTTCCGCTTGCAATAGAAGAAAGATTCAGCTGCCTACAACATAAAATCTTAAAATAACTAGCGGGCGATCTCCGTGTGTGGTAGCGGGGGCAGCACAATCGCGCATGTGCTCAACAAACGACTCTCATTAGGCCACGCGAGCAGAGCCGCGGGCACAGCTAGTATTTAATAAATTAAATGTACAACGGCGTTCGATTAATTCGATTAATTTTAGATTCGTTTGATAAATTTTCGTTAATTCGGTTTTATTATTTTGGTCCAATCTTTTAATTAACATAGAAAATAACGATGCACGTAGTAACAAAAAAAATATGAAAATACACAAAAATAATTACAAAGAGGAAGTTAGTTAGGATTTTATCGTGCAAAGTGTTTTTATCACGTTTATCAGTATCAATTTTTTTTAATGATAATTCATAGTCGGCCTGCATGTTTTTAGGTTATGTCATAATTCGCACGTCATAACAATTTACGTTCTGTGGATATGTCATTCAAGTCTTCGTATGATGAATAAGGTATCACATTGTTAGTTACGCTGTATGGGACTATCAACGACGACATATTAATATTATCTAGTTATCTGTACTTAGTGTATTAGTTCCAGCATTATTGGTAGTAATTACTCTCTCTAAAGACCCAGTATTCTAATCTAAAGTAAAATGGTTTCCACTCTATATCCCACACGGATGGACGCTAATCGCTAATTGTTACATATACACGGTAATGTCACAGCCGACATGGTGTTTACGACTGGTGAACACAATTGACACTTTTCTACTAATAACACACGCGTTATTGGAAAACTGTGTCAATTGACGCGTTACACGCTTTACAAGGAAAGCGAGAGAGAGAGAGAGAGAGAATAATATTAGGAATTTTTAAACAATGATGGCTCAGTGGTAGCGTGAGTTCGAATCCCTGCAATGAAGCTGAGTTTTCGGTGAAGGAAAACATCGTGAGGAAACCATAGGATGGTGGTAGGGCTTTTTCTGATGCCCGTCTGGCTAGCTACCAGCCTCAAGTTGAAAATCTGTCGCCAAGCACCAATAGGTGTGTTACGGCAGCTGCACTTGAGAGCCAGTCTTCCGTTAGGTTTAGCGTGTTATCATCTTGGGCCACATCGTCACTGAACATAAGGTGACATATAACGATTGTAAATTACAAATCTCTCCAACGCATCCAATGAACTTAAATGTACGTAATTTTTTTTATTGTATGTATAACTTCTTTTGGCGTGATTTCAGAATAACTCAGAACTGTTTTCAGACGGAAATAACGTTCAGTAAAATATACTTACAGTTAAATTTATTTCTATTGATTTTTATAGAATTCAATACTAAGAATAATAATAATGTTTTTATTAAACAAAAAGCATATTTTTAACAAATCAAAAGTAATAATAATAATAAATAAACCGTGTGGTGTCTTGGGACACCAGATAGGAACGAAGTTTCTTATTATAAAATATTAATTTCAAGTTATATTCGAGCTATAAAGAAAATCATTATTCGGGTATACATTTTTATTATGATTTTTTATCGATAAAAATGAAATAAAACTACTTTACTAAAAATATCTTAACACCTTTATTTTATTTATAATGATTTATAAAAATATATAGTAATAATATACAAAGAGACAGCTATTTACCTGAATAATAATAATTAATCCTAATTATGTTCTAGACTATACATTAGACACATTTTAGCTATCATACATAGACTATACATAAAAATCTTACGTTTTTTTAAGGCTACGGACGTTTTTTTGCCTGCTAGGGTACCCATCCGAAATACCCCATAAGTAACTTCGTTCCAAAAATCGTGCGTGTAACCTTTACGCTTACGCTTTACGTTTGTAGTAAAATCCGGGTGTTGAAACTTTTGGAAAATCGTTTTAAACATTTTATATGTTGTAAATAGGACCCGTGAAATAATAATAATATTTATTCATAATTACACTTTTAGGGGTCGATTTTTCAATCAACAGATAACTCTTTACTAGAGTTTTTTTTTTTTAATTTTTGACAAACTTTTTATACTAGATCTGTCAAAACGTCAACATTATTAAATATAAAATTACCTGACAATTATCTGACGATTGAAAATCGGTGCTGAAAGTAATCTCATGAAAAATATACTTCAAAAACGCAGCGTGACGTCATCATTCAATTAATAAAACTAATGTTATGTGCATTATTGACTTTACTAGAATTTCAGATTTGAAATTTGTTCAGTACATATAATTTTAAAGTCACTAATTTGACGCTTAGTAATAATATTAAAGTGACTTGTCTCAAGATAACACTCGATTGTGTATATTCATTGCACGATGACTTCACATTTTCTGTGTGGCGTTTTCAATCACGCGACTCACAGCCAAAAACATTTTCAAAAAGCAAAATTAAATAAGCAATCAATTATTTTTTTCCAGGTTTGTATCGTTTTACGCTTTTTATTAATATACCAATATTATAAAATAGTTAACTTAATTTTTTTAACATACTGTCTACTTACGGATTACTTTGACCTTGTAAACTTCTTGAAACTACAAACGCGTGTAATAGTTACAAATGTGGTTACACGCAATTTCTGTTTTTTTTTTGTATCTTTGGTTAGTTTTGAAATGTGGTGAGGACTCACTATATTGATAACGAGCATTAATCATTGAGCATTGGTTCTAACATTTCACATCTACATATTTAAAAAGGTATATTTTTAAAAGCAAGCCGAGTTCGTTAAATATTAATAATAAACACAAAGTCTATACACATAAGAATTCTATATACCTACTTCTGTTTATACTAATATAATAAAGCCGAAAAGTTTATTGTTTGTTTGTTTAAACACGCTAATCTCTGGAACTACCAGTCGGATTCTTTTTGTATATGATAGCCAGATTCACGAGGAATAGTATAGACTATCTAGCATTAGGCTACACCTCTCAGCTAGCCATAAATATTCATTTTTGTTAAGTAAGTCAGTAAGAAATAGCAGCCTAACTGCTTTATCCGCGTGCGCTGGCGTAATGATACGTAATGTTCTACAAAAATTTTGCTCCTTAGTACATCTAAAAAAATACCATATGCCTATCTCTTATACATAAGCCACTATTAATTTGTAACGAAGTTTTATTGAAAATTGGTTTATGAACATTATTATTAGGCATGGTGTACTCATCCTAAAGAAGGAAAGTTACTTCTTCATCAAGACAATTTTATGTAGATAAACTTTGCCCTTTATAGCATATTATTTGGAAGAATAGTTTGGAAAATAATGTCAAATGAAAATAATTTAACACTCGGCTCGGGTCTATGATTATAAGTTTAGTGTGGCGCGAACGAGCCGTCTGAATGTGACGCAGAACCCAAGCCGCCCGATAAAAATATTGTCTATAACCTACTGAAGTATTATAAATCATCAATCAGCAATTTCTTTTACGTTATACGCGGGTAAATTCGCGGAGCAGAGCTAGCAGATTCTATAATTTGTGAACAACTTGAGCGATTTAATTCATATTCGCATAATATATATCAGATCCTTACATATAAAATTGGCGTTTTATTGAACTGGCCACCTTGATCACAAATATTTTATTTCAAATTTAGACTTGTGTATTTGTGTTTTGAATTTAGTGATTCATTTGTTTTCGCACCATTTGATTTTTCTTTGACATTGTACTTTCCACAAAATGGTAAACTTAAAATATCGCGTTATTTACGAATATGAGTTCCACCGTGGTATCAGCGCTGTAGAAACATTTCGAAGGATTAATGATGTGTATGGGGAAGCTACTGTACGCAGTGTAAAGCACGATACGTTTTTGGTTCCAACGCTTTTTGTTTTGGAAAATTTGACCTACGAAACAAACCTCGTGAACGGCCGAAGACCCTAGTTGACAATGAAGAATTAAAGGTGATCGTGGAAGCGCGGATCCATCGCAAATCACGTCACAGTCAGCGGCAGGTTTCGGTGTGAATGATAAAACAATTTTAATTTACTTGAAACAAATTGGAAAAGTGAAAAAGTTCGATGATTGGGTACCGCATAAATTGACTGAAACAAAACAACAAATACGCATTGATTGCTGCGTTACATTAATCAATCGTCACAATAACGAGGGGATTTTAAGTCGTATTGTTGCATGTTAAGAAAAATGGATCCTGTACAACAATCAGAAACGCTCATCACACTGGTTGAACCCAGAAAGAACCGGCCAAATCCTGTCCAAAGCTAAAGTTGACTCAGAAAAAGAACTGGTGAGTGTTTGGTGAACCAGTGCTGGTATCATACACTATAGATTTCTAAGATCTGGCCAAACGATAACGGCAGATCTGTATTGTCAACAATTGTAAACCATGATGGAAAAGCTAGCCGTTAAACAGCCGAGACTGATCAATCTGTTTAGCCCACTGCTGCTTCAGAACAACGCTAGACCCAATACTTCACGACAGACGGTTGCTAAATTAGAGGAACTGCGGTTGGAATGTCACCGACACCCACCATGCTCCCCGGACCTTGCTCCAACAGCTTACCACTTTTTTCGAAATTTGGACAATGTCTTGCAAGGAAAAAAGATCAAGTCTGTATCGCTGGGACTTACGTTTGCCTGCAGATTCTCATTAGACTACGGGTAGTAAAGGCTAGGCACATCGGCGCGACGCATACAGACGATTCAGTGCAGAACGCTCGCCTTTCACCCGTCCAAACACGACTTACGTCCACACTGCTATCTATGTATTACAAAACTACGACCATTGTTACAAGATGTACACTTGAAAATGTAATTAACGTTGATTTACATATTGTCTACATTGAGTCATTTTTAGTAATGTTCAAGAATATAATAGAAATACAGGACTTCATGATAAGGCTTATAATCTCTTAATCTGAAATTAACAAATATGTATAATGTACCACAGTACGTCAGTAATAAACAGATGCTTAACAAGGGTCAAGAAATTAATGAAATTGAGAGGACTAGGGATAATCGATGTTATCAAAAAAATCGATGTTGACTTTGAAAGCAGTTTTTTTTTTGGCATAGTTATTAGGTTACCTAAAATATCGATATTATGAAGAAAACCATCATACATCTATGTTTGCACAGTTGTGTTGTTAATTAAATAGAAACAAGATGTCCTAAAATAATCGATATGTATATCGCACATTTATCTTGCCGATATTGACGACAAATGTTAACAGACAACAACTCAACATAAAAACTTTAAAGTTTTCCTAATGTCGCACATCTCTAAATGTTTCCTACACACTATGCCCGCCGTGCCGTTTTAAATAATGTACCTACGGATAACGAAAAAATAATATCCGAGATAGATAGCAAGTTTTGAACTATCTTTCGAATGCATTTCACATACGTCGATATTAGCTGTCTGGGGTCGCCCTCAGGTAGATTACAGCCCTTATTCGTTCACTCGCGACTTTTCCTTATTGCTTTATGGATTTAAAAACTGGAAAAATTACGTCCTGCTCTTAAAGACGAAAAATAATATGTAAATTTTATTTATGTTTAGTGTTATATATAAAACACTAGCTATGACCGCGGCTCCGCGAGTACTACAGAATACTGTCGGACGAGCTCACGCGCATATTTTGTTGCTCCAAAAATGCTTATATGTAGGTGATCCTTAGATGATAGAGATACAATACTGTAGACTTTTTTGAGGGTCTTTTAAGATCGACAATTATGTGGTACATTAATTTGATATATCTCGCATGGTTTACTCAGCGTAAGTCATTTAAGCGCCCCAAATGCGTTATTTTTCCGAATGGATTCGCCGACGATCACTGCTTATTTCGTATATTAAATTATCTAACAAAATATATCTTCTAACCGGGTCAGATAATATAGCTATGGATTAAAAAATAACCATGTTAATCGGATAAACGGTTTTCGCGTGAAAAGAACATAAACGGACCAACAGACAGAGAGACGTTGAGTTTTATAATATGTATGTATACGTATATGTATGTATGTATATTTATATATGTATGTATAGATAATATAACTTTTTGGCTGCTGCAAAAGGTTATTCTATTTGTAGTAAAATTATAAAGAAGTTCTTGTAACAGACACTTTGGTTTCAACTTTCATCTGGACGAAATAAGAGAACTGTGTTTGAATTTAACAATCCATTACACAATTATGATTTTTGAACAATAATTGATTTCGCACCAAAGCACCCAAACAACATTATTTAGGTATATACTTTTCATTGACATTCTAGAAACACTGAACGTGTTACTCAGTTTGGTTTCGGTATTACTTGAGTTTAGTTCTGTGAAAATGGTGCTTATTTTTTTTAATAATTACCAATTAGTTCTGTAGATATTAAAAATATTGAACTACATAAATTATTTAGAGTTAGTTGTACCGTAACATCACAAACATATTTTTTTGACAAAATTGTATATAAGTGTTTGTGTACAGAAGGGGTTAGGAGTATTAATTACGTGCAGGGCAGAACATAGCACTTTTTATTTCAATTTCCGTATATATATTGTATGAAATTTACATAAATATATATTTTAAACAAAGCAAATAGAGCACATTATCATTATCGCTCAAAATCGAGGAATAATAGTTTGACATTTCAGATGTTAAAATATTTATCTACATATTCCTATCGTTAATTTTAGTTTTGTTTTCAATACTGATGTCTACCAACGACCATCAATATAAGTCCTCTAGAAAGTTAGGTAAGATGAATGGATTGATAGAACTAGCAGTCCGAAGATAGGACATTGAATTGCGAAATATATCATTAGCATACCAATTTGACATATCTATCGTCAGTATTAATAACGGCAGATTCTGGACAGAGATTATTGAAAACATGCTTAACCGCTTAATCATTATATTAATAGTCAATTAAGAAGGGGACAGCGCGTACGCAGTCCCCACTACCAAAAATTACGCGCCCGAGTTATCCGCATTAGGGATAATCGCAGGGGTCAACCCATCCGCAGTGCAATGGATAGGCCTCACCCTGGGGGAACCGCCTACTTGATCACGGTTTCCCCTACGCCAGGTAAGTATGCTCAAATTAACGCGCGTTCACGTAGTCTATCTGCCGGGGATAATCTAGACACCGCGATATAGAAATATTAACCAAGTAATACAGCGACATCTATCGACATTATCACTCAGATAAACGTCTGCAAAACAAAAGTAAAATTTATATGACTCTACACAGTATCAGTAAGAATATCTAATATGGTTTATTATTACTAAATTTTTAAACGCGGTACAAATTATTTTCCATGAATCAATTTAAAAAAAAATTTGCCAGCGATTTCGATCATGGTGTCCTCTAAATTAGACGACTTGAGCGCCACCTTTTGTAAACAGGTTATCTAATACAGAATCTTCATGGGCGTATACCAAACTCACCAAAGTTTTATTGTAATCGATGAATGGTTTAGAAACGCATAGGAGACATACAAATATTCATTTTTATATAATAATATCATAATATGTCATCGGGTAATTGTACAAACCGTCAGTTTATACTCAATCTAGTGACATTGTGAACTGCGATAGATTTTGAACGAACACAAATAATTTAGAATTTCTGAGATTATGTCATATGCAAAATTATTATACATAATTTTTCAACAGTTAATTTGTTTCGGACCCTCCCCGGCCGTCACTCTTGACTCGTGCATTATGGTCGCAGTTTCAACATAACCTGACCAATCCAGTGCGCAACCAGCTAGACATGGTAAATTCATAAACCTACGAAAATGTAAGCTTCAGATTGCAAATTTTAGTGTCCGTTTAAATTCTATCGACAGTTTACAATCATACTAGACTGAATATAAACCAAGGTTCAAACCAATAATCTGGTGACAAAAATATAGATTTACCTTACGCGACTGTGATAAATAATAAATATTTGATTAAATGGCATGGCCGGATAAGGCAGCGACGAGCCACGACTCTTTCTATCGGCACTTGGACGATCATATAGATACCAAAAAAAAAAAATAACGAGCAAAATTTCAGCTCTCAATCTCAAGCATTTTAATAAAATATGGATGGAACAATATGACATTCCATCTAAAGGGCATAGCCGGATAAGCAAGCAGAATCTGTCCCAAGGCCTTTTCTATCGGCATTTAGGCGATCATTTACATTGTATAGCGAATTTAAAAATATTATCAAAAATAATTTTAAAAAAATTCAGTTCTTAATCTCAAGTAGTTTTCGAGTTAAAAAAAGACTTCTTATTTTTTTATTGTTTTTACAATAGTAAAATTAATAATTATCATATATATGGCGTTTTTTTTTTTTCAAATATTGCGGTGATTTTTTTCCCAAATACTTACGAATAAAAGGCAAGGAAAATGTCTTTTTTTTAATTATATTTTTATTAGCCGATTTTAAAAAAAGGAATAGAATTAAAATATATTTTTCCGCATTTTTGAAAACATGCAATCACCAAATTTTCACAGAATCTTTCTCTTACACTCTTTTATAAAACAAAAAAAGCAATTGTTTTTTGATTATGTCAATTTGTTTTTTTTTTAAATCGGCTATTAAACTGAGAATTGAGATTTTCATAATAACACTGATAAAACACATTTTTATGCTTTTTACTCGTATTTGAAAAAAAAACGCCATATATATATGATAATTATTAATTTTACTATTGTAAAAACAATAAAAAATAAGAAGTCTTTTTTTTAACTCGAAAACTACTTGAGATTGAGAGCTGAATTTTTTTTTAATTATTTTTTAATTTGGTATGTAAATGATCGCCTAAATGCCATTTGAAAAGGCCTTGGCGCAGATTCTGCATGGTTATCCGGCTATGCCCTTTAGATGGAATGTCATATTGTTCCATCCATATTTTATTAAAATGTCCTAATTTCTGTTATATCTTACCAGTATTTATTATGATAAGCGAAATAGGTCTGCTTGATTATACAATCGCCATCGAGAAAAATAGAATTATTTAAGTGAGTTATCATCTGAGGAGGCATAGTTTAATCTATCCCATCTATTGTCAAAAGCAGAGGACATATCTCAACGATGATCACTCATTTCCTTATCATTGTTTCTGTGTTGATTTATCAAAAATTTCTAAGAATAACAAATAAACACGGATTTCAATGAAAATGTCATCAATTATTCTCTATTCAGAAACTTTCATTACATTTAGTTCTTTTTTTCATCGACTTTAACATTATAACTCTTGTATTTTTCATTTCTTGCGGAGGTAATCACTATTCACTTATTAATTATGAGACATCTTAATATATGTCATGAATATTCATTCATTCATTCATGAATTATTTATTTATTTATAAAGAGAAAAATTCTTAATACATAAATTACCAACGAATCGATTTTAATTCTCTATGAACGATGAACATGATCAATTAATGTAACTTTTATAGCATAATTAGTGAAATGTTTTTCGAAACTTCTCTCGGTACAAGTTTGTCAATTGATATCGACTCAGTTATTGGAAATTATCATATTGAAATATATGCTGATACTAACTCATCTTTGAGGAAAATTTCATCTGGTGGTAAATCTACCTATGTATCTGTGTGAAAATAATCCGATCTATTAAAATTTGAAACTAAACTTACGGATTTTACGATACCAAAGTATTTGCTTATAATGTAGGCTAAGGTGAAAAACATAGAAGTTGCTCCTTAAACAACGGCACGTAATTTATCAGTACAGTCATGCCATTCGCCAGCCCGTTATCAGCAAACAAACGCTGATAAGTATACTTCTATCGGTCTATGCACGTTTGTATTACATACAGAACAAATTACATTCATCTTATTATTTAACATTAGTAATAGAAAAAAAATATTATGGTAAATGATAAAGTTATAATTATAATATAATAATAACAATTCTTGATGAAGTATTCCGAGTCTGTTGCTTACGATATCGCTGGATGATGATCTATCCTTTTAGTTTTAGCAGTATACATTTTCGTCAGCCGTAAAACAGCTGCAATGAGCTTTTATGTTCTGGTGTAAGGGATAAGTTCCCAACATCTGTTGGCACACGTGGCAACTCTACTGACTCCTTAATAAGTTAATAAGTGATTAATCTCGGAAAAGACTAGTTTTAGGATTCCGTATATGGCCAATACTTAATATCAAGGTTATTTGAGATATAATACTGGTGTATTTATAAGATGCCTAGCTGTGCGTTCGGCTTCACTTAAGTGAACTACAGAATGCTGTTAGTCGAACGCACGCGCGTATAGTTCTGCCTGCGCTCAAAAGCCGGAATACAAAAATGCTTATTGTGGGTAATCCTTAGAAGATCGCTATGTGCTGTCAGAGACTTTTTTATAGGTCTTTTTAAGATCTATAATTATATAGAAAAATAATTTCATATATGTCGTATGGTTTACTCAGCGTAAGCCATTTAAGTGCCCCAAATACTTCTTTTTTCCGAATTGATTCACCAATCGTCATTGTTTCGTAATCGTAATCGTCATTTCGTTTATATTACAAAATATATCCTATATCCTGGCAAGATAACATAGCTATGAATTAAAATAAAATAAAAACATGTAAACCGGATAAGTGATTTTCACGTGAAAAGAACTTAAACGGACAAACAAACAGAGAGACGTTGAGGTTTATAATATGTATAGATGTATACTAGACGCGAGTTGAAAGCGATCTGAGCGTTACTGCAGTTAATACATTAAAGATATTCCCTTCAAATTCATTAATTCCTTACAAAAGAGAAATATTATAGTTAATTACTTACGTATTTTGTGGAGCTCATTCTGCGTACTCGATTAACTACTTTCTTCTTTCCCCTCCTGTATTTGTTCATTTCGCTCGTTTGCTTGTTCGTCTCTGCTACTTGGTCCTCAAGCACAAACCAATCGGTCACAGATCCTCTGCGAGCCGTTCTCACACCTGGCACTGTACTATGACGTAAACTCAACACTTTAGATAACTCTTTTTTGAAATCATCACGAGGTTCGCTCATCCTACTCACTTGCACTATCTTCGGCGATGGTAATGTAGAAAAGGATGCACTCCTGCGTTTTTCTTTCAATGTCAACTGCTTTGTTTTTGTATACGGTTCACAATCACTCAAATAATTCTCACTGAACAGTTCCACTGCTTTGTCGAATTCCTCGAGCAAGTCGACGACAGATTCTCTTTTGAATATGTTTTCAACTTGAGCGCTAGAGGCTGATGCCACTGTTGACACACTCGAGTTGTTATTAGACGATTCTGACGGAAATTCTCTAATGCTTTTAAGGAATACTCCATCTTCGTTGTCGTAGTAAACATTCGATATGTATTCTAAACTTTCGTTAGATGTCCAGGCTTCTCCCATTGTGTCGCTGCTGCCAAAAACGTATGATTGGCTGTTTTTTGTCAACGATTTTCTATTGGAGGAATTTTTCTCTTCTTCTTCTTCTATTGCTCTCGGTAAAAATTCGAAACTCTTACTTCTCATATAAATAGGAGAATGTCTTTCTTTTCTCTCTATTTCTTTATTTCTGAAGAACCAAAAACGTTTGTTCACTTTTAAATCGTGTTCGGATTTACTATCTCGTTTCATTTCCAAATGTATAGGGTTATTGTCAGTTTTTTTTTGTTCTTCAACTATCGTCTTCCATTTTGGCTTTTCTTTGTCTTTTCCGAAGAAACTTATTCGAGAGAATTTATCACGGAAGCTGAAGGATTTCTTTAAAGGCGATACGCTTTCGTCATCCGATGGTGTTAGTTTTTCCGGTGTCGGCGAGTCAGGAATGACTGGGAGGCAAGACGACAGGAATCCGGAGGGTCTGGCAACTTCCAAAGCAGTAGATTGTGCACGATTCGGAACGATTGACGGTTTGAGCTTCTCGGGCAGTTCGCCTAGAAGTCCTCGCTCAATCAAAAGTAAACTCTCTGCATTGAACTTTTTCAATACGTCCGGTTTCCTAACAATTATTTTTGGCTTATCTCCATCCATGATGGCGTTCGTCATTGCCCACTGTGCATTGTCGACTGGCACTTATCAAGTGGTATCTTACTGATATACGTTTGATAACGATAATGTTTTCTCTTGCGTTTTGTCTAATACTTACTATTTAGAAAACACACCTGTATTTTCAAGACTATTAAATGTTTTAAGTGTAAGTTTTAAGTGACATTATGTCAGCGAGTTATAGAATGATCTAGATCTTTGGTCATCAATAGATCTAATCGAACCATTTTATATTCTAAATAGTTTAACAGGACTGGTTTAAAGATTATGGAAACAATAAAAAATGATTTCACCAATTACTATAATTATTTTTCAGTTATATAATGTTATATCTGCATATTGTGGACGTAACGAAGAATAGTTATGTATTGTGAGCGAACAAGAATTATAGTCTAAATTGCCGTTTAAATGTTATCAAAATTTCATTATTGCGATATGAATACGAATAATAATAAACTCTAAACTTCCTTTATTGATACGATACACGTTAATTGAGGACGTTTTATTTCTGATTTAACTCTGTTTTTAGTATCGACAGTTTATAAAAATCCGTCATAATCAATGCATTTTATTACTTTTGTATTATTCGAGCCTGCGATTTCTGCTGGTAATTCTATTAAATCTTCACAAGATCTATTTTTACCTTTTTTTTATATTAGCTAGGCACATTGATGGTACTGTTCCTGGTGATAAGCACAGTACAATCCAATACAACGGCGAGCACGAAGAGATCTAAATCTATCGGAATTCGCCGCTGTCATGCTGCATAAATACCTCTTCACGTTGCGCTTAAAGGACCCGATGTCGTAAGAAGGAGGGAACACATTAGCCGGGAGATGGTTCCATAGTTTCGGTACGACAAAGATAAGTCATACAAAACTTTTTAATTCGTGCCGAGATGGAGGTTACCCGAAGCCCAGCGCGGGTGTTTCTGTTGTGGAAAGGAGAGGAGGGAATTAGATTGATCAGCTCTTGAGAACAGTCACCATGATACAGACGATAGAACACGATCAGTAAGGCAATGCTCCTGCGCAGCTGAAGCGGCTCGATGTATTTAAAAACGTCTGCATCATTAACAATGCGAACAGCACGTTTCTGCAACCTATCCAGAGCATAGAGGAAGTATTATATGGATCTATCGCAGAGATTCCAACAGTATGGCATATACGGCCGAACTTGTGCCTCGTAAATAAGATACAGCTGACCGCCCGGTCATTTACGACTAACAGTAAATTTCACGCCCGTGAAAAACCATTGCACCCAGTTCAAGATTCTTTTTTTTTTTTTTTCGTACTTTCTATACTGTTAGTCTTAGGGGCCCTGGAGCCTTTACGGCTTTTACAGCTTTACCGGGCTTGCGTTCAAGATTCCAAGTGTATGAGATGCAGTAGAGATGACACTCCTGATGTAATCCCTGGAGTTGAGGTCACTGTGAATATCCACACCTAGGATATTGAGGCTGTCAAGTATTGTTAGTGAGACGTTCTGAAGAGTAGGGTGGAGAGAAAAGGAAGATTTTTTGAAGATAACGCGCACTTCTGAGTTTTCTTGGCATTGATACGCGGCGCAGGGATTGGTAAAGTTCAATGATATTCAATGATGCCTCCCGTCTCCTTTGTGTTTCTCCCCGACCACATGAAGGCTTGCTGTATTAGCACCCATGAATGGTGCTATCATCTGCTTAGCAATGAGTATGGCCTAAAGGTAACATATGCACAAACAGAGTTGGCAAAAGCGCAGAGCCTTGAGAAACTCCAGCGTTTATCGACATGAACTGCAAATCACATTCTTCTACAAGGACTCGACTTCTGCGTTCATGTAGAAAGCCGGAGATGAAGTTTGAAAAGAAGTCCACGATGCCAGACCTTATCAAAAGCTTTCGCTATATCAAGACTGATCGGCAGAGCCTCGCCGTGCCTATAAATTGCCTTCCCCAGCGGTGCAGTACATACACCAGAAGATCACCCGTTGATGGATTCTGGCGAAAACCATATTGGCGATCAAACAAAGCGTGATCTTCTAGTTAATGGACCGGCTGGGTGTTGATGATCCGCTCCGTGAACTTGCACAACCCTGAGGTTACGGCAATTGGACGGTAATTGACTGGGTCTGATCGATCCCCCTTCTTGGGAATCGGTTGCACATAGGCCTTCTTCCAAAGTTGAGGTATGACACCAGAGAGGTAGGGCAGGTTGTAAAGGCGCGTCAAACACTCTTTACATGAGAAGTCAATTAAACAACAGGTTAGGAAACCAGAAAATGTTATTAAAAATGAAGTTTATATTTATATACTTACTAGCTGTGCTCTACGGTTTCACCAGTATTAAGTTTATTCGACCAATTCTCCACAGCGCCGCGGTCAACGCATCCGTGTACCCTATCGTTGATCTTACTTCCTGTACTTGCCTATAGCTTGCCAGATTACTTGACGTTCATGGGTACTGCTCCACTCCTTAGAGTCGTCGTGTAAAATTATATAGTCTATAAGCTTCCTCAACTGTTAGTCTATAAAATGAAAACGTATTTCTTCTAATATGACAGGTAATTTCAGAGATTAGCGCGTTCAAAGAAACAAACTAACAAGGAGATATTCTCTTGAGCTTTATAATATCAATGTACATAAATATATTGTTATCTAACATATCATAATGACAATATAAATATATACTTCCATGAATGATAAATAGATGATTTTGTTACGTGCATTAAACGTTTAAAGGTGGTGGTTTTCTTCTGTTAAATAACAGAACTAATTGTTCCTTGCAGTTTATACAAAACTTTGGTAACAATTTTGCACAACTGGTGGAAAATTTGGTACAACAATTGCTAATAACAATAACTTTTCAGGTAGAATGTTCTCTTCGATTGAGGTATCTTTTGTTAGCGAATTTTTCTTAGTTTACGTCACACACTCGTATTAATAATACCAAAATTAAAGAATAAGTTGAGTTTTTGGCGGGATCTCAAACTGTCATGTAGTGATTTTTGTACGCTTCTATCATCTTCACGCGACTGCGTGTACTTCAGAATTGTACCAAATTTCATTCATATCCGTTCAGCCGTTTTTGCGTGATTGAGTAACAAACAAATAAACTCAATTTCTCATCTATAATATTAAAGATAGTAACCTAGCAACATTGAATGTGTTTGATCGATAGATACTTGACAACGAAACTGTTCCGTAGATACATAAATATCGTACGTTAACCTATCACCAATTACTTAGTAAACTCCTATTTTTGGGAAATTATCTGATAAAAATTGATGCAACTATTATTGTGTGCGAAATTAGACTTCGTTTGAAATTTGAAAAAAATTACAGGAATTTTGCTGCGATTATATTAACTTCAAAAGAAGAACTATAATTATTGTTGAATGGGAAGAATAAACGTTTGAAATAATAATGAATGCACAAAGTTCTAAAATGTTGTCTAGTGGTTGTTTTAAGCATGTGCTGGAAAGTATTAATTAGAGCTGTGTTAAAATATTTAGGTCATAAATTTGTTGCCTTTTTATCGCGTATTTTAGTGATAGTAATTTTTGCGTTTTAAATAATTATCATTAGTATGGATGTTGTAATAATATTGACTTAAAAATTAAATTATGTTTAACGATAAGTTTAAAAAAACCTTCGGTGACTAAATTTGAAAAAAAAGAACGTGGTTAAAATTCATGTTAGTGTTCATAAAAGTTTCCCAACGATTGTCAACTGGCACGATCGTAACTGTTGAATTAAGAAGTTCCCACAATTATTAAAAGTATAATACAGTTAATAATAATGGTGTTTTGTTATAAAATAATAACAGGGACTCCGCGTCGGTCCGGCGCGTCTTCGCCGAGAAAAAAATCAAACACGGGACGTATTTCTACGGGTATGTAATAAATCTTCAGTATTAGAATCATAAAATTTCAGTGTCCAATTTTTCTATTCAGCCGTTTGATATAGGTAAACACCGACATTTTTTTTAAGCTGCAGCCCGTATAATGGTAATGTATTTATTTTATTCATAATTTTCAAAAAGACGGATAATGTTCGAAATTTTGGCGTACATTGGTATTTAAAATTTTCGTCAATATCGGCCAATAATTAGAAACCGAAACCCATATATATTATAAAAACTTTTTTATATAACTTGTTATTATGATGGCATCTGACTCACTCCCTGTGCATTCACTAAATTATTAATATGATTATTAACCGATCAAGTTTCATGCCGGTTTTTCTCGATGACTGTGATGTTTTCCGAATCATTAGCTACCAAGTATCTAAAGCAAAATATTATTGTAACTAAATCAGTGTAACATTGATGCCTATAACAAATAGTCATATTTCAAACATACAAGTATTTATTAATTATAAAAATTCCTATAAGGCACAATATTAATTGGTACACTTTTTACATTTGCATTAATATTATCAATAGGCGTTTGTGCCATCCGTTGCTTGGGGTCGTTCTTAATGTCTTTTCTTCTCTATAAATATGTATATTTTGTATGTATAAATTAAAAAATAAAACACGAATGAATTTCCACCACCATATACCAGATGTAGCACCGACCGTAGTGGCACACTTAGGAGTGTTTGGTATAGAGATCAGCCGGTGTATATCCAGGAATCAAGCGAGGTATTAGGATATGTACCTGTACCCGCCTAGATCGCGACCACCATGTACGTGGTGATAAGCGCATTACAGTGACTGTGTTTTGGTAGGTATGTCGCGTTTCGGGATCGGCCAGTGTGCAGCTGAGTCTTACAGGCCGATATGAAAGCACTTGAATTGTACTTTACTTACGATCAGGCAAAGTGCGAAAACTACGCAGTGCTATTTAAAAAAAAATGTGTGCAACAGTGTCGGAAGTGAAACACCTAAAGAAAAAAAAGTTGTATATAATTTATTTTTAAATATCCTAAATCAGCGGGATTGGAACTATCGTTCACTCGTGCGTACTGCGTATGAAATCTGGTCGCCTCACATCACTAGGCCAATCCAACGACGATCACATTCATGAAAATCAATCAACTGAATTTACCGTGCATAATGTTTAATGTATTCTACCTCATTCTCTCATAGGCTAAATACTATAGATATATATGATTGTCTCTTTTTATTGTCGCTTTTTCGTTTCATCAAGTTTCAAATCACAACGGTGCTAAGGAAGTTTTCACTTCAAAAAAAGGGCCAATGTTACCTTTGGAACAAGATAGCAATCACTACGGCTGAATCATGTAGGTACCATCTTGTTTCATAAATCAGCCTGAGTATATTCTGTTACGTAGAGGTGTTTTCTGAGGTATCTACTCACAGCACAGCCGGCAAAGCGATGACGTCTTGATTCCATTTTGATTATTCTTGCGCTGTAGTCAACTAGAGTCAGTACCTACTCCCTGCCACTATCTGTAGGTACTTTAATATTATAAAGTTCAAGAGACTGTTTGTTTAAACTTGCTAATCTCAAGAACTAACAATCAGATTAGAAACACTATTTTTGCATTTTAGAAGTTATTTTATTTAGGAAGGTCTATATAACTTAACTTAGCTCTAAGGAGCGGAGCAGTAACCATGAATGTCAAGCAGTCTGGAAAGTTGTTGACAAGTACAAGAAGTGAGCACAACATAGGCTTCACGGGTGCGTTGTCGGCGGCGCAGTTGAGAGTTGGTCGAATAAATTTAACACGGGTGGAATCGTGGGACAAAGTTATTAAAAAGTAATGATTAAAAATCTTATTTTTATAATGCCGACCCAGTTGCTTTGGTTTAATGAACGCCTAATATTTTACAAGTTCCCAGTTCGCTATCGGATCTCGTGAACACTTTCGATTACGATGCGGATAATGCATTGTTGGACTGTATACCGGAGCGCGAGTGGCGGCTGCTCGCGGCTCTGGCGCGCAAACGCGTCGAAAACGACGTGAGGGAACGTCTAGCTGAACAATTCAATAGAATGTGGCAGAAGGAGAAAGAAGAGAGGGAAAATGTAAATGTTGAAATTATAATCTTTGTTATTTTTTAAAGTGAAACATCAATGGGCGCGATGAAAGCAAAATAATCAAGTTGGAATTTAGTGCAATGATTTGCAAATCAACGCTTCTATCGCAAAAAGGACGAAAAATAAGTACTTGGTTTAAGATAGAAAAAAAATTAAGGCATAAAATAATCAGAGATTGATACTCGCGAAATTAAGCAACAAAGACGAGTAAAGTATTGGAAATAATTAATATTAGGTCTTTACCTATGAAATTGCCGTTTTGTATGAAAAAATTTAAACGATGTTTTGTCATGTATTTTTTATTTGTATTAATCGAAGTAATCACCAATGCAATCAATGCATCTTTGCCAGCGCAGTGGCAGTTTATTGATGCCATTCTTAAAGAAATCAGCTGGACGGGAGGCAACAAATTCTTCAAAGGCATTTTGTACTGCCTCTCGGGTATTGAATTTTTTTTCCCGCCAAGGAGTTATCCAAATTCTGGAAAAAGTAGTAGTCTGTAGGCGCAAGGTCTGGTGAGTAGGGCGGATGACGGAGAACATCCAACCCCAGTTCTTGCAACTTGGAGACCGTCTGTTGTGCAGTATGAGGTCGCGCGTTGTCGTGCAGGAGCAGTGGAGACGAGCGATTGAACAATGCTGGTTGGAGATGTGCCAGCTTCTCCATCATTGTGTTCAGTTCTTCACAGCACACATTTGCAGTAATGCTCACCCCGTTTATTAAGAAGCTGTGATGAATCACATCGGCGCTAGACCACCAAACAGTAACCATCACTTTTCTAGGGGTAAGTTTTCGTTTAGGGCATTGTTTAGGTGCTGAACCAGGATCCAACCAACTTGCTGAGCGCTTGCGGTTATCAAACAGAATCCATTTTTCATCGCAGGTAACAATGCGGTTCAAAATTCCTTCATTTGTGTGTCTGTTGAGCAGTGCAAGGAACGTCTCGACGCGTACTTCGCGCTGGCGATCATTGAGTTCGTGGGGCACCCATTTGTCAAGCTTTTTTTACCTTGCCAATTTGACGCAAATGGACCAATATTGTTTTGACGCTAACGTCGAAAGCTGCTGCTAATTCAGCCGTAGATTGTGTGTCATCAGCTTCCACAATCGCTTTTAATTTGTCATTGTCGACCAAAGTCGTCGGACGACCGCGAGGTTCATTTTTCAGGTCGAAATTCCCAGAACGGAATAGAGCAAACCAATAACAGGTGGTGCGTTGGTTTGTAGTGTTAGCTCCGTAAACGTCGTTGATGTTGCGTGCCGCTTGTGCCGCGTTACTGCCACGACGGTACTCATATTCCATAATTACTCGAATTTTTAACGTATCCGTGATGACAAAAAATATTTAAATGCGATGAAAATGAAACACTAATCAATAAACAAATGACTACTTTTGGAAAAAGAATTCCATGTATTTAAAATAAAATTAATTTGAAATTAGAATTCTTAGCCAAACAAAACTTATTTTGATTTGAAATGGCCAGTACTGCAGAACGGCAATTTCATAGGTAAAAGACCTATTAATTGTTTAAATACTTAGCATTTATTGTACAGTGTGTAATATTTTTTGATCGCCAAACAGCACTTGTATCACGTGTACTGAGTTACATGCGATCTTTTTTAGATTAGATTAGATTTTTATTTAGATAAGCTACAGTTTGTCCGCATCTTCGCCTAAAGTTTGGTGATTCGCGGGATCTAGCTCACTTAATTGAATCGTCGGATCTAGGGCCGACCCATCCTACTAGACCCGAATGAAGTTAATTGAAACCTCGGATTAAGTTTATTAGGCTGCTAATTATTATTAGGAAAATTTAGTCGCGAATGTCATAAATGCATAGCATCTGCGTAATAGTGGTGATTAGTGGGTTCTAGCTCACTTAATTGAATCGTCGGATCTGGGTCCGACCCATCCAGTAATCGCATATTGTATTGTAAATTGAAATCGCGTTTAAGTTTATTAGGAACATTTTGTCGCGAATGTCAAATACATAGCATTTGCTATATTAGCTTTCGACCTAGCGCCATATTTATCAGCTAACTCCTCGTGTCATTGGAATTTTATAAAACATGGTATCGTAAGATTAGAAGTTCCTTTTGAATTCGCGACAAAATTTTCCTAATAAGCTTAATCCGCGGTTTCAATTAACTTCATTCGCGACAAGTAGAATGGCGAATCACCACTACTGCTAACCATGCTAGGCTATAGCTCTAGGTAAATCATTACTACTACACTATGCTATGGTTTCATCACGCTATATTCCTTCACTGAAAACTCAGGTTCATCATAGGTTTCAAAAACACGAATCAAAATTAAGTTGTTTTCTTTCTTGATACTTCGTGGTACTTGTGATGGCATCCTTTCCTGAGACGGTTTCTTACAGACTTCGATTATGTTACCATTCAACAGATGTAAGTTTTGAATGTCTCTAACATATATAACAACATTCGTTTAGGTGGAAGCAGAAACACTGGATCAGTACAAGCGTTACCTCCACGCGAAACGAGAACAAGAACGTTCTTGTTTAGATTACATGAGATTTCAGAGGAATGTCGAACAGCAAGTGAAGAGGGGCCAGCTACTGAGCGGTATTCGATATAAGGAAAGACGTAGCGCTGATTTACTCGCTTGGAGAGATGACAAAAAGGTTAATTAGTTAAGTTAACGTTTAAATTAAGTTTTCTAAATGTTATGTGAAGCTAAACGTCCATTTAAGACGGTCTGTGCCGCGAAGGATCGAAGAGCATTTTTCCGTACTGCGTCCTTTGTACAAGGTGGGCCGGTCGATACATAGGCGGAATAATCGGCAGTCGTAGCTTGCCTACGACAAGCGACCTGTGAAAATGGAGAGTTCTAATGAAGAATTATTTTTATTAAATATATTGTTTGACGAGGAAGAAAATACTCGCACTGATGGAAAAATACGCTCGCCAAGCGTTTCGCTAACACTCGGCCTGCCTGTAGACGAAGCAGTTGTAAAAAAATTGTATGCAGGCAGATTTTGCGTTGCGATGCGGCCCGATGATTGACATAAGTATGCATCGGTGATGCCCATAGAACTTCCATAACAAATCTTCAATTAACTTATGTACGATAGGTTACACAATAATCTAGAAGTATGTAATCGATTTCTTATTTTTCCAGTCCCAAGGTGTGGTTCTAACAATTTATTATTTAATGTCAATCTCTATAAAAGTTATATTTACATCCGAATTGAAAATAATCTGAGCGAAAGAACAGTAATAGTTACTAGCAGAACATATAACTACTACTATTAACTACTACAAATATATCTATATTAATAAATATTAATTGTTATATAAATAGAAACATTAACAATAATTATTAAATAATACTCGTATATAAAACTAGCCGTGCCCCGCGGTTTCACCCGCGTAAAAAAATATCTGATTGATTTATAATACGATGCGTCACAACTCACACGGCTCGTTCGCCTGACTGTAGTCATAGACCCGAACCGAGTGCTAAATTATTTTAATTTTACATTATCTCACAAACTATTCGCCAAATAACATGCTATAAAGGGCAAAGTTTATCTACATACAATTTTATTGATGATGAAGTAACTTTAGTTCGTAAGGATTAATATGCCATGCCTAAAAATAATGCTCATAAATCACTTTTCCATTTTCAATAAAACTTTGTCACAAAATACCTTATTGCGGTTTATGTATAAGAGACTAAGAAGAAATATTTTTGTAGAACATTGAAATTACGTATCACTAACCATTACGCTAGCGCACGCGGATAAAGCAGTTAGTATGCGCTATTAATTTAGACTTACTTAACAAAAATCAACATTTAAGGCTAGCTGAGAGGTGTAGCCTAAAAATACTATTCCTCGTGAATCTATCTATCTATCATGTACAAAAATAATTTTTCGAATCCGACTGGTAGTTTCATAAATTAGCGTGTTTAAACAAACAAACAAAAATCTCTCCCGCTTTATTATATTAGTAATAGATTTAATAAACTCGGCTCAGCACACTCAGCTGTGACTGTATTAAATTAATGTTAAAATGTCTGGACGCCTGTGACTGTGAGTCAGATTATTCTAAAACTAGCTGATCCGTGCGAATTTTTTACATAACGTAGAATGTGAATCTAACAGGTGTTAAATTAAACAGACTGTTGATGATACTTCCTACATGATAGTTGAATTTTGAAACAACTTTTTTTATTGAAAACATTACTTACTTTAAAGCTATTTTTCGTCGATCCCGGGGAACATAAGCTTTAAAATGAAGTTCGAATCATTAATTTTGAGGAAAAAATAAAGGAGATATAGCGTTGCCTCAACAAACTATCTTTGAGAGATAATATGTTCTAAAATATGCCACATGGTTAAATCAAATCGCCAGGCATCCGAGATACTGGACAAAGCGATAGAGGAGGAAGCGCGTGCGCAGTTAGCAGCCGATCGACGCACTCGTCTCAGCGAGAAGGAACAATGGCGGAGACATATCGAACTGCTGGATGGACAGAAGAAAGCCGATGAGGCTAGGAGACGAAGGACCACTATTTTGAAGGATGCCTCACAGGTATGCTATACAGTATAAATAATTAATCCGTCCGGGATGATGACGCAATAAAAAAATAATTTTGCCTCTACTAAATTCAGCAAATATGCCGAATAAGGTCGCGTAAGAATTAAGCGAAATAAATACTTAAATCTTAACAGCAAGGCGATCGCGCGTCGGTGACAAATATTCCATCGACAGCGGTCGCCTTGATACCAGCCTACTGAAATGTCTGTTTACGCCTCATTTGAATAACTTAATATCGTATTAAGGGGGGAACATGTTTGTCGAGAGATGATTCCACATGTTCACAGTACGGCAAAGGTAACAAGTTCACGAACTTCTTGGTTCGTAAGAAGACGGACGCTACCTTGTACCACTAGCTTGGTATACCAGCCTACATGGTTCCGTAGTGGTTCTTAATCTTCTTTGTACAACTATGAGGTAAATAAATTTACGGCCCACCTGATGAAAAGCGATTTACAGTAGCCTATTTTTTTTAAATATTATTTGGTTGCGATCTTCTCTAGGACTGGAGGTATTACACCAATCGGGCTGCTCCAAATAAAGAGAAATTTTCAAAAAGATTACTCTTTGCCTTCTTAATTGGACGAATCGTTAGTATACAAACAGTTTGGTCTATTAAATAAGGTATGCCTATTAAATAAGGAAAATCGTAATATTAGAACTTGATTTCTAACTTGTTTCTGGCATTCGCCGGCCGCCGCCGCGGCTCGCTCGGGTCGTACGTTACGCTTACAAGTTCATCTAATCTAACCAACACAATTACTTTACAAATATACGAAAATGCAACCGTTTGATTGATTACATTTGATTTTAATTGCCGTGCAAATTCTACGTTTACAGTCTCACTAGATTGTTTATAAACGAATGGTTCGTACAGTTATTCTGTGACATATGCATCATAAATTACATATCATATAAATTGTATCTCTACCAGCGATTGGCGATATCGAACGCGTTAACAATGTGGGAGACGTCCCTGCTTCGCGAGGAGGCGTACGCGATCGAGGCGAACCGTCGCGCGTCGCACGCCGCGCGTGCGGCCCTTATCGAAGCGCGCGCAGACAGACTGCTGCGTGCCAGAGAAGCAAGACAAGCAAGAGCAAGGAAACTGGCTTCGATCACGGCTCAGATGCGAGAAGCGGTCAGGTGTGATGGCAGATCTTGAAGTTACATGACCGGCTGTCAAAGATGTTATATAACAGCAACATAGCAACATAGTGAATACGAGAAAAACAACTGTTTTAATAAAAAAATATACTTGTAATATTTACACGCGCTTGATGTGAAACTTCTTTCAATTTCAATTTGAAGACTATACATTTTATGTCATTACGTATCGTCAGTAACGTAACGCGTAACGTAACGACACTTTACACACATTTTTTCTAAGCGTGCTCAAAGAAGTGTCACTTCAATAACAAGCTGTATATTCTATATTACAGAATAGTAATGAGCGTTACTGTTAACAAACAGTTATATGTCTAACATATAAAATAAATAGTGACAAATTCATAACGTAGTGAATGTTTAAATTTAATCTGTCTACTTCGTTATAAATAATAATTTAACTACAAACATTTTAATATATTCTTAATATAAATGTAATAAACGAAAAAAAAGATTATGCTGTTTATAAGAAACAATAGTAATAATAAACTTTTATTGTAGAAAAATCCACATATATTTAAATGTTAGTTTTATTCCATGGTTTTGCTCTAATTTCTTACATGCATATATTCTCTTGGACATAAACTCAGCCCAGTGGTTTATTTAATTATTTTATTACCTACTAGTCGTGTGGCTGATGTGATTTTCTATCGGCAACATTTCAGGGATCACCTTATTTTTAAACTTCTATTTAACCCCTTTAGACGATGAATATTGAGAAATCCTTTCTTATAGCTTCTTTACACTCGCGCACGAATCACACTTGAAACATGGATATGCAGTCGATTCGAATATTCTTAGCAGATACGCGCTGTGTTTTTGTTGGTTTTCTATCTGCGTCAAAGAAGGCTAGGCTAGCAAATATGACTAGAACTCCAAACTCGCACGTTCCTCATCAATATTGTACATTACGTATTGTTATCAACTACACGCGTGATTCGCGCACGAGTGTAAAGCGGCTATAAATAAGAACGTAAGCTATATTAAGCGTTGTGAAAATTCCGTCCTCTATTAAGCGTTTAAGCATGGCGAAATTTCACAACTTTTTGTCGGTCTCTCCTCTTTGTGTGAGCCAGAGCGAGAGAGTAAATGTCGGTGTGTATGTATATTGTACACTGTTTAAATATAATAGAAAATGCCTTTTAAAATGAAGTTTCACTTCTATAGTGTGTGAATCGCACACACAACTTTTTTTTTAAAGCGTTCAGTCTATAAGTAGCCTTTTCAATAGTATGATTTCAAAAACCATTTATATTCTGTAAAAAATATATATAGATAACTTTCTCTTAAAAAAAGATTTACGTGTGTGTGTTTGCGCGTGAGTGGACACGTGTATAAGTAACTAGCTGTGCCCCGCGGTTTCACCTGCGAATATTTTAAAAAGAAATCGTTGATTGTTTATTTATAATACAACAGTATAGATAATATTTTTATCTTGATGATGAAGTAACTTTCGTTCTTAAGGATTAATATGCCATTCCTAATAATAATGTTCATAAGTCACATATCAATTTTCAATAAACTAACTCCTTCACTTCCCCTTCACTAAATACCGTATTGTGACTTATGTGTAAGAGATAGGATAACGAGGACTTTTTTAGATGTACTCAGGAGCAATATTTTTATAGAACATTGTATTAACGTATCACTAAACATTACGTCAGCACACGCGGACAAAGCAGTTGGGGTGCGATGTTACTTCAGACTTACTTAATAAAAATCAATATTTAAGGCTATTTGAGAGGTGTAGCCTGATGCTAGATAGCCTATACTATTCCACGTGAATCTGGCTATCATGTACAAAAATAATTTTTCGAATCCGACTGGTAGTTTCAAAGATTAGTGTGTTTAAACAAACAAACAAAAACTTTTCTGCTTTATTATATTAGTGTAGATATAAATTATATCAGAATAGTCAGTTGTTCAAAGCGTACGTAACTTCTAAATCTTTGGTGGCGGCCGCCAGCTTAGCACGGGCCTTGGTGTACTTCCTCAAAGCGGTTTCAGCTCCATGGAGTAGCGCTGATGCTGTACCGGTTCCCGTTTGGGACGACGCAGCGCTCGAGCGCGGTGTTGGACTTTGAGAGATGACGTTCCATCGTAGTTCGACGGTTCCAGTAGTTTCGTATGTGAAGTTAGCGTCCTGGAGTGCGATAAATTACTATGATTATAAGCATTACTGTCGTTCTACGGGTAGAAATGGTGGCTCTGTGGTAGCGTATTTTTCGATACTGTCTCAATTAACAAGGATTCGAATACTGTAATGCAATGTTAAGTTGAATGAAAACATCGTGATGAAACCATAGCATGGGAGTAGGGTTTTTTCTAAAGCCAGCCTGGGGCTGAAATAGAAAATCTGTATTCAAGCGCCTATAAACACAAACACATAGAATAATTTATTTATGCGCCCCGTGTCTTCACCCGCGTATAATTTAGTTTTTCCGTTTATTTCTTTAAACGCGCTAATCTCTAGAACTACCAGTCGGATCCGAAAAAATATTTCTTTATATGATAGCCATAATCATGAGGAATAATACAGGCTTATAACTTTACGCTACGACCCTAAGGGACGGAGCAGTAACTATGAACGTCCAGCCATCTGGAAGGCTGAAGGCAAGTGCGGGACTGGAACAACGATAGGAGGCTACACGGGCGCGTTGGTGGAGAGTGTGTGGAATAAATTTTACACGGGTAAAACCGTGGGGCACAGCTTGCTTATAGCTTGCCAGATTGTTTGACTTCGATTAGAATATTTAAAAATAATTTTTAAAGAACATTTTTTTTTTCTGAATGTTTCACTTCTTACTAATGTAAACTGCTCTACACACAATTTTTTTTTTATTCAAACGATATGCTTTCGAATATCACGTCAAAGAACGACAGTATGATGAGGAGATGGAAAATATGTGAACTGTAAAGGAATTGGAAAATTAATCACAATACATTATTAAATTCGTTACCATTAATTGTGGTTTGGCCAACACTTCCAAATCTTTGATCAAATGACACCCGCCTACAAAGAACCGCCGACTCTTCGCTTCAATTTTATTTATCTCTTCGGGCTTAGAGCAGGACAGCTGCTTGGAATAACGACCTGGAGTGAGTTGGAGGTTGAAATAGCTGTAACCTTCCGTACGGTGTCTTCTCCACCAGTCTATCGAAATAACTTCGAAAAAGATTTTTATTTGCAGAGGATCTGAAATACAACAAGTGTTCAGTGTCAATTAATAACACTGAAAAACCATTCGTGCATTTTGACAAAACATGGCAAAGGTTTTTTCAATTTGGCAACACTACATTTATATGCATTTTGTTTTTTTTTTATAATTATTAACGCCTTTTGCTCTGGAATCTTCTTTCGTACGATGCACATCTTTTATACCTAACTTCGTAAAAACGTAATCTTCAAACATAAATGTTACAAGATGGTGACACTCTTGTTAAAACTGTCCAGGGAGTTTTTGTGGACACTTGAAATTCATATTCTACTTATTATTTATAATCCCCTCCAGTTATTCACAATAACCAAATTATTTCACACAAACTGTTTCACAAACACAAACACCAATATTACATAATAATATACTCTGTACAACGTAATGATGGCTCAGTGGTAGCGTGTACGGACATCACGTTGATTGACATGAGTTCAAATCCTGCAATGAGCCTGAGGTTTCAGTGAAGGAAATCATAATGAGGAAACCATAGCATGGTTTAGGGCTTTTTCTAAAGCTAGCTGCCACCCTCAAGTTGAAAATCTGTCGACAAGTACCAATAGGTGTGTTCCAGCAGCTGCACTTGATAGCCCGTCTTCCACTATGCTTAGCGTGTTACCATCTTGGGCCACATCGTCACTTAAGATTAGGTAAGACAGTAGCCACAACGCTAAACTTATAAAGATAAAGAAACACCACATGACATATTAAGATGCCGTCTAAAATATATTTTATGCATTATCTTTATTATTGACAGAATCAAATCAAAATTTGAAATAATTACAAAGGGTTTCCACGGGTTCAGGGCTTAAAAACGTTGATAAATAACTAATTAATTTTATCGCCCTAATTTCTTGAAGACAATCCGGGATATGACAGTATGTTTAAAAATTAAAGATTATTATATTATAATATTGTTCTATTGATAAAAAGCCTAAAACGATACAAATCTGGAAAAAATAATTGATGTTTTTTTTATTTTAGAAAAATTTTTGTCTGAGTCACATGACTGGAATCTCTATATTGAAAATGTTACGTAATCGTAAAATAAATATACACACAGTTACGTGTATTCTTGTGATAAATGAGTTACTAAGCGTAGAAATAGTAGCTTTAAAATGATATGTGTTGGAGAAATTTCACAACTAAAATTGTAGTAAACTCAACTTTGCACATAATGTCTTTAACCTTAGTTTTATTTGTTGAATGATGACGTCACGCTGCGTTTATACAGCATGTTTTTATTTAGTTTAAAAAATATTTTATATTACTTTTAAGGTGTAAATATTAAGCTATGGGTATTATTTTGAACATATAGTGTTTCAAACAATTTTCCAAAAGTTGTCTTTAGGATTGTAGTGTGCAAATAGATACACAATTTATGAATTATCTGTGTTTCGGTGGTCCCGTCTTAGTGTAGAGCCTGTTGAGCTTATACTTAACTCTGCTAAAATATAAATTAATATAAATATTACAAATAATATATTATAAAAATGATAAATTCCCGGGCTAGGTAGCGTAGATACACAAATTGTTTTTAAGTATTGTTAGCCAAGCCTAATACCTTACCTAAACCTAAGGCTGTATTGATCTCCAATTCTAATTCCAGAATATGTCCAAAGTTGCACTGGTCCAACTTATCCACTCTTATGGACTTACTTGTGTGTGTCTTACCGTGTAGAGTGTCTTTACATTGTGCGCCCTCTGGTACCTGGGAGTTAAATAAACACATTACATAAAAAAGATCACGTGAATTTACACGTGACAAAAATGAAGCTGTCTTTTTCTAATTCATACTTTCTTGCTTGAATACGCACATTTCCTACAATCGCGATCTCATATCTTTCTCGCTTTTTTGCATGGTTTTTCCATTTTCTCTTTCTGGCTATCTAGCCATTTTCCATCCTTTTCGCGTCAGAAATGTTACGTTGAAAAAATGTTGCACTAAAGTTAAATTCGAAATTTGAATTTGACTGACATCGCTCACTTCAAAAATAAATACATCTTTGATGAGTACCTATATGAAAAGTGACAGTATTTTATATTTTGATTTTATGTAGTGACTAATGCACAGGGTTTAGATTCCATTAACCCGCCCGCGATCATATTCGGCATACATTCAGTTAAAAAATGATCGGAAAAGGATGAGTTGTTCATTGTTTTTGAAAAAAAAAAAATCCTGTTAACCCTATATTTTAGGCAAAAATAAGCTTTTTTTTGTGAATAATAAACACGTAAGATCATTTTAGAAGTATTTTTCAAAATTAATCATCATGCTTGTTCAACATGTCAACATGTACATTTTATATAACAAATTAAGATATATTTATTGGTAACAAATTATATTATTGTTTACTATCAAAAAATATGTCAATCTCGCTGAACAGCAAGTCAGTTTATTTCGAAATTACATTTTAAAATATACATGGTCCACTCTTAATTTTACGACTGATTACAAGACACCGTTACTGTTGTCTAGTTTCCTTCTCCTACTCTACTTTAATTCCTTACCGTTATATAATATTCAATATATAAATTATCCATTTCAAAGCCGGCAGCGGTGATTACTTCCAATGTAAGATAATATTTCTTGACTCCGAGGGGAGGCATCACAAAATTCACCAAATGTATCTGCTTCTTCTGCCATTTTTTATGAAGTTTCTTAAGCTGGAAAATATTACATTACAACATATTCGTGCTGAATTCTTATAATGCTTGTTTTCAACTATAGTTTCATGTTGTTTAAAACTTGAAAGTTGTAACTTTTAAAAATATTTACGGCATATGTGACAGATGGATCAAGTACAGTGGCGCAAGTTAGTTATTTCCGTAGATGGATATAATTATCCATCAGTGGACTAACATAGGCTGGAAATATGTAATGCAATGTAAAGCAAAAGCAATGATGGCTCAGTGGTAGCGTGTACGGACTTCGCGTACCCGCTCCGTTCCCATGGAGTACAGAATATTGTCGGTCAAGCGCACGCGCATATCGTGCTGACCCGCTCAAAAGACGGAAGACAAAAATGCTTAATGTCGGTGATCCCTAGAAGATAGATATATGCTATTGCTAACTTTTCTGTAAGTCTTCTTAGGATATACAATTATGCAGAATGTTAATTTGGTATATCTTTGAAAGTTTACATAGCGTAAACCATTTAAGCGTCCCAAAAATGCGTTTTTTCTGAATTGATTCATCATTATCGTCGCTGCTTATTTCGTATGTTACCAAATATATCCTATAACCTGGCTAAATAACATAGCTCATATAAAATAAAAAAAGATGTAAATCGGAATACTGGTTTTCGTGTGAAAAGAATATAAATAAACAGACAGACAGAGACAATGAGTTTTATAATATGTATAGAAGATATATATATATAGAAGTTGGTTGGTCACGTCACATACAGCATTTGCACATTTGCACATGTTATTGTTTGTCCATTCATCCATTTTTATATTATTTAATCTTCTTTATTGAAACGAATAGTGTGAGTGTTTATAAATAGATCACATAGCAAACCAGTATCATTAAGTCTTCACCATTTTCATCATCATCAAAGCTGATATCAACGTCATAGTGATAATGCAAACGCTTTCCACTTTCAGTCACCAATTCATAAGGGTTGAACTCCAGGTTATTGCTATCTGGTGACACAATCAAGTAGTTGTGTGTCGAGCTATAATATAAGGAGATGAGAATAGCTTCCTGCTTGTTAAGCAGTTGAGAATACCTGAAATATGTATGAAACTATATAGAACATCATCACTCAGAAGCAGTATGGTTAAAACAAATAATATTGTTTTCTTTCTTAGTTATCAATAAATTACGATTAAAATTATGATTCCTATAATTATAAATTAACGTAAATATTTATTCACGTAATAAATATAGTAACTTAGTAAATAACAAATTTATTTACAATTAAAACTTGCCAAGTTAGAAATGCCATATCAAAGAAAGTAGCAAATTGTTTTGTAAATGAATTGCAAAATGTACATTCCTACAGATATAATTAAAGGAACAGCTATGGAACTTGGCACCTGTTAGATCTCAGCTCTTTTATCGGTGAAAATGACTACACTGAACGTCGTTTCTACTGAACTTGGCTCCTTTTTCACATTTATACTTTTGTTTATATACACATATATTATACAAGAATTGCTCACTTAATAGTATTAGTAAATAAATATGTATGTATATAATTAATAAAGTACCTAACATAAAATTACCTGTACTGAACTTACTCATCATATTCAGAATTGTCAAAAACAATATGCATCACTGTCCATTCTTCATCTTCACCACCCATTTTCTCATCACTTTTAAATAAGTTCAACGCCGAATCACTTCGTCTTGTACTCCCACCACAAATAGGAATATTTTCATTCAATAGCATATGATCCAAAATTGTACTTATAAATTGACCAGAATCTTTACATTGTTTCTTGTAATGAAATGGCATAGTTATGTAATAATCTTCATGTATATAACTGAATACTTTGCAGGGAGTGCATTCTAGATTTTTTATTATGTCATGGTAGTCTAACTCTTTCTCTGTTCTACAGTTTAGACTGTCACCATATACATGTATTTCCCAAGTGCTGAATTTCTTTTCTTGCCATTCAAAAACATGCTCTTCGACGTCGTGTTCTAGTTTAGAATCGATATTGTTTGTTTCGTTAGCATAATTTTCAAACTTAGGTAATGACGTTATTCCACCCACTGGTTTTAAATTAACCCTGAAAATGAAGTTTTTAAAAAAATGTTTAAAATCCAGGAAATTCTGAAACTGAATATCTCAAAGGTAACTTAACAGGTTTTTGCAATAAAGCCTGGATAATATGTAATGGAGTAGGTAATCTACTTACTTAATTTTAATTTTTTTGATGGGTTTCTTTATCCAGTAAATACCCGTTACCTTATTACAATGAATGAAATCATCCATGGTAAATGTATTTAAAGAAAAAATAACAATAATCTGACAAATAATCAATGGTTAAATAATTTAAAACACAAGTACAGTATGTAATATAGTATGTATTTGGCTTTGTTTTGGTACCAATTGCTATGGCAACCAAAAATCAACAACATTTAATATAAACCACAGACTAAAATAAAGCATAGACCAGCATCAAAATGGCAGTCAATAAAAAAAAATCAATTAATACAACTACGAAACGAAATTTCTTTGTTATCCAAAACTGAGGAATGGACAAAGAAATAGAAAAGACATGGATACAAAGAAAATAATTAACGAACATGAAAAACTCTTATAAATGTCTAAGATTGTAGAAATTTAAACTTCCATATATTAAAGAAACGTTATAAACGCATCTTTCACGTCATATGCTATTCCACGAAATACATTATAATATTATAAGTTTAATAATTATTAAAATTATTCATCCGCTTAGCGTACGACTAGCAGGACCCAATTGAAATTTCTAGACGTCCGCTAATGGGATGAATAACATTAATAATTATTAAACTTATTCATCCGCTTAGCGGACGACTAGCACTATCCTTAAAAATACCTTTGGAAGCTATATATATTTTTCAGTGTGATTTAAACCTATGGTGTGATTATCAAAAAAAGCAACATGTTGGTAGCAACGATATATTAGTTTCTGAGAGGTACTCAAAATACGAGGAAAATAAAATAAATGTAAAGAAAGTAGAGAACAACGCACTATCAAAAGGAGTGTTCTGTGATCCACAGAGCTGTATAAGCAGACAATGACGGGATTGAACCATATTTCAGGTTGTCGCATAGTGAAGATCTCCATTAATATTAGATACTAAAATTGTTAGAGGCAACCTACTACGTCGGAGAAAGGAAGAAACAATCATTGTGGCTAGAGCCTGTCAGGTCGAAAAGATGTTCGAGTTCAGTTACCAGGTCGCTTACGGGCAGCGATAACATCAAACATGTGAGGTTTGGAATAGCTATATATGGGTGGTTGGAGGCCACTGGAGGTAGCCCCAAATAAACAGACATCATTCTCACTTGGATTGTTGGACCGTGCTCATCTCTACAGTGCTTGCACTTTACCCTGATGACGCCTACAAGATCTGTGAAATCGTAACGACAATATCGAGGAATATCCTTCCATCTTTCCATAGTCTATCCTGATGTCTCTCTATTAAATAATACAAAACTGCTTTTTTCAGTCTTTATCATAAGCAAAGCCAACGTTTAAGCTACCCTGTCACAATTAATCACGAGTCTAGATAAAGGAGAACGATCGTAATGTTATAATAATCTAAAAATTGCAGGACAGAATCTGTCCGAAAGATCCGAAAAACGAGTTAGTGACGCAATTTCCAAAAGTAAGTTATAAAAAATTTTAAAATTGCCAGGTGTCACATATTTTGAGAAATATTCAAATAAATATTACTATCATTTTAAAAACACTATTGGAATATATTATAACGAGTTATATATTTATATAATTAAGTTTGGTAATATTAACTTTGAAATGGTAAATAATGAAGTTTACGTAGATTTAAATTTGAATTTTTATTACGGTCTTTTTCTTGACAACTTGTATACATCTTGAATGTATAAAATTAATATTTTTTTACTAAATACTACTCCAATTTTCTTATTCTTATCGCAATGCAGAAAACAATATATAAATAACATTATAGGTATAATTAGCAGACGCAGCATAAACCTGACAAAGCGCAGCGCTACTTTATTGGAAAATTTAGGATAATAATAATTCTTCTGTTTTATGGACGCATTTAAATACAATCATTTATATCGATAGTTCTGCTTATATTTAGGCTTCGTGGTTATTATACTATTTCTTATTCTTCTTTTCCTAACTTGCTAACCGGTCTTCTTTAATGAAAACCATTACTGCCATTATCGAGTGTATATAGTTTCTAGTAGTATGACGATTTGTGTATCCTAACAAGACGGTGGTTCCCTTATTATAACTTTCTAGGGAGTTTTGTGGCATCTCAGAATTCCAAACCAGAAACCAAATTCCATCCAGAAACCAAACTTAATTATTCATAACGTCACCTGAATTACACAATATAAGGTCAAATAACACAAATCTATGAAAAAAAAAACACAAAGTACCTACATGAGTTTGAGATCCCGCCAAAAATTATATTATACTCTTTGTAACAGATTGGAGAAAAGGCAGATGGAGCCTTACGAACCAAGGAGCTTACATCCAATGGAGATTGCAATGCTAACATTCTTTTGAATACCAAAAAAATGAACTCCGTTGACTTTCTCTGATGTCTTCCATCTCACTCTCTCTATCATTCGGGTTATCAAGACATACCGTAAACTTTCCCTAAATATTTTTTTTTCGTTTATCTTGTTATATATTATTAACGATTAAATTAGCATATAGAAGTTATAGGTGTAGTTTTCTGCAAGAAAATTATAAGAAAAAGAACGTCAGTTTTCATCATTTCTCATAAATAATTTGAAGAGTGTTTATTTTATTTGCAAACAATAGACAGAGAGTGGTTCTATAATGTAATGGAAACTTATAATTATTTTGACTCAGTTAATATTATTTCCCAGAAGTTTCCCGATCATTCATCAAAAATCAAAAAACTACTTTGGCAACACTGAAACCAAGTTATGGCGTCCTGTCAAATAGTTCGTATATGAGTTTCGTCTACTTTGATCTTTTATCTAAGATTTTCTACGACGAATGGTGTGTTTATGTGATATTTTACAATGAGTTGTGTAGTTCGTGGTTGTAAAAGTGTTTGGTATTCAACATCAGGCGTGATATTCCACAGATAAAATTGAATTATTTTCTTATTGGATTACATTAACATTTTCTCGATATTTACACTAATGGCCACGCTATTTTATAAGGAACGCGTAAAGAAATTAACGATACTTTATTTGCATCAATTGCATCAATCCCACAGCGCATTATTCTATTAATACGAAGTTAAACACGATTTATTGTATTGTAAAAATGACGACTAGGGTGACAAGCTGTCTATTCTTAAAAATTTGTCTAACGATAAAAAATACCTACCTAACTGTTAAAGTGCTTTACTGATAGAGATTGTAGTCTTGGCGTCTCTCTTAATCTGAATATGATGATAATAAATTCAAAATGATTTATTATTAGTTAAAAACCGTCTGTAGCCTAATTTTGGACGTTTGTACTATTTTGCTTTATATTTCTATTTACAGTTTCCCGAAAGATCTAAACAAGAGGAATGCTTGGTTATCTGTAGTACCATTAAAGGGAAAATTTTATGAATCTGAATCTTTATGAAAGTTTAGATTAACATATAATATGTTGTTGCGTAGCTAAAAATGCAACTATGCATTTTTAATCAAAACAAGACGTCATTAGGCTGACACAATAAAAACAAAATATTATGCAATAAAAACAAGTTATTGTGAAATGATCTAGAAAGATTCACATTAGTACTGCGCAATACCACAACCCTATATAAATGAAGCCGCCGTAGCTTCGACGTTCTTGTTACACTGTTCTTGTTTCACAGTTCACGTTCTTGTTTCTTGTGTTCTTGTACGTTCATACGTTCATAAGTATAATTGTGATTTAAGTTGTAAATAAAGAAATAGAAGATTCTTTTTATTTGACTTCAAAACATCTTTAAGAATTCCTTAAGACATCTCGTCGTCAACAATAAGGATAAAGGTGTAGAAGTAGTAGCCTACATCCTTAGGACATTTCGTCGTCAACAATATAAGGATCCGTGCTACACTGCAAGTCAACATCCTTAGGAAATTTCGTCCTCAACAATATAAGGATAAGCATTTGTCATACCACTTAATCACACAAGAACCAGACGACAACACTGACAGCAATAGCCTACATCCTTAGCACATCTCGTCGTCAACAATAAAAGAATCCGTGCTACACCACAAGTCAACATCCTTAGGACATCACGTCGTCAACAATATAAGGATCAGCACTTGTACAAGTCAGAATAATCGTCAACTAACAGTTTCTGGTCTCTTCTGTTTAAAAAGAACACCTGGTGGCAGCTCAAAGAACCTATCTACCAGTGAAGGGTCTCCACGGACCCGACAATATATATAAATAGGCATACGATTTAATTAATTTGCACAATAGGAGATACATACATACATACGAGGTACTCGTAGGTAAGGTATCAATTATTTCGAGGATACCTATCTCAGGATATATTGGATATCTTGCCTCTGAGTTACTACTTTTCTTCATAAATGTGAGGAAATTAACTAGACGAGGACAATTTAATATTATTTTTTATGCTTGCTATAAAATTACCACTCTTTGTTTTTTTGACATATGAAACAAAATACCGTTGATTTCTTTGTTTTCTGTGTCTGTTGATAGAACTATACAAATAAAGCTAATAAAAGCGTGTTAAAAAACACTATATAATTATAAATATTGTGTACTGAAAATAAAATAATGTATGTTTACCTGCGAACCAACACGTACAATAAGACGTATTGTTATTTAAAATATACACTATAATGCTATTTACAATATTTTCACAGTACATTGACGAAAAAAAGTTTTTTAAAAATAACGTCGTTTGGCTTCGCGAATACGACAAAGGTGAACCAGCTGCGCGAGTGCACTGGCATTGAATATGATAAAAATAGATATTTTTAAATTTCTAAGAAATTCGTTTTTTTTTGTTGTATCCCTAAACTTACCCCATTATTAACATAATTTAAATTTTTACGATCTTGGGCAACAAAGGTTAAATTTTTATTATAAAAATTTTAAAGTTAGTTTAGTTTTGTATAAGAGTAATACAGTTGTGAGAGTTTTTCAGGGTATATTTTTTTAAAGAGTTTACTATTGTGCTGTATATCCTGTCTGCATTGTCAGCTCATCGTGTTACCACCACTGCATAGTGTGTTATAATATCAAATACTGAACAAAACTAGTCCAAACATGACATATCTGTAATTTTTTTTTCAAGAGTGTACTAGTGTGTTTATATCCCGCCTGCAGTATCAGACTAAAAACTCTATAATCTGGCATAGTTGTATAGCATGGGTGTTTCATATTTTAGTCAAACATATTATCAGTGAAAGTAAAGTAAATACTCATGCCTTTAAAATCTCTACCGCAGCTAACAAAAGAGCTAATAACCTTGAAACGGCTGAACCGATTTTTATGAAACATGCCTCAGAACAATCACTAGAAACCTGCTTTCAAAAATTAAAAAAACTCGTATCCAAATCGGTTCACTCGTTGAAGAGCTACGGTGCCACGGACAGACAGCGGTTAAACTTATAACATCCCTCTTTTTCGTAGGGGATTAAAAATGGCAGCTATCAGATTTTTGTTAAGCAAAAATGTATGTATTGTCGTGTCTTGTCATTGTGAATAAATGTTTTTTTTTTCTTTCTTCAAAAATAGTCATGGCAAACGTGAAACAAAAACTAGAAGTAATTTATTGTCCATATTTTAAAAGGAAAGCATTGTCACTCTAAAGAAAGAGACAAAAGGCAACAGTGACGTCATTCAAGGTTAAGGTTTTGGTCTTCAGTTAGGTATTAGGAATGAAACCTCCATTGGGTGTAAGCTTTACGAACCACAAAAGTGGGGCATGCATGTATTCTGTGGTAACAACATAACAAGAAGGAGGACATTTGACAATACGACCGCACGGCTTCTATGGCAACAAACCAGTGTTGCGAAAAATACGTTAATTATTATTTTGTACAGTAATAAAGAGTGCTGTAAAATATGACAAGCTTTATACTTGTTTACTGTTGTCATATTCCTCAACATGATAACCAGTCTAAGCAGATCGTAACTACCACCTTCAGCAACAAGTTTCATTATTAGATGTAACTCATTTGTGAATATACTTTTCATGCCGTCACGAGTTGAAGATAGTCCAACGAAAATGTAACTAGAAAAAATAATACGTGTGCAGCAGTTCACACGTATAAGAAGTGAAAACTTCAGAAAAAAAGGTCTTCAAAATTATTTTTAAACATTCTAAATAAGCGGGATTCAAACTATCGACCACTCGTGCATAATGCTTATGAAGTCTGGTCGTCTCACACCACTAGGTTAATCCAACGACGATCACAATCATGAAAATCAGGATTTGCATTATCCGTCCATAATATAAATGTATTCTATCTCATTCTCTCGTAGGCTAAATCCTATAGATGTATATGGTTGTCTTTTTATTTTCGCTTTTCGTTTCATCTAGTTTCAAATCACAACGGTGCTAAGGAAGTTTTCACTTCAAAAACTGTACTACCAACTACAATTTCCTTTTATAATTTATTTAAAATGAAACAAACCTATTGTACATTGTATAAAATATCCGGTAATATTTGGCATGTTCGGTAACTTCTGTTGTTTCTAGTGGCAACACTGCTGTTAACTGCCAATGCTGCCAATACGCAGAAATTACAGTATTCCAAATTTATAATTCTTATCAGTTGGTATTTGGTAGCGGTGTTGTGTGGTTGTGGTATATTTCTTTATTTTACTATATAAACACGGATGTAATTGTGATTATCACAAAATATCGAGCCTTTCTCGGAGACGCTATCTTATCGGACAATTCGAAGTGGTAATCGATCACGTTCCTACATTAAAGCGTGCTTTTAAATGATTGTGCTGTGGTGGTCTAGTTACCTCGTTTAAATTTCTGCTTTTTTTTTCAAAGTTACTTGAGTAATTTTTTTGGGAAAATGTCGTCGGCCCAACGTGAAACTAATGTTTCGATTCCGCTGACACCTACGAGATCCGATTTGTATTGGCGAAGAATTTTTACCAAGGTAAATATGTATTTTATTTTATACAGGTAATAAGTAAGTAAAAATTATGAAAATTAATTTTCAATGAAAATTATGTTTACGTTTTAGCGTATTTTACAGTTCGTATAAATATTATAAAGAGATAAAAATATTCAATTTTAAATTAATAAAAAAATATTAATATTACATACTCAAGTTTTGATTAAATCACTTAAAAATGAAATTTAACTATGTAAGTAATTTGACTATGTAAATTCAGATATATTTGGAATTTAGTATTCAATGGCTACCATAGTTATCTATTTCTAACTAGAGTTCATTGTAATCTCTTGATGATGGGTTGCCTAACCCATGGCCAGCAGTTGCTAGATTTGCCTGTTATGCTGTCTGATTTTTTAAATATTAGAGATATTTTTTACATATGTTTCAAATACAAAGCCATAAGTCTAAACTGACCCAGACTTATAATTTAAGCTTGTATCTGGAATATATCCAATTTTTATTTTCATAAATATTTCATTTTGTATTGTATAGAGAGTTTATAAAAATATGTTGTAGTGGTGAGAAATTGGCATGATTTCAAAGAACTAACTTCTGTCTAAAGCACTCTTTCATTGTATATATTATTAACAATACCTACATCAATGTGCTATAAATAAAATATTGTTTGGAATATGTTTAAAAAACATGCCAGCTATAGAGAAACATGCCACAAAATTTTCTTTATGGTTTAAATAAAAAAAAAATGATTTATAATATATACTGTGGAAAGGCTAATCGACTTATGTGTAAAGACTACAATGTGCATGTTAGTCAGTTAGCCTTTTCATAATCAATATGGTTTATAACACAGTTGACTTTCTGTAATAAATTACATTATAAAATTACTAGCAACTGCCCACTACTTTATACACTTTAATTATTATATAAAACTTTATAACTATCAAATGAAGCTGTAAAAGCTTTGAGCTTCATCTGGTCCCTTATGGCAAACAGATGTAGTCAGATTGAAAAAAAAAAAAACAAGATAGTTGTTGGCTAGAATTGACCATTTCTAATTCTGATGTTATAAAGTAATGTTCAAAATATGCACTTTTAAAATCAGCAATGTAATAGTCTAAAGTTTCAGAAGATATATAATAATATTTTTACTAATAAAATAGTGACTATGCAGTATAAATAATCTTAATAAGGTATAAGTAGTAAAATTATTTTAGTATTGGACACCAAGATTAAGCTACTTCATATGTGATTTTTTCAGTTTTATTAGGAGTAAAAAAACAGTTTTAACAACAATAACAAGTTATAAATTACAAGTTACATACTCTTAAAAATTTGGCTAGCCTTAATATTTATTGTTTTAGATGACAATATTTATAAATTCAAATGATGATTGTGAAAATTGGTCCACAAATAGTGTTAACATCATACATCATGGAATTTTATGCGAAAAGTCAATGCATATGCTTAATGATATGAAACATTCTCATTAAAATCATAGATGTTTTCAAGGTAACACATTAAATCATACATGTATCTACATTCTTGGCTTAGTATAAACGGTATTGTTACACCCGTGGGTAGTAAAATGCCATAGTGTTTCACAAACACAATTTATTCCTACTCAAAGAAATACAAATTAAAACAAAACATTACAAACTCACAAACCACTCACCCAATGTACTTGCAAAATTATGTGCTTACTAACGTCCTTGTGCTGTATGTCTTTGGAGATGGTCCGGCTACTTTGATGGCAGTGACATTGCATTCACATAGTGATCCCATATTTTGCAACTTTGGTTGATCCCTGCTTCGAGCCTGCTGGCCTTTTATTGACTTACAAGCAGTGCATTTATGGCACCAATCTTCAACATTCTTCTTGTAAGTCAACCACGTCTCACTTCCAGCAAAATTTTATTCATACCTAGATGTCCAGTAGACACACCATCGTGAACTTCCCTTAATATCCAAACCACCTTCACAGTATTATCACTTGATTAGATATCACTTTTCCATCGCTGGATTCCCATCTCCTATACAAAATATCATTCGCAAGGAACAGGCTGTCCCACTTAGCCCAATAATTATTTGTGATCAGATTGTAACATGAGGCATCACTCCACTGAGGCCTAGTTCCAATGAGCTTCCAGTCCAGTATTGGTCGTAAGGCATCATCTTCCTCTTAAGCTCCCTTAATGTTGTCGTCGATGCTTTTCCTGTCCAAACAACTTCAGTATTTCTCTCGCGACAACTGCGATAAATTGTTACTTCTTTAAGAAATCTAGTCCCAGGATGCAATCATTAGTTATATTGATACTGAGTGGACGTAAGCTTGATCGCCAATTTTCAGCTTTACATTTGTCTCACCGAGGATTGAAACTGGCTGGCTGGTTACTGTTTGTAAATGACACAGTTCAAATGGCATGTTCCACAAAATGGTACGCTTCAGTAGTTCCGGCTTAACAATTGTCCGTAAAACTCCTGTATAAAACTACAAGCCTGGTTGTACAAACTACCATCGATGATCAGGCTATTTCCGTCATAAACTTGTGTTATTGTGATCGTCGGGTCCTTAAGTTGAACATCCTGCGTTCCTGGCGATGCTTGATTTAACAGAAAAGTTTCCAACTTTTTGTCTCCCAGTTGAGATCATCCTCCTCTTTCTCTTGGGGCATTCCACTCGCAGGTGCGCTTTTTTTCCACAACCATGACACGTTGGCGTGAACCGTTTGGTCGCAGGTGGGGGTCTTAATTTCCTGAATTCTATACGGCTTTGTGTCCTGATGTACAACTTCTACTTCCAAAGCATGCGCAAGCGCACTCTTTAGGGTCTGATGATGACCAAGCCGTACGGCAGCTCTAAATTCACCATCTTTTATACCGTCCACAAATGCCTGGAGTATATTTACTTCAATCGTACCTAAAGGAGCTGATGAATAAGCTCGACGGACCAAACGTTCAACCTCAAGAGCCCACTGCTGTAGACTTTCGCTAGATTTCTGGGTTCTATTCCGAAGCTGAGCGCGATAGACATATGTTCCATGTGCTTGTCCCCATAACGCGTATCCAGTGCTCCCATAAGTGACTCCTCGTAGTGTCAGATTTAGAGCCACGAATGATTATTCATTGTTCCAGTCATTAACTTTTACTAGTGTTTCAAACTGGTACTTGAAAGCTGACCGATATGTTGTTTCGTCGAAACGTGGCACTTCAAATGTCACGTGTCTCGAGCTTACTAATTCTGTTGTTCATTGTCTGCAGGTTGTTATCATACTCGTCGACTCGACTCTCAATATTATCGGTCCTGTGTATAACCTCCTTAACCTCAATCATGAGCTTCTTTACTTTTTCTCCCAGGACCGTGATGTTACTGTCCATCTTTACCAATATGGTTTCTTAAATTGCCTGCAAAGCTTCTTGAAACACGTGGCGGGTGGCCTCCTGACTTGTTTGACTGGCCTGGATAGCAGCCAACAATGTCGCCATACTCACCAATTCTTCATATGGTACCGTAGCAGCCTGCACTTCCTCTTCGTTACGCTGACGTTGACGTGCGGCGTCCATTTCGGCTTGTCTCCTCGTTCGCGGAGTACGAATTTCTTCGTCATGCGTTACTAACGGCATCCCATTTCTGACATTATATCTAACATTATAGGCATCGTTTAACAAGGTATTTCTCTAAACTAAATATCTAAGAAGAAATAGGGGAGGCCCCCTAAAGTTTTTTTTAGTTATAGATTTATAAATTTTTTTACATTGGCACATCCTATCATATCATAAATATTGTTGTTACTTAAATTTTACTTATTATAACACAAAGTAACTTTTAAAACAGTATATTAATTAAAGGACAGTTAAAACAACACATAAATTAGTAGGCTTAAAATTGAAACAGGAATATCAAAATGTAAATTAAAATTTAAGTGATATGGGAAATAATAATTACTGGGTCAGATTTATAAATAAAGTAGCTTTTTACGCGGCTCCGTTCGCGTGGATTACAGAGTCTAAGTTCGTAAAAAGTGTCTTAAGATATTCCTTATGAAATCAGCTATTTGCCAGTGAAAGTCCCGTCAAAATCAGTCCAATCGTTTCGGAGATTAGCCAGAACAAACAAAAAGACAAACAACAATTTAATAAATGTAAAAAAAATACCATATATACTTTCATATGCATTTAGTAAAAAAACTGTTATTTTGTCAAAATAAAGAACAAATAAATTTAATTACTAGCAAAAAAAACAGTATACATCTTACAGTCAACGCAGGCGTATCCGTGGGCGGAATGCTAGTATGTACATATTTTGTACTTTCACGTAAAATACGCATGTCATAAGAGTATTATAATTTAAGAACTAACAGGTTTGAGGCAAGGAAAATCCGTTCATACATTATATCACTTGTGGAATCTAATTAACATAACCACCTAAGTGAATTAGCATTCTAAACTAACAAACTAGATTCTAGGTTATTCCCACGTAATTATCGTATAAAAAAACGTTGATTTATGATGTAAGACGAAGAAAATTTTTTGAAGAATAGTTATGTTTTCGTTACGTATTGGAATTTACTCCTTATATATAGATTTTCGTATATAGCCCGCGATAAGTAAATTAGATGGGTAAGAAAATCTTAAGATATAAATTCTAAGACAATCATTCTTAAAGGGTAAACTCCAGTTGCGCCTCGGAGCTTACTCGCATCATTCAATACTAGCACAGTGAAGTTATGGTACTGTGACTGATGATGCTTATCCAAAAACTTTGGGGGCCACCGAGATATCGGCAATCCATACGGTCGCCATTGAAACGATGGCCTGCACGCCTCTTAGCAGCTGGTCCCTAAACTTCACAAACCAAAAAAACAATCACTATAATAGGTTTATCACCATGTCATTTAAGCAAGTCACTATGACAGGTTTCGTCATGTGTGACGAGTGTCCCACTAACCTAGTTTTTTCTTCAAGGCCTTGGCTTTTTTCTTCAATCAGCGCTGAAATTCATATGGTAGAAAAGTTCTTGAAATTAGAGTATGACTGTGCATGGATGGCTGTGAGATATATACAAGATACTTAGTATCAAATATCGCCGCTGGTAACAATGTATGCCTAATTAGATATAGTGTTCTAGTTAAGGTTTCATTGAAACAACCATAATATCCCACTTGTAACTTTAAAGTAACGCATTAATTATATAGTCTGCGACGTCTATATTATAAAACGTCACTGCGCCAGTAAAATCCGTTATGTATAAATTTCATTTTTTAAAAGAAAAAAAAAGGCGCTGTTTAAGGTCATGATAAATTTAAAAAATATGTCAAGACTACTCGTATATATGTTTAGTTATTTTTGAATTCTAAAAACGTAGCGTATTTTGCAGGCACGACCACGAAATCTAGCTTACTAATTCTATCTTGGAATACTCTTATGGGGACTGACGAATGACAGATAATATTTCCCAATATGACTCATCCTATTACGATTCGACATTGATCGTAGTCTGAATATAATTGGGCCAATTGTAGTCAGGACGGGCAATGACTAAGATTGTCACCAGTGATTCCGTTTAATTCCTTGATATATAACCCCTTAAAGATGAGTTGGCTTTGGTTTTATAGATTTTGGTTGATTAGTAATGTGTAGATAAGTAGATAAATATGCTGTCATCAAAGGAATGATTAATCCGTTATCATGTTAGAAGGGGGTTTCATGGTTGTACAAGATTACGGATGTCGTAAATTTTGTTGTTCATCACTACGATCTGATATTTTAGCGACTATTATAAATAGCTAGGACTACATTCATCGATGAGATAAATTTCTTATCATTACATTACATGATACATGATTATCCTATGATTACATGGAATCATCGCGCAGATGGTGAGAATCCCGGAACAATGCGTAGGCCAAAGGTTTAAGGGGTCCCGAGCGATACGCATCAATGGTACTTATACTTGTGCAGTACAAGTACTTGCGCTTCCTCCCTTGTGCTTCCAAATTTAGTTAAATCCTTCTAAGGCCGCGTTGGATACTTGTGCCAATAAGAAACTTATAGTGGCTCTTAGGAGATCAAGATCTTTTAATCGATACTAATATAATAAAGCGGAAGTGTTTTTTGTGTTTAAATAAAATATTTTTATTTATAATTATATTTTTGTGTTTAAATTTAAATCTCTGGACCAACCAGTCGGATTCAAAAAATTCAGTTTTCTGTTTTCACAGCGTTAAACCTCAATCATTTTATTTATATACATAGATTCTTATAACACGTCATTTATGGAATGACTTATGCTTATGTCTACAAAACTTAATCGGAATCGGTTGAGAATTAATAAAAATATTATTTTTATTTTAGTATTTCTAAAAGTATTATCGAGTATTCTTATCGTATCATTCGACCAATGATATAACCTTGCCGTGTACAAAATTTCATAAGAATCGGTTAAGCAGTTTTTGAATTATACCCGGACATACGAACAGACAGAGAAATTTTTTTTAAGGGTATATTCGTGATCAGTGTTGTTTATATAGAATGTCTAGCGGGAAATTTGATAAAAATATACATGTACAAACAGTTTACAGATTTATAATATAGATGAAGAGTTGGAAAAGGAAGTCGACATTTATTTGTAACACTATGTACCTCCTATTGTTACTCGTAATATCAAACCTACCGAAACTCATTACTGTAAATTTGTAACTCAAATATATTGGCAAAACAGGTTAAGTTACTTTGTGTTTGTTAAATGTTCATTGCATTATTTATATTATATTAATTACAAACTATGCAACAGAAATTGTTATTCATCAATTTATCGGGTATTATATAAAACAATGACAAAGGTCACCATGACAACGGTTACCATGGCAACGGTTACCATAGCAAAGGTTAACATAGCAACAGTAAGTTGGAACAGTAAAATGGGAAGTATATGTGATGGTAGACGAAAAATCAATTTTGGATAGGAGTAGCCAGCGCCGGCCCTAGCCCTTGATCAAGGTAGAGCGAGATTGTCTTTCGACGCTTTCACACTATAGATTGTATTTTATCACTTCGTAAGAAGTGCTGGCGCCGTGCAGCTATGATTAATTTTATTTTATTGTATTCAATATTGACTTTCATTCGGGGCAGTCCCCCATCTCTCAAAGGCGCCATAAAAAAACAGTTTTTCGCTCAAAGTTGGTTTTCGCATTTGGTGTTTTGGCGCCCCTTGCTACCTGGGGGCCTAAAATGACTGGACTTCTTGCTCTACCTCAGGGCCGCCCCCGAGAGTAATTATGCTTAATTTCAAGTCAAGCAGACCTATAGTTACGGACATTCGTGATGAGTGAGTGAGTGGTGTTATATATATAGATTATTTGAGCATCTTTATTTAACGACAGAGTGTTAATTTTACAACGCTATTGATTCGGTCTTACAGCTTGTTACAGAGCATAGTGTTTGGTGATATTTGTGCATTCTTTTACTGCAAATAGTTTCATTCACGTCCTTTAGTAAATGCTTTGAAACTCCTTGAAATGCAAGCATTGGTTTGTTTAAAACATTGGAATAAAACAAAAACAAATTAATTTAACTCACGTCAGTACGAAATTAAGTTAGTGTTAGTGTGCCAGTAACTATGCAGCTTATTTTGTTATTATTTGTTTGAAATACAAAGCTATCAGACTGACAGAAGAATTTTATTAATAAAATAGGTGTAAAGCATACTATGCTCATATGTTATACTAGCTGTGACTGCAACTTCGTCCGCGTAGTATTTCATGTATGAAAAACGGCAATAAATAAAAACAGATTATGTAGGTGTACCTATTGAAAGTCAACATCGGCGATTTAACCGTGCTTCATGCTTGTGAATGTCTCAACTACCAAGACACAGAGTGACACTCACGGTTAGCAGTCAGTCGTGCCTCTCGTTCTTCACTACTTTCGATAGATGGATATTCTGCCATTCGTCTCCGATGTAAATTTAACCTACTACGTCGTTCCATACAGGTTTCTGGGACGCGGTATTTTTTTTTGTATCTCGTTCAGGAGCTAGTTTCACCTTGGGGCGCATTTTTTTTTTCTTAAAATCTCGTTCAGTAGCGGGCCTCACCGGACGGTATTACCCGGTTTCCTGTGAACGAACGGCTCTAACTCTTTTTAGAACAATGGAATAGTGAGAAAATCCCTTCCACTTTCTACCAGGCTTTGTACCCAAATGCAAACTACAATGAATTACAATCCGAAAGTTTAAGTGGTTCAATCGCAAATTTTAATTTAAATCCAAATCAAATTTTGCATGGTGGTAGGGCATTTTCTAATGCCCGCCTGGCTACCTACCACCCTCAAGTTGAAAATCTGCCGCCAAGCACCAATAGGTGTGTTCCGGCAGCTGCACTTGAGAGCCAGTCTTCCACTAGGTTTAGCGTGTTACCATCTTGGGCCACATCGTCACTTAACATCAGGTGAGATTGTGGCCACTTCGCCAAACCTATAACGATAAAAAAAAACGTAACGCAATAAGTCAAGTATTTGAGGATACCCAAGTCAAAACAATCTCACTAACACTATGACAATGACAAATAGTTGTGAAGAAAATACCAATAACAGTTAATTGTAATTCACTGGAATACACAGAAAAATACATGTGCAAACAATACATTTATTTTGGAAAACAATACCACATATTATAAAACTCAACGTCTCTCTGTACGTTTATGTTCTTTTCACGCTAAAACCACTTATCCAATTTACGTGTTTTTTTATTTTATTTTAAATCATAGCTATGTTATCTGGCCAGGTTGTAGAATATATTTTGTAAGATACAGAAGATCTGAAATAAGTAATGACGATAATGGTGAATCAATTTGGAATAAAGACTCATTTAGGGCGCTTCAATGGCATACGCTGTGTAAACCATACGAGATATATCAAATTAATATTCTATAATATAATTGTAGATTTAAAAAAAAAGCTACAAATAAATCAGCATATATCTATCTTCTAAGGGTCACAATAAGCATTTTTGTCTTCCGGACCGACAGCATTCTGTAGACCACGCGAGCGCAACCGCGGGCACAGTTAGTATCTGTATAATTTTTAATTCTATGTTAATAGCATTCTAAGAATGGATATTAAAAAATATATAACCGTCTCAGGTATCAATATTCTTTAACAGTTTTTTGAAACAACGGGAGGTAGAACCTAAAAAAAATTTGGTGTCAAAATGGGGGTTTTCGACCACGCCCGATCGATTGCCGTCATCCGTTTTCTGATATCTCTACTCATTCAAAAAATAGCCTTCAGGATTCATTATCTCCACTACCCTCTAATGACATCATTAACCCTTAATGTTCTCGCGCGATAATGATAACAATGAGCTCGCTTCCCTGCATCGTTTCCTTAATGAGGTAATTACTAATCACTTGTTATTTTTAAAAATAATAAACAGTTTCTAAATCTTATTATATGACTTTATTGTATAAATATGTCTTAAATAAATGCGTTAATATTATATCATCGTATTACTATTAACCAATCATAATTCCGTACATTTGTAACATTTTCAAGGGTAAAAGTATTCCTAGCATTATTATTACAGTTCCAACCTAACCTAACCAATCCAGTTGCTTTATAAACCTTTGAAATTTTAACTCTTACCGATACATGAACTGTCAGGCAATCAATAAATGACAACTATTTGACTTATAACTGAATGTTTAGTCTAATAATGGTATGTAAATAAAAAATATAACTTATATACATGTTCCTAATTTTATTTCATTCCAATTACATATTATAGATTTTTTAACTTTAAAGTAAGTATTACAATGATAACTCAACTACTAGTCTACGCTTACATCACGTTTATTATCAAATTCATTATACACAATACAGTTGATAATTTGTGAATGAGTTGTAAATATTATTAATTTCTAGTAAGGGGTTCATTTCTCCCATTCAATTTTATTCTTAATTATTTTGAATACTTTTCTCCACTTGTTGGTGTTGAGAAAACTTCTTTAGCCGATGTGTGTCCTTCAAGATCGTTTAATTGTAGCTGATTTATAAATTCACACCTCTTTGGGTTTCCAACATAAGTCAGTGGAACTTTAATATCTTTCAATGCTTTTGCAAATTTCTCCCAACCTATTGGATCACTTTTCTTCAGTGGTGTTAGCGAATCATTTACTAAGTCTACATTATTACTTCCAGGAACTTTTTCATTATCTATAGTAACTGTACCTTCATTATCCCATTTGATTTTATCTTTACTTACAGATATCAAATCTAATAACAACTCACCCTTCCTTGTATATGTTTTTGGTACTAAGCTCAGTATTTAACTTGTAGTGTATGGTGATTTTTTATGAATAAAGAAAATTTCCTTATTTTTCCATTATTGCTCGCTATCTCCGCAGAAACTACATTTTTGTCTTCTAAACTATTATTTTTATTTCCGCTTAAACCATCATTACGATCAGTATGTAGTGATAATTGATAAGGTCGGCGTTCTTCTTCGGCAAAGTGCAAAAGTACCTTTGTAAAGTTTGTAAATATAAAATACACTTTTTGCGATCTTCTACGTTACTATTTAAGATTTTTTCCATATCCGCATCCAATCTTGATATAAGGGGTATCATTTTTATGTGTGGTTTATTATACTTTTTCTATTAAAGCTGGTTCAATCAGCAACATTTTCTTGGCATGTTCCATTTTCATACAAGAGAAGTTATCAACGCCCTCAAAATAAAACCTAATATTATTGATAAAAATTCTCCTCTTTTTTGTATTATTAGTTTTTGTTTTTCTCAACTTAATTTTACCTTTACATACTAATTTACGAAGTGTATTTTTATATTTCTTAAGTTATTTTTTCTTTTATTGATTTTTCAAATGGGATTTTACCCGGTAGTTATGAACACATTCACAAATGCAATTTATTTCTCCCTATCATACAATTTTAAAAGCTCTTTTCAATATTTAGAATTTGAGTGTGTAGTGAGTTCAGTAAATTTTTATATATTCATGCTACGCTGCATTTTTTACATTTTCATTCTAAAGGCTTTTTCAAAAGAAATGTAGAAAAATACATTATATATTCCACGCATCAAATAAATATTTAAAATGATTTATTGATAATTTATTAAAAAATAAATCATATTTGTTCAAACAGTTTACAAAGCAATATAACGATAAAAACAACAAGAATATAAAACAATTTATGTCATATATAAAAAGGAATAATCTTTAATTATTACAAAAATATAAATTTGTCGCAAATCCATTTACAAAATATATATTTAAAAAGCATATTGTTAAACCAGTTTAAGATTATTATTAAGTATTTTTTCTTTATTTCATTTAGTGGTTGAGATGACCAATTTTTTTAAATATTTTGTAAATGGATTTGCGTAAAATATATATTTTTTATTTATTTATATTTTATAAGCCATAGTTTCATACCTGACGTCTTTATTTGGCGTCATTCGGAACCTAGCGTTTAGAACATAATAGGGATAATTTACATTTTGCCTCGAATTGCTTCAACTATAATTGCTAAATCTGAACTTCAGCTGTAACGGTATATGTGGGAGGGTTCGTTATGTAGCAGTCCAGGACAAAGAATTAAAAACCACTTTTAAAGAACCGGTTCAATACTTCTTGTACCTGGTCATCTTCCACCTTAATCTAGTTCGCAGAGTACATCATACAGTCATACTTTTTAGTAATGGTTTTAACATTGGCCACTTTATATTTATGACGTCTTATTGACCAAGGTCCGAAATGAGAATATTTTTCTATATAGGTAGGCGTTTCATGATTATTAAGAATCGATTAAGGATTTATGAAGTTATAGATCCAAAGCCGTTTGTTTAAATTAAATACATTAGATTTTTATTATAAACTGGTTTAATTATTAACTCAATGACGTGTATGATAAACAAGTTTTTTTTATAAACGTGCTCAGAACTGTTGTATACTTCTGATACTTTGGACAGACGTGTCCAAATTAGACAAGCACTGATTAATATCGTTAATTATGTTATGAAAACTTATCACGATCGAACTCGACGAAAGTATAATTATGCAGTAAATTGTATTCCGATTGTGGTGTGATTTTTAAGTGATGTTAGCTCATTAGTATTGGATCCCAGGATGTTGGCAAAGGGAGGCCGCCAAAAGAAATGTAATGTTAAATATAAAAAATAAAGAGGATGTTTAGCTGCCCCCCTGCTTCTGCCTGGCTACGCCCATGTCGTGGAAAGTTTTTTTTCTGTCTATTCTGTTAGCCTTATGAGCCCTGAAGCCTCAGAAGGCTTTTATAGGGTCACCGGGCTTAGGGCCTGTGGCTCAAGGGCTCTGTGCTGAAAGAGCGGTGTAAATTCGTTTGTATTCACATAACTAAACTCCTCCAGTTGAGTTATCGCACAACACCTCTCGAGGTGTTCGAACAACTTCACTGGAAAATGGAATGCTAGTCTGCTTTCCTAGACTTAACGGATTATCATTTTATGGCATACCGTCATTTAAGAGGAACTGCGGGCGGTGTTTAGTCCATATAAAAGCAACCATTTGTTTCATCCCTGGATAACGGCACTGGAGCAAGTATTTGTATACCATACAGTCTATACTTGCCACTACCCATGTTCCTGTGTTTAAGTTTTTTCCATAAATAAATTACTATAAGAATTAGGAGTCCTCTAAATTGAGAGTTATAACTAAAGTTCGCTGCAACATGAACCCATTATGTAGGTATGTCGTCTAACTATTAAAACATTCAGCGTTAGATCGCTTATAGAATATAGTATTCTCGCGACCAAAACGTCAATAGACCAAAATGGCTTGACATTTAACCGAAGAAATATTTTTTCTATTATGGTATTACGATATTATTGCCGATTTATTAATTAAACAATAAATAATTTTACTTACTTGACTACTGTTTGGGTATTTACGTCCAGGTTTACGCTTTGATTCGAATTATCGTATTATTAGCACCGCGCCGCGCCGCCCCGTACGCACCTACACTGCATAAATGTCGAAGCTTCACTAAATTAATGTGTACGGATTGCAGTACAGTTCAGTCGAACAGAGTGAATGTTCGAATCGCGAAATTTGGTATGTAGTAAAAATATATCGATGGACATCCAGCATAAAAAAATAACAATATAAAAAAATTAAGAAAAATATATAGTCATAGCAAAAATTCTTCTTATATCATCTTAAAAAAATATCGGTCCAGTTTTGGAAGAGGAAAATGATGAAATGTTTTTTTTAATGTTTACATAGGTATAATCAATCCGTTCTGCATTTGTCTCCCTCGTGGTCTATTCGGTCGTTCGAGCATAGCGCGACAGCAATAGATTTAAGTTAAGACCTTTTATCCAAATGTTTCGTTAATCACTTTTCCTCTAAAAATGAGGTGATTTTGTATATTCGAACTTTAAATATACCTGGATAAAAATGTCAGTAAAGTAGGTAAGTGATTCTTATAAAACCCTAAATAACTTATCGCGCGTCCGGATTCAGGAGAAAAATGAACATACCCAGTTTTTTTTTGGTGATCGCGAGCTGAATACTAAGCGGTTTGATTGCGGAGAAAGTTGTGCTTACTCTGGCACCGAGAGATGTATGTAGATTAAATTAGCAAATGGTAAGTAGGAAGCACCATTGTGCTCTCACGAACGAACATACAGTTACACACCTTCATTTCTTATTATCTATACTAATATTGTAAAGCTCTTTAGATTCTTTGTTTGTTTGTTTGAACGCGCTAATCTCTTGAACTGCCAGTATGATTTTAAAAAAGGTGTGTGTGCGATTCACACACGATAGAAGTGAAACTTCATTTTAAAATACATTTTCTATTTTATTTAAACAGTGTGCAATATACATACACACCGACATTTACTCTCTCGCTCTGGCTCACACAACGAGGAGAAACCGATAATGTGCGTTAAACGTTTAACGTTTAAGGAACCATGAAGTGGCCTCTGTCCAGCGAATTTTATGTTAGTCGAATACTAGCTATGCCCGCAGCTCCGCTCGCGTGGTCTACAGAATGCTGTCGGTCGAGAGCACGCGCGTGTTGTGCGGCCTCAAAAATGCTTATTGTGTCGATTCTTAGAAGGTTTTTATACATTATAACACATCTAAAAAAATTTTTTTTTTAGTTTAAAGGTAATTTAAATTTGTTATTTTCAATTGCTCATATTAACTTTGCCAGGTATGAGTCAGCGTCATCTGAGAAAAATCAAAATTTTGGGTTTTTGGTGGTTAGAATTTTTCGTATGGCTATTGGCAATCTTCTTTTTTTACTAGTCTCTGGTTTTAGTGATCGCATCGAGGCGAAAGCTTGTCCATATAAATATTACATCTGTACAATTAATTAAATGTTTGTACTAAAATTATGACGTATTTGTTAAACATTTCATATTTATATGATAATTCAGAAATAATGATGTGATGCAGTCTACGAACGGATATCCGTTAAAATTATATTATACAGTATATGATAACCCTTTCAATCCAATGCTCTATCTATTACTTCTATAATAATAGATCTCTGTGACTAATACAATACATTACAAATAAACAATAATAATTTAAAACCAGTTTGTAGGATTTAAATGAAACTGAAAAAATGTTCCTTATGATTACGAAAGTAAAATAGGTAGTAAATATTATATAAATTACTAGCTGTGCCCCACGGTTTCACCCGTATTCATTTATTCGACAAACTATCCACAGGGCCGCCGTCAACGCGCCCGTGTAGCAATATCGTTCTATTTCCCAAACTTACCTACTGATTGACTTCATACTTACTGATTCACTCTTTAGGATCATAAAGTGAATTTATATAGCCTATACTATTATTCCTCATGAATCAGGCAATCATATACAAAAAGAATGTTTCTAATTCGACTGGTAGGTAGTTCCAGAGATTAGCGCGTTTAAAAAAACAAACAATAATACTTTTCATCTTTTTATGTTACTTAGTATAGATATTTTCTATTAATATTACTTTTTACTGTCAAAGAAAGTTATACTTTGGCTATGACGAGTATTTCTGCTAGTGTATCCATGAAAATTAATGTTTTCTCTTGCAGTACGACAAAGACAACGATGGACGAATATCCTACGTGGAGCTTAAGGGTATTATTGAGTCGCGGGAATACGACCACGACCTACCAGACAATGTCGTGGACAAGATCATGTCTCTCGCGGACCACGACAACTCTGGCTATCTCGATTTCAATGAGTTCGTCGCAATGATGCACAATCCTGACCTGAAGGCTGTGTTCGGACACTTTGTCGCCAGATACGTCCATTCCATCATACCGCATCGGAACCCAATTGATACTACAGGTATGTTGGCCGTAGAATTATACGTTCCATTGAGGTCGATAGATAAGTGTTAAAATAATATTGTTTATTGAATAATAACAAAATAATTAAACCAATGAAGACATTGAACAAAGCGTCCGTTTCCAACGAGCACACGATACAGAATGACGAAATTCACTTCACTGTTGCCAGATAGTTGTCTTGCCTTCGTAACGTAATACGGAATCCCCTAAAATTCGAGTTTTAGAAATAAAACTCATTGATTTTATTAACGTCATGTGGGTTTTTTATAGTGATATATATTTTTTTCGTCTGTGCTTTTTATAAAACGTATATTTTCGTTTCTTCATATACGAAACATAGCCAAGTCTAGAGTAAGTACAGTGCTAACTAGGTGGTTTATATCTATGTAAAAACTCCCTGTATATTTGTCTCCTTAAGGCCTAAACATTCCGCATCCCGCCTGATTTTGGGGACACCCCTTATCTGGCAACATGGCCTTTATTTTTGATGGGATCCTACCCTGTCATGTGTTGGTTTTTATTTTTATTTAGAACCTTATGTTATCTCACCCTATTTTATGTAATATTGGTGACATATTGCTTGATGCAGTTTGGCTATCGAGCACAAGTGAAGTGGATAATAAAATGATAATTAGGAACATGCATTTTGAGTTGCCACAAAAACTCCCTGGACAGTTCTAACAAAATAGCCAACTTGTTATTAAAGCGTTGTTGGAACTTTGAAGATTGGAAAAGTATCATTTTTAAGTGATACTGTCAGAATTATGTATACATAAACAGTATTTCCCGTTGAGGTAAGATTTAAGGAAATTCCGTTGAGAATCTCATGATTTTTTATGCATTAAAAATCTTGTCAGGTACCTTATCTATCGACCTTGATAATAAACGGTAATCACCTACCGCGAGTTTACGAAGTTGTAATAATATTATTGCATATAGAAGAAGCACGTTTGCTTGTAAAGTAAATTTGAATTGTGTTGAAATATTAGACATAATAATGTAGATATTTTTATGTTACAATTATTTTGCAAATTTTACCAAGCGCATTGTCTTTAATAAGTAAATAATAAATAGTATGTTTTAGTAAGATGGATTTTATTCTATTAAAAATAGGGAAAGTAAGGTTTGAACGAAAACAATTACCTTATTTGATCTAATGGTCAACTCCGCTGTATTGTGGGCTTTTTTTTCGGACTTACTACACTGTTAGCTATTAGAGCCCTGAGCCTCAGACGGCTTTTACAGTTTCACCGGGCTTGGCAGCGAGCGCTGAAGGCACTCAGCCGCGAAAGCTAGGCAACAAGCTCCAAGGGTACCAAAGTGGCCAAACCTCGGCTTGGGCTGTCCCGATCATGCGAAAATGTCGCGTTCTGACTAATTGAACTGTGGCTATAGAGCGTGCACTATGCACGACGGAAAATATCTGCAACTAGTAAGTGCTGAACAGGTAACTATTTCCCATCGCCCAGCGCATTAATAAAGTTTTGTGAAATTAGTGCTCGTTCGATCGCCGGATATTTTAAAGAATAAGCCGCATGTTCTGCCTCACCTCCTCCAGCTCTTTTGTGACAACTAAACGAGCGTTTTTATTTACATGAAGACCATAGGAGATCTGTAGTCGTGGAATGAACAATGCTGTGGTACTCTCTGTTAGACGACCACCAGAAGTTTGGTGAGCGAACATGACGGACAAATTCGTTGGAAGAATTTTTAAACCTGTCCTGGAGTAGATAGAATAAATCCTTCTTATCAATGCTATTTATTTTTAAATTGTTCAACAATAATCATGTAAAGTTACTTTAACTTGGTTAAGACTGTACGCTTGGTAGATATCGATATGCGCTTTTGTACATATTGTGTATTATGCATCGGTCATAATAATAATTCGTTGGAGATATCGCTTATTATGTTTTTATTGCCAGTAGTTTCTATAATGATATAATGGAAATTACTCATACAATTTATTGTCGTATAAGTAATTAAAGCGACAATACATTTTAATTGATAAACAATTAGATAAGTCTATCAGCCAATAGAAAATGAACGCGGGTTTTGTGCAACCCTTGCTGTATTCAAAAAATATAACTCGTGGTACTGTCAGTATTTATAAAAATAATTGAATTTCCTGTTTTTATCATCTTTGGTACATGTTTAACTGATAGATCACTCAATCCATTTGAATTCAAAATACTCAAAGGGGATGATAGCCCACAACTCTTTGCTCGTTGGTGGACGCCGATATTTTTTTGATTATGAGATATCCATAATCGGATACAGTGATGTCATTTAGCAATAACGTGGCTGATTTTTGTTTTATATCGCTACAGTATAGTTTAACAGTGAACCGCAATCACTCTTAATGTTGAGTCAATGATAGAACTCTTAAATCTGAAAACGGCCCTCAATTGCAGCGGCCAGAATACAGTAATAGGCTCTTCATAGATTTTACTAACTTACTTATTACGTAAATACAATATTTTGTATATAGTTACATGTAATGTTTATTGATATCTCCAACGAAATAGAAAATTATAGACAGCACAGACCATACATCATCACTGTGGAAGTCCAAAGGAGCCGAGACACAATGTGTTTTTAATTGAGTTATCTAATCAAATTAATTTGTAAAAACTTGTTCTTTATTCTAAAACGATTACGTAGCTTCATGCAGCCACATTTTATTTGTAGTATAACTCCATCGGCCAAGATATTTTGAGTTGAGTTTAAAAAGTGAGTTAGAGTTACATAGATTTGTGACTTCACGTGCCTTTACCTCCACGGTGGCAACATTTATAACGCATAATATGGTGTACTTTAATTATGAATGCTGTATAGTAAATGTTTTATTTTTAGAAAAGCAATTAACACACTAATTTTGTTCGCCTAGGACAATGGAATGGGTTCGAGACTGTGCCGACAGATGAACGCGGTACTTTTTTTGTTTAATTTATCTTTCTGTTATGTCGTTTATCATTTTCACGCTGCATTTCATGTCCATCTGTCGTTTCATGTTTTTTATTTTATCGTTTATCATTTTATTATGAGCCTGTGGTGGAAGTATAGTCCTGTGTCGGCGGGGATTTTTCTCAATCACGTTTTGAATAAGATACTCGTATTTCTCAATTGTTATTAATTTAGTCTCGTAATTTTTATCATATTTTAGGCAAAATAAGCAATAACCCCTTGCAGACAATGTATTTAAGCGCGTGTAAGACATACCTGTGAATGAAGAGTGACTGAGGAAATTATTAAAAATAATGAGTCTACTGTTTTCTGGGACTAATGGTTATTTACAATTGCCAATGGTCTCTCTTCAGCCAGTGTTTCCAATTCGAGGGTTCTTTAGCAATAATCCTGATAAACTCCAAAGCTTTTATGGCACTAGATGTGAAAGTTCCTGATGATATTTAAAAAGTTTTGAATAAATTACTAGGCAGTATGTAAAGTTAAATTTTGAAAGTTTTCAGAATGTTTTACTTATTATAGACCTTATATACCTCCACTATATCTTAAAGTAACAATTCAAAACCTTCTAGAAATATCTATATGTTAAGAAAAAATGCGGGAGGCGTTTTGTCTATACAAACGTATTACTCTGTTTTATCCCTAAATAATGGCACTAGATCATTTGTATCTACCACTGCTATATTCCTGTTTTGTTTTTTTTTTTCATAAATTTAATTATTATAAAAATTAGTTGGAACTTATTAAAATTACTAAAATTAGTCAGGTATATAGATATCCATCAGATAAATTTAAAGAATATAGGCATAGCCAAAATCTTAAACAATATTTAAAAAATACGGTCTTGTTTTGAAGGATAAAACAGGTGAATACGTAATTATCATTTCGTTTATTTTACAAAGATAAAAACAGTCCGAGCTGGCAAATGCTTCTCTCGCGCGACATTTTTTTTAAGACCTATTCTCCAAATGTCTTAGCGACCGCGTTTCATTTTAAAATTGTACTTATAATATGGGGATAGTGAACTTCTCATTACGTGCGTATACGATATCGGTTTTCATTTTATCTTTCAATACGTGATTGGACTTCACTGATCTTATGTTAAGTTAATTTGATCGTTGTGTAAATACCATAAATTAAAAGAGAACTCGATCGTTTTTTCGTACGGGACGCATTGTTAGTCATAAGTGATCTTTCAATGAAATATTTGAGGACACAATTTCACACCATGGCCATTTAATTCCAAAGTACTAAGTTGGTATTATGATAACTAAGCGATATACAATACGTATATGTTTGGATACCACAAAAGTCAGTTATGTGCCAGGATCGAACCCGCGACCTCTCGGCTCAATATTAGGACTAGTACAACTGTGCCACGAGGCCAGTCCAATCATAATATTATATTTTAATAATAACGTCGTATGTTGAGTAGAATGCATGTTCCATCGATATGTTACATAATTATTTTTTTTTGCTTTTTAATGCTTTAGTTATTTTTATTTTCTTTAATTGTATATAACTTTTTAAATTGGTTATGTTCGGGTTCGAAATCTGCGCACATTTTTCTAGATCTCATTACGAAACGAACGAGATATCCTACGTATTTTAAACTCGCAGTAACATGAATTAACACCTTTTTAGGATTCCGAAGTCAACAAGGAACCTTTATAGTTTCGCCATGTCTGTCTGTCTGTCCGCGGCTTAGCTCAGAGATTCGTAATACTAGAAAGCCATAATTTGGTATGGGTGTGCATTTAAATCACGTCGACAAAGTGGTAAAATAAGGTAAATTAAGGTACCCCACCCCTACACTTAAAGTGGAGATGTCTTTTTCTCTCGTCTATCACATGGTGTGACGTGTTGTGGGATAGGACGTTCAAAAATATTGCGGGTGTGTAAAACCATTTTTTGATTCAGGGATTCGTTTGCGAAATATTAAGCTTTTTAAAGTGTTTTTTTTTGTTGGAGTCATGTCTCTCTACAAACTAAACGGTTGTTTTTGGAGATGTGAAAAAATTGACGGCAGTACTATATGTATATAATGAAGTTGAAAAGAAAACTAACACGATAAGTAGGCTTTACAAGTTAACGAGTAATAGTTGACCAACTTACAAAATATACTTGGAGATGTAATTTCGTACAAATTCCATAGAAAATTACTTAAAGCCTCCTCTAAGTCTGCATATAGTGACGGGCAACTACGGAACCCTACACTGCGCGTGGCCCGACATGCACTTGGCAATTTTTTTAACTTGTTGACTAAACTATATTTTCCTATGTGTCTTTGATATATCACAGAAAATATTCCAATTCGGAGTCTAGTCCTTTAAAATCAATAAGTAAGACCCCGACTATTTACGTCACTTGTATATTGTGTAGAACGATGACTTACATTGTTCTTAACAGCGGATTTCGTTGACTATACATACGTGTATATCATCATGCCATGTCCCTAATGGAGTATGCAGAGAAAGTGGACCACCGTTTCTATCTTCTGCGACCCTTACCGCTTACTACTTGCAATGCTTTTATTTGTACATAATTCGCATTTTATATGTTTTTTGTGATTCCTTCACTTTACGTGATTTTCCTCGTGCGTAAATGAACAACACGTCTGAGTAGCATCTTCTTTCTTTAGTAACTCATTAAGGTCAAATGTACGTTAGGTTTTATAATATTGTTCCTCGGTGTTTTTCGATTTACTGAACAATAACTTCAAGGACCATGTCAAGCTAGTTTTACTGTTTAATGGTTATAGAGTGAATCATTATGTGAATGGTAGTGATGTCTGGAAATGACTTCCTCTCTGTACATTGCTTATAATAATTGAATTATTAATTGTGAATATTATCCATGCATATAATAAAATTGAAGTGTCTGTTTGTAATGTCAAAATAACAGGTTATTACTAAATGCATATGAAAGTATACACGATACCTATAACAAAAACCCCATTTTTTATATTATTGTCTGTCTGTCTGTTCGTTCCGGCTAATCTACGGAACGGTTGTACCGATTTTGATGGGACTTTCACTGGCAGATAGCTGACGTTATAGAGCATAACATAGGCTACTTTGATTTTAGAAAAAAAAACGCACAAAAATAAAAACTTTTTTAGTAGTCCATGCGAGTGGAGCCGCGGGCACAGCTAGTTTACAGAATAATATGATAAACTCAATCGAGTTTTTAGCGACTCTTCGTGACGACAGAGAGTTTTTCCAAACCGGTGGTAGTGTTTTAACCTTGATAAGGTGCTTTGTTTGGATCAAATCAAAATAAAAAATTTAGGATTTGATATTGATTGAAAAAATATCTAGAATTTACTAACAGACGTTACCCACTCGTTCATAAATCAATCTGAAAATCAATGGGTGGATAAATGCGGTATTTCTGAATTATCTAGTAGTAAAATGTTCGTTTTTAAATTCATATCTTATCCAAAACTTCACCTTTATTTGTTATCGTAGTACTTTGATAAATGTCGGTAACGATGAAATATATAATACAAGAACATATACATAAAAATCTACCTATAACTCTTTTATGAAGTACGCAATTTTGAACCAAAACGACAAGTGTGAAGTGACCCCTTCGCGTCGATCTCACGTTATGCAGTTGTTTAATTTATTCAATTGTGCGATCATAACAGATTAATAAATGTCACTAGGTAAGAAGGGAGGACACCGGCGAACAAGGGTCCATCCCCTTGTGGTCAAATTAGAAGAATATGAGATTACGTCCTATAACCTCACTCCATGTGTTACAAGATCCCAACAAACTGGCCAACTAAGACGTAGGTAAACGTTAATAATCTTATTTAGTATTTGTTTAGACTGACTATGTAGTTCCTGTGTCGTAGTTTAGTTTCATTTTAATGTATTAAGAAGTAGTAGCAAAATAAATAACTTAGCAGTTAATAATCATAAGATAATAAAAAATAACGTAGTGCCAACATCGATTAATACATTATTTTTATTCAAAAATTGTAATTGTATGTAAAAAAGTGCTCTTATTAACAACGAGCAAAAAGTCGAATCTTCAATGTAGTTGTATTATACTAATGAAGAATAATAGTGACAAACGGTATTGTTAATGTTAGATACGATTATGATATTTTGTGATAAACCGCCTAATTTTATTATATTGTATTATTATATTATATAACTTTATTAAATAATCTCACATTGAGACCATTTGTATATCCATCGTAAATAATTATCCGAAATTTCTTTGCTACTTCCGCCTGCAATAGATGAATCGTAGTTTCATTTCATCGATAAATCTATTGCAGGCAGAAGTAGCAAAGAAATTTCGGATAATTATTTAAGATGGATTTCCGTAAAATAACGCCTTCGTCAATCTATACTATATTAATATAATAAAGCGGAAGAGATTTTTTGGTTGTTTGTTTGTTTAAACACGCTAATCTCTGAAACTACTAGTCCGATTAGAAAAAATGTTTTTGTATATGACAGCCAGATTCACTTGACACATAGGCTATCTAGAATTAAGCTACAACTCTCAGCTAGCCTTAAATGTTGATTTTTATTAAGTAAGTCGGACGAAACCGCGCTCCCGAACTGCTTTATCTGCGTGCGCTGGCGTAATGGTTAATGATACGTAAATACAATGTTCTACAAAAATTTTGCTCTTTAGTACATCTAAAAAGGATACTATATGCCTATCTCTTATACATAATCTACAATAAGGTATTTTGTATTTTTTTTTAATTAAAAATTAAAATGTGTTTTATGAGCATTATTATTAGGCATGGCATATTAATCCATGGATCTTGGGCCACATTGTCACTTAACCTCAGAAGAGATTGGTGCCAAATGTTAAACATTTAAATAATAATCACACATCTTTTTAAAACAAATAACCAAGGCATCATATTTCGTTCTTAGGATCCTAGTGGCGCAAACCAGCTAGACGAAAAGCGCAAAGCAGTTGACCAACAAATTAGTTTCTGATATCACTAGCTCCCACATATCAGCTCCCTGTACCTCTCATTATTGTTAGAGCGTTATGCATATGTAAACTAACAGGGGGTGAGTTTTTAAAGTATAAAGCTTAAACATTATGCGGTAATTATTGTATTAACTAGGGATGGTATTTATCGATATTTTCGAATGTTGAGTTTGAAAGCATATAATTTTTTGACATCGATATTTGGTTCCGAAAGCAGAGCTTTCACATTTGTCTGTTCTCAATAGGTTCGACTTTTTTGTCAAAACTGAGCTAACACCAAAGAAAAGAGTTCGTCCACTTGGGTTGACACACGCACACACAAAAACATCGATTTTTCCGATTCGTACCAAATTCGCACGTCCTTTTCTCTAGTATAAATTATGTTACATTGTGTTATGTTATTTATGCTAATTTCACAACGGCAAAAATCCTTTATTAAAATCACGTTGAGATTTTTTTTATTTACTAGCTCGGTTATTATGACTGTACAGCACCTAATGGTAAGTAAGCTTCAGTACACAAAAAACGACGACCGTTGGTGACACAGATTTTAAGGGCAGTCGTCGCTGGCTTGCTGAATTTCAATTGTCCTCACTTTTCTCACTATGAGATGAAAGCTCACTCCAAATGGGGATATATTGTAATAACAATATGATACTACAAGGCTGCCTAATTCATTTTGGATGTGAGCTATAATTTCGGTTCCGTGTAAGGCGGCGGGCCACCTAGTACTTAATTCGATTCAACAGATAGATATTAAAAAAAAAACTAACCCACAGTTTAATAATTATCATAAAATGAAATAGCAGAATACCAATAGCGTGGTAGTAGCCGACCACCTGCTGTTGGCGGGCCAATTTAAATACGCCAGGGCTTTCTGTCTTGCCAGCAGGTTAGGGCAGCCTGTGCCTTACTGAACTGATAAGATTAATAACATAGGGGCTTAAATATGAAATTGCCGTTTGAACGCACTGGCCACTTTGAATAAAAATTAAATCTGCACAATGACAGATTTCAGAGTGAAAGTTTTTCACACGAAAACTATAGACATTCTAAATTAAAACAAAATTAACGTTAAGGTGGATACAGCAAAAATCAGAGTAATATTTGAATATGAGTACCAACGTGGGACTAACGCAGCAGAAGCTGCTCGTAATGTCATAGTCTAGTCAACAAGTTCAAAATGGTGTTAATAAAGTGCTAACGAACGCACCATGCGTTAATAGTTTACAACTTTCGTAATGGAAACTTCGCCTTGAAGAATAAACCACGAGGAAGACCAACCACTAAGGTAAATAACGATGAATTGAAGGTGATGGTGGAAGCAGATCCATGTCCAACTACCAAACAGTTAGCGGCATAGTTTAACATTAACATACCTACAATATTGAATCATTTGCAGCAAATCGGTAAAATTAAAAAACTTGAAAATTGGGTCCCTAATGATTTGTTTAATATGCAGAGAGCAGCGCGCGTTGAAGCTTGCCTTACCTTATTAAACTGGTCCAGAGTAGAAAGGGATTTTTGACCGATTGTGATAAGTGAGGAAAAGTGGATCCTTTGCGATAATTCGCAAGCGAACAACGTAATAACAAACTCCAGGTTCATAGAAAAGTGATGGTAACTTCAGAGCTTCACTACAGCTTCCTCAGATCCGGTCAGCAATAACAGCAGATGTCTACTGTGCAGAACTCGGAACAATGATGGCGAAACTCGCAGCAAAACAGCCCCAACTCGTCAATCATTATTCATCATTATTTCTTCATGATAATGCCATACCTAACTCACACTGCTCGTAAAATATTTTTAACACTACAAGAATTGCAGTTAGAAACCATCCGTCATCCTCCATACTACTAGCCGGACCTTGTCCCAACTAACCCTTTCCGCGATTTGGACAATTTTGCCACGGAAAAAACTTCTTCCCAGGAATCACTTCAAAATTCTTTCACACAGTTTGTGGGGTCCAGGTACACAGAGTTTTATCAGACACGTTTAAAAGTTAAAATTCCTATTTGATGGCAGAAATGTAAAGATAACGAGGGTAGATACTTTGATTATATATCAAAAAAATGATTTTTACTTTTCATAACGAAACGGCAATTTTATACTTTAACCCCTAATATAATGTTACATTCGAAAAGCTGCGTAACGCGTTCTCGTGACTCATATCACATGGACGGATGGTGTATACTGTATCGCCGAACTTATGATTCACCAATCAACATTAACATACCTTTCGACTCGTGATAAAAATAATAAGAATTGAATGCATATAAATCTGTTGGACTGTACCGTCGTGGATTAGTTGTTACGGGATATTTCGCTAAGCATTTCCTTGAGAAGTATAAATTTCGATCACACGGTTGAGACTCCAGTTTTGCGTTTTGAAAACTTCAGTTTTGACAACGATTACTTATCTCTCAAAGGTGTTTTATCATGTCAACGCCATACCTCCGTCAAAACTTTATCAAAATTAATGATTTAATCATCATTTTATGTTAGAATATATTCCCCGCTATAAGTCTCGTTTAAAAAAAATATTATAAAAACTTTCATTTGGGATGTTCTCTGTTGATCTAATGAAAATATATTCAAAGCGCTATCTATTAACAATATGTTTAATTAATATGACAGCTGTTAAATTGCTTACAGTCTATAACTAGCTGTGCCCGTGGTCCCGCTCGCGTGGACTACAGAATGCCCTCTGGCGAGCACACGCGCGAATCGTGCTGCCCCCACTCAAAAGACGGAAGACAAAAATGCTTATAGTGGGTGATCCTTAGAAGAAAGATATAATATGCCATTGCTGATTTTCTTGTAGATCTGATGATTTTATATAATTACTAGCTGTGCCCGCGGTGCCCTCGCGTGGGCTATGATCTACAATTATGTAGAATATTAATTTGATATTTATTGTATTGTTTGCCCAGTGTAAGCCATTAAAGCGCCCCAAATGCGTCTTTTTCCGGATTTATTCACTATTATCGTCACTGCTTATTTCGTATGTTACTTTATCTTACAAGATATATCATATAACCTGGCCAGATGTCATAGCTATGAATTAAAATAAAAAACATGTAAATCGGATAAGTGGTTTTCTCGTGAGAAGTACTTAAACGGACAGACAGGCAGAGGGATGTTGAGTTTTATAATATGTATAGAAGATATAGATGTACGACATTTTCGCACGAGTCATCTACTTATTTATATTGCTCATATTGAATTAATATAATAAAAAGCTAATGAAAAAGCTCATTAGACAAACACTACGGGTTAGATTCAGTAGACTGAGAATTTTAGTGTTACCCTATCTGTATTCTTTTCTATTTTTGTTCCACTAAATTTACATAATTTGTAATTTATATTACATTTTTAAATTTGAGTTTTATTGACATATCACTTGCCTATAACAATCTGCCCTAATGTAGCGTCCTATCAGTAAAATAATTTTTAAAATCGGTTCAGTAGTTCCAGAGATTACGTCCTACAAACATACAAACTTCGCCTCTTGATAATAATAGTATATATATGAAAACTAAATACATACTTGGCAAAGCTTATGAAATTATTTACCTACCGTAATTACAAAGTTTATGCGTATTTTGTTCTAATAACACGCGTTTTACGATTATAAAAACCACAGTTTATCCGACATTGGTTACGCATCGGTCATTAAACTCTTTTTGTATTTAAAACTTTATTTAGGTCGTTAACTTAAACTATTTATTACTTATTGAAAATATTTTTAATTATCGATGAACCAAAATTTAAGTAAACAGTAGTATGTCCTGGTGCAAATACTTTACACTACTATACGGCTGGAGAAATAACTAGGAGACTATGCACATTGTAATCCACGCTCAGTAACCTTTTTTTTTCGAACTGACTAAACCCTATCATACGATCTAAACTAACTATACATATATACATGTTTTTTTTCCCCACGGAGGAGGGAACGAACACGTGTATTTAGTAATCTAATTTTTTTTGTCTAATCTAATTAGGCAAAAAAAGAAAAAAACTATCCCTTACAGAACCTATGTACCTGTGTGGCGTGCATGTGTGTATGATGCAGTGTAATGAATGTCTGTTGATAGCTAGTGAATGTAGAGTCACTGTAACGCGCGAGCGGCTGCTTGGCTCAAGGGCTCCATACCGATGGATCAGACCTAGGCTTGAGTTGCCGTAGGAGAGGGCGGTCGTGGCTGGTGCTCAGTTGCCAATTGTCAACTGTCTACTGTTTGTGTCCAGGCGAAAACTTCGTTTAAGTAGTTTGTAGATTTACATTTTAAAATGATTAAGAGAAATATATTGTATTAGTTGGCCCGGCAGGCGTTGTTATGCTCTTACTGATATTTAATGACTCGATCGCAGCGCCATCTGTCGTATCCTGACATAACTATGAACAATCGTCTCGATAAAACAAATATATTATGTAAATATGAGCTCAATCGGTCAAGTCGTTCAGAAGTTATAGAATTATAACAGACGCACGGAAGACTTTTATATTTAACTAGCTGTGCTCGCGGCTTCGCTCACGTGGACTACAGAATGCAGTCGTTCGACCGCACGAGCGAATTGTGCTGCCTCAGAAATGCTTATTGTGAGTGATCCTTAGAAGATAGACATATGCTATTGTCGTCTTTTTTTAAGGTATTTTTTAAATTTACAATTATGTAGTAGGTATATTAATTTGATATGTCTCTTATGGTTTACACAGCGTAAGATTAATCGCCCCAAAAGCATTTTTTTTTTCGTATTGTTTCACCATTATCGTCACTGCTTATTTCGTATATTATTTATCTTACAAAATATATCGTATAACCTGGCAAGATAATATATCTATGAATTAAAGTAAGAACCATATAATCGAATTAGTCGTTTTCCCGTGAACAGAACATAAACAGACAGACAGGGAGACGTTGTGTTTTATAATATGTATAGATATTAAAAATATTTGAGACCTCTATCTACTAAAAGGTCTGACGGAAGATTTGATGTTTACGTTTGTACCTACTTAAATTTTTATTAAGCGATAAAAAAAAACCAAGTTCAGTATTCTACATTTAAGTTAGACGAAGTTACCATTTAAGCGGCAGAGCCTGTGTATGGTTCCACTACAGGAAAATCATAGCATTTGCAACATTGTTTGTACCGCAAAACGGTAGCGTTCACGCCTCGCCTCGCTGTTGTGTTGCGGTCTGGAGAATATGGCGCTTGCGAATAGCAATCCATCATTAACTGAACTCAAGATAGTAGCCCTGTGTTTTTTTTATAGTTATTGGTTTGGTGTAGTGGCCACAACCTCACCTGATGTTAAGTGACGATGTGGCCCAAGATGGTAACACGCTAAACCTAGTGGAAAACTGGCTCTCAAGTGCAGCTGCCGGAACACCAGTATTTACCACTAGTAATGCCAGTTTTAGCGTAGACTAAAGTCCAGTCTCCCTATACACAATCTTATATAATACTAGCAACCCGACCCGGCTTCGCACGGTAAATATGACTATTGTTTTACGCGGCGTACGCCAGCAAAACTCCAAGTCGGCGTGATTTTTTCCGCCATCTTTAATAATCATCATTTCGACCAATTTACACAAAATCTTAATTAATTACGTGAACCTTCCTCATGAATCACTCCGTCCATTCATGAAAACCGTATGAAAATCCGTTCAGTAGTTTTTTAGTTTATCGCGTTCGGACATACAGTTAGACGCGACGGGGGGCTTTGTAGTATAATATGTAATGATGATATTATGTCCATGTGTATTATAATGTATTTAACGCGTCCACTAGGATACTTATTATCATAGCGAAAACTCGATATGAACTTCATCTATGAAAAAAAAAACAATGAATGACTGGACAAATATTCATTTATTAAACATTTCTCTTTCTAAATGAAACGAACGAGATATAAGCTGTTAACAAAACCCATTGTCATTGGGAAAATCCAAACTTAGTCACTTGACAAAAATGTTTACCTTACGAAAATATTATTAATAAGTAACAACAATTGATTCTCAAATCTGACAAACGATTCTTCCCTAGGGAAGGCATGTGTTTATTTATCACGGTGTTACGCGAATTGAAATGAAAAATCAATAGTTCTTTATTTTCTACTCAATCGAGGATATTTCTCGAGTGTCTTTGGTTTCTTCACTGTTACGTATATATATATGGGAAGTAGGACACTCGTACCTTAATTTATTGCGACTACCATACACATGGTGAAAATTTTGAAATAGTTTGCCGCTTGAGTCGTTATAAAATCACAATTTATATCTAGTTACATAGTATACCAGTTACATATCCAGTTTACATCTTTTACTTGAGATATACTCGTAGATCGAGATGACGGTGATCGATGACAGATATAAAATAGCTTTTAGTAATAATTCTCACAGACTTACAAATTTTAGCCTCGCCATGAATCGAACTCGGGCTACTCAACGAAGTAGACAATAGAATATCCGATTGTACAAATGAACATGTCAAGAACAAACGGAGGTAGCCAAACAGAGATGTAGGTATGCCATTATTAATGGACATTGGACAGTGATCGTCATTTGACCCTACCCGCGTAAAAGCCACGCACTTAATAAATTGAAAGCGTAATTTGTAGTGTTGTTGTGTATATAAAGACTATACGGCTATGTAGTAGATTATAATAGGATCATTTAGCTGTGACGTCAAACTTTGTCCATCCGTGAACAGTCCGGTGAATTCAGCGATGTTCTCCTATAGTATCTAACACTCGACTGTGTCCAGTGCACGTTTGTACTGTGACCTCCATCTTGCAATCTCAAATCACCTGTTTATAACCAGCTTACTTGGAACTATAAACAGCTGTTAATGTTCGGTGCTATCGTTTAAATGAGGAGATTGGGGAGATCAGTACATAATGGTGCAATATTTTGTAAATATTGAAGTTTTTTGTGAATAATAGAAAGGTTCCGTTGCGTATATATGTCGTATGAAAAACAAGTAGAAAGGATTCATATTATACGTGAGCGTGTTACTCAATGCTTTAAAAATGTAACATTAATTAAACGAACGCTTTGTCTATCAGTGCGAGACTGCGGTTACCGTTTTTAAGACTGTGTGTGAGTTGTCTTTATCAAAATGTGGTTTAAAACGTGTAAAAAGACTAAAGTCAGTAAATATAAAGTTCTGAATGAGAAATCGAATAATTTTAAGAACGTTGGTTTGCTATGGAATAAGGTGAAAAGGTGCATACAATATATTCTTAAGTACTTTGGTATGTTTATCTTTATTTACGTTTGGGTGTTATTTAATAATAAAATGTATATTAGAGACCAATTTTATTGGTATATAGTTAAATTGTTTTTCTACCGTGCGGCCAATAAATACCTTCTCGGATGATTCACTGTCTGAATTTTCGAAATCAAATACGTCCTAAGTTTTTATTTGCACATGACATATTGTTTCTGTACCTGTATATTCAGTAACCGCATTAAACGTTATTTTATTTAAGGGATAAAATTGCTTAAAATGCTTGCTCTCAATGCTGCCATTAGTAGAATTAGTGTTTAATCATAAGCATATGCATGCCCCTGGAAGTAATTGGCTACATAAGATCAAGTTACTGATTACTTGATTAGATTGTAATGTTTACATGACTTTTGCTTCTCTGTGTCAATGCCACGGGGTCATTGGAATTTGTGAGTAGCGTGCTTGAAATACAAAATGAATTGAGTTAAGAAATTGCAGTATATTTACTATGGTATGGTAACATATTTTATGCTATGATCAGATTATTCAATGCCTTGTTTGTTATGTTATTGCATGTGACTAAAAAATGTTTTTTTTTCTCATTTGCCCGCTTTCTCATACTAGGAACTAACATAAAATAAGTGAGCATGACAAAAAACTGACTAATCATTTTTTCTTCTTTTCTCCTATCCTTTTGTTGTTTTGTGACCCTTTGTGTGTGTCCTATAAAAAAATATGAAATTATGTCGATATACACTTTTTTTTACAATTCTTATCGATTCGTCTCTGGTTCCATTAACGCCAATTGGGCCTTTCGGCGCTACGTAAACGTTTAATTGATTAATACATCCTGCTAACTGTCACAATGGCTAACCTGTTGTCACTCGGACGTCGCGTCGTCTATTTCTGTATTAACGCGATCACACTTCGAGTTCTCGTTTGTAAATATATTGAAAATCTTTTACCTCATTTTCAATTGTTACAATCGCTTTTAATATCACTAATGCACATATAAAATGTGTAATTAACTTGTATGTCAAATTGTAATAAAAAAACACAAACAAATTGTTTATTTAACCAAACTTTTCTAAACCTTAAATTTTGAGAACATGCTAAAAACAAATAAAAATGTAATTACAAAAAAAAAACCAATTCGCTGTATAATAATTGAAAACTAATTTGAATAACAAAAAAAAAACACCTAACCCATATCTCCCCAAATCCTTTCCCGTCTGTTGTGTTTCGTCATACAGCCCATAGCAATAGGAAAGCTTACTTCACTTATTCAGACGGCACGTACGAGGAGGAGTATAGCTGCTGGCCCCCGGCTGTCTGCATGATCCTCATCTCCTTAGTGGAGATCGTGCTATTCTGCTACGACGCTGCCCAAGGGAAGACCAAGGCGAATGGCCCAATGGCTATGCTGTTTATATACGACCCAAATAAAAGACAGGAAGCTTGGAGATTCATCACATATATGCTGGTTCACGTTGGGTATGTTGCTTTTTATTTTAATTTTATTATTTATAGTAGCTAGGCAAATTGACGGACTGACCCTTATGGTAAGCACAGTACAATCTAAACACGACGGCGACCATCGAGAGATAGAAACCATCTGTGGTTGACGCTGTCATACCGGCCTGCATAAATATCTATTCACGTTACGCTTGAAAGACCCGATGTCGTAAGGATGGAACACATTGGCCGTAGTTCTGTTGTGGAGATTAAACAGCTCTTCAGAACATTCAACATGATACAGACTATAGAACACACGCTCACTGAGGCAATGTTCCTGCGCAGCTGATACGGCTCGTTGTATTTGGTAACGTCTATATCATTAACAATGCGGAAAACCCGTCTCTGCAATCTGTCTAGAGCATCGAGGCTCTGCAATCTGTCACACTTCATGTAAAGTGACGATGTGGCCCAAGATGGTGACATGATAAAGCCTAATGGGCGAACTGTCAAGTGTAGCTGCCGAAACACACGTATTGGTGCTTGGTGACAAATTTTCAACTTAAGGGTGGTAGCAAATGCCCTACCCCAGGCTGTGGTTACATCACGTTGTTTTTTTTTCATCTAATGTGTTTTTGTAGGCATTCGAACTCCGTTGATCGACGCGGTGTCCATACACACTTTCACTGAAACATCAGTTTTTGCACATTGAATGCAATTAAATTTTATATAAAAGACCATTATTAAAACGGAAAACAGGAAGGCAGACATCAGTCGGTAGATCACTACCGATCAAGCCGAACGAACACTAGATTTACCAGACCAGTCATTTTGACTGGTTGTGTAACTTCAATTCAAAATTTCTACTACATTAAATATTTTCTTTCCAAAATGATGTTATGACTTTTGTAGCTATAAGTAGAGATTACATTTTATGAACTTAATTTTACTTTATATATGTTAATAACAAATATATTTTTTGTTATAACTATTTATACCAGTACCAGTCAAAATGACTGGTGCATGTTTCTATGAAGAAATGTATTATTTCGGGAGAATCATGAGACCGTGGAAATACAAATAGTGTCCATGCGTCTTTTGTTCATTACGTTATCGTTATCCAACCGATTTAGGTGATTACAGTATCTTTACGATTTTTTTACGAGTACTTATTCCAAGCGATCTCCAAACGTAATCATTCATCTTTACCCATACAGTGACAAAGGTAAGAAACATTTATGTGTATTTGAAAATATTCAAAAATATATTCTTCGGCAAGTAGCCTGCTTATCGTGAGCCCCTGAAAATGTCAAAACGAATAAAAGTTTCTACATATTTCGAAAATGCAACCAGCATACCTCAGGATTGTTCAGACGTGGAAAGTGAATTATATGATAGCGACGGTGAATTATTAGATACACAAATTGATCCACAAGGCAATGATGAAAACAGTGCTATTATCTTGAGTAGTGATGAGGAAGTTCCTGATGAAGGCAATATAGATCGGTCAAGTGACAGTGATTTCGAAAATATTCCAAACAAACGTACGTGACGATGCATGCGATTCCCTTCCAGTTCTGAAGATGAAGGTGGAAGTAACATATCAAATCAGCAAACTGAAATTGCTGCAGACGGAACTATTTAGACGAAAATTGAAATAGTTATTGTTGGTAGATTACCAATGTATAGTGTTATCAAAGATGTACACGGGCCAACAGCACATGCTAAAAGAAACATTATGAACGGGAATCTAAGTCAACGTTTGCAAACAGACAAGTTCGCGTTAGTCTCAGCAGTTCGGGATAAATTTATTGAAAAAAGTCAAAATTGCTTACCGTGGATGAGCAACTTTTTCCAACCAAGGCAGATGCAGATTTACTCAGTATATGCCAAACAAACCCCATAAATTTAGCATCAAAGTTTGGTTGGCGTCTGATGTAGAAACAAAATATGTGGTAAATGGCTTTCCATATTTAGGAAAAGACGAGACTCGAAATGCATCAATTCCCCTAAGCGAATTTGTCGTAATGAAACTTCTTGAACCGTATACCATGAAGGGTAGAACTGTAACTGATAATTTTTTTACAAGTATTCCTTTGGCGTTGAAATTACGACCTAAAAACACTTCGTTACTTGGAACAATACGCGCAAACAAGAGGGAACTGCCGAAAATTTGCAAACTGAAAAAAGACAGCATGGCACGTTTCTCAACGTTGTTGTACCAATCTAATGGATGCACACGTACTGTTTATAAGAGCAAACCAAATAAAAAAAGTACTTCTACTAAGTACAAAACACAAATACATCAAACTTGATAAAGCTGCTAAAAAATTACCTGAAACTGTACCGTTCTATAACAAAACTAAATTTGGCGTCGATATCACTGATCAAATGGCACGAAAATATACGGTGAAGTTTGGTGCCAGAAGGTGGCCACTTCAAGTGTTTTTCAATATTTTAGATTTAGCCGGAATAAATAGTTGGATATTATACAAAAACACAACAGGAGAAAATATCTGACGGAAAGACTTTCTGTTTCGATTAGCAGAAGAACTTGCTTCAGAATATCAGACTTCAAGGCAAAAATCACACGAAGCTGATATACCAACTACAGATGGCACGGTTCCTGTACGCAAATGGTGTCAAATAGGATACTGCAATAATAATAAGACTACAAATATTTGCAATAAATTCCAAAAAAAAGTCTATGCGGACAGTGTACAAATAGCAAAATCTACATAATTATGTAGAAATTGTGAGCAGCAAACTGTAAAAAATTAAATGTTTTGTTATTTGACAATGTCCATAAATCCAGTTGTGTATAAAAATTAATGTTGTTGAACTCTTTTTACCATTTTTTAAGAGTGAATAAAGACTGGAAATCACGATGAGCATTTTTTCTTATACACCAGTCTTATTGACTGGTTATGGTAACAATAGGTATATTTAAATGGCTGGTAAATCTAGTTTAATCAACCGTTGTCAATTTTACTATTCAGCAAAAAATATCTATAAAGAAACCAGGAGAGACGTAGGTAGAATTAGATATTGTAATTTTACAGTTTTGTTTATAACTTCTCGGGTATCAACGAGTTAAGTGTGTAATAAGTTTAAATAGTTTAAAAAATTAAAAACATGCTTTGACTACGTACTAACAATTATAAAACTTTTTAATCTCATAATAACATCTCGTTACCAAGCCCAATCTATTTTACTTGTCAAAACGAATTACATGTGCATAAACTCGAGAGGTTTGCTAATGACCACTGAAGAGTTCCACTATCCACCTCCTGGCTCCGTCATCAGATCAGCTCCAAGATACCAAATTATAGTATTGTCATCCGAAGTCAACATACACAAAGTTTCAATCGATACGACAATTTTGAAACTACCCTTTTGATTATTAGATATCGTGTTCTAGAGACTCACTGTGACGTGTTTATTACCTCATGGGGTCGGGTACAAATCCCTCTACCACCCCCTTTTGTTTACTGGATATACACCGGCGGATCCCGGATCGCGACACGCCTAATTTTGCCACTATGGCGGATGTTACACCTGGCGTATGGTGGTCGCGATCCAGTCTGGCACAGATATCGTGTTCTAGAGACTCACTGTGACGGGTTTATCACCTCATGGGGTCGGGTACAGATCCCCCTACCACCCCCTTTTGATTACTGGATATACACCGGTGGATCCCGGAACGCGACACGTCTAATTTTGCCACTATGGCGGATGTTACACTTGGCGTATGGTGGTCGCGATCCAGCCTGGCACAAATCTCGTGTTCTACCTCGCAGCAAAAATTAGTTTCATATTATTCTTATCTATATAATTTTTCATTCTATGTTAATAGTATTTTAACCTTGTTACATCTTTTTAATTGTTAAGAATGTATATTTAAAAATATACGTCTCAGCTAGTACCTACATCTATATAAATAAAAATGAAATGCTGTTCATCAAGCGCATCACTTGAGAACGGCTCGACTGATTTGGCTAATAATTTTTCTATCTTCTATACAAATAAAATGGTTGAGGTTTACTATTGTGAGCGCATCACGCAAAAACTGCTGAATAGAATATTTTTTTTTGTTTTACTCCTTAGATACTTGATCCTTATCAAAAAATTATTACAATATCTTCATTAAATAAAAAGTTTTCATAAACTACGATTGTTATAAGCACTACGCGTTCTTCTGTCGTCCACGCGAGCGGAACTGCGGGCACAGCTAGTTTGTAATAATAAGAGTAAGGTTTTAACAAAAAAAAAATTTTGAAACGATACCCGGAAAGTAGTAAATCTTTAGAAACACTAATATTGCTTTTTTCTATTGGATTATTTTATGGAATCAAGACCATCATAACTCACGATTCGAACGATGGGTGTACGTAATTCTTATTTATTTTGTACTTTATATCTATATATATGTCTTCTTCCACACCACAACGTTCTTTTACCACACTTCTTATCCAGTCACTCAATTATACATATACTAGCTGTGCCCGCGGTTTCGCTCGCGCGGACGACAAAAATTGTTGTTACCGGGATAAAAAGTATCCTATGTTACTTCTAATGCCGCCAAGAATATGTGTACAAAGTTTAATTGTGATCGGTTTAGTAGTTTTCGCGTGAAAGCGTAACAAACTTACATTTACATTTATAATATTATTATTATTATTAGTAGGGATATATAATTAGTCGACGCGGCAGACGTTGTTCTGTACTTTCCGTCAGTAACTCTTACTACAAGACCAACTATCACGATTCTTTTCCTGAAAACTCATCGCGCAAAATTCTGTCATGTGCGGGGTATGAACCTGTGACCTCCCTGCTGTAGTTTTACGACCGCTGCCCCACGAAGCCTGTACATCTGTTGGTGTCCCTTTAATAAAAAAATAATATCAAATTATAAAAATACAAGGGACATACATACATATACATGTATACATCATCTGGCTAGTATAATAATTTTATTAGTATCGTCTGAATTGCGATATACGGCAACGTATTTTGCCGCTACTTTTCGTTTAAATGCGAGTTGTCACAGTAGTTGATATTGATAGCATAAGATTTATTTTGCGTATTTTAAAATAAAATATAAATGAATTATTATATCGTATTACTCATTACTCATATATTATACTGATGCGCTGTAGGTTTATTTATTTGTCCCGTATAGATTTTGAATGTGCCACTTCAAGCTACTTGCTTACTCTTCTTGCTACAGATAGATATTTAGCTATAAATCGCTTTGCTCATAATCTATCTCACAATCATAAATAATTTTTAAACTCGGAAAATTAACTTTCAAAGCGTTCATACTATATATAAAAGTATAGGACCGCGAACAAAGGGAGGCATCAAATTTTTTTAATAAAATATAAAAGATAATAAACTTCATATGGTACAGAAACATGACAGTAAAATATTTTTTTTTAAGTACCTTTTTTGTTTAAAACGTCTTTTTCATATTATATATTTTTATAAGATGGAAATTTTTTGTATTAAAAAATGGGCACTTCATACTTGGGTGTAATGATATAATAAATTTTATTTATATACCTTGATAAAATATGTTGATTAGTATACCTTGATTAGTTGATACATCAAATCAAACAAACGCTCTTTTAAACTTTATGATAATAATAATAATATAAGTTTATTGTACACCATAGTAAACAATATACAACTATGTATTTACATTATTCGTATACAGTTAGGCGGCCTTATCGCTGACAGCTATTTCTTCCGGGCACTCTTTAGATCAATTAAACGATAGGGAGAAGCAAGAAACCTTTCAGTGCCAATACATGGGATTAAGGGTCCAGGAATCCACGTAATGGGCTCTCATTTACCACATTCAACGTGGGTTCACTATTAAAATGTAAGGCGGTATGACATAATTATGACCTTTATGAAAACTGTAGGGGAGGCGAATGTGTAATCCCCAATACACACACACATTCGGTTTATTTATTGGGAGTCATAGTATCATTAAGATCACATAATAAAATCATGTTTAAAAAACGGTTATTGTCTTTTCCAGAGCATTCCACTTAGTGGTAAACCTTCTAGTGCAGTTGTTCTTGGGTGTACCACTGGAGATGGTGCATCGATGGTGGCGCGTCACTCTCGTGTACCTGGCGGGCGTCGCAGCCGGGTCCCTTGCGACCAGCCTCACGGATCCCAAGATATCTCTCGCTGGGGCTTCGGGCGGTGTTTACGCGCTCATCACCGCGCACGTCGCGACTATTATAATGGTGATTAAACGAAATTCAACATTAAACTAATTGCATTCAGTATTCTGAAAAGGCACTATCAAGTACATGTAAAGTAGGCAGGCTTAGGAGAGGTACAAGTTTTTTCTTAATATTATAAATATTGTAGGATATAAAAATATGAATTTAGATTTCACAACGTTTATACACTCAATTAATTATGTTATTTTATTATGATACTAGCTTCTGCTCGCGATTTCGTCTGCGTAGACTTTAGAATTGGGTCTGTACCGGGATAACAAATATCCTACGTATTTATCTAGGCTATAAACACTTGTTTGGCATTATTGAGTAATAAACATACAAAATTTTCACATTTATAATATTAACTAAGGATGCCGTTTTTTTTCATATTTCTTACTAGAAATAAAATAAATACCTAGGTGTTCCGAAAAAAAACTTATTACTTACAGTTTACACCATTTTCTTAAAATCGGTAAAGCAGTTTTTGAGTTAAATTCAAACGATGAAGTATTGAAGCGATAATGGCGCAGTGGTAGCGTGTACGACTTCGCGTCGATTGACGTCAGTTCGAATCCCTACAATGAGCCTGAGCTTTCGGTGAAGGAAAACATCGTGAGGAAACCATAGCATGGTGGTAGGGCATTTTCTAATGCCCTCCTGGCTAGCTACCACCCTCAAGTTGAAAATCTGCCGCCAACCACCAATAGGTGTGTTCCGGCAGCTGCACTTGATAGCCAGTCTTCCACTAGGTTTAGCGTGTTACCATCTTGGGCCACATCGTCTCTTAATATCAGGTGAGATTGTGGCCATAACGCCAAACCTAAAACGATAAAAAATAACATTTAAACAGACATAAAAAAAATCTTGATCAATCTTTATCTATACTAATATTCTAAAGGTCAATAGTTTGTTTATTTGTTTGTTTAAACGCGCTAATCTCTGGAAACTACCAGTCACTAGAAAAATTCTTTTTGCATGAATTTATAGCCTTTATCGAGGAATTTATAGGCTATATAAATTCACGACTCTTAAGGAGCGGAGAAATAACCACGAACGTCAAGTAATCTGACCAGCTGTAGGCAAGTATGAGAAGTGATCACAACAATAGGCTACACGGGTGAAACCGTGGCGCACAGCTAGGAATAGATTTTATCACAAATGAGGATTTTATAATAAATTAAGGTCCACTTTTGATTTTACAGAACTGGTCAGAAATGGAGTTTGCGATAATCCAGCTGCTCGTTTTCATACTGCTGGCGGCAGTCGACATCGGCACCGCTGTCTACTACCGGTATTGGGCGCACGTGAACCAGAACATTGGTTACGTCGCGCACCTCGCTGGCGCTGTGGCCGGTGAGTTAACTAACGACCTTTATTAAATACGTGTGACGTAAGCAAACTTTCAACGTACTGATACTTTTATAAAAAGAAAAGACTCACTCACTGACTGAAATTGATTGCAATTTAAAGTCTTCAAAAATCATCATAAAAAATCATCAATAGTGTTGACTCTCAAACTTAGTCTTAAATCCCTAACATGATTTTTATTTATTTATAATCAGTCTTTGTAATTAAAACAGTTTAATATAAGTAGAGAGGATACCAAATGATTTAAAATTTAACTGAAGTCTACAAGTGGGATCATCATCTTCAGAATCCAACTCCAGAAATTCTATTTCTGCATTAAGCACTGCCCTCAGTGGTTTCTTCAGCACCCGGATTCCAAATCCATTCCAATTATTTTGGCGGTAATCGATTCAGTTTTTTGGACTGATTCAACGTCTTGAATTGTGGACCATTTTTGCTCCCAACCGATTCCGCAACGTCGAATGCACAAGATTGATTACATATTTTTTGCATTTAAAATATAAATATCAGTTTTGATATATATATCAAGCATAAATATCAACTGGCATATATCACGATATTTATGCGATATATATAAATTGCTAAATATCATGCAAACTCTATAGGAAACTATATAACTTCACGCTAAGTCTTTAAGTAGCGGAGCAGCAACTATGGACGTCAAACTATCTAGCATGCTGTACGCAAGTACGCATATTGAGAAGAACGGTAGTCTATACGGGTACGCCGATGGCGTGCCATGGTACCGTGGAGAATAAATTAAATTTAAATTTCACATAGGTGAAACCGTGTGGTATACGCAGGACATTATATTGCATCTGGAAAAGCTATATGACGTGGACTATACTCGTACACGTAATGGAAGTAATGTATACTACTCGTAATATAGTAAAGCGACAGAGTTTTTTTGTTTGATTGTTTGTTTAAACACGCTAATCTCTGGAACTACCAGTCGGATTCGAAAAATTCTTATATGATAACCAGATTCATGGGGAATAGTATAGTACAGCTACACCTCTCAGGTAGCCTTAAATATTATGTTTTGTTAATCAAGTCGGAATAAATAGCGCACCCTAACTGGTTTATCCGCGTGCGCTGGCGTAATGGTTAGTGATACGTAAATATAATGTTCTAAAAAAAATTTGTTCCTTAATACATAAAAAAAAGACGCGATACCACATGCCTATAACTTATACATAAACCACAATAAAGTATTTTGTGACAAAAATTATTAAAAATTGATAACTGATTTATGAGCATTATTATTAGACATGGCGTGTTAATCTTTACGAGCGAAAGTTACTTCATCATCAAGACATTTTTATGAAGATATACTTTGCCCTTTATAGGATGTTAGTTGGACGCATAGTTTGGGAGATAATGTGAAATTAAAATAATTCAACACGACCTGTGAGTTGTGACGCATAACCCTGGCCGTCCGATAAAAATATTGTCTTTACTGAACTATTGTAAATCATCAATTAGCGATTTCTTTTTAATTATACACGGGTGAAACCGCGGGGCACAGTTAGTATTAAATGGATTCAATGACGTTTTTCAGGTCTGCTAGTTGGTATAGGAGTGCTTCGTAATTTGGAGAAGAGGAAATGGGAGAAACGTTTGTGGTGGGCGGCGGTGACGCTCTACTTCGTGCTGATGAGCGCCGGGATCTTGGCTAACATCTTCTGGACAGCGAGGTTCAAGTAATCAACCTCCCCTAAAAGACATTGATAAGTTTGAAGATATAGTGTGGGTGCTGGTTCAAGGTTCAAGAATACCGATGGTGATTTACAAAATGGTGTTTTTATGGTGTGCTGATGTGAAAAGGAGTGTTATGGGAGTTATAGGTCAATTACAATGCTAAGCGCTTCTCTTGCCACAGTAAGTCACATCGGATTGATAATAGTATATCGACGCCCGGTATGAAAAACATCGTAACTTGAATTGCAATGAAATACAACTCTATTAATTTTAATAATCATTGGTCACCATTGGTAACACATTGTTCAATGACTTTCAGCTTGTGACACTGGGATATTTAGGACGAAAACATCTCGTTTAGCTTTCCGAACGTTGTCCAGCCGAGTCAGTCATTGTGACGATTATTGGGGGAAGCCTATGTCCCCAGTAGTAGACGTCTCTCGGCTGAGATGACGATGATATTAATTTGCTTATGAAAAACAGAAAAAATATTGAGTTTTTAACCGACTTCAAAGAAAGGAGGAGTCTATTCGATTTTTTTATAGCTGGTCAACCATAGCTTCTTTGTTTATGAACCGATTTAGATGAAACTTTTAACGTTGGAAAGGGGATACCTCAAGGGTGGCCCCATTTTAATTACATTGGCATTGTATCTTCGACTTCGAAGATAAACCAGGGAACTCCTCAAAATAATTGAAGTTGGTTTTCATTTTAAACAAAAATTATACAGCCTCATCTCCACGATAAATAGACCCATTTTTACTTGACTAAAATTATCATTGTAAATTTAAAAAAGTTTATTATCGTTGTTAATTAATGCATTATAATCCAAAAATATTAAGTCGTAAGATCTTTAAAAATAAGTATTATTCAATTTACATATGAAATATGATACCAAATAAAAAAAATCATGAAGTTGATTTTTTTTAAAACGGCTCTTCTGAATACCATGTCTAAATGAGTTACGATGCTATTCATATTGGGTTCACGATATTTATTATAGGTTGCCATAAATATAAGCTAAGCTTATAGTAAATAATCAGTTATTTACGTTCATGCAGTTTGCAATTAAAAACTTAAGGTGATTGCCCTCACCTGTATACTATTTTTGAAGTGAAACTTCTTATGCGACTTCCAACACGTTAATCGTTTAACGCACATTATCGGTCTTTCCTCTTTGTGTGAGCCAGAGCGAGATAGCAATATATTATCGGTCTCTCCTCTTTGTGTGAGCCAGAGCGAGAGAGCAAATGTCGGTGTGTATGTATATTGCACACTGTTTAAATAAAATATAAAATATCTTTTAAAATGAAGTTTCACTTCTATCGTGTGTGAATCGCACACACACCTTTTTTATTTTTTTTAACCGAGTCCTTGGTTATTTGCCTGGTTCCGACGAGAGCCCAAACGCTTCCCCTTATCCGACTTATCAGGCGATTGAATAGAAAGAGTCAAAAAATCGTTATCTAGTACTTTCTCTGTCGTTTGCATCATACGCAGTATTTCCTCTAGCCACGGTAGCATGAGTTTACCTAAGAAGTTTCACTTCTAAAGTGCGAGTCATACTTTTTTATTATTATTTCAATGAATATATACAATGGAATTTTATTGCTTGCACAAAATTTACATCACAATGTGCAAAAATGCCTTGTTAATAATTTTGAATTAAGGAAACAGATGAACAATTTATTACGTTCTAAATTCTTTTTAGAATAGTGAAACAAACTCGTTGGAGTATTTGTTGATTTCGCTCTAATAAAATTCCGTAAGAAAAATATTTTTAAACGAATTTGGTTCTAACAAATATGCTTTAATAATTGTATTATTTAAGTATTTAAGACTGTGCTGAACTTGACGACGATTATGTTATTTTGTATTTAATTCGATGTGATAATCATAAGTGTCTTGAAATGTACCTAAAATAATTAAATCAACGAGATTTATATGATTTATTAAACACCGGAACGTGAAAACCAAATATTATAGTGTTCATTGATATGTTATACGTATGTGTATATATGAATTTTTGCACAATTTTTAAATAGCGCGATTTCTTCTTTCCTTTCACTTCTTATACATTTTTAACTGGGACTTTGTTTGACAATTGAAACTACTTGTGCGCCACCTATTGTAGAGTAGTTGTACTAATACAGAAACCTTCACGAGCGTGCGCACAATAACTTATCAAGGTTTCATCTCGATCGGATGAATGGCATAGAAATGCATGAGCTACAAACAAACAAAGAAGCATTCATTTTTAGACACATAAAAGATAAAACTTTCTAAGGTCTGTGCTTCGCAAGATGCATAGACACAGACATATTACGAAGCTTCGAAACGATAATTAAAAAAAATCTTAAGCCCTCGCTTTTTTCTTAAGTTTATAACCTAAATGTTAAACGAAAGAAAAAGCCTGCTATAAGACCAAGAAGAAACTAAAATTATGATTTTTCACACATTTTAGCTGAGTAAAGTCCACCGAGAACAATTGTTTCTATTGATAAACATAATATAATTATATTTTGTAAGATAAATTGAAAGTTCTTATATAATTTACGGTATAAATTAGATTGCTATACTCAATCATAGAATATTAGATAAGAGACCAATTTTCTGTAGTTGATGTAATATTCCTATAATGATGTTCATATTAAGTGTCTTTACAATATTATTTTTCTATACATTTACAAAATTAGATTAATTCATTTTACACCATCTAGTGCCTTCATAGGCTATATATATATATAACTATTGATACGCATAATATGTAATAAGTGTAATTTCTGGCAACTTGGGACGACAGCAAAAAATAATTAAATAATAAATAATTAAAAATAATTGCTCAAAATATGTTTACAAAAAAAGGATTGAAGGTAATTGGTATAGCTATAAAAAAAATTACTTTGTACATTGTTAAATCCTGTTTTTGCCATGACATTATATATTTATTTATAAGTACACTTTAGCCAAAAACATTACGATAAAAAATGTCGTATCAAATAAAATTCATTTCTTCTCAGGTAAATTAATTTAATTCTCAGGTTTTTAAAAAATAAATAAAATGTATAGATACTCAAACCACTTGCTTGCCAGCTGTTACATAATAAGTGTCTTATGAATACTTACTGTATTAAAAGTCATTGTGCCTTACTGAACTATAAACTTGTACGCATACTATTTTGATGCATTTATTCTTTACTTGATTTAAAATAAAATAAAGTATTTTCTACTCTTTATAGCCTAAAAGTTAAATTAAAAGTATATTAAAATATGTTCACTCTTTATAAACTTTTTTTAAACTAAATTACATTTAAAGCTCAATTTCAAAGTATTAAACGCATTTCTAAACTTTTTTTAAATATAGATTTGTTAGTTAAAGTGTGAATGCTATTAGTATTTCAGATAGTATGTATAAAATTATGTAATCTTATAGATTTTTTTATGCCTAAGTTAATAATTATTATCCCCATTCAAATTTTATTACTAGCAACATACAATTCCCCTATAAAATTTATTTTTACATACGTACTGTGATATGGTTAAGTATGTTATTAATAAAATAGTTATTTATTTTGTTCCAATTAGTTTGTATATGTATTTTTTAGTAGAGAAACGAAAATAATTATTCAGTATTTTTTTTTAATTAAGCTTTTCTATAAAAGTGTAACTTTAAGGTGACAATGGTTTGGATTATGTTCAAGTAAATTTAAGTATTATAATTATGAATATGAAATATTAATTTTATTGTGTTCTCTGTAAATTAATGCATGTATTATTTTTAGCATAATAATAATTATTGAAAAAATGGTACAAAACAGATGAAAATATATAGATATTGTATTTTATTTAAAAGGCAAAATATCTGTCAGTTAAAATAATAAAAATATATTATTAATATATTCGTTTTCAGTCATAAAAAATGATTGAGTAATTAATTATATTTCTATACTACTACTGTTATAACTTTTGTTACAGTTACTATAGATAGTTTGCATTTAAAATAAAGACTTAGTAAAAATACAGTATAATTTTATATAATGTGTTTATTATGATAATGAAGTCACTATAAGGATTATATTGTCCGTCTCACTATCAAGTTTAGAAGTTACCGTGATAGATTACATCAACCTTGATACTGAAGGCAAACAAAAATGCAACTAAAGACAACTCATGTAAGAACAGCTACACAAATTACAGTAATAAACACGACTCGAATGCGGCCACCATATACCATGTGTAACTTTCGCTATGGTGGCATGGTCAGGCATATTTTATACAAATACTTCTTTCCTGAGGATATCCGTATTGTACACGACTCTGCCATGGGTCAAAAAGATATGTTAATGTATTTTTTTTAATTCTTCATTATTATAAATCTCAGGGCCTAATATTTAATTGAATGATTAAAAATAAACTTTATCAATGACCGATGTTTGGCAAATAAATGTTAAAATACCACTTTTACCTAGAGAAGACAGACCCAGGATCCGCCTAATGCAATGTTCTCCATTTTTCGTATACCTTTCAGCTCAACAAACCAATGGGTCATAAGCAAGGTTTTCAAGTTACTATACTATTAAGAAAAAACAACACATCTAGTTTACTTTGATTTTGTAATCGGTGGTAGATTCTAAGTATGTTTAATAAAAAACATGTAATTTTGTCTTAAAAAAAATTATTTGCACAAAATATTTAATTTTACATTATTGAACAGAATGAGTTGAAATAAATAAATGCCATTTTACAATAATTGTGTTATTTATTTAATTTCTATAAATGTTTATTTTGTAACTGAATGAAAATCCATGTTTGATTAGTACCATCGATTTGAGTTTTCAATATAAATTTAACATAGATTTATATATAATACATATATGCATTTTACAATCTCCAAACCCATAGAATATTTAATTTATGCCACCAGAGGTAAACAAAGTATTTTTCGAACAGTCTATACTGTTAGCCATAAGGGCACTGAAGCCTTAAACGGCTTTTACAGTTTCACCCGGGCTTGGAAAAAAGTATATTATTCAGAGCCTTTTTATCTATGAGTGCAAAGTTGCAAGAAATCCTAGCGATATCATATACTATTAGAAGGCATTTCTAAGAGAAGCAGGCAGTAAAGACCAAAAATATCATCACCGCCATAAGACGTGGTATGGTTGTTTCAGATTTGAAGTTTAGTCATACTTGTATAATTGAGGAAGAATTTGCAATATTGATACATAAGAATACTGTCAATGGTAAATGCACTTTTATAAGAAATTGGTAAAAAGCTTAATTCAGAAGTAAAAGCACCCGACTGTAATATACAAAATATAATTTTGTAAGATATATTTATTTAAATAAAATAAAATTAGATTAAATAAAAAATAGGCAATGATTTTTAAAAACATTATTAATCCCACTTCTGACATACATGTTATTTGGGCTTTGTGGCGGGATTTTGAGCTGCCATGCTGTGGTTTTTATTTTTATTCATCAATTTAGGTTCTTTGTTCCCATATAATGTTATATTGCTGGCATATTACATTATATAGCTTAGTTAATATGCATACGTGAAGAGGATTTTAAATATAAATTGGAGACATGCATTTTGAGTTGCCACAAAAACTCCATAGACAGTTCTAACAAGGGAACCTTTATCTTGTTAAACCACACTGAAGATTAGAAAATACTACGAAAGCTAAAAAACATTGACTCTGGCAAGTGCCAAAACAAGAAACAAAAACGTCATTGATCGTAAGTGATACGTCAACATTTGTATTTATAGGCGAATACAAATTTTCCAAATTAGGATTAACAATTTTTATTTTGTAAATTTATACGAAAATTTGTATTCACTCTAAGTAATCACCAGTAGGAATATTTTATAATAATCTAACTATCATAGCCTAAAAATACGAAAGTTATCTATTCGAAGTTAATGTTTATTATACATATTTATGTGGTATCAACCCGTCTTATTGCTGTCGACGTGGGATACAATTTTTATAGCAACATTCACTTTGTATGACTGTCAACCATAGGAGTATAGTCATAGTGTTCCGTGCTGTCAACTGTCAAATAGTGAATCACCTATTTTTAGTAGTGCAACCTGCATACTCTACTGTTCATTTATTTTTCTGATAATTATCTAATTTATTTATTTTGTAATTTGTTTACGGTATGCGAACAATGCTTGTATTGATAAACTACTATTTCCATTAATAAGTTAGGAGAACGTGTAAAACATTACGCTTATGTAAAATCAGTGTTCGGTCTTTAAACATGTTTTTGAGTGTTTACTCGTGGATTATATTATTTTCTTTATTTATCGATAAATGTGCGCTTCGATCTATAGAAGAAGATGACGAATCATTTCTTTCGACGCCAAAATATACGAAATACGATGATTTAGTAAAATTATTTAATGATTTTGAAAAATCTTATCCAACGTTGGCAAAGGCGTATTCTATTGGAAAATCGGTGGAAGGGCGCCAGTTACTGGTGCTTCAAATTACAGCGGACGTCGGTAACGTTCCGCTAGACCGACCTGCGTTCAAATATGTTGCTAATATGCATGGAGATGAAAGCATTGGGTGGCAGTTATTGGTTTATTTGTCCCAATATTTATTGTTGAATTATGGCAAAAACGATAGAGTAACGAAGTTAGTAAACAGTACTGACATACACTTGATGCCCTCATTGAACCCGGATGGCTTTGAAGCAAGTCAGGTGAGAGAAAATTGCATAAAATATTATTTTTTACATACATTTATTAAATTATAAAAGTATGTTTCAACATAATATATTTTCAATTGCATTTAGTAATTAGCAGAGTGGTATTTCCATTACTTATTTTGATTAAATAAAATAGTAAATATATTCAGTTATTGAAGTTATTATTTAGAAACTGAAGTCATTATAATTATACCTAACTATTACTATGCAAAGTAAGTATAGTAAATGTGTGAATTATTGCTTCATAGAAACAAGGTTGTAGTGTGAAACAAAATCTTTGATTTACTTTCCTTATACCTTAAACTTTTCTATGATATATAGAAAAATATACATAAGTGAAATAAATATATAATCTTGATCTTACTACATATTTTCGGCGAGATTCAGCAACAACTTAGAACTTCCCGTTCATTGAAATTTGAATTAGGAACTAAATAGTTTAACAGTGGAATCTTGATAACATAAAAATTAAAATTTAAAATGTTTAGTTTCCTCCTTCTCTAAACCTCTTTTATTAAAAAAACAACACCTTTATTACTTAAACCGTACGGGATAATGACGCAATAATAAAATAATTTAGGTGCGAAATTGGGCATATATACCGAATAAGATTGTGGACAGGTTAAATGAATAATTTGAGTATTGGCCCTCTGTAACTCAAATTAATGTTGTGTAAGTGCTACTAAGTCCATTTTCAGTCTAAAGATACTTTTGAACTCTTATTTTAGCTTTTGGCCACAATCTCACCTGGTGTTTAGTGACAATGCGGCCCAAGATGATAACACTCTAAGCCTAGTGTGGGAACTGGCTCTCAAGTGCAGCTGCTGGAAAATACCTGTAGGTGCTTGGTGACAAATTTGCAACTTGAGGGTAGAAGCTAGCCATGTGGTTATTAAAAAAACCCTACATCACCATGCTATGTTTTCCTTTACCAAAAGCCATGGGTGTAACCAGGATTTTGGCCAGGAGGGCAGGCAAGGGCAAAATAATTTTAAACAATTTTTTATACTAGCTTGGCAATATGATTGTATAGCGCCTGATGGTAAAGGTACGGTACAATCCAAAAATAACGCCTGCCTGTTTTTTGTTACGCCCATGCCAAAAGCTCAGGCTTATTGCAAGAATTTAAACTCATGTCAATCTATGCTGTGCCTGTACACGCTACCACTGAGCCATCATTGATTCCAAATGATAACAACAAGGACTACATTAGTTCAAAAAAAGCTGTTTATTGCTAAATTAGAACTATTATTCTTGCACTGTTCAATAAATATTGGTATAAAAATTTAATTAGAGTTCAAAAGTAGTTTTCAATTGAAAATAGACTTAGGTGGTGTAGGGACACATTTTATGTACTCGAATGGAATTTTGCTGAATTGTATTCTTGCTAGAAACGACCCCTCGGGGAAACACCAGTTGTCTGTGAACACATGCGTGTGTACTTTATGAAATAAATCAAGTTATTATTATTGAATATTTCTGATTTCAAACAACCCCAAATATGAAGTAAGCACCGATAACACAAGAGTCACACACAAGTGCTTACAGATGGTTAACATATTACGACGAGGATATGTTATTCTTATTTCATCATATATGTATTATATTTATATAAAATGCCACATAAGGCTATTAAATATCAACTTCACATTGTATAGAATACCTAAATGTTTAATCTTAAAATGAACTGACCCCTCTTGGCTTGGGTATTGCAGTGTAATAAATAGCTCATTGGCAACCTAGATAAATAATTATATGCAGAATTAATTAGACCTCTTGTAGACAGACTTAATGGAAATAACTTGTTAAAAATTTTAATTTTCATTATTATGTTTAAATAATTGAAGCTGGCATTTTAATTTAATTTTCATGACAATTGTATTCGACTGAATAGGACCATCATACTGTTACGGTCTGAGTAAGAGTAAAATAGAAAAAGAATCACCATTCTCGCAATCTCAAAGTCGTCCGAAATGTACCCGAAATGTCGTGTATTTAGCATAGTGTGTAGTGTAGTCATAGGTTCGACGACGCACACAAGAAAGCCTTATCGCACACAAGAAAGCCTTATCGCTGCAACTGTCAACAAACAATGGGCTATAAATCAAACCTACCCCTCCGATGACGTAAGTTGTTTACAGCATGTTAAGAGTTCAGGGACCTTCTAGAGATTTCGTGATCGTCTCATTTGGGTATAAATCGAGCCGCATTGTGCGTCCCGGCAGTTCTAATTTCAAAAGCGAAGTGGAAACAATACGCGAAATAAAAGAAAAAATACAAGAGGAACATACAGGCTTATTCTGCAAGTACATTTGGTGAGGGTTTTGTGAGTTTGTTTTGTTTTAATTTGTATCTCTTTGAGTACGAATAAATTGTTTTCGTGAAACACTACGGCATTTTACTACCGACGGGCGTAACAATACATTAAGTGTAATACCTGCCGTAGTGGCACGCAGGATACACCTGTATCCTGTTAAGCTAGTGTATATATATATAGTCAAGCAAGTCGATACAGATCTGTGCCAAATCGGGTCATGACCGCCATGCACATGGTGATAAATCCATCACAATGAATCTCTTTTGACTGCCTCGTTTCGAGTTCAGCCAGTGTATATCCACCTTTTTTATACTAAAAATGTGGAAAACAAGTGTACGACCTAATGGTAAGGTAGCCAATCGACGCTTGTAATATCATAGGTTTATTGCAAATTTTTGGCAACAACGGTCGCCTTTGTGAGAACTGTATCGTTCTTACCATCAGCTGCTGGGCAGTCATTTTGCCTACTTAGTATAAAAAGAATCTGTCACATTCCAGGTGTTTTGCATCTGTTTTTTTTTATATATGCGACAGTAATAATACAATGAAAATACTTATGCAGCCTATATAGACTTAGAGTTAATAAATGTAACTCACGAGGTGTTTGCTCATTTTCTGTGACATTGGACTTGTTGAAGGATTTTATTTTATGTAAACATAAAAACATAACATTCATATTTACTTTAAACAATATTAAGGAAAAATAAATGAAATAAAAGTAAAAGTTTTGTTCCAAATCTAAAAATTATTTTTCTAATAGGAAGCTGCATTATTCCTAATTACCATACGCAATATTTTATTGTTAATAAGTTTTATATAGTAATTAACGTGTACGAAATCGCTTTTGCTATAACATTATCAAAAATGTCTAATTAATTATTATTAGTGTCAAAGTACCTAACTCCAATAATTTAATTAAAAGGAAGAACTCATCATTTGCAGGTTCGCAAATACATTTAATTCTAGAACTAAACATAAAATAGCTAGCCTATTATTTAGATAGTTTTAGGTAAAACTGTTCAGGTTCTACAATAAGATTCCTAAGAATATTACCGAGTAGCCCGATAATAAGTTTAAGGTTAATGTGAAATGACTTTTACTGTTGAAAGGTTATTATAGTGTGGATTATTATGTGAATATTATTGATTTCTGAAAGTAACTCTCTCTTTGTACATCCATTAAAATATGATATAACTAATAATGAAGAATAACTAAAAAATAATTATTATAAATCTTATCAAGTTTTATTGTTCGCCCTTTTCTATTACCGAGATGTTAATCGAACCGGTACATAGGTACATACCGCAAGTTGATAATATGTCTCAAACTTATCGGTTTGTTATAAAATTTCCAACCACATGACACTTACCATCTGTTGTTATTGTCTTGAAATAAATACATCAAGCATTATCATCCTTCAAAAACCTACGTCATCTTACTATATTATAAAATAAAGTCTCCCCGCCACGTTTGTCTGTCTGTCTGTCTGTCTGTCTGAACGCGATAAACTCATAAACTACCGAACGGATTTTCATACGGTTTTCATCCATGGATGGAGTGATTCATGAGGAAGTTTTAGGTGTATAATTTATTAAGGTTTTGTGTAAATTAGATGAAATATGTCAATGATTGTTGAAGATGTCTGGAAAATCATACCGACTGGCAGCTTTACTGGCGTGCGTCGCTTAAACCAATAGTGTCATATGTATTACTCTGCTACCTGAGCGAAGCTGGGGCGGGGTGCTAGTAATTAATAAAACTATATCTGTAATGTCCGCATGATTTAATAAACGTTTATTCTAAATTTTGTATAAATAGGGTCAAGGCAATTACGATAAGTTTATTGTGATTCCTACGCGGGTACTCACTTAATTTAGTTATCACTTATATTTATTTATTTCTAGGCAAATGCCTCTCATTTGTACACTTCTTGTCCATTATGATCATTGATTTCGTCTATTGTACGAGTGGTAGAAAAAGCTATGTGTGTACGAACACCCCACCTATTTCTTGGCACTTTACGTGATGCATTTTGGATACTGTCTGCATATGAAGTATAATTAATAAAATAATTTATATAAATAATAATAAATAACTAGGAACATGCATTTTAAGTTGCCATAAAACTCTTTCGAGCAACGATATTATATAATTATCTACTAGATTCGCGATTGGAACATTCACTCTATTCTAGTGAATTGCACGCCAATCTTAGTATGGCTTCGACATTAATGCTGTGTGGGCGCGCGTACGAAGCTGTGCTAATAATATGCTAATTTTATGTTCTTTCTTTTTAGTGTATAATATCTACGAATATTTATCAAAGTACAGAAAATACGATGACGTGCGTAATTGAGGTTAAATAAACGTATAACAATTCATATGCTTATCTACTTAATATTTATAAAACTATTAATAAATTTTGAAATATAGTATGAATTCTAATGAACTATAAGTACAAAAGCTGTCTCTCTTCTGCTGATTCTTCTGAAAATCTATAAGAACAACCGACTTGTTCTTTATCAGTATTTGAGCAGTTTTCATGAACGTTCGTGTCTATTAGTAGAATATATGTCTTTGTCATCGACAATTCTCAACAGGGAGCCGCTATCTTGTTAGAGCTATGATTGAAGATTAGAAGATTAATTAAAAAATGTTCCAATCAAATGACATTGGCAAAATTGTGGACGAACACAATTGTCATTAAATAAAATGAAAAATAAAGGTTATTTAATAATTAATACCTATTTGATATTTTGATTTTGATATTTGTAAAATTTCACGTGAGATCACGTGAGCACGTGAGAGTCGTGTAATAAATAGTATAATAATAATAAAACCTAGTCTTTGATAAGAGAAACGCTTATATAAGTTTCAAATGGTCCACGATTGCGTTTATTATGAAGTATCGGCGACTGCAAGATTACCTTGCCCCAGCGTCCAACAAAGATGGCGGGCGTGTATCTAACAGTTTTGTTTACATTACGTAAAGAAAAAAACGTTTATTTTAATTATCTTACAAAACATTTCAATTTTATATTAAATGAAATGGACCAGTACTTGTTCATTCTTGAGTTGCTCGATTCAATCCATCCATTCAGCCACTGCTGGACATAGGCCTCCCCTAAAGATCAACATTGACGGAACCTGTGCTGCTCCCATCCAACGCATTTCGGCAACCTTCACCAGGTCGTAGATCCACCTTGTGGCGAGAGTGCCTACGCTGCGTCTTCCGGTGTGTGGTCGCCACTCGAGAACTCTTCTGCTGCATCGGCCATCCGTTGTACGAGCAATTTTTTCCATCTACTGCCACTTAAATCTAGCAATTCTGAGGGTTATATCGGTGACTTTGTTTCTTAGCGTAGCGATCTCCATTGACCTTTGAGTAATCTTGCGCTTTATTAAAAGGTCCAATGTTAACAACCATGTTGATTTAGCTTATATTTTAGCCAATAGCTTTCATTAAAGTGTTCACATTTAGGTGTCGTTTTAGAGCCACACATGAATAAAGCAGAGTGAGTTTTCTGAATGCTCAATTTAGAGTTATTCATATATTTTTATTCCTATAATTGTATAAGTTGAGGACTTAATGCTAAAACGTATCCAACATCAGTGTTATAGGCGTGCACGAGAAAGATGTAAGCAATCTGTGCATAATGATTATTCAATAAAGTCTATCAAATTCAACAGCTCTATGTAGACTTAACCAAGCACACGCTTGAAACAGTTCCGAGATTTGGCTAAAACGATATTGACTGGTAGCGAATTTCAAAGTCAAATTGCAGCTACGGCGGATGATAGCTGGCAATAATTAGTAGAATGAGTTGGTATCAGATTTCAGGCTTACGTGGGCTATTTTTTCCTCAACTCGACGGTAGTTAACTTCAGTCCTGCCAGCCTCCAGGAAGCCCACCAGTCGCCCGATGTTTTTAAAAATATTTGAAAGAGTCTTTGTTTTGTCAAAGTATTGAACCAGTTTCTCGCACTCCAAGTAAACAAGTTCAATCCGTGCATGCTCTGTACAAAGAGCTCTCTGTAACACCTAGGTTAATCGAACGTTGTTTGTTGAATATTCGTGAACTGTTAGGGCACCGGTGACCGGAATTATTTGGTATATGAGTTAAGAACTCGGGAGATCTTAACTTTACTGCGCGTTTCCACAAGAAATTGGAGTAGAGTTATTTAGTACTTACATGTTTTCGGATGTTATAGGTATGTAGAAAACAAGACAAAGTATTCTTACATTGTAGAATACATACATCGATTTCTCTCCTACATAAATCTCTTTGGAAATTTTTCTCTACTTGGGCAGCTCAACTAGTGAAATACATCCACCCTTCAGAAGATCGCAGACAAATAACCCTATGTTTTGTTACTACAGTGAGTAGGATTTCTAGAGCTCCACGAGGAAGGGAGATGCAAGGTCGACACCGCGCTAGTGTTCCCTGTGATGTTACTAGCGTTCTAAGGTTATGTTAACCATTAGGCGGGCGTTACGCTTCTTTACATACTTAGTTGTAAAAAAAATGAATTCTAGGAAGGTAACTGCGAGTCAAGAAAAAACTACATCGGTCGGAACAATGCTAAGGGCGTGGATCTTAACCGAGACTTTCCGGATCAATTCGACAAGCACCGGTCTAACGATGACGAGTACCTGTACGCGAACCGGCAACCGGAGACGACAGCCCTCATCAGATGGGTGCTGAGGAAACAGTTCGTCTTGTCTGGCAACCTGCACGGCGGCGCTGTCGTCGCCAGCTACCCATATGATGATCTCAGGTTAGTATTTATAAGTCTAATTTTAATTAATATTAACTGTGCTCCAGGAATTCCTGCGTGTTGCACTCAAGTCCATCGTTATTCTCACTTCCTCTACTAGCCAGATCGCTTGAAGTTCATAGTTATTGCTCCGCTCCTTAGAACCGTAGCGTGAAGTTATATAGTATATAACCTTCTTCAATAAATAGGCTATAAAATCTCATTGGTAGTTCCGGAGATTAGTGCGTTCAAACTAACAAACTATCTCTGGAACTTTATAAAATTAGGATAGAATTTAAACGTAATGTAACGTTGTAACTTTCAATGATGTAAAAACCTATGAATTGATTTTTTAGTTAGAGTAGTTGGAATATTGTAAAAATGGTAATTAAATCAGTTTAGGGGGATCGAGCGTCATTCAGTGAAAGTGACAAACAGTGGATCAAGCTACGGGCATGATAATTGTAAAAGTTTGTTCGCGATCCGTTTCCTAAACTGGTTTGCAAGGTTGCGCGTTAACAGATTCAATTATTAACCTGTTCTAGTTATTGTCTAATATGAAACGAATTATTTTCAACCTTGTTTTTCCTTTTTTTGTTATCGGTTGTGAGGAACTGTTGTTCAAAATAGTTGGTCCGAACGTGTACGTGAAAACCCGTTGAATTGTTTAATAACTTGTCCCAGTGACTCTTTTAAGCAATTTTTTTAAATGATTTATTTGCTAAAGCTTGACCACAATCATATTTGATGTTAAGCTAGGGCCGGATTGAGGTGATGGTATGATAGAGCAATCTACAACATGGGACCTCTCCAATCCCTCCAAATACATCTTTTAAAATTTAATGTATGTTCGCAAAAACTTAGCTAAGCTAGATCTTGTAAATTACCGACATAGTTTTAATGCACAAATACACACAAATTGGTCTTCCAGTGTTTTAGGCTTAGTAAGACCAATATACGTTTTTTTAGGTAATTGTGTTAGGTTCTATAATAAAGTCCCTAAGCACTTTACCGATTTGCCGGACAATGAGTTCAAGATCCATGCCAAGCCGGTAATAAAAGGGTATACCGGACGTTATATCAGCTATAGAGGCATGCTTAGGCGTGTCTCGGTTTTTTTTTTCGAACCGTCTGTACTTTTGACCAGGAGACCTTGACAGCTTCAGCGGCCTTGTGAGCGAACGCAGAACAAGCTCAAGGGTGCCAAAATGGCCGAACCTCAGCTTGTAAACGTGTCACGGTCTGGGATCAGCCGGTGTATATCCAGTAATGAAGTGGAGTGATACGGATCTGTCCCCTGACTGGGTCACGTGCCCATGCGTACGGTGATAAACCTGCCGTAGTGACTCATTTGATTTGTCGCGTTTAGGGATCCATCAGTGTATATCCAACTGCCGAGTGGCTTGTAGGCTGGCATGACGGCGGTGACCTACAATCCAGTGCCATGACCTTGCCACGCTACTATATAAAAAAAAATAGTCTTTTCTTTGCAATGTGCGCGCATCGTAAAAATTCATTCTTATCATATTTTTCATTACGCGCCTAAAGAAGTTTAACTTTTAGAATCCAAAAGGTGAGGCAGTGGTAATGTTTTAAATTATTATACATTTTATAGAAGGTACTCTACCTGGTCCGTACTAAAAAGTTAGTAATCTATGTCCACTTATATTTCAGTTCTGGCAAAGATTGTTGTGAAGAGAGCCGAACCCCGGACGATGCATTGTTCAAGTACTTGGCCAACACCTACGCATCGCGTCACGAGGACATGCGAGCCGGTGGCAAGTGCTCGCCGGAGAATTTCAAGAAGTCACTCGGAGTCACTAACGGTGCTAATTGGTACTCCGTACAGGGTTAGTTACTGAAATCTATCTATATCAGTTTATACTATATTCGCGGGTAATAAAATGCCATTTGTTTTTAGGAAAATATTTTATTCGTACTAAGAAAGACAAAAGTGGAATAAATCCACTCTTCTGGTGTTCTTAGTCGCAGTTGTGGTTAAGAGAAAAATCGTTTACGCAGCAATCCGTGGTTTACTACACTGTAGTTATACTTACAGTATCAGTTGTTTACTTCTTGCAGATTTCTTCCTTTTATCGCTTGGTTGTCCAAAACAATTATCCTGCCTCTTTTTTCGAACTGACTATACTGTTACCCTTAAGGGCTTTGACAGTTTCACCGGGTTTGGGGGTGAGCGCAGAAGGCACCCAGCCGCAAAAATTGGCAACTAGCGCAAGGGTGTCAAAGGGGCCGAACCTTAGCTTGGTCTGTTGCCATGTATGTAATTCCGCGAATTGAATATATCTATCCATTATTCTAGTTAACCAACTATACATAAATACGTATTAAATATACTCGTATTTGTATATAGTTTATATTATGTCAATTTTATCTAAGTCTAACTAGACAATTAAAAAAAGACACTTTACATAGTCTATGTACTTACAGTTCATACACAGTTCAGTTTAGAAGTTCGGCTGCTGAAAGAATGCGTTCCTGACGTCTGTCACAACAGACGACTGTTTTAGCGACACAAAATGGCGACCCATAACGCTATTTGGCGTTGCCATTTTTTTCCGAAAGTACAAAAGCATAGATAACGTTTTTAAAACTTAGAAAAGATAAGTTATTGATCATTTTAAAAAAAATCTATTTTTTATTTTTCTCAGACCTTAAAAAATACTTTATTTCTTGTACAAAAAGTAGGCAACCGTAATAAAAATATGAGTAGTTACAATACTTTTACATTTCTGGTAAAAAATGGCAACCCCAAATGTTATGATGGGCCCCCATTTTGTGTCGCTAAAACAGTCGAGTGATGTGACAGACATCAGGAACGCATACTCTCAACGGCCGAACTTTATTGTGTGGTGTGCAAGTGTGAAGTGCAGAATAATATGTGTTGTACTAGTGAAAGATAAAGTCTAACAACACCTTTAAACAAACTCTTTAACAGCATTTTCGTGTTCTAATAAAACAAAAAATATTTGGAAATTAACATTTTATAATTGTATTTTATTTTCAGGTGGGATGCAAGATTTCAACTATTTAAATTCTAACTGCTTCGAAGTGACCTTCGAGCTGTCCTGCTGTAAGTACCCAATGGCTGAAAAACTGCCGTATTTCTGGCGTATGAATAAGGAACCGTTGATGGCGTTTATGGAGCAGACAAACATTGGCATCAAAGGCGTAGTTTTGGACGATACCGGTGAACCAGTTAAGGTAAGTGATATTTTATGCTTAAAGACATACAGCCATATCACTTTGGAGAGGTATTTTGCGACTATAATAGTGTACTGTCAGCAGATAAATGAATAAACAAATTGTTTTTTAAAGGTACTTAATGTTATACATATTAAACGTATTTTACTCATGAATTTCTTCAACTCCAGACATTTCGTGCTCCTCATGCTCACTTTCATCCCATAAATAATTTATGATAATGATAACTTCCTAACTTGGCAACTAGTTCTCTTTATCGAATACCATTACTGCCACTATCAATTGAATATAGAGTGCCCTGTGTTATGATGATTTCAATATCGTAACAAGATGGTGGCTCCTTTGTTAGAACTTTCTAGGGAGTTTTTGTGGCATCTCAGAATTCATGTTATTATTTCCAATCCACTTTACTTGTGCATAATAACCAAGCTCTGATATTGTTGAATAAAAAGCCTCATCTCTACTCTGAAATTTCTCTTTCTCTTCAACACCATGTAGATAAACATTTCTCCATTCTTCTACAGTTTGGTCATAGATTAATTATTATTGGTCTGCGTAGCGCTTCAACTAGATACCGGACTAACTACAAACAACAGCTCCTAGAATACGGCAACTTAATATCGTAGCAACTATTTTAAATTAAGCTTGTCAAAGTGACAGTATTCTCGGTATAACACTGACTCGAGTACGCCGATTGGGCGTATTTTAATTGCCGCTTTTCTATAGCAAGCCGACGATATCTTGTTGAAGTGGCGCGGAAATCAGTCATTAATCTATTTTTTTTTTAATGGCATTATAGCATTCATATTCATTCTGCTATTGTTTTTGAGGTGTAAGTTTTCACTATCCTCCATATATTTAATATCAAATAACAACATCTAATAACACTAAATAACAAATTATAAATATGACCGACAAAGAATAACAAACAAAATGTCATGACATTGCTAACGCTACTTATAAACGACTGATGCGAGAGTGCGAGGCACGTGGTAGCTTGTGCAAACTGGTTTATTCCGGTTTTAGTCACTGTGAGTATTACATTACTATAAGGGCAAAAACGTCTCTAAGCTGTTTTATCTGTAGCTAGTAAATTTTCGGCACATAAAATGTAGTTAACACACATTTTATTTAAATGAAGTTTTACTTAATTATTATTTACAGAAAGCTAAAATATCCGTACAAGGAATAGACCATCCGGTGCACAGTACAGAACATGGCAACTTCTGGCGGCTTCTGTTACCCGGACAATACAATGTTACCGCAATAGCAGCCGGGTAGGTACATTATTCATAAGTTAATTGTAGTAGTCATAAAAGTTCATTGTAAATATTAAATAATAATTCAATTTTTTAGATTTAGTAAGGCAAATAAAAGTTTTGTAGATACAATTGTGTTAGGTTCTTATAATAAACTTTCTAGGCACGTTACGGATTTGTTGGATAATAAGTTCAAGAATGATTTGGTAAAAGTTGATAAACCCGATCGAGTTTCTTGCCGGTTCTTCTCGCTAACTAGGCTGTTGTCTGAACTGGTGCTAGTGCGTTAAAGTTCAGTGCCTCCCCAAGGCCTAAATTAGATAAAATATTTTTAATTTTGATTTTCTCCTTAGCAATCGTGCCACGGCTAATTTAAGTGGAAGTATCTCTTTCGAAGATCCCTAATTCTTGAACGAGATGTCTTACGTTTTTACTTGAGATAAAGTTACCGAACACGAAAAATGTGTTACCATAGACAGATTCTGATGCTGAAATAACAAAGTGGTAGTAATATTAGTTAAAATTAGGTCGATAAAAAAAAATGCCACCAACACACGTTGTCTTGCATTACAATCCACTAAATATATTCTTTTTAAATAAAAAAAACTTTTAAAAATTTGGGGGCGTACCATAAACCAATTTTTATATTTAAACCATAAGGGTCGCGTTTATATAAAAAAGAAAACTATGTAATAGGTATTTCATCACATAATGATACAAATTACTGTCAAGTGTCAAGTGCAACTGCCGGAACACGCTTATAGGTGTTCAGCGATATGTTTTCAATTTGAACTAGCAAAGCGGGCATTACAAAAGTCATACCATAATGATATGGTTGGAACTGTCACAAGCTCTTATATTTGCTTTTTCAGCAACATTACATTCCCGCAGTAATATAAATATGCTTAATTGTTTTTTTTTCAATTATATCTGCCTTAAAAGCCTAGAAGTCACACACTAAAATTAAAATTCTGTGACAGTTAATGTTTAAAAAAAAAGTACGATTATTGCAGTGATCGCAAAACAGAACCTACGTCGATCGATATATAATAAACAAAATATAGTAGTAATTTGAATTCGAATTATAGTTACTCAACGTCACAACCGATATTGGTAACTGTACCCGAAGAGCAAACTGAACCGGTGAGAGTGAACTTCACCGTGAGACGGCACCAGCGCTCGCTCACCGAGGGTAAGTTCACCATGCTGTACCACGACAACGCCGCCGTCACACCACTAACACATTTCACGATCATTCTTGTTAATGTTATACTTGTCATTATTGTAGAAGCGTGAATGTTAAGTCCTAGCTCAATTGAAACCGGTTCTTTGATTATAAGTAGGTATATATTTGAAGTCAATTGACAAATCAAGAAACCTTTACTCTCTTCGTCCCACAGAAAATAGTATGGTGAATTAGATCCTTGGAGATATTAACGCGTTCTTAAATATTCTCATAGCATAAAAATTCATCCACTACGCCGAAAAACGAATAACGCGTTATTTATAACAAAAAATATGAATAGAAAGGGATATTTTAATTAAAATCACTTTCGTTGTTTGTAACTAACTGCCGGTGTTCTTTCTACACGCATTTCTTTCGCACCAATATTGGTGCCTAAAGAGTTTTTGGCGGGATCTTCAGCTGCCATGTTGTGGTTTTAATTAATTTTAGATTTTTTCTAGAATCTATAATTCTTTCTAAATCTAGAATTTAGATTCTTTTACCCTATATTATGTAATATTTGTAGCATTTTGCGTGATTTAGTTCGGTTATTGTGCATATGTGAATTGGATTATAAATATAAACTGGAAATATATGTTTTGAGTTATCACAAAAACTCCCTAGATAGTTCTAACAAGGGAGCCACCATTTTGTTAGATCCCACTTTAAAGATTATAAATTATGTACTGCAAATGTTTAAAAATATTGACAGCAGTCAGAATGTCATGTGAATGTACAGAGTCGTATAAAACTGTAAACATCTCAATTTGGTCGGATTTTACTATTATCATGGTAAAAGAAGTACGTTAATATTTAGTCCGAATCTTTATCGATCGCGATGACGATATCGAGAAAAAGAATCAGTTTTACGCGTCCGACCCCATACAACTTGCGTGTTAGCGCCCACGCCCGCGAAATCACCGTTCCCTTCGCAGGGGACGGACGGTGAACTTCGTTCCCGCAAACCCGCCACGTCCACCCTCTCCTGCGGCCATCAAGCCTAGGTTCGATCCTCCGGCATGGAGCCCTTGAGTCTAGCTGCCGCACGCGCGATACAGTAACACCGCATTCACTAGCTACCTACATACATGCATTACACTTTTTACAGACATGCACTACACTCAGGTACATAGGTTCTGTAAAGGACCTTTTTTTCTTTTTTTGAGGCTAGTTAGATTAGATCAAAAATTACAGATTACTAAATACATATACACTTGTCTCTTACCCTCCTCCCAGAGGATAGCGACATGTATATATGTATAGTTAGTTAGATAGTGTGCTAGGACATTAGTCAGATCGCGACTTAATTGCATACGCGCAACAGTCCGAGCCGAGGTTCGGCCACTTTGGCACCCTCGGATGTTGTTGCAAAACTTTCGTGGCTGAGTGCCTTAAGCGCTCGCCCCCAAGTCCGGTGAAGCTGTAAAAGCCGTTCGAGGCGCCTGAGCCCTTATGGCTAACAGTATAGTCAGATCGAAAAAAAATATAGTCCGAATCATATTTTATTTATGGTGCTAATAATCTGATAAAAATCTCTAAGAACTATTAACTAGTATAAAATGAAACATATTGTCTATCAACCTCAAATAAGAGACAAAAGAAAAATCTACAATTGATTTTGGAAATAATTGATTGTAACAGTTTTGGTTATATTCGTAACAATATAATGATTCAGATTCTGTCTAATAAATGATAGTTTATTAGACATGAGGCCTATAAACAAAGATATAAAACGAGATGCCGTTATAATATGTACCTCTTTTTCATACCAAATCACGTATCATCACCTTAAAGTATCGGATGTAGAAGCTTCAAAGACGTCACTAATTATAAAATTTACTTAAAATCTTAGTTACTTAATTTAAAGTAAGAAAGAACCGGTCTCAAGATTTACTTTCAATATTATATATGTTACTAATTAACATGTCTAATACTATATTATAAGTTATAACAAGTTACTGTGATACTTTGTTTCAATTGAAATTAATAAATTTCTATAATAAATAACAAAAAGTAGGCGTCGTCTCGTAGGACGCCTGACAGAAGTGAAACCATAGAAAAAAAATATAGAAAGAAAAAATGAAAATAGAAATATGTTTTAAAAAAAAAAAAGAACTGTTCATCATTGGCCTTTTCGTCTATGACATACAGTTGAATTAGTGTCTCTGGGAGCACATCCTTTCGTGGCTGTATAAGCCAATTTGCCTACAAGTTGTCGTGGTCGAGTGGTTGAGACGGACGGTAAACGCGCCAAACGAACTATTTTATCTGAATTCGCGTCATTTACTAATTTAAATTGGTAACACTATCGGCGGACGGTTAAGAAAATCATAATGAGGAAACCTAAAACGTTTGAGAAATGTTATTATAATACCATGGTACGTCGTAAAAATATAGAACTGTTGATTTCTGGGCTGGCGTGGTGATCCGTGCCTTCCCTCAGAAATGGCCTCATTGTCCAGCAGTGAGATACCTCCAGGCTGGATTATAATCAAATTATATTAACTAAATGGTTTTACAATCGGACGTGACGCAAAAGTTCTAGAGTTAGCTTCCCAGGATTGTTAACAAAAAGTAAATTAAATTTTTCGAAGAATGAAAATGTACGTTCCGTTTGAAACATATTTTACTCATAATATAAAATATCAAACATTTACAATTAACATTGTAGTACGAAGATTGGCAGGATAGATGGCGTTAAAAACAAATCTTACGTTGTTACGTGTGAAAATTAATCAGATTCTCTGTTTACTTTAATTTGAAAGCTGTCGCATGTATTTCACACACGCATTTTCAAATACTTAGGTACTTACAAATACTACAATTACTACAAAGTTGAAACAATTTGTGAGTTCCTTTTACAAATCCACGTATGAGAATGTGGTATTGTAATTGAACGTGAATTATTATTTCACCACTTAATATGAAATATATATTTTTACTCTAATTAAAACTTTCCTCTTTTGTTAATTTTAGTATTTTCGTCTGCCATGTTTGTTTCTTATCTTTTTATCAAGTTCAATTGAAACAAAGTATACAAGGGTAAAGATAGACAGGTTACTGCTGTTATTATTAAGAACGTTATGGGATTATTATAGTGAATGGTGTTGTAATCATATTCGTTTTACTAATATCATGGTGATTTATAATTTTGTGTTAAATGGAGCTGTAAATAATTGGGTTTGTGGTTTATTGTAAAATAATTTTATATAAAGTGTTACCAGTAAAAAAATAATTTTCAATTTCATAATTTTATTTGAAGAAAATTATTATATTATTAAATTCGATTTCTCATATTTTTATAATGTAATTAAGTTCGTTATCTTGTAATTAGCTCATATTCAGCAATAATTAATTTTATAGAATTGGGTGCTTTTTTGCGTATTGGTCGCATAATTACGTGTGTGTATATAAATATACTACAAATGTAAATACTTATTCGTAATTATGTAATTCGGAAATTATAGACAATAATTGTCATTTATTATAACTTATATTTAGGTATACAAAAATGTATTTGTATTACAGTTGAATGATATTTCGTAAAAAAAAAGCAATAAAGTAATATACTAAAAATTGTTTGCTAATATTATGTATAAATGTAGAATATTATATAAAAGAAGCGTAGTGATTTTAGTCTAGGTCTTCGAATTTAAGCCCTATATACATCTGTAAATTACATTAATATTGATTCATTCGTGGTCGAGTGCCTTAAGCGCTCGCCCCAAGCCCGGGTGAAGCTGTAAAAGCCCTTTGAGTCTTCAGGGCCCTTATGGCTAACAGTATAGTTAGTTCGAAAAAAAAAAAACAACTTTGATTCATTAGTTTTCAAGTGATGCGCGTTCTAACGAACAGACAAATCGTAAGACAAAAAATAAGTTTGTCTTTTAATTTTCACGGTTAAACTGATGGAACGATTTAGATTTAATTTAGCAAAATGAGTTGCATAGGGCACTTTCAACTTTCATCAATAATTTAACCACATCATGAATATCAATTATATTCGTTCCTCGAGGCTCGTAAGTATTACTATTGTAAATCGTATAAAAATGGTTATACTTATACTAATACTAGTCTGTCAAAATGTAAACATTGATTATAGTGTTTCCATCTTTGTCTAACGAACATTGAAAGTAAGAGACAGAGTGAAAGATATTTATTGTTTTAAATTGAATGAAAATTTATTCACTAGATAATGATTTTGATAACTTTTTGTACTTATACGTAGGTTTTAAACACTTCATTGGACAAAAATGAGACCAGAATAAGGTAAACTGTTTAAATATCGCATGTTTTGGAAACTATTTTGATTTACGTCATAAAATTGAAAAATAATATATTAACCCTTAATGCGTGATGCTTAAATTTAATTCATACCTATTTTCATTCATTTGATTCCTAGATTCATTCATACCTTCATACCTTATTTTATATTTGCAAAGAAAACAATTTTTTTATTATTACTTGTCTGTAATTCGCTAAAAATTGTCGAATTTTTTAATCGACTTTTTTTAATCGACTAACAAAAATGAAGGAGGTTCTCAATTCGATTCTATGTTTGTTACCAGATTACTCCGCCATTTATAAATTGATTTTCATGATTCTTTTTTTGTTTGGTAGGTCATAGTTCAGAGGTGGTCCCATATACATTTTATCGAAATTGATTCTACACTTTTTGAAAGAAAAAGAAAGTATATACGACGTGAGCGTTCAATGTATTCTCGGTATCGGGATAATTAAGTAATGAACTAAACATATAAAACTTAAACACTAAGTATGGCAGTAGTTGCACGCGGAGTGAAGCCGTTTCAAATTAGCCTTTAAAGGCTACGTACGTAGCTCAGCGCGTCAGTGTTAACAATGAAGTTATAGTTCAAACATTCCCCACATTTTCACAAAATATGACTTATTGCGCAGTGAAAGAATGTCACAGCTCATCGCATAATCACCATAAACATTTAAATATGTTATTCACGAGAAAGCATTATCTATAACAGAAGATATAAATAGAAAATTTCACAATACTTGTATGTTATATTAAAAAAAAACATTTAAGGGTTAATAATGCATCTTTTTGTATTTTTTTGTGTTATATTTCATACGTGATTGCCTCGACAAATGCAATCATCGCTTATCATTAAAAACCTTTGTGCTTAAATCGTACGATAATACAGTTTGTAAAATCGATGGGAAATGTTTTTTTTTTAATATTTATGTCAGTTTAATTTATGGATAAATTGTGACTTATTTATAAGTTAATAAATAATTTACTAACCGAATCTGTGTATGATAGTTTGCTTATGTTTGCGTTTTTTTTTTGGGTGCCGGTTTTCTTTTATCGTTTCTCCTATAAGCTCTTATGATTTGCCCGTTCCTTTTTTCTAAAAACTGCTTATTCTCTTCCCTTGTATTTATCGAAAGACTTCTTTGTAGAACTCAACTAAGCCAACTAGACGAACGCGTGGACTGCTGCCTCCCGACTCCGCTTAAATTTGTATTTTTTTGCGATCTGTAACTGAAACGAGGGACGTCACATTTGACAGTCGTCCACTTGGCTTGGTCACTTAATAGTAAAAAAATAATCTTGACCCGGATTAATTTTTATTATATTATTTTGTTTTGCTAGCTTTAGCCCGCGACTTTAGTCCCCTTATCTTTGAAATGAAACGAATCGTGCGCCACCTCTTTTAAACTGGTTATACTAATATAGAACCATCGTGGGTGTGCACACAACAAACAGCCTACCAAAGTTTTAACGTAATCGGCTGACTGGTTTAGACGCGCATAGGGGACCAAAATACCAAAAAAAAGATAAAAATAAAGAGCAATATGTAATTATACTATGTACATCATAAGAAAAGTTGCAGACAGATGTCTAATTTTTATTTTTAAGTTGTGGTATAACTTAAATCGTATGTTGATTTTACGATTATCGATTAAACGATTATGCTTTCAAACCATTAACCAGTAAATAAAGTAACAAAAATAAATTTTAACAACAATTGGGATGAATTGATTGAGCAATCTGCAATACTTCACATAAATTTAACTCACACGTACATGTTGTCTCACAAAAGAACAAGATTGGCAGCAAGTTCATTTGCCCAATCAATATACTTTGTTCTCTGTTACTGCAGTAATTTGGAAAATTTACGTTAATAATAGAAGTTAAAAAATCTACTAATAATTTAAATGTACACCGGCATTTGATTAATTCGGTTTATGGATTTTTTATTTTGATCTACTCTAGTTTTAAGTACTATAAAATGTAACGTAACCAATGGTAATAAAATATAAAAATTCATCGTAGAGATGAAGCTATTTAGAATTTTATCGTGCAAAATGTTTTTATAATGTTTATCAGTATTAACATTTTTTATAATGATAAGTGATAGTTTTAATACATGTATTTAGGGTATGTGGAATTTTGCACGACGCAACAATTTACGTACTATGGATAATACATCATGCAACCTTTCTTATAATGAATATAGTATAATTTATATACACAGTATATGCAAGTGCTCACAGTCATACTGAAGGTCTTCTTCTTCGCTTACCCTTCGCGATGAAAATTCTGCAAAAATAGCCTTTGCTTATATCTTATGTCGCTTAGCATAAGTAAAAAATAACAGTTTCAACTACTATAAACGAAATTCGTATACAAAATAACCATTCTTAAAGAATTGCATTTTGCAATTTTGAAATAATAATCGTGAATAAATAGATAGATAATGCAAATGTATAAGGCAGAAATATCAGTCAGATAAAAGAGAACGAAGGATTATATCAAATGGGCAAATCTTCAGAGCATAGGAGGCTGCCGCGTCACGACATCGACGGTCTTTCCGCAGCCGACTTCATCCATCACGACTACCCTAAGATGGAGGTCTACCTCCGTGAGTTGCACGAAGCGTATCCTACTATCACTGCGCTGACGAGCATCGGCAAGTCTGTCGAGGGCAGGGAACTTTACGTTTTGGAAGTGACAGAGGACCCTGGACAACATAAGCCTGGTAAGATATTTTTTTATAGGATTTAGTCACAATCCCCTCTGATGTTAAGTGACGTTGTAGCCCAAAATGGTAACACGCTAAGCCTAGAAGTGCAACTGCCGAAACACATTTAAAGGTGATTGGCGACAGATTTTCAACTTGAAGGTAGAAAATGCTCAGTGGCAGCCCTAGGGCGCCGTGATAGGCGGGGGGGGGAAGGTCGCAATTAACCGAAACTCAACCACCGGGCACCGGTCACCGACTCATTACTATAGTCATTGTTGAGCGAAGTATCTTACTAAATATACTTGTAACTATAGCTAAAGGGGAACGAAGCTTTAGTAAATCAAAACGTATATACTTAAGGTCTATTATGTGTCAGGAAAGAGTATTTCTGAAATACTATCAGATCTTGGAAATGCCTTTACCCAGAAGATTACTAGAGTAAAAGCTAGAAAGGTGGCCATCTAGATTTTTCATTAAATTAATTGTTCGTAATTTTTTATCTTTTTTAAGATTGTCTACAGCATAACAATGTAAATAAAAGTGTCAAACAAAATTACTGACTGTTATTTCTCATATATACCACTTATCATCTCAGGAAGGTAAGAGGACAAGTACAGAGGCGTTGTCGAGCGTAATGGACATTTCATTAAATTCAATGAGTTGAAATACTACTATGTGTCAAGCGCGACAGACTCCACTGTACTTCACTCTACTTATCCCGCATATACACCTACATATTTGGTAGGTCTATTTGTTTGTAATCATGGATAACTAACTGGATAGTTCAGAAACATTAAGGTTTTGTATTATTTACAGGGGTGGCACTTTAAGATCACGCATCACCTAAACATTTCGCATGGGCCGCCACTGAAAAAGCTATGGTTTCATCAAAATGTTTTGCATCACCAAAAACCCAGATTCATTGTTGAATTCGAACCAGACCCCACTATCATTCTATTTACTCCAAAGCCACTAATCCCTACATATTTCAATTTCGCCACGGGAAGACAGTTTTCATAGCTTAAACTTTAATTTACATAAAATAGTTCTGAAATGTCTATCCTGTTTAGATAAGAGTTTGACTTCAGTCTTGCCTGATGTTATATGACGATATCATGCTGACTCTCAAATGCAACAGCCAGAACACAACGGTGTATGTTTGAGGGCAGTAGCTTGCCAGGCGAGCGTTGAAAAATATCCTTTCACCATGTTATCGTCTCATCACGACGTAATCCTTCACCAAAAATAAGAGTGGAAGAAGCTACCACTGAGCCATTATTGCTTAAAAAATATGAAATGTGTTTAAGTTCACTTAGTATATTATTATTTTGTAATAGGTAAACCCGAGTTCAAATATGTGGCCAACATGCACGGCAACGAAGTGGTAGGACGCGAAATGTTGTTGCTTTTGGCCAAATATTTGTGCCAACAATACACGACTGGAGATGAAAGAATACAACGCATGCTGAATACAACGAGGATACATTTAATGCCCAGTATGAACCCTGATGGATACGAGAGAGCAACCGTTGGTGAGTTGTGTCTTCACACGATCTACTCTAGAAGTGAGGAATTAGTTGTAAATGTTTTTGAAAGGAAAAATTGAAAATGACAGTTTACCTCACACTGATTGTTGCCTAATATATAGTTTATTTTTAAATAATATTTTGTTACTATGATCATTTAAATGGAGCAAGATGATTCGTATTTCCTTAATTTCAGTCTATCGAGAACAATTACATATTAGGTACATAAAAAAACATTATGCAAAAAAGATTACAATTTGCAAAATAATTATAGTGCATGACAATAGTATTTAGTCTAAAAGCCCAAGTCATTTCTTTTTTAAGACATATTTGAAAAAATATGTCCGTTGTTTTTTTCTTAATATTTCAGGTGATTTCGAAAGCATCAAAGGGCGCGTCAATGCACACGACATTGATCTGAACAGGAATTTTCCGGACCAGTTCGGATCTACTGAGGTACCTACCTAAACAAATATAGAAGAATTATATAATCTTAAGTAAAAACAAAATAATTACATTTTTTACGACCCTCCTGATGGTTTGCGGGACGCGGGGCGGCGGGTTTGCAGGGATATACACGGTATTGAGATGATACTCTATATCTTAAGAACATGGGACAGATATCAAATGACAAATAATATATTTAATACATATAATATTGTTGACTTTATTAAAATGCATTAAAATGCTAATCATAAAACTACTATACTGAACAAAAAATTGAGCGTGTAACCTTTACACGCAGCTGAAGTGAAACTTCTTTCAATCTAATAATATATACATATAAATAAAATGATTGACGTTTGCCGTTATACGCGCATCACGCAAAAACTACTGGATAGATTTTGATTATTTTTTTTTGTTTTACTCCTTAGATACTTGGTCCTCATAGAGAAAAAACACGATACCTTCATAAATAATACTACTGTAGTCCACGCGATGGGAGCCGCGGGTACAGCTAGTTGACAATATAATTAAATAAAAACACGTTACTTACAAGCATTACTTTTGATTGACTGTATAGTTTTTTAAACGCAGCATCCGTAATTCCATCTTGGTAAAATATTCTCAAGTGTAACAGTCACAAAAATAAAACCGCGTATGGCTATAATATAAACGTCTAATGCTGCCGGCGGCCGGCAACAGACTAGCTTATTGGTCGGTCTTGTTCCCCTCCCGCGTCCCGCAGATCATTAGAACGGTCGGCGGTCAAACTATAGCATAGTTTAGTTGGTACAATCATATGTCGACATCTCTGTGTGTGTGACGTATCAGTGTACGAGCGTCAATAAAGAAATCGAAACACTTTATTTAATCCTGTACAGGTTTAGCGTTTTGGCCGCAATCTCACCTGATGTTAAGTAACGACGTAACCCAAGGTGGTCACACGCTAAGCCTAGTGGAAGATTGGCTCTCAAGTGCTGCTGCCGGAACAAGTATAGGTGCTTAGCGACAGACTTTCAACTTAAGAGTGGTAGTTAACCAGGCGGGCATTAGAAAATGCTATGGTTTCATCGCGACGTTTTCCTTCACCGAAATCTCAGACTCATTGTAGGGATTCGAAATCACGTTGTTCGACGCGATGTCTGTACACGCGACATACAAGCTACAAATGAGCCAACAGTGCTTTAAAAAAAAAATACTTGTAAAATTTCAGGATAACAAAATCCAAGAGCCGGAGACCATGGCCGTTATGAACTGGTCCATGTCGATACCATTCGTGTTATCCGCTAACCTGCACGGTGGTGCTTTGGTCGCGAATTACCCGTACGATGGCAACCCTAGGATGCAGAGTGGCGTTGAATATCTTTCGCCTGACAACCCCGTTTTCGTTCATCTCGCACACGCATATTCAAATGTAAGTGGTATATAAGGTTGACAACTTTTTTTATATGAAATATAGTATTTTTGAGGCTATTATCTGAAAAAAAATATATTATATGTCATAAATATAGTAAGTTTCAAATAAATATTTTAAATAAAAGAATTTTTTTTACTGCTTTATATACAGATAATGGTCATAAGGGCAAATAATCAAATTGACAATGACATACCAAGTATCGTTCAGAAAAAGATAAACGCTTGCGTTCCGTTTTACGCTTAAACATTTTGGAATAAATGATGTTGCGTAATATTTTTATCCAATAGAAATATAGTAGTCAGACGCCTAATATAGTAGTATGCTATATTATTTAGTTGGGTTGGCAACTCTAGTTGTATAGTTATCAGAACGCATTTTTTATAGAAGAATCTCCAAGTGACTGCACTATGTCTGGCCGTAATCTGTCGCCGCTCGTCGCTGTCATGCCAGCCTGCAAGTCTCTCGGCAACTGAACATACAATGACTGATCCCGAAATGCGACAAAATAATAGAATCTCACTGTTAAGGGTCTAACACCATGTGTATGGTGGTTGCCACTAGTACAGATCCCTATCCCCCCACTTGATTGCTGGATATACGCCGACTGAACTCGGATGATAGATGTTATACCTGGTGTGTGGTGGACTTGACCACTTTCACCACTGACGTTAAATCACGACTGCTTGAAGCTAAGCTCGCAAGAGTGCTTCTCAGTTCCAACCACCGTGATGTATGTTCCATAAAAGATTTTCTATAGACAAATGAGCCATGAATTTAAAAAAAAACTATCTAGAATCTTAAAAGTTACTTATGAAAGTCAAAACACTAGAACCAGTTCAGAAAACATTCCGTTCATGAAAAAGAGCCGGCATGAAACTCGATCTGGTTTATTAACATGATTTTTTTTAAGTGAAACTTCTTATGCGACTTCCAACACGTTAAACGTTTAACGCACATTATCGGTCTTTCCTCTTTGTGTGAGCCAGAGCGAGAGAGCAAATGTCGGTGTGTATGTATATTGCACACTGTTTAAATAAAATATAAAATATCTTTTAAAATGAAGTTTCACTTCTATCGTGTGTGAATCGCACACACACCTTTTTTTCTATAAATGATTCCCTACTACGTCACCAAAACGTCCCAATGTGCGGGTTCACACTCAAACGTGCACGCACTTACACGTGCGGTTTATATTTATCGGGTGTCATGTACATTTCGTTGTTTCAGGCTCACCAGAAAATGCACTTGGGCCAACCGTGCAAAAATTATTCACGTGAGAAATTCCCCGAGGGAATAACAAACGGTGCTAAATGGTAAGAGTTTTTTTTTAATTCAAATTATACAAAATAATTCATGTCATGACCCACACTAAATGTTATTTTCAATTATCGTAGAAAATTATATATATATATTTCTTATGTATTCGAGCTTGAATCTTCGATAAATTTAAATCTATGAGCTCTACTCCAAATTTCTTCTTTTTATGTAATGGCATCTTTGATTTTTATTTTTATTTATTTATTCGTTTTCGGGAAACATACAGATTATTTTACTTACAGCTAATCTTAAGAAACAACCTCATACACCAATTAAGTTTCCACAAATATTATCACACACTGCACGTCGTATTATATAAGTACAGAAATAATAATAATAATTAATTTACTAAAAATAAATGTATATATAAATGTAAATATAATTTTTAATGTTGATCATCCACAATTCTGCCAACGTCAAGTAAATAGAATATTGTTCTAATTATTTTTGTAATCTTCAAACATAGCTCTAACTAGCTGTGTCCTCGGATCCGCTCGCGTGGAATATTAAAAAAGGTTTTTATTTTTGTGCAGAACTCTAATTATTTTCTAAAATCAAAGTAGCCTAAGTTATGCCCATTAACATCAGCTATCTGCCAATGAAAGCCCTGTCAAAATAGGTCGAAACTTTTCACAGCTTATTGGAACAAACAGACAGAAAATAATTTAAAAAATGGGTTTTTTGTTATAGGTATCGTGTATACTTTTATATGCATTTAATCAAAATTTGTTATTTTGATATTACAAAGAGACACTGCAATTTTATTATATGTATAGATAGATTAAAGTGAATGGCCAGTTGCCAATACAGTTCATTTCTTTTATACTTATAAAATAAAAACAACTCTTAGTGCATTAGCCTTTTGAAGCCACACAGCATGCCTTATTTGTGAGTTGAGGAAGAAAGAAAAAATTGTCAAAAGTCTAACAAACAGAAAAAAGAACCTTGTAATATATATAACGTAATTTAAATAAATATAAATATACTCAAAAAAATAAAAAGGCAATGTATAAACTTAGAAATGTCAAGAAAAAAACATGTAACTCAGATTAAGGACAATATAATATACATTATACAACAGTTTATTACCCTAAGAGACAGAAATATAATATATACCTAAAAATAAAATATACAGTAAAAAGTGACCGTTTTAAAGTGAAATCCCTTGTATAATGTGGTACTATGTCAACTTCATATTATATTTACTCCAAGTAATATATAATAATAACTGGTAGCCCGCCCCGGCTTCGCACGGGTAGCACAGTAATAACTCTATTGGTTTACGCGGCGCACGCCTGTAAAGCTCCCAGTCGGCATGATTTTTTCCGTCATTTTCAACAATCATAGTCATATTTCAGCCAATTTACACGAAAGCGATGTATATTGATGACAGGGATGTGTAGCGTCTCCATGGCTGTTCAACCTATTCATGGATAATTGACTGTGGACTGAGAGTGAATGAGTTACTTTTCAAATGTCTTCTTTACGCCGATGATCAAGTATTACTTGCATCGTCTGCTAAAGATTTACAAGCGATGGTGACTATTATGAATGATGCTTTGGAAAGAAAGGGAATGAAAGTGAACGCAAAGAAGACTAAAGTTATGGTATTTGAAAAGGAAGAGAGCATAACAGAAGTATGTATCCGGATTGGTGGCGACAAACTAGAGCAAGTGAATGAATTTGTTTATTTGGTATCAATGTTTACTTATGATGGAAAGTGTGAAAGTGATATTGAAAAGAGAGTTAATGCTGGTAATAAGATGAATGGGGCGTTGCACGCCTTTATGAACAGCCAGAAAATTTCTAGAGAAGCTCATCTGGCTGTACATGGAGCAGTGTTAGTTCCAACACTCATGTACGGAAGTGAAAGCTGAGTGTAGCAGAAAAAACATGAAAGTAGAATAAATGCAGTAGAAATGAGAGCGCTAAGAAGTATGATAGGAGTGAAATTGAGTGACACGGATTGAGAAAGTGATGCTTAGATGGTTTGGGCATGTAGAGAGGATGAATGAAAGAAGATTGACTAGACAGATTTATAAGATGAGTGTAATTGGGAATGTTGGAAGAGGAAGGCCTAGAAGAACGTTCCACGATCAAATCGGGGACGTTTTGAAGAAAGGTCAGGTCCAGAGTACTCTAAACCGACGCGCATGCATGAAAAGATTGATGAATGTTGAGGAAGCGAAAGTTGTATGTCAGGATCGTAGCAAGTGGAAGGACACGTCCTTCTCCGTTCTCCTGCTCCATGAGACCACGATCTGTGCCTACCCCGTTGGGAAAAAGGCGTGATTTATGTATTTATGTATGTACACAAAGCCGTAATGAATTATACACCCAAACCTTCCTCTCGAAGCACTCCATCCATTAATGAAAACCGTATGAAAATCCGTTGAGTAGTTCAGAATGTCGACATAAATATAGCATGCTTTATTAAAATCACATAGATAAGCAATCGTTATACAAATAGTAGGAAAAATATTTATTAAATTAAAATATAGGTTAAAGGACTTTATTATCAGGTATGTGTTGGCTGGCGGGATGCAAGACTGGAACTACTTGCATACCAGCGATATGGAGATCACGCTCGAGCTGGGCTGCTACAAGTTCCCACCAGCGTCGGATTTACCCACATACTGGCAGGACAACAAGGAAGCACTCTTGGTTTTCATAGAACAGGTAATAATTCGTTCTATTACTGGCGTGAAATTTTTCACATGTGAACGTTTTTCTAGGAAGCATTTTTTTTTGGTTTATGGAAGACTAACTGATGATACCCGTGACTTCGTCTGCGTTGATTATTACATTAACAATATATTTTATGCACATCGCTGAGCGCGCGTATTAGTGCTTATTAATATCGTAGTTTCTTAAAAAAAATTTACAACTCTTTATTGAAAGGAGATATCGTGTTTTTTTATAAGGACCAAGTATCCAAAAAATAATCAAAATCGGTCTAGTAGCATTTGCGTGATGCGCGCACAACGGTAAAACCTCAATCATTGTATTTATATACAGATACATTAATCCCACAAGTGTCAAATTTTTCTAACCTCCATCCTTTACAGAAAGTTTCTATGTAATATGAAAATTGTATAAAAAGATAATTCTTTGTATTTTGCTGTTATTACATAGTAGCAAGAAATGACGGTAAAGCTGGAAATATTGCTAAAAGGAAAAACCAAACAAAACGAAATATAAATAAAATCCTGTTATGTAATGGGATTTTTTTTTTCTAATTACAAACTTATGTTATTTAATCCTGTATTGTGTAATACAGGTGACAATCTGCATAATAAAGCTTGGTTATTGTGCACAAGTGAAGTGAATTGGAAATAATAACATGGATCATGAATTCTGTGATGCCACAAAAACTCCCTAGAAAGTTCTAACAAACGGAGTCATGACTCTGAAACGAAATAATTACCCTCTCGATAATGGCAGGAATGATTCTGGTAAATTAGGACAAGAAGAAAAGCTTTCACTGAGCAGGGTCCGGAGGTGACAGAATAAAATGTTTCAGGTCCACAGAGGTGTGCACGGATTCGTATTTAGTCACATCGGACACAGGCTGTCCAACGCGACGATTACCGTCGGCGGTATCGACCACCACGTGCGGACTGCGAAGGACGGAGACTACTGGCGGCTCCTCGAGCCCGGGACTTACAACATAACCGCCAGCTTAATCGGGTAAGCGTATTGTTCTTACATTAGCTCTAAAGTTCTAAAGGAGTAAAGCTTCTGACGCAAAAAGGGGAGGGGGAAATAAGTACCTACTTGCAATAATGAGAAAAAGAACTATATATAAACCTTTTGAAACTGAGTTTAGTTCTCGTCGCGAATTCTCCTTTATGTCTTCTACTTAATGAAAACGGGTGCCACGAAGTGGTAATTTGAGTTTGGGAAAAGAAGTCGGCTGGAGCAATATCTGGTGAATAAGGTGGTTGCTCGATGGTATTTGTTGAGTTTTTAGTTAAAAAGTCGTTCATAATGATGGCCTTGTGCGAAGGCGCATTATCGTGGTGCAAAATCCAAAAATTTTCTTTCCACAAATCTGGTCCTTTTCGTCGAATTTGCTGTCTTAAATGCTGCATTACACTCAAATATTATACTTTATTTATTGGTTGACCTTCCGGTAAGAATTCCGAGAGCACAACACCGCGATAGTCAAAGAAAACAGTCAACATGACTTTGACTTTTGATCGACTTGGTGTGTTTTTTCGTTTCGGTTCAATTGGAAGGCGCCAATCCAAAGCTACTTGACTAGTTTGCATGTCAAACTCTTAAACCCTCATCTAACAATGAAACCCAATGAAAACCCAACAATGCGTTTCATACATGTTGGATCGGAATTGACTCGTTCTAGCTTGTCCTCGGCGACTCTTATGCGATCGAGTTTTTGGAGAAAATTCAGGTTTTTGGTACTAGCTGAGTGATTATTTAAAATGATACGGGGATAGACTCGTGAGATACAGAAAGTTCAGCGGCTATCTCTCTTAAAATTGAATTTTCAGTCACTATTTTCTTCACTTTTGCGATGTTAACTTCAATTGAAGACGTTGATAACATATCTCAACCGCTTCTAAACGCTTTGTACCACTCATAAGTACGTGTTTTTGATAAAGTCGATTCACCCTAAGCCTTCTGTAACAGTTTCAGTGTCTCCGAACACGAAATTCTATTGGGGATACAAAATTTAAGACAAACTCTTTGTTCGATGTTTTTGTCCATTATGAAATTCGCAATACACACTAGATATGATCTAACTAAAAACAGCTATATGACAATATATATAAAAATTAAAAATAAATATATTTCAGATACGAAAGCATAACTGAGGAAGTAGTTGTGCCACTAAACGGTTCAGTGAGCGTCAATTTCACCCTGATGGCGTTTGATCCTCAGCACTGGTCTTCAGCATACGATTTTCGGTAAGTCTGAATATACCCTATGAACCGTATGACCATATGAACGTTGTCAAGGTAATTTTAAATATTATCCCTTTTTAAATAATTGTATTCTGATAAAGTTCATTATTGTAAAACAGGTTACCTTTCAACGTTTATATATATTTACTGAAGCTGCGATATTCTAACCGAGTTTACGCTTTATGTTTTGCAATTATTGTTAAATAACTATAATCGTAAAATCATTCATATTCATATAAATAATATTACATTATTGAATTAATGCGATTACGGAAGTATCAATGGTAGTTTATGTAAAAAAGGTGTAGGGTAGTATTAGATTTAGTTAGAATTCAATGATTATATATCTTATTTCATGTTATCTCGTGTTGTATTACGCTTGAAGCACGTGTATCTTCCAAATACGTTCCAATTGCAATCAAACTACCCTTTACTGGACGATTAATAAATTACAATTCATTCATTTTATCTTCTTCTCCGATATCTATACAACGGCGACCGTCGGTGACACAAATTTCATCGGCAGTCGTCGCTGTCAGGTCTGATGAATCCCCAATTAATGAAAGCCCAATTATACTTTGTCTTTTAAAATATATATTTATTAAATACTATAAAAATAATGTTGAGCGTATTATTAATATTTCTTGTAATCATTGTTTACAATTATCGATGTTTTAACAAAAACCATGGTTTGAATGTTTTTTTTTATATACTAAACTCTCGTAGAATTGAAATGTACTTATATTATTTAAATTTTAGTATTGTATGTTTGTATGTATGTACAATGTAATTATGTGTATATTATTAATATACCGGTTAACATGTTTGAGTGTTCAGTCCATATTCGTTTTCAATAAAATTAAATAACCATTGAATTGGGACAAACGAGAAGTTTATTATATCCGATTTGGAAATTTACCAAAAGTCAATTAAAGAAAAACATGTTGATCGGTTTTATTTTTTATTATTATCAATCATTCATCATTTATTAAATAATTTAACTTCGCAGTATTTGTATTATTTTGCACTAACTGTCCAATTGTAATATCTAACAAGATTTAATTTAATCTGAAAATCGTGTCGCAGTTTGTTAATCGTAGTGTTGAATAACTTGAATCATTAATCATAATACTGCCCGCTTTCGCGTGTGATGTGTTTTGAGCTTAAGTCTGTACATAAAAAATTGTATAATATTTTTTATATCCATGCACAATTATGCATAAGTAAGTGTAACACACAAACGCTGGTATGTGCTTCGACTGAATTACAAACAGAATATATTTTATTCACACCGTAATCTTTCCTTGTCTTTAGTTCCAATATCATATACGTCAGAACAGTTCAGCTATAGTATTCACAATGAAATTTAAGCGTCAATACGACAAGGTTTAACGGCCAGTGTGTTTAGCCGCTTACCAATTATACCTCGTTCAACATAAGAAAACCTGCATGACACATGTCAAATGTTTATTTTAGAGATGTAGCATGACTTAAAATGGAAGTTGATTTTACCATTATCGATTCTTTTTTTGAACGAAATGTAATCGATAACTCCATTATGCTTTTAATCGATTGAGGAATACGTAAGCTGTGTAAACTAAATAATAAAAATAAACTATAACAACAATTACAATCGCAATCCGGTACAATTGAATTGTTGAATGTCTGACGCCAAAAAACAAGATTAATTCATTCGGTCAATATTCTTCGTTGCAGCAGTACCTAATAATGTAGGAATTAAGGAAATATATTTTTTATTCGAAATTAAAAAATAATCGAATAAATTAAGTGTATAACGGCGTTAGATTAATTCGATTAATCTTCGATTCATTAAATTTAACAATTTTATTATTTTGGTCTAGTTTTAAATAGAAATTAACGCTGCACGTAGTAAAAATAAAATAAAAAAAATCTCAAAAATCATTTTGTCGTGCAAAATGTTTTTATAACGTTTCACAGTATATTTTTTTTTAATAATGATAATTGATAGTTGAAACGCATGTTTATAAATTAAGTCGAAATTTGCACGACCGAACAATTTACGTTCTTAGGACCTGTCATGCGAACCTTCTTATGCTGAACAAAGTATAGTGCCATTTTACGATTGGCCAAATACTGGTCGCTTGCAAGTTGAAGGAATGAAAGTTAAACAAAAACGAAATATAGTTAAAGCCGGTCGTTTAATTTATTGTGCAGTATACTAGAGAACATACTGAACACACGGTACCACACGCCACTCGAGATGTACGCCGCTCTGTCCGACTTGGAAAACAAATATCCGGACATCGCAGAGTTCCGCGCCGGCGACAGCCTGTTGACATCCAAGTTTCACCAGCTCAAGATGACTGATCAGGTATGTATTCTCATAATTTAATATCCTCGTGTATCCTTAACTGATGTTATTTTCTTTAAAGACGTTTATAAGTCGACAGAATATTGAAAATCGTTCACTTAAGACCTTACTCAATAAAGCCTTTTAATATTTAAAAACCAGCTTTAATTACTGACGAATGTTGAAATTACTTCCATCGGTTCGGATAACATAATGTTCTTTGAAAAGTAATAGCAAATAACTTGCCCGGCTTTGGATAATATGATGGTTGACATATCGTTCTGAAGTGTTTGAAACTAATTTGATCAATTTTTTATGATTTTTATAAATTTTTAAATTCATTTCTGACCTCATTCTTAACATTTAGGTTAGGCCACTGATAAGTTTCTCATGCTGTCTTATGATATTTCTAACCAGGCTTAATAAATGCAGATTTAATGAATTTACTGCCACAGGTTTTCGTTTAATTTTTCTTCCAGAGGAGATAGCTAATAACCGGTTTTGTGTACATTAATGTATTTGTGTCTGGTGTGAAATTTCTATGTCGAAAATTCAACTTAAACAATGCGTTTCTTTGCCACATTTCGTTGCAAAGACTTGAATATAAATTCGATCAATTTAACATGCACGATTTACGCGTCACTCTTAATATTCAGGTTGGCTCCCCGGAGGAGACGAAATTCCATATCGCTTTGACGAGCAGTTTCTACGCTTCCCAACCGTTGGGACAAGAGATGCTACTGAACTTCGCGAGGCACATAGCGAAGGCCTACACTATCGGTGAACCCATACACAGGAAACTACTCCAAAACACCGTCCTACACTTCATACCTAATCTTGACGTACTATTCGAGAAGATATTAAAGCAATTCGACGGTACCGATAAATGTGATATAAGTCCATTAGAAGAAGAATTCGGGGACAGTCTTTACGATTACCTAGCTAAGAAAAATGTCAACCCTCTGTCGAATTATACGAGAGAGAAAGCTTTTATCGACCTGATGAAAGCGGAGAAGTACGACTTGGTATTGGAGCTGTCGTCCGGAACCGAAGAAATATCCTATCCGGAACTTTCTAGAAGTGTTTACGAGAAATTCGCAAAACGGTACCAGGATAACAGAACTCCGAGCGACAAGTTCCAATGTTCGCCGAACGTTAACACGATGCACGGCGACTTGATAGACTCTTTGTACGAGAGGCTGAACGTGCCGGTGATATCCGTGGGCCTGAGCTGCTGCAAGATGCCGGCCGAGGGGGAGATCGGATGGGTTTGGAGGAACAATCTGCGTGGAATCATGAAATTCGTTGAACAAGCTAATACAGGTAATTTTTTTTTATTATAGACTAGTCTTTAAATTGCAATCTTAACTGATTGTAAGACACGTGTTGTAAGAAACATTAAAAAAAATGTAAAAAAGTGATAATAATAAATCTCAGAGGGGGTAAAGAGAAATTTCTTTGGAGATTTATCTCTACTTGGGGCAGTTCGTCTGGTGAAATACCTCCACGCTACAGAAGATTGGAGCCAATTTAGTAGGGATTCCAGAGCTCTTCGAGGTAGGGGGTTCAAGGTCGATAACGCGCTAGTGATAGCTATGGTATTACAAGCGTCCAGAGACTCCAGTATCCGCTCACCATCAGGCGGGTCATATCCTTGTTTGCCACCATTGTTGTACATGTATATAATCTATCGGGAACTTACTTTATTTGTAAGTGTTCATGAGTTTATCGTTTTTTTTTAAATATGAATCACGTGCACAAATGTTCTACAAATTGTCAAAATTTACCCGCATGGTTTGCAATACTTAGAGTAATGCATGAGGCTCTTTATTTTTTTGGCCATCATTGTTAGGTCGTGCATACAGCTAGGTGGGACCCTTATAAAGGTCCGGCGGACCGCAGGTTGAGTACGGAAGGTATAATGTATTCCAGAATAACAAAAAGGTAAAATTTGACCAATCTCGTTTAATTTTACAGGTGTGATAGGTTATGTCAGGAATAGTATGGGCGTACCCGTTCGCGAGGCGAGTATAGACGTCGCCGGGCTGGACAAAGAGCACCACGTTTCCGGCAACATGGCGCATTTCCGGCTGATGTTACCGCCTGGTACACATTACGTCATAGTCCGCGCACGGAATTACGAAGAACAGGTACCGATTCTGTTATACGTGATTGTAACTGATTAGTGACGTCATTGATGACGTATACATTCAATGTTGCGTCAGCACGTGGTATAACCGGAGTGAACCCGATGAAAAATAATCCTAAGTAATATTATAAAGGCGAAAGTGAGTTCGATTGTTTGTTACTCAATCACGGAACTTTTTGTCCCGGTAATAACAAGGTTATTCACTTTCACTAGGTTTAGCGCGTAATCATTTTGGCCATATCGTCATTTAAAATCAGGTGAGATTTAGGCCACTACGCTAAACGTATAACGATAAAAAAAAAAATGGATATTTTACGTTTTACCCTGTACTTGTACGTTTCGATGTAAAAAATAATTAGCCGTTTATACCAGCGCAAGCAAACATACGCTTTTTGAAATTAATTAAAGTCATTTTTATGCAAAATGCCACCAATCAGCAAATAGGGCGTACTACAGATATTATTACATTAAAAAATAACGTTTCTATTTTTAAAATCAGAAACTAAAATGGCTCGTGGTGGAGGGTAAACTGAAAACGACGGACGTGATACTGCGACGTGTTAACGCGGAGAGCATACCGGGCGGTCACTTCGAGGAAATAAAACTCGATAACAATCCCGCCGTACTCTATATTACAGGTATGAATTACAATTAGTTACTTATATACTTCATATTAAAATTTTTATATAATAGATAACTATACTTTGTTCATCGTAAATAAGGTTGCATGACAGATGTCAAATTTCTATTTTATTGACGTGGCATAACACAATAGAGGGGTGTGAAAATGAAATAAGAAAAATAAACTATAATAACGTATTGAGTGCCTGACACCGAACTACAAGATGGCGACATGTTCATTCGTTCAGTCAAAATATGCTTCATTCCTTATAACTGCAGTAAAAATAAGAATTTTTACACATTTTTATTCAAAATGAAAAAACCCCACCTATAAATATAAATAAACAACGGCGTTCGATTGATTCAATTTTCGTATTTTGGTCTACTCTATACCTTAAACGTCGTAAGAATACTTGCATGATAGATCCACGGAACGTAAATTGTTACGTCGTGCTAATTACGACATAACCTAAAAACATGCATTTCGACTATCAATTATCAGTAAAAAAATGTTGATACTGATAAACATTATAAAGACATTTTACACGATAAAATCCTAAATAACTTCCTCTATGCAATATTTTTTGTGAATTTTAGTTTTTTTTTTGGTTACTACGTTCGTCGTTACTTTATATATGACTTAAAACTAGAGTAGACCAAAATTATAAAATCAAGGAATCGAAAATAAATCGAATTGATCGAACGCCGTAATACATTTAATTTATCATTTTCTTGTTTAATTTCGAATAAACAAATATATTTACGTAATTCCTACATTTTTACTGCAGCAACAAGCAACGAAAAATATTAACTGGAAGAATTAATTTTGTTCTTTGGAGTCAGGCGTTTAACAATTCAAGTGTACCAGATTGCGGTTTCAATTATTGTTATACTTTATTTTTGTTATTTAATTTACACAGCTTACACATCCCTCTATTGATTTAATATATAATCGTATTTTCGATTGTATTTAGTTCTAAAAAAGAATCTATAATCTTAAAATCACCTTACAATTAAATTATGCTACATCTCTAAAATAAACATTTTTATAATATTTGATTTTTGATATATCGACACTTAAATAAGGGTGAAACCATTTTCTTCTATTTTAAAAAAAAAAGAAAAGACTTTCGTCTTGTCCTACCTGAGTACAATACAGTACAATATTTTATGTTGGTAAAATATTTACAATTCTTCAATTCACAATACATATTTCAGGGTTAACGTTGGATCACAACAGCGTGGCGCTACCGAACACTGTGATTACAGTTTTTCCGGAGAACTCTAAATTCCAACTAGCGAGCAACTCTAGCGATGAGAATGGTCGATTCATAGTGTCTTTGCCTATCGACTACAAGGGGAAGGAAGTTTACTTATCAGCTGCGACTGATGGCTATATAACTAAACAGAAACACATCGTGGTCAGTATACTTTTATATTTAAAACATCAATTTTAGTTGGGCACATACTTAATCTTAAAACTAATCCGGCTCGAAGGACCAGTATTGGTTTGGTGTGGACAATGTGTATATGCCTAGTAATGCCGGCAACAAGCGGTGAGGGAGCAATTTGGTCTAATTTATATGGTGAGTACATAAGGCGGGGCAGGGCGGCAGCGGCATGAAAGTAATTTTTAAGAGGAATAAAAATCAAAACAATGTGTATTCACCGAGACCGAAGTTTGCTGACTACTGATGTGCGGCGCAATAAGCGTGCCTGCTGAGGAGTGCGACATAGGTGATATGGCTGCACTAACTCACGCAACATTATAGTTTTCCGCCATCTATGGGCAGCGAGCGGTACCAAATTTGTCAAGCGACACGAAACTTGCCGCAAACCTAAGATGCAGTAGAATTTCTATTTCAATTTTATGAAATCGATTAGTTTACTGAAAAGGTATTTAAATTTTACATTTTCAATGTCCGCGCGAAAACACTAGCCGGCATGCTGTTTTGGTTTATTACGTCATTATACTATAATCAACAACCAAGCTCTTCGAATAAAGTTATTTAGCGACACCTAGTGGGGATAATTGAAATAACTAGGATAGGTTTTTAGTATTTTATTACCAGGCGTCAGATTGTTGCGCTGTAAAAACGTTGCACTAAAATTCAATTTTGGATTTTCACACCCATTGCGTTCAAAGAATTTACACTTCAAAAATATATACTTAATAGGTATAAATCATGTTATTTGTTACAACTGTTTTTGAAATCGTACATCTTTAGACGCCTTGTGGAAAAAATTATGAAGAGTGAATTTTCACGATGCGCGCGCACAATGTAACAAAAAGTGTGAAGTTGCTCGCTAAACCACTTGTTTTATTGTGGTGAAGATAGTCACACTCGATGTTATGTGACTATATAAACTAACTTCTAACATGCTTACTTATGTACACATCAATAAGCTTGGAGACATTTTTGCGTGTGTAGTAGTATAATACTAAAACCCGAATAAACCAGTTTGCGCTAGCTACCACGTGCCTCGCACTCTCGCATCAGTCGTTTATAAGTAGCGTTAGCAATGTCATGACATTTTGTTTGTTATTTTTTCTTATAAATTAATATATCATTACGAATAATCATTAAACATAAATGATTTATCGAATGAAAGCGAGGATGACTACGCCATGTCTGGAGTTGGAGAAAGTATTTATTTATCTGCCGACTGTACATTACTACAAGCGTAAAATCATCTCCAAGCTAATTTGGCTATACACGCATTCACTTTTTTTCTATTTTTTGTGTGTATTACAGACAAACAGCATAGAAAATATAACTCCGAACGTGCTGTTTAAGCTGGAAGGTGACGACTACGTGCTCGGGATGCCGCGTCTTGTGTTCGTCATGTTAGCAGGTACGTCAACTTGTTTCCTTTTCATTGTTACGGTCTGAGTAAGAGAAAAATAGAAAAAGAATCAGCATTCTCGAAATCTCAAGAATCGTCCGGAATGTATTCGAAATAACGTGTATTTATCATAGTGTAGTCGTGTGTCGTGTAATCGTAGGTTCGACGACGCACACATAGAAAGCCTTATCGCTACGACTGTCAACAAACAATTGGCATAAATCAAGCGTTGAAGCGTTGTTTACAACATGTTAAGAGTTCTACTTCTAGAGATTTCGGGATCGAATCATTTAGATATATAAAGGAGCCGTGTCGTGAGTCGCGGCAGTTATAAAGTCAAAAAGGAAGTGGCAACAGTAAGCGAAATAAAAGAGAAAACAGGCTTATTCTGTGAGTACATACTGGTTGATTCTGCGAGTACATTCGCTGAGCGATTTATGAGTTTGGTTTGTTTTAATTTGTATTTCTTGGAGTACGAATAAGTTGTATAGGTGAAATACTACGGTATTTTACTACCCACGGGCATAACATTATTATACTTATAGGCTTAAATTTTACCCACAATCTCACCTGATGTAGAGTGACGAGGTGGCCTAAGATAACACGCTAAGCCTAACGGGGTAACTGGTTCTCAAATGCAATTGCTAGAACACACCGATAGGTGCTTGGCGATAGATTTTCATCTTTGAGAGCAGAATGTGCCCAGATATGGCTTATCACGAATATTTTCATTTACCGAACGTTTAAGTTAATTGTACGGTTCGAACTCACGTCAGGTAGTTCGACGCAGCGTTTTGGGCGTCAACACGGGTCATATAACAAAAATCAGTTAAACAAAACTCATAGTGTGTTTTTTATTCCCACGAAGTAAATTGACAATCACTAATGTCAAAATAGACAATAATGTTGCCACGTTTATTTTTTTAATGTAGTGCTGCCGAAAATCTTGGAGTTTTGGCGGCATCTTGATTTGTCATGTTGTGGTTTTTATTTTAATTCATAAACTCGGTAGTCCACTGGAGCGGAGCCGCGGGTATAGCTTGTTTTGTATAAACACATGTTTCCATTAAAGAAGAAGTAACTATATTGAAAACCTCTATGTTGGTCAGGTGTCGTGGGTGTGGTGTTGGTGGTGATGGCTGCGTGGTGCTACACCTGCAGGGAGAAGACGAAGGACGCGCGTAGGCAGTACATGTTCACGCAGATACCCTCGGACGACAAGCGACCCTTGTGCGAACCCGGTAATTGTTGGAACAATAATTCTTTACAGTCTATTTATTTCATTTTTTTTTTCATTTTTGTTTATTTTCTTGTGTCGACGACTTTTTATCCCCTTTACCCCTTTTATCCCCCTAAAATATATTTTTTTGTTTGTAATCGGGAACTTACGATTATATTTACGTATTGGACACGTATGAGATTAGACGTTACGCAAGCCGAGAAAAAATGTTCTACTTGAATAATATTTTTTTTTTGTAACTAACTGACAACGAATTTTATTGAATATTTTAACAAGTTTTTACCATAATGTTTTTTGTTCCTTGATACAATTTAACAAAACCTTACGGTAGCAGTCTCATTCTCTCGAATAACCAAACCAGCAGTCGTTTTAAAGACACTGGACGATATGCAATTTGAACGTAAAGTACAAGTTTTTGAAAAAAAAAGGAGGAGGTTCTCATTTCTAATGTATTTTATGGAAGCCATAACTACAGCCAGCCATAACTAGTGCCTGATTTTTTTTTAAATTGTTAACCTGAAACGTATCAGAATTCCCTTACATCATCCTTATTAAAAGTATTAAAAAGTTACGCCATATTGTGATTCCTGCGTCAGCTATAAAAAAAAAAAAAAACATTTTTATGGCTTCATCCATCTAATATATGGGCGATCGAACTTTGTTCGGTGTATTGAAAAAGGAATGCACTTATCTAGATAGACTACAGTGACTAGCATAAAACATTATGTAAACACAAAACTGAGTATTGAATTGCTATAATTTTTTTTTACTAGGTGTAAAAACTTATGTATAACGTGAATTTTTGAATTTCACGGGTTTATAGTTTGTATCCGATTGTCAATTTTTTTATTATGTTGGTATACATGCCCCTGATATATGATAAAATTTTCACCTGTATTCATTGTATACTATGTCTGTGGCAGCCGCTAAGGTTGGACGTATTTTTATAAGCTCGGCGATTTTCGTTTATTAAAAGAAATGGATCAAAGAATTTGTAACAAATTTTGTGTGAGAAATGAAATGAAGTGTAGCAAAATGTGTGAGAAATGATAACAAAGGCCTACGAAGTCTGCTATGAGTAAAACAGGAGTTTACGAGTGATATTATAAGCGTTTCCAAGATGACCATGAAGACGTTTAAGATGACGAATGTTTGCATGACGTCGTGACGATGATGTCGTGAGCACCACGATAATGCACCTGCTCACACGTCATTGCTTGTTTGTACATTTTTGACAAATAAACTATGCCCCAGCATCCATATTCGCCAGACATGACTCCGTATGACTTTTTCCTATTTCCAAAAATAAGGGAAATCTTAAAGGGCCGTCCGGGGTCACAAACTGGGCCAATACTGGTCATCTCTCACCCTGTGGAAAGTCCCTGCAGATAGGGTGGAAAGCGCCGTATCTTGATTGATACAGGCAGGAACGGCTCCATAAAGGGGGAAACCTGCGTGGTGACGATTCCGTAGCGTTCCTCAGAGCACAGCGAATGTTTTACAAGCATAGATGACATTAAAAGCACATCACTGAAAGAGCTAAAGGCTATCCCAAAGACCGAGTTTGAGAAGTGTTTCTAGGATTGGAAAAAGCACTGGAGCAAGTGCATAATATCAAATAGGTACTATTTTGAATGTGACGACAACATTAATGTAGACGAATAACTAAATATATATTTTTTTAACTAAAATTCCCGTTATTTTCTGAACACACCTCGTATTTGTTGATAGTATTACATATATAAAAAAATCAAATTTATTCCAATTCAATACACAATATATTTTAAATACAAGTGGTATATGATAGACGGAATACAGCCAATATGACTACTTTATAAGTTGATCCACAGTTTGATTTACTGTGAGGATTTATTTAAACAAATTAACTCTGTTGTACCCCGTTCAGGACTAATGTTAGACAACACTCTCCTTTATATCAAATGCTGTCTGGGCATACATACATACATACATAAATCACGCCTCTTTCCCAACAAGGTAGGCAGAGACCACGTCCTGCCACTTGCTACTATCCTGACATACATCTTCCGATTCCTCAACATTTAAAATACTCTTGACCTGACGTTTATTTAAAACGTCCCTGATTTGGTCGTGAAACGTACGTCTGTCTTCCTCTTCCAACGTTCCTATTTACACTCATTTTATAAATCTGTTTAGTCATTCTTCTTTCATTTGTCCTTTCTACATGCCCGTACCATCCCTCTCTCAATCCGTGTCACTATATCTTCTTTCACACCACAACATTCTCTTACTACACTATTTCTTATCCTTTCCCTCCTAACATATTTCTCAGCGCTCTCATTTCTACTGCATTTATTCTACTTTCATGTTTTTTCTGCTACACTCAGCTTTCACTTCCGTACATGAGTGTTGGAACTAACACTGCTCTATGTACAGCCAGACGAGCTTTTCTAGGCATAATTGTATATAATACGATACTTTCTCTTCTGCCTTAACTTCACCAAGGTTTAAGCTTAAGTTCTGTTTTGAAGCATAGATTGCTCCATGTTTTAATATAAGTTTTTGTCATCGTTCAAGCTGTGTTCACTTTTTTAAGGCATATATCACTTTTTTTTTGTTTAAATATGTTTGCGTAAATTGGTTTGAAGTCTGGTTTGTAAACCAAATAAAAAAATATGCTTTTAATGTATGTTCAAGCCTTTATTTACAACTAAGCACTTACTTTATGTTACAGAAATAGTTCGAAAGCCGTATTACGATGATGAGGATCTACCTCCATCAGAAACTGATTCCGAAGAAGAAGTCGTACTGCTCAGGTCTGATGGAGACTGGACAAATGCAGTTCGTGATTAAAACATAATATGATATAATTTTAAGTTTATGCCAGCGCATAATATTATTTGAAAATCATAAAATAATGTTACAGAAGTATGTATAGATTCTGATCTTTCTCATTAAATTGAAATTATTACTTCTAGTGATCCGTCCAAAATGCCTTACATAAATTGATTAACAATAAGTAACATTAATATATATTTAAATAAATTTTAAATTAGAAAATGAAATTTATTTTAAAAAATGTTAAGAGTATAAAAAATTAATTTATTGTATAAAGTGGTATAATTATGTGAACGTGTACAAAAATATTCCAGTTTTTTTTTCAGCCTTTTTTTATTTCTCTCTTTGGGTACAAATGTAGGATATATTCCACCATATGGGTATCCAGATCAGTTTATCCACAGATCCAAATTTGTATGAAATTTTATTTTTAATTTGCAGTAAATTGCATTTAATAGCTCTTTATAAGTTCCATTTTAGAATTAACTGACTCTGTTTAATTCAATACTGACTGTAAGAAGAACTTTGCTAGTTTGGACATATATACATTTTTTAATAATTATTTTAGGATTAAATTGAGAAAGTAAGCTCATCGTAATGTGCATTAAGCGGAAAAAGTATAATCTTGTTTGCTAATATAGATATTGTTTAAATAAGTTTAGAAAAAAGCCTTGTTAGCTTTTATAAATATACAAATTTATAGGAACAGATTAATAGGAAAATAGTGAGAATAACCACCTTAATAATACAAATTTGGGGAATCCCGGTTATTGTCGTTTTCAATCAGTATTAGACAATTTACTAACTCAGTGAAACATTCCATTTTCGTTCCTAATTTTAGAAAAATATATTTTTTTATTTCATTAAAATCTAAATAAGTTTTTTTTTTCTAAAATGTACCCTAATATATTTTTTAATTAAATTTTACACTCTTAAGCCGTTGTTTAAAAAATAACAACTTATTTCTAATAATTAAAAGAAACAACCAAATCTTGATTGATTTATCTAGACATTCCTTGTTCCAGTTACGAATTCTTCCTTGATAACTAATCTAACTGATTTTATCTAACTAAAATAGGTTAAATTTCATGCGAAATATTTACTTTTGCAAATATATTTTACAACAAAGTTCTCAAAGTATACCGTATAGTGTATACAATAAAGAAAATACGCTAATTAATAAACGCTTGATTTTCTGAATATTTTTTAATTGATATATATTGTATAATATTTTAAATATACATTCTGTCTTACATAATATATACGCTTATATGTACTATGTCAAATGTCTTATCAATCTCTTTAATTCCCTTTTTTTAATTTCCTCATTAAGTACCACTTATGTTTATACTATATTATTAGTAAATTAAATATATCAGTAGAATCTCTAAAAACAATTAGTAATAAAACTACGAATTTATTATAAATTGTTAATTAAATAAATGAAATAAAAAACGGTGCTTTTTTAGATAATAATGTTTTTGAAACTTTACAATATTGTATGCAGATGTTATCTACACACATAAGGAAAATGTCAATGTAATATTATTTATTAAATAAAAATAATTCGAATATTATTGCTTTACTGCATGCTAGTTTTTCTTCATCCCCTTTTGTATCTCAATAACAGCAGATAGTGGAAAAAATCTATATTTACTTTCATCCCTAATTCAACTGTTGTGCCGATGCTACTATAAAACTAACACGAACGTCATTAGAAAAATGAGATACAAACAATTTTTTGGCAAAAAAATTAACGATTTTTCGAAAAATCTACTTCGAAATGTTAAACCTCGCAATGATACCAATTTACTGACAAAAATACATACTGTTTGGTACTGTTCATCAAATGACACCCTGAAAATAAGTAAATTTATCGAATCAATCATAGAGTCATTACCCTAAGAGTGATAGTTTTATACAACGTGCCGCTCAATATTGAAGCCAAAACTAAATACATATGTGGGTAAGCGACATGTAATTATACTTCCCAACACAAACGCACGAAAGACATTGTGATTTTTACCAAAAAATGGGGAAATTAAAGTGACTAAGTGAGTGTTGGTTTCATTCATCCTATTGTCATTTAGATTAAATAATAAAGGCAATAATTGAAAAGGTTAATTATTTATATTGACAAACCTAAAGAAAATAAATGATTAGAACTATGTGTATGGTGGTCGCGATCACTTCCACCCTGCTTTATTACTGCATGTACATCGGCTGATCCCATAACGCGAAAAAACTAAAAGAAAATTATTCACTATGTGTATGGTATAGTAATTATTATTAATAACTTTTCTAGTAGATACATATATCAATATAAATCCGCCACAAAATTCTCCTCTATGTTTTCTACCGAATGAAAACGAGTGCCATGAAGTGATAATTTGAGTTTAGGAGAAAGAAAGAAGTTGGTTGGAGCCATATCTGGTGAATAAGGTGGTTGCTCGATGGTGTTTATTGAGTTTTTGGTCAAAAAGTCATTCACAATGATGGCCTTGTGCGAAGGCGCATTATCGTGGTGCAAAAACCAAGAATTTTCAGATCTGGCGTTTTTCGTCGAATTTGCTCTCTTAAATGCCGCTCAAATAATAAACTTTATTTACCGTTTGACCTTCCGGTAAGAATTCGGAATGCACAACACCGTGATAGTCAAAGAAAACAGTCGACATGACTTTGACTTTTGATCGAATTTTTGAAGAAAATTTAGGTCTTTTGGGACTAGCCGAGTGGCAACATGTTTCATACCCAAGTGATTATTTAAAATGATACGGATCGACTCGTGAAACACAGAAATTTCAGCGGCTATCTCTCTTAAACTTGAATGAGGATTTCAGTCACTATTTCCTTCACTTTTGCGATGTTAACTTCAGTTGAAGACGTTGATGGCCTACCAGGGCGGGGCAAATCTTCCAGCATATCTCAACCGGTTTTGAACGCTTTGTACCACTTATAAGCACGTGGTTTTGATAAAGTCGATTCACTGTAAGCCTTCTGTAACATTTTCAGTGTCTCCGAACTCGAAATTCCATTAGCAATGCAAAATTTAAGACAAACTCTTTGTTCGATGTTTTTGTCCATTATGAAATTCGCAATACACACTAGATATGACCTAATTAAAAACAGCACTGTATTTAATCTAAATAACAGATGCAACTTAAACTCCGCGCTAAAATGAAAAACAGTTGCGCCAACCTAACACCAAAAAAATTGAATTTGTAACCATAAACAAATCATCTATTCCCGATACTTTTTTAACTGAATGTATACCTACAATATATAAATCTTTTTCTTTCTCTCAACGTTTCGGACGGTCTGCGCTGCGACCACTAGCGCTCGAGACCCCGTACCAGTTCGCCGCGCAGTGCACCTTGGTTGCACTCCCCCCGCGAGCAGTACAGTTGGGTCTGCGCTGTAGCGCACCCACTGGAAGCCACCTTCCCTACCATGGCCCCACAGCCTGGTAGGAAAACGACCAAAGGCCCTTCTCAGGGCCAAACAACGACTCCACGCATCCCACCGGACTCCGATAAATCTACTAAGAAGATAATCAAGAACCCAGCCACGCATCCCGGACCCAGCGTTCCGACCAGTGCAAGCCACGCCCCTAGAAGCGTGAATACACCCCCCCCCCGCCTCACGGCAGGCCCCTCTGACGCCGGAAGCAACAGGTTTCGTGGCATCCGCCGGAGACATGGCCCCGAAAGGACTTTACGAGCGTGACTTATCCACGCTCGCCCAGCTGCTTGGCACTGGGGTCCTTTCTGGAGGAATGCTCCGGTGGATGGCGCTCTACCTGCGTGTCTACGAAGCCGAAGAAAAGGGAACGCAGCTCGACAACGAGGACTCCGCAGCTCTGGAGCTTGCTGCCAAAGGAGTGCTCGCGCCACCGGAGATTCACTTCAACCCGAAGGACATCAGCCCTGTTGGAAGGGCAGTAAGACGCAAGCGAGATTCAGAATCTAGTCAAGTGACTGGACCTCACCTAGCTGCCGCCGCTAAGAAGCCCAAGCAGAAGCCCGCGGAGACAGCGGAAACTGGCAGGACAACTGCTCCACGTGCCATGCCAGCTAGTCCGCCTGCCCCGAGACCATCCACTGCACCACCACCGAAGCCGGCTCCCAGACTTCAGCACAGGGAAGCCACTAACAAGGCTGCCTATGCGGCCATTGCGGCTAAATCTCTGCCCCGGCCCGTCGCTACTGACGTACCGAGAGCCAAAAACTTGACCACCACCGACACGGATGTACTCGCGCCACATCCTGTGCCACAATCACCGGCCGGCAAACCTTCAGCCAGGCGAAGGTTCCCGCCGATCGTCGTGGACTGCCTTCCAAACTGGACGAAACACTTCGCAGCCCTGACAGCCATATTAGGCTACAGACCAAATGCTCGCCCTTTCGGCCGAGGGGTTCGATTTACCCCGGCTGACCAAAGGGAGTACCAGATGATTCAGGAATACCTGGCGGCGAAGGAAAAGGAGGAAAGCTCACTAAGCTGGTTCTCCTACTCGCCGCCAGCCGAAAGAGGATTGAAGGTCGCAATACGCGGCCTCCCTACAAACACAGAGCCCAATGATATCGCGGCAGCCCTGACGGACTTGGGCTTTGAACCTCAGCTCGTCAGACCCATCATGGGGAGACGCGGCAGACCCGGCTGCGTCTACCATTGCATTTTATCGAGGACTCCGAACCTGATCCCTGCCATCTATGAGGTGGACGAGCTACTCTTGATGGCAGGAGTAAAAATTGAAGGCTGGAGGGGGAAGAGGGGACCGGCACAGTGTCACCGGTGCCAAGAGTTCCGCCATTCCTCCCACCAATGTCACCGTCCATTAGCTTGCGTACGCTGCGGAGGGGCGCACCTCGCCCACCAATGCGAGCGCCCGAAGGAGCAACCACCTACCTGCGCTAACTGCGGGGGTCCACATCCGGCGAACGACCAACTGCACTGTCCAGTGTTTCGACGGGAAGCGCGTAACCGTCGCGCTGGCACCGTAGCTCGGTCGAGCCACCGCAAACCCGGGACGTACATCCCGCAACCACCAACGGTACAAGAAGCCGCGGACGGCAGCCTGATGGCTCCGGCCAACGACGCGACTGAGCGCGGCGCCGTTGTCAAGAAGAGAGCCACAAACGCAAAGATGTCGCAACGTGAACTCCTCGACAAAATAAGGAACGCCACAAGTCACGAGGAAAGCCAGGCGATTGCCCGTAGTTATACGGACAGTCTACGCACCCCAGGTGACACAAACAAAGAACAGAAAGATAACCCACTAGCTTAGGCTAACTCCAGAGAACCGTCCCGTATTAGCGGGATGCGATGATGCCCGCTGAAGAGGGTAATGGACCCTGATACAGCTACCACACCACCTCAGAAAGAGGAGGGTGCGAAGACCAGTTAGTCAACGTTTCATTCTTCTCTCTCATGTAATGAAACGTGCCTAAATCTAACGCGTCCTTGAAATTTCACTTGCAATTCTCGTCTTATTATCGAATCGCCACCTAAGAAGTTCAATTTAAAAAGTGTGATAAAATATTTATGAAAACTAGCAACATTCCATTGCAATTGCATCTGTCAATTTTTAAAATATTAATACTGTTTTTTATTTGTTTGACGTAAGAATATAAGCTGCCGCGTTGTGCCTTCCCGTAAAATGGGATATTTAATGTTTCTGGTGAGTATGTGATGAACTGTGACGTTCTGTGACTGTGCAATAAGTCATATTTTGTCAAGATTGCGGGAGATGTTTACACTACGACTTAATCTTTAGCACTGTCGTCTTTGATCAGTATTATTGATTGAAAATCATAGACTGATGTTTTTTTATTTACTTAATAATAGTCGTTACATTATACACGTAAAAAAAACGATATCGAAAAATCACCAATGGCGGCTAGGTAGCTAATTCTAAAGGCCACTACAAGAGATTTCCGGGATATCCCCATGTAAAAACAATGCAACTTTGTTATGTCGCCTTAATGTAACAATTAAGTACACAGAACGAGAACACATTTCAGTAATTTTTATTAGCACATTTCAATATCACACAATATTAACTTCACAAAACCATTCACTTCGCTTATCTTTATTTTATCGTTTTATAATTTTTATTCTGTGTAGAATAGTAATTGTAGTCAAGTGACAGTGACGTTTATTTATGTATTTATTTCGATTTTTATGTGATTTCTACATAAGTCTAAGTTGGTGTAACTTTTTTTATTGGGTTTACGATGATAATTGTCGGTTTCACTTGATCGCGCACTAACGAGGGCCAAATGTTTACTGTGTATTCTTGTAATGGAAACTAGGAGTTATATTACCGAAATGAGCCGACGTGCCGGAGAACTTTTGCGGCGTATCAACAGATTTTCAGATGGACCAATGACGAGGAAGAAATTGGTTATTATTGTCCTCGTGCTCGTGTTTCTTCTTCTTTATGTAGGGCCAACTTTAATGAACTGGCTCTTTGGTGAAGAAAATTTAACGAGTCACCAAAGTGTATGTCATAAAAATTTTTTGGGCCCATTCGAATCCGCATTGAAGGAATACGACGCATATATGCGGCAAGAGTCGTCAGCTACATTATCTACTGTAAGTCACAACTATGTGCCTTATGTTGGAAATGGTTTAATAGGCTTAGCGTTAGAGCATGACTCTCATTTAAACATTAAACATGGAAGGACTCTGTCCTTGCCTGTGTATTACCATCCTTTGTATATTATAGATGATTATGAGATGAAGGAATTCACTGTAGCTGATTATAGAAAAGGAATTGTAAATAGATTTCATTGTTCAAATACTGGCGTTCAAATTTCCTATCAGTATTATACCCATAGAACTATACCTTCATTATTTGTACAAGAGATTTGGATTAACAACCCAACTAATAAGGAAAAAACTTTAAAGTTATCAGTACCAAGAGTATCAGATTGGCCCACAGCAGTCAAGCAAACAATAAAATTGCATCAAGGTGTTGATACCAAAGAATATGAAGTTGTTACTGGTATGATTTCTATACCGGAAAGTGAAAATGTTATTGCTGTTGCTGTTGTATGTAGAAAATTGAGTAACACAATACTAGTTGAGGCTAGGGATGGTCTTGATTTGCTAATATTAACAACTGTACAATACAGTAAACCTATAAATAAAGATGATTATGCCAAACAAAAAGATATTGTGGAGAAACAAGCCATAGCTGAGATGGAAAAGGTTATCGCTTTGACTGGTGATAGAAGTGCTGTAAGAATTTTAAAGGACAATCATGCTAGAGTGTGGCAGAGCCTTTGGTACACTGGTTTTTACATTTCAGACTCTAAAGCTGATGGGGTAATAAATGGAGATCGTATTAATGCTACAATATATACAATACTCTCTCAGGTCCGTAGTTATGAACATGAAGATAATATAAAGCCAGCCACAAAGTCAGATATACTTAGATCATTAACTTATTCTGAAGGATGCTATGAGGGGCATTCTACATTAGATGCTTTAAATTTATGGAAGCCTTTGAATACGCTGACAAATTTAAATGCCGTGGCCAGTGTATGGCTTTTAACATTGGAGAAACAAGGATGTCATAACCTTCTTAAAGCAGGTGCGAGCGGTGTCAATCAAGCTATGATCTTGAGTTTTGGCAGCTTACGTTTCAGCAACCAGCATTTAGAATATAACATCCACCCTTCACAATTACATAGAGATTTTCTATTTAGAAGAATCAACTATGGTAATATGACACATGTCAACATCAGTGTTATAGTTCAAGATGATAATAAAGCTGCTATATTTGTCGCGTTAGATCGCAGTGACAAAACTTATTACGCTTGTGATGCTGGTTGTTTGGATTCACCAGTTCCACTTGGACCGTACCGAAAGTACTTCCCCGTGAAGCTGACAGAGCCGTTGACAGCGATACTGTACATTACTGCAGATAAACAACATATGGAGGATTTACGGCATGCTATACATTTAAAAGAAGTTGTTGAGGCACCTCCGCATGAGCATCATGTAATAGCATTGCACAAACACGGCCACAGTTTAGGCGGCTTGAATCCACTCTTCTGGATTTCAATAATAGGACTAATAGTTGTTTTCCATTTGTTCCTTTGCAGAATAATAATGAACGAGTTTTGTGACAGTGGAGTCAGTTATAAGAGGTTTTATAACAAACCATGAAAATAACAGTAATGTATTTTTTTACTGTTTTGTTATATTTTCATTTCATTCGCAGATCACTGATGGTTTGTATATATTAATTTCATTTATGCACAAAAGAACATTGAGAACTAGTATTTTTCTTATATATCTTAATTTACAATGCTTTATGTCTTAAAAAAATATATTTTGTTATATTGTCCAAAACATATTCTTAATTCTGATTTTATTGAGAATAATAAGTGTTAACATGCCCTGGCAATTTTTACCATGCAACTTTTTCGCACCCAAATTATTTTGAGTTTTAATTCTATGGTTAGAAGAAATTGGTATATATTTTCAAGGGTTGATTTTTTACTGAAATCTTAGGTTTCTTCTTTCGTTCTATCAAGGCAATATTATGTGCTTTTGATAGTAATTACATTACCATCCAAGAATAACGGCTATCGTCGAGGATATTAGTCGATAGTTTCACAATCCGCGAATTGGTTTTCACTTTATCCCTGGTATTAGGGAAATGCAGTCAGTTTCCTTATTATGTAGGGTGTGTCACGTGCAGACGAATGTAGCTTGGGTGTCGGAAGATATTTTGCTACCCCCCTAAACACTGGTAAAGGCCAAAGAAATATTGAATATAATTACATGACACTGTTTAAAGAACTGTTCGAAACAGCTCGAAACTCCTAATGGTTATGTTTTTTTTTAATATCTAAAGATTTCGCCGGATTGGTGTCTCCAAAGTGGGTTTATTATCAAATCGTCACGTATCGCGTTATGTATATGGAATACAACATTATGGAATATACATAAAGCCACCTTAAGCACCGGCGTTAAAAAAATGTTGATTTTACACACATGCCCTATATGTTATGTTTTTTTAACGAGCGTATCAGAAACGCTCGTTTTTATGCGGCCTAGGTAAATACACAAAAGGGAAGCATAAATCAGTAATGTTTTCAGTAAAGAATATTTTTTTACACAGATGCGCTTCCGTACGTTTGATTATTAGGCAAGTCAAAATCTCTAAAAACATTCTTAACGGAGTTAAAACACCTGAAAATATCAAGTGATATAATCCTCTGCTATAAATTGCTCGATATGAATGTCTATGTAAATATGTGAATTTTCATTAAACTTTGTTTGGTTAAAAACTTAACGTAATTATCTACGTTTCCTTTGAACTGTTTAGCTGACGGTTTTTATACGAGTTAATCTAGATATTAACTAAAATTATTTAATCTATTCATTCATAACTATATACATATTATTTCTTGGCAGTAGGTATAGTACAATAATTCGTTATTGGAAATATATTTTCTTTTGTAATGTATAAGAAACTACACTGATAAACGATTATCAGTCATAGTATTAGTAGATATTATTCATTATAATTTATTAAATGACGTCCCTAGTAAATTGGCTTGCAAGTTTCCTAGAAGTCTTCGAATCGGTGTAATGTACGTAAATTTAAAACTAAAAGTGGCTTTTCTGTACGAAGAATATATTATTTATTTTTGAAAGGATATAATCAAGCACGCCTTACGCTTTGTTCATTTTGAATAGATGATGTGAATAATTAACTAGAGTTGTAATTATTATAGGGAATATTATATGTAAATACGATGTATAATAAAATATAGAGATATGATTGTTATAATTATATTATGCTGTATATTTTTTAAATTAAACTCGAGTTGTATGTTGTTTTACTTGTTTTATTTTTATTTTAATACTGTAAAAATCTGTGGGAATAAATAGTTTTTTGTTACCTTCTCCTCGAAACCCGAAACCTCTGTTACTTGAAACATGAATTATCTAGGTACCACTTAAACAAATAATTTGAGCATTGCCCCACTGTAAAAATTCATAGAGTTGTATAGTATATAGATCGGCAATATGTTGAATAAGACGAGACCAATAATGGAATACACTAGTGTGTGTAAGTGGTGTGTGTGTGTACATAAAAAAATATTATTTTGTTTATTTTCTTTGTTATACGAGTTACACAATTAAACACGTTTAGTAAAACATTAAATTACACTTTAAAACCTTAGATTTTGCAAAAATAAGCGAGATTTGTTTTGGTTATTATTTCCATAGGCCGATAGCACATAAGAAAATGCTCTCTTATCTCTATCTAGTTCTAACACAAGGTTATACTATCGTCTTTCGAGTTGCCCATTTTTGTAATTAAATTTAAGCTCAAAATTATGTTTTAGCAACATCTAATATCAAGGGTGGGTCTATCAGCTCTAAGTACTGTCAGTTTTATAGAGCAAAGCAGTGTTAAATATTGTAAAAAAAATTGATTTAAGAAAGTTTGTATTCCTTGAAACAATTAATAACAGTGACTTTTTTCGCCATTTATTATAGCCGATAATGCCAAGCGTGTCCATGAAATATCATTGCTATAACCGACTAACCTTGTGACATCATGAATAGAATAATAGAGCATGAAAGTAACAATAATTTATGTGACGTATATGTTTAAATTCAAAAAATTAAAATTCTTGCCTGAACGAAATATACGTGGTACGGCCACTTTGGCACCATTGAGCTTGTTGCCCTTTTTACTCGGCGGAGTGCCTTCTGCGCTCGACCACAACCCCGGTGAAGCTTTAAAGGCCTCCTTCCAAGTCAAAAGTATAGTCAGTTCGAAAAAAAAAAACTACAGAAAAGCATTGTTGACAACCCTAGCCAGACCATGAAAGAAATTAATTAGAAAACAGGTAAATAAAATACATAATAATATAAATATGTGTATAATATATTTACAAAATATAGCATCTAATAAAAAAGGCACGTATAAACGGCTAACAAATTTATGATATATTAAAATCACATATCAAAAACAGATTCTTGACGCACAAACTCATTTCTGTCTCTTTTACACATATGACACTAGACGAATGAATGAGGAACATATAAACTTTCCAGAGTATTTTATACATTAAGCACAAAAATATATTGTAATAATTATATTTTTCTAATATTTGAAAACTTACAAAATTCATTTGGAATCGTTTCCCCTATCAACTGTATTAATAGGTAATAAATGACTCGCAAAAGCAATTTCCCCGAAAACCGGGGGTTATCATTAGCATTAGCATCGTCGTCAAGCCAACTAGAATTTGTCTTCTGAGACAGCATATCTCAATATATATTGATTGTAGTCCGTGGACATAATAGCAAATAATTGGGGGCAAATAAGCTTACACCACCACTTCCCCCAGAAGAGAATAATATAAAAAGAAATTAACCTTCGTTTTTCCTTGCCTGTCCCTCCCCTGACCAAAATCCTGGCAACGCTCATAACGTAAACGTGTTTCGAAAGACATCGGCCACCAGGAAAACTGGACTAATTGTATCATTGTTAGAAAAGCGAATAAATAGTGAGACGCAGTCAATTTTTCACTATATTACAGATAAATAAAATAACTTAATATAAAGGTACATAAAAGAATGCTCGAGTACAATATTTGAACTTAATAGGCACAGAGTACACTATTTAAAAATATAAAAAAAACCGTATAATTTATGTTTATTTTTCTTAAGAGTACAGAAAAAAAAATATCCTGACAAATTTAAATGGCAATTATTTTTGTATATCTGTGCCATTTGTTCGCAAAAAAATTAAAAAAAATCACACTATCCATTCATAAAATACAATTACACGGAAAAAATACACGTAGTTACGCAGAACATAAAATTAAACCATTTGTGTTAATCGAAGTCAATATAAAAGCGTTTTATTGAGGTTTTGGCGGGATACGTAGTCTATCGTGTAGTCGTTTCGGTTTTTATGAAATATATTTTTATATATAATTACTAAAAACATTTTCAAAATAAAAAATACATACATTCCGAAAATTTTGATTAAGTTATGATCGAAGTAGAATTACAACAAAAAAATATGAAAATAAAATTTATTAGAGATCAAAATATTAATTAAAAATATATAGGTAAACAAAAATTAATTTACTTATAGGAGTAATATATAAACCCAAAAATAATTAAAAAAATGTGAAAGGAATCTACCCTCGTTAACCTGAATTTGTATGATACTGATTTAGTGAGACATGTTACACAAACAAACGTACAATGCCACACTAACCTTGTCATTGGAAGCGCGGGTCTGCCCTCTATATCTAAATGAGTTCCCCGGTATTGTTACCAAAATAAATACTATGAGCCTCTCACGCGGACGACCTTTTTTAAGAATTTTTATATTTTACTTACGTACGAGGCCTCGGAACTGATCCTGACGGCATCCAAATATTTCAAGAAGAGTTCTAGATATTTGGAGGTCTCCAAAATAAGAGACCCGAGACTAAGCCCTCCATAGTCCGCCACTGAATACGTATATCAAGAATCCATATAATTCTGCATTGTTTTACGATTACTTTATTTCTTACAACTCATCATAACAATGTGTCAACGGTCATTTGTGATAGAATTTGAGATAAAAAAAACTGGTTATACAAATAAATATTATTTTCAACACATTTGCTCAAAAAATGCATTTACGAAGCCTGTATACATTGTGCGAAAGAAAAAAATTACGCACTATACACCGTAGCAAAAACAAAAATTTTACCGCACGCTCCGTTGTATAGCCCCGTGCGTATTCTTGACGTTTTTTTTTTATTTCCATAAAATTATATAAGAATTCCACCAAGGAGTTTCACATTACGAGAATAAATAAGCTGAATGATCGAACCTTGGAAGCACTTTTTATCAATACTTTTGTCTCACTTTAATACTAAAGAGAAAATGAGACGAAAGTCATGACGAGTTCAAGCGAGGAATTGGATATTAATTGGAAGGAAATGTATGGAATCTACTCCACCTGATATCTTGAATAAGGCGCAAATTGCAGTTAAAATTTCCAAGAGTAGTGACCTATCTGTATAATTTCTTATTTGCTAATAAAAATAACCTAATGAAAAAGTTTGCTTCATTATCTACTGTCTTACTGTTTTCTCGCAAATGTGTTGAAAAATGTTGTATGACTCGATACATCAGTCTATTCGTATGTAAAAACCCAACTTACAGCACTAGTATCATAAATAACTATAACGTTAATACTATAGGGTACGCTTTGAACCCGCCATCTTGTAGATCCCACCACGAGTCGTGAATATGTTCTACGCATGCGCGTCACTGACCAATTGGCGACCGCCGTTGAGTTATGCGCCAATCACAAGACTGACACTAACAAATAATGAATCAACTACCGATTCAGTCAAAATCACGCTCATATCCGATGATGTTATGTATAATGCGTCAGTCATAATCAATAACATTAAACTACTGTTATTGACGGACCACAGAAGAAATAGCCAAATGCTAATTAACAAATATTCGGTAGTCTACTGAAGTATCGTTTACTAAAAAAAAACACTATGGTCACTTATAAATTATTGTTATTATATGAAAATATCTTTCGACAGAAACGACTGAAAGTAGATTTAGCATTTTTTGTACTCATTTCGTTATCATAAAAAAAAAAACTTGTATGCTTATGTACGCAATAAGAAGATATACTAATTTGGTAAAAAAAAAACAAATTTTATCCTGCGTACAACACTATGATGAAGTTAATCATTCATGATGACATATGAATTCATATTACTTTTTTTGTGTAGGAATTTGTATAAGAAATTTACATTATTTCCATCTCTTTGTAATAGGTTCAAAGTGCAATCGACTACTGTCTCGAATAAGTTCATATTAAATATTATTATTCATTATGCTTAAGACATTATACAACATAAAAGGCACTATATAAAGCTTTTAAACATATGTTTATAATTTTACTATCTAAAATCTCTGCCTGTCCTATAACGTACGCGGCGAGATAGTTAATAAACTATTTAGAATAGTTTCAACGATGTAATCGTTTTCTATTTAATTTTCATTAGGTTTCATTTTGTTTTCATATTTTTTTTTGCGCGTAGATCTCTGGAATGATACAAATACATTTTTAATGATTTATTTTCTATGATAAAGTAGTACATTATAATGTACTAGTAAAAATAACTATTAGATAGCTTCATTCAAAATTAAAAATATTTAATTCTTGAGACATTACAAGCGACATTTGTACATTATAGGAGAGATAAGCACAGATAAATTTATTTGAAGATATCTCTCTACTTGGAGCAGTCCGACTGGTGCAATACCTTCGCCCTACAGAAGATCGCAGTCAAATAAACTTGTCGTGTTCCTGCGGTGAGTAGGATTTCCAGGGGGTTTCCTTGGGGTACGGGAGTTCAAGGTCGGCGACGCGCTAGTTGATACTATAAACGTTTATAGGCTACGGTAGCCGCTTACCATCAGACGGGCCATAAACTTGTTTGCCACCTTAGCAGTATAAAGAAAATCAATGTAGGCCCTAAGAAGGTATTTATGAATGTTAAAACATTATCATAGGTTCGGAAAACATCCCTGAACGAGAAGAACCGGAAAGAAATTCGAGCAGGTTTATATCTTTCTTTTTTAAAGAGGGAGTAATTTCTACACATCACTATCATTCACGTAATGATCCACATCATGTAATACCCTTTCGACAGTAAAACTTGCTTATCATGATTCTTGAACTTGAATGCATAAATATGATACTTAACACCGTAAGCTATCGATACATGGTAATTTTAATTAATGAAATTACAATATAATGTTTATATTTAATTTCAAAGATTCATTATGTTTTATCTGTTCTACAAAATCACGAAACGGTAGTCGCCATAATTGTCTTGTGTGACGTCATTATACATTAAAACATGATAGAGTGGTATGTCAAGTATATTTTGTGGGTAGAAACCCTCCATTTATATTTTTAGTTGAAATTATATTGTACAGATATGACCCGTTTTTTTTATATAAATTCTTATATTAAAATATATAAATATGTGGGAAATATAAGAAATCCTCAATATTATTACAGTATAACCTCTTTTTCACTACTGGTAATAAAATACTGAAAACCTGTCTTAGTTATTTGAATTATCTCCACTAGGTGTCGCTGAATGACTATAAATAACTATGTTCGAAAAGCTTGGTTGGATTTGCATTTGATTGGAGAATCATCATTACCAATCATTTTAATACTCCTTTCACCCTCCCTGCCACATCTCTAACAGCCTCACTGAATTGTCAAAAAAAAAAACCCGGTGAATCCTGTAGTTTCTAAGTGTCCTGATACTTACCACATTGAAACTGGCGAGTACGTAAAGGAAGCGATAGAGATCCATATGATATGTTGTTACCTTTAAAGTTCCTCGTAGAAAGCGACCCTGGTCTTGGTGGAGCCCTGCTTCAGCCGGCGCAGGGTCGAGTACTTGTTGTCACCGGCGAGGGTCTGAGCCTCGTGCAGACGGTCGAGCACCGCGGCGGCCGGCTGTTCCACTCGCAGCACGGAGAACTCGCATCGGAGCTCGTCCAGCTGCTGCTGCAGATGCTTCGACTTCGCCAGGTACTCCACCCTGTTACAAAATAATCTAGTTATGACTTTTGATATAAAACATCTAATGACCTTTGGACAGGAGTAAAAGCGTTCTGGTGGGACGTCGCTACGTGCCATTCGAGCAGCTTCGCGTTTGGTCGACTCTTTCCGACTCAGCGCTCTCCTCTTAACGTTTATTCAGAACATTTCTATCTCTACTACGTACACTCACTACTTTATATCTTAGACTATCAACCCGCCCCGGCTTCGCACGGGTAGCAGATTAATACATTTAACTGTATCGGCGGCGCACTCCAGTAAACCTTCTATGCCTTATTCATTATACGAAGGCTTGCATGACGTATCCACTGAACGTAACAATTTAATTGTGACATTCTAAAAACAAAAAATATATATATTTTGATTAACGTTATAAAACATTTTCCACGACTAAATCCTAAATAACTTGCTCTATACAATGATTTATGTGAATTTTCGTTTTTTTTTCTATGTGCATCATTACTTTCTATGTTAATTAAAACTAGAGATTACAAGAATAATTAGAAAAAATTTCCATTCACGTGACGTTGGCAGAATAGTCAATGAGCACAGTTGCCATTAAATAAAAAAAGACAAGAGATAGATGAAGAAAAAAACCTGGCTATAGGAACAAAACCCAACTAGCGCCTCCACCCTATAGAATAATGCAGCCAAATGACCTAGTGTTGTGTTCCTGCCGTGAGTAGGGTTTCCAGAGCCCCTTGGAGAGGAGGAGGTTTAAAGTCAGGTACACGCTAGTGATACCTATATTGTTACACATCCTCGTTATATAAAGAAAGGTAGTGTGATACGGACCTTTCCTTCTCGATCTCGAGCGAGAGCCGGTGTATGTGCGGGTCGGAGTCGTCCGGCACGAGCTGGTACGAGTTGAGGTCGGACTCGGGCACGCTGTGGCCGCCGTTGTGCAGCAGCTCGCCGCCCAGCTCCGCCGGCAGCGAGCACGTCGACGGGAACGAGCTCGACGGCACCGTCGACGGCTGTTGGTATAGTGTTACGCCCTAATACTAAGTCACAGTGTAGCCCATGACGGTGGCATGCGAATCCTATACTCTAGCTCAGTGATTCTCAACCACTGTGCCACGGCACTTTTGTGTGCCGCCAAATTTTTAAATCGCTAAATATGTGCCGCAACAAAAAAAAAGGTTGAGAATCACTGCTCTAGCTAAATAAGATAAAGAATGTTTACCAAACAAAGCGTTGCCTAGCAACTAATTACATGAAGATATCAACAACCTTTTCTATCAGATACCATTATATAATATATTCTAATTTAGTGTTTCAATTGTATATTTTTTATTACATCAATAAGTAAATGTCAAGAATACACATAGTTACGATTTTCTTATGTTAAGTATATTATACTAAAATATAATCTTTATCGACAGCAACAAGGAAATTTATAAGAAAAACCTTATCATGTATTATTATACATCATCATTGTCAAAATATTATATCAAAGACCTGTTGTTTCAATTATCTCCACTAGGCGTCGCTAAATATCCATAAAAACTTTGTTCGAAGGAAATGGCTGTTGACTGTATAGTGACGTCACAAAACAGAGCAGCATGGCGGCTAGCGTTTTCGCGCGAATATTTAAAATGTAAAATTATAATATAATTTTAACACACTAATCAATTTCATAAGATCGAAATAAAAAAAAATGTGGCTTATTATTACTTTTAAAGATCAAATAAAGCCACATGTAAGAATATGGTGTAATACCCTATTATGTACGTCTAGATCCATAGACCAGGTGTAACATCAGCAATGTTTAGGCGTGTCGCATTTCAGTATGAAGGTTTATCCAAACACACATGGTGATTGGTGATGAACCCGTCACAGCGAATCTATTTTCTTTTATTGCGTTTCGGGATCAGCCGGTGTATTTCTAGCTGCAAACGGAATTGCCGATACCTTAATGGTTTCCGTACTACTATAAAAAAAAAAACATAATTATACTAACAGGAGGCAAGGAACCAGTGGATGTCCTGCTGAGGAAGTTAAGGAGCTTCTCCTTGGCGTGCTTCTCCGCGAGCCTCGCGTCCGCGAGCTCGTTCCGGAGGCGCTCGGCCTCCGCGGCGCGCTTCTCCGACTCCTCGACGAGCCGCGCCGTCAGGTACTCCGCCTCGCGGGTCTTACGCTCCAGGTGGACCTGGTAAAGTATAACACGCTAGTACACTGCTTGTTTTATATACTACCTGTGCCCCACGGTTTCACTCGTTAATTTTATTCGGTCAACTATCAACCGCGCCGCTGTCGACCTATCATTGCGTTATTCTAACTTCTCTAAGACTCACTTTCTCCTCTTCGGTCTTAATCGCTGATAACCGTAGCCTCGCGTTCTCCCGTTCCGCGTCGGCGGCTTTCTGCGCCAACAGAGAGGCCTCTTCCTCAGCCACTCTGCCCTTCTCCGCGAGCAGTTCCGCCGTCTCCTCCGAACGCCGCTGTAAGTTCAATTTCGAAATAAGTAATGTGAAATGTATAGTCTGGCCCATATTTACTGACATTTTTCTTTTATTTTCAGGTCTCAGTAAAAAACTTGACTATTCTGAGAATATCCAAAAAATCTAGAATCTACTACAAATATTCGTAAGTAGGAAAGAAAGGGCAACGTGGAACACGCATATATTCAAAGCTTATCGGATTCATTACGTAAGCAAACAATCAAAGTTTAAAAATCGCACACTTCTTCCTTTTAAACAATGTCGGTATGCTAAAAAATATATCAAGGTCACCTTAGAAACTTCGACCCTCGTTTCATTTGAATATATAAGGCGGCATACACCGACGGAGAACAGCTCTGTTTTGGACAACCAAGCGGAACTATAAGTACCACAACAGTATATAGACGAATTCTTCAAACTAAAACTGCGACTGAGAACACAATACGTGATACAAACGGCATACCATTACCCACGGGCATAACAACATGTTAGTTTATTGTATAATAATTGAAGAATTTTAATATTTTATGACAAATGGTCAAAATTTGTTATCTTTAAATACACCAACTCTTTTTATTGTAAGTTTATTGAGTTTTTTTTTAATGTAACATAAAAAACGAGCGAGCTATTCAGTAGCCGCATATGATGTGTAACATCTGACATGTTATTCTACTATGGTAGAATAATATGGTAGTATTATTATATTATTGGTCGAATACATTAGAGAAAAACAAAATTACCCGTATAATTAATTAGTTAGTTTTTTTTATTCAAGGAAACTTTTTTAATCACAGCTAATAAATTGACAGCGATAGGAATTAACCTAAAATTATGAAAAAAAATCCGCACTAAAATATTTATATGAAAAATTACAGCGCGCGCTCATTGGTCAAATCAGATAGCGCGCGCTTCCTCGGTACCCTGTACCACATTTCCGTCCCTTTTCCAAAATCACTCCCAGAAAAAATACCGAGAGGAAAGATTACACATCAAAAATGTCATGCTGCAAATTTTAGCTTAAAATATAAGTTCAAAATAAAAAAAAATTGTGGAGTATAAATAAGAAGTTTTAAAACGACGTCTGAATATATACGAGTACATTGCTTTTTTCTACAACGAATTAAAATAATTACGAACAAATATGATAATACAAAAATACCTATGACTGAAAAAGTATAAAAAAGGTGTGTGTGCGATTCACACACGATAGAAGTGAAACTTCATTTTAAAAGATATTTTCTATTTTATATAAACAGTGTGCAATATACATACACACCGACGTTTGCTCTCTCGCTCTGGCTACAACAAAGAGAAGTGACCGATAATATATTGCTCTCTCGCTCTGGCTCACACAAAGAGGAGAGACCGATAATATATTGCTCTCTCGCACTGGCTCACACAAAGAGTAGAGACCGATAATATATTGCTCTCTCGCTCTGGCTCACACAAAGAGGAGAGACCGATAATATATTGCTCTCTCGCTCTGGCTCACACAAAGAGGAGACACCGATAATATATTGCTCTCTCGCTCTGGCTCACACAAAGAGTAGAGACCGATAATATATTGCTCTCTCGCTCTGGCTCACACAAAGAGGAGAGACCGATAATATATTGCTCTCTCGCTCTGGCTCACACAAAGAGGAGACACCGATAATATATTGCTCTCTCGCTCTGGCTCACACAAAGAGTAGAGACCGATAATGTGCGTTAAACTGGAAGTCGCATAAGAAGTTTCACTTCAAAAAAACTCACCAAAGCCTCGTTCGCTAAGCGTATCTCCTCCTGGTACTGGAGTAGTCTCTGTTCCATAGCCGCTCTCTCTCTTTCAGCTGCCTCCCTTAGTTGTTTCTCTCTGGCCAACTTGTTCCTCTCGATTTGACGTCGCTGCACATAGAAATAATATAAAATTTACGCAGGGTCTTTGGGTACTCACAGGACCCCGAAATACTTTAATATTTCTAGTATGTTATTCGCACACATATACAGCTTGTAAATATAAATGTTTTTTTACTCCCCGTCTATAAATGTCTCATCTCGTGGAGAGGCCGCACTTAATCGATAAAGCTCTATCTCGTATTAGCGGTTCCAAATTTCCGAGGAATCTACAATCCCAGAGTTAACAATATGTCTAAAAATTAAAATTAATTATATTGGTTTACCTGATATAAAGCATTTATTTATTTAATTTTCCCTTGCGATTATTTTGTGATTTTTGTATGGTAATGCCAATAAAAAAACGTGACGTCATCGTACAATATTTAAACAGACAGTTGAGTATTATTCTTATGGCAAGTGACTCTAAAATTATTACTGTGTAGAAATAGTGACTTTAAAATTATATAGGCGATGAACAAAGTTGTGTAGCCGTTTAGCCCTATTGATTTCCTCATACCGTACTTGCTTACATCTTGCCAGATTGCTTAACGTTCATAGTTACTGCTCCGCGCCTTAGGGGCATAGCTTGAAGTTATATAGCGCATACCATTGCTTATGAATATGATAATCATATACTTGAATATTTTTTGAATTTGACTGGTAGTTCCAGAGATTATCGCGTTTAAACAAACAATTTAAAAACTTTTGAACTTTATTATATTAGTATATATTAATTAAACCCGGCCACGCTTCGCTGTAATTCAGTCTGATATTACTTGTTATGAAAGTCAAGAATAGAACTCTAGTAAATATAGATTCACCGAGAAAACACATCATTCAATTTAATAACTATGTTTGTTGTTAACATCAGAAGTATTTGACGTATTTAAAATAAATTTGTGAAAACAGTAAATTGCGTAATTTAAAAAAGTGAAACATATACATAATCATTTCTCAGATATAATTGTTTTTTATTTAAACCTAGGTAACGCTTTGAAGTTCCCGTACTCGTGGGAATTTTACTATAATTGCTGAATAAAATAAAAGCTACTATAAAAGCTGAATTTACATATAATATATAGATTTCTATATTACGCTCTTAAATTTATCTATTTTAAGTATATTTACTACACAGAGGAATAATACAGATCGAATCACTTTGACAAAAATCTATAAACGTGATTGTGAACAAAAATTCATCCATCTTAACATGACGCTCCTAATTGGTCGAATTTTTTTTTCATTGATGAAAAAAAGATAATCGTGGCAAGCACATTGTCGTCACTTAAAAGCGTTGTAATATACTGTACCTGTTTCTCTTCCTTGGCCTGAGCTTTCATCTGCTGAACCTCCATCGTGTCAGGTTTCCGTCTCCTCATATACAGATCATGGTTGCCGATACACAGATCTAAAATCTAGAAATAATAATTATAAAACATTTCGGTCACTGGTCAAATAGAACATTGACAAGTAATAATTATTATGTTTTTTTTTATTGTTATAGGTTTTAGCGTAGTGGCCACAATCTCACCTGATGTCAAGTGACAATGTGGCCCAAGATGGTAGCACGCTAAACCTAGTGGAAGACTGGCTCTCAAGTGCAGCTGCCGGATCACACCTATTGGTGTTTGGCGACAGATTTTCATCTTGAGGGTGGTAGCTAGCCAGGCTGGTATTAGAAAAAGCCCTACCACCATGCTAAGGTTTCCTCACGATGTTTTCCTTCACCGAAATCTCAGGCTCATTGCAGGGATTCGAACTCACGTCACTCGACGCTAAGTCCTACACGCTACCACTGAGCCATCATCACTTTACAAATATGAAAACAATAATGTTTATAATGAAAACTCCCAATTTATGTGTTTCACGATAACTCCCAAATTAGATATGTTTTTCATAACAACTCCCAAGTTGTTTTTCATGATAACTCCCAAATTATGTTTAATAACAACTCCACTTTTTTGTAATCCAACAGTCAAACAGCAATAATTAAAACAATGTATGTACTAATGCACGCACATAAGAAACTATACTTGTTTGGGATAACAAAAGAAGAATAACTCCAAAGATTTAATCCCGCGTGCCAACAACATGATGAACTTAGCCATTATTTTTTTAATACTACATATGTCGCGAATAAGCATAATGGCCCGCCTGATGTAAAAGGGCTACCGTAGCATGTGGACGCTTGTAATACCATAGGTATCAGTGTAGACCTTTAACTCCCCTATATCAAGGAGATCTGGAAACTACTTACCGCAGAAACACAACACTAGGTCATTTGCCTGCGATCTGCTGTAGATTCCACCAGTCGGGCTGCCCCAAGTAGAGATAAATTTAATAGGTAAAATTAACGTGACGTTAACTTCTTATACTACAATAAGTAAAATAAAAACTAATTTCCTTACCAATTTATTCATTCCTTTCGGTGAGAAAAATATAAAATTATTAACAGACTTATCGACGAACTTGATAACAAATTTTTTATCATCAAACGATATGTGCTTGATCTCGGACCAGGGGAATGTGGTTTTCGGTATCATTTTATTATCTTTCTCGTATATATTTAGCCCCAGAGCAGTAACTCCGAGGTACAGATCTGTGTCCTTCTTATTCTGTAACCAATTTAATTGTAAAACATTATAAATCTAACCAGATTGTTTTTCTTTTAAACACTCTAATTTCTGGAACTACCAGTCTGATAAAAAAAAATGATGTTGCATTATATAGCCTATTTATTTAGGAAGGTTATGAGTTACATACATTCGCGTTAAAACCCTAAGGAGCGAAGCAGTAACAATGAACGGTAAGCAACCTGGCTAGCTGCAAGCAAGCACGGGAGGTAAGAATGATCGAATAACATTAACACGAGTGAAACCATGGGGTATAGTTAGTATGTTATTTTTACAAGATATTTCGGCTGAAAGGTAGCTTACTCGGACAAAGCATCAATTGAGCTTCCGATAAAGGAAAATAACTTGAAGAAATCATAGCATGGTGGTAGAACATTGTCCAGTGTTCGTCTGGTTAACTAGCACCCTCGTGTTGAAAATCTTTCACCAAGCATTTATCTGTGTAATCTACTAGTTATATTTGAAAGCCTACGTTATATTCTCTACGTTCAGAGTGGGCATTTCACTACAAGTGATATAATGGAAATACACCAATCTACAAATAATTTCATATAAATCAAAGCTTGGAGACCTTTTTACTTTTGTAGTAGTGTAATACTAAAACCGGAATAAACTAGTTTGCGCTAGCTAAAACGTGTCTCGCATCAGTCGCTTACAAGTAGCTTTAGTAGTGTCATGACATTTTGTTTAGAATTTTTTTCTTATATTATCACAACAAATTAACATAAACGATTTATCGACTGAAAGCAAGAATGAGGATGACTGCGAACTGTCTGGAATTGATAAAATTCATGATAACAAATTACTTTCAATATGTATGATATTAAATAACTAACTATAAAAAAAAATATATAAGTATTTGTATTTTTATTTATCTGCCGACCGTACACTATTACAACCGCGAAAACGCCTCCAAGCTGATTTGACTGTTAGCCAGCCACTACAGTCTACCAGAGGAAATCATTCAAATCACACACTGTCACTGTGCGAACCTATGCATGTGTACTTGCCCATATATGCTACGACGTGCAGTCGACCTACGCAACCATACATGTCTGCGTTATTTACTCCTTGCTCAATGAGTAATTTCGAACTTGTTTACCAGTAAAGACTATGCTACATTATGTGTTCGAGTAATTCGTTTAGTAAATTAAGATCGAACTGCCATAATAAATAAATAATCTCGAGTCTTCTTACCTTGATAGCAAAATAATTGACGCCGTACATGTCTAAATCCTGAGCTATCTTCAAATACTCCATTTCGGCTTCATCCCGCGACATACCTTTGTGATCGGCGTACCTTCAACCAAGAACAGTTTATTGCTATAAAGAATAATTAGCTCATGCCCGCGTCTTCGTCTACATGGTCTTCAGCATTGGATAAAAAGAGAAATGAAAGATGTTTTCTTTTACCGGAATAAAAGGTATCCTATATGAATCCAGGTTATAAACAATCTGTGTGCCTTTTATTCAAATCTGTTTTTGCGTGATTAAGTATAAACAAACACCCAAACTTTCACATTTACATTCGTAGAATCACAAAAAACCTAGAACCTTCCACAAGCCCAATGTTGGCCATATTCGTTTCTGAGAAAGCCAAGTAAGCATTTTAGATTTTGCCCTATGATGTTAAAATCGAATAATCTTTATTATATACTAGCCATGCCCACGGCTCCGCTCGCGTGGACTACAGAATGCCGTTAGCAGAAAGCACGCGCGAATCGTGTTGCCTCCGCTCAGAAGTTGTGCTTATTGCTAATTGTTTAATAACTACCTGATAAGTAATAACGAACTAACTGCCATTTGTAAATTCTTAATGTGGGTACTCCTTAGAAGACAGATATATGCTATTAGTGACTTTTTCTAGGTCTTTTTAAGACCTACATAATTTTATATATCTCGTATGGTTACTCAGCGTAAGGGCCTTTAAGCCACCAAAAGCGTCTTTTTTCCGAATTGATTCACCATTATCGTTACTGCTTATTTCGTATGTTACTATATCTAACAAAATACATCCTGTAACGTGGCAAGATAGCATAGCTATGAATTAAAAAAAAACCATGTAAATCGGATAAGTGGTCTTAGCGTGAAATGAACATAAACGGACAGACAGATAGAGAGACGTTGAGTTTTACAATATGTATAGAAGATATGTATATGTACGCATGCGTGCGTACCGAGTGTGTGCTAAATGTCAGCCGCGTGCGTAATAAAACAATTCTCACCAAATCTTGATCCTGTCCTCCCACATTTCAGGTGTCATCTGGTACTGGTCTATGACTCGCTGAGGCAGGAGATCCTCGCTCGCCAGCATACCGGGCTTGTACGCACTTTCATCGTAATCACCGTACTGTATCAACGTTCTCAAATATTAATACCGCAGGTAAAAAAATAATAATCTATTGAATCTGCTGAGGTTCTATCTAGGTCTTATAATACTAGCCGTCAGCAGTACCAGCTCGAGGTAAATTTTAGTATGGAGCTAATAACGTATTTCGCAAATGGCAATATTATGTATCATCCGTAATATACCAAAAATAATCTGAATATGCCATTTCGAAGACGATATTTGGCGATTTCTGCTATATATTTGCTCTTGCGAAATAAGTAATCAGGAGGCAGATTATGGCGTCTCCTTTGCTTGTTCTTATATTTAACTAGCTGTGCCCCACGATTTCGCCCGCGTATAATTAAAAAGAAATCGCTGATTTTATAATACTTCGATATAAACTATATTTCTATCGGGCATTCACTCACACGCCTCGTTCGCGCGACTACATCTATAGTTATAGACCCGAGCGTTGAAGTGTTGAACCCGAGTGTTGAATAATTTTAATTGTAAATGATCTTCCAAACTATTTGTTAAAATAACATTTTAATTCATATGCCATGCCCTATTTAATCACAAATCACTTTTCAATTTTCAATAAAACTTTGTCACAAAATACCTTATTGTGGCTTATGTATAAGAGACAGGAATATGGTATCGAGGACTTTTTGTAGATGTACTAAGAAGCAATATTTTTGTGGAACACTGTATTTACTTATCACTAACAATTACGTCAGCGCACGCGGATAAAGCAGTTAGGGTTCACTATTTGTTCCGACTTACTTTACAAAAATCAATATTTACGACTAGCTCAGAGATGTAACCTAATGCTAGATAGCCTATACTATTCCTCGTGAATCTGTCTGTAATATATAAAAAAAAATCGAATCCAACTGGTAGTTCCAGAGATTAGCGTTTTTAAACAAACTCTTCCCATTTATTAAATTAGTCTAGATAGTAAGTGCAAACATGGAAGTTGAACTAAACTCTAATACGTCTCAACAGATAAGATCATTTACCTACTAGCTACACGTATGTCATAAATATATTGAAAGGGCGAAAAATCATTTTATCTTTTATTTCCCTTTACCATTCAGGCGCCTACTGGAATCTGACACCTGGAGCGGCGTCTCCGTTCGCCTATGATAGGGCCATGGCCGTAGATAAAGGAAAATATAGTGATGTAACCATAGCGTGATAGTTAGGGTTTTTCTTAGTGTACACCTGATCAACCACCACCACCCTCAAAATAAGAATTATTCGCCAAGCACGTATCATTGTGTTCCAGCACTTGTATTTGAGGGCCAATCTATTTTCCAAGCTAAGCTTACCAGTTTAGGTCCACATCATTACTTAAAAGTTTTGTAACTATTCAAATATGAACAATCATTTCGATTACTGTACTACTAATTTTAATTACCTCGGGTTACCGTTAAACTTAAAACCTTGTGAAATTAATAAAAAAAATTTACTAACCGATCAGTGCGAATATTTCACACATTATATAATTTAAACAATCTAACAGCTTTCATCATTTTTGTTAAACAGATTGTTAATAGATGGCGCTTTTAATATATTTTCATTAGCATTAATGAAAAAGATTTTTAATAATTTTTTTAACAAAAACAGTACTTTTAAACCATTAAAACACAAGCTTAAAAATGTGATTAAATTATAAATGTGATAGAATTAACAAAATTATGGCATTGCCTGCAAAAAATACCTTTGAGAAATAATATATATGATTTTTCATATTTCCATTAAGCGCTTAACTTACAGTACTCAAATTTATAGTGTCCGCGCGGTCTGAGAGCTAGTTACTGACGGTTTGAGCATCCCTTTGCTAAACTATATCACAACAACGACAACCGAATAGAATATTTATTCTTGATTCCTTCTAATCTTTCTAACATAACCAAAATAAGATGGCGGCTTCCCCGTTAAAACTTTCCAGGGTGTTTTTGCATATTTCTAGTTATTAATCATAATTCATTTCAATTATGCTTATTAACCAAACTATAATAAGTAAAAACCACCACATAAAAGTTCAGTATCCCGCCAAAAAATGCAAAATAATTTATGAAATCAAAATTCATATATGTATATATATATATATATATATATATATATATACCTTTGCTTGTACAGCATAACTGGCGAGCAGAACCGACGCCTCCGGCGGGCAATAGATGTCCATGCTGAGTATAGCCAACTTGACTTGCAAGAAGAGTAAATGCTGTGTAACCTCTTGGATCAGCTCTTCGGCGACATCCTCTGGGTACAACTTGCATAGCAGCATGAACGGAGTACCGGGCATTTGCGATACACATTGATCCTGTACTGTTTCAGACATAGTAAATTATAGTTGATTATATGGTACACTAAAAGCCCGCCTTGCTAGCTACCACCCTCAAGCCAGTCTTCCACTAGGTTTAGCGTGTTATCATCTTGGGCCACATCGTCACTTAACATCAGGTGAGACTGTAGCCACTACGCGTAAATTATAACGATAAAAAAATGTAATCTAGTGTAATGCATATATAGTATTTTATAATCATAACTACACCTACACATAAGCATGCACACTATACTGTAGTACAGTCAATACAGTTTCGAGGCGCATCACGTCAGTTGCACGAGAGACGTTGGCCAGAGCGCACATGTATAAGTAGTGAGTGCCGAGTCTGTGAACAGTCTCGTTTCGGGATCAGCAAGTGTATATCCAGCTGCCGAGAAGCTTGCAGGCCGGCATGACAGCGACGACCAGCAATGGACTACGGATCTATCGTTAGCCGCCGTTGTTTTTAGATTGTACTTAGTTTACTATCACATACAAAGACGTTGAATTGCCGACCTATTATTTAAGAAAAAACTGCGTAAGATCGAGGAATGTTTACAGTGGCAGTCCAAAGATATATAGCATACTAGCAGTGTTGATTACAGAATCTAAATTAAAAGTAGCCTAAACTGCTCCTTATAACATCAGTCAATCTGCTAGTGGAAGTCACGTTGGTCCAACCGTTTCGGAGATCAGCCGGAACAAATATAGACAGGAAGAAAAAAAAATTTTTTTTGTAAGTTTAGTATATCCTCTCATATGCATTTAGTAAAAAGCTGTTGCAGAAACTACGATTTTGTTATTTGTATAGTTTTTTTTTAATTAATTTAAAAATAGATAACTTATGTTATTTATATTCCGCAATACCCACTTTTATTACTAATCATAAGTTTAGTTTGTTATGATCAAAAATCAAACCACTGTTACATAATATAATCTAGAGATTAGGTATTAGGATAAGGTATCCATAGAAATAAAACAATTAACTAATGTTATAATAATTCTCACCTCTCTTATCCAACTTCAGCCAGCTAATAAAATGTTTTGTGTCTTCGAATTGCAATCCAAAAAACCATGTCTCTCTCAGACCTATTGTTCTGCACACCAAATCAAAAAGGTCCCTTCCAGTCGCCCGCCACTTTAAAAAAGATTTTAGAATTTTATTCTAAATATATGTGTTGGAATCCTACAAGGTGCCTTATTTTTTTATATAGAAAAGGGATAGTAATACTCATCTAGCTAATCGACTAATAAATCAAAGAGCACCTGCCAATGTTTTCCCACAATTTGCTAGCAGTTCAGCCTTTTCTTTACTATTCTTAGCCTGTCCAAAAAAATCATCTTTTTTTCTTGATGCCATACAAAAATTATGCTCTCTGTAACTTAAAAGGCCCTATAACTAAACTAGACAGGTCACAATTCATAAAGCCAAGATCAAGGAATGGCCTTGTAGGGAATTAAATTTTCTACAAAAAACTCATGAGACCCGAGTCTCTAAAATAAGCACTTTTGTTTTACAGATAAAGTTCATTAAACAATAATAAATGGTTACTTGTTTCATCATATTGAAAAATTTTTAACACATAAACTTGTACAAAATTTATAGTTACAATATAAATTCATGTGGTAACAAGAAAAAAAAAATATTTGTTAGCCTTAGTCTACCGTTACCATGTACAATATTATAATAAAAATCTTTATGGTATTATTTAAAATAACAGATTAATAACTTTGGGAAAGCACTTAAATTTAATATTACAATAATTATAGTCCTACTTCTCAAAAGAAACTTATTTCAGAGTTATATAATTGCATTCTACAAAATGCAATGTTTTTTTGCAACATTTCTCTGTCTGGCTATTAGTGTGGTTAAAACTCCAGAACCACTTATTTGATTTATTACAGTTTTTTTATGCAACAGTTTGTATATATGTACATAAATTCAGACTTGTTCCATTTCATCAAAATGTCCAAACACTATCAATATGTATTTTTGATAAGTTTGTTTGTATAATCTAAATAAATACAAATGAAATGCTGTTTGTTGGTAAGAGCATCACTTAAAAATGGCTGGACTATTGTAGCTAATTCTTTTTTTTTTTATATTAGTAATAGCCTGAATAAGGTTTTTAGGGAATAAAAATTTGAAAAGTTGCCAGGAAAAAAAAAGTTGAGAAACTGCAATTGCTTTCATCAATTGAATTTTTTTATAGTCTTAAGAGTATAAACTTACTAATGATGGATATGTTTAATTCCTATTTTGTTTTGTGTATTACAGACCTGGATAATTTTTCCGAAAAAAAAAAAATTGTTGGTAGAGCTGTGGTCAATTTATTGAATATTGCACTGGGCAGATAACATTGAGTACTGAAACTAGCTTACTCATATATATGGATGAAATCAAAATAGTACTGACTGTAGCAAAAGGAAAAAGCTCTGGGAACTGGCACAGATACATTAACATTTTAAGGAATTTGATGACAAAGCAGACCTATCCTTATTGCATACACCTTTAGAGACTAGACATGATTTCTCAATTATAGTCTTTCAATTTTTAATTGTAACTAAATTTTTTTCCTTGTTATGGATTTTTTCAGACTTGCTGTGCCTGAGGCTCCGCTCATGTGGACTACAGAATTATTGTTTATGAAGATATTGTGTTTTTTTTTTTTATAAGAATCAAATATCTATGTATCTAAAAATTGATCAAAACCAATCCAGTAGTTTTTAAATGATGCGCGCACAATTGTAAACCTCAATAATTTTATTTATACAGATATATAAACCATTTTAATAAACATTTATCTTTTTACTTATTTGTTTAGATCTTAACATAAATAACATTACACATTGATATCAGAAAACATTCATATAATAAAATTTAAATGTCATTATATTTAAAGGTGATCAGGCAAGATCTAAGACAATAAGTTTAAGAAATCATCATGAATGATAGTGATTGATAACAGGTATATTTTTTCCATTCTGTACAATTATAGAACTGTAAACAATACTTATAAAACATATAAAAATATTTCTAAACCTACGTTCCTGCTAGCTTTTCCCAATGAGTAGGATGGTTTTCTGAACTGGTAGTAGTATTTTTATTATGTATTTATAAATAAAAATTTATTGTATATTTAATGCATACATAAATACCTACCCATTTATCTAACTGCTAAATGTATATTGTATATATACACATCTGTGGTGATTAAGCCTGTATAATTTGGGAGACCTTGCCCACAAGCGGGCCATTTACAGTTTGATATTATATGATACATATCTATTTTTATATATAATTAATAAGAAATTTTATTAAAACATTTATTAAACATTAAAATTAAATTAAAGCTTTATTCCTTTGTTTAATTTATATACCACAAATGTTGAGAAAAAAATCAGAAATAAGTTACATGATACAAATCTAGTTTCATATAGAACATCGAATATTTGTGTAGACACATAAATTTGACCTATACACAAGATTCATTAAACACTAATTTACGAGTGTTATGTTTTTATTACCCTAAGTGTAAAACATGAGTCACAAAAGGGGTATTGTTGTAAATGTACCTCAGACGAAGTTAAACGACAGTATTATTGATCAAAAAACATGCTTTTCACCTCAAGGTCGAACTCCAGTTCAGCATCAAGTGTGCACACTTTAACGGGGAACGATTTCGCATTCTTTTTCCTTCTGAAAGGCGGCATTTTTCTATCTCATCGCTTAAAACAAGCTCCGTTACACAAAATAGGTTATACTTTTTCAACTAGACTTTATTTAATTACACTGTAGCGTTTGGCGTTTACGTAATGTGAACTCGACAGAGGAATGCGTGTAATTTCACATTGCGTACTATTTCCAGCGGTTATTATTTACAAACAAGAGAAACGTCAATGAAACAAGATGAAGGTGAATGAAGAAAAAATAATTACATTTAATCCGTTCCGTTACGGAATGCTTTTATAGCAACGCTAATGAAATAAAATTGTGTTTAATGCGTAAAATGGAATGTATAACAATGACTGGTTCGGTCGAGTCGTATATTTTCTTGCGTAGGTGCATCTTTTTGTTGTTTATTTATGTAAACATTTACGCAAACGTCCGTAAGACGTTTCTTTAACTCGATAGCATATTTATCTATTGCTTTGAATACGTATGTCATACATATATTATATACATATATTATTTCGGTGCTATGTTTTTTAATCTTCGGTAATTAGTTTATAACGATTGGCAAAATATAGTTGTCAATTTTGACACTTGACAGTGACAAAAGCTAACTTCATTCATGTAGGAACGTCATTACCACGTGTGGTGTATTTTATTTTTCTATTCAAGTGTGCTATGAATTAACAAAAATGGGAAAATTCAGGTCAAAAATTAAAGGAAAAACCAAAGGGAAGCGATGGCAGAAAGGACAATCTTCGAATTCGAACCCGAAAATTCAAAAGTATAGAGAAATGGCAAAGTCCCGGTTTTTTCAAGAAAATTTAGGTATTTATACACTTCTAAATTACATCAATCATTTGTATCGTAATATATTTGTGACTTTAACTACCTATTTCTCAAATGATTTAGATTTTATAAATGTGATGTAGCTATTTAAATTGTCCATCCTAATTAACCTCTTAATATAAGTTTTTTTTTTGTTAAAAATGTGGACGTAAGTTTATGTTGGTGACTCATTATAAATAAATAAATAAACCTTAATACCTGGGACAAAACAAATTTAGACAAATTAATGTAATTGTAATGTAAAATGTAATTTTAAAAGTTTTTAAATATTTTTCTTGATAACTTGAATTGATGATGAACTGAAATAATGTCTTAAAATGCATGATTTTTGGATAGCCTACTTTGACAAATGTTTCTTAACAGGTAGTACAGGATTAACTCAACAAGCTGTCCTTAAACATGATGCGATGATGACTTATGGACACAGCACAGGGAATGCTAAATCTGAGGCTGAAAATGAATTGGCCATTGCCAAGGAGTTTGAGAATATGTCAGTTAAAACTGGCGATGAAGGTTCAGAGTCTGAATATTCTGGAACATTTAGATCAGGCACTTATAAAACATTTCAAACATTTGCTTCAGACTGGAGTCAATGTTCTAATATTAGCTTCAGCAAGTAAGCCAATAATTTTAGTTTTCTTTTATAATAATTTAACTATTGAAATTTTTTCTTCTGTAATTTAATTTCACCCATGAATTAATTTAAATACACTTATATAACTAAATTTAATTTTTATGATTTTTTTTAAATTAAATATAATAAAGATGTGTTATTAGAAGCAGAAAAAATTTGGTAAGATTAAGTATGTATTTATTCTTTAAGTGGAGAAATATTTATGTTTTGTTTAGCCGTTTCTAGTAATTTCTACAAAATGCTGAATTCCTATGATATAAACAGGTTTTTAGTAAATTTTCTTACTTTCTTTTTCTGCAGGTACCTAATAACACTGATGGCCATTTGAGTGATCATTGGTTATTTTTGATTTGTGTTATTAGTTTAGAATCAAGTCTTGTAAAAATTGTCATTCTTATTATTAGTATTATAGAAAGGTTATGAACAGAATTAGTACCACTGTTTTAACACAAATCTTTAGGGCTGTGACAGTTAGGGCACAGAGACTGCAAAGAGATAAGGCTTTTTCTCTATGTGGAGTAGCTCAATTGTAAAGCTCAAAAATAATTTTATGTTGTGTTCATGCAGTGAGTTTGGCTTCCAGTTCTTCTTGGGGAAAGAGGGTTCAAGGTTCGCAACGTACGAGTTATGCCTATAGTGTTACAAGTATCCAAAAGGCTGTGGAAACTGCTTACCATCAGGCAGACCGTACACATAATTGCCAACTTAGTTGTATTTAAAAAAAAAGTTTTGCATATAAGATCTCTGAATTATATTTATTTAATATGGTGATTGTCACCTATTTCAGATTACTGAGTAGATTTGATTCAAATAATTCACTCCACAAAGAGATGTTAGCTGTGCTTGCGGCAGTCACTGAGGTCATTAAGGAGCAAGGTGGAAAAGAGACTACTACAGAATATTTTGCAGCATTGGCAAGTTTATTTTTGTATAATAATCTAAAAACTATTTTTTTCTTCTTTAAAGCTTTACTTGATTTAGAGTCTTGGGCTCAATAAGAATATATCAGACTTATTGGAATCTAAGCTTAATATTTAAAAACTGCCTTAGTAGGTACTACATATTGACCACTGTAAGTGCAACCCTCCTAATTGTGTACGGGATGTGGGAGGGGACCTAAGAGGGAAGGACTTTGCCTACGTGGTTTTATTTTTGTGACTGCAACATATGAGATTATTTGACCAAAATGGAATTACGGACACTAAGTTTTAAAAAATTATATGGTGAATCAACATGAATGTTTTAATGAGTTTTTCTTCATATATATTTTCAATATATAGGATTAAATTCATTCCAGTTTCACTCAATTGTGTGTAAAGGTTACACTGACAATTTTCTTTCAATTACTTTGCTAATTTCTTTAAGTACTTTTGGGGACCTTAATATTATGTGTATTAAATGTATTATTTATCAAAACATTTCTATTTCGTTGCAATAACATGCATATACTATTGATTATAAGATATAGGGCATCATCTCAATACCTTGTAAATCCATGCACACCTACCGCCCCGCGTCCCGCAAACCATCAGGGGGTCGCGCTTACAGCGGTTGGTTGGTCTATGATAACGTTTGTTATCAGAAATTTTAACTTCCAGATGTGCAATTTTTTTAAAGTAGTTTTTCATTACTGTCTGAACTCATGTTAAATTACAGAATTGGCTAAGCTAATAATGTGTTTGACTTTCAAAAGCACAGTTGCTGAACCACATTAGTAGATGCTTGGCGGACCTTACGATGGAAGTTAGCTTTTTATCTTGATGTTGCCTTCATGGAAAGCTCAGGCTAATTGTAAAATATGAATCCATATCTACAGATGTGGTGTCCAGAACACTATCTCGGAGCCATCATTACCTTGAAAATACAGTGTAAACTCTATATAATGAAATTGAAGAGGCTGGGTATTTTATAACTTTATAAAGAGTTTTCATTAAAAGGAGAGTAAAAGAAAAACCATACTTATAGAACATGTAGTTGTTATTTATGGTTTTGTAAGTACAAGGTTTTAATTTTGAGTAAATTCAAAATATGAAATATTTACAACCAAATCAATGCTTATTGGGTTTTATATAATGATAGTTTTGCTGTTGAGAGTTAGGCTATGTAGATAAAGTGCGTTTTTTTAATCCCACGGTTTAAAATGAAATTCCATGTGTTACTAGTCAATGGGATAATAAAAATAGTGATGTTAACCAATCCGAACTAATCGTAAAACCGTACGAGATATTATGCATGTTGTTAAGTTTTTCTTAGCAAACATTGAATCCTCCAAAACTGAATTTCGAATAAGGTAAACAAAATAGTGTCTGTCATGAGCCAACCGAAATATTCATAGTTTATTTTTGTAAGTAGTTTGCCGTATGTACATTGAATAGGTTCCTAAAATATGTAGTAATAATATAAATAATGGGGTATATTCAATAATAAAAAATATTTCAGTTATTAAATAAAAAGCCACAAGCCGCGGCGGTTGCTGCGGGGACGCACTATGATGGAAAATGTGGGGGAATTAGGACAAAGACGAAGAGCTATTATTTTTACTTATTTTAGAAATAGATCACGAAAAATGAAACTTGAAAAATGAAAACTACATAATGAAAAAAAAACTATAATTTGGATTATTTAGTAATAGACTTCCATAATATTGCTTATACACAGCATTTTTGTAACCTTTCTGACTTGGCTGTACAAACAATTGTGTTTACGTATATGTTCGATAATGCTTTCATTGGGTTCTATAGATAAATTGAACAAATTTTTGTAAATAATTACAACAAATGCACGACCCGCTCACGGCACACGCACGCGTTTGTGTGTTGTCGTCCATATAATTATTGGTTAATAGAGCCGCTGTATTGCCGACCCAACCCGCGCACGAGCCACGTCTGTACTGTGTGTTTTACACCATTTTACACCTTAGAACTAAAGTCCGCTAAAATTACATCTAACCAAACTCTAAAAATATGCTGCGCTAGACCGTTTATAGAGTATTAGTGTTAAGAGTTAGAAACTATAGTTCACTGAAGCGCATAAAGATTAATATCGACGAACTAACCAAACTATTAAAACATGCAACGCTAGATAGCTTGAGTATAGTTTTCTCGTGACCAAATCATAAAAATAGACCAAGATAGCGTGACATTTAAATAAAGACATACTTTTCCTATTATGGTATTGCGATATTAATACTCATTTATTTATTTAAACAACAAATAATTTTACTTACTTGACTACTGAATTTGCATTCACGTCCAGGTTCACGCTTTGATTCGAATTATCGTATTATTAGCGCCATCCCGTACGCACCTATACTGCATAAGTGTCAAAGCCACAATAAGGTAAAGTGAACGGATTGCAGTACAGTTTAGTCGAACAGTGTGAGTGTTCGGATCGTGAAATCTAGTACGTAATAAATATATATCGTTGAGACAAATAAAATTTATAATTTTTACGTTTTAAGGAATTTTTCGTTAAATAGAATTATATAGAGTTGACACTGTAAATTTTTTTTTTCATTGTGCATAAGAAATTAATAATGTTTAGGTTTGTCCCTACTTTGTAATGATAAATTATTTACTCCTATCAAATTTTAGATGGAGACTCTCAAAGCGTCAGATCTTGAAGACAACCTTGTAGCTACACTTACCTTACTTTCAATGGGAATAAAATCTGTTCCGCAAGCAGTATTAAGAAAACAGTTTTCAGAATCGTCAACAATTTTCATTGACATATTGGAAAAGAATGCACAATCTGAAAACGGTGCTCTATTACGCAGCGCTATAGGATGCCTCTCCGTGTTGCTGAGAGCTCAAGAATATGCTGTATGGGGAGATTCTTCCACTATGAAGGTGTTCGACTGTGTATTGGCCTTTGCATTACATTCTAAGCCTAAGGTGAGTTTTTCTTATTAACCATTATTTTAGACCTTTACATAGATTATTTTTAATGAAAAATATTTGAGTTTTTGGCGGGATCTCAAACTGTCATGTGGTGGTTTTTATTTTTTATTAATAAATTTGTGTTATTTGACCCTATATTGTGTAATATAGGTGACGTATCGCATAATAAAGCTTGGTTATTGTGCATAAGTGAAGTGAATTTGAAATAATAACATGGATCATGTATTCTGAGATGCCGCAAAAACTCCCTAGAAAGTTCTAACAAGGGAGCCACCATCTTGTTAGTATACACAAATCGTCATAATACTGGAAACTATATACACTCGATAATGGCAGTAATAGTCTTCAATAAAGAAGACCGGTTGCCAAGTTAGGAAAAAGAAGAAGTAGAAATATCTTTTATTGTAAAACCAAAAAAAAAAGATAGACACAGAAAAGCAGCTTCGGCCGACACTGAATTCAGTTACCTATATACGCTTGACTGTAGCTTTAGGGCTGGCATCAATCGCACTGTTTATTTGAGACTTCTGTTTGGATATTTACTTGGAAATATTTAGTTTCCTTTTTATTATTAGATAACAGCAGTTTAGGAATAGATTTTCTTTCTAATATTTTGATGTTGATAATGTTAAAATGAGCTCGCGATCGAAATGATCTTCAAATACGCAATAATGTGTGTTTGCGATGGAAATTTTCAATCTTCACGTTGAATTTCAATGTCGTCTCCAATAACAAAAAGAAAGACAATGCAGAGGTACATTGGCACATATGAAAACTTCATCCTTTTTTTTTGCGTTTTATTTTTTTGGTAGATAAATAAAACATTTTTTATCTTATCTTTTTGAACATAAGTACATTAGTGTGCTCTCATTTATACATACATACATAATAGTTTCACACACAAATGCACATAAACACTCGCAATTCATACATAATACACATTCACACACAGTTCATACAAAATACACAGTAAATTTTTAAACTTTTCCTTTGTTTTAGGTTTCGAGATTACCACGATAGTAAACAAATTAGTTTCCTTAGTTAGTCTGCTCAAAGATTTGAATACAAATAGAGTTTAGATAAAACTACGTGTTTTTTTTTAGGTCCGCAAAGCTGCCCAGCACGCGCTCACATCCATTCTACGCGGCAGTTGTTTCATGTTACCAACGGATGATCTGAAAACGAAAGTAAGTCACTATTTACATTATCCAACTTAATATTTATCTAACTTACAGTTTTTAAGATCATATATTATTAATATAAATGAAATGTTTTCCTTCACTGAAAACTCAAGGTTCATTGTAAGGATGCAAACTCACTTCGATCGACGCAGTGTCCGTGCACAGTACCACTGTGTCATCATCATCGAAACTGATATTACTTTAAGATGGCGTCCGGTCAATAGTACGGTTGTCTGGTCAATAGTTGTTTACATTTCTCATTCTAAGAACTATTTCCTTACATTATATTTTATTCAGGTCCCGAGACTGCATCCAGCTTCGAACCGCGTCGCGGAGTACTGCCTGTCCCAGATTAAAGCGGAAGCTCTGCTATCTGGACACCGCAGCGTCCTTCACACGCTCACAATGCTTCGGGACGTTTTGCATGTCTTCGGCAAAGATTATATTAAGGTACTAATTTTTTCTGTCAGCAATTTTATTTTCGCAGGTTTTAGCAATATTGATAGGGTTACCGCATATTTCTTTAGGAAGGTTGTATAGAGATATATAATAGATCTGACCGTTGAATACTTGTAAACGCTTGGGAAGCTGATTTACTAGTGCATGTTTATTTCACGAAACCGACGTATTTAAATTTGAAGGTTGCAGTAGAAAAATACATAATAACTAAAACAGTAATAAAACATCTGGGCACAATAAAATATAAATCTATAGACAAACTATCATTGAGAACGAAAATAAGTAATAAAACAGTAAGGATTAAGCCTTAACAATGCACAGTGTTATGTGGACAGTTTGTCGGAACAAACGACTGTGTGCTATGATGGCTCAGTGGTAGCGTGTATGGACATCGCGTCGATTGACGCGAGTTCGAATCGCTGCAATGAGCCTGATCTTTCGGTGAAGGAAAACATTGTAAGGAAAGTATAGCATGGTGGTAGGGCTTTTTCTACTGCCCGCCTGGCTAACTATCACCCTCAAGCCAGTCTTCCACTAGGTTTAGCGTGATATCATCTTGGGCCACATCGTCACTTAACATCCGGTGAGATTGTGGCCACTACGCCATAACCTAACCGCCATAACGTTAAAAAAAAATGTTATTTCCAGACGATCTGCGAAGCGATTCTATCGTTAATGACGCACAACAATGTTTATATAAAAACTTGTTGCCTCCACACGTTGCACGCTCTATTCTCCGCGCCGAGGGAATCTTCGAACATTACCACGAACCTGGCGGTGCAGCTCACTAGGGCTTTGATGGCGGCCCGGCCATCGGCTAGTGACACCGGGCAAATGTTAGCCTGGGCGACCGTGCTCCAACAAGGATATGCTTGTCTCGCTGGGTAAGTTACTTTATAATGTCTTGAAAGGGTTATGGTTTTACAGTCAAAAGATTAGTATAGGGTGGATCATTACGTGTGTGATTGTGTTGTCTGCAAGTAACTTTGTATGTCCACTAAAATATTATAAAACTTAAAGTCTGTCTGTTTATATTCTTTTCACACGAAAATCACTTAAAAGATTTACGTGTTTTTTTATTCATAGCTATGTTATCTGGCTAGGATATAGGATATGTTTTGTAAGATAAAGTAACATACGAAATAACAGTGACGATAATGGTGAATCAATTCGGAAAAAATTATCCGTCATCCGTCGTGGGTTGGAGTGGTCTATACTATTCCATGTAAATCTGGCAATCAAATACAAAAATATTTTTTGGTATCCAACTGAGATTCCATAAATTAGTGTGTTTAAACAAACAAAAAAAACTCTTCCGCTTTATTATATTAGTATAGATTGGATATACAGAGAGGGAGTCATTTCCAGACATCACTATTATCCAAGTAATGATTCATCCTATACAAAAACTTCGATAGCAAAAATGGCTGCAAGCACGGTGTAGTTTTCAAAGGTTCTAATGGCTTCAATTCCCTTAAGGCTAACAATATAAACAGTTATATTAAAGTCAAACTGACTGACTTGACCCTTCAACATACTGTCCAGCAACATGTTTAATGTAGTTAGGAATCTTGTTATAAAATCTAGCACTATTACATTTAAAACATTGGTCTTAATAATTAAAACTAAAACACACGGTGACCAGTTTGTGTTTATTTCTACTATTAAATAAAACTATATCAGTCATTTACTAAATCTGGCTTGTCTGAGTTTTCGTGAACATATATTAAATTGCCAAGGGTAAAGTATAGACGAGGTGTAGAAAGACTATAGTAAATAGTAAAGACAGATAGTGTTATACCCGGCTAGGTATTTAATTATTCCCAGCTACGTCTTTCATTATTCCCGGCTACGTCTTTCATTATTTCCGGCTACGTCTTTCATTATTCCCGGCTACGTCTTTCATTATTCCCGTCCACGTCTTTCATTATACCTTTTGTACGTGAACTTAGATACCCTTAGTTGTCGCTAAACTTATAAAATGCTGTTTATAGATTGGACTTGAATCTCTGCGTGCCGAATTTGCCGGCTTTCGTCAACATCTGCGTTTCAGAACTTTGGCTGTCCGATGTTGCTGACATCAACTCTGCATCAACAAACGCTTTGAAGGTAAGCGTTGTTCCACACTGCAATACCTTCACTATTTTAATTAGATCACTATGCCTAATGCCGCGTACTGACTGAACGAGCCGCCTCGCGAGGTAAATGCTCGGTCGGTCGTACGCGCCTCGCCCGAGACTGCCACGGCCCGAGCCGTGCCTTGTCGGCTTTTGTGGATGCTCAAACGCGCCTCAGTTCGTTTGCGGCGCTGACTCAGGACCTTGTCTTGTGCCTCGGTCGAACACAATCGACAAGGAGCAGTGTTTGACACTCATCCAGTTAGTAGACACAGACTGCTTTGGGACTTTAAAATTTTCAGAGTATACTAACAACTAAGGGTCGATGCTTGGATCCCTATTTTATCAGAAAACCGATTTAGATTTCCGTTTCTTTTTCTTTTAAGTTAATACTACATCTCTCAAATAAATATTTCACAACTTAATGCAACCTTTCTTATGATAAACACAATATAGATACTTGGATTTTGTATAATAAAACTATTTTATGTACAGGCAGTCCTTATTGACTGTGTGAAACCGGCATTAGAATCGGATGAGGCGTACCTGAGGAACAGGACTCACATCGAGACAATATTCAAGACGATTGGAACCGGACTTGATAACCCCTTCAACCAGGCCATTAGGCATGTCATATTAACCATCGCAGTTTGTTTCGAGGTAATAAAAATGTATATAAAATATAATTATTTAATATATAATATATAATATTTAAGTAATAGACGATTTATCTTACTTACTCAGACTTAGCTTTGCTTCGCTGGGTGTATTTTTTAAAATTATTGAATGTATTATAATAACATTTCTGAAATCATAAGGAAAATTTTAAAATAATGTTTAATTCTAATCCGTCAAACATATTTAAGTTAATACCATTGAAATATACATACAAATAATTTTATATATAAGTATAGATTTTCTTACTGAAGCTTAGATAAAATTCAATTGATAGATGAATTATATTATTTACTGGTATCGAGAAAATGAATGGAGTTTATTTGTAATTCATCATGTATTTGCAATTAATTCATGTTTGAAATTATGATGGATTGCGAATGGAACAAGGTTAAAATAGAATAAGTTTTGAATGGAACAAGTTGTAAATGGAATTTCTCAGATCTCCTTAACATTTTTGAATAAAACGTACATGACAAAATCTTTTCTAAAACACTGAGTACTCTTAAACATAGATACAGTCCTACGCATGCGCACAAACACACACACGCATATACATACACACTCATGCATGTACACATACACACACGCATATACATACACACTCACGCATGTACACATACACACATTAAGGCATCGTTTGCCTTAATAATTAGTAATTCTTTATATATCTTTATAAGCATATAATTCTTCTGTAAGTCTGTATCTGACTGAACTAAACGGCCGGACCGATTTTGATGAAATTTTTTGTGTGTGTTTTAGTGGGTCTCTGGATGGTCGAGTTCTAGTTTTTATTTAGTCTGTCGGCCCCGCTAGTAATATTTTTGTCTCATCACACCTTGTTAAAACCCATTACAGCATAAAGTTTGTTATAACACTTATTATAATGATTATGTTTAATAAATAATTGCTACTTAGAGATTACTTATTAATCTAGTTAGTATAAAATAATGCGTATAGTTATAGTTTTAATTTTATGACTCGTCCGATAGATCGGACGTTGTGCACTGCGGCACCATATATTGCCTTATGATGGGATAAATATAAATAAATAAAACAGTGGACTTTGTGTATAGGTTTATTAAAAAAAATGCGACATAATTCAGATACGATTGTTTTTACGGAGAACCTATAATATGTTAGTCCATACAACACTTAGGTTTTAAACCTATTTTGTATTTTAGACACATTTTCTCTACATTGATTTGCACAACAGCATTCTTTGCTTATGAATCTTTGCCGTTATACGTTCTGGTTGACAAGGGCTTGGCTGACTTGTGTTCTTGGTCCGGTGAATTTCCGTGTGTGAGAAGTATATTTCCAGCCACACACCTAATACAAACAAAGACTTCGATTTCTTTGTTGCAAGCAGTTTTTCTGGCAAGTAACCAACGGTTCACCACCAATAAGTTAAAAAAAAATTGGCCACAACCACTTTCTTATGCGCATTCCTAATGAAAGCTTGTAACAGCTTAGTCACATTTAGCCAATATACTTGTATTAACTGGCAATCTATGCTAGCTGGGGTAGTGATTTGATTACACCAGCGCTTGGCAGATGTCATGACCCAGTTTCAAAGTTAGTTGCCGCCGTGACTACATTACTGTCGTTCTTATCACTAAATTTATATTATTATCACTCGAGCCAGCCCACTCTTCTTGCTTGAACTAATTCATTTCTTTTAGGTTTTAGATCTGTTTGTTTCTTGTAATCTCTGAAATGGTCGTACGTATTTTCACTGGCAGAAAGCCGCTGATGTTTTAAGCTACTTTAGTTTTAGATAAATAATTAGGAATCCGCACAAAAAATATCATAATTTTTTTTTAGTAGTCCAGTTTAGGAGTCGCGGGCACTGCTATTTTTTATAATAAAGTAAGATTATCACGCATTTAAAAAACTTATTTGGAAATACCACTGCATTCCAATGAATCACACATGAAGTTTGCCCAAGTTCTGCCTGATCCAATATTGAAGTGCACAGTCACGGTAGATGATAAACAATAACATTGATTGCAGATTGCAAATGAAAGGGTGGAGAACGCTCTTGCACCGCTGCTGAAGAAACTGAACGAGCGCCGAGAGAGCCACAACTTCACTAACGAGAAGGAAGTCGAGTACGCGACCGGTTGCGCGATCAGATCGCTTGGCCCCGAGTTCGTGTTGAAGTGGATCCCACTGAGAGATGGTCCAGAGACCATAAATCTGGATAGGAGTTGGCTACTGCCGGTCATGAAGGAGAAGATAAGTCATTCGAATTTAAGGTTCTTCGCGACCGAGGTGCTGGAGATGGCGACCTTCTGCAGGAAGAAGTCGAGGGAGTTGGCCCAGGTGAAGGACGTCCCCGGTTCGCGTACATACGAGCTGCTGTGCAATCAGTTTTGGGCGTTATTGCCTAGTTTTTGCAACGGTCCGAAAGATATAAAGGAGAATTTCAAGAGCATGGCTCGTGTATTAGGTGAATAGATATTTTTTCTTTTTTTTTTGCATTATTATCTGTTCGATACGTAAGTATAAATCTTAGTAAAGTTTTCATCTTTTATACTTAAGAACGGTGAGCGTGGGGAAGACCCTGAAACTATGAGATAGGGAAATATGTTCTAAAGAACCATGAACCATTTAAAGATAACAAAAAGTGCATTCATAGATTTAAAAAATCACTTATACTAGAGTCAAGAATAGAACCCAAACATAAAAAATGGGTATTTTATTACGATATTTGATAGTGTAGGTTTTTAAAGAAACCCTGTGTCTAGAATAAAAATAATATGATGACTTTACTTGGTTAAGAAAGAAAGAAAGTATTTCTTATTTATCCATCAGACAATACAAACATAAGTATTTAAAATTATGTATAAAGAGATACAAATATAAAACAAAACAATAAGTACTGTGTTGTGTGGTAATATACAGGTCCCAGTCTTAGCATATTTGCCATACTGAATCAGTGCAGCGCTGGTATTCTGATTGAGCCTCCTAAACCGACGTCACTAGAAAAAAAAATGCATACAATACATATAAAATACTTATTAAAGTAATATTAAATAACAGAACAGAAATACATTTATATTATAATAGGAAGAGTTAGTAGAAAGAAACTGCGTTGGAGATTTAAAGGAAGTTATTATCATAGTTTTAGTCATGGTCAGACTAGGCTAAAAATCTGGTCCTGTAGTAAAAATTTTCTAAATGTTGCTCTGAAAGTTGGATCTTTAAAGCACGCACTGGCGAAGGCACATCATTCCAGCATTGTGATGCTGCAAACTTAATCATTTAAGTTAACCAAACATTTAAGTTAACCTCGGAAACCCATGGATCGGTGCTTCGGAGTAATAAGCACATAGCTGCAGGTTCTTGAGAATCTAGACTGAGACTCTGCCCAAACCAGCTTCATGTATAGATAATTTGGTTTTTATGTATAAATACGTGCCGACATTTTCATAAGTTAGTTTTCAATAAGTTAGAAGAGTTTAAATATGGAGTTATATGTGAACGTGGTGGAACATCTAACCAGAGATGTTCACAAGCATTTTGAATACGATCACAATTCATGACACCATGGTTATGACCACAATCTCATCTGATGTTAAATGACGATGTGGCCCAAGATGGTAACACGTTAAGCCTAGTTGAAGACTGCTTCTTAAGTACAGCTGCCGGAACACACTTATTGGTTCTTGGCGACAGATTTTCAAATTGAGCGTCCATTGTCGCGATCTTCGTACAAGCTACCACTGAGACAGCATTGCTTCAAAAATAAAAACCAGTAAAAAATCTAAAATTTGTAAAGGGAATGTGAATAAGCTTCCAATAAATCGAAATACTCTCCATTTGTTAAAGGCATTTAGAAAATGATCCAACATTGCTCAACTTGCGTTTTGAATAGCGCAAGTCGTCCTAATTGGTGTACTGTACATTCCTCCCTAGGTAACGTGTTGAAAGATAACCCAGAGTTCAGGCTGTCGGTGATGCAAGCCCTGAGGAAGTTGGTGACGTGCTCGGCTGAGAACGAGGAGGACAGAGCAGAGCTAAGTCGGTTCGCGAAGAATTACTTGCCGATTCTGTTGAATGTTTATATGACGCCGGTCAAAGGCAGCAGCGCTGAGGGTCAGAGATTAGCAGCGCTGGAGACCATACAGGTATAATAGAATAATAAGGCTTTATTTACCATAACTGATGACTTAAGAGAGGTAGGGCACAGGGATGTCTCTCTACTTGGGCACACCTCCACCCTGCAGAAGATCGCAGCCAAATAACCTTGTGTCGTGTTAATATGGTTTTTGAGTTCCTTAGGGAAGGAAGATTCAAGATCGGCAACGCGTTAGTTTGCGCTTTTGGTCCATAAGCTTATTTGCCACTATAGTTGTATATAAAAAAAAAAACGAAGTTGCCGAAAACGGTAACAGATAGGATAGGCGTTTGACGACAGATTTTCAATTTGAAGGTGATAATATATGACCGGATTAGCCATATAGTGAAAGTCGCAAATGCTATTCGCCCCGTATTTCTGGAGAGCCCCATGCCTAGCAGAAATATGTATGGAACACTCCGGTGGGCGACTTTTTTCCGTTTCTCTAAATTTGCTAAGATTAAATCGAAGAAACCTTATGAAACTTGGTGTTTTATGTTATTAACAGCTTCTGTCCGCGACTTCGTCTACGTGGACTTCGGAATTGGGATCAGAGAGAAATCAAAAATGTGTCATTTAGAGGGGATTAAATGTATCTTATGTATTAAGCCTAAACTTTAAACTATCTGTGTGCCATATTTTAACCAAATTAGTTCAGTCGTTTTGCGTGATTGAGTAACAAATATACATACTAGGATCACATAAAACCTAGAGCCTTCTCTAGTAATATTTACTACAGGTCTAATGCTGGCTTCATCTGTCACTGCGTACAAAGCCAAACAAGCATAAGAAAATACCACTATACTATTGGTAAAATCGGATAATCGTTATTCGAAGACATAGTGACTGCATTGGATCTAATATCAATGATATAGATCTAAGAGCCAGCAAATTTAAGTCTGCGTGGCAATGACTGATCACATCTGTCAACGGACCTGACTATACTCTTAGCCTTAAGGACCCTGAAGTCTCAGAAGGCTTTTACAGCTTCACCTAGCTTGGGGGCTTGGTAGCCCAAAGTCTCTTAAAATCCATCTTCAAACTATAGAAATCGCGTGTAGTTGCGCGGTTTTTAATTGTAGTATGTGCGTCTCTAGTAGTTGGCAGGATGGCAACACACTAGGCATGGTGGGAGGACTAGCTCTCAAGTGCAGCTGCCGGAACACACCTATAGGGTGAAACTTGACGATGGTAGCTAGGCAGGCATCAGAACATGCTCTACCACCATACTATGTTTTCATCACGATGTTTTCCTTCACCGAAAGCTCAGGCTTGATGCAAGCATTCAAATTCTCATCGAACGCCGTGTCCGTACACACTATCACTGATGTCTAAGGAATATTGTTGGAAGCAACAGGTACTAAACCAACTTCGACCATATCTTCACTAACATTCTGTGTGATTATAGTCAAAGTTCAAATATCACCCTAAACTGTGTATATTTATTTCTAACAGGTATATCTTACTATCAGTGATCAATCTTTAAGAGAAGAACTATTCAAAAACGCGTTGGAACAATTAGAAAACTCCAAAGATAATCACTTTATAAGAGAATCCATTCTGGACATCATCCGTCTACTAGTATTCTATCAGAGCTGTGAACAAATAACGAAACTCTTCGATGATTGGGTGTTCCCGCTTTGCTCGACCGTTTTAGAAGATCCGAAGAAGTTTAAAAAGGCAAGAAAAGATAGGATAGAAACTATGGAAGAAGGAGAAGAAGGGAAAAAGAGTATGTTTTATTTATAACCTCTACTGAACTTGTTATGAGACTAGTCAGTTATTATACTATTGTTAGATATTTGTCGATTGGAATTTTCAGTTCGTACTAATGTCACTATTGACTTTACTATTGACGCACACTTTGACGCGATATCAACAGGTGTGCTTTGTGACCGCATTATTTAAGCTGGCAACAACAGGTTTGAAGGGATGTCTCGTTTGAACTGTCGGACGTAGTATGTTATTTATAACCAGGGCATCATTCTTCACACTGCATTTCACACTGCACGTATGCAAACATAATTTGTTTGGTTGTGCAAATTTTTGACTTAACCTTCGATCAATTGTGATTATAAAAAAATAACGATACTGGTAAATATTATAAAAACATTTTGCACGACTACTACACCCTTAACTACTTCCTTCATATAATGATTTTTTTTATTTTACTTGTACAGTTTTACTTTTTATGGTCCCTTAAAGTAGACAAAAAAAAACAATAATCTAATTAATTAATTATTCGAATTCATCGAATGCTATTGTATGATTAATTTATTCATATTTTATATTTTGGAAAAAAAAAACAATGTATGTTTTCGTAATTCATTCGGTTTTACTGCAGCAACACGGAACAAAATATTGCTGCACGAATGAACATACCGCCATCTTGTTGTTTGGCGTCAGGCACTCAATACGTGAAAGTAAAACATAATTTTTAGTTTAAAAAATAAATCGATAACAGTAAATTTCGATTCAAGTTGTTATGACACATCCCAAGAAAAAATTAAATATTATGCCATGCAACCTTTCTTATAATGTACATTGTTTAGTCTGTATATCTTCTTTTGTATTTATTTATAGTAAGGGAATTTTTGGCTGGGTCTCAGACTGCCATGTAGTGGTTTTTGTTTTTTATTCATAATTTTGTGTTGTATTGACCCCGTTTTGTGTAAAACAGTGGCATTTTACTTACTAAAACTTGGTTATTGTGCACAAGTGAAGTGGATTGGAAATAACAACATGGACCATGAATTCTGATATATAACAAAATCTCCTTAGGAAATTCTAACAAGGGAATCGTCATCTTGTTATATAAGTGAAATCATCATATAAGTCTGACTTGGCTGCATGGTCTTAGATACCTTTGCCTATTCCTTTCACGAATTCCTTTAAACGATGATGGCACAGTGGTAGCGTGTACGACTTCGCGTCGATTGACGTGAGTTCGAATCCCTACAATGTGCCTGAGCTTTCGATGAAGGAAATCATCGTGAAGAAACCATAGCATGGTGGTAGGGCATTTTCTAATGCCCGCCTGGCTAGCTACCACCCTCAAGTTGAAAATCTGCCGCCAAACACCAATAGGTGTGTTCCGGCAGCTGCACTTGAGAGCCAGTCTCCCACTAGCTTTAGCGTGTTACCATCTTGGGCCACATCGTCACTTAATATCAGGTGAGATTGTGGCCGCTACGCCAAACCTAAAATGATAAAAAAAGAAAAAAAAACGAAATGAAGGAGCATACAAAAAAAAAAATAGTAAAAGAATAAAATGTTATGGACTCTTCCAGCTGAACTCCGCTACAAAGACAAGGCGAAACTAATAGAAATGGAACACAAGAAAGCTTACAGAATATTAGAGGAGATCTTCAAGAGTGACAATGAAAACTGCAAGCAGTTCTTACGAGTGAATTACAAAAAGATAAAGAAATTACTTATGACGTCACTGAATAAAGTCGCTGATAGCAGCAAAGCGGCTAGACTGAAGTAGGTGATACGATTTATGGAATATAGATTTATAGATCTAAGTACCCGGACCCTATAAATATAGTGCCAGATTGTTGGACGCCATGGCTTAAAATTAACAGTTCAGTATCGGACATTGTAACGGCTAAGCTTCTATAATTTGAAATACTGTCCATATCTAAGTTTGAACGTGGTATTAATGACCCCCAAACGAGTATATGTATTTGTTAATGATTTTATTAATATAATGTTATTTATTTACAGATGTATAGAACATTTAATTAATACAACAAACAATTTGAACGCCGAAAGCAAATTGCTGAGAAGCGCCGTCGCGGAGTCGGTGGTGTGCACGCGCGACATCAACTCCAAATGTCGTCAGTGTGCGTTCAACCTTATCAATAGTGTCGGGAATCTACTCAAAACTCAGGAGGGAGGTGGGTATTTTTCTACTACGTTTGGGCGGGCACTTATCCAACACGCGTTAAACTACATTATCTAATATAGAAAAAACAGGCATTAGACATCCAGTAAAGAAATTTGACAAATAAAAGAAAAAGCCTAACTTCAGGTGTCACTCTCGCACCCAATTCAGCCTGACAGCAATAGATTCCTGTTATAACGTTTCCTAAATATCTTACAGACATTTTAGAGCATAAAATACTAACACGTCTTAGTTGCGTATGGAAGTGGTTGCTATTTTAAAATAATTTGCATTACAGTGAAATTATTCTTTTATAACTATTATTTCACATGTGATAAGTGAAAAACTTATATTTAGAAAGGGAAGGTACATGCGTTTTTTTACTGCAACAAAACCCTCGAGATATTGACCTATTTTTAGCTCCAGAGATTTATAACTTTTACGCGCCAAATAATTTTTCATATCACATCAAATATAGCAGTGTTATAAATCCTTTCATAATTGCCATATAATAATGTTTTTATCCTATCAAAAAACAGCTGTGTTAAAAATTCATAATTATCACTTGCAAAATATTTTTTCATATCATATAAAAATAGCATTGACTAAAATTTATAATTGACATATTTATGACGAAATGATTTTTATTTCATATGAAAAATAGGTTGATGCATAAAATGTTCTGTGTATTGTATATAAATTGTATGCGTTTTACAGAAATTAGCTGAGAACAAAAAGCTAAATAAATATAGTGGTATTTCAAGTACGGACTTTTAACTCCCTGCGGTCTTGTATCTTCTTGTCTTACTCTACCGCGCCTAGCTCTCTCTCGGTTTTATTAAAGTTATTTTTTTCTCTCACTCTCCGGTCAAGTACTAAAAGTTTTCACCATCCCCTTCGTTTCCCATACAGGTATGAAAGCTTATCTAGACATGATGGTGACTGGCTTGTCCGCACCGCTGCCTCGTATAGTGAGCGCCACTCTCCGAGCCCTCGCATCGGCCCTCTTCAACTTCTCCGAGGAGATGGGCCTGGAGTCGGTCCAGGGGCTGCTGGAGAAAGCCGCTGAGCAGATGCTCAGTACAAATAGGGAGATAGTGACCGCGGCCCTCAGTTTCCTCAAGGTGATGATACGTGAAATATTTTATACCTTTGTAATAAGGAATTATTATTATTTTTAGTCGTGGTGGTCTAGTGGTTTATGTCGTGGTGGTTTTGTGGTTTAGGAACCCCGGCATGAACTAGCGAATTTTTAAAATCGGCGTACATTTATTAATTTGATTTGGTAACATTATCGTCTGACAGTGAAAGAATAAATCTTGAGGAAACCGCTTCGGAAATGGAGTACTACTTGAGTACACACAATGGAGTACACTTTGGTAGTAGACTACTGTATGTGGGAAAAATATAGAAACGGTGGAGTTCTCGGCGTTTGAAATCGCTAACACGTCGTGGGCTGTCGTAGTGATTAAACCTTCCCTTGGCCTTTGCTCAGCAGTGGGACATTTACAGATTGATATTATTATTATAATATTATTTTTAAAATCGTGGACTTGTGTTTGTGTGTGTAGTACTGTGAACAATTGTGATTACTAAAGCTCATCGTCTAAAGACGACCGAGGGTTCAGCCTAAGCCTTCACAATAATTTCTATGCTGACTGGTGGAATAGTTTATATAGGTTTGGGTAATTAATGGTAAAAATAGGTATGGGTAAAAATGGGTAAAAAATAGGTATTTTATGCAAGCCAACGTTCGAGCAAGATAACGTCTGTCGGGTTCGCTAATATATATGTATATATTTTAATAAAACAGGTATATACAAAAGTTATCCCGAAAGACATCTTAGCCGGCAGCTTACCTCTGATCTTCAAAACCTTGTCCGGCATCCCCGAGGACTGCAAACGGCATTCCAGGCTCGAGATCGGTTACTTCCTTTCAAGGATGATAAGGAAGTACGGCGCCGACGTCGTGGAGAAACTGATACCGAGCGCCGACGACGTCATGCTACGCAGACTGAGGAACATCAGGAAGATGGAGAACAGAGCGAAGAGGCAAAAGGAAAATCAGAGGTTTCACTTTTTTTATATACAACATTATTTACTATATAACATTATTTACAAAGCAAAAAACAATAATAAATCTATACATATAATAAAACTAGCTGTGTCTAATAAAGGCTTTTTTTTGTGGAACCCTAATTACTTTTCTATACCTATGATAAAATTGAAGTGTCTGTTGTAATGTCAAAATATCATTTTTATTAAATGCATATGAAAGTATACACGGCAGCTATAAAAAAAAAACCATTATTAAAATTTTTGTCTGTCTGTTTGTTGCTGGTAATCTCCGAAATGGAACGATTTTGATGGGACTTTCAATGGTAGTTTACTTTTATTTTAGAAAAGTAATTAGGGTTACGCACAATAAGTAAAAAAAAGGTTTTTAGTGGTCCACGCGAGTGGAGCCGCGGACACAGATAGTAATGTACAAAACGTTCAAGTTTCTTACCAACTCGTCTCAATGACTGGTATCTTTGTCCGAACCAGTGGTAGTGTTTTGACGACCTTAAGTGACTTCTTAAACCCTAAACTGAATAATTTATTTTTAATTTTAATACAAGCTAATGGATCCTACTTATAAATTCTTTTTATTAATACAAAATGTTCTTTATTCAGAGGAGAAAAAGATGACGATTCTGAGTTACCGATCAGAGGCACGTCGATGACCTTAGAAGATATACTCAAAGATTCCGATTCGGAAATGGAATATATGGAGGAGGAGGAGACGCCCAGACCGAAAGCGAAGAAGGCGCGCACCCAGGCCTGGATTCAGGACGATCCGGAGAACATTGTCGATTTGGCTGACGTGTCCGCTGCTAGGAAGATTACTGGTGAGTGGCCTCGTGTCTTCCTCTTGTATGTGATCATTGCCCATCTGGAAACCAGGCTTAGGTTACTGTGTGTGTCAGTAGTCAGACCTGAATAAAACAGCGCTATCACTATTGCCTTTTGCTAGGTGTGACCGTGCTCGTCCGTGGTCAAACCTTGTGTTGCTTCTACAATTCACTTTCAAACTTTAACCTTTAAATTTCTCGATAACATTATCAGGGCTGTGCCGAGGGTGCAAAGGGTGCACGGCACCCTCGCTGTAGCCTACTAGGGGTCGTAAAATAAATCTATACTATAAAATAATTAGGCTGAGGACTTTATGTTTGTTTTTTTTTTTTAACGCGCTTATCTGTGAAACTACCAGTCGGATTGGAAAAAATATTGTTCTATATGATAGCCAGATTCAGAAGGAATAGTATAGGTTATATGACATCACGCTACGACCCTAAGGAGCGGAGCAGTAACTGAACGTCAAGCAATCTGACAGACTGTAGGCATGTACAGGAAGTGGACGCGTTGGCGGCGTCTCCGTGAACAGTTTGTCGGATTCGTTTATCACGGGTGTAACCGTGGGGCACAACTAGTAAAAAGATTAAAATAATTCGGACCAAGTGAATAAAGATTAGAAATTTACTACTTTACTAAAATTATTTTTTGTATTTTCTATTGTTTTGAAATTACCCATTTACATTGTTTTAGTTAAATCTTTAACTGCACTTTTGTCCTTATCATGTAGAATTATTCAGTTAATTAAATGGATAAAGTATTAAATGAAATGTAGAATTTTACAATTAACATTAACAATGTATAAAGGCTGAAAAATGTATCTTGCACCCCGGTGGCACATACTTTCAGCTCGTCCCTGGACATTATATACATGGACTTAGTATCCGCATTTTAAAACGTCCGAAATGAAATCATATATGTTATTTCTCATAGGTGTTTTTGGTTTTGGGCTTCTGGTAACGCCATATCTCCTATAATTTGTCCTCAAAATGAATGATTAAAACATCATTTTGAAGCTTATGTTGCCCGTTATTGACGGAACATCAGACAGATAGTTTAAAATAAATATTTTCATTAAAAATGGTTTAAAAAACTTTTTCTTAGCAATGCCATGTGTTGGTGCTGATGATAATATATTCAAGGCATCACATATTAACAATATGTTTCACTAACATGAAAAGTTGTTAGGTTGTTAAAATTCTATAATTCGCAATATATTCGCACGGGTCAGCTAGCCAATACAAAATTTACTATCCCACATGCAGTAAGACTTAAAAATGCCAATGTTTTATAAATGATTACTGTCTTATTGCAGCAACAAATCCAAAACACAAACAGAAGGCGATAGAAGCTAAGTCGAAGAAGAAGGACGGTGGTTTCAAAACTGCTCCGGATGGTAGACTTATCATCACTGATGATGCGTTCGATGATGGTGATGACGATGACGATGGTGAGCCGAAACCAAGTGGAGATATTGATACAGACACCGATGATACAGGTTAGTTATAATTTAAATACTTCCTTTTCCTGGTCTCAGAGTGAGACTCCCTCAGACATTAAATTTTTAAGTGTAACCTTTTGCATCCCACTTCTGCGATTGGACAACCTTGTTTTATTAAGGATAGCTCGATTCTATTGCATGTTGGTATCTACCAACCTAACCAAGATATAGGTCATTAATGCCCGGTTCCTTATTCACAGAACGATTGGGAGAGATTTATTTTATATACTACAAAGGTGGCAAACAAGCATACGGCCCGCCTTATTGTAAGCGATTACTGTAGCCTATGGACGCTTGTAATATCATAGATATCACTAGCACGATGCCGCACCTTGAACCTCCCTACCCCAAGGAGCTCTGGAAACCCTACTCACAGGAACACAACACAAGGTTATTTGGCTGCGATCTTTTGTCGGGTGGAGATATTTCTCTGGGTTCCGGTGGGCGGGTCAACCGATAACCATTCGTTGTAGGCAGTAGAAGTAATAAGTAACAGAAACTTCTGTAACGACTCTTTACGATAAATGCAAAAACGAATGATGGCTAATGTACAATAACTATTCATAGGATATAGGAACCGGGCATTAGTTCACTTTTCTTAAGCGGAAGAGTAAATAAAATTTTACTTAAAATTTTGTTTCATCTTCGGGAAGCTTTCGCGAGAAGCAACAATCGCGATTAGCGTTCCACCGACTTGATCCGAGATCCTCCTACATACGCGTTTATGTGTGCGTACGCCGTTACGCTCGTTGTATGGAACTGGCTTTCTGATAGGTATCTTGTTACCTAAGTGGAAACGTTTAACAACAACGATCGTCTAAAAGAAGTTGTGTATCAGTGATAACTGCTGATAGTCCTACAAATACAATTGTAAATTAATTATCACGTTATAACAGATGACGAAACCCAAGAGAAGAAGCAGTCAAAACTCCTGAAACCGGGCGCCAAGCGCAAGTACGACGACATACTGAGTATAAAGAGTGGCCGCACGAACAGGAGCCGCGCCTCGACGGTCACCCTCGGCTCCAAGTACAAAGCCGGAGGGAAGGGTATTCACAGGTAAATAATATTTTTTTTATTTATACCAGCTATTGCTTTATTTTTTGGCGCGTGTAGTTGAGAATAGTAACATTGGGAGAGTTCGAAAGGAAATCTGACAGTATGAAGTTGGCCGCGAAAATATCAAACTATGAAGTTGGCCGCGAAAATATCAAACTATGAAGTTGGCCCCGAAAATATCAAACTATGAAGTTGTCCGAGAAAAGATGACAGTACGAAGATGGCCTCGAAAATCGGCAGAATGAAGAGTTGGCCCCGAAAAAATGACAATATTGGCCGGGAAAGGTGATTTGCTTGTCAGTATAATTAATTCTTTACAAATTACACTGTGAAGATAATTTCGTCGGTGATACAGCAAAATGGGCTGTCTCTATGAATTGATTTTACAGGAGAGAGAGAGAGAGAAAACTGTTTTTGACTATTTGCTAGGTGTATGACCTGTATATCGTGGTTTTAAATCGTTAGTAAAATCTAATGTATCTAGTAAAATGTATCTAATGAGAAAATAACTAGAAATATAAAATTCACTTCAATTTCAATTCAAGACACTTCAATTTTATTATATGTATAAATATCGATTTTCTTCACAGATAACTTCTATAAATCGTAATATAATTCTTTGTGAATATGAATTTCGAGTTTTTGTGATTCATTTTTTTTTCGTTACAGGCCTTTAGGGTCCGGCGCGTCGGTGGCGTCGGCGATGGGTTCCGAATACAGGTCTAAGAAAGCTAAAGGTGATATTAGGAAGATCGGAAAGCACGATCCCTACGCGTACCTTCCACTTTCGAGAAGTAACCTAAACAAGAGGTAAAACTATCATTGATATATCGGCTGTTCAATTTCAGAACCTTGCAATTATGTAATAACTCATCCTTATTGCACATTAATATCTCAGAACATTACCCTTTAACTAAATTAAAAAAAAAAACTAGGTATACTTCAATACAAAAATGCCTAAGTGCATAGTTATTTAAAAAAAAATCTATCCCTTAGTAGGTTATGAAATCGAAATCAGTCATAGAGATCGATTTCTTTTATATCTATTATAGTGCGTTTTTTTATCCCTCGAAGTAAATTGACAATAACTAATGTCAAACTTGAAAATAATGTTGCCACATTCATTTTTGCAGTTTTTACTACCGTATATATTGCGTTCCAGTTATTTTATATAAGTGCGTTAGGTGCTGAATTATCCGTTAAATACAGATTGCAAGCTTGAAGTGGTTCCATCGTACAAGGTCGTTTGTGACAGTTGTGACCATATTTTACTATGTTTAGCAGAACAATAAAGTAAACATAACGTAACTTTAACACAAATAATGATAATCAATCATAGTACCTATACCTTATTCATCGTAAGAAGACTTTCATGACACATCCACAGAACGTATATTGTGACGTCGTGCAAATTATGACATAACCTAAAAAAACATGATTTCGAATACAATTATTATGAACAAAAAAAATTATTTCTGATAATCGTTAGATATTAAAAAAAATTGCACGTTCAAATCCTAAATAACTTCCTCTGTACAAAGATTTTTGTGAATTTTCTACGTGCATCGTTACCTTCTATATGACTTAAAACTAGAGTAGACTAAAATAATAAAACCAAGGAATCGAAAATTAATCGAACTGATCGAATGCCGTAGTACATTTAATTTATTAGTTTCTTGTTTAATTTCGAATAAACAAATATATATTTACGTAATTCTTACATTATTTCTGCAGCAACAAACAACGAAGAATATTGACTGGAAGAATTAATCCGGTTTTTTGGAGTCAAGCTTTCAATAGTTCAAGTGTTCAGATTGCGATCTCAATCTCTTATTGTTATAGTTTATATTTGTTATTTAATTTACACAGCTTACACATCCCTCTATTGATTGAGAGAATAATTATATTATCAGTTATATATATTTCTCAAAAAGAATCGATAATCGTAAAATAAACTTACATTTTAAATTATGCTACATCTCTAAAATAAACATTTGACATGTGTCATGCAAGTCTTCTTACACGAATGAATAAGTTCATCAATTAGAATGTATAATTATACCTAAATACAGAGCTGATAAATTGATTTTGGTTTTAGTGGTAAAGGGATAATTTGGTTCGATTGCTCGCTAACGACACAAACTTATTTGAAACCGGTTTACCGATCCTTAAAAAGATCCGATTTTCTTCGAACCGCTTCACATCTCTACTTTGGGGTTTATTTTTTTTCGAAAAAAACTTATCAACAGGAATAATAATCCAATTATCTAGCAACATATGAAATGTAATTTAAACTTCGTGCAATAAAAATGGCAATTTAACGGCGCCCCTAAAGGTAGCGTGCTGAAATTAAATTTGGTAATTCGATTAAATCACTGTCATATTTGAAATCTCTATTTTAGGTCTATTTTTTACCACTTCCACTTCAAAAAAAATAGTTAGTAATCGAACATAGACACTGCTGCAATAACGTGTTTTGATTGACCCAGTTTTTACGTACAATCCATATTGTACATACTCGTATATGTAGAACAAACATTAAACTTGCAAAGACCTACATATATTTACGTCTTATTTAAGCACTGAAGTGCTCCTTTATTGACTTTTATATTATACGTGCTCATATTTATAAGTAAAAGGAGTTCGGTATTTCTGGGCCCAGAATGTAATTACTTGAAGTATACCGTTTATAAAATAAATTATATTTTTGTACTTATAAATGTAAAATATCATCACAATTTACAATCTAGAAAATGAGAAAGCTAATAAGTAAGTCAAGGAATAAGTGAAGATTGACGATATTCGTTTGATATAAATGAATTCAAACAATAAAAAATATAACAAAGCCCATTACCAGATAATTAATTCAATCAAAAGAATTAAACATTTAGGATTATCAGATTAAACTTCTAAAAAATAGAATATTATTGTGCATAATAAAAATAAATCTTAAAATCAATTCATGTTAACAAATCGATTCAGTAGGAATCCATGTTAACAAATCGATTCAGTAGGAATCTATTTTTAGTCTGTACTAGGCTTTTAGACTGTCTGTACTCAGTGCTCTGACATATGAGAGTCTCCGAACTTCAATATCCCTCCTGTGCTGATGTGGATCACTCATTTCTTTATGTAATTTATAATATCTTAAAGTAATCATAGGAGTTTTCTAAGTTTTTTAAAACTCTCCCACTTTAAAAATATAATAAACATAACTCTATATATCTAAAAATATCAACCGTACATCAAAAATCGTTTGTTTTAATTGTAGTTTGTTACATAAATTCACTTTTACAAAATACTTAGCACTCTGCTCTCGGATTGCTAAAATCCACAGAATTATGGCTGATTGTTTGTTAATGTATAAGTTATTAATTGATACTATCATATTATTACGTCTCTTTTTATCAAGGCCCAAGACTGTATGAAGTATCTTTCTCCTTTAATTTATTTATTGTTGTCACAGCACATGACCTATATCTGACATCACCCTCACATCATACATGTAAAATGTATGTAAACATGACATAATTATATGATGTGAATGTTATGTCCATTCCCTCGTTTATTAAGATAATTTTGCTTTGTTTCGTGACTGCCTTATTAAAAGTAAATAAAGTAGAGATATTTCGTGATATAAAGACGCCTGATTTAACGTTTACAGGAAAAAGACGGTGACATCAAAACAGTTCAAGGGCGTCGTTAAATCTAAGACTAAAGGAGTCAAGGTCAAGAGGAAATGACTTGAATGAAATCTCACATCTCATAAAGTTAACCATCTGAACTGTTTAACATAAAGAAATGATTATAAAAAATAATAAATACTTATTAACTTGTTACTTGTTGTTTTACTCATACAGAAAAAAGTTGTTTGCAGCTGTGAGTTGAGACCGTTTTTATAAAAGGCTTTATCTTCCAAGAGATAGGGACGAAATTCGACCCGAATTGTACGTTCCGCGGAACGCCTATTTCATGGCCCCAGAAATGGAACATCCTGGCCGACTTAGACTCATAGAGGGAGCAGACCAATATCCAACCGTACAGATTTAGAAATTACGTAAATATATTTTATTTTAATTTTTTTAATACACTCGGACACTACATTGTAATTGCAAAGACTGCGCAACTGTGAATTTGACTTGGTCGTTAAATTATACAGAAATATTGAACATACCGTTTATCGCTTTAACACTTTATATGACCGTAACTATTGCCCTAGCAGTGAACTGGCAGCGTAATATCACAAGACAACACTAGAAATAGAATCCCTGCATCACTCAGCTCCCTGCGCTTTATAGGAATAGCGTCACCACACTGCCACGGCCGCTGTACCGCGAGCGATCGTATGACGTAACATACAGCAAATCAAGAGAGAGAGAAAACAATTTTACGATTCAGTGATCCGTTTGCGAAATATTAAGCTTTAAAGTGCTAATTTTTGTTAGTTAGTTTCTGTTAGTGGCAGAAAAAACATGAAAGTAGAATAAATGCAGTAGAAATGAGAGCGCTAAGAAGTATGATAGGAGTGAAATTGAGTGACAGGATAAGAAATAGTGTAATAAGAGAACGTGGTGTAAAAGAAGATATGACACGGATTGAGAAAGGGATGCTTCGATGGTTTGGCATGTAGAGAGGATGAATGAAAGAAGGTTGACTAGACAGATTTATAAGATAAGTGTAATTGGGAACGTTGGAAGAGGAAGACCTAGACGAACGTTCAACGATCAAATCGGGGAGACGTTTTGAGGAGAGGTCAGGTCAAGAGTTCTCTAAACCGACGAGCATGCATGAAAAGATTTATGAATGTCGAGCAAGCGAAAGTTGTATGCCAGGATCGTAGCAGGACGGAAGGACGTGGTCTCTGCCTACCCCGTTGGGAAACAGGCGTGATTTATGTATTTTTGTTAGAGTCACGTGTCCCTCTGCCAGCTAAACGGTTGCTTTTGGACATGTGAAAAATTCATGTTAGTAGTATATATAATGAGGTTAAAAGGAAAACTATCAGAGGTAAGTAGGCTTTACAAGTTAGCGAGTAATAGTCTACGTATTTGGAGAAGTAATTTCGTACAGATTTCATTGAATATTACTTAAAGACCCCACTCTAAAGGATTATTCCAATGATGATTAAAGGACGATGAGGCCGCCGGCCGGCACACGATCAAACATTTATAGTATATTTTATTTAGTTTAGCATGAATAAAGTATGCAGTAATTCATGCTATACCGGCCCGGACCCGGCTCAGTCTACCATGAATTACTGCATACAAAAGTATACTATAAATGTTTGACCGTGTCCCGGCCGGCGCCCGGTGTAACATGAATGATCCTTTATTAATCCGGGACGATGACGAAATAAAAAAAATTGCCTCCAAATTCGCCATATATGCCAAATAAGATCGCGGACTTAAGTAAATATTGTGACGGGCAACTACGGAACTCTACAATGCGCGTTGTCCGACAAGCACTTTGAAAAATTTTAATACCTACCCAGTGAATACGTCACCTAAGATTGACATTACATTCACATTAAATAATTGTGTCATATTTACATAAATTTTACACATATGATGTGAGGATAATGTCAAATATAGGGCATGTGTTCACTGGGTACATTTCGTTTAAAACATGGAGTAAGTAACTAAATGTTCATTTTATTAATAGAGTTTGCACTGAGCCTTATCATTGTTTATTTTTAATAATATTGTTTGTGTTGAGTACAGTATGCTAATATTAGTTATAGAATATATATTTCTTATTATTGTTTTGTTTTAGTAAACAGTATTTCCTAAAGGTTTGCGTATCCACGGTTTTCACTACATTACGTCTATACTCGCCTATATTTTTTATTTTAGCATTATTTACCTTGACTTTTTTATCTTAATCTAATCTGCACACCTCGCACGGCCACAACACCTTGATCTGGACCAAGGCCCACCGTATCAGTGTCTAATAATAAAAAAAAAACTTAAATCAACGTCATTCCCGAATCCGACTAGAAAGAAATTATGGTGAATCCTCTCTGTACTTCCAAGTAGTACAGAAATTTATATCGTAGATATCCTGCGCTAAACAACAACATTTCTTTTGATGTCACAGTGTTGAGGTTTAATATATATGGGAGAGGCAAAATTTTCCTTTGAAGGTCAGGAAGTCCCGGTTCGCAGTGTATAAATATAATCAGGGTCACAGAAATGAGGTCCCTACTTCATTTGGGAGTTAGAAAAGATAAGGGTTAGCTTATAAAATGTAAAATATAAAACTGTTCCACCTGTTCATTTCTCAGAGAAATAACACTTCCAAAAACCTGTTCTCAAATAACAGCCTGTTACATGATGTAGCTTGTATACTTTCATGTGCATTAAGTAAAAAACTGTTATTTTGACATTACAAACAGACACTTCGATCTATACTAATACAAGCTGTGCCCGCGGCTCCGCTCGCGTGGACTGCAGAATGCAGTCAATCGAGTGCAGGCAGCATCGTGCTGCCCCCGCTCCAACCCACGACGGATGCCGGCCGGTTATTTTTTCCGAATTGATTCATCATTATCGTCACTGCTTATTTCGTATATTACTTTATCTTACAAAATATACCCTATAACCTGGCCAGATAACATAGCTATGAATTAAAATTAAAACCATGTAAATCAGATAGTGGTTTTCGAGTAAAAAGAACATAAACGGACCGACAAACAGACGTTGAGATTTATAATAAGTATATAGATAATAAAGTGTAAGACTTTTTTGTTTGTTTAAACACGTTAACCTCTGAAACTATTAGTCGGATTCGAAAAATTTTGTATATGATAGCCAGATTAGTATAGGCTATCTAGCATTAGGCTACACCTCTCAGTTAGCCTTAAAATATTGATATTTGTTAAGTAGGAATAAATAGCGCACCCTAACTTCTTTATCCGCGTGCGATGGCGTAATGGTTAGTGATGCGTAAATACAATGTTCTATAAAAATATTGCTCCTTAGTACATCTAAAAAAGTCCTCGTTATCCTATCTCTAACACATAAGTCAAAATAAAAAATATTTTGTGACAAACTTTTATTTAAAATTGAGTAGTTTATGAATGAGCATTATCATTAGGCATGGCATATAAATCCATACGAACGAAAGTTACTTCATCATCAAGACAGTTTTATTAATATAAACTTTACTATTTATAGCATGTTATTTGGAGGAATAGTTTATTGAGAGATAAAATAAAATTAAAATATTTCAACACTCGGCTCGGATCTATGTCTGTAGGTGTAGTAGTGCGAACGAGCCGTGTGAGTTGTGACGTATAAGCCTGGCCGCCCTATAAAAATATTATCCATACTGAAGTATTATAAATCATCAATCGGCGATTTCTTTTAAATTATACGCAGGTGAAACTGCGGGGCACAGCTAGTTTTATTATATGTATAGATTTGTTGAGGAAGGTTTATAGGCTATAACTTTTATAACACAATTCTTATATAACTAAGATTGCAACGAGCATACGGCCCGCCTGATAGTAAGTGGATATCGTAGCCTATTTATAATACCATAGATATCACTATCGCCTTGCCGACATTGAACACCCATATCCCAAGGGGCTCTGGAAACTTTACTCACCGCAGGAACAGAACACAAGATTATTTGGCTGCGATCTTCTGTAGGGTGGAGGTGTTCCTCCAGTCGGACTGCCCCAAGTAGAGAGAAATCTCCAAAGAAATTTCTCTGTGCCCTACTTCTCTTTGAACCTCCTCTTCCACAAGGAACTCTGAAAACCCTACTCACCGCAGAAACACAACACATGGTTATTTAGCTCCGATCTTCTGCACCTATAGGTATATTCCGGCAGCTGCACTTGAGAGCCAATCTTCTATTAGGTTTAGCGTGTTATCATCTTGGGCCACATCGTCACTTAACTTCAGGTGAGATTGTGGCCACTACGCCAAACCTATAAAAATAAAAAAAGTTATTTATATACAAGAAAACCCTAAGTAAAACAGTGGGTAGAAAAGAACTTCGAAAAAAAGACTTTTTAAACGAATTATTGCCTACAGATAAAAACATATTTCAAAAATAAAATCCGTCATTTTTTTTATACCTATAAATAAACATGCCCCGGTTCGATTCCCGGCTGGAGACAAAATTCACCAACAAGTAAATTTGTTTTTGTATTAGATATCGTTACTAATGAACTTTATAAAAGAATATAAGGAAAGTTAGAAAGTCAGTTATTATGCCTAAATCATCGTGTACACAATCAGATAAGTTGTGAAAACTTGGAAAAAAGAAAAGTAAAATTAATAGCATATACATAAATGTAGTTTGGTAAGAAATGACGTGGAATAATTGAAACCAGTTCCCGCGCTCATTCCAACAATGTCACGCGATTTCGAAGGTATCACCGAGTAATTAAAACAAGTTGTTTAGTTATTGAGGTATTTGCCTTTATTCTCACAAGGAGGCGATTCACTATTACGGATATACTTATTTCAATAGTATTTATATTTTTACATGGAAAATTTCATCACATTAAATCATTAAATTCTAGGCCATTTATATATATCAGTATTCAATTCATTATCAACAACGAGTAATATGTCATTTCGAAAAAATACAACCATTCTGTAGTTAATCTATTTTTTTATTCTCCACTGACATGTTCCGACTGTTGCGTCGGAGAGCGATTTAAAAAAAATCTTATAAATAATATACAAAATAATACAAACGTTAATTCGCTTCTCGTCAGAAAAAAATAATTGTGATTTAATATTATCGTTACGTCGATTCAGTTCGGGAAATTCGTGATTATTTTATTTTACAATTTACACGGTGAGTCCGATCGTTCGATTGTTTACAGAAAAATAAATATGTATACATTGAACTGCGGCGCGGCTGCCTCTCAGCACTTCTCATCGGCCAGTAGCGACGCTTCCAGCGAGAACCCGAGGTCGAGCACGGCGGGCGCGGGCCGCTTGCCCTGCTTGAGGGACGCTCGCTTGCGCTCCCCGGCGAGTGTGTGCCCGTTCAGCGTGTGACGCACTTCCCCCGCGCCGAACAGCTCGCTTAGCGTGTGCCGGACCACCTCCTTGCCGCCACCGCCGCTGCTGCTACCCCCGTTCACTCTACTGCACGTCACTATCAGTTTACGCACTTCCGGTTTCGTACTTTTACTAGTGTTCCAATGTACACTTTTAGATAGAGCGTTCTGGTTGTAATAGTAATCGTTCGCACCTGTTGCACCAACCGCACCACTCGATTTACACTGTGATCGCGTCAGAGATGACTTTATGTTACTCCGGACGGTGGCGAATTTTTTCCCTAACGTGATCGCACTACCCGCGTGAGATGCGTTGAATGTACAAACCGCGAGCGGGCGCGGACAGGCAGCGTACCAGCACACGTCGGTCGGGACGAGCGCGGGCGGTCCCTCATCGGGCGGCGGGTCCGGGCGCACCGCGGGCGACGTGAGGCTCAGTAGTGGTACATCACCCGGCAGCTCCGCGTCATCCGGCAGGAGAAACGAGTCTGCCGCGAGTGGTTGACTCAGCAATGAAGTGATACTCGATGTATCCGGTAACATCGAATCACCTTCTTCGACGCTGAGCAGGCTGGCATATATATCATTGACCTGCTGTTCGGCAGTCAGGCCGTTGAACGCACTCAGGTCAAGCGTGGAATTGTTGACTAGCAGCGGTGGGAGATTGTGTGGAGCAGCCGCGGGCGGATGCGCGGGCGCGTGCAGTGGCGTAGTCGGAGCAGACGCCGCGAGAGCCGCCGCAGCCGCGCCCGCGTCTCGCGACGCTCGGTGTTCTGCCAGCAAAGTGTCAAAAGGTTTCGCTCGCCCCGCGACTGTCCGCCGGAGGGAGAGCGCATGCGCCTTGCATGTCAAGGATCGCGTGCACGGCTTAGGGTTCTCAGCGGTGACAACTCCACAATGCTTGTTCGGGTCATACTCTCTCAGGTTGAACTTCGTCTTGCCAGTTTTTGATCGAGCTGTTGTTCTAGTTGTGGTACTCGGTGTCACTGTAGGTTTTACAACAGGGGTCGGTGTGGGCGTACCTTGGTCAATGACTGATGTCACCAATGGAGAGAGATTTGGTGCAAATGATATGCTTGAGAGAGCTGCCTCCGTTAAAGTGTATGCAGGTAACGTTGCATTAGGTAGAGGTGCATAGATATCTGAGGTCTGAAGAGTATCAGTTGCTTGAGGGAAATTGATCTCCTGCATGTTTCCTATATCCCGTATAATATTTTTCCAGTCAGCTGAATTTGTGATGTCATCTGCACTCTGTATTCCTTCAGAGTTCATTATAGCAAAAATATCATCAGTTATGTTCTCATCCAAGGGCAAATCATCTGTATCTTGTATACTGACAACAGGAAGTTCCCCGCTTTCCATGCAAACTTGTACCTCTGCTGTGACAGCAGAAGAAGTGCTGGCTTCTTCTAGATACTGCAAATCAGGTTGGGGCAGAACTATTCTTGATAACGGAGCAGTAGCTGTGTGTACAGGGGATGTTTCCATTTTCACAGGGAGTACTTCTATAGGGACGGGGTTTTGTGGTTCCTTTTTATGTCGACTGCGGTTCCTGACTGTTGGGACGGGTGGCGGCGGCGGGAGGAGGGGCTCAGTGCTCGTGTGTGAATCCAGCAAGTGTCTGTATGCCGCACTGCACTTCACTATAATACCACACATATGACACACGGCTGCATTGAGATTGTCCATCTGCGGAAATATGCCGTGCAGGCTCATGCTCTCGTATGGGAGGCGGTGTAGACCAGCACGGCGGTACCGGGTGCGCCCTCCCGCCTTGTAGGGATGATGGTCGAGCGAGCGCCGCACCGAAGCACCGCTCTTGGTCTCCCCAGGTACCGCAAATGCGCCGTCATCGTCCCGCCGTGGAGAAATGTGCCCGATCTCGCTCGCCCAGAGATCCCACGGTTTCTCGTTGCACTTCACGGGGCTGATGGTTTTCGCCGCGAACTGGTACTCACCTGACATGGTTTACAGTTTGCCCTTACTGCGCTGGTGAATCTCGAGGGTTCGCCTCACGGCCCGCCAGCCATAGCTTATAGGCCTCACTCCTCTGATAGGTTATTACCCCATATCTGCTTTCAAATCGCTGACCGTCGCTGGCGCTGCCAGGGTCACATCGTAACGTTATTATTTACTTCATTATTTACGTGTACACGCTCAAAACGTGTTGTGATTGTCTTAGCTTTTATATTTACAGGGACAGATGATCTATCTTACTGACAGCTGATTATGCAGATTGTAAGTTTTTCCCGAGCACGAAACACTTCCATATATCGACGATAATTTCCTGATCACTTTTCCCTTGACATTTGAAAGAAACGTGTGTTTATTTAACTCTATTTCAGTTATATTATAATTGTAACACAAATAAAATGTCTAAAATTTCTGTTTGGTTGGTTGTAATTTTGCTATAGAAAGCATCAACACTTTTTTGAGTATTTGTAAAGACCGATATCTACTCTATGTTTCATTCATACTTCATTCAATGAGGTACTTATAAATGACGTGCCAGACACGACATTCTATACAGCTACACAAACACGTCAAAAAAAATATAGACAACAAATTTAATCAAAGCACATCAAATATATGTACATTATTCAATTAAGGCCTTGTACGTTAAAAATACTTAAATATCAAGAACAGTTATGTCGAACGATAGGTGTATAAATTATATCCACTTTAATATCATTAAAGTGCCATGAAATTATTTTGTTAATCAAGTGTGATAATTCATGACCAGTTACATTTTACATAATATGATTATTACAAATAAAATTGAACCGCGACAAGAAATAGATGCCAAATGAAATAATTTATAAAACTCCGAAAGTTATGTCATGGTTATAAAAATTTTAACATCGGACGATGGTATTCTGTAAATTGTAGAGTAGCTTAAAATTACACACACGAGAACGGGCATCTTTATTTTGTTAAACTGGCGTGATACGTAATTTGTTGTATCACATGTTAAGTGATACGTGAAATGTTTGCCTATGTCTCAAAGATGGTACCAGTTCATTATTTTTACAGTCGTTATCACAAACGTTATTTTAATATCAAGACTGTTTTTAGCATCCTAATATCTCAACTTTGACATTTACGTTATGTTGGCAATCTACGATTACACGAAATACAATATTTTTGTGGCAAAAGACTATAAGTCTACAATCAAAAAATCACAACCTACATCTTAAGATCAATAGTTTATGCATGCTATTGCAACTGGGTCAAATATGTTATGATAAATATTAGAATTGATACACATATTAAAATGCTGGTCATAAAACTACTAAAATGAAAACAATTGTGCGTGTAATCTTTACAAGCAGTTTAAGTGAAATTTCTATGAATTTAATAATATATATTGACCATATAATTGAATAAAAATGCGTTAAAGTATTACTTTTGATTGACTGCATAATTTTTAAAACATAGCGTCCGTATTTCTATCTTGGTAAAGGCAAAGATATATAAAGAACAAGATTGTATACTGCAAATTTTTTGTCAAGATAAAATGAACTCTGTGTTATTGAGATAAAGTCTACTTTCATAAATCATCATAGTAAACGGAAAAACTAGCTGAGCGAGATGCTCATATTAGGTATTGTGTCCTTGTTTGATGGGTTACAATATCTGTTGTATGATGTAGGAAGTCCATGTTAGTGAATTATATTGTATAGAATCACTACATATTTTAAACAAAATGTTGTACATCGCGGGGTTACATGAGATTATTATAATATTATTTCTACAGCTGGAAAAAAGAGATAAGCCTGATCGAGTTTCTTGCCGATTTTTCTCGATGACTGGGATGTTTTCCGAACCGGTAGTAGTGTTTGACGTTCCTAAGTGCCTTCTTAGGGCCTATATTGAGTAAAGTATTTCTATTTCGATTTGATTTGGGTGTGCACGAGGTTCTTGTGGATAGGTGACATAAATGTGATGTATTTAATATAAAATAAATAAATTAAAAAACACGGACATTCCACTAAAGCATTTCTACTTAAAGCTTTTTTGTGTGAGTAAAATATTTTATTAAATGATTGATTTTAAAGGGGAGATTATAATTTTGTTATTCGGAGCACCTAAAGTGTTAAGAAGTAACACGACTAATACTAAAAATGATTAATGCAAGAATAAACTATAGTATTTCGGCGCTTTTCAAAACTCATTCCATTTCGGCAGGCAGGGTGTAAGAAAGTTTATATGGGTGGTAGTAATTTTCGCATCTTATTCATTTGAAAAACTAGGTTAATTATGTTTCATCACGATTAATCAAAAACATATTTTAGCGATTTTCACATTCAACACCTAATGGGAGACAGGGTAATAAAGTTTGTGTCGACAGTAATATATATTTTATTAGTTTGATTTACTTAAATCTTGGTATTTCTATATAATTATTGCAAAATGTATTTTGGTATTTTTCAAAATTAGTTTTTATTCGTCCAAATTTGGTCCCACCTCCACGTGGTGCATCCTGGGCAATAGCCAGCAGTGTTCCTTCTTCAGTAGTACTAGGGAACTGCTGACCATTGGCGAAGAGGACCATACCAATCCAAGGTATTAAGGGAACCTTGCCGAGAGATGTGTGGCTGAGGGTTAGCCCAGTCGTGAACGGCACTTCTCCGAAACCAGGGCACCTCGGAGAGTAACTCTACTGACATGCGAGGCTCTGTCGGTGTGTGACAACATTTCCCTTGCTGCTCGTTTGATCAAAATGGATGATGCAGACAAAATATTATCAGACTTAAATTCTCTTGTTGGCGCCTTGGAAGATTCTGGGGCCGCCAACTTATCTGGGATGGGGGGAGATAACACCACCCCGACACCCGGACCTAGTACCTATTAAGGTCAGAAGACGAACCTTGGGTCGGAATTTGTATCGTTGAGCACTCTCCTACAGAGATTGACTTTGGGCAGAAGAAAGGTAAGAGACGCGAGATGTTGGGAACAGCAAGGAGAAGATTCAAGAGGCTGTTGCAAGCTGATATTAGCCCCACCAAGGCGCTAACGCTATGCAAAAAACCCTTACATTTACACATTTAACGATTTTATGTTCTCTGTTAATCTATAAAAATACATATTATTACTGCAGTACAAATATGAGTACTTGACTGGAAAGGTTTTTTCCACGAAGTACCAAAAATGTAGTCACTGCAATCCTAAATGTGCTCTCTCCGGCAATTTTCCGGCACGAGTAGGCAAACTTATTTTGTATACAATATCTTTGTATTTAGGACTATAAATAGATGTATTCATAATTATCTTCTCATTAGTCTGTGAATGTATTATATATAATTCTATGCTTAGGACCGTCGCAACGCATTGTATATGCATAAAGCATAGATGAAGATTATCTAGCGAAACCACATCTATCCATATACAATACTTAGAAGTATTTTGATGCCTGGTATTTGTACAGTGTATTCGGCGAATCCCGCACATGAAGACCGGGTATTGATATTTGCAGATATATCCATGCCTAATTGAAGGTAATAGAGACATTGCAAGACTACCCTAATTTTCTCTCAAATTCCAATGTCATTGTCAACATTTGACAGAAAAATTTCTAATTGCCGATGTTCGTAACAATCCAAAAAATAAACATGTTTTATAAATAAGCAAAATAATAACGTAAGCCGAGTATGTCGGCACATTTTTCTTACAAACTGAGATACCGGCTGACTAATGTGGTTAAGAAACGTATGCAGATCCATTTTATTTGGTGTGCCAATGGGTATAACTTTCCTTGATACGGTGGGTTATGTCGCAAGAGTAGAAGGTATCTCGATGCAACCGGTGCTTAATCCAGAATCCTCGAACACCGACTACGTGTTCTTATCACGGTGGGCAGTAAGAGACTACAACTTGAACAGAGGTGATGTAATTTCTCTAGTGTCACCAAAGGATCCAAATCAAAAGATCATCAAACGTGTAATGGCACTCCAAGGCGATGTAGTGAGCATGTTAAGTTATAAAAACCAGTATGTAAAAATACCAGAAGGCCACTGTTGGGTAGAAGGTGACCACACAGGCCACACTCTCGACAGTAACACATTTGGTCCTATTTCATTAGGTTTAGTAAATGCTAAAGCAATGTACATTGTCTGGCCTCCAAGTAGATGGCAGAGGTTAGATAGTAAGTTGCCAGAAAATAGAAAACCACTTAGCAGATCTGTGTAATATAATCAAATAGTATAATTAAAATTGGTGGCAGCGTGTTCCTTAAATGTTTTAGAATCAAATGGTTATGTATACTGATAGGTTTACAGTTGAAGTATATAAAGTATTCCACTCTTTCTCAACTTCAATCTTTCAGTTATGTAAAATGTTATATAATTTTTACATTTGATAAGCTTGTAAGAGTATGCACTTTAAAATTGTAGAATTTGTTAATTGACCTAATAACTATATTTTATTAATCATTTGTTAAAAGTTATATCACAAATTGTTATTGGAACTTGTACATAATATCATATCTTCCTTATTTAAATTTCAATTTATTTTTCAAATATTAAACTTTTATTTTACAACTCCAAATAAAAAAAATGTAGTTTCAGAGAATTCACAGACCATGCTTAAATTCTGTTTTTAGTATATCCATGATTAACTTATTTTAATTTTAGTATTTATTAAGTAAAAACAAATCTAATAAAGCCTGAATTATAATAAGGCCAGTGTATTTATTTTACTTAGTAAAATAAACTTTCTCAATGTTTTTCGGCAAAATGTACCACATCTAATCTCTTCACATAGACTTTGTTGTACAATATTTTTTAATACAAATTTTATGTTTCTTGCTATAAAAGTTATGGCGGGTTTAATGTGTATAAATCTATCAATAAATGTTTTAACAATGTCAAATATATACTTATTTTTATATTTTTCTATAATAAATATAATATAATGAATATATTTCTAATAAATATTTAATTAATTACTAGCTGTAGCCCATGGTTTCACCCGTGATCAATCTATTTGACAAAATCTCTATGGAGCTGACACCAACATACCCATGTTTCTCTATCATTTTCTACTTGCCAGATTGCTTGATTTGTACAGTTTCTGCTCCGCTCCTTAGAGTCGTAGTATGAAGTAATATAGCCTATACTATTTCTCATGAATCTGGTTATCATATACAAAAATAGCTTTTCAAATCAGACTGGTAGCTACAAAGATTGGCACATTTAAACAAACAAAAACCTCGTCAGCTTTATTATATTAGTATAGATTTCAATTTATAAAGATCAATATTTAAAAGGTTACAAGTTTTTCTTGGAACGTGTTGCAAATGTCTGCAGTTTTCTGCGTGGCATGTACTAATGAGTTTCTAGGAATACACATACATTTACACACAACAAATGATATTCATTTGGTAACACTAGTGGCTAACAGTAAAGGCAAACTTGGTAAAGAAACCTGAATACTTGAGAAATATTCCTGTAGTATCTCCTAATATTGGATAAATATAGAACTATTAATTTCTCATTGTTTTAAAGCTCCAATATGTCATAGGCTGGCATGGTGATTAAGCCTGTGCCTTCCCTCAGGAAGAGGCCAGTGCTCAGCAGTGGGACACATACAAGCTAGAATTATTATTATTAAATTATAACACATTTCTTAATGTCTGCATTTTTTGTACTACCAACCTCTGCAGCATCATAAATAAAAGTACCTCATATAGTTTAACTAATTTAATTTTATCATTGTTGCATTGGATATAAATAATATTTGGGACAAAATAAAATACAACTTGTATAGTATCACAAATAACACTTAAACAATATTTTTTAATCCATAAGTTTCTACAATTTCAATAACCTTCTCATAAGAATAACCCCTTCTTATGATGTCATAATATCCAGGTTTTGACAAATCTATCACTGTTGACCCAGTTCTGTTTTGATCCAAACCTTGGTTCAGCAAGCCACCATCAAAAACAGCACCTAAATGTTCAAATAAATGTTCGAACTCATTCACTGATAGGGTTGAAGGTTCACTACTGAAATTGGCACTAGTTAACGCCACTGGCAAGTCAAATAATTTAGTTACTCTGTTTATAAAACTATGATCTGGTATACGGATGCCTATTTTTGTTGTTGAAGGGTTTAAATATGGATTATTTAATAGCTTAGTTTTCTCTAAAACTACCGTTACTGGTCCTGGTAATAAACTATTAAGCAACTCTTCATTCAAATGCTTTGCTTTGCCCCATTTTCTTACATCTGTAATATGTGTTACACAAATAGCTACAGGTTTAGCCGCATCTCTACCCTTAATGGTATACAACCTCTTAATAGCTTCAGGGCAGTTAGCACTGCAGGCTAAGCCATAAATAGTGTCTGTTGGTACAGCTATTACAAGTCCTTTGGCCAATAATTCTGCAGCTTTTGAACTTGAAAACTTATCAGAACACTGTATTATGGGAGCCATTTTATCAGGAATTATTTTTAAATTTCCACATTTATATCTAAGAAAGTAACTACTTTTTATAACTAATCTTTTGAATAAATTCATACTCTTGAATAAATAATGTCCAATAAAGCAAGGAGATCACTTAATCACGCCAATTATGAGCACACTTATGATCACAGCAGCGATAGAAAGTGGTCATTGGTTCATCAGCAGAACGAGTCTGAAGCTGCATGAAAAATGCTCGACCATGTCCACATTTAGGGCAGACAGCATCAGTTGAATCTACATTTTCCCAAGCAGCAGCTCCACCCATAATATAATCAAGTTCCTGCAATAAACACAATGTATTACAAATTATATTAACAAATGTACTGATTACCAGACAATTTAGAATTATAATTAAGTTATGGTGGTCGATAGTTTAGACCAGTTGAATGTCAATGTCCGCAGGATCGAACCCTAGCATGTATCATGCCTTCGGAATTTGTGTACATTTACTTATTTAAACTGGTAACACTTAGTTGAAGGTGAAGGAACACATCATAAGGAAACCTGGTTGCTTAAAAATTTTCTTGTACTACCACCATATGTGGGAAATATATATAGAACTTTGGATTTCTCAACGTTTGAAATCGCCAAAACATCATGGGCTGGCGTGTTGATTATGGCCTTACCATTCCTCAGGAAGAGGCCATTTTGCCCAGCAGTGGGACAGTTACAACTGGTATTAAGGTGGTCTAATTAGCAAATGCCTATGCCGCCTATGATTACGTTTTAATATTAATGTAACCATATAATTTAACATGCTGTGTATGTAAAAAAAAAACACTAAGGGAGATGATGCAATATTGACCAACCTTTAACTTGGGGAATGTCCGGGATGAAACTTTCTTTCTAATATTGTAAACATACGGGCACGTGTTACAAGCGTACCTTAGACCAGATTCAGGTGCTTCTTCCACCATAAGCATATTAGCACATGTAGGACAAAATAACATTATATTACAGTATCTAAGTCCAATTACACTTGTAGGAAATGGTCCAACTTAAATTGATTTAACTTAACATAAATTACAAACATAATATGCATTTTAAGTGCATATTTCAAAACACTGGTTTGCCAATCTCATACATTTTGATCACATTATCAGATAGGAAAATTATCTACATTTATATTATAAGGTTATGTTGGGTTATGGTTATGACATGTTCAATGTTGTTACTCTCATAGATAAATATAATAGTCACAGAAAATAGTATACTGGAGGTTACCACAGAGATCAATTGTATATAAAGAAGAGGTGTTACTCTCGAATAATAATAAAAATAAATATGTATGTACGCTTTCATATTCTCGTATAGTCTATAGCAGTGGTGCACAGACCGCGGCCCACTGTCGATGTCTGTGCGGCCCGCCAACGAATTAAAAGAAACAGCGACAAATAAAAGCAACGCCAATAATTCTGAATATGTTGTTGAGACCATAGGTTTGTGCTGTGTGCGCCCTACAAACTTATTAACTCAATGCAATGCTATACTTTGATTAAAAGATTGTAATTTCAGTAAATTCTTTTTAAACTTTTATTCAGTGGCTTTTATTTCTAGTGGCCCGCATTTCGCTCTTAATCCACAGAGTACGTAGAGGAACAGAGAGGAATCTTAGTACTTACCTTTGTCTACACAGAGTAGAAGTTTAGAGTTTGACAGTTCTTTTTTTTTTTAAATTATTTAGCTACACAAGGCAGAAATGATTTGCAGTTTTTTTTTTCGTCGGGGCACAGGTAGCTTTTATTTGTTTATCCAATAAATCTCAAAATTAGTTTTAAATACTTATAAAATTTATAGGTTGTAAATAAAACGACAATCACTGCATTATTTAATTCGTTATTTATTTTTTAATTTCTTTTTAAAATTTTTAAAAGCTTTGTCTTGCATGTAAGTACGTTTATGCGGACGAAATCAACACCATTAAATACGATTTATAATATTATACCACGTATATACACATAATTTAATTGAGGTGAGAACAAAATATTCAAATAGAGCAAGCATCCTTAAGATATGTTAATGTTAAGAAATTGAACGAATATTTGGATTTTATTAGATTAAATATTTGTCTTGATATTTTTCCTGAATTTGGTTTGCAGGATCTGCAGGATACGTTAATTTATATTTATTATTAAAATCCTCATAGTCTTTACATGTTATCCATTTGTGCATTGAGGACTCAGAATTTTGCGTTAAATTTCTTTTACATTCTGGACAATTGAATACATTTAAGCATTTTTTTACTATCCATCCTGCAGTGTATGCACGTGAATGTACATTAAGCCGTTCTATTCTAGCTTCTACCTGCATATTTGTACTGTTTTCGGGAGACATCATTTTTTCACTAGAAAAGGGAGTTGTTTGACTTAAACCAAAAACTTTGTGTTCTTGGATTAACTCAAATAACTTTTGTAATTTTATAATTTGATCACCCGAAGTTTCCTCACAATGAAAACTTTGTGAATGAAAATTTATAAATCTGGTAATAAGTAACGACCAAAATTTGCTTTTAAACGCTTTACAGTCCGGGTCATTATTTCTGAAACGCACGAACGCATTGTGGAAAGAAGTTTTCGATCGGGTCCGAGTTAAAATACCGGGGTCGCATAATTTTAAAACCTTTCTCTTTGAAAAAAATCCATAATTGTATGACATTTTTTAGAGTTGTAATTTGTTTTTGTGAAGGAACTGTTGTCTCCTTATTGTCTTTTGTGAGAAAACGTAAATTTTCTAATTTTACTACGGAGTTTTGCCAAAATTGTTTATGGCTTGATGTATCGGTAACCGCTTGCCTTAGAGATTTCCCTTTTGTTTTCATATTGAATCCTGAACCATTACAACAGTCAAACAGGTCATCAAAAAATGATACAATTTCTGATGTGTTTTTTAAAGTACTGCTTAGTTCTCTCCAGTCTACATAGCGACCTGTAAAAAAAAAGAAATAAAAACTTAAATTTTAATGAACTATGAACGACCGAAGTATCAGTTTTCAGCATTTCCATAAAAGTAAAAAGCAATGAAACTGCATAGAGATTAACATGAATTTTAAAATTAATTATCACTATTAAAATATTTCAATTAATGTGCTTAGTTCATAAGTTTTTTTTTTCTATTGTTTTAGGTATATTTATTATCTTACTTACAAAACTCTGCCGTATAGGCCAACGCACTTGCTACTGTTTAACTCAGTACTCGCGTGCAAGTTTTCACCTGAAAAAAAAAAATTGTTTAAATTATTAATACAATCTTAGTTTCCTGAAACAATTCATATCAATGCAATCAAGCAATGATGGCTCAGATTCTAATCCCTGCAATGAATGTGAGCTTTCAGTGAAGGAAAAAATCATGATGAAACCATGTACGGTGGTAGGGTATTTTCTAATGTCTACCCACCACCCTCAAGTAGAAAATTTGTCACCAAGCACCTATGGGCATGTCCCAGCAGCTGCACTTGAGAGCCAGTTTTCCCACTAGGCTTAGCGTGTCACCATCTTGGGCCATATCGTCATTCAACATCAGGTTTGGCCATAACACTAAATGATAATACAAAAAAGTGATTTGATTATATACTTAGGCCTCTTTCATAAGTTACTATATGTATATGCAACATGCATGTAGTCTATATATCAAATCAGTGCTTATATTCAATTGCATGTAACAACTAAGCTATGAAAGATAGAATTCTTTCATAGCTTAGTTGTTACATGCAATGAAACTGCATAGAGATTAACATGAATTTTAAAATTAATTATCACTATTAAAATATTTCAATTAATGTGCTTAGTTCATAAGTTTTTTTTTTCTATTGTTTTAGGTATATTTATTATCTTACTTACAAAACTCTGCCGTATAGGCCAATGCACTTGCTACTGTTTAACTCAGTACTCGCGTGCAAGTTTTCACCTGAAAAAAAAAAATTGTTTAAATTATTAATACAATCTTAGTTTCCTGAAACAATTCATATCAATGCAATCAAGCAATGATGGCTCAGATTCTAATCCCTGCAATGAATGTGAGCTTTCAGTGAAGGAAAAAATCATGATGAAACCATGTACGGTGGTAGGGTATTTTCTAATGTCTACCCACCACCCTCAAGTAGAAAATTTGTCACCAAGCACCTATGGGCATGTCCCAGCAGCTGCACTTGAGAGCCAGTTTTCCCACTAGGCTTAGCGTGTCACCATCTTGGGCCATATCGTCATTCAACATCAGGTTTGGCCATAACACTAAATGATAATACAAAAAAGTGATTTGATTATATACTTAGGCCTCTTTCATAAGTTACTATATGTATATGCAACATGCATGTAGTCTATATATCAAATCAGTGCTTATATTCAATTGCATGTAACAACTAAGCTATGAAAGAATTCTAAGCTTGATTCTTAAGTTATATTATTTATAGCCAATGTCATACAAATTGCATCCACCTGTACTCTAAAATCAGTTAAAAATAATACCTACTTCAGTTACTAAGTTTAAATTATCATCTATAAAATAACATCTGTAAAGTACTTTTCTAGAAAACAAATTAACACTCATGTAATTTGATTTAAGTTTAAATTATATTTGTTGAATCTTGTTTGTTTTGTAATAAAAAAAAGTCTAATGAAACTCCATAATAACTAAAAGTAAGCCATCCGGTTTGTGGATGATAAATTCATTTGGGTGGCTGGGTTTATAGATGGTCTTTACAAAATGATTGCATTTTAACTTATAAGTATAGTCCAAGAACAATGGTGCGATGTGTACATTTTCCAAATTATATTATTTGCCTTTAAACAACTATTAAGTGGCGCATAACAATTTAATATTTTTATGAAACCTTACCTTAATTTTTTTATCTTCCCAGGAATTACATATTCGTCGCTTAATTTGTGTAGTAAACGCATTTCTGCATGTTTAAAGTCTGTAACATAGACATCCAACATGTCACTCCATTTAGACACTTTTTCATTAAATTTTATATTTTTTTCTATAAATTACTTTTTATGCCTTTAGTAAGGTGAGGTGGATCAAATATTATATTTTTTTTTTGCCTCGCATCGTGTTTGTTTCGTCTGAAATGAAAACAATAAATTTTTATATTGTTGTGAATTGACACGATTATAAGGGTTTTTTATAGTGTTTAAGGCTTTCTTGTGATTATATTCAACCTGTTAACTTGCCAGTATTTTCATGTGCCAGTATATGTTCCTTTCTGGTATCTTGTTTCATTTTTTTTATAGCTGATTGCAATGATATGCTTTGATCACATATTAGTGCCACAGGTATTAAAACTGTTTCTATTAGTTTCGTAAGCACTGTCTCAAGAATTTAATACTTGTGAAGACAGAGCATCTTCACAAGAATAAAAGAAACAGGCTGCTGCCATTTATGTAGAGCAACTCTAACCATAAATACTAGCGCATGGTTTGCAAATTCTTTGGTTTTGTGGTCGAGTTCTACTAAACCACAGATATTATCTTTTTCATTTTCTTATATTATTGCTGCTTCCAAAGCGACTTCGTCAAATATTACTAAGCAGTATTTTTTTTATTCTGGCCAATCTAACAACTGAAAATGTAAAAAAACAACTTTAAAGTAATAATAGTGAATTGACATTGTCCCTATTTCACATGCGATTAGTGTAGTTATCTATCAGTAAAAAAATATTAGGTAATATAATATAATATATAAAATATTAGTAATAATTTCGAAATCCAATAAGTAGTTAGGTAATCATGTAGTGATCTTTTATTCCAGGCTGAAACACGCCCCCTATAAAAATTTGTGAAATCCTCGCCGCCATATTGAGACGTTTTGAAGTGTTATGTTCCAGGATCAATCAGCCAGTGTATATCCAGAGCAAACGAGAGGTTCTCATGAGGGATACATATTGATATTCATCTGAATATCACTATGATTTCGGCGTCTGTCTGTAGGTAATCTATCGGCGGTCACCGTTGTTGTTGAAATGCACTTAGCATCTGGTGACGTGCAGTTATTTTGCGGAGCTAGTGTAAAAAAAATTACTTACAAATACACAACAACTTTACCTTTTCATAATTTAGTATAGGTGAGTAAAAAACTTACCTCTGCTTTTATTGCATTAAATATACCTGGATTAATTCCAGGTTCCACTTTCTGTTTGTTAACCATTTCTTAAAAATATATAACTCTTTAAACTTTGTTTCATGATAGCAAGTGCAATTATTTTTTTCTTCGTCAGTAAACCTTTTGATTTTTTGGGGCTTTATGTAATTTGCATCCATAGTAATTGTTGTCTTTATGTTTCCATGCTTTTGAGCATTTAGACGTTGATGGTGCATTGGTATCTGAAATTCATTGTTTAATACATTGAAAAGTTACTGATACCAAATATCAATAATAATAACCTGCGACTTCGTTAACGTTTTAATGTACTTATCTACACTATTATAAAGTGATGGGCAGTTACTAGTATCAATATAAAACTTAATAAGAATAAAACCAAGCCTGTAGTACTCAGAGTTGATATAGCTTCAAATTAGGTAGTATATTTAAAACCGTTTACAACCAAAATATTTAGAACACATCTGTTATATTATGAATTCATAATAGGTCCCGGCTAAATGCTATATGAACGCCTTTTAAAAAACACTACTTTTTGCCATACCGCATTAAGCCACCACATTTGAGTAATATTTTTAGAGAACTATACCTATCAGAAGGAAGTATTGTATTTTGATATTGAACAAGTTTAAGTAGGTAAAAATATCCACATCTGGTACAGTATAATGGTCAATTTATATTCAGATCACAAATGTAAACAAAAACACGCGGAGCTTATGACCTATTGTTATTATCAGAAACAAAATACATGTGCTGTATAATAAAATAATAAAATGGCAGCAGTATAATTAAAGAAAGCCGGCTTTCTCAATCAGTTTGGGTATTTGTTATTTATCTGTACACAAGACGCACCAAGACAAATTGTCGAGTTGTTTATGAAACTTTGAACATGTTGCAAAGGAAAAGAAAACATTTGAATATCAGAAAATCGTCATTTTTTTCCGTCTGTTAGTGATCAGTTTCACTTGTAGGGAAATTAGACTAGGGAATTGAGCAACTATAAGTGGTCCCTTCGATGTCAGTATAACAGATTGTGAATGTATAATATTTTCAGAATAGGATCAGTAGTTCTGGACATTACCTTCTATCATACAACATATTCATAAACTGTACTTCTTTATAATATTATAGTATAATAAAACATAGATAAAACTCATTTTCAGATAATGGATAACTGTACTCTTCATATAATAGCTTTATCGCATCACATATAACTAGTATAGAGATATGGTCATAAAATGTACACAAAACATAACATTCTACCTTGTAACTGTTGAATTTTCCTCAGAGGTTTGCAGTATAAATGATCTTCATGCTTTTTAGGAACTATCTGGACATCTGAAGTGAAAAAAGTGACATAATAATTATTCAAATATATTATTAATTAAAGATATTTGTGATGAAGTGGTAGTCAAGATTAAATCAAAAAATGTAATCATCAATACAACAAATTTATACAATTATACACAGTTATAGATGTCAAATTATGAATATATATTAAGTCTCATACACTCACAAATTAACACTATAGATGTGCTCTACCACATAAATGTTAGTTATAGTGTAAGCCAATACAAAACTCTATATGTATGTATTATAGATATGTAAACTATACACTGTCAATTCTCATAGTTTTGTGGCTAGTTAATTTCTGCGATAGTACAGATATAAAATATAGCGACAGTGTAGTAGAATTTTAATTATCATGTAATAAAATATCGACAACCATATAAAAGTTGGTACTCTCATCTGACATATTATGTAGTACTTCAAATGGACACAAAAACAACTTGTGCTTTGTTTGTTGATATGGAACAGCATATCTTTAGTGTATTAGCTCTGTATATGCACATCTGCTAGAAACCTATGTCCATTAACTACAAAAATTGTAGAAGTTTAGACATTTAAAAAAACTTATACATGTTGTTGTTTTATATTACAGTGAACTCTTAAATCTACAAATTATCTTATTTTGCATAAATGCTTGTAGAAAACCAACTTTGCAAGTTTTAGATAATTTGGTGAAAAGTAGATATTTTGTTATGTTTTATAGCAATGTCTTAGGAAAACCCATGATTTAATGATAACAATAGTTTCAGTCTGAACCTGTTCTATTACTACATAAAGATCATTTCCCCAAGTTAGGTTAGGCTTGAAATCACCACACAAGTCCATGACATGTTGATGAATTAAAATGCTTATACAATGCTCTCAATTCATTAAGTCGGTATCCTTATGGGTTTATTTACGTTAAGCTGATGATGCTACTATGCAAATAAATGTAAACTAGTTCTGTAGCATTTCTTGATATATACCGGAGTCGTCCTACAAACATAAAACTGATATTCTACAGGCTTCCTTCCTTTGTTACAATAAATAAACAATAATGGGGAGAAAACAGTTACACTTTAAAAAATTACCTTTTGTATGATGTTCTTTTGAGCTGTGAAGGTGTAAGGATGAACTTCATGTTTTCTTTTTCTCACATCAGTGTAATCGTGATCATGGCAAACATTCTCATTATCTGAAATAAAAGATCAAAAGAAAAATTAAAAAGGGTAATAAAGTAGTCATCCATTCGTTTATGAGTAAAATAAAAGAATTGTACGCGGCTAGAGTCATCATCATTCTCCTGCACTTATCCCAATTTATTTGGGGTCGGCGCAACATGTCTTTTTCTTCCATACTTCTCTATTATTCGTCATCTCGGTATTCACTCCCTTTCTTACCATATCATCATTCACACAGTCTATCCATCGTTTCTTTGGTCTTCCCCTACTCTTATATCCATCGACATTCATACCTAAAACCCTCCTCACGACATTTTCCTCATTTCTTCGCATCACGTGCCCATACCATGATAACCGATTTCCACACAATTTTTCAGTTACCGGTGCCACTTTCAGACTTCCTCTTATGTATTCATTTCTTATTCTATCCATTCGTGTAACACCACACATCCCTCTTAGCATTCTCATCTCAGCCGCATGCAATTGTCTTTCATTCATCCCTTTTGTGGCCCAACATTCCGATCCATACAAGACAGCAGGTCTAATGATGGTTTTATATATCTTCCCCTTAAGTTTAAGGGGAATGCGGGAGTCACAGATTGTTCCCGTGACCTGCCGCCATTTCATCCATCCAGTGTTAATTCTGTGCTTAACCGTTCGATCTACTTCACCATCGCTTTGCAGGAGTGAACCGAGATACCGAAAGTCGCAGCAAACTGGGAGAAGCGCGCCATTAAGCGCTATGGCTCGAGAACTGGAGAGACCGCCGAAATCGCAGAACATATATTCCGTTTTGGTTATGCTGATTTTCATGCCAACATTCTCCAGCTTCTGTTGCCATTTCTCCAATCTACTCTGGATCTCAGGTCCATCTTCACCGACAAGAACAATGTCATCGGCAAATAGCATGCACCAAGGTGCCTCCTCCTGTATGTCCGACGTAAGAGCGTCCATAATCAACAGGAAGAGGTAAGGACTTAATGCCGATCCCTGGTGCAAACCTACAGCCACACTGAACTCGTCAGTATTGCCAGCAGCCGACCGGACGTAGGTACGAGATTGACTGTACATAGCACGAATTAACTCTACATACTTCCCGGGCAAACCTTTCTCTTTCAAGGCCCACCACAGCACATCCCGAGGTACCCTGTCATACGCTTTCTCCAGATCAATGAACACCATGTGCAAGTTCTTGTGTGCACGTCTGTATTTTTCGCACAATTGGCGTAGTGCAAAAGTGGCGTCCATTGTTCCTCGACCTGGCATAAACCCAAACTGGTTTGGAGTAATCTCACTCTCCTCTCGCAGTCTTTTGTCTATTACTTTCTCCCATACCTTCATACTATGTGACATGAGCTTTATCCCTCGATAGTTGTTGCAGTCCTGTACATCACCTTTATTCTTGAAGATGGGCACTAGCGAACTATTGCACCATTCTTGTGGGATCTCGCCTTCATGCAACAACTTATTGAAGAATAAAGTCAGCCACATACATCCATCTTCTTTTAAACACTTCCATACTTCTACTGGTATATCATCGGGGCCCATAGCCTTTCCATGTTTCATACCTTGGACTGCCTTTCTTACTTCATCCATACTGATTTCCCTTACCAAACCCATATTTACTTGTACCTCTTCGAGTACACCATTCCATTTATTCTCTTCGTTCATTAGCTTTTCAAAATAAACCTTCCACCGTTCTTTTATTTCATCATCTTTGGACAGGACCTTACCAACGTCGTCTTTCATACATTTTATGTGGATTATATCTTTTGTTCTCCTATCTCGTGATTTTGTAATCCGATAGAGTTCCTTCTGGCCTCTAGGGCTGTTCCATTGTTTATAAATCTCCTTCTTATCTTCTTTCAAACTAGCATTCTCGTTTCCTACACCCTGCCATTCTTTAAACGCAATTTTCTTTTCTTTCAGCATCTTTTGCACGTCTTCATTCCACCACCATGTATCCTTTTCTATCATACCTTTCCCTTTCGACTCTCCAAACACATCTTTTGCTACTCTCCTTATACAATCCGCCATCTCTTTCCAACATTCATTCACAGATTTTCCTTCCATACCATCCATTTCAATCATTTTATCTACCACTTGACTCTTAAACTTACTGGCACATTCCTCTTTTTCTATCATACGCCATCTGGTTTTGGGCGGGGGCCGTTCCTTGTTCTTACTGGACGAGACACTGACTTTAACCTCCATTATAATGAGTCTATGTTGTGGGACTAAGTCTTCACCTGGAAGCACTTTACAGTTTTTGACACTTTTAAGACTGTTTCGTCTAACTAGCAAGTAGTCGATTTGTGTCGCGTGGCGGCCACTTTTATAGGTTATTAGATGCTCATTTTGTTTTTCGAACCACGTATTTGTTATTGCCAGGTCGAAGGCCAAAGCAGCTTGCAGCAGTGTCTCGCCATCAGTGTTACGGTCTCCGTATCCCCAACCGCCATACACTCTCTCATACCCAACCTTCTGTCTTCCTACATGTCCGTTAAAATCACCCCCCACATACACTTCTTCGCTATCTTGTACATCCAACATCACACGGTCAAAGTCTTTCCAAAACTTCTCTTTTACATTATCCTCACACCCTGACTGGGATGCATACACACTAACTATATTAACCACTAAATTCTCCACAATCACTTTAACAGCTATCACTCTATCACTTACTCTTTTAACATCCACCACACATTCTTTCAACTGACTATCCAAAATTATACCCACACCATTTCGCTTGCCATCGCTTCCACAGTAATAAAATTTATATCCTTCTCCTATCTCTCTAGCCTTCGCACCCTTCCACTTCGTCTCTTGCAGACACGCTACGTTCACTCGTCGCCTTTTTAAAACATCTGCTAGTTCCCTTCCTCTTCCAGTCATCGTACCTACATTCCAGCTTGCACACCTCAATCTAACTTCTCGCACACTCCGAGCTTGCATCTTACGTCGCACCCGCCCGTTCTGGTGCGACAACCCTTGTCCATTTCCCACAGAAGCCGGGTGCTGCCCCTGCGCGTCGCCTGTGGGGTACGCCCTAGCCCTATCGCGCATCGTATCATTTTTACTCATGTTGCGATAAGATTCGGCAAAGTTTAACAGTCGGCCGCCAGCCTGACACCAACCCTCCTTGGGAATGCTTTTGTTGGTGGTTTACCCGCTTTTTTTATAATCAACTTGTAAAATGTATACTTGGAGAAGTAATTTTGTACAAATTCCATTGAAAATTACTTAAAGCCCCTCTCAAAGTCTGCAATATTGTAACGAGCAACTACAAAACCCTAAACTACGCGTGGACTGGCACACACTTAGCAATTATTATTTTTCAAATACCAACTTCTAGCTAACAGGATTATTAGTCCACCATCTATCATCCCTGTTACGGTGTATAGATGTTTTAGGGGGAAAAATAATAATAATATATAAAACTAAAAATAATGAATATAACTAATACTTTATAAAAAAAAACAATAGTAAGATGTGGTTTTCGTAAGCCCAAAGTCCTTAATAACAGCAGTATATTCAATATTCTTGTCGAAGCTCCTGATTACTGGCGTCAACTTTATTTTTACGGATAGTAATTCTTCTTGTTTTACTTAAATCTTTTGCGTATTAGTTGAAAATTTTATCGGCATTGATTTATTAATTTCAATACATTTAGTATCTTCTGCCTGCGTGTAGCATACACATTCTTAACAATGTCATTTCCAGTTGTATTTCCAATTTTCTTAATATTACCAAGGACTTTTGTAGTTTCCGAAGAAAAAAGCTGATTACTTTGTTTTATTTTTTCATTCGTATTGGATGATATTAGAGTTTTTAAAATTAAATACCGAAGTTCGTCCATCCATGACAACATGACAGCCGCCACATTTAGCCACTTTCTAAAGTGAGTAAATTATGATATCCAGAATACAATAATATGCGAAATACTTATATCCAAAATGATGTGAGGAGATCAATGGCACACTGAAAGTTCCAGTTATCCAAGATAAATCGATAAAACTATTCTTTAATTAAATATTGTTGTCATTTATTTTGTGTAGAGTGTTATCTTTATAAAAAAATATGTATACAAAACTGTAAACTACTTATATAAATAAAATTAATAATTTGTAAAAAATTAGGAGCATTATACCACTTACCAGATTCTTCGTATGGCGATGTAGGTATCCCAGTATCCATTTCCTCATTCGTAAAAAAAGAAGGATATGAAAAAAACACGAAAACGCAAACTGCTAATAACAAATCTCTTCTCTTCTCTTATATTTTTTACCCACTTCTGTGAGTCCTATCTCCGTCCTCGGAATTTGGTGCAACTTAATACTACCACGCCTGCTTTTGCAATGCGGCACACAACAAGTAATCTTAATAGCGAAAATTAAACGCGTATTACACTTTTAAACGCGAGAGGATAAGCCCTGAGAAACAGCTCAACGCAACTTCACTCGATCAGATTCAAAACACTGTAATGACGTTAAAAACAACATGACAGCGAAGTATAAAATATGACAGAAGCCGCCATTGCAGTTGTATTATCGGCAGGTGTGGCGGGATGAAGTAACGTCAAATATTGTTCTTCTAATTACCACAGATAATATAAGGGCTAAAAACCATATATGAAGATACAGGGCCGTGCTCTTAATCTGTCCGAGTGGCCCCTAATTCCAATAAGTCTGTGCATCCCTGGTCTATAGAATCCAGTGTTCAGTGTTGCCGTTCTACGGTTAATGATAAGTAAAATAAATTTTAATAAAGCTCTATAATAGTAAGTAGTTAATCTTTGAAATAAAACATTAATTGCAGATTTTCCAGCTCTACAGCCAATACAGGTTCGTTACGTGATGTTGATAGACTAATTTCAATATTTACTACCATCATATTATGTGACTTCTTAATTTCTCCAATTAGTTTCAGTATGTCATCACAAAGATTATACGCAAAACAAGAGTTTCCTTATTTTCTAAAATCATAATATATTAAAATAAGTTACCAAAGCCCTTAAAAAATTAAAGTTTGTGCCATTCAAATGAACTTCATCCACGCATTACAAGGGCCTAAAAGCAGTTATAATTAATTTCAAAGTTTCGCAGCGTTTCCATACAAAATACTTAGTAGGTATTCTGTCATTTTCACATCACCACATTAAGTAAGGTTGATCAAAGAGTTAAAAAACTGATAATTCTGACTCCATATGTTGATTGGTGAATTACGATGAATGCTTATTTACAAAACTCATTTATTTAACAATATGGCCATATATATATACAGTAGAAATTCCACCATAGATTTCCCTTACAATAAAATAATTAAAAACCAATAAAAGTTTAAAACACATCCATTATTTAAAACATAAGCCAATATTTGGCGTGGCAAAAATCTTTCTTGAGAAACTAGAAGCGGGTTTAATATCTTATTTTCCGAATACGGAAATTGAAGACAATATGCTTCTGCGAGTATGTACCTTTGTGGATCCCCGATTCCAAATTCACGTATTTTTGAACCATACTGAGACAAAAACGCACCTTCTGAAGAAACATGTCAGCGCCATACGTCAGTGCACAAGAACGTTTTAGAACTCCTTAAAATTAAAATACGAGAAAAAAATCAACTAATGAGAAACGTTTTTGGTGAATTCCAAACATGGCACACACATCATATTTAACTGTTAAAGAAATAGCAGCAATTACTCCTTCCTTTGGACACATCTCCACCAAAGCGAAAAACAAACTGGAAATGTTTTTGAATGAAGGAGTTGTTCAGAGATATTTTTGTCCCTTATCTTGGTGGAAGAGTCATGTGTTCGTATATCCGAACCTGTCATACATTTTTATGGAGCATTGTCATATTGTTGTCGCATCGGTAGAATGCGAAAGAGTCTTCTCTAGGGCAGGGTACATCTACATATTGACAGGTAAAAGAGCACGCTTCAGTAGAAAACGCACAGCAGAATTAGTATTTCTCAAAACAATAGTTCTCTTTTAAATATATTAGAAAAATAATACTGTAAATAATGAATATACATATACATATAGCTATTATATAAATAAGAAATGAAGAAAAATATTGTTAAAAAGATGCCGTTGATGAATGGCAAGCAAAAAAAAGGTCATAATTTCTTTCATATACTAAATTCATTTATCACATGTGAAATAGCAGTGATAAAAAAATTTAAATAGCAATCATTCATGCCTACTTTTCAGTTATGTCAAAACTATCAAATCATTGTCATTGATGTCGGTTGCTGGACGGTTGTGTTGTTTTCATATATGTTAGTTGTTTACGAAGTGCTTATTTGTTATTGTTTTTTATGTTAAAATAATTGCGTGTACGTTAAATTGTACAATATAACAACAGTGAAATAATGCTTCGTACATTATTGGATAAATTCTGGGATGAAAGTGTGTGGTTACCGCCGAATACAACTTGGGAGGATTTGGAACCCGGTCCTGATAAAGTTGTAGTTTACAATGATTACAGACATCTTCTAATCCCGATACCTTTAGCGCTGGTGCTAATTTTTATACGACAACTTATGGAGAAGTGAGTTGAATTGATTTCTTTCTATAATCAGAGGAATGTGTGTCACTGTGCTTCTCATCACGGATGAGTAAATAACTAAACAGTACAATGTCGTGACTCACTGTTTATCTATTCGATGAAATCGTGTACTTGACCGGTTTCTTGTTTTCTATGTTTTTTTTTATCTGTTTATCATCATTCAGTGCTACTGGAGTAGGTAAAATAAATTTAGCATCAATCTCCATCCTGGCAATCACCTTTGATTTCTTCTGATTCTTTAGCCCCTTCTTCCATCCATATCAACTTTGTAGTTTTAATTAAAACAATAATTTTATTACATAATGTTATTACTATTATATTTTAATTATTTTATTTAAGGACTCTCTACAGATGTGCAATAATTTTTATAAATGTTTTGATTTTAGGGATAATAACACCACCATTAAAATTTTATATGTCTATATATCTAATCTATCTATCTATCTAAGTATCACTATATAGTATAAAAATACAAATATAACACAGTAAAACTTAACATAACTTTAGTTAAGATTATTAATTTTTTAAAGTAGAATAAGTGTTCAAAGTTAAATTAATTTATTATATTTGAATTGATTATATCAATAGAAATATTAGGTATTTATGTGGTAATATTTTTATTTATGCAAAATTAATATTGATTACATTTATAATTATGGGTACCTTTAAAATAAAAATGAAAATAAAAATCACATTTATTGTCCTTAGAAACGTATTACTTTTGTAAGCCCACACAAATAGGTAATGTGCTTTGAAATGATTATTGATATATTTAGATGTTATCACAGCTGTTTTAAGGACTTTTTATTTTGATAAAATATTTTTAACTAATGGTGATATATAAATGAAACATCAAAAGAAATTAGTTTTTTCTGTTTAATTTATAAAATATAATTTATAAATTATTTTGTGTCACAAGACCATTTATAACATAATAAAACTTTACCATGGCCTACTGCGGTTCTTGTGATGGTATGGAGGTTAGAGATTGATCTAGAAATATCACAATTAATAAAGTATTAAAATCAATTAATTGAATTGAGCAGGCTTGTTGCTGATGTAGTTTGTTCACAAATCAGCTGATGCTGACGCCGGTTTTTTATTTTACTTAAAAAAAAATTACTGATCTCTACAAATTTACTAATAAAAGTTACTAATTTCCATTAGTATTGAAATAAAGGAGGATTTCATACACTTTATAATGAAATAAAAAAATCTTAATCCTACATGAAGTTTCCCCTTTGTACCAGTAATATAATTTAAATATATTTAATCATATTGGAATTTTATCAGTGGTCAGTTATATTTTAAAAACCATAATTGAGCTGCCTTTTCCGCCCGAAGTCTGTTCTAAGAACAGCACTGCTGAATATCTATCGCAATCTTTGCAATTTGTGAAAAGCTGTTCGCTAGGAATACTCGCCAGCATTAGAGCCAAAAATCTTTGAGCAAGTCTAGAAAGTTTCTTATATGTGTGCCTATTGTTTTTCGTCCAATCAAGCAGGTTTGTGACACATGAAACTTTTTACACCAATAACTTTAGCAGCAATTTCTATCTTTGTAGCTATTATGACAAGTGTCATCACTTCTAAGATTTCTTCTTAACTTAATGCTCATGTGTTTTTTTTAAATTAAGTTAATTGGGGAAATAACCTATGAAATCGAGACATTTGAATTGCTCAATTCTCGTGTACTTTGATAAAAAATTTGCAACAAATCCACACAGTTATCCATAACTTTCAATTTATCAGGTAGGATTCTGGGTATGTTACGGTCATGACTGTAAATGCTTAATGAATCCTTGGCCTTTAAATATCTCTCCATAATATAGAACATAATATTTCACCCTGTAATATACTCTTGAAATACTTGAAAATCCATTAGCCCTTTCCATCAGCGAACATCACCATTATTATACGAGTCCAGAAAAATCTAACATGAACTTATACTAGTTAGATTAGGTTCCTATCGTACATATTACATTTGATTTATCTATTATATGCTGTGGTACTTAACTATTTACTTATATTCGAAGTCAAGGTTTAGTAAGTAGGACTTACTAAACTTTCTTTCTGCTGTCAGATCCGAATTTGAGGCTTTATGTTTATCATTTTCATATTTCAAATAACTTATGTACTCATCATAATGTTTCCTCTGAGCTGGTTTTTTAGAGATGTATTTCTAGGTCCTTTATGTGAATAATGCTTTTGACATTAAGTGCAGTTTTCAGTATCCTTATTAATTAATTTGAAATACTTCCATATATAACTAGTCAAGAGGGGTCGCATTTTTTAATTCTTGTGTCGCAACTTGAACATTAGCATTGGTCAATGTGGATGCTGATGCTGATGTTCGCAACAACCCTAATCTGAAGGTATTCAAAGAGTTTAGGTAAAGTTGATAAAATTATTATTTTTTTATCTGATTTTCATATTCCTGTCATATTAATAACATTTCACAGATTTCCTGAAGCAGTGGTCGAAGTTTAAACATCAAGCTGAGCATGTTATTATGGTTTGACATCACATTTACATCATATATGATATAATATGGATATAACTTATATGCACATTATGTCTGTGTGATGACAAATATAGGTCATGTGTTCACTGGGAATGTGAGAAAGTCGGACACTGTAGAAAAATTTGTAAATCATTAAAGATTTACATACCTTGCTAAGTGCTAAAACCAACTATGTTTATGTATGTTATATGTTTAGATAGAGTTCTACAAACTGTATAATCAGTTTTATTTATAAGGAAAATATATATTTTGTTCCAGTTATTGGTTCGCCCCATTTGGTAAATCGTTGGGTATAAAAAACACAAGGCCAAAGAAACCATTGATCAATACGAAATTAGAAGATGCATATCAGAAGTCACCGAAAATTAAACACAAGCAGGTGAGTGCTAAATTGAAATTAATATTTCTCAAGTAGAAGCTTGATTGTATTTATGGTATATGGAAGACAGAATGTTATAAATTAATTCCATACAATATACATTCAGTCAAATAAGTATCGGGAATGGATGATTTGTTATGGAGCCAAATTCATTTTTTTTTTTTGGTTAATCTAAAACAATCAATGCCAATCAGTTGTGCCAATCTGGCACATCATATCTAGTGTGTATTGCGAATTTCATAATGGACAGAAACATCCAACAAAGAGTTTGTCTTAAATTTAGCATCAATGGAATTTCCTGTTCGTAAACAGTGAAAATATTACAGAAGGCTTACGATGAATCGATTTTATAAAAAAAAAAACACGTGCTTTTGAGTGGTACAAAGTGTTCAAAAGCGGTCGAGATATGCTGGAAGATTTGCCTCGCCCTAGTAGGCCATCAACTTCTTCAACTGAAGTTAACATTGCAAAAGTGAAGGAGAGATAGTTACTGAAAATCCTCATTTAAGTTTGAGAGAGATAGCCGTTGAACTTTCTGTGTCTTATGAGTCGATCCGTATCATTTTAAATAATCACTTGGGTATGAAACATGTTGCCGCTCGGTTATTCCCAAAAGACCTGAATTGTCTTCAAAAACTCAAGCGCGTAAGAGTCACTGAGGACATGCTAGAACGAGTCAATTCCGACCCAGCATTCATGAAACGCATTGTTACTGGTGACGAGACGAGTGTTTACGAGTTTGACATGCAAACTAGTCAAGAAGATTCGGAGTGGCGCCTTTCAACTGAACCAAAACCGAATAAACCACGCCAAAGTCAATCAAAAAGTCATGTTGACTGTTTTCTTTGACTATCGCGGTGTTGTGCACTCAGAATTCTTACCGGAAGGTCAATCGGTAAATAAAGTATATTATTTGAGCGTAATGTGGTGTTTAAGAGAGCAAATTCGACGATAAAGGCCAGATTTGTAGATAGAAAAATCTTGGATTTTGTAACCACGATAATGCGCCTTCGCACAAGGCCATCATTGTGAACGAATTTTTGACCAAAAACTCAACAAATGATATGCAAGGATAATATATATATGTTTCAAAATTCGAAATGTATTACTTAATTAAAAAAAATTAAATTGCGTGTTAAAAAACGAAATGGATTTAATAGTATTTTTCGAGTAACTATTGTGGGTTCGCGTTGACGCTGTCGTAACAAAAGACAAACCTTCTTGACGCGTACGTAGCTGTAAATATTTATTGATTTCTATTTCACTACAGATTCTAATGAAATAGTAAGCCCAATGATGATGACCTTTACAATTTAAACATTTATATTCCTAACTTTCATAATTGGGGTGTTCTTCTCCACACTTGGATAGTGAAGTTATTGCGTGTTTATTTTATTTTTAAATCTGTTTTTGCGGAACTGCATGATGTTCTTGTGTATGTACTGTGTTGTCATAGCGCACGTGTGTGTTATAATATAAATAGTAATATTATCTCAAAAATGCATGTCAACTGGCAATAAAGAAGACATTTACTGTTATCTGAATTATTAGATCAGGTGATTTTTTTGATACTATGATCTTGTTAGTAAAGACTGATATAAAATACGATAACAATGACAAAGAATATTGGAATGATTAATTCTCTTCCGTGATTGAATCTTATTCTTCCTTTTTAGATACCATTAAAATGACTCAATTAATAGGGCTTGTGGCGCATTAGTAGTAAACCCTACTATTGATCAAAGAGGTCGCGGGTTCGATACCCGCACATGACTGGTTTTTCTGTGATGAGCATGTATATTTCAATTCCTTAAGATGTCCACATTATATAATGTAAAAAAAGTTGTGTAATATTTACATATACAGGTCGCTCGAAACTACACAAAGTACTCTACTTTATAACAGAAAACAAACGCGAGCGACCTTTATAAAAATAAAAATCAACTTTAAATTTAAATCCAAATTAATATCAAATAAAAAAAAACTTTAAGAGACACAAAAAAAAATCTTATCATTTTTGGTGCGAGTTTTAAGAACCTATGGTCAGGTTTGTATTGGGCGCTCTACAAACTTATTAACTCAATGCAATGCTATTATACTTCTTAATACTGTTAAACTTTCATTCAGTTGCTTTTATTTGTCCTGGAGCCTTTGCGGTTTTTACAGCTTCACCGGGCTTGGGCTTGTAATCTATCCGAGTGGCCTCTAGTTCCAATAAGTTTGTGCATCTCTGGTGTAGACGTTTCGTTACAAAATACGCAGGCACCGTAAAAATTAATTCTCATAATTTTTTTCTTAACGCGCCTATATAAGTATAATATCAAAAATGGGCATTAAATGTTATCTAGATTATATTTATATTAATGTGTAGTTACTAGTTTGTATAATATGGTAACATTGCTTCATTTGTTTTCCAGTTCTTTTTAAACCAGGATGAGGTAAATGTTTGAATAAATTTTGTACATAGTGCATGCTTTTTTATTTTTTTGCTGTCCGTTGAATATAGGTTGCTAATCGAGCAAAAATTTTAATTGACAATCATTAAAATGTTATAAAAAAAGTTAAACAAATGATACGAATGTATCCCGAAAGAATATATATATATTTTTTATCTATGTTAAGTGATGTGAGTGAATCAGATATGAGGAGATCCGCAGAAGAACCAAAATCATCGAAATAGCCCTAAGAATAGCTAGACTTAAGTGGCAGTGGGCGGGCCACGTAGCTCGTAAAATGGATGGCCGATGGGGCCAAAGAGTTCGGCTGCGTACTGGAAGACGCAGCGTGGGCAGACCCGCCACAAGGTGGACCGACAGCCTGGTAAAGGTCTGTAAAAGTGGGACCGATCTTTTGGGGAGGCCCAGGTCCAGCAGTGGACGTCTTTCGGCTGAAAAAATGATGATTAGCGTACATACGAATTCTATTATATGTTATTAAATGGTCTTTTAATCGGCGGATGACAGTTTGTTTACAAGGTTCTATAAATTAATAATAATAGATTGCTTTTTTTGTAGTAGCACGGGTAATAGTCTTAACCGTACTTGTTACTAAGCATAGTGCATTCCAAAAACACCGACTGACCACTGAGAGACCGGCAATTCATCGCCATTTCAGCCTCAGCACTTGGATAAACGCGACAAACCAAAAGAGAGTTACTATGATGGGTTTATCACCATGTGCATGGTTGCGACCCAGTCATGTACAGATACCCTACCACTCCGCTTCACTGCTAGATATACACTGGTTGATCCCGGATCGCGACACGCCTAAGCGTGCGACTATTGCGTGTTACTGGTCGCCATCCAGCCGGACATAGTTGTCGTGTTTTACCACTCCGCAATTATTTTTTTTACCGAAAAAAGAACTTATCCATCAGCTATAAAATTCAATTCATCGTTTACTCACCATGCACCAGTACACTCATTGTTTGTTATACTTAAAATTTTAGCATCAATATTGCAACGGAATTTGTATCTGGCGTATTAATTATGATTGACGTGTAAGCTGAAAACTAAAAAACTGCGTAAATAGTTATTTTCAACATATTTGCGCTCAAAAAATGCATCTACGAAGCCTGTATACATTGTTCGAAAGTTAAAAATTACGCACCATATAACGGAGCGTGCGGGAAGATGTTTACCGCACGCGCCGTTGTATAGCGTCATAAAAATATATAAGAATTCCACCAAGGAGTTTCACATTAGCAGAATAAATAAGCTGAATGATCGAACCTTTGAAAGCACTTTTTATCAATACATTTCCCTTCAAGTGAGGAATCGGATATTAATATGGAATCTACTCCACCTGATATATTGAATGAGGCGCAAATTGCAGGTAAACTTTTCAAGAGTAGTATTTATCTTGTTATTTTCTGTATAATTTCTTATTTTCTATTAAAAATAATCGAATGAAAATGTTTGCTTCATTATCTATTGTACTCTTTTCTCGAAAATGTGTTGGAAAACATTGTAGGCAAGCGTGCGGAAATTGGTTTTTACAAACTCGTGACTATGGTACATTCGGCTACTCGTTTGTAAAAACTAACTTACCGCGCTAGTATCAGTATGCATCAGTACCACAATAGTCAGATACAGTGTGTCAGTACTACTCACATAGGTGTAAATTATAATTTCAATAAGGAATTAAAATCACTACAGTCCACGATGCACAGTAGTGTTAATAAAGCAAATATCATAGAATGTTATAATATTTCCCTATACAGTAGCTATGAGCCAAATGGTAAACATAACGTTTTCCGTTCATCTGACCGGTTGAGGCTGCATGACCGACCGACATGAAAAGGAAATTAATATTAAATTATAGTCCGGTCAAAGTAGACACTTCAAATAACATAAACTCCCAAAGAGCTGAATTTTGGTAGAGACCTCGGGTACACCACTAGAAATAAAGTGCCAAAAGTCCCCATCGATCCCTGATCGAAGTCCCCATGCAAAAAAAGTTATTCAAGGTCCAAATTTTCGGATTTTTCTCGAAAACGATAAGCTTTATTAAAAATTTCTTTACCTTTCTACCTTCTTTAAATTTCTACCAGTTTCTCCGGTAGGCCTACTCCATGATCTATTATGACGGAGTTTTAGGGGAAAATACTGTATTTACTGCATGATGATTATTGAGATTGATATAGGTGATTGATTTAAACTGTTGTTCTGATTACTGTTAATATTGTAAAATGTTTAATTTCCCTAATGATGTGCCAGAAAACACATTATGCTTCCATTTGTTTGCAACTTTATAAACTCTATATCGGTATACTCGGATAAAAATATTAATATGTAGCTTTGCATCTTTAATTCAGTTTAACCTTAAATCGACTATCCATGTGACTGCATAATTGACAAGTCTGCATGCTTAATAATTATTATGATAACATTGAAAAATTGGCAGCGTGAACGTAGCTTCGTAAGGTCGCGTATTAAGGAGTCTGTGCAAACGGCACTACTGTTACGGGCTTGCGTAATAAAGCTTGACTAAAGTTTTTATAAATATATTCTTTATAGGTGAAGTGTTTGGCCCAATCTCACCTAATGTTTAGTGACGATGTAGTCCAAGATGGTATTACGCTAAGCCTAGTAAGAGGACTAGCTCTCAAATGCACCTACCGGAACACATAGGTGCTTGGTGACAGATTTCAACTTGTGGGTGGTAGCTAGCAAGGCAGATATTAGAAAAAGATCTACCACCATACTATGGGATCATCACAATGTTTTCCTTCACTGATAGCTCAGGCTCGTTGCAGGGATTCGAATTCACGTCGATCTACGAGATTTCTATGTGCGCGACTACTGAGCCATGCTTCAAGCCAACCTTATATAAATTATAGCATTATTTAGAGTTGATCTTACTAACTACCTCCTTTATGTAGAAAATATGTAGTACTTGTCTGCCTCTAAGACTCTGAATTAATATTTATAGTTATATGTGCAAGAAGCTACATTTGGGAAGCATACCTGGTTTGATAAATTACAAGATTTCAAAGTGACTACCGTCGCAAAAGCATTAGTACACTTGCCTAGTATGGGTAATTTACATGCTTAGTAACTTGCCATTGGCAAGTAATCTACACCTGGACGTTAACGTATAAAATTTATAATTTTATGTTTATCAATGAAGCAAATTTCTTTATAAGCATGCTTGATCGTCTAGTGATTCTACGGTTGAACGCGTTGACTTGATTTTATGTTTGCCACGTAATATTTTATCGAGTCCTTCATAATTGCTGGTTTCAGGTGTACCTCATCGGTCGAGGTTATTCCACGATTCAACTGAATACTTTGACCTTCGACCACTTGCTGTGAATGAACGATAACATAAATTTATCTCATCTTTACAATTAATACTCGTTTTGTTGCACGACTGCTCAGAAAGAGAGTAATGTTTTTCTAGTGTATGCATTTTATAGATGCTACGTAAAAGGCCAATAAGATTTTCGCTTTGCGAGTAATATATCTAATTATAAAATTTATCCAATAATTTTGCCACTAAAAACATACTCGATATAATAATGTAAAAAAATTGAACGCTTAGGTAAAACCTGGACGGTTCGAGAGCCGACGTTCTCATGCGTTTTAATTATTAGTTTTGTTTTAAATCACAGAAAAATCATTTTCACATTATAAATTTACATAAAAATTAATAACTTGGCTCCTGGAGATATATGAGAGAGAGAGAGAGATATATGCTAATTTTACGCACATTTTTGTTCTTTTGTTATTTGTTGAAAACGAGGATTTTTTTGATATTATTATTGATATTAAAAGTAATATTAAGCCACAGACATAACATAAACTTATTTACCGTACCTACACATTTTGTTACAATATATGCCTGTACATTTCGTCACAAAGGACGATGTTATTGCTGATAGCAATTTCTTGCAGGCAACCTTTGAATGTTCTAGTAACATAATTGAGGTTACGATAATTTACTTTAAACACTTTTTTAATGTACATGCTTTTATCTTTTTCTTATTTATGACGCTAATCATCGACTGTGTTGCGACTTTTATTTTGTAATATAGTTACTGTTTTAACAAAAAAATAATAAAAAAAAACCCTTTCTCGAAATTTTAAGAAGCGTCCGGAAAGTAACCGAAAGATCGTGTATTTATCATAGTGAAGTCATGTGTCGTGTAGTAATAGGTTCAACGACACACACATAGAAAGTCTTATCGCGAAAACTGTCAACAAACAATGGGCTATAAATTAAGCGTTCCCCTCGTTTTAAAAGCGATGAGTTAAGTTGTTTACAACATGTTAAGAGTTCAGGGACCTTCTAGAGATTTCGGGATCATGTAGATGAGCTGAGTTGCCGAGACGCGGCAGTTATTAATTCGAAAGCGAAGTGGCAACAAGAAGCGAAATAAGAGAGAAACATACAGTTTTATTCTGTAAGTACATACACGCTTATTCTGTGAGAATATGCGGTAGATGATTTATGCGTTTGTTATGTTTTTGTTTTTTTTTATTTATTTTAATTTGTATTATCTGAGTACGAATAAATTACTTTCGTGTGACACTACGGCATTTCATTACTCACGGACGTAACAATATTAACGAAGCTTCAGTACATTTTTTCCAGTCATATTTTTTATAGTAGCTAGGCTCATTGACTGTACTGTCCGTGATGGTAAGCACAGTACAATCCAAATACAACAGCGGCCAACGAGAGATCGAAATCCATCGTCGGTCACCGCTGTCATGCCGGCCTAAGCTCACTTTTTCAACGTCTTCTATCTCAGACTAACTGTGTGAGCCTCACGGTTTGACGCGTGTTAACTTTATGGAATCAACGCTACACCAAGACGCGCCGCCCCCCTAAAGCACCCACCCGTATAGCATATCGTTGTTCCTACTTCCCGATTGATGGGAGATTGCTTGTCATTCATTATTATTGCTCCGCGCCTTAGAGTCGTAGTGTAAAGTTATATAGCATATAACCTTCCTCAATAAATCTATATCTTTAAGAGAAAATTTGCCAAGTGCGTGTCGGTCTATACGTAGTGTAAGGTTCTGTAGTTGCCCGTCACAATATACAGACTTAAGGCTTTAAGTATTTTCAATAGAATTTCTACGAAAATACTTCTCCAAGTATATTTTATAAGTTGATTGACTCGTTAACTTGTTGTTACCAAGTGTGATAGTCTCTGATAGTTTTCTTTTTAACTTCATTATATATATTACTAGCTGTGCCCGCGGCGCCGCTCGCGTGGACTACAGAATGCTGTAGGTCGAGCGCACGTGTGAACTGTGCTGCCCAAAGATGCTTATTGTGGGTGATGCTTATTGTGGGTGATACTTAGAAGATAGATATATGTTATTAGTGACTTTTTTGTAGGTCTTTTTAAGGTCTACAACTATGTAGTACATTAAGTTGATATATCTCCTATGGTTTATTCAGCGTAAGCCATTTAGGCGCTCCAAAAGCGTCTTTTCTTCGAATGCGCCGCGTAAACCAATAGTTATATGTATGTATAACTCTGTTACCCCTGCGAAGACAGCGCTGGTCGCTAGTAAACAATACTTAGTATTCTGTGCTGGTACTCTGGGACTTTGATGGCGTGTATATAATCAAAGGTCTGGGATAACACTTGTCGCAAATTACGTGTGTTTGTCAATGTAATTTGTGGCACTACTTGCATTAAAATAATTCTAGTAAGAGCAAGAGAGATAGATATGCAAGGATAATATATATATGTTTTAAATTAGAAATGTACGAGTTATTTAAAATAAAGTTTAAATCGTGTTAAAAACGAAATGGTTATTAGTAGTCTTTTTCGAGTTACTATTGTGGAGTCGGTCGCGATGACGCTATCATAACAAAGACAATCTTTCTTGACGCGTATGTAGCTGTAAATATTTACAGGCCTGTGCCGCGTAAACCAATAAAGTTATATGTATTACTTTGCTAGGGGGTTGCTGGTAATTGAATAAAAACGCGCTAAAACATTCATTTTGATTGACTGTATATATTTTTTAAATGTAACGTTCGTAATTCCATCTTGGTAAAATAATCTCATGTGTCGCAGTCACAAAAAGAAACGCACGTAGACCGTCAAACGTGTATTGCTGCCGATGGCCGGCAACAGACTAGTTTATTGGTCGGTCTTGTTCCCCTCCCGCGTCCCGCAGACCATTTGGAGGGTCGCGCTTACGGCGGACAAGCTATAAGATTAATGTACAAAGAAACAAACGCTCTCTTGAGCTTTATAATATTAGTAGTATATAAGAATTCTAAGGTATAGATTAACTAGATGCTATAAGAAATGAAAATCTTTGCAGCGTTACGATGTGTGTACAAAACTGTACATTCGCCTAATAATGTTGGCCTTGTATTAATAAAACTTGATAATATATTACAAACGCGTGCGCCCTCATACTAGCAATTGTCTTAAGTGGTCTAAGCATTGAGTGTGAATATGTCGAAACATCATGACTATTATATCTGTTATTGTTAGTTGGTTACGATATTTCTTAACCATAATTCTTCCTAATTGTAGTAGTGAGGTACATTGAAATAGTATCATATACTCGTGTATCGATATCATATAGTATCATAGAGATCTTCTCTACAATTAATAAAAATAATAATACATTAGTTTCTGTTTGTAATGTCAAGATAACAAATAAATAAATGCATATGAAAGTATGTAGGTTTTTATGTTCCGTCTATTTGACGGTGCTTTCACTGGAAGGTAGCTGATGTTACAAGGAGTAAGCTAGGAAACTTTTATTTTAGATTCTTTAATCCAACCAAGTGTAGCCGCGGGCACAGCTAATAAAGTATATGGGCGGTGGAACCTATAGGCGATTTATGTTCTCTTCTGTTTTTTTTTGTCTGTGGACTGTCGCTCGTGATTTTGGGCGGGAACTTATATTATTTCGTCCTATATTGTATAATTTTGGTGGCATTTTACTTTATATAGTTTGGTTATTGTTTACTAGTGAAAAGGATTATAAATAATAACTAGGAACACGAATTTTAAGTTGCTACAAAAACCTACCTGGACGCTTTGACAGGGAAGCCGCCATCTTGTTAGAACTATGTTTGTAAATTACAAGAATAGTACGAAGTTAGGCTTAAAGTGCGTGTATCCAGAAGTCCTTAATAATTAAAAACAACAACAACAGGATGCGTTCCAAGTAGATCTTCAAAATTTACGGCCTTTTAATGACTGGCTGCGGTCCTTTTTGCGATTGGTTGTAAACAGTGACAATTTCATTTGAGGTGGAATGCATGCTTGCTTTCGTCTTCTATACATATTATAAAACTCAACGTCTCTCTGTCTGTTTTTCCGTTTATATTGTTTTCAAGAGAAAACCACTTATCCGATTTACATGGGGTTTCCTTTAATTCATAGATATGTTATCTGATCAGGTTATAGGATATATTTTGTTAGAGAAAGTAACATACGAAATAAGCAGTGACGATAATGGTGAATCAGGTCGGGAAAAGAGGTTTTTGGGCCTTACGCTGTGCAAACTATAAGAGATGTATCAAAATAATGTACAACATAATTATAGATCTTAAAAAGACCTACAAAAAAGACAGGGACAGCATATGTCTATCTCCTAAGGTTCACTCACAATAAGCATTTTCGTCTTTAAAATAACTGGTGGCCGATCTCCGCGTGTGGTAGCGGGGGCAGCACAAGCGCGCATGTGCTCATCCGACGGCACTCAGTAGTCCACGCGAAAGGAGCCGCGGGCACAGCTAGTTGTACTATAAAAATAAGGTATTGTTACGTCCTTAAGTAACTAAAATACCGTGATTGCCAAGAACGAATTTATTTCACACAGAAATACTTCACTAGTCCTTATACGCACTAAAACAATACGACACTCTTCTATGAACTAGGGTCATAGTACCCTAGTATATCGTTTTAAGCTGTTGCTTTTTAACTAAAGTTTTTAACAACTTAGGTGGGAAGCAAGCGTATGTTCCGCCTTATGGTAAGCGGTTACCGTAGTCTATGGATGTTTGTAACATCAGAGGTATTACTAGAGTAACGCCGACCTTGAACCCTCCTCCTGAAAGAGCTCTGGAAACCCTTTCACTGCAGAACCACAACACAGTGTTATTTGGCTACAATGTTCCTTAGGATGAAGGCATTTCATTAGCTACCACCCTCAAGTTGAAAATATGTCGCCAAGCACCTGTAGGTGTGTTCCGACAGGTGCAATTGAGAGCAAGTTTGCCCCACTAGGCTTTACGTGTCATGCCATTTAAGACTACCAAACTTGGTGAAGCTGTGAAAGCCCCAAATGGCTCCAGGGCCCTTAAGGTTAACAGTATGGTTAGAGCGAAAAAAAAAACTTGGACTACATCTTCACTTACCATCAGATATGATTATGGCCATAACACTAAACTTATCTATATAAATGAAATAATTGGGGTTTGGGTTGTGCGCGCATCACGCAAAAACTACTAAATAGATTTTGATCGCTATTTTAATTTAATACTTAGATACTTGGTTCTTATAAAAAAAAACACGATATCTTCATAAACAGTAATTCTGTAGAACACACGAGCGGAGCTGCAGGCACAGCTAGTAAATTAATAAAAAACCTTCAAATAATAAAATTTACATAATTCTCAACAATGTCACCGATATTGATGAAATTTCATAGACGGGAAGACATGTATATTATGTAATTAATATATATATACATATTATATAAATATATAATATGTATATTGTTATTAATAATTGATAGGTTATAAAAAATAAGAATTGTCAATAATACTGTAAGAAATCGTACAAAAAAAAGCAATATTTATTCTCAAACGATTTTGTTGAAGTTTTTAACTCTGTATTCGTGCCTGGATTTATAAGCCTTTTATTTTTTTATTTGTTTATGAGTAACAATAAAACTACGAGACGAAAATAATGACTGCGTAATAAACGCGTGAGCGCATATAAAGTTTACAAAACCCCGCAAGGTTCATGTTCAATAATTGATTTATACAGTTCATTGCCTTTAGACAACCTTTACCCTTTTAGAAGTACATGGAAAAAGTAAACATAAAGTTATGTTTGATTGAACGGTATATTTTAATATCAATACTTTCCACAAACAATTTTCGTCCTTAGTGTTACGTTCGTCCCTTAAATGTATTGATAAGGATTATTATTATCATAGTTTGATCCCTAATAATCAATAATCTAATCTAGTCGATCAATAGTCGAAAGAAAAAGGTAAATATGAGATCAGTTTTAGGAACTTTTTCGACATAACTTCCGTTAGTATTTTTAATATAGCATTTTATATTTTACAAGCCGTTTGCCCGGTGAAATTTTTCATACTCCTGTATATAATCTCCCTATAATAGTATTTTGTTTCATATACCACGATAGTGGCCAACAAGCCAATCACGCTTGCCTGATGACTAAATTACCTGAAAATGATATACCAAATTCTTTAAATTGCATGTTAAAGTATTCGAGCGGCCCCATGTTGTCTATCTATAGTAATACATATAATCAAGCTAAACAGTTTTTTTTTGTTTGTTTGTTTAATCGCGCTTTTCTTTGGATCTACTAGTCAGATTTGAAAAATTCTTCTTGTGTATGATAGCCATATTCATATGGAATAATATAGGCTATATAACTTTACGCTACGACCCTAAGGGTCGGAGCAGTAACTATGAACGTTAGGCAAGCTGGCAAGTTGTAGACAAGTACGGGAAGTGAAACAACGATAGCGCTACAATGGCGCGTTGTCGGGGCGCCGTGGAGAGTTTGTTGATTAAATTTAACACGGGGTGAAACCGTAGGGCACAGCTAGTATTTTAGAATTATAATTCTCATTTTGAGATATTATAAGAAGCAACTTTTAAAATGACAACCCTACGAGAATAATAAATCTACCCACACTTCAGGCAACGTATGTGAAATGTATCGTGAATTGAGTACGCAATTAACGAGTTTGTAATATGTCGGCCTGTAACCTCGTGTTCGTGACTGACCTAAATTTGGAATAAAAGAACCTCTTATGTAGAATTCGACCATCTCAGATTTAAACATATTTATTTTTGATGATGGAACTTGTGTAATACGTAGCGAGATGTCACTCAGGACCAGTTATTATTGTAGTTGACTTATTAACTGAGGTCTACATGATCCGATAGCTCGAGCAAGAATGTCGTCAAGCCGGTAGTTGCATGCTTGTAAGGCTTTGCGATCACAGAGCACACCTGTTGCTATCGCATCCAGCCAATAATGCGGGTCAATAGTAAAGTCAATAGTACGAATACTAACTAATTAGTACGGATTCCGTAATGATATCGACACGATTCTCCAACAATATATGAAATTTAATATGATATATGATCTATTGTTCTAAGTGCAGCTGCGGGAACACATCTATGGGTCATTGGCAACAGATATTCAACTCGAGGGTGTGAACAAAGCCAGGCGGGCGTTAAAAATGCTCACCATGCTGTGATTTCATCACGATGTTTTTTTTCCTCACTGAAAACTTAGGCTCATTGCACTATTTCTGCCTATCAACGCATTGTCTGAACAGGCTACCATTGAGCCATTATCGTCTTTAAAAATGGTAAAAGTGAATTGGTGTACGTATACCTTCTCATTTCTGATTTCAAAGATTTCCTTTACGAATAATAGCAGAATGTGACGTACATGTATGTATCCTTTTTATCAGATGCAATAACTTCTATGTTACACTAGAAGAGATACGATGCAATGAAAAAGTGTACGCCGAAGTACATTTTCTGTCTCAAATGTAACTACTAGTCACTTTCAAAAGAAATTTTCTGTGGTTTGACAATATCAACTTTGCAGTCAAGAAACTTCTGCACGTTTCGTTTAACCTGAGTTATAATTTATGTGTACTTAGGTATAATTTAAATTTACATCGGTTTAGCTTATATGATAAGAACTTTGTTTTAGCTTAGCTGAGACTTGTGATTTCACATTATTAAATTTTTGCTCTGCGTTATTTTCTTTTCAGAATTTTAGCTTGTGTTATTTCCAAATCGTACTGGCAGTTATAATGTGATTAGCTCTTTTAAACACCTCTCCAGCTTGTAATATCATCCATTATACTTTGTTCAAAATAAGGCTTGCATGATACATGTCAAATGTTTATTTTAGAGATGTAGTATAACTTAAATTGGAAGTAGAATTTACTATTTTTATATTGTTTGATTTCACTATTTAAATCAAATGAGGGGTGTGTAAGCCGTTTAAGTGATGTAACAAAAATAAACTGCAAAAATTGAGATTGCAATCTGAACACTTGATTATTGAACGCCTGACGCCAAACAACAATATTTTTCTTTGCTTGTTACTGCAATAAAAATGTAGGAATTACGGAAATATACATATATTGTTATACAAAAAAAAAACTAATAAATTAAATGTACAATGGCGTTCGATTAATTCCATTAATTGTCGATTCCCACGATTAATGCCATTAATCTTCGATTCATTGATTTTATTATTATGACCTATTTTAGTTTTAATTATCATAGAAAGTAATGCTGCACGTAGTAAAAAAAAGAAATTATTGTGTACATAGAGGAAGTTATTCAGGATTTTGTCGTGCAAAATGATTTTATAACGTTTATCAGTATCATTTTTTTTTTAAATAATGATATTATGATAGTCGGAATGCGTGTCTTTAGGTTATGTCTTAATTTTCACGACCCTATAATTTACGTTCTAGGAACACTTCATGCAGGGAGTTCTTATGATGAACAACATAATATAGTATATGTATATATGACATAATAATTAATTAATGTTTTATTAAAGAAAAATATTAATCTATACATATAATAAAATTGAAGTGTCTGTTTGCAATGTCAAATAACAGCTTTTTATTAAATGCATATGAAAGTATACATATACTACTTATAACAAAAAAAAATGTCTTATGTTTATACGGTAGTCTCCGAAATGGTTAAACCGATTTTGACGGGACTTTCACTGGCAGATAGCTGATGTTATAAGGAGTAACTTAGGCTACTTTTATTTTTTTGGGGCTGGTGACGGAGCGCCTCCGCAACAAGCGGAGGGCACCTGGCCCGGACGGGGTTCCCGGCCAAGTACTGGGCATAGCGCTGGGTCATATGGAGAGTGAGCTACGGGAGCTGTTCGACTGTTGTCTGTCGGTCGGACGGTTCCCGAAGCTCTGGAAGGTGGGGCGGCTCTGCCTCCTAGGTAAGGAGGGCCGCCCTCCGGACTGCCCGTCGTCATATCGGCCTCTGGTGTTGTTGGATGACACAGGAAAGCTGCTCGAACGTTTGGTGGCTTCCCGCGTTATCCGGCACTTGGAGGAAGTGGGGCCGGAATTGTCCGACGGGCAGTTTGGCTTCCGGAGGGGGCGTTCAACTCTGGACGCCTTCTCCTCCTTAAAGGCATGGTCCGCCGAGGTGACCTCGGGAGAAGGTAGGTTGTTGGCGGTGTCGCTTGACATCGCCAACGCCTTCAACAGTCTGCCGCATGGTGTCATACGAGAGGCACCTTCGTACCTGCGGCGGCTGTTGGAGGACTACCTCCAAGGAGGTCATCTTCACGGACGGCCAGGGTTGTGTGATCCGGCGCTACGTCGGTTGCGGGGTTCCACAGGGGTCGGTGTTAGGGCCGCTCCTGTGGAATATGGGCTACGACTGGGTTCTCCGCGTAGCGCTCCCTTCGGGGATGCGCATTATATGCTACGCGGACGATACCCTAGTCGTAGCCCAGGGCGGGACTTGGCCAGAGGTGGCGCGCTTGGCTACGGAGGCTGTGGCCCTCGTAGTCGGGCGCATAGAGCTGTTGGGCCTCAGAGTGGCGGCCGAGAAAACCGAGGCTCTGTTGCTCCACGGGCCTCGTTGCGGGCCGCCTTCTGGGGCCCATATAATTATTGAAGGGTACAGGGTCCAGGTTGGGGCCCAGATAAAGTATCTGGGCCTCACCCTGGACGGGAGATGGCGGTTCGAGTCCCACTTTAAGGGACTTAGACCGCGGATAGTGGGAGCGGCGGCGGCTCTCGGCCGGCTCCTTCCGAATACGGGAAGGCCGGGTGCAAGCTGCCGACGCCTTTATGCGGGGGTCGTGCGGAGCATGGCCGTCTACGGGGCACCGATATGGGTGGACGCCCTTAGCGCCCATAGCAAGCGAGTGCTGCGTGCACCGCAGCGTGTTGTGGCGTTGAGGGTGATCCGGGGATACCGAACGGTGTCCGCGGGGGCGGCCTGTGTGCTCGCCGGCTCTCCGCCGTGAGAGCTGGAGGCGAAGGTGCTCGCCGCCGTGTATCAGTTCACGGTGGCGAGGAAGGAAATATAAGAGCCACCAGCTCCCACAGAGGTTACAAAAATTAGAAGGGAGGGGCAGGCAGAGGTGCTGCGGCGATAGAAGGAGGACCTGGCGGATGCGCGCTATGGCCGTTATACTATAGACGCCGTTCGCCCGGTCCTCGAAAGGTAGTGTGCCAGGGAGCAGGGCTCCCTGACATTTAGGCTTGTGCAGGTGCTGTCCGGACATGGTTGCTTCGGATGGTACCTGCACCGGATAGCTCGTAGGGAGCCCACAACCGCATGCCATGAGTGCGGTGCTGCGTGGGATGGTCAGCGCCGCGCTCTGGCTGCGGTGGTGGGAGAGGACCTCTCGCTGCCGAGTGTGGTGAAAGCCATGCTCGACAGTGGGGGGTCATGGACTGCGATGGTCGCCTTCTGCGAGAATGTAATGTCGCAGAAGGCGACTGCGGGGAGGGCTCGCGAGGAGGATCCTCTTAGCGGCCCTCTCCGAAACAGACGAGCGGAGGAGGCGATTTGCTTGCCTTCTCCCGCTGCTCTAGCCGAACCAGGGAGGACGGGTCGGGGGGCCCGTCCTTCCATTGCACTGGTTCGGCGGACGGGGGAGACAGTTAGGGTGTACCGAACTGTCTCCCGTTATTGCCGAGGGCCCGGCAATTTGCTTGGCCTGCCGCCGGGGCGACGCGGTAATATGCTACCAGCGGTCCCGCGTCGCCTTGTTAAGGGCGGCGGATGGTACACCGTGGAGGTTTAGTGAGTAGGAGTCTCACATAACCACTCGTTCCCCCGGGCGGGTGTTTACCCATGAAGGGTTCCTCCACGTTAAAAAAAAAGGCTACTTTTATTTTGGATTCTGTAATCAGCTAGTATTAATAAAAGTACACAAATCTCAATTTATCTGTCTCGCTCACTCTTCACTGAATTATAAATTTATATGAATTGTGCCGCTAATTGGGTATTTGATTTTTTTTTGTGATAAATGGAATGATCATATATAAGTTTTATAACAAACTATTATTATTTAATTTATTTTCGCCATTTTACAAAAGTTATTTCAAAATAAAAATTTTTGTTTGAATTCAGTACCGAAAACGCGCCGATCGTTCCCGAATAAATCCGAGAGCGTGTGACGTCACAATGTTAATTTCTACTCATTGTAGCACACAGCTGTTAAAGTGCTTTGACACTTAATCGATGAAATTGCTATAACATTATGATATATCATATTATAATATAAACCTGACGATCAATCGTAGCGCGTTCGTTGTCATATGATTCTTTTTATATATTACAATTTTCAGTTGTTCATTATTAATAAAAATAAAATGTTTTAAGATTTTTTCCAATTCACTATTATCATAATTATGATGAAGCTTTAAAATACATAAAAAATCGATATTTTTTTTTCAAATACCCTACTACTGTACTTCAGTCAATCATTGCGAAATTGTAACAAAGTTTTAATTTCGAATTGCCGCCGGTCCAGTGTTACATAGCAATCATAGGCTACCACAACGAAAAAAAAAACTGTGTAAAAGAATAATTAAATTCCTGTCATCATTTTAAAAAGACTATTCCACGACTCAAACTAAGAATTATTTTTTTCAATGTTATTTAATTTGGATTACTTATGATTTTTTTTTACCTGCAGTGGAAACTATGACATGGCTGCCGACGCTTGACCCAATTTCCCCTTCGAATCACCTGGGTTGACGCTATTTGCCCTGTCTAACAATGAATCGATCATTTGGTGTAAGGACGTTCACGAAATATTGAAAGTCGTTTAATATTCAGTTGTCGACATTCGACATTCAATATGAATAACATGGTATTTCATTTAGCCATGGTTCTCAGAAGAACCGTTTTAAATGATATGTATTTTCATGATATGTAATTTCATGGTTTGATTTTTGCTTTCCCTTAACTTTTGTTAAAAAGCCTCCCTTCGTACCAAATTTCAAGACTGTAGGCCTACGAGAAGTACCCTATAGATTTTAATAATTGGTCACTGTGTGCGACTTTTAAACTTTTATTATGAAGAGCTGTATCTTTTCATTGTGTCAACCTAGAAAATTGTTTTTTTTTTACAGCAGTTTGAGGACAGATCTTAGTATTCGGTATTAATTTCAAATATATAACTCGTCCTTATCGAGAAAAAAAAACTCAATATAATTTTGTTACATTATAATTTCTCACGGGATTACAAATACCCTATTGATTTTCATAATCGGTTCGTGAGTGTTATTTTAAGTATGAAGTGCCGTATTTCTTTAATGCGTTAACATAGAATTTTTTTACAGCAGAATGAAGTCATTGTCTTTAGTATATGATATTAATTAATACAATAACCCACACGGATAGACAGTCGGACAGACCGACAACAAAGTAATCCTATAAGGGTTGCGTTTTTTTTTAGGTTCGGAAGCCTAAAAAATTAAAAATACTTTTCACTGGATTGGCCGATCGAGCTCATATTTTTATTTTACCGTGCTACGATAATAATGATATTTGATATTGATAATCATATTTTTTATGTCTATACATTCGCGTGGTAACCATACAGCTGTTAATCGACCCGCATTTTATTATTACTTATAGCCCTTGTCATAGAACAATGCACTTTATCGACACGAAATGAATATACATTTTTATTTGATAACTGTTTAATCATTCAGTTATTTCAATAATTTCCGTATTTTGTTATCTAATACGTAAGGTGTTGCGCCACTTTGGCACACGTGCAGATATGAAAAACATTCTCAGAGTAAAAGCGCGTCGCGGGTCGCATTGGTATGTTCCAAACTACCGCATTGAATGTAGACTGCGTCATGCCAAATAGCGAAGGGTTTTGTTTTTATATTTCAAAACTTTATTATAAAACAATATTTATCTATATTTTTATATATCTCTTTATTATATACTAGCTGTGCCCCACTGTTTTACCAGTGTTAAATATTTTACTTTTTACTACAAAGGTGGCAAACAAGCGTACGGCCCGCCTTATGGTAAGCGGCAACCATAGCCTATGGACGCTTGTAATACATAACTAGCGTGTTGCCGACCTTGAACCCCCCTACCCCAAGGAGCTCTGGAAACACTACTCACCGCAGGAATACAACATAAGGTTATTTGACTACTGTCTTCTGTGGGGTCTTGAAATATATTCGACCAACTCTCCACCAAGCTAATGTGTAGCCTAATGCTGTTCTTACTTCTCGTATTTGCTTTCCAGAATGCTTGGCGTCCATGGTTACTGCTTCACTCCTCAGAGTTTTAGCATGAAATCATGTTGCCTATAAACTTTCTCAACAAATATGCTACCAAAAAATTTTTTTTTAATCTGACGGGTAAACTTAGAGATTAGCGTGTTCGAGCAAGCAGTCTCTTGAAATATAGTATTTGAAGTGTGCAAGTCTTCAAATGATTTTCAGATATTTTGAGATCCCTGTAAAATATTCACGTTGTTTACCATTATAAAGATTAGCTCTGAGAATGGTCTTGAAGTTTTTTTTTAAATATGCCAATAAACTATTTTTGATACGGCCCTCTTATCTGATAACTCGCCGTTTCATTTGATTTATAGATACTTAAGAGAAAGTAGCTTTTGGGCATCGCTGTTCTGTTGTCATCTAGTTACATGGTGACTAGGATTACTGGTCGAGAATTCTCGAAGTAGGAATTCCCGGAAAATCTGCCATTACTCGAGACGAGAAAAAAGTGTCGAGAAGTGGACGTCTTGTTCGAGAAATCTTGTCTTAACTTTGTTCACATAACAAGATACTTAATAGATAAGGAATGTCAGCACTTTAATTAAACTGGTAAAAAGCTAATCTTTGTAAATTTATATAAAGCTTTTTATAATAAAGCCAGCGTCGCATACAATGTTTACTATGTTTAATACAACTTTACTATGTTTAGTATGTTGTTTACTATGTTTAATACAACAAACACAATGTTTTAACAGTTTTTCTTTATTTAGAAACGTTGTACATATCTAGCGTCTAGGTTAGGAAACCGATTATCAGTGATAGGTTAACGATTTTCCATTTAGAACTCAATTTGTTAATCTTAACCTATGTTTTTAGGGCTAATAAGCTAGTCTACTTTCAAGATTGTGATAGTTTTTTATGCATATCTAATGAAAAGACAGACACTAAAAACTGGTGAATTGTATATTTGATTGTGAAGTTAGTTACTTATTTTTTTATATAATTAAAAAATGATGATTATTATTTTTAGGGAGGAAGCTAATATTTGTATATTCAAAGTATTTAATTTTAAATAATAACAAATAAAATTTATAGTTTTATATAAATATACTCAAAGTTTAATGTAGTTAGTTTTATTACTAAAATTTGTAAGTTGTAAAACAATAATAAAAGAAATTAATAAGTATATTAATTAATTGAACTAGCTTTGCCTCGCGGCTCCACACGCGTTTATAACGCAGTAATTATTCTCATCCAGTAATTTTATTTTTACTATGGACAATTATTCATACAGTCCTATCAATTGAGGAATAACATATACTTCCCCTGTACAAAATTTCATTGTAAGGGGAGTCAAATTACATTTGTAGAACTGAGACGCCCAAGCCAGCCTCATCTGCACTTGTGCACCTTGCTGAATAACGAACGAGGATATGGCGATAGCGTGGTGGTAGGGTTATTTTGTCCGACTGGGTCGCGGCCACCATGCACGTGGTGAAAAGTCCGTCATAATGACACGCTTTTGTGTATCTTGTTTCGGGATCAGCCCGTGCATATCCAGTTATTTGTGCATGCCGGTATGACAGCGGCGGCTGCCGATGGATTGCCGATCTCTCAGTTGTCGCCGTTGTGTTTGGATTGTACTTTGCTTATCATCAGATACATACAACAACATTAATTTGCCGAGCTTCTATAAAAAAAAACTTTTTTTACTATTTCTAAAAGGACTTTTTGGCGAGATATTGAGCTGCCATGTTGTGGTTTTTATTTTAATTAATTAACTTATGTTCTTTGACCCTATATTATTTAATATTCATGGCATTTTGCGTGATGTAGTTTGGTTATTGTGTATTCGTGAAGTGGATTATAAATATTGCATATAATATAAGATGTTACAAAGACTCTTATACATAGTTCTAACAAGAGAGCCACCATCTTGTTGGACCAACTTTGAATATAAAAAATACTACGAAGACAAACACATTGACACTGGCAAGTGCTTTTTGCGGCGCCAAAACAAGAAGAAGAAAAATATTTCTAAGTATTCTAGGCAACTTTTTATAACCTATCAGTTGATTAAAGAAATGAGCTTCCCGTGAACATATTTTTTTTTAAGTGATATAGCTAGGTTTCTTTAACTGTGTCTTGACTTTCTTATCAATTTGTGCATATTTACAAACTGTATTAGTCTGTTAAAAACGAGGTTAAGATATGTGGATAACGGTAATTTTGTCATGGGTTTCAACACTTTTCGTACCGCTGATTAAAGGATTAGTTATTATTCACAGTTTAAGAATTTTAAGGAGTGTCATAATGCACTGGATTTCGAAGTCACAGTTTTACGCGAACTAAAAATTTATCTGACTTATCTTTTCCCTTTTGTGAAACTGTGGAATCGTCTCCCGGCCATTCCCTTCGATTTTTGAAATTAGGTCCTTCAAGCGTAACGTGAAAGAGATATTCTTTCCGGCCTGCATGCCGGCATGACAGCGGCGACCGCCGATGAATTTCGATCGTTCGGTGGTCGCCGTTGTGTTTGGATTAAACTGTGCTTACCATCTGGGACAACGGCGGCAATTTGCCGTTCTACAAAAGTTAGGACATTCAAATTTGGTCCTTTAATAATTATTTTTTGCCCATGGGGTAACTAAAAGCACCCTAATATAATCAACCTACCTACAACCTACAAGTCTCTTCCAGAGATCGCACAATGCACTTAGAAGCAGTACTCTCGTATATCACTTCCAGTTGTCGCTTCTTAATAACTCATGTTCCAATTAGAACCATGGACCATGGCGTTCATAAGTGCCTTTTTAGGGCTTAAATTTAATAAAGTATTTTTTGATTTTGAACTGAACTCAGTATGACCAATCAGGTATAATAAAAAAAAACTCGGGACATGTCGTGGGACACCCGATAGGAACGAAGTTCGTTTCGCTATATATTATGTATTATTAAATTACAAGCACAATGAAGGGATGTTAATGAAATTGTATTTTGTTAAAGATCGTATTGAGCATGACTCGAACTATTTACTCGATTACTCGTACTGTACAGACAACAGTGCGTACAAGTCTGGACATCACGCTGCTAGGCGAATTCGATGACGATTATAGTCTTGAAAATCAGGACTTACATTAACCGTGTATTTTCTATCTCATTCTCTCATTTAGTGTCGATCGGTGGTCGCGGTCGGACACTTTTTCTTTTGTAGCTCCCATCCGCCAAACGTGCGATTAGATACTTAGTTCCTAAAATCGGGGTGTGGCTCAATTCGAGTTACTGTCTTATATTTTACGTGAATACTTTTCAGCTCGGACACTTTCATTTTTTACATTCCCGGCACCGCTTTACTCTATCATATGGTGTTTTATGGGTATCACCGGATTTCTATTAAGAAGCCCTTTCGAACCGTACACAATTTCTTTATTTTGATTTGGTTTTTTGACGAGTATGGCCCACATTTTATTAAATTTTATTGATGTTTAACTTTAACACCATATAATACGCACAATAACTATTCCACACTACCTTTTGCATAAGCAATCGATAAATCTTGACGAAAGCTGTTGGTTGATACTAAAACAAGCGTCGTAGGTTCCTGCGAGTCATAATTTATACAGAATGGAAATTATGTGACGTAGCATTATGACCTCAAAATGGTGGCGCATAATCCTCGTTCACGCGCGATGCTTCACATTCCTAACTCTATGTAAAGATTTCTTTCATCCTTTAACTATCGAGTGATGTAATTAAATTTGGATATATTATATGATAGATATGTAGCTGTAATGCCAAATTGTATTCATTGTTATCATCATTTTTTTGAATTGTTACCCATTCTAGAAGCAAATTTACAAATATTTTCACGTCAAAGTCTTTAATATACTACCATCATGATATTGCACTATCAAGAGTGATATTTTCTAAAGCTTCACCTGAAACTCTGGTAATGATCATAACCCACATTTTTCAATACGATATTCATACTTTTTATTCATACCATTTTTTTTCAAGTTTTAGGTTAAGTTTATGTGCTTGTTTACTAGTCAGACCTCCCAGCACTAAACCGGACCTACAGGACACGAGAATTGTTATCTAACTGCATCGCGACCACCATAAAACAGGTGTAACATCCGTCAAAGTGGCGTGCTTAAATGTGACGTGTTTTCGAAATCTGCCTGTGTATATTCTGTTATGAAGCGAGTGTACCCTGTACCCGACTGGGTCGATCGGTCGATCACCATATAGGTGGTGATAAAGTACTCATAGTGAATCCAGTTGCCGATATAACAGTGTCGATCCAATCTGTCCGTAGTCGCTGTTGTTTTAAAGTGAAACTTTTGTTCTAACGCTCCAAAAAAATTCGTTCATCTATCGCAAGTCGCATTACATTACATTGTCGCAAATAAAATTGAATTTTATGCCGTGCAGTCAAGGATTATAATCGTAAATTCGGAACGTTGTATATGTTAATGTGTGTTATTAAAGAATGTATGTCACATGTCTTCAATAATTTGTATATTTTTTTTAAAGTTTCACTTGCATCGTGGTTTCATAAAACCACACTACTCGTATAATTTCTTTTTTATCGTATTGTGTTTACCATCAGATATAGTGCTGTCACTATGCGGTGTTGCTATTTATTAGTCAAACATTTCTTCGTCGACTTCCCGAACGCTGCATTGTTTGGAGAATTATTAATGAAAGTTAAACCTGGCGCTATTTTCGGTCAATGTCTGACAGGTGCAAATGTCAAGGGCTTAATTTTCATGAAGTGACACTTCATGTGAAATTGTCATTTGTTTTTTTCTATAAAATGTTATTGTTATGTTGAATCGTCATCAGTCATCACTAATGCGATAAATAATATCCCGTACGAATGAGACTGTCCGGTTTTCACGTATTATCTATACCGTTGTCCGAAAGAAAAAAAAGTTGTATTTTTTTAATATAAAATGATTAGAAATGAAGATGTTCTGATTAACACTGAACTTGTCTCCTAATAGTGTAAGAGTAACTGGCAATAGGTAGGTAAATATGCCACATTATTATTAAACATAAAGTATTAGAAATAAAATTGTTTTGAATAACGCTGAGCTTGTCTTTTGTTGTAATGCAAGAATAAAGCTAATGAATAAATAACCCTCTTATCACACAGATATTAGGTTTTGCTAATTTACCTCCAGAGATGGCGCTGTTATATAAATCTATATTGTATAAATCTTTTTAAATCTTAATATTGGAAAATGTATTAAAATTATAAATTAAAAAGTAGTTTGTAAGTGAGAAAAGCGGATTCCTTATTTCACCTATGTTTTACATAGATAAAATCTAAAATAAAAAAGTATATAATTTTTCGTCAACGTATTTGAGTAATAATACATCACATAATAGCTAGACTAATTTAAATTGAATTGAATATTTCACAGTCGTCATTGTCGCACAATATATTGTTCTTGAAGCTATTCAGCGGTCAACTACATTATTTGGTGATGCATTTGTAACAATAAGAATGTTTGAGCTCATTATGATAAATTAATATTGTTGTAAATAGTTCCTTCAAGACCTTTTTACAAGGTCTTTTTCGAGAAAAGGCACTGGCTTAATCGAGATGCATTATTTAATATTGTTAATTGGTTAAAAAGCACGACTTCGAACGGTACAAATTCAGATCGTGTGAACGTAATATAATTCACCGAAAAACGATACATTCCCGAGATAGTAACACGCTAAGCCTAGTGGGAAAACTGGCTCTCAAGTGCAGCTGCCGGAACACACCTATTGCTTGGCAACAGATTTTCAACTTGAGTGCGGTAGCTAACCAGGCGGGCATTAGAAAAAGCTCTGCCACTATGCTATGGTTTTATCACGATGTTTTCCTTCACCAAAAGGTCAGGCTCATTGCAGGGATTCGTACACGCTACCACTGAGCCATCATTGCTTCACGGTGGCAAGGCTAATTGTGCCTAATATTAAAAAAAATTACACGTTAGTCAATTAGCCTTTGCAACGTCGATTCTTTAGCCGAAAGACTTCCACTGCTGGACATAGGCTTTCCCCAAAGATTGCAACAATAACCGGTTCTACACTGCTTTCATCCAGCCGGTTTCCAGGTCATCGTGTTCACTAAGTCATCGGCCCACCTTATAGGGGGTCTGCCCACGATGCATTTTTCGATGTGTGGTCGCCACTCAAGAACTCTGGCCCCATCGCCTATACATTCTACGAGCAATGTGTCCCACCCACTGCCACTTAAGTCTAGCAGTTCTGAAGGCTATGTTGGTTTCTTTAGTTTTTATGCGGATCTCCTCGTTTCTTATTTGATCACGCATCGAAACTCCGAGCCTTTTATAGCCCTTTCCATTGCCCTTTGAGTGACCAATATACTTTATTATTGCAGCGTGGGCAGACCCTCCACAAGGTGGACCGACGACCTGGTGAAAATTGCGGGAAACCGCTGGATGCAAACAGCGTAGGACCGCTCATTGTTGCGATTAATGCCTATGTCTAGCAGTAGACGTCTTTAAGCTGAGATTCTTTATATTAAACTGTATTAATACAATTATAAAATTAACCAAAAAATACTTTAGATAGTAGTAAATAACAAAATGGATCTATTAAATCCATTAATAATGGTTTGTAATATGGTTTTTTAAGGAAACGTAACTTTCCACAAATTTCTATCGAGATTGGACCGATATTTGAACTGATTGAGCTTAGATAAATAATCCACTGGTATAAATGACTAACAATAATTATAATTTTATTACCAATAATATACGCGATGTCATCTGTCTTTTGATATTATATTCGTAATTATAATTTATTCGTACTCCGTGACACAAAATTCAAACAAATTCAATATACTGATCTTCACTATACTGTGGTCGTATTACATTACAGTATCTCTCTCTATGGTCCTCTGGCATATTTATACTTTTTATCGCTTGGTGTTTCCATTTGATTGTCCAAAACGGAACTGTCCGCCTACCCGCACACACACACACACACAATATTATTGAGAATGCTAGGTTGCAATAATATTGGAGTGTTTTAGCATCGTGGTAGGGCTTTTTCTAATGCCCGCTTGGCAAGCTACCACCTTCAAGTTTTTAATCTGTCGCCAAGCACCAATAGGTGTGTTCCGGCAGCTGCACTTGAGAGCTAGTCCTCCCACTACACTTAGCATGTTACCATCTTGTTACCAAATGTTCACATCGTGACTTATAAGATCAGGTGAGATTGTGGTCACAACACTAAAACTTATAACGGTAACACCACAAGAACATTTATAGTTACACTGCGCGTTTTAGTTATTAAATGTTGTTTTTCAACCCGTTTCAACACTATTTCCCGTGTAGATGCTGTTTTACTGCATACTGCTGCATCGGAATTAGAATTTCTAGAAATCTACAATAATATTGACAATGTCAACAATACTGCCCGAAAATATACAATAATATTGTCCATTTTTAAATTAATGCCAATACTATTGTGTGTGTGCGGGTAGCCTTCGGGATAATTTTTTTTCGGTTTGACTACACTGTTAGTCATAGGGGCCCTGAAGCTTCAGACAGCTTTTACAGTTTCACCGGGCTTATGTCCTGACTCGGAACCCGGCTTGCTTATATACCAAAATAAAAGGAGTGTTGAAATCACTAGATCGAACTTTACGTCTTCGTTGAAAAGTTCTATATTTAGACCATCCTTTGTTGCATCATGCAATCGGTGCGATAAGCTTTGAATGTTACTCACACATTTGAACAATGCAATATCTTTTCGAACCTACAAAATACACAACATACTCGATGTTTCGAGTAGATTCTAACCGTTTCCAGGTAATTCGAGAATAGTGGAATTTTTCTATTTTTATTCAGATCGTAACAATATTATTATCATAAAGAATTATAGTATAACTACGTGATTATATATAAATAAGAAATTATAGTATTTACTTAATAATGCAATAGCTGTTGGACTGCTATGGCAAATATAAATATAGATCTATTAAGTATCATATTTTTTAAAGCATGTTTAAGAGAGGTAGGGCACAGATAAATTTCTTTGGAGATTTCCCTTCTACTTGGGGCGACCTGACTGGTGGAATGCGTCCATCCTATAGATGATCGCAGCCAAATAAGCTAGTGTTGTGTTCCTGCGGTGATTAGGGTTTCCAGAACTCTTTGGGTTCGAGGTTGGCAACACGTTAGTTGATATGTTTGGTATTATAAGCGTCCATAGTCTACGGTAGCCGTTTACGATAAGGCGTTTGCCACCTTTGAGTAGTATAAAAAAATATTTCGGTCTCCAGAACAATTTTTTAGGCACTTTTTATAAAAGACATGTGCAAATAATTTAAACAGCTGTGATGACATTTATACAAGCTGTTGAGTTAAATTTTAATATACCAGAGATAATTCTTATTATCCTAAAGATAATAATTGCATTTTGAATGAAATATAATGAAATCCAAACGTGTCTGTTTGTGTAATAAGTATAAACATTGTACGAATATGGGGAAAACAATGTAAGTAATTATGTGAATTTAAATATCTATGTAATTATAATGAATTTGCAATTTGTTGGGTACATGTTATTTGCACACATGTTTTGTAATTTAAGAATAATATTTATATTTGATTAATTTAATGTTATTGATATTATTGGTGTGTAATCCGTTTTGGATGACGGTATAGAATAAAGTTTCGGATAGAGTCCGCCATTCAAAGCTTTAACCTTTTAATTCTAAAAACTTCTTTAAATTTTTTTAATAATAAAATAACTAATAACCAGTTTTTATTTTGGACTAAATACACAAAAATGAAGATAGTATATAACTTGTTTATTCTTCAACTTTTGTTCAAGTACACCACGTGTCAGTTTGAAAGTAGTTCTAAAGAATCGTGACCATATGTGTCGTTTTCAGCGGGACAGTTACGCTTTTTAGCTAGGTGTCTCGCTGTCCTCCAAAAATGTAAAAATGTCGCGCTTATTCAACAAGTTTGACGAGTTTATATATTTTAAATATTACAAGCTTGTATGTAACAGTATCGAACGGTGAGAATATTGCTGCTGAACCATACGCTTAGGCGTGTGGTGTTCTGGTATCAGCCAGTGTATATCCATTAATCAAGCAGGTAGGTAGGGATCTGTACTAGTCTGGGTCGCGACTACCATGTACATGGTAATAAATCCGTCAAAGTGACTCTGGTTTACTTTGTCATGTTCCGGGATCAGCCGGTGTTATATACATAGAGGCTTGCAGGCCGGTAAGACAGCGGCGACTGGCTATGGATTATCAATCATTCAGTGGTCGCCGTTGTTTATGAATTGTACCTTGCTTTTAACATCAGGCAAAGAGCTGCCCATTTGCCGTACAAAAAAAAAAGTGTGCTGCAGTTCATACCAGTGAAACATTAAGAAAAAAAATGTTCTAAAAAAATACTTTTTAAATATCCTAAATCAGCGGGATTCGAACGATCGACCACTCGTGCGTACTGCTTATAAAGACTGGTCGTCTCGCACCACTAGGCCAATCCGACGACGCGACGATCACGATCATGAAAATCGGGACTTACATTAACCGTGCATAATGTAAATGTATTCTATCGCTTTTTCGTTTCATCGAGTCAAATCACAACGGTGCTACAGAAGTTTTCACTTCAAAAAGCGTGCGTGTATAGGTTTTTTATAACAATGGTGCGTCTGATCATAAATATTTTTAAGTGATTTTGGTCATTTTTAAGAGTTTTTTTTTCATAAATGCACAAAAATGTTTTTATTTTACTACATTCCTCGAACATTTTTTTTAATTCACCTTAGCACTAGCACTGTTATTTTATCAGCATCAAGCATTGACCTATAAAATTACTCGTCCAACGCTTTTGTAAAGATTGGCGTTGAGAATGCCCTGCGATGCTTTACATCAGTGGTAGTCAGCCTGGTACTTACCGCCCACCAGTGGGTGGTTGCTTTTATAGTAGGCGGTAGAGTTTTTTTTATTTGATCAGATTTCATGCTTAATGTATGCAAAGTAGAAAGAAAAATATAAATTTAACTATCGTGGCTTTTTATTGTTCTTCTAAGCTTAGCGAGAGTCCTGACGTATTTTAACTAATAGTACATCTGCTTTATAAATTTAATAAAGTCGCACCACCTTAAAATTTAGCTTTAATGTGCGGTATTTTTTTAGTACTAACAAAGATTGAAAAGTAGACGGTGGGTATAAAATGGCTGACTACCTCTGATTTTCATAAATTGAAACACACCTATTCAACATAACACAGTATTAACTGACACAAATCTTACTTTTTTTTTTTACTTTTGTGATTGAGTAGTCTTCTTATGTAAGGTTTATCATACTAATAATTGGTCTGTAATCATGGTTGTTATTTCCTCAGATATCAACACTCGCGAAGCAACTGGACATGACGGAGCGACAAATGGAACGGTGGTGGCGGCTCCGTCGCAACCAGGACAAGCCTTCGACCTTGGTCAAATTCTGCGAGAACTGCTGGCGGTGTAGCTTCTACCTTTACAGCTTTTCGTATGGAATGTTCGTATTGTGGGACAAGGAATGGTTATGGGATATCGATCAGTGTTACATCGGATATCCGCATCAAGTAAATATTTCGTACGATAGAACTTAGTCTTAATAAACTAGAATGGATAAGATCAGGAATGACTATATTAGAGGAAGTAAGAAATTAACACCTGGTACAAAGAGATTGAGGAGTAATAGATTAGTGTGGTCATAGAGAGGGGTTAAAGTCATATTACTAGGTGAGTGTTAAGTATGAAAGTGGACGGATCTAGGCGTAGAGTAAGACCGAAGAAGGTATGGATGGATTATGTGATGAATAATATATGTATAAAAAGTGTGAATATTGAGTTGACAGCTGATGGAGAAGAACGGTGGAAGAGGAAAACATCTTGTGCCGACCCTAGATAGGTGGGATAAAAATAAGAAGTTTTTAGGGTTAATGATCAAATAGTTGATCATTTAAGCACTTTTTTAGTAGATATTAAAACATGGATGTTTTTTCAACTGTTTAATTCGATGATAAACTTCATGTTTTAATCAACTACATGTGTGAAATAAAGTAACTAATAGCTAATACAAATTAGGTAATTTCGATAAAATTAATTAAGGTTTTTTTAGTAATCAAAGTTGTGTTTTTAAGCCCTGTCTCCTGTTCGTATTTGTCTCTACAACTTCTACATAAAATATTGTTTCACTACACATTTTTGTTCCTAAAGCTTTGTTTCATGTGTCAACATTTTCTTTTATTCCCATGCTGGAGCGGAATACAATAATTTCTCAATAACTCTCGAAAGCGTCACATCACATGACGCGCTCGGTACATCTTATTTTATTTGTGATGCACACCGTCTGTGTATATAGATTTATTAATATAATTTATAAATCTGGAACAGCGAAAGAAGTTTCCTGTGCCAAATCGATCTTCTAAAATTAATTCTTGATTAATTTTAAAATTTCGAGAAAGCCCTTAATCGAAGTCTATATTTATTCCTCGATACCAAATTTACAATTTCAAGAATTGAAAGCACGTCTTCTACTACATCTGAAGCCATTTTTAACATGATGTTTTATGTCACTACTAATAGAAAATATTTTACACGCTTGTCAAGGCTATGAATTAAGAGATGACATGTGTATACACAAAATTTCTTTTGTGTAGACGTTTTTTTGTACTGTGTGTTTTGAAATAGCAAAACACGCTAAAGAGCCACTGCTTTAGAAGATGGATCCTTGCTTATAAATATTGTTTGAAAACCAGAACTTAAACTAAAAATATAACAAATATTGATCTTTTCAAAATTCTGCACAAGATCCCAAATAAATATTAGACATAAGAATATATTATTCTTATGATTATATAGAATAACATTGAAGATGTTAAAGTCAGATAATGTTATAATTAGATATTTTAACGTCTTAGAAGAAGTTAATATAAAATACAATAGATCGTATAACTTTCATATTAGTGCTAAGTCAATGTTGTAAATATTAAGGTTTACACACTAATTCTGTCTTAAGGTTGAATACTGGGTAAAACACTTATTCTGTAAAGATTTAAACACACAACGTATCACAGATTTAAAGATCCATTTAAAAGTTTCGCATTCTACCCTGCTTTTGTGCAAAAATTAATACATTAGCACAATCCTGTCATAATACTGACAAATTTCAAAAACGTCAATGGAATCGGTCCGGGTGCAAATTAGAAAAGCATTTTCTGCCCAAATGGCAGGAACCTGTCATACAAGGTCACACTGTTTAAATTTGAAATTGTTTCTTTAATCACTCATTTACTGGAATTACTTTTCGTTCACGGATTTGAGAAAAGGGCAAATGCAGCCTTACGAACCATAAAAGTGGGACATGCATTTAGCTGTGTGTCCTTGACAACCAGATAACAACACGTACGACCGTGTGAATAATGTTACTAATGTAGTTAGCATAAGTTTTACTGTTTTTACCACTTCATTAGTGTAGTCGTTAATCCATCATCAAAAAACTGATTTTGTACTTGAAATAATGAAGGGCATCAAGGACCTTTAAATACAAATTTTAAACAAAACTTATATCTGCCATCCTGATTTTTTTCCTTATCAATTAATATTTCTTAGTCCTCTTTATTTATTTACTTTTGTTTTAACTTACTATGCCTTTGCTTAATGGTTTCGATGTCGTAAGCGTTTGTTGATTTTTGATTGGCATACTAAATTTTCCAAGGTTCTCTCTCTATAGTTTGTACTTTGGAACTATAACGCTATGTTTTTTCGTGTTTGTAAGTCGTTGTCAAACAAACAAACTGTGATGTCTGTGACAAATATCACCCAACCTTTCATGATAGTTTGGTTTTAAATAAAATGATTTTCCAACGCTACATACATATATTTTACTATACCTTCCAGGAAAATATTTCATTGTAACCTAGCAACACTGTTGCAGTTTTGTAATCAGTAACAAATAACATGGAAAATAATATCAAAATAAGCTTTGTTACCTATGAAACGATTTTTCCTCTTTCTTTTTGGTGTTCAGGAAGAACTTTTACTGTGTAATTACACGCAAATTTTCTATATAATTATAATAAACGGAATGCCGACATTATATGATATTTCCTTTCAATATTGACACAATTGTTAGGGAAATTTTCGTATTCTGTCAGGCTCCATCTGCCTTTTTCTTAAGTCTGTGGTAAATGTTATGATAATTTAGTTATAAATTCATAATTGTATCTGCCTTATACAATAACAAGGCAAGGCTTAAACTAGTGGGTCTAAAGAAGCATGAAATTTTCCACAAGAGTTTCCTTGTATAACGTAAGTGAGCATTAAGAGCATTAAGGCCTTTTTCACCTTGGGAAATACTACTTAACCGATATAAATGCAGTTTTCTTATTAAAATACGACTGAACCTAAATGGGATCTAGTCTACACATCATTACGCTTTCCGATAATGATAAATTCTCATTTTTAACAAAAACATTTTCACGCGAACGAATTCACAGGCACCAACAACTATAACATAAAAATCAACTTTATATCTATAACATGGCTTATTGATTTATATATAAAAAATCAGAATGTACCATTGACTATAAAATTTTTTAGCTAACAGAAAACTCGGATCTCTTGTGGTGTACCACATTACTGTATTCATAAAAAAATCACAGAGTTCTAACAATATTTGTAAAAAAGTATTTATTGGTCGATTTTGTAAATTTTTGGGTAAACTCGCTTTTTTAATTACCCTTTAGGTATTTCTCCAGAGGTGGGAAGTGTAGTCTATTAAAAACTGGTATGACGCTTTTGTCCAGAAGACTTACAATAAAGATGTAGTAGAAAATAACGCTTTTGTCTTTTGTAGGGCCTTACAAGTGACATCTGGTGGTACTACATGATATCGTGTTCTTTCTACTGGGCGTTGACAATATCCCAGTTCTGGGACGTGCGTCGTAAAGACTTCTGGCAGATGTTCGTCCATCACATCGCGACCATCTCTCTGTTGTCGTTCAGCTGGGTCTGCAACTTGCACAGGATCGGCTCGGTGGTATTGTTGATACACGACTGTGCTGATATTTTCCTGGAAGCGGCAAAGGCCACGAAGTACGCTAACTATCAGAAACTGTGCGACTTTTTATTTGCCGTATTCACTGTGCTATGGATAGTTACGAGAAATGGGATATACCCGTTCTATATTATATGGAGGTGGGTGGTGAATCTTTTTATTTAGTTTTTAGTCAACAAAAACTCTTACTTCTCCCGCATAGGTGCGTAATTTCAACCGAAATAATACGCAACAAATATAGCTTGGTTCAATTTCTGTCAGTCTGTCCGTTTATGTTCTTATCACGTGTATAACACTTACACAATTTACATTATTTTTCCTATATTTATAGATATCTTATTTGGCCAGGTTATAGGATATATTTTGTTACATAAAGTATCATACGAAATAAGCAGTAACGATAATGGTGAATCAATTCGGAAAAAAGACGCATTTGGGACGATTAAAAGGCTTACTCTGAGTAAACCATACGATATATATCAAATTAATGTTCTACATAATTGTAGATCTTAAAAATATTTACTAAAAAGCCTGTGATAGCATATGTCTATCTTCTAAAGATCACTCACAATAAGCATTTTTGAGGCAGCACAACTCGCGCGTGCGCTTTACCGACAACATTCTGTAGGCCACGCGCTTCCTAGTATGCTATATACTAGGAAGTGATTTCGGAAGTGCAAGATTTCATGAAAATTCTGGTTGGTATATCGCGTATCTTCGAAAGGTATTAGGGCTGATCGCAACGTTGTACGTTTTCGTTTCGAATTTTCGCGTATGTAGTGGCGGAAATTATAAAGACTTGTTTAACCTGGCTTCTTAAAATGAATGCGCTGTCGCTAATGTCTCTAGTTCATAGAATATCCATGATCACCATTACAACTTGAAACGTGAAAATTATTCCTTGTTAAACTATTTTTTTTTCTTTATTTATAAAAAACTTCAAATTAAGTCGATATTCTTACATAAACGTAAATTTTCACCTTTGTTCACGATAAAATCAATTACCACGGCCTTACCACCTTGATTGTTGTATCTATCTATATGTTTTGATTTTCAGCACGTTGATCCGTGCGCCGATGCTAGTGCCTATGTTTCCCGCCTATTATATATTCAACTCACTGCTGTGCTTACTGCTCGCGTTACATATGGTCTGGACCTGGCTGATACTGCAGGTCGCTTACAAAGCGATCAGTGCTGGGAAGGTACGTAGTGTGCTTGGAAAAGTTGTTAAACATTTTTGTTAAGAAGTGAGAATTTAGTTCGGACCTATAAAAGTTGGTGATGGTCCAGTTCCGGAAAATTTTACTAAGCCATTAAATTCAAATAAATTTATGTGCCATTTACAAAAAAAAAACAATTCGTTTTTTTTTTAATTATAATTATAAGTTTAGCGTTATGGCCACAATCTCACCTGATCTTAAGTGACGATGTGGCCCAAGATAGTAATATGCTAAGCCTAGTGGAAGACTGACTCTCAAGTGCAGCTGCCGGAACACACCTATTGGTGCTTGGCGACAGATTATCAACTTGAGGGTGGTAGCTAACCAGGCGGGCATTAGAAAAAGCCCTCCACCATGCTATGGTTTCATCACGATGTTTTCCTTCACCGAAAGCTCAGGCTCATTGCAGGGATTCAAACTCATCGAAATCGAATGCTGCCTGAAGATTTTAAGGCTCGCTTGACTGCAATTCTATCACCGAGCATATTTCGGTGTGTTCTGCAAGCTGTACCTCAAACTCAGTTCCTTTTTTAGACTCTTTGGGGACTGAAGAAGAGAGACTTTGAGAACCTCGTGTGATAACGATATACAATAATTTATGACAGTTTAACACATATATTTCAGATGGAAGGCGACATTAGAAGTTCCAGCTCTGAAATAAGCGATAGCTCCCACAACTCCAATCACAGCACGCCGAATCGCATCAAAAGTAAAAAGTTAGTTTTTCTAGTGTGCTACTAATAAATTTACATTATTCATTTGCATCGTTAACGTGTATTATACAACGCGGCGGTACAATGGCGACATTAATTGAACACAGGCTTGGGCTAGTGGTCAGTATTTATGAAAATACTTCGTAAAATGAAAAAAATATATATCAGAAAAACTAAATAATAAATTAGGTAACCAAATTCGCATCACTCTATCAACCAATTTGTTCATGTTGCTACGTTCCAATTGGGTATTTGAAAAAAAAAAATTTTTTTTAATGTGTTTTAAAGCTTCATCATAATTATGATAATAGTCAAATGAAAAAACTCTTTAAACTTTTTCTTTATTAATAATAAACCATTGAAAATTGTAATATTTTAAAAAGAATCACATAACTACGAACGCGCCACGATCGATCGCTAAGTTTGTGACGTCATAATGTTAAAGAAATTCCTTTAACATTCCATCGATTAAGAGTCAAAACACTGTATCAGCCGTGTGCTACAATGAGTAGAAAATAACATTATGACGTCACACTCGCTCTGGTTTGTTCGGGAGCAGTCGACGTGTCTTTGATACTGAATTTAAAAATTAATTTTATTTTGATATATTGCAAAAAAATAGTTTTTTTATAAAACTTATATATTATATTTCCATTTATTACAATTTTTTTTATACCAATAGGTAACCAATTTGGAGCGGCAACGCGCTATCAGCGTCGCCGTCTCGCTATGCGACATAGGGCTATCTCTTTCCTATATTACGTGGAAGTCTCAAGTGCCTCTTTCTAATAGTATTCCCTTTTACGTTTTCATTTCATTACTGTATTGTTAGACTCCGTGATCCCGGCGGATGACCTTTGCGATACAGTGGCATTGTAGCGCCACGTTTTATAATAGTGTTAATAATTTATAAATTGTTGTATATTTCTTACATTAATATTCCTGTCTAATCATTTTTGTGCAATAGAATTAATATTGCTGAGTTTTGATCTGATAAATTAGGTCAGTAAACTGAATCATCATATAAGACTGTCCGACTTAGTGCTCAGGTGTAGTAACTTGTCGGACTGACCTCAATAGTGTCAGTAATTCCAGATTGTCGTATATTTCAAACCCTGGTATAACGGTCTCATCTTTTTGCAGTAGAATTAGCCATGACTTCAATATACAATAGTGTCAGTATTTTATAAATTATCGTAATAAAGTTGACTTGATCACATCTTTTTCTGCAATACGAATTAGTGTTTCTAAGTTTTGGTCTGAAAAATTAAGTCGCTAACACACAAGTTAGCACATGAGAAAATTCAAAATTAATTCTCAGGAGAAGCGAGGTCTCTAACCTAGTGTCAATAATTTCTAAATTGCCATATATTCCCGGTCTCTTTTTTTGCAGTAGAGTTAGCGTTGCTAAGTTTCTGTTTCAAAATGTATGTGTGAAAGTTTGGTTGGTAGTGTGATCGGACAACGCGTTGATCGACGTTGATTTCAATCCATTACAAGCCTGAGCTTTCGGTGAAGAAAAACATCGTAATATTGGTATAGCATTTTCTAAAACTCGACTGACTCCAGATGAAAATCTGTTGTACCTTTATGCGTGTTCCGGCAGCTGCTCTTAAGAGCCAGTCCCCTTCTCGGTTTAGCTTTATATCATCTAAGGCCATATTTAAAATCAGGTGAGAAGGTCAAAAGATAATTCCTATAAAGAATAATAAAGTACGAATAAAATTATCGGTTTAAGTTTTGTAAAATTATGCAGCAGATTTCTTCTGAAAAATGAGTTCGACTCGGGTTATCTTCATTAAAATTTCATTCTTCCTTTTTAATTTAAAATTACATTTTCTGGTAGTGTCTCATCTCATACAATTTACAATAGCTATCATTACAAACAATTGATGCAAAGAATAATCACAAATAATTTATTAACCATTTCAATTGCGTGATTGCTTCATAAATGCGTGCATGTCTCAGTTATCTCTAAAAATAAATAAAGAGTGTGTCATTGTGCATCTAAAGGTATTTACCGAGTTTATTTTTTGAAACAGCTCACTAATTTGTGAAGATAAAAAATTAAAAAGAATCTCACTATTTACAGTTAATATCAAATTAATAGAATAGTTTTTTTTAGTATAAATGGAATTATCACTTTTCAGGCTATTGGTTAAATGATAAATATTCGCAATGTTTTTTATTACGTTGTCTAAAGTGAAAGTTTGCATTTTTGACGTTGTTTGTTACAACGTGCATTGTGCATTTTTTAAACCCGCATTTTTCGCTTAGCAGGCGTAAAAATTTCCGAACAAAGTTTAAACTATCGAATAAGATAACCGATTCAGTTCAAAAACTGCCAATCATCTTTAATTCAATCTAACGCTCTCATCAGCTGATGATGTTGAAGTTAGCTTCCCCACACCCAGTGTGTTCAGCACCCACAGGATTTATTTGTCCATTGAGCCATACTTGGGTTAATAATGCTAAAATGAAAATTGTGCTTTAGCATATTCAATGAAGATTATGTTTTCAAAAAATATATAAATGTATACAACACAAAAACATAATTGTCCTCGTCGAAATATAGCTCGCTTGAGGGGATCAAAAATTTTAGAGGAACCTTGATCTATTTTTAGCATGCAACATCGTTTAAATTGTGCAATTTTTTTATATTGTTTATTTGCTTACGTAATCGAGCCGACAAGCTTTGAATGTGTGCGTGTTCTGTGATGGCTTTTCTTACCTACGAATACACTCGATGCCATTAGAATTTTCTAAACTTTTTCAGAGATTTCAAGAATAGTGATTTATTTATACAGATCATAACAATATTTTAACCTTTTCAGGGATACATAGGGTCCGGCCACATCGATTCTGCGCGCCGTATATAAGGGCACACGCTCACGGCAGCCGCCACGCACCTAATATGTAGCTTGAACACACTTCGAAGATACTTCAATCACCAGGTTGTAAATTTTAGATTTAATACAGTTGTAATAGGGGCCGCATCTTAATCAATTTTATCTTTAATTATTTTTATCGATTTTAAATTTTACCTTATAGACCATTACAATATTAAGTTTAAAAAAATAATAATTAAGAATTGGTTGGGATGTCTGAGGAAGTGATTTGTTATACTTCGAATTGTAAAGGTTGTATATAGAGATGAGCAAACAACATTGATGTCAATATCGGTAAAGAAACATCGCAATAAAAATATCGATGTTTTGATGGTATTCAAATGGGCGACCTTTTTTAGAAACCCTTTTGTGTTTCTTTTTATATTTTGCTTACGTATGGACCCTCGAACTCCATTTACCGTAGATAAACGTGAAAAGATCGTTCGATGTTTTTGAATCTAACATCGGTTTTATAGAAATTATAATATCAATGTCAAAACATCGATGTTTTGAAACTCATCTTCTATTTTTGAAGTAGATAATTTCACTTTTGAATTGAATCCTCAAGTTGTGTCAAGGTTATTGCAATTCTATTATAAAGGATATAATTTATACAGTGTTATATGTTAATTTGTACATTTGTACAATGTTTTGACAGCAAGTATTTAAAGCATAGTTATTATGGAACTTTGTAACCTTGACCGAAACTATTAGATAACTGAAATAAAAATAGTTTTGAAACCGTAACCGTATCCCTTATAAAAATGTCGAATAATTTCCGATAGGGACGGAGTCGAATACCAAAGTAACTTAAAATTAACCTAATAATTATCTAAATTAGATAATGTTGTTCACCCACAAATGTTCAAATAATACCTATTTTCCTTCTAAACATTTCTTTGAAATATGTAATATCCATAAAAGAAATTATTTGAAACTGTCGGATATCTAAAATGCTTACATATCCGTATGTGTAACCGAAACCGATTAAATACTGTTAAGACAACCATATCCATTTAATGAAATCAATCTTTTTTATCCATTTAATAAAAAAGCAAGTGAGTGAGATTAGAACATGATAGAAAAAAAAATGTAGTCCAAACTTTGCATTTAAAACCAATTTTTTTAAGATCGACCCCTAATATTCTACTTATCAGTATAAAACTTAACGTTTTTTTCCCTCTCCTCTATGTTTTACATACGATTGATTTATTAAACTTAACGTCTAGACTAATTACTGACGACATGTCGATAAAAATTGTTACATTTATCGATATATGGTATCGATAGAGAGCATTTATTATTAGCATAACACTGTAATTGCATTTTGGCAATGCCATTATATAGTTTTGTTTTAACAAAATGATTGAGTACTTATGTATGACTTAGTAATTTCTGAGTAAAAAAGGCACGATAGAGTAAAAAAAGTCCAAGTAGGATTTTATCGTCTATAGATTAAATTATTTTAATTATCAAAATTACTAAAAATAATTTTTGAGAGAAAGTTGAAATGTGATTTTAATACTTTTTAGGTAGGTAGTATCTAAAATACGTCACAATTCCTGAATAAAAATTAATTTCGGTATTTTTTGCTAGATGTGAAAACCAAATATTTTTTCCCTTTCTTTATTGCCATATTTTATTTATTGTATTGATTGGGAGCGATACATTGAAAAGTGATTATGTTCCTTAAACATAAGCGTTAGATTAAAGACGCGAAGGTTCCTAGGATACATTTTATTATTAAAAAATTAACGTTTAGATTTAAAAGTCAAAGCGGAACTTAGGTGCTTCTAACTTCATAGTGTGTAGGTTTATCAACTATAATTGTTTATTTGTTTTGCTATGGTATTGATGCGAAAGTATTATTGCTATTAAGGAATAACTGCGAACGTTCGAAGACTTAAATTAAATAATTCAGTATAGAAGTCGTGAGGTCTTCCAATATAAGTGTACAATCACAGAATATAACAGAAGAGCCGCTCGCACCGACCTTGTATTTAGTTACCACCGGCCGATTGTAGCACTAGGGCTGGCATCTACAGTAAAAAAAACGATTTAAAATTTTCAATAACAATACATTTAGATCGATTTTAGGTTTCAGACCGATGTATTGATGTTTTGAATGCTCTAGAAAATTGGCACATTGTCTGTACTGTCCCTGATAGTAAGCAAAGTACAATCCAAATACAACGGCGACCATCGAGAGATCGAAAGCCATCGGCGGTCGCCGCTGTCATGCCGGCCTGCATAAATATCTCTTCACGTTACGCTTGACCCGATGTCATAAGGTGGGAACACATTGGCCGGGAGATAGTTCCACAGTTTCACGGTACGACAAAGAGAACTTTTTAGTTCGTTCCGAGATGGAGGTTACCGTAAAACTGTGATTTCCGAAGTCCAGCGCGTGTGGTTCTGTTGTGGAAAGGAGAGGAGGGAAATAGATTGAACAGGTCTTCAGAACACTCACCATGATACAGACGGTAGAATACGCTCAGCATGGCGATTTCTGCCAAGCTGAAGCGGTTCGATGCATTGGGTAACATCTGTAATATTAACAATGTGAACAGCCCGTCTCTGCAACCTGTCCAATGTATCGAGGTGGTACTTTGCGGATCCATCCCAGAGGTGCGAACAGTATTCCATACACGTTGCAACCTGTTCAGGATTCCTAGTCTCCGGGATTTAGTGGAGATGACACTCCCGATGTAATCCCTGGAGTTGAGGTCGCTGCGAATATCCACACCTAGGATATTGAGGCTGTCACGCATTGCTAGTGATACGTTTTGAAGAGTGGGGAGGGGAGAAAACGGAGACTTTTTTGAGGAAAACGCGCACACCTGAGTTTTCTTGGCATGGAACTCTACCAAGTTACTTGCTTTCCATGTAGGTACACGTTGCAAGCGTTGATTAAGTTCAATGACAATTTCCTCTTCTCTCTTTTCTGTTTCTTCCCGACCACGTGAAGGCTTGCTATAATAGCACCCATGAATGGTGCTGTCATCTGCATAGCAATGAGTATGACCTAAAGGTAACATATCATTGATATGCAGAAGAAACAGAGTGGGCGAAAGCAGAGCCTTGAGGAACTCCAGCGTTTATCGACATGAACTGCGAATCACATCCTTCTACAAGGACACGAATTCTGCGTTCATGTAGAAAGCCGGAGATCCAGTTGCAGAGGTTGTCGGGAAGTCCATACGCGGGAAGTTTAGATAGAAGACCACGGTGCTAGCCCTTATCAAAAGCCTTCGCTATGTCAAGACTGATCGCCAGAGCCTCGCCTTGCTTATCAATGGCCTCTCCCCAGCGGTGCAGTACATACGCCAGAAGATCATCGATCTATTTTGGCGTAAGTTATATTGACGATCATCAATCAAAGAGTGATCTCTTAGGTAACGGACAAGCTGGGTGTTGATGATGATAACAGTTAATAAAAAAAAAATGTACCTCTCTTCACTAATGGGTATCGTAAAACAATGTAATTTCATTTAGGTTTAATGTAGTGTTTAAACAAACAAATATAAAACTATTAATTAATTATTATTTTATTAATTTTTATTCATTGGTAACTTGGAACCTAGTTTCACAAACAAAACTATAATTATGTAAGTATATCGCATTATCGCTCGTTGTATGGAGGTGGCCTTCTGTTAGTATTCTGTAATGTACAACATCGTAATTAAAGAGACCAAGCACATTTCTGATAACATACTTGGTAACACTTGTAAAAGCTAAAGCTACGTCGATATCATGGCGTCATAGTCAATATTAAGTATAAACTGCATGTTTAGTGACTTCCTCAATCTACTTTCTACTTTTCACCAAGCGTCGATGGTTTTTTATTATTTTTTAAGGCCACTGGATATATGTTCTTTAAGCCTGACTGCATATTTACTAATCTTCATACATCCCTCAAACAAGATAGTCACCCTTTCTGGAACTGTCCAGTGAGTTTTTTTGGCAAATTAACATGGTTGTTTCTAGTTACTTTTTATAATACGCTTCACTTTTGCACAATAAAGAAACTATGTAATGTAAAATTCCACCAATATGACTGAAGAAATTCACATAAGTTATACATTGTTAGTAAAAGAAAGTCCAAGAAAGTTTTTTTGTATTATTAATTTGAATGTTCATTTATCAAGTAAAATTAAAGCCGTAATGGTAGATTAAAATCTTATAAAAAAAAACGTTAGTGGGAACATAAATAAATTGAAATATGTTAGGTATCGGTTAACAAAAGAAGTTCCATAACCATTTTTTGATAAATTGCCGTTAAATCTTCGCTTTTATTAATAACTTAGAAATATGCTTAGTCTTAGAAAAAACAATGATTATTTTAATTGAATGTAGATCACTAACGAACTCCTGGTACATTCTTAAGTGAGTTTCTCTTTATTTTTCCATGAAAGTTTGTCTTAAGATTGACTTACTAGGTCAGATTAATGGTTAAGCTGAAATAAATTATGAGTATCTTTTCGATTCAGTTTCTATTATACCTTATTCATCGAAAGAAAACTTGCAAGGCACATCCACAGAACGTAAATTATTACGTCGTGAATTACATAACCTAAAAACATGTATTTCGACTATCAATTATCATTAAAAAAAATGATACTGATGAACGTCATAAAAACATTTTGCACGATAAAATCCTAAATAACTTCCTCTATAAAAGGATTTTTGTTAATTTACGTATTTTACTGCGTGCAACGTTACTTTCTATATGACTTAAAACTAGAGTTGACCAAAATAATAAAACCAAGGAATCGGAATTAATCGTATTTATCGTACGAATTGAAAATTAATCGAATTGATTGAACACCGTTGTACATTTAATTTATTAATTTCTTGATTAATTACAAATAAACAAATATATTTACGTAATTCCTACATTTTTACTGCAGCAACAAGCAACGAAGAATATTAACTGGAAGAATTAACCTTTTCTTTGGAGTCAAGCATTCAATAATTCAAGTGTACCAAATTGCGATCTCAATTATTGTTATAGTTCATTTTTGTTATTTAATTTTACACAGCTTACACATGCCTCTATTGATTTAAACCATAATCGTATTTGCGATTAGATTAAGTTAAAAAAATTAATCGATAATCGTAAAATCAACATACGATCTAAGTTGTGTTACATCTCTAAATTAAACATTTGACGTGTGTCGGCAAGTCTTCTTACGATGAATTTAATGATAGCATAATTCAAGGGGCATGTTAAAGTAATTATTAATTTTGACTACTATCGGGTTTTGTCTATAGATATAACTACAATAATTCAATAATAATTTTAATAAACATTATATGTTATATTTAATATAAATATATTATTTTCATAATTTGGAACTGTTATATCGAATATTTGCTCCGATCGAAATTACTTCCTAGCTAAAAGAAATCAATATTAATATTTTAACGAAATAATAAACTATGTAATATTTTGTCGATAGTTTTGGCATTTCTGTTGCCATCTTCGTTGATTTTAATACTCTATAGTACACTGTAAAATTTGACCAAAGTTATATAATTTTAAATGTTATGTATTTGAAAAAAAAAGAACTAAATATATATTAGTAAATATAAATTACTATTTTGCAATTTTTAAATAGATATGGTGCGCAACAACAGACTTAGTCTCGTAAGCTTAATAAATTGAAACCAGATTTTTTTTCGGTATCGTCCAGGATTTGAAAGGAGATAGCAATATAATTGCATCTTTATTTATACTAATAATATTTATACTAATGTACGTTTTTAAATCCTACGAAGTAAACTGACATGTCGGGTGTTGCTAGGTAATTGAATTTTGAAAATAGTTATGTCCAACAATTCGTACTAATCGTAAAATCGTCGAGATATTCATATTGTTAAGTTTTTTTGACAATACATTGAACTCTCCAAAGGTGAAAGCCGATTAAGATAGACAAAATCGTGTCTGTCGTGGGCTAACCGAAGCGTTCTTTTTTGGTAGGTTTTTTATATAAGTAGAACGCTCTACATTTTATAGTTACCTGAATAGGCTAGTTGACTCTTTTTAAAGTAGGTCTTAAATTATGAACTATTGTCCAATTAGAGGAAAAAAATATTACCAATTTTTTTTTAGGATCTAGAAAACCGCAAAACTTTAAAACTTTATTTTTCATAAACAGGTGAATACACTGTCAGCCATATAAGTCTATATATTATTTTTGATGTGACGTCATACGGTTCGAAACAAACATTTGACATTTAGCAAACCTTGTTATTTTAATAAAAAGTATCGAGCTTTTTATCATGATGTACGTTTGCTAAATGTCAAATGTTTGTTAACAACCCTTGTGACGTCACAGCAAAGATAATATATAGACTAATATGGCTGACAGCATTTACAGAGCTCAAAAGGAAAAAAGAAAAACAACTTCTAAATTTAAAATATGTAGCCATCTTATACTTTTAATATCTGAAATCGATAAATATTGTTTTTTTAAGTCACATACTACACAAAATATTTATTTATTGCTCCAAATTTGATATGAGGCAAGTAGCTTAGTATGTAATGATAACAGTAAATTACCGAGTATTTTTAGACAGCAAAATATATAAATAAATAAATAAAAGATCCTTCTATTATGTATTTAAGAAACATAAAATAAATGTTACAAAAATTAAGTGGCAACATTATTTTCGAGTTTGACCTTAGTGATTGTCAATTTACTCCGTAGGATTACAAACGTACTATACAATTGATTTATTGTGTTCTACGAATAAGAATAAAGACATATTAAACTGAATTAATAACTTTGTGCTAACAAAATTATTTATATCATAAAATGACGTTTATAGAATTTATAAAGAACATTTACTCATTCTGTAACACTTAATCTGTTCTTAAAGAACAAAGTCAAATTTAAAGACCAAGTTGCAGAAGTTCCTAAGTCTTTTTTATTTAATATTTTTAATTTGATATAACTTTTTAATTATAGCAATTATAGTTTTATAACAAAACTATGATCTTCAATTTATTACAAAAAAAATGTCTTTCAAAAACCCAATTTGAACCCGTTTTGAAATACAAACACATTGTCAACATCAGAATCATAAATAAATAAATTTCTTATACATATTTGTTATGTAATTGATAGCAGACTTTTATCAAATTGGTTAAAGGTTATTAAAAGTGTCTATAATATTTAGTGAAATTGAAATGTTGTTACTTTTGCCAATAATGCTTTTAACTTCAGGCCCATACGTACTGTTTTGTTACGCTAGCGGTCATTTTGGTACTTTTTGAAAACCGTTATCCATTGTGGCTACTATTTTAGTTAAAGGCCCATATGAGTTAGTAATTCTCTCCACAAACACAAACAAAAAAGTGTCAAATTCATGTTTTCAATATTTTATTATGATGACATATATAATTTGAATATTAAAGAATTTGTTTAATAAATAACGTTAACATGCGGTATAAGGTTGTGTTATTTATATAAATAATAGTAATCATAATTAAATAAAAGGAACACGTAGTATATTTTTTAACAACAAGTACATATTTATGAAAGGTCTCATTTGCTTTATTGTTTGTATTTTTTTACCTCTGGCAACTCAATAAAACTTTTTTCTGTTCAATCGATGAGATTGAAAAAGCTGAAAGAGACGACAGTCTATGCCCGTTTAAAAAATATATTAATGTGAGGTTCAATTTATTAGGTTTATTATGATAAAATAATAATTATTAAATACATTATTTACAATATTGTACATACATAGTCTAACTTATAGTACATATTCTCTTTATAATTAAGTATCCATTTAGTTAGCCTTTATTCAATGTTAATGTCTAAAGCATTAAGTTAGGAACCTATTCCATTTTATTAGTGTTGTCAACAGATAATATTTATTTTTGTTAGTGTTGTAAAACCAACCGTACGCTTCTTTCGTTATGTAAGATAGAATGTTTTTTTTTTTAATATGATATAAAAATTTGGCACACTAAACTTTTGTGAGATTTTTTTTTCGTGTATTGATTGTTTTTATTTGTAAAAGTCAATAAAAAGATCCTTATAAAAATCTAAGAGATTTTTATGAGAATTTTGTTTATTTTAAAATAATTTTAATTTTAATTACTTATTTTGCCTTGTCATTCCTAATGATATATTTTAATATTACGAACAAAAAAGTAATGTTTTTAAAACAAACAACGAATGACATGTGAACTCATCCCATGAGTTTTAAAAAAGTTAACAATTTTCTAAAAATGTGTCTAAGAATATAACATAATGTGTTAAAATTTAATATGTAATTTATTGATTTAAAATTGCTTCATTCTTGCGTATTATCACAATAATGCGTGTAGTTTAGAATAAATGCAGTCCATTTGTACTTTGGGAGCGTTCAAGTATTACGTAACGTATTTGGGGGAGGGGGTCTTCTGAAACGTTACGATGCGTTACAGGGGCGGAAGGGGCGTTTTGAACCACTATTTAAGTAACATTGTTTTAACCCTTCAGAACGGTAGCGTAGAGTTTTTTGTGACATAAAATGTGACTTTCAGGTAAACATGGTCACTTGGTGATGGTTTCGTAACGTTTTACTAGGGGATTCGGGCGTAAAGAAAAATGTTACGGTGTGTTACAGGGGGGAGGTGGGCGGTCAAAAATTTACAAAAACTGCGTTACTCGAACGCTCCCTTGTACAAATAACCAAAAATATCAAAATAATTTAGTGCCTTTTATTGTATATTAGAAGTTGTCAAGATTAAGGCTAGGTACTTGTGCACTGTTTATTATTCAATGACATCATGCATAATGGACTATCATTAGAAATATTGTCTTATTCAACATAATGTCATCCATGTTGAACGTAAACATGTTGAAATTGAAATCGTTTGCATTAATTGAATGGGTAATTTATATTCTACTTGGGAACGAACATTTTTGACAAGTTAAACGCCATAAATTGCAATTTAAAAAAACAATAATTGAAGTGTCAAAACGTTTGTCTATACCTGACTAGGTCGAGTCCACCATCCACATAGTGATACTCTTTTGGTTAATCGCGTTTCAGGCCTGCAGAGACGACCGACGATGGCTTATAATTATCGATCTCTCGTTGGTCGTTCTTTTTCGATAGTAATTAGCTTACCGTCAAAACAGTGCAGTTGCTTTGCTCAGCTACATATATAATAATAATATATTTATTTATAAAGTAACAAAGGCCCATTACACAGGAGTAAACTAATTAATAAATGGTAACATTGAAGCAAAATCAAATAAAATAAATTAATTTATAATACACTAATCGATAATTGTTCAATGATGGTTCACATCATCGTGAACAACTACTGATATCCAGTGCTTCATGAACGCACTATTGTAAATTTTCACTAGGGTTTTCATTATTGAGTTAGGACTGTTATGAAGACTTCCTAAGTAGACGCCAATCTCTAGCGCATGGTGGCATAAAAATCATCTACGCAAACATCCCAGATGCACTACAGAACCGCGGCAGGCCCAATAATGCTCTAAAGGTACTGTTGTATTGGACACGCAAGGTGTAGAAACATTGGCAGTATGCTTTAAATAAATAGATCTTAACTTCATCACTTCAACGCGCAAACAACATGTTCCCCCAACTCCGTGTGCCCTGCGTTCTTTTTCAATGTCATTATCATCTTTCAAGTCGGTGGTGATAATGTGACCAAGATATTTAAATTTGTATACCCTATTTAATAGTATACCATACAATTTGATAGGTGGAACCTTTTCTAATAAACTTTTTCCAGACGTGAAGTCCATAAACTCACTTTTCTTAGTATTATATTTTAATTTATGTATGACTGATGTAAGACTTACGCTAATGTCTTACAGACAAGCAAAACCTTTCTTGGAGCACCAACCGTAGGACTGAGGGACACCATGTCATCCGCGTAAGTTATGTTGTTAATAATTTGATTACCAATCGTGCATTCAGCATGAATGCTGCTCAACTTGACCATAAGTTCATTCATATATAAGTTGAAGAGTTTCGGTAAACTTATACTCCCCTGTCTCACCCCACAATCTAGCCTGTACATATCAGAAGTTTCTTCCGCCCATCTTATATAATTACTAGATGTTCGTACCGATGCCGGAAAACGTTAATAAGTGCGGTGGGTAGACCAGTATCCCTCAACTTGCTCCAGAATATTTTATAGGATACTAGACCTAGATATATATATATAAATATAATATTGCCAAGTGCGTGTCGGGCCACGTGCAGTGTAGGGTTCCGTAGTTGCCCGTTATAATATGCACGACTTAGAAATGAGCTTTAAAGTAATTTTCGATGGAATTTGTACGAAATTACTCCTCAAAGTGCATTTTATCAGTTTATCGACTATTATTCGTTAACTTATAAAGCCTACTTAGCTACGTTAGTTTTCCTTTTAACTTCGATATATGTACTACTGCCGTGTTTATTTTTCATCTATCCAATAACAACCATTTTAGCTTTCTTGACTCTAACAAAAATTAGCACTATAACGCTTAACGCAAACGGATTCCTGAATCTAATAATGGTTTTCACACACGTGGCACAGGTAAGCTTTTTTTAAAATCTATGAATGCAGTTATAATTCTTTTTAAAAACAAAGTAATATTTCTTTTAAGTATAACTTGCTATCTTCAATGTTAAATGTACTTTTCCTGCTTGTCCCATTAAAAATTTACCATTGATACTTTTACCTATTTAAAAACAATGTTAGGATTAAATTCCTTTTTGGTTCCTGAAATACAGGCTAACCTAGTTTAGGAACCAGAGCTACACTGATTCTATATATTATGATTGACTCAATAAAGAATTTATTATTATTAATTTATAATGATTATTTTTTTAAATTATTTATTGATAAAATAATTAATTATTAAGATTGTTAAATTAATAATTCCTCTCAACTGTATTTTTCATTTATGGTACCAGTCAATGATAATCCCTTTATTAATAAATTTTAACTGAAATAAATATTTCTTGTATGGCTCAAGAGAGCCTTATGATCGAGAGTGGCGTTTTTGCTTTTACACCGCTCAGTTAAAGGTATGTGAAATTAGCACTATTTACCATTACTCCCCTAATAAACCCCCATTTGTTATCGCAAATTAAATATATTAAATTAGTTCTAGGGTCCTGAATATAAAAAAATATCATTCAATTCATTGTCAACGAATTCAATTTCATACAGTATTAAAAAAAACATAATTATGTTGATCTCTGTTAAAATTGCATTTGAAAAATTGGTGCATATTTATATAAGTATGTTTTAATTAATAGATTTATGTTTTTATTTAAAAAGCATGACTACTTTATGGTTGTTTTTTTCGGGAGTGTTTCTGATTTGTGTAAAATTGATTACATAGAGCTACGTTTGACTGCCATGGATAGCATTGATGCCAATTTTACGTGCATTTTGTGTGACGTTGAGAGCCAAAGAGTTTTAAAAACTGATGATGATATTTATTTTTGTTTCCTTTATGTTGAAAGTTTATGTATTCGTGTGTAATAACTAAAAATACTTTTTTTATTTGTGACATGTGACTGTGTAGGCAGTTTCGCCAATATCGAGCGTGACAAATACACGTTTTAGAATTTAATAGCCAAATGATCGGTTTACTGTAGAATAAAATAAAACCAAAGCACTTAATGATGCAACACAAAATCGTCACAAATTTATTTAAAGAAAAACATTGAAAGTTACGAAAATTTTGTGACGTGCGGATCGCATAGCCGCATCGTGATTGATTCGCCTGATGTAAGGTGATATCTATAAAATATAATTAGAGATATTATCTTTAATTCATTTCTTATCTATCTATAATTGTAAAATTTAGTTACTGACAGAGAAAAGAATGACTCTTGAACTTATATACTGTACCTATTATGCATAAAGTCTGGCACCGCTCATTGTCTGAAAAAAAAAACATTTATCTACTTAAACCTGGAAAGTACATCGATGCTTTATGTACTTATTTCTACACAAACCTGTAAACAAACGACCGATATTTTGTTGTATAGTATTACACCGTTTTAATGTTTTATGAGAGATGTGAGATTGTTCATTTGCGATATATTTCACTTTTGTATGCGAACAAAGCGAGTTAATAAAAATATGGCGTCAAATTTTTACTTGTTTTATTCTATATTCAAAATATTTTACCGCTTACGATAAAAATCTAAATACAGGCCGAATTATCATAACTGCGATAATAGATGGTAGGGAATTTTTTAATGCTCGCCAAGCACCTATAGATGTGGTCTGGCATTTAAATAGCCAGGTCCCCCACTATTCTTAAAACGTTACTATCTTGGGCATTTAACGTCAGGTGGAATTGTGGCCATAAAACTAAACATAATAAGAACTAAAAAAAGGAAACAATTTAAATGTAGCCGGGTAATGGGAGTCACGCCAAAGTGAGAACTTTGGTTACAATTACACAAAAAATTTAATCATCATATTAGACAATGAGAGTCAATACATCTTCAGTACTTGCCGCACACATAACCTAACCTAACCTAAACTACCTACCTACTAATAACCTAATAATCTTCTGCTCAATCTATCTTGTGCCCACAATCCACACGAAGTGCACCTGTGCGGAATCAATATTCGTTGTTATTACGACTTAACTCTTCGAAAATCAAGGACCTATTTTCAGCATTTTTTGCATCGTTATTTTTATTGTCATCACATATATTACAGAAACTTGTAAGTGACTGTCAAGAGGAGTGTTTATCTTGACGAATACGTCCCTTGGCTTAGTCTACAGAATTTTTTGCTGCTTTCATTTTCTGTTCAGTGGGCCTTAAAATTGACAATAAATTGTTTTAAAAAAATCGTTAAATATTTCATTAAAAATATCTTATAACAAGATTATTTACCTAGTAATATAATAAATTAAAATATCCTATATTAAAAAAAAATCTCACCTCTAATGTTGTATCTACACAAGAAAAATTCGAATGAAATCCCGGCAAACAAAACTAGACTTTTTTCGTCATTGATATAAAAAGAGTATTTCGTCCAAACGTCACGTGCTAATTAAACCGGGCATCAGGCGTGAGCATGGTGAAGTATAGTATGGCTGATCATTTCGCTCGATATTCACTTGTCAACGTCTTTTAGTTTTCTTATTATTGTACTGATTACCATTGCCTGCTGTCCACCATTACCATTTTCTTCCCTAAGCTACGCTTTCCCATAGGTGCTAAGCAGTAATAAAATATTTACAATTGAAAAAGTTAAAGCTCTAAAGATAGAAAGTCTACTTTTAATCCAGAGAATTCATGTAGTTTTTGTAGCACATTAAAGGCATTTTGAAATGAAAAAGTTGCGGATATCAGCTAGTAAATAGTCTGATAATAAAATGGTAGATTGCAAAAAAACATTACGTCTACTAAACTTCAATCAATATGAATGAAAAATAATTATTCAGTGTGCTTATTACAGTTAAAGAAGGATTATAATTTAAAACTTTATTAGGTGTGTAACATAATATTTCCATTTTTTTAGTAATAATTAACTTGGATTAACATCAACTTACCACTTAAGCTTATTAGCACTTAAGCTTAACTAAAATTTTATAGAATAAAAAAAGTACCGTTTCTTTTTTATATAACGATGGTTGTAAACAAGATTATGAGATTTGCGCGTTTCCGACCTTATAAAAAACTGCTCACTTCTATTTTGATAAACCCCATACTGTAGTGAGTAGTCCTCTGGGAAAACCTCAGCAAAGAGATAAGGTATATTCTACATCCAGAGTATTTATGGGAGAAATCTCCTCAGAAATCACAGCGTGTTAACAGAAATACAAACTGAAGAATTTGCACGATTAACGTGAAAGGCTAACCAGTTGTAACAGCCTCGGAAACCATGTTGAAATTATTTAGATGTTATTTTCGACCCCACAATGAATTTTCACTGAAGAGAAACATCGTATATTTTATGTGACATTTAGTACTCCACTTGAATTTCAAAATGTAAATGAGTCCTATATACAAATATACTCTATGTTAATGACAAAATTTTAATACACCTTAAAATTTAATAAAATCCGTTACATAGTAACATAATTTTTAGGCTGGCAACATTTTTCTCACATGTCGTTTTATTGAACTGTCAGTATGTGCTTTCAGTTGTCATTCGGTTTTATTGAAATTTGGAGATTCGTTCATTCGTTCTCCATTCCGAAAGCCTGGAACTCAAAAGGTGCGGGCGTTTATTTCTAACACAAAATCGTATATTCCTGTATGTAATAAAATTTAAAAGAAATCAACCAATAAATTTGTGCCAAAATGTTGCAACCGTTGCTTAAAAAGTTTTGGAGCGAAGATGTTTGGTTGCCGCCTAACACAACTTGGGAAGACATCGCACCAGGGCCGGATAAGGCGGTGGACTACACTGACCATACGCATATTTTTATTCCAATACCGTTAGCTTTGCTGTTTATGGTGTTGAGATATTACTTAGAAAAGTGAGTACGATTCTTTATAGAACAATTATTAAATTAAAACATAAATATTTAAGATAACCTGTTAACCAAGTCTTATAACTCTCTCTTAACATTGATGCACACAGAAGAAACAATCGCGCATTTTATTTTTTTAAATTACTCCCATTCTAGATCTCCCACTCGGTAATAAAAATGTGGGCGGATATCATAGAGAAACAGCTCATTTGAATTTTTAAACGAGTGAGACATGCCGTTCTTATACGTCTTCCTGTCTTTGAAACCTTATAAGTGGTGGTTTTACAAACAGGATGTTAAATTTAGGTCCTTTTATTATTATTAACTAGCGATCCGCCCCGGCTTCGCACGGGTGCAATACTGATACTAATTGTACCTACCTACCACAGAATGTCCTTATAAACAACATTTACAGCTTTTTTGTCATTAGATAATACAAACATGTTTTGTTTAGAGGTTACTCTTGAAAGAGCGACATATAATTGACCATGGTATATAGGGCCGGTACCGCCGCACTTCCCTACATTTTAAATCTGTAATATCTTCGGGAATATTCATTTAAATTACATGCTGTAAAGGGCTATATTGATCTATATTAAATGGACAATGTATTTAAGGTACTTAATTGGATAAGGATTAATGCTGTATTGCTTAAAATCACTTCGTAAGTAAGGCATTTTTTCCCGTAAAATGTAAAGGATAAAAAATGACTATTGTGGGTTATCTTTAAGAGATAGACATATACCATCGCGGACTTTTTTGTTGACCTTTTTAAGGTGTACAATACTGTAGTACATTATTTTGATTTATCTCGTGGGGTTCAGCCAGCGTTTGCAATGTAAGTGCAAAAAGTGTGTATTTACGACATCACTTAGAAACCTCTAAATTTACCAGTGTTTCTCTACAATATTATGTATGTATTATACATATAAACCTTCCTCTTGATCACTCTATCTACTACAAAAAACCGCTTCAAAATCCGTTACGTAGTTTTAAAGATTTAAGCATACATAGGGACGGACAGATTATAGCGACTTTGTTTTATACTATGTAATGATTATAAACTTTTTGAATATCTTTTCAATGTTAGCAGATTAAGTCTGAGCTTTGTGCAAACAAAAAAAATGGCATTATTTATTAGAGGATAAACAAATAATGGCTCAACTTTAGAATAGCCACCTATTGAGTCCAAACTACAAATGTTTATTACAGTTAGATCACTATAATTACGCTAAATTTAAACTTTTACAATGCAGAAATCAATATTTTTGAGATTTTTTTTTACATCACTTTTTTTGTAAATTTTTTACAATACAAATGACAGTTCTATGTTGATGTCATTAAGTTCACTTTTGCAAGATATGTAAAAAGATTTTCATCATCATTCATCCATTTTTTATATAATTATTTTGTTACTTTTTGAAGAATCATTGTTTGGTTTACGTCAAATATAACCTACTTCAATTAAAGTGAGCAATTTCCAATTTTCCGTGGTGGTGATAAAATTTTATCAGGTCAGGTTTGAACTGTGCTCATTCCAGAAAAAAAAAATGTTGAAAATTTGTATACACATACTAGAACCTCAAAAATAAAAAAAAAAGAATTTACAAAATCGAATCGTTTCCGCACTCTTTCCTTCACAGAGGAGTTGCCTTTCACCCTCCCCTCCCTAACCTGCCCCTTCACATCATCCAATTAAGCGGCAGCTATTCTAAAGTCCAACCCAAATAGGTAGAGTTTTGTCTATTATATTATGAGCTGAGCAAAGTTACCCCATTTTACCTGATGGATCACTTGACAGGTTGACAGTCACTGTTATCCAACTATCCTATAATAATCACAGCGAAAACTGTAGCTGGTTATGTGTAACTAAGTGTAGTTAGGTTTGCTAAATGTATACTAGCTGATTTCAAATTGTGATGAAACAAAATAAATCACTGTCACTTGTAGTTTACCATCTTTTTGATGATTGCATTTCAGTTTAACTTGGATACCTTAAATACATGTGGTTTTTGAGTTCACACTGTTAATAATAAAATATAAGTGACTTTTATATTGGCATTATTGGCATTACTACAATTTTTATGATTTTGTATTGCCAATATATAATTTATGTGTTTACATTAATAATTAGTAAACCATTATTAAAAAAAATGTAAATATTTGATATGTAGGTACATTTTATTATTATTCTTTGGTATGTTATGGTCTGTTGCGTATGATTTATTACTGAAAAAAACTCTGTATTTGAGGTTTGTAGTCCTACTAAACTAAAATTATCATTATACATTTAAAAAAAACTGTTTAATATTATATAATATTATCATCATAATGAATTATTTACAATTTACGAATATTGAGTCCAAAGAGTTTTAAAAATAGGTATCATATATTACACAATTGCATTATGATGTCAAAAAAAAATCTGGAAGATATTTTTTCTGAAAACCGTGGCTAAATCAGTTATAATGTTATTCATATTGTGCATTGATTAAAGTATAAAACATCAATATATAGGACTACATATCAAATAAGTGTAATTAAGTGTTTATCTATATGACTTCTAATTTAATTATATAATTCTGGCAAATAAGTAACTTAATATAACTCATATAACTTTTATAGACAAACTTAAAAATAAACTTATAATAGAGCAGTTTTTGGTTGCAGGAAAAAAAATATTCATTGTTTAATGGGGTTATATATGCTTTGGTGTTCTTCTTGCCAAAAATTTTTATATCGAATATAGTATATTTGAGGCTGTTACCAAAAAAACTATAGATGGCAAAAGAAAATTAGGTTTAAAATAAATATTTTATTTTTTAAAGGAATATTTTTTACTGTTTGATAGACAGATAATGATGATAATGAGAAATAATCAAATTAACAATGACACACCAAGTGTCGTTCAGAAAGAGATAATAGGTAAAACCGCACTAGGCGGCAGTGCCACTTTGCGGCCATTCATTCTTTATATGAAACTCTACGCGGCATACTGTACTACGTGCCGTGCCATGCCGCGCAGTGCTGCTGCCGCCTAGTGCGGTTTCACCTTTTACTACTATTTTTTTTTTCTTTTTGCCGTCTATCTAAAGGTTGCGGCCTGCGTTCTGTTTTACGTTTAACCCGTCCGGGATGATAACGCAATAAAAAAATTATTTTGCCTTCAAATTCGGCATATATGCCCAATAGGATCATGGACGGGTCATTTTGGAATAAATAATGTTGCCTAATATTTTTATCTAATAAATGTATAGTAGTTTCGCCTACTATAAAATATTTTTTAATTCAATAGTCTGATGCCTAATATATTAGGATACTATATTATATAGTAGAGTTGGTAACGGACACGTCAATTGTGTCCGACTGGATCGCGACCACCATACAACAGGTGTAACAATCGCTATAGTAGTACGCTTATGCTCGTCAGGTTCGGGGATCTGCCGGTGGCGAGGCAACCGTCGATGTATTGGTGTTCTCTCTGTGGTGGTTGTTTTTGAATTGTACTGTGCGAATTGAATGTAAAATGAAAAGTCATTTATGAGCATTATTATTAGGCATGACATATTCAATTTACAAACGAAAGTTAATTCATAATCAAGATAATTTTATGTAAATAAACTTTGCACTTTATAGCATGTTATTTGGACGATTAATTTGGGAGATAATGTTAAATTAAAATAATTCAACACTCAGATCGGGTCTATGATTATAGGTGAACGAGCCGCGTGACGTGTGACACATAACCCTGGCCGCCCGATTATATATATATGTATATATATATATATATGACGGAGGAGGAGCTTCTTCATCGCCATACATTGTAGATATCCTTATTTTTATCTTCACCGTGGGCGTCTGAGGGTAGTGTTGGATGGACAGATTCTTTCAGAACGCACGATGGTTTTAGTGAGGTCCGCACGCGCCGCTCGCCAACCGAGAATGAATCGTTCTGACATTCCCGACTCGACGGCGCGCGCCACTAACTCCATCGAGCGCCGCCTGGCGGCGCTTGCGTCCCGAATACGATTCGATTGCGACACGGCCATCCTGCTTGCACACGTCCTCGTGTGATGGTTACTCTGCAAATATAGTCCACGAGAGAAATTTGTTCCACTCGGTCACTCCTGACCAAACTCTAGATTCATTGGGTTGAGAAAATAAGGAAATTTCAGAACTCTACAGTTTTATTACTACCAAATCCTAAAGTTAATCAAACATGGGAACAATGGGAATAATCGAGAATACCACAATCACTAGGCCATGTACCACAGTCGTTCAAATAAACTCCCTCTTTTTTTTTAACTCTACTTCAAGCTTACAGAAACTCTCGAGTAAAGCCTCTAACGCCACGGCTCTCCAGCCGACTAGCAATCGCATTGCTCTCATACATCCAGCGCATGGATCAAAAACTTTGCATATCCATCAAGTGGATCGCCCGTGTGCATCACCCACTGACTACACACTACGGTCTCTCTAGACCCCGACCTCCGCCAGAGTTAAACGCGCATCGCGCACCCACGGACTACTTGAGTTGACTCAAGAGACACCGATTTCCAACGGGCTACGACTACGTAATAACCACTGGTACGGTCGAACACAATACGGCCGATAGAATACTTTACTCGACTTTCTTATAACTTACGCTGGCTGATCAATATTTAAATCATTATCAACTTCAACATCGACTGGTACGTGACCCGCTGGCATCTTCCTTAGCCTATCGTGTGCATATTTGTAGGTACGCTTAGAATTTAAAGCTTTTAGTGTATAACGATCACCGCCTAAAATCTCAATCACTCTAAAAGGACCTTTATACTTTGGATCTAACTTAGTTTGATTTCGTTCTTCATTTTCTAACAACACAAAGTCGCCAACCGCAAAGTTCTGAATTTTCGCCTTCGTTTTGTCAAATCGAGTCTTGTCATATTCCGCACATTTCTTAATATTTTCTGACGCGCGCTCGCGAATTTCCTCTATATCTACATCAGTCTCTACATCGCTACACATCAACGACAATGGTCTCGCAACCTTCCCGATTAATAGCTCCAGAGGCGAAGCTTTTGTAACTCGATTCATCGTACAATTTAACGCTAGTTGAACATCTCCTATAGAGTCCTGCCACGATCTATTATCACTAGTCTCTATCGCAGTTAGCATCGATTTAAGGACACCCATGACACGCTCTACTTGCCCATTAGCACGAGACGTACCTGTCGCTATCAGATGCAAGTCAATATTCTTGCTCACGCAAAAATCGCGAAATTCTCTACTAGCAAAACAACGTCCTTGATCTGCTATTATGCGAGCTGGGGCACCAAAAAGCGCTACACTTTGAGTCACCGCGTGAATACTACTTTTAGAGTCAATGTTCGTTGAATGGTAGAGCAGCACGTACTTCGTAAACGCATCGATTAATACGAAAATGTATTCCTTCTTATCGTTCTTTCCGCTAAGTTTACCCGTCGTATCTACATGAATCGTATGCCACGGGCTCGTTACCTTAGGTATCGGATGCAATTCAGCTTGAACTTTACCGGAATGAGACTTCGCAACTTTACACGTAACGCAGCTATCTACGAATTTTCTAACATACTGAGACATTCCCGGGAACCAATAATAATCGTAAAGCTTTTCAGTCGTTTTTCCAGCACCAAGGTGAACGATAGAGTCGTGAAAATTATTGACTACCGACCATCGGAGAGCACGAGGTAAATATGGTAAGCATTTAGACCTACCATCGCGTTGGATATTACGGTGAAGGACGCCTGAACGTAGCACATAAGTCTTGGCTAGTTGCTCATCTATTTGATTCTCTTCTAAATCGCTTATGATTTTAGAGATTTCTACATCGCGCTGTTGTTCGGCTTGAAGCCAATTGGGAGAGAGTTTAGTAACGTCAATACGTTTTGGACTTACGCGGGATTTTACCGATTTCGAATCAAGCGGTAGAGGGTTTCGTGAAAAGAAATCTACATGCGACATACGTTTCCCCTCCCTATACGTTACGTCAAAATCGAAAGACTGCAGAAAAGACCACCATCTATGTGCCCGAGGTGTCAGTTCCTGCTTTGTTTGGGAAGATTTCAACGAGTTACAGTCCGTAACGACAGTAAACTTCCTGCCATGTAGATATTGCCTGAAGTGTTTGATAGAGTTCACGACCGCGAGGGTTTCGAGCTCGTACGAATGATATTTGCTCTCTGCAGGAGATGTTCTCTTACTAAAGTAAGCTACTACACAACGCTTACCATCGGCTCGCACTTGGAACAAGATTGCTCCATAACCTAAGCTACTCGCGTCTGTGTGTAACTCTACTGGGAGCTCTGGGTTATAAATCGTCAATACCGGGTCACTTGTCAAGGTAGAGATTACTTTTTGACGAATGTTTTCATGTTCCGGTTTCCATGTTAATTCGCCTTTCAGTGAGGTCAGTCGGTACAAGGGAGCCATTACTCTAGAAAAATCTTGCACGAACTGGCGAAAGTACGAGGCTAGTCCGATAAACTGCCGTAGTTGGGTCACCGTCTCTGGAGGTGGCAGAGCCGTTAAGGCCTCTACTTTTCTGCGGTTGGGTCTGATTTGGCCAGACTCTACCTCAAATCCTAAGAACTCTACCTTTGTCTTGAGGAAGGAGCATTTCTTGAGGTTCAAAGAGAAACCAGCTTTAGTCAGAACTTCCAACACTGTGTGAAGTCTCTGTAAACCCGACTCTACATCGGGAGAGACAATCAAAGCGTCATCAACATAGACGATTACGTAATCGTGAGCTAGATCACCTAGAGCATTCATAATAGCTCTCTGAAATACGGAAATCGCATTTTTCAGCCCAAAAGGCATAGTCAGGAATTCATACTGACCCTCGGCTGTAATAAAAGCAGTGCTCTCTATGGACTCCTCACTTACAGGAATTAAATGAAAACCGCTAGCGCAATCTAATTTTGAAAAATAATTAGCACCATGGAGACGCGCGATTTGATCGGATATTAGAGGAAGCGGGTAACGGTCGGAGACGGTATTACTGTTAAGCTCACGGTAGTCTATGCACATACGGTCTGAACCATCGTGCTTCTTTACTAGCAGAGCTGGACTTGCAAATGGAGAGCAGCTAGGTCTGATAATATTCGCTTCTAAGAGTTCTTTCACACGGTCACGCACAACACTACGTTCGTCCGCAGACATCCTATACGGTCGCCGTTGCACCGTGCGATTCGGATCAATCAATTTAATCTTAAGCTCTCCTGTGTTCACACGCGTCGTAGGCAAACCGGTAATAAAAAAATCAGAAAACAGCTTAAGCGTCTGCAAAAGCCTAGACTTGTCATTGCCAGTTACATCCGTCACGATAGCAGTAAAATCCGGTTGAAGCGCGTTATTACTATTATGACTCACAGAATTTACACAAAGGACTTTAGTTAACGAAAACTTCGATGCCGTCATGTTTACAGCAAAACCCCGATTTAAAATCTCGCGACCTAACATGACGTCACTTTGTAAATAATTGTCAGGTAAAACATGCAACAATATTTCGAGAGGGTGATCGTTAATTACTACACAACATATAATCTGTTCTGTACTGAATACTCGTGTTTGACCAATACCAGTCATAGCAACAACATTACTAACACGTTTACCACTAAATTTTGATGCAAAACTTTCTTTTACCAACGAGCATTCAGCACCCGAATCGAACGTAAATTGTATTAATTCACCTTTGTGTTGTAACGTGCCCGATGGTGGTTGCACGACGCAGACATCGAGGCGCCGCTCGCTCCGCACTCCGCCGTCGGTCGGCCCGGCGCCGCTGCTGCCGCCGCCACCGCCGCCACTCGTACATCGGAAGGCTATGTGACCAGGCTTGCCACATTTAAAACACAACAAGGGCTTCGCTGCCAAATGCTGCGCTGCTTGACCTGACGATGATGGTGTTGTAGGTCTTCCCCTCATGTCAATCGGCTTGCTTCTGCACTCAATTCGCTTATGACCGGTTTTCCCACAATTAAAACATTTAATTGATTGTATTTTTGTACGCTTGATATCGATTGTATTCGATGATTCACCGGTGATGTTTATCTTGCGTTTTAAATGTGAAAACGCGTTCAGTTCTTGCTGTAATTTGTCCCTCGATGTAATGTTTGTAGTGAACGCCATACGTTGAAGTCGCGGGTCAAACTGTGATATGTGAGCGAGCACTGTTGCTACGGCAATTTCTTCTTTATTCACATCTTTCCAACGATTAGTCAGCGAAGTGATTAAACGACTTGCAAATGCGGGTAATGTTTCTTTTTCACTCGGTTTTTCGCCGTTCATTTTAATGAGGGTACCTGCTAGTGTTTCGGTCGAAATAAATCGTGTTGTGAAAAGTACCTTAAATTCGTTCCATGTCATTCCTTCGTAGGCTACTTGAGATAACCATGTTGATGCTTCACCTTTTAAAGCCTTGCTGACCGCCAGAACAAGTCGACCACCGCTTGGTGGATTTTCAGAGAAACACAAATCCGCTGTCGCGCACCATGATCTTGCGTCGGTATCTTGTTTTTCAGGATCGAATGTGGGTAAATCTTCACGGTAGGCTGGTTTCGGTAATTGGAGCGCCTCAATCAATGCTCGCATGTTCTTATTTTGTTCTTCGAACATGGCACGCCAGATGTTTGTTTCATTCTTCTGTTCCAACACTGATCCCACTTCTGATGACGGAGGAGGAGCTTCTTCATCGCCATACATTGTAGATATCCTTATTTTTATCTTCACCGTGGGCGTCTGAGGGTAGTGTTGGATGGACAGATTCTTTCAGAACGCACGATGGTTTTAGTGAGGTCCGCACGCGCCGCTCGCCAACCGAGAATGAATCGTTCTGACATTCCCGACTCGACGGCGCGCGCCACTAACTCCATCGAGCGCCGCCTGGCGGCGCTTGCGTCCCGAATACGATTCGATTGCGACATATATATTATAATAGCTCGGCACATTGACTGTACTGTCCCTGATGATAAGCACAGTACAATCCAAATACAACGGCGACCACGAAAAGATCGAAATCCATGCATAAATATCTCTTCACGTTACGTTTGAAGGATCCGATGTCATAAGAAGGAGGGAACACATTGGCCGGGAGATGGTTCCACAGTTTCACGGCGCGACAAAGATAAGACATAGAGAACTTTTTAGTTCGTGCCGAGAACATGGAAGTTACCGTAAAACTGTGATTCCGAAGCCCAGCGCGTGTGGTTCTGGTGTGGAAAGGAGAGAACAGCTCTTCAGAACACTCACCATTCACCGTTCACTATTGTCTATACTGAAGTATTACAAATTATCAATAAGCGATTATTTTTAAATTATACTCTGGTGAAACCGCGGGGCACAGCTAGTATTACATAATATAGAACCTAACTTAATTAATTAAAATAAAACAATACAATAATAGCTTAAGATTTCGCCAAAAACTCTCATGAAAATGGTCAGAAAGTTCGTGTTTATTATGGTACAAATCCAATACTTTTCCTATACAATTGAGCACACAGTGCTTAATAAAAGAAAGTAGTATTTGACTAAATTATGAATTATTTCTCGCAGTGTGAAACAATATTTTGCATTTTCACTTGAAAGGAGGAACATTAAAATACGCTATTGTATTTTAAGGAAGTCATTTATGAACTGTATATTATTATGATATATTAGTTATCTTTTTAATAATCTTATTAGGTGTACAAAAATGTCTGTACTATCTAATCTGGTTGTATGAGCAATCAACGGATATTTGATTATTATTAACATTTATGACTAACATAATTGCCGAAACTGTGTCATTTAAATATCACTTACCTATCTATATGTTAATACATCTTTATCTACAGTAGTGTGCAAACCTGAAGTTTTATTATCATTATGAATTCACAGGTCTATGAGAACTGATATAAAAGTTATTTATCAACTTTGTAAATGAGAACGTATTTTTTTTATTAGGTATATCAATACCTAAATGTTATAATCATGGAATACTCATCTTACACAAGTATTCTAAAAGAATTATTACATCTTTATCAACATCAATCAATAAATTTGACCGAATAAAGTACCAAGACCAGAGTAGGATTAAAATTCACTTATTTTGCACCTGATTTGAAAATCAGATTTATATTTAGAAATATAGTATAAATAAATTACCGAAATTGGAATAAATTGTTTAGAATATCGGAATTTCGCTGACGTCATTTATTTTATAAGATTGTCGAGTATAATTATTTACAATTTTTGATGATTTTTTGGTATAAACACTATAAATATCAAAGTTGTGCTTTTTCTTACGTAATATACAATGATTAAGGAAATAACACAAGAAAGCGTTGAGAATTTACAAATACTAGTATGTGGACCTCAAGAACAACCTCGAAAAAACAAAACATGTGCAAATTAGTCTATGGACGGTCAGAAGGCTTCTCGCGGCCGATATATGCAGTCATCGCCCGGCCCGAGGCCCTAAATTACTCCGTGAACACAGAGCTGTTAGACTTAGCTTCGCTCGAAATTGTGTGTTTTGTATTCAGGAAGACTGGAACAGGGTATTGTTCTCCGATAAAGCCAGGATATCCATCCCTGTACGGTGAAGACCAATGTCGACTAGTTACTAAAACGAGAAGAATGCTTTGCAGAGGCATGTTTTGAAGAAATCACACCTTAGGGTGCATTATTGATGGTTCTTCGAGTCATGTCATTTCTCTGAACCACTTTTCATACACGTCGTCCGCATTCATCTTATCATGATAGTCTCCTGTTTTATGGGATTTAAAAGCTAAAAATCTGGCACAAATCCTCTTTCTGTCCCCACATGACAAATGATGAGGCTTTCACCTTTCCCTATTGGTACTGTAGAAGTGGAGGTATCAGTGTCGTTAGTCCATGTTTTTGATAGCGTATGATTGAAGCAATGATGGCTCAGTGGTAGCGTGTACGACTTCGCGTCGATTGACGTGAGTACGAATCCCTGCAATGAGCCTGAGCTTTCGGTGAAGGATAACGTGAGGAAACCATAGTATGGTGGCATTTTCTAATGCCCGCCTGGCTAGCTACCACCCTCAAGTTGATAATCTGTCGCCAAGCACTAATAGATGTGTTCTGCCGGAACAAACTGCACTTGAGAGCCGGTCTTCCACTAGGTTTAGCGTGTTATCTCTTGGGCCACATCGTCCTGCCTACCAGCTTTCTCCTCTTGACTCCGTGCAAAGGCGTGCTGTTCGCATTGTCGACGATCCTGAGCTAACATGCGGTCTAGACACCTTACAACTTCGCAGAGACTTCGGGTCTTTTTGTGTCTTTTACCGCATGTACAATGGAGAATGCTCTGAGGAACTTTTTGATATGATGCCCTCATCACAGTTCCAAACTAGCACCTTCCGCCGATGGCTGGCTGCTCATCCTCACACTCGAAAACCTAGCCGAAATGCGACAACAGTAAGGTTCTCTAGAACCTTCCTGTCACGTACGCTATGGTTGTGAAATGGGTTGCCCAGCTCGGTTTTTCCCCAGGGCTATGACATGGGGCTCTTCAAAAAAGGGTTGAAATACAGTCTCCAAGGTCAGCAACATGGCTGTAATGCCCCTGGTGTTGCAGTTGTCCATAGACGACGATAACTATTTACCATCAGGTGGCCCGTCTGCCTCTTTGCGCCTATTGCCATAAAAAAAAACAATTCGTATTGTGCATTGTTTATCTGTGATACACTGAAATTCGTACAGGGTCAGTTTCTTACGTTAAGCCAGTTGCAGACGGTACTGTGTAAAACTGGCTCAGTGTGCAGTTGTGTGTGACGCCGGATTCACTGAAAGGTGATTGCATAATGGCGGGACATTCTTATCACTAAAAATTCGCACGGCTGGCCGCACCAATTTTATTCAGTCCTCGTTTTAAATCTTATCGTATAGGTTTATGTTATTTAACGTTATCACTGTAATCGATAATGTGTCTTTAGAAAAAAGTAAACGTAAGTCAGTATGATAATTATTGGTTTGTTAAAGTTAGCACGCATACGGCAAATATTTTTTTAGTTAAGAGAGAACTCTTATAATTTATTAATTACTAGCAACACTCGCGATTTCGAAGACGTTAATCTATTCTACTATTATCTAGAGATTTGATTGTTTCCTTAATCGCGCTAATTGCTGGAACTATCATTAAAAAATAAATAAAAAATAACATAAAAATGTTACACATAAAAAAAAATGTTTGTATTTAATAACCTATTTATTGATGAAGGTTATATAACTTCAAACTACGACTGAGGAGGGGATCAGTAACCACGCTGTTTATTTTTTGTAAAATTACAATTGTCTTATAAATTTAAAGTATGAGTAAAATTATAATACGATACAAGTCATTTTCCTAGATATGTGAAGAAACCTACAAAAAAGTGTTGTAGTTTTACAATCGTTATATATAAACCCTTGTGTTTAAAGTTTTGTATTATTACAATACCCGATTCAAATTTAGGCTAAATGTTTTGCCTATCAATTTCCAATACATTTTTAGCAAAATTACTATTGACATTTTTAACAGTGTATGGACCATGTCAAGCATTCTGGCAGGCTATAGGCAAGTACAGGAGGAGAGAACAACAATGGCTACACGAGTGTTAGCGGCAATGTCATAACAATAAAATACGGCCTATTGAGGGGTGGTAGGACATGACGACTTTATCCTCTGTCTTCTTTCTCCCAACAACCATATCTCTGTCATAGTGGCACGCTTAAGTGTATCGCATTTTCCCATTATCCATTATCGTATTTGAGCCCCCAAGAGCGTATTTTTCAAATTGATTCACCATTATCGTTACTGCTGATTTCGTACGTTACTTTATGTAACAAAATATATAACATGGTCAAATAGCAAAGCTATGAATTAAAAAAAAACACATGTAAACGAACGAACGCGCGAAAAGAACATACATGGACAGACAGAGAGAGACGTAGAGTTTTATAATATGTATATATGTAATTTAACTATTTACATATTTTTTACATGCTCCATCTTTTTAGATAGATACCTTTGTTTTGCTTAGCTGCCCGGTAGATGTCGTTCTGGCCTTTCCAGTAGACATACCTCTACCACTGCGCCACCTATCCCATTCTGGGATATCACAAAAAGCTTCTTCATGAAGAAACACTTAGGATCGCTAGATGCTAAACTTTCATGGAGATTGGTCAACGGTGCTGGAGTTTAACAATCTAATTTATATAACAACATCCAAACGTCTCTCTGTCCGCCTCTCCGTTTATGTTTCCCGCGAAACTTCTTTAGCATAATATAGCATAGTAATTTTAAACTCGATGAAATATAGCATATACACGTATTTTGTAAGATAAAATAACACACGAAATAAGAAGTGACGATAATCGCAAATCAATTCGGAAAAAGGCACATTTGTGGCGCTTTTATCGCTTACACAGCTAGTTTTGAATAAAACTACAAGTTACTATATTTATTTGGTTAACTCTTTACTTCAGTTACGTTAGTGAGAGTAATAGTGCTGGTAATTTAATCAACATTATGACATCATTTCAGCCAAGGTATTCAGCCAATTTTGATATTTTTGTTTCAAATTGCCCATGTAGTAGAATACTTTTTTATTGTAGGGCAATACTAAGATCCAGCCCCAAGCCCGGGTGAAGCTGTAAAAGCTGTTTGAGGCTTCAGGGCCCTTTAGGCTACTAGAAAACGGGCATATTTCGACTTACTAGAATTTTAATAAAAAATAGAATGGTATTGTTATAGGTATATATATGTACTAAAGAAATAAAATTGTAATAAAATTTCAGATAAGGTAACCTACCGACATAATAATATCGTGCATTGAAATAAACAGAACAATCAATCTTATTATCTTAAATAAGTAAAACTATTTATTTATTGCGTGTAACACGGTGCTTTAAGAATACTTCAGCTTTTTAGAAAAAAAAAAGAAATAATACTTAAATACATTTGGGTCTGCTACAACTAATTTCCTACCAAATTCATCCATTAATACACTAATAAATAGCCTTAAAAATATAATAAAAAGTACAAAACAATTATATAAACATAAATTATCCGTCATTTTTAAATAATGGAGAGGTCTCATTGATCCTTCCGGCCCATTCCGAATTCGCTTTCAATAATGAAGCGATGATTTAACTCTATCTCTATTTTTAATTTAAATGTCTGTATTTCCAATTTTTTTTTTATCGTTATATGTTTGTCGTAGTGGCCACAATCTCACCTGATGTTAAGTGGCGATGTGGTCCAAGATGATAACACGCTAAACCTAGTGGAAGACTGGCTCTCAAGTGCAGCTACCGGAACAACCGGTGCTTGGCGACAGATATTCAACATGAGGGTGGTAGCTAGCCATGTGGGCATCAGAAAAAGCTCTATCACCATGCTATGGTTTCTCACGATGTTTTCTTTCACCGATAGCTCGGGCTCATTGCAGGGATTCGAACTCACGTCAATCCAATCCAACACGCTACCACTGAGCCATCATTGCTTCAATTTTTTAATTGTTGTCCAATTGTACCATTAGACTAATTAGTTAATTACCATAGATCAGAATAGGCCTCTGTATATTTAACTATACTTTGAGAAAGTAAGTAACAGAGTAGATACTACATTTTTCTAAAATCCCGAAATGATAATAATGTCGTTTTCATCCCGGGATTTAAGATTTTTTTGTTTAAGTTCAATACATTCGTAAGATATTATTATTTTGAGGAATCTCGTTAGGCTTTTAGAGTTCCGCACTAAAATTGTTAATGTGCTTTGTTTTACATATTAAGAAATAAAATATTAAATGTAAAATGAGTTACTTTAGATATATATTACTTACTTATTTACTTTTCATACGTTATTTACTTTTTCGAGGTTTAGGTAAATATACTCTAATTATTCCGATACATACTAATTACTACGAGTATTTGTAAAACGTCGAACAATGTTGTACAATTAGCTAAAATTACACATGTGAATACAGATGACTATTTCATTGTTTGAACCGTTCGGTTTCAATAGTCGTTCTATATTTTACGTGTAATAATGTAATAAGATTATTTCTGTATCAATAAAAATATATTAGGAGATCGAGGCCGTATGCGTGCTCCCATGCCCATTATGCTGCGTACAGACCGGCCAAACGAATGCCAACGAAAGACATTCGGCGTTGGCTGTCGCACGTTCGTTGGCCTTTGAAAGTAAGTCTATATGTACTATACGGAGGCTTGAAAAAAAAAAACGATCGTTTAGACTTGAATCCACTAAATGTAGGAAATGCGCTCCAGCAATAAGTGTCACTCCTGTACGCTCTCGCTTAAACAGAGCGAGAACATTCGTTCATTGTCCTTCGGCACCCATCCACATTCGGTTTGGTCGAATAGTTGGATTACTTTGATGTTACCGCCACGCGGCGGATTGCTGGCAAACGCCAACGAACGATCATCGGCTTTCTTCGAACGGTCTAAATAGGACCAACACATTCGTTTGCGTTCGTTTGGCCAGTCTGTACGCACCATAATACCTTATGATTTTAAACAAAATTTCATTCAATATACTTGTTTACAATTTACTTAAATTGATAAAGTTTTTACACTGGTAACACCTTGCTGCGTTACGATCACTAAAAGCCAGTGTCACGGGTGTCAAATATTCGAAGTAAATCTATTATTTAAAAAAATATGTGTGCAACAGTTCATGCGTGTTATTAGAAGAGAAAGGAAAAAGTTTTTTTTTTTAAATATCCTAATTCAGTGGGAATCGCACTATCGACCACTCGTGCGTATTGCGTATGAAGTCCACTAGGCCAATCCGACGACGATTACAATCATGAAAATCAAGACTTGCATAATGTAAATGTATTCTATCTCATTTTCTCGTAGCATGTATGTGGTCGTCTTTTTTACTGTTGCTTTTTCGTTTCATCGAGTTTCAAATCACAACGGTGTTAAAGAATCTCTTCAAAAACAATGAGGAAAATAAAATATGAGTGATCTCACAAGCGTACGTTCCCTGCGAGAGCTTAACACTTAATGTTCGTTATTCCTGAGCCGTATGTCTATTTAAACGTTACCAACATATTTCAGTCTACCCTCAGTATGTTAAAACATTCACGTATAAATATGCAACAATAATGTTCCTTAAACATTTTTCCTTTTTGTTTTATTAATCATAGTATACTTATATATTAAAAGTTGATAATTTAAAACAAAATAACAGGAGGACATGAATAATGAAATGTAGAATCTCAAAAATGCATAGAAATGTATAATAGGGAAATATTACGTCAAAATTTATAATTTTGTCTCTTGTTTTCAATGCTTAAAATCTAGAAATGGGATTTTTTTAATACGTATTTTTTTAATATAGTATTAGGTATACCAGACGTTAAATTATAAGTTAATCTAATTCGTCTATAGTCCTTAAACTTAGGTCAAAGAACGACATTGGAATGTTACTGTCGGCGCCCAAAACTTTTCTCTTTAATTACTTATATATAAGTAATGAAGCGAAGAATATATATATTTTCAATTTACTCGTAATTAGTTGTTAGTATTAACAGCCTCTTTCATTATTTCGTAAAGAATACGTACGACCCACGGTATTTAACAATGATGGGAAAAAAATCATAATGAACCTTGTTTTTTTTTTCAAATATTCGGCACTGTTGCGTGTCAAATGTTCGGTAGCCGAGATAAGAAAGCATTTTCAAATGTTGACGGCAATAAGCCATGGCCTAAATGGCAGTAGTTTTATTGTATTGTAGGCATAAAAACCTTTGAGGCGTTCCGATGAAGAGATAAAAAACACGTGACGTCACGGCTATTATATTGCACGGACTCATGAACTTTGTCATAACGTTAAACTATATCTATCTGGGTAGTTCTAGCTGGAGTTATATTTATCTATTATTAACAGAATTCAATAAAGAGATGAGGTTGTCAGTTCGAATGTTTTTTTAAATGAATGGTCAGCCATAGCTTATTTTTTCATGAGCCGGTTTATTTGATTCTTTTTTTGTTGGAAAAGGGATACCTCAAGGGTGGTCTCATTTTAATCTCATTGGCATTGAACATTCGACATGGAAGATACACCAGGGAACTCTTCCAAATAGTTGAAGAATCTCTTTTGTTACAAATTGTCTTATCTACAATATATATATTAATCTTTGTGGGTGGTAATCTCCTAATAAGCTACTTTCAGGGTGATTGTTGTAGGCCATGTTCTGTTGTTATTAATTACAGCTTGACAGAATACTTGAAGTTCATGTTTCGCATTCCGCTCTTTAAGGTCGTAACGTGAAGTGATAGTAAATAATATATAAAAATCCCAAAAATATTCTTTCTAATCTAGTAGTACCATAGATTAGCGCGTTGAAACAAATAAACTCATGAGTTTTACGATATCAGTTTACATTAAACGAAATGAGTAATATTTTCTTAATTGCGTCTTTGACATAGTTATAAAACTGAGAGCAAGTGTCTACGTGCGTGTCAGTGACTAATTAATGTTTGGCTAATTATTGTTGTTGTGGTATCACTAAATGTTATAGTTTATGTGGGTAAGCCAATAAAACAGTTTAGTCTATTGATGAAATGTTACAATTTAAGGACCGAATGTAGCATTTTTTAGAGGACGCATATTTATTTTCGAGACATGTGTGCTTATAACTGCTTGCTTATAACTTCTTTAATTTTTAATTTAGGGCAAAAAGTTATATAAACATATTTTTAGGCAAAACTATTTGCTACAAATTATGTCTTTACAAATTTTTTGTAAGGCGCATAGTTTCCGAGATATCGCGAAAAAAGTGTTTTCACCCCTTTTTGCAAGATGGCGGCCGGGGGACAAGGGTGGCAACCCCACAATCTTGATGTTAAGCTTAGTATAAAACAAAGTCGCGTCGCTTTGTCCGTCCCTATGTATGCTTAAATCTTTAAAACTATGCAACGGATTTTGAAGCCGTTTTTTTAATAGATAGAGTGATTCAAGAGGAAGGTTTATATGTATATCTTAGAGAAACACTGATAAATTCAGAGGTTTCTAATGTGATGTCGTAAATAAACACATTTTTTGCGCTTACATTGCAAACGCTGGATGAACCACACGAGATAAATCAAATCGAGAAAATGTACTATAGTATTGTACACCTTAAAAAGGTCAACAAAAAAATCAGCGATGGTATATGTCTATCTCTTAAGGATAACACACAATAACCATTTTTTATCCTTTACATTTTACGGGAAAAAATGGCTTATATACGAAGTGATTTTAAGCAATACAGCATTAATCCTTATCCAATTAAGTACCTTAAATACATTTTCAATTTAATATAGATCAATATAGCTCTTTACAGCATGTAATTTAAATGAATATTTCCGAAGATATTACAGATTATGCAGGGACATAGCGGTGCGGCGGTACCGGCACTATATACCATGGTCAATTATATGTCGCTCTTTCAAGAGTAACCTCTAAACAAAACATGTTTGTATTGTCTAATGACAAAAAAGCTGTAAACGTTGTTTATATGGACATTCTGTAATAGTTGCACCCGTGCGAAGCCGGGGCGGGTCGCTAGTGAAGATATATTTTTTTTTTGATAAGGACCAAGTATATAAGAAGTAAAACAAAAAAAAAATGATCACAATATATCCCGTAGTTTTTGCTTGATGCGAGCACAACGGCATACCTGAATAATTTTATTTAAATAGAAGACATGTTTTGGAACTAGAATAACTTAGATAGTCTTAGATGATAACATAATTTATACATACTTAATATGATATGGTAACATCGATAATATTGATTATCGCAGAGATAGCTGATATCTATATTAATGTAATAAAGCGGTAGAATATTTTGTTTGTTTGTTTAAAAATAACGCTAATCTCTGGAGGTACCAGTCGGATTCGAAAAATTGTTTACCTGAACTACTTTAGCCGCTTGCGCTGGTGTCATGGTTAGTGATACGTAAATACAATGTTCTACAAAAATATTTCTCCTTAGTACATCTAAAAAATGTCCGCAATACTATATGCGTATCTCTTAAAAGTAAATCACAATAAAGTATTTTGTTTTTTTTTTTTTAAATTTAGAATTGATTTATGAAAATTATTATTAGGCATGGCATATTAATTGTTACGAACAAAAGTTACTTCATCATCAAGATAATTTTGTGTAGATATACTTTGCCCTTTATAGCATGTTATTTGGACGAATAGTTTGGGAGATAATGTAAAATTAAAATAAGTCGACACTTGACCCGGGCCTGTGACTATAGATGTAGTGGTGTGAACGAGCTTTGTGAGTTGTGACGCATAACCTCTGGCCGCTCGATAGAAATATTGTCCATACTGAAGTATTATAAATCATCAATCAGCGATTTCTTTTAAATTATACGCAGGTGAAACCGCGGGCACAGCTAGTTTTTAAATAAAACAACATTGGCAAATATGTATTCTATGAATGGCAACGAATTTATTTTATTTAAACATGTAGAAAGAATACAAACAAGATTATAATAATTCAGTGACCTTTATATAATAATTATTATTTGTTATTCTCAGTTTTATCTTTTCTTTTATAAAGTACGTGTTTATATAAATATATTACTAGCCGTATGTACGATACTATTTTCTATCGGCAGCACCTTTAATCTCGCGACTCTTAGGGAATTAATCTTAAAAAGTCCTGTCTTAGTGTTCATCTAGGTTATAAAAGGAATATTTTGTAAAAAGTAATATCTCATGCTTTTATTCCCACCGGTTTTAACTGTTCGTTGTCCGTCAGTCTTTTAAAATTTTTATTATGTTGGATCTTATCTTTGACTTCAAATTATTATTTTAATGACTCAATTGTGGCCGTGTCTGTGATTGTCTTTTACAAATAAACTATGAAAAGTCCCCCTCAAGGCCAACGTTTTTTGTGGTTGGCTAGGCCTATTTAGGTCTTTACAATTTGGTCTCTTTTATGCATCATTAAACCCATGCCAAGACTCTTCGTTAAATAAAATATTGATTCAAAATATAATTAAAAAAAAAATGAGTGTCTTTAATGGCGACCAACGAGCGATGAGTATCTAACGACAGTCGCTGTTATCATGCTGCTCTGAAAATACCATGCTATACTGTTGAAATGATATCGTAAACATTGTATGTCTGTAATTGCAGAGAATTCCTACATTAATTTAGAACAGGGATGCACAGACTTATTGAAATTAAGGGCCACTCGGACAGACTAAAAGCGAAATGCGGGCCACTACAAATAAAAGCAACTGAATAAAAGTTTAAAAAGAATTTACTGAAATTACAATTTTTTAATCGAAGTATAGCATTGCATTGAGTTAATAACTTTGCAGAGCGTACACAGCACAAACCTATGGTCTCAACAACACATTCAGAATTATTGGCATTGCTTTTATTTGTCACTTTTTCTTGTAATTCGTTGGCAGGCCGCACAGACATCCACAGTGGGCCGCATGCGGGCCGCGGGCCGTTAGAATAATCGATTCCAATTTCGTATATTAAAAAAATGCACTATTTTATGCAAATGAATATTAATATTCGATTCGATTGAATTCCAATGCTATTTACACTTTTCTAACATTAACCTTATCTATCTGCATAAGATTTCTTGCAAATTGGGAATTCTCATAGTACAATATTCTTACTATCAGAGCCTAAAATAAACAATAGATGGTTTGCCTAAATTGTTACATGTGTATTATTGGATAACAAATTCATTTCGTAGCAATGATGGCTCAGTGGTAGAGTGTACGACTTCGCGTTCATTGACGGGAGTTCGAAGCCCTACAATGAGCTTGAGCTTCCGATGAAGGAAAACATCGTGAGGAAACCAGAGCATGATGGTAGGGCATTTTCTAAATCCCGTCTGGCTAGCTATCTTGAAATCTATCTAGCTATCTCCAGCTTGAAAATCTGTCGCCAAGCACCAATAGGTTTGTTCCGGCAGGTTTAGCGTATTATCATCTTGGGCCACTACGCCAAACCTACAACTATTAAAAAACAGCAACGTATTTTTTTTATTCTACACATTCTATGCAGTATTTAGAGATTTACTTGAATCACCTTGATTTACTGACATCCTGCGGTGGCGATGGGCATTTGCACTCGACGAGAATGCAACCTTAATAAACGTATAGTGAAAAGCACGTCCGTTTTTTTAAATGTTTTACGTCACTTTGACCAATGTATATCGAGCTACTGATTGCAATCGAGAGATCCCCATCACGCGAAGCTACCATTAATCCACCAGCTGAAATGAAAGTGATTTTACCGAATTGAATTACAAAATTATACCTAAAGAATTGAAGTATACATAGATACATAAATAAATTCATTGAATAATAGGAATTTTCCTTGAGGCAAACCGACAATCAAATAGAAAAATGACAGCAATTAAAATTTACTGTTTTTTTTTTGTCGTTAGTTTGAATAGTTTTATGTGAGAAATGTCTCGGTATAAGTGTTGTCTCATTTACTCAGGTCAGGAGTGCTCAGTCTTATAGTATCGGCGATCTACCACAAAATATTTAGGTAGCAAGTGATCGACTGCCAACCTATTATTTCGAAAGTAAAAAGACAATGTTTACGAAATAGTTACTATACTTTGAAGTTAAACAGATACAAAATAATGGTAGAAATCTCTAGATGTTGATACATGGAACTGCCTATCATCTGCGTAATTATCATAAGACGGTACTTAATTACTGAGTGCTAGCAGCAAGCAATATGACAGATGTTTGTTAGTCAGACGATTGCGATATTTACATTTCATTAATTTCATTTCTGAAAATAATTAAGTAGGTACTCACATAAACAAGTACATCCGTACAATCACGTTAACGGTAAAGTTATTTCTTTCAAACGAAGATATTTCCTATCAGATATAAAAGACTATAATTTGGGAAATTATCTCCAATACACCTCATATTGGATAGGTGGCTTGGATCTAGTTAGTTGCCGCAAGACTTTCAAAGTATTTTTACTTTTCGGTAATTCCCGCGATCGGCTTCGATAGCTCCTCCGATCGACTGTTTGAGTTCCCCTGCTCTATTTAGATATTGTTAGATTCACTCTTTTATTGAAAAATATGGCGAATTATATAACGAAAAGATACAGATCTAGAATTGTATGCTACTTAAGAGAGAATTGTTATAAATTCATTGACAATTAATAAAATATTTACGTTTACTTTTACAGATTTGTGTTCGCACCTTTTGGTAAATCTTTGGGCATTAAAGATACCAGACCTCGTAAAGCTCCAGACAATCCTAAACTAGAAGAGGCTTATAGACAATGTTCGCGACCAAAACAGGTAATTACATTATTGTAATCTTTACCGAAGCCTTCTTAACTATTCGTGCATCTCAATCTTTCTGTAGACTAGCTAATAAATGAATTCAGAAACGGCGACGACTCCAGAGAGATTGGTAATCCATCGCTGTTTGCCGCTGTCATTCTGGCCTAGAAACCTCTCGGCAGTTGGATATACACTGGCTAATCCCGAAACGAGACAAACCAAAAGAGATTCACCATGTGTATGGTGGTCGCAACCCAGTCGATTACAGATTCCGATCGCATTGATTGATTGATTATAGGATAAACACCGAACACATTATTGAAACACGATCACAAAATGCCTAACTGTGCCGTTAAGGTTGGTGTTACATCTTTTTTTAACGTGGAGGAACCCGTCATGGGTACACACCCGCTCGGGGGAGCGAGTGTTTATGTAAGACTCCTACTCACTAAAACTCCACGGTGTACCATCCGCCGCCGTAATGGAACGTCACGGGATCGCTGGTAGCATTCTACCGCGTCGCCCCGGCGGAAGGCTCGGCAAAATGCCGGGCCCCGGCGCTAATAGGAGACAGTTCGGTACAACCCTACCTGTCTCCTCATCCGCCGAACCAGTGCAATTGGAAGACGGGCCCCCCGACCCGTCTCTCCTGGTTCTATGGTGGTCGGAACCAGTTGGACACTGTTGTCGTTCCTACCACCCAGCTTATGCTATACAATGATTCTATTTATATTATGTCAAACGCTAATAAATCTTTATTATGATGATTAAAAAAGGCATTAATGAATGAGTTTTTACGCTGCCTCAATCTATATCTTTACATATTATAAAACTCAACATCTCTCTGTCTGTCTTTTTATGTTCTTTTCACGTGAAAACCACTTATCCGATTTACATGTTTTTTTTTTTATTTTAATTTATAGCTATGTTATGTGGCCAGGTTTTAGGATATATTTTGTAAGATAAAGTAACATACGAAATAAGCAGTGACGATAATGGTGAATCAATTCGGTAAAGAGACGCGATACCTATATAAAAATAAATGTTCTACATAATTGTAGATCATCATTTAAAAAAAAAACTACATAAAAGTCAGCGATAGAATATATCTGTCTTCTTAGGATCACCAACAATAAGCATTTTTGGCTTCCGTCTTTTGAGCGGGGGCAGCACGATTTGCGCGTGCGCTCGACCTACGGCATTCCGTAGTCCACGAGAGCGGAGCCGCAGCCACAGCTATTATTCAACATAATTGAAGTAATAAAATGTTCCTCCAGTTTGCCCCGCTTGCCAAGAAGCTGGACATGACAGAGCGGCAGGTGGAGCGGTGGTGGCGTCTCCGCCGAAGCCAGGACAAACCCTCGACCCTCGTCAAGTTCTGCGAGAACATGTGGAAGTTCACGTTCTACTTGTGCAATTTTACCTTCGGTATCATCGTGTTGTGGGATAAAGACTGGCTGTGGGACATTGATCAGTGCTACATTGGGTACCCACATCAGGTCAGAGATTGTTTTGTACGGTATACGAGTCGGTATACGATATCATTTTTTATTGTGATACAATCTTGCAGTCATATTCGCGTTACAGTGATACCGCATTCACTAGCTACCAACATACACTCATTACACTGCATTTGTACACACATGCATACCTCTAAGTTACATAGGTTTTGTAAGTATTTTTTGATTTTGATCACATACTGTTGTATCTCAGCTGATGTTTAGTGACGATGTAACCTAAGATGGTAACTCACTAAGCCTAGTAGGAGGATTGGCTCTCAAGTGCAGTTGTCGGAACGCATCCATAGGTGCCTGGCGACAGATTCTCAATTTGAGTGTGGTAGCTAGCCATGCATTAGCCAAGAAGTTTTTTTTTTCAAAAACTGGCTTAACAATAGATTCTTGTATTGACTACTTCGTTAACCAGGCGAGCACTGTAAATCTATCGCCGAGCACTAATAGGTGTGTTTCGTTAGTTACACTTGTATGGCAGTTCTTCCACTAGGCTTAGCGTGTTACCATTTTCTGTCACATCCTCACTTAGAATCAGGTGAGATTGTTGCCATAAAGCTAATTAAACCTATAAAGTGATCAAAAACAAAAACTTGAAAAATGATTTCATGAAAGTATTCCATTACAAAAAGCAACGTAGTTATTAAGTAAGCAAGTATCGTATTATAGTTAAGTTCATGAGTGCTTAGGGTAAGATATTAATTTAGCACACACTAAAACTTATTTCCACGCTGTGGTGGCCGTTTTGAGACACATTACAAGTGACGTGAAATGTCAATTGATTATAAATTTGGCACACACATAAAACTTATTTCCACGCTGTGATGGCCGTTTTGAGACCATTACAAGTGACGTGAAATGTCAATTGATTATAAATTTGGCACACACCAAAACTTATTTCCACGCTGTGATGGCCGTTTTGAAACACATTGCAATAGTGATGCGTAATGTCAATTGATTAAAAAAAAACAAAGGCTTGTCTTCTTCTTCTTCCTAACTTGGCAACCGGTCTTCTTTGTTGAAGACTATTACTGCCATTATCGAGTGTATATAGTTTCCAGTTATGCCGATTTTAGGATCCTAACAAGATGGCTCCCTTGTTAGAACTTCCTTGGGATTTTTTTTCCATCTCAGAATTCATGATCCATGTTATTATTTTCAATCCACGTCACTTGTGCATAATAACCAAGTATAATATATAATACCACTTGTATTACACAATATAGCGTCAAATAACACAACTTTATGAATAAAAAATAAAAACCACTAGGTACATGACAGTTTGAGATCCCGCCAAAAACTCCCAAATGCGAGTCTTATATATAAGTTTTTGGATTTATAACTAGTATTGCAGGTAGTAGCTTATTAAAAAGTTGTAATAAAACGAAATTAATATATATTACAGTTTGTTCTTTTCGAAGCAACGTCAAGTCGAAACTGTTTTGTTTTGTATTGAGCATTGACGCGAAGCGAGTTTGCCGGCGGTAGTAGTTGTGCTGGCCGGCGCGGCGGCGATCCGATATGTGACGGTCGTATTCGATTTCAAACCGTTGTCCATCTGATTCAAATGTCTTATAATCTGTAAGGACATATTATAGTATACCTACTTTATCGAATTTCAGGGTATAACGGACGACGTCTGGTGGTACTATATGATATCGTCAGCATTCTACTGGTCGCTGACGATAACCCAGTTCTGGGACGTGCGTCGTAAAGACTTCTGGCAGATGTTCATCCACCACATCGCGACCATCTTCCTGCTGTCGTTCAGCTGGGTCTGCAACTTGCACAGGATCGGCACTCTGATGCTTCTCTTACACGATTTCGCCGATATATTCGTCGAGGTATGTATAGAGATGTGCCGGATATCCATGATTGACTACTTGACTCATATTAAATTTGGCGCAATAAATAAACATTTTCTGTAGTATTTGACTTATGAAACCAATATTTATCGATTTCAGATATTAACAATTCAAAAATTGTTTTTTTTTTCTTTTAATTTTGAAAACTCTGTCGGACACGTTGTGACGTCATTAATGTTATAAGTAGGTAACGTGCACGTCGAAATCTCTACCACCTGGTGGTGCTAATCCAAATCTTTTATGCAAACAATATTTGACATTGATTTCACGTTATAAAATAATTACATTAAACATAAACAATATGTAGGTCTGTACATTTTATTATATTCTTATATTTATTTTCCCTATTTTACGTTGATATGGTAGTAGCTAGCTAGCTATACGTGTTTATGTATTAAAAAAGTTTGGTAACAAGACTAACAGATTGCGCCACGTTCAACATGTTGGCATTTTAATAAAAAGTATGGAAGTAGTGATGAATGTTTGAAATAACAAATGTTTGTTTTCGACCCGTATGACGTAACAGCAAAGATAATATGGCTGATAGCGTTTTCGCCTGTTCACGAAAATAAAAGTTTTCTAAGTCCTAAAAAAATATGGTACATTTTTTTCTTTTAATCGGACAATAATTAATTATTTAAAACCTACTTTAAATAAGAGTCAACTAGCCTATTGTATCCGTATTCGCGGTTATTCGAGGAGGAAAAACATGCGTATGTGTTATTTTTTTGCGAATCTTGTACAGATCTTTTATATTTGGTCATCATATGAAATTTTAAAAGTAACAATGAAAAATCATGTATTTACTCCTTAAAATTGGTTTTAGTTTTTACGCAGTGGTAGTAAAATTGTCAGATGTGCGTCTGGGTGTTAAATATCTACATAAATATGTATCTATATCATCTGTTTAGTTAACATAATAAACAATGTGCTTAGTTTGGAATTGATTGTCCGTGTATGTTCTATTCTAGTCTGTGAAGGCAACGAAATACGCGAACTGCCAGCGCGCGTGCGACACGCTGTTCCTCATGCTCATCGTTGTGTGGATCGGGACCCGCGTCATTATCTACCCCTATTATATTATCTGGAGGTGAGTCGATATGAAAATAAAAACGTGTGTAGCAGTTCACACGTGTCAGAACTGAAACCTTCAGAAAAGAAAAGAATATGTTCAAATAAAAAAAAATAAAGTATAAAAGAAATGTTTTTAATTACATTATCCTGTTAAATATATGATATATCCGTTTTTATAAGGAAATAGTAAAAATGTATTTTGTTTATGTCCGAGACAGCACGTCGATCCGCGCGCCGATGCTGCTGCCGATGTTCCCCGCGTACTACATATTCAACTCGCTGCTGTGCCTGCTGCTCGTGTTGCACATTATATGGACGTGGCTGATACTGCAGATCGCTTACAACGCACTAAGAGCCGGCCAGGTTGGTATCCACTTATTGTTAATCGATAAACCTCTCTTTTTCTAATTAAAAAAAATCCTTGTTGCCTCGGTGATGTAGTATTGCTCAGTCGTGAGGCCGCTGCTTGATTTCTAAATGGTATGGTGAAAGTACCGTGAAACTGGATTGTTGAAAGTACTGTGAAACTGGATTGTTGAAAGTACCGTGAAACTGGATTGTTGAAAGTACTGTGAAACTGGATTGTTGAAAGTACCGTGAAACTGTGTTGTTGAAAGTACCGTGAAACTGGATTGTTGAAAGTACTGTGAAACTGGATTGTTGAAAGTACCGTGAAACTGGATTGTTGAAAGTACCGTGAAACTGGATTGTTGAAAGTACTGTGAAACTGGATTGTTGAAAGTACCGTGAAACTGGATTGTTGAAAGTACCGTGAAACTGGATTGTTGAAAGTACCGTGAAACTGGATTGTTGAAAGTACTGTGAAACTGGATTGTTGAAAGTACCGTGAAACTCTGGAATCATCTCCCGGACGTGTGTTCTCTTCTTACAACATCGGGTTCTTCAAGCGTTACTCGAGTAGATATGCAGGCCGCCGTCGTGTTTGGATTGTACTGCACTTATCATCAGAGATAGTGCCGTAAATTATATATATATAAAGGAAGACTGAATCATGAATTGCATGTTGGTAGGGCTTTTTCTAATACCCGCCAGGCTAACTACCACCCTCAAGTTGAAAATCTGTCGCCAAACACCAATAGGTGTGTTCCGGCAGCTGCACTTGAGAGCCAGTCTTAGCGTGTTACCATCTTGGGCCGCATCGTCACTTACATCAGGTGAGATTGTAGCCACTACACCAACCCTATAATGATAAAAAAAAATGAGTCAGGCATGTGCGACTGGATGTTTATAACGATATGATGGGTGTTGCAGATGGACGGCGACATTCGGAGCTCGAGCTCGGAGCTGAGCGACAGCCCCCGGAACTCGAACCACAGCTCCCCGAGTCGGGTTCAGAATAAAAAGTTTGTACTTTTGAAATCAATTGAGACATTTTTAAGTATTGGTTTATAAGGGGTTTATATGGGTTTAAAATAAGAACGCGTGTATTTTAATACACATGATAAGTGACAAATGAAACTTCTTTGGAGTTATATAAACAATATGAGTGCCTCACGGTTTAACTTGTGTTAATCACCAACGTACTTTTATAGCCTATCGTTCTCGCTTCTCTTACTTGCCTAAAGCTTTTCAGATTGCTTGACTTTCATGGTTACTGCTACGCTCCTTATTTTTATAGCGTGAAGTTATATAGCCAATGATCATCCTCAATAAATAAGCTATACAATGCCAGACTTTGTTCAAATTTGATTGGTAGTTATAAAGATTAGTCCGTTTAATTAAACAAATAATCTCTTGAACTTTATTATATTAATATATAATTATTATAGGCAATGTATAGAATGACTGAAGCTAACAGGAAATATATGAAATGGTTAATATTTCATACATTGCCTAGGCATTCTATAGAATGTTAAGTGAGAAACCGTAAAAGAATGAAATACATCTCCGATTCGTTTCGAATATCATGTGAGAGTTTTTGGCGGAACTAAAAAAGTTTCATATGATTTAGACAAACACACACAACTATAGAATAAGATAAAATATAAAAGCTTAATACCATTCCTGATTATCACGACTATATTCGTTATCGAACTGGCCTAGCGGTATGACGACCACACTTGTATGAACTTTTGTATTGAGGTATGCACGTTATTTATAAAATTTCCAACGTATTCTATTGAGACCATGGCGCTCGCTAACCGCGAATCGGGAATGGTATTAAGCTTGTATACTCTATCTCATTCTCTTGCAGGCTAAATTCTGTGTGTGTTTATTTGGTTCCGCCAAAAACTCCCACTTGATATTCGAAACGAATCGGAGATGTATTTCATACTATATTCTATAGAATGCCGGCATTTCGTACATTGCCTGTAACATATACATACATGATTATTGTTAGATATTCGACAGTGTTTATACTATCCGTACTATTGACGGGGCGCGATAACAAAATATGTGCTTTGTGACCGTACTGTTATATTGAGCCTCGAAATGAGTTTAAAAAAAAACTATAATTGTTCCGAAGAATACTTTAATGTCTATTTAAAATGATTTACAAAATTAATTAAAAGGATCTTTAGGCAGCCGACGCGTAAGACGATTGAGACGAGACTCTAAACTATGGATGGTCGAACTGTGTTGGGTAGACTGCTGACACAGCAACATCAGCCAGCAATTGTCCCTACATGTATGGGGTATAACAGTACGCACTGTACGAGCAGGCGACAACAAGCTCGAAGGAACATTCCCGTTTCTAGCTGTCGGACCGAGATCAGTTCCCGGTTTGACCAGACCAGCGAGGCTTGGAGTGCCTGTAGAGGAGCTTTGAAGCCACTGGGGATAACCATAAACTTATCGTAGTCTGTGATCCTTAGTCCAGACACTTATTCCTCTAACAGTATAGACACCACGCCACTGGTTATGCACCTATTTTTCCGTTTTACTTGTGTCGGAATCGTTGCGTCGGATGACGTTGCATTAACATTCGACATTGAAATCTTACATTGTCCCCAAAGCAATTTCACTGCAATTAACGGAACGGTTTTATTTTTTTCTTAACAGCATTTAATTTAATAATTTTGATTGCTAATTTTATAAAGAAAATTGCACTCCGTCAATGCATTCTCTCAAAAAGAAAAGCTTTCTACATGCTCAGCGGTGAAGTGAAGGAACTGACACGCCATTTAACGATTTGACATGTTCACGTTCGGAGAGCGGCAATGAATAATATTAAGATATAATAAATTATAGACTCTGAGATATTAATAAATCCTTCTTTTTTTCAGAGTGACATAAAAACGGAAAATGTGTTAAGAAGAAATCTCAGAAACGAGCGCAACCGTATGCAATTGTTATGTTTACAACAAAACCTCCCATGTTAATTAATATAAATAATTCTATCATGATTGAAGTGTACGGATAACGGGTATCGAACAGAAACATGATAAATACAGTTGATAATTTCACATCGGTAAAATGAGTAAAAAAATATTAAATAAACCGATTTCAATATAAAACTTATCTCGTTCACGTTTTGGTTAAATTTTGTATGACGCGGTCAGCTGTAGGTGAGTCGGCGCAGGCGCAGGAACGGTACTGCATCTGTTGGAGGAATATTTGTGTTTCGGCAGAGAAATGTAGTTCATTTCGGGCCTTGTAGTGCTTATTAGTTGGGATGTTTTTGAGTTCTGAAGTTTCCGAATGTGAAGAAATTTGTAACTTCGTTCTTAATGTTAAAACAGACAATGAGGTTTCACAACATATTATCTTGAAAGATTAATTCCGTACGTTACGGAATGAGATACCCTAGTATTTTATTTCAAAAAGATAAATTAGATTTTTATCTAAATTATTATATATATATTTAGACTCATGGGTAATGAAAATTCACGTGCGGACCTGATTGTAATTTAGAATCAAGCGTAACACCCAAGAAGACAGTGTTATCAACTAAGCCTACTAAATTCCCTTCTATCTTAATACTAGTATCAACACGCCGAACATTGAGCAAAGTAAATCTCATACGTTTGATTTTGTTTGCATTTAGCAGTAAATTATTTAGAGCAAACCATTTAGGAATTTTAACTAAAGTATTATTGAATTGCCTCTCTGAATCTATTATTTTCACTTTGAATATAAGTGAAGTGTCTTCTGCAAACAGAACAATGTCAGCACTGTTCTCAACCACTAGCGGTAGAACATACGAAAAACAAAAACGGTCCCACAATCGGACCCTGAGGAACGCAATTGTAGCAAGGTACTTCTGTGGTTATAATCCTCGTGTACATTTCTTGCTTTTGTCGCTTTTTTTATTCGTTTGCATGTCCAAACTAGAACTGTCCTCCATCGGAATGTAGTTCGCTTAAATATACAATAAAAACAAGGGTTCGAAATTTCTAGAGTGACCTAGACATACCGTTAACGTTTAAAAATAGGGCAGAAATTACTGGACAGTCTATTTTTAGAAATTGTTTGCTTAACCTGCTTATCGGACTGATAAGGTTCCAATGTGTGCGTGTTCCGCGCGACCGCCACGCCTTAACTTATCTACGAATTTATACACGATGTTTGTAGTCTATCATATAGACTTTTTAGATATTTCGTTAATGTTTGAAAATAGTGCATTTTTATACAGATTGTGACATTATTACTCTGTCAATGTAATCGATATTAGTTACCGTGTATCATTATTTCACTTCTATATATACAATTAGCTCTATGTCTTATGATTTTATTTATAAAGTCGAATGTATTGTAATCATTTATCGATAAATGTCGAATTTTCCACTCGACTTGAAAACCCTAAGGTACTTGGGCCATGTTCATTTTTTTTCAATATGTAGATATTTTCGTCAATGTTAAGTGCAACATGTCCAATTACTAGTTTTTTTTTTTGCATATGCAAGCATGCATGGTAGCGACTTTATTTCAGGATTGTAAATTAATTGAAAGCAAAAATAAATCGTGAATTATTTTTGTTTAATACGATATTTATTTAAAGGTTTTCTTATTGATATAATTTCTCACAATTACCCTTTGAAATGCATATATTGTACCTATGAAATTTGTATTTTTTTTTCTACAATTATTATTATTCACTTTAGCGAATGCTTTTTTTACAAATATATAACGTTTTCAGGCAGTGTGCCTAAATATCGACATAAAATAATACTATGTATTTTTAAATATTTCCTAGATAAAAAAAAAAACGCATAGAGTACAAAGATGCTTCTGATTAATTAAAAATATAAATTAAATAAATAAAAAGTATTATATATCGACACTGTATGGATTATCGATATTTTACAAACTCTAGTTAGACATCTGAGATTGTAATGTTTACCAATTTGGACACGTAACCAGTGTCGCCATTACAACGGGGACCACGTAGTTGGATCTAGATTTTTTAATGTTAATTTCTTTTCCACTATTTTTAATAAATAAATTATTGATATCGTTTGTAATTTTATAACAGAACTAGCTGCCAAATATAAATAAAATTATGCGTGTAAACTTTACACGCAGTTGAAGTGAAACTTATATGAATTTATACACTATACAATTTAAATTATATCGAATTGTCCATAACGTAACGTCACTTTACACAATTTTTTCGTTGCCGTCTTAAAGGAAGTTTCACTTTTATAAATTATTTGTGTAAACTTTACACGCGATTGAAATGAAAGCAATTTGAATTTATACACTATACAATTTAACTCATTTCGTATCGTCCGTAACGTAACGTCACGTTACACAGTTTTCCTTACCGTGCCCAATGAAGTTTCACTTCAAAAATAGTTTTTTTTTTTCATATTATTATGTATTCGTTTCAGTGAAAGTATGAAATATTTGGTTACCTTTTGACATTATAATGTATATACAACGTTGAACTACAATAGCGAAAATAAATGAACACACGTACCCGCTTACGCAATTTCAGATTTAACATATATTTTAATATTATTTATCGAATTATTTACAAGTTTATAAATTATCCGTTTGAAATATTCTGTGTATAATAAACACAGGTTATACGCCGCGGTCACGGATTTTATTAGTAGTAGCAACCTACTACAGTTCGAGATGAAAGGGTTCGCATTCATATGGGTGTTGCCTTCATATCAGAACACATAAATAGGGAGGGGGCAATGAACCATTGAAATGAAAACGTGAAGAAAATCTATTAGAATGAGACACTAGACACATCCGCGTAATGCAGGAAAGAGATAGCCCTATGTCGGCGAGGCGTTCTCGCTCCGAGTGGGTTATACTGGGAAATAGCTTCATGAATGAATCGGTTGCATAGAGTGATGCAAATTTGCTTAATCAATTTATTGTTTAATTTGTATGCAAATTATTTAATTTTACGTCTATAATTATTGACGAATAGACCAATCCGTGTATTCAGTTAATATCGCCATTGTAGCTACACGTTGTAATGTAACTAAGTAATTGTATATAAAATGTAAGTTGATAAAACGAGTTGTATATTTTTGATGTCTGTTATTACGAACGTACAATTAGATGGACATTTTACTATATATAAGCTTATTAGAATATTCTAGATGGTTTGAGACACAAAATAACCCATAAATTTGGCAATACCTCGGACTTGCATATGTAGGGGTGATAGGAAAGTAAATTGATGATAAGCTTAAATTGAATATTATTGTTATGTCCATGTAATTTTTAATCTAAGCAAGATTTGTATATGTATTTTTTTGTGTGCATGTGATTTGTATGTGGCTTTCATCGGGGATAACTTTTTGTAATAATTTATTATTGATTCTGTGGTTTCGAATTAGCGCGATGTTTATAAGAATGTAAATATAAGGGTTTTAATTTAAATCGATAAAGCGTCAAACATACCAAACTAGTTTGTAACCTTCATGATATTTACGGTAGTGTCAATTTGACGCAATTTTTTTGTTACTTCAATATGTCGTTTGTACTCAAGTAACGCGTATTCGCTTTCGCATATACTTCTATCTCTTTTCCTTTTATGTTAATGAAAAGTATAATCATACGTTCGATCTATAGGGCATCTATATGTCATACTAGCTGCACCCAGCGGTCTCACCCGAAAATAATTTAAAAGATATCGCTTAGTTATGATTTATAATACTTCAGTATAGACAATATTTTTATTGGGCGGCCAAGGTTATGCGTTACAAATATCACGGCTCGTTCGCGCCACTACATCTATAGTCATAGACCCGAGCCGAGTGTTAAAACATTTTAATTTTACATTATTTCCCAAACTGTTCGTCCAAATAACACGCTATAAAGGGCAAAGTTTATCTACATAACATTGTCTTGATGATGAAATAACTTTCGTTCGTAAGGATTTATACGCCATGCCTAATAATAATGCTCATAAATCACATTTAAATTTTCAATTTAAAAAAGAAATCGTAGTATCGCGGACTTTCGTTTTAGATGTAGTAAACAGCAATATTTTTGTAGAACATTATAATTACGCATCACAAACCATTACGCCAGCGCACGCGGATAAAGCAGTTAGGGTGCGCTATTTATTCCTGCTTAACAAAAATCAATATTTAAGGCTAGGTAAGAGGCGTAGCCTAATGCTAGATAGCCTATTCCTCATGAATATGTTTATCATATACGAAAATAATTTTTCGAATCCGACTAGTAGTTTGGGAGATTAGCGTGTTTAAACAAACATTCAAACAAAAAAAAATTTCTTCTTATCTCATCTATATCGCATATAATCTTGCTTCGATATGTTTTTATTTATTTCCTTATAAGGTAGATTTTAACTACAATCAAACCTGATCAGGATACGCTAAGCGAAGAGGCTTATAGAAAAGTGTCTAATGTTATAGATTAAAAATGAACACCGCTGCAGCCGGGTAAGGGCAAGGCGGGCGGCCCGGCTGTCCGGGCAGGGGGTAGTTTCTGTTAAGTAACGATGTGGCCCAACATGGTGACACGTTAGGGGCGGGGGGCGGGGGGGGGGGTGTTTGGGGGCTTCACTTGCAAGTGCAGCTGCCGGAACACACCTATTATAGTACACAGCGACCGATTTCAATTCGAGAGTGTTAGCTACGCATACGGACATTACTAAATACCATACTATTGTTTCATCACGATGTTTTTCTTCACCATAAACTCAGGATTACTGCAAGGTATCAAACTCACGTTGATCGAAGTGTTGTCCGTACACGCTACCACTAAATTGACTATCACATAATTTAAATACGCCGTCATTACGTGTTACACTCTGGGTGAAAAAATATGAACAACTTAAACAGTTTCAAATATTTCTAGAAAAATCGTATGTCGCAATAACGTGTGCATAATATTTGTTTCACCTTGCCTGCCTGCCCCCCCCCCCCTAAACAAAATCCTGGCTACATCCTTGTCGATTAATATTAGTAATATATTCTCAAGAGATTCTCATAATCGACACATTTCCACTTAATTGCATTTTAATTTGTGAACTCGGGAGCGTTTTATTCTAATATGAAAGCGTTTGTTCTAGACATCCCAAAACTTAATTATAATATGTTTTTAATTTAATAAGTAGTTACTATTATGTTATAGTTTTGTTTTTAATATATTACTCCCCTAGTTAAAGGGCATAATATAACTTTTAGAAGATATTTTCCTATTTATATGGAAACGATTGCGTATTGTGTCCAATTTTAACCATATTTCAAGGTAATATGAAATTGCATTATTTTCCTTTTATGCAGTATATCACTACGGTCGTGTGATATATTGTTTTAAATAACATCACAATGTTTTTATTTTTTGGATAGAAAACCGGTATGACTAGTTTTGAGACCATAAATAGAGTCTTTGATTGCTTTGAACTTTTCTCGTTACCGGAAATAGGAGCTAGCCTAGTTCGTCAATACCCAAAAAACTTTAATTTTGTTTGTACGATTTAAATTAGAGTATGATTTCTATTTATGATATTAATTATGAGTGTAAATCAACTCTATACTTTATTTCTGCTGAAAACAAACAAGTCACGTGACTAATTCCATAAACACATAGATAGACCTGTTGGTTTATTAGGCAATACTGCCAACTTTATGAGAAAATAGCTCTCAAAGGCTAAGACTGTTATATTATCCCTAAAAATGAGAAATATGGATATGCCCAGATTTTTTTTTTTATCTTTTATAAATTTTTCAATATATTTTTTCTATTTTCACTAGTAATGCATACATTACGCGAAAACTTAGATTACGTTCTTAGAAAAAATCCTTTGAAATACTCTTCCCAGTAAAACAATACTTCCCGAGGGGTACTTAAAAGTAAACTTCATTAATTTTAGGCAACAATTTAGTACACTAAAGATATACCGAATCATTTCCCCCGTCTTATTTTCCTATGTGGTTTTTAGCAAACTATCGTTACAGTCACGCTTTGTTTGTACTGCACTATACTTCTTAGTATTAAGCGCTGTACGTTCATTTTGCCGAGATAGGGATACAGAAAACTGTATAAGATTACATAGCTATGAATTAATTTCGCGATAAGTTACGGTTTTTTGTTAGTAATACCGGTTTTTGAGTAGTTTTTTTTATACTATATTTTTAGTCTTCTCCAAACGATATGTTTTTGGCTTGGTTTAATCATACGAGTATTTGATAGAATATGAATGGAATAATTCCTAATTGTATGATTTGTAAGAATTTTCACGATGTTTTTTTATTTTCACTTTTCCTCGGAAACAGCGTATGTTTTATTATAGGTTATTTGTTTTATCTATACTGATATCAGAATTATCCTTGAATATCTTATGTGTATAACAGCTATGAGAATAAAAACTTTTTCGAATAATTCGTTTATATTTTTAAATGTGTTTTTTTTTTTATAATTTTAATAATCATTTTACAAAACAACCATTTGGTGCCAAAAACACACTTTTGTATCTGTTGCTACGGAATAGCTGAAAAAAAAAGGTACGAAATTAGAATCGAAGTAAATTTGAAATAAAATTTTATTCTCGAAAAATGTTTTTCTAACCTGTTATTTTAAAACTATGAGTGGAGTGTAAATTGAGTTGTTCTACGAAAGACTAAGCAACTTACATTCTTTTTGGATTATTAAAATTATAAATATTATCATTAGGGCACGTAAAGTCATCAATAAATTTATTTACGTCATCTGGTATATAAATCAATGCGGACACCGACGCGTCAGTGTGCTAAATGCGATAATTCCAATAAAGAATTATATAGATATGAGATTAATAATATTGAGTTTTTTTATCAAATCTAAGTACTTCCTACTTTTCCATAAATGATTCATTGTTATTATTAGCTTTAAATGAAATATTTTTCTATAATAAATTCCTCGATCTTGTGTTATAGTAATGAGATTTCCGTATTTAATAACAAGACGATTTTATTATTTTTTAGTCGTGAGGCTGTTTTTGTAGATTATTCGATAAAACACGAATTTTATACATAGCTAATATATTAACAGGTATCGTTCACCAATAAAGAAGACGGGAATATAATAATAAAATATACAAATACAATATTGAAGTCTTCCGAAATTGATTAGTAGGTATCACAAGGCTACCCGATTTGTTTTGGGAGATGGTCTGAATATAGATTACATGTCATCTGACGGGTTACTTCACTAGAGTCTTATTATTCTGCGGGTCAACTACTTATTTAGTCATGATATAAATAGATTATTTGAAATGATCAGTTTTCAGTTACACGTAGAGTAAATAATCAAAAAAATTATAAAAAATGGTGGGTAAAGTGTCATGTCGGGTCACTATGGCCGGGGGTTACGCAAACTTGGTTATGTCGTATTATAAGATAGTGATCCTCGCACCGAATTAAAGGGATACGGGATACCTGTTAATGATATTTTTCGAATTAATCTTATTTTATAGTTTCCGAATTAGACACTGAGTGCCTCATAACTATCTCCCAGTTTATGTAATAATTGTACTATGTATATCGGTGTTGTGCTGCAAGTTCTTATTGTATTAGAAATGATGAAATCCTGACCGAAGTGGCTTAGTCACGAAAAAGTACGCATTATGTAGTACATTTTTGATTTTCTTTATTTCGTTCGTAACTTTTTGCTTACGTCTCTCGACTTAACTATTGTAGAATGTAGTACAACAAATATCATGGGAGTTGGAATGTTTATGATTTTTACAATAATAAATTGACACAATAACTAACTCTTATTTGCCTTAGTTTGAGGTTTTGCGTATATTCATTGATTCAGTCGCTTCGGTCGGATAATGTTCTCATAATTACTAGTGTCCAGACGACCGAAGCACGCTTCGATTGCTATTTTATGTAAATATTGAACTTTTATTATTATTAATAACAATAAAGTTCTAGTCAGCTTGATATCTATGACTTAATCGTGGTTGTCCGGACACGCCAAAGTTTTAATATTATTTGTATTGTAGAAAAAAATATATAACGCTCTCTTTTCGACGGACTTCAAAAAAGGGAGGAGGTTCTCAATGCGAATGTACCTATATATATTTTTATAGATGTTCAGCCATAACTTCTTTGGATTTAGATGACTCTTTTTTCGTTGGAAAGGGGATAACCTCAAGGGTGATCCCATTGACCTTCGACTTCGAAGATACACCAGAGAAAACTCCTCAAAATAATTGAAGTTTGTTTTCTTTTTTTTGTTAAAAATTGTCTGTGTAACCTAGAAAAAGTATATTATTATTATTAACTTCAAGATTATGTGTTGGTTATGAAGAAATAAATATACGAATTTATCAAAATTGAGTTTTATTGAATCTATTCACTATTTTATATACACTAAATATCAATGTCCCATAAGACAGTCATTACTGGATTACGTAATGATGAACCGCGATGGCATACGGTAAAGAAATATTATAAAATCATCTTTATAATTCACTAAATCACTCTCGCATATTGCTCTCAAAGATCCCATGTTCCCGGTGGGCAGTGCCTATAAAGTGCACGCGATGTACCAGAAATGTACAAAATATTTTAACACTATATTTATCAATAAAGTCTTTCAGTAAACCGGTTGATATATTTCATATCGCTCTTCAAGCGAATACTAGATAATATTTAAGCTTATTCTCCGGTCGTGTATATTATCCATGTGGCGGGTTTTGACAGCACGTTGCGCATCAAACGGCGTTCGGAACGCGACACGCGCGTCGCCCGTCGGCTGCCCGCGCTCGTTATATCGCCGGATCACGTCATCATGTGTTAACTCGAATTCTGAGAAGAATTGCATTATCTCCTCGATAGTAGCTCGGAACGGAACATTCTCCATCGACACGACGCAGCCCGGAGCACCGAAATCCGCCAGAGTTGGATCGTGTTCCTCTTCTCGACCGTTTTCGAAACCACGGGCGTGCGCGAAGCCGCGTCCTCGACCACGACCACGTTCAAAACCGATTCCGCGACCGCGTTCATTGAAACCGCCACGTTCACCATAAGCCCCTCGTCCGCGATATCCGCCGCGTCCCATCTCGAACCCGCCACGGACGAAGCCACCGCGGTCGTAACTTCCTCGTCCGCGGTACGGACCTCTGGGTCCGAAGCCACCTCTGGCTGATTCGAAATATTGTTGGGGAGGAGGACCGGTGTTTAGCAAGCTTTCCGGTTGTTTCGGACCTTCGAGGGCCTCCTCGACCACGGAGCGAGGTACTAGGTCGACAGTGACGCGACATCCGTCAAGATTGTTACCGTGCTTGGTGGCGGCCATCCGAGCTTCCTGCGATGAGCGAAACTCACAAAAGCAATCCCCAGACGGTAGACCGTTTGAGTCCAGCATGAGGTGAATGCGAGCCGGCACCGCACCTGTGTCTGACAGGAACGTGACAATGGTGCGGTCAGTCGCTTCTCGCGGCAGCCCTTTCATCAAAACGCAGTCAAGAGGTTCTTCATCCATTTCAGTAGTTAAAACACGTTTTCCTAAACCTGGGCTATTAGATTTCTCAAAGAGATTTTGAGGATTTGGAAATTGGGGTCTGTTGGCCCAGTTGGCGGCTGCAGTGCGGGGATCTATAGAGCCTGCGACCGGAGGGTATCCACCGAATTGAGAAGAAGCGTTAAAACCCACCGGAGGGAAACCTTGTTGTTGCACGAATGGGGGTGAGAAGAATGCTCCACTCTGCGGTGGAGTTTGAATGAGTGAAGGCTTTTGCAAGGATGAGGTTTCAAATTGCTGACGCCGCTGTCGTGGATCCCTTGGTGCGGCACTTTCCTCTGTGTCTTTCTCCACAATATGAGGCTTTTCAGACGGCTTTTCATTTTTCTTTTTCTCTTTCTCGAATTCTTCATCCGTCACAGGAGTCAAAGTTGGTTGACGTCTGCCAAACATATAATTGTCTTTGGCCTCGTACGCTAGTTTGGCTTCTTCAGGTTTCGCAAATTGAACGAATGCGATTTTGGAACGCGTAACGCGACAATCCAACAGCATTATGGACAAAAGAGAGAAGTCGCTAAAAGTTTTAATAATATCTTGTTCTTTGACGAAATTTGGCAAATCTGAAAGTTTTATTACACTAAATGGCTCTAGAGAGTTTTCTTCTGTGTCAGCGATGACTAGGCTGACGTCCTCCTCATCGTTATCGTCTCGGAACGGAAGGAACGAGTCGACTGCTGATTCGTAGCTCTCATCGTCTAGGTGCTCAACAATAACCTGCGCACCTTTTAGCTCGTTTAGTTTACGCTGTAATGCGAGATTTTTTGATCTTGTGTCGCAGAATCGTACATAAATATTCCCCGTGCGCCGTCCCATGTTATCATTGATCATTTTGATTCCATGTTTATCTATAAGGAATGGGAAGAAGCGACGCACGTCTCCATAGCTAGTGTGATTAGGTGCGTTTCTGATCGCGACACAGCAGCCTGCCTGCTGATCGTTGTCAAAGCGAGATCGGCCTTCGCGTCGAAACCCTCCAACATTGCTTCCACCACGCACAGAATCGCCGCGACCTGGCGCCTTGCCTACGCCGTTTGTATTATCACCTTGAAATGCATTCGGGTTGCGCTTCTTACCAAGTTCCTGAAGTTTATTGTAAGCGTCTGCTATCGTTGGATCATTAAAACGAGAAATAATTGGATCGCTATTTGCTTTAATAGGTCCGTTGAGCAAGTTGGATGGCATCTTGTTCGGCAGCCCCGCATTTACGTTGTTTCCGAAAACCGGCAGCGCTGGTGCCGATGGTATATCACCAGTTATATTTTCAATAATTTTCTCTTGTGAATTACCAGGAGATCGGCGTTCATTGCGACGGTCACGGGAGCGTCGAGACGGGGAGCGATCACGTGATCGACTCCGATCTTTTCTATCTCGTTTCCGTTCCCGTCGGTCTCTACTGCGACTTCGGTCGCGGCGACGTCTATCCCTGGAGCGAGATCGGTCCCTGCGATCTCGTTTCCTTTCTTTACGATCCCTCGATTTCGACCTGGAACGTGAACGGCGTCGATCTGTCTCTCTGCTACGTCGTCTATCCGTCTTATCATCTTCTTCCCATTCTTCTTTGGTGATGATTGCGCTAGGGCTGACTAAGGGCGCCGGTGGCTCGATAACTGCAGGCTGAGGTATCTCTTGTGGATTACCTATACCGGGAATACCAAAACCAGAGAGCGTGTTGGACCCAAGAGCCGTGGAAAAGGGGGTCATGACAGGCAGGATCGTTGGTGCTGGCGTCTGAACAGGGGCGGGATTGACGACCGGTGGTGGCGCAGGTGCGGGAGTGGGCGCAGGCGGTGCTAAGCTAAGAATTGGTACACTCTGACGTGCCGTCTCTATAACTTTATGCATCTCGGAACGAGAACTAAGTAAGAGCTTAACTTGAATCTCTTTAATTTTTCCGCCATCAAGCATCATCGCTTGCCGCGCGTCCTCGTCAGTGCTGAAACAATAGAAAAAATAATATATAATTTTATTTCTCAAATTAAAATCATGTCATTTCTATAAACTTTAAATACACGTATATAAAGGAATAAATCGTCTTCTGCTTTAATGTACGGGTTCAGCTTATTCATAATGAAAATCACTATATATTGATTTGTCACTTTTGTAGATAATTATACATATCAAATTATTAGTGGTTTGTTCAATTCTAATATTATATTGCGAATGATACCTTAATATTCGCTCTGGCTCACACAGAGAGGAGAGATCGATAATATATTGCTCTCTCGCTCTGGCTCACACAAAGAGGAGAGACCGATAATGTGCGTTAAACGTTAATAACGCTTGGAAGTAGCATAATAAGTTTCAATTCAAAAAAACATTATTCAATAAAATATTTTTTGTTTATAAGTACTTAATAATAATTCGATAAAGTACATTTCTGTTACTTGCGACAAGTAATTTTGCCTGTGAGTTGCAGGTTGAAATACTCAGAAATTAAGGGTGCTACAAAATATTTCGCCCAGTCTACAGGGATAGCCAATTGGTGTTTCGCTTTAATGCCTAAATAAGCTAGCATAATTGAAATCCAGTCTATCGTTTTTCTATGTAGAAACTCTTGAAAATCTTTCACCGTGTTTAACGTTAACGAAGAAGTTAAGTTAAGAAATGTAATTTTTTGGACCTGTTACATCATAAAGATTTATAAGTACCCAGTTTAAAGCTCCTTCATAATACACTTGTACTGATTTGATTAGAGACTTCGAGAAAGTTTGTGGCCACTTTCATGAAAGATTCGCAATTGCAATTTCCAGGATACGTTTCTTTTTAACTATTAATTCATCATTCATCACTTACTCTATTTAAGGACTCACAGATGAGCCGTCTTTAATTTTGGAGTCACTGATTTTGTCTAATTTAACTTACAAATAAAAAGTCCATATCATTTCAATCCAGTACTGCTTTTACAGTTGTTCATGAGACCTAGTTTTATATGTAGCGGTAGTAAAAATACATTATAGGTTACCCATACTAGTGGAGCGTTTTTAACGTTTTTCTCTTCCATCTGTGTGTTACCCAATCAGAAAACCAAAATAGCATTCATATAAATTTTTCAATAACATTGTAAAATTCCTCAGTTGAGCTCTCAAAGAAATTTCACCACAAATGTGACAAAACATGTCAGGGTCATATCCATTCTCGGCATTATTCAAGAATCACTTAAGTCGGCAAATATCAAATCAAACCAACCACATTATTGAGAAACGAAAAACTCTGAATAGAAAAACGTAAGCTAAAATGGTTAAAATTCAATTTTACTGGAAATAGCTGTAACACAAAAACTTCATTCGAGTCAAAATAAATGTTGTCTTATAATAACAGTAGATAGGTATATCATAATTAATAAATACCTTCCTTGTTACAAAATTTTGTTGACCAGGGTATTTTAAGGCTGGCTTAATTTTTTAGATTTTAATATTGTTTTAAAATTTGTAAAATTATTTAGAATGCCCCTGTTATTTTTATATCATTCTAAATTTCTACAATAGATGTTAGGTAATTGTTTGGTGCTTTTCTTTTGAGCTAACGAGATTTTTATTAAATTACCTATATTAAACTGACATACTTTATTATTATTCACTGGATATTAACGGTTAATGTTTGTACTGAACTACTCAGCCCATTTCTTCTATGACTCGTGAGACACAAAAAGTTCAGCGGCTATCTCTCTCAAAATTGAATGAGGATTTTCAGTCACTATTTCCTTCACTTTAGCGATGTTAACTTCAGTTGAAGACGTTGATGGCCTACCGGGGCAAGGCAAATCTTCCAGCATATCTCGACCGCTTTTGAACGCTTTGTACCAATCATAAGCACGTGTTTTTGATAAAGTCGATTCACCGTAAGCCTTCTGTAACATTTTCAGTGTCTCCGAAAACGAAATTCCATTGGCGATGTAAAATTTAAGACAAACTCTTTGTTCGATGTTTTTGTCCATATGAAATTCGCAATACTCACTAGATATGATCTAACTACTCGTAAAAACAACACTGTAGTTAATCTAAATTACAGATGCAACTCAAACTCCGCGCAAAAATAAAAAACAGCAATCTAACAAAAAAAAAAGAATTTGGAACTATAAACCAATCATTCATTCCCGATACTTTTTTGACTGAATGTATATTGTACTGTGGTAGAACGAGAGGTGTGGTCGCTCTAGGCGCCAGGCAGCAAGGGGTGCCAAAATACTAAATGCAAAAAAGCATTTCGAGCGGCGAATAGAATTATTATGGCTCGGCCCGCAATTCTTATGGTGTGATACAACAGAATTTATGGTGTGAAAGCGTCGAAAGTGAAAGTGTCTCTCTACCTTGATTAAGGGCTAGGGCCGGCGCTGTGTACTTTCGACGGCATTCGTGTCTGATCGTAGTAAGACGATCCATACCAAAACTGAGAGTCGACATACGAGTAGGACATACTTTTATGTCCAAAAATTGAGTCTCTCTTGTCTTATAATCACACGGTTACTACGTGTCGCAAGTAACTTTTTAATATGAAAGTACCTATAATGCCTTTTATACTTATTAATTTATCTACGTTTTCAAGTTTTTTGGATTGTTTTTTTTATCGTTATAGGTTTGGCGTAGTGGCCATAATCTCACCTGATGTTAGTATCGATGTGGCCCAAGATGATAACACGCTAAACCTAGTTGAAGACTGGGTCTCAAGTGCAGCTGCCGGAACACACCTATTGGTGCTTGGCGACATATTTTCATCTTGAGGGTGGTAGCTAGGCGGGCATTAGAAAATGCTTTACCACCATGCTATGGTTTCCTCACGATGTTTTCCTTCACCGAAAGCTCAGGCTCATTGCAGGGATTCGAACTCATGTCAATCGACGCGAATTCGTACACGCTACCACTGAGTCATCATTGCTTCTATTTAGGTAATGATGTTCACAATGATGCCAGTAGTAGAATTAACTTTATATCATAATAGCTACCGTCCGCAACTTTATTTGCAATATTTACAACACAAAATAATAACATTACAAAAAATATCCCAACATAAATAATCAAGCATAATGTAGTATCCTAGTAGTGAAAGGTTTTTTACAATCGGATCAGTAATTCCAGAGATTACTACCTACAAACTTTACCTGTTTATAATATACATGGGTAGAAAACATCAATCATCGTTTTAAAATTAATTTCAAGTATTTTCATCAATGAGTTATTATGTAGATCTTAATAAGATTTATAGAATTTACAAATGCAAGGTAAGTAAGTACAGCACAGTCTTATTATGCTCTATACAACTTAGTATTAAATAAAACAAAAATAAATAAATATACCTCTGTTAAATAGGTATTATATAAAACTATAAATTAGTTCATGTCATTTATAATGCTACATTTGAAAATTATTTTGGTGGTATGCGTATCCCTAAACGATTGACACCGGGTGTGCTACGCCACTGATTGGACCTGTAAACCTAAGAGTTCCTAATTTTTTTTCTGTACGATAATTTAAGAAGTGTTTAGATGTAGAGAAACTACTAAAAAAAAGGTCGTTCACTTGGAAAATCACAAATTTGATATTTTGTGGTCTTGCTGCCCCAAAAGAAAATTAATATTATTCAAAAAAAATGTCGGCCGTCCCTGACGGATTCCATCGAGTGCCATTGTTGTCATGCCTGTCTGTTATGCCTTATCACGCCTCGTTTAAGTGACCCTATATCATAGGAAGGAGCGGAACATTCGACTGGAAGATATGCACGCGCTTACCAACACGCCTTGCATTGGCTACTTCAATGGCTGTTAGCTGGATGTAAACTTAACAAAAAGAATTATAAGACCCGTCATGGATCCGTCCAGGGAAGTAGAAAGCCACCGATGCTATTTTAGCGGTGCGCAAGTCATAATACCCTTGAAATAAGGTTAAATATAAAATGTATTTATTTAAATCAAATATATTTTAGTCGATTTAGACTCGGAGAAGGTACCTACGTACTTATGAATGTCAAAAGTGATAGTGCCACCAGTTCGTAAAACATCCGAGCCATTGAGAAGTTGCGGAGAGAAACTCGATGTTTTATCAATAATACCTTTTTTGAGTTTATGGTCATTAATTATAGGTATCTAATAGGGCATATATAAGTTTCTTTGGAGATTTCTCTCTACTTGGGGCAGACCGACTGGTGAAATACTTCCACCCAACAGAAGATCGCAGACAAATAACCGTGGTGTTGCGTTCCTGCGGTAAGTAGGTTTTCCAGAGCTCCTTGGAGAAGGGAGGTTCAAGGTCGACAACGCGCTAGTAATACCTATTACCGATACCTATATTATATACGATACCTATTATAAGCGTCCATAGGCTACGGTAGCCGCTTACCATCAGACGGGCCGTATGCTTGTTTACCACCTTTGTAGTATAAAAAAATTCCAGTACAGAAGAAGTCAGTTTAAGACATAATTATATTATGATTCACATAACGATCCTACAATTACCTTCGACGACAAAATTCGCTTAATATGGTCTTTGAAATTATTCTCCGGCAAATCAAATATGATAGAACCTTATTTACCTTAAACAATGTTCTTTTTTATACCACAATGGTGGCAAACAAGCGTACGGCTTGCATTATGGTAAGCGGCTACCGTAGCCTATGGACGCTTATAATACCATAGGTACCACTAACACATTGCAGACTTAATAGAGAGAAATCTCCAAAAAATTGTTTAAATTTAATTAAGGTAGGTATTTAAATTTAATTAACTAGCGCGTTGCTGACCTTGAACCCTAGGGGGGTTCCCAAGGAGCTCTGGAAACCCTACTCCCCGCAGGAACACAAACAAGGTTATTTGGCTGAGATCTTCTGTAGGGTGGAGGTATTCCACCAGTCGGGCTGCACCAAGTAGAGAGAAATCCCTAAAGAAATTTCTCTGTGCCCTACGTCTCTTATTCAAGTCTAAAAATATTTACAGGTATATGATAATACCATTTCAAAATTAGTTACCAGCTGTTATACTAATGAACTTGAAATACCTAAACTACTAAAAACTTGTTGATAGGTTTCTATTAAGTTTTGGAAGGTAACTCTTCTGTATTGGTGATAAAGGTTTCAAAGGTGAATGTCCTGGAGTCGTTTCACGATTCTACTCACAATTATTCTATTTGCGTACATTTAGTATACATATGCAGTCGAATTTATTTAGGAACATTTTCAGCTAACGATGACTATAAACATCGTGTCGTGTAGAAAGAAATAATAATCAAACCACTCAAAGGAATATTTACGTACAACAGATAAATTTAAATTACATATATTTTGCTAAAGTGTGTAAATCTGCTGAGTATACGCCTGTCTTCTAGTACGCCACTCATCCGGTCCTAGGTCTCCTTGTCTGACTCCCGATTTTAATAATATCGTAAACCCATCGAACTAGTTGGCGGCCGACGCCTTCGTTTACGAATATGGGGCCACCAATTCTTCAGCTTTTTAACAAGGTAGATATATCATAAATTAATAAATCTTCTATACATATTATAAAGCTCAACGTCTCTCCGTCTGTCAGTCCGCTTATGTTCTTTTCACGCGAAAACCACTAATTCGATGTACATGTTTTTTATTTTAATCATAGATATGTTATATGGCCAGGTTATAGGATATATTTTGCAAGATAAAGTAACATTCGAATTAAGCAGTGACGATAATGGTGAATCAATTCGAAAAAAATACACTTTTGGAGCGATTGAATGGATTACGCTGAGTAAACCGTAAGATATATCAAATTAATGTACTGCATAATTGTAGATATTAATAAGTCACCCATAGCATATATTTATCTTCAAGGAAGTTCACCCACAATAAACATTTTTGAGGCAGCACGATCCTCGCGTGCGTTCGACTGACAGAATTCTGTAGTACACGCGAGCGAAGTCGAAGCATAAAAAATGTTCATTTTCGCCTTCTTTGTGTTAGCACACCATTTATTTGAGTCGAAACTTTGTACAGTAGTTGTTGACACTTGTGTGAAAGTTTTTGACATATTACCATCATCGTATAATAGATGGCGCACGTGTCATTTCAATTCCAAGCTCAGTGAAGCTGTCAAAGCCTCTAATGGCTTCAGGGCCCTTAAGGTTAACAGTAAGAAGTATAGTCAGTTCGAAAAAAAGTGTCATTTCAACAGTAAGCATATTTCATATAATTTTTAGGATTGAACCCGAGGAAGTATCTAGGCTACATACCATTACGCTTCTCTATAGGAGCTAAGCAGTTATAAAAAAAAACAAAGAAAATCAAAAGACAGCCCGCTTTATAGACATACAAAATATTGCATAACAAGAATCGCGCTCATTTCACTTAACATTTTGCCATCCGTTTTTCCAGCTGATTTGATTAGTTTGCGCCGATTCGGCTCGGAGAAGTAACATTGGATGTATTATTATTTATTAGATTTTATTTTCGCAATACATTTTAAGCCATATCTGGTAATTTTAATTCAAAAAGGTGAATATTGACGAATGAAATGAAATAACGTGTTTGTTGCGTGAACTTAAGTGTGATAGGGTTTTTTTTTTAAGTTTTACGTTTTAATTTTGAGTGTTTAGACAGAAGTAGTTGGTTAATTTTAAGGAAAGTTTGAAGTTACAATTTTGTTTAATTTACTTTTTTTTGACAACACTTAAAATATATCCATTCCTGGGCACTTTAATCTAATGATAATATTCATCTGTGTAGAAGAATAACGTATATTAATACGGAATTTTAAGTCCAAGTTGAGTTGATTTTTGTTTTGGTAGTTTAAAGTGTTATTAGGCAGTAGGTAGTTGTTTGTTTATTTTAAGAGATTTAAGCTGAATTTTGTCGAAGTTTAATTTCATACTTTTTAACAGATTTTTATATAATACTTTGACTTTTAATTACCTGTCTACAATATTGTCTGTAGAAAATTCCGGGATTAGATAAAAGAGCCGGGATCGAATCATGTAGTCACAAGACATCGTGTGATGTAGCTTATAGCAACCGAAATTAGGTATTAATGGACAGTGAGAATCACTTACGTACTCGCTGGACATTTTTGACTAAATAAACACATGTACAATATCGGGGTCTAGCATACAATAGATTGCAGATTATGTAAAGTTCAGACGAAGTGCCAAAGCATCTCTCGTGCGGGTGCTATCCTCTATGACCGAAACGCAACCGGATTCTGGGCAAGCACGTGCTGCTTCCAGAAGAGGTCCCTTTGCTAAAAAAGTTCATCAGAACATTAAAACTATAAGACTAGACAGTTAGCTTTAGCAGTGTGGGGCGATCACATAGTTTCTAGCATAATTCTTTCTTTTTTTCTCTCTATGACCAAACACTTATTTTCGGTCCCTTTTGCATCAGAAAAATCTACCCTCATCGCGAATAAAGAAGTTTTATTTAAATAAATGAAGTAAATAAATATATTTCAAGCGGCTTATATACAATTTCTTATACAGGGTATTACTTAATCTGTTTCTATTCCGCTAAGTTTATTAGCGTAAACCTTAAACTTTCTCATCAATACAAAACATAGTGGTTAATGCTCAAAGAACAACGTTGGACTACTAGTAGATAGGGACTTAACACAGAATATCCTACTTCAAAAGTAATATAGTGAGGGTTAAATATACGTAGGGGAGAAAAGGGTAATGGTGGTCAGCGTGTAATGGTGGTCAGTGGGTAATAGTAGTCAGCGGATAATGGTAGTCAGCGGATAATGGTAGTCAGTAAAATAATAATAAAACTAAAAGACGTTGACAAGTGAATATCGCTGAGAGCTGTTCTATCTAATTCCCTCCTATCCTTTCCACAACAGAACCACACTCGCTGGGCTTCGGAATCAGTTTTACAATGACCTCCATCTCAGCACGAACTAAAAAGTTCTCTTTGTCGTATCGTGAAACTGTGGTACCAACTCCCTGCCAATGTTTCCTTCCTTCTTATACATCGGGTCCTTCAAGTGTAACGTGAAGAGATATTTATGCAGGCCGACATGACAGCGGCGACCGTCAATGGATTTCGATCTCTCGGTGGTTGCCGTTGTAATTGGATTGTACTGTGCTTACCATCAGGGACAGTACAGTCAATATGCCTGCTACTATTTAAAAAAAAATCGTGCGACATGATTGGTCATACTATATTTCACCATGCTCCGCCCGATCATCGGTTTTATTAGCACGTGACGTTTGAACGAAAAGGGTGTATTGTTGTTAGCAGAGTTTTCAGTAGAATTTTTCTTGTGTAATACATAAGAGATGAGATATTTATGTCATTATTTTAAAAAAATGTACTTTATTTAAGTAAATTACTAAACAATGTTATTGTGAGTCATTTTTAATGAAATATTTAACGATTTCTTTATTTTGTTTTTTTTAGTTTATTGTAAATTTTAGGGTTAGGGCAGTCAGTTGACCCCTATTGAATAGAAAAAGAAAGCAGTACAGCAGAAAATCTTTAAGCAAGGCCAAGGGACGTGTTCTTCAATATAAACACTCCACCTTCCGAGTCAGATACATGTTTCTGTAATATATGTGATGACGATGAAAATGACGACACATAAGATACTGAAAATAGGTCTTCGATATTCGAAGAGTTTGGTCGGAATAATGAGTTATGGTACAGCGCCGGTGCAATTCGTGTTGAGTGTGGGCGCACGTTAACCGCTTCCGATGGTTTCAGCAGAAGGTTATGTGTGCGACAATTGCTGAAGAGTTGTTGACTCATTGTCTAATATGAGAAATTTCTATAGAGATTTCTCTCTACTTGGGGCAGTCCAACTGGTGGAATACCTCTTTTCTACAGATGATCGCAGCCAAATGACCTAGTGTTGTGTTCCTGCAGTGAGTAGGGTTTCCAGAGCTCCTTGGAGTAGGGAGGTTCAAGGTTGGCACGCCGCTAGTGATACTTATGATATTACAAGCGTCCATAAGCTACGGTAGCCGCTTAGCATAAAGCGGGTCGTCTGCTTGTTTGCCACCTTTGTAGTATTACAATGGTAGACAAAGTAGTTTTTTTAAGTGTAATTATAACCAAAGTGATATATCAAAATTTTAATAACTGTTTCAGATTGATAAATGATTAATTATAGTAATAAATATAATATATTTTAATAAACCTGCTATAAAGATATTCTTACTTAAGTAACTTTTTTTCGAACAGACTATACTGTTAGCCATAATGGCCCTGAAGCCTCAAACGACTTTTACAGCTTCACCCGGGTGATTTGCTTAAGTAACTCCCATTACCCCATTTTATCCCATACCTTACACCAGGGGTGCTCAAACAGGCGATCACGAGAGTTTTCCAAGTCGAAAAGTTCACTTTCCAAGTCTAATTCCCGAAAATTATAAAATACTTTATTTCGAAAATCACTAGCATCAGCGATCACTTGTAGATACACGTGTAGTCTCTATTCACTTTGCTTGTGTTAGAGTAATATTTAGGCGAATTTATATCTTAAAGCTAGAGAGAGCATCTGATCCCAAATTATAATATTTTATCTAAATATTGCAATCGTCTAACTAACGAACGCCTTTCATCTTGCTTGCGGTTGACTGTAATTACTTGCCGTCCAATAAAAAGTACGCGGATAACATGCCGTGCAGGCCGTACTATGGACAAACATCCCGAATTTTATGTTTTACTAACTCGATCTATCATCCGTACCTATTCAATATTATAACAATGTAGTTAACGCCATTTCATAATCAATGTGTTTTATCGTAGTAGAAGGTAATCAGTCGATCACTAGCTGTCTAAAAATTTTGTGGTAGACCGCTGACACTATAAGTTTGAGCACCCCTGCCCTACACATATTGGATTGATAAAGGAATTAACTTTTATGAAATCTATGGAATCGTAATAAGCAACTGGAAAGGTACACGGCGACACTCAACACTGGACACTCAGTATATTTACTGGGTGTTAGGAGACCGCTTCCGAAAACGAAGACAGACGATAGCACGGAAAAAAATCGATCCTGATTTAAAAAAAAACATATTTTTAAAACGTTTTATTGTATAGTTGTATTAAATAATTAGAGTTATAACTTCTAAATTCCAAAAAAAGACCAGTCAGTAGGGATAACTAAGCTTATAAAATAAAAGTTGGGAATGTCTAACGCTTTATTGATCTGTGGAAATGATCATCAGGAGCATCAGCTGTTTATGAATTTGTGTTTCCATTGCTGGTTTTTTTTTTGTAATGTTTTTTGTTATGAAACTATCGTTTCATTTAGCTATATTAACATGATGGAGCGTAAATAATGCTAATAAAAGGTTTTAAAAATATGTTTTTTTTAAATCAGGATCGATTTTTTTCCGTGCCATCATCAAAGGTGTCATTAGTGCTATCGTCTGTCTTCGTTTTCGGAAGCGGTCTCCTAACACCCTTTATAGACAGGGTATCACCGGTATACACTGCAGCCAGATCGAGTTGCACAATGTCGCTGTCGCTCAGTCTCCGTGTCAGCGTCAGAGCAATGGAGATAGAACGTACGCGGTGTTTTTGACACCTAGGCTCGGATACTGGATCAAAAGCGACACTAAAAATAGCTTTTTGTGTAGACGCTATCGAAACAAATGTCGACATTTGTGTCAAGTGTCAGTATCCTCGTATATTTTAACCTTAAGAAATATTTAAAAAAAATTAGATAGAATCTCTATCCCTAATTTAACATCATTCACAGATCATATTTATATAAACGTGACGACACACATATGATCTGAATACACCCTGTTATATAAGAAATGATGACATTCACCGGGACCTCAATATAGAAATTCACCAGTCATACAGAAATTTGCAGAGGCCCATGAACATCGTCTTCATCACCATGTCAATGTCGAGGTCATCAAGGTCGTCGATAGTACGGGGATGGTAGTGCATTAGAGCTAGTGTAGTGAATTATATTTAGTTTAAAATATTAAATGAACACATTAAGTGAGTGTCATACCGTGAGATTCTATAAGGTCACTATCAGACTAGCGTTTATCGAGCACGCGCGTTCCTCTAACGTTTGACCAGTGTAACAAACGCTAGTCTGATAGATGCCTAAGATATTTATTAAGTCAACGCAGTAGACGTAATCTTACACACTGAGTTGTTAGCAATTTAAGATGGAATTAAATTACTTATTAACCTATATTTAAAGGCAGGTAAGCTATATTGTAATAATTATAAAAAAATAAATTTGTGTGTTAAATCAAATTAAGTTCGTGATTCTATAACTTCTGAACGACTTAGCTCATATTAAATAATATATTTTTTAACTATATTGTAACACAAATAATGTAGGTAAATGTTATTATTAGGTAGAGCAAGAGACATATAAACAATTCAACAAACATACGTGTAACGTGCCGAATGCTGCCGTCACAATGCTCAGCAAGTATACCCAATACCGTGACCGTGTGTGTAGGCCGGTCTTACTCTAGCGATCTATAGAGGGCGCTAGACGTGCTACCAGTGGAGTCCCGCGAATCTGCAACGTTAGCGCGGGAGGTAGACGCCATTGGTAAAGTTCGGTGTTACAATTTGTTTTATCGATACGTTGGTTGATAAATATGTTACAAAATATGAAGCCCGAATCTGACATCTTATGCAAGAATTCCTCAAGAGCCAACAAATTATTACACCCACATAAATAAGTACGGCATATCCCGCTTGCTTTCCATAAAGATTTTTATTGCTGAAGTGCTACGTTCAGGAAAACATTGGTCTGAAATTGCTGATAATTAAAAAAAAAATCCTTACGTAAAGGAACTTGATTGCAATAAATATTCATTTTCATTCTTGCTTGCTTTTTTGGGATTTCAAAAGTGTAAAATCTAACGACTAAAATATATATAGGAACTTCGTAAAAAACCCTATAATAATATAATCCAAGTGGCGACTCTAGGGATACTACAAAATAATAGTTGACATAAAGGCACTAACTACGCCCGCTGGTAATCCAGTCCGCCGGGCTTTACCGCAAATAACTGAACCACCGTGCCGCGCCAGCAATGTCTACAACTGAATTGACGCTCGTGGCTTACTTCCGATTTCTGCAGCATATACCAACGGCATACCCGTGTGCAAAAACCCGTTGGCGTAATGTAGTAGCCATAAAAGTTATTCCGAAAAATGGTGTATTTTCGGCACCCCATACAAACGGTTCTAAAGTGTTTGATACAAATATCAATCCTATACCTACTCAGAAATTTAGTAGAAATTGATGTTCACGGTAAGTGGAAGTCCAAAGGGCGAAGTTAAGCGATAATTCTCAAGCTTAATTTTAAATCAGAATACTCAGAACAAGGTGTTCACTATTTGGTCATTGTAGGTGTACCTCAGGGTATTCGTATTTGTCCTCTTGTTTTCAATTTATGTATTTTATAAATTCTAATATGATTTTTTATGCTAATGAGTAAAATTTTTACAGATGATTCTTTACAATTTTTGTTCTCAATGGTAAGTATATCCTATTCTAAATTAAAACCTCCGTTCAAACGTGTTGCGCGTTAACGCACGATAGAATTTCGAAAGTGTTCAGATGATGAATACCTATACTTAAATATTGATATATCGTTAAAAGAATACTGTTCTGGCTACGAATCACTCATATACATACTAAGAATCGCGTACACTAGGAATCATTGGAAAGCTCGAACGAGAATTTCCCTTCAGGCTTTTTTTTCGGCCTGACTTAGCCATAAGGGCCCTCAGTCTCAGACGGCTTTTACAGTTTCACCGGCCTTGGGGGTGAGCGCTTATGGCACTCAGCCGCGAAAGCTAGGTAACAAGCTCCAAGGGTGCCAATGTGGCCGAACCACGGCTTGGGCAGCTGCCGATTACGCGAAAAAGTCGCGATCTGACTAATTCCACATCGAAGGAAGAAACATGTTTATATGTTATATTTAGTCTTCTGTCAATTTTCCCTTTAGGTCTGCCGTTGTCTGCTTATATAATGCGTGCGGTCATAGAGCACATCTATTGCTATCATACCCAGCCAATAGCGCAGGTAAATAGTACGGATTTAGTAATCACACTGACAAATACCTACTCATATTATAAATAGATCTTACCTCATAAAATACCATTCTTATCTAAACTTAAACATGTAATATCTATTTACCTGTATAAAAATAAATGTTTTAGTTTGTCCTCTATCCGTAGGAATAATCGGTATACGCCGATATAATCGAAACATCGATGTTATGAACAAAAATATCAAACTTAGAAGTTTCCACATTCGTCTTGTAAATAGAGTTGGAGGGAGTCCGTACATAAGCAAAATATATCAGAAAGCAAGTTTTCCTAAAAAAGGCCTCTAACGCTAGAGATAGCACCTATAAAAACTTGGCTTGCATCAGAACATTGAAGTTTTTGTTTCGATATTTACTTACCGATATTGTAATCGATGTTTTCTACCTGTGCGTTCTTAAACCATTTATTCGATTGCGATGAAACTTTGATCAGTTGTGCGCATATCCGCGAAGGATCTATATTAGTAAAATCAGTTTACAATAATTGGCGCGCAAGTCGTTTCATTTCGAAAATAACGGGAATGAGGTTTTCGAAAAAACTAGTAAATAAATGAGTAAATTATGTCTATTTAGTTTTCTAGAAAAGTAATCAATTTCTTATTATGCATGCAGTAACCCGTTTTAATATTTCATGCTTTCTTAACTACGATACCGGAGTTTTTGGCGGGATCTTGAGCTGCCATGTTGTAGTTTTTATTGTAATTCATTAACTTACGTTCTTAGACCCTATGTTATGTAATATTGGTGACACTTTACGTGATATAATTTGGTTATTGTGCATACGTAAACTGAATTTTAAATATAAATGGAAAGTTGCATTCGGAGTTGCCACATATAACTCCTGGATAGTCAGGAAATACTACGGAGGCTTAACAATGACACTGGTGAATGCTTTTGCTGCGCCAAAACAAGAACAATTACGATACCTTATTCAATCGTATACACAACTAGCATCCGCCTGACACTTTGTTAACAATATAAAATGTAATAAGAATAAAAATAGCCTATTTACATCACCCGGGGTTAATGTACCTAGTTTCCTATACAGTCGAAAAATTTTCTGAATCGGATCAGTAGGTAGTTCCTAAGATCACCTGCTACTGACAACTCACAAACTTTACCTCTTTATAATATTAGTACGGAAGGACTGATGACAAATACCGGTAAATATTATTTCAACCCCAAAGTAAGTGTAGTGTATTGAAAAGTAGACTTATATGTGTAATTACATAGATTACGGTAAGGGAGATTCAATAAAAACTAATATATTAATAATTACCGAAATTCAAGGTGAAAGTGATAAATTATTTACTTTTACCGTTTATTATTAATAATTACACCAAACTTTTGGTAAATGTAATTAATCACACTTACCGTATAAAATTTATAAGTCGCTAAAAGATTAGAATTATATCACAGTATTTAAAAGAAAATGATGTGCTTAATAATTATTAGGTATTCCTTAAATCGAACAAGATTCAATATTATTAGTATATGGCGCTCGCCAGCGGCCGTCTTCTGCTATTTCTTATCACAAGTCAAACCTAACCTAACCCGACCACAACGTTTAATAAAATCCTTAAGTTAGAGGATCAATTCACGGAAGATGTGAGTTAGATTAAGTTTGACTTGTGAACAGCAGGAGACTACCGCTAATACATTTTAATACTGCCTAAGAAATTCGTTTTATGGTAGTAGTTACTCTTACCGAAGACAGTAATGAATTATTAATAACAACCGGAAAAGTGATGAATTTAACAGTTTTTATCACATTTACCATAACACGAGGTAACTAGAGAATAATGACCGGTTATTATTAATACTTACCACATTCATTACATTAACCTAACCAAAACCAGCTAGTAAATACAGTAATGTATTCCGCTCTCTTGAAGGCTATTTATGATCAATATGGAGTCTCAATCAGTATGGAGATCAATATGGTTAAGCATCACAACATCAGAATTTCACTGTAATGTCAGAGACGAATTATTGGTCAGCAGGTATTTTAAGTGTATATTCCGCACAGAATATCGGAGATTTCTGATTTTTATTCATGAATTTAAGAAAGTTTCACGATTCGGAGGCCTTATTTTTCATAATTCGGTTGTCAAAACTAACCCGACCACGGGCGATAGGGTAACAAGGTTGAATGGAACAAAAGGATTATAGTTTAATGTTTCTATTAGTATTGTTTTATAACTATGTTTTTTAATAAAAACTTGAGCTTGCTGGTTTATAGCGCGTTTTACTTGCTCACTCGGTTCAGTTTCACAAAACATGTAAAGTTTAGTTAAAAACGGTAGAACTTAGGCAGGAGTCAATCACGAAAGAATTTTTGACAAGACTTTTTGCTACAAAGAAGTATTCGTTTCGATTTGAAGAATGTAGACGAATACGTGGTTTTTCATTTTAGTCCTAAGTGAGGAGCTTAGTAAGTACAAAACTAGCACTGAATGATTCAGTTATAACTACAATCCAGTTGATTATCCAAATTAATGGACTGTATCGACTGACTAGATTGCAGTTAGATCAGTGGCACACTATAGGTGGATAGGAGAATGGCTGGTGCTGCGAGACTTTCGAATCTCCAGAAGTCTCTTCGAAATATTTGGAGTAACCCGAATCAGTTCCGAGATCCGTGTTATATAACACAAGTTTTTTTAAAAATTCCTAAAAATAGTCTCGAAACTAACGACATTTTTGTTACAAAAAGGTCGTCCGCCTGAAAGTCCTCCACCTAACTCTTGTTTTCTGTTTGTGGTTAGAAATAGTGAAAAAAAGTCATCCGCAGTCCCACACCTAACTCTTTAGTTTTCTTTTCAGCGCCTAGAGATAGTGAATAAAAGGTCATCCGGCTGCGAGTCTCACACCTAACTCTTTAGTTTTATGTTGTCAGCAGCTAGAGATAGAAAAAAAGGTCTTCCGACTGGGAGACCCACACCAACTCTTTAGTTTACTGTTGACAGCGGCTAAAGATAGCGAAAAAAAGTCGTCCGCCTGAAAGTCTCATAGTTTTTGTTTTTGCCACAGTACTGGAGGCCATAGTTTCGCCTCCGAGGGCCTCTGTGATTTAGTCCGACACGAATCTAGACTGTACGGCCATTTTCTTCATTATATAGGTAGGTTTATTTTTTTCTCATGTTTCATTCGAATTGGTTTTCTTTTATAAATGAACTACAGAATGAAAATGTTTTATAGTTCGTTCAACCTAAATAAGATTATTGGTTATATTAATTTATAGTGAACGCTTAAACCTATACAACTAAAATTGTATTCCGCCAGGTTGAAGCTAAAATTATTTTCACCTCAGCAGCTCAAATATTGCTGCGAGACAACAGTGAACAAAACGCGATTTTGATTCGAGTGTGGGTCAAAGTAGCTTTTTCATTTTTCAATCTTCAGTGCCACGAATTGACATTTTTCAGCCATAAATTTGAAACATTCGAATTTTACTGTGCTCTGTCTCTTTCATATGCATATAAAAAAGCGAGTGAATAAACCCCTTCGAAGTTTGATTTTGGAATTTTCTATGCCTCCTAAGTAATATGTGTTCTCACTGCTGAGGTGAAAAGTTATGTGTGCTACACGAGAGCAAAGTTTTTTGCATGTCATGCTGTTTAGTCCCTCTCTACGCTCAGGATTCTAACTTTGAATCACTTGCTACGCTCGTGAATCAATCATGGAATCCTTCGCTTGCTCGGGACTCAAAATCAGCACTCGAAACAAAAAACAACTTTGCTCTCTTGTTGCACAAATAACTATTTTTGCTAATTTTATTATAAAAGGTATAAATAAATTTTTCACTAGCCGAAGGTCGGGCGATGCAAACAGCGTGAATGGAAAAACCTTAATAAGAATCGAACACTATCATAAAAAGAATCATTAAAGGTGTTTAAAAATCTCAGCTGTGTGTAGATGTAGTTAGACAGATAGAAATATATATTTTTATAGTATATCTTTCAATACGTAACATTTTACAATTATAGGTACAAAAAAATGGCCAAAAGGGAGCATGACTCATGTACTGAGAGTTCCGTTATATCACAAAATATGTGTTATATATCTACAAACTTGTTTTTGATTCAATTCGGGATCCTTAGCGTGAGCCTGTCGCACATTTGGCAATTTTTTTATTAGAGTTTACACTATAATAACTCGTTCCAAAATGTGTACTCGCGCCCACGCTCATTGAATCACCGTTTTCGCCGCCGGGGACGGCCGGTTAACTTCCCTCCCAAACACTCGTCATATCCGCTTCCTCGCCGCGACTTAAGCCTAGGTCCGGTGCTCCAGAAAGGAACTCTCGAGCCTGTTGCTTGCGCGATCATTCACAAGTTCAACATACATCACACTGCACTTCACAGCTGCACATGCACACAGAAGAAACATAGGCTCTGTAAGGGACCTTCCTTTTTTTCTTTTTTAAGCAGTTACACTTAAAAGAAAATTGACAGATAAATTAAATAGACACATATGCCTAAGCCTATTCTTATATATGTATATTTTATTTAGATTGCATGTACACAGAACACAGGGGTTTATCAATATTTTTAGAGATTTTTTAAACTATCTACAAGTGGGCAAGTATTGTTTACAGCTCATTATAATTTTTAGTAGATGAACAGAGAGAAGTATTAAAAAGCAAAACATAATAAGCAGCGCGATAAAAATCATGGTTTGAATGAATTGAATAAAAGCTATATAAGAATAAAACAGAAAATAAAAATCACAATAGACAAAGATGACATAGATGAGTTAAAATTGCTTTTATTCTAATTCATTAATCAGATTTAGTCAGACTGAATCAGAAATTTCGAGATCCGACGTCGCACTACTCATTGAACAAGTTACCTCAGTTTGACATAACATTTGCATAAATTTTATACATATTTTGTTGTGTGGGTGATGTCAAATATATGTCGTGTGTTCAGTGGGTAAGGTCCGCTACAAAATGGAATTGGGCAGAACTTATTGCCAGGCTGAGGGACGGCAAATGAGACAAAAATGTTGATGGATTGGTCGCCATGTATGGGAAAACGATGCGTCGAACGAGCACCAAATAGTTGAGTTGACGATATTGTTAAAACGCGGGCCAGGCCTGGATGATATTAGCTTAGGACCGGGATAAGTGGCGTACAAGAAGAGGCATAGGTCTCTCTTTCTCTTTTTGAGCATAGGCTAAGCGGTGGGAAACTACGGACTGAAAATGATGATAAATCAGGATTTATTGTAAGGTTTGATGACTTTTCGTAATTTGAATTTATTTGTATTTTGTTTCTTTCCATATTTTAATATTTTATTTAAATTTACTCAGAAAATATATTAATGTTAATTTACATAATAAATTGAAGTCGAAAGTTATCACGATCAGATTGATCGACGTGGACTCAAGTATCTATACCGTATTTTCATAACATTAGATAAGACGGTGCCATCGATCGACAGTAATAATCACTTGAATGATGACTAATAACAGGCTACGCCAACAAAAATGTTGTCAGTACAATTAACCCACAAGGGCTGACTAAGCACCTTCAGTAAATGTTACTAGGAGGCCCTAGGTTTTATTTATGGAAATAAGTGATCCAATTTAGAGACAACACTACAAAAGCGGTCTTCCATGTGAGAGTCCCACACGTATAGGTAATACTTTTACGCTAGGCAAGGGTCTCCCAGGATTTCGAGGCTCGTACCTCGTCGTATATTGTACGTCTGTAATTACAATGTATTCATGCAGACAATTCCTACATTAACTAGGAATAATCGATTCCAATATCGTATAAAAAAGAAATTCACTTTTTTATGCAACTGAATATTAATTATCGATTTGATTCGAATCTAATGCTATTTACACACCCCTAACATTAACCGTATCTATCTGCATAAGATTTCTTGCAAATTGGGAATTCTCATAGTACAATATTCTTATTATCAGTGCCTAAAATAAACAATAGCTGGTTTGCCTAAATTTTTACGTGTATTATTGGGTAACAATTTCGTAACAATGATGGCTCAGTGGTAGCGTGTACGACTACGCGTCGATTGACGTATGTTGGAATCCCTGCAATGAACCGGAGCTTTCGGTGAAGGAAAACATTGTGAGGAAACCAGAGCATGGTGGTTGAGCTTGTTCTAATGCTCGCCTGGCTAGCTACCACCCTCAAGTTGAAAATCTGTGGCCAAGCACCAAAAACTGTGTGCCGGCAGCTGCACTTGAGAGCCAGTCTTCCACTAGGTTTAGCGTGTTGGGCCACATCGTCACTTAATATCAGGTGAGATTGTGACCACTACGCCAAACCTACAATTATAAAAAAAAAACTTAAGAGGGCGGTCGCCCATTTGGGAGTTCCACGCATATTTTACTTTTATGCTAGGCGCAGGTTCCCAGGAACGCGAGGGTAGAGTAGCATTTCTTTAGAGAAAATCACTAAGAAAAACTGGCCCACATGGGAGGCCCGCTCATATTTTAGTTTTCTGCTCTAGACACGGTGCACCCAGAAGCGCGAGGGTTATAGCATATGTCACTTCTCATATATGGCTAATCCGGCCAGTGATTCTATTTCGTGAGATTTTTTTAAGCACCGCATATAATTATACAAAGGATATTTTTATGAAACAGTATGATTTTTTCAACACAACTTATTTTTTTACCTGCCTCCTAAAGATTCCATCTAATTCTTCGATGTTGACACGAACACGAGCAGGCACTCGTGGACATTGAAAAAGCTACACTACCGATTCAGAAAATATCCCTGTCATCGAGAAAACTTATATATGATATAATAAACAGTAATTAAATATAAAAGTTTTGACGGCTATAATTAATTACATTACGTGTGCACAGAAAGGAATCATTTCCTAACATCACTATCATTCACATAACAATTTATTCGATAAACTTTTCTTTCAACGCTCTTAAGAATTATAATTTTTCAACTAAAGGTGCTTAGTACTTAAATTCCCGTTTGTCTATCGGATATACAATAATATAGCTAACAAGATCTTGTGACATGGGCTTACTTGTGTTGAACAACTGGCATTTTATCATTACACTATGAATATAACACAATCATTGTTGTCTGCAAAAAGAACCACGCCACCACAGTACCACCAGTGGAAAGCTATTTATGTTGGGTACAGACCAACAAACGAAAGCAAGAGAAGGCGAACAAGTGGTTTGCTAATGGACCCAGCACATTCGTTCGCCTTCGCAGTTGTGTTAAGATATAGTGAACACAAGTGAAAAGTACCGATGCCTGGCAACGCAAACGCCACGAGAAATGGCGAAACTACATAAAAATAAGAAAACTTATAAAATAATGATAATTTTTCTTTAATTCTTTTTTATCTTATAATTTGATCAATCCATTACAAAAGTTTTAAAACCACGTCCATTTTTTAGGCATCGTCATCAGTTGAATGAGTATTCGCAGACGCGTCCGTCGATTTGTTCATTTCTTTTGATGTACCGACACGCGGAGGAATGACACGAGTGAGGCCTTTTTCACTACATCATACACACCTACTCGTTAGCGTTTTATCGTTAATCTTCGTTTGCTTGGTCTGTACCCGTCATAATATATTCCAGACACGTGATCGATTCTATACTAGAACCCTGTAGGATGCCGGTTTTAATTACAGATTTAATAGGAGTAGCCCAATTAACGCTTATTTAGAGCGGTCTGATATTAGAAAATCCATATAATTCTATATATCATTGTTTAACTTAAGTAGTCAATGCAATCGAAAACCTTTGAGAGATCACAGAAAACACCAATTGTAACCTGAGATTGTTTTTCAGCATTCCAGTCAGTTGCAGTGTTGCACCATGACAGCTATATTCATGCAACAGTTGTATCTTTGTATTGTATACATGAGATCATGTAATTTGTCTTCAATCGTCTATCATTGTTTTCCGGGAGTTGATCTTGAGAGCTAATGCTCTTGTTAAGCTTACGAGTATCATCATCTTCGACTATATATATGGTCATTTAATACTAGATGAGATCGTAGTCAATAATACCTTAAAATTTAAAAAAAACCTCTAGTTGCTAGGCTTGCTAATGTAACTTTCTAAATTTTATCACTTCATGGTTTTCTAATTATAGTTTAACCATCAGTGAGAATACTTTCTATAAAAGAGTTCCTGGAGCTTAACGACTTATGGTTTGCAGAATGATTAGTCATTTGATAAATACGGAGACAATACTGCTTCGGCATTTTGCATTAACTTATACTATTTCCCCTCTTATTAATGCAAATTTTAGAGTTTTTGTTAATACTTTAATAGACTCGGTTTTTAGAGTTTTGCCTAAAAGGTGGACAAGTGTCCAATACAACGCGATATAAAAATTATAAGATTTTTTAATCGTATTTTGAATTTCACATTCGGTTTTTAAATGCTTTTTATTTCGCATCGTTTTGTGTCTCGGGACGATGACGGCGAAGCATTTACTAAAATTTCGTCATTGTACTGGACACTATCGGGTAAAACTTTACAAACCGAGTCTTCAGTGATCTTTAGGCCTTTATGTATTTTTTCTTTAGTTACAAAAATAATTATATTGACATTGCATTTTGTTGCCATTTCAGTTTGCAAGAATTTTACATATACATACATACGATTTTACACGTATAGTTTGACAATCGCAGCAGGTTTAGTTTTAACATACCTTACAGTATTAGGAGAAAATATTTCCATAATGTTGCTATCGATTTTATCAGATTTGATACATAGGTTTAAAGAAAGGTTTCAATTGCGAAAGTTGATTTGAAGAACATTAGCTTATCGATAAGTTTTTTTGGATACTACCACCAGGCTGAATAATACACTGTTTTCGTGTAATCAATATCGTAATAGCAATAATATTTGCTATACAGTAGATTTCAAACGACACAGTTACTAAGGCGCTCTCACTGTAGTCCACTGAAGCAGGAGCGCGTCGAGCAGTGTACTGCGTTATAGCCTCTGTTCATACTCAAGCGGATATGATTTTTGCACATGTTACGTTTTCCTAGTTGTTTTATCGCATTTTATATTAAATAACTAGCAATCAATTGTATACTGAAAGGGGGCTAGTAGTGTCAGGTTTGGACATTATAGCCTGATTCCACATACTAAGTAAGACCAAGGACCCCTACCAGACTTTCCCTGTTTTGTTCCGGGCACTTTCCATAATACATATCTTGAACTTTATCGCATTATTTACAATTAGGCGAAGTAAGTTTTTTCATCAAATAGTAAACGGTACCCATTGCCATGTGCCCGAAAATCAACCTATGGGCGATAAGAAATTGGCTTCTGGACTTTAAAATTATTTACAACTTTTGTAGTTCCTACTGCATTGTGATATAAGTTGCATAACATCATATGAGAACGGATAATGTGTGCGACCAGAGATTTCCTATCTGAAATCATTTCAAATCATCGCCAAATACTAAAATAACATATTATTTTATCAGATATAATTAACACAAGTGAATAGTTTTCGTTTCCAGTCATATTTCGCGATTAATATTTGTATATCCAGCTGACGACTAGGACAAGTATTGATGGATTCTCCAACATAGCTGCTGTTTGCTAAGTACATTTGCTGCTGTATTTAAATTGAAATGTAATTATTATTTGGCGCTGTTCAGTTATTGCCATTGACATATATTTTACCGATAGACAAGAACGTCCATACTGATAAACACCATGACGGTTGATCCTATAGATTTCACACAACAGAATAGACACAGCTTTTTTATCTACAATGCTTTTGTAGTTATGCGTTTATTTATGTTCAAATACGCATGTCGACATATTTTCTGAACTTTAACAAATATTAGTTGATATTATATATTAAAACTAGCTGCGTCCGCGGCTGCACTCGCGTGGACTACAGAATGCTGTCTGTCAGTTGATCGTACACGCGAGTTGTGTTACCTCAAAAATGTTTATTGTGAAAGATAGACATATGCTATCGCTAACTTTTTTGTAGGTCTATTTAAGATTTACAACTATGGGATACATTAATTTGACATATCTCTTATGGTTTACTCAGCATAAGCCATTTATTTGCTCCAAAAGCATCTTTTTCCGAATTAATTCACCATTATCGTCACTGCTTATTTCATATGTTACTTTATGTAACAAAATATATCCTATAACCTGGCCAGATAACATATCTATGAATTAGGGGAAAAACCATGTAAATTGGATTGGTGATTTTCGCGTGAAAGAACATAAACGGACAGACAGACAGAGAGACGTTGAGTTTTATAATATGTATATATAGAAGATATAGAAGAAATAATACAAACTGGTTAAAAAACATTTAAAACAAACAAAAAAACTTTTTAAAAACACCACGTCAAGTCTGTGTTCAGTCGCACATTTTTACCTACGAGCGGTTTGATATTGGAACATCTGCATGTGTATGGCGTGGCATTAACGTACAGAAATAGTTTTTTTTTTATTGTGTTATTACGATATTATTACCTATTTATTCAGTTGAACAACAGATAATTTTACTTACTTCACTACTGAATTGGTATTTACGTCCAGGTTCAGGCTTAGATTTGAATTATCCGAATTATCGTATTATTAACGCCGGTCCGTAAGCGCCTACACTGCATAAATGTCGAATCCATAATAAAGTAAGCTGCACAGTTTGGTGTGCAGTTCAATCGACCAGAGTGAATGTTTGGATCGAGAAATCTAGTAAGTAGTACATATATATCGAAGGTTATTGCAGACTCGGTATGTAAAAGTATTAAAAAATTACTATGTGGAGATTGCAGGGATGGAATCAAACGTCTCGAAAATAGTAATGATATTTGTGTAACGAATCTAATAACATCTAGTATGTAGTTTGTTGTATTCTTATTGTGTCACTGTTGTCAATCGGTCATAAACAAATATATATATATATATTATATATATCATGAAATACTTAATAAAACAACTAACACACAATCACTAATATGAATGGTCTTGCCCTAAAACTTAGTCTCTGAAAACGGATATATGAAATAATACCTAAATAATACAAATTATGAGGTTAGATAAAATTTGTAATATCCAGGAAGTAAACAATTAAGGTTTTAGTGTGTTTCTTAAGTGCATTTTATAATGCTGGCCTACATAAGTTTAAGAAAACAAAAATAAGTAAAATATAAGGTTATTGTGTAAAGTATTAAAAGAAAAACACCGATAAAAAACAAATCGGTCAGCCAAATAAAAAATCCTGTTTTCCATCGCCTTCTGCATTACTCTCAGAGAATAAATAAAAGGATAAACATCAGCAACGAAAATATAGACACCAGTTTAATTATCCTAAATAATAAATGTTACCATTATTTTGTTCGAACAAAATGTAGACACCTTACTTATGAATCTGCGGAAAGCAATTGTAAATTCAATTTTTATCGCAAGTAGTGATAAAGATTTTTTTTCAAGTAAAAATGTTAATTGCCAATATATTTAATTGTTTTAATTCTACAATCGTTAACGCTAATAGAAAATGAAAAAAATGTATGGATTTGAAATATCTGATCATATGATTTAATGTTGAGATATGTTAATTCCACAGATTTTTTCGTCTTCTATTAGCATTAACGAATGCAACTTATAGCAACGTGGCTAGAGCCTCAGTTGCCTAGTCATTACTTGATACATTTTATAAATTTATATTTTCACGTCCATTCATTAGAATTCGAACCCAACTTAGTAAATTCCGTATTTTGTACAGACAACATGAAGTATCAGGATCTAGGGGATGTGGGCAATTCAGTGTACCTGCCCCAGACCTCAATTTAATTATGCGTGATAATCATATAAAAAAAAATATTGTTTATTTCATTTTAAAAGGTATTCAAGTTGATTATTGATGTAACCTAAATTGATTTTTGAACGCGTGCGTATTGTGTGTAATGATGTCACTGCCAGAGGAATTCCCGTCGCATTAGAAGTTTAAAACGTAAAGGGGCACCTATGATAAGTTTTTGCCCCGGTTAACAATAAACAGATACAGGGCTATGAAACTTGATAAAAAAAACAGACTGACTGGAAGTGCTACTATGTTTTATTTAGCTTATAGTTCCTTTATTTATTAACTTCAGATATTTTCACTACTCACATAAACCTTTAAATTCCACCAACCTAGATTTCCAGTAATAGGTAGTTTTCTTTTGATATTTTAACATCACCTTTGATGTTGATTAAAAACTTAAGATGCTAGAAATACTTAAAAGTCGTTTTAAAAGTTCTAGCTATTTTATACAATATAAATTATCATGTATTCCAAACAAAGAGGCTGTAGATATGAAATCTACAAGAATACAGATATAACGTTTAAAGTTTACATAACATTTCAGCACAACTATGTTTGATATGTGATTTAAGTTATTGATAATTTTGGTATTCATGAAATTGTCTTTTAGCAACATATGGAAAGTCACTCCTCGACGTGTGCTCATCAGTGTTGCTCCACAACCCGTAGCATGATAGCATGAGGTACAGAAAATAAAGATATTCTCATATATTTTAAATTAAAGATTAAAAGACTCGAAATAACAAGGATACAAGGCTAATCAACCCTTTAAATAGTCACAGAATAAAATGTTTTAGCTTGTAACATTAATACAAGAAAATTGGATAAAAATGGACTGCAAAGTTAAAATTATGTTACCACCATGGCTCCATGGCATCATGGTACATAGCTCCAAACGATATTATTAATATTTTAAAATATGCTTTTATTACTTATTCTTAAATACTCACCAATGGATCGGCTTGCTTCCATTTGTTCTCAGGTTAATAATATTAATTAAATATATCTTTGCCACACATCATATGCTGATGGTCGACATTTCCCGAAGTATGTTATATAAACGTAACAAAAAAAACATACATAATTAAGTGTTTTTTTTTACTAACTTTGTAGATAATGGTTTATATTTATTAACACAACAATCACGTCTCCTTTTCAATTGTACACGACACAATCATGTAAGCAGATTTGTAGATTTCACATAAATAATATATGTAATCTAAAATCTCCTATGAACTTATTTAGCCTCTAAATTTAAAGGTAAGTACACAACTGCACTTGTTAAAATGAAACTGGTAATACTACACAGAGCCCTAAAGTTATTGATTCCTATGTTATATGTATTTGATTAATTTCACTCAAATAATTACTAAATATCCATCCTTTTCTCAAGTTTTTTTAATATTTTAAGCACTAGGATAATTTTTTTATAATAAATGGCTTCATTTATTTCAAAGATAAACTTAAATCTAACAAAGAATGAGATAGATTGATTGAGTATTGGTAGTATTTTCATTGAAACATGTTCAAAAGAAACACAGCCAGATTTTTTGTATCTGATGATTGTTTGTTATAGCTACCTGAACGCAATGAACGCATCTCCAAGTTCGCCTCCTACGATGTGTACACCCCCCTCTGGTATTGAGAGGCCCCGAAAGAAATTCCTAATGTCCAAGGCATTCGCCGACCATGGTAGGTTCTGCAGTCTTATGATGACACTCATGTCGGCTGTTGATCTTCAAACAACCTATAAACAAAATTGAAAAACCTGTCCATTTTTGATTTAAATAAATGCATATTTATTCTTTGTCTTAAATAACCATGCAAAGATATATTTTTTTGCATATATACAGTTTTTTAAATTGCATTACACAGTGTTTAAATGACATTTGATTAAAATGTAGAATTAGTTATAAAGAAATTTTTTCTTATTTATTATGTGAATAAGTAATTAGGGTTAGGTTGGGTCAAAACAAAAAATATTTATTTCATTTCCATTTATATAAATAAAATGATTCGAGGTTTTTCGTTGTGTGGGCATCATGCAAAAACTACTGAATATATATCAATCATTTTGTTGTATTACTCCTTACATAATTGGTCCTTATAAAAAAAAACAAAACAATACCTTCATTAAATAAAAAGTTATTAACATTTTAAGAAACAACAATTTTTATAAACACTACACATTTTTCTGTCGTCCATGCGAGCTCTCCACTGCCACAGTTAGTTTATTGATAAAGCAATTAACAGGTACTGGTCCCATACAATAAAAATATTGGAGGAGAATCAGTTGTTGTACCTAAGATTAATTTTATATTGATCCTAACATTGCTTATAACAACATTGATACATGTAATGTATCTATGGTATTTTTTTACAAAAGTGCATAGTGATATTTTTTTCTACTGTACTGTTCACATTGTCACTTACAGAAAAAACTTGGCCATACTAAATAAAAAAAAAAAACAATTTTATATTTTAATCTATGAGTAGAATATAATCGAATCGAAAAATAATAAGATATATAAGTATTCTTGAATGAAAAATAGCAAATAGCAATATATCTTAGGCTTGTCTTAATAGGCTGTCTTGATTTTTGAAAAATAGGTAAAAGAGTGAACGTCATCGAGGAAACAATAGTACTTTTTTTCTTCATATAAAACAAATGCGTAGTGAATTTTGATCTAAGATAACTACAACACTAAAATATTACGAAGTAAGCACGCACTATACACAGACTTGATAACAACCAAACTATAAAAAACATAAATTACACGATGAAGGAAATAACTTTGTGGCGTATTATGAGAAAAAAATCACATGTCCAGTTTAGATAGCGTTTAGGCACTGTTTTACATAGAGTACTGTATTTATTATTTCGTAACCTCATAAGACATTAGAAATACCTACCGTAGAAGCAAATGATAATGTAATAACAAATTCTTCCGCTATCTAAATGATCTACACTTCGTCATTTTTACACAATACACTCACCTATATAATACTAAACGTCTCTTCTGAATCCGTATTTAGAAAGAGAAAAACATGACAACACAAAAGTTCACGTTTGAATAAATATATCACATACGCAAATTAGTTTCGTACATAAACCAATAACAAATAATACCTAAGACCTAAAGAGAATTCTGCTTTCGCTGAAAGAATCAAATCAAAATGGCGGCAACGGCAATGATTAATAAGAATATCAATATCAGACAGTGTTGCCAGATGCAGAATTAAAAAAAGGACGTATGTACAATCGGGTTCCACTTTGACCAGCTTCCTCTCATTTGGACGCCATACCCGCTCAAGCCCATTAGCTTTTTCAATAAAAAGTAGATCATGACGCTGTAAACCAAAATATATGCCTATTCATTTCTTTCTAACACCATAAATGGCATATAATAGCATATTCATATTCTGTCTCATTTACCACATTTTCTATAACTATAAGCATTAGTTTATATGTATACTTTAACTTCTTTGTTTTTAGTGCATGTTAGCGTATGACGCGTCTATACATAAAACGTCATTGGCGTTTACATACAATGTATTTTATTAATACGTTGAAATTATAGTAAATCTACCGTAATTACGGTGTATCTGGCAACACTAATATCAGTTTACCAATATAGCCAATGCCAATACTCCAAATTCCTCCTAAAAACTGGGTCCCCAAAGTAGGAGAGGACAAAATTCTAATTCCTCAGTATATGATTCTTATTTTAAGAAAAAACGTATTTAATTCATAAAATAAATATTGTCTATACATTTAAACATTTTTTAAAGTGACTGAATAAATTTCTGAATGCATTGTGTGACATCAAAGTGACGAAATATAATAGCACAAATTTATAATTTTATTAAAAATAGAATAAAATGAAATCGATTATAATAAATGTGATTAAAAAGTAATTTATAGAAATTAAATCAACTTCAAAAATTAACTCAAATTGTGAAATAATATGTATATATGTAGGTACGCGAAATTAACCAACAAAACGAATCAAAAGTAGGTACGAACAAATTAGGGGCCTACAATTTTTTTGAGGACGGCAAACATAATTTTTTTTTTTGTTAATTCTGCGGATTTTCCTTTTTTTAGATTTATTTTGATAGATGGTATACTTAAATGCAGGTACTAATCTTTGAAGTCTATCTTTTTAAATTACTTTTTTGTTTCATAATTTTTAGTTTGATTTTTCTTTCATGTACTAGAATTGACCATGGTTTTGAGATGTTTTCCCTTTCATACCACACTCGTACCTTGTATCAATAAGCCAGGCCGTCACACTTACACATATTAGCCCATATTTACAAATGAGTGAACCGATTTTGATGAATCTCTACTTTTCCCTAATTTGAAGTAAATGTAGACCAATAAAATAAAAATGGTCACAATCTGATTAGTAGTTTATGAGAAATGCGTGGACAAACATACATACATACACATATAAAATTTTATATATTTGTTTGGAAGCCCTAATAGATTATCATATGTCATATATCATATTGCAGTTCCAAGAACATTATATACATGCGTGTCGAATTGATAACCGATTTTGAATTCGGTTAAAATTCATGCCTTTAGCTATACTTTTACTTTTTGTATCTGTGAGTTATAGTCTATTTACTTTATCTGTGCTTATAAATGTGCCTGTCTAGAGATGATCTGTCTGTTTGTAGAGGTGTACCTGGATGTACTACCATAGACCAGACACAAATTAAAATTAGGTGTACCTACTGTAATATTTATTCTGTTTCAAGTTTATGACTATTATGAATATATGCTATCAAGTTGAGAAACTAAATAAAGTTTATAAAGAAAAATGCATCTTGTGGTTTAGTATTCTTATAGCAGCCACACATTAATACTTTTTTAAAGATATATGTGATAATCTTAAAACGATTGAATATCAAGACCAATTATTCGAATGATTGGATTATTAGGGCTTGTGTAGACGGCGCCACGGGCAAACCGCGAACGCACCGCCATCGCGCATACGGCTAGCCTCGCCGTGCTGTCACATAATTTGCCATATCACTGTACATTTTTAATAGTACACTGCTAGCCACGAACATCCTATGTGTTTGTTTTATATAGGGAAAAATCAAAATTAAACTATATCCGTTGATCAAGCAGAGTAGTAGGGATCGCCAGCACACGCATTGTAATAAATTAATCATTTCATAGTGATTTTCGTCTAGTTTGTCGCGTTTCGAGATCACCTATAGTAAACTCTAGTAAAAAGCGTATTTAGTTAAACTCAACTTGTTAACTATTTTTATATATATAATGTTCGTGCTGCACTGCTATATTACTAAAAATGTGCACTGATATTGTAAATCATGCGGCGGCGAAATATTAAGTGTTCATTAATCATTATTTTCTTTTAATATATAACTGTATGGATTGCTTGGTAAAAAAAATGATTGTTGAAGGTTGATTTTTAATACCGATTTAAATAATATCTGAGCGACGTGACCAAGCTATACCCGGTATGTTAAATTACAGGAAAATATTCCACTCGCGTGATTTGTTGGGATTTGTTGCAGTCAGATATTTGCAGCGATATATTGTGTACCTTCCTTTTTAAATATAGCTTTTAATAACAATCATTTCCATGGCTAATGATGATTTTTAAGCCAGACTATCAATTGTTTCAATAGTGCAAATAACTATTGAAGAATCAATGTTTAATTAACACTATGCATTATATTATGAGCATCCCTAGCTGGCTGTCGTTTGCGCTTGTCATATTTTACAATTTTACAGTATCCCATCAATATAACGAAAATTTAGTGTAGGTGAATATAATAGTTTTAAAGAAGGATATTTTCAGTTATTTCTTGATTAAAACGTGAGTAATCTTTGTAGTATTTGTGCTTCTCTTTCATTTTCTGGGGCTATACTACGGGTGGGCCATAGCCTGGTCAAGCATGTCTTCAGGCCAATCTATTTCCGGCTTTTTCTCCCAAGCTCTTTACATCTGCTTTTACATCTTGTATACAACCGTCTGGTTTTCCCTCCAGTAATTTTTGAGACACCTTGGCTTCTTCTATTGATATTTTATTTACTTCGTAAGCGAATTCTTCTTTTGGCCTTAATTAGGCCTTTCATATAGCTTGTGGTTGAATCTTGTTCGTATTTTGTTAAATTCTAAAATGATATAGATATATTTGTATTTTAGATTGAAACATAATTAAGATTGTTTTGTGTTTCTACTTGTAACTAACTTTTTGATATATAAACAAATATGTATTTAATTTTAAGGTCTCATTTATTTATGACAATTTTTAAATTATGTGACATTTGTATACAACCAATTAAGTTTTTGTTTGTTGTATTCTAATGAACTAGAATGATCCAGAATCTTGTAGTGCTTGTAAGGATTCCTCTAATTGTTTTGTAAAATAAAATAATGATGTTTTGTATATAAATTCAAACTTATTGTTTTGCAATTTAATCTTATTGTTTTTTACTGATGGACATAAGTGTACATGTACACCATGTACTACTAAATAATGTACATAATGTAATGTTTTGTATGATTAGACTATCCTTTTTAGAATTTTCTAAAACCCATTTTAGAGGTCAATGTTCCGTAATATTCATGGCCTTCTTGATTTTAAATTTAGAGAAATTGTTTTCTTTTATACAAGGTAAGTTTTCTATTACAGGTACAACAGCAGATAAAATTAAAATATATCCTAAATCTTAAGTCCTAAATTTAAAAAAGAGATATAGATATACTTATAAATAAAATGTTATAAATTTTTTGCTCAATATACAAAGCGTAGATTCTAAAATATTGTAAGAAAGCTCTGAAAGTGAGTGTAATGTGCGAACGGTATCCGGGGTATTTGTATGGTGGAACTCCTGTCAGCAGCTGGGACAGGAGTTTCAATTCTTTGGAAAATGTAAGTGTTTTTATATATAACTGTAATAATAATATTCTTTATTCATTGCTACAAAACATAAAATATTTATTTGATACATACAGTTTTTATAGGTGGCCTTATCCTTTCGTAGTGATTAGTACAAACATCATATATAGTAAATACACACAAATGTTTAAAACACTATTACATATTATATAAATTATATATGTCTGTACTATTATTATCAAGTGGTAAAATTTGTATGTTTGTTGGAGGTAATCTGTGGAACTACTGATCTGATTCTTTAAATTCTTATATAGGATAGTACATTACCTCTTCATGTTATATCCTATTCTTTTATTCTTACTAAAACAAAGTCACCAGTTGTATAGGCGAATATGTGGCGACATACCTGCAGCCCACGTGATGATGTCCCCATGCTTCTTTGGTGAGGGCACACTCCACCGCTTAATGTTGTATTGAAACCTGGTGGTTCCAAACCTCGGTATGGGAACTTCCACAGGTGCTGGTTGGCTTGAGTCTTTGTTGTCACTATGGAGGCACTTATTTGGACTGGGTTTATACCGCACACTTCATTTATGGTTTAAGATAATTTGGACTACTCTGAGCTCGTGAAGCCTCCGGCCGATGCGTTATAATGTTATTTTCTTGCCTTCGTGCCTATCTAAGCGTGGCTTCCACGCGAGCGCGGGAACCAATCATAGCGCGGCAAGGCTGCCAACCACATATCATTTGATGTTACAAACAAAAAAGATTAGTTCTAGTATTGTCTCAATAACAGATAATTTACGCTGGATATGTAACACCTGTACTTGTTACCATATTAATAATATTTGAATTAAGCTTTTTAAATCATATAATGTAGGAAATCATTTAATGTTCTAATGTATATGTATTTACTTTTTTTTAAATATCCATTTCAATACTTGATACCAGGTATGTAATGATACTGAGACAATATATCGGGAAATAATCATAAGGCCGGTATATCTGGATAACCAATTATTTATCAATCAATATTTACCTATTTTAATAGTGCGTTATGTTATTACCCTTTCGTCGCAGTAGAGAGAGCTGCATGTGGTGCTAGCATGATATTGCCATCTTTACTATGCCTTGTATCATTTTGTGCCTATCTATTACTAATTTTGATTAGAGATTCTTTTTAAAAATACTTCTTGTGAAATTAAATATCAAATACCTACTTATCACTAAAAAGATTATCGCTAGTTATGTGCATAATAGAGACATATAATCACCCAAATAAATTTTACCCTTAGTCAGTGTGTTAAAATGTGTAGGAGGTTACATACTTAATTATTTAATACTAAACTTATCCCTATCATGATTATGAACTACAATAACGTGTATCCTATCAGTTTATTTATGTATCTTTACATCCCTACTTAAAACATATACTGTTTTTCATAATTAAACAGTTTATAATAGTCATATTTGAATGAGGTTATGACCAGCTCTAGCATATTTGGGCTTGTTCAGGGATGCCCTTCAAATCGTTAACAATGAGGAGAGAGACTTTGATGATGGAAAAAGTCATAATCAAATCTTAACATGGTGATACTATCCACAAGTTGAAAATCTGCCTACAGACACCTAAAGTCTCATACCAGTGGCTGCATGTGAGACAGTTGTCACACGAAGCTGCTTTTTTTGTATAGTAGCTTATGGTAAGACCATTACAATCCAAAAACTGTTGGCAAAAACTGGTTGCCAACCAGTGAGACATCAAGAATCTATCATCACTGCTGTCCTGCGTAAATAGCAATTGGATATGACAATGATCCCAAACTGCGATTATTATGAGAGAATTACTATGACAAACTTTTCACCATATACATGGTACTTACAAGCCAGCCGGACTGGACAGCACAACAACCTCGCTATCCTCATTCCTTATTCAGCAATCTTCAAACAAGTCTTAGATTTTATTTCATATCCTTACACCTCCAAAAAGAATGTTACCCATTTCAATCACATCACTACTTGCCTCTAGTGAGGTTTCGATGATCTGCTAATTTTTATTTTTATTATTAGTTATAGGTGTATTGCTTGGCCACAATCTCACCTGATGATAAGTGGTAATGTGGCCCTAGATGGTAAGACGTTAAACCTAGTGGGAGGAGCGGCTCTCAAGTGCAGCTGCCGGAAAACACCCAAGATGTTTGATGATCTATATGTGCTTGGCAACAGATTTTCAAGTTGAGGGTGGTAGACTAGCCAGGGAGGTTTTAGAAAATGCCATACTACTATGTTTTCATATTACGATGTTTTCCTTCACCTAAAGCTCAGGCTAATTTCAATGTATTCCAACTCTCGTCGATTGACGCGATGTTCGTACACACTATGACTGACTGAGCCATTATTGCTTCATTACAACAAATAAACTACTCTGAAATACCGCTCTCTCGAGCAACCAAATCTACTCAACCTCTAACTCTGCATACATACATTGTTCTTTACTAAAAATATACAAGATATTTATAAAAACAATATCGTCGGCCTAATTCGTTAGCCAGCTAAGTCCATTTTTGCATAGTTTACAGGGCAAGGAAAAAAATGTATAAAATCCTTATTAATTTAATAACCAAAATTCTGAAAGTCCCGTTGGTGCCTATAACTTTCCTTGATATTTTAAAGTATAAACACTACCATAACATCTTATACACATCTGAGAAAATTTAGGAACATAATAAATTAGCAGGCTTACATGGCGTATTTCAATTTGGTTGAGGATTTAGCAGTTTTATACTTAAGTAAATTGAAAATAAAAAAATATAATTTAAATTAAAATCAAACGACTTTAATCATTTATTCAATTTATATTTACTACATTCTCAAATAATCCACCAAAACATTACCTACAAATTTAGCGCAACGACACACGCACGTGGGTTGGCGAACATTTTTAGTGCAAAACTGAGGATTTGGCAGGTTTTCGTTGTGGGAATTGATTGTTGGTCTGAAAGCAGTTTTTCGGGCAGGACATTTGTCACCTTTTTAATCATATTTTCGACCTTATTCTTGTAACACATGGTAGATAAAATAGTCTGAACTTTGTGACTGGTATAAAAACTCAATTTGGTCCAAAGTGGATTTAGCAGGTTAACGAATTAGGCCGACGATATGTCATTTGAAAGCTTCAAATGTCGGCTTAGTAATCATCATAATCAATATCCGATCATTAATAACGATGTCTGAACATAAATATAGGAAAAATGGGAATTTGGGATAAGGAGTTGTGGTTAGATATTTTACAAATTAAACAAAAGCATTTGAAGAAAAAAAATATTAAGTCATAAAATCTTCGCCGAAAAATCATGAGTAGGGAACAACGTGATCCTGGAGAATATTGGTGATGTATCGATCTGCTATCAGCCCATCTCCTCTGCCTCCCCCAGGCACGAAAATTTTCCCTCGAAAGAGATACCAGTCCACATCAAGCAAGAACCGCCGCCGTATTGAACCTTTTCAGCATTGTGCAAAGCGCCCGGACACCTGTAGACCCGGCTTCATCACTATCATGCAGACACATTCTGCACTCGTCAGTGAACAGAACTGACCGCCACTGTGCAAGGGTCCTAATTGAGATGCTCTTGAGCAAACTGGAGACCCACGTGCCGGTGGCCTGCTGTCAATTTATGACTCGCAGGCCTTTTTGATTGGCATCCTTTAAGCATCTTCTCACTGTCCACTCGTTGACAGCCTTCCCTCGAACACGTCTCAGTTCTTGCTGTACGTCAACACCTGTTGGGTTTCGATTGCGCTGCGAGGTTGAGACAATAAAACGGTCGTCTCTCTCAGATGTTTACCGGTGACGACTAGTTCTTGGTCTCCGATTGAAGGCACAAATCTTTTAAAATCGTCTGTATATTCGGGATACAGCAGACTGGCTGAAGTGAAGCTGTGCAGCGACACCTCGCTGTTATAACAAGGCAACAGTTCGAGCGGCTTCTCGATCATGCGGAAAAGCGCTATCGCGATCTGACTAAATGATAAGGTAAGCCGGATGCAATGGCTTTTATAGGGGTGGCAGGTCGCGCAAGTTGCGGGTAGCGTAATTAGCAAATTTTCTCATACGGCCGGTATTAATACTTAAATGAATCAGTTAGCTCTCAATTTTTTACGATGTTGATGTTTATTGAAAGCTTAAGTTTCAAACTTTCAAATGTCATATTGTTTTTATAAGTATCTTGTATATTTTTACTAAAATCAATGTATTATATCTCTACTACACATAGTTTGAAGTGTTAAAAAATGTAACCTTGTAGATTTTTTCAGTAATCTAGTTGGCTTTTCATTGATTTTAATCAGTTTTTGTTATTTATTTCAATGTGGTGACTAGTTTTTTCATTCTCTCTAATTTATTTTCAATAATTATTTCATTATTATTTGCTTGTATATTTTTTTAATTACTTTAAAAGAAGCTTTTAGTATAGTGGCTTACCTGAGATTTATGTAAGTAATATTATTTTTATCTATACATATACATACATACAAATATATAAAATCGAAGTGTCTGTTTGTAATGTCAGAATAACAGTTTTTTACTAAATTCATATATGAAAGTATATATACGCATTTATACAAAAAAAAAAACAATTTTTAAATTTTTCTCTGTCGGTCTGTTTGTTCCGGCTAATATCCGAAACAGTTGGACCGATTTTGACGGAACTTTCACTGGCAGATAGCTGATGTTATAAGGAGTAACTTAGGCTCCTTATATTTTAGAAAAAAAAACTAGGGTTCCGCGCAAATTAAATAATAAGCATATTTATCTTTAAAAAACCGACGAGCGACCTCCGTGGGTGGAAGTGGGGTCACCACAATACCGACGGCTTTCTCTAGTTAACAAGAGCGGAGCTAGTAAATGTAAAAAAAAATGCTTCAATTTTAAATGTTAACTGCCTTTGATATTAATTAATCTATAAATGTTATGATAAGAGATTTGATGGTTAGAAAATAAATTGTAGATTTATCTTCTTGATTGAGATATTGTTATTTTTTTTATCGTTGTAGGTTTTGGCGTAGTAGCCACAATCTCATCTGTTGTTAAGTGACGATGTGGCCCAAGATGATAACATGCTAAACCTAGTGGAAGACTGGCTCTCAAGTGCAGCTGCCGGAACACACCTATTGGTGTTTGGCGACAGATTTTCAACTTGATGGTGGTAGCTAGCCAGACGGGCATTAGAAAAAGCCCTACCACCATACTATGGTTTCCTCACGATGTTTTTCTTCACCGAAAGCTCAGGTTCATTGTAGGGATTCAAACTCACGTCTTTTTTTTTTTTTTTTTTTTCGAACTGACTACACTGTTAGCCTGAGGGGCCCTGGAGCCTTTACGGCTTTTACAGCTTTACCGGGCTTGGGGGCGAGCGCTTAGGGCACTCAGCCACGAAAGCTAAGCAACAACATCCGAGGGTGCCAAAGTGGCCGAACCTCGGCTCGGACTGTTGCGCGTATGCAATTAAGTCGCGATCTGACTAATTCCCTATCCGTAATTCGATCTAAACTAACTATACATATATACATGTTCTGCCCCCTGGGAGGAGGGAAGGAACATGTGTATGTGTATTTAGTGGTCTGAAATTTTTGTCTACTCTAACTAGGCAAAAAAAGAAAAAAAAAAGGTCCCTTACAGAACCTATGTACCTATGTGTGTTGTGCATGTGTGTATAATGCAGTGTCATGTATGGCTGTGAAAGCTAGTGATTGTACAGTCACTTGTATCGCGCGAGCGGCTGCTTGGCTCAAGGGCTCCATGCCGATGGATCGGACCTACGCTTGAGTTGCCGCAGAGGAAGGTGGTCGTGGCGGGTGTGCGGGCGCGAAGTTAACCGTTCGTCCCCTGCGGAGGGAACGGTGGTTTCGCGGGCGTGGGCGCGAGCACGCATATGTTGCGGGAGCGGATGCGTAGTAATTATTAGCTTTCTCGATGTCGTCGTCGGGATCGACAAAGAGATTTCGCGGACGGCGTTTATAACGTTTGGCAACGGGGATCGAGTTGTCTGGGACGTAGTTCACGGTGGATTTTACGAGCGGGTTGGGGTGATTCGAAGCGCTATCGAAGTATCTCCTGGTGAGATATTTCACATAGGCTTCTATCGAGGGAAGCCTCATGTCCCTGTGGAGGTCCATGTTCCTAACGAAGGCTGGAGGGTCAAGCAGGCGACGGAGAAACCGATTTTGGACTCTTTGCATGCGGACAAAGTTATGTTTGGACATATGTGCGAACGCTGCGCAGCTATATGTCAAGATCGGACGGACGCACATCTTGTATAGTGTAAGCTTATGTCTTAAGGACAGTTTGCTTACCGAACTGAGCAGGGGTCGCAAGCGGGAAAGGATCCAGACGGCCCTATTCCGGACTATAGTAACGTGTGCGTTGAAGTTAAGCTTCGAGTCGAGGGTGACACCCAGATATTTAGTCTTGGTGGCCCAAGGGATATTCCTACCGAATAATGAGAGGGGTCCTACCGTGCGTGGTAGTTTACATGTATGCGGTTCTAACATAATCGCGGCGCTCTTTACCGGATTAATAGCTATTCGCCACGTTCGAAACCACTCCCCGAGAGTGGTTACGGCACGTTAGACTGCGCAGGCGAGATTTTTTCTGTGTCTGTTTGACGCGTATATGACTGTGTCGTCAGCGTAGAGCCCTACCTCGACCCCGGGGGGCTTCGGGAGGTCGCTGACGTACAGATTGAAAAGGCAAGGCGCCAGAATGGAACCTTGCGGGACGCCTGAGCGTATAGGGTGGGCGTTAGATAGTACTCCTTCCACTCGGTAGTGGAAGGTGCGGTCGCTTAGGTAATCGCGGACTAAATGTACTAACCTATCCGGGACTTCTAAATGGTGAAGCTTGTGGACCAGTCCGGCGTGCCAGACCTTATCGAAGGCCTTGGCTACGTCGAAAAAGACCGCAAGCGTGCGGGCGGGAGCGATATTGCTCTTGGCGAAGTTACTCGTGATGTGCTCCGTGAGGCGGTGCACTTGATGTGTACACGAGTGACGGGCGCGAAAGCCGAATTGTTCGGGCGGGTATAAATTCTTGTCGTCTATAACGACCTTGAGACGGTTCAGAAGGATCCGCTCATAGAGTTTCCCTAGAGTGTTTAGGAGACTGATCGGGCGATAGCTATCGGGAAGCGAAGCTTTTTTGCCGGGCTTGCGAATACCTATAACTATAGCTTTTTTCCAGACGGCTGGAAAATAGCAGTGGGCTATGGCTGCATTGAAGATGCAGACCAAAAGAGCTATGAGGTGATCAGGAAGAAGTTTGAGTACTTCATTCCTGATACCATCTGGACCGGGAGATTTCCTAGGCTTAAGGCCTTTAATGATAGAACAGACCTCATCTGGCGTGACCGGGGTTAGCGTTTCCGCGGGAGGAATCAACGTGAGTTCCTGAACGGCGGTCTCGATAGTTTCGATGTGGGCAGTGTCTACGTTGTCGCAGTTTGGGGAGCACTGGCTCTCCAAGCTTGCGGCAAGGCATTCTGCCTTATCGTCGCTATCGAACGCGAGTGGAAGATCGGGGCCCCTTTCGAGGGAAACTCACGTCACTCGACGCGAAGTCGTACACGCTACCACTGAGACATCATCGCTTCCAAAATGGTTCTTATGGTATGGTATTCTAGTCTTGCTAGAAAATACATATATACCTACCAATATATCTTTAAACTGTAGTGTTACTTTAAACATCCTATGTGACATCGTAAGCCTGTATTTATTTCCTACAAATTATTTACATACGAACTCCGACTTGCGCATCTAATTGTTGCTAGCTTTATTTTGAGCGATTTTCAATTCTTGATCAGTTAGTGTACTTTTTAACATTCAGTATCAATAATATCGTACAATAAAGTACAACTAGATGCTAAGCAAATACAGAAATAAATATTTCAGTTTTGCAGCTTTATCTCTTTGGTTAATATATTATATCCATTTTTATTTTACTAAAATTATCATTGTAAGTATATAAAAATTATATTTCATGTATGTGTTCCCTCCTTTATACGACATCGGCTCTTTCAAGCGTAACGTGAAGAGATATTTATGCAGGCCGGCATGCAATGATGGCTCAGTGGTGGCTTGTACGGACATCGCGTCGATCGACGTGAGTTCGAATCCCTGCAATGAGCCTGCGCTTTCGGTGAAGAAAAACATCTTGATGAAACCATAGCATGGTGGTAGGGACTTTTTCTAAAGCCCGCCTGGATAGCTACCACCCTCAAGTTGAAAATCTGTCGTCAAGCTCCAATAGGTGTTTTCCGGCAGCTGCACTTGAGAGCCAGTCTTCTTCCACTAGGCTTAGCGTGTTACCATCTTGGGTCACATCGTCACTTAAGATAGGGTGAGATTGTGGCCACAACGCTAAACCTATAACGATATAAAAAGACAGCGGTGACTGCCGATGGATTTCAATCTCTCTGTGGTCGCCGTTGTATTTGGGTTGTACTATGTTTACCATCTGGGACAGTACAGTGAATGTGCCGAGCTATAATATAAAGAAAAATTATATAATAATTAATCTAAAATTCACGTGTTGAGTCGAAAGAGCCTTAAAAATAGGCGTCTTCTAATTTACATTAAATCATAATACCAAAAAAACATGAAGTTGATTTTTTAAAGCTTTTTTGTAAACCATGACTAATGAGTTTTACAATGTTATTTATATTGTTCATCGATATATCCAATTGTAATAATTAATACCATATGCTTTGTATACCAGTACCTATTGTGATGTTTAATGTCAAAGAAAAGTATTTTCTTACGGGTCACCATTGTTTTTTGAATGTATACTGCTATCTATTGCACTTCACTGGTTTTGAATGTAATAATAGAGATATGTCTGCTCTATTTTTATTTAAGTAGGTATGTTAGCTTTTAGAACTATATCCACTACTACAGTTTTTTGGATTTTAATTTCATTTAATTGTATGCGTTCATCGTTTCGACAGTTTCATTCATTCATTCATTCGTCCTGAAAGTTCGTTCCGTTTTTAAAGCCATCAAAACGGAGCAAATTTATATTTTTGTGTGAATGGTGAATTTTGATATTTTTACTATTTTTGATAAATCACGTGTCTTATAGCCACACTATTCTCGATCTGTGTTATTTGATCTTCATCTGAGGTGGTAAGCCTAAACGGGATTTCTCGATCTTCAAGGGGGTAATTACCAGTTTTAAATCTAGCAAACCACTGCCGCAAAGTTATGTCGGCTTAGTACCTTAGCCATTAATTTAGCTTCCATATTCAAAGGCGTATACTACAACAGATAAGATTTAACGTATTGTAACTAAACATTTTTCCAAATTTGTGTGAAGTACTGTTTTCTAGAGTACAGACGTCGCTTATTTTCAATCGTTCTGATATATTTTTACACATTCCTATGTGTCTACTGAAAAGTGATACGAACTTTGCGGGCATACCAATAATTTCTATATATGTTTACATTATAGCTATGTTTACGGACATTGATTTTCAAATCAAGTCATTTTCTTAAGAGTCACCATAATTGTTCTTGTAATGTAATCTGCTTATTATCAGTTACACTGCACTGGTTTTGTATGAAGTTACAGAGATGTGACTGAACCCCTTAACACTTGGGTATGCTATATTTTAGAACAATATAATTCTCTTGTAGATTGATTCATTTCGAATTATATGCGAACATTTGAGATACTTAGCCAGTCGTTCATAGCAGTCGCCAGTATAAAATTAAACCATATATGTATTTATTATAATGGATATTAACTGCAATTTATTTAACTTATATTATCACATCTCGAAAATTTACATAACCTATAATAGGTACATTGCGCGTGAATTGTTTTCACCTCATCCTCACTCCCTAGAGCGATCATTTTATTCTCACTCGCCGTGTTCTTCCACTATTTACTTTATATACAAAAAGCCTATTAATGACCCTCTCAACAATCCATTATTAATGAACCCCGCATCAAGAGCTTTACAAAAGAGGCAAGTTCCATTTGAGTTGGAAATGTGCCAGGCCTCCCTGTCGCCACCAAACGCCCATCTAAGATATGAAGAATTCAATTTTTTTTTGGGTCACTACAAGTGCGCGTATTTATCAACATGTATGTTCAAGTTACCGAAATGCAGAGATTGCTATCGCAAATTTTGTCTTGTGCTCTCGACAAAAAAGGTGTAGTATTTACACCATTATTCATCCTACTTTCCATTACTAACCGTTTTGCTGAATGCAAATAATATGCTATAATCTAAAGCGTAGATAATTTACTAAATGCTCCAAATATTCAAGTTGTTGTATTTTCCGAATGAGGCGTAAATTCAGTGAGTTTAAACCGTTTGTCAGGTTTCTGGGTCACGGTCGTAGTACGTTCTGACCTATATTTTTTCTGTTTGATTTGCAAAAGTTATTCGTTATTGTTTGTTTTTGTACTGGCGTTTTCATCGTGAATTCCGATATTTGTATTTCCCTGTTTATTTTGGTAATGATTTTATTGCTTGTCGTTATAATTGTGTTTTAGTAAAAGGGTGAACTTAATGTTACGTTTAAATTTAAGGGAGAGATTAATTTGCTGTCGTGGGCATCTACTGTTTAAAGTATACTTTGCTTTCATTTCTTCTAATTATTACCTTGAATTCGTTGTCTTTCTTAAAATCATGTAAATGTTACTGCGTTAGGGTTTTAAATTATATATTTACGTTTCATACAAACTTGATTCAGTTTTGACTCAGAAAACCAAAATTTTGTCAGACAGACGCGATGGGATTTAGGTTTTTGGATGTTTAATCTATCTTTGTTTAATTTTTTTTCTACATTTTCATATCCTATTATATTTCGTCTGCCACTTTGAAACGATTTCTTTGCCTTCTTTATCACTACACTTGTTAGCAATGTTCAGAAAACCAATATTTTGTCAGACAGACGCGATGGGGTTTCGATTTTTGGATGTTTGTCTGACGATCTTTGTTTAATTTTTTTTCTACATTTTCATATCCTGTTTCGACTGGCACTTTGAAACGATTTCTTTCCCTTTTTTATCACTACACTTGTTAGCAATGGGCTGAATGCTATCTTTACTTTTAACAGCATTTTTTACCTATATCTTTACTAGTTAACACAACTTCTACCAGAACATTACGTCAGTTTTTATACTAGATATTCCTCTATGATGGATCATAGGTAAAGCCGGCGGTTAATACGATTTAAACAAGTTCGATGGATCTTTAAATAATTTTTGAAATAACTTTTGCAGCAGATTCAACAGCAGTATAGAGGTCGTGGAGGCCAGGGACCACGCTGCTGGGGCAGTATGTCTGAAGGGGGCGGTGTGTCCGCCGCCGGCGGCGACACGAGCAAAACCAACCTTATCGTTAATTACTTACCTCAGACGATGACAGAGAAGGATCTCTACTCTCTGTTCATTACCGTTGGACCACTAGAGAGCTGCCGAGTTATGAAAGACTTCAAGGTTAGTAGATCCATTACTTTGGTTTTGTTGCATTTGTGAGTCATTGATGTCTTTGTACTTTGGAATCTTTATCCTCACTAATCCTGATGTATACTAATATATTATTATAATAAATAATTGTAAAGAAAGAATGCGAAGTTTGTGAATTTGTGTATGTCAAATTTGAAACTTTTGCGTTTTATATACTACTAGCAAACACGGCCACGCGTTGCTATCGCTACCAAACCAAATCTTAAAAAGATCTACAAAATAGTCTGCGAAATCATATATCTATCTTCTAAGGATCACCCAAAATAAGCTTTTTTGGGCAGCACAATTCGCGCTTCTACTCCGCCGACAACATTCTGTAGTCCAAGAGAACGCAGCCGCGGTCACAGCTAGTCTTCTATATAAATAAAATGATTGAACTTTACCGTTGTGCGCGCATCACGCAAAACCTACAGGAAACATTTCGATAAATTAGTTTGTTGATTTACTCCTTCGTTCGTCCTTATAAAAAAAAACACGATATCTTCATAAACAATAATTCTGTAATCCGAGCGAGCGGAGTAACCACCAATAATTCAAAGGTACAATTAAGAAAAATTTTCTTTCTCAGACTGGATACAGCTACGGTTTCGGTTTCGTGAACTATACGTGCGAAGACGACGCCGCCAGAGCCATAGATACGTTCAACGGTTATCAGATTAGGAATAAACGACTAAAGGTTTGTAATTTTTCGGTTGAATCTTAATATTAATTAGTTGGTATATGTGTCGACGTGGGGTATAAGTCGAGGTATGGTTTTTGGCGGGATCTCAGACTGTCATGTAGTGGTTTTTGTTTTTAATTCATAAATTTGTGTTTTTAGACCCTATATTGTGTAAAACAGGTGGCATTTTGCATAATAAAGCTTGGTTATTGTGCACAAGTGAAGTGAATTGAAAATAATAACATAGAACATGAATTCTGATATGCCACAAAAACTCCCTGGAAGGTTCTAACAAGGGAGCCGCCATCTTGTTAGGGCCCTGAATTCGACATAAGACTGGAAAATTTCCCTCGCTTTGGTTACAAATATAAAATACTTGACACTGGCCCAATGCACGAATAGTGCGAAGCCATAATTGAGAAGAAGAAGAAGTCGAGGTATTATAACATTCCAGACGCTCAATTTAGCGTCATATGCAGACCCTGCTGTAAGATGACGCTGGGACGGTCATAACTGTCATAAAAGATTATACAATACACATGTAGAATAATTAATGTTCAAGTTATGTTATTTATTGGCTTTTGTGATGATATTTGTAGACGGACAGAACAACGGCCATTGTCTAAGAGGTGATTAGATGAAGTGTCATTAGAGGTGATTTTATAAAACCTGGAATAATATTTATTCGTTAGTTTAAATTGTGCTGAAAACGAATGGCCGTGACTTTGAGGTCGCTATGGCTTCGCGACACTCAGCATCTTGTAAGGTAAACAATGATGTTGAAGTTGTTTTATAAAAGCTGATACAATATTTTTATCCTTTTTATACTATTATAAGTATTTTAAAACAATTCTGGCAGGTTATAACCGGTCGCAAATAAGTCTGACAAATTTTTGAAATTAAAAAATAAAACGATTGAGTGTGACGAAGGGATTTTTTTAAAATTAGCTACTTTAGGAAATGTTAATATAAATATTATAATATTATTCTGGCACCTATTTGTCGGTATTAACATTGTCTGGCAAGTTAATTAAGGTCCGCGCGTCATTAGACGCTCTTGCGCGTCTCCCATCAAACTTACATCATGCTACAATTTTGCCAGAATCGCATTTTCATTTTCAGCACAGCGTAAACTAACGAATAAATACTAATCCAGGTTTTATAAAATGAGTTCCCCAATTATGCATGTGGCATTCCAGGCCTATTAAAGTCTCGGCAACAACGATAACAATAATTATACCCGGCCGGGGCACAGATCCAGCCTGGTGTAACATGAATCATTCTTTATTCGTCAGGTGTCGTACGCTCGTCCCTCGGGTGAGGATATAAAGGATACGAATCTATACGTGACAAACTTGCCGCGCACCATCACCGAGGACCAACTGGAGATCATATTCGGCAAATACGGCCGGATAGTGCAGAAGCACATACTCAGAGACAAGAGTTACGGGACCCCGAGAGGTGTCGCTTTCGTCAGGTACAATTAATTATAGCAGATTTATTTTTATTCTTCATTAGCCGTGTGCGCCTGTTTAATTTCCCGCCGGTATCTTTTTTTTAAACAACTAATTAGGCAAACAAGCTTACGGCCCGCCTGATGTTGATAAGCTCTTACCGTAGTCAATGGGCGCTTGAACTGCCCTCCCCCAAGGAGCTCTGGAAACCCTACTCACTGCAGGAATACAACACAAGGTTATTTGACTGCTAAGATGGAGGTATTTCAAGAGTCGGACTGCCCCAAAGTAGAGATAAATCACCAAAGAGAATTTCTCTGTGTCTCTTCACCTCTTTAAAATTCTTAGGAATCATCTTATTTTTAACCTTCTATTTAACTTACTTCACTAATAACACTCACCTACGTCAGATAAGGAACTATTGTGCAAATTTTTTTGGTTCAAGACCCATTAGTAGCGTGCGTTGTCTGACAATTTTTTTATAAGAGTAGATAAGGCCAGAATTTTACTACAAACTGATTAGCTGTCAAGTGGAGATGTAATAATTAAAGACGGTAACACGCTAAGCCTAGATAATATTCTTATTATTTGACGCTAATAAACAAACAAAAATAAAGTTGAATAATAAAACATATGTGTGTACTTATGTGCGCAAGCAAGAAGTCATAATGCTTTGTCTCGAAAAATTCTGTTCCGCGTGCCAATAAATTTCCGAAGTGATTCCATCAATGATAATAACTAATGAAGTTAAAATAATGTTTATTTATATTGGATTTATTATATTATTTTTATAATTACGTTTGATGCTACTGACGTCATCTATTGGTCTTTAAACGCAATTTGCATGTATCAAACTTTTTGGATAAAGTAGCGGTTCGCGACAGAATATCGAGAACGTTAAATTATTTTTACACAATTAAAAGAGCATTAGTAACATGAATTCACTTTATTATCATTGATGGCTAACTTCATTATGTCACATGATGCGCGCGCAGCATACAATTTACGCTCTACCAAACGCGTCAAAAAAAGTATGACTTAAAATTTGTTTTTTTTTTTTTACTTTTTTTTTACTTTTTTTATTACTTTCACTTTTGATTTGTTAGGAATTATAAATGTACAATAATTTTATAACAGATTCGATAAAAGGGAGGAGGCTCAAGAAGCGATAGCAGCTTTAAATAATGTTATACCGGAAGGCGGTACGGAGCCTCTCAGTGTGAAGGTAAATATTAAACTTTGTTACAAACACGTAATGAACAATATTAATTTCATCCGCAACATTGGAAAGACTATCACAAAACAGAAATGGAATTGGGCAAGACACGTTCCCAGGCAGAATGATGGCAGATTGTTAGGTTGATGATTTTGTTATAAATATATAAGTTAGTATACCTTATCTGGAAACTTCCATTGTTTAGTGACTTATGACGTCAATAAACTAACGGAATGACGCCTAAAGTTATGTGTACACTATACGCCCTTTTCAAATGCATCGTATGTTATTAGAATAATTTGAGGTTTATGGGTCTAATTGGCAGTTTGAGTCTAAAATGTGTTTAATGTTCACGCAGCCGGTCGGGAGGCAGGCAGCAAGCTTGCGCGCGCGCCTACACAGTGACACGGTGCGCAATATTAGGGATATAATTTATTTTTTTAGTCATTTGAGAAGGACTTTTGCGATTGTCATTATTTTATTTATGGTATTAAACGTTAAGTGTTGTGCTTCGAATGAATTGAATTAGACTTAAAAAAAATGGTGCGTGTAATTATTTATACACACAATGGTACTAAGTGTTTTGATACCTAGTTATGTGCAGTTTCATACTATACTTTATCTACTCTTATACATTGAAATTGAACCTACTAAAAAAAGACAAAATTTAAAAACAAATACTTAAATAAAAGTGCTTGGAAGCACTTTTTATCAATACATTTGCCTCACTTTATTACTAAAGAGAAAATGAGACGAAAGATGTAGTTATAATTTTCATCACGCGAACGTGACGCCATTTGCAAAGTTGCGTCATTTTCATATTAGAAACGTCAAAGATTGTTGCGACTTTCCGACTTATATTTATTAACAAAATAATAATATGAGTTCAAGCGAGGAATCCGTTATAAATATGGAATCTACTCAACCTGATATCTTGAATGCGGCGTAAGTTGCTGGTAAAATTTCCAAGTGAAGGGACCTATCTGAATAATTATTATTTCATATTTCAAATAATCTAATGAAAATTTTTAGTTCATTATATGTACTCTTTTCTCGCAAATGTGTTGAAAAACGTTGTATGTCACGCGTGCGGAATTGGTTATTTACAAACTCGTGACTATGGTATTGCTCGTTTATGAAAACCAACTTACCGCACTAGTATCACAAGATAAATATTCGTTGTAATATGACGTCGCATTTTCTGTACGGCGTTGTCAATCACGTGACTAACAGAGAAAAAAAATTCGGAAGAAAAATAAACAATTACTTTGTCCAAATTTGTATTATTTTAGGCTTTTTATCAGTAGTCCAAGGGAGCGTTCAAGTATTATGTAACGCAGTTTTTGGAGATTTTTGACCCCCCCTCCCCTATGTAACGCTCCGTAACGTTTTTCTTTACCCCCCCATCCCCTAGTAAAACGTTACGTAACCACCACTAAGTGACAATTTTTACTTGAAAGTCGCAATTATGTCACAAAAAACTACGCGACCGTTCTAAAGGGTTAAAACAATGTTACGTAACAAGTAGTTCAAAAGCCCCTCCCGCCCCTGTAACGCATCGTAACGTTTCAGAAGACCCCCCTCTTCCCAAATTCGTTACGTAATTACTTGAACGCTCTCCAATATATTATAAAATAATGAACTTTTATTTTTAAACATACTGTCATCTCGCGGATTGTAACGCTATGTAATGTCAGTATAATAATATTACAATTTTGTGACAACAATTTTTGTAATGACAACATCGTGTGTGACTATTTAAAAAAATATAACTTCTAACGCGTGTACGTAATTACACGCATTCTATTTGCATTAGAACTTAATTTTGGTGGCCTACAATGATAAAAAACCTATAAACTTCATATTCAATAGAAACTAACATTCATGATATTGTAAATTTTTATTTAATTAATTGTAATACATGTTAAAATTTGCGCTGGTTTTCCAGGTTGCTGAGGAGCATGGGAAACAAAAGGCCGCTTATTGCGCTGGTTGGTCAGCAGGATTCCATCACAATAGAGGTAATTAATATATATTTTTTTGTTTTAGATTGTAACGGAGCTTGTATTTATGTTAGTTCGCGTAATGTCGTTAAAACTTTTATGTCTCACCTCCGGACATCCAACAATAAGGTTGTCTCTGAGCCTTCTATCAGTTGAATTCTAAAATTTGTCGACTTTCCTTAGATATTAAGTTGCGATATCATTGAATATCTAGGTGAACAGAACAAAAAAATTATGTGTTTGACGATTTTTATGTTAGACGTGAACTTGTGCACTTGATGAATTATTACGCTATTTATTAACCTGCCCTAAATATGTATTTATTGCGAAATTAGAGTTATACGGGATCTGAAAGAAGTATTATGTTGTTTTAGATAAGTGCCTTATTTCTCAAATATAAATATGGTTAGATAAGTGTCATATCTCTCAAATATAAATAACGTTAGATAAGTGTTAATATCCTCATATAAATCACTTTAGATAAGTGTCATGTCTCTCAAATATAAATGACGTTAGATAAGTGTCATATTTCTCAAATATAATTGACTTTAGACCAGTGCCGTATCTCTCAAATATAAGTAACGGTTTAAATTCTAGCTGCTTAGTAAAATGACATACCTGAAAGCAATTAACACTCGGTCCAGAGATATTGATATCGATTATAAATGAATGTTTTATCGATAAAAGAAACCCATAAAAATACTACGACTTATCCCTATTGCGCACGCTGCTTTGGATACAGCGCCAATACAGCGCGTACCGCAACGTCATCATAGTCTCGATCAGCTCGACATGCTGCACAGCCGGCAAGATTACACGACCAACTACGGTATGTACGGTGGTCCATCAAACAGGTTCCTGCGACGCGACTTCTACAACCAGTCGTCATACATGAGCCACCATCGCCCGTTTTGAAAAGGGCTTTACTGCAAAAAGTTTCGTCTTTCCGATACACGGATATAGACAGCAGTGGACTTTTGATTTTAGTAGTGTAGTGTTCTTTAGTGTGTGAGATTTGAGTGTTGCGGGTATGGGATTCCCGGTTCTCGTCTTTCGGTGTCTTCAATATTATGAACCTTTTTTGTATAGGGCATTTTGATGGAATACTTACTAATTTTCAATTGGAGAAGTAAATAAATAGTAGTCTGATTTAGTATTTAAAATGTTGATAAATTTCAATACTAAGATTGGTTTTTGCGCCATTATATGAAACGCAAAAAAAACCGTTATTTAGACTATTAACATAATTTAATGGATTGCTAAATTGAAATTTTGATATATATAAATTATCACTAGGACGACTTATATACATAACAATTATGGAAAATTTCTGAAATATATTATGTATTATAATGACACTGTTTAAGTTTGTTATATCAAGTATTGTTATTGTAGTTAATAACGTTAGAAAAAAAACGTTATCTCGTTTTAAAAGGCATACTCGCAACATTTAGACCGTTTCACATTTCTTTGCAGTTGATTGCCCCTCTCCACTGTTAAGATCCTCAACGCTTCTTATATTATAACTAAGGTTAACCTATAGAAAAGACTTGAATGTTACAAATAACGGTAAATATATAACGGTATTGCCAGTTTTGCGGACATTTTGTGTGGCAATTTGAAAAAAAAAAATGTTTTTTTTTGTTGTTTCGCTTGTTTCTCTTTTGTAGACACCAAGAGGAAAATTGTCCGCAAAATTTTCGGGCTATGACTGAGATATTTTGAAATTGTATGTATTTAAAAAACGAGTTAAAAATTGATCTGTACTTGAAAGTGATTTTATCTTCATATTGGCCTGTAAAATAAGTAGTCTCTTTAGGAATAAGGATTTGTTATAAAATGTTGTTTAATTTTTGTATAATTAATTTCATTAAATATATCACCGTAAAATCCAAACAAAAGAAGGTAAAATAAAGTAAAAAAAATCGACAATTTGTGTATGTTAAGTAATAGAAGCATAATTTTTATCTGTACAAATTTCCATATTCACTGGTCCTTACAGCTTCTTGAATCACTTTGAGCGTTTATAGAATACTCAGCGGGTTATATGATATATCCATACTTAGGTGAAATGAAAGTTTCTTTGCTAGATACTGGCAGAATTCAGTTTTACGAGACAAAACGTTAAAAAAGTTAAAGTCTGGGAGTTTTTATCGAAAAACATTTATTAAGTCAAATTAACAACTTATATAACATCATATCGATTTACAGCATCGAAACTAACAAATTAAGCATGTTACTATTATTAAATTATATGATAAATTTATACATTAAGGATAATCGTTTTGAAATGTGTATTTTTCCAAGTGAAAGCGTAAGTGGGCCATAGCTGGTACGTATCCGTTACTCTGACGTCACCCAGTGAATTCAATTACCCCCAAAAATAAAAACTCCTATAGTCCACTAAAGGGAAGTGATAAGGACCAGAGCAGTATAGTTGAATCAAAAGAACGGAACTGTGCAAGCTGCAATTCGAGGAAAAACCCACCGCCTTCATACCTTGTCACACTGTATCCATTGCCTCCATCTATTAAGTCTATTAAACCAGCTCCTCTAAATGGCTGAGTGCCCGATAATGCTGTAAAAGCCGTAAAGGCTCCAGGGCCCCTAAGGCTAACAGATAAGTCAGTTCGAAAAAAAAAGTTCCTCTAAATTTTTGTCCAAATGTGAGGGAAATGAAGACGTGAATTTAGTGCACCTCTAATTTTTTCACGTCTCCACTCGCACGATTTTTAACCTGGAACTAGAAGGCCTAATTTTCTAAAGAACTGACCATGAAGTTCACAAAGTTTGCACTTACCAACGCGAGTAACTTCAATTTTAGATATTATGCGATTTATGGTTTTTGTTTCATTTTATCTGTTAATTTAGCATGCTCTGTTTCAGTCCTGTGTGTTGTAGTTATTTCGTCTTTTTAATATTGTGTATTTTGTTTGATCAACGCGTTTTCTTACAACGATCTGTATTTTATAATAATAATTATTATTATTATCTAATTATATTTACTAATACTGCTGTTGGCGGAAATAGTTGCAGTGTAAAGAAGAGTGAATTGTTTTTCATGATCAATAACGGTTGAATTCTATTAATGATACTAGTTTCCTTCAGCAGATATTGTTGTCTCTTTTTAACTCGATTACGTCATGTGATATCTATCTCATTCAGATGGTTTAACGGTATTTGATGCATGCGCATTACTGGTGATAAATTGTGAAGACGTTGCGTTTGTAAACTTTATAGCAATTAGACGTTTCTGTAACAATAATTTGTGTTAATGTCAATTTGTAAATTTCTTGGCTGCTTCACTAAGATGGCGGCTCCCTTGTTAAAACTGTCGAGGGAGTTTTTATGGCAACTTAAAATGCATGTTCCTAGTTGTTATTTATAATCCACTTTACTTGTGCCCAATAAATAAACTACATCACGTAAAATGCCGCTAAAATGACAAAATTTCGCGTATCGGTAAGCGTTCGTATGACCGAATTTCATACAAAACGCACGTGAAGTAAGCGCAGCGTTACTGTTGGATGATATTCAGGGTTTAAATTAGTATCATGGAGGTTATCAGGATATATGAATCTATAATATTGAAGTAAAACTTCTTTAGGCGCGAATAGCAGGTAACTGGACGACGTGCAGCGGAAGCACCTTACGGCAATATATGCAATATATCCCGTTGGGATGATGGTGACCGTCGGGGTGGTGGTGACCGTCGGGGTGGTGGTGACCGTCGGGATGGTGTTGACCATTTATGTTTTACTTCAATAGCGTGTGACGGTTACACGCTTTTAAATATTTTTTTCAGTGCGTAAGGTTAGGTAATCAACAGTTTTATCATTAAATTTTTTATCCCGCGAGCCGCCATCATGACTGAATTAGCCGTCAACGTTTATAATGTAAATTCATTTTTATAGACTAATTTTTTTTCTTTTTCGGTTTAAAGACATTTATTTCTCAAAAGAACATTGTTCACTTAATGAGAATTACATACACTTTGTTAGTTTACAAAAACAAAATCTCAAGACATCCAGTGAGTTAAAAAGTACATAACATCAGACAAATTAATTAAAAAATAAAATAAAAACACATTTAACACCATAACTTGTAAGAAAAAAAAAGTACATACGTTAAAAAATTAAAAAATAAAATGAGAAAAATAAATCTGTATAATAGCTTAAAATAAATATTTATCCTTTAAGTATTCTTTTAATTTTGCTTTAAATATATACAATGATTCAGTTTCTCTCAGGTCTTTAGGCAATTTATTAAATAATTTAGCTCCCTCAAATTTTATGTTCTGAATACCATACTTTGTTGTTCTTGGTTTAGTCACTACTAATTTATTTATGCTTTATTTATGCAAAATATTTTAACGGTTTATCAAATTAAAATTATGTTTATTTATGCAACGTAATTAAAACAATGTTTAATTTATTTTAATTTCACTCTCTACTAAACTCACCAAAAGAAGTAAAACTTTAAAACGGTCTTTGACACATGACCATACAAACAAACAGACGCACAGACAAGAGACGGCCAACAAAGTTATCTTATATGCGTATACAGAACCGTCGAAGTTGTTTAATTTTTGTATGATCGACGGTGCGTCTTCATCAGCTTATGAAAAGATGATGATGTTTAAAGATATATAATATATATAAGATTTAAAGATCTCTGTTAAAATTTCACAATTATAGTGCGTTTTTTAATCCTACTGAGTAAATTCACAATCACTAATGCCAAATTTGAAAACAATATTGCCACATTAATATCTGTAGTGTTGCGCAACCGTATATCTTACGGTACAATTATTTGAATCGTAAGATTTTAAATACTGAATTGAGGGTTTTTATTTATTATACTGTTTGTAAAAAAATAAAAAAAGAACGCTTCGATTGGCCCACCACAGGCGCGATTTTGACAACCTTACTCCGCCTTCACCTTTGCAGAGTTCAATGTTTTTTCAGAAAAACTTTTTTTTTTGTTTTTTTTTTTTTGTTTTTGGGACTTTTATTCTACCGAATATATCAGTCCCATCGTACCCCATCCTTTATATCATCACATCAAGAGAGTCGCTGATGAGTTAGCACTACAAGGTCATACAACATCTTGGCACCATCTGAAGAAAAACTTATCAATAGGAATATTATCCCGTACGGTTTTACGATTAGTTCAGATTGGTGGACTTCACTACTTAAAAAATATAATTAACTAGCAACATATAAATGTTAATAAAAAACGCACTTTAGTTATTTCAAACACATGATTAAATAAAATAAAGTTTGTTATTTAATTATATATGTAATTACTTGTAATATAGATTCATATGTAATAAAACTAATGAGATACTGTAATTTTACAGTTAGCTAATTATACTATACAACTAGAGATGTACCCATTTTTGCTGAATAAGTTGGCATTCCGGAGACCGTTTACCATGAATTTTTATACGACTCATCGGTACGTCTCTGATTGTTTTCATTTTTAATTTATAATGTTCAAGCCATTAACATTTTCCTTACTTTAGAAAGAAACCTTTTCTTAGGTTTATTTTGAATATTATTTGGACATTTTATACGTTGAAGTCGATATGTTTCTACGGGATGACCTTCACATAAAAAATATATCGTTTTTTTTTTTAAATTGAATGTACGAATGTAAGTTTCTTGTAAAATATTGTTTATATCAAATTGTCGGTGTTAGTTTTGTGTGTAAATGTTAATTATCTAGCCTTAATGAACACTTAATTAATTTATAAGGTAATGTCTAAAGTCATTGTCAATTTTATTCATCTTTCACATTTTGTTTGAATCATCGCCCACGCACACGGTCTCTAACCTCAACGTGAACTATTTATTTTGTCTTATTCTAATGTATATCTCTTTCACTTTATAGCATAGTTCGTTTTCTCTCTCTGGTCGACTTTCCGACCTATTTCCGTCCTTTTTGTTACATTCCAACTGCGACCGTGCTCGTGAACGGGACGTGTCCGCTTACGCTCTCGGCCGCTCTCGTAATATTGCGAGTATCTCGATACTCCTCATACAACAACCGTAAAGCGCACAAAGAAATTTGTAATAACTATACATAAACAAGTCATATACACTGAACTAACTGTGCCCCACGGTCTCTGCTGTATTAAATTTATTTAACCAACTCTCCATAGCGCTCCCGCCAGCGCACCCGTGACGTCCATCGTTTTTTCACTACCATACTTGCCTACAGCTTGCCAGATTGCTAGACATTAATGTTTACTGCTCCGCTCTTAAAAGTTTTAGCGTGAAGATATATAGCCTTGTAACCTTTCTCAATATTTTCAAATCTAACTGTTCGTTTCAGAGATCAACGCGTTCAAATAAACAATCAAAACACAATCTCTTTAGCATATAAGTTTTCTGGCAGAATCATAGAAAAAACGATATCTTAATTACCTTAAATAGTGTTTATTAGGGTTAGGTAGTATTACAATGACAATATACAGCAGTGATTTGTATGTTCCGTAGTTTATTCGGAGTCTATCGGTGTTATTCACGTGCCATTATCCGTTAATATTTCATTCGTGTTAGTGTTGAATGTCAGGAATCGTTTATCGATATCGATAAATCAACTTTATCGATCACATAAAAATAAAAATAATAATTTGAGAAGTTATTTAGTGAAAATCAAATATTCAAATTAGATAATGATAAATTCTATTACCATGACTGAAGTAATAAGAAACTGTATGAGAATTATGTGGTCTACGTTTTGTCAGTCCCAATGTCTTTATTGTCAAAAATTACCTAATTTCATCATCATCATCTTCAGCCCGTAAAAATTGCCCACTGCTGAGAATAGACCTCTCTTCTTGTACGCCACTCATCCCGATTCTTGCTAATCTTATCCATGTTTGACCAAAGTTTTTAATAAAGTCGTCAACCTAACGAGTTTGGTCCGACACCTCATTTATCCATACGTGGCTACCAATCCGTCAACGCTTTAGTCCACCTGCCATCACTCTGCCTGGCAACATATCCTGTCCAATTCAATTTTAGTTACGTGATAATCTCTCCAACGTCGCGGACCATAGTGTGACGTCGGATCTCGACATTTCTGACTCGATCTTGTAATTTAATGCCGAGTATGGCGCGCTCCACTTGTATTTTTGTACCTAACTTACGTGTGTGCACTTTTTTAACTTTATAGGTTTTGCACTTGACCATAATTTCACTTGATGTTAAGTGACGATGGCACCGAAAACGGTAACACGCTAAGCCTATAGGGGAACTGGTTCTCAAGTTCAGCTGTCCGAATACACCTATAGGTGCTTGGTAACAGATTTTTAACTTGATAGTGGTAACTATGCGTGCATTAGAAAATGTCCTACCACCATGCTATACTTTCATTACGATGTTAACGAACTTCAATAAAGGAATGGAATAAAGGAACTCAATTCGAATGTGTATATATAGTAGCTATGCCCGCGGCTCCGCTCGCGTGGACTACAAAATGCCATCGATGGAGCGCATGCGCGATTCGTGCTGCCTACGCTCAAAAGACGCAAGACGAAAATGCTTATTGTGGGTGATCCTTAGAAGATAGATATGCTATTGTAGGTCTTTTTAAGATCTACAATTATGTAGAACATTAATTTGATATACCTGGTATGGTTTACTCAGTGTAAGCCATTAAAGCGCCCCAAATGCGTCTTTTTTCCGAATTGATTCACCATTATCGTCACTGCTTATTTCACATGTTACTTTATCTTACAAAATATATCCTATAACCTGGTCGGATAACATAGTTATGAATTAAAATAAAAAAACATGCGAATCGGATAAGTGGTTTTCACGCGAAAAGATCATAAATGGACAGACAGACAGAGAGGCGTTGAGTTTTATAATATGTATGTATTTATGTGTAGAAGATATAGATATATTTGTGGATGTTCAGCCATAACTTCTGGGTTTATGAACCGATTTAGATATTCTTTTTTTCATTAGAAAGGGGATACCTCAAGGGTGGTCCCATTTTAATTTAATTGGCAAGATATGTCAGGGAACTCCTCGAAATAATTGAAGTAGGTTTTCTATTTTTGTTAAAAATTGTCCTTCAAGAAAAGCTCAGACAAACCGTAAAGTTACATTGGAGTATTATGTATATAATACTTTATATCAATGTGAAACATGTTTTTTTTTCCTGGTATATTTTGATATTATCACATTATGAATACGCCGTTGTGTTTTTATAGTATCTATTGCATTAGCAAAATTAAATTCTAATGAATTATTTATTTTCCAGCCTTAACAATATACAATGACTATATGGGTGCCAGAATTAATATAAAAGTTTGTCTTAAAATATAAAAAGTTACGGTACGATCTATTTACATTCCTGACATTCTCCATAGACATACTGATCCGTTTCCTAATCAACATAATGATTATTAAATACTTATTACAAATATTAACGTAGTTAAATTAAAATACAGTGTTCAGTGAGGAATAATATTTACTAATAATAAAGTTGTCAAATAGTTTTAAAGTTATGCCGTGAAAAAAAATACTTATGAAATTTTTTTTAGGTTTTTTTTTTATTTGTTTCGTATTAGCCTTGTTTCTATAAACTACAAAAACGAACGCTAATAAATTAGTTTTATGATCCCAGTGAAGCTGCAAGTATATACCTACTGAATACAATTTGTGATTTGTCCCAATTTCGCAAACTGTACTTTTCGCAATTCTGGCAATTCTCGCACCTGGTCCCATTACATCAGCCTGGCCATTCAACAACTTAAATTTTTTTGGTCTGCCCTCACGTATATGGTTAATAAATTGCCAACGGGGAATCTAGTCTAGTTCATGTAAATAAATAAAAATGCGTCATGTTCCTCACTGAACGTATACAGGTTTAGAATGCTAGAAGTAGTTCTCAAAATTGTGAATTGTGCCTAAATAATGCGTAATCTCTAAGATGTTGTTAGGCTCACAAGTCTTGGACTATTTGTCGCACGGGCGTAATTAGGAGTTATCGTGCGGGGTCCGATAGATTTTATCCCACGAAAATTTCTCCCATTCGGTTATATTACTGGCTACTACTGTAAATTGAGATAAAGTTAATACGTATACATTTCTATGTTAAACTTAGCACAAGTTCCCAGCTGACAATTCAACATTTTACCATATAATATAATTTACTTCTTGTCATTCATTTGTAATGTATATTTTATTTTAGTATGATATCTAAGTTCGTCAGTAGTCCATTTTAGCATTTTTTGCATAAACAATCCAGTAAATAAAAAAGAGGGGGATGGGTTTACCCACCCAGTTTCAACTTCTTCTTCTTCTCAATTATGGCTTCGCACTATTCGTGCATTGGGCCAGTGTCAAGTATTTTATATTTGTAACCAAAGCGAGGGAAATTTTCCAGTCTTATGTCGAATTCAGGGCCCTAACAAGATGGCGGCTCCCTTTGTTAGAACCTTCCAAGGAGTTTTTGTGGCATATCAGAATTCATGTTCTATGTTATTATTTTCAATTCACTTCACTTGTGCACAATAACCAAGCTTTATTATGCAAAATGCCACCTGTTTTACACAATATAGGGTCTAAAAACACAAATTTATGAATTAAAAACAAAAACCACTACATGACAGTCTGAGATCCCGCCAAAAACTCCCAGTTTCAACTTAATTATGCCTATGACTGTGAGCCAACCTTATTGATGGTGATGTAAAAAGGAGGTCCCTTACACAGGGCAATATGTAAGGTTTTGAATTTTAAAAACGTTTAAAAATATACATTAATAATATATAAAAGGGACGAATATATGTAGGAAGTTAATTTCAAAATTAATACAAGCTATGTATGATCTTTAAGTGGTTATTAAAAGTTTGTAATTTACGATAAAGTTTTAACCAATGCGCCTGCACATATTAATTATATATTTTTTTATGACCGACTTAATTATCAAGATATAATTTACGTTGTCTCATATACATTTATTGATATATTTTAGCTGTTTATATTGCTTATCATATTTGTGAATTCTTTTAATAATAATTCATATAATAATTTTAGGAAATATTTAGATATTTAATTTTTTTGTAATTACTTAATAATATAATTAATTTTCACTATCGCTAATAAAATACACGTACATTATTTTTAAATATTTTAACGAAATAGATTGGCAATAATTTCACCGGTACGCGATTGAATTGGTTACGTTATTGCAAGTGTCCGGTCAGATGGATCATTAATGTACGCTTGTAAAGAAGAAACGATCTAATTAAAAATCATATAATTCGACTATCAATAATTGTCATTATAGGAAAATAATTATATAAATGTTAGAACAATATTTTGCACCATTAAATGTTGAATAATTTTCATCATACAATGATTTTGGAGAAATTTATTTTCTTATTTCGTGCAGCGTTACATTCCATGAAGTTCAAAACTATAGTAGAACAAAATAAAAAATCTGAAGGATGATTATAATAGGTATTATATCAAGTGATTTCTCTAAATTTTTTTTCCATGGGACCTGTTACTGTTAATTTGTTTGACCGATATCATGGACTGTGACGTCTTTGCTTTTATACGAAGGGTCGGAATTGTACACATGAAATAACGACTCGTATTTTATTAGATCGACGATCCTCTAAGAACAAAGGTTGTATGACATATGTATGTAAAATATATTGACGGCATACAATAAATTAATCGCGTACTGTGAATGCTTGTTGATTTATATACAATTGTCCCATATTTTGTGTTTTTATTAGTGATGCGTGAAATCAGTCTTCGCCCCGATTATTGAACTGTGGTTAAGCCAGTGTTCCCTTGATTCTAGGCATCGCTAGTATTAAAGATAATTGTGTTATGCTATTTTTAAATGTTATATTGATAGGTAAATATACGATTAAGTGAATTTTAGATACGGACAGGTCAAATGAATATAATGAAATGTATTCTTCCATAATCTGGCCAAAACGAAATAGGGATGTATAATAAATATTATTAATTATTTGTGTGTGTTTGATTGTTGTGAATTGTTTCTTGTGACTCGATTTTGATATCTGGGAATTGGCGTTAATTGTTAATAACTATATACCATAACATTAATTACAAAAGTACTATAAAATTAACGAGTATTAAAGTGACGTCATCAAGAACATATTTTTCTTTAAAAATACGCAACACCCATGGGCTACTTACTGTAGGTATTCATAATTTATATCACAGGCTGTATAATAGTGTTGGTATCGTTTTGTAATTTTTTTTCATCGATTAGTCGATTGATTATTGATTGTTTCTAAGGATCGATTCATACTTGCGTAGTAGAGTCGAAGCGCATCGAAGCGTCAAATTTTACAAGATTTGCACGAATGTGCGAGTCTTCTCGTGGATTCGCGCGTTGATAGGTGATTTTGAGTTCCCGTGAACGCGCGCGAACCCGCTGGTTGCTCGAAGACGTGCGTATTCCGTAAAATGCTAGCGAATTCAGAAGTCTTTTTTTAAAATGATAGTAATGTGCATTACGTTGTGAAGCTAAGAGTGAATTTGTTATGTTTATGCTTCGTTGCGCTTCGACTCTGTGCTAATGTGAATCGACCCTTACCGTATTTAATATCTACGCGACTGCAGTTAGACAAATTGTATCTCTTGCTTTCAGAATATAGCAAACTTGAACTATAGATATTTTAAGCTTCAATATCGATTGTTTAATAGTTCGAATTACTATCAATTAATTAATAGACAATTTATGCTTAATAAACACTAAAAGACGGAGACTTGTAAGAATGTAAGATATCTTGTTAAAAAGATACAAACTAGATTGCTATTTACTTTAAACAAAAGAAGTTGACTGACGTACCCCTAAGCGTTAAAAGCAAAAATACCTAGAAGAAAAAGTACTGTTCAATTCACACTTGTGATTTTACACTGGCAAAATTCAGCCAAGCCAAATGCGTTATTGTAGAAATGTTAGCTAAAATTGTCTATTCGATTAGCAATGGGTTAAAAAATTTGCTCTACGCATCGATCGCTTTGGGTTCGATTATCGTGCTGGTTCGAAATTTAGAATCAGGCGTTTGCGCTTTTTTTTTTAACTTTTGATGTCGATGTCATAGGAAATATTGTTGTGTGGTAGGACTACGCCGTAAATTTATATTTTTTTCAAATCACTTGGATTTTGGTGTACATAAATTATTTGACGAGTCTAAAACAATTTAACATATTAGGATTTTTGAAATGTTAAGTTTTCAGGAAAAAATATCGCATCTGATATTGCCGCTTTTTAGACGATAAAATAAAGGAATATATAAAACTTCTTGCAGGAGACCACGCAGGCTGGGGTTGTAACACGTGTGTGAACGATTCTTGGGAGAGATTTCCTTCCCCGACGATGGGTGGTAGCCACCCGACAACTCCACGCAACGGTTGCCGTCCCGGGATGTGTGCGAACCGTGTAGCGTATCCCGTTCCCGGGAAACTAGCCCCGAGGTCGATCCGGGGCAGGAACGTACCGTGGGCGCCAGGATTTAACACCGAGGAACGGTTTAAGGGGCAACGGTGTAGGAACGGCGCGTCGCCATATTGGTAAACAAACGGATGACGCATTTGAAAGGTATTCGATTTAACGTTTGTCAGATTTGAGGTTAGTTTCACCTCATAATGTCACGTAAATGCGCCATTAATGATTTATTGGAATTATAAATGAGATATCATGAAGTACTAATAGTACAAAACGGTAGCTTGATAGTTATTTGCAATTCGTTTAAGTGATTTTAATATAAAAAGATAATTATTAAACATTATGACTATCGGTTTAATTTTTTCTTGATTATTTCTACTGGGATTGTCAGTTTGCTTGGATTATTTGAATTTTATTCCCGCGGATAACTGCGAGAATTTGTATGAAAGTACTTGATAAATAGCTTAGTGGCGTAGCCTATAGTTTGTTTGAAAAATAGTATTCAGGTGTTTACGATTGTATGGAAATCCGATAGTATTGTAAAATAAAACTATCAAGTTATTGATCATCTATTAATTCTTTCTTGATAACGTATTTGTGCCTGTCTTGAAAAAAAAAAAGGTAATTCGCGTGATTCGCGGGATTTGTTGTAGGCAGGCAAATGCAGTTCCATATTGCGTACCTTCGTAATAAAATATAATAAACTTCATAAATAGTAATAATTTCTATGGTTACTATTGATAGTTTAAGCCAGACTGTCAATTGTTCGATAGTGCAAAAAAAAAACTAGCGATTAATCCATTGATTATCTATATTTATTGAACACTAATTTAGGTGCAGTTTAGCGTACACCGGTTTTCCTTTAAACTATACTGAAACTGAAACTGACGTATTTGTGAGTTTTAATAGATTTAAAGCGATGCCTTCATAAAACTGAGCTGGTCAAGGACAGTTATTTATAAAACCAAAATGAATGAGAATAGCGTGCACGATTCGATAATTTTATTATAAACTTATTTAAAATTATAGATATTAAATAGATAACACATTCTCACGGGCCGAATGCAACAGAACTTTGAACTGGTGTTGAGGGGTCCTCACTTTTGTGGCACGTTTTAATAAAAATTTTTAGTAATTTCCATCGCTCGTTTAATTTTTAATTATGACGCGACGTTTCGACTGATCATCGCAATATTTTATTGTTAAGATTGTTACAAACTATGCCGTCGGCGACAGCCGGTAGGTTTTTGCCGCTCGGGTATGCCGTCGGGTATTATCGAACCGCTGGCGTATAAAGCCGCTGTAATCGGCAATAAGCCGTGAAGAATCTTTACAGTGGTGACAGTTATTTAAGAATGCTAGAGGTGTACAATGTGCGAGTATACTATATTTTATAAAATATTATCTATTATAATGGACAAAAATGTAAAAATCGCTACTGCAGTCGTAGTATTGATGGAGATAGATGCGTTTATGAGTGATTTTTAACATATCAATGCGCTTGACCGTTGCCTTTTATATTTGTAATCTGAATTTTTAGGATCTCATAAAATCTTATTTTCATTATTTTCTTTTTCTATAAAACAATATGGCTTAGTCATCCCAGTTAAATTATTAGAATGCACCGCACAGTACTATCATAGGAATGCCTGTAGTGAAATGACGCTGGAACTCCTCATAACCCGCCGGCCGAGGCATAATACCTGGCGGCTTCGTTTTTTGAGGCAAGTCCGAAGGGTTTTAAATAACCGCCGAGTGTGTCGCCGGCATAGTGTGTAAACCTTTAGGCTGGATAAATGTTAGAAACTTTGGCATAATTAAGTGTAAAGAACGTGCTATGCAATTGCTATGGAAGTATAAAAGGTTTTTTTTGTTTATAAGACTTATTGTTGCAATGTATGTTTTTAAATTCCATTGCATATTAGGTACGTTACCAACTGAGGAGCAGAATGTTTGTAAATAAATATTGTAATTAATAGCTTTTTTTTCCGTATATAAGATTTTTTTTTCAGTATGTTATTTTTTATTTTTTTAGTCATGTAATTTTTTCATTTTTTTTTCATAGATTAAATTAGTGTAACTACTATGAGGAAGTAACTTTATTTAATACATTTCTGTGGATAGAATTTGTTTTGGGTTGTCGTATATGCGTTTTTCTTTCACCGTTTTAATGTATTCGACTTGTTTACGGTGTTTCAACGGTATATAGTCATTGTGTTGTGCTTAAATGAATACGATAATTTATTGTGTACTTTTGATACGGTTCCATCATAAAGTACGATGTCTCGTAAGGTTCTTTTTTATATGGCTACAATAGAATTCACCAAAGTAAAAAAAAAAAACGAAAATGCCACATGTATCATATGTTTATTTTAAAATTTTATCAAAAATGTGGTGAATTTTGGAATGTAAGTGTATATGTTCCAAAATCCACTATAGTTACATTACGAAAACTTTATTAAACAACCCATTTTTATGTTTTGACAGATAAATAAGTCTTATAATATATAAAAAGACACATATATTAAAAACATTAAAGAAACTTTAATTTCAAGATTTTCTTTTCTCCTGATTTTTTTTTAATTTAATAGTCTTTGTTTTATTGTCATTTAAGTTCCCTGTAATTTAATAATATAGAGTTTAAATTTTTTTTGTGTTTTTATTTCTTATAACAAAAATATTTATGCCCGAAAAAATTTTGGTTGCAAAAGTTATTTTGTTTTGTAAAATCCCTTTAACGGTGACTGTTCAAGAAATTTTGACGTACGTGAACATATCGAAACAGCAGTTTAGGCTTCTAGCTTTTTATTCGTAGTCAGTATGTTGTCAGTTATCAGTTATAAGGTTGTTAATAACGTTGTACGATGGTATTGTTGCGAATAATTGCGTTAATAATCATAATTTGCTGTGCAACATTTGTTCAAATATTGCTTGAAACCCAAAACTTCCTACAAAATTAAATCGAATCGACAGCAATTTGCAATCACAAAATGGACGCCAAAAGTTGGAGGGTAAACTATTTTTAGGTATAAATTGAGTGTTTTTGTGTATTTCGTAATGATAAAAAGTAGCAAAAAATAGTGAAAACTTATTATAGATGTATTTATTAAGCGTAAATGGTTAAGTTTGTAAGAATTTAATGTGAAACCGAACGACAATCGTTGCTTCTGATTTAATCGTAATTTGGTTGCAAATGTTTCTCTCCAACTTTGGTGTCAATTTGACATCCATTTGCGATACAGTTTGGTGTTGATTTGCTACTAAATTGTTACAGAGATGGTAATTGTCGCTTACACGGCCATTTTGTCTGGAAATACAACTAGACGATTTATAATAGTGGAGGATTTTTTCGTCCGATAAAAATTATGTAGCTGTATCATTTTTAGTATTCGAAGATTATGATTTTCGTTAATGTCCTTAGCTGCTGCAGATTTATTCTGGTAAGACTTCCCGATCGTTCTGCACGTCTCGGCAACGGCCTGCGGTCTCGATAACTTAGTTTTCAATACGAGAAGACATTCATCAACGCAAAAATCAGTCTTATAAATTTATAGGTTAAAGATTAAAAAATGTTCAAATTAATTAGCAGGACAGTAGGTGCCATTGGTTTGAATAGACTTTGGAATGTTTAATTAGAGGTTTGAGATTACGTACACTGATGAGGCAGCTATTATGGTCAAATCAATTGCATCTTATTATTAAATAAGTATATATTACGTGTATATCTACGGTAAGGCCACGAAGGGGCTAACATGTACGAATTACACAAAAGCTCCCTAAAATGGAATTAAAAAAGATAATTGATTAAATAATAATAAAAACACAAGATTTGTTTTCGTAATAATAAAATGTATTTCTTGAGCAAATTATATAAAAACATATCAGTCTAACAGCTTATTAATAATTGGAGGACCCCATTCCAGAAGTTCCCAAGTCCAAAGTTTTTAGGAAAATTATTTGCAGACAAAAATTGTGCTGGAAATATCAGGCTTAGAAAGGAAAATCAAATTTCGGAGTATAGAATTTTAAAAAATATACTTGTAAATAAATATATATATTAAAAGAACAGATATTTACAAGTATCAGTTTGAATTGTTTTGTGTAGTAAACTGAAAAAGCAGTTCAACCTACTTGTGTGTGACACAAAAGTTCAGTTTGAAATATGCAAGCTTGAAGATGTTTACTTTGTTAGAGAGAAATACAATTATAACTTGGATCAAACTCTTTATAGTAATAGAAAGAGATAGCATCATGTAACAGAGTGTCATTTTGGAACAGAAGAGATATTAAGGGTGAGCTATAACAGGTAAAATAAGAAACCTGTTCGAGAGAAATAATACTCCCAGTAACCTGTTCCAAAACAACAGCCTGTTACATGATGCTATCTCTTTTTATTACAATAAAGAGCTTGTTCCAAGACATATTTTTATTTCTTTCTAACAAAGTAAACATCCTCAAGCTTAAATAGATAAGAGCATGTTGCAAACTGAAAGTTTACTTTTATGTCACACTCCAGTAGGTTCAAAATGCTTTTTCAGTTATTAGATAACAGTTCTACCTGTTACTTGTAAACACATGTTCTTTTAAACTGTTCCAAATAATACGCCGCACTCTTATCAGACATGTTCAATACGTCAATGACACAGATAAAAAAAAAACACTATATGAACTTAGGAACTTCCATAATTGGGTGTACCAATGACCATTTTTAAAAGTTGTTCCAGTATAGATTAAAAAAACGTTCTCTATGGTTTACCTATATAGGTTTACCAGTGTCCAATCATTTTTTACATAAAAGTAAACAAGTTCATGACAATTTAAAATTAGTCGACTTATTTGGTACTTATTTTAGGAAATTTTCATGGACTGCTGAAATGCTAGTAGTTAAAAGTTTTTTTTAGGCAAAAAATATAAAAACTAATGATATCTTATTTAAAAAACTCAGCTCCGAAGTGTTATTTAGTTTAAAGTAAGATGTAAGTAAACGATCTCAAAAGTTTTATCCTATGGACGGAAAATAATATAACTCTAATCCTGTACTCATATAATATTCTTAAACCAGCGAAAACTAAATACTTTTTATTAAATAATAAACTTATATATCGACGTAAGAAAACAATTGTTTTGTATTTTGAAAGGTATGATGAATCTTTAAAGGGGTTCCAAAAACAACTGATAAATGGGTATTGGAAAAAATAAAAAAATATAAATGGAAGATCATATATAAGTTTTATCACAAAACAATTTTTAGATTTTTTTTTTCGCTACAATTAAAAAGTTATATATTACATTAAAATGACGTCACAAACCTGGTGACCAATCGTGGAGCGTTCGTAATCACGTAATTCTTTTTAAAAATAGTATAATGATGATAAAGCTTTAAAATACATTAAAAAAAATATTATTTTTCAAAAACCCAGTTTTTAAATTAAAGGAACTAGGATCGTAATTGTTGGTTCAATAAAATTGTTCAAGAAATTGCTAAAATATTAACTTTTTATATACTTTATAGGTTTCAGTGTTTGACTCAACTGATGTTAATTCATGTGGTCTAATATGTATGGTAATACACTTAAGCCTAGTGAAACAAAACATGAATAATTTATTCGAAAAACAGCAAAATTGCTTTCTAACGTCGTGTAAAATAAACTTAAAATAGCAATTAAAGATCAGAAATGTTCTTCTTTATCCACGGTAATAGTTTCGCCAAGTCTGTGAATATAACGTAGTGGGACGGGTCGCAGCGGAACTCGTTCTGTCTAGCCACAGACAGGGAGACGAGACCGCGGAGGTACCAGAAGCCGTCGATTTTGAACACCATACCGCCGCCGCTGTCACCGTTGCATACTGAGGTGCCTAAAAACCAGACAGGTAAATGTTTTAGGGTTCCGTTTCCAGAAAACATACCGTACCTACTGCTAAAAGTCTACGCTGTCCATTCTATCTTTAAAAGGTACATTTGAACAGCAATAAGTAGCCGTTAAAAAAAAGTTAAACATTAATGGGATTCCCCATACAAGAAACAAGTATTTGAACAGTTTTTTTGTTTTGGTTTTGATCTATACTAACAACTAAAACATACCTACAACCATCAATTATAGTGAAAACTCTTAAGTAGAACAACAAATAAAAAGTCTGACCAAGAGTGCGTGTGGCTCGTGCTAAGGATCCTGAACTGAATGTAAGGAAGCTATTTTTTTATTATTAATACAAAGGACAAATATATTGTGTGGTGAAACCAGAACCTTTAGTGCGCCAAGTCAAATCCTCAATCAATGTAACATAACCCTACAATAGAAGAATCCATATATTATTTTAGATAAAACGCCTATCAATTTTAAATTTGAAGGTGATAGCTACACAGGTGAACACTGTAAAATGACCTATCTCCATACCGTAGTTTCAACACGATTCAAAACCTACGTATATTTCAGGATTTAAGCCGAGAAGGCTGTTACATTATCACTTCAAAAAGTCAGTTTATATAGATAGTAGTACTGATGAAATCAAAATTATAAGTATCAAGATTGTTTGGTGGTTTTTCCGACGCATCTAATACCAATATCAATTATGTATCAATTACGATTAATTGATTTTGATGTTGACTTCGGGTTGAATACGTTTAAACTCACGTTTTATATTCATGAGATGACTCGATCTGGTGGTCTCCTGGCTTGTGTACAAGCCGTCGTCACGAGCTGAATCTGCTCGTTCGAAGAAAAATCATAAGTTTACACGTATTTGACCCAAATTGGATAATAACTATTTTGCTTTTAACCCTACATATTTGTTACGATCTAATTGCAATATAACGTTATACATTTATAGTAAAAATCTATAAGTATCAAATCCTGCTACTCCTGCTATATATTAGTAGTAAAATAAGAAAAAGTGCAGGAATGATTATTACAGTGACAAAAATCTATATTGAAGTTAGCTTCGTTTAAGGAAATGTGTATAAAAACTTTTAGTAAGTGCGTATAATTAATTTAATGTTAACCTTTTTAGTCACAACAAATGTGTAATTAATTAGTTTTTAGATATACTTGTTTATTATTAGGTGTTTGACTTAAAACCTAGACGTAAAGCGTTTTTGTAGCGAGATTGTAAGGTATATAATTTACCATATTTTTAAGTAATATAAAAATATTAGGTATATAACATAAAAAATTATCGTGGTATGCCGATGAGAAATCACTTATTGGTTTGACTTCAGTCCATTAACATAAAAATGTTTATATAATATATTTTACAAGTTAAAGTTTTTAAGAAAATATAATGAAATAAGGGAATTTAAAAAACGATAAATTTACTTTACAAAACAAAAACATTGTTCAATCTCGAAATCGAATGGATAGTAGCCAAAGCTAATTGTTTCATTTGGTCTCTGATTGAATTACATTTAAACACGATGAATACCATGCGGAAGAATTATTTCCAGTAAGGAGTGTCTACAAAGGAATATGTGCTTTAATATAACCGCGTTAGTGATTCAAACAAATAACATTGTGAAACGTACTGTCTCTAACTCCGGTTCGTTTGTCGAAGACTCCTGCAAGTAATTAATCACATAATTATGGATTATCGTCGACTTAATTCTTTTCTATTATAACGTGTATCTGTTTGTTCCTTTATTACTAAATCGGAATGGAATGAATATATTTTTTTTGTAGAACTTCTCCATTAGCAGATGTTAATTATACGTATGGTTTTCACTGGAATGAAGATTCTTGATAGTTGTTATTTATCGTGGCTCTACAAAATGACCACAATGTACCTGATAGTACAGTGCAATTCAACAATATCGACGACCACCGTGGGATCTACAATCCATCGTCAGACATCGCTATCATGCCAGGCTCAAATGTTTTTCACATTATGTTTGAAGGATTCCATGTTGTAGGAAGGAGAGACCACAAATACAGTTCCATAGCTTAATAGTACGGCAAATATATGACATAGAGAACTTCTATATTCCTGCCGAGATGGAGGTTTCCGTAAATCAGAGCCTCCGGAGCCCAGAGCGTGGGTTTTGTAGTTTTAAAAGGAGAGAAAAGGGTATCAGAAATAAAAATTTAGTTTATTGTGATATGATATCACTATGAAGAGCTCTTGTAATTTAAATATGTAAGTATATATACTTAATTATTATATAAGCTTAAGAAAACAATTTATTAAATTCTAAGCGAGCAAAGCGTCGAGCGAAAATTATATACCTACCTAATGATAAAATTGATCGAAGTTTGACTGCTACTAAATATAATGAAATTTGTCCTATGTATTAGATTTTTTTTATATCAGAAGTCAATTAATTCCTTACCATCTCTGTACCCAGCGCAGTAGGTATATTCCGAGGTGAATCTCACGAAGAACTCGCTGTAGGACCGTATGCATGTCTCCGTATCAACAACTGGCATTTCGACTAAACTCAATTCTTCTGTCGCCACACCAGTTTCGTCGAAACCCCACCCTACAACCTGTAAAAGTTGATTGATTGAGTATTCATTAGACTACTATGATTTCGGAGTAATTATACTAATTAAAAAGTCATAGTTGTAATTAAATTATACATCTGGTTTGGATAAGTAGATGGATTTTAATTAGTGCTGGGTTTTTTCAGTTTGTTTAGCATATTTATAATTTAGTGGATGCACAGAGAGGGTCACTTCCAGATATCACTATCATTCACATAATGATCCACCTTTAGACAGTAAAACCGGCTTAACATGGTGCTTGAACTCATTGTCTGTCAAATCAATAATGTGTGTCGGGATCTTATTATATAACCTAACACTATTACCTAAATAACTTTTAAAAGTCTTACTGAGTCTAAAACATGGTACGACTAATTTATGCCTATTTCTAGTATTAAAACTGTGCTGATATAGTTTAGTTATTGTGTATTCGTAAAGTGTATAATTAAAGTAAACAGAAAACATGCATTTTGAGATGTCACAAAAACTCCCTAGATAGTTCTAACAGGAGAACCAAAATCTTGTTAGACCAACTTTGAATGTTAAAAAAATACTACGAAGACTCCAACACATTGACACTGGCAAGTGCTTTTTGCGGCGCCAAATAATGAAGAAGAAGGTATATTAGGTAAAGAACAACGTCGTAATGAAATCATAGCATGTTAGTATTGCAGGGTAATAAAATCCGAGAAAACGTTTAATAACTAGGGAAGGATTGCAGTCATTTTTTAGATTGATTATAAACTGATTGGTTTACTGATTATGTGACTGGATCGCGGCCAACATACACCAGGTAGATATAATACTCAATATTGTGGTACGCTTGTGTCACTTTTCGAAATCAGCCGTTGTATATCCAAGTAGTCAAGAGAGTTGGTAGACATCTGTACCAGACTGGATCGCGATTACCATTTACATGGTGCTATAGACCATCATAATGACTTACTTTTGATTTATCGCTTTTCGGGATCAGCCAGTGGTCAGATAGCGGAAGGTTGCAGGTTGCCATGACAGCGATGACCGACGATGGTTTACTGATTTCACGGTGGTCACCGTTGTTTTTGGATTATACAATACCATAAAGTACAATGTCCTACCATAAAATATTACCGTTTTTCTAACGCCCGCCTAGCTTGCCATCGTACTGAATATAAAAAATCTGTTACAAAGCATCTATTGTTGTTTATCCGGTGAACACGTTACCTTACTTTGACGTTACACACAAGGCATACTTGGAATTTTATTTCATAATTACTTCAGCATCTTAGCTCTTAGCGTCTTCAGTGGTAACTTGAAAATTTAGTTGATATAAAGATATTATATTGACGTTATCGACCCTTTACCGATATTGTTTTTTTCAAAATGATGTCATAGTTAAGTAATTTCGCACACCATTTGTATATTGAACATACGTAAAATCTACGTCACAGTTAGATCATCCTTGTTACATCAGAATATTACATAAAAAAAGTGTGAAATAATGAGTAAAATATAACTCATGACTGAGTAATTTCGTACATAACAGAAGATATTGCTCGATGTCATTCAGATACCACATTGACATAAATGCACTGGATACCAACCGCAGCACTTGAGATTCAGCCTTCTTTCTAGGCTCAGCGTACTTATCACCTTTTCTTTGTGTTATCGGTATATACAGAAGCCAAGAAAGGGACCACGTCACAAAATATTACGCTTTCCGTCAGGGGATAGTAAAGATAAAATCACAAGACAAGCAGTTTTCATCGAAAATCAAAAACATTTTCACTTGAACGCTAAATATTTTTGCTATATTTTAAATTAGTTATCCCTAAAACTTTACTGAAACCGTGGAATGAAACACTAGAGAAATTATATAGGGCTGTATGTGACGGAGAAGAAACGAGTTGTTTTTATAATTCGTGGAATATGTTCAATTGATTAACAGTATAATAATTGTTTAAAATAATCCGATTGGGTTTCGAACCGATAAGCAAAATTGCACGAATCCCACTATTTAAACGGGTGACGTGCAACTAGCCCGATCCATTAATTACCTAGATAATTGGCTCGCTGTTAGTTCACGAGCGACTTACCTTGTGTTTTACTGCGTTAGTTATTTCCCGAGATATTTACGGTTATGCCGTTTTTCGTAATTTTAAACAGTCACTCGTTTTTTATCAGAAGCACAATACCGAGTATAAGTCTAATATAATGAAACGATAATCAATATGAATAAAATCATAACTCGAAACTCCATTAAAAAAATTATGTCAACTTCTTCTGTTTTATTTGGCATCATGATGCAAATGTAAATGTGATGAAACCTATATTTAAAGCTCTTTCGACTTAATATTAGTGAATTGTAACTAATTAACTAACGGTGATATTATACTTTTTTATTTTATTTACAATGATAATTTTAAAGTAAAATAAGTAAGTAAAAAAGGATTTATTAGTTGTACAGATATGTAAGGTTGTAAAACTCAAATATTGAGTCCTTCTTCTGTATTTGTTAGCAAAACAATATTTGTATTTTATTGTAATTAAAGTTATGATATTATTCATACTGGGTGTCGATAAAAAATTTAACAAAAAAAAAAAATCTTATAATGTTCTCAGTTTTTACTATTTATCCGATTGGTTTGTCACTGTCGAGCGAATCTTATACTATATTCCACTAGGAACCATTAATAGGGATCTTATTCCACATCCGGAGCGTTCATGGAAGAAAACTCATCTGAAATTGAACTACCCGTGACCATTTAGGTTCCAAGGTGCGAGGATGAACACCTGGCGATGGCGTGCTCCATTACTTTTTGGTATTTCATCCCTATACGTGGATTATATTGTTACAGTCCGAGTAAGAGAAAAATAAAAAAGAATCACCGTTCTTCAAATCTCAATAATCGTTCGGAATGTATCCGAAATAACGTGTATTTATCATAGTGTAGTCGTGTGTTGTGTAATCGTAGGTTCGACGGCGCACACATAGAAACCCTTATAGCTACATCTTTCAACAAACAATGGGCTATAAATCAAACGTTCCACTCGTTCTAAAAGCGATGAGGTTAGTTGTTTACAACATGTTAAGAGTTCAGGGACCTTTTAGAGATTTCGTGATCTTCTCATTTGGGTATAAAAGCGAGCCGTATTGTGCGTCACGGCAGTTCTAATTTCGAAAGTGAAGTGGAAACAATACAGGCATATTCTGTGAGTACATACAGGTTGATTCTGCAAGTACATTTGGTGAGCGATTTGTGAGTTTGTTTTATTGTGTTTTAATTTGTATTTCTTTGAGTAGGAATAAATTATTATCATGAAATACTACGGCATTTTACTATCCACGGGCGTAACAATATCATCAAAAGAAGACAACAGTCAACTTACAGATCCTTTTTTGTCGATAACACTACTGAGCGATGTCGAATCCTCAGGCCAGAGGCACGCTGGCTGCACCCAATTGGTGTACGTCACTGGCTTACGCAGTTGCAATATGCTCACATCCCTGCTGAAGGTCGAAGCATTGTATTGCGGATGCACTGTTATTTTGTCTATCTGTAACAAAAATAAAAAATAAAATACACCAAATGATTTCGATATACGGCGTGTCGGGGTGGCGTTTATTCTATGCAATCGTATTCCAGTGTTTTATCCCTGTCTTAGAGCAAATATTTTTGTACCATACAATCTATATATACTACTACCATATTCATGTTTTGATTTTCTCCATAAACTAATTATTGTAAGAACTATGTATTTTCTAAAATTATTAAGATGCCCAGTTATATTATTAGAATTATGTATAAAATTTTACGATTATCTATAAATATAATAAAATTAAAGTGTCTGTTTGTAATGTCAAAATAAAATAGATTTTTACTAAATGCATAAGAAAGTATACACGATACCTATAACAAAAAAAGCTTTTTTAAAATTTTTGTCTGTCTGTCTGTATGTTTGTTCCGATTAATCTCCAAAAGGGTTGGACCTATTTTCACAGGACTTTTACTGGCAGATAGCTGATGTTATAGGGCATAACTTAGGCTACTTTGATTTTAGAAAAATAATTATGGTTGCGGGCGTTAGAAAAACATTTTTAGTAGACTACGCGAGCGGAGCCGCGGGCGAAGTCAGTAAAAAATAAAATAAAAACATAGGAATAGCTAAAGTACATAATACTTAAAAAAATCGGCCTAGTTTCGGAAGAGGAAACAGAGGAAACAGAGGAATACAAAAAATGCAAGCAATGATGACTCAGTGGTAGCGTGTATGGAAATCCCATCGATGCATGGTAGGGCATTTTCTAATGCCCGCCTGGCTAGCTACCACCTTCAAGTTGATAAACTGTCGCCAAGCTCCAATAGGTGTATTCCGGTAGCTACACTTGAGAGCCAGTCTTCCATTAGGTTTAGCGTATTACCCATAATCTTGGGCCAGATCGTCACTTAAAATTTGGTTAGGCTGCATGATCACAATGCTAAACCTATAACGAAAACAAAAAAGAAAAAAATGACTATTTTACACAGGTATATAATCAGGCCGAGCTGCAGTTGTCTCTCTCGCACTGTATGTGGCGGTACGGGTAGTATAGTGCGATATCAGTAGATTTCTTTAAAATTCTATTCTTCAAATATGTTCGTCATATCGATGTTCGCATCCCTAGTTGTTGATTAAGAAATTTAACTAACGAACTCTATCTGCACTCCATCAACTGAAGTCCTCAGGTTGTGTTTGCCCAAATAGACGGTTAGAGTGTTCTTATTGACGATGCGTTTGGAGTTCTTGCGTGTGACGCAGTGAGCTGCCGTTATGATATGCCGGTGAGACACTAGAGTACCGCCGCAGATGTACTTGTTGTCCACAGTCTGTGAATTATAAAGAAATGTTTTTTTTTTAAATTATGTATCTGTTGTGTTGTTTAGTAGAATCAAAAAATGACTGCGGGATGTCATGTGATGGAGGTACGACATGATGAATGAAGTTAGCCTTTTTTAATTGTGTAAAAATAATTTAATAGTGTAAAATAAATATTCTTTTAATCAAATAAATTATAACAATGAATAAATAAAATAAGTAAAATGAATTTACATAATTATGATTGATGACTGACACGCGAGATAATATTTTTTGAGTTATCTTTGTTTTGTAACGCCAAAGAAGTATAATTCCTTACGTGCGTTCTGAACTGGGTCTGTCCGCAATCGATGCAATGCAACAGTTTAATTTTGTGATGTGAATGACTTTAACTATCGCCGAATATGCACGTTCATTGACTTTATTAATAAGATTTGTTCTTAAAATAATAGATGCATCAACGCAATCGAATCACCAAACAATATTAAAAGGCTTACCTAAAACATCTTCTTTACCTATTATTAGTATATGGCGGTCGCCGTCGCCCGCTGATTCTAACCTAACCTAACCCAGCCACGTTTTCCTTGAATGATCTGACTTAGGGATTTGATCAAATCATCGTTTTTATAATTTCACTTTGGAGACCGATTTCATTAATATGATGACATTTTTTTTTTGTGTTGGGATAAAAATTTCTAATTAGGAGATATATATGTGTGACGAATATAAACTTTGGTGAAAAAAATATTGTGCCATTGATAAGTTGCTATTCCATACAGCTAGTGTGTCAGTGTGTGTTACCCATTCATCGGAATACAGCAGCGCGACAGATATAGATGTCTCATGTCGTTTCACTCGAACCTTGCATTGATTCCACCACCTAACTTAAAACAATCAATTAAAAATGTATATTGATTTCTTCTTCTTTTGATTAAATGTAAACCGTGTTTATCCACAATTCTGTCAACGTTAAATGAATAGACTATCATTCTAATTATTAATCTTCAAACAATATATAACAAGATGGCGGCCCTCTTCTTAAAACTGTTCAGGGAGTTTTTGTGGCACCTTAAAATGCATGTCCCGAGCTATTATTTATTTATAATCTACATGACATGTACACAATAACCAAATTAAATCTGACTAAATCATGTAAAATGCTGCCAAAATTGCATACTTAATATAGGACCAATGAATATAATGGTGGCGCGGGTGATATATAAAATTTATTTAGTGGACTATATTTGCGAAACTAAGGTACATTAACGCAATAATGGATAAAATAAGCAGGAGAACTCACGAGGATCCACGTAGCACTCACTTTCTATTCTCAAACACTTCTTCTGATATTCACTATGATCGTGTGCGGAATTCGAACCAGCGACCAGCATTCCAGCGACATAACCTTAGTCCTTACGGAGCGGGTGGTACGGGTTACGATGCGTGCGCGAAACAAATACAACCGCGATTTACAAACGCAATCCGCGGTGGAGAAATGTGCGGGAGCGGGGGCGAGTAGGTGAATATTGAATGGGACACTATTGCGTTATTGACCGTAATGTATAGTGACGCAACCATATAAGTTTATGAATTAAATTAAAAATCAACGCATGACAAATCAAGGTCCCGCCAAAAACTCCTCTTATATTAAATTTAATTATAGTTAATGAAAATATTGTTAGTTTGATAGAGGTAGAAGATAAAAATATATGTACTAAGTACGTAAAACGTAATGTACACTTACTCTTACCTGTGTCTGGTATAGGGCGATCTGCCACGGCCATTGCCCCTCCAAAGTCGGAGTCCCGTTTACCACTAAAGGCACGGGACTGTTTAATAACACCCTGCCGCACTGCGGATGCTAAAAAACATTTATCATTAGATCTTAATTATTAGTAAAAGTTCAAGGTGATTGTAACATCGCCATGGTACGCAGAACTTAGTGATTTTTTGTGGTAGCCTATACACATGTTCCTATATATATTTTTTTCGAACTGACTATACTGTTAGCCTTAGGGGGCCTGGAACCTTTGCGGCTTTTACAGCTTCACCGGGCTTGGGGGCGAGCGCTTAAGGCACTCAGCCACGAAAGCATTGCAACAAGTTCCGAAGGTGCCAAAGTGGCCGAACCTCGGGTTGGACTGTTGCACGTATGGAAAGATGTCGCGTTCTGGCTAATTCCCTATCATTCGATCTAAAATAACTATATGTATATACATGTTCCTTCCCCCTGGGAGGAGGCTAACCTAACTAGGCAAAAAAAGAAAAAAGAGGTCCCTTACAGAACCTATGTACCTATGTGGCGTGCATGTGTGTATGATGCAGTGTAATGTGTGTCTGTGAAAGCTAGTGAATGTAGAGTCACTGTATCGCGCGAGCGGCTGCTTGGCCCAAGGGCTCCATACCGATGGATCGGACCGTCATGTTCCTATATTATAGCACTTCTCAGTGACATACACTGTTCTATAAACAAATTTCAAAGATAAACTAACCAGTGGCTTCACGTCATAAGAAGGAAGAAGTGTAAATGCCAATAGAATTATTATAAGCAATTGGAAATTACAACAATATAATTATCATCCGTATGTACCATATCATAAATTATATAGTATTTTTTTACCATATACTGTTTTCAAGCAAACATACAAAAGGCGGATATTTTATGAAAATTAACGTATAGCTTACACTAAGGGGAAGGGGGCTCAGACCTCCTAAACCCCTCCTTTAAATACGTCTGTGATAAGTTATGTTTTGTGATAAAGGCCATCATATGATAGGTAGTTTGGAATACCTCCATACTACAGAAGATCGTAGCCAAATAACCTTCCGTTGTGTTGAAGAGGGGAGTAGGGTTTCCAGAGCTCCTTAGGGTAGGAGGGGGGGTGCAATGCATTAGTGATAACTATTGTATGACAAGCGTTCGTAGGCTACGGTAGATACTTATCATCAGGCAGGTCGTATGCTTGTTTGCCAGCTTAGTTGTATAAAAGAAAAGTTAATAATAATCACAATACTCACATTTACTCCCTCACACACATACACAACATTATTTTTGCAAACATCATTCTTAATACATTCATACACACGGTATACGAAATGTAATATTACTACTAGGTTAATTGGCACTAATTGGCATTCTAATATTTTAAAATTGTCAAAAAAACGTGTTGTGAGAAGTTTGTATATAATAATTAAATAAATAAACGGTATTTTTTATTCTAAAGACGTTACTAATTGTAATTATCAAATATGCTATGCCCGACGCTACTAAAAGCCGATGACTTTGCGAAACGGGCGGCCTCAAAATTATTTATTATATTAAATTACAAAGTACGGATTTATTTTTTTCCATTATTATCCGATTATATTGAATTTTATCCCTGGTTTATCGGTGATTCAATTATAACGACGCTTCAAAATCAAATCAGACCAAAAATATTTTATGCAATTTAGACCCTAAAGAAGGCATTTATGAATGTCAACACACTACTACCGGTTTGAAAAACATCCCGACATCGAGAAGAACCGGCAAGAAACTCGATTGTGTTTATCAACATTTTTAAATACCTATATATATTTTATTTTTATAAATAAAGCTATAGAATACTGTCGGTAGATCGCACGAGCGTATCGTGCTGCCCCGCTCAAAAGACAGAAGACAAAAATGCTTATTGTGGGTGATTCTTAGAAGATAGATATATGCTACCACTGACTTTTTGTAGGTCTTTTTAAGATCTACAATTGTGTAGAACATTAATTTAATATTTGTCGTATGGTTTACTCAGCGTAAGCCATTTAAACGCCCCAAATGCGTCTGTTACCAAATTGATTCACTATTATCGTCACTGCCTATTTCGTAAGTTACTTTATCTCACAAAATTTATCCTATAACCTGGCCGGATAACATAGCTACGAATAGAAAAATCATTTATATAGAATAACTGGTTTTCGCGTGAAAATAACATAAACAGACAGAGAAATGTTGAGTTTTAAAATATGTATAGATAAATCATTTGTGGCTGAATCAAACACAAAGTGTACTACGTTGTATAGGTACTTCAATATTATCTGATATTTTTAAACAAGTATCTCCAATGCCAGTATTCGGAAAAAAAAATATTTTCCTCATTGAAATATTTCCGATATCATCGTCTTCATAATTGGAATTGTAGCAAAGTCCATATTTGTATTTTAAATATCAATAAACCGGATTCATATATTAATTAATTCACAGCTGGGTATACTCGTATAAGGAAGTCTTCATCGAAAAATCAGACATGTAAAAAATAATTATATTACACTAGCTACTGCCCGCGACTTCGTCTGCGTGTATTTCAGAGTTGGGTCCTTACCGAGATAAAAAATATTTTGTGTTATTCAAGTTATAAACTGTTTGTGTACCAAATTTCATCCAAATTCGTTTAGCCGTGTTTGCGTGATTGAGTAACAAACATCCAGACATGCACACTTTCACAGTAGGATTTATAACGAGGTTTCACAGGAGACCTCAAATGATTACTTATAACTTTTTCGAAAGTTAGGGCACAGAGAAATATCTTTTGAATTTTCACCGCACAGAAGAACGCAGCCAAATAATATTGGTTGTGTTCCTGCGGTGAGTAAGATTTCCAGAGCTCCTTGAGGAAGGGGGATTCAAAGTTGGCAACGAACTAGTGATACCTATGGTGCGTCCAAATTACAAGCGTCTATACTTTATAGGCGACGTTAACCGCTTACCATCAGGCCGGCCGTACACATATTTGCCACCTTAATTGTATAAAAAAGTAGATGAAGGGAATAAACGTGGCAGTCCGCCCGGGGTTGCAAGTTACAAGCCACGTACTGCTCTCGAAGATGCGATAAAGTCCAAGCCCGATGAAGCTGTAAAAGCCGTAAAGGCTCCAGGGCCCCTAAAGCTAACAGTATAAGTAAGTTCGAAAAAAAAAAATGCGATAAATTATTTACAACATATTCTGTAACTAAAGTGTAATATCTAGACAAAAGTATGACTATTACTATATTTAAAACATTCCAGTGGACTTTGAACCCTAAGGGACTTTGAATGATGAGCTAGTTGGAGGATTGTATGACGAATTTTATGATGAATTCTTTGAAAACGAATGAATTTATAGAATATACATACTAGGGTAGAATGACGCATTGATTAAAAAACAGAGAGAGGTTTTTGGCAATCTTTCGCATATTCTATTTTTTGAGTGTTTCAACTATTTTGAGGGGTTCCCTGGTGCATCTTCAATGTCGAACGTCCAATGTCAATGAAATTAAAATTACCCTTGAGGTATCCCCTTTCCAACGAAAAACGAATCATCTAAATTGGTTCATAAACAAAGCCGTTATGGCTGACCATTCAATAAAAAAAAAACATTGGAATTGAGAATCTCTTCCGTTTTTGAAGTCGGTTAAAATAATTTTAAAAGAGTATTTAGCGGGATTTTTATCGTCATGTTGTGGTTTTTTAACTTTATTTCATAAACTTTATTTTATCTGCCTCTATAGTATGTAATATTGGTGGCATTTTGTGTGAGATAATTTTGTTATTTTGCTCAAGTGAAGTGAATTACAAATAATAACTACAAGCTGGAATCTTTACTTGTAACAAAAACTCACTGGACAGTTTGAAAAAAACAGGCAATTTTTTACTCTTGTTAGGGCATTGTTTGAACTCTTGAAATTAGAAAGTGTTGTATCCACGTGACACTGGCATAATTGTGTATAAACAATGGTTGCCATTAAATAAAGAGAAGAAGAATTATAAAAACCAAAGCCAAAAGTACCCCTGACGCCAAAACTATCGGAAATATTTTAGTTGTCCCTATGTTGTCAATGTTACCCTAATCCCAGTATATCATTGGCTTAAAATGTATATGTAAACTGAAGTTTTATGCTTAAAAATTATTTATTCAAAAAAAATATTGTTACGGTCTGAGTAAGAGGAAATAAAAAAAAACACCATTCTCGTAATCTCAAGAATCGTCCGGAAAGTGCTCGAAATATCGTGTATTTATCGTACTGTAGTCGTGTGTCGTGTAGTAATAGGTTCGTGATGCATACAGAGAAAGCTATCTATCTCGCTTAAGCTCGATAAGCTATCTAGCTTATCGCTACAACTGTCAATAAACAATGGGCTATAAATTAAACGTTCCCCTCCTTTTAAAAGCAATGACGTAAGTTGTTTAAAACATTTAAGAATTCAGGGACCTTCTAGAGATTTTGTGGTCGTCTCATTTGAGTATAAAAGCGAGCCATATTGTGCGTCACGGCAGTTCTAATTTCGAAAGTGAAGTGGAAACAATAAGCGAAATAAAAGAAGAACTACATGAGGAACATACAGGCTTATTCTGTGAGTACGCACAGGTTGATTCTACAAGTACATTACGTGAACGAATTGTGAGTTCGTTTTGTTTTGTTTTAATTTATATTTCTTTAATTACGAATAAATTGTTTTCGAGAAACACTAAGGCATTTTTTATTACCTACGGGCGTAACAGTATTATAAAGTTGAATAAAGATACCCATAAGGTTCGATCGTTGCTTATTTTTTGTTGAGCTGGTACTGGGAAGATTGGTAAAAACATATTAGAGTCGATAAATATATTTATTACTTTTATAATGTGGAATATAACAGAAAATTATGTGTAGTAGTTCCTATAATATATGTATATAAAAGTTTTTGAAAACCTAAAACTAATTTCATTCCTTCATTCAAGAGATATGAAGTTTTGACCCACGGCAGCTTTAAGGCATTTTTTCCGGAGATCCAACACGTGTAGAATTAATAGCATTGATAAATTATAAAATGAAAGGCTAGGACGGTATTATTATATAAAAAAGAGAATACATTCTTTACCGAGTCAAAGATCACATATTGCTTATTACCCAACCTTGTGACATTTATGAGAAACACGTAAACGTGACAGTGTTTATTTGTCTTTTTCTGTCTCGCGTTGTGTCTGTACTTTTTCGAATGGAGGGGAGACGTAAGACATGTTCGTTTTGACGCGGATTACCTGCGAGACTGGTTCGTAGCAAACAAACTAATTTAAGAGGAATTACGTTGGATGACATTTTTTGCAATATTTAGCTCTGAAGGAAATGATTAACTTCATAAAATAAACATTTGAGAAAATAGTAAGTACTAGCTGATTCGAACAAGTATTTAGTTAGAATAGTTGACAGAGATATGGCGTTGCTAGGAAAAAACTCCTATAAGAAATAATATATTACCGTATTACAATATGGAAGAATTTTAACATTAAAATGATTCCACATTAAAATTGAATAAATATTCTGAAAATTATTTTCAGATTCAGAAAGTCAACCGACTTGGTACGTGAAGAATTCATAAATTAAAACTGGAGTCACTGGAGTTTTAGTATCTTGATCTTTTACATGGGTTTGAGTCTATCCGCAAACAGTTTTTAGAAATCCCCTCAAGAGGCAAAGGGATTAAAATTTATATACGAGTCATCATATAATATTTAGTCAGTCGATTTTTATGTACAAATACTTTAGAGTTTAGAGCAATCCTCCGAACTATAAAATTAAGAGGATAAATACATCTGTAGAAGCTAGTTTATAATAGTTGTGTTAATTCATTTATTAAGTATGACTATTACCTACTACGGTAAATATTGCATTGGCCCGGTATTCGGACTTTGAACTGCGAGTAGTTTAGTGGATTGTGGGACAAACATATTTCTTGAAAACCAATGATGGTTTTTTTACATATAACTGTGTATATAGTATAAATTCTTTTAATATTTTACTCCTGAATTGGCCCGGTATTCGGACTTTGAACTGTGAGTAGTTTAGTGGATTGTGGGACAAACATATTTCTTGAAAACCAATGATGGTTTTTTTACATATAACTGTGTATATAGTATAAATTCTTTTAATAGTTTACTCCTGAATTTAACTTTTTATATTTCATTTTGTTTGTGTGTTCATCGTTGTTGTGAATGGTTAATTTTTACTAGTGAATGCAGTTTTCAAAGGATAACAGCGAAGGTAACGTGTTCGTAATTGTAGAAAAAAGTTCTTGTTACAGGAATTAACCATGACATGTTGGGGAGAAGTTTTTAGTCCACACTCATTCTTTTTTTTAATGGCAACTGTGTTCATCCACAATTCTGCCAACGTCACGTGAATACACTATTCTTCTAATTATTCTTGTAACCTTCAAACATAGCTATAACAAGATGGTAGTCTAGGGAGAATTTGTGTCACATTAAAATGCAGGTTCCTAGTAAATATTTATATTCCAATTCATTTGTGCTAACTAAACTACATTACGTGAAATGCCGCCAAAATTACATAATATAGGGCCAAAAACATAAGTTTATGAAATGCTAACTAAACTACATTACGCGAAATGCTGCCAAAATTACATAATATGGGGCCAAATATCATAGGTATATGAAATGCTAACTAAAGTATATTACGATAAATGCCGCCAAAAATTACATAATATAGGGCCAAATAACATAAGTTTATGAAATGATAACTAAAGTTTATTACGTTAAATACCGCCAAAAATTACATAATATAGGGCCAAATAACATAAGTTTATGAAATGATAACTAAAGTTTATTACGTTAAATACCGCCAAAAATTACATAATATAGGGCCAAATAACATAAGTTTATGAAATGATAACTGAACTACATTACGTGAAATCCGCCAAAATTACATAATATAGTGCCAAATAAGTTATTAAATAAAAAATACACCACCACATGACGTATCACGATCCCGCAAATACTTGCACAGCTAAAATACCCAAACTGAACTTTCCTCGTTTAAGCTCCTATCGGAGTTCTTATTTACTGTAGAAACTAAGTTCTCATTCTAATCTCGAGATGTTTTCATCTTCGATTTCATCGTCACTTGATATTAAAAGTATTAGAAAATATTAAAATATAAAACGTTTTAAAAGAATGAACGAATAAAAATTTGTCACAACACACGAATTGTCATAGTATAATTAGGTATATAACTAAATATTTATAAGTAAAAAAATCAATGTGTTTTGAAGTAAAACTTCTTTAGGCGCGACTAGGAGGTAACTGGACGACAATGCAACGGGAGTCCGTTACGGCATTATATGCAACGGAAGTCCGTTACGGCAATATATGCAACGGAAGTCCGATACGACAATATATGCCTTATATGCGAAAGTCCGTTACGGCATTGAAGTAAAACTTTTTTAGGCGCGACTATTATTAACGTATTATATCTTATTACGGATGGTGGTGACCGTCGGGATGGTGGTGACCGTCGGGGTGGTGGTGACCGCCGGGATGGTGGTGACCATTTAAGTTTTACTTCAATCGCATGTGACGGTTACACTCAATTTTTTGTATCAGTTATTTAGGCCCCGAGAAACCGCTAAGCGAACGTCAAAGCGAACAGGGCGGAAAACATCTCTGCTATTGAGAAGAGCTTCCGAAGAATTTCTAATCCGAGATAAATTAAGAATTGAACTCCTGAGGACGGAGTTCGAATTTCCTATGTAGCCACTTCTTACATCCAGGATTTTAACCACAGTTTTTCCCTTTTTTTAGGAACTTTTAATTTGTCAAATATACCAGCCCCAATGTACCCTATCCTTTCTAGAATCAAGTCAGGAGATGCGAGATTTGTTTCAGCATTTTTCATTTTGATATTATGTATTAAAATTTACAATTAATTAATGATTAATACTGTGGTATTGATTGCTTACCTTATTTTCTGATATGACTATTGTTGGTCGGTAGCCTTCAAAATAATCTTCGTCCTTGTCATTACTGTAAAATAATAGGTATCATATTTAGTTAAAAATGCATAAACATAAGTAGTAATAATTTGATACCTTAGTTCCAAAGTAATCAACTCCAAAATTTTCTAATATTTGAGTAATATAGAAGGAAAAGCAGCAATATCTAGAACTAACAGCACCCCATGGTTTCATCCTTGTTAAATTTATTCAACCAATTATGAAGCAATGATGGCTCAGTGGCAGCGTGTACGACTTCGCGTCGATTGAAGTGAGTTCTAATCTCTGCAATGAGCCGGAGCTTTTGGTGAAGGAAAACATCGTGAGGAAATCATAGCATGGTGGTAGGGCTTTTTCTAAAGCCCGCCTGGCTAGCGGAGCGTCGCGCTCGGCGGGTAGTGTCTGTGTGACGTCTTCTATATAAACTAGTACATTACAACTGTCACGTCGCGTCGCCGTCCCGTCCCGTCCGCTGTTTGATGAAACTCAGTTATATAACCTAACCTTCCTAAATGAATTGGTTACAAAATTCAATAATATTTTTCAAATCTGACTGGTAGTTCCAGATATTAGCGCGTTCAAACAAAAAATAAACTCTTAGGTTTTTTATAATATTAGTATAGAATACAAATATAGATGAGAGTTTTTGGCGGGATCTCAAACTGTCATGTAGTGATATTTATTTTTTATTCATAAATTTGTGTTATTTGACCCTATATTGTGTAATACAGGTGGCGTTATGTATAATAAAGTTTGGTTATTTTGCGCAAGTAAAGTGAATTGGAAATAATAACATGGATCATGAATTCTGAGGTGCCAAAAAAACTCCCTAGATAGTTCTAACAAGGGAGCCACCATCTTGTTAGGATACACAAATCGTATAATAGTACTAATATAATATAATGTAATAGTAATAATAGCGTTATTGTCACATACATTAGAACAGAAGTCCTGGATAAATCCCTGATATACATAAAAATGGGAGTAATTTAAATTATAAATAAAAAAATGTATGTTGCTTCTTTTGCCTCTATATGAGAAATATATCGATTTTCGGTATATGGAACGGATTTTTAAACAGTTATCTACTAATTCCAAAGTGTAACATGTCGATCACTTTAGTACGTGTTTTAGTTTTATTGTTATTATTAAATTTAAAATACATACGGATGATTACAAGCTGTGGCGTCTGTTTTCTAATGGACGAAATTAATTTTGAATAAGCCGTTAATTTTTGAAATTTAGTTATCAATATAAAACATTTTAAAACGCGACATAAGAACAACAATATTATTTAGTATTGTTTTTTTTTGTTATATTTGTAGACCTATTTAACCGCTAAATAAATTCACGAAGTAAGAAGTGAAACTTAGGAAAATGTAGGAAAAGTAGGAATGTATGTCTATAATTCATAAAATATCGTTAACAGAAGTTATTTGGTATAAAACTTCGAGTATTCCGCTATGACTTATGAGGATGTACGTGATTGATTAAGGCTTTGAGAAATTGGTCTGGCCAGTAATTTTTTTTTAAATCAGTGATAAATTGTTAGTTTTTTCATTTAGTGGATGTATATAATGATTCACTTATAAAAAAAAAAATTGTGATGTTTTATGAAACCACGATGGAAGCGAAACTTTAAAAATAAATAATAAAATTTTAAAACTAAGAGCAATATTTATTTAAATCATTGAATCGTTGTCAACTTCAGTTATTCTATCAATAACTTCATCTTCGCCTCGAGTCTCACAGTTCCCTACTCTACGGCCAGCTGTAATGCGACATGCGAGAGATGAACGAATAAACTGTATAAACTGATAAATATTTACTATTAGTCATAATGTTGGTAACATTTAATGAATGATTGCTTCCCCCAACATTGGGTGAAGCCAAATTAATTAATATTTTAATAGATGTCGGTCGGTATTAAGACGAGAAATTAATTATTTCTCTGATATTATTCTTTTCATAATTTCTTTGTATATTTCTGTTATTTTAAGTTTCATTGTATTGTTATTTACAATCGATGACGATGGCGTGTTTTTTTTTTTGTATAAACTCTACATAAAAATAAAGATAAAAGGAATTAATACAACTATAAAAAGATGCTTTCGTAATTTCCGTTTTTGCTGCTACTTCGAGTCTATTTATTATTCACATAACGTTCTTATATCGTTCTATACAGTAACAATGTCATTGTTTTTTTTTCATGTCCAGCTAGTTTTAATAATATATGAGAATTATAAATATTTAATTGAAACCAGTACTTTTGTTTTGTTCAAGCTCGGCAAATTTACGCAAGCTTGATTTTAAGTAAGGTCAGTGGCGATTGTCATGGTTTGAAGATCTACCGATATAGCCTAGTTTTTACAACGGTCTATATGTAGAGGCTACGGAGCTATAACTAGTCTGGGTAGTACAATGGTATTAAGCTATAGTTTTTTTTATGTAGAATAGTATGGTATGGAGGCGGTAATGTGCCTGATGCCCCGATGCCACCGAGAGATCGGAAATCCACCATTGGTCGCCACTGTCATGCCGTCCTACGAGACGCTCGGCACCTGGATATGCACTGGCTCATTTCGAAACGCGACAAAATATAAAAGAGCTACTGCGACGGCCTTATCACTATGTGTATGGTGCTGTCGATCCAGTCGGTCACAGCTGTTGTGTTTTACTACCCAGTAAACAAAAACAGTTTAAAATCAACGTCATAAAGGACTGCAAGTCTTACTGAGGTTAGAAAATGATAGACTACAGTTCCTGAAGACTGGGATGGAACACCTAGAGTTCTAGTTTGTGTTATACAGAATTAAAGACCGGCTGCGAAGTGAAACCGTAGGGCACAGATAGTTACATAATAAACGGCCAAATAAAGTAATTTTATGAAATAGAATTCAAACTACAACATGACAGATTAAGATCTCGTCAAAACTCAAGCTATCGAATGTTTACTGTTGGTTTTTGTTTTACCGAAAATTTGGGATAATTAAAAACAAAGTCAACAACTCGTTTTAAATCAACAACCTACGTGGTACGTGATAAATTTTTTTTATTAAAAATATTTTTTCAACAGTCATACATGACTCAGTATATCATAAAAAGTCAATATTATCAATTATAATGTATAGGCTAAGGCAGAAGGAATGGGGCAATATTTTCTCTCTATCCTTGAGAAACCTCTTTATTGAAATCGACATATATAGTTTCTAAAGAGAAAAAAAAACAGAATCTTACCTATTATTATCACTGTATTCTGGTATTTCAGTTGTTGTGGTATGAATTGGACGTGAAGTGGTAATTCTCCCACCGCTAGATGGTCGTGAGTTCAGGTCATAGGTCGACGACGGTACTTCTACGTTGGTGCTGGGAAAACATATTCTTATTAATTATAATCTCAGCCAAAAGATGTATACTGCTGTGTACATAAGCTTCCCCAATAATCGCCACAATGATCACTCCTGTGTTGTTTGCATCCAGCGGGTTCCCGCAACCTTCACCAGGTTGTCAGTCCACTTTGTGCCGGGTCTGCCCACGCTGTCTTCCTGTACGTGGTCGCCACTCGAGAACTCTTCATCAGTCATCTGTTCTACAAGTAATAAGCCCCGCCCACTGCCACTAAATTTTAACAATTCATAGAGCCATGTCGGTACTTTGATTCTCATACGGATCTCCTCATTCCTGATTTGGGATGTGGATTTAATTTAACTTCTTATTAAGAGGCAAACTGTTTTTATTAACAAAATATTTGTGCTTCGTGGGAAATTCATGCGCAGGCCAAAACGTCCCAGAATAAAATCTTGTCCCAAGTTTTTTTGGCTAAAAGTATTATTGGATTAGTTTTGGAGAAGTAGCAAGAGAGTTACTAAATTTTGCTACTACGATGATCACGCGAATGGATTGTCGGCTAAGCAGTAAAATACCGGTAGCATTGTGCTTACATTGCAGTATCCATTCTCACCAATGAAAGAACAGACTCAAGTACCTGGTTGTGGTTAATGCAATGATATGCGGCGCGGCAATCCGCGAGTTGACAATGTTTAAAAATTAAAGTTTACTATTTAAAATAATTAATATTGGTCTATTCATAAAAAGCCAAAAACAATACAAATCTGGAAAAATATATGTACATTAATTTAATTTTTCATTCGGAATATATTTAATTATGGTCTGCGAGTCACGTGATTACAATTGCCATACAAAAAACGTGACATCATGGTTCTATGAAAATTACACATTTTTGTATTTTTTAAATAGTTTTTTTTTAATTAAATAGGTGTTGAAGAAATTTCATAATTACTAAATTTAAATTCTAGTAAAATCAACTTCGCACATAATAATACTTTTTGAATATTTTGAACGATGACGTCAAGCCGCGTTTTCCAGTCACATTTTTTATATTACTTTTAAAGGCAGGTATAATAATTATTATTATACCTACGAGTATTATTTTCAACATATAAAATGTTCAAAACAATATTTTAAAAGTTTGTCTGCTACCGGATGACTTGAGGTAGGTATTATCTTCAATTTTGTTTTTTAGTAGTATGTACAGCTAAGTGTCTGCATTGCCCCTGATGGTAGGCATAGTATAATCAAAAAATAACAGCGATCATAAAGCGATCGGCAACCAAAATCAGAAATTTTTATAAGGTTTTAAAAGCTTACTTTACATTGCCGCTATTAAAGCTTGACGAGCCTGGTCTTCGAGGAGTCGTATTACTGTTGGATGATGAAGTCGGTTTTCCTCCACTATTTGGTCTTGTATTTGTATCAAAGGATTGAGAAGAACTGCCACCCTCACTGAGAAAATAATATTTTCAATATAATGTCCAGTATCGCTGAACTTTCAGTGAAAGGCCCTTGTTCGGTCGATTCTGTTGTCAAACACCTCTCAGTGTGTTCTGATCGTTACGCTCGAGAACCTGTCCCTAATTGGGGGCTTGGCATTTAACCATCTTTAACAAATTTGGATTAGATAACTTACTTAAAATTTCCCATAATTTGAACAAATAAGGTATAACTAAAACCAATATTAAAATCAAATAAAAATACTGTTAGCTACATGATCAATTAAATTCAATTTTTTTAAATAGTCTCATCGTACTTACAATAATTACCTTAATAATATATTCTTTTTATGCTGTATTTGGCAATGGAAATTTTCCATTGTGAATAACTTGTGAGAATAACTAAGTGTTTTTATAAAACTACGTAATAACAATTGGAAAATCGTCTGCTGTTTAGACATTTATTTGGCGATAAAAAAATTGTAATATTGTTATCGATTTAAAAACAATACATTCAATAATTTCAAACTTAGTTGCTGGGCATACATAAACTTTTTCCTAACTATGCCATTTGTGGCATAATTATGCTGAATACATAGTGTTATTACGCTAAGAGTGATAGTTTCATACAACGTGCCGTTCAATATTGAAGCCAAAACTAAATACATGTGTGCGTAAGTGACATGTTATTACACTTGCCAAAACAAACACAGATGCACGAATGATATTGCAAGTGTTTGAATTTTTACCCAAAAGTGGGAGAATAAAAGTATCCAGTGAGTGTTGGTTTCATTCATCCTATGGTCATTCAGATTAAAAACTAAAGGCAATAACAATACATTATTAATTTATTGATATTGACAAACCAAAAGAAAAACCAATGATAAGTTTATCACTATGTGTATGGTGATAGCGATCCCTAACACCCTGCTTTATTACTGCATAATGCATATACACAGACTGATCCCGGAGCGTGACAAATCAGATGAAAATCAGTAATGGGTTTATTACTATGTGTATGGTATAGAAATTATTATTAATAACTATTGCCAGTACATACATATGAATATCAATATGAATACGACACATTTACTGTTCAAATAAAACTGTCGGTTTGATTTAGTGTAAACTAGCAGTAAGGTATACAATGTATAGCTGTCTATTTAACTAGCAACATTTCACGTAAAAATATAAGTTGCCGAGTAGTGCTTTCACGTGAAATAGAATATTTAAATGTTTCTGGTGATTATGTGATGAGCTGAGGGCGTTGTTTCACTGCGCTGTAAGTGGTATTTTGTCAAAATTGCGGGAGCTGTTTACATTATGACTTCATTTTTCGCATTGTCATACCGAGACGTAGATAGCCTTTAAAGGCTAACTTGAAATGGCTTCACACTGCGTGCGACTACTGTCGTTCTGAGTGTTTTTATTCTATGGCTGAATACTTCACAAAGTTTTGCATACACTATGTTATCGTTCTATTTTCTGGTTCTTCTTCTTTTTATGTGATGGCAACTGTGTTCATCTACAAATCTGCCAACGTCATGTGGATACAAGTATGAATTTAAAATAAAAATACTATAATAGGACCAGCTCGCTACCTTAAAAAAACAGTTTTTATTTCACCTACCATCGGCTGCGTTTTGTAACTGCTTAACTATCTACAATTCTAGCCTAAAGTTCTACCCATTGCCATTTGAATTACGTAAATATAACGATTTATAAGTTTAATTTACGTAATAAATTGTATACCGCAAGTAATTCGACAAACAGTGTATATTAGTACCACTGAAGCGAGATTTGAGATAAAATTTAATTGATGACGCAATCAAATTGTAATTTAGCTGATTCTTGTTCAAATATCATAAATGTTTCTATTACAAAACCCTTTGAAAATACCCGATGAGTTTCATTACGATAGAATATCGTTCAGAATTAATTACTTGGAGGAACATATTGTTGTACAGAGCGTCAGGGGGTTTTTAATCGTTTTTACCGAAATAAACCAATTAAAGTTGTCGTTAATAATCAATACATATCTTGATTATAGTGTATAGAATGTTTATCGGATAAAATGATGCTTGGAAAAATTAAGGTAGAAATGAATCTTTTTTTTTTTTTTTTTTTTATCGTAGCACGGCATAGTGACTACAGTGTACCTGATGGTGAGCACAGTGCAATCCAATAACATCGGCGACTACCGCAGGATTTAAAATACATCGATAGTCGACGCTGTCATGCCGGCCTGCTTAAATATCCCTTCACGTTGTGTTTGAAGGACTCCATATTGTAGGAAGGAGGAAAAACACTGGCCGGGAGACGGTTCCACAGCTTCACAGTACGGCAAAGATACGACGAAGATACGTTCGAGCCGAGATGGAGGTTACTGTAAAGCTGTGGCTCCGGAGACCAGCGCGTGTGGTTCTATTATGAAAGGGAGAAGAGGGAATAAGGTTAAACAGCTCTTCAGAACACTCGCCATGATACAGACGGTAGAACACGCTCAGCGAGGCAATATCCCTGCGCAGCTGAAGCGGCTCGATGAACTTAGTAACGTCTGCATCATTTACAATGCAGACAGCCCGTCTCTGCAACCTGTCCAGGGCTTCGAGAAGTTATTTAGCGGAACCGTCCCAAAGGTGCGAACAGTATTCCATACAAGGCCGAACTTGTGCCTTGTAAAGCATATACAGCTGTTCGGACGTGAAAAACCGTCGCACCTTGTTCAGGACTCCGAGTCTCCGGGATGTGGCGGAGATGACACTGCCGATCTAATCCCTGGAGTTAAGGTCGCAGCGAATATCCATACCTAGGATACTGAGGCTGTCACGCTTTGCTAGCGAGACGTTCTGAAGAGTGAGGAGAGGAGAAAACGGGGATTTCTTAGTAGAAAACGCGCACACCTGAGTTTTCTTGGCATTGAACTCAACCAGGTTACTTGCGCCCCATGTAGATATGCGGAACAAGGATTGATTGAGTTCAACGGCAAGCTCCTCCCGTCTCTTTTCTGTTTCTCCCCGACCACAAGTGGGCTTGCTGTCATACCACCCATGAACAGTGCTATCATCTGCATAGCAATGGATATTACCCAAGGGTATTATATCATTAATATGCAGAAGAAACAGAGTGGAAAATCTTAAAGAGTTTAGCTTTTTCATTGAAGGGTTATCTATATATTAGGTCTTTACCTATGAAATTGCCGATTTGTATGAAAAAATGTAAACGATGTTTTTTCATGTATTTTTTATTTGTATAAATCGAAGTAATCACCCATGCAATCAATGCATCTTTGCCAGCGCAGTGGCAGTTTATTGATGCCCTTCTTAAAGATATCAGCTGGACGGGAGGCAACAAATTCTTCAAAGGCATTTTGTACTGCCTCTCGGGTATTAAATTTTTTCCCGCCAAGGAGTTATCCAAATTCTGGAAAAAGTTGTAGTCTGTAGGCGCAAGGTCTGGTGAGTAGAGCGGATGACGGAGAACTTCCAACCCCAGTTCTTGCAACTTGGAGACCGTCTGTTGTGCAGTATGAGGTCACGCGTTGTCGTGCAGGAGCAGCGGAGACGAGTGAATAACCAATGCTGGTTAGCGATGTGCCAGCTTCTCCATCATTGTGTTCAGTTCTTCACAGTACACATCTGCAGTAATGCTCACCCCGTTTGTTAAGAAGCTGTGATGAATCACACCGGCGCTAGACCACCAAACAGTGACCATCACTTTTCTAGGGGTAAGTTTTCGTTTAGGGCATTGTTTATGTGCTGAACCAGGATCCAACCAACTTGCTGAGCGCTTGCAGTTATCAAACAGAATCTATTTTTCATCGCAGGTAACAATGCGGTTCAAAATTCCTTCATTTGTGTGTCTGTTGAGCAGTGCAAGGCAAGTCTCGACACGTACTTCGCGCTGGCGATCATTGAGTTCGTGGGGCACCCATTTGTCAAGCTTTTTTACCTTGCCAATTTGACGCAAATGGAACAATATTGTTTTGACGCTAACGTCGAAAGCTGCTGCTAATTCAGCCGTAGATTGTGTATCATCAGCTTCCATAATCGCCTTTAATTCGTCATTGTCGACCAAAATCTTCGGACGACCCCGAGGTTCATTTTTCAGGTCAAAATTCCCAGAACGGAAGCATGCAAACCAATAACAGGTGGTGCGTTGGTTTGTAGTGTTAGCTCCGTAAACGTCGTTGATGTTGCGTGCCGCTTGTGCCGCGTTACTGCCACGACGGTACTCATATTCCATAATTACTCGAATTTTTAACGTATCCATGATGACAAAAAAGATTTAAATGCGATGAAAATGTAACACTAATCAATAAACAAATGACTACTTTTGGAAAAAGAATTCCATGTTTTTAAAATAAAATTAATTTGAAATTAGAATTATTTTGATTATTTGATTAATTGATTTGATTATTTATTTTGATTTGAAATGGCCAGTACTGCAGAACGGCAATTTCATAGGTAAAGACCTATTATTAATAAATTTGTAGATCTTTGTTTTTCAAATTTCCCGATAGACATGCTATAGACACTTATCATAAGTATGCCTTTAAAAATTATGTTTCTTTCTGTAAGTTTGTATGTCAAGAGTTAACTTAAAAAAAATGTTTTTTCACGGGAAGCTTATGCCATTGGTCAGTTGATAGCCTAAAAGTATTTTAAATATTACTTTTATGATTCGTAAAAAAAGTTTTTTTTTTTAATGCTTAACTGACTTTGATGAAATTTTGTATACGAGAAGTATAAGTCACTCACACCATAAATGATAGGCTAATAGTAAGAGTAAAAAATTAAAAAAAAATTATACGTAAAAAACGCGTGCGAAGCCGCGGACCACCGGTAGTATATTAATAAATCTATACCTACATAACATAAAAATGAATGTTACTTTGTTTGTTTGTTTGCGTTCCTAAATCACTCAACCGAATGCAATTAATCTTTGCTGTTTTGTTGTCCTTACACCCCTGATGGTTTGTGAATTATTGCAACCATTTTATAATTGGTGTTACGCGAATCGTTTCACTGAGGTTTCATTTTGAAGACAACAGGAACAAAGTCGTGGTAAAAATAGTTCTTCTTCTATTTTGGCAACTAATCCTCTTTGCTGAAGACCATTACTGCCATTATCAAGTCAATTTAGAGTGTCGTGTCTTATGATGATTTCAGTATCCTAACAAGATGGTGGTTCCCTTGTTAGAACTTTCTAGGGAGTTTTTGTGGCATCTCAGAATTCATGATCCATGTTATTATTTCCTCTTCATTTGTGTACAATGACCAAGCTTTATTATACATAATGCCACCTGTGTTACACAATATAGGGTCAAATAACATAAATTTATTAATAAAAAATAAAAAGACATGACATGACAGTTTGAGATCCCGCCAAAAACTCAGTTGGAAATCAAATTTAAAAAAACTTTTACTAACTTGGGCAAAGTTCACACCAGAAGACAATTTATAATATTACGCGTAAATACTGTTATGTTAATTATACGAGAAAAGTCTTATTGAATGACGCTGCACTTCACTCTGAACAAATTTTCCATATATCACCCGGATAGACTGATAATGCTATCCCTGTCTGACCAATACTTTTATAACAATGAGTGACTTCAGAGTAATACCTATCGGTATTGTAAAAGAAAGATAATATAACTTATTACACATAAGTGCGAAATTTGTGTGAAATATAGTTATATAGCAAGCAAAGCTAAAGAATACAAAGAGTACACAACAGCGCCCGGCATCATTTGGATGGGCTATGGATGATATCCCCATCTGATCAATAGTTTTATAACAATGAGTGGCTACAGAGTAAATATCTGTTGGTATGGTAAAAGAAAGATAATATAACTTATCACACATAGGTGCGAAATTTGTGTGAAATATAGTTATATAGCAAGCAAAGCTAAAGAATACAAAGAGTACACAACAGTGCCCGGCATCATTTGGATGGGCTATGGATGATATCCCCGTCTGATCAATACTTTTATAACAATGAGTGACTACAGAGTAAATATCTGTAGGTATGGTAAAAGAAAGATAATATAGCTTATCACACATAGGTGCAAATTTGTTGTGAAATATAGTTATATAGCAAGCAAAGCTAAAAAATTCAAAGAGTACACAACAGCGCCCGGCATCATTTGGATGGGCTATGGATGATATCCCCGTCTGATCAATACTTTTATAACAATGAGTGACTACAGAGTAAATACCTGTCGGTATGGTAAAAGATGGATAATATCGCTTCTCCTACGTAGACGTGAATTTCGCGCGAAATAAAGCGCAATGAATAGTCGAATATTCCGTTATGTTTTGAGGCACAGTTATTTCTATTGTAAAAATACCATTCGGCTATTTCTTTGTTGTGCCTAAGATATCATGCGGTAGCAATAATACAAGATATACTAATACGTGTGAATTTTGTCCCGAATTTCGCTCCTGTTCGAGAAAATCGTAATAACTGTTTTATTTTAAATAAAAGAAATACTCACATGCTAGATGGTATGGGTGCATTGTTGGATGGCCTCACGTAAACAGGCCCTTCGTTTGTTGGCCTGCCCTGGATTGGTCTGGTTTCCGTACGGTCCTCCGGCTTTATGTCTGATGTTTGTGGTCTTGAACCGGTTTGTTGTCTTGTCACAGTCGTCTGTGTTTGTGGTCTTGAAGGCGTTTGCGGCCTAGAACTTGTTTCTGGTCGAATCGGTCTACTAGAGTCAGCCGGTTGTGGGGTTTTCGCGTTGCAAATCTCCCGACCGTTCAACCTAATTTCTACGAGTTTTGGTACTTTGTTTAAAGTGTTGTACTGGACGAAGAAACGCACTGCGACAGCTGGCCCTGGACTGATCTTCATATTCGTATTCTCTATCTTGAAGTCGATGTTGTCTTTTGTTGTAACGTCTCCCACCCAGTTCTGTGAGACGGAAGATTCGTTTAAATTATTTTAGTTTTTAAGTTGAATTTGTTTTGTTTTTTGAATATAAACGTATTCCGTATATAAGTAATTGTGTGTTTGTGTGTTTGTGTGTATCGAGGTAGAATATTTTTAGTGCTCGCCCTTCAAGTTCAAATTTAGGCTTGTGTATTTGTGTTTCCAATTCAGTGAATGATTTGTTTTCGCACCATTTAATTTTTCTTTGACATCGTTCTTTTCATAAAATGGAAAACTTAAAATATCACGTTATTTAGAAATATGAGTTCCACCGTGGCATCAGCGCTGCAGAAACAGCTCGAAGGATTAATTATGTGTATGGGGAAGCTACTGTAAAAGCAAGCACGGTACGTTTTTGGTTCAAACGTTTTTGTTCTGGAAATTTTGACCTACGAGAAAAAATTCGTGGGCGGCCGGAGTTGATAAGGAAGAATTAAAGGTGATCGTGGAAACGTGGAAGTCAGAGTTAGCGGCAGGCTTCGGTGTGAGTGATAAAACAATTTTAATTCACTTGAAACAAATTGGAAAAGTGAAAAAGCTCGAGAACTGAGTACCGCATAAATTGACTGAAGCACACCAACAAACACGCATTGAGTACTGCGTTACATTATTCAACCGTAACAATAACGAGCGAATTTTGCATCGTAAAAATGGATCCTTTACGACCATCGGAAACGGTCATCACAGTGGTTGAACCCACGAGAACCAGCCAAATCCTGTCCTAAGCGAAAGCTGACTCTGAAAAAGGTGAGTGTGTAGTGGACCAGTGCTGGTATCATACAGAACAGCAATTTAGCCAGGCGATAACGGTAGATCTGTATGATCAACAATTGCAAACCATGATGGAAAAGCTAGCCGTTAAGCAACCGAGACTGGTCAATCTCTCTAGCCCACTGCTGCTTCAGGATAACGCTAGACCCCGTACTTCACGACAGACCGTCGCTAAATTAGAGGAACTTTGGTTGGAATGTCGTTTATATACAATTGAATCTTATTCTCAACGTTGTTAGACTTTGATTTACTTGAAGTTTTTATAACAATGAAATTACTTTGCAAGTGTGAAAAATATTTTGTCGTCGTGCCCCGCCGCGGCTGTGTTATTTTTAGTAGCTACGTGTAGGTAATATATAACTGGTCATGAAATAAAATAAAAAAACTACGACGTTATTTTTTTAAGTAGCATTAATTTATATTTATATTCTTACCCCCACTATGTCAGCTTTGCTATCTAAGACGATGTTCAGCCACAAGGAATGCAGCGTGCTGTCTGTAGACAGGTGTACTACCCCGTACCACCGGCCTGGCTCCGTCCCCGGTGGTTCATATTCGAACACATTGGGGCATGGTGATACAGGCGTGCTTTGTTCGTAGGTGGGCGCTGTTAGCGCCAATACTAGAAGAGCTAAAAGAGGGTTTATCTGGAAAATGTTGAGAAAATATTAGAATGTTTTTTTTTTTAAAGTTATATTAACTTTCGTGAGTTTAGTAGTGGGTAAAATTGTGAGCTGCACCCGCATAATGTGATGTAAGTGCGATATAATGTAGTTCGCCTTCAATGATATGACTTAATTTTTTTTTTATTGTGAAAAAACTAATAATAATTACGGTGTACATTCAAATTCAAATTATTTAAATATTTTAATTTATTTTAATCAATAAAAATTATCTTTACTTTATTTTAATTGTGAAAAATCTAAAAATAATTGCGATGTATAATTAAATTAAAAATATTTTTATGTAACTATATTCCATTATTTAATTAAATTTAAAAAAAGTTAGAAATATGAATTCACATTGTTATCATTGATCATGCTATTGCTATCTTCATTATACTGGCACGCGGGATAACATTTTTGGAGATATTTTTGGTTTGTTACCCCAAAGACATAATTTTTTACATGCGTAAATCCAAACGTATTTAAAAAAAAACAAGTCTGTATAAACTAAATTCGAATTGAATTCAGACGTTCGTCAATTTTTAGGGTTCCATTATCAGTAAAGGGGGGTTAAGACTACGCTTTCCGGCTCACTTTTAAAGGGCTGTAACCTTTGAATCATAATACGAGACGAGTTGAATTTTTTACAGAATTTGTGTTCTAATAGCGGATACACTAACATTTAGTAAATAAATAAATATAAAAAAAAAAACGTATGTACACAAAAAAATTCGATCTTACTTTTTTTTAACATACTTATTTTAACCAATTTCTAATATTCAATCATTCTACCAATGCTAGAATGTTATGTAGAATCATTACGTCCGTTATAAAAAATACGCTTGGAGCCGATGACAGGAATAGTAAAATCATTATCAAAAAAATATCATAGTTTCGTGATATTTAAACGACTCCTTTGAAAAGATGTTTTCCTTCACCTATTATTTTAGTATACCTAATTAAGGCCTTTAAAACCTGTAAAATCGAAACCGGATTCTGATATTCACATCCTGGTACGTTATTAAAATTATTATTAATAAACACAGTTTTCTGCGAGCAACAACTCCAGCAGGTTAGCATCATTATTTTCGTATAATCAATGTTGTTTTCCTAACATAAAAATATTGGAATAAACGATAATATTATGTTACGTAATACTTATGTGATGTAAGGAAATTCTATTCCGCTATAGGTCTATAGAGAATGTAAAGTTTAAAAAAAAAAAATGATTATTATCTATACCTATATCTAATAAAACTCAATGTCTCTCTGTCCGTTTATGTTATTTTCATGCAATTAACATGTTCCTTTTGTTCATTAATTTATTAATTAAAATTAATCAATAAAATTATGGGATCCTTGCGTTTTGGAGTTTATTAACATATTTATAATTTATATTAAATACGCAATTATCTAATAATTAAGTGTGCAATTTTAAGAAACTAGGATTGTTAAAAAATAGGTATTAAGTTATTTTACGATTATAGGTATTATTCAATTACATATTCCAGTTTTTATAATCTGTGATAAAAAAAAAGAAAAAAGGCAGCGTAGCGCCATCTTGTAAATATCAATTTGTAAGTGTACTAGTAACTTTGATTCCCATTTTAAGTGTGCTTGTCTTTTATCAAAATTAATAATTTAACCTTATATATATTTTAATGTAATTTTCTTTTCTGTGTAACCTTGGGCGCTTTATATTTTGCTTCATAGTACAATCACTTTTTGATACAATCTCCTTCATTTATGGTTCTATACACGTGATATTGGCGGAATTGTGTTTACATACACGTTACCATTATTAATAAAAAGAAGAATGTATTAAATATTTCGTGTAGACACTTCTCAATAATTACAGAAATGAGTATTTGGCGGGATCTTAAACTGTCATGTATTGGTTTTTTATTCATAAATTTGTGTTGTTTCACCCTGTATTGTGTAATACAGTTGGCATTTTGCATAATAAAGCTTGGTCATTGTGCACAAGTGCAGAGGAATTGATAACATGTATCATGAATTCTGAGAAGCCACAAAAACTCCCTAGAAAGTTCTAACAAGGGAGCCACCATTTTGTTAGGATACTGAAATCATCATAAGACAGGACACTTTAAATTGACTTGATAATGGCAGTAATGGTCTTCAGTGAAGAAGATTAGTTGCCAAGATAGAAGAAAAAGAACTTTTTTACCACGAGTTTGCTCCTGTTGTCTTCAAAACGAAACCTCAATGAAACTATTCGCGCAACACCTATTGTAAAATGGTTGCAATCATTCAAAAACCATCAGGGGTGTAAGCACAAGCATTGTGCACAAATCAAGTGGAATGCTAATAATAACATGGACCATAAATTTTGAGATGCCGCAAAAACTCCCTAGTTATAAGGGAACCACCATCTTGTTAGGATACTGAAATCACGGTCATCATACATATCTTTTGAGATTTCTCTCTACTTGGGATAACCAGACTGATGAAATACCTCCACCCTAAAGAAGATCGCAGCCAAATAACCTTGTGTTGTGTTCCTGCGGTGACTAGGTTTCCAAAGCATCTTCGGGTTCGGGGTTCAAGGTCGGCAACGCTCTACTGATACCAATGGTATTACAGCGGTATAGGATACGGTAGCTGCTTACCATTAGGAGGGCCGTATGCTAAAGAAATAACACTGAACACTATAGATATTAACTGACAATAACGGTAATGGTCTTCTATAAAGAGAACTATTTGCCAAGTTAGGAAGAAGAAGAAGAAGGAGTATTACAGAAAGGCTTTAAGGTTGAGGAGACCAATAAAATTATGAAATAAAAATACCTTTTCTTAAAGCACTTATATCGATCACTGTTCGATATGTATTTTGTTGTAACTGTAATATGTAAAAAAGAAATTAAAATTGTTTTTAACTTCTGAGATTATGAGCGTATGAATAGACACTATAAAATATAAATTTATAAATAGATTATTTGCAACGTGTAAACAACTGACAGATAATAACATAATTAGATGTTTGTCGACGTAGTTGAAAGGCTAATGGGTCATTAATTACTCATCCGCGCTAACAACAAGTAACATTAGTTTGTTGAAACTGTATTGTGTCTAAATTACTCATATATCTAAAAATGTTATCGATTAATATATAAGTAAAACCGTTTAAGAATATGTATATTTACTTGTAATTAGGGTTGTCACTTTTTATTTGAGTAAAGTGTATTGTTTACTTAAGGAAAAAAGTATATTTCGTCAAAATTTTGTTAATGAAGGGCATAGTTTTAACACCAGAAATAAACACAAATTGGTCACTCATGACTTAGTAAGACCAATAAAAGATTTTTAGGTTATTTTAAGGTTTTAAGGTTAAGCTAATTACTAATTACCTATTTGCCGGACAATAAGTTCAAGGATAATGCCAAGCAGTTTTTATTGTTATAAGGTTATTTTAGGGAGGATTATTTTGTGAATGATAGTGATGTCTAGAAATGACTCCCTCTCGGTACATTCAATTGAAGTTTTGTAATAAGATCCCTAAGCTCATTGCCGATTTGCCACACAAAACGTTCAAGGACAATGCCAAGTATTTTTTATTGTTATAAGGTTATTTTAGGGAGGATTATTTTGTGAATGATAGTGATGTCTAGAAATGACTCCCTCTCTGTACATTCAATTAATTAATACCGTTATTAAGTGTAAATATTATTTATACAAATAAACAAAAATTAAAATGATAAATCTGATCGAGTTTCATGCTGGCTCTTTTCGGTGACTAGGATGTTTTCTGAACTGGTAGTAATGTTTTAACTTACATAAGAGCCTTCTCGGGGCCTAAATCGAATATATAACGTTTTGATTTTGAATAAAGTGTGTTGTAAGGTATTTCCCTTTACTTATTAGCTGTACCCGCGGCACCGCTCGCGTGTACAACAGAATGTCATCGATCGAGCGCACGCACGAATCGTGCTGCCCTTACCACAATGGCAGCCCTTGCTCCCACCGCGCCGATTATTTTAAAGACAAAAATACTTACTTTGGGTGATCGTTAGACATACCATATGATATCGGACATTATTTGTAGGTCTTTTTAATATCTACAATTACGTGCACATTTATTATAGTTTACTCAGCGTATGCTATTTAAGCGCTCCAAAACCGTATTTCTTGCGAAATTATTCACCATTATCGTCACTGCTTATTTCTTATGTCACTTTATCTCACTAAATATATCCTATAACCTGGCCAGATAACATATTTATGAATTAAAAATAAAACCATGTAAATCGGATAAGTGGTTTTCGCGTGAAAAGAACATAAAGGGACGGAGAGACGTTAATTTTTAAAACATGTTACAGAAGTGTTCACGTCGATCGCCGCGATGTTGAACATAGTATACGAGTAAAACCCATCATCGCTCCAAAAATTAACGACCCGTATCATAAACAAGGTTGTAGGTACATGATATTATAAAATTATATTTTAATTCTCATACCTATCACGTACCTACTTAGGTATACATTTACTTAAAAAAACATTTATAATTGAGAGTTAGAATCGTACACTGATGGTTCTGTTTCATAGGTAAAAAAAAATCAATCGGTTCGGAATTCTTAGCGCAACCTCAACATTAAGCCGATTTTTATTATTTTAAAACTTGCACTATAATCAGACTGTTTCACGCTTATTGTATGTACGTGTTCATATTTTTACGAAATAACAAAACAAAAGCAAAACATTAAAAAAATAATCACCTTTTACTTAAGCTTTGGAGATTTCTCTCTATCGGGAGCAGTTCAACTAATGGAATATCTTAACCCTACATAAGATCGCAGCTAAATAACCTAGTGTTGTGTTCCTGTGGTGAATAGTTTCCAAAGCTCCTTGGGCTAGGGGGTTCAAGGTCGGCAACGCGCTTACCATCGTGGTAGCCGCTTACCATAAGGCGGGACGAATGCTTGTTAGCCACATTTGTTGAAAAAAAAAATGCTTTATTTTTTGGTACCGTTCTTATTATTTTACTCTTTCGTGTTTTTTGGGTTCCGTAGTCAACAAGGAACCCTTGTAGTTCCGCAATGTCCGTCCGTCTGCTTGTACACGGCTTTGCTCAGAGATTATACATAACATAACAAAATAAAATTTGGAAGAAATAAAAGATTTTTTAGTCTACCCCTCCCTACACGGGAATCTTTCTCGTCTCTCCTACGGTGTGCGGGTGTTTGAAACCATTTCTTCGATTCAGCGATCCGATTGCGAAATATTAAGCTTTTTAACTGATAATATTTGTTAAAGTCAAATGCCCCCACTCCCCAGCTATACCTGATTCATCGTAAAGACTTATGTTTAAACGTTGTAGCCATTAAACCGTGAACTCAATATGTTTATAGTACCAAACAAAAAGTCCCCTTTTAAGCCGCCTCCCAAAGAGAAAAGACATGTATACATATGTGTAGTTAGTTAGATAGAATTACGACAGACCGCGATGTTGCAACATCCAAAGCCAAGGTTCAGCAACTTTGGCACTCTTGAACTTGTGCCAGGCTTTCGCGGCTGAGTGTCTTAAGCGCTCGCCCCCAAGCCCGATGAAGCTGTAAAAGCGTCTGACGCTTCAGGGCCCTTATGGCTTACAGTATAGTTAGATTGCAGAAAAAACCTGTTCTAAGTCTGCATATTGTGACTGGCAACAACGGAACCCTACACTGCGCGTGGCCCGACGCGCATTTTGCCGGTATCTGCCATAATAACATGTAGTCTGTGAAAAAGTCACCTTGCTAACTATTACGGTCCAAAAGATACGGCATTTTATAAGCAGGACGTAACGTAGGACGTACAGCTTAAGCTTAGGAATACCTTATAATTAGCTTAGGATATAGCTTAGGAATACTATAAAATACAATATTTTGTAAGTACTAATCTTCTTGGAACTAATTAAAAAAGGGTAAATAAATACTTTGAATATAATTTATTTACAAGTTCGTATTTATGCTCGAATTGCCCATTAAGGTCATTAAACCCGACATAACCGGATCCGTTATTCAGATCCTCCAGTAAAGTGTTTTTCAAGCTGTCGATAGTGACCTCTAGGGATTCGTAACGTCTTAATTTAATAATACTTCCAGTGTACAAAATTTTATCAACATCAATTAAAAATTAATATATTTTTTTAAGATTTTTAATAATATTATTAACAATCCTTATAGATAGATAGGGTTATCAATTGAGCAATGACATAAGCTTCCCGTGTTCAAAATTTCATAAGGTTCGGTCAAGCCGTTATTGAGTTAAAACACAATTTATAATTATAGATTATTGGGCATAAGCGTTTAACACGGAAACTAACCTTTCATATTCGTAAATGTCACTTAAAAACTTTTTAAAAGATTTTGCGGTTTTTATTGACTGAGCAAAAATAATTTAATCATTATAATTTTAGAGAAAAATGTGTCTTGTAGATATCTACGTTTATTATTTTTCTTGCATAAGTATATGGCGACGTTTCTAGTCTACTGACTAAGAATCATAGATTAAGTAGCCGTTTAAGTAGCGCCGTTTAAGTAGATACCGTCGGCGTACTATAAAAAAACGGCAATCAAAACTACGCCGAATCGTCGTACTCGAGTCCGTGTCATACCGACAATACTGTCACGTTGACAAGCTTTATTTCAAATAGTCACTACATGCTACGATATTATATTGCCGTATTCTAGAAGTTATTGTTTGTAGGTAGCGCGGTATCTAGTTTAAGCGTAGCGGACACCAATCATCTATCTTAGCTAAGAACTTATGTACTAAGCTGAAAAGTCATTTTTTTGAAAAACATTAATTTTGAATTTTCTAAGTAACGTAACGTGTTTTAGCTGGGATGGAAACGATAAGTTAAGTGGTGATAATTTCCTTAATACAAGATACCGTAAAAATTAAGCGGCATTGCGAACAAAATGATTAAGAGAAATGCATAATTAACATTAAAAATTATAAATTTTTTACGCTTACTTTTACGTTACCATTTTTACCTTTTTCCGTTACTAATCCCTTACAAGACTAAAAAGTCTGCCTACCTTCGATTTGAAAAACCGGTCAACCACCATTTTACTTACAGTCGACACACGAACACTTCACAGAATTATAATCGTATACTAAGAACACAATAATGTTTTTTATAAAACACATAGTAACAAATGATTTATTTCAACACAATTATTCCCTTACCATTTTTTAAAGCAAGTTTTCCTTAACCAATTTTAGTAAACAACACACACAAATAAATAAATAAATATTTATTCGCACGTTTATATAAAGATTCACGACGTGCTACACTCGCGCCGGATTCTTTCGGAATGACAAAAGAAAATATAGAATTATCTGTCTTTAAGGTCAAGTTTACGATGGACAGATGAACGGGAGACTCTTGGCATATACATGAGAGAGATGGCTATATGTATGTGAGTTTATGCGTTTACTTAAGGGCGAGCGCACACGCAAACCTGTTGGCAATGAAATTGATTTTAACATTTATTATGGTATATAACTTAAGTTGCATTTAATAAGCAATTCTGTATAACGTTGAATAATGTATTGTATCTGATGTAATATACGTGATAATGTATAATATTTCGCTTTTTTCTCAGTACGAAACAATGATCTGGATAGGAGATGTGTTGTTTACTAGATATAATGTGTTATTTTCGCTAATGATTTTTTGATTTCGTTCAATTAAGGCTTAAGAAATTGGTCTTGTGTATTCGTGACTTGACAAAGACCGGTCCCCTACTTACGCATTTCGTAAGAAAAGCAAAATTACTAAATATTAGCTTCAAAATGGTAAATACACAGCTATAGTGTATCAAAAATAATCTAAATTAGCGATTTCGAAGATGATATTTTGCCATTTCTGCTATCGTTTTGGTCTTATCAGATACGTAATTATAGGGTCGTCCCTCAATACACATCCAGTTATACCTACATATTCACTAATGGAACTGGTTTGTACTTTTTATGAGATCTTATAGCTAGTAAACACCAGAAGTATTATGCTAAAAGGTGAAAAATAATGAAAAAAGTGTGTCTATATAAAAATTATCTGCTGTATGATGTTCCTTATCTATATATTAATAAATTTGTTGTTCTGACTGTACATCTAATTTTTTTCTAAATTCCCGATAGACATCGTATTTAAAGGACAAACTGCACGAACATGGCATTGAAAAAATATGTCTTTTTTATGTCCGGATTTAACTCAAAAACGGCTTCCCCGATTTCTATGAAATTTCGTACACGGGAAGCTTATATCATTGGTCAAATGATAGGCTATAAGAATTTATACGATTACTGACAGACGCACACGTGGTTTGTACATATTTATATGAGGTGATAGCGGACACGATGTGATGGAAAACATTAAGAGGCAATCATGAAAAACATAAGAAGAATACAGATAACTATATTGCACTCCTGAAGACTGAATTGGTTTAAGTGCATGTTGCTGACCAAAGCTTTCAGATAAGAACCTTAACCCTTCAGCGCGAGTACTCCTGCTTTGTGACAGAAATAGATGCGCCAGTGGTCAGTGATGCTACCAACGTTTAATATGCCTACTACCGCTCTAGAATCTCTGACGCAGAGACTTACACACTAAATAATCGTTTATTATCAAACAAAAACAGTTTAATATATTTATATGAACTATGCTTAGATTGTGGTAAGGGGATTACCGATATATACGGGCGTCGCGTTTTGGTATACGCATGTGTGTAAATGTAAATCCTAATATATTTATTTAAGTCGATTACTATTATATCAATCGCTTAATAGCTTTGATAAAAACCCAAATGATGTCTTTATAAGAACACATAATTATGTTTTTTTTTTGTTCATTATAGTTTTTTGTGTTTAACAAAACTTGAGTAGTTTTCCACATGCCAATTGTACAATAGTTGTAGGTGATTGAATATATATGAAATCACCTAAAATATTATGACTTTAAAATAAAATTAACGGCTAACTAGCTGACCCGTGCGAATATTTAGCACATTATAAAACGTATTTATCACTTAAAAAACACAGCTGTCATGCTAGTTAAAATTGATTTAATTTATAATAGATGGCGCCTCCTACATATTTGTTGATTTTAATTATTTTTATATATTTATGGCATTTCTAATCTTTTTTTTTTTAAAGAATACATTAATTTTAGACTACTTGCTAACACAGAGCACAAAATTTAAAATGACGTTTGTATCATTCATTTAGTTTAAGAATTAAGGATATTTCATTGTGTCAAAAAACACAAGTGTCTTTATAAGGCACAAGTTCGGCCGTGTATGGAATACTGTTTGCACCTCTGGGATAGATCCGCAAAGTACCTCCTCAATGCTCTGGACAGGTTGCAGAGACAGGTTGTTCGCATTGTTAATGATGCAGACGTTACCCAATGCATCGAGCCGCTTCAGCTTCGAAGGAACATCGCCTCGCTAAGTGTGTTCTATCGTCTGTATCATGGTGAGTGTTCTGAAGAGCTGTTCAATCTAATTCCTTCCTCTGCTTTCCACAACAGAACCATACGCGCTGGGCTTCGAAATCACAGTTACGGTAACCTCCATGTCGGCACGAACTAAAAAGTTATCTGTGTCTTATCTTTGTCATACCGTGAAACTGTGGAACCATCTCCCGTCCAATGTGTTCCTTCCTTCTTATGACATCGGGTCCTTCAACCGTAACGTGAAGAGATATTTATGCAGCCCGGCATGACAGCGGCGACCGCCGATGGATTTCCATCTCTCGGTAGTCGCAGTTGTATTTGGATTTTACTGTGCTTACCATCAGGGACAGTACAGTCAATGTGCCGAGCTACTATAAAAAAACATCTGAAAACATAAATTGAGATATTATTTTTTTGTGTACATCTTGACTGGAAAGGATGCTTTACAGGCATGTTACTGGAAATAGGAATCTTTAAAAATTGGTATTTGGTTTAGAGTTTAGTATTTATTATCGTTGAAACCACTGCTGCGAATGTTCACTGACCACAACCAAAAGAAATAAAAATATTTTTAAGTATTTAAGGTGTTTTTTTTTTTTGTATTAATGTTCGGCGGACTTACTGTAATTCTCTTGATGAGTTAACGAACTGTTAAAAAAATGTGGTCGCTGTCGGACATAAAGAATCCAGCGATAGTGACCATTGCCATTCATGACCTACGACAGCGAAATAAAGTTCGATTCATCAATCTCTATAGCACTCCGCCTATTGCTATTTCTACGTTCACTGTTCACTTGAGGGTTTAGGCAGAGGTGTTAGACATCTATATTTTATAAATATTGTAATTTGTAAGGACCAATCATACAGATTTTTGTTGCCTTCGCTCGTTGCATCACTTTCTTAGTACATTTGTTTTATATTAAGTCAGTGTATCAAAATCATTAAGACCGAGCGGCGGCAAACGCACTCAGCATTTTTAATAAAAACATTTCTGTCTGTCTTCCGGTGTTTTAAAAATAGAAAAAAGAAATAGTACTGTAAAATATCTGGAGTATTCTAGTCTAAAATGTACACGAAACATCGAGTATCTTTTCGTAAGTAAACAATAGTTCGCTCACACATTCAAAGCTTATCGCTTCGATCGTGAATTCCAACAAACAATAGTCTAAAAATAGAATCCTTCCCCTTCTAAATACTGACGTAAATTTCGAGGAATATCTAGTGATTTCGACACTCCTTTTATTTTGATATATAAGCGAGTCGTGTTCCTAGCCAAGACTCTCACCGACCCCGACGATAAGTTTGCGGAAGCTAACGCTTCATATCCGTCCGTCTCTTAAACTCAAGCTTGTTTGCGCCCATGCCCGCGTAACCACCGCTCCCTCCGCAGGGGCCGGGCGGCGAACTTCGCTTTCGCACATCCCTCTTCAGCAGTAACTTAAGCATACGTCCGTTCCATCGACATGGAGTCCTTGAGCCGAGCAGCCGATCGCGCGATACAGTGATACTGCATTCACTAGCTATCAAATATTATACTGTACACTGCACTTCACACACCATTCAGGTACAGGTAGGTTCTGTAAGGGACCTTTTTTTCTTTTTTCTTGGCTAGTTAATTTAGACCAAAATTGACAGAATACTAAATACATATCCGTCCTTCTTCCCAGAAGGCAGTAACATGTATATATGTATAGTTAGTTATTTCGAATTTTCTACGGACAGGAAATTAGTTAGATCGTGATTTCTTTGGATATTCAGCAACAGCCCAAGCCGAGGTTCGACCACTTTGGCACCTTTGGGCTCGCCCCAAGCCCGGTGAAACTGTAAAAGCCTTCTGAGGCTTCAGGGTCCTTACAGCTAACGGTGTAGTAGCTTATAGACAGTTCGGTTTTCAACAACGAAGTGGAAACCACAAGCGTGAAAAAGAAATCTGCAAGAGAGGTACTGTACGTACGATCACAGTATACTGAGTTTGTTTAATAAATTATCTACTCAAAATGTAACGGCATTTTCACTACTCACTGACGTAACAATATCTTCCCATATTGTTGTTTACAAACTTTCTCAGCAATGATGACTTGGTGGCATTTTGCTCAGTTATTGCGTCGAACGACGGAGAATCGAATTACTGTCAAGCCTGACTTTTATATGAAGGCAAACACCGTGGGGAAACCATATCACAAGAACGACTTCTAGTATGCGTTTGAACAAATACAACTCTTAAGTGAAATGAAAGTTGAAATTACGGCATTTAGTAAAAAACAATAAAATATGTTCGAGCGTTATTATAATTTTAAATTTTGCGCATTTTTCTTTCTCCATGTAAAATTAACAGAACTGTTAACTGACTGTATATTATGCTATTATCAAAGGAATTCTTCCGCACGTCAGAGCTTCATCGTTTTCATCAACAATACGGAATTCGACTGTCGCTTTCGTCCCCTGAAATGTATTAGAGATGTTTAAAAATATTAGTAACTTTTTAAGTAACGTCTATAGACATTTTTTTATGTCAAAATTTATAATAAGTCAAATCTGAGGCACTCAGACACTCGGGCCGTCCTCCACTGCAGTGCTTGATGAATAAGGTATGAAGAATTATTTACTCTCTTTTTGCATTCTTATTCTGACATGCTGATGTCGTTTGAAATAAATATTATGACAAAAAATATGGTCGAAATTTTTAAAAGCGTATATTTTCACGACTGTGTCAAATGTATAATTTACAGTAATTTTAATTTATATAACTGTACAAAAAATATGTATGTACCTACTTATTACGTGTAATAAACAAAACAAAATAATTCCAAAAAATTTATGAAATTTTGCAAATTAGACTGACTTTTTTTAATTATGTAAAAATAACTTTACGGTGTATAGATAAACGCTATTTTAATTTAACAACGTCAAATTGATGATTAAACCTCAAATGTTGCGTGCGCAATTTTATACACTACTACGGGTGCCACAAAAAAAAAACTAACTAAAAAAAAACTCACTTTAGGAATAAGATTTATATGAGCGACTTCGATGCTAGTAGCAGCGAAATGTGCCAGAGCTCTTTGGTTAATAGGACACTGGGTGTTCGTCAAGTATTTGCATGCCACCTCGTATTCCCCTAAGTTAATTGATTTTGGGAACGATATAAATAGGAATTTCAGATAGCCTGTTGCTAGAGTCCGCATAGATTTAACTGGTCGCGCTGCCAAGAAAAAAAGCATAATAATTATTTAGTAATTTATTATATTCAGGTAATATCGACACCCAGTATGAATAACATCGTAACTTGCATTACGATAAAACACAACTATACGCTAACTATATACAAAACAACTCTATTTTTGAGTTTTACAACCTCATCTGTAAAACTAATAGAACCAGTTACTTGAATAAAATTATCATTGTATTTTTTTTTAATATATTTCATGTACAGTATTGAGTGGAATCGAAAAATATTTAACAATAGGGTAAGTCTCGTATCGCGTATAAATGGTACTGATAATTTCAAATAAGGACTCGAATGAGAGACTTTCGAATACAAAAAAAAAGAATTTAACTCTAAACCATTGTTTAAAATAAAGTTAACATTGTTCACCTATATAACATCATTAAAATATATTTATTTTGTAAATAATGGCCGGTTCACATAATTCCACTTCAGTGATCTGGACTGGAAATGGCGATTGTCTACGTTGTTTCAGTTATTTAGAAGTGTCAACGTTACAGTGATGATTTTAAGAAGAAGGCCGTAAAGAAATTGTTTTAATCACGCTAAATTGTTAGTGTTACAAGAACTTTTTTATAAGTTTTATAAGGAGCTAAAAAAAAGAAACGAAGTTGGGTGAGATTTGAGGTGCATATTCTCGTAGAGTTTTTGCAAAGCAGATTGACGCATCGCTTTGTTTATATAATATTCTGAAGTTATGTGTAATAAAAAACACATATGTTCTCTGTATAAAGTAACAGACTGTAAATTTTGATATCTTACAGGTAACCCATGACGTGACATTTTTTTATCTTAGTATGGAAAAGTGACTGTTCTGTACATCATGGTGGTCATGGTAAGCACAGTGCCAGCCCACATCATTGGTGACCAGCGAAGGATCTACAAATCTACAATGTAGTAGTCGCACAATTGTCAGTTGTCGCTCAGTTGTAAGTTGTCGCACAATTGTCAGTTGTCGATCAGTTGTCAGTTGTAGCTCAGTTGTCAGTTGTCGCTCAGTTGTCAATTGTCGCTATCATGCCGGCCTGCCTAAATGTCTTTTTACGTTATCTTTGCAGGACTGTATGTCGTAGGAAGTCGAGATGCACAACTTCACAGTGCGGCAAATATGTGATCGTACTTTCAATCAGGAGTGTGCAGTCATTTTGACGAGCTAGTATTAAAAAAAAAACAACAGTACAAAGAATACTTACTAACGACAAATTCAAACTCTATTGAGATACTTTTATCTCTACGCACAACACATGGAACTGTATCACATCCTTGTATATAGATACTTTTCGGTAGATCACCTTTATGATTCAGACCTGGAAATACATAAAAATAAGCGCTAAAACATAGTACTATTATAAAGAGGTACCTATTATATAAAAAAAAATCACACGTATGAAGCTTTCACAAAATATTATGCTGTTCTTTTATTCGATGCCGTATCATAATAATATTAGTTGGATTTGAAGCGTTGATAGCTCAGCGGTAGAGTGTTTGGAAACCGCGTCGATTGGCTTAGGTTCGAATACCTGAGCTTGAGATTTCGGTGAAGAAAAACTGCGCGATGAAACCGTAACACGGTGGTAGGGCTCTTTTTAATGCTCGCCTGGCATTCACTCTCAAGTTAAAAATATGTTACCAGGCACTTACAGATGTGTTTTTTTATTTTCTTGGGCTACACCGTCAGTTTAGATTGAGGCCAAAACGCTAACTACCTTTGAAAAATTTGAAACAATATCCGCCAATGGATGCTAAACTATAGTTTGAATTAACCTAATCACTATAAGAAATCAAACTTGTTTATAGTAAACCAGTTGTTGCTAGCTGATTCGGCGAGGCCAGAATATTAGGTATGACGCACTAATATTTACAAGTAAAAAAAATGGCTGGCGAATTATAACGTACTCTAAACTTCCTAACAAATCAAGGCAGAAGATTACAATAATACTGAGGTTACGTGACCTTAAATTTTTTATCGCTGTGTATAAATAACAACAATTGTTTCAGAGTGAATCACGATTACCATACATGTATCAGGTGTACTCTTTCGCGTTCCGGTATCATCTGGTGTATATACAGTAATCATTTTTTGTTCTAAAAAGGCGGCAAACAAGCATACGGCCCGCCTGATGGTAAGCGGCTACCGTAGCCTATGGACGCTTGTAATACCATAGGTATCACCCACCCTTCCCCAAGGGAAACCCTATCCACCGCAGGAACACAACACTAGGTCTTTTGGTTGCGATCTTTTGTAGCGTGGAGGTGTTCCACCAGTCGGGTGGCCCCAAGTAGAGACACATTTCTAAAGCAATGATGGCGTGCACGGACATCGCGTCGATTGACGTGAATTGGAATCCCTTCAAAGAGCCTGTGCTCCAAAAAAATCTGATATCTCCAAAGAAATTTGTCTATGACTACCTCTCTTAAAAATATTGGCAGTCATAGGTCATTGACTGCCGATAGAAGTGAAAACTTATAAAACTTAGAATTATTTTAAAACGCTAATATAAATACGAATATTTAAAATAATAAAAAAAACGTTATTTTTTATATTAATTTTTAACTTACAAATGTTAGTATATTTATTTAGTACTCACTATTGGTACTGCATAGTGATTCTACAATTAAACAATTAAGATAATAATCAAACTCGAACACTATTTTAACAATGTACACATTAAACTTTTTACTAAATCCATCCAATTTTCCTTGTAAAGATATACATTACACTAATGTTGCACAATACATCACCTGTATAACTACAGATATACTGCTATTACGCATGTCGGTGACGCGAACTCACAAGATTTCACCCATCCAAAAAGCGTCTAACGCGTACAGCACATGGTATATAGGATCTATTATACCTGTATACGTATATATATATGTATTCGTGTACACAGGCCGCTGCGCATGCGCTAGTCTAATATCAGAGCAGTACGTGCTATAGAAATATATATACTAATAGATATAGATATACAGTAACATTAGCATGTCGAACCAATAAGATTTTCCCTTACCATAAAGTGTTCAACTCGACTAAAGAAGTTTTCACTTCAATAAGCCCTTCATGCCGATTTTCTTTTGGGTTTTCGCGTTTCCGTGCGAGATCCGTTGTCTTTGAATCGTAACATGTTTACTATTAGGCACGGTGCCTTGTAACGTGATAAAGCTATAGCACGTTGGTAGGATATTATCTAGCAGTACAAGCCTGACTAGCTATTGCTTTCAAGTTGAAAATCTATTATCAAGTAGTTTTTAATGTGTTCTGGCAGGCTATACTTGAGATTCATTTAACATGTTTAATCAAGATCAAATGTGATAGTTGCCAAATGGTATTTACTACTAAATAAAAGTAAAATAATTGAAGAAACAATTGAAAATCGATTAGGCTTTGGAATTCCTGATGGATTGTTAGAATTTGATACAATTCTTTGATTATAAAAAGGTACAAATATATTGACAGTAAATTTCGAGTACAAATGCAACAAATAGTATAGATTAAATGATGAAAGATTACAGTAGGGCAAAGATAAATATTTTCGGAAAATTCTATTTGAGGCAGCCCAACTGGTGAAATACCTTATATTGTATTCCTGTCAGAGTTAGAAATATCTTTGGTGTTAAATGCGTTCATCTACAGTAATCGCATACCATCAGGCGGGCCGTAAACTACCTTTGCTACCTTTATTGTATATTAAAAAAAATGTGATTTATACCAGGATTAAAGTGAAATAAAACCGACTTACATTTATCAATTCTAGTTTGATTCTTTGAACATAGGATTAGGTTTAAATTTAAAAATAAAATTACTAAATAAAATTTCATTTTTAACACTGTCTTTTCAAGCGATGAAACCTTATTGCGAACCAATTATAATTTCGTATCAACTGGTTTTAAGTTAACAGCTTCGTAATATTGATAACCAACGTGTTATCACATTTCTCGCATAATTTATATTCACTAACCAATGTACAAACTGACATAAACGTAAAATTACTACATTCCTTCACTTGAATAGAGATGTGGTTTTATTTATATGTGCGTATATTAAGTCTTGATTATGATATGGGTACCAAGTACTAAGAGAGGTAGGGCACAGAGAAATAATTTTTTATCGTTTAGCGTTGTGGCCACAATCTCATCTGATCTTAAGTGACGATGTGGCCCAAGATGATAACACGCTAAACCTAGTGGAAGACACCTATTGGTACTTGGCCACAGATTTTCAACTTGAGGTTGGTAGCTAGCCAGGCGGGCTTTAGAAACAGGCCCTACCACCATGCTATAGTTCATCACGATGTTTTTCTTCACCGAATGCTAAAGCTCATCGCAGGGATTCGAACTCACGTCAAACGACGCGATGTTGTAGATCTTAAAATTATAAATTAATATAGAATGGGGTCATTTGGGAAACTCTTCACCGCAGGCTGGGACACATCTTATAATTATTTTTAGATGACAAAAGATCCCTGATTTACGTTAGGGGACTCGTAAGGAACTTAAAAAAAAAAGAAGCGATGTCTGTACACGCTACCACTGAGCCAGAAATTTCTCTCTACTTGAGGCAAACTCAGTGGTGAAAAACCTCCACTCTACAAAAGATCTTGAAGATGAAGATTCTGAAGCAGTGATGGCTCAGTGGTAGCGTGTACGACTTAGCGTCGATTGACGTGAGTTTGAATCCCTGCAATGAGCTTGAGTATTCGGTGAAGGAAAACATCGTGAGGAACCATAGAATGCTGGTAGGGCATTATCTAATGCTCGCCTGGCTAACTACTACCCTCAAGTTGAAAATCTGCCGCCAAGCACCAATAGGTGGTGTGTTCCGGCAGCTGCACTTGAGAGCCAGTCTTCCCACTAGGTTTAGCGTGTTATCCTGGGCCACATCGTCACTTAACATCGGGTGAGATTGTGACCACTACGCCAAACATATAACGATACAAAAAAGATCGCAGCCAATATACCAAGTGATGTATTCCTGCGATATATAGGGTTTCCAGACCTCTTTTGGGGGAGCGATGTACAAGTTCGATAAAGAGCTAATGATACCACTTGTGTTAGAACCTGATACTTGAACCGTATACCATCAGAAGGGCAGTACGTTTGCCATCTTAGTTGAATAAAAATAAAAACTAAGTAAGCATTTCTTCATTAATGTAATTTATGCAGGAATCTTGTAAATTTGCACAAATTTGATTACTGACTTATGTACCTACTCCATACCTTCTTTTAGTTTTATGGGTTAAAATTTAGTTTGGAGCATCTTATATCGGATCATAGAAATAATTTAAAATAATAAATACAGGTACTAAATATGCAGTCATATACGCAACTATTGAAAATACACAAAATCTCGAATAACATGGATTTATACATTTTTACGCGCCACTACCGAATGCCAACTTACTACATAAATTTCGAATCACGTTCTTTTAAATCTTTTTCATTAGTATACTACTCTGTCAAAAAAGTACCGGGAAAAGATCAATAATAAACAAAATGTTACAAATTTATTTTATCGCCTTCAAAGTATGCTCCTTCAGAAACGATACACTTACGCCAACGAATAATTCGAACATTATTTAAACGCTTATTCCGGAATTGAGAATATTAGTCGTCGCGAATTCTCCTTTGTCTTCTATCGAATGAAAACGAGTGCCACGAAGTGGTAATTGGAGTTTAGGAAAAAGAAAGAAGTCGGCTGGAGCCATATCTGGTGAATAAGGTGGTTACTCGATGATATTTGTTGAGTTTTTGGTCAAAAACAACAATGATGGCCTTGTGCGAAGGCGCATTATCGAGGTGCAAAATCCAAGAATTTTCTTTCCACAATACTTGCCTTATCCGTCTCTTAAACGCCGCTCCTTTCCACTACACTTGATGAATTTTCAGGCGTCAATTGATTACAAGAATCCTTAGTAATCCAAATATCTTATTAGCTTTAAATGGCTATAATAGTCAGCAAACAAAATGGCGGCGGCAGTTTTTTTTTTTCGAACTGACTATACTGTTAGCCTTAGGGGCCCTGGAGCCTTTACGGCTTTTACAGCTTTACCGGGCTTGGGGGCGAGCGCTTAGGGCACTCAGCCACGAAAGCTAAGCAACAACATCCGAGGGTGCCAAAGTGGCCGAACCTCGGCTCGGACTGTTGCGCGTATGCAATTAAGTCGCGATCTGACTAAATCCCTATCATTCGATCTAAACTAACTATACATATATACATGTTTCTGCCCCCTGGGAGGAGGGAAGGAACATGTGTATGTGTATTTAGTGGTCTGAAAATTTTTGTCTAATCTAACTAAGCAAAAAAAGAAAAAAAAAAGGTCCCTTACAGAACCTATGTACCTGTGTGTTGTGCATGTGTGTATAATGCAGTGTCATGTATGGCTATGAAAGCTAGTGATTGTAGAGTCACTTGTATCGCGCGAGCGGCTGCTTGTCTCAAGGGCTCCATGCCGATGGATCGGTCCTAGGCTTGAGTTGCCGCAGAGGAGGGCGGTCGTGGCGGGTGGCGGCAGCAGCATTATATCAGCATTACCATCCGATTCACGTCCGAATTTGCCATCATAAACAGGATGTTAATGTTTTATTTCGATATTTTAAAACTTTCATTAAATATTAGGCACAAAAACGGTGTGTTTTAATATATCGTAAACCCCATATTAATGTGCACTATTTATAATTGGGTACTATCACTTATTTGTGTGATGTATTACTTACTACGTAGTAAAATAAACGAACTAAACTACACAGTAAACTAAAAATTAAGTAAAGTAAATTAACAACTAAAGTAATAATAAACTATACACTTGAACAGTATAGTTTTAAGTTAATTTAAAAAATGATAACTATAGGTATAGAAACCGCACCATTTTCGATTCCATTTCCATTTTCGAACAAAAAATCGATAATCATACTAGACAGTAATTAAAGTGTCAATAGTTGGATCGATATTCGCATTGTTGCGATGCTGCAATCACTAGTTCCATCTGGTTAACATGGTGGACAGGGTATAATGATCTTATTACCATTGGTTCTTAGGCGAATATACTGCGTTAGCGTTGATATTTATTTGTTATAGTAAAATGGATTAATGTGATACAGACTTGCTTCAGTTTATCGCGTTTCGGGGTCAGTCTCTAAGTTTTTGGCGAAATATTGAGCTGCCATGTTGTGGTTTTTATTTTAATTCATTAACTTACGTTCTTTGACCCTATATTATGTAATATTAGTCGCATTTTGCGTGCGTTGTTGTGCATTCGTGACGTCGATTGTAAAATAAACTGGAAACATGCATTTTGAGATGTTACAATAACTCCCTAGAAAGTTCTATAAAGGGAGCCACCATCTTATTGGACCAACTTTGAATTTTGAATGTCTAAAAAATACTAAAGACTTGTTGCTATTATTTTTGGCCAGTATTTTACATACAACACGAATCGAATCATTCGATAATTTCGTATAATTGGAAAGTTTTCGAATAATTCTATTTAAGTTTCCAAATATACTTAAAGGATATTTAGAACATAACTATTGTTGATAAATGGGTGTTTGTCATTTAAATAAGGATTTTAAATAAGTTAAGAGTTAAATGCAAAACTTGTTTGACATAGATTATTAAAATGCACCTATATTTAAGTTAGGTTTAAAAATGTATTCTAATGTAACTCCTTACCCTGTGTCGAAACACTTCTTAGAAAACGTTTTGATCGTGTTTTTGTAACCTGTCTTCACTACTTTCATCACTTTTTTCGCGAATTCTTTGCACCTTTGACCTTAGTAATTTCGCAATCCATATTTGATCTCAAAAGTAACTTTTCTTGTTGTATTAATACTTCTATCTCCCTTTCACACTCCTTAATAACTTCCGAATCACTTATACCATCAAAATTATCTTCCAAGTTACTTATCTTCCATTTTTATACGATTTTATCATTGGTAGGTAGATATAAAAAGGCTTTTTTTTTTCTTTATAAAAACAGATTAAATGATTAAGTGCTCTCGCTTCGAAATACGACGCGCGAAATGTTTATTTACAAGTATTATAAAACTCAACCAATATAAAATAAATATTTGTATGGAGTTATAAAGCCAACTCTAGACTCGCGCCGTGAATTCGCGGCGAGAATTCCACACTCACAATGTTCACAGTCGGGTTCAATCATTGGTACTGAATGGATGTATCTTCAGCTGCTGCGTCTTTAACACTATTTGATTTATGTTTTAGACATGTTTATTTTAACATGTTGTACCAAAAATATCATCAAATCTTTACCAGATTTTTATAAATGTTTAATAATTTAAACATTTCACGTAATTATTACAATACGGTTTCATATTCAATTCATAACGAATTGAACTGTGACGCCGTGAATGTGGATGAGCGTTCGCGCTGTTCGCGTTACGCCGCGCCGCCGTGTACCCTTTGACGCGAACACGAAAAACCAACCCGAAACGGTAGCCCAGACCCGAACAGGCTCGAACCCCGTGAAAGGTGTGAAATCCATCCACAATCGCGTTCACGCCCTTTCATGGCGTGAGTATGAAGCCGGTAATATTAATATTTACATTAAGTTTCTGTATTATCAACATATTTTTAACAGTGATTCCATAATCACATAGATACGATTCCCCGACATATATTAAATAGTATCTTACTTATTATGAGCCGGTCCTTGTAACACTAAACCTATCTAATACAATTTTTAAGTAATCAATTCATTTTCTTCGGAATATCATATAGAGTATATTCGACAGAATTAAAAAAAAAAAGTGAAATTTTGAGGTTTTCATATTAAGATTAAAAGTTGTTTACCACCGCAATTTTTCGTTGACCACTTAAATAACATAACATAACATGAGTTTCTTTTTTTACTTTGGAATTTCATAGCTGATCTGACGGGTCAGTTCACAAAAGAGACTTATATATGTAAGCAAATATTCTTGTAGGAAATTCATTCTAAAAACGTCCCTTTAATAACAATAAATTTACTTCTTCAAAAGTTATTCAATAATGACAAAAATTGTTTTTTTTTTCTAGAATTACGGGATATTAAAATTGATTTCTTTTTCTATATCGACTTGCAAAAAATTTATATGATGAAATTTGTATATTTTAAAAATGTATCTAGGAAAACAATGCGTTTACTTACATATATAACTCAATCATATATAATATTTCTAGTTTTGAATAGTAATACATTCGTTAAAAATATATGAACTTCATTTGTTGAAGCTGATGAAAATTGCTAATTAAATTATATTAAAGCGCCATCTATTAACAATCTGTATAACTAACATGAAAGCTGATAGATTGTTAACATTTTATAATATGTGAAAAATTCACATGGGTCAGCTAGTTACTTTTATTTAGAAAATTACTAAATTACATGTCTGTTTGTATTATTATAATCTTTGATTGCATATATTACTAGATCACAATTATGTAGCTCAAGTTGTTTTTTACAAATTTTTTTTCTCTTCAACAGGCGAACTGACAAACTGTTATTTTGCTCTTTTATTCTTCTAAGATATGTTTTACCGTCTCGCTCTTCAGTCATGCTCAAGCTTGTAAAGTTCAACAGGGTCTTTTTTACTCATTTGAAACATAAGAGTAGAACTCGCGTCCGTTGATTGTAGTTTATTTATTTAATTTTTATTTACATCGTGATTTGTTATTACTAATTTTTGATAATGGTAAGGAGAATTTTAATATTTACTATAAATTGACATTTATTAATTATAATCCCTGGATATAATTACTATTGATAGCTATTTAATTGTGTTTTTTGTGATTATGCATGTTGTTTGTGATTCAGTGTGATATTGTTTCCCTGTTTGTATGGAAATGAATTGCGACATCTTTTAAAGTTACATAAAACTTGCTACATATTTGTGTAATGAAGTAGTGAATTTCAAAAGAACACTATTGGCATATCTCTCTTCTAAATCCGGTATAGGGGAGAGTGGGTACCAGTGGATCATGGGGTACAGGGTATTGGGGGTATTTACGAATACGAACAAACGGTATTCCATACTATGCGTCGATAGGATATTAAAACAGTAAGATTCTCTGTAACGTTTAGGTTCACTGGCAAGTAAAGAATTTTTTGAGTGTGTTTTATTTTGAAAATATTTTTTTATATTCCAAGGTGGTAAACAAGCTTACGGCCGGTTGATGGTAAGTAGCTACCTTAGTCTATGGACGCTTGTAATGTCATAGGTATCACTAGCGCGTTGCCGACCTTGAACCGTCCTGCCCCAAGGAACTCTTGGAGGTGGTGTTCCACCAGTCGGACTGGCCCAAATAGAAAGATATGTCAATTCTCTGTGTATTGTATTTAGGGGAGTTAGTTTTTTTCTTATTAATTATTTATTTTGATTACCACCGTTGGGTCAACACTAAATCATTTCTTTGGGGTCACAGTGGATCGTTTATCCATTAGTGAATGTGAGATAACAGGAAAAAACAAAATATGCAGCCAAAGTTATAGGTAAGAATGGGAATGGGATGACGCTGAGGTCAGTTTTCTTAAGCTGACAAATGATTTAATTATTTTTATATGCCAAACATGTCAGATACTGACTAAATCATTTCGTTAGGGGTCACAGTGGATTGTTTATCCACTAGTGAATATGAGATAAAAGGAAAAAAATACTATGCAGCTAAAGTTACAGGTAAGAATGGGAATGGGTCAGTTTTCTTAAGCTACCAAATTATTGAACTATTTTTATATGCCAAACATGTCAGATATTGCCATAATTGCGCTGCAAGATATCGTGATTATTCAAAGCATTTATAACAGTGGTGCACAGACCGCGGCCCGCGGGCCGCATGCGGCCCACTGTGGATGTCTGTGCGGCCCGCCAACGAATTAAAAGAAAAAGCGACAAATAAAAGCAATGCCAATAATTCTGAATGTGTTGTTGAGACCATAGGTTTGTGCTGTGTACGCTCTGCAAAGTTATTAACTCAATGCAATGCTATACTTCGATTAAAAAATTGTAATTTCAGTAAATTCTTTTTAAACTTTTATTCAGTTGCTTTTAATTGTAGTGGCCCGCATTTCGCTATTAGTCTGTCCGAGTGGCCCTTAATTCCAATAAGTCTGTGCATCCCTGATTTATAACTTCGGTTTAGACTTTTTCAAATACTAATATAGATACGTTAATTACTTCTTTGATCTTCAGTCGACACAGTAATCCAGTCGATTCACTGTCACCCATGCATTTACCCAATGAGCAATGATGGCTCAGTGGTAGAGTGTACGACTTCGCGTCGATTGACCTGAGTTCGAATCCCTGCAATGAGCCTGAGCTTTCGGTGAAGATAAACATCGTGAGGAAACCAATAGCATGGTGGTAGGGCTTTTTCTAATGCCCGCCTGGCTAGCTACCACCTTCAGGTTGAAAATCTGTCGTGAAGCACCAATAGGTGTGTTCCGGCAGCTACACTTGAGAGCCAGTCTTCCACTAGGTTTAACGTGTTATCATCTTGGACCACATCGTCACTTAACATCAGGTGGGATTGTGGCCACTACGCCAAACCTAAAACAATAAACAAAAATGGGGCCCATTCGTAGGTTACAGTGGATCATTTACAATATTTTTTTAACAATTCATAACTTATTCATTTATGCATTCTCGCCAATAAATATCTGTTTCCATAAAGGTTGGATAATTCGTTTAAAGGTTTAATTTAAGAAAATATTTTTGTATAAACCTTAGATGTGCAGGAGCTAGAAAAGAATGATCCATTGTTAGCCATTTTCCCCTGCAGCGTTTACATGTTACTCTGTCTCTTATCCACTCGTTAAATTCTCTTATTGTTATCACTTCTGTTATTACTGTTATTTATGTTTATGTTAAATCTTTATGTTTAATCGATGTTAATATAAATGTATACTTATAGTTAAATTTATTTCTTATAAGTTTGTTATCCGAGCATGTCGTGATCACTTCTAAATATAACGGTATTTTAATATCAATATATGTATAGATTTTTTTAAAAATGTACACGTTATTCGATGCTATCATTATTAGCAGTGTCTTTAACAAATCAAGGAATTAAAATCTAAAAAAAAAAACACTAATAAAACACTAAAATGTAGCCACGTAACTTCACCTTATTCATTAAAATCTATATTCAAAACCAGTTTTTAAAATATTGTAAAGCGTTTCTGTTTTAAATTTGAAAAGGTAAAAAAAGATAAGGAAACATCCATCCAAAGACGTTTACATAAAAAAATTATCATATGCCATTATAATATAATATTTATGTATAATCTATTCATATTATAAAACTCAACATTTCTCTGTCTGTCTGCCGTTTATATTCTTTTCACGAGGAAAAAAAATACCATATTTTTTTAGGAACTAGAAAACAGCAATACTTTATTTTAAAAGTTTACTTTTCGTAAACTGTGCTGTTAGATGTGAAAAACAGATTGATGTTAAAGATTTTAACTTAAAAATTATGAAATTTTAATTTTTGATACTACAATTCTGATTCTGATTTGAATATCTAAAAAAAAGTCTGTTGCTTCATAGTTTTAAGTTTTCACTTCTGTCGGCAGTCCTCAATAACTACCTTTTTCCGTTTTATTAGTTACTAGCAGGCCCGATAGACCTTGTTCTGTTTGTTTCAATAGTTAATAATGAGACCCCAAAGCCACCTATCCTAAAATTGACCATAACGAACAAAAATAAATAAGAATTATACGTATTCATTGTTCGAATCGTGAATAATTGTCCCAATTTAATTAATACATCTAGTAGAAAATAGCAATTTCAGTTTCCAAAATTTCCCAATTTTCCGGGTAACTTTTGAAAATTTTCTTTCTCTAAACACCTTACGGGTATTAATACTAACATAAAAAAAAGTCATATCAGTCAAGCCGTTCCCAAGTAACGCGTTTACCTACCATCGAACAGCTTCTTGATTTTTATTTATATAGATTTTGTTAACAATTCAATATAAATATTGAAGGATTTGTCACTGCAATAAAAATAGGTCTGCTGTGTGGATGAGGTCATATCAGTAGCAAAAGCTTCGAAACATTGTTAAAATATGAGAAGAAATGAAATTGCTATTATCGAGGGATTCAAAGTTTCGGTAAGCGAAACGGTTACTGAACTGACTACGGATTATATCTTACTCCGAGCTTAGATGGTGTAAGCAAATTACAAATCTTTTTGGCCGTATTTAGTCGCTCGACGCGGACGTTTGCAGCGCATAGCGAATTCGCCAAAAGCGTCGCGGCTCGTGGCTCCCACATTACTGTCAGGATTTTATTAACGATTCTCTGTTGTTACAGATACGTTTACTCATCATAATTCTAACACTAGCCTCTGCAACAAGAGCGCAAAGCCTGCCCGAGTCGCCATGTCGCGGTGTATTCGAATACGAACCGTTAGGAACAGAACCCGGGCGATGGTATGGTGTGATACACTTGTTTACAAGTACTCCACTACGTTCTCTGTGGTTAAACATCGAGTTGGACAGTAAAGCCGAACTGCTTGGTGTGAGTATAAAAATATATCTCACTGTAAAATAACATGAAATTAAAAGGTAATTTAGTAGGCTTAGTTGATAATACTGTCTTGTTGGGTATTACGCTTGATTCAAAATTACATTGGGGCTCGCAAATTAAAACTTTAGCTGGAAGATTAATGTCTGCTGCATTACCAGTACGTAAAATTCGCCAATTAACAGAGATTGCCACTGCTAGGTTAGTCTACTTCGCTTACTTCCATAGCATAATGACCTACGGTATTTTGCTGTGGGGTTCAGCAGCTGAGATAGATACCATATTCATATTACAAAAGCTGGCAATTCGAGCAATATACAGCATGAGACCTCGTGAATCATTAACTAACAAGTTCCAGGAATTTAATATTTAACTTTGCCCTTCCAATCAATTCTTGATAATTTAACATATATTCTTAAAAACTTTGTCAAGCTTGATTTTGTCAAAAATCAGCACAGTTTTAATAGTAGAAACAGACATAAATTATTCGTACCGTGATTTAGACTTAGTAAGATTAATAAAATATTTTTAGGTAATAGTATTAAGTTCCATAATAAGCTCCCGACCCACATTACTGGTTTGCCAGACAACGAGTTCAAGGACCATGTCAAAAGGTTATATAGGGTGGATGACTATGTGAATGACAGTCATGTAAGGAAGTGACGTCATCTCTGTTCATCCACTAAATTAATAAAACATTATTTATACAGTTTAAAAAGATATGTTTTTGCCGGTTCGTCTCAATGACTGGGACGTTTTAGTAAATAAATAATGATTAATGAACGAATTAACCTTGTCATTTTCTGGTACTTTACTCGTCTTTTTAGGTTTCGCACGTGCGTACTCTTTCTTGCCTTATTCTGTATCTCTCTTGGTTTATAATATACCTAATTCTTTCCTTTTTTCTCTCTGGCCATGTACCTTCCGTCTTTTTTGCGTTAGAAACGTTTCTATGAAAAATATCGCGTATGACACGTTACACTAAAAATCGACCTTGAAATTTTGACATTACGCCAATGAAGTTTGAAGATGAAATCAACAACTTCAAGGAAAACTGGCTCCGAGATCCGGTTTCGGTATAGATAATTTCAAAACCGAGTACAGAGGAGCACTACTTGAGTATGTGGAAAACTTTATTACAGAAAAAAATCTTTAAAGATTACTCATTATATGGAAAATCTGACTTCTTGAATTTGAAATCTGTCGAAGAGCCATGATATGCTGAACAGCTGAAGCAGTTGTGTCTATTAAATCCAGTCACTTTATCGATCTAGCGTGTTGTCAACTTCGACCACACGTCCAGATACTATCAAGTGAGATTGTCAATCAGTAATGTCTAACACGGTAGCAAGGGCGTGGCCAGGTATGAGAAAGTGGGCAGCAGCCCTTCCAGCGAGATACGGGTAAGTGACTGACTTGACTCGTAAGGAACGCAAATACTCCAACGTTATGTGGGAAACTTTAAGAGTTGAAGAAAGAGAGGTAGGGCATAGAGAAATTTCTTTGGAGATTTCTCTTTACTTGGGGCAGCCCGACTGGTGGAATACCTCCTGTGGTGAGTAGGGCTTACAGAGCTCCTTGGGTTAATGAATGCAAGGTCAGCAACTTGTTAGTGATGGCTATGATATAACAAGCTTTCTTAAGCTACGTTAGCCGCTTACCATTAGGACGCATGCTGTTTTGCCACCTTTGTAGTAAAAAAAATCTCGTTTTGCTCATCAGAATTGGATCGGCGATGTGACTTCGAAAGACAACATGAACTACAAAATAGAAAACACCCATATGATGATAAAGCCCGGCGCACCTCTAGACGTCCGTATATTCGTTCAATATAATGTCCTGAACAAAGCACCAAAACTCCAGTCGATCAAGTTCAATGGCAGGGAGATTTGCAACGCTGGTACTTTCGTTTCACCTGATAATACACCACCGACGCAATCAACTACAGAGACAACTAAAATATTTACCATACCACCCCAATCACCAACACCACCAGTTCAACCACCAAGGCAAGTTTCGGATTTTATCCTATTTTCTCTTTTTTTTTAAAGCAATTTTTTTTTAAGTGGTAGCAGTGGTAGCAAACATAGGATAGTAGTAGGCCATTTTCTAATTTCCGCCTGGTTAGCTACCACCCTCAAGTTGAGAATCTGTCACCAAGCAATAGGTGTGTTACGTCAACTGCATTTGAGAGCCAGACTTCCACTAGGGCTAGCTTGTCATCATATTGGGGCCAAAAATTTATAAATAAAATAGAATAAAAAATATATATAAATATATTTTCATTTGATTTATGTTACTAATTTTTGAATCGTGGATTAACTGTCTCAATTTAATTAATAAATCTATTATAAAAAAGATATTTGAAAGATAAGAAATGTTCCAATTTTCCGGGTAACTTTTCAAAATTTTTCTTTTGTAAATAGTCTTACCAGTCAAGCCTTTCTCAAGTGATATACTTTGTAACAAACAGAATTTAATTGTAATTTATATAGATTTTGCATTGCATATGCCATCCCACAAATCTACCTAATTTTTATTTTAAATTCATCATAATACACTATATGTGTAATACACGAGTGTTTATTTAACAATGTTATTTATTATTGACCAGAATTTAAAACAAGTCTCAGTTTTTTTTTTCGAACTGACTTTACTGTTAGCCTTCACCGGGCTTGCGGGCAATCTCAGAAGTGGATGAGCAGTAATAAATCTTTGGATTTCTAAGATCTTTATAAAACCAGATATGTTTTTCACAGTGAAGGGACACCAGATATCGTCGTAAAAGGTTCAGAGGTGAGCATTCTAGATATTTCACCCATTCTTCTCAATTCCATTTCTGTTCAATACAAGAGGCACTTTCGAAACAAGAAAAATATAAATAACATTGATACGTTGGGAGTGGGACGTACCGGTTTTGAGATGTACCCGTATTAACGACCCGTCTTCCTTAATATAGATATAGGTTTGAAGAGATCTAAAAAAAATGTTAAATGTGGTAGATGAGCATGTAAAATATTCATGGCATTTATTTCAGATTTTGGCCTGTTTTCTCATAATTCGCTTTTCAGGTACAATGCGGAAGGGTGATCAATGAAATCCCATTAGTTGTACTAGGAACTAGAGCCTTGGAAGGACAGTGGCCGTGGCAGATAGCTCTCTATGAAACGAAGGTTAGTTGAAAAATCTTCTCTATGAGTCTATTTCTTAACCCTGACATAAAGTTTTTTGTCCATAACACTAAAGGCTTACATTATTTATTAGTTTCCACTGCACCCTAGCGGAGACAATTAATTAATCGGAGACTAAAGTACTTAGGCCTCTATCACACTAGCGTCTGTTGAGCGTGCGCGTTCATTCAATGTATGATCAGCCGTGATGTTACGCGCACGCGGCGTTCACATTGCGCGCCTGCAGAACGCAACAGACGCGCCGCGTCGTCATGACGCTTGTGTTGCGTTATTTCCCTCATAATAAGGTACGTCGAAAATACCCTACCACCATTCTATAGTTCCACTACGGTGTTTCTCAGGCTCATTATAAGGAATGAGAATCACATTCATCGACGCGGTGTCCATACACGCTACCACTAAGCCCTTAATGCTTTACTATTTGTTAAAAAGATTGCTAATATTTTGTTTATACAGATGAGCCTAAATTATTTATACGACTCTTTGAAATTGATTGTTTTTGGAGTAGTTTACTCCTTGAGAATAAATTTTCATATAACACGATACGTAAATTAGATGAGGAGCAAAATCGAGTGAATGATATTGATGTCTGATTATTTTATTGTTTTTATTTTTACATGGAACTAATAATATACGTAATATATATATATTAATAATTTAACTTTGTCTATTATATATACTTATGCCAAGACAATCCTTCTCCAGTCACGCGTTGGAGCTGACATGAAACTGTTCTTTTTACTATCCTAAAACAGATCGCAGACAGTAAGTTTATTTGCGGAGGGACTTTGCTATCCCACCGGCATGTGATCACAGCCGCTCACTGCACCACGCACGAACACTCAAGACGTTTAAAAAACATTAACTCTTTAATCGTGTTCTTGGGTAAACACAATCTACAAACAACTACCTACAGAGTTCAGATCAGATTCGTGAGTATTTATTTATACTGTCCTTTTTTTGTGGTCCTCTATTAACATGGAAAAGTGACTGCTATGTGACTGATAGTTAGTATAGTACAATCTAAAAACACCTACGTCCGTCTAGGCATTAGCGCCCTTAACACGTAGTAGAGAATTCAGACCGCGGGAAGCGCCTCGCGCCATTCCATCTCTCATTCCGAAACGAACGTGTAAGCGTACTACGGTTGGCGGTTCGATCTGACATTCCGAACGCACGATCTTTACTACAGTTTTGTGCGCGTTCCACGTGTCAAAGCAAAAATTTAACATGTCGATTGGAGCCGGAAGATATTTCGGAATTTATTCAATTGTACCGACAACATTTTTTGTTTGTAGTAGGTATATCAAAAGTAAAGAATACAGCACACGAAATTTACATAATGCTCCCTATGACGAATTTATAAAATTATGTAAAAAATCATCGAATCGCTAATGTGTTGCCTATACCAAGTATTTCAAATATTATGAAGAGCGATGCGCTTGATGCTTATTCAGTTATGAATTCAGATGGAGAGTTGATCGAATTAAATTAAACACGGGCGTAACCATGGAGCACAGCTAGTAACTTAAAAAAAACCTAATAAAAATAAAAATCTTCAGTTATGTTATGTTGTGTTTTGTTTAGGACAGTAATTTTCCAAAGCAAAGCGTTCGTTTTGGAACGAGAGATGGAATGGCGCGAGGCGCTTCCCGCGGTACGAACTTTACGTGTAAAAGCCGCTATTGGCTATCATGGGCATTCATATTGCACTGCTCGCACGAACCTTCAGACGTAATTCGGTGACATGTGAGGCAAGTTCGATTGTGAGTGGATTACTTGTAAAGTGGACTGTACGACCAATGTCATGTTGCAGGTCCGTTGAAATACATCATCAAACCTTGCGTTTTTACAATAACATTTAAAAGATGGTTGCAGGTTGAGCAAGTATTAGTGTATCCTTCATTTTAAAGACGGTTGCAGGTTGACCAAGTATTAGAGCATACATAATTTAAAAGACGGTTGTAGGTTGAGCAAGTATTAGTGCATCTTTAAATTAAAAGACGATTGCAGGTTGAGCAAGTATTAGTGCATCCGGAGTACGATCCCGCAATTTATTACCATGACATCAGCATCATAACATTGATGGAGACAGTTTCATACACAAATAGAGTGCAACCAGCGTGCTTGTGGCCGGAGAATTTGATTCCGTTGTCCAACATTATTGGAAAGAAGGGATCGGTAGGTATTTTTAATATTTTGTAACAATACTTCTCATTGAAATAGGCCTTGTGCATGTCAATTTTGATATACCAGCAAGATGAAACTGCTTTGATTGAATTTATAGGTGTTCTGTGTCCTTATCCAGGTACCCGGCTATTTCTGTGTTAAATTGAATTGCGATCGGTTAAGAGGTTTATTGGTAAAAGAGTAACAAACAAGCAAACAGACAGAGTTACTTTCATATCTAGAATATTAGTGAGGGTGAATACACTTAATTGGACTTTTGTTAGTGCACTGGCCAGTTTATTGCCACAAGGAATTTTCTTGCAGCCAACCGGTATTGTGTGCAAATAAAAAGTTTTATAAAAATAAAAATTAGCAATGGCTGGGATATTTCTGAACTAGTGATAGTATTTAGATGTTCATGAGTGCTTTCTTTGGGGTTAAATCGAATAAACTTATTTTGACTTGATTTGTGAACGAAAATATTAATGCGTTAAACCTAAAACAGAGGACTGTCTCTCAAGAGAAATTATTTGAACTCAACGATTTTGATTTGATTTGAAAGTAGTATGCGACTAGAAGTGGACTAAGAAAGGTACTACAATAGATTTGTTTCCAAGCTCGCTAAGCTAACCAACTTTGGTATTTATTAAAATATCAGCAATGAAGGGAATGCTGTAAATAATTGGAATAGGGAAAATAGCTCTACGGTAACCTCCATCTCATCATTTGCAAAAAAATGTATATACGTGTGTTTACTTGTAGGTAGTTGGCTGGGGATATGACAGAACAGGCGTTCTTACCGAAGAGCTAAATCTTGTAGAGATGCAAGTAGTCTCTACAGAGACCTGTCTTAGATCTAAAAACGAATTCTACAATCGTTTCACTTCTAATTATACGTTTTGTGCTGGGAATAACGATGGTAAGTGTATAGAAAAAATAAAAAATAATATAATAAATATAAGTGATATAAGTTAGATAGTGATAAGATGTATTAAAATGAAACTTTTATTCTTTCGCCTCAAAATTTTTCTTTCACCTATCGCATGTCGCATTACATTACATTCGCAAATAAAACTGAATTTTATGCGGTGCAGTCAAGGATTATAATCGTAATTTTTTTATTTTTTGTGCGGAACCCTAATTATTTTTCTTATGTAAAAGTAACCTAAGTTATTCCTTTTAACTCTGCTATCTGCCAGTGAAAGTCCAGTCAAAATTGATCCAACCGTTTGGAGATTAAAATCAAACAGAAAAAAAATAATTGTTATTTGTATAATGTATACTTTAATATGCATTTAGAAAAAGCTATTATTTTGACATTACAAACAGACACTTCAATTTTATTATATTAGTATAGATAAGTATTGTTCATTTTTTTGTACAATCAGGATCTTCGGTCTGCAACGGCGACAGCGGAGGCGGTATGGTATTTAAATTGGATGACGGTTCCTGGTACCTCAGAGGTATTGTGTCTCTCTCAGTCGCTACACCGAATGACAACCGCTGTGATCCTAACTCTTACGTTATCTTCACAGACGTCGCTCAGCTTTTACCATGGATAAAAAGCAATGTATTTGATTATTAAATTACATAGAAAAAATCGTTCTCCTTTTATTTACTGTCTTCATTTCGTCAAATGTTTGTATGGAATTTGTTGTCGACACCATATTTTAGAGATTCGAAAGAAATTTTAATAATAAGTACTTGTGAATGTATTAAAGTCTCATTTTTTATTGTTGTTGTTTTTTTTATAATATCTCTGCACGTTGACTGTACTGTCCCTGATGGTAAGCACAGTACAATCCAAATACAACGGCGACCACCAAGAGATCAAAATCCATCGGCGGTCGCCGCTGTCATGCCGGCCTGCATAAATAACTCTTCACGTTACGGTTGAAGGACTCGATCTTATAATAAGGAGGAAACACATTGGCCGGGAGATGGTTCTACAGTTTCACGGTACGACAAAGATAAGACATAGAGTACTTTTTAGTTCGTGCTGAGATGAAGGTTACCGTAAAACTGCGATTCCGAATCCCAGCGTGTGTGGTTCTGTTGTGGTAGGAGAGGAGGGAATTAGATTAAACAGCTCTTCAGAACACTCACCATGATACAGACGGTAGAACACACTTAGCGAGGCGATGGTACTGCGATACAAACGAATCTATATATTTTTATGTTTGAGCGCACATGTTGCATAAACTTACTAACCTACTTCTGTTAGATTGTACAATGAGGCCTTATAGTTTTACCACTATGGAGGAAACAAGCGAGCGGTCTACCTTACGGTAGGCAATTACTATAGCCTATGGACGCTTGCAACACCAGAACTAGAAACATACGCGTTGCCGACACTTTAAAAAACCTGTTCATCCCCCTCGCAAAGAACTCCATTCTGTAGTCTCCTGGGAAAAACTCAGTACGTGAGGTTTTTTCACATCCGGAGCGTTCGCGGGAGGAAATACTGAAACTGGATTGTTTGTGACCATTTAGGCTCCAAGATGAACTCCTTGCTGATGGCGGTAGGTGTTATTTATACATATAATAAAATTGATGTCCGTTTGTAATTTCAAAATAACAAACTAAATGCATATGAAAGTAAACATGGTATTCATAACAAAAAGCAAATTTTGAAATTTTTGCCTGTATGTTTGTTTGTTCCTTCTAATCTCCGAAACAGTTCGACCGATTTTGACGGAACTTTCACTAGCAGATAGCTGGTTTTATAAGGAATAATTTAGAAAAATGATTAGGTTTCCGCACAAAAAAAAAGCTTTTTTAGTAGTCCACGTGAACGGAGCCGCGGGCACAGCTAGTAGTGGAATATACACGCGAGCATTATATCGAACAATTCCTTGGAACACAACCCATTATACAAATGGTAGAATACACACAAAGAAGCGAAGTCTCGTCTCTACTAAATTTACATATTCGATACCGCTTGTACATTTAGGATCGTCAAAAACTCTGATAGTAGTTAAATAGTACATTTCTTTAAGAAGTACATTTTTATGGTAAACATACAGATATACTTTATAATAATCTAATATTATACACACACACACACGCACGCACTCTAATACTTTTCCTTTTACACCTTATACTATGAAACTGTTTTATACCTATTTGATATTAATATATGATTTTTTATATATAACCAGAAGAAAGGCACTTGAATCCGGGACACAAAATATTTTTTAACGGTATCCCATGAACCCTCATAGTCTGTACCTACTGTAATTATATTTAATAAATAAAATAAATAAATATTATGATGCTGAACTGATTGTTTTTTTTGTTTGTTTGTTTCAACGCGTTATACTCTGGAACTACAGGATTAATTTGAGAAAATCTATACGACTATGTGACTTCACGCTAGGAGTCTCAGGAGCGGAACAGTAACCATGCCTGTCAAGCAATTTGACAAGCTGTAAGCAAGTACGAAAAAGGAGACCAATGATATACTACACTTCACGGGTGTATTGGCGTTGCGGCGACGCGGTGGAGAGTTAATCGAATTAATTTAACACGAATGAAACCGTGAGCACAGCTAGTTTTAAAATAAAGAGGGAGCGGTACCCAATTATTTAACAGTGATATTTAGCTTAAATAGAGTCCTATTAAATGTAGATTATTATTTACACCGCATTAATTTAGAAGGTCAATCTTATTTTCTTTTATTTTTTTTTCTTTTTTAATTTTTGATTATACTGTTAGCCTTAGGGGCTCTGGAGCCTTTGCGGCTTTTACAGCTTCACCGGGCTTGGGGGCGAGCGCGGAAGGCACTCAGCCGCGAAAGCTAGACTGACACTAGACAATCTTATTTGGAAATAAAGATTATTGCATCTGCAAATCATCAGGTCCTAGCATAAACTATTTTCTTGAAAATGAACTATAAAAAAAGCTAATTAAAGCTTAAAGTTATAATATCAAGATGGGGTGAGAAACACTTTAGTTACTAGTATCGAAATTTGAAACGTAATGTCTGACACACAAGGTTGAATTTCAAAAAGTGTAGGTTTATGTAGTTCCGAATAATCTGATCAGACACTACCATCAGTCTTCGAACGACGATGAGAGATTACTATTTCGAATAGTGTTGTTGAATAATATTATCGAGATTTTTTTGTGTTAAGCTTTAAGAACTGTCAATTATGTCATAATAATCATATAATACGAGTAAAAAAAAAACAAACGCTTGCGCAGCCGCGGGCAAAGCTAGTATTTAATATAAAATTAAAGAAATATAAATTATTTACCACAATGTGATCATATAATAATAATATCACTCTGTAAGTGTCCCACTGCTGGGCAACGCCAGCCACCACGCCAGCTCACGACGTATCGGCGATTTCAAACACCGAGAAATCAACAGTTCTATATATTTCCCAATACAGTGGTACTACAAGAGTATTTCTCGAGCGTACAGGTTTCTTCACGATGTTTTCCTTCACCGTCATCCGATGGTGTTACCAATTTGAATTAGTAAATGTACGTGAATTCAGAAAATTCGTTGGTACATGCCGAGGTTCGAACCTACGGACATCAAATTGATATTCCGCCTATCCAAACCACTAGACCATCACAACTTGAGGTTATATAAAACTACATTTTATATTAAACTAGCTGTGCCCGCGGCTTCGCTCGCTTGTATTTACTCGCAAATCTTGTTGCTTTCGCTTGCTTCTGCGGTTATCCGCTGTTTATTTTAAAGACAAAAATGCTTATCTTGGTGATCCTTAGAAGATAGACATATGCTATTGCTGACTTATTTCTATGTCTTTTTAAAATCTAATTATGTAGTAAATTGATTACGGTTTATTCAGAGTAATCCATTTAAGCGCCCCAACATCGTTTTTTTCCAGGGTTGATTCACCATTATCGTCACTGCTTATTTCTCATATTACTTTATCTTACAAAATATATCTTATAACTTGAGCAGATAACATGTAAATTGGATAAGAGGTTTTCGCGTGAAAAGAACATAAACGGACAGCCAGACAGAGACGTTAAGCTTTATAATATGCTAGATATATAAGATACAGAAAACAGTATTCCAAACGCTGCCGATTCTATTCCCGTACATACAAAGTTAATGTGTTCTGTTCAAATAGATACAAAAATAAGGTTACTGGATGTATTCAGTGTGTTGGTCAACCACGAACTATAATTTGTAAATATCTAAATCTATAACTTGTTTTTTTAAATTATTTTTCGATATTGGTTACCAATTGGTACATCTCTATGCGTATCGACAGCTGATAATAGGGGAGGGAGCTTCGTTGGTTACGGTTAAATGCTATAATTGTATTAAATGGTTTCGATTGTTTACAAAAACCATTGCCAATATAGCCTTTATTAGCCTTTGTGCATTGATGAAATTGATAAAGTATTGATATTATATTAAGGTGGTCTGCAGGTACGTCCGCGGTACAGTGTTTTTATTACGTATCAATTAATTGTAAAGAACGGAATCTTCGCCAATTATTATTTTTTGCTATATTTTACATTTTATATTAGGTACCTGGCAATGTCCATTGTAGATCTGTCAAATTATATTGATTTTTATTACTAAAATACTATTATGTTTTTATACGAGGTAAAAATACACAACAAGAAAATTAAGTTATTATTTTGTAAACATTAACATTATATCTTGATTCAAATCAATTATCATTATCATCTTGATTCAATTATCTTGTTTTCAAAAAAATTTCATTTAAATATTTAATCTATAGAGTGATATCTTTTCATCAGCTTTTGGAGATATCGATATGAGATAATGATATTATTGAACTTGTGTTTAATATAGCTTTTTGCTTATAATAAAATTTTGCAACAAAACACAAAATTACTCAAAAATGTATGAAGTCTTAAGGTGTATTTTATGATAAATAAAATACAAAAACAATCATTTTGAGATCGAAAACATAATCTACAATATTTTGTAAAGAAAATAAACGGCAATTTTAATCTTTAGGGATTCTAGAAAATTGGATTTTAGAAGATAAGTTACTGCATCATGGCTCTGTTGCTGACGGTAATGAAAATAAGTCATTTTGGTTTATACCTAGAATCCTATGATAACATACGTGGCTTTTATCGAACATAACTAAATTGATCTCGCGATAAATGCAATGTGCGATGCTTACAGTGGTGTTGCCAGGTTGGTATCTCCAATACCTCCAAGTAAAATATTTAGTAACATATTAAAGAGCATCAATCCTGAAACTCATTCCGGGGATACGAAAAGCTTAATAGAAATTATAAAAAATGATACATTTTCAAATAAGAAGTTGGACGGTTCCATATCAGCCATATCTAAAACTAAATTTATTAAGTTCCAAACAGAAGAACTAAGCATATATTTAGTAGGCATAGGCGAATTTGGATTCATGATTTCAAAGAATATAATCTATACCCTACTAATAATGAACCTTAAACGAAATTGTCATAAGGTATAATATTTATTGTAACAATTAGTATTCCGTGTCGATAAACTCTGAAAGTGGTCCGGTATGAAACAGATAACCAATAGCAGCTCAGAATAAATGTATCCCTCCTCTTTTAAGGATACTCAAATGTGTAGATAACTTCTTTGTAAACCTTGGTACCTAAATTTGGTATGTGTATTCAGCCAGTGAATCAGGTTTTGGGTTTGATCACGAATACTTGTAAACAACAATAACATAACTTATGCGTTAAATATTCACTTCAAAGGTGCCATCAATTTTGGCAGGGAGGGTTGGGGGAGGGGAAGATAAGGAGAACTAATATCATACATTTCTTGTGGTAGCATTGCCATCTCTATAAATATTTGAAACTTCATTAACAAAATCTTCAAGTTATTCGTTAATAATAGCAACACTTATATTTTTCTAACCATTGTTCACGTGCGAGTTTTTACGTGTATGTTTGTGCATGATCACGTGAATGTGAGGAAAGTGGTGTGACAATTTATGGTGACGCATTTTTGAATATATTGAGTATTGTATGAGACTTTATATTTTTATAGGTCAAGTATATAGTTGCCCTACCAAAGCTTGGTGGGCCGTAGGTTAAATATGGACACATTGGATGGCCGTCCGTATGCATTTTAGTAACTTACTGATCAAGCCGTTTGATTAAACCGCGTAAATAATTTTGAATGATTAGCACGATAGCTTAGTTTTTAAAATTTATTTATAGGTTTAGCCAAAATCTCACCTGATGTTAAGTAACGATGTGAACGAAGATAATATCACGCCTAGTGGGAAGATTGCAGGAACACAACACAAGGGGTGGAGAAGTAGAGGTATTTATATTTCTAATCGGGCTATTCCAAGTAGAAAAAAAATCCAAGAGATTTCTTTATGCCCTACCTCTCTTATCAACTTATCATTACACCATATATTATAGGTATGTCACGTTCAGGGATAAGATAATTAATATTAGTGGGTTCCTTTTCACTGTATGATACAGTGGGCGCTGTGACCAGTAACGTAAAAGCAGTCTTATTCTTAGTATTTAAATGGCAACGTGTGTTTATACGCGATTATGCCAATGTCACGTGGATAGAATATTTATCTAACCTTCAGAGTTTAAACAATACTTTAACAAGATAATATTTCTCTTGTTAAAAGGGCCTAGGGAGTTTTCCTAGTAACTTAAAATCCATGTTAGAAACATATTTATTATTATTAACAACCTTATTATTTATTATACAATATAATAACCACATTATACGTGATAAAATACTATCAATATTACATAAGGCCAAATAATATAACTTAATTTACTAAAATAAAAACCAGAACAGTATAACAAGATCACGTCAAAAACTGGTAAAAGCAGTAATTTATCTAAATCATCGATTTTCAACATAACCGCGACATGTGTAGCGACTTTAGTGATGTCCTTCGGGAGTAATTTGTCACCCATGACTCGCAAGTTTCGGGTCTGAATCGACGCGATACCGCCGCGATAACGCTGCCAATTTACGTTCTGACAAGATTATGAAGTTTATCGTTGAGGAGCCATCTTCTATAAGCATGTGTAAACTTGGAGTTTGATCGTCGAGTATTGGGTTAAATTTGACTCCAATGTTGTATTTGAAGCGAGGGTGAGCTACTGGTAACATGGCCTGAATACCCAGCAGTGTGACACTTACAGAATATTATTTTTATTATTATTTGAATAACATCAATTAAATTGCTGTCGCTTTGCCATACTACTATTAAAAAAGCAGTGAAACCGTTTCAATATTAAGGTGAAACATATTTTATTCACCCAGGAGTGTCAAAAAACAGCTACAAGCTGTTAACAAATATTACAATGTAAACTTCTGAACAGCTTATATTTACGAGCGCATAAAACGTGACGTGTGGATACATACTGTAATGCCAGTTTGCAACTTTTTTTTTAATCTTAATAACTATTTTATTTTTTAAATATGAAGTTTTTTTGTTCAATTTTTTTTTACGTTTGTAGTCTTTTGTTTATTCTGTAAGTAGATTTTGTTAAACTGTTGTGGTTGAGTAATAAATAAATTATATACTTTTTCGAGAGTGACTTCATAAATATGGTCAGCTCTTTAAGTACGATTGTCTTAGTATATTTTATGTTCTTCTATACATATCATAAAACTCAACGTTAAACTCTCTGTCTGTCTGTCTGTCCGCTTATGTTCTTTTGACGCGAAAACTACTTATCCGATTCACATGTATTTTTTTTTTAAATTAATAGTTATGTTATCTGGCCAGGTATAGGATATACTTTGTTAGATAAAGAAATATACGAAAGAAGCAGAGACGATAATGGTGAATCAATTCGAAAAAAAAAGCTTTTGGACCGATTAAATGGCTTACGCTGAGTAAACCATAGGAGATATATCAAATTAATGTACTACATAATTGTAGATCTTAAAAAGACCTACAAAAAATCAGCAATAGCATATCTCTATCTTTTAAGAACCACCCAAAGTAAGCATTTCCGAGGCAGCAAAATTCGCGCGTGCGCTCTGCCGGCAATATTCTATCCAGCTAGTATCAAAGTAAAATTATTAATCATGTAAGTTGATTAAATAATATGCGCAAATATGAACGTGGAGGGGCAACATAACGCCTACACTTTTACTTAATACTTGATTTTGCTCCCATCTAATTTACATAATGCGCACTATGAAAATAGATTCTTAAGGAGTAAGCTCCTAAGTTTACCCATACATAGTAACTGTTGTCTAAGAAGGGTCGATACACCTTCTTCGTGGTTAAATAATAACGAATGTTGTGGTTAATATTTTTGCTATAATTTTAATTTCGTTTAAACCAGTGGATTATTATAAGAATTGTACAATTATTATTGTATTTTGGAGATAGCTTAAAAAAGCTCGTTTTGCTGTCAAGATTTGAATCTTCAAGCTTCGTATTTATCCTCGATATATCACAAGACTAAGCAAAAAGCTAACTTTAATAAAATAAAAATAATGGATCGTAATTACCAACCAGTTTGCAGATATACTCATCCTTGGCTGAACGGACAGAAGTATACCTAGTTCTCTCGCAATGTTGTCCATCTCGTTCTTCTCAAAGCTGGTCTTTATATTTTAAGTTATTCTACTTTTATGTTTTTCTATTTGTCCATTCGCAAAGCCTTCAAGGTGGCGTACAGACGTAGTTTATTAAAACAGTTTTTTTTAGTTAAACGTCTACAGGAAAATGGTAAGGATTTCTGTTTTTTATTATTTAATTAATCTTAAACATGTTTTTTATTATTAGCGAACGAGGTATTCATTTAATTGGTATTATTATAATTTAAACAAGTTTTAAGTTCGATTGTTTGATGTCCGATTAAGCTGATATTTTTGCGAAAATGCAATTTTCGGTCTTAATTTAGTATAGTCTGCAATCTATATTTATCTGAAATACCTTCTGTTTCTCATAAAATAAATAACGATTCGATTATCTTTATATAGTATAAAATGAAGTCGCTTCCACTGTCTGTTCATTTAGATCTTTTAAACTATTCAACGGATTTTAATGCAGTTTTCAGCAATAGATAGAGTGATTCAAGAGGAAGGTTTATATGTATAATACAAACATATTACAGTACAGAAAGACTGAAAAATTCATAGATTTGTAATGTGATGTCGTAACAAACGTATTTTTGTGCGCTTAAACCGCTAACGCTGGCCTAACAACCTAACCCAACGAGATAGATCAAATTAATGTTTTACGGAATTGTATATATTAAAAATAAAGTCCCCGATGTTCTATATTTATCTCACACTGCCCCATATTAGTATCTAAATTGGACCCGTGTGAAGCCGTTTACAAGAGGATACGTAATAATTTAATCAATGACATACCTACATACAGTCATTACACTGTATTTTACACACATGCACTACACTCAGGTACATGGGTTTATGGTTAGTTAGCCTTAGACCAATTGACAGATTACTAAATACATGTATGCGTGTTTCTTCCTTCCTTACAGAAGGTCATGCATACATGTAAAGTTAGTTAGCTCGAATTCGGATAGGAATTAGCTAGATCGCGATGACTTTGGCACCCTTGCGCTTGTTGTCCTTTTTCTCGGTTGAGTGCCTTAATCCCGGTGAAACTGTTAAGGCCGCCTGAGGCTTCGGGCACTTATGGCTAACAGTATAGTCAGATCGAAAAATGTATGAAAACACTTTAAAAAAGTACAATTATTAATTGATTTTAAATGAAATAACACTCGTAATGAACACTAACTACTACGTTATTTTCACCCTCTAACCAATAGATGGCGCTGTGCTTCTTTTCAAAAGTAATGATATTTCAACAAAATGATACAAGTGACAAGCGGCCGAGTTCGGTAGAAAGAAACGTCGTTTGGGGTAGTTATTATCACTGATAAAAGATCTACAATTAATTTACAACACAATAATGTTTCTTTCTTTGATATGAGATTTCTAATTTGGCAAGTCTAAATTGTCAATAATTTCGTTTCTTTAATTAGAAATTAACTTAAATGTTTATTAACGCAATAAATGTAATAATTAATAAATTTTCGTAAATATTAATTGCCAATTAAAATCCCACATAAAATAATTGTAACAAATTGTAACATTTTCATTAGAAATGCCGTCTGTTGATGCAAATGAAAATATGTTAAAAGCGCCATCTATTAACAATATATTTAACTAACATAACAGCTGTTCGATTGTTAAAATTCTATAATGTGCGAAATATTCGCACTGTTTAGCTAGTGATTTTATATTCCAGAAAAGATTTTTACTCGTTGGCTTAATATTGACGCTAACTTCACCTACTTACGAACAACTCAGTCCTGAATCGACATGCCCAAATACATTAGAATATGAACCCACTGCTGTAGAGCCTGGGAGATGGTATGGAGTAATACATTTGACTACAGATACTATACTGCATTCTCTGTGGTTAAATATAGTGTTGGACAGGAAGGCAGATTTGTTGGGGGTAAGTCTTGTGACCTAGTAAATTGACTAGTGCGTTTTTTTCCCACGGAGTAAAGTGACTTTGCATGTGTTATTAGTTAATTGTATTTTTAAAATAGTGATGTCACTAATACATACTAATCGTAAAAGCGAACGAAATGTTATACCTTCTTATTCTTCTTCTTTCTTCTAACTTGGCAACCGGTCTTCTTTACTGAAGACTATAACTGCCATTATCGAGTGTATATAGTTTCCAGTCTTATGACTATTTGTGTATCTTAACAAGATGGTGGCGCCCTCGTTAGAACTTTCTAGGAAGATTTTTTGGCATCTCAGAATTCATGATCCATGTTATTATTTCCAATTCACTTTTGCACAATAACCAAACTTTATTATGCATAATGCCACCTGTATTACGCAATATAGGGTCAAATAACACAAATTTATGAATTAAAAATAAAAACCGCTACATGACAGTTTGAGATCCCACCAAAAACTCCGATGTTATTTATACCTAACGATAAGATATTTAAAAAAAACCCTTCAAAAGTGAAGGCCGAATACGGTAGGTATACAAAATCGGGTGTGCCGTGGTCCATCCGAAACAGTTTTGTAAGTTGTTAGCCATGTATACATTTAATAGTTTCCTGAACAATGTAATGATAACAATGACAATTTATTACAAAATATTTCAATTAATTAATAAAAACCTTCAATAAAGCATTTTAAATCTTAAGGTTCAAATAATACGGTTGAATGTAAAACATATGGTAGCATAGCACTATACATGAAAACGTGGCAACATTATGTTCAAGTTTGACATTAGTCATTGTCAATTTAATTCGTAGGATTTAAAAACGCACTATAAGTGAGAATATCGTGGAAATAACTAATCTTGTTTTAATTACTATTTAGAGCAGATCGCATATAGTCATTTTAAATCCTTAATGCTGCTGATGGATTTTGATCTCTCGGTGGTCGCCGTTGTATTTGGATTGTACTGTGCTTACCATCAGTGACAGTACAGACAATGTACCGAGCTACTACAAAAAAAAAAACATTATATTCTTGCGTAAAAGATTAGCTGCATAGCACATAGTCATTCTTCAGGCTTCTAAACCTTCGGCACTCAACGCCACATAAAATGCGTGAAAATTAGCATTAATGACATCCATGGCAGTCTAAAGTTTCAAGTAATATAATTGCAACTATATTATTACGTAAATTAGTATAATCTATATAATTTATCGACTGCTAAGTAGCAAGGGGTTTATATTGCATTATATGCAGTACATATATAGAAGTCCCAATAAAAACAAAAATGTGTCCAATTCGGTAGAAACGACGTCCAGGGTAGTTGTTTTCACTGATAAAAGAGCTGAGATCTAACTGGTGTCAAGTTCCTTAGATGTTCCTTTAGTTATATCTCTAGGAAGTAGGAATTTACGTTACTCAGTTCATTTACAAAATAATTTGCTACTTTCTTTAATATGGGATTACTAACTTGGCAAGTATTATCTTAAAAAATAATTTTAATTTCATTCACCAGAATTGGGTGGGTGATGTTACCACGAGAGACAACCTTGATTTCAAGATAGAAAACACGAATTTAAAAATGTATCCCGGTTCACCACTTGATGTCCGCTTCTTCGTTCAGTACAATAAAGATAATCCTTCTCCAAAACTCATGGAGATTTGGCTGAACGGACAATTGATATGCAATACTACGACGTCAGAAGTAGTAACTGAAACGCCTTTCAAGAAAATACAGCAAACTTCAGAGCAAAGGTCATTTTAATACTATTGTCTTATAATAAGTAAAACATATAGATTTTTTGATTTAGATGATGAAAAAAGCCGTAATGGCAGTCTACGTAAACTGACTGAACTTTGTTAGATTGATAGGATTTGGCTGGGCGGTAGGACGTGACAGACACATACGTGTCGCGTTCTGGAAACAACCGGTGTACATTATCTAGTAATTAAACGGGATAGCTGTACAAGTCGCGACGACCATGCAATAGTGGACACGTAGACCTTCTTTTAGATTTTAAAATTACGGTATCAGCCAGTGTATATTCAACAGCCAAAAGGCTTTGCAGGCGCGCATGACTGCGGTAACTGACGATGGATTACCGATCTCTGGGTGTTAATATTGTGTTTGGATTGTAATGTGCTTACCATCAGTTTAATTTTCCAACTATACTTAGATTGCACGATTGCCAAATCTTGAAGTACCAACTTTAAGTGCCTCTGATGCTACTTCCACGTTAGTTTTGTTATTCTTATCGATGTATTATGTGAACGTATCGTTTTTCTTTTTGATCCAATCCTAATTTTGCAATATTAATCACATCCGTTGGTGGCGTTGGTATGTTGATTTTATACACCTTCGTAGAAAACTTCTGTTGTGTTCAAAAGCTATCATATTTTGATAATTTTATGACAAGCTAAAATGTTATTGTGGATATAAGATATCTCGTGTATGGCGAAGACTTTAAAGATTCACTCGCTTTTATTCCAAAATTCGTTTCCTTTTTAATTCCTAATACATTTAAAGTAAAAATGTTTGCTCATACTAATGAGAAAATGTGACCATTTTGATATAATATTTACTGTAATTTATCCGATTGGTACTAATTGTGATAGTATCAGTTACTTAGTGCTAAGGAAAACATTTTTTAATTGTTTATTTATTTTCATATTTTGGTTGTTTTTGCTATATCTTCTGAAAGTGTTTTGAGATAGCAATAATATAGAGAATTTATCTTATTTGGGTTCAAATTTATATTGTGTAGTTTTTTTTAGTATGCCTGAAAGGATACCACTCAGGTTGGATCAAATACAATCATCAACAACAAAAAACGTAGGATTAACCGTGGCTACTAAAACTGTAGTCAGTTCCTCGACAGTATCTACTGGAAGTGATAACTACAGGTAACCATGGTTTAATTCCCGCCTGGATAGCTACCATTGCTACATACTAATGCCAAATGCTGAATCTATAAAGAATAAAAAATATTCCTGCTAATTAACTCTCGAACTCCGTATTTCAAGTTATGCACCTTAAACTTTGGAGGTGTATCGCTCATCAAATTTACATCTGCTATAGGTGATCATGATTTTGATATATATGAAGAAATTCGAGAACTTCTATTTAACTTGTTATTTATCTTTGGTAATTTGATGATAAAACTTAGTATGAAGAAGAAAATAAAATAAAAGACTACCTTCAAAAGAAACATTTTAATTTTGTTTATTTATTCTTCCAGTGACGATGATTACATCGTGGGACCATACAATATCGTGTGGAGGCCTGAAACGGTAAATAATAAACAGAAAGCCCAAAATCTAATGCATGAATTAAATGGATTTAATAATTATTATTACTGATTTGCCGGAGGATAAGTTCAAGCGCCATGCCAAGCAGGTTCCCTAGAAAAAGAATATAGGTTGGATTATTACGTGAACCCTAGTGGAAATGGCTGGAAATGACTCCCTCTTTGTACATCTACTAAATATGATTATTAATGGCAAGTGATAATTAGACAGTTTAAAAAAATATAAATCCGTTCATGTTTCTTGTCTGGGATGTTTTCCGAACCGTTGTTAGTGCTTTAACGTTCATCAATGCCTTCCTAGGGTCTAAACTGAGTATTTTTTTCAATGATATAAATTTATATAATTATTGTAGTTTGTTGATTTTTTCATATTGCAATTTAGATAAGCAATTTCAAATTTTGCTTTACAGAAATCAATTCAGCTGGCATTGGTGACTGTTGTACATTTTTAAATGGATGCCAGGTCATTGATCGATTGTTTTCAATAGTTCAAACCTAACTTTATTGCAGAATAGTTTTAAACAGTTATAATTTTATTAATTAATATGCAGATACAAATATGTACAATGATTATGTTCGCTCATATTATAAGGATCTTTATATAAATAATAACCTTTGGCAGTAAAACCGGCTTGGAATGATACATAGATTTTTTATTTGGCAGATCGCTAATAATATAATTATGAAGAGGATTATGTAATGAAACAGAAATAACTAAATATCATTTATTTATTTTACGAAATCCGAGTTAAAAAAGGTTTCAGTTATATTTATTAACCACCGACGCAAACAGCCGTGTATATGTTAAACGTGTTATGTGTGTATCTGTGTGTCTGGCTGTGTCATCGTAGTTCCCAAACTTTTAAACCGTTTTTAATGGAGTTTGTTTAAAATGTGACTTTGACTGAGTGTTCTTAGCTATGATTCAAGAAAATCTGTTCAGCTGTTTGAAGATTATCAGCTCTTTTCTAGTTGATAAATGAATGTGAGCATCTTCCACAAGTCTGATCGAGTCGAAATTGAATAATATTAGAATGACGTGGCAACACTGAGCTGCTACTGTAGCATTATCTACCTAACTCTTCATCAACTTACTGCACAAATATTGTATTTGGGGTCATTAGAATGATCTCAATGAATAGGTTACATGTGTCGGGAGTTTTTTAAATTTTCAATTTAGCTTGGTATATACTCGTATACTGCAGTAACAAAAATTAGATCAATATTTTACAAATATTATTATCTTCGTTTTTCAAAATTGTTCTGTTTTTTAACAAACTTTAAATCTGTCGAACAGCCATGGTATACTGAACTGCTGAAGCAGTTTTATCTATTAAATCCAGTCAGTTTACCGATCTAGCGTGTTGTCAACTTTGACTATATGTCCAGATAATATCAGGTGAGATTGTCAATCAGTCGTGTCTAACCTGGTAGCAAGGGCGTGGCCAAGTAAGAGATATTGGGCAGCTGCCCTTCCAGCGGGATACGGGTAAGCTGAGTGCTGACTAACTTGACTCGTAAGCTACGCATATACTCCAACATTATGTGGAAAACTTTAAGAGTTGAAGAAAGAGAGGTAGGGCACAGGGGAATTTCTTTGGAGATTTCTCTCTACTTGGGGTAGCCCGACTGGTGGAATACCTCCACCCTACAGAAGATTACAGACAAATAACCTTGTGTTATGTTCCTGCGGTGAGCAGGGTTCCTAGCTCTTTGTAGGGTAGTTCAAGGTCGGCAACGCGCTAGTCGATACCTATGATATTCTTAGCGTCCATGGGCCACGGTAGCCGATTCCTATGAGGTGAGCCTTATGCAAATTTGCCACCTTAGTAGTATATAAGTAACTATTTTTAAAATTGGAGATGGAGCTTCTAGAGAAGGAAATACTGCAGCGAAGTCATATATAATATTTTTGTGTCTGACTGCCTCTCTCCTCTACTAAACACAATTCAAGCTACATCCTTGTATGATAGCGAAATAATAAAAGACTTTAGTGGGTAATGTTAATATATTCAAATATCAAAATGTTAGGTGGTATTATTCGAGTCTAAATGGAACCGGTCACGTAAGTCACCGGTAATGCCCGCTAAACGTTCAAAATCTGTTAGGTCAGTTCTCTTTCACTATCACCATAGATCATTGACGTCTCTCGGTTGAACATTTGTTTTTTTGATAAATGTGGAAAATATTAGAACCACAATCTCAACTAGTTTTAAATGACGATACGTCGAAGATGGTAACACGCTAAATTCCGTTACAGACAATGTGCAGTAACTCGCGGAACCTACTACCAATGAGCATCAAATTTCATTTAGTTTACACTTGTTGTTTAGCGCGAATGCCAGTGCAAGCTCCTCCCGAGACTGCAACCCACTTGTTCCTTATTCAGTACTGGTGCCAGTTCAATACATTTTTCGCTAGGGATTTTATAACTGCCTATAAAAGTAGCAGAGCAAGTACTCCAAAAAATCCTGGGGCCTGTCAAGAGAGGTGATGACACTTGGAGGATCCGAAAGAATGCTGGGATTAAGGAGTTAGTGGCCAAGTCCAACATCATCGGCGAAACAGAATCTCATAGACTTCGCTGGCTCAGCCACCTACAGAGAAAGGAGTAGGATCGTAGTAGAGTAGGAGTAGGACTTGGGACGTTTAACTGGTCTTTGTCCAGTTATTCGGCCCAGGAAACGCTGGCGTAATATAGTAGAGGTGGATTTGCGTCAGCTTCAAGCTGACAATTGGCAATAAACTGCGCAGGATTGGTATAAGTGGCGTGCTCTCGTTTCGAAGGCACTGTTTGAATTATAATCAAAATAGTTCATAAAACTATAAGGCGTCTCGCGAGTGACAAATAACGTTTCAACGCTGGTGCAAGCACTAATGATAAATACTCGTGCAATCAACTGAGCGTCGTCAGCAACGGGCTTTAGACTGGCTCTCTAATGCATTTGTGGGGATATGTCCTATACATTGGCAGAAAATTACAACTTGAGTTTTGCAATTAGTCAGCCATCACAATACTTCCATTTACTAATAATTTAGAATTAATGTAGGTCTCGGATTCCTAGTGGGCTGCCAATGCGGCTAACATCGCTATCGCTAAATATATAAAATAAAGTTTTATTTTTTACAGGAAAAATGTGGGCAGGTCCTTTTAAACAATCCTATTCCATTGCTGGCGAAAAGTAATCCGACTATGGAAGGCCAGTGGCCCTGGCAAATAGCATTATATCAGAGTAGGTCACGGGTAAGCATGTACGAAGTACACAACATATTCGTGCTTGGCGTGTAAATGTTCATAAGCCAGTATGTAAAAAATGCATTTTCAATGTCGAAAACACATTTTTACGTCAAGACAATTTGATATATCTAGATATTTTTTTTAAATTATTTGTACTATTGGCCGGAATCTCACCTGATGGTGTGGTCCAAGATGGTGAAATGCTAAGCCTAGTAGGGGAGGGGGCTAGCTCTTAAGTACAGCTGCCGGAACACAGCTATAGTTGCTTGGTGACAGTTTCTTCACCGAAAGCTCAGACTCGTTGTAGGGATTTGAACTCACGGCAATCAATGTGGTGTCCATAAACACTACCACTGAGCCATCATTGTTTCAAACAGCTTTAATTTATCCAGTTATAACATAGCCAAGGCATCTTCTAAGCTGATAGTTTGATATATAAAAAATATTCACATAAGCAAACGAACTTAATTAAAAAAAAAATGTTTAACAGACTGTGGACAACAAGTACATATGCAGCGGTACGTTAATCGCCAAGCAGCATGTCATCACAGCTGCCCACTGCGTCACCCGTAAGAACTCTAACCGAATAGTGAACAAAAGTACCCTCACGGTTTTTCTAGGAAGACATAACCTGAGAACTTCCGTCGATGGTGTCCAGATAGAATTAGTAAGGATACTTCCTACTCTTATTATTTCGTATCTTTACTAATATATAAGTAATAGTAGTAAATAATGTATACAATCTATATATATCGATCTAAACAATCTATACATAATTGAATTTGTAAATGACAGTCAGAATTTCAATACTAGAAATAAATATAATTACATCTATTAGATATAGTTAGACAAAAGTTTTGTTACAAATAAAAGTTGGTGCTTCCTGGGCGTTCGACACGACTTTCGTCTTGTCCATGTCTATTTAAAGGCTGACTCGTTCGGAGGCTCTACTGAGGTCGTTGAGCATTGCTTTAAGGCGCTCCATGATCTCCGCTATAACTACGATGTCGTCGGAAAATCAAAAGTGCGTGATTTACTTGCCGTTTATATTGATGCGTATAGTTGGGCCGCTGAGAGGGGGCATTCCTGACGTCTGTCACAACAGACGACTGTTTTAGCAACACAAAATGGAGGCTCATCATGCCATTTGGGGTTGCCATTTTTTACCAGAAATATCAAAGTATTGTAGCGACTCATATTTATGGTTGCCTACTTTTTGTACAAGAAATGAAGTATATTAAGGTCGGAGAAGGAAAATAAAGAGTATTTTAGAAAAATGAACAGTATTTGATCTAACTTATAACGCGTCTATTTATAAAATGTAATTGTTGTTAGGTCCTAAATTGAATAATGACATTTTTGATTTTGAACACTACTCTGAAACTACTCTACTGAACCGCGGCTCCGTACGTCTTTATTACGTAGTAATTAGTTTCGTCTCTTAATTTTACTGCATGGTTACTTATGAAATTATATTGATAGTAAAAAAAAAACTTGTCTCTGCTGAAAATTTGAGATGTTGTTCGATTTTGTTTATATCCTTATGCAATCCTTTACAGGTTAATGAAATAATAGTACACCCGGACTACGAACCGTCTACGTTTGGCCGTGACTTGAGTATCTTGAAGCTACGTAAAACTGTATCATACACGAACTGGGTGCAACCGGCTTGTCTGTGGCCGGAGGATGCTATCCACGAGTCAAACATTATTGGAAAGAGCGGATCGGTAAATTAACATTTAAGTATTATTCTTCTTTTTATTTAATGACAACCGTGTTCAAACACAAGTCGGCCAACGTCACGTGAATAGAAAAGTTTTCTAATTATTCTTGTAATTTTTCAAATATAATTCTTAAAAGATGGCGACACCCTTGTTAAAACTGAACAGGGTGTAATCCACTTCAATAGTGCACAATAACAAAACTACATCACATTTGATTGCCGAAGGCGTTACTTTGTGGAAATCCATCGTAAATAATTTATCCGTAATTTCTTAGCTACTTCCGCTTGTAATAGATTGTCTTCGTACAACATAAAAAGTTGAATAGTAAATAAATTTGTTAATAAATGTCTTAAACAAAACACGATAATAATATTAATCAAATAACGATACTTAAAAAACTTATGAATACCAAATTTTATAAGGAATAAAAAACATATTTCAAAATAACTAAAAAATACGAATAATATTTAAAAATAAATGAAATTAAAAAACTATGTTATGAACACAAAAGTGTATGAATAAAAAAAACCACACGACAAATCAAGATTTCGTAACATATTCCAGGTTGTCGGATGGGGTTTTGATGAGACAGGCATAGCGTCTGAAGAACTGACATTGGTCGAAATGCCTGTCGTCAGTACTGACACTTGTATAAAGTCTTTGAACGAATTCTTCAGAAGATTCATTTCGGACACCACATACTGTGCCAGGTACAGACAAGGTAAGTAGTAGATAATTTTTATTTAAAGAACCTGTGCGAGGTTCGTCTGCTGATACGACATTACCACACCTATTTCTGCAGCAAAGCAGTAGTGCTTGCACTGTCTGTACTGGACTGATGGGTGTAGTTGGCAACAGGCATTGAAACACGAGATATTCTAACTTAGTCTCTAGAATAACCTATATCTAACGTCAGGATAGTGTTTTTTAGGTTATTTATACTCCAGAATTACATTCTGTTATTGACTGGCCATATGAAAACGATTATTTCAGATCAATTTTGAGTTTAACCAAAAAAAGTGTACTGCGTGCCTTTTCGATACTTCATAACGTAAATAAAATAGCAAAATAGTATGCTACTAATCGACACCTTATTTGCAAATATTAGGGGGAAACTTTTTCTATACGTTTTATGATCTGCCATATTTAGGGCTGAAAAACTTTACTTACATTTTTTATTATGAGACCCTTTCATCATAATGTCACTTGATATCTTTTCAGATAACAAAGTATGCAATGGTGACAGCGGAACCGGTATGGTGTTTAAACGCGGCAGCTCTTGGTATCTCCGTGGACTTGTGGCTTTATCAGTGGCGACGACGCGGGACGCATTCCGCTGTGATTCCAACCATTACGTTATATTCACAGATTTAGCCAAGTTCTTACCGTGGATAAATAATAATATTATTAAATAACAATACATTGTTTATATCCTTGTTTTATTAATTTGTACTTAAATGAATCAATTTATTTTCATTAAATATATTGAAAAAGACAACATATTTATTCATGATACGAAGACAATACGAGTATATTACGGGAGCACTGGAAATACTAGTACTAGAAATAGTAATACTAATTCTAGTACTAGAAATAGTAATACTAGTACTAGATATGGTAATACTAGTACTAGTACTAGAAATAGTAATACTAGTACTAGTACTGAAAATTTAAAAATACCATCGATTAATGACACGGTATAATGACGACACTGTGCCTAATGGTGTAAGCACACGAATGCAAGAATGCAAAAACAACGCCAACCATTGCGAAATCGACAAAACCATTATCAGTCGTCGCTATCATGCTAGCCTCTAAACCTTTCAGCAGCTATACACTGGCTGATTCCGAAACGCTAAAAACGAATAGTGTCACTTTGACGGATTTATCACAATATTGACGCTGGCCGTAATCCAGACGGTAAGGACCTGTTCCCTACCACCCCGCTTTATTACTGGATATAAGACGGCTGTTCCCGTGACGCCATATGTCTAAACGTGCCGCTATGACGGATGTTACACCTGGTGCAGGGTGGTCGCGATGCTGTCGGGACAAATGTTGTGTCACCCAGCAACTATGTTTTGATAGTTGACTTAGTGACAGCCTTTATAGTCTACATTTCCAATTTTTTTTTAGCTAATTTTATTTAAGTCCAATTTGTTTGATGCAAAGTTGCACAGACCGCGTTCCACAGGCTGTATGCGGCCCACTGTCGATGTATGATAATGAAGTCATTTAAGTTTTATTAAAATTTAATTCAGTTGTCTTTACTGTTTTTAGCTTAGTGACAAAGCGGCCCGTAGGTCCAATCAGTCTGTACATCCCTGACGTGGTCTAATGTTTAATTTTAATATACCTACTTGTATTAAACCTCGATACCTGTAGTACCTGGATTCTATCTCAGTCTGTATTCTCTTTTCTTTGATATAAAGGATTTAAAGCGTCTCTTTACTGTGGAAAATATTTAATTAAGGCTAGTTTATATTTTTTAGATTTTTATAGTTTATATATACCTTATAATAATCCCCTTAAATGATAATCCAAGGACAGCTATTGCATTCCATATGGACGATGTTATAAAGTATGAAAAATGTATTGGGCATTGATGAATCTTCAATAACGAGCAGATGGCTCGGATGGAGAATTCTAATTGACCTATACGATTTGATTGCTCCTTTAATAATAGTTTAACATTGGTGTAAACGCGAAGAAACCGAAACTGAAGCTAACAAAACCTACAATGGATCTACTGACTTTATTATTTTTGAACAAGTTCTTAAATAATCGACACATCTGAAGTGGTACGAATGGCACAAAATGTAGCTCAGGTGTTTTTTTTAATAAATAATTATACCTTATTCCTCTATTGGCAGTATTCAGGAACTGAAAAAATAAATCCGTTGACAAAAAAGGTTTATATTAAAACAGTTCGCATAACATTAAATCGTGTAACCGTTGTAAAGCTCGCGTGGAAACCTGTTTACGAGCGTATAAATGTGAACTGGACATATATTTCACAACTTACCAAGCTTTATAGGTCGTTTTGATATTGAAAAAACTCCTAGAATGTTTTTATGTTCATCCGTAAACAATTTTTCACTGGAGTTTTGTAGAGTCATAATATGTTAGTCATCCATAAAGTATAATGGTTGGTTGTAGATTAAGTATATTAATTATAATTTGTACTTTAACTAATCTATAGTTAAATTAATTATTAGTAAGTTATCTATTTCAAAATACTGTCAGACGTAATGCCCAAGTACTAATTATGTAAGGAAATATCAGTAATTGAAGCAATGCTGACTCCGTGGCAGCCTGTATGAAAACCGCGTCACTCAATGTGAATTTGAATTCCTACAATAATAAGCCTCAGCTTTCGGTGAAGGAAAGTATCGTGATGAAACCATAGCGTGATGGTATTGCTACGAGGACCGAATTCCCCTACCTGCACAGTATATTAAATAAGATACTATTTAATATATGTCTGAGAATCATATATATGTGATTATGGATTCCGTACTATTGACTTTACTATTGACCCGCACTATTTTCTAAGCGAGATAGCAGAAGGTGTGATCTGTGACCGCATGCACCTTATAAGCAGGTAACGACCAGCTTGAAGACACCATGGCCGGTGAAGCTGTAAAAGCCGTCTGAGGCTTAAGGCCCCTTTCGGCAACAGTGTAGTTAGATCGAAAAATAAAAGCTTGAAGACATTCTCGCTCTAGCTGAAGCCGAAGACCTCATTCAATATGTCGATAACAATAAACACGGTTCCTAAGGCATTTTATAATACTCGCCTGGTTAGCACCTATAGGTGTATTCCGGTAGCTGCACTTGGGAGCCAGTTCCTTCACTAAGCGTAGTATTTTAGCGTGCATCTTGTGCCACATGATGAGTTGACATCATGTGAGATTGTGGCCAAATGCTGAACCTATGAAAAATAATGGAAAAGCAGTAGTAGAACACGTACTATAGTCCGACCGCTATAAGCGCGACCCTCCTGATGGTTTGTGGGACGAGAGGTGGCGGGTGTGCCCGGTTATACACGGTATTGAGATAATACACTATATCTTAAGGTCAATAGTTTATGCATGCTATTGAAATTGGTACGGATATGTTATGATAAATATGAGATTTAATACACATAAGATTGGTAAACAACTATAGGTATTGAAAAAAAAAAAACGTTGTTTAACCTTTACACGCAGTTTAACTGAAACTTCTATGAATTTAATAGTATTTATTGACCATATCATTGAATAATAACGCGTTATTAGCATTAATTTTGATTGACGGCATAGTTTTTTTATAACAGCGTCTGTAACTCTACCTTTGTAAAATAATGTCATGTGTAACAGAGACAAAAATAAAACCGCGTAGGGCCATACGTCAGGGCCACCGTCGCATTAGCCAGCAACAGACTAGCAGCAACAAACAAAAGAAAACACGAGTTAAAAATTAGTTTCGCCCCTCCCACTTATAGTCCTTAGCGAAAATTTTATAAGTAGAACCTCCGGGTATAATACGGGAACTTATTAATAAAAGAGGTATTATTATATAACCTCGTGTATAGTCGAAAAGTCACAAATCTTTATCGACTCAAGACCCATTGTGATTTATTGCCAGACCTCTCGGGGCAGCGACGTCACCTAGCCCGCAATATTATTTCGTCCTCACAAAAAGTATGGAACTTTCTTGGATCAAGATTAGTAAGTTCTTGTATAAAACTAATTAGAATTTTAAAAGTTCTGCTTCAGGCGTTGTTTTTCTTGCTTCTTCGTCGAGATTGTTCAACGTTCTTAGTACCTAATAAAGTTAATTTCGGACTCTTATAAAGTAGGTGTAACTTATTTATTATTTTGGTTGGCCCATCCATAGCCTTGTGTAAATTTTTACTCCCTAAAATGTAGCATACAGGCTGTTGGTTAATTAATGGTTGTTATCACCTATTGATAATTGCAATATTAGGAGCCTTGTGTGTTAGGTCCTAACATATGCAATTGGCGTTTTATTGAACTGGTTAGAAATTCAAAAGTTAACATTATTTCAAATTTAGGCTTTTGTATTTGTGTTTCGTATTTAGTGATTCATTTGTTTTCGCAACATTTGATTTTTCTTTGACATCGTTATTTTCACAAAATGGAAACTAAAAATATCGAGTTATTTACGAATATGAGTTCCACTGTATCAGCGCTGCAGAAACAGCTCGAAGGAGTAATTATGTGCATGGGGAAGCTATTGTAAAAGCAAGCACGGTACGTTTTTGGATCCAAAGTTATCGTTTGGGAATTTTGAGCTATGAACCAAACCCCCTGTACGGCCGGAGACTCTAGTTGATATGAAGAATTAAAGGTGATCGTGGAAGCGGATCCATCGGAAACCACGTCAAAGTTAGCGGCAGGCTTCGGTGTGAGTGATAATTTTAATTCACTTGAAACAAATTGGAAAAGTGAAAAAGCTCGAGAAATGGGTATCGCATGAATTCACTGAATCACACCAACAAATACGCATTGAGTGTTACATTTCTCAACTGTCACAGTAACGAGGGAATTTTGAATCTATTGTTACTTGTTACGAAAAATGGATCCTTTACAGCAGCTCCTAACAGTGGTTGAATCCAGGAGAACCGGCCAAATCCTGTCCCAAGCGAAAGCGGCTTGAACTCTCAAACATGTTGTAAAAACTTACGTCATCATGTTTAAAAAGAGGGGAACATTCTATTTATAGACCATTGATTGTGGACGCAGTGGAAGCGATAAGGCTTTATATGTGTGAATAAACAAAGTACTTCCTCGAATCTATAATTAAACACTCGATGATTCGGGCACATTCTAGACGATTCCTGAGATTTCGAGATTTTTTTTCTATTTTTACTCAGACCGTAAACACTATCGTTGTTCTCAATTACCGTACTTGCCTACAGCTTGCCAGATTGCATGACGATTATGGTTACTTCTCCACTCCTTAGGATCATAGCGTAAGTGTATATTATACATAACATTTTTCACTCAAATAGATTCTCGTCCGGTTTGAAACCTAAATTTTATTTTATTAAAAGTAACAAGATAGAAACAAGTTCTTTAGAGGCGCCGGATATCGATTCTGGTACCTCTCAAATACTAAGCGACTCTACTAACATTCCTCAATAAATGGGCTATATAATACGAAAAGAATTTCAAATCTAAACAAACAAACAAAAAACAATATCCCGAGCTTTGTAGCTTAGTATATAATAATATTGACATCATCATATAGGTATTTGGTTCGTTTTACAAATTAAACGTGTCTACTAAAGATTTCCGTATTCTATCAAAATAGTGGAAATGCTTGTTACAATTTTCTAAGGAATTTTACTGTTTTACTCAGAATTCTTGTTCCGTGCTATGATTCCTTTTGAATTATATTACACAATATAGAGTCAAATAAGGCAAGCTTATAACTAGAAAATAAAAAAGCATTAAGCTCATGAAAGTAAAAAAAATATATTTATTCCTTTAAAACACAGAACACGGAACAAAACACAGAATTCCTTTAATACATAAAACGCAGAACGTCGTGCTCATTCGCAAGCGGCCTCGTGCATCAAGATGGCGCGACGCACGTACCGATAATGGTAGAAACTGAAGACGACCACAAACGAAAAGAAGTATAGAACTGTAACAATTAATAAATTGACCTTTAAAAACTCATTTATATATAAATAATGACCTAGTAGACTACAGAACGCAGTCGGTCGAGCACATACGCGAATCGTGCTCAAAAATGCTTATTGTGGGTAATCCTTCAAAGATAGATGTATGCATAGATGTATGCTATTTCAGACATTTTTGTAGGTCTTTATAATATCTAAAATTATATAGCACATTAATTTTATATGTCTTACTAGCGTATTTATGGTTTACTCAGCGTAAGTAATTTAAGCACTCCAAATGCGTTTTTTCCCGAACTGATTCATCATTATCTTCACCGATTATTTCATGTGTTACTTTACCTTACAAAATATTTCCTATTACCTGGCCAGATAACATAGCTATGAATTTAAATAAAAAACATGTTAATCGGCTAAGTGGTCCTCGCGTGAAAAGAACATAAACGGACAGACAGACAGAGGCGTTGAGTTTTATAATATCTATATAGATGTATGTAGTGAGAGCACTACATACAACACGGTAGTGTTGTATCCAGTATTGTGATAAATAATAATAAAATACAATACCTTTATATATTATTGAATAATCGCGATCGACGTAAGTTCGAATCCTTACAATGAGTTTGAGCTTTCGGTAAAAGAAAACATAGTGATGAAACCATAGCATGGTGGTAGAATGTTTCCTCAAGTCGAAAATCTGTCGCCAAGCACCTGTAGGTGTGTTGCGGCAACTGTACTTAAGATCCAGTCCCCCCTCCCAGTCTTAGCGTGTTGCCATCTTGGGCTACATTGTTAGTTACGATCAGATGAGATTGTAGACATAACGTTAAACCTATAAAGCATCTTAAGAGCCAGTCCTCCCTCCCAGTCTTAGCGTGTTGCCATCTTGGGCTACATTGTTAGTTACGATCAGATGAGATTGTAGACATAACGTTAAACCTATAAAGCATCTTAAGAGCCAGTCCTCCCTCCCAGTCTTAGCGTGTTGCCATCTTGGGCTACATTGTCAGTTAACATCAGATGAGAGATTGTGGCCATAACGCTAAACCTAAAAAGCATCTTAATAGCTAGTCCCCGCCCCAGGCTTAGTGTGTTGCCATCTTGGGCCACATCGTCAGTTAATATCAGATGAGATTGTGGCCATAACGCTAAACCTATAACACAAAACAAAAAATAGAATGTATTTCGATGAAATTATCGAGTTTCTCTACAAGTAATCGAATTTGTACTTTCATTATTTCACTTCAGGTGAAACTATGTGACAGTAATTAGTGTGGTACAGCCGCCATCGTTGTCCCGAGCTCTGCGATAATATGTTTAATGCATTTCATACAGGTACGGAGTCGAGGTAAACTTAAGTGGGTGGTACGACACGATAATTATGTCCGACTGTATCGCGCCAACCATGCTCCAGATGGTAACACCCTCCTTAGTTGCAGCTGGTTTATATCCAGTAATCAAGATAGAGATCTGTTTCAGTCTGGGTTGCAACCACCACACCGACGGTGATTAATTTTTAATAATAGCTCTCGTTTTATGCAGAAACGCTTGCAGGTTAGAGTTTTTGGAGGGATTTTGAGCTGCCATGTTGTGGTTTTTATTTGTAATTCATTAACTTAGGTTCTTCGACCCTATATTATGTAATATTGGTGGCATTTTGCGTAATATAGTTTAGTTGTTGTGCATTCGTGAAGTGGAAACATGCATTTTGGGATGTCACAAAAACTCCATCTTGTTGGACCAACTTTGTGTATAAAAATACTATGAAGACAAACACATTGACACTGGCAAGTGCTTTTTGCGGCGCCAAAACAACAAGAAGAAGAAGATGCTTGCAGGCCGACAAGATAGAACTACGGTAGGAATGTCTCCGATATCCACCATACACCCCGCACCCATCTCCAACAGATTACTATTTTTTTCGGAATTTGGACAATTTCTTGCAAAGAAAAAATTCAATTCCGATGAGGCTGTCCAAACCGCCTATAAAGGTTTTATTGATTCTCGCTCCCACAATTTTTTCAGCAATGGAATGCTTGAAGTACTTATAAAATGGCGAAAGTGCATAGATAATAATGGTACATACTTCGATTGATTAAATGTATAATTTCATAATTATTTTTTTTCGTTTTACTTTTTCCATATATGGTAAAACGCTAATGTCATATGTAAGGACGTATTATTAATTCCAACATATTAATTGTGTAGGAGACCTCGAGTAATGAATTAAATCCTTAATAAATACCTGTATAATTTGGTCTCATTACTGTGATTGAAAATAGGGTGCACGCGAATATGCAGAGATTGTTTTTTTAATACAAATTAGGAAAAAAAGCACCTTGCGAGTACCTACGCGCACATCGTTGTAGAATTTCATTGAATTAGTAATTTTAATTCGTAATTTCAAGTATGAAAGCAGTGTTTGTAACACTTGAACTTGCTCGACCTCGCCATTGAATGTGTAATTGAATTGAATAACTTAATCATTTTATTTACACGTATTAGATAGAAAATGTTCATACCTGATGGATTAAAAAAAATCATAACTATATTACTTTGTACTAAATTACTAATTTTAATTTGGAATTCTAAGTAAAGATAAGAAAAGATATCGATCTTATCTTCACACTAGCCAGTGATCAGTGATGCAATCCGATGCCTGCAATACTTAATATTACTGCAATACTTAATAAATATATTTAATTCTTACCATTCTACATTCAAATCTTTAAAAAAATATCTTAATAAATGTTAATTCATTTCGATTGAATGTAGTATTTAAATAACCAAATACACAAAAAATATATTATCAGATTGTTTTTTATTATGAATTTAGAAAATAGTTTCATGAAAATAACTATAATTACGAGTATCTTCGTAAATAGGCGTTTATTTGTACGTCGTCGCTCGTTATATGGAGCTGGCTTTTTGTTACTATTCTGTGGTATTACGGTTAAAGTATCTACACAAAAGGATGTACATGCAATTAAAAACCCTGAGACGTTGCGCCAAGGTGAACCACAAATTATTTTACAACAGTAATTTATAATAAATAAATCATCTAGTCATTAAAAATATAAGCAACTTTCACAAACAAATTACAAACCTACACATGGCGTGATCTATTATGTGAATTATCTATATATATTGTAAAACTCAACATCTCTTTGTCTATCTGTCCGTTTATGTTATTTTCACGCGGAAACCACTTATCCGATTTACATGTTTTATTTTAATTCATAGCTATGTTATCTGGCCAATATAGGATATATTTCTTAAGATAAAGTAACATACGAAATAAGCAGGGACGATAATGGTAAATCAATTTGAAAAAAATATGCATTTGGGGCGCTTAAATGGCTTAGGCTGAGTCAATCAAAAGAGATATATCAAATTAATTGCACTACATTATTGCAGATATTAAAAATACTTACAAAAAAGTCAACGATAGCATATATCTCACTTGTAAGGATGACCCAAAATAAGCCTTTTTGTCTTCCGTCTTTTCAGAGCACGATTCGCGCATGCGTTCGACCGACGGCATTCGGTAGTCCACGCGGTGCCGCGGGCACAGATAGTTTATAAATAAATAAGCCTTCAACTAAGAAACAAATAAAAGTGTTTCTACATAATTTCACTCGGTGACCTTCGGACCCCCGTATATGTACATAACGGAACTCGTACCAGGATATTCTATATGGTGATTGGATTCTTTAGAATTCGACTTTGTTTTGTACAAAGATTCATTTCAAGGTCGGCGTTTTATACATTGGGAAGTGCTGATTACTTGGAAACTATGTTTTAACTTCTCATTTTCCTTCCCTTGTTGATACAGACTTATTTTATAATCGAATTAAAAATTATTCGTGTAGTATAGTCCTGGCATTTTCAATATTTTTATGAGACGGAATATCCGAACTGTCATATAGACCACCAGTTAGGGAGGGTCATAACAGGGTTTTCGAAATTATATGATCCTAGGGCTTTAAACGTTTCCATATTCATCTTTAAAAAATCCCTAATCATTTGAATTCTTAATATTAACTCTAAGATAGCCCGTTTTCCCACTAAAGTTTTTTATGAAAATAACGTGAAGAAACCTTTTTTCTTTGAATTTTATATGTAGTTGACGAATAACGAATATGAAAAATCTATTCATATAATAAAATTGAAGTGTCTGTTTGTAATCTCAAAATAATAGCTTTTTACTAAATGCATATGAAATTATACACGGTACCTATAACAAAAAACCAATTTTTAAAATTGTTGCCTGTCTGTCTGTTTGTTCCCGTTAATCTCCGAAACGGTTGGACGGGACTTTCACTGGCAGATAGCTGATGTTATAAGGAATAACTACAAGTTATTTTGAAAACTGGTAATAAACACCACGTGCCTAGGGAAAATGAGATTAATTAAACTGATTCATATATAATACTTATACGAGACAAAAATTTACCTGCTCCGAAGAAAGTGAAAAGACCGCTTACGCAAGCCAAATTCGCTAGTCTGTGCTGCTCATCTTTTATTTTTGGTGCTGTAACCAAATATAATCTATATAGAAACAAATTATTAAAAAAAATTGTGATTGAGATTGATTTTGAATTGAGATTGTTTATGAAACCACGATGCAAATGAATTTTTTTTTCGGTTTTGTAGGCATTTAACTAAAAAATTTTGGAAAATTATTTGATTTAATGTATTAAAATTGTGTTTTTAATCTTAAATTAATTATTGAAAAATGGGAGTGATAATGGGAAATCAATAGTAGACAACATATTCAATTATAAAATTTAATTTCAATTTGCTTATTACAGTACGGAATACATAATTAATACAATCATTTTATGATTGACGCATATTAAAAACTAATAGCAATATTTATTTAAATCATTAAATCGTTGTCAACTTCAATTATTCTTTCAATAACTTCATCTTCGCCTCCAGTCTCACAGTTCCCTACTCTACGGCCAGCTGTAATGCGACATGCGAAAGATGAATGTAAATTTTGGGGCGATAGAATTCCATCAATTTTTTGATGAATGACGTCTAAGAAATTTAATCGTTCCGGATTTTTTTGAGAACTGCTTAGAAATTTCAGAAGAGGTCTTTCGTTTATAATTCCATCTGTTAGTGTTGGTACTTTATAAACATTTTTTAATAAATAATTCCTATTCTCATACTAGCAATATATTTTATGGACAACGCAAAAAAATTATAATTACTGAAAACTTCGAAATTACGGTAGGCACTGAGAAGGTATTTACGAACGTACGAACCTCTTTGTTCCTATATTGTCTACCTAAGTAATGAAATGCGCATAACGTTATTACTTGATTAAGTACTTCATTATTGTAATTGATTATATCATTGGTATATTTAAAATTGGTATGCCGTATTACTCACGTAAGTTTACGAAACCAATAACATAGTTTTATATATTCTGAGGTGCCGTTCAAGTTTCAAGTATTACGTAAGAAAACTCTCAATGATTTTAGGTCCTCCTATATATGCAAAAATAAGAAAAATGTTAACTCCCACTTCCTCCAAATGATAAGAGCTAAGATTTTTTCTTAACTCTGATTAAATATCAAATTTAAATTTATAAAACTAAATATTTTAACACGCTTTTATTAGCTTCACTTGTAATTAATTAACAAACAATATAATAAAGTCTTAGTAGTCAATTTTAAATTTCTTCTTATTGTCGTATCGAACTGAAAGTTTGTAAATATGTATGTAGTTCGGATGACAACACTATAATATGGTATCTTGGAGTTGATCTGATGATGGAGCTAGGAGGTGGATAGTGAAACTCTTCAGTGGCTACTACTAAACCCATTCTCGGAACACGCATTTATTTCTAATAAGGAATATTAAAAGAAAAACCAACAATAATCTATATGAAGCGAAATACCATTCATTCACTCATCATTAGATCTCCGAAACTATAGGTCTGATTGACTTGAAATTTAGCATATTTACCTCCTTTCGAGATATAGACGCTCACTAAGAAATGGATTTTACGTAAATCATAACCAAAATAGATTCATATATTTTATACTTCTCACCTTATTGGTCCAAATTACCGTCCCAATTAATCTTTGCTAATGGTTACTTTTGCTATGGAAATCGTTGCCATTGTTTTAAATAACACGACCCGATACAACATGAGTTGTAATTTGACGAATAACAATTTCTTTTGTATAGTTTGGAATTAATATAATATAATAATAAATAATACAATTAAAATTTGCATTAACTAATGCGTGTTTTGCAAATATATTTGAAATAAACATTCACATTGAGTTTTGGTAAGTTTGATATTAACAGTAGGTTACAAATTGTGTTACAAGGACCAGCTTCCTTAACAAACACGTCGTCTATATAGTTCTGCCTATATATGTAACTTTTTTCAAAATTTCCCTCTACATATCCTATATAAAGGCACTGATCACGAAGATACCATAAAAAATATCTCTGTCTGTTTGTATGTCCGGATTTAACTAAAAAGCGGCATTGGTCAAATGATAGCATATAAGAATTTTCGATAATACTTTTAGAAATCGTAATATAAATTGAAAATATTTTATTTATTTATTCTCAACAGATTCCGATTATTTTTTTTAGACGGGATGCATACGCCACTCTATAATTTATATGCTATAAGACATATAGGAAAAATATAGTTCTCAAAAGAATTTGTTGAAATTTTGTACACAAAGAGTATAATATGTCATTTCTCAATTCATAACCTATATAATTTGTCAATAATATGAGTATAAATATAATTACAGGTTGAAAATAAATACTGCGTAATAAATTCGTGTGGAGCTGTTAGTAAAATAATTAAAATTGTATTATTAATTTAAATTATATAATTTTTTTTTCATCGTTCGTAAGATTTATAATATTCCGCCGATCCCTTTCTCAGCAAAAGTAAGACAAAATTGTACCCCCGAAGCCATCTTAGGTAAAACTTGAATGCCCTCTGACCAACGAATTTTATTACAGTTTTTATTACAGCTTTCGCTGAGATGGAATACGTACACTCAGCAATACATCTCATGAGATTCCCTAGCGACACACACAAATGAGGCGCGATGAATTCTCTAGCAAAATACGAAATACTTAGAATGTGTATTCAACGTTCATGTAGATACGTTTTGCGTAAAGCCTACGTATCACCCAGGGAAATATCTAAAGCAATAAAGCGGGACTATCAAAACGATTTCGAGAAAGTAATATACAAATCAATACAAACCTTGCTTAAATTTATATTTTCAATAATAATAATAAAAGAGAGATAAATTGATTAATGTAATTTCTCATATAATATGAGAAATTATAAATTATTACATTTTATACATTTTTATAAATTCCATCTATCTATCCATTAGGTCAAAAGACGTCCACTGGAGAACATAAGCCTCCCGCAAAGATCGCCACAATAACCGCTCCTGTGCAGCTCGCATCCAGTGGGCTCCCACAATCTTCACTAGGTCATCGGTCCACCATGTGGCGGGTCTGCCCAAGCTGCGTCTTCCGGTAAGTGGCCGTCATATGAGAACTCTACGGCCCCATCGTTCAATATGCGGATCTCGTCCTTTGGTAATACAATATTGTAAATTTTGCCGTGTGGTGCCGGCTGAATAGAATAGCACCACTTCATATCTTCCCGTGGGTATCGTAGAAGGCGATTTAGGGAGTGTGAGATTAATTGACTCTTTCTATATTTCTCACCGTAATACTGTACCATCTATCCGGGTCTTTCTCCGGTCGTAATGGTACCCGTTCCACTGGGTCCAGAAGGACAAGAGTGAGTATGTGCACCTGTGTCTTGCGCGTACACTTGTGCACTTTAATATATCTTGCGCATCTGACCGCTTCTGTGACTGGACTCCGAGTACGCAAAGTCCTGTGGTGATAGGTAGAGGTAGAGAGGTCTAGCCTGATGCAAGCTGGACTTTGTCTGATACCTGCACACAGGCGGTCCCGAGGGCGTGAGTACACGCCGTGGTCGTTTCCGTGCTGCACATGGGGGCGACAGCACGGGCTCGGCAGCACTCGGGATGTCAAAGCAGCCCTGTTTGGGAGGCATTGCTTTCCTCGCTCAGCCGGGGTAGGGGTTAGAAAAGTTGCCCTAAAAATTGCTGGCCCTGGCTTTGCAGATGGTACTAATCGCGGCTATCATCGCATCATTCAAATCGTGGTCAACATAGTAGTGAATATTTAAAAAATAATATAAGAACGCCTATTATGACGTTTGGTGCGTGGAACGTGAGAACGCTTCTTGATCGTGATGGCAACGCCTGCCCTGAACGTAAGACCGCCATAGTAGCTCGGGAACTTCATCGCTATGACGTGGATATGGCTGCTCTCAGCGAAACACATCTCCATTCATCATCATGAAGGAGAGCTGGTGAAAGTGGGTGGCTGCTATTACTTTCTTCTGGAAAGTTACCGCTGCCTCCGAAACTCGTCGTTCAGGTGTGGGATTTGCCATCAAGAATCACTTAATAAAGCGTTTAGAGGAGTACCCTGTACAGATCTCAGACCGCGTTACCACACTGCGTCTTCACCTGGACAAAGATAACTACCTTAATGTCATCAGTGTTTATGCTCCAACGCTAGACAAGTCGATGACATTAAGGACAAGTTCTACGAGGAAGTGTCTCATTGCCTAGATTGCATAAACGCCAGAGAGCAGGTAATATTGCTGGGCGATTTCAATGCCAGGGTTGGTCGGGACTATGATGCTTGGCCTGGAGTTCTGGGTAGACATGGAGTAGGTAACATGAACAGCAATGGTCAGTTGCTGCTCAGTCTTTGTGCTCAATATGGTCTGGCAATTACGAACACTATGTTTAGACTTGCCGCCAAGTACAAGACAACATGGATGCACCCTAGATCTAAGCATTGGCATTTGATCGACTATGCAATTGTGAGGCAAGAAAATTTCAGCCAAGTACAAGTCACTCGACACTCGACACTCGAGACACTCGACACTCGAGTCACTCGATACCGCTTCAACTGCACTGGGTAAAAAAATCCGTCGCAATGAAGACTGGTTTGATGGAAATGATGAAGTCCTGCAGGCAGCGTTTGATAAACACCGATATCTTCTGCGACAGCACAAAAGACGAAGAGGAAGCGTTGCGGCTGTTAAAGCTAGTGACCTCGAATTGCGCAAGCTGTCTCGACAAATGATAGACAAGTGGTGGTGGGACAAAACTGGACGCATGCAATGGCTCATAGACACAAACCAACTGGGAGAGTTCTATGCTGAGGTACGTAAGCTGATTGGTATATCATACCATGCAAGGGTGCCTTTAAGGTCTCTTGACGGCAGTCACCTGTTGACTATTGACTGTTGTGACTGATGTGGGAAGAGGAGCGCGTTCTGGGTACTTTCAAAGTATCACGCATAAGTGCTCTCTACAAAAACAAAGGTAACCGATCTCGACTGCAACTCTTATCGCGGTATTTCAATCCTTGCAGCCCCCGGAAAGGTCTTTGCTAGAGTTCTCCTGAACCGCCTAAAGAACTTGTCTGAAAAGATTTTGCCAGAAACCCAGTTTGGCTTCCGACCGGACCGAGGCGCATGTGAAGCAATATTCTCTGTGCGTCAACTCCAAGAAAAGAGCAGAGAACAGGCTCGTCAGCTGTACCTTTGTTTTGTTGACCTGGAGAAGGCTTTCGACAGCGTGCCTCGGGAAGCTTTATGGCTGGTACTAGGTAAGCTCAGGTGTACGGGTAAGTTTGTGAGACTTCTCGGACTCCTGCATAACATGCTATGCTGTGTTGCCGTAGACGGGGAACAGACAGGCTTATTTCCAGTTACCTGTGGAGTGAAGCAAGGATGCGTTTTAGCGCCTACTCTGTTCGCCTTATACTTTGCGGTGGTAGTTAGAGAAGTTATACAAACTGTTTCTCAAGGAGTCCGCATCCGCTTCCGTTCAAACGGCAGCCTTTTCAAGTTGGCTAGACTTAAGGCTCGCACTAAAGTCTCATATGCATTGATCACTGAGATCGTGTATGCTGATGACTTGTGCTTCCTGGCAGAATTCCAAGACGGCTTGCAACAGCTGATGTCTGCATTTCACCAAGCCTGCAATAAGTTCGGCTTGAAGATCAGTGTTAATAAGACAGAAGTGATGTCCCTAGACATACATGATCACGAGACACTGACCATAAAACTTGGTGAGGATGTGCTGAAGCAGGTGGATAAATTTCGCTATCTGGGGAACACAGTAACATCCAAGTGTGACCTTGATGCTGAGATCAATAGTAGAGTGGCTGCCGCAGCTGCGGCATTTGGCAAGCTATGTTCCAAGGTCTTCTGCTCGCATGACCTTAAGTTAGCCACTAAAATATCGGTATATATGACAATTGTGCTGCCTAACCTCCTATACTCCTCTGAGACGTGGTGTGTATACCGCCGCCACATTCGCATTCTGGATCGCTTCCACCTGAAATGCCTCCGTACCATCTTGAAAATCAGATGGTCTGATACAGTGCGAAATACCGAAGTTCTGCGTGCCAATGTTGGCGGCATTGAGGTCTATTTAATGCGTCGACAGCTTCGGTGGTGTGGTCACATATCTCGTATGGCGGATGAAAAAGTGGCGAAGCGCATCTTCTAATCTGAGCTGATGGAGGGCAAGTGGAATATTGGCGCTCCGCTCCTGCGATACAAGGATGTCCAAAAGCGCCACATGAAGAGTATACCAAACGCGACCAGTTGAAGGCTCACCCACCTGCTGTCATAACATATAATTTTGTGAACGGCGTACTCACGTGCCCTCAGTGTGCACGGAGTTTCGCCGCGAAGATAGGCTACATTAGCCATCTTCGGGCGCATCAGCGCCATCTCTCAGACTAGGGGTCTAAAGTGGTCGCCATGGCCGAAATCGGTCGGAATCATCATCATCATTGTAAATTGCTTTTTTGTAATGTTTCAAATTTTTGTTTCAACGTAAAGTAGTACTGTTTTGTGTTGAGCGTAGTAACGTTCATAATTGGCTGATCTAAATTGAATAAAGTATTTTTGATATTTATTTTGTTTACAAATTTAGTTATGTTTCAATTAAATTATAACCACACTGATTACATGTTCTTAAATCGATTTATTTATTTTTTAAATTTTAATCATTATCTGTTTCTAATATGTTTTAATGTGATGTTTGATTACAATTATTTTGGATTGTTGAATATAGTTTGCGCGTGTAATAGGTTCCCATGTTACTAGTATAATTAGAAAGCGAGCAATGTGATATGTGCAATGTTGACGCTGCTTTTCTTAGATAGGTAAATATATGTAAGTATATACAGTTTAGAATTATTATAAAAACCGTATATTCAAAAAACTATCCTTAAATGTAATCTAAGTTAAGCATATGTTTTCTTAATTTTTATAAATATTTGCATGAAATTGATGGATGTTTTTTTTTAGAATAGAAAATGAATTTTATCAAATCCAGCGAGTTGATGAGTTCAGCTACGATGAATTTCATGACGTTAAAGCTAAAACTTAAGAATATTATTATTATAAACATACCGTCTTTGAAACGAATACATGCACGACCGATCTTAGTAATGGCGAGCGAAACGATTTCCATCAAAACTATTAAAGCGACCAGTAAATAGACCTGCAATATATAAATAATTGCTAGATTAGCTTTTACATTTCCAAAGAATTTACCGTACATGAAAACTATTAAGACATTTGGAAAATTGTTACCTATGTAAAGTACTGATTTGGCTAAAAGTGATATTAGACTAAACATATAAAGGGTCGCACTCTCAAATACTGCTGCAAAAATAAACCAATAAGTGCTTGGCAACAGATTTTTTAATTGAGGATGTTAACTAATCAGGCGAGAATCTGAAATGCTAATAGGGTTTTAAGATTTAAATTAGTGTATCTGAAATTTTATCGAGAATCGAATATTGGACGAGATTAATGGCCAGAATGCTAAGAGGGATGTGTGGTATTACACGAATGGATAGAATAAGAAATGAGTACATAAGAGGAAGTCTGAAAGTGGCACCGTTAACTGAAAAATTGTGTGGAAATCGGTAGTCATGGTATGGGCACGTGATGAGAAGGAATGAAGAAAATGTCGTGGGGAGTGTTTAAGGTATGAATGTCGATTGCTATAAGAGTAGGGGAAGACCAAAGAAACGATGGATGGACAATGTGAATAATGATATGATTAGAAAGGGAGTGACTACCGCGATGACGACAAATAGTATGGAAGAAGAACACATGTTGCGCCGACCTCAAATAAATTGGAATAAGGGCAGAAGAATGATGATGATTAATAGCGGCTTTAAAAAATAGCTCTAAACTAAAATTAGGTTAAACGGAAAGTCCTTCATACGAGACGTGAAAAAGTTGTCCTGCTGGCCCAAATGGAAAGCGACAACTCCTTATAATATTTAACACCGACAGAATTTGGCAATATTTGAGGATACTTGAAGAATATTTACCAGCATAGCTCTACAGTTCTCAGTCAGAGCTACAATGATCAGTAGAACGCCAGCACCAGTGACTCCGCTGAGGACAACTCCTGTGCCGACACTCATAACTGGAAGGACATAAATATAAAAACCCTTTTTAATGGTTAACTATCAATGTTTTTTTGTAAAATCATAAAAAAACCATTGCAAATCTAATTTTTAAATACACGATATAAATGAGCAAGTTTTAATTAAATTTTGAGATATTATTGACTATAGATGTTTTGATCACCTCGAGGTACTATGTATAACAGTGATATACAAAAATAAAAGTTATAAAATAATTTTGACGGGCGCATTAGTAATAAGCCCTACTTATATCGTGGTGGTTGAGTGATTCAGACCGGGCGGAATACCGATCGATCTCCTCAGGTTAAAACCCCGGCACGTATCAATGATTTTTTTGTAATTCGCGTAACTACTACTTTACTAATTTAAAATGCTAACAAACTCAGCTGACGGAAGAAACCATCGTTTTTTTAACGTTATAGGTTTAACGTTGTGGTCACAATCTCACCTGATCTTAAGTGACGATGTGGCCCAAGGTGAAAACATTCTAAGCCTAGTGGAAGACTGGCTCTCAAGTGCAGCTGCCGGAACACACCTAGTGGTGCTTGGCGATAAATTTTCAACTTAAGGGTGGTAGCTAGCTAGACGGGCTAGACGGGCACCTTGATCTCAAATACCTGGCGTTTGGTAAGGAATTACAAATTTAAATTTGTTATAAAATTTAGGCTTGTGTATTTGTGTTTCGAATTTAGTGATTCATTTGTTTTCGCATAATTTGATTTATCTTCGGCATCGTTTTTTCACAAAATGGAAACTTTAAAATATCGCGTTATTTACGAGTACGAGTTCCACCGTGGCATTAACGCTATAGAAACAGCTCGAAAGATTAATGATTTGTATGGGGAAAGTACTGTATAAGAAAACACGGTACGTTTTTGGTTCCAACGTTTTCGCTCTGAAAATGTTGACCTACAAAACAAACCCCATGGACGACCGGAGACCCTAGTTGATAATGAAGAATTAAAGATGATCTTGGAAGCAGATCCATCGCAAGCCACGTCAGAGTTTGTGGCAGGCTTTGATGTGAGTGATGAAACAATTTTAATTTAATTGAAACAAATTAGAAAAGTTAAAAAGCTTGAGAAATGGGTACCGCATGAATTAAGTGAAGCACACCAACAAACACGCATTGAGTGCTGCGTTACATTACTCAACCATCACAGTAACGAGGGAATTTTGAATAGTATTGTTACTTGTGACGAAAAATTGGCCCTTTACGACAATCAGAAATGTTCATCATAGTGGTTCAATCCAGGAGAACCGGCCAAATCCTGTCCCAAGCGAAAGTTGACTCAGAAAAAGGTACTGGTGAGTGTTTGGTGAACCAGGGCTGGTGTCATACACCACAACCTCCTAAAATCTGGCTAGATGATAACGGCAGATCTGTTTTGTCAACAATTGTAAACCATGATGGAAAAGCTAGCTGTTAAACAACCGAGACAGGTCAATCTCTAGACAGAAGATCTTTAAATTAGAGGAAATGCGGTTGGAATGTCTTTGATACCCACCATACTCCCTGGACCTTGCATCAACAAATTACCACTTTTTTTTGGAATTTGGACAATTTCTTGCAAGGAAAAAAAATTCAATTCCGATGAGGCTGTCCAAACCGTCTTCTAAGATTTTATTGATTCTAGCTCCCACAATTCTTTCAGTAATGGAATCAATGAACTACCTATAAAATAGTGAAAGTGCATTGATAGTAATGGTATATTTCGATTGATTAAATTTCTAATCATAATATTTTTATCGTTTTACTTTTTTCATATGAAACGCAAATTTCATATGTAAGGACCTATTATTAAATGATGGCCATAGGTAAAATTGTGTCCTCATATTTATTCATGTACAAATAGCAGCAACCTATGTTTTCTGTAGAATCCTTATCAGAATAAAATATAACCTATAGTACTTAGGAATAATGTAGCTTTCTCTATGTGAAAGCATTTTCAGAATCCAATTAGTAGTTCCTGGGATTATATTCTATATCTAAACTCAAAAGCCAATATGTTAGCCATATTGGCCAAGCCACATAATTGCAGCCTTTATATTAAATCTAGATGAACATAATTGTGCAATTATTTTCAACAGAAATTCGTAGCTTATTCGTAAATCTTTAATAGAAAGTATAGAAAGACTTATGTTAAATAATGAGAATTTTAAAACTTACATTGACTCTTCGGTGTCTGGTGCATCTCATCATATTGTTTCCCATGGCTTAATATGAGAGTGAGGGAGATGGAGCCGACCAAAACTTGGCAGAAAGCAATCAAAAGTACCCCGGGGAAGAGGTTGCAAACACCGCAGCAGCTTTCGAAGTGACATCCCGGTTTGTGGACAGCGAAATGCAATGGGACACTTGTACTTTTACTGGAACTTCTGGGTTTGTTTTCATTCGGTTTAGAAAATTCATCCGTTGAAGTTTTTGCCATTTTGACTATCAAATAAAATAATTTCCAGTGACAATCAATGAGGTTAAAAAACAAAGTAATAAAAAAGTTTTCATGCAAAGACTAACATTCGTTGCACTGCATCATATACACATACACGCCACATAGGTACGGAGGTTCTGTAAGGAAAGGTTTTTTTTCTTTTTTTGCTTAGATAATTTAGACAAAAAAAAACAGATTAATAAATACATATATATACACATGTTTCTTCCCTCCTCCCAGAGGTAAGAATGTTAGGGAATTAGCCAGATCGCGACTTCTTTGCATACGCGCAACAGTCCGAGCTGAGGTCCAGTCACTTAGGCACCCTCGGAACTTGTTGCCTTGCTTTCGCAGCTGAGTGCCATAAGCGCTCGCCTCCAAGCCCGGTAAAGTTGTAAAAGCTGTAAAGGCTCCAGGGCCCTTAGGCTAACAATATAGACAGTTCGAAAAAAAAACTGAGTAATTTTTGTTTTATTTCGTGTATTATACCAACGTTAATTAATAATTTAGTTACAATTCTGACTCGAAAGAGTTTAAAAATAGGTTCCATCCAATTTACATTTCAAACATGATGTCAAAAAAACAATGTTGATATTTTTTTTTAATCGGCTCTTCTGAAATGCACTAGTAGTCATTAGTCCAGTTATAACGTAGCTAAATTGTTCATAATCTATTTTTAACAAGCATATATACATACTCGATTTATAGATTACATTGCGATATTGTAATATTACGGAAATAACATTATAGATTTGTACGTTTAAAATGAGAGTCGTTATTACGTTATATTTAATATGTCTGTTATTTCATACCTCATTAAGTGCTGTGGATAAACCAGTAAGTATTTTTGTTTATATTGAGATTATATCTTGTGTCGGAAAATAAAATATTGTATTAATGAATTTATTTTCTTAAATTTTAGAAGTATCAAATATTTAATAAAATTCATTGAATCTTTTTTACAACTATTTTATATTAAAATTAAAAAAAAACTATGCTAAGCTTGAAGTACGTTTGACATCCCTAAGAGCCTCTTCAGGGTATATGTAAATTGAACAAAGAATATTTGACATCGATGAATAAGTCTAGAGCAGGGATGCACAGACTCATTGGAACTAGGGGCCTCTCGTACAGATTATGAGCGAAATGCAGGCCACTACTAATAAAAGCAACTGAATGAAAGTTTAAAAATAATTTACTCATATTAATTTTTTTTTAAAGGAAAAATTATAGCATTGCATTGAGTTAATAAGTATACTCGTATAGAGCGTACAGAAGACAAACCTATGGTCTCAACACCAAACAGAATTATTGGCATTGCTTTTATTTTTCTTTTAAATCGTTGGCGGACCGCACAGTCATCGATAGGGTGCCGCATGCGGCCCGCGAGTCGTGGTCTATGCAACTCTGGCCTAGAGCAAGGCTGGCTAAAACCAGGCACGCGGGCCATAAAATGACCTCCGTCAAGACATTTAAGTTTGCCTGCAATTTAGCTGATGTCGTGCTTTTTAATTATTTACTGTCTTTAACTGAAAGCTTTATTCAATTTATATATAACTAGCTGCGACCCGCGGTTCCAGCCGCGTATAATTTAAAATAAATCTCTGACTGATGATTTATAAAATACTTCATCATAGACAATATTTTTATCGGGCGGCCAGTGTTATGCGTCACAACTCACACGGCTCGTTCACGCCACTACATCTATTAGTCAGAACCGAGCCGAGTACTTAATTATTTTATTTTATATTATCTTCTTAATTACTCATCCAAATAACATGCTATAAAGCGCAAACTGGTGATGGTTTGTTGATCTATAGACGATACTATTTTTGGACTGTACATTGAATCCACCACTTACCCGTGCTATTAAAAAAAAATGTGTCAGCTCCGACGCCCGACTGGAGATTACTTCTCAAGAACCGTCTTGGAATTTAGAATATATGCAATTGGCAAGAAGAGTAAATAAAGGCATCTCTTATGAAATATACCGTAGTAAATATACCGATATCATGTTTTCCATTGCGCGATAATAAGCGACGCCAAAGAAAAAAATAATGAGGAAAAAACAAATGAATGTTTTCAAAACTCAAATGTACCCGCTAAATGAATTTATAAATTTGAATTTGGAATTCTTAACCAAAGAGGAAATATTTCAGATCAAAGTGGTCAGTACGACAAAACGCTAATTTCATAATAGATTGAATAAAAACAGCCACGTCGCGTCTTTGCTCCGGCACGGCGTTTCCGCGCATTTCAGCGGTCGTTTCGGTTCTAGCGGCTTTTGCAGCAAATGAAAAAGAGTTGAATAAATCTCTCCTCATTTCAATACCACAAAGGTTAAAAATTGTATGCGTGATGTTGCGTTATGTTGCACTTTCAATTTCACTCCTCATATTTTTTCATACCGTGCGCATTATATTGTTTCTTGAAGAGTAAACGCCAAAAACGTTTTTCAGGGACCATTCAAAACAACTTTAACAAGAACGAGCCCATGCCAAAAACCGACTTTGCCTTTAGACGAAAATCCTACGATATTGTTTTATGCAGAAGTCTATAACACTACTAAAAAAGCTAATTTGATGAGAGGAAATTTTACCGTTCTTAGAGATTCCAGAAACAAGAGAGTAAGTGATACAATAAAAAAAAAATTAAATATTTTTAGAAAATCTATAGGGGCTATCTTTTTTTTTTCAACAGTACAATATTATAACAGTAGTAGTATTAATATAAAACAATAATAATGACCATATAATTTAGTGGATGCATAGAGAGGGAGTCACTTCCAGACATCACTATTATTCAAATAATGATCTCCCTAAAATAACCTTTTGACAGTAAAACCTGCTTGACATTGTCCTTGAACTCATTGTCTGGCAAATCAGTAATGTTCTTCGGGATATTATTATAAAACTATACACTATTATCTAAAAACTTTTATTAACCTTACTATGTCTAAAACAAGGTATGATTAATTTATGTCTATTTTGTCTGTTATATGGTCTAGTATTAAAATTGCACTGGTCTTTAAAAAAATCCAGCTTGACAAAGTTTTTACGAATATACATTAAATTATCAAGAATGTATTGGGAGGGAAAATTTAAGATATTAAATTCCTGGAACTTATTCTTTAATGATTCTAGAGGTCTCATGTTGTGTATTGCTCGCTTTTATAATATGAATATGGTGTCTACCTCAGCTACTGAACCCCAAAGTATAATACTGTAAGACGTTAAGCTATGGAAGTAAATGAAGTAGACTAACCTAGCAGTGGCAATATCTGTTATTTACCGAATCTTACGTACTGCGAATGCAGCGGAACTTAATCTTGCCGCCAAAGTTTTAATGTGCGGACCCGACTGTAATTTAGAATCAAGAGTAATACCCAAGAAGAAAGGATTATCAACTAAGCCTACTAAATTCCTTTCTATCTTAATACTATTATTGACACGCCGTAGATTGGGGAAGTCAAATCTACTACCATTCAGATTTTTTAACTAAAGTGTTATTTAATTGCCTAACCTCAGAATTTGTTCTTTTCATTTTGAATATTCATCTGTAAAAAGAACCCTGTTAGCACTGTTCTCAACCACTAGCGGTAGATCATTTATATATACGAGAAACAAAAACGGTCCCAAAATCTAGCCCTGAGGTATGCCGATTCTGGCTAATGATCTCGAGGAGGTTGCCCTGTTTATATTTATAGCAGGTCGACAGAAGTTTCACGCACACCGTGTTTTAGTTTAAGTATAAGCGTACAGTAGTCAACGCAGTTCAAGGCCTTTGAGGGATCACATAACACACCGACTTCATCCTGCGACTACTCCCAGACCCTAAATATATGACTTAGCACCATCGCACCAGCGTCAGTGTTTAATTTTTATTTAGTATAACCACAATACCGACCATCCAAAATCACTCGTGCTTTGAAATATTCTGCTAGCTGCTTAAGCATAATTTTCTTCTAAATCTTACTAATCGATGGAAGTACAGTAATAGATCTATATTTTCCAAGATTACTTCTACAACCTGATTTAAACTGAGGAACTAATTTACTCAATTTCATTAGTTTAGGGAAAGTTCCGTTTACTATGCACTGATTAAATATAATAAGATATGGTGAAATATTGACATTTAGGGACTGGATTACTATTACTTACATTCCAAATTGACCAAATTAAAACAATGTATAATCACCGTAAAATTATTTCTACACAAAAAAAAAAGTCAATAAAAGGGATTTAAATTATCATTGTTATTGATGAGTAATTTGATCATGTCGTTGGTTGGGTTATTTTTATTTTTTTACGACATAGAAGGATAATTTCTTACCTGCAAACATAGATTTTTAATTTATCTATTCTCTTTGCTAGGGTTTAAAGTAAATGAGTTACTGCAACATATGGATATTTATAATCTAGATCGAATAGGACAGTTAATTTGACAGTATCTTTGATAATTAAGTTGAAACGCCTCATGTGTCAGTGACGTTGCAAACCATGATGTTTAGAGAGGTACTGTAAGACGGTTAAACCAAACAACTAGTAAGTACCTAATAAGATTATTTCTCTTTCAGATCAAAGTAAAAGGATACCATTGGGAAGATGGAAGATGGAATATACACTATATAATGAACAATATGGGCTGTCACAGCGTAATCCTACCGGTCGTGACGACATTTCTTAGAGTTAAATATGATAAAAAAAACTGTAATTTTTTTAAGGTACCCTATGCTTTAAAGCTTTTTAAAAAGTTTTCAGTACTTCTTTTCTTTGCTGGGTGGTGAGACACAACAGTAGGCAGGATAACACTATGAAAGAATCACTGAAATGGAACACTGAAAGAATGAAATAAGTTAAAAAGACTCCAAATCGTATTTATATTAAAAGCGAAATAAACATACATTTATTAAAATAAAAACACAATATTAGCAATCTGCCATGTTTTGTGAAACACCAATCAGAGCAAATGACGTCACGGCCTTTTGCAAAAAAGAAAACATAATTTTGTTCCGTTAGAACTTCTCTTGTATTAACGCTTATCGTAAACTCTGCACTGTTTTTCAATTATTTTATGGTTCCTAAGTTTTTTTTGTTTAATAATTAATACGTATGATCATATCAGAAATGCTTTTCAAAATAAGCGTGTGCGCAATTAGACATGTCGCGATTCTAAATCAGCCAGAGTATATCAAGTAAGTCACAAGTGCCGCAACCACCATGCAATTGGTGATAAACTCATCACAGTAACTCTCTTTTGGCTTATCACGTTTTCAGGATAGCCAGCGTATATAGTGGTCGACAAGCTTGCAGGGCGGCATGTAAGCGACGGTCATCGTCATTGATTTTGGATTGTACTGTGCTTAACATCAGGAACTGTGCCGTCAGTTAGCCATGCTACTATAAAAAAAATCTTTCTACGTGGTCAAACTCGTATTTAAATTGATAGTATATAATGTTTCTATAATTTTGGTGGAGAAGTTGAAGTTGGGTTTGACTCTCATAATTGGCATTAAAAAACATCAGAAACATCGCCTCGCTAAATGTGTTTTACCGTCTGTATCGTGGTGAGTGTTCTGAAAGCTGTTCAAACTAATTCCCTCCTCTCCTTTCCACAACAGATCCACACGGGCTGCGGAATCACAGTTTTACGGTAACCTCCATCTCAACCTCCTCTCAACTAAAAAGTTCTCTATATCTTATCTTTGTCGTACCGTGAAACTGTGGAACCATCTCCCGGCCAATGTGTTCCCTTCTTCTTATGACATCGGGTCCTTCAAGCATAACGTGAAGAGATATTTATGCAGACCGGCATGACAGTGGCAATCGCCGATGGATTTCGATTTCTCGGTGGTCGCCGTTGTATTTGGGTTGTACTGTGTTTACCATGACGCACAGAACAGTCAACGTGCCGAGCTATTATAAAAAAAATGTTCTCGGAGAAGAAAAAGATCAAAATGTTGAAGCAACGATGGCTCAGTGGTAGCACGTACAGATATCGCGTCGACGGACGTGAGTTCGAATCCCTGCATCGAGCTTGAGCTTTCGGTGAAAGAAAACATCGTGATGAAACCATAGCATGATGGTAGGGCTTATTGAAGTTGGTGGTCTTTTTTGTTAAAAAATGTCTTCTTATATCGAACTAAATATCCGTCTAAATATCTGTCTGGCTAGCTACCTCCCTCAAGTTGAGAATCTATCGCCAAGCATTTGCCAAGCGAAGTTTTGGTCAAACATTCGTTCACAATGATGGCCTTATGCGAAGCCGCATTATCGTGGTGCAAAATCCAAGAATTTTCTCTCGAATTTGCTCTCTTAAACGTCGCATAAGGTTCAAATAATATAGTTACTTTATATAATGTTTGACCTTCCGGTAAGAATTCCGAGTGCACAATACTGCGATAGTCAAAGAAAACAGTAAACATGACTTTGACTTTGATCGACTTTGGCGTGGTTTTTTCGGTTTCGGTACATCTGAAAGGCGCCACTCCGAAGCTTGTTGACTAATTTGCATGTCAAACCGACGTTTCGTCACTAGTAACAATGCGTTTTCTGAATGTTGTTTTGGAATTGACTCGTTCTAGCATGTCCTCAGCGACTCTTATGCGATTGAATTTTTGGAGAAAATTCAGGTCTTTTGGGACTAGCCGAGCGGCAACATGTTTCATACCCAAGTGATTATTTAAATTGATACGGATCGACTCGTGAGACGCAGAAAGTTCAGCGGCTAACTATCTCATACTTGAATGAGGATTTTCTATTACTATTTCATTCACTTTTGCGATGTTAACTTTATGGGTCGTGGTAGGTGTTGTGGCGTTCACCACAACCTTACAGGATATTTAGTTCGTATGAATATAAATAAAATACAACTTGATTCATATACGAGTATGTATTGCTCTCTATATTGTAACTCGACGTTCTTTTATTTTTCTACATTCTAATTGTTGACAGCTCTATCTTTTTACCAAAGACAAATAACCAGCCAGTCTATTACATTACATTACATATAAAGATAAACTATTTGCTGTGGTTAGCCGCCACATCACCCCCCTAAGGAGAAAGGTAAGGTAATCAAGAAAAAAAAATACTATACAAACTTACAAATCTAACCTATTTCTAAATCGTACTCTCCTACCAGCTCTAGTGGTAATAGGGGTCGGAGAAGGAACGGGAAACGGTGTAGGAGGGTCCGGAGCCGGGGTAAGTGTTGCAGATGTTGCAGGAGGTGCAGGCGGCTCAGGAGCTCGGCGAGGGGCCGTCACGTCCAAATGGGCCGGTTTCACCCTGTCAACACTGACAACGACGTTTCTACCCTTAATGTCTAAGGTAAGATTTTTACCTTGTCTTGCTTTGATTAGGTATGGACCGGTGTATGGCGGTTGAAGCGCTCGGCGCACTGTGTCGTCTCGCAGGAACACGTGCGTAGCTACAGCCAGGTCCTTGAATACAAATGAGGTGGGTTGAGAATGGTGAGATGCAGGAACAGCTCTCAAGCCCTTTAATGACGTCTCAGCTGTGTGACAAAATCGTTTGTCACCTCAACATTAGCAGGTTCCTCAGGAGCGACGACAAGCTTGCCGGGCAGACGAAGGGGCTCGCCGTAAAGGAGCTTAGCTGATGAAGTCTTAAGGTCCTCTTTTAATGCAGTTCTCATACCTAATAAAACTAGAGGCAGTGCCGTAGACCATGAATCTCCACGGCACATGAGAGCCGCCTTTAACTGGCGGTGCATGCGTTCAACCATCCCGTTCGCTTGGGGATGGTATCCAGTGGTGCGGACGCGCTTTGAGCCGCAAACGTCCATGAGTCGATGAAATAGTGTAGACTCAAACTGACGTCCTTGGTCAGTAGTCACTAAAGAGGGTACCCCATAGCGAGATATCCACTCCCTAGTGAACGTCTCTGCAACTTCTTCCGCTGTGATGCCAGTCATAGGCCATGCCTCAGGCCACCTAGTAAATCTGTCGACTGCTGTCAGACAGTACTGGAATCCTTTGCTGTGAGGCATAGGACCTATTATGTCCAGATGTATGTCGCGGAAACGACGAGATATACCTGCAAATTTTCCCAATGGTGCAGTCACATGTCTACTAACTTTGCTTCGCTGGCAGGCGAGGCAGCTGCGTGCCCATTTTCGGCAATCTCTTTTTATGTTAGGCCAGACAAAGCGTAGTCATCCTCCAGCCGAATCGCCTCAACTCGGGACATGGTGTCTGCAACGACATTATCTTTTCCCTTGATGTGGACAATATCCGTGGAAAACTGAGAAATAAAAGACAAATGATTGAGCTGTACAGGGGGCAATTTTTCACGGCGTTGGATAAATGCGTACGTCAACGGCTTATGGTCCGTGTATATGGTGGCGTGCTGTGCTTCCAAAACATGCCAGAAATGCTGCACGGCCTCATAAACTGCCAAGAGCTCACGGTAATAAGCTGGCCAAGTGGAGTGTCGCGGCGACAACTTCTTACTAAAAAATGCCAGCGGCTGCCACTGGCCGTTGACTTCCTGCTGTAAGCAGGCTCCTACATGGGTCGCAGACGCGTCAGTGAAGAGCCCCAAGGGGGCATCAGCGATGGGATGAGCCAGGAGTGTAGCAGTGGCTAGGTGCTCTTTGCATTTGTTGAACGCGAGCTCTAGCTCGGGCGTCCAAGGCACAGGTTTTGGTCCTGTTAGTTGAGTCGATGCCAACACATCAATGAGCGGCGCTTGAAGTTTGGATGCATTCGGGAGGAATCGGCGGTAAAAGTTTACCATGCCTAAAAACCTGCGAAGGCCTTCAACCGTTTTAGGCAAAGGAAAACTTCGCAAGGCTTCAATTCTCTCTGGAGGTGGACATGATCCATTCTTGTTGATTTTATAGCCCAAAAATGTTACCTCGCCAGTAGCAAGCACGCACTTAGATGTATTCACGACGACTCCATACTCCGACAATCTCTGGAATAGTGCACGCAAGTGTTTAGCATGCTCCTCCGGGGTGCTGGATAATACCAGGATATCGTCAATATATGGATAGCAGAAGTCGAGTCCCCTCACGACTTCATCCATAAAGCGCTGGAAGGTTTGACCAGCGTTACGGAGGCCAAAAGTCATGAAAGGAAACTCAAATAACCCAAATGGAGTAGTAATGGCCGTTTTACTAATGTCAGCTTCATGAACAGGAATCTGCTGGTATGCTTTGGCAAGGTCAATTGTACTGAACACCGTAGAGCCAGCTAGATTATGTGCAATGTCACCTATGTGACGCACCGGGTAGCGGTCAGGAACAGTCCTAGCGTTCAATGCTCGGTAGTCCCCACATGGACGTCACCCATGTTCTCCTTTTCGCGCCATGTGCAGAGGCGAAGCCCAAGGGCTGCTAGAGGGACGTGCGGTTCCACAACTCACCATTTCCTCAAATTCTTTCTTTGCAGCCTGTAGTTCCTGCGGTGCAAGTCTTCGTGAGCGACAGGAAATCGGTGGACCATCAGTTGTTATGATGTGGTGCACGGTAGAATGCTTGACTTTCCGTGGCAGCCCTGGTGGTCGCAGAATCTCTGGAAACTCTAGCAAGATCTTGGCAAATGGAGACTCAGCAACAATGGTCTTGAAACTCGCCTGGTCGATCTGGGCTGTAGTTGCCGGTGCAAAAAGCTTGGTGCTGCCATCTAGCAGACGCTGGTTGCGGCAGTCTGGCATCAGGTGATATTCCGCCAATAAATCCGAACCGATGATGGGTGCGCTAACCTCTGCAATAATAAAATTCCATTTTATATCTCGGTGAAGCCCTAAGTTCAAATGCAAGAGGAGAGTGCCATAGGTTTTAATTGCACTCCCATTTGCAGCGCGAACGTCGAAGGTTGTGGGGCTGTAGGTTCCCTTAAGCAAACTGCGAGGAAAACAGCTAAGGTTCGAGCCAGTATCGACTAGAAATCGATGACCTGACTTGGAATCCCGCACAAATAAACGGCGGCCGGGGTTTAAGCAATCAGATGCCGCCTCTACTGATTGCTGGGATGGTTTCCCTCCTGCTTAGATACCCAAGAGCAAGGGGAGGTACATTTTGAGGCTTTGATGCCATACCGCTTGTGGTACCAACACAATCGGGTTCTAGATTTAGAAGCTGCCCTTGATTTGGTCTGGGCCCGTGAAGTAGGTCTTGAATTATGCGGATTACCAGTGCTGAGAGCCTCAACCTTCCTGGTTAGGGTCTGAATGCACTTCATAAGGCTGGTCAATTCAGACGGAGACGACGAGGTAGTGCTGACTGCGAAGACGTTAGGAGGTGGTGAAGAAGTAGCCTCCATGATAGCATCAGCTATCTCAGACACTTTGTCCAGTTCCAGATCCTTTTGAGCCAGAAGAATTCGTTGCACTTCTTTCGGTAGACGACGCATCCATAACTCACGCAGGATGCTCTCATCTGTCATGGCTGTTCCAGCCAATGAGCGGAGGTGTTGGAGAAATATCGAAGCTTTCCGATCTCCAAGCTCCTCTCCACTCAGCAACTGTCTTACTTGCTGCTCCCTAGAGATAGACAACTTTTTGATTAATTCGCCTTTAAGGTTTTCATATCTGTTATTAGAAGGAGGGTTGGAAATTATACCCTCCACTAATGTAGCTGTTTTTGTGTCTAACATTCATAACACATAACCATACTTTGTATTATCTGTTTTTATGCCTGAGATTTCAAACTGAGCCTCAGCCTGGGCAAACCACAGTTTTGGCTTTTCAGTCCAAAAGTTTGGCAATTTTACTTTAACTTCATTAACTTGGGGCGCTGCCTCACCACAGAGAGCCAACACTCGTTCCTGAAGCTGTTTAAGTTGCTCCAGCATTTCAGCATTGGCAGCCATGGTTGTGGGAAGAAAGGAAAGAATAAATCCCTATAACCACTAAAGCTATGTATGAACTAGATAATCCCCAAGAATTACCAAAAAAAAAAAACTATGTATGTAATAATATACATCTAAGGCACACTCAAACTGGCTGACAAAACACCAAAACAAAATGTATGGCAAATCTATAGTTATAGTTACAGCAAGTAGGCACAAATCCTGCACCCATATAAAACAAAACAAAAGGTAAACAAACAATACAAAGGGTACACACAACAAGTACATTAGTTGAAAGATTTTAGTCCTCTAAATAACCTATATTGTTGAATATCAATATACAAACAAAATATAAAAATAAAATTACAATACAATAAAATACAATACTTAAAATATAAAATTACATTATTAGTAATCAAATGTCCTTATCCAAAATGTCAGAATTAGTGATGAGATGTACTACATGAGCACTAATACAATCGTGCAATAAATGAGAACATTAAATTATAATAAAAACAACGGGTATAAAAAAATCGGACTTGAACTTAAGGTTATCTATCACTATAAAAGAGTTTTAAGAATGTTCGTCCACCGATTTTAACTTTTGAGAACACTAGAGTTTGTTATAAATGGTGTAAAAACTTACGATTGTCCGACGTCAACAAATACATACAAAATTTTGGCGCAACACAACACAAGTGACAGCGCTGACAGATAAACCCGCTGTCAGAATTTTCTTCGGAGAGCCGCCCGTGGCACTAGCGTCGTCGAGCCCTTTGTCCCGTATACCACGAACCGTATTTTGAACGTAAACTCTGTTTACATTTTCTACACAGTTGACGCAATATCGGAGTAGGCCGGCTTTTTAAGCTGATGCCAGGTCCATCCGACTTCACCACGATGCGGGTCTTTTTTTTCTGTAGAAGCCAACGGGAACAGATCAAAGGCGCCAGTTGATAAGTTGTAAAGCCATAAGTTGCGCTTGATGTCTCCGTAGGCAGTTTCAGGCGATGAACAGCAGCCGTTTAGGTAGAAATAGGCTCCAATCCAACGGAGTCCGCGGTCACCATTATGGGTCGTGGTAGGTGTTGTGGCGTTATCACCACAACCTTACAGGATATTTAGTTCGTATGAATATAAATAAAATACAACTTGATTCATATACGAGTATGTATTGCTCTCTATATTGTAACTCGACGTTCTTTTATTTTTCTACATTCTAATTGTTGACAGCTCTATCTTTTTACCACTTCATTTGAAGACGTTGATGGCCTACCAGGGTGAGGCAAATCTTCCAGCATATCTCGATCGCTTTTGAACGCTTTGTACTACTCATAAGCACATGTTTTTGATAAAGTCGATACATCCTAAGCCTTCAGTAACATTTTCAGTGTCCCCGAACACAAAATTACATTGGCGATGCAAAATTTAAGACAAACTCTTTATTCGATGTTTTTGTCCATTATGAAATTCGCAATACTCCTCACTAGATATGATCTAAGTACTCGTAAAAACAGCACTGTATTAAATCTAAATTACAGATGCAACTCAAACTCCGCGCCAAAACGAAAAACAGTTGTGCTAATCTTACATAAAAAAATATATATTTAATTTGGAAACATAAACAATTCATCCATTCCTGATACTTTTTGGCTGAATGTGTAAATCTTTGGTTCCGACTAAATCCGACCGAGTAATAGACTACTGGGAAGGGTAGAACGTCTGCCGGGCGAGCTAGTTTAATATATGTTTAGACACCTACCGATATATGTTTACCACTTATTTTCATGTTAATTTATTTTTTAGGGAAACTACACATTTTCGGAGGTCGATACGAACAAGGTTCAGCATAACTTGATGTCGAAGCAAGAGTACGGCAGGATCAAATGGGTATACGAGGTTTTCTCGCAAGCGGGAAGTGTTTTCTGCTGGGAATTTGAAACAGTCGTCGAACCTGCAATCTAAGCTATATAATAATATATCACTAGACCCTGAAAAGCGTGCAAATTGGGAATTTAAACAAATCAATGACATAATATAAGTTTTTTTTTTAAAGAAACAATTGTTTTCATTTATGTATTTCTTTCTTAATAGTTTACTTTAATTTTACCATTAGTTTTACCATTTTTAATAATGGTCAGCTACTATTATACCACTTATTTATTATCCTCGTATTTACTTTTCAATTCTAATTACTCAAATAATAGGTTACCGCTTTCAAAAAAGTTTTTTCATAAAAGGTACGTTGTATAATTAAAGTTACGTATAGTTAATTACCTAGCTTTATATTAAAGAATCACAAAATGTATTCATTGGAAGCAACATAATTAAAACACATAATAAGAGTCGAAGAAATTAAATAGGTTAATTTATATTGGTCAGCGTATACCTAGTGAACACATAACCTATATTTGATATACCCACACATCCACAGATAATAAATATGTACAATTTATGTAAACACGATACAAGAAGATGTGAATGTCATGTCAGACTAACTAAGGTTTGTGAGCGTATGAATACGGTTAAGTTTATGTGCCACTGAACAACATAAAAACGAATCTTATCAAATCACGATCAATTTTGTAGCCACAATCTCACCTGATCTTAAGTGACGATATAACCCAAGATGGTAACACGCTTACCCTAATGGATCTCAAGTGCGGCTGCCGGAACTCGGTTGGTATTAATGCTTCACCGAAAGCTCAGGTTCATAGCAGGGAATCGAACTCGCCACTGAGCCATCACTTCTTCAAAGCTGCATTTAAGAGCATTTAAGAACAAATTTCATTTAATTAAGCCATCATTGCTTAATTATCACTTCTGTCTATGTTGGCAATTTCGCCAATATCAAGAGTTGAAATGCCAAAACATAAACACAGCACAAAATAGTCATTTTATAAAATATATTGTATTCTGGGATCTGCAGGGATATTATAGAATTATATTTTAAACATGTAAATAGAAAGCATAGAGCTATATAGGCACCAAAAACCAAATGTTTATACCCAAGCCCGGTGAAGCTGTAAAAGCCGTAAAGGCTTCAGGGTAAGGCTAAGGCTAACAGAATTGTCAGTTCGAAAAAAAAAAATGTTTATAGGTATTATTTGCCTTTTTCTTAAATGTATCATTATTACTTTAGATAAAAACAGTAAATATCTCAATAAAAATGGAATACATATACGTAAGTTACACATATAGTCGCAGACAGTTTGGTTTCAGATCAGAGGAGTTTCGATCCGGATGTGGAATGAGCCCCGCATGTGGTTTTCCTAGGGGTAGTCCCCTAAAGTGTGGGGTTCTTCAAAAAGGGAGTGAATATGTTTTTAAATGGTCGCATGTGATGATTTTGGTGTTGCAAGCGTCCATAGGCTTCTGTAACCGCTTACAATCAGATGGACCGCATGCTGGTTTGCCACCATCGTGCCAACATAAGTAATGTATTAACATTCCTAGAACGAGGAATATTACTACGAAATAATGTATGCATAAAATGGTCGTGATTCATAATATTTAACCTGCAAACGTTTTAAATTTTAAATGTGTTATAGAAAAGGCAAATAATTCCTGTGAATATCTAATTTACAAGACAAATACGTAGTGCTAATCCGTGAAATGTCGAGTTTCGCAAATTGCAAGTTACACTTTCCAAATCTGCTTTGTTTTCCAACTGTAGGTGCTGCTATATAAAACAATAGGTTACGAGATTCCTCACTGAGCTTTTGAGTTTACGTAAAGTGTATCTCAGAAGTATTCCAATGTCAAGTGACATTTCTTTTGCACGTGGAATTTACTTTCGACTGAGATAGAGTTTGATATATTTTTAACCGACTTAAAAAAAGTTATCAAGAGGTTATCAAATCGACTGTATGTTTTTTGTACGTTTGTTACGCGATTACTCCGCTAATTTGAATTGTTAATTATTGATAAATTTATTCAAATTTATAATTGGATATATATACGAACGGTGTTAAATGTATTCTCGGTATCGGGATAAATAAATAATGAAGAAATGAATAAGTTAACAACATCATTAAATAATTACAATAACTGAAGATATAACTCTGTCAAAAAAGTACCGGGAAATTATCAAAGATATACAAAATGTTAGTATTCATCCAAATTTATTTTATCGCCTTCAAAGTATGCTCCTTCAGAAACGATGCACTTACGCCAACGAATAATCCAATCATCAAAACATTTTTTAAATGCTTTTTCCGGAATGTGAATTCTCTTTTATGTGTTCTACCGAATGAAAACGGGTGCCACGAAGTAGTAATTTGAGTTTAGGAAAAAGAATTAAGTTAGCTGGAAACATATCTGGTGAATAAGGTAGTTACTCGATGGTAATTGTTAAGTTTATAGTCAAAAATTCTTTACAATGATGGCCTTGTGCGAAGACGCTTTATCGTGGTGCATAATCCAAGAACTTTGTTTCCACAAATCTGGCATATTTCGTCGAATTTGCTCTCTTAAAACTCGCATAACGCTCAAATAATATACTTTATTTACCGTTCGACTTTCCGGTAAGAATTCCAAGTGCACAACACCGCGATAGTCAATGAACAGGCAACATGACTTTGACTTTTGATCGACTTTAGCGTGTTTTTTTCGGTTTCGGTTCAGTTGGAATGCGCCACTCCGAAGCTTGTGGACTAGTTTTCATCTCAGACACGTAAACCCACTTCTCGTTCTCAATAACAATGCGTCTCATGATCTTTGAGTCAAAATTGACTCGTTCTAGCATGTCCTCAACGACTCTTATGCGATTAAGTTTTTGCAGAAAATTCAGGTCTTTTGGGACTAACCGATCGGCAACATGTTTACCCATGTGGCGCTTACCGTTGGCGGTTACCACAGTGCCGCTCACTGGCACAATGCACGTAATTTATAACATTTCCTATGCATTCTATAGAATATACGTTACAAAATAACGACAATACTTGGTTAGGTTAGGTTGGACTTGCGAAAAAGAACTAGCGAGTACCGCGGTGGCAGCCCTGCTGCCGAGCACCACTGTGTCATACTTTGCCGGTTTCTCATTTACCATTCTATAGAATGCCAGAAAATGTTACCTATAAATGAAGTACATACCTCACTTTGAGATCGCGCCAAAAACTCTCACGTGATATTTGAAACGAAACGGAGATGTATTTCATACTTTGCTGGTTTCTCATTTGGCATTCTATCAGCATTGCCGGGTAGTTTCAGGCATTCTATACATTGCCTATAACATATATATTTTTTATATTTATACCTTTAGCGTTATGGCCACACTCTTACCTGGTGTTTGTGGTTCAAGATGGCCCAACATGTTAACCCTAGTGGGGAACTGGTTCTCAAATGCATCTGCCGGAACACACCTTTAGGTGTTTGGTTTCAACAAGATTTTTAACTTGAGAATAGTAGCTAGCCAGATGAACATTAAAAAATGCTCTACCACCATGTTTCATTACAATATATTCTTTTTGTAGAGATCGCGTCGATCAACACAGTGTCCATACACGCTAACATAGAGTCTTCATTGTTTTATTTCGTGTATTATCACAACGTTAATTAATTAATTGGTTACAATTCAGAAATATTTACTCGAAAGAGCTTTAAAAATAGGTTCCTACCAATTTACATCGAAAATATAATATCAAAAAAATATATATATTTAAGAGCGTGTAACCAACCCGTCACACGCGATTGAAGTAAAACTTAAATGGTCTTAAATAAAAAAATTAATCGGCTTTAAAAAAAAATAGTAATCATTAGAGTCCAGTTACAACGTAGCTAAATTGTTCATAATCTATTTTTAACAAGCATACATATACACATCGATTTATAGATTACATAGCGATATTGTAATATTACGGAAATAACATTATAGATTCGTACGTTTAAAATGAGAGTCGTTTTTACGTTACATTTAATATGTCTGTTATTTCATACCTCATTAAGTGCTGTGGATAAATCAGTAAGTGTTTTTTTATATTGAGATATAAAATATAAGATATCTTGTGCCGGAAAATAAAATATTGTATCAATGAATTTATTTTGCTTAAATTTTATAAGTATCAAACATTTAATAAAATTCATCGAATCTTTTTTACAACTGTTAGACATTTGACTTTTAGACTATTTGACTTCAACTTGAAATATTTTTACATCCTTAAGAGCCTCTTCAGGGTCTATGTAAATTGAACAAAGAATATTTGACATCGATGAATAGGTCTAGTCTAGAGCAAGGCTGGCTAAAACCAGGCACGCGGGCCACAAAGTGACCTCCGTCAAGGTATTTAAGTTTGCCTGCCACTCAGCTGTTGTCGGGCTTTTTGATTTTTTTTTGATTATTTACTATCTTTGACTAAAAGCTATATTCACTTTATATATAACTAGCTGTGCAACCCGGGTTCACTCGTGTATAATTTAAAATAAATCTGTGATTGATGATTTATAATACTTCATTATAGACAATACTTTTATCGGGCGGCCTATGTTTTTTTCACAACTTACACGGCTCGTTCATGCCACTACACCTATACTTAGAACCGAGCCTATTTTAATTTTAAATTATCTTCTAAAGTACTTTTCCAAATATCATGCTATAAAGGGCAAATTTTTCTTCATAAAATTTTCTTGTTGATGAAGTAAGTTTCGTTAGTAAGGATTAATTCATTGGCTAATAACAATGAATATAAATAACTTTTTAATTTTCAATAAAATAAATTTACATAATACCTTATTTTGGCTTATGTATAAGAGATAGGCATATGGTATCGCGGACTTTTTTTAGATGTACTAAGGAGCAATATTTTTATACAACATTACATATCACTAACAATTACACCAGCGCACGCGGCAGCAGTTCAGTTGCGCTGTTCCTTACGACTTACTTAACAAAATCAATACATATTTAAGGCTAGCTGAGAAGTGTAGCCTAATGATCTAAATTGCCTAATGCCTATTCCTCATAAATCTGGCGATCATACACGAAGATAATTTTTCGAATCCGACGGGTAGTTCCTGAGATTAGCGTGTTTAAACAAACAAATTTTAAAATTAATTGTGCAGCCTTGTTCTAGAGTTTAATATTTCTTCTTAATTCTTTAGACTACATAGTGGTGTAAGGGGGGCCAAACAACATCTTAAAACTAGAGACACCCAAACATTAAGCGTAAGGGGTCCTTTAAGCGTAAGGTGAAGAGATATTTATGTGGCATTACAGCGGTGACCGCCCATAGATTTAGATCTCTTGGTGGTCGCCGTTGTGTTTGGATAGTACTGTGCTTACCATCAGGGACAGTACCATCAATGTGCTAGGCTAATATAAAAAAAACTCAGCTGCACGTGGTGCAATCCTGCTGAGTAACGAACGAGGAAATGACGATAGCGGGGTGGTAGAACTGTTCTGTCCGACTGGGTCGCGATCACTATGCATATAGTGAAAAGCGTGTCATAATGATTATGTACGTCGAGTTTCGGGATCAGACAGTACAGTTTCTATTTACGCAAGCTGATATACAACGGCGACTGGTGATGGTTTGTTGATCTCTAATCGCCACTATTTTACTGGACTGTACTTTGAGTACAACACATACCCGTGCTATTAAACAAAAATGTGTGTCAGCTCCGACGCCCGACTGGAGATTACTTCTCAAGAACCGTCTTGGAATTTAGAATATACATGTACAATTGGCAAGAAGAGTAAATAAAGGCATCTCTTATAATATATATTGAATGAAAACAGCGACGTCGTGTCTTTGCTCCCGCACGGCGTTCCCGCTCATTTCAACGGACGATTCGGTTCTGGCGGCTTTCGTAGCAAATGAAAAAGAGTTGAATAAATCTCAACCTCATTTCAATACCACTAAGGTTAAAATTGTATGCGTGATGTTGCACTTTCAATTTCACTCCTCATATTTTTTTATACCGTGCGCTTTATATAGTTTCTTAAGGAATAAACTCCAAAAACTTTTTCCAGGGACCATGCAAAATAACTTTAACAAGAGCGAGCCCATGCCAAAAACCGACTTTGCCTTTAGACGAAAATCCTATGATATTGTTTTATGCTGAAGTCTATAACACTACAAAAAAAGCTAATTTGATGAGAGGAAATGTTACCGTTGTTAGAGATACCAGAAACAAGAGAGTAAGTGATAAATCAAAAACAAAAACAAACATTTATTTAATTTAGGCACTAAGAAGGCACTCATCAACATCAAAACACTAAAACCGGTTCGAAAAACATCCCGTAATCGAGAAAAATCGGTAAGGAATTCGATCAGGTTTATCTTTTTTTTTTCAACAGTACAGTATTATAACATTAGTATTAATGTAAAACAATAATAATGACCATTTAATTTAGTGGATGCATAGAGAGGGTGTCACTTCTAGACATCACTATCATTCAAATAATGATCCACCCTACAATAACCTTTTGACAGTAAAAAACCTGCTTGACATGGTTCTTGAACTCATTGTCTGGCAAATCAGTAATTTTCTTCGGGATCTTATTATAGAACTTTACACTATTACTTAAAAACTGTTAATTAGCCTTACTAAGTCTAAAACACGGTACGAGTTATTTATGTCTATTTTCAGTATTAAAATCGTACTGGTCTTAAAAAAATCAAGCTTGTTAGAGTTTTTACGAAAATACATTAAATTATCAAGAATGTATTGGGAGGACAAAATTAAGATATTAAATTCCTGGAACTTATTCTTTAGTGAGACGAGAGGTCCCATGTTGTATATTGCTCGCTTTTATAATATGAATATGGTGTGTACCTCAGCTGCTGAACCTCAAAGCAAAATACCGTAAGACATTAAGCTATGGAAGTAAACTAACTTAGTAATGGGAATATCTGTTATTTGCCGAATCTTACGTACTGCGAATGCAAAAAAAACTTAATCTTGCCGCCAAAGTTTTAATACGCGGACCCCGCTGTAATTTAGAATCAAGTGTAATATACCAAATAAGACAGGATTATGAACCAAGCCTACTAAATTCCCTTCTATCTCATTATTATTATTATTAAAACGCCGAAAATTGGGCAAGCAAAATCTCATACATTTAGTTTTATTTACATTTAGAGCTAACCCTTAAGAAATTTTATCTAAAGTATTATTTAATTGCCTAACCTCAGAATCTGTTCTTTTCACTTTCAATATTCATCTGTAAAAAGAACCATAGTAGCATTGTTCTCAACCACTAGCGGTAGATCATTTATATGTATGAGAAACAGAAACGGTCCCAAAATCGAGCCCTGAGGAATGCCGATTCTGGCTAATGATCCCGAGGAGCTTATAGTAGGTCGACAGAAGTTCCACGCACAACATAGTGTTTTTGTTTAAGTATATGCCTACAGTGGTCAACGCAGCCGAAGGCCTTTCGCACTAAACAACAGACTTCATCCTGCGACTACTCCCAAGCCCTAAATATATGACATAGCAGCATAGCACGAACGTCAATGGTTATTTTTCATTTAGTAAAACCATAATACCAACCATTCAAAATTAAATCACTGTTTGTTGACAGTTGAAGCGATATGGCTTACTATGTATGCGTCGTTGAACCTATGACTACATACAACACGACTACGCTATGATACGTTTTACTATGGACGGTTCTTGAGATTTCGAGAATGGTGATTCTTTTTCTGTTGTCCTCTTACTCCGACTGCAACAGTATATCTATATACGGTGTATATTTCTACACACAAGGAAATAAAAGTCAATAAAAGGGATTTAAATTATTACTATTATTGATGAGTAATTTGATCATATTGTTGGTTGAGTTATTTTTGTTTTGTTACAACAAATAGGCAAAATATCTTACCTGCACACATAGTTTTTAAAATGTATTTAACCTCTTTTTTAGTAGTAAATCAGTTACTGCAACCTATGGATACTTATAATCTGGATCGAATAGGATTGTTATTTAGACAGTATCTTTGAGAATTAAGTTGAAACGTCTAATGTGTCAGTGACGTTGCAAACCATGATGTTTAGAGAGGAACTGTTAGACGGTTAAACCAACCAACTAGTAAGTACCTAATAAGTTTATTTCTCTTTCAGATAAAAGTAAAAGGATACCATTGGGAAGATGAGAGATGGAATATACACTATATAATGAACAATATGGGCTGTCACAGCGTAATCCTACCGGTCGTGACAACATTTCTCGGAGTTAAATATGATAAAAAAACATGTAATTTTTTCAAGGTACCCAATGATTTGTAGCTTTTTTAAATGTTTTCAATACTTCTTTTCTTGCTGGGTGGTGGGACACAACAGTAGGCAGAATAACTCGAAGAAAGAATCACTGAAATATTAATTTTAAAGAATGAAATGAGTTAAAAAGACTCAAAATCGTATTTATATTTATATTCAAAACGAATTAAAAATACATCTATTTAAATAAAAATACAACATTAACAATCTGCCATGTTTTGTGAAACACCAATCAAAGCAAATGACTTCAAGGCCTTTCGCAGCAAAGTAAACATTATTTTGTTCCGTTCGGACTTCTCTTGTGTTAACGATAATCTCTGCACCGTTTTTCAATTATTTTATAGTTTCAAACAATTAAGTTGACTAACTAGTTTTGTGTTATCATAACCAAAAACCAAGAAATGTAAACGATTGAATAATAGCTTTAATTTGTCTAGAGTTTATTTGTTGACATTGGGAAAAGTTCTTGAATCAAACACAAAAAAATTTTCTTAGCAGAATTTCGATTTATCCAAACTTCCATGTAAGTAAAATGTGCATATAGAAATGTACAATTTCCTGATGTATAAGGTACATGTAAAGTAGTAAGTACTATGCAGTATTAATACCTAGGAAATAATATAGAGCAAGCATCAGATATTTTCGTAGCATAATATGTGTGTCGCTTTATTAAGAAGTGTGGTATAATGTTGTCAAAAAAATACCATGTCATACCAAGATCACCAGACGGCATTTGTCAAGATGGCTTTATTGAAATCAAATGTTTTATAAATGCAAAGACCTATAAAAATTATGTTAAAGAAGATGAACTTATATTTTGTACATTTGATTTTAGTTATCTATAGGATAAATAAAAATGTTGAAATTTTAATGTTTCATTGTCATTATGGAAATCTAATATGTTTATTTTTTATAATAACTAAGGTGGGAAAAAGTTTTACGGCCCTCCGATGGTAAGTGGCTACCGTAGCCTATAAACGCTTATAAGATCACAGGTATTATTAGCGCGTAACCGACCCTGAAACTCCCTCCTCTAAGGACTCTGGAAACCCTACTCACCGCAGGAACACAACACGAGCTTATATGGCTTCGATCTTCTGTAGGAAGTAGGAAGGAGGTATTTCACCAGTTGGTCTGGCCCAAGTAGAGAGAAATCTCCAAAGAAACGTCTCTGTTACCTTACCTCTCTTATTATTGTACAATTTTTTTTATATTAGCTCGCACTTTGGCGGTGTTGTCCCTGATGGTAAGCACAGTACAATCCAAACATAAAGACGACCACCGCGAAATCTAAATCCATTGGTGGTCGCCACTGTTATGCCGGCCTGCATAAATATCTCTTCACGTTACACAGGACCCGGTGTCGCAAGAAGGAGGGAACACATTAGCCGGGAGTTGGTTCCACAGCCTCACGGTACGACAAAGATAAGTCATAGAGAAATATTTAGTTCGTGCCAAGATGGAGGTTAACGTAAAACTGTGATTCAGAACCACGTGTGGTTCTGTTGTGGAAAGGAGAGGAGGGAATTAGATTGATCAGCTCTTCAGAACACTCACCATGATACAGACGGTAGAACATGCTCAGCGAGGCGATGTTTCTGCGCAGCTGAAACTGCTCGATGTACGTTTAGTAACGTTTGCATCATTAACAATGCGAACAGTTCGTCTCCGCAACCTGTCCCGAGCATCAAGGAGGTATTTTGCGGATCTATCTCAGAGATGTGAACAGTATTCCATACACGGCCGAACTTGTGCCTTGTAAATAACATACAGTTCACCGATCGTGAAAAACCGTCGCACCATGTTCAGGATTCCGAGTCTTCGAGATGTAGTAGAGATGACATTCCTGATGTAATCCCTGGAGTTGAGGTCACTGCAAATATCTGCACACCTAGGATATTGAGGCTGTCACGCATTGCTAGTGAGACGTTCTGAAGAGTGGGAAGAGGAGAAAACGAAGATTTTTTGAAGAAAACGCGCACACCGAGTTTACTTGGCATTAATTTCCTCCAAGATACCTGTTCCCTGTGTACACGGTACAAGCATTGATTAAGTTCAATGACAAGTTGCTCCCGTCTCTTGTCAATGTTTCCCCGACCACATGAATTCTTGCTGTAATAGCACCCATGAATAGTGTTGTCTGCTGTATAGCAATGAGTATGACCTAAAGGTAACATATCATTGATATGCAGAAGAAATAGAGTAGGCGAATTCACAGAGCCTTCAGGAACTCCAGCGTTTATCAGCATGAACTGCGAATCACATCCTTCTACAAGGACATGAATTCAGCGTTCATTTAGAAAGCCGGAGATCATGTTGCAGAGGTTGTCGGGAAGTCCATACGCCAGAAATTTGGCGAGAAGTTCGCTGTGCCAGACCCTATTAAAAGCCTTCGCAATGGCAAGATTAATCGCCAGAGCTTTGCCAAAGCCATGCTTATAAATTGCCTCCCCCCAGCGGTGCAGTACATACGCCAGAAGGTCACCCGTTGATCGATTCTGGCGAAAACCATATTGACGATCATCAATCAAAGAGTGATCCTCTAGGTAACAGACAAGCTGAGTGTTGATAATCCGTTCATTGGTTTTGCACAACACTGAGGTTACAGCAATTGGACGGTAATTGACAGGGTCTGATCGATCCTCCTCTCTCCAAACCCGAGGCACGGCACCAGAGTGGTAGGACAGGCGGTAAAGGCGCGTCAACACTGGAGACTGAAAACAGCTCTGTATTTAATCTAAATTCCAGATGCAACTCAAACTCCGCGCCAAAATGAAAAACAGTTGTGCAAATCTTACATAAAAAATATATATATTGAATTTGGAAACATAAACAAATCATCCATTCGTGATACATTTTTGACTGAATGTAAATCTTTGGAAGCGACAGGTGGAATTGTGGTCGAGTACTTGACTACTGGGAAGGGTAGAACATCTGCCGGGCGAGCTAGTTTAATCTAAGTTTACATACCTACCGTTATTTGTTTACCACTTATTTTCATGTTAATTTATTTTTCAGGGAAACTACACATTTTCGGATTTCGATACGAACAAGATTCAGCATACTTTGATGATGAAGCAAGAGTACGGCAGGACCAAATGGGTGTACGAGGTTTTCTCCCAAGCGGGAAGTGTTCTCTGCTGGGAATTTGAAACAGTCGTCGAACCGGCAATCTAAGTTAACTAATAATATATCATTAGACCATGAAAAGCGTGCAAATTGGGAATTTAAAAAATCAATGACAATATAAATATAAAACATTTTAAAGAAAAGAGTGTTTTCTTTCGAGAGATAAGTTGAATTAGGCCTATTGTCTAAGTCGTCGTGGTCGTGTGGTTTAGATGCTAAGCGGATGATAAGGCCCTTTTATAAATATTATTCCGAATAAATTTGCACATTATTAAACTTTTTTAATTTTTTCCTTTGTTGCTTTTGCATATGCTTAATGATCTATCTTGATGCTAAATATCAAATAGAAGTAGTCTAGGTTTTAGATAAGTGAGTCACTGATAAAATACTACTTTTCAGATCCGAATATCGCAAGAACCGAGATATGCTTTTTCGTGAATTTTCTAGTAATACTAGGTGTTCAAGGTGGTTTATTAAAAACATACAAAAGTTCATTTAAATATTCACACTGGCCGGTGTCGCCAATTCCAAACTTGATTGACTCACTGCCGTGTATCTAGATAAAATCTTGTACACATCTTGTTTTTTACATCTTTCCACCATTCATGCAATCTACACTCTGTATAGAGAATGTCGGTTATGTTGAGAAAAGAATGGTTAGCATTATTAAAAGAAATACGAGATATAAAGTAATCCGAGAGATTCTTATACTTATTTCATTATTAACATCTTGGGAATTCAAGGTAGTTGCAATTTGGATAATTTCAGATTTCAGGCAAATTTCCCTCTCTTATAGCTGTGCAAGCTCGATTGGGCTCGTCATTCCTGGAATGTGGAGCGTTTCTCAAATATACGGTGAAATGTTACCAGACGAACAGTTTCATTTCCTTTGTTTACTTGATAGTAGCTTATATAAGCGTCTTTGAGTAAAATTACTGTTTATACCATTGATCAAATACTAGATGACACGTGCGAATATTTCACTAATTATGGAATACAAATACTGTAACTAATAGCTGTGATGTTAGTTAAACATATTGTTAATAGATGTCGCTTTTAATATATTTTCATTAGTATCAATAGATGCCAATCCTCTTACTCCCTTCCCCACTTCTCTATGAAATACTTTTTGATAGGCTAAAATTTTCCGTAGGTCACTCAGGTATATAAGTTATCTTAAAATAGCAATGAATAGATCAAAATTTTACATAATGATTAAAACATATATTTTCAGATTCGACTTTTTTTTTCGTTGCTTTGCATTTTCTGGGTACATTTACCACAGTAATGTAAAAAAACATATCCCATCAGAAAGTAGAGATTTCAACGAACAAAAAGCCTTTTTAAAAAAGCTGATATTTTGACGGAAGAATTTTCGATAAGTCTTAGTGTGTTTGGAACATAATAATGTAAGTTTTTAACAAATATCGTGAAAAAAATTTGTAATAGATAAAAATAAAAAACCAAAATCTTGAACTTGAAAAATGAAAAAGTGTAAATACAAAAGTTGTAGATTTTTTTATTACCTACAACTTTGCCATTTAACTATTTTCCATAGGACTTCTTGCTACATGCGTATTCTTGAACCAAACCGAATCGAAAATCAAAATACAGTTTTGTTATCGTGTATTTTGACGTTTATTTTCGATTTAGTAACTCGATTCATAGCAGTCAGGTTGCTTCAAGAGTACGTATTTATCGATCTTAACGAAAAAAATCGATCGAAGTTACTTCCGAGTCGCTCGATCGTGCGTTAGTGTTGATTTTATGAGTACTAAATCTCACCAAATCGAATAAAATTCGTTTTGATTCCGAACTCGAATGCGTCAAGAGTAAGGCGGCTGATTGCATTCTAATAGGTTTTGAGATATGACAAGTTTGGCAAGATATTTTATGTTAATGCCATAATGTTTTATATTTGTGAAGTTTATGTAGTAATTTATATTGTTAAATTGTGTTTGAGAATCAATGACATTTGGTATTCTAATTATATTTTATATTCGTTTTATTAAACCGTTTTAATTAGCTACCTACTTGTAATACTAGTTATAAATTAAAAACTTCTAGTTACGAGTCGCATATGATAAATTTTTTTCGTAAATAAGTTCTCATTTCACTTCCCTATGTGAAATGTGTCAAAGCGGCCATCACAGCATGCTGCTACTATAGTTTCTAGTTAGTTTTGTGAGGATCTAATAAGATTATAATAGAATTAAGACAAAATAAGTGAACCACAAGTGATAAGAACAGGAAATTAGTTGAATTTTAATATCACCCGTCATAACTTATACATACGCATGACTAAGTTTCACAAAGATTTATGGAAATATATTAAAGTTATTTACTCACTGCTATTTAAACCACAACCCCTAATACGAAAACTCGATGCGATAATGGTGCTGTCTGAAATTACTAGATCCATATTAGGAACACCGTTGAATCCTTGCAAGTCGTGGTTAATTATAAATAAAAAAAACTAATATAAAATAAATAATAACCAGTTTAGGCTTCAAGTACACACTTAAGATCGTTAAAATCACAATTGTTTTAGAAGACATATGAAATAGCGAAAATTTCCACTTATGTAAATTATGTAATTTTATATTAAATGTTAGCGTAATAATATTAATAATTGTGAATTTGTTTAAATTGCATAATTATAAGTAGAATACATAATATTATAAAAATATTGTTAATGTTTACTTTAAGTAGATGTATGCATAGAAAGGTAGAGAAATTTCTTTGGAGATTGAACAGTAACCATGAATGTCAAACAATCTGGTAAGCTGTAGGCAATTACGAGAAGTGAGAACAACGATAGGCTTCACTGGTGCGTAGGCGGCGCGGTGGAGTATTAAATGAATTTAAGACGGGTGAAATCGTGGGGCACATCTAGATTTGTTATAAACTTATAAGTGAGATCTATAGTTTAATTATATCGCATTCGAATCGAGAACATGTAGTAACGTTTTTATTCTGAAAGCTAAGCCTAGTGAATAGCTGCCTCTGGAAAGCACCACGCACCTATGCCCGTATGTACACAGTCATCATTAAGAAACGTGGATTGACATACTGCGCATACATGGAGTTTATTCATGTAGACCTTTAAAAATACAGAGTTGAAAATGTACAATTATTTTATTTTACGATTAAAAAAAATTTAAATGAAATGTAATTAAAGTAAAAACTTTTTTAGTCTCGTTGAGCACTTTTTGGTAGGGAAAATTTTACCGGTTCTCGTCACCGACATGCTAATGTTATTTGTAAATCTACATCTATTAGTATATATATATATATATATAGCTATAGCACGTACTGCTCTGATATTAGACTGGCGCATGCGCAGCGGCATGTGTACACGAATACATATCATCATCATCCTTTCCTAGCTGATTTCGGCTACGGCGACTAGCTCGTTATTTGGGCTAGACGTTTCGCCCTTAGGTGTCTGACATAACCTATTTTGTGGGAGAACGTGCGGCCACAGGCGCACGTCAGGACACCGTTGACAAAATTATAGGTTATATCAGGATATATATATATATATATATATATATATATATATAATTTATATAAGTATACACGTATAATACATCGTATATACCTGACGGTGTGCTGTACGCGTTAGACGCTTTTTGGATGGGTGAAATTTTGTGAGTTCGCGTCACCGACTTGCGTAATAGCAGTAGTATATGTGTAGCTATACAGGTGACTTATTGTGCAACATTAATGCTGTGTATATCTTTTTTTGATAGTCATTTATTAATGACTTAACGGCTTAAATGAGTTACAGGATAAAAGTAATTGGTCTGTGTTGAAGCTTCTGTTATCTACGTTGTAATTGCCGATGTTTTTCAAAATCACAATTTATATATCGAATACTATTAAGTATGTTACTTCTATACATAGGAGTATATAACATTATACTAGCTGTGCCCGAGGCTTCGCTCACGTGGACTACAGAATGCCGTTTTTTTTTTAAGATAAAATTGCTTATTATTTTCTTTGGCCGGAAACCTAGTTCCTTTTTCTAAAACAAAAGTAGCCTTAGTTACTCCTTATAAAATGAGCTATCTGCCAGTAAAAGTCTTTTCAAAATAGGTCCAAGCGTTTTCGAGATAAGTCGAAACAAGAAGAAAGAAGAACAATTTTTTTTTTAATTTGGTCTTTTGTCTAAGTACCATACACTTTCATATGCATTTAGTAAAAAGTTGTTATTTTGACATTACAAAAAGACAATTAATTTGTATTGTTTGTATAGAAGATTATCAGGTCGACCGAGTGTAGCTAGTTATCATGCAAAAAATATAAAATGGAAACAATCTAGGTAACTTTGGAAGGTTCACAGACATTTCAAATCTACAACGTTATCGAACTGTGTATACTCCCGTTACAATTTTTATATTTAAATTACTAACTTTACCTACTACCCATTTTGTATTATCTATCCATTTACACTGTCCATAATACAAAAAAGAAGTTCTCTATTGCAGTCCACGCGCCGGAGCCACGGACACGGCTAGTCGTAAATAAGTATAATTTTGAAATTCTTAGCGTCAATATATAGATTGCATTGATTTGTTTGTTTAAGTTGTTTATCTAAATCATCCATATTTTTCGTGAAGTAGTAGTAATTGGTATTCTTGATTATTTGGTCTGAATAGATGCCATTTTAAACCTACAAAAACAGGTCAATTGATCAATCATTGGTTATCGATCGCCAAAAATTCACAGGGTGGTGAATTACATTACATAATGACCCTCACTTTCTTTTCGACCATTTATCGTTATTAAACTAACTGGTAATTCGGGAATATTATCAATTACCCAAAACTCACCGGGTGGTGAATTACATTAGATAATGACCCTCAGTTCCTTTTCGACCATTTATCGTTATTAAACTAACTGGTAATTCGGGAATATTATCAATTACCCAAAACTCACCGGGTGGTGAATTACATTAGATAATGACCCTCAGTTTCTTTTCGACCATTTATCGTTATTAAAGTAACTGGTAATTCGGGAATATTATCAATTACCCAAAACTCACCGGGTGGTGAATTACATTAGATAATGACCCTCAGTTTCTTTTCGACCATTTATCGTTATTAAACTAACTGGTAATTCTTGAATATTATCGAATACTCAAAATTCACCGGCTGGTGAAGTACATTACATAACTCAAAATTCACGGGTTGGTGAATTACGTTACATAATGGCCCTCAGTTTCTTTGCGTGCACACCATTATGTTAATAAATAGTTGTGCAGTCTGTCGATTTATTACTCTATGTTACGACTTCAAGGTAAAGCCGAGTATGCACGAATCCTGTTATAATATTAGCTTCTACTAAAATTTATTTAGCTTATACAGCCTTTATGTTTACTTGACTTGATACACGAAATTTGTGTGTTAAATATTTTCGGTCATAGATTATTTTGAACATTAAAATCAATTTAATGGTTGAGATAAAATAAATAAAACTCTTACGGTATAGGTAACTTACATTTGCCACTGTTCGTTTTTAACAGCTAGGGTTGACTTTAATATTTAGAAATTAATAACTTGAAATATATATATAATACAATAATCCCGTTATAGTGATATATATATATATTACTACCATGATTTTTTTCATATATCCAAAAACAACCAATTTTTGCTGGCAAAGGATGGGGGGCACTTGAAAAATTAGCACTTTTAAGCTCAATATTACGCCAACGGATCCCTGAATCGAAAAATGGTTATCACACATCTGAAATATTTTTGAACGACCTATCCAAGGACACGATGGGATACACGAGAAAAAAAATCCATTCCCACTTTACGTGTAAGGAGGTACTCTAAACAAGCTTTTTTTATATTATTTTGCCACTTTGACGGCTTGATTAATATGTATATGTATACCCATACAGCTTTGCAGTAATAAGAATCTCTGAGCTAAGCCGCGGACAGACAGACACGGACATAGCGAAACTTAGGGCTTGACTTCGGAACTCTATAACGGGATTATTGTATTATATATATATTTCAAGTTATTAATTTCTAAATATTAAAGTCAACCCTAGCTGTTAAAAACGAACAGTGGCAAATGTAAGTTACCTATACCGTAAGAGTTTTATTTATTTTATCTCAACCATTAATATATATATATATATATATATAATGAAGGTAAAAGGAAAACTATGAGAGGTATGTAGGCTTACAAGTCAACGAGTAATAGTCAAACAACTTATAAAATGTACTTGGAGAAGTAATTTCGCACAAATTCCATTGATAATTACTTAAAGCTTAAAGTTTCTATGGAAGTTCGTCATTGTCGAAGTCGAACCAGTTTTTTATGTGTATTATTTGCGAAATAAGTACCCTAAAATAATAAAAAAATTACCCCTAAGTAACTATTCCACGCAGACGAGGTCGCGAGCAAAAACTAGTAGCCTAAAATCTGACTGCAGAGATTAGCGCAGTCAAACAAACAGTCTAAAACCATGTCTTCAGTTTTATAATAAATATGTAAATATAAAAATGTATGTATACTGCTAATAATGTAATGTATAATGTATATATGTGCTGTTTATGTACCATTTTATTTTTAATAAAGAATGGTGTAGTTTGCATGATAATTGGACAATTACTTGACAATTTATCATCATCAAGTTTGAAATTCTACCGTCTAGTACTATCAGTATAAATGTGTGATGCTTATCTGTTTTTTCTTGTAATTTTAATACTGTTAGCCCTTTTTTTATGCATATTTTATAGTAAAAATGAAAGTTTAAAAGCCTCACAAAGTCACACTGACGATATACAGAATTAGACACTGTAATCATAATAGTTTACAATTACCTAATCATATTCTATTTTATTTTACATATATTCTTATCGTAAATATATGAATACAAGTGGGAACTCATAAATCATACGTTCAGGTAAAATTATTTAAAGTGTGCTAGATGTTCATTCACAGCTCAGCGTTTGTCAACGATCATAAATTGTCGCTCAAGTTGACACGGCGACGTTACTGACGACGGGCGCGGGTAGCGCGGTGCTTGAAGGCGCGAAAATGACGCCTCAGGGCAATCACTGACAAGATTAACGCACTGGGTCGATTAAACGCTTACACTAATACCCAGAACTTATTTACTTGGGACGGAGCGATAACCATGTAAGTCGAAATAACGTAAATAGGGGTAAACTTTTGCATACTACAAAATATGTTTAATTGGGACCGGTAACTAAACAAAGCAATAATCTTGAAGAAAATAAAAAATCAGATGTTAAATCATACAACAAATTATACTTTATTTATATACTTCGATAATTAGCCGAAATAATTCTGTCATAGAAATAACAATGAACAAAGCCGTCTGAGACGAGTAATGAACTTTTCCATTTAAATACTCATATTATTATAATTAAAAATAACCTGTTTTGTAACTAAGTGTGATCTCACTTTGGGTCAATGTTTTAAAAAAATTTAACACTTAACTTAATCTTTGGCTCTGAACGTCACACAAAATGTGCGTAATATTGGCATTAATGTCATAAATGGGAGTCAAGTTATTGATATGAACCCTTGATCAAGATTGCAATAGTAATTTCAATTTGTTCTGCAAATTATAAAAATCACTTAATTCCGAATTGGAGTAAGTCGGAGTAGTAATGTATACATTTTTTACCACTTCATTTTAATTTTTATACAGAATTAAACTATGTAAGACCTACACTGAAATTGTAAGATAAGAATTATTTTAATTCTAAAAAGGTAAGAATTCCTATAGTAACTACTTTGTTATATTTAAATTCTAAGTTCGGTGTATACCCAGCTAACTAGATCTTGCATGGCGACCACGTACCTAAGAGCAGCGTGGGTACTATAACCAGGTTCGAAGACCTGGTGAAGGTTAAAGAAACCAGCTAGATCGGTCGTTGTGACGATCTTTTTGGGAGACCTGGCTAGCTACGAGCCTCAAGATGAAAATCTGTCTCCAAGCAACTGCATTTGTATTCCGGTAGCTGCACACGATAGCCAGTCTACCCACTAGGCTTAGCGTGCTAACATCTTGGATCACATCATTACTTAAGATCAGGTGAGATTGTGGCAACAACGCCAAACCTATAATGATAAAAAATTATATATGTGGGTCAGTTTACACGTGTAGGGAAACCTTAAAAAAATGTTCTTTAAGAATTCTCTTTAAATATCATAAATCAGCGGGATTCGAATTATCGACTACCCGTGTGTACTGCGTATGAAGTCTAGTCGTCTCACACCACTAGGCCAATCCGACGACGATCACAATCATTAAAATCAGGACGCATTAACAGCGTATTCTATATCTTATTCTTTCGTAGGCTAAATCCTATAGATGTATATATGGTGGTCGCTTTTCGTTTCATCGAGTTTCAAATCACAACGGTGCTAAAGAAATTTTCACTTCCCATAACCAGCAGTAGAAGTCTTTCGGCTCAACAGATGGATGAATAAAAATACAAAGGGAATGAAGGCCATAAAAAGACATCTTTATCTAAGATAAGATATCTTTATCTTAGATCATTTTTATCCACAGGTAAAAATAACTTTAGGTCAAAAATTAATAAAAATATTGTAGTGTAAACAAAACCCCAGTAAATCGGAACGTTTTTATGACCTAGTGGGTTTATATTCTGTTCTGAAACATTAACGTACCTTCTTTCTTTCATTAACCTTAATTAACATTTCTTAACGCCACGCCTAATTATATTTCTTGTAATGTTATTAAACTTCGTTGCCACTGGATTCAATTAAATAATTCTTTTACCTAACTTGTATTAAGATTTTTGTAGAAAGGAAGTAGCACTAGGATTTTTTTATAGTGGCACAACCCTATCCTTGATGGTAAGCACAGTACAATCGAAAAACAACAGTGACCAGCGAGAGATGAGTAATTCAATGCTGGTCGACGTGATACCAGCGTACAACTCTCTTGGTAGCTGTACATATACTGATTGATACCGAATCGCGACAAACTGAGTGTCACTTCAAAATTTTTATCACCATGTGCATGGTAGTTGCGACCCAGTCGGATACAGATTTACCCACTTGATTACTAGATTTATTTTTATACTACGAAGGTGGTATACAAGCATACGGGTCGCCTGATGGTAAGCGGCTATCGACGCCTATGGACGCTTGTACCCCCCTTTCCAAGGAGCTCTGGAAACCCTACTCACCACAGGAACACAAAACAAGGTTATTTGACTGCGATCTTCTGTGGTATAGGAGGTATTCCACCAGTTGGGCTGCCCAAAGTAGAGAGAAATCTTTTAAAAGAAATCTCTGTGCCCTACCTCTCTTTGAACCCACCCTTCCCCAAGGAGCTCTGAAAACCCTACTCACCACAGGAACACAACACTAGGTCATTTGGTTATTATCTTATGTAGGGTGGGAGGTATTCCACCAGTCGGGCTGCCCCAAGTAGAGAGATATTCCCAAAGAAGTTTCTCTGTGCTCTACCTCTCTTAAAAAGATATACACCGACTGATCCCACGTCTAGACACGTCTAAGCCTTCAATTATTGAGGGTACTAAACCTTGTATATGGTGGTCGCGAACCAGTTGGAGACAATGGGCTAGTTGACTCTTTTTTAAAGTGGGTCTTAAATGATTAATTATGGTCCGATTAGAGGACAAAAAATAATACCATATTTTTTAGGACCTAGAATACCGAAAAACTTTATTTTAAACGTTTACTTTTCTTATACAGGCGAAAACGCTCTCAGCCATACTAGTCTATGTATTATCTTTGCTGTGACGTCATACGGGATTAATATGGCTGACAACGTTTTCAGAATTAAAAAAAAAGCAATTTTTAAATTGAAAATATGTAGCCATCTTACACTTTTAATATCTGAAATCGATAAATATTGGTTTCTTAAGTTAAATACTACAGAAAATATTTATTTATTGCGCCAACTTTGATATGAGGTAAGTAGCCTATTACCGTGTTCTAACACCCAGCGAATGCAAACACCTTTTTTTTATTTATCAATAATTATATCAAATTTAAACAAATAAATACTACTTATTGACCATAAATAAATCAAACTGCCAATCACTTGTCCAATAACTCAGTAACCAGGAATTTTTCTAACGCTTTAGAAAATACTAAACGGTCCGAAAACTTTTTAATGAAAAGAGTTTTTTAGGCATCTAAAATGCAAAAGGCTTGTAATAATTTATTCTGGGGCTCTCTGAAGACTTTTAAATCCTGTAGACAGGTGTGATCTCATGGTTATAGACAAAAACAAGCCGATATTTGTCTTTTAAAATTACAAATAAAGCTCTTACTGTTTACACAAACTTAGAAAATGGAATGGATGTAGTCCTGGTATTGCGATAAGTCTGGAGTCTGGCTGGTTACCCCTCAAGCTGAAATTCTGTTGCCAAATAGGTATAGGTGTCCTTCGGCAGCTGTACTTGAGATCCAGTGGCTCTAGGCTTAGTGTGTTACTGTCTTCGGTCACATATTCATTAAAACTTTTATTAAAAGACTAGCCGTGTCCTGCGGTTTCACCTGCCTATAATTTAAAAGAAATCGCTGATTGATGGTTTATAATATACTTTAGTATAGAAAATGTTTTTATCAGGCGGCCAGGGCTATACGTCACACCTACCACGGTCATTCGTGCCACTACACCTATAGTCATCGTTTCGAACCGAGAGTTGAATTATTTTAATTTTACATTATCTCCCAAACTATATGTCCAAATAACATTTTATAAAGAACAAAGTGTATCTATATAAAATTGTCTTCATTCGTAAGGATTAATATGCCATGCCTAATAATGGTGCTCATATATCACTTTTCAATTTTCAATAAAACTTTGTCACAAAATACCTTATTGTGGCTTATGTATAAGAGATAGGCATTTGGTATTGTGGTTTTTTTTTTAAATATACTAAGGAGCAATATTTTTGTATAACATTGTAATTACGTATCACTAACCATTACGCCAACGCACGTGGATAAAGCAGTTAGGTTGCGCTATTTCATCCGACTTACTTAACAAAAATCAATATTTATGGCTAGCTGATAGATTAGCTTATGCTAGATAGCCTGTACTATTCCTCGTGAATCTAGCTATCATATAAAAAATGAATTTTACGAATCCGAAAATTAGGAATGTCATAACAGTGTATTAGCAATTGAAATAGAGAAGGTGACGACATATGATAACTTCTTTTTTTTATACTACAAAAGAGACAAACAAGCATATGGCCCGCTTGATAGTAAGCGGCTACCGTAGCCTATAGACGCTTGTAAGACCATAGGTATCATCAGCGCGTTGCCGACCTTGAACGACTCTACCTCAAAGAAATCCTACTCACCGCAGGAACACAACACTAGGTCATTTGGCTGCGATCATCAGTAGGGGTTCAGTCGGGCTGCTACAAGTAGAGAGAAATCTCCAAAGAAATTCCTCTTTACCCCACCTCTCTTTGAGAACTTATAACGAGATGTTGTCTCAGATAATTGCCAAATGCGCGTCGGGCCACACATAATGTAGGATATTGTAGTTACGCGTCACAATATGCATATTTAAAAGGGGGTTTTAAGTAATTTTCAACGGAATTTGTACGAAATAATTTCTCCAAGTACATTTTATAAGTTGGTCGACTAATTACTTGTTAACTTCTAAAGCCTGCTTAGCTGTGAAAAGTTTCCATTTAACTTCGTTATATAATATTCTACTGCCGTGAATTTATCATATTTCCAAAAACAACAATTTAGAAAGGGGTTTTACACTTGACTCTAGTAAAAATTAGCATTTTAAAACTTAATATTTCGCAAACGTATCGCTGAAAGGAAGAAAAAAATACCCTACTTTTTTTTTTGAAGATTTTATTTTACCTCTTTGTCGGTGTGTTTTATATGTATACCCATACCAAATTAAAGTCCACCAAGTTAAAGTTACCAAGTTAATTCTTGACTTCGGAACCCTAAAAAGTAAATAGCCCAACTTTGATTATATATATACTAGCTGTGTCCGCGACTCCACTCGCGTGGACTATATAATGCCGTCTGTCGAGCGCACGCGCTAGTCATGCTACCCTTGCTCCCACTTTTTAAAAACAAAAATGCGTATAGTGGGCGGTCCTTAGAAGACAGACAGATATATGTATATGCCATCGCTGACTTTTTTGTCGGTCTTTTTAAGAACTACAATTATGTAGTACATTAATTTGATATATCTCATATGGTTTACTCAGCATATAAGCACTTCAATTGCGTTTTTTTTTTACGAATTGATTCACCATTATCGTCACTGCTTATTTCGTATATTTGCTTATCCTATAACCTGGCCAGGTAACATATCTATGAATTGAAATAAAAAACATGTAAATCGGATAAGTGGTTTTCGCGTGCAAAAGAGCATAAACGGACAGACATACAGAGAGAGAGAGTTTTATAGAATATACAGACGATTTAATCAAGGGCCCAACATGTACCCAAATAGCAACAGATAGGAAAAGATTAAAGACGTCTAAATGCAGACGACGACGACGTCAGGAAGTCTTTAGAGGAAGCCTTTGTAGAAGGACGAGCTGTGTTAGAAGAACCGGGTGTCGGTGAACAAATATAAAACGAAGTATATGTATTTTTTATGTATCTCGTAACGCGGTTACAACATCAGCATCAGGCAATACTATTCTATTCCATAATCGCCATTAACGACGATCACACGTCTTGTGAACGTCGTCAGGATCTAATGAAAGCTCAACAGTATACTCTAAAAACCGTCACGGAATATCTGTGGAGGCGTGTGAAAGGTCTGCCGATTTAAGTGAGAGTGTTTTTATTTGGGGTGACCCCCAGTGGCTCGCTATATCAAACTGATTATATTATCGCTGCCCGCCCCTGGGCACAGCGTCCGATCCCAGGAGTTACTAGTAGGCCTAGTAACAGGTAACCACACAAACCAGCTGAGACAATATGACCACAACAACGTACAGTTCGACGATTTAAGTTACAATGCCCACGCTTATTTTGTTATTTTTATTTTTTCGAACTGACTAGACTGTTAGCTGTAACGGCCCTGAAGCCTCTGCCTGCAGTTTCACCGGGTTTGGGGGCGAACGCTTATGGCACTCAGCCGCGAAAAATGCCCCTGCTCCGCGTGCTACGCCTTATAAATCCTTCCCACTCAATCCGAGTCGTCATAATGAATTTTACACTGGTATCAAATGACGTATTATAAGTATAGTGTGAATATGTGTGTGTACAACTATAGTCATACAATTATTATGACTATATAATTATGATAATATAAGTGATATATTTATATCTATATTAATAAATCGGTAGTTCTATCTTTTGTCAAATTTCTCAATAGAAGTATTTTAGAATGGGTACTGATCACGAATATGTCATTAAAAATGTTTTGTCTCTCTGTCTTTTTGTATGTCGGTATTTAACTCAAACCGATTTCAACGAAACATTGTACACTCGATGTTTATGACATTGCTAAAATGATAGGACATTATAATTGTAAATTATAATTATAAAAATGGTGGAAAAATAATAATTTAAAAAACCAGATATTTATTAACTCTCAGCCGATTTTGAAGAAAATTTTTACACGGAATATAGGCTATAAGATTTGTTAATAATATGAGTAATAAAATATGAGTATATTTAATAAAATAATTACTTAGTAATAAAATAGTTACTTAGTATTAAGCCTATATGGAACCACGGAACACCGCTAGTATTTATATAGTTTTGCAATAATCAGGACAATGCGACCTCTATAATGCGAAATCTAGAAACTTCCCATTGAAATAGATTATAATATTAATTCTGTATAATAAATAGTTAACAATCCAAACGTATGTAACTACGGTAACCATTTATGGTAATGTAGTGGACAAAAGTCACGGGTCAGGAGCATCTATCAACGATACTCAAAACACCTAATTTACAAACAAAAGCTGGTATGTGTCGTATTGTTGCCGGGGAACTTTGAAATCACGTGAAATTGAAAATATCATGAAGTTAAATAATCTCTTATTGAGTAAAATTGTAAGTTATCTATTTGCCTCACCGAAGCGGTTACGATGACTGTCGTTAGATGACGTGGTCGTCGTTTTCTGAGGTTTTACTTTCAGATTAATGGCCAGGGAATTTCAATAACGCTTACTTAATAATACACGACAGTGATCGGCGCGGCACATCGTACTTTTGAGGCCTTTTTTTTACTTTTTTTCTATGTCGGCTCTTACCGCTACAAATGACTAAAGACCATTTTGGGCAAAATTACTTTTTGATACAGTTTGACTTAGTTTCGTGCCTTCTTTCATTCTGTGTTTTTAAAAATTACGCTACAATGAATAATGGTCAATATCACCAAAGATTATGTTAATGATTATGTTATATGTTATGATTATGTTAAAATAAAAATGTTAGAGTAAGTAGAAAAAAGAGAAGGTTAGCTTTAGATAGATTAGTTAGATTTTAAATTTGTTAAATAATATAGCTTGGGGTTATTGGGGGAACTCCTCGCAGAAGGATGGGTTAATTATAAGCTTTATTTAAGAGACACCTGATTGATAGACTCCCTGATTTGTGTTAAGGGTGTCATAGGGATTATTATAAAAAAAAAAAGATTATGTTACCTTACGATAGACGAGAAATTCATTTACATTATAAAACCAAAGTTGTATCACAAATCTATACATATTTCAAAACTCAACATCACTCTGGCCATTTATGTTCTTTTCACGTAAAAACCTTTATCCGATTTACATAATTCTTAATTCATAGCTTTGTTATCTGGCCAGGTTATAGGACATATTTTGTTAGATTAAGTAACATACGAAATAAGCGGTGACAATAATGGTGAATCAGCTCGGAAAAAGACGCTTTTGGGGCGCTTAAATGACTTATGCTGAGTAAATCACAAAAGATATATGAAATAAATGTACTACATAATTGTAGACCTGAAGAAGATCTACAGAAACGTAAGCGATAGAATATATCTATCTTCTGAGGATCACTCACAATAAGCATTTTTGTCCTCAAAACAACCGGCGGACAGCATTCTGTAGTCCACGCGAGCGGAGCCGTGGGCAGAGCTAGTATATAATGCTATGCTTTGTAGCGGAAAGAGTCGATTTGTTTTTAAATAAGTAATCACCCTATATTTAATTTTGGCTAGCGTAGTCTTTACTGTGACGTGATGTTGCAGTCAAAATTAGTTTCAATACTTTTACACTCTGCCAAGAAGTTATTGTTTTACGTTTATTGTGAACTAGTTTATTTTAGTGACTTTTCTCGTGAAATGCAGCGTGAGTCGGCTTAAAACACGACCTTGGAACTTTTGTCAAATCATCTGTAAAAATAGGTAAGAAGGTTTATTTAAATTTATTGTAGCCCGGCAAAATGACAATACTGAACCTCATGGTAAAACTAGTACAGTCCAAAAACGACGGTGACCATGGAGAGATCAGCAATACACTGACAGTCCTTGCTGTCATGCCGGTTTGCAAGCCTCTTGGCAAATAGACATAAACTGGCAGATCCAGAAAGGTAATAAACCAAAAAACAGTCACTGCGATGGGTTTATCACGACGGGCGTAGTGGTTGCGTCTGGAATTCCGGAATACGAAACGCCGAAGCGTAATGTTGTGCCGGGTAAATTAAGGTACTAATCATAGGAAAAATATTAAAGTACGAGGAATAAATGGAGATCTATGAAGGCCTTACTTAATAAATGTGAAGAAAGCGTAATAGCTTTGCAAGAAAAGAAGATTAAGCACATATTTGTTTCTGCCTATTTATGTACTAGCTGGGCCCCGCGGTTTCACCCGCGTATAATTTAAAAGAAATCGCTGATTTATGATTTATAATACAACGGTATAGACAGTATTTTTATCGGTCAGCCAGGGTTATGCGTAACAGCTCACACGGCTCGTTCGCACCACTACACCTATAGGCAGATACTCGAGCCGAATGTTGTATTATTTTAATTCTACATTATCTCCCAAACTATTCGTCCGAATAACATGCTATAAAGGGCAGAGATTATCTACATAAAATTGTCTTGATGATGAAGTAACTTTCGTTCCTAAGGATTAATATGCCATGCCTAATAAAAAAAGCAGTTTGTGCGATTCACATAATATTCAGATTCAATCATAATATTTAATATCAAATTCATAATATCAACATTCAGATAACTTCATTTTAAAAGACATTTTCTATTTTATTTAAACAGTGTGCAATATACATACACATCGACATTTACTCTCTCGCTCTTTCTCACACAAAGAGGAGAGACCGATAATGTGCGTTAAACGTTTAACATTTAACGTTTAACGCTTGGAAGTCGCATAAGAAGTTTGAAGGTCAAGCAATCTGGCTACAAGGGCGCGTTGGCTGCGTGAAGAGTTTGTCGAATATATTCTTCTGAAACGTTACGATGCGTTACAAGGGCAGGGAGAGGGTTTGAACTGGTGTTACGTAACATTGTTTTGACCCTACAGACGGTTTTTTGTGTCTTTTCTGTGACATAATTGTTACTTTCAGGTAAAAATGGTCACTTGGTGGTGGTTACGTAACGTCTTACTAAGGGGAGGGGGGTCAAAAATCTCCAAAAACTGCGTTACATAATACTTGAACGCTTCCTGTAACCGTGGGACACAGCTAGTCATATATATCATAAATATCATTTTATGTATGTAACCGGAAGAGAGGCACTGGAATCCTGGACATAAAAACATTTTTTTGTAGTTCTACTGTTAATAGTTTAATAAAAATTATTATTATAATTAAGAAAAAAAAACAGCCTGTATTAGTTAAAATTTTAATCATTCGTTTTATAAAGTCGCATCGTATGTTCGACCCGCCCAAACACCAAGTGCTTAGCCGCCGGTGTCCACGTACACTTGGAAAGTCTGGTTCTATCGTTACTTGGAATATTTTAAAGGCAAGTCACTATTTTACATAATTCTGTTTCAAATTTAAGTTTAAGATAAACTTTTAATTCTAAATTTGGTACCTCTTTCGTTTGTCGATTCGAATTTGTTCTGGAACGATGTCTTTTCTTTATCAAGGACGGCTGATGTGTCTCCTGCACTGTAAATGTCAGCAAGGCATTTATGGCTGGATTTAATTAAAAATAACAGAATATTAAACTAGCATTACATCGTGGATTCACTCGTGTTCAATTTGGATTGTACATACCTGTTTCGTGCATATGGGCCTTTCATGAAATACGTCACGTAAAATTGTACCTTATCAGAACCTCTCCCCCCTTCGTCACGCAGTGTCAAATTTTGTGCTACCCTCCTAAAAACATTGCGTGACGAATGATAGATCATACCATGGTACCATGATATATGGCAAGTAATAGTATACAAATTTCGATATTTTTAAATCAAATAATGAATTATGAGATTTATCAGAAGTCCAAGGATTTTTCAAATTTTCCAAAATATTATCTTAATTACTATTCACTTGATCTTTATTTATCTACTTTGCATTTTCTGTACCATCGCTTTCATCTCTTAATAGGCACAGTAGCTCTAGACTTCAGTAGAAAAGCAATGATGGCTCAGTGGTAGCGTGTACGACTTCGCGTCGATTGACGTGAGTTTAAATCCCAGCAATTAGCTTGATCTTTCGGTGAAGGAAAACATCGCGAGGAAACCATAGCATTGTTGTTGGGCTTTGTCAAAGCCCACCTGGATAGCTACCACCCTTAAGTTGAAAATCTGTCGCCAAGCACCAATAGGTATGTTCCGGCAGCTTTACATGAAAGCCAGTCCTCTCACTAGGCCTAGCGTGTTGCCATCATGGGCCACATTGTCATTTAACATCAGGTGAGATTGTAGCCATAACTCTAATACCTGTAAAACTCTTTGGTCATAAACTCACATAAACACACCAGTCTTCTCACTAGGCTTAACGTGTCATCATCTTGGGCTACATCGTCACTTAACAACAAGTATTATTGTGACCATAACGCAAAAATCTATAAACAATAAAAAATGCTCGTCGAGGTCTTTTGGCCCCGTTTTAGGTGTAATATTTTTGAGTTGCAGTAACGGTGTATATGAAACGAATAACTTAATAACGTAATAAAACTTTCGCCCCCCTCTCTCCCTTTAGGCCCCCTTGTCAGATCTTGTCACAGTAAGGGACTCCCTCTCCCCCCACAGAAGTGCGAACGTATTTTATGAACGGCCCCTATGATAACTACGGATGAAACCGTGGGTTACAACTGGTAGTGTATAAGCACATGTTAATAATGATAGAGATCTCATGTTAATCGCCTCAATAAAACATACCTCTGGGGATAGTCTTTTTCATTCGACGACACTGTAACCGATCACAAGGAGAATAACAGATGACAGGTCGAAGAAAATTAATGTAAGACACATAATGAAGCGAGTTACTACTAGGAGTCTTTCGATTACATATATTTATGGTGGTGGTTATTTCGTCGAGACAGAAAACTGATTAGTTTTCTTCATTTCTTTGTTTGCTTATACGTGCTAATCTCTGGAATTACCAGTCAGATTCGAAAAAATCTATTTTTATATGATACCCAGATTCATGAGGAATAGTATAGGCTATATATAACGTCACGCTACAACCTTAAGGAGCAGAATAGTAACTATGAACGTTAAATAATCTAGCAAGCTGTAAGCAAGAGTTTGTCGATTAATTTTAACAAGTATGAAACCGTGGGACAGAGCTAATATAAATATACACAAATATCTACGTTTTCTCGTTGGATGTTATATGACGACTTTGTGTTACATCGGATATCTTGACTATCTTTATAATTTATGTTTTAATACTTTACTTATTACTGTAGAGTACTCTTGACTTAAATCATATTGAAGTTTACAACGTCTTCATTTATGAATACAGAAATCTTTCGGCGCATCTCTTTTTTATCTTTATAGGTTTGGCGTAGGGGCCACAATGTCACCTGATGTTAAGTGACGATGTGGCCCAAGATGATAACACGCTAAACCTAGTGGAAGACTGGCTCTCAAGTGCAGCTGCCGGAACACACCAAATGGAGCTTGGCGGCAGATTTTCAACTTGAGGGTGGTAGCTAGCCAGGCGGGTATTAGAAAATGCCCTACCACCATGCTATGGTTTCCTCACGATGTTTCCTTCACCGAAAGCTCAGGCTAATTGTAGGGATTCGAACTCACGTCAATCGACACGAAGTCGTACACGCTACCACTGAGCCATCATTGCTTCATTCTAACATTATCCTAGACTGACCAATACCTACATAACGATAATCGACCTTAGGGTCAATGAGTTGTAACAGAATGGAAGTTTTATTTCGATTTTTAATTTCAATCGATCATATTATACAAAAATCATTAATATTCTATGAAATAGACATTGAATTCTCACATTAATATGTACTTAAATATATTTAAATTATTTATGATTTGTATTTAAATTAAAATGTAAATTGTCGATCGATATAACCTTTGTATGAATAGGTATGTATGGGTTCCATTGTATTATTTATGAAGGCAGTTCGTAGGTTAAATTAATACGTATAGTTAATTAGGTAGACAGTATATTTTTTTTATTAAATAGCTTTGTTTGAAGCAAATAAGTTTTATGTCCGTTTGGCTGATAACATCTGCCTTTTTTAGGGTTCCTTAATCAACAAGATATCCTTATAGTTTAGCCAAATCTGTCTTAGTATAGTACTAATAAGCTGTAATTTGGTATGGTAATTTGTAATATTAATCACGCCGACAAATTGGTAAAATAAAATCTTAAAAATATATTATGTTAGGGTACCTCCACTACACGTAAATTGGGGATGATATTTTTTTCTAGTATATCCCATGGAGTGGGTTTTCGTTGGATTGTTCTTTCAATAAAACTTCGGAAGTGTGAAAATCATTTTTCTATTCAGGCATCCGTTTGCAAAATATTAAGCTTTAAATTGCTAATTTTTGTTACGAGTCTAGCTTCCCCCCCTCCCTCCAATCTAAATGGTTGTTTTTGGATATGAAAAAATTCACGGCAGTAGTTTATGTAACGAAGTTTAAAGGAAAACATACAACTTATAAAATCTACTTGGATAAATAAATAAAAATGAATATTTCGTACATATAGTTACCATTGAAAATTACTTAAACCCTCTTCTAAGGTTGCATATTGTGAGGGCAGCTACGGAACCCTACAATGCGCCAGGTCCGACACGCAATTGGCCGTTTTTTTTTTTATTCAATCATCTGTATTCTATCCCTGGGTGAGGTATAAATTGTAAACATACTAACTTTTAGGTTTCAGCTCCCAAAAAAGGAATCCTATTTGGTACTACCTAAGCCTATGGCTGTGTCCATCTTAACTTTAAAACGATGTCTGTATATTTTTTGTAACATATAATAAATAGGTGGTAGCCAATTGAAATGTTTACGGAGGAGTATGTTACCTGGGAAGCACAAAAAAATTCTGGAATGAAAAAAAAAAAATACTATGACTAGTTGAAAAATCAGTGTACAGCCAGCTGCCGAGTGGCGACCGTCGATGGTTTGACGATCACTCAATGGTCTCCGCTGTTTTTGGACTGTACATACCATCAGGCAGAGAGCTGTCATACTTTACAAAAAAAAAATTAAGAGTATATTTCATTGTTGCAAATTCAGAATTATCTTTGTTTTCCATGCCCTCTTTTCATAATGCACAATTAATAACAAATTCAATTATTAAAATTAATTCATGAAATCTACATTTAATTGAAAACTTCTTTAGCACATTTGTGATTTGAAACTCGATGAAACGAAAAAGCGACAATAAAAGATACAACCATATACATCTATAAGATTTAGCCTACGAGAGAATGAGATAGATTACATTTACATTATGCACAGCTAATGCAAGTCCTGATTTTCATGTTTGTGATCGTCGTCGGATTTGCCTAGTGGTGTGAGACGACCAGATTTCATACGCAATACGCAAGAGTGGGCAATAGTTCGAATCCCGCTGATTTAGAATATTTAAAAATAATGTTTAAAGGCCATACATTTTTTTTCTGAAGGATTCACTTTAACTGCTGCTTGAAATGGTTAACTAACATGTAGTACTACTAACAAGCAAATATTCTCTATTATTGGGTAAAGGCTCTTTACGAATTAATGTACTTTGCATTTCAAACGCCGACAAAAACTTAGTTCTATATCCTTTTATAATTAACACAGGTTTTCTCTTTGATCTACAATCTAATCTAATATTAAGTCATGATGTGGCCCAAGATACCACACTAAGCCTAGAAGGGCGGGCATTAGAAAATACTCTGCCACCATACTATCTCTTATCATAATATTTTCCTTCGCCGAAAGCTCAGGCTTATTGCGCGAGACGCCAATTGTTCCTATTTATGATACGGGGTTAATTTTCGGGCAGAAATAGAAGTAATGCGTTCAATTCTTCAAGCTTCTTTTCTAATTAAAGAGTTTAATTAGAAATATCATAAAAAATAAATAATTATCATTTACTTCAACTGAATGCCAAAGTAAGAATGTAGACTAGAAAAAATAAATAAAATAAGATCGACCCGATCGAGTTTCTTGCCGGCTTTTCTCGATGACTGGGATATTTTCTGAACCGGTACTAGTATTTCGACGTCCGTAAGTGTCTTCTTAAAATAAAATAGATTTTTAAAGTAAATTAGAAGTTTTAGGAGTAGTAAATTAGTATTCTTCTTCTTTTTACCCTTATTTCACTTAAGTAGGGTCGACACAACAGGTTTTTCTCTTCCACTCTACTCTATTAACTATGATCTCAGTATTCATCCGTTTTATACGCATATCATTCTTCACACAGTCCATGCATACCTTCTTCGGTCTTCCTCTACTCATATATCCATCCACCTTCATACTTAAAATTATTCTAATTATATGACATTCATCCCTCCTCATGACATGTCCATACCACGCTAATCTATAACCCTATATATATATATATATATATATATATATATATATATATATATATATATATATATATATATATACTTATATATATAAGTAATAAATTAGTATATTGTTTTACATATGTAAAATTACCTTTTTATAAGACAATTTGATTTTTAATAATAAAAGAAGTAATAAAAAAGTTTAAAATGATAATTGTAATGGACGATTCCATAATTATTAAATACTATTATTTTTTAGTAGTTTAACTAAGTATAAGTAATTGTTTCATTAATATTACTGTGTCAATATAATTTTTTAAATATTCGAGGTTCTCTATGATTTTAATACTTTATATGTTTTGACCACAATCTCACCTGATGTGAAGCGGCGATGTGGACGAATGTGAATAAAAATTTGTGTGTAGGTCTTTTTGTCCGCACGTAAGAATACTTTGATGAAGTTAGCTGTCGATGTTAATAATGTACATTCATTTTTTAGTTTATTTTATATTATTAATAAGTTTATTTATTTTGTAAAAATAATTTAACGTTGTACAAATAATGTTGTACATTATTATCATTGGTGGCTAACTTCATTATGTCACACATCAGTCACAAGATGCGCGCTCATATCAAAATTTTTACTACACTACAAATTTTTAGAACCCTACAAAAAAAGTATAACTTCATAAATAATTCGCTCCGCTCGCGTGGACTACTAAAAAAACTTTTTTTGTGTGTGGATCCCTAACAATTTTTCTAAAATAAAAGTAGCCTAATTTAATCCTTATAACATCAGCTATCGGCCAGTGAAAGTTCCGTCAAAATCAGTTCACCAGTTTCGGAGAATAAATGGAATAAACGACAGACAAAAACTTTTAAAATTGTTTTTTTATTTTATGTTTACTTTATACGTATGCCTATATTTTCATATGCATTTGGTAAAATGGAGTTATTTTGACACAATTTTATCATATGTATTACAAAGAGACACTTCAATTTTATTATATGCATATATGTTAAAACTTATCAATCAGTATATAAATGAAATTGTACGGGTAAGTTGATCATATATTCGCTTACAGCGTATTTCTTAATGAATAACTGTTATTGTTACAGATGGCCTCAACATCTGGAGTCGAGGACAGGCTGACGTCAGGACACCGGCTCTCGCATCCACCACCGGGAGATGAAGTCTACATTACAGGAATCTCGGGTTACTTTCCCGATTCGGACTCTGTTATGCACTTACAGGAAAATCTTTTTAACAAGGTGGGGTTTCCTTAAATCTTGTACTTTATATTTCGTTGGTCGTAGCAGGGCAAAGTTACGGCACTGTCTCCGATGGTAAGCACAGTACAATCCAAAAAGAAGATGATCACCGATCGGTAATCTATTATAAGTCCTCGCAGGGAAGAGCTTGATCTCTTTGATATGATCACATGGCTATTAACTGCCTTTTAAGTATTTGTAGTTTTTCTTTGCTTTCCGATTATTGAAATTATTATTCATATGAAGCAATGATGGCTCAGTTGTAGCGTATACAACTTTGCGTCGATTAACGTGAGTTCGAATCCCTGCAATGAGCCTGAACTTTCGGTGAAGGAAAATATCGTGAGGAAACCATAGCATGGTGGTAGGGCATTTTCTAATGCCCGACTGGCTAGCTACCACCCTCAAGTTGAAAATCTGTCACCAAGCACCAATAGGTGTGTTCCGGCAGCTGCACTTGAGACCCAGTCTTCAACTAGGTTTAGCGTGTTATCATCTTGGGCCACATCGTCACTTAACATCAGGTGAGATTGCGGCCACTACGCCAAACCGAAAACGATAAAAAAACGATATTAAAAGCAGTGACGGGTTAAGATCTGTATATATAATGTGTAGAAAATAAGTTATTAAGATCTCAGATAGCAAGATTTTATATAACCGATTTATAACTGTGAACGCGGCTCAGCTCGCGTGAACTAGTAAAAAAGTTTAATTATTCATTTTTATTTTTTTAGTCTATAGTTTTAGTCTAGATTATTCCTTATAACATCAGCTATCTTCCAGTGAAAGTACCGTCAAAATAGGTCCAACAGTTTCAGAGATTACCCAGAACAAATTGACAAATAAACATTTTAAAAATGGGTGTTTTGGTTTAGGAACAGTATATACTTTAATATATGCATTTAGTAAAAAGCTATTATTTTTTTGCTTTACAAACAGACACTTATTATATGTATAGATTGTAATAAGTTGTTATTGATACATGGACGTTGGCCGGTAGATTTATCATTTGGTCTTCACGGCTTTCAAAAATCGTAGCTAGACAATTTTTCATGAACTGGTTGAACTTCCGAGATGCGGAGCCCTTTAGACCAAGAGGTCATCAGCGACTGTCCTCTTCATTTACGCCTTACGCCGCTTCTGATTGGATTTTTTTAGACAAATGTGAAAATTGCTTAGATGCTAATTAGTGGGGAGAACTTTGAACACTAACTTCAGATTTTAACTCCAAATTAATAAATTATTTAAAAAAACAACCGCTTTGTTAACACAAATATATCTTGCAATATAAATACACTAGAATATTTCCTTTAATAAAAATAGCTAAAGTTAAAGTTATGTAAACGAAGGGATATGGAGAGAAAATATGAATAAAATACTTTTATTTAGTCAAAATATTAAATCGTTTTTAATTCTAACAGGTTGACCTTATTTCTGGCGACGCACGTCGGTGGAAACTAGCGCATCCTGAGATACCCCAGAGGACAGGAAAGATCAACAATGTCAACAAATTTGACGCTTCCTTCTTCGGAGTTCATTACAAGCAGGCGCACACCATGGACCCTATGTGCAGAATCTTGCTGGAGAAAGCTTATGAGGCCATTATCGATGCTGGTGAGTAACTTGCATTACTTTACGAACAAAATCTTAAAATAATATTTCATTTTGCAAGGTTTTTGAAAGCGTCCCGTGAGAATCCCTTAGGACAGTTGTAAAATGTTTAAGCTTAGTATATCACACGCGAAACTCGTCTTTTTGTGAAATTAAAATACACTCTCACATAATATATTTTAAACGAGGATCTGATCCTAAAGAGGCTTGACGTCAGGAAGGCAATCGGTTATAGGTAAATATTAAGCCAAATCTCAATTCAACACCTTGAAGGAAGAAAACATGTCATACTGACCCTATTAGGACACGAGCAAGAAAAACAAGTACCAAGTGCATAAAATACCTGATCGCAAAGCATTTAATATCTTTATATAAGCATTTACTAGTGAGAAATATGTAAGCAATGAAATGCGCAATTAATATATTGACACTATCAGCAACTATGCCTATACATAGTAGGTTGAGGATTGAGTATGCAAGTGTATGTTGCCAACCAGACCGTTTCGGATTCGAACCCACGACGACTGCTGCTTTCGAAATGAAACAATACTTTATTCAATTTAGGCCCCAAGAAGGCACTTACGAAAGTCTAAATACTATTACTTGCGGTAGAAATAAGTGCGTCAGTGTTTCCTACCGTATATATGCAGAGCAATGAGGAATTAGAAGATCTCTGAAATTAAAATGAAGAGAAAATTTTATTTTAATTTTATTTATTTAGTTACCTATTCTTGTACACCGTTAATTATAGATCTGTTTCAACATTTCTAAACTATCTATATCTATAAATATTATTAAACTCAACGTCTCTCTGTCTGTCTGCCACACGTTTGTTCTTTTCACGCCAAAACCACTTATCCGAATTGCATGTTTTTTATTTCAATTCATAGCTATGTTATCTGGCCAGGATATAGGATATATCTAGCAAGATAAAATTACATATGAAATAAGCAGTGACGATAATGGTGAATCAATTCGGAAAAAAGACGCATTTGGGGCGTTTCAATGGCTTACGTTGAGTAAACCATTAGAGATATATCAAATTGATATTCTACATAATTGTAGGTTTATAAAAGACCTACAAAAAAGTTAGCAATATAATATATCTATCTTCTAAGGACCACCCACAGTAAACCTTTTGTTTTTAATCGTTTGAGCGGGGGCAGCACGATTCACGAGTGCTCTCGACCGACTGAATTCTGTAGTGCACGCGAGCGGAGCCGCAAGCACAGCTAGTACTATATAAAATTAAAGGTTCAAATATGTTTTTTTAACTACACTGAATTTTCTGCCGACTTTCGTATACAGCATAACGATGGCAATCAGCTTGATTTAACCAGAAACTTAAAGTAACGTTTAGCGGTAACAGTCTCGAATAGCAAAAAAATCCAATATACAATAAATTTAGATTAACAGGACATCGCTAAAATGAGGCCCATTCGGTCGGAAAACTCGGAACATTTTGGTTTTTCCCGTCCGCCTGAGTAATCAGTTTCATCAGTATTGCTTTACTTGAAGGAACCTTATGTCACACCGTCATATAATTACTAATTTTTTAAGAGATTTGTTTTTTTTAGTATTTACTTACGCTAATTATTCTCTATATTAATACATATATAGTTCTGTCTATAAATGTTTTTTTTTTCAAATGTTTGATGTTATTTGTAAATGACACTGGTCAAAGAGTTTGTTTGTTTTTTAATGTCAAACAAATACGGCTTCACGGGTTTTTTTATGAAATTTTGTACAAGGGAAGCTTATAGTCAGAGCTCAATTGATAGCCTATAAGAATTTTAAAGAATACGAGTATAAATAAAATTACGAGACGTAACTAATTATTGTGTAATAAATGAGCGTGGATCCGAGGGGCACTGCTAATAGGTTATAAAAATATTACTTTAAAATCCACTCGATTTTTTGTCCTATCTAGTCGTACTAAGGTAATAATTTCAAGTACAGTTGCCGTTTTAAGCAGTTTATCGCCTAATCTGAATAAACATTATGTTATTTTTGTTTTAGCCCTTTTCAATTTTAACGAACTTTATGTTAATTTCTTAGCCAATTCATTTTATTTAAAAGATGAGTAAAATCTTTTCCGTCAATTTTATATTATCACAATAATAAATTTCATCTTACTAAAAATATAATTTAATACGAACTGTACGAATTATTATTATTTATTACCAAATTAACGAATATTATCACATATGAATACATACGATATATATACATCACATATACATACGAATAATGTCACATCCTTAAATAATTATTAGCCTCCGCTGCGGTCCGACGCTAGTAAAGACTAATAAATAAATTAATGTCACATAATTTATGCCAAGAAAGTTTATCGAAAGTTATACATGTAATTTGTAAACGTCTTCAAATATGACATTACAAATAAACTTACGATAAAACTGAAACGAGTTAAAATCAAAACCACATATCCTTTATTTAGATTATGTACTAAAGTATCAAATAACTGGAAAATGTCAACGGTACTTGAAATTATTACCTTAGTAGATAGGACACAAAATCATGTGGCTTTTAAAATAATAATTGTATAACCCCCGTAATAATAGTGCCCCGCGGCTCCACATGCTTTTATTACGCAATAATTAGTTGCAACAACAAGTTTGAAATTAGACTTAAATACACGTACATTCGGTATTCGTTGACAGTGTGAAGGAAACCTTTAATTTTATTGAACTCCGATGGATACCACTTCCTTACTACGTCGATAATGAGACCAATTTCTCTATCCTTATTCTGTAGCACTCAGATGAATTAAGTTCGTGTCGGTGGCAATTTTCGTAACTTAACATTCTTCGCTAATGTTAACAGCTATTTCTATATTCGAGAGATTTAGTTAATTATTGTTTGATGAGCCGAAATGAATTTCGCCGAGGCGTGTGTGAATTGTATTAAATTTAACATCTCAAAGGCTGTGTTAATTGAGCCGCGGTAATTTCAGGGTAAATAGATACCCATACGGAAATTGAATGATCGTTATAATTAATTTTAATAACTGTGAATATAAAACATATTTTCATTAGAGCCATGTTTTAATTTTAACATCAAGTATTTATACTTTTTTCAACATTTAACACCGTGGAGGTATTTTTCAAGTTTTTTTACTTCTCCAATTAATGCTGTAGTACCAAGTATTTGACAGTGTCAATGTTTTATTCTTATAGAAGTAAAATTGAAAAGCAATCTTCTACTTTAAGCGCATCACAGACGGGGAAAATGCTATAATATTTTATCAGATGAAATATCGCTCGCCATACAATTCAATGGACCTACGCACACGGTGTAGCACAGTATCTTACGATACCTAGATATACTGTTATTTCTTATTAAGATGTTGTGACTTATTTTCGGTGTGGGACGAGGGGTGTCGATGATGCGACTCTCGCGAGTGCATTGCTATGCCTAGTGTTGATTAAATAACGATTGTATGCAAATCCGAATATGTATTGGCACAAAATACATTGCCTATCGACGTGAGTTATCAATTTAGATACTTTTTACATTATTTATTACTTTTTTTTAAAAAGAGGGCTTTGGTGTGTTCCACAGTTTGCTTAGTTTGATAACTTGACGAACTAAAAAAACTCATTCGCTCAAATCTAGCTTGAATAATCGATGTTTTACCAATATTAGCTACGTCTTCATCTACGTCCCGACAACAATATCTTTTAGAATGTGCTAAAGCAATTTGCATATCGAAGTCAAAATAAGGATTATCGTGTGATGAGCTGTCTAATAAATGGAATAGTAAAGCCGTGTTAATCATATTTAATCACCTGTAAATAGAATTCGGACAAAAAATATGTGTGATACCTATGCATACTGTCAAGAGACTGAAATGATTTCGTATATTAACGTATCTTAGCCGTCTGTGATACCTTAAGACGCTATATTATTTTACTCTACGGTATCGTAACATAAAATATTATAGTATCTAAACCATCTGTGGCGCGATTTAGCTCCTTATATATTGAACTAGCTATACCCCGCGGTTTCACCAGTTTAGGGTTTATTCGACAAACTCTCCATGGCGCCGACTATAGTTGTTCCACTTCTGATACTCGCCTACAGCTTGCCAAGCTGCCTGACGTTCATAGTTACTGCTCAGCTCCTTATGGTCGTAGCGTAATGTTACGGCCTGTACTATTTCCTCGTGAAACTGGCTATCATATACAAAAATATTTTTTTAAATCCGACTGGTAGTTTCAGAGGTTAGGGCGTTTAAACAAACATACAAACAAACATTCAAACAAAAAGCTCTTCGGGTTTATTATATTAGCATAGAAGTATAGATATAAAGTAAGATGATTCGAATGACTCAACCGAAAGATATTCACATAATATATTTGGTTTGTCGATACGATGGTTTAAAATCCGATAGATGGCGCTATGGTCGAGATAATAACTACAGGGAATGGCAGAACTACGTTTGCCGGGCCAGCTAATATACTATATAAATTAATCACGCAAAACCTTTACAGTAAAATCGTTCGAGGAAGGAATCGTCTTGTTATCTGAAAATCCATTATAACTTTTACAGCGAGGCGTAATTATAACTCAATATTGGCTCCGGGACCATTTCGTAGGCCTGCGGAATTCAAATTTATCCATTTAACGTACAAACTTGACTCTTCAGCTGACGAGTTATCAACTTTAACTTCTTTAGTTTCACAATCTATGTATAATTATTTATCCTCACTGGTCAAATGGTGATAACTCAAAAGGAATAATTTATTTTCTTCATTCTTCCTCTGCGGAGATTTTTTGGGAGAAATAAAATGTTTGTCTTTGGTTCAATATTAAATGATACGGTTCAACAGTAGTTATTCTTTTTCTACAAAGTGCTTTGTAATGTTATTCTTTGATAAAAATATATATTACTTTGGTATAATATAGCTTTCTATCGGTTAAATAATTTTTTGAATCGGATCAGTAGTCCCAAAGATACCCTCCTAAATTTTATATATATAGCTATACCTACCTTTTTATAAGTACGTGAATTAACATGTTATCTTAATTTGACATCATCACAGCATATGTATCATATTTACATAAATGTTACACATATGATGTGTTGAAGACGTCAACTATAGGTGCCATGTGTACATTGGGTATATATCGATATACTTAGGTAAAATCTATAAACGTTAAACGTTTTTGCGATGTCAAATAAACAGAAAATACTTGATTATCGGAATGAAATCTTGAATATGTTTCTATGGAAAACTAACAACATTATTGGTCCATAGTAGTATTTTCAATGTGTTTTGAGCGACTTCTGAAAGTTTGACAGTTCGTACTTAGTGATTTGGAGTTATAAATAAAGAGGAATCCTGTGAAAGAAGAAATTCAATCATTTATTTCCATGTATAAACAAATAATAAATATCAGTGTTGCCAGACCTAGCGGAAAATTTGTGACTTAGCTACTGATTTAAAAAGGGAAGATGCGGTTGTTCGTAGTTTTACCCGACACATTAATATTATAATAAAACCTAGCGCCATCTCTTAGGACTTCTCTCAACTACGATGTAATCGGAGTGAGCTGACCAACAGACGTAACCTTGTAAAAGCGTGGTATTTTTGTATGATATTAACAAAGAAAAACGTTTATATTGTAAAAGTTAAATGTATTGTAGTAAGTACATATACATTGAAAATCAATAAAAATCGAAATACGTAAATATCCAATGCACTTACAAATTTCCTAAACTCTAGTTTAATAACAAAAAATAACGTACTAACGTTAACATTTGAATTTACTTTGAATAAATAATTGCAATTTTGTGTGAAATTTTTTAATAATCTTTTGGCGCGTTTAGTAGAGAGTTAAATTGAGAGCTGCGCAAGGAATGACATTGACTCGTCGGTGTAATATTTACTAAAATAAGAAGAGAAAGAAATAACACATTCATCAAAATGTAAAGTACTGAATAATTCAATCGACAAAATACGAGAGTATTGGTGATTCGTTTCCCATATATTAATGGAATATTCAAGGGAAGTGTGAATAAATGAGAGAGCTTATAGTACAAAGGAATTTAGATCATATGCGAATAGCTTAAGGTTTTTTTTAGTAAAATGATGATTTAATAAAGCGTTGTTTATGTATAGAAAATTTATATTTTTTTTTGATTAAATATGATTTGATTGTCAGGATTTATTGCGATATGTTAGTACTAATGGAGTTATATACCGAACGGTGAGTCAGAGAGTTCAAACCCAATTCCCTCTTCTCCCTTTCATAACAGAATCACACGAGAACAGCCGCCTTACTTTTGACGCGTTCGAATAAAATTCGATGTTCTTGGGGTGAGCAAGGTTTTCTGAGCTCTTTGGGGTAGGAGGGTTCTAATTCGGCAACGCTCTAATGATACCTAAAGTATTATCATAGGCTATGGAAGCCACTTACCATCAGGTAAGCCGTATGCTTGCTTGCCATCTTTGTAGTATAATAAATAACTGGGCTTCGGAGCCACAGCACCCAGAACCACCATCGACGCGTGAACAAAAAAAAATGTTTTATCTTGTCCATACTCTCGAGTACAGCTTCCGAAATATACATATAGGTGCTTGGAGACAGATTTTCAACTAGATTATGGTATTATTAAGTATTGGCTCTACCATCATGCTATGGTTTCATCACTATGTTTTCTTACACCGAAAACTCAAACAAATTGCTGGGATTCCAACTCACCTTGATCGACGTGATGTCCATAGAAGTTATCACTGAGCCGTAATTGCTTAAAATTTTATATTTATTAATTCCTTTATAGGTGTTAATCCTAATGAATTAAAAGATACAAAGACAGGCGTGTTCATCGGAGCGTGTTTCTCGGAGTCAGAGAAGACTTGGTTCTACGAGAAGATGCAGGTCAACGGATTTGGTATTACTGGGTATGTGGGATTTTATATTGTTTGCCGCCCAAGATTGTCTTGGTTTTAAGTTAAGCCCCTTTACAAGATTGTAGTAGTTATGCCTTTAAGCACAGATGTTGCAATTACATTTATTTATTTATTTAAACTTTATTGTTACCATAAATTTCAAAAATTCATTAAACACATAAAATTTGTTATTGTTACAAAGGGCGGCCTTATTGCTGAAAGCAATTTCTTCCAGGCAACCTTTGGATGGATATGTTTTAAGGACAAATTAGAGCTAGTTTGGGTGTAACGAGAACAACGTACTTTAAATAATTTAACACGATATAAACTTTATCACAAATAATATATTATATAGATACTATAGTAAAAGAAGAAACAAATATATGATATATAGACTATATTATTATTATATATACTATGTATATAATTACTAAAATACATTCTAATACAAACAGAATATCATATAATTACACATATGTATAATATTAAAGCGATAAATAATAATCCTAGTATGAATAATAATTGAATAATAACTTTATTCAAGAATGAGACGTATTTTTTAAGATGAATATCTGTATCAATGTGAACGGCTCTTGCTCTTGCCATCGGCCGTCTTTTGAAAGCGTCCAGTAAATATTACGGACACTAGGTCAATAGTACTAACACTAGATAAATAGTACGGACACTAAGTCAATAGTACTAATGCTAGATCAATAGTATGAATACTAGTTCAACAGTACAATAACTACGTTAATAGTACAGATTCAACAATCATACCGACATATATACATTGTACGTTTATCAACGGTTTGGTTACCATAATAAATGTATGATTAGTTTAGAATCTAATGATTACGTAAAACATTAGTTACTAGCTGTGCTTCACGGTTCTCGCTTCCTGTCTTTGCCTTTGTCTGTTTTCTAGATTGCTCTACGTTCATTGTTATTGCTCCACTCCTTAGCGTCATAGCGTAAAGTTATATAACCTATAACCTTGCCCAATAAATATTCTATAAAATACAAGACGATTTTTCCAAATGCGACCAGTTGTTTCAGAGACTATCACAATCAAACAAACAAAAAATCTCTTGATATTTGTAATATTAGTATAGATAAATACTTAATGTAATTTAAATGTTTCTTTGACAGGTGTTCAAGAGCAATGTTGGCAAACCGTATTTCGTATTGGCTCGGGGTAACTGGGCCGTCTTATACTGTGGATTCTGCTTGTTCGAGTTCTCTTTACGCACTGGAACACGCTTTCAGAGCCATACGTGATGGTCACTGCGACGCTGCGTTAGTCGGAGGATCTAATCTTTGTCTGCATCCTTACGTTTCATTGCAGTTCTCCAGGTAATGTCCAGGTGTCTATCAATTACAAGTGGGTTTTTGAATATATTTTTTTGTGATAAATGGAAAGATCGTGTATAAGTTTTATAACAAAACAATTTTATTTTTCGCAATATTTCAAAAGTTATTTCAATTTTAAAAATAACTGATGAATACAGTACCGAAAACGCGCCGATCGTTCCCGAACAAACTCGAGCGCGTGTGTCGTGAAAATGTTAATTTCTACTCATTGTAGCACACAGCTGATAGTGTTTTGACTCTTAATCGATGAAATTCCTTTAACATTATGACGTCACATTCCTGGCGTTCAATCGTGGCACGTTCGTAGTCATGTGATTCTTTTTAAAATATTACAATTTTTAATTGTTAATTATTAATGAAAAAAATGTTTTAAGAGTTTTTCCAATTGACTATTATCATAATCGTGATGAAGCTTTAAAATACATAAAAAAAATCGTTTTTTTTTTTCAAATATTCAATTGGTAAATTGAGTTATAAAAGTTGATGCATGTAATCATGAACGCGAGTAAAAAGTTACAATTCTTCGAATAGTGACAGAATGTCGAGTGTGGATATCTTTACCTCAATAAGAGGTTCAGCAACCAATTTCATAGTGTAGATTTGTGTAACGATTTGCGCGCACATTGTCAAAATTCACTGTCCTCATTCTCTCACCAATCCCACATGATATCAAGTGACAATGGCACCCAAGATGGTACCACGCTAAGCCTAGTAGGGGAACTGGCACTCAGGTGCAGCTGTCGGAACATATCTAATGGTGATTGGCGTCAGATTTTCAACTAGAGGATGGTAGCTAGACAGGCGGGTATTGTAAAATACCTTAACAACATAGTTTTACATTAAAAGGTAAGCAAGTTAAAGTCGCAGTACTGACACTGATGTGACACACAACTGACAATAATTTGGGTAAAATTGTCCCCGCATTGAGACCAAGTTACAATAGGCTGAAGGTGGAAGGAAATGTGGAAACAACCGGTTACAGAAGTTTTAATTGTGCAGAATGATGCCGGTTGAGAGGTTGCTTACCGATAAGATAAAGGATGGTGAAGAATTAACAACAGCTTTTTTTTAAACCAATCCTATACGATTTTTATATTCTCACAGGTTGGGTGTCTTGTCTCCTGACGGCAGATGCAAGAGTTTCGACAACAGTGCGAACGGTTATGCTCGTTCGGAAGCCATTGTTGTCTGCTTCTTGCAGAAAGCCAAGGATTCCAGAAGGTACTTAATTATGTTTATTTTCTATATCTTATTCATATATTTATTTACTAGCGGTGCACGCGGTTTCACCCGCGTATAATTTAAAAGAAATCGCCGATTTATGACTTATAATACTTCAGTACAGACAATATTTTTATCAGGGATCAGGGTTATGCGTCACAACTCACACAGCTCGTTCGTACCACTTCCATCTATAGTCACAGACCCGAGCCGAGTGTTGACTTATTTTAATTTTACATTATCTCCCAAACTATTCGTACAAATAACTTAAATATTAATCTATAGCCGTATCTAAATATGTAATTAAAAGTTATTATTTTGTTCTTTTAATTAGAGTCTACGCTCAACTTTTACACGCTAAAACGAACTGCGATGGTTACAAAGAACAGGGTATCACGTACCCAGCCGGCCACATCCAGAAACTCCTGCTTAGTGAATTCTACGAGGAATGCTCGATACCGCCTTCGAGCTTGGAGTTCGTTGAAGCTCACGGGACAGGTTAGTTATCACTAACATTATCTATACATATAATAAAATGTGTGACGTCAAAATAAGAGGTTTTTACTTAATGCATATGAAAGTATACAAGGTACATATAACAAAAAAACAAAGTTTTCAAACTTTTGTCGGTCTGTCTGTCTGTTCCGGGTAATCTCTGAAACGGTTGGACCGATTTTGATGGGTACTCTAACTGACAGATAGCTGATGTTATAAGGAATAACTTAGGCTATTTTTATTTTAGAAAAATAATTTGTTTATGTAAGCTAGTTTATATGTAAAAGAAGAAAAGCAGTAAGGGTGATGAAAAACCATCTTAATACTGAGACACTCAAACCAACGTCACCTGTATGTGATGCACGTACGTACGCACTGAGTAACGAACGAGAAATTGACGACAGCGTCTGGTGAGTGCTTTAAGCGCTCACCCCCAAGCCCGGTGAAGCTGTAAAAGCCGCAAAAGCTCAAGGGCCCCTAAGGCTAACAGTATAAACAGTTCGAAAAAAAATAAATGTGTTTCGATGTTCTGCCCTACTTGGTCGAGGTCATATACCGTTTTTATTTACGCCGGCCGGCATGACAGCAGCTACTGCTGATGGATTGTTGTTCTCTCGGTGGTCGTTACTGTGATTACCATTAGGCACAGTTCCATCACTCTGTCTGCTACTATAAAAATACTATCTTTATGTATATTTCTATTATATTCTACTAGACACAAAGAATTTGGAATTAAAAATACATCGTCGCGAGTCGTGTCGTATGTCGAGGGGATAAGAAACATTAACAGACTGAGTATGTCGACTGTCTTTAGCTAAGTTTTTATTTAACAAATATTAAATATATTTTTTGTTATTAAGACCAATTTGTGCTAATTTTCTAACCTTCAATCATGGCTCTAGCAAGATAGTGCCTTGTTTGTTACAACTGTCCAGGGAGTTTTTGTAGTGCGTATACAATTACCAAATTACATCACGCAATATACCACCAATTTTAAATAATATAAATCCAAATAACGTAAGTTTATGAATTAAAATATAAACCATCGCTTAATAGATCAAACTCATAAAATTTCGACTATTTAGTTAAATAAATAATTCAATAAAGTAAGTTTACAATGCAATAACTCTTCACAAGAGAAGTGAAATATTTAAACGGTTTAACTCTAACATCTAAACATGATGCTAATTTTATTCCACACAATTGTATTCCACAGTTTCGCCTGTGTTAAATTTATTCAACTAACTCTCAGCCGCGCCGTCGCCAAGCACCCTTGTAGCCAATCGTTGTTCGCAATTCCCGTACTTACCTAAAGCTTGACCTTCACGGTTACTGCTCAACACCTTATAGTCATAACTTGAAGTGATATTGCATTCGTCGAGTAAATAACCCAAACAATGCAAAAAATATTTTTCAAATCTGACTGGTAGTAACAAATATTAGCACGTTTAAATAAACAAACAAACAATCTCTTGAGCTTTTAGCTTTATAACATTAATAAGTATAGATTGAAGCAATGATGGCTCAGTGGTAGCGTGTACGACTTCGCGTCGATTGACGTGAGTTCGAATCCCTGCAATGAGCCTGAACTTTCGGTGAAGGAAAACATCGTGAGGAAACCATTGCATAGTGGTAGGGCTTTTTCTGATGCCCGCCTGGCTAGCTACCACCCTCAAGTTTAAAATCTGTCGCCAAGCACCAATAGGTGTGATCCGACAGCTGCACTTGAGACCCAGTCTTCAACTAGGTTTAGCGTGTTATCATCTTGGGCCACATCGTCACTTAACATCAGGTGAGATTGCGGCCACTACGCCAAACCGAAAACGATAAAAAAAAAATGTAAAAGAGTTCTTTATTATAAATTCAACAAGAATTTTATACTACGTTAAAAATGTCAACGAGCACAGACAGTGAAAAAGATAGAAAATTAAAAATAGAGGAATCTCGACTGACGAGAGAATAGCACTTTGATGTAAAATTAAAACGTCCTTCTACGTAAAGTTGAGTTGATCCTGTTGTTCGAGATACAAAGAAAAATGATAAAATATCTCTACAAAACTAGCGCTCTGACACTGTCTAGTTTACGAGTCTGCGAGTTGGGTTAAAAATTGTGTGGGAAATTTACATTAGAAAACTGCATGGTACTTACATTAGATTTAACATTTTATTCTTTTTATCATTGCTATGTTATTGTTGCCTATCTTTTCTTGTCCATATACCACCAAAGTAGGTGGGCGCAATATATTTCCTCATCCGCTTTCCTCAATCAACTGTCATCTCACTATTAATAACTTTTATGCACATATCATTCTTCAAAGGATCCATCTGGTATCTTCGCTTTCTATTACTATATTTTTCCCTTTTTTCGAACTGACTATACTGTTAGCCTTAGGGGTGGCCCTGGAAGCCTTTGCGGCTTTTACAACTTCACCGGGCTTGATATATTTCTCCATCTTTCTACATAACACTCTTCTGGAAAAATAAATTTCATTCCTCCTCATGAAATGTTCGTACCACCTTGACCTTATTATGTATTGTAGTAAACGTAAGTAGATAACTCGCAATAGATGGAAAGTGGTTTACATATGTGAGATTGATGCGACATTTCGTTTTTCAGATTATCTTTATTTTCTACCTAAAGTCAGATATGCACTTTACTGACCATTTAATAACAGATGGATTACCCCCTAACTACTTACATTAATTAAAAAATGTGTATAACTGTAAAACAAATAAGAGAAGTAGGGCAAAGATAATTATAGGTATCTAATAGGGCACAAAGAAATTTCTTTGGTAATTTCTCTTTACTTGAGACAGTTCGACAGGTGAAAAACCTCCACCCTACAGAAAATCGTATCAAAATAACCTTGTGTTGTGTTCCTGCGGTGAGTTCTGTTTCCAAACTCCTTGACGAAAGAGGGTCCAAGGACGGCAACGCGCTATTGATATCTCCACAAGAATCCTAAGTCCTACAGTAATCGCTTAGTATCAGGCTGTACGCTTAATGCAGCCATAGTTATACAGAAAAATTAACAATATTTATTCTTTTGTGAACTAGGAACTCGAGTTGGTGATCCAGAAGAATTGCTTGCTATAGATGAAGTCTTCTGCACTGGGCGTTCCGAACCTCTACTCATTGGCTCTACTAAATCCAATTTAGGTCACAGTGAACCAGCATCTGGACTCTGCTCTATTGCTAAGGTATATTTACTTATTAATGTAAATAGCCATACGTTACAAAGAAAAGAGATTGGTTTAAAAACTTACAATAGAAACACGAATCTCATAAAACAACTTTTTGGTCCAAAAGAAAATCTTTCTACCTTCTAGGTATCCAATATTAATCGTTTATTGTTATGTGCAATATTTTTTAATATTATTATCTGGCTTTATTCCCATATTAGTCAAGGTATATCTGAGTATATTATAGGCCATTTACCTGATTAAAGAATACATTGTTATACTTTGAATTTGTGCTTTTATATTGTCCAATAGATGTGTATAGCATACAGTACAGGATACATTCCACCGAATTTGAACTACGTAACACCTCGCGAAGGCGTCGCAGCGCTAGCAGAAGGTCGGTTGCAAGTTGTAACTGACAAGCATCCCTGGGAACGTGGAATGTCAGGCATCAATAGTTTCGGCTTTGGTGGAGCCAATGCTCACGTTCTTCTCAAAAACGTCGCTAGAAATAAGGTTAGTGATAATTCATATTAAATGTTTTTTAATCCTTGGAATCCTTAGAAATTTGGCAAAGAAGTCAAATATATCGTGAAATAGGACATGAATACTTTTTTCTCAATAATAACAACAGTTTAATTTACGCTCCCTTAAGCAGACAAGTAACATGGAATAGTTATGAATAATAAAGAAATAAAATGATGAATACAAATCTCAATTTTAATTGGTAGAATGGTGCAAATTTCGTATAAAAAAATCACATGAACGAACATTTTTACTAACTTTATAATACAGATAAACGGTAGTTATCAAGTGTACTTCAATAATGTATAAAGTAATTTCATCCCATACTGTCTTTTAGTAGCTTATAGATAATAATAATAAATATTTTCTGATATTCTTGGCGTAAATCACAAAACGCACAGAAAAAACCTAGATAAGGCGATGTGGAAAATAGGTACTTACTTGGTTACGTTTGCATACATGAGGTTACAAACACATTTAGGCGTATTCCAGCAGCTACAGTTGAGAGCCAGTCCACCCCCCCACTAGCTTAACAAACTTCTTAATCACTTAACGTCAACTAAAATTGTGGTCAAACGCTTAAAACCTATACTAAAATATAACATAATTTGTTTATTTGATTTCGAGGATTGTTATTGTTATTAGGATTGTTCTTTAGTAATTACATATTAAACTTACCAGATCAACAAAGGTATGCCGTTCGACGATTTACCTCGCCTCGTCTGCGTATCAGGACGTACTGAGTCGGCGGTCGCAAGGATCTTGGATGATCTCGAATCCAGGACCGTTGATGCCGAAGTTATCCGGCTTCTGCATGCTATCCATAATGAGGATATAGCTGGCCATGTTGTTCGAGGCTATACATTGCTCGGTGAGTGTTCAAATAATTTTTCGTTTTTATTTCCAGTGTCAAACTTTCTGATGTCTGAATAGCTTTTTATTCATTATCATATATGCTTTATCAATTAACTGGATCATCAGTTCGTTCGGTAGTATTAATTACAATTATTAATATTATTAGTACAATTATTATTAGTACAATTAAAAAATATACTATTAAATCAAGTATAATATAATAAAAATAAATAAAGAAGTGAATCAATGAATACTTTACTGCACTTCCCACAAACTGTAATGTATGAAAAAAAAAGTGCAAATAGAAGAATTCGTAAATTATATAAAAATGAGCTAATACTGAAGTAAAAGTATTCATAAAATTTACTCTAGTAATAAAATTATAGATACGAAAATAAAGAGTATACTAAATAAATAATATACCAAATGGACCACTAAAGTTTCTTTGTTAACATGGAGGGGAACCTTGGCACGATCAGCACCCATTTTCGTATAGCGCCGACGAATCTGGTCTTGCAGTGGTAATAATATAAATACTTACATATACATTAATAATAAAAATTACAAGTACAAATCGTGTAAATCATGATAACCCTGCCTCTTCTTTATTACGCAAATATAGGTTTAATGTTGCAGAATTGTTAAAATATATTTTCCGTTGGGTTGATTACCAATTCTTCTCATTCGAGTGATTTTTCGAACTGTTTGTAAGCTTGTAAATAAAGAATATGTGGTTGTGAATTAGACATATTATTTGTAACAAAAACTACTCATATGGTTATACAGGTTCTACTCCGACAAAAAGTTTGCGACTAGCTCGAGATGTGCAGTACTGTTCAGGAGTGAAGCGACCAGTCTGGTTCGTATACTCAGGCATGGGCTCTCAGTGGGCCGGAATGGGCGCTGAACTGATGAGGATACCAGTTTTCGCTGCTGCCATACAGAGGTTAGTATTATAATGAAACGTTAACCGTTCAAATCATTCAATTGTTTTCTTGTTCAGCCAGTCCAAAGTGTTTGTACGAAATCATCAAAAAAGGAAGGGCGGGTTTGCTTGCCAAAAATAAACGTTTACTATTACTGAATTCATATTAACCTGTTTGCGATATTATTCGGCTTATACGTCTAATGTGGAGCCAATTTTTTGTTATTACGTCATCATCCTGGACTGATTAAGCAAGGTTTGGCAACATATTGAGATGATTTTTGTTGGTTGTCGGATGAACGCAAAGTAGGTATTATGAAATGGTCCTTTAATGTATCAGAAAACTTTGTACTTATTGCATTATTTAGTATGAATTTATTTTTCTGAAAAACTAAGCTCCTTTTTCTTAGAAAATTTCATTTAAAATGAAAAATTATTTTAATTACGTCAAATAAGTATGTATCCTTTTTAAAGCGCGCAGATAAGTACATACACCCATTTTTTTATTTTCGTGAATTTTTTTTTAATTCTGAATATGCAGTTCGACGAGCTAATATCTAAAAAGTTGGAGTATACAAAACCCAAATTTTTAATATTCCTTAATAGATTTTGAAATAGCACAATTGATGACCGATAAATATCCTTCTTCATGAAACAATTTGTTACATTGTTTTATTCTCTATAACAGGTGTCACAAAGCTCTAGAGCCTAAAGGCATCAACTTGACCAGGATCATCACCTACCCAGATCCTAAGATTTACGACAACATATTAAACTCTTTCATTGGTATCGCTGCTATCCAAATTGGACTTACAGATGTCTTGATGACTGTTGGAATCGAGCCGGACTATATAATTGGTAAGCAGCTCATTGTGGTGGAACTAGTGCGGGTGAAAATGAAAGTTAAAGAAACATAAGATATGAAGATGTATTTTATAAGGTCGTCATAGTGAAGGAAACTGTCGTGGTCGTGTCTCGGGAGAAGCCGTTAAAATGAAAATATAAAAGGATAAACCTTAATCTGTATTTACCTAGATATACCTAGATCTGTATTGAACAAAAATTTACGTAGATATAGATGTGCTTGAATAAATATTGTTACTCTTGACTCCTGTATAAATGATTTTACAAGCGTAAAATAAAAATAGTATTATTAAGATTCAATTTAAAACTTTTGATTATCAGGTCATAGTGTCGGTGAGCTCGGCTGCGCTTATGCCGATGGGTGCTTTACAGCTGAGGAGATGATTCTTTCTGCATATAGCAGAGGATTAGCTTCAATTGAAACACCCTTTATCAAAGGTTCCATGGCTGCTGTTGGTCTCGGATATAATCAGGTTAGTGCAGTACTATAAATCAGCACATTAGTTCCTATAAAGAAACTGGTTGCTTCTATGTATTTGTTAATTTCTAAAAATGTAGTCCGATAGCTTTTCGAAAAGTCAAAGACTGCAGTTTTAATTGCTGTATGTATCTTGAAATGTAAGGTTGGATACATTATATATTTGTCGATGTATTGACTACACTATTATAGATAAGTGTATTTTCGTCTCTCACATAAATTACATGAAAGTTGTAATGCAAATTATATTACCTACCATATTTTAAATACTCGATCTGCTTAAAGATCTGAGCGTAATGAAATTTGACTTTTATTACTATAATATTGACTTTTTCGTATTAGGTATTATTAGGCGTATATTTTTTGAAATGTTATTTTATTAAAACTGCAGCTAATAACGATTTATTTCTCGTGTAGATCAAAGACATGTGCCCGCCAAAGATCGAAGTAGCCTGTCACAATGGACCCGATTCTAGCACTATCTCGGGCCCTGCTGACGTAATGAAGACTTTCGTTGCCAAGCTCACTGCCGAAGGTGTTTTCGCTAAGGAAGTCCCTTGCTCAAATATCGCTTACCATTCTCGCTATATTGCTGAAGCTGGTAAGTTTTAGATTTATTTAAGTTTCCGTTCTGACTGTTAGTTCGTTTTTAAAATAAAGTCTAAATTATAATTTGGATGAAATGTGATAAAGAAATCTAATCATTCTTCGAATAATTGGGGTTAGATGTTTTTTTTAACCTGGTGTTAGTTACTAATAATTATTCAGTAGACGATGGTAACACATTTAGTCTTCTTTCAGAGTACATAGACAGGTATTCCGCTAATTGTAGCTTGAGAGTAGCATCTAGCTAAGCTAAGCTAAGCTAACTTAATGCTATGGTTGCATAGCGAAGTAATTCTATAACGATATTCACGCAGGTCCTACTCTACTAAAATACTTGAAGGAAGTCATACCATCACCTAAGCCTCGTTCGGAACGATGGCTGTCGACATCATTACCTCAAGCCGAATGGAAGGATGCCAAAGCTGAAATGTCCTCCGCTGAATATCACACCAATAATCTTTTGGTTAGTTTCTGATAAGGAACTCTTATAATCATTAAAATCAAATATTCTTACTACACATCATATGTGTACCTAATTAATTAAATTTGGGTTTAATACATATCAACAATTGCAAATTTAGCTCCACGTTTAAGTTAACGCAAACATGCGCGGTGTCTTTCTCTTGATTAAACTACACGTCATATTCTATAACTATGAATATTACATGTGGAAAAAACATTTCTATATTCCAAACTGGAGGGAGTGATTAGCCACGCAAGCCGTTGTAACTTAGTTCTTAGAAATATCAACCTATCTGTAATGTGTTTGGGATTCATGGTATATGTCCATTAACTACAGTGACCATTCGAAATCAATCAAATTTTTTAACAAATTGGAAGATCAATATAACAGAACTACAAATATCAGTTAATACGACAATATGTTTCTTAATAAAAAGAAAAAAAAACAAAGCCAATATCAAATGAATAACATTAAAATTGCAGACCCAATAGCAAGTTAATTGACAAGTCAACTGGCGGATGTGTCCAATTAATCAATAGCAATTTAGATTTTACCAGCATAATTGCGGTCTTTCATGATTGGCTACAACGTTTTCGTACCTTTCATAAAAATGATGATTGCGTAGGTACTATCGATTCAAGAAGTGGTAATACTGTTTACGTTTATTTACAGAATCCAGTACTCTTCGAGGAGACCTCAAAACTAATTCATCATAATGCAATAACAATTGAAATAGCCCCGCACGGTCTCTTACAAGCTATCCTCCGTCGATCAATGAAGAAAGACGTCGTGAACATTCCTTTAACGCAGAAGAATCATAGCGATAACGTTGAACTATTATTCACCGCTTTGGGAAAGTAAGTATCACTTATAGGATTTCGTTACTAGCTCATATGTTTTAGTTATTTAGATTTAGTGGACGACATATGGAAAATAGCAAGAGGAGCAAAAGTATGCAAGTGTAAAATATGAAACTCTTAAATGATTATAAAGGACACATCCGGCACTAAAGCTGATGATCTTGCCGAAGCTAAAATCAATATTAAATAAGAAATATAATTTGCTCATCTATCATTTACATTATAAAGAGAGAGAGGTTTTGATTAAGTGACTCACTAAAGGAACGTTTGAAAATGAAACAAAAATGAGTTATATCAAATGATTTTCTAGAAATGGTTGCATTTACGATTGAAATGAAAAAAAGTAATTTGTCTATTATTAACATTATAAAGAAAGAACTTCTGAAACCGGATTAACTGTGACCAATGTGTCTCGTAAAGATCAGAGACTCTACGCTTGAATTTATTGATGATTATCTTTACCTGGGACTAACCATTCAGTTAGGCAGATCCAACTTCAAGAAAAAGACCAATCGTCTAATCCAACTCGGCTGGGCAGCATTTGGGAAGCTATGTAACATCTTTTCGTCCAAGATACCGCAGTGTCTCAATACGAAACTCTTTGACCAGTGATGACATATGGTGCTAAGACGTGGTCGCTAATTATGTGCCTCATAAGAAAGCTCAAGGTTATTCAAAGGGCAATTGAGAGGGCCATGTTCGGAATCTCTACGTTGCCATATCAGAGATGAGGAGATTCGCAGAAGAACTGAAGTCAGCGACATAGCCCTAAGAATGACTAGATTTAAGTAGCAGTGGACGTAGGTCGTAGATCGGATGACCGATGGGAAAGAGTACAAATAAATACGTAACTTAGCATCTTTGTAAAATCAATACTTTGATTGAAGTATGTAAAATCAATACTTTGAAGGTTTAACAAAATACAAAAATTTGTATTTAACTATCAGTTGAAAAAAAGTATTCACATTCCATAATCATTATTTATGTGCTAAACTAAATGACAAAAAATGTTAAGTAACAAATAATAGCAATGAAAATGAGAGACGAATACAAATCATAAAATCTTATACCTGAAAAAGCTGGCATCAGAATTTTTTATAAAAGATAACTTTAGGGACCGACGCGACGATCCGTCCTTCTGACGTTTTCAAAGTGCTTTTAAAAGCCTTCTGGGATAAAGGTATGTTTAATGTTTTTTCAAATAACAGTATTTCATACATCCCACTTTACAAGTATCCCAATTATATATATGTAATATATTATTTAAATATACATAATCCATTACTTAATTTTTTACTTAATCAATTAATTACATTAGTTACATTGGTAAAAGGGATTATTATTGCGGAGTTTTTGAAATGATCTGTCATCTTTAGGTTCTTATTTAATTCATTGTACGTTATTTGGCCTTATATTATGTAAAACATAATATAATTATATTTTACATTATAAAAATAGTTTGGTTATTGTGCTCAAGGGAATTATAAAAAACTAGCTGATCCGGCGGACATGTTCTGTCCCTCTCAATAATCAATAAGTTGACCACAGTCGTGCCATCTATCCCTTTGTTTATTATGAAAGCATTCGTTGGTACCGCCTTTGGCTAATAGATGTCGTTACTTGTATTATACAAACTTTAACCCCATCGTTTACTCCATTAGGTATTTAATTCAAAAAAACTAAGAAATACGTCTTTTTTACTTTACAACTTTATTGCTAAAAACAAATTTTCATGAATCTACCTTCAAGAATGACGGATTTTCATAGAAACTTTCATCCCCTTTGAATTTCCAAAAATCTTTCCTTAATGCTCACTTATAATGTAAAAGGAACCCGCAAGCAATCTTTCACGGTGCTAGCCTAGTTTGGGCCGTACGTTAATGAATCAGTCAGTCAGTCAGTCAGGACAAGTAATTATATATGTATAGTACGAATTTTAAGGTGCCACAAAAACCCTCTGAACAGTTATAACACGAGTGCCACCATCTTGTTTGAACTTTGAAGATTAGAAATATATTCTGTCCACGTGACACTGGCATAATTGTGTATAAACACACATTGCTATTAAATAAGAAGGCGAAGAAGATATTATTAAAGAAATGTTTTCCTTTTTTTGTACAGACTTTACGAAACAGGATTGAACCCTCAACTGGCCAACATTTACCCGCACATTCAGTTCCCGGTATCTCAGAGCACGCCGATGTTATCACATCTCGTGGAATGGGAGCACAGCGAAGATTGGTAAAGAAACCATATATTATATATGCTTATGTTTTTTAAAGTATAGTCGTGATGCGTATAGTCGAGAGTAAAATAGAGTTGGGAGTGGATTCAAGTACGACTTGAAAATGTTTAACCATCATGATGGAAAAAGCAATTATAATGTATCTACGTTATTATCACTGCTGACTAATTTCATTATGATGTTGGCGCGCAAATGTTTGTTTACTACCCATATGACGTCACAGCAAAGATTAATATATAAACTAATATGGCTGACAGCGTTTTCTCTTGTTTACGAAAAGTAAACTTTTAAAATACAGTTTAGCGGTTTTCTAGGTCCTAAAAATATTTTAATTTTTTTTTTCCTCTAATCCGACAATAATTAATATTTTTTTAAAGAAAGGGAAATTTGATTCATCATCATTTCAACCAAAGCGCGTCCACTGCTGGACATAGGCCTCTCCCAAAGATCGCCACAACGACCGGTCCTGTGCTGCCCGTAGTCAGCATCTTACCGCAATCTTTACTTTAAATAAAACTTGATTACGTTCTCGAAAATCTTTTGTCTGTATGAAATTTCGAAATATCCATTCTATACAAAATATTTATGTATGAAGACCACATTTAATTCTGATTCTCACTATAAATAAATTACTAGAAAAAAAACTTTATTCGTGTCCCTTACAAAATGTGTACTGAGTTGCCTTCAGGAATTTTGTCAGAAAACACATAGCTAACTAGCTTTTATTAACGAATAATAAAAGTATACCGTTAGATGTTTTTAAATTGACTATTGGTTATGTCCACTTGGATGCAAAATACGGAGGTAAGTCATTGAGGTATTTTATGTATTACGTACACCTCAATAGGTAAAGTATTACCTATTGTATTAACAAAATATTATAATTAAGTAGTTGCTATTTGTAATTCTGCTTAATTTGGATATAACGTGAAGATATTTAGGAAATATTAAAAAAAACACAGTACAACGTATTTATCCCACAAACCAATTTAATCTCAAAAATACATGAGTGGTCCAATTTCTCCTATGGTCAATTTCGACTGTGCTAATTTACCAACTGATAGATCGGCTGTCGAAAATTCAACATAACCACAACAAAGCCAAAACTTTGCGTTCAATAAAGACGCCTTTTATTCTGGTTCTTTCGATACTTAAGTTTGTATCGCTCAATATTACTTGTAATATGTATAGTGACTGAATGTGTGTATATTATATACCTCTACTCAACGATATCTACGCGTAATGTATTTTATTGTAATAAATGCATATAACATTATGGAGTATATTGTAATTTTCACGAGTAGTAGAAAGAGCGACAATGAGAAATACCTTTTTTATTAGTTCTGGGGTACATATTTTTTAAGCAATGTGCTAGTTGTTTCAAATATAAACACCATGTGTAGACCCTATGATGTAAAAGGGGGATAAGACAATACATGTCATTTGAAATAAATTTAAAAAGTTACAGAGTATAGTTTTGTTAATTGATCACATTTAAAAAAAAATTAACAATACTACTTACAATTCTTCTTATCGTCTAAAAACTTCAATATAGTTCCAAAAAAAAAGAGGTTGCTCAGTGAAAACTCATAATCACATAACAATATCGATTGTCGAACGACCAAGAATACTAAGTCACCGTTTATTAATCGTCATCCATCAGTCACGCGACCGCAAACAAATAGTCTGCGTGTGATCTATAGCGGTACTTTGTTCATTGACTTCAATAAAGCGCGACGTTCAATACGCATTTTTCAAAAGCCTCCCTTAATGTCCATAGACTGTTATGGAGGAGAACGCTTTTTTTGGTTAATGAGTTAATGTCTTCTTCCCGAAATAAGAAAATTGCATGCGGGCTAACTTACTTGATATTGGCTTTACCGTGCCCTTTGTAATTAATAAAGCTATCTAGGGAATATGACCATAATATAAACATGATTATAGGGAGGGCATTTTTTTATTCTACAATACACCTAACAATTGGCTACTAAACCCTAAAACGTGTATTTAATTTAACGTGCAGAAACCATATAGGAAAAAAAATTATAATAGGGTATTTTTATTACTAGTCTGGCTAGTTAATCTTAGTAGGCAGCCTTCCGCGTATTTTGGGTAGCTATATTTCAACGGGAACTGCCATTTTCAGACGTAACGTATTAACAATTTGCGACCTCATTATCGATTAAATTCAGACGTGAGTGTTATGTATTTTGTTATTGACAGTTAGATTGTTTATTTTACATAATAAAAAGAAAACTGACTACAATTGGTAAAGCTAATCTAGATCACTTGAAATGTGATGATATTTATCAATCTTCCATTTGCCTCGTTTTTGTTTCTGTGTAAAGATTTAATACTGATATTTGAGAAAAAAAAATTAGCTTTTATGTCTTCTATCTCTTTCAGGTATGTCACTTCATACAAAGCCCAGGAAAAGATGAAGTCAGGAGAGCGAACTGTTAGAATGTCTATAATTGACGAAGATAGTGAATACATGGCCGGACACGTTGTCGATGGCAAGTAGCAATATAATATTATAATTTATCTGATTGTAAAATAAATAATATCTCTGACCGCCGACAAGATCCTATTAATTACACAAAACTGTTTTTTTTCCTGGCAACGCTATATCACCGTCAATTATTTATCAAAATTAATGATTCGAACATCATTTTAAAGATTATGTTCCCGGCTATTGACCAATTGCTAAAACTTAATGTTTTCGTTAAAAATGCTTAGCAAAATTTTTCATTGGGGAAAATTGGGGAAGACTGTTGATGCAAATGAAAATATATTAAAGGTGCCATCTATTAACAATTGGTTTAACTAAAATTTTTTTTTTAAGCTTTTAGCTCGTTTACATTTTATAATGCGCGATATATTCGCTCGAGTCGGTTATTTATTATAAAAAAGATTAAACAATATCTAACAAGCAGTAACAAGAGTAAACATTATGAAGAAAAAAGTAATTCTGTTTAAAAACTATACATAAAAAAATTAAATTTGTTCACAGCTTCAATAAGTATATTGTTTGGTTCTATAGAACGGCTTACTATATCTATAGACAAGGAACGTAAATATTGTCCACTTGTACCTAAAACGATTTATTTAAAATCTCTATTTTCTGTACATATTATAAAACTCAACGTCTCTCTGTCTGTTTATGTTCTCTTAACCTCTGACCCGATTTACATGGTTTTTCCTTTAATACATAGATATTTTGTCTGGGCAGGTTACAGGATATATTTTATTACATGAAGTAATATACGAAATAAACAGTGACGATAACGGTGAATCAATTCAAAAATAATACGCTTTTGAGGCATTTAAATGACTTACACTCAGTAAACCATAAGAGATATTTCAAATTAATGTACTACATAATTGTAGATCTTAAAAAGACCTACAAAAAAGTCAGCGATAGCATATGTCTACCTTCTAAGGATCACCCACAATAATAATTGTTGAGGCAGTACAATTCGCACGTGTGCTCGACCGACAGCATTCTGTAGTTCACGCGAGCGGAGCCACGAGCACAGCTAGTATCAAACAAAAAATTTGTTTATAGGTACCATACATCGTAATTTGTGGAGTGACTTAATAGTAATTTAATGGTTAAAAGAGAACATTTATAAAATTGTAATTAGTGATCGTAAAACTTTTAAATAATATTATTTATTTAATTACTAAAGTGACAAGAGTTGTAGAACCTGTCGAAGGATCGACTGCAGAAGCATTTCTGTCACACTTAGATCTGCCGTAAAGCAGTAGTGTTCCAATCTGAATATTGTGATTGTGTATTTTTTACTTTAATTATAAACAACTCTAGGTTCCAGTTGTTATTTGACATCAGATGCGTGTATCTTTGCTACTTCCATACTAAATAAAATCTTCCACAGGCCGCAATCTATACCCGGCTACCGGTTACTTGGTCCTTGTATGGGAAACCCTCGGCATGATGATGGGAGAACTGTACACAGAAGTCTCCGTTGTCTTCGAGAACGTTCGTTTCCAGAGAGCTACGAACATTCCTAAGGATGGAAACTTAGAGTTCATCATTATGATTCAAAAGGGCAGTGGTAATTTTGAGGTAAGCTAAAAAGCTGCTAAACTGAAATTCGAAATGAGAATTGAATTTTAGAAGCCATGATGGCGTAGTTGTAACTTGTACTGATACCGCGTTCATTGAATTGTATTCGTATCGCTGCATATAAGCCTGAGCTTTCGGTGAAGGAAAACATCGTAATGAAAACATAGCATAGTGGTAGGGCATTTCCTAATACCCGCATGGCTAGTTACTACCCTCAAGTTGAAAATCTGTTGCCAAGCACCTATGGATGTGTTCCGGCAGCTGCATTTGAGAGCCAATCCCTCTTCTAGCCTTAGCGTGTAAACATCTTAAGCCACATCAGGTGAGATTGTGGCCAAACGTTAAATCTATAAAGAATTTAAAAAGCTACCCAAGTTTATTTAAAAACAGAAACTTAATATGAACGTTTAATATGCAAACAACTCATTCTCTCTTCATAGATGGGACAAGAGATATTGACGTAATTATATAATATGAATAGCAAAAAAATTACTTGTGTTTACAAATATTTTAGATAGTAGAGAGTGGAGCATCAATCGTAACTGGACGTATTTACGCAAAGAAGAATGTGGGTAAAGATTACCGTGTGCTGCCTCACCCGCCTGAAGTAACTGGACCTAACATCAAACACATGCTCACCAAAGATTTCTATAAGGAATTGCGTCTTAGAGGCTATCAATACAGGTATCATGTATTGTAAATGTAACCTACTTCAAGAAATTTACTCTGATAATCTTGTAGCAATAACAACTCTGTAATACCGTAAGATGATAAGCATTTTTTTTTCATAGGCAAATAATAAACCACTGTTATTTTTCTTTTTGAGAACATTTGCTACTTACTGGATATATAGGCCAGAGATTACAACATAAATCATTGTAAAACCAATTCAGGTTTTCAATTTTCATTCTTAAATGAAGGTTGTACTTGATCCACCAGCTTGGTACAGTTATATATACTAGAAGAAACTAGCGAAAGATAAAACTAACAACTAGATGTATCGGTGATAACATTGAAACTAGGATACAACAATTAGCGTTATAAGTCAGAGTCAACCGTGGTTTAATAGATGATAATATATTCTAGTGGCTTCTTCCGGGGTGTCATCGGTTGTAACGTGCAAGGTACCCGCGGACGTCTCGCCTGGGTTAACAATTGGGTCACCTTCATGGACTGCATGCTTCAGCTCAAGATTGTCGGTCAAGACACCAGAGGTCTTTTCGTTCCGACCAGAATTGAGAAACTGTCGATTGATGCAACAATGCACTACAATGCTATATCGAAGATGAATCCTGACTCGACTAGAAACTCGTTTGAAGTTCGAGTGTATCCAGATGCTGATGTTATTAGGTGAGTAAATAATTTTAAACTTATAATTATGAGTACTGAATTTTATCGTTTTAATGTATCTTCTTTACAAAATTACCGGCTCTTGTTTAATACATTTTTCAAAATTTTAACAAAAGTTTATATTTCGTGGCTTTGAACTACATATATAATGGAAGCATTTATCAAAACTCTGAAAATAAAGCCTTTGTAATAAAAGAAACATATTTTGCAACGATTTTTTCTTTTCCAGAGCTGGTGGTGTAGAAATCCGTGGTCTTCACGCTACCCCTATTACCAAACGATTACCCTTAGGTGTTCCAGTACTTGAAAAGAATGTATTCATTCCAAACTTCAGTAAAACTAAGAGTAGGGTGAGTTCTTATTTTACAGCAAAAAAACAATTACGAAAAAAGGATAACTTTTGAAGACATACTTAATCCACTTAAAAAAAATATAGTTAAAAGGAATAAGCACTTTGATGGAGTTCATTGCTTCTTAAATCTTTGAATTAATGGCCAAACTGTTTTCTTTATCTAATTTCTTATGTTTTCTTAAAATCTGTTTAATAAGGTTAACTTCATTGCTTGTCCATTTTTCAGTTTTATACAAAAGTATCTTTAATTAAAAACATCCTAAATTTTTAGATTGAAGATATTCTAAGATCTAACATTCAAACAATCTTGGAAAATATTCAAACTTATAAAGTCAAGGCTATAGAATTAATCGACGAAGAATATAAAAAGAACAATTTTGAACCTTTAATAGAACAAGTGGCGGATATGCTAGGAGATCTGCCACTTGTACAGGCTGAGCTACTGGTGATTACTGAAGATTTAATTGAAATGCCTTCAACTATCACAGTAGAGAACAAGAAACTAACTGGGGAATCTAATGCAATTTTGTTCGTTGGAGCCAATCTTTTAAGTAGACCTGAGGTAAGTTATTTTTTCTCTTAATCTAAATTATATATACCTGACTTTCAGAACTATCAGAGCTTACATTGATATTGTCTATGTTAAAGAAAAGTATATTTGGAAAATATATACAAATTATAAATAACATTAATTGCAGACACTTGAACAAGCCGTAGCAACTCTTCGCGACAAATGCTTTATTATAAGCCGTGAAAAGGATCGCCCTAATCCTAAAGATTATGCTGAGAAATACGATATCATTACCATCCATGATACTGGATTAGAGTTCGTAGTTCTACTAAGAAAGAGAGTCGGAGCTAGACCAGCAAAATTCGTCAAAATTGTTACATCAGATTATTCATTTAGTTGGATTGATAAAGTGAAAGATGAAATGAAAGAGGGTCACAAACTTGTTTTATATAGTCAGGATGAGGAGTTCAACGGACTTTTAGGTTTGGTCAATTGTCTCAGAAAGGAACCTGGAGGTGAAGTTATATATGGCCTTCTTATTGCTGATCCATCAGCACCAGAATTTAATCCTGACTTAGAATTCTATGAAGAACAGCTAGACAAAGATCTAGCCATCAACGTTTATCAGGAAGTAAGTATTTACCACTATATTAAATCTAAGTGCATTTAGTTTTCTTAAATAGATGTTAAGAGTCAAAACTACATTGTCGGGTTTTAAATACCAAGGTTAGTGCAGGTTTCAATAGATGTAAATACGATCAAACTTTTCATTTACCGTGTATGTGTCATGTGTAATTTTAGTTCCTCCGTATATGTAAGAAAACGAAACATTTAAGAAGGTTTGAAAACTACTGTATCTACTAATAGTAAAATTCTAGATTCACCGAGTAAAAAATTAACAATACATTCTAAAGATAAACAATTAGGGATTTCTTTTTAAATACATTGATTTATTAACGATTACCTGTGCCCGCGGCTTCGCTCGCGTTGTCTACAGAATTATTATGAAGATATCGTAAAAACTATTTCAAAGTATCTCAAGTAAACTCTGAATGATGATTTATAATATTTCAGTATAGACAATAGTCACAACTCACACGGCTCGTTCGCGCCACTACACCTATAGCTATCGACCCAAGTCGAGTGTTGAATTATATTAATTTTACATTGTCTCCCAAACAATATGTCCGAATAACATACTATTAAGGGCTAAGATAATCTAAATAAAATTGTCTTGATGATGAAATAACTTTCGTTCGTAAGGATTAATGTGCCATGCCCAATAATAATGCTCATAAATCACTTTTCAATTTTAAATGAAATTTTGCCACAGAATACCTTATTATTGTGACTTATGTATAAGAGATAGGTATATAGTATCGCGATCTTTTTTTAGATTTACTAAGGAGCAATATTTTTGTAGAACATTATATTTACGTATCACTAACCATTACGCCAGCGCACGCGGATAAAACAGTTCGGGTGCGTGGTTTTTTCAGACTTTCTTAACAAAAATAAATATTTAAGGCTAGCTAAGAAATGTAACCTAATTCTAGATAGCCATTACTATTTCACGTGAATCTGGCAATCATATACAAAAATAATTTCCACCTCAGCAGCTCAAACATGCTGCTTTTGCTGCAAGACAACAGTGAACAAAACGCGATTTTGATTCGAGCGTGGATCAAAGTAGCTTTTTAATTTTTCAATCTTCAGTGCCACGAATTGACATTGTTCAGCCATAAATTTGAAATATTTGAATTTTACTGTGCTCTGTCTCTTTCACATGCATATAAAAAAGCGAGTAAAAAAAACAAACCACTTCGAAATTCGATTTTGGCATTTTCTATGTCTCCTAAGTAATATGTGTTCTCACTGCTGAGGTGAAAAGTTATGTGTGCTACACGAGAGCAAAGTTTTTTGCATCTCGTGCTGTTTAGTCCCTCACTACGCTCAGGATTCTAACTTTGAATCCTTCGTTTGCTCGGGACTCAAAATCAGCACTCGAAACAAAAAACAACTTTGCTCTCTTGTTGCACAAATAACTATTTTCGAATCCGAGTGTTAGTTCCAAAGATTAGCTTGAGAACAAACAAACAACAAAAAACTCTTTCGCTTTATTATATTATTAGTATATGATTATTATTATAGATATTAAATTAGATTACACTTCAATAGAAGTTCAAAAACTCCAAAATAGTTGATTACGCCGTATTTACACTATTTTAAGTGTATTTTTTGACATCAAATATAAAACTATGCTATGTAATATATTTTTTTTATGAAAGGGACAATGGGGATGCTACCGTCATTTACTTCTTGGAGATTTGGATACTGTCCGCGCACATCATGCTTATGTAAACACCCTGACTATCGGTGACCTGTCATCACTAAGCTGGATCGAAGGACCTCTGAGAGAGAACCAAACTTTTAAAGATGAAGACAGTGTTTTGGTTTATGTAAGTTTAATATGAAACTTCATTTTGTGAAGTATAAGTCTTTAAAGCTTATATTTAATATTTAAGATATTAATGATAATAAATTGTTTGTTTAACATCTGATTAGTTAAAGTTAAATTTAAAGCAAATATGTTTAATTATACACTCGCTGAATTTAACACGTATTATACCAGACGAGCCAATTAAACTGATTTATCCTCTCTCTGTCACTGTATATGTGTAATTGTTATCAAATTGAACTAATACACACTAATCCCTATATATATTTATATTTGTTACCACCCAAAACTGATTTCAGGCTAAACTAGTTTATCATATGCGTATCAGGATATACTAATTTAGTGTAGGACAAACTAGTTTCAAGGCATTTAATGAAATGATTAATATTTACTCAAACAAATATATTTATATGTAAATAAAGTACCTGTTGGTGCTTTTCGACTGCTGCACTTAAGAGGCAGTTTTACCCCATTAGGCTTAGCGTGTTACCATCTTAGGATACAACGTCGTTTAATATCAGGTGAGATGGTGTTCTATAAATAATAAAAAAATAGAAGTGATTCAAAACAAAACTATAACATAAAACTAACCTAATTAGTAAGCTAATATAATAAAAGGAACATGTGGCTTGGTTAGGTTGGCCTTGACTTGTGATATGAAACAGCGGCAGGCGGTCGCGGCAGTGGCCTACGAGAACGATATACTAATATTTTTGAATCCAACTGTTCGATTTAAGCGATACTTAATAATCTAATCGGGTTTGGCCGGTAATATTATTAGTATCTGCAGCTCGCCAACCCGGCCGCTATCGCGACCGTCTCCCACTGTTTCTTGTAGCAAGTCAATTAGATGATGTTTTTATAATTAAATAAGACTATTCCTATACATGTTTGAAGAAATATTATTCATCTATTTAATTGCCTTCAAACTTGTTTGTTCTAGGACAAATTAGTTTGTCCTGAAATCGGGTTTGGCCGGAAACTTAATCAAGTAAAAAATTCATCACCAAGCACTAGTCCAGGCTCTTTTTCGAGTTTTCTGGGATCTTTGCTCATATCATCGATTAATATCAGGTCTAATTGTGGTTTAAAGGTGACGATAAAACAATAGAATATTGATATAATAATATTTGTCTCTTAGACGTACTGTGCAGCTCTTAATTTCCGTGACGTCATGACAGCGACTGGTCGTGTCACAGTGGACGCTGTGGCCCGCGGTCGACTTGCGCAGGAGTGTGTACAAGGTTTCGAAATTGTGGGCAGGACTCCAAAGTAAGTGTGATTTTCAAATTGACTGAGATTTTTTGTTCATATCGTTTTTTGTTGATATAATCGTGTAGAGAAAGATTAAAATTATTTTAATGTTATGTCTAAGATCAAACTCGGAGAGCAAAGATTAGCATATTTTTTATATTATTATAAAAACGTTTTTTGATCTCTGCCTAATTTTTAGATGTCAATGATATGGTAAGATCATTTTAAACTTAGTATTGAATATCAGAAATTTAAAAATATTGTTAGTTATAAAAGTACTTAAATATAATTGTTTTCGATATTATAAACAGTGGTTCTCGAGTCATGGGCATGGTCAGAAACCGCGGCATGGCTAACGTGGTGGAAGGTGACAAAGCTTTGCTTTGGTGCATACCAGATGAATGGACTTTTGAAGAAGCAGCTACTGTACCGGTTGCATATGGAACGGTTTACTATGCCATGGTAACAAACATAATTAAATACAATATTTTAACGTAACCTTTTTTATCATCCTTGGATACAGTTTTAAAAACAGTAATGTTATGCCTAGTTAAGTTTTATTCAGGAAATGTTTTCCTGATTTCGCATAATTTCAAGTGAAGAACGAGTGACTTAACTAATTAAATGTTAATTGATTTTATTTTTACTTTCAATTGGCTGTGATTGATGTCAAGCCTTACCCAGAACATCTTAAAAAACTAATGCATAATCTATCTAAACCTATACATATTATAAAACTCAACGTCTCTTTGTCTGTTCTGTCTGTTTATGTTCTTTTCATGCGGAAACCACTTAACCAAATAAACTTTCAACTTAACCTTGTAGTTATGAATTTTGATAAAAACTGATACACGTGTTTCATTATTTTTAATAAAAAATCTAAATACAAAATTTTAAGTAAAAAAAAAAAAACATTTTTTTGCCCATCTCATACAAACTTTCAACCCCTATTTTACACCCTTTGAAGTTGAATTTTCCAAAATCTTAGTGTGCATCTACGTCGTGAAAGGAGTAACTATGCAAAACTTCAAGTCCATTGGACTTATAGATTCTGAGATCTCGTGATGAGCGGTATTTTGCTTTTATATATAGATTTGCTTGATTGGTCATGTTTAAAATTTCGTTATCCAGGTGATGGTCGGTCAAATAAAACGCGGTGAGACGATTTTAATCCATGCGGGCTCCGGAGGTGTAGGCCAAGCGGCAATTAATGTGGCTCTGTACTACGGCTGTGAAGTCTTTACCACAGTTGGTACCGCTGAGAAGAGGGCCTTTATTAAGAAACTCTTCCCACAATTGAAAGGTATGGTACTTTCTTATGTAATCTCATTTGCTTCGAAGTACTTAGTCTTGTTGACATTTTTGATGTAGCTTATTATCGCGGAAATCAAAAATGAAATGGAAAAACAAATAATGTACAAAGTGTTCAAAATCAAATCCTGAATATTTACTTGAACAAATTCAATTGTTTTGAAATTTCAATATAATAAAAGTGACGATTCACGTATCAGCTTTTCATGTGGTTTTTGAAGTGCACTTATTGTCATATATATTTCTCTACCAGGTAGATAGGCCATAGGTACATGAAAAACTAGGTGGTACTCGTCCTCTTCTGTCAGTATAATAAAAGTCTTTATAAAAAACTGTTTTATGCCCTTTCCGCTACATAATCGAGTATGCCAAATTTCATTAGAATCCTTTCAACCGTTTAGCGTGACTGATGATCAAACATTCACATTTATAATAAATTAGAAAATATAAGATTAAATTATTATTTGCATATACATTGAGTTTAAGTATTTTTGCTTTTTATATACAGTGTCGTGTTTGTTACAGACAGCCACATTGGCAACTCACGTGATACAACTTTCGAGGACATGATTCGTAGGGAAACCAACGGAAAAGGTGTAGACTTGGTCCTTAACTCTTTATCAGATGACAAGTTACAGGTAAGATTAAAAAGTATTAAACATGATTAAGCTACGTAAAACAAAATAATACATATTACTAGACTCATTAGCGCCATCCAAAAAACCTTTGCTGTTTGCTTGTATAAACCTGCTTTTGATACCCAAACAAAGTTAGTGATCCGACAGGAATACTTCGGTTTTCCTGGAATGGATACAACTGGATATATAAATATCATCTTAGTTTGAGCCTAACATCTGACTCATATTTTTTAGACGTTTCAGTTTTCTTATCCTGTTCGTGTTCACAATTTATACTTGGATTAATAAAATATTTATATCTTTAACTTTTGAATATTTAACAAACAGGCATCCGTAAGATGTTTGGCGTACCGCGGCCGGTTCCTCGAGATCGGAAAGTTCGATATCAGCAACAACACTCCCATCGGGATGTACTTCTTCTTGAAGGAGACCTCGTTCCATGGCATTATGTTGGACTACATATTCGATCAAAGTTTCGACTTCAGAAAGGTATGATAAACCTGGATTTAAAATTATAGATTAAACTATGAGACGTAAGGCTATCTAATACACAACTAGCCCCTTACTTATTTGTCGGTGCTTCATTTTTTAGCACCATAGACTTATTTCTAAATTACAATTCATAACGTAGTAGTACGTAACGCTATCTTGAGCATCGACTTTCATAAAAATTGAATATAATGTTGTTACAAAATTAGTGAAATTACTAGGCTAACAAAGTTTCTAAATCGAAGAATTTATAGTATTGTATCGTAGCCATTGAAAAAATTAAACCAAATATCTTTGCTGTATTGTGAAGCTATGGAACTGTCCCCCGCCAGTGTGTTCCCTCCTTACGCCAATATGGAGTCCTTCAAACATAACGTGAAGAGACAAATCCCACGGTAGTCGCCGATGTTATTTGATTGCACTGTGCTCACAATCAGGTACAGTGTGCGATGCTGTGCTTCAATAAAAAAATAATGTGTCAAAAATTTATAAAAGTATAGTTTGGTCAAATTTTATTTACTGTAGCGTTATAACCATATAATCTTTGTACAGAGGTTACAAGATCTCCTGCTGTGTGGTGTCGAATGTGGAGCCGTACGACCATTAACGTATTGCATATTTGAAAAGAATGAAGTAGAGGCCGCTTTCAGGTACATGGCAGCCGGAAAGCATATTGGAAAGGTAATATAATAAATACAACATTACTTGAATTTACCATTATTTATTTTTTGTCTTCAATGATTCATAAATCCTGAAATATTGTTCATATTTAAACTCTGTAAATATTAACGTGGTTTTAAATTTGAAAGTGGCATCGAAAGTAGCCATTTTAAGTTCCTGGTTTTATTCAGGTATAAGTAACAAAAAAATTGTAATATGCAGAAAACTTTAAGATCTTCTTGCCCTTATCCCATGCTAAGTAGGGTCAGCACAACATTTTTTCTCTTTGTCTATAAATTATTATCTAAGTATTCATTAGTGACACACATAGTATTCCCACACATAATAGTTAAGAGTCATTTATATTTTTAGGTCATTGTCAAAATTAATGACGAAGAACAATCGAGCAAGCAGGTCCTACCTACTGCGGTACCGATCGATGCAGTCCCTAGGTAAGATATTAAAACCTTTTGGGACAACAGGTTTTGGGACAACTCTTCAACTCCTTATGATTATTTTGTGTAAACTTCTTTCTTAAAGATTAGGATATTCATGTTGATAATCTACAAGTATATCAGGTACCCATGTCACAGGAAGTACGAGTAACCGGGTTTAGGATGTGAATTTTTGTTAATATAATTTCTTATTAATTATTACCTCTCCAACTTCTACAGTATCGTCGTCAGTTCTTCGTATCGTGTAATCTTACGGTAACACTTAATTCGATATAGTCGTAATTGTTTGGCTGAAATAATGGGAATGAATTTTATTGTTGTATTTGTGAAATTCCATAATAACACATCCTTTAGTTATCCTGAGTTAAACATCCTTTAAAAATATCTACCAAATATTTCTATTCTAATATAATATGAATGCTCGATGCACCAGAAACCCTTCACAGTATAGTATTTGGCATTGGGCTAAATAAATTGTTGTGTCTTTCCCGTATTTTCTTTTACATGGAACTTAGAAGCTGCATAATATTAAGTACAGGTAAGGTAGTAGGACAGTGAGAAATTTGTGTGGAGATTTAAATCTCCTTCGCGTAGTCAGACTGGTAGAATACTTTTACCCTATAGAAAATCGCAGTCTTATCACCCTTTTGTTGTGTTCCTGCAGTGAGTAGGGTTTCCACAGCTCCTTGTCGAAGGGGGTACAAAAATTTCTTTATAGTTTTCTCTCTACTTGGGGCAATCTGACTGGTGCAATACCTCCATCATACAGAAGATCGCTACCATAGATGTTGAATCTTGTAGGTTTTCCAAAGCTCCTTGGGATAGAGGGGCTCAAGTTAGGCAAACCGATAGTGATACTTTTGGTATTACAAGCGTCCATAGACTACGGTAGCTGCTTACCATCAGCCGGGCCGTATACTTGTTACCCAAAAAAAAACAGAAATTAATGAATTAAATTGTATCAGATACATGGGACACGAAGACCACGTTTACATTGTAGTGGGTGGACTCGGAGGCTTCGGACTTGAGCTGGCCGACTGGTTGATTCTTAGAGGCGCTAGGAAAATAGTACTGAACTCACGAAGGGGTGTCACCAATGGCTACCAGTCTACGAGACTACGGTGAGTATTTTGAATAATAACCCATTGAACACATATCCTGTATATGACATTACCCACAAAACAAATGAGTAAAATTTATGTATACATGACACATATGATGTGCATGTGATGTCAAACTAAGATCACGTGTTCACTAGGAATTTGAATAAAGGCTATTTTAATGCTAATCACGTTTTCAATTTAGATGTTTTGCTTAAAGATAAAGATAAAGAGATTATCCTAGATGTAGTCTTAATTGCGATGTATTTTTATAGTGCATGGGCTGGTTATGGAGCGGATATTCAGATTTCCACACACGATGTCACCACTGAGTCGGGATGCGAGGAAATGTTGAAGATGGCCAATGCTATGGGCCAAGTTGATGCGATCTTCAATCTCGCTGTTGTTCTAAAAGATTCGATATTCCAAAACCAGAACCCCGATACCTTTAAGACATCATTCGGACCTAAAGCTATCGCTACGATGCATCTGGACAAATTAACAAGGAAGCTGTGCCCTGGATTGAAGTGAGGATAAATTTAAATATTTTGTTTGACATATTTTTACTAATTATTCAATAATATCACATCATTTACAATAGTTGATAATTGGTCATTTATTTTTGAGATCTTCCTCTATCATCGAAAATTACATTTGTCGAATATACAAATGCCTACAATTGTTGCCATTAATATCTCATCTATTTTTAAATTATATATTTCTAGCAATATAAACACCAGTTTATAAATATTTACTAGATATAGTTGTAACCGTGGAAAAGCACGATATTAATGACCACAATAGTCCAACGATGTACTAGCAATTTTAAAGGTTAAGAAATCTATAATTTCCTGTATATGTAATTTATCATTTGTCCTTCTTTTTCGTCTCTTATTTAGTGACAATATAAAGACTAACCAGACAAATAGCTTATTTAATAAACGAATGAACCCTGTCTAAACGAATCCATGCTCTTTATATTTACATTCTGCATTTATATTCCTCCAGCACTACTTTATTTTTATCTACTAAAGCTTTCAGAATTTGTTAAATTGTAACGTCTTTAATACGAGATAAAACCTCAATCCAAATTATCTCGATCAAATACTTTCTCAACAATAATTAAACTCAACCGCTTCATAATGGAAGATTCTAAAAACAGTTAAATAATTACTTTCTTCAGAGACTTCGTAGTATTCTCATCCGTGTCATGTGGTCGTGGTAATGCGGGTCAGACCAACTATGGTATGTCTAACTCTGTAATGGAGAGGATTTGCGAATGGAGGAAGAAACAAGGTCTACCAGCTTTAGCTGTACAGTGGGGAGCTGTAGGTGACGTAAGTATTAATATTAACCTTTATATGAAAAATATTGATGTTAATTTTCACCCTCCATTTTGCCTTGTGCCGATTGATAAGAAGATAATAACATAATAATATCTTTATTCTTAAACTTGTAAAATCATTTTGGTGTAGCGTCATTTTCGATCATGTTTAATCTTAGCCAGAGTTTAATCTTAGTGTAATTTCAATCATTCAGGTAAATTTATATAAAAATAGGATCGTTTTTTGTTCTTGTCCTACTCAAGTATGATCGGCACAACACATTTTATTCGTCTAAAACGTAAACTGAACGTGTTTTACGACCTGCTGCCTGCTTTATGTCAGCTTTCCTTGGAATCTCCTTGCTTGTTGACGATAGCTAAATAGCCAATATCATCGCCTTTAAAGCCTTCCACTAATGCCTACACAGCTCTGTATGGAAATATATAAATTTCTCGTATTATATTGGGACTGTAATATTTAATGGATCTTAAATTTTGAATTGTTATTTATTTATTTATTATTACTCTACTATGAAAATTAATTAAAATGTACTTGCAAACTCCTAATTCCAATTAGCTGGAATTAAGAATACATTTCCTGTACATACATACATTGTATAAATTACTGAACATGTTTTAGGTGGGTCTGGTGGCAGATATGCAAGATGAAGATGTACTACTTGAAATTGGTGGTACACTGCAACAAAGGATTTCCTCTTGTCTGTTAGCGTTGGATAAGTTCATGAAACAGGACGCAGCTATCGTTTCCTCAATCGTAGTTGCTGAAAAGAAAGCCGGTGGCTCTGGATGTGGTAACATTGTAGATGCAGTAGCTCAGATTATGGGTGAGTATTCTAAAAAAAATTGCGCTATTAATATGAGATATCTAATTTAATATTACATTCTATACATTAAAAAAAAAACCTTTGACCACATGCCTCTTCCAGTATAAGTTTTTAACCAATAAATAACAGACCTCACGTTTTTCAATGAAACAGATCTTGAATTAGAAAAAGCTTCCAATGAGTATAAAAAATAACGAACCACATTTAAAATAAGTTGTATTGCATAAATACGATTCTATATTTAATAGTACACAACATATTTAAGACTATTCAATTTAAATAATAAATCGTTAATTACAAATTGTAGTTATTAACCCAATTTGATTCTTACTTCGGCGTCTAAAGAAACTTCACATATCTCGAATAGTATCGGGTAGTCATTATGGATATTTTCATAGAATTACGTAGAATACGTAGCTAAAAGTATTTTTCTTACTATTACCAGGTATTAAGGATTTAAAAACAGTATCACAGCAAGTGTCTCTAGCAGAGTTGGGTATGGACAGTATGATGGCTGTCGAAATCAAGCAGACATTAGAGAGAGAATTCGAAATCTTTTTAACAGCGCAGGACATCAGAACTTTAACCTTCGCCAGGTAAGCTGTCTCTAAATATGCAAAAATCTGTAATAAAAGTAGATGTTTAAAGAATTAAAAATCTACCATTGTAAAATGTAGTAAATTTTAAGGTTTCTCTGGATATATCAAATACGATTTACAAAAAAAGGTGGTATATTAGTAAGGTTTATTTAAAGGGTGATAGAATCTCTGGGCAAGGGTCGGTTGAAGAAGCACCATCGCCACTCCTAGCCTTTTTTATCATTATAGTTTTGTCGTAATGGCCACAATCTCACCTGATGTTAAGTGACGATGTGGCCCAAGATGATGATAACACGCTAAACCTAGTGAAAGACTGGCTCACAAGTGCAGCTGCCGGAACACACCTATTGCAGTGCTCGCGCTGTTGTGTTAAGGTGCGAGTGGTGTTTTTGGCAATACACACTGGAACAAGAGGCTTTTCAATTCAGTAATCTGAAGTAGCAACCTGCCTGTTGGCAGGCCTGTTGCCTGTTACCATAAAAAATAATACCACGCTGTAAATTGTTTTTTTATAGGCTGGTGGAACTGACTGCACAACGTGAAGCGGCGACGTCCACGTCAGCCACTCGAGCAGTAGCTATTGAAGGTGCAGCTGGCCTTAAAGTTCTAATGAGAAACTTTGGTGAAGAGAACTTGGTGTCGGAACCGTTTATATATATGCCGAGTATGGTTTCGGATGGCGTGGAGGTTGGTGTTAAAAGTTATAAACTTAAAAAAAAACTAAAAATGCAATATCTTTATTCTGGAATCCTTGTAATAGATTCTTCAAAATTCTGGATGTACCACTTTCTTTGTATAATTATACTTACTATGAAGTAAATAATGGCAATGTTTTGGAATTATTAAATGGGATGTGATCTTAACTATTCAAAATATTATACTTCTCAAATTTATCCTGTTTTGAGTTTCACTCAGTATTTTGTACGTAAAAACCATGTTCTTTCAGGGCGAAGAAGCAATACATGTTATGGAGAAAGTGATGTTTATGCTGCCAGGACTGGAAGGCTGCGCTGCTGTCTTGGAACCTCTATGCAAAAGGCTTAAGATTAAAGTATGCGTCCTTCAGCTCGGTGTGGAGCATAAGAACGAAAACTTGGAACAGATGGTTAATAGACTTCACCAGGCGAGTATATTCTTAACACCATACATGACTAGAAACATTAATATAGAGTAGAAAAGTTATTTTTGCTTATTCCACGAGAGCATTTAATAAGCTATGCAGCCCATGCAACAATAAAAGTATCGCATTCACGATACCTTTTTAAAAACCCTTAAAAAGTTGTTCACTAGTCTCTTGAAAAACCTCAGCAGGAAGGTCATTCCACATCAAAATTATCTGAAATAGAACTGTCCGCGCCCATTTATGCTCCAAGGTGTGAAGATGAACTCCCTGCCCGTAGCGAGCAGTGCAATAGTGGAAATTGACCGCCGGCATCATATAAAATGAAGAAAAACATACTTTAAATCAACCAATCAATATTTTAAAGTTTCATTTTTAAGATGTGAAATAGTCTAGTATATTAACTTAGTATTGAAAAAGCATCCACCTTAAGACACGAAAGACCAAGCAAAACTCGGTCAAGGAATATTTAGTTTGCTGGTAGCTTTTATTTTTTAATTAAATAATTAAATTCCATTTCAGTCGGTGATAAGTCGACTAGCACCTGGAGCGCCGTTTTGGTTACTCGGATACAGTTTCGGTTCACTTCTAATACTGGAGTTGGCCGCCAAGTTGGAAAGTGAAGGTAATAAGCATCTACCAATAATATAAGTAATGTACTAATAAAAAATAATGTAACTGTGTTCGTTGACATGTGACGTCATATATGTAGTTATTACATTTCTTTTTTCTTCAGTATATTAAAACGCATCTTTTGATATTTGGACCAAAATATTTCATGAAACCCCCCCAGTCCATAGTTTTCTAATTATTTTAAACAGTATTAAATAATTATATCAATATATACTTGTGAACTTTTTATTTTTAAGTCATAAAGCCAAATACCCAAACTCTGGCGCCATAAAAATGTCTAATATTTCAATCATAAAAACTTGCAGGCACGAAATATTAATAAAAATACAATTTACAGGTTTTAAAGGAACCGTATTTTGTTTGGATGGTGCTCCGGACTTCCTCTATGCAATACTTACCATGACCATCAGTTTTAAGAACGACATTCAACTACAGAACAGCCTCATTTGTCACACCATTGATACTGTCGCACCTAACAACGAAATCTCCAAGCTTCTGATGGAAAAACTCAGTGACATCGAATCTTATGAAGAAAGGATCGAGTGCGCCATCAAAATGTCTCCAATCCAAAGTAAATACTCCAACAAATTTATATCTGATATTGCTTTGGTCAGTTTTGATCGTCTTAAGATCGTATTGAACTACAATGCAAAAAATATCAAGAAATTAAATTCACCAGTAATACTTTTACGTCCAAAGGAGAATCCACCGTACGTGGTTTGTGAGGAGAATTATGGTCTCGAAAAATACACTGATACCTTAACTGTGCACTTCTTAGAGGGTAATCACGTTAGTATAATAGAGAACAAGGATTGCTCAAACATCATAAATAAAGTATTGCTAAGTTCAGAAGATAAAGTAGGTAAGGTTGCCGAAAATACCGTTACGAGCATGGTTGAAAATCTACGGGAAGTAAAAATTTAAAATTTGATGGAGACTTCTTTATTTTTCATGTAACTCGGGAACGTTGTACATTCTTTATGGTTCTATTTAGGTTTTGTTCGGGGTTTACCAGGGGTTATGTTTAGGACCAGAAATAACTATTAATTTTTGTATAATTATAAAGTGGCCGTATTTTAAAATAAACATATAAATACAATTTAAAAGGTAATTTAATTTAAGTTAGATTAAATTTGTCGTACAGACACCAGTACCAAACAAAATATTCGCTAAGACTAAGATCTTTTAATGTATATGGTAATTATTATAAGTGATTTGAGAATCGGTATCCAATTTTATTGTCGGTATTGTTAATTATTATTATAAACTATAGTGTTTTAATTATTTTAAAGGGAGAAATATCAGTATACGTAATTTAATTATATAAGGGGCTGTGTGAAATAAATTTAATTATCCTAATTTACATTTTATATATATTTCGGTGATAATACAAGTGACATTGTTGGGATAAATAAATATTTATTCTTAATATTAATAAGTATTTTCATTAATTTCCTGTAAATTATAAAACCTATAAAAGGGACACAAAAACTAGTATTTTGTAAATAACGAAAGTGTGAATCAATTCATAAAAATATATAGATAGATTCATGAAAAGAATTATTATTAATGATTTGGAACCATTGATAAACGGCTTTTCGTCGGTAACGGGATCAGAATCATTCCGGACAGATGTCAAAACCTGATTTTGGAACGATTACACGCTTTCATCAAAGCGAAGCATTAAGTGAAGCATATTTATGAAATGTTGAATTGATTTTTCAATTCCTTTTGCTTAGGTATTGTAAATTCTGTATGTCTATTAATATCTTCCAGAAACTATAAAATAATTATTATATGGTTTTTTGTTGCTTGTATCGAACTTAAGGGAATACTAGATTATACCAGCCTTTAATTATCCTACTAGATACAGGTCTATTTCCAAGGCACTCACGGTCTTACTACATAAACTCGTGGTGTCCGGACCAGATTGTCCAGAAATTATAATATGCAAAACTTAAAACTTCTTAAATCGTGATTTACCAGGTACACGGAAGTCAAAATGTATATTCAATAAAACAATTATTATTAAAACAGTTAGATACAAAGTTGTGTAATTTAAAATGTTAATTTTATTGCATGTTCTCCATTGAAGAAAAGCAATACATATTTTGAAAAGTCTTCAAACAGTCGGCGAACGACTGAAATTATAAAGAGAAAACCGTATTTATTATTTAAGACACGATGAGATATTCCCTTGCCAGACATAGCAAAATAACTTTACATTACATAAATGTGAGAAGAACACGGTATATAAAAACTACAAATCAGGAAGAAGATCCTCTTGATTGTTAAACCAGTTTGCAAATACGATGCCATCTAAATAATATAAAATAATCTAAAATAAAACAATATATAATAAAATAATATGTGAAAACACACAAGTATTAAGCTACTATTAAGCACATTTGCAGCATATTAGCATGAGAAGTAAGCCGTATTCGGCAAAAGCACCGATCGCCTTGCGATGTACCAATGTCTATGCCCATGCAACAAGATTTTCCTTTCACCGAAATATTAGAATTATTGTAGTATTCAAACTATTGGGATCACATTCAACGGGAGAATAAAGTCACTGATCGGGCTCATGAATTAGTAGGGATGTGCAAAATTTTATTTTTTGAAATTACCCTTGTATATTGAAATTCGGAGATGACTGGTCACTTGCACGTGGGACTTGCTCAGATATCGGCGTAACGGCAAACTGTGTACTCGACATTTCAAAGTTACCGTAATTTCGGCATTAGAATACAAGGTGCTGTGCATATACTAGATCTGGAGTTTGGGAGCCTTCGGATAATATCAGCGGCGGTAATATCGGCTACGAAAGATAATTGAGCTTTAATCCCGGTTATAGTGTACCATATATGGTGGTTATTTGAGCTTCCAACCAACCTTAAAATACAGTCCACTTTCTACAGAAGTGCACCAGGTGTGCCAACCCAGTCACCTTCACTCTTGTGATCTATCAACTGATGTTAAGTGACAATGTAGTCTAAAATGGTAATACACTAAGTCTAGAGGGATACTTACTCTCAACGCTACTGGAATACACTTATAGGTAGCAATAGAACCTTCTAATCATTACGATGTTTTCTTTCACAAAAATCCCATGTTCATTGTAGAATTTGAACGTACAACAATGGGCGCGGTATCCGAACATGCTACCAATGAGTCTTCAAAGCTTCAAAAACTTAACGACACATTGGTTTGTGCAAATCAATCATCTCTCGACAACATATAGCCATATCCTACGTGGCGACATTCAGCTGCTATAACCCGTAAATCAAACATGTCTGACATTTCGATACGTGTAATAAATTCGAGAGCATTAGTAATTGTTTACTTGGATAGTTTCGGTTAAACGAACACACGAGTTTGTGCTGTATAGCACCCTCTACGATCTTACGTAAGTTCTGGCGTGTGGGTGATTTTTAATATTTACGAAAATGAGGACCTTCTAAAACAATATGCCAATCAGTTTAAGAATGAAAAATCGAAATAACCATTAATATTAAAGACAAACAGGGACTGGCGCAATCAGCCTTCACTTCCAAGTCTTCACCGAGATTAAACATTATTTAAATCACTCTCTGTTTTTGGTCCAAGTATGCTGTGTACCGATTTTATATCAAGTCTTCTTTGCATGTTGAGACCGTTTTTTTTGTATTTTTTTTATTAATCTGGTACAAAAATCCCAAGCTCAGGCAATGATCATGGTCATATCTTACGTGATCTTAAAAAACCAACTTTATTATATTACTTTAGAGATTGTTTTTGTTTGTTTGATTGAACGCGCTTATCACTGGAACTTACATATATATTCACGCCACGACCCTAAGAAGCGAAGCAGTAACCGTAAATGGCAAGCTGTGAGCAAGTACGGGAAGTGAGAACAATTATCTAGCTTACACGGATGCGTCAGCGGCGACGCAGTAGAGTGGGTCAAAAAAATTTAACACGGGTAAACACGTGGGGACCGCTAGTGATTAATATAAAATAAAACAATACAATCGCGACGTAAACGAACCGAAATAAAGACGCATATGTAACCTAGTTATAAAAACATTCAACAAATACCGTATCAGAACTATACAAATTTATTTCGAACTTGAGGAAAACAGTAGAATTTCACAAGGGTCCGTAAATAACGATAAAAATGACACCGGCAACAATCCCTTCCCTTATGAAACCTACTATCCGGGGACCTGCACACGATCGCTCCTTACGTTGTATACCTTATTTCGGGGTTAAATGTTGTGTTAAAGTATTTTAGTTGGCAATATTGACTTATGAGTGTAAATAATGGCAGAAGGTCCAACATAATTGCTCTTTTACAGTGAGTAGTTATTTTATTCCTTCAGCATTTTTATGTTTCCCTGTTTTTTTTTTATTTACTTAATCAAGGTATACAATTAAAATTGCAAACTAAGTATTTCTTATCAGATTAATCATTAACAACATTCTAATTTCGTTTTCATTTAAAATTAGAATGTTAACCATCCTTACTGATTTAAATTTATTTTAATTATAACAATTTAACTTAATCTTATTAATTATATATGATATTAATTCTATGTATACTATTGATGGCATGTCTAATGAAATTATATTCAATTCACATATAAGAGAAACAATCTATTAATAATCTGTTTAATTAACATTCCAGTTATTTGATTGTTTGAATTCTATAATGTTCACAGACAAGTAAACAAAGAACGTGAGATTATTAATTGTGAATTTAGGGAAACAAAGATTACAATTATAAATAGATTGTCATCCTTGACTTATGAGGATACTGAAAATATATTTCATATTTTTCTATAACCAAGTAATGTACTTTGATAAGTATTGGAAATCACCTATAATACAAATTAACGATGCATTCGAGGTCTCTATATATGTATATGTAAAATATCTATTTATGTTTGAGTATATAATTATATATGAATTCGATTTTCCTAACGGTACTAACGTAACACTTTATTTAGTATTTCGGAGGTGGTCCGTCTCCCGTGACACAGGATTTATTTCCTAGTGATAGGATCTACGGTTTATTCTCGTACCATGTAATGTCAATTTGATAATAAAGATTATTGTATTTTGTATCAGCTAATATGTCTAATTACTCATAAATGTTTCGCACACGTACATTCTAGAAAAGAAAAGACTATTAGCGTTCAACTATTGAACCGTTTGCAAGCACAGAATCACCTTATTGATTATGTTAAAATAATTCCAAATTATGTTTTTGGTAAAAATATATGTTTACTTATATGTTTTTTGTGAATCTAGCCAGACCGACGTGTAACAGCTATGCTTAGATATATACACGAAATAAAATACAAATAATAACATTTTTTAATCTCCCTAATGGTCTTTGGTTGTGCAATACGTTTAATACCGGACAATCATTTCAAGGACTATGTCAAGCAGGTTTTATTGCCAAAAGGTGGATCATTATGTGGATGATAGTGATGTCTGGAAGTGACTCTCTCTCTCTGTGCATCCACTAAATTATTAATATGATTATTAACTGTAAATATGATTTGTACACATAATGTAATTATAAAAAAAGATAAATCCAATCGAGTTTCTTGCCCGTCCTTCTTGGTGACTGGGATATATGTCCGAATCGTTAGTAGTGATTTTACGTTCATAAAAACCTACATTGAATAAAGTAGTTTTTGATTTTGAATTTCTATCTGTACAAAAAATAAAATTAAATTGTCAAAATTCAAAAGTGTGAAATTTTGTAATATCGTTTTAAAGAAATTTATTTTCTCAAAAGAACATTGTTCACTTAATGAGAATTACATACATTTTTAGTTTAAAAAACAAAAATCTCAAGACATCCAGTGAGTTAAAAAGTACATAATTTCAGACACCATAACTTGCAAGAAAAGAAAATGTACATCAGTTAAAAAATAAAAATAAAATGAGAAAAATAAATCTATTTAATAACTTTAAATAAATATTTATCCTTTAAGTATTCTTTTAATCTTGCTTTAAATATATTCAATGATTCAGTTTCTCTCAGGTCTTTAGGCAATTTATTAAATAATTTAGCTCCCTCAAATTTTATGTTCTGAATACCATACTTTGTTGTTCTTGGTTTAGTTACTACTAATTTATTTATGCTTCTCAAACAATATCTTGATGTCTTTTTTTCAAAGCTTATATGTGAATGTAGATTTTTATTTAAGATGTTTTTTATTAAAATACATGTTTTATAGATATAAATTTGTTTTACAGTCATAATATTCGTCTCACTATATTTTTTTTTACTGGACTTTAAATTATCATAATTAAATAGTGTTTTAATTGCTTTATTTTGCGCAATTTGTAGGTCTTTTAGTATAGATTTAGAAGCACATCCCCATACTTCAATTAAATAGTCTAAATGTGATTTTATAATAGCATTGTAGATTGTATATCGGGTTTGTATGGGAACGTGTTTCCCACGCAAACAACTAGTAAGAGAGCTCAGTTTACATTTTAGGTGTTCAATATGATTCTGCCAAGTTAATCTGTTATCCAATTTAAGTCCAAGGTATTTCTCGCATTGACTTCTTTTTAGAATTTCTCCATTTATCTTTAATTGAGCGTGGTTATGTATTTTTTTTATTTTTTATTAAAATAACAGCGTTTTACTAAATTCATATGAAAATATATACGGTACTTGTAACAAAAAAAAAACATTTTTTACAATTTTGACTGTCTGCCTGGTTGTTGTAAACTCCAAAACAGTTGGACCGATTTTGAGAGGACTTTCACTGATAGATAGCTGATGTACGGAGTAATTCAGGCAACTTTCATTTAAAAAAGAATTAAGGTTTCGCGCAAATAATAATCAATTAGGAAAAAACTACGATTTGGGGAACTTAAATGGCTTACGCTTAGTAAACTATAAGAGATATATCAAATGAATGTATGACATAATCGTAGATCTTAAAAAGACCTACAAAAAAGTTGGCGAGAGAATATGTCTGTCTTCTAAGGACCACCCACAATAATAATTATCATCATATTGTTATTTTATTGTTGTCCATTTTTTAATAGCATGTTTTCCTTGGACATTCATATGAATTTTATTGTAGTAATAAATTCATAAATAAAGAGGCTACCCATATAGTTTCGTCATGTGCGTTTGTTTATCCACGGCTTAGCACAGAGATTCTTAGTCCTACAAAGGTGTAATTTGGTATGGGTATAGATACATATTAATCAAGCTGACAAAGTGGTAAATTAAAATCTAGAAAAAAAAAAATTTTAGGTTACCTTCCCTACACGTAAAGTGGGAATGTTTTTTTCTCGTCTATCACATCGTTTAAAAGCAGCGTGTAAAAGCTTTAAAGCGCAATTTTTTTGTCGAGTCTAGTGTCTCACCGTTCCGTAATGTCTGGCAATAGTGTCAGACACCAAGACCGTTTGCATACATGGCAGCGGTAGCGACCCTTTATTTGCAACTCGGTGTCGTTCCGTTGCACACTCCACGACAATAGGTCTACAGACCGAGTGTCTAGGGTCGAGTGCCGCCGTGTATGCCTTCCTTTACAATTTGGGGTGTAAGAGGTGTCAGGTTAAATCATTAGAGTTGAGACGCCCAAGCCAATCTCATCTGCACGTGGTGCATCCTGCTGAATAACGAGCGCGGATATGGCGATAGCGTGGTGATGGGGTTATTTTGCCCGACTGGGTCGCGACCACCATGCACGTGGTGAAAAGTCCGTCATAGTGACTCGCTTTTGCGTGTCGCATTTCGGGATCAGTCTGTGTATATCCAGTTATATGGTGACCGCCAATGGATTGCCATCTCTTAGTGGTCGCCGTTGTGTTTGGATCGTATTGTGCTCGCCATCAGAGACAGTGCTGTTAATATGCCGAGTTACTATAAAAAAACTTGTGTAGTTTGAATTAATTGGTAAATTATTTTGCTTGTTTAAGATTCGCGGAAAACAAAATAATAATCTGTATGTTTCCATAAGATAAATAAATAGATATCATAAAGTCATTTTAAGATATAATATGAAAGTTAAAAACACGACTGGATGGGCAATTCTCGTTTATTCTTATCACTGTCGAAGGTGATCCAATATACATGCAAATTTAAACCCGGACCGCAAACAAATTGCGTTTAGACAGAAATAACCGACAAGACCGCAATACGCAATGTACAGTGGTTGAAATTTCTCTACGTTTAGTCTACGGATTAAAATAACAATTATTCAAATTAACTATATTATTTACACTTAGACTATATTTACACTTTAAAAACTGTAGTGTACCTATTCTTGGTGTTCTAGTGGTTTAGACAGGCGGAACATCGTTTCGATGTCCGCATGTTTGAACCCCGGCATTTCATACCATTCAATTTTTTGGAATCTGTAACATTCAAATTGGTAACATTATCGGTTGACGGGGCTGCCATGTTGTGATTTTTATTTTAATTCATTAACTTCGGTTTTTTGATCATATATTATACATAATACATATTAAACATATATATACACAATACATATAAATAAATAACCACCATACATATAAGGCTTGATAAAACATTGATAAGTTAGGCTTAAAGGACTTGTATCCAGTGGATATAATAAATTACAAACAAACAAAAAAAGGTTAAGGGTTTTTGGCGGGATTTGAAACTGGCATGTAGTGGTTTTTATTATTTTATTCCTACATTTGTGTTATTTGACCCTATATTGTTTAATAAAACTTGGTTATGTGCACAAGTGAAGTGGATTGGAAATAACTTGGATCATGAATTCTGAGATGCCACAAAAACTATCCATTGACACTACACACGATGGGCAGAGAAAAAAATTCATTCCCATTTTACGTGTAGAGGAGGTACCCTGAATATTTTTTTCCAAATTTTATTTTACCACTTTGTTGGTGTGATGAATATGTGTACCTATACCAAATTACAGCATTCTAGTATTAAGAATCTCTGCACTAAGTCGCGGACAGACAGATGGACATAGCGAAACTTTAAGGATTCCTTTTGACTTCGGAACCCTAAAAATATGCAATTATAGGCCGAGGCTATGTTGTACAATTTATATGTGATTTTCTTAACAAGATTAAAACAGCGACTGTTTTATTTTAAATAAATAGATAAGTATTTTAAATATACCAACAAGCTTTTATCAAAGCTTTTTGATCCAAACAGTATTAGCACTTATCCAGATAAATATGTTAGATAACTATTTTTTTTAATCTGTGATATCTACGTTATTCGTTCAAATGATATAGTATACAGGACAGTTTTAACTTACTGGAAATTCCCAAGTTATAGGAAGTCAGAGAGTCCATCAGTAGGATACCAAGATTACCCTCGATACCGTCTTTACGGAAACATCGATCTTGTGGTCATCATGCGGGTTTTGGGCAGCCTGGCTACTGTGTCGGGACTTTTAGAGGGTCATTCTCTCTCTCGAGTTGCCGTGCTGGGAGGACGTCCGGATTAGTTACCAGTTTTACCACACATACGAGGCTTGGGGTGGCTTTAGGGGAGGTTGAAGACCACTGCGAGTAACTCCAAATAAACAAGAATAACTTGCTGCTCGACTAACCCGACTGTCCACATAATCGATGTTTCTGTAACGATGGTGTCGAGGGTAATCTTGGGATCATTTTGATAGTCTCTCCGACATCGACACCGTCATTACGAAAACATCGATCTTGTGGGCGTCATTCGGGTTAGTGCGAGCAGGAAGTTAAATATAATTATTTTATATGTATATATATATATATATATATATACGAGTATATTATATATGCACGAGCTTAACTTCAATCTCACGTGATGGTAAGTGAAGATGTGGTCGACGATGGATCGCGCTTACCCAACAGATGTCCTTTCAATCTCCCTTTAAAAACTCCCAAGTTATATGTCGAAGGAAACACAGACACCGAGAGAGAATTGCAATCTATAGCCGTTTCATTAAAAATGACGAAGCGAAGCGCTTCGTGCAAATCGGGCGAATGTCCACTACATTCGGGTGAAAACCCCCACGGCGTCTAGTTGTCCTATGGTAGAACGAGAAGGGCGGAATTACAATTAAATATTTGTTAATACAAAGTTAGAGTTCGGACAGATTGAATCGGTTACTAGGAGTCCCTACTGTGAACCGATTACAATAATTTGGGCATACTGCATAGAGTTAGCCTGAGAACTGTCGCGTGGACAATTAAATAGATATAAGTTCTGTAAATATATATCTTAAATGGTTATGAAATGAAATTCAAAATATATTTATATATGTATTCCGAAGGCATTAAACAATAAAGTGAGATAAAATATACAGTGTACCTTAATTTTATTGCATAATAATTTTACTAAAGCTTCACTAGTAAAGTTAGTCCACGAGAGCTGCGTATAAAAATTCGTCTTGAGAAGCTTGTGTGTATATGAATTTGACAAACAAGCATTAGATATTCATTCCTCTTCAGTTTCTATAACAGCATCGCTACGCCAACATGAATGAATGCATCCGCTAGGTCTTCCATTAGCTTAATAATCATTCTTGACTCTTGACAATTTTGGGTGAATAGTTTCAAATCCTTCGAATACCGACTACAATGTGAGAAGTCTCTTGTAGTAACAAAATAACTTTTTGTACAGACTCCAGATAGTTAAGTCATAATAAATGATGTCTCATTTAAATTATTTTCATTAGCGATCTTTATTTTAAATTTAAAAGGTTCTTCCAGCCAATAAATACAATCATTGTATATGGCCTACTTATTTGATATAATATATCAACGTAAAAGAAGTTTGTCATACAATATTTGAATAATAAATTATCTAAAGAACTAAAGATGCCTTCCGAAAGCGACCGAAAACACAATAAACGAAGTAAAGAGGAAAGAACTAAGGTGAAATTAATGTATATAATTAAAAGATAAAAATGATTGATAAACAATCATTACAGAACTGGAGAAAGGCATGGTATGTAAAACACTTAAACATAGTCGCTAGATATGGCTAGTTATAAATAAATGAAATAATTATGTTATTTTTGTTATAATGACTTTATTTAACATATTTTATATACATCATTCAAACAGATATGTGTTATAAACTATAGATAATTAGATACCTATTTATTTTAAAAAGACTACGCTTTTACACAAATTATTCATCCACCATTACAAATGCCATAACTTAAATTCTAACATATTCCGAAAGTAAGTACCCAATATTTATTTTTTAAATAACTTAGCCAAGGCATCATTTTCGTTACATATATGATTTTATTTTTATGTCGTAAATTAGATATAATAACTGATTGTCTTATATTAATTAATTTTCTTATTATTAATTAATTTCCTTTGTTTCGATTGTTTTTGTTTTTCGCAATTTATACGAGCAAATTGCCTAACCTTTATAGGATTTTTATTTCTCAATAAGCGCCGCAGATGCATTTGCCAGTGTCAGCATTTTCAATGGAGATAGCTTATATAACGAATTGAATTCTTATTTTTCTTTTTATTTAATTGCAACGGTGTTCATACATAATTCTGTGAACGGCGAGTGAATAGAAGATTTTTTTACTTATTCTTGTAATATTCAAACACAGCTCTAACAAGATGGCAGCTCCCTTGTTAATAACGTCCAGATGGTTTTGGTGACAACTTAAAATGTATGTTCCTAGTTATACTTCACTTGTTCACAATAACCAAACTACACCACGTAAAATGCCACCAAAATGACATACTTAGTTATCTAATATAGGGCCAAATAACAAAAGTTGATGATGATTAATATAAAAAACCCCAAGAAAGTTCAAGATCCCGGCAAAACCTCACGAGTTTAATGGACAATTAATATTTATAACAATATACAATAAGAATTGTAGACACTAAAATTACTATTGTTTATTTATAAATAATATTATCATTATTCTGTAGTCGTATTTATATAATAAAGTCACTTTATTACATTTTTCTGTAGATATTGAAGTCGCTCGGAGTTTTTGTCGATTGCTATTATAACTTGGAATGCATTTTTTTTGTACACAATAGCTTATACACACAATATCACGTAAAATGCCAACAAAATTACAAGGTCGGTCGGTTTATGTTCTTTTCATACGAAAACCACTTATTCGATTTACATGTTCTTTTCTTCGTTCTTTTTTTTTTAATTCATAACTATGTTATCTGGGTTTCTATATTTTGTAAGATAAAGTAACATACGAAATAAGCAGTGACGATAATGGTGAATTAATTCGGGAAAAAAGACGCTTTTGGGATTTACGCCCATAAGAGATATATCAAAGTGATGTACTACATAGTTGTAGATCTTCAAAAGAGTCATCAATCATCATCATCAATATCATATGTCTCCTAAGGATCATCCACAATAAGAATTTTTACATTTAAAAAGTTGTTGGAAGCGAGGGCAACACGATTCGCGCGTGCGCTCAACCGGTGACAGTCCACGCGAGCGGAGCCGCGGTCACAGCTAATATTATATAAGTAATATACTTTAACACATAATATATCGTCTTGTTGGAGATTCCCAAGGAACGGCAATATCTACGTTAGTGACGTAATTCACGCCTATGCAGCTGTGCAGCTATGTAAATGCAGCTGTTAGAATACGCATATAGGTGCTTGGCGATAGATTAGGGTGTTAGCTAAACAGGCGGGCGTTGGAAAATTCCCTACTACTCTGCTATGGTTTCATCTTTCACCGAAAGAACAGGCTCATTATAGGATTCGAACCTACGCCGATCGTCGCGGTGTCTAATCAGGTCACCACTGAGACATCATCACTTTTTTTTGTCTGTCCATATTATAGAATACAGACGTAGCCGTCGCTCTGGTATCGTCTTTCATAGACACAATCATAAATGCCATAAATAAAGGACACATATGCTGCTTAAATAATATTTTTACATTTTAAATATGCCATCTAGATATTACAATAAAAATAAAATCTTAAATCCATAAAATAAAAAATTGACTACCCATATATTATATTCAGAAATACACTTTCCTTAAACTTATAAATAAGAAATAGGTGAGAAAAACCATCCTTGTATATTGATCAATTATAAGTAATACCTATACTTATACTAAAACTATACGACGTTACAGTCAAGAATTTAAATATATTTTTTATCAATTATACGAATATGAAATCAGGGTTCGTGCAGCATTCGCTATTCTTATCGAGATTTTGTTCGGATTTCACCCATTTGCCGTGACAGTGCGGAGCGACTAAGGCATAGAACCGTGTCGTGTAGCCCGCGACGCCGTGACCGCTGCAACGCCATTTCAAATCACGTCGGAGAGCGGCAGTCTCACACATCACGCAAACAGTATTACCTGAGTACAATGAAAACGAACTCAATGTGTAACTTATCCAAAGCAATATTGATGAATTTTGTCATGGAGATAAATTGAACCTCGGAGAAGAACATTGGCTACCTTTTACCGCGAAAATAAAATATGAAGGATATGAAAGACCTATCATTTCTCAAATTAGGGAGATGAAAATTTATATTTATGCTTTTGGAAGGAAATGAAGTCTCGCGTTTTTGAAAAATCACCTTCTAGGCGGTACAATACGGAATGTGTTCAATGATTTTCGAAGTGAAACTTCTTAGGCGGCGATACGATAATTGGACTAGAACCACCATACACTTAGTGATAAAACCATCACTGATTAGCCTTAGGAGCCTTGGAGCCTTTGCGGCTCACCGGGCAGCTTCACCGGGCTTGGATGTGATGCATTAATATAGCGGACTGGTAGGGAATGCGACTAAAATTGGTATAGTATAGAGATAAATGAAACCTTCAAGAAAGAATAGGATATACAAAATAATTATTCTATGCAGAAGTAGTCGTGGGTACCTATCGGCTATATTTATTTTTTAAGTTAATTGTTTTACACTCGCCAGTAGCCGCTTTTGTAATGCCGGCCTGCGTAAATAAAACTAGTGCCCTGATTGATCCTTTTTTTTTTTTTTTTTTTTTTTTTCTCTCGCGATCTGACTAATTCCCTATCCGTAATTCGATCTAAACTAACTATACATATATACATGTTTCTGCCCCCTGGGAGGAGGGAAGGAACATGTGTATGTGTATTTAGTGGTCTGAAATTTTTGTCTACTCTAACTAGGCAAAAAAAGAAAAAAAAAAGGTCCCTTACAGAACCTATGTACCTATGTGTGTTGTGCATGTGTGTATAATGCAGTGTCATGTATGGCTGTGAAAGCTAGTGATTGTACAGTCACTTGTATCGCGCGAGCGGCTGCTTGGCTCAAGGGCTCCATGCCGATGGATCGGACCTAGGCTTGAGTTGCCGCAGAGGAGGGCGGTCGTGGCGGGTGTGCGGGAACGAAGTTAACCGTACGTCCCCTGCGGAGGGAACGGTGGTTTCGCGGGCGTGGGCGCGAGCACGCATATGTTGCGGGAGCGGACGCGTAGTAATTATTAGCTTTCTCGATGTCGTCGTCGGGATCGACAAAGAGATTTCGCGGACGGCGTTTATAACGTTTGGCAACGGGGATCGAGTTGTCTGGGACGTAGTTCACGGTGGATTTTACGAGCGGGATGGGATGATTAGTAGCGCTATCGAAGTATCTGCTAGTGAGATATTTCACATAGGCTTCTATCGAGGGAAGCCTCATGTCCCTGTGTAGGTCCATGTTCCTAACGAAGGCTGGAGGGTCAAGCAGGCGACGGAGAAACCGATTTTGGACTCTTTGCATGCGGACAAAGTTATGTTTGGACATATGTGCGAACGCTGCGCAGCTATATGTCAAGATCGGACGGACGCACATCTTGTATAGTGTAAGCTTATGTCTTAAGGACATTTTGCTTACCGAACTGAGCAGGGGCCGCAAGCGGGAAAGGATCCAGACGGCCCTATTCCGGACTATAGTAACGTGTGCGTTGAAGTTAAGCTTCGAGTCGAGGGTGACACCCAGATATTTAGTCTTGGTGGCCCAAGGGATATTCCTACCGAATAATGAGAGGGGTCCTACCGTGCGTGGTAGTTTACATGTATGCGGTTCGAACATAATCGCGGCGCTCTTTACCGGATTAATAGCTATTCGCCACGTTCGAAACCACTCCCCGAGAGTGGTTACGGCACGTTGGACTGCGCAGGCGAGATTTTTTCTATGTCTGTTTGACGCGTATATGACTGTGTCGTCAGCGTAGAGCCCTACCTCGACCTCGGGGGGCTTCGGGAGGTCGCTGACGTACAGATTGAAAAGGCAAGGCGCCAGAATGGAACCTTGCGGGACGCCTGAGCGTATAGGGTGGGCGGTAGATAGTACTCCTTCCACTCGGTAGTGGAAGGTGCGGTCGCGTAGAAAATCGTGAACTAGATGAACTAACCTATCCGGGACTTCTAATTGATGTAGCTTGTGGACCAGTCCGGCGTGCCAGACCTTATCAAAGGCCTTGGCTACGTCGAAAAAGACCGCAAGCGTGCGGGCGGGAGCAATATTGCTCTTGGCGAAGTTACTCGTGATGTGCTCCGTGAGGCGGTGCACTTGATGTGTACACGAGTGACGGGCGCGAAAACCGAATTGTTCGGGCGGGTATAAATTCTTGTCGTCTATACCGACCTTGAGACGGTTCAGAAGGATCCGCTCATAGAGTTTCCCTAGGGTGTTTAGGAGACTGATCGGGCGATAGCTTTCGGGAAGCGAAGCTTTTTTGCCGGGCTTGCGAATACCTATAACTATAGCTTTTTTCCAGACGGCTGGAAAACCTGATTGATCCCAAAACGCGTCGCGCATAAGCGAATCATTATGTCAGCCCTAACACCCCGCTATTACCATTTACTTCTTCTTCACTCAGCAGTGTGCACCCCTAACTCGCCACTCGTCGAAGTCAAAACTAGGTTTAAATATACGTCAGTTCCTCGATATTTAGGCCTTCGACCAGATAAAAATAGTTATTAAAATATTTTAATCCGAGTACCGTACTGTATTCTCGGTTCGTACCAAAACAGAAAGTAGAATAAAATGGAATAGAACTTTCGCTATGTTCTGAATATTATTCTTTGTTATTGAAAATTATACCTTCTCTCAAAGCTTTGTAGTCGGAGTCAGCGTGGCAAGCCTTCGACACCTTGGTCACCTCGTACTGGGCGCAATACCTGAAATCATTTCCGCTTTATACATCGGGAAATTGAAACACACCACACAATAGCTACATTGTATTTTAACAGGCTTGTATTCAGATAAAAATCAGCGATATGATTTAAGTAAATTCGATTGTTGCTATCTAAGTGGCCGCATTAGTGAACATTAATTTTATATTCAAAGTTTTCTTCTCCCCCCCTTGTCCCATTTAAGTACGGTCGGCACAATATGTTTTTATCTTCAACTGTAATCTCAGCATTCATACCTCATGTCACACGCATATCATTCTTCACACAATCCATTCCTACTTTCTTCGGTCTTCTTCTACTAAAATATTCGGCCACCTTCAAACTTGACATTAATCTAGTTATATGACTTTGATCTCTCCTCTGATGTACTCATTCTTGATTTTATCCATTCAGTTATACCCACACATATACATCTCATCGCATCTCTGCCACATGTAATCTTCTTTCATTAATCTCTTTCGTTGCCCAGCACTCCGACTCGCATATCAAACCAGGTCTTAAACACTTTTCTCTTAAGTTTCAGGGAAATTCGAGAATTTACTATTAAAATGTATATTATATGCAACGTAATAATTAATATTTGTGATTTTTATGGTTATTTTTTACACGATTTGTGGTACTGTGGTCAAATGATTAACTGCTAGAAATGGCAAAACAACGTCTGTGGGGTTAGCTAATATAAATATTTCAAAATAAATACTTTATGTTACCCTAAGTAATAATAATAATAATTATCCCAAGGTTTGAAAAAATCGATGTTAAACCATGTTCGGCCACTTTCTGAGCTAATATCAATTAGACGACAAAACTGTACTATTTTCTATCATTCAGAAAATTGAGTCAATTTTGTTATGACGATAAAATTTGAGTTCTAGTAACTTCCTCTTTTTAAAAATAAAAGCGTATATACAATAAAAGATAATGTCCTTTTAAATCACAACGCATGATGATTATAAAATAAAACCATGTAAAAATATTACAAGAATCCAATCCTGTATACTCAAAATATATCATATTTATAACAATGAGAATTCCTCTCCATTGATTTTTGTTCTCATAAGAAAATATGAATAATATAAATTCCATTGAAGCACGAATTTCACGTAAACAACTTTCACGTTCGACACAAAATAATATGTATCAAAGATAAAACACAATTGTATAAATATTTCCGTTCATAACTTTCCATCCATTCAGCCGAAAGAGATTTCCTGCTCAACATAGGCCTCTCCCAAAGATCGTCACAACGACCAGTCTTGCGCTGCTCGCATGCAGTGAATTCCTGCACCCTTCGCCAGATCGTTGCGGGCGTCGCGTTTTGGGGGGTCTGACCACGCTGCGCTTTTTGGTATGTCGTCCATCCTTCCTAAGATGTAGGTCTCCCGTCCGATTTTAAAATAAATTATTCTTTAGGACATATTAATATTTCATGTCTACTCACTCCCTGTGTGAATTGGACTCAGGATCATCAGGGTTACGCAGACGAAGGTTCTTGCGGATGTCCACGGTCTCGTTGGAATGACGACTCACGGATAAGCCACCGGGTAGAAGCATTGCTGTTTCATCTGCATAAGATCAAAATGTCTTTGTTGAAAACTTTATTGTGATACTAGAATAGCCACTTCAGTATAATACAAATTATAAGTAATTCAGTGCAAAATGGATAAGTGATTTCTTTATACGATTACATAGGTGTAGTCATTTGAATGTACGTCATACTTTTCTTCAATACGATCTACTCTGCGGAGTATACGCAGAAGTTTAGAATACAATTAGAATAGATGAATATTTTCTCAGATTCACCATGAACCTTGAAAGTTTCTACCCATATAGAGCTGAAGATACGAACAACACTTATATAAAACACCCGAAATCTACTGCACACAGTTATCTTATGTAAATTAACGAATAATAGCTTTAACTGTCTGAGTCCATTTTTCTAAGCAATTACAGAAGTCTTCAAATGAAGAATGAATTGATTTTACTAAGCTAGCATTACAGGCATCATCTTAATTTTCTACTAGGTGTGATTGAAGCCAAGAATAAAACTGTATAAAAAATAGTTGCTAACCTCGTAACGGAATATCGCTATCTACACCACATCCATTATGCTCTTGACAGGCTCGACGTTGTATCAGAGACGGACAGTGTCTACCACCGTGAGCGGGAGCTTGGACTATCCGGCGACTCCGTTCCATGCTCCCAGAGCCGCAAGTTGTGTCACATTCTGACCAAGCTCCCCACCCTGAGACTACGCAGTCGATCACTGTAAAAAAAAACCTGATTAAAATTCAAAGATGTAAATAAAAGGAGATCCTTGATCAAATTTTTTATGTTATATTACTAGAGTCCGATCTGAGTCATATCTTATTTATAGTTAAGTTTTGCTGGTAGCTGATAAGCTATAGCTGAAAATAGGACTCATCTACAAGTTCAGCTGCCATATCCCAATGATCTGCATTTGATGATAAAATTTAGGAGAGCACCAGAAAATGCACTACCATGTATCAAGCAAACGGCTGTTCATTGATGTATTATAAATGATAACAGTTTATAATCTTTTACTTCGATATTGCGAAATATCCGAACACATTATCAGAATTCATGACCAGAAGAATTTAATTTATTAAGAACTTAATAAAGAAAGTGAACCTTTTGGTTTATGAAATATTTTTATGACGCAATGATGATCCGTTCAGTGTTACCACATCGATTTAAATGGTCATAAAACCTACATTGAGTCTGAGCTTTCGGTGAAGGGAAACTTTATGATGAAATCATAGCATGGTGGATTTCTAACGCTCGCCAGACAATTCCAAATCAAATATGAAATGCATATGCATATGGGAAAGCCTAATTAAAGTTCAAAAAAGCATAAAGGTTGGTAGGACAAGACAATTATTGTGTCCAACACCAGGAACACACCAGGCTTAGGAGATAGGCGTGTCCCATTTCGCGATCAGCCTGTGTATCTCCAGTAATCAAGCGAAGTAGTAGGGATCTGTGCTCAAGAAATTCTAGAACATCATTCAGAACCCCATCAGAATTACTCTCTTTTGGCTTGTCGCATTTCAGGATCAGACAGTGTAGGACGATAAAAAAAAGCTATGCAGAATGATAGAAATTAGTAATTATATAACCAGCTATAAATTTTTCATACATTAGAACTACTTAAGCAGTATTTTGATATATTTTTCCTTAACGAATAATTCGGATGTATGCCTTAACTGGTGTCCATAAAAAGAAAGAAAATGAGTGCGAATGTTTACCTACGAAATTATCATGGAATGTTGGTCCGCTATCTACTAAAGATTTATTGCCAGAAATGCTAACCGTTATATGACGTATACGACATTAGTACATTTTTACTTGAGGATATGGGACAAGTTCCGAACATGCTTATCTTTTCTTAACGGCTGTCATATGACAAACTGCCTCTTGGGGTATTTTTATAGGCTATTAACAGCACATTACTATGGTTTCTAGGATATTAAAGCACGTTCTTGTAATATTTTTAAATTTATTGCTATATTTTCTAAAATCTTGTGAAGAGCTTTTAAAGGATGTATTTAATTTAAAACTTGTTCGAAAGAAAAAATCATTTTAGCTGTAGAAACACTTTTCATAGGAACGCTTTGAGATTACGCCTAGTATAAAATACTGCGTTTGTAAGCAAAACGAATCGTTCTTTGAACATTGGGACCGAGCATTAATGAATGAAATAATGAAAATGGAAATTTAAGAAGCAGACACTTCGTATTTTTCTTCGAATCTTCTTCAACAGATAATAAAATACGTAACCTTAAAAAGTTCAGTCTATTGGTTCCCACTCATTAGGGAATATAATCTTTTGTTGTGGGAGACCCTTTGTAATTTTTGGAAAGCAGAAACTTCTATTCTGGTTTATAGCCTAAGCTCTGAAAATTGTTCAAGCAATTTGTTGATGATAGAAGGATACCTTTTAACTTCTCTTTATATGTTATCTTCATCTGGAAACCTGGTAAATTGTCTTGTTACATTGCATGCATCATTGTAAAAAGAAGGAGTGTATTAAGTGTAAAATAAAAATGATACATGATCTCAAAATAGGAATCAACTCCTGTACTCATTTCATTAAAAAAAAACTTAATTACAATTTTGTTTTTGTAGGCATAATAAAAATATACTTTTTTGTTTCTCAACCTGTCTATTCTTATCTAACTCTGCCTATTATGATTTAGGATTTTAATAATTTGTGCACAAGTTGTTCCGCATATCATATTTATTTTGCTGTTTTGTGCACTACGTAACAACTCATAGATGAAACCAATGTGTATCGGTGAAATAATTAAAAGTAAGTTGGATACTGAAGTGGATAAAATCCTTATTCATCGCCTACGCTTCCTAAGTGTTTAGGAAAAAATAAGTGAGAGAGTAAAATATATATATTTTTAACGACATATTTATAGGCAGTTTATGGTAACTTTTCAATAAATTAGAAACAGTTTGTTCAAAATCTTGTATTTTATTGCTGCCCAAATTGCAGTACCACTAAAAAAATTAATACTGAATAAGTGACGGTTTTTTTTTCATTTCATTGTTTTATTCACATAGTTTTAATTATTTAACCGTGATGACATTGTGAATGGTTGGTATAAATTGATGTTAATGATGAATGATATACATTAAATTAAAACATATCCGTATTAAACAAACCGTATAATGGCTAAGATGAACTGATAGCTAAAAATAATAATAAATAGTAATTATATACAATCAATTTGTTTCCTAATTTTTGTGCTATATTATCCTAAAATGTAAAAGAGCAATCTATTTGCTATAGGCATAAAAATATAGTCCCTTTTTGAGTTAAATTCGAACATATTGTAATGCTATATTCGTGATTAGACATGTAATTCATTTAACAAAAATCTTGTTAATGGCACAACGTTTGTACATTGTTTTAAGTTAAGTATTATTTATTTATGTGTTTGTATCTATTATAAAAAGCCTGCTTTATATTTAGTGTAAATCATATATCGTTTTATATATCATTATGCACCCTGATATTTTACATTTCTTTTGTTTATATATGATGCCCCCCCTTTATTTTATTTTATTTTTAATATCTAATACATAGTAAGCCTTAAGTAGTATTGAATTATTATTATTATTTATTTGTTTAATTTAGTACATTTTTTATATTTAATCTAATTTTTGGCGTACCGTGACTTGCTCTGGGGTTCCAGCTGAAAATCAGCGCTGAGTACCTCGTGGCACTTCAGCATTTATGCTGAGTTGGACGCCTTTTCTTAATGCCTGGACACGGTGCTGGACTATTTATAGTATTCTTATTAATAAATATGTATGTAGAAATTAGTTTTTTTTCTATGCATTATTTCCCGTTTTTCTTTAAGTCTATCTGTATGTATTGTGTATTGCCGTGTCTTGTTATTGTGAATGAATGTTTTCTTTCTTTCTTTCTTTCTTTTCTTTTCTTTATCAGGAAATATGGATAAAATATTACATGCACCTACAGACAGAACTTATTTATTTGTATTGCACAAACGCTGTATTTTTTCGTAAAAGAAATACAAAACATCGAAATCATTAAGACTGACAAGCGGAATGAATGTAAAGCATTACTTATTTACATTGCTAATTGTTCTTCGCTTTAATGCGCCAGTTGAAGCGTCCATTACATTTCCCGTTTGATGGTAGAACGAATCTTAATTAGCGAAGTACAAAGGTCGAACGTTTACAGCTTGTGTAATTCTACAACAATGGGATGCTATCTGCATATACTAGAATAATATTATAAAGCTCTCAAACGATTGTTTATTTGTTTGAATGTGGTAATTTATGAAATTACCAGTCAGATTCGAAAATTTCATAGCCCATTTTTCAAAAGAGCTAACTAACATACGCTAGGTACAGTGTTTAGGAGAGAAGCAATAGGCATGACGACTTTTTTTGAAAAGCATTTCTATAATGATCCTTCATATTTATTATTTAACATACAAAAAACTTATTTTTGCATAAAATGTAGGTTTAATAGTAAAAATTGCCTTTTTTTTAAAAAAAAACTTATCAGACTTGCCGTAATTTATTTTGTCACCTTAGTTGTATACAAAATATACACATTAGATTTCCATAATGACAATGAAACATAAAAATTTCTACATTTAGATGTATGCTATATATAACTAAAAACAAATGTATAAAAAATAAGTTCACCTTCCTTAAAATATTTTATGGGTCTTTGCATTTAGTAGGTCACTTGATTTCAATAGTAAGCCATCTTGACAAATACCGTCTGGTGATCCTGGTATGACAGGGTAGTTTTTTGATTAATAATTAGGATAATTTAATATCCAAACTTTGCCCTCCCAATACATTATTGATAATATAATGTATACTCGGAGAGTTTGTCAAGCTAGATTTTGTCAAAGAGTAGCACAGTTTTAATACTAGAAATAGACATAAATTAGTCGTATCGTGTTTTAGATTTAGTAAGATTAATAAAAGTTTTTTAGGTAATAGTGTTCGGTTTTACTTGTGTAATAAGATCCCGAAACACATTACTGGTACTTCAAAGAGAGGTAGGGCACAGAGAAATTTCTTTGGAGATTTCTCTCTAATTGGGGCAGCCCGACTGGTGGAATACCTCTACCCTAAAGAAGATCGCAGCCAAATGACCTAGTGTTGTGTTTTTGCGGGTGAGTAGAGTTTCCAGAGCTCCTTAGGGTACGGGGGTTCAAGGTCGGCAACGCGCTTGTGATACCTATGGTATTGCAGGCGTTCATAGGCTACGGTAGCTCCGTGTGGCTCTCTAAACAAAGTTTTATTTAATTAATTACATTATCTATTACTAAAATAAACTAAATATAGACAATGTTATTTCTCATACCTGTAAACAAAGAAACTAATTTGACAGCATATATTTCACAATCCTATGACCTTTCTTTAGTTTTATAATTTATTTTACAATTTGACATCAGTCACATTTATATTATATGTATGTCATAATGTGGTTCCTAATCATAGATAAAACATATACAACTTACATACGAAACATAATAAACCTACAAAACTTAAAATACAATTTAAGAAATATATTTTCTTTATATATAACAGTAATTACTTCAGTACAAAAATCTTTACTAAAAATACGTCTTCGCACCGACGTAGTCGTCACACAACCCCCTCTTCCTATTTCCTACCTCATAATATCATCTTGCTCACTCATACTCTTGGCTCGTTCATACCGTCATCTCTTTCACACTGTCATTCACTCTACAATAAACTATAAAACACACCATAGATATTCTAACTTTTAAATGCAAAGGTCATTCCTATCATACATCCTTTACCCCAAGCCCGATAAAGTTGTAAAAGCCGTAAAGGCTCCAGGGCCCCTAAGGGTACAATATAGGCAGTTCGAAAAAAAAAAACATACATCCTACATATATACATATATATACTAGCTGTAAAAGTTGTGTGTTAAATTGATTCGGCCAACTCTCCACCACGCTACCAACGCACCCATGCAGTCAATAGTTATTCTCAATTCCCGTTCTTGCCTACAGCTTGCCAGATTGTTCATAATTACTGCTCCGTTCCTACGACCTTAAGGTCGTAGCGAGAAGTTATATAGTCTATAAATTTCCTCGATAAATAAATTCGAATCGAAATTACGCTAAAATTCGACTGGATTGATTTCACAGAATGTTTGCTTTTGTCAAGCAAATATTCCGTACAGTGAGTTCACCGATCCGTCTACAATGTATGCCCGGTTGCATCGACACACAGGAAATATATAGGGGCAATTTTACTTATATACTACTGTAGTCTTTGGTGACGACGTCGATTCAATATTGCTGGTTGAATTGGTCTGATTCGGAATAACGAAAGGTTTTGTGTTCATACGTACAGTATTTTGGGTCACAATGGAAACTTGATTTTTAATTACGTTGTCACCGAGTATAAAAAGCGAAAACAATGTTAAACATCCAGTTACAAATCTGTATTTGCCTAACTTAATTATTCTGGGAATTAGTTCAGGGTAAAATGATCGTTAGACTTGGCAGTTTTCGTATAAAATCAAATAGAAATACAAGAAATACAAGTCAGATTTAAAGCATATTTTTGCATCTTATATCCTTTTTAATGGGGAAGGTTACAGGCAATATAACTTCACGCTATGACTCTTTCGAACGGAACAGTATTTATGAACGTCAAGCAATCTGGCAAGCTTTAAGCACAACAGGTTTGGTTTATGATTAAGATATTTTTCTAAAGTTCAAATATTCAACTTAACCATGTACATTATTATTACATTACATTTTTAAGTAGGTAGTTTTAATTGATTCAACATACAGTGTAGCTATGGAAGGCGGATTCTATTACGTATTGGAGCGTTAGGAATTAGTTGCTATCATAATTTCTAACATGGAAGTTTATATTAATGCTGTGAAATATATTTAGCGAAACTGTTAACTTATTTATGCACTAGCAACCGCCGGTAGCTTCATAGGTGTTAAATACAATATAAAAATTAATAGTATATTAATTAGTCATTTTTATTTAATCTTGTATTAGGTGGAGCTGTTTTAAATGTGTATTTAATTGTTATTTGTGATATAATTTTTCAGAATATTTTTATATAGTGAAAATGTTCTGCTCATTTTTCATGTTCTGCTGTCCTCTGTATCTTTTATTTTTATTTATATGCGGAAACTTGTAAATATCCATCATTTCTACCTACATTTTTAATTTAATTTTATATTTAATTGTAAGTTTTCCCTTAATAAATAAATAAAATAAAGCATGCTATGATAGTTCATTCATACGTAACAACTTGAATAACGTTTTAGAAACAACTTGAATGTTTTTTTTTTCAATAAAACAATTTTTCGCTAAGTGTGGTAGGCGTATCTTCTACACGACAAAATTAACGCAATGTCGACTGCTTAACTGCCTCGCGCCAGACAGGAAGAACGTTCAGAGCTTTAACCCGAAGCGTTGAAATTTATTTTGCCCTTCGTAACAATTTACTTATTTGAGAGGAGGTTTTCACACCTGGTTATGATAAAAATGAAGCACAGGAATCGACTGAACGTTAAATCTGAATTAAGATTGAAATAGAGCAAAATTGCTACTAGAATCGACTCAATTTACGACAAAACTAAGCCACACAGCAAGCAAAACACACTAGTTAAGAAGACATATCTATATATATTGCTTTTTGTGACTGTTTTTCTTTTTTAATAAAATACATTATTTTGTTTTGTGTATACCCAGATTTTTCAGGTGTTCGTCATTGTCTTGAAAACCTAATAGTGGTACGTAGTGTTATATGTTTGGGAATACCCTGCAATATAAACACTCAGTGATGAGTGTCCGGGGTGTGCTTAAGATATCAGAAGTAGAATTAAAAATAAATAATTATATTAACGATTCGATATTTCCATGTTCGAACAACCACACAAAATATTTTTGATTCCCGTCCCTAATCGAACTCCGCGTGACAGTCGACAAGCAATCATGTATGAGGCAAACAAAATTTTAATCACTGCGGCTTGGGGTTGTCCACAACGGCCTTATTATTCAAGTTAATTGAAGTTTTGTCCGAGCTTCGAGTGGGAACGTCCGGATAATGAAAACCTTTTGTCTACCGAACAACAAAAATAAACTTTTACAAAATAGATCACTCTCGTTTTGTTCTCTGAAGGAAAATTAGTTTAATTTACTTCGACTGATTAATAAAAAATTGAATTAAAATATTTTCGTCTTGAATTTCATTTGACATTTTTGTGTAAATCACAAATTAGTATTGATTTACCTTACGTTCTGTAATTCTAATGGCATTTTACTTCAAATAGTTTGGTTATTGAGTACAAATGAAGTGAATTAAAAAAAAGGTTCAATTTTTGTTTTTTCTTCTTCTTCTTTTTCCTAACTTGGCGACCGGTCTTCTTTACTGAAGACCATTACTAGCATAATCGAGTCTATATAGTTTCCAGTGTTATAACGATTTGTGTATCCTAACAAGATGGTGGCTTCCTTGTTAGAACTTTCTAGGGAGTTTTTGTGGCATTTCAGAATTCATGATCCATGTTATTATTTCCAATTCACTTCACTTGTGCACAATACCCAAGCTTTATTATGCATAACGCCACCTGTATTACACATTTATGAATAAAAAATAAATACCACTACATGACAGTTTGAGATCCCGCCACTCCAATTTTTGTTTTTATGGATTTCATTAAAGTACAGTTCCATTTTTATTAATTTTTCTCCTCTAAATTACATTGGTAACATATAGTTGGAGTTAGTGACGAGATCGTGATCTGTCATGTGGTGATATTTCATTTGGCAATATTATGTAATTTATGCGGCATTTAACTTGATGTAGTGTGCACAAGTGAAGTGAATAACTGATATGCATTTTAATTTGTTACGAAAACCCCTTGACCAGCCATCTTGTTTGAACTATGTTTGAAGGTTCTAAGAATAAATTAGTTTTTGGCGGGATCTCAAACTGTCATGTAGTGGTTTTTGTTTTTAATTCATAAATTTGTGTTTTTAGACCCTATATTGTGTAAAACAGGTGGCATTTTGCATAATAGAGCTTGGTTATTGTGCACAAGTGAAGTGAATTGAAAATAATAACATAGAACATGAATTCTGATATGCCACAAAAACTCCCTGGAAGGTTCTAACAAGGGAGCCGCCATCTTGTTAGGGCCCTGAATTCGACATAAGACTGGAAAATTTCCCTCGCTTTGGTTACAAATATAAAATACTTGACACTGGCCCAATGCACGAATAGTGCGAAGCCATAATTGAGAAGAAGAAGTAGAAGAATAAATTAAATATTACATATACAGGTGACATTGGCAGAACTGTGGATGAACATGTTATTGATTGTTGACATGAACAATTGTATTCTGTAAGCAAAAAATGTGACGTCTTTTCTAAAGAACAATATAACATGTCAATTTTTTTTGCAACGTAATTACTTTTAATAGAAGGTAATAATCTTAATTTCATGTAGTAAACGATAGATTTATCAAACTTAAAATGTTGCGCATTTTATGTCAATAAACGACACCGTATTTTTTGACTAAAATTAGGAGTCCTGACTAATATTAAGTTTATATTTTACTAAATAAATTATCTAAATACAATTCATGATATAGAACAACTAACTAATTAATTACTCTATAGATTCCAACCAACCGAAGAGGTATAATGTTTGAGTTTTTCTTGAAATTGATGTTGACATTTTGACATTTTTGCTCCACGGTAAAAATGGTAATTTTGGCGGCCTTACCCAGTTGTCATTAAATAAAAAGAAGAAATTATAATTATGTTTTATTACTAAATGTCATTTTGATTTTAATATAACTTACGTACACAAAATCATCTTGTACGCCAATTTCGCTTATTTAATACTACTGAATAATTTCGTACGCAATCGTTCGGTAGAGTGTGGGAAATATATACCGTAATAAAGTAGACTTAGGTTCCCACTTCACGTAGGGCATAAGAAACGTAATATACGCTTTAAGACGTTTCCTTTACATTTTGGAGCTGATGTCGGGTACTTCTGCTCATTCCATGCAATAGCGGCAATTTATCTAATGCTCTGTGGGGAGAATGCTCTCAAACGGACGCGCTGAGCCGTAAAGCTCCTCAATTTTATATGTTTTGTTAAAATGTTTTAGATATCTGCACAAGAAACTGTTTTTTATACAGTTTTGAAAAGTATGTAAGACATATTATATATATCTATATTGTAAAACTCAACGCTTCCCTGTCTGTCTGTCCGTTTATGTTCTTTTAACGCAAAAACCACTTATCACCACCGATTTACATGTTTCCTTATTTAAATTCATAGCTATGTTATCTGGCCAGGATATAGGATGTATTTTGAAAGATAAAGTTACATACGAAATAAGCAGGGAGAATAATGGTGAATCAAGACAGAAAAATGACGCTTTTGGGGCGCTTAAATGGCTTACGATTTTATCTTCAGTCCACGCGAGAGGAGCCGCAAGCACAGCTAGTTTATTTCATATTTCTCAAAAGTGTTAACAACGCCATATCTCTGTTAATTCCTCATCAAAAAATAATAATTCCAACATCATTTTCTTGCCGCTTTTGACTGAACATAGACAAATCGTATAAAATTAATGTGTTCCTTAAAAAAACATTAATATTCTTTTTCATTAAGAAATACCACCTGTTAACGCTAATGAAAACATATTCAAAGCGCCATCTATTAACAATATTTTTAACTAACATGACAGCTGTTAGGTTATTTCTGTCTACGTTATACAATGTGCGATATATTAACCCAACTCCGGACTTGCTTACCCGGGTAAAGCTGTAAAAGCCGTAAAGGCTCCAGGGCCACTAAGGCTAACAATATAGTCAGTTCAAAAAAAAAAAGAAGATATATTCGCACTGGTTATCTAGTATAAAGCTTATCAGCAAACACAAAAAGCAATATACATTTACCACAGACATAATATTACTGTGTAAATAAACTGGCAAATTTACGCTTCATTACATATGTAGGCGCTCCCTTACATAATGTATGGCAGCCTTTGTGTGAACACACGGAATCGTTGAAAACACATCGGTCTTAAGTAGGGTGTGATTTGAACATTTTTGCTGGCGCAACGGTACTGTGAAATTATGCAAACAATCTAGGATAGAGTCGCCGTTAAGTTAGACGTGGGAGATCTACCCTTTAAAATACAGTCTACTTTCACAATTATTATTTTTTCGTACTGACTATACTATTAGCCTTAAGGGCTGTGGAGCCATTAGAGGCTTTGACAGCTTCACCAGGCTTGGGGGCGAGCGCAGAAAGTACTCAGCCTCGAAACCGAGGCGATAAACTCAAGGGTACCCAAGTGTCCCAACCTCGGCTTGGGATGTTGCCTTACACGCAAATAAGTCGCAATCTGACCAATTGCCTACCCGTAACATTCGATCTAACTATACATATAATACATGTTGGGAGAAACGAAGAAAAATGCGTACATGGATTTAGTAATCTGGCATTTGGTCTAAGTCTAATAAGCCAAAATAGAAAAAGTGTAAGTGTAATTTATATTTGAAGTGCAGTGTCATGTGTGTATGTTGATAGCTAGTGAATGCAGTGTCACGTGAGCTGCTGCTGACTCAAGTCTCCAAGCCGGAGGAACGGAACTAGGCTTGATCTGCCGCTGGAAAGAATTATCGTAGAGGCAACTTCACAGTAAGTAAGGACATTGTTATCACTACAAATACAATTTTTGGTTCATTTAAAACCGCGAATATACATACAATGTCGACAAATGTAATACAAATAAATAAGCACTAGTAGCAGTCTATACTAATATTAGGTCTTTACCTATGAAATTGCCGTTTTGTATGAAAAAATTTAAACGACGTTTTTTCATGTATTTTTTATTTGTATTAATCGAAGTAATCACCCATGCAATCAATGCATCTTTGCCAGCGCAGTGGCAGTTTTTTGATGCCCTTCTTAAAGAAATCAGCTGGACGGGAGGCAACAAATTCTTCAAAGGCATTTTGTACTGCCTCTCGGGTATTGAATTTTTTTTTCCCGCCAAGGAGTTATCCAAATTCTGAAAAAGTAGTAGTCTGTAGGCGCAAGGTCTGGTGAGTAGGGTGGATGACGGAGAACTTCCAACCCCAGTTTTGCAACTTGGAGACCGTCTGTTGTGCAGTATGAGGTCGCGCGTCGTCGTGCAAGAGCAGCGGAGACGAGCGATTGACCAATGCTGGTTGGAGATGTGCCAGCTTCTCCATCATTGTGTTCAGTTCTTCACAGTACACATCTGCAGTAATGCTCACCCCGTTTGTTAAGAAGCTGTGATGAATCATACCGGCGCTAGACCACCAAACAGTGACCATCACTTTTCTAGGGGTAAATTTTCGTTTAGGGCATTGTTTAGGTGCTGAACCAGGATTCAACCCACTTGCTGAGCGCTTGCGGTTATCAAAAAGAATCCATTTTTCATTGCAGGTAACAATGCGGTTCAAAATTCCTTCATTTGTGTGTCTGTTGAGCAGTGCAAGGCACGTCTCGACGCGTACTTCGCGCTGGCGATCATTGAGTTCGTGGGGCACCCATTTGTCAAGCTTTTTTATCTTGCCAATTTGACGCAAATGGACCAATATTGTTTTGACGCTAACGTCGAAAGCTGCTGCTAATTCAGCCGTAGATTGTGTATCATCAGCTTTCACAATCGCCTTTAATTTGTCATTGTCGACCTAAGTTTTCGGACGACCGCGAGGTTCATTTTTCAGGTCGAAATTCCCAGAACGGAAGCGAGCAAACTAATAACAGGTGGTGCGTTGGTTTGTAGTGTTAGCTCCGTAAATGTCGTTAATGTTGCGTGCCGCTTGTGCCGCGTTACTGCCACGACGGTACTCATATTCCATAATTACTCGAATTTTTAACGTATCCTTGATGACAAAAAAGATTTAAATGCGATGAAAATGTAACACTAATCAATAAACAAATGATAACTTTTGGAAAAAGAATTCCATGTTTTTAAAATAAAATTAATTTGAAATTAGAATTCTTAGCCAAACAAAAATTATTTTGATTTGAAATGGCCAGTACTGCAGAACGGCAATTTCATAGGTAAAGACCTATTATTATAAATCTCAAGATATTGTTTGCTTGTTTGCTAATCACACGCTAATCTCAGGCACTACTAATAAGCTACGAGTATATAACTTCACACTATGACCCTAAGAAGCGGAGCAATAACTATGAATCTCAAGCAATCTGGTAATGTATAAGCAAGTATCGAAAGTGGGAAAAACGATAGTCGACACTGGTGTATTTGAGGCGGTAAATAGTTGGTAGAATAAATTTAACACGGGTTAAACTGTGGGGCACAGCTAACATAATAGCTACATAATATAGGATCAAATAACGTATTGTTACGGTTTGAACAAAAAGAAAATAGAAAGAAAATCACCTTTCTCGAAATTTCAAGAAGCGTCCGAAAAGTAACCGAAAGATCGTGTATTTATGATAGTGTAGTCGTGTGTCGTGTAGTCATAGGTTCAACGACACACACATAGAAAGCCTTATCGCTAAAACTGTCAACAAACAATGAGCCATAAATTAAACGTTCCCCTCGTTTTAAAAGCGATGACGTAAATTGTTTACAACATGTTAAGAGTTCCGGGACCTTCTAGAGATTTCGGGATCGAATCATTTATATATATAAGGGAGCTGAGTTGTGAGACGCGGCAGTTATAAATTCGAAAGCGAAGTGACAACAAGAAGCGAAATAAGAGAGAAACATACAGTCTTATTCTATAAGTACCTACAGGCTTACCCACGAACATAACAGTATATTAAAAACCATATCAAGATCCCGTCAAAAACCCAGTCATTATAATGTAAATAGCTTATTATATCCAATAATTCGACAAACAATGGTATAAAAATAGGCAAATAAATATCCGCTTCACTTAATCATACATCGTTTGCCCTCGAGAAATTTGTTCTCATTCCCGTCAAAAGACAAAGTGTGCTTCTGATCAAAGAAACGGTGACTCGAATACAAAATAACGGAACCGCCTGTCGGAAATTGCTTTTTAATGACATACCTACCTATCTATTTCAAAATATTAACAGGTATTATTACGGTGCTAATCTGAAAATTGTGCCATAAATAAAGGTTTTTGAAGTGAAAGTTCTTTGGGGACCTTAAGGAAAAATGTGTGTGTGTACTGTGATGTTACGATACGTCATGACATGAATATATTATTATAATCTATACATATTACAAAACTCAAAGTCTCTCTGTCCGTCTGTCCGTTTATGATCTTTTCACGCGAAAACCAGTTTTAGATTTACATGTTTTTTTATTTTAATTCATAGCTTTGTTATCTGGCCTGGTTGTAGGATATATTTTCTAAGATAAGCAAACATACGAAATAAAGCAGTCATGAAAATGGTGAAACAATTCGGAAAAAAAGACGCAATTCAAGTGCTTATATGGCTTACGCTGAGTAAACCATTCAAGATATATCAAATTAATGATTTGAACAAATGTAGATCTTAAAAAGACCTACAAAAAAGCGATACTGCGATAGTATATATCTATCTTCTAAGGATCACAGTAAGCATTTTTGTCTTCCGTCTTCTGAGCGGGGGTAGCACGATTCGCGCGTGCGCTCGACTGTTGGCATTCTGTACACCACGCGAGCGGAGCCGCGGGCACAGCTAGTATATAATAATAAGAGATATAGCAATAACCTTAGCAACAGCAAATATGCCATTTTCTTTAAATGTTGTACATAAAGTAAGAATGCCCATAAGTACATAGTATGAAGAGACACAAATCATGAATGACAGTCTGAAATTAATAAAATATTATATATACAAAATTAAAAGTATATTTAAAAATAAATGTTTATTGAATTTATATCATAAGGTAAACAATATTAATTAAATCTTCATTTTTACATTATGATAGATCCATAGACTTGTAATAAAAAAGATACAACTTCCAAAATTAAACTTAGTGTACATTATTTATCTATTCATACCTATTATAAAATAAAGTCCCTCGCCGCGTCTGTCTGTCTGAACGCGATAAACTCAAAAACTACTAAATGGATTTTCATACAGTTTTCATCAGTGGACGGAATGATTCATGAGGAAGATTTGGGTGTATAATTTATAACGTTTTATCTAAATTGGCTGATATATGACGATAATTGTTGAAAATGTCGGTTTTTTTTTTGCCGGGAGTATTACTGGCGTGTACCGCGCGAACCAGTAGAGTTATATGTATTATACTGTTACCCGTGCAAAGCCGGGGCGGGTTGCTAGTAATTGATATTATTAAAAATTGTTAAAGAAATACGTTAACAAAATAAATAAATGTAGGTAATTGTCTGACTTTAATTGATACATCGATAAACATTGAAGTTTCTTTGAAACAATATGAATATATCATATTTACTTATAGAATTAATTAATCTGCCCATTGCTACCACAGAGCACAAGAAACCTTTGAAATATTTCAAAGTTTCAAAGTAAAATTCAATACTTCCTTTTCAACTTCAACCGTCAACGTTGGGCGCTGATTTTTAAACCAATCGACATTTAAATTTTGATGTAAATATCTAAAACCTGTTAACATGAGATCTGCATGTCCAATAATTATTTAACTGTTTTTTTTTTAGTTTATACATTTGAAGATTTTTTTTTATAATAGCTCGGCACATTGACTGTACAGTACCGATTGGTAAGCACACTAGAATCCAAACACAACGACGACCACCAAGAGATCGAAATCCATCGACGGTCGCCGCTGTCATACCGGCCTGCTTAAATATCTCTTCACGTTACGCTTGAAGGACCCGATGTCATAAGAAGGAGGGAACACATTGGCTGGGAGACCGTAAAACGCGCACACCTGAGTTTTCTTGGCATTGAACTCAACCAAGTTACTTGCTCTCCATGTAGATACACGTTGCAAGTATTGGTTAAGTTCAATGACAAGTTCCTCCCGTCTCTTTTCTGTTTCTTCCCAACCACATGAAGGCTTGCTATAATAGCACCCATGAATGGTGCTGTCATCTGCATAGCAATGAGTATGACCTAAAGGTAACATATCATTGATATGCAGAAGAAACAGAGTGGGCGAAAGTACAGAGCCTTGAGGAACTCTAGCGTTTATCGACATGAACTGCGAATCACATCCTTCCACAAGGACACGAATTCTGCGTTCATGTAGAAAGCCGGAGATCCAGTTGCAGAGGTTGTCGGGAAGTCCATAAGCCGGAAGTTTAGAGAGAAGACCACGGTGCCAGACCCTATCAAAAGCCTTAGCTATGTCAAGATTGATCGCCAGAGCCTCGCCATGTTTATCAATTGCCTCTCCCCAGCGGTGCAGTACATACGCCAGAAGATCACCCGTTGATCGATTCTGCCAAAAGCCATATTGACGATCATCAATCAAAGAGTGATCCTCTAGGTAACGGACAAGCTGGGTGTTGATGATCCGTTCCATGATCTTCCACAACACTGAGGTTACGGCAATTGGACGGTAATTGACAGGGTCAGATCGATCGGTTGATCGGTTGCACATTAGCCTCTCTATAAATCCGAGGCACGACACCAGAGAGGTAGGACCGGCGGTAAAGGCGCGTCAACACTGGAGACAACTCAGCTGCACATTTTTGAACTACAACCACTGGACTTCCGAACATCGAGCGATCGCAATTCTCTAAGCACGTCACATTGCCTAAATCGTAACTCAGACTTTATGACACCGCAACTGGGAATTATAGGCGGTTGTGCGTTGCGATCATCGAGCCGGGAATTAGCTGCAAAGAGATTAGCAAGTAAAGTTGCTTTCTCTTGTGGCTCGTGAGCCAGTGATCTATCAGAGTACCTCAGCGGGGGCAATGCTGGACGACAGAAATTATCTTGCACGGCTTTGGCCAGACTCCAGTAAACTCGATTATTAAGCGGTTGACCTATAAGATCATGACCTATCCGTGCAATGCGCTGGGCATCCGCTCTAATGTAGGCCCTCTTACAGGCCTTGGTGGCAGAGTTGTAGTCTGATTTAAGGGACTTAATATTGGAAGCCTTGTTTACGCGACCCCTGGCCCAATCACGATACGCAACTTGCTTCTGACTTACAGCATCAGCGCAATCGCGATTCTACCAAGAGTGTCCTCTGCGATTACAGACGATATCGGAGGAAGGAATATAATATTCCATTGCGATTCCAATCTCGCCTGCAATTGCTTCAGCAATCGCTGAAGGATCTTTCCCATCAAAGCAGCGCTGCCGCCAAGGGATGGATGTAAATTAATCCCGCATTCCATCCCAATCTGTTGACGAATATGTCCAAACTTTACGCCTAATCCTTACGCAGGGTGGAGGTGGAGTGCGTGGCACAGATGTCATAACCAGGCAGTGGTCCGATGTGCCCAAGGGCGCATTAACTGACACAATATACCCTGTTGGATGGCTCGTTAACAGAAGGTCCAGCAAAGAGGGCGCATGATCGTCAACATCGGGAATCCGGGTGGGCTGGACTACCAGTTGTGTCAGGTCATGAGTTAGAGCGAATGCATGGGCAGTTCGTCCTGCATGGTCTGTCTTGGAGGAACCCAACCACGATTCGTGGTGTGCGTTAAAGTCCCCCAAGGCAACCAGTTCCGCAGTAGGAAACTGCACCTGTGCATCATCTATTGCCTTGATTGCTCAAATACTCAAAGAGCCGAGTAGTCTCGTCATCCCCGTTATGGGATCTGTAGAGGCACACGTAGATTCAGCTTTGAGTGCCCAGGTCTATGTGTACCCAGAGGACGGAGAAGGAAGGGTCCTCCTTGCAGCGCAGACGACGACAACACACGTCTGACCGTACATACAGACATACTCCGGCTTTTGCTTGAAAGTTCTCCTCAAGCAGGTAGCCGGGGTAGTGTAAGTGAATTGTATTTGAGAGACTGCTAGGAATAGGAACATTAATCGTAGCAAACCTGCGGTATGACCAAGCCCACACCTATTTCTACCATGAAATAGCGGTACTCGCGCGCTTCTGTGGTCCAGTCTGAACGGTGTAGTTGGCAACACGCACCAAAATGATCTGGCTGTAGTGATCACTGAACATCAGGTGGACAGAATGCCTGCCCGCTAATTTATTTTCATACAAAAACTTCACAGATATAATTCTGAACAGCATCATTTCAATAAGGAATATGATAGAAAGTCATCGAATTAACATAAAAAGAGCAGCTTCCGTTTTTCTGAGTTGTAGGACACGTCAACTATCTTGGACTAGATCGCGACCATAATACACCAGGTTTAAAAACCGCCATAGTAACACGTTTAGGCGTGTAGCGGGATCAACTGGTGTATATCCAGTAAACCAAGGGGGGTGGTAGGTTCTGAGTCTGGGTCGTGAACACCATGATATTCTTTTGATATGTCGCTTTACGAGATCAGCCACTCTATATCCAGCTGCTGAAAGGCACACAGGTCGACATGACAACGACGAAATAAATAAGAATCTTCAAACAAAAACATAATTTCACCTTCATTCCCTACACGTAAATAAATTGAAACATCCTACTCAATAACGAAGCGTCTATCTAGCAGGCTATTTCCGCCCATCCCAGTACAAAACAATCTTGACAATAACAAAAAATTGCCTGTAAGCAATTTTATCCATTTTTATTATCATAATAATATTTCTCGGATAGGGATGCCCGATCTTTTGAATTGTATCGTAATGAATCGCAACCCTTTGAATCGATTCGCGTTCTAAATCGTATTCATTTGAAACGATCATTTAAAGATCGCAATAGATCTTAGACGAAGTACGAACTAAATAAAACGTTTAATTTGTTTTTACATTGGTATTTATTAAGTAAAGTTTGATAGATTATACAAACAAATTATCGGTATCTCAACTTTTTTTAAATAATAATTTTAACAGTCGTTCAGGGTTCTATCTGTTAAGACTTTCAGTTAGTGTATGGGAAGCCGGAGAAAGTTATGTTCCGACGGGACTGACGTTGTAACAACAAACAAATATCTCGAAACCAAACTGCTTAAATTAGGCCAAACACTTGCCTATAGCCTTGTTGTCTAATAGCCTATTGGATCCCCTTCTCTGTCAAGCAAAGGCACTCTAAGATATTGTTTGAACACTCCATCTATTCCTTCCTTTGGAACTTTTTGACGTGAACTTAATTGATTATGAAATTTCACATTTACTTGTATACTATGGATTGTTGAGTCAGTGTTGGTGTTAATTTTCAATAAATTAGTAATTTCTTTTAAGGCTTTTACACATGATAGTGCCACGGTAAAATATATGTTTTTGAATCTAGGGTCTAATACCGTGCAAATCGCTAATATATGAACTTTTCTATTTTTTTTAATGTTTTTATATTAGTTTAATATTTAGAATATATTACAACTAACAAAATATGGTAGTATCAATTTAGGATTGGCGAAATGAGATCAAAATAATAGCAATAGTTTTGCTAGTTGGCTATTTTAATTCTAAAACTATAAACTATTATTAACAATTTTTTTATCCGATCTTATGAGAATACGATCCGATCTATGTCGAGTACATGTTGGTGGAAATCGATTTAAAAGATCAAATAAAATAAAAATTCGATTGTATAAAATATATTTTCTTAAAGATCGATTCGATCGGGTATCCCTATTTTTGGAACAAAACTTTTGTTGACTGTGTATGGTATTGTTATTTGATACAGGACATTATAATTCTTTCCACGGAATCTCTACCCTGTGAGACCTATCAAGACATACTTGTACTCGGCATTTAAAACTTGACCGAAAATTTCGAGTATTACATTTTAGTTGATTTTTCTGTCTATATGAAATAACTGACTACATAATATACTAGCTGTACCCGCGGCTCTGAATGCGTTTATTACGCAATCATTATTTTAAGCCCCATCATTTTATTTTATGATAACTGAAAGCGTTTTTGATAAATTTTATAGCCCATTATTGCATTAATGTCGTACACTTGCTGTGTAAAAAAATTCATTATGATCGGTCAAGCTTTTATCAAAATCAATGCTATTATAAAACCAGAACAACGAAATTCTATACGAAGCAATCTCCCACAAAAGTTTTGTAAAGTTTCATCGATAGCGTCCCTCGAAATGAACAGAAATATTCAGAAACTGAGGATTTTATTGTGCAAAAGTCGAAGCATTGGAAATTTTTAAGTTAAAGTAAGTAAAATAGTAAAAGTATTGGGATATTTTTAAGTATTTCTCCATGACTATTATGATCTTTCTGAGAACCTCATCTAAAACCTTTATCTAAATATGTTAACCATACATTTCGAGCTGCCATAATTTTTTTTTAAATTTCTAGTCCAACTTTGGTCATTAATTATTTTTGTATCGCCTAAACTTCTATCTTGCCCTTATAATTCTACATTTTAATATTTTTTAAGGAACGTTATAAAAGTTAGAATACGCCTTAAAAAATCTCATAGCGAAGTTTGTTATACTAATAACTTTCGATTGCTTCTATAAAATAAGAAGGTGTAGTGATTTTAGATTTATACAAAAAAATACTATGTAATTATTAATTATTCTAGTATTTTCTAAAACACAATTCGCTACATATATTGAATATTTATTTACCTTTAAATCTACCTTTTGATAATTAACGCTCCTCTTAAGTTATTTCGTATATAAGAAATTACAAAATTTAATATCAGGAAACGAGAAAAAGTAGAAAAGAAGAAAAAAAACATCAAATTTACCTGACCGAATTGTAGCCGTAACAATTCTATAAAAGAGAAATAAAAGAAAGGTTTTACGGTATGCCTATGTTTAGAATTTTTACTCTACTGCACTATTAAAACGTGCTCCCAGTAATATAAGGTCGCGGTAACAAAACAATTTCCCGAGCAATTTCTCCCCGTCCCGCTCGCCCTCCTTAATTTGTTGGCGAGTAATAAATACGGAAAAAGTGAAGCCAGATTGCGTCGATGGTTCTGTCAAATTATTTTTATGTTGTTAAATAAAAGTATTTAGTCAGAATTACAGTTGTTAACATTTTATACAGGTTGTTTTCTCATTGAGGTGTTTTTATAGAATTGTAAAAGGAATATATAAACAAAATAAATTTAAAAAAACCTTGAAATAAATAACCTGTTCATTGGAACCATTCCCATCTCTCCATCCCACCTGTGATACAATGTATCCAAAGGATTATCTTCAGGATAATCAAGTCATCAGTTGATTCCTGCAGATTCCAGATGATGCTGTAACATCAGATCAAGGTAACCATGTTATTACAATATCATTGTATTAACAGGATAGCCAATTTCGAATCTATCATACATATATACATATCATCAGTGAAAATTGTTGAAATCCCTTCATCAACTTGAAAAAACGTTATGATCTGCAAACGGTTGGACAGACTTTTTTGAATAACAGCTAAGAACACTCTCGGTCAAGAAACCTTCAAAACAAAACAAAATCAAAATTTGTTCGTCCATTTGGCAGCTACGATGCCACATACATATATAAATATTAATCTTATAACACACCTCTGTTTGCGTAGGGGGTTAAAAAAGGAAAAGGAATAGGTAGGTAGCAACCCTGTTACACTCACTGTTTTGCCGTAAAATATCAGTATCTGCAATGCCCTAATTCGGTCTAAAAGTCTAAAAGTTGGTACTGCTATCAAATATGTCCCACCTTAATCTTCAGGGTCTTCAGTAACCTATTACTTCTGACAGCATCACAGGCCCAAATGACTATATATCATCGGTTAAATTGAGTGCCTATTTAGTATTTTAATCACATGAAAAAGTGTATGTCGCCTTAGATCTCAAAGAGCGTAACCACCAAATATCAACTTTTCAGCTCATCTCTCTCATCAACAACTAACAAAAAAAAAAACATTTTAACGTAACTTTTTTTAGCAATAATAATGTGATATTAGACAAAGTTTCTTAGAACTATATAATTTTAAAAGTAAAGCATATTAGTTTAAAAAAAATATGTAAACGAGTTCGGACCAAATCTACAGAGATTAAATAAAAAGAAAATAAAACGTTTAAACTTAATAACACTAACAAAACTGTGAGAAGAGACACTTAGCATAAAGAAATTACGCCTCAGAGAGACAATCGTTTTAGTTTTGAAGATGGTGAGAAAAGTTCCTTTGAATTAATTGACACGGAACATAAATGATATTTAGTAAAAACAGAAATACGTACGATATGACACAAAATACACGCAATTCTTTATTTTTCTTGATTATATTCTTGTAATTATTTTGTATTTTATTCTATATTCACTATTGAAAGTAAATAAATAAGTTTTTTTTTTTTGGTGATTTTTGTAGTGTAGCAACATTTCCACTTAGAAAACACCTACAACGCACATTTCTCGAACCGCCAATACAGCGACGATTGGGAACGTATTATAGATATGTAGCTAATCGCCGTTGTTTTTAAATAACACTGTGCTTATCAATAGTTACGGTGCCTTCACTTTTGTAACATAGGTATAACGTGGCTGAGACAGGCAGTGTGATGTCACTCAGGAACAGTGTGGTGTAGTTGATTTAATAACTGCGGGTCTTCACTATCCAACAACTCGAACTAGAATGTTACTAATCCACGGCTGAAATGAGAATGTCCTTTAAGTTTTTTTTGTTCTTTCGAACTGAGTACACTGTTAGCTATAAGAGCCCTGAGCTTCAGACGGTTTCTACAGTTTCACCGGGCTTGGGGGCGAGCGCTGAAGGCACTCAGCTGCGAAAGCTAGGCAACAAGCTCCAAGGGTGCCAAAGTGGGCGAACCTCGGCTTGGGCTGTAACCGATCATGCGAAAAAGTCGCGATCTGACTAAAGCCCTTTAAGTCGGTTGTTGCTTGGTTATAAAGTGCGTACGGTCACAGAGCACACCTGTTGCTATCGCGCTCTGCTAATAGTTATGAAATTAATAGTACGGATACTAAGTCATTAGTATGGTTCCCATTATTACATCGACGATTCTCCATCATATTGTATTAAATAGTATGTTGTTTGATATGACGTGTTGTTTCAGGAAGTCGCTCCTAGTAACACTTTGTCAAGCTAAAATAAACAAAAGTACGTAAGTTATGTTTCGTAGTTCTTTATTTGTAAGTGAGCAATTAGTGCCCCTTGAATCGTCCTTAGAGGACACTGTTGAATAAGCATATGTACACCTTTATAGGAAGAGATTTGGTGCGATTCGTCAAGGCACGGCGCTCAAATTTACAACGCACTCATAGAAAAATGTTTAACTATATGCATTGCGGTACCCTAAAAAGCGCCAGTTCTTTATTTAGCAGAGGAGCCCTCCATGTAAAAGGCCTTATAAAATGTGAACGCTGGAAGAAATTCCTCGTGAAACAAGCGAAGGGGAGAGAGCGAAATATTTTACGTCACAATAAAACTACAAAGATATGTGAGCATGTTGGCTTTTGACCTAGAAATTCTGTTGTATCCACTGACTAGAACACATCACAGGTTGTACCTAGTTATTGAACCATATAAATAATAATAATAAAATCTAAAAAGTGTTTATCATTTAAAATTATAAAGTTTGGGAGGTTGTTATAACGCATTAAACTCTCTACCAGTTCTATCTACTACCATTGAAACACGAAACAAAAGCAGAATTATAATTACTAATTTCGTAGATGCATTTCAAGTTAAATCTGGTTTTATTTGAATGACCTGAGCTTGTAAATGTTTTTATGAAATTTACGAAATTTTGTATACCTATGTGTAATTTTTATATAACTGCTAGTACTACTAGTGATACTACCTGAGCCCGCGGCTCCGCTTGCGTGGATTACAGAATCTAAAATAAAATTAGCCCAGGTTACTCTGCCAGTGAAAGTCCCGTCAAAATCGGTCCAACCGTTTCGGAGATTACCCGGAACAAATTGGCAGAAGATAGACAGACAGACAAAAACTTTAGAAATTGTTTTTTTTGTATAAGTACCGTATATACTTTTATATGAATTAAGAATTCATATAGAATGCCTGGCTAGCTACCACCCTCAAGTTGAAAATCTGTCGCCAAAACACCAATAAGTGTGTTCCGGCAACAGCACTTGAGAGCCAGTCTTCCACTAGGTTTAGCGTGTTATCATCTTGGGCCACATCGTCACTTAACATCAAGTGAGATTGTGGCCACTACGTCAAACCTATAACGATAAAAAAAAAAGTAGAAAGCTGTTATTTTGACATTACAAACAGAGACACTTCAATCTAATTATTTGTATAGATGTAGGTAATTACATTAAAATAAGGTTCAAAATAAATACAATCCTATTAAATCGTTTTATTACTATTATAAGATTATTGTAATATATATTATTATTATTATAAGATGGATTGGTTTTATTTCATTTCAACCAGGTTGATAGTATGGGATTGCAAATTTTAAACTTTATTTCTTTTTATTTTGCAATGGAATTTAATTTTAATATATTTTTATAAAATTTTACTATTAAGTCTACGACAAAAGTCGGAAACATTATATAGATTAATCATAGATAGATTCTGATTATATATAATTGTCCTTAATTAGGATAACAGACAATAAAAATATAACATGAAATAACTACATTAAATTAACAATATTAGTTTAAATATAAATTAATTGTAGGTTAAGTAAAGGACGTAAATAATTAAAAATTATATTTAAATTTCCTTTTTTTTAATAGCTACATTAAATTAGGCACTGTTAACTTTTTTAATTACTTAAATAATATTAGCAAAATACACAAATTACCCAAATTATTTGCTGTAATGGCATAGTAGATTACAAACATTCCATAAATTACCACCTGCTACATTGGATGTAAATTAAAGTTAAGAAATAATTGACTAAAAAAAACATATTCTATGTCAAATTTCATTACAATCCATCCAGCCATCCGAGCGTGATTGATAGACATAATATAATATATATTCAAACAAATCTTTCACATTTATAACATGAATTAGATAATTATATTAGAACCGATTATTATTGTATCGGACTTAATATTTTTTTAAATTTCATAGTCAATAGAAAACATGTAATACGTACACTTTATTACGTTAAGTAGATCTAAAACACAACCACAGTTCTAACCCAATAAATAGTCCCCTGGAAGACTGAGTACGCTTCTTGTTTCTTGTTATATCTTTTGTTCCTGTATGTTTTGCCAATTGCAGTATTCAGATCTGCACACAAAAACGCCCGCATTGCTACTTTGCGCCAGAAATAGTATGCGGTGATTCCGCTATCAACTCTTAAACCGATTCTACCACTCTTAAAAGAATCGCAAATTTTATTCCGAACCCAACATTATTTAGATTTATTTTTGCCGATACGTGATTAGAACTTTGGAATAAATTATGCAAACTTTTTAGGTTAGAAAAATTCTAGATAAATCCGATAATCATTTTAGTAATAGATTGTCGAAATATTATGTTCATAAAAGTTAGAGACCGACCGAAGTTTCCGCATCGGTTTCAGTTTCGGACAATTTCGGCAAAGAAATATAGTTTCGGCGGCAGTTTCAGTTTCTCCCAAGAGTAGATCTACCGTTCGTGTGCGCTTGTATGTTTTTATGTTAAGAAATCGCCTATACCTATAGCTTGTCGAGTTTGATCTAGCGCGACGTTGGTAATTCGTAGGAAGTTCCCTAAAATGTGGGGAATCCATATCTGCACGAACATTTGTATAAATCTACTATTAACATTATTTTTGTAACTTCTAAACTATTGTTTTTTTTTTTTCTTTTTTTTTTCTTTTTCGATCCGACACTATTAGCCTAAGTGCTCATGAAGGTTCAGACGACTTTACAGCTTCAGCGGGCTTGAATGTTTTGTATCATATTTGTTTGTGTATTAAATAAATACGTGATATAAATCTGTTCTATTGGTAAATTATTCGTATGATACACGCATGTGATGACTATTTCGTGAACGCAACTCATTTGCACTTAATAATCGCATTTACAATTATTTACATCACGTAAAAACACTATTCAGAATAATTAATCTACACAGTCAAACTTAATATTAATTTTCTTTTAACTTCTTTCTAAATCGATAATCGTATCGGAAATCTACGAATCAATGCATCCCTAGTTTTTAGGTTATGTTAGATTTTATCAAATATCTTCGGAACCCGGTTTTTATTTCAAAAACTAACATTTGCGGGTGTTATTATGTAGTAAATCTTGAATATTATAAAAAAAGATTGATTTTGACACAATATGAGAGAGGATTCCATATATCAGTGGGCCTTTCGGTTTCAGTTTCGGCCGAAATGTGAAGAGTGCCAAATATTCGGTTACGGTTTCGGTTTAAAATCGTGTTTCGGTCACTAACATAACTCCCGCATAAATATTACGTTTTACCTTTAATAGTCATAAACGTTTACGCAACGAAATGCTCATCTCACTCTGTCATTAGTAAACACGTCACGACTAATATTGCGTTTCGTGGCAGTTAAAGTAAAATAAAAATAAAAATATAAAATGAAATATTATGACGCTATCTTTCATTACTCCGGAGTATCCTTAAAAAAAAAACTTAATCCCAGGGAACGTTTGTAATGAATGTAAGAGATATTAAAGATATGATTAAAACTAGCTGATGCGCGTGACTTCGTTTACCAGATTTTTTTATGTTCCTTGGGAACTGCATCTTCTATCTATTCTATACATATTACAAAAGACAAGTCTCTCTGTCTGTATATCCGTTTATGTTCTTTTCACGCGAAAATCAATTTCAATTCAAATTTTCAATTGTAATTTATAGTTATATTATTTGGTCAGGTTATAGGACATCTTTTCTACGATAAAGTAACATGCTAAATAAGTAGTGACGATAATGGTGAATCAATTCAGAAAAAATACACATTTGAGCGCTTAAACGGCTTACTCTGAGTAAACCATAGGAGACATATCAAATTAATGTTCTACATATTTGTAGATCTTAAAAATACCTACAAAAAACTCAGGTATAGCAATATCTATCTTATAAGGATTACCCACAATAAGCATTTTTGTCTTTCATCTTTTAAGCGGGGCAGCAAGATTCACGCGAGCGCTAGACCGACGGCATTCTATAGTCCACGCGAGCGGAGCTGCGGGCTCAGCTAGTATACTACAAAACTTTATTTTTCAAATCTGATGGATAAATTCCGTGAGCTTTATAATATGTCTCAGCATAGACAGAGACAAGGGTATAGATAACTTTTGATATATTTGTGAAACACCGAGAAATATTATATTCTAAAAAGTCTGTAACCGAGCCGTCATAAAGCGGTGTATGCAAACGAGAAGGGCTTTTAGGGTGGTGGAATGACGGATCAAGCCGTATTACACGAGTATTAACGCCTACTATTACCTTGTTTAAACATTGCCTATGTTTTCTTCTTTTTATCAAAAGCGGTATAAGGTAAAAACATAAAACCGCCTTAGAACCTTGACGCATAAATTGCGGAGCTTTGAAAAAATAATTTGTAAAAGAAATGTGTGTTTTGTTATAAAAAGTATTATTATTTTTTCTTTCAATAAAATTAAACTATAAAAATATATCGTGCTAGTTTAATACGGTTAATTTCACATCCCTAATATTTCATACAAAATTAATTTAACCTAATAAATACTTTTTTTACTTTTTACTTTTTTTTTAGTTTGTACTCTGGCGAGGTTAATACCATAGAGCATTTTCTTTCAGATAATCAGCGGTATTGTGGAAAAAATATTATTGTTGGTACTTAGTGCAACTAGAAAATTAATAAAACAACTAGCTATGCCCACGGCCCCGCTCGCGTAGATTACAGAATGCCGTCGGTCGAGCGCACGCGCGAATCGTGCTGCCACCGTTCCAATTTACGGCGGTCACTTAAAAATGCTTCACGAGCTAAACTATGCTTCACGAGTAAAAATGATCACCCACGATCCATAGAAGATAGACATATACTGTCCCTGAATTTTTGTATATATTTTTAAGGTCTACAATTATGTGGAACATTAATTTGATATATATCTTATGGCTTACTCAGCGTAAGTCATTTACCCGCCACAGAAGCGTCTTTTTTCCAAACTGATTCACCGTTATCGTTACTGTTTATTTTGTATGTTAGTTTATCGAACAAAATATATCCTATAACCTGGCCAGATAACATAGCTATGAAATAAAATAAAGTAAATGTGTGTAAATTCGTGTCAGAAGTAAAAACCGTCAGAAAAAAAAAGTTCTTTAAAATTCTTCTTAAATTTCCCAAATCATCATGATTCCAATTATCAACCACTCGTTCGTACTGCGTATGAAGTCTGGTCGTCTCACACCAGTAAGCCAATCTGACGACGATCACAATCATGAAAATCAGGACTTGTATTAATCGTGCATAATTTAATTGTATTCTATCTTATTCTCTCGTAGGCTAAATCCTATAGATGTATATGGGTGTCTCTTTTTACTGTCGCTTTTTCGTTTCATCGAGTTTCAAATCACAACGGTGCTAAAAAAGTGTTCACTTCAAAAAAACATGTAAATCGAACAAGTGGTTTCGCGTGAAAAGAACGTAAACGGGCAGACAGACAGAGAGACGTTGAGTTTTATAATATATATATAGAATATTCATGCAGTTGTACCTAATAGTGGTGATAATAAAAACATACTTAGTATAAGACTGGCTAAACTTAAAATACGTTCACCCCTTCTTGAAAATCTTCGTACAAATAACTTCATTAAAACGATTCCTATCGTCCAAAGGCGAAATCAAACAGAAAATGTAAATTCAACTGCGATGAACAGTATTCAATTAAAACCTCAATTGCCTTTTAATCCCCGAAATTGAGGATTACAAAATGTTCCACAAGTTTTTACTGGCCAATTTCTATCGTACGACGCGGGCTGGTCGAGATTAAAAATATAATAACTGTCTTTGGTATTTTTACGTAATTGGATCACGATCGGGATTAAAAGGGTTAACGAGGGATATTTTATTTAATAATTTTAATATGAATTTATTTGTTTTGTACTTTTTATTATGATAATCAAATTTGTGGATATACAGAGTTACTTCCAGACCACTAATAGTCACATAATGATCCAACCTATAAATTACTCTTTCGACAACATTATCATGTACATCAAATTCTAATCTATATATAGTTATATTTATTTATTTATTTCATTAGGACTACCAGTGGCCTGCGCACTTAATGTAGTTATATAAACAGAATTACATTTAAAGAATAAAATACACTAGGTCTTTTAAGGCAATCACAGCGTGCACATTGTAGATATCAATATGTATATACATATAACATAACTCAAGTAAAGATAATTAAATAATTATCCAAGTTCAACTAAATTAAAAATTAATTAAAATTAAAATAAACTTGTCAGAAAAAATAGGATAACTAACGGACTGACTGATATATCAAACGCACTGCCCAAAATACTGGGGGCTAGGACCGTGAATATTTGCATGCGGGTTCCTTTTACACTGTAGATGAGCTCTAAGGAAGGATTTTTAGAAATTGAATCCCTTGGGTGGTGAAAAACGCAATAAAAGTTTGTATCAAAATCCGTCATTTATAAAATTAGATCTATGAAAATTGGTATTCAGTTAAAAAGTAAAAAAGGCGTGTTTCATAGTTTTTTCACATTCAGTAACTAAGGGTGTGAAATATGGGGTGAAAGTTTGTATAATACAAGTAACGACATCTATCAGACAAAGGCAGTACAATCGAATGCTTTGACTAAAGTCGATGTACGTACAAAGAATGGTTTGGTGACATTCCAAATAAAAATTGGACTTGGAAACTCAACTATGACGCAAGCGAAGCCACGAGCAAAGCGCTAGTCCTATTATATATATATATCTTGTGAGTGTCGGTTAGTGATCGTGTAACTTATGACTTGACCGATTGAGCTCATGTTCACATAATATACCTATTAATTGATTTATCGAGACGTTAGAATGAGACGATGGATAATATAATAGGTATGTAACGACGATGGGCAAACTATGTTAGGATCCGATAGGTGGCGTTGTGGTCTATCCATTAACTACCGTTAAGGGCAAAACAACTTTAAGAATATTTCTCGGTAGCCGCACTTGGCAACCACTCTTCTAGACTTAGCGAGTAACCATCTTTGGTCAAAGGCTGGCCGGTTATATAAGAAAAAACATATAATTATTTACGATATGAGAAAAAATATGAACAGTTGTTATTTATCGATAAAATTAAAACACACGCTACTGACATTTCTAAGATATCGATTCTTTGTTGTTATTTGTTCGTAGATATTTTTAGGACCTGAGTAAAAATATAAAAAAAATCGCTACTAATCTCGAAATATTTGGAAACGTCCAGAATCATCTCGAAACATCAAGTATGGAATTCGTAGGTTCGAAAAGATATTGCATTTACTCATACATTCAGAGCTTATCGTTCCGATTAAGTAATCCAACAAGCAATAGTCTAAAAATAGAACACGTGCCATTTTAAATGATGTCGTAAAGTTCCATTCCTTTCTAGTGATTTCGACCCTTCTATTATTATGGTATAATAAGCGAGGCGTGTTCCGAGCCAGGAAGAATCTGTTTTGGATAACCAAGTGGAAACAACAAGCGATAAAACGTAAACATCTATCTATCTACAAGAGGGCCATAGAGACAGATACTGCAAGTACGACCACAGTGTAGTGAGTTTGTTTGAAATTTAACGGTATTTTAACTACCCACGGACATAATAATATTAATTTAAATAAATTGTACATTCCTTCGTCTGCTATATCAAATTTATACCTTTTTTTTCTACCGATATTATTACAATTATAAACATTACTTTATACTTTAGTAATCGATTGTAGTATTTGAAGATCTCACTTGATGTTAAATAATGATTTGGCCGAACGTAGTGAACACTATATGCGCTCGACGGCAGATTCCCAACTTGAGGGTTATAGCTAGCCAGTTGGGCTTTAGAAAATACCCTATTATACTGTCATGGTACGAGGTTTTCCTTCACTGAAAGCTCAGGCTTATTGCATGGATTCGAAAGTACGTAGAACAACGCTATGTCTGAACACGCTACTACTGTGTCTTCATCGCTTCCCATTGGATTCACAATTCCCATTGGAGTTTATGGCAGGATCTTAATATGTCATGTGGTACTTAGTTCTTACTTTAATTCATACACTCTATATCATGTCATATTGGCAGCATTTTACGTGATGTATAGTTTGGTTATTGTGCACAAGTGAACTGTATTATAAATACAAATATTTTACGTTGCTACAAAACCTTCAAGGTTAGTTCTATCAAGTGGCTCCTTGTTTGACAGTTGTTTGAAGGTTAGAAAAATATTCTATCCACGCGACATTAACATAAGTGTATATTATAAACACTCATTGCCATTAAATAAGATGAGAGGTAAGGCAGAGAGAAATTTATTTAAAGATTTCTCTCTACTTGGTCCAACGCGACTAGTGGAATACCTCCCCTCCACCTTACAGAAAATCGCAGCCAAATAACCTAGTGTTATGTTCCTGCGGTGAGTACAGTTTCCAGAGTTCTTTCAATAGAAGGTTCAAGGTCGGTAACGCGCTAGTGACCGCTTACCATCAGGCGAACTGTAAGCTCGTTTTCCAACTTTGTTGTATATAAAAAAATCCATTTCCAATCTCTCAGATAAAAGCTAGATAAAATAAATGTACAAAACTAGTTACAAAGTTACTTACCCCCGCAAGTTTCTCGAAAATCAGGACAGCAGTCGCCAAGTTTCAAGCATGCGTGGTCGCAGTAACACGGCTTGTCAGTCAGGTCCTCGATTATAGCGTTCTGGTGCGCTTTCTGCACGACACAGGAACTGTCCCGACCAGGGCAGCATAGGTTAGCGTCCCTGCAGTAATTCGCGCCACAATATCCCGCCAAGCATAAAGCGCTTGCGAAACACAACCAATAGCGAAGCATTGTTTGAAATATAATATACTTAAAAAAAACTTTTTTAGTTTATAAAATTCTATAAATAATTTAGATCTTGAAAAAATTGATTCGTGAAAAAACCTCGATAATACTTTATTGCCGATTTTTCTGAAACAAAAGAAAATTAATTTTAATTTATTATTTTGTTAATAATAATCAATTATTAATCTTGCAACAAAAAGGTAGACTTCGGAAATAATATTTAAAAAAAAACTTGAAAACATGATAAAAGTAACTTGAAGACCAATTTTGTAAAATATTATTATTAAAATCCCCCTTTTATAAATATTTCAGTATAAAAAAGTAACATTCGTATTGCCTCCTGTGAGGTTTGAACTCACGACCCCTGGTTTACGAGACCAGTGCTCTACCACTGAGCTAAAGAGGCTCACGAGTGTATGATCAAAATTATAGACCGCTATCTACACGTTTCAATTTATAAATATATCCAATGACTTTATCAATTACTTAGTTATAAGAAATGAACTAATTATCGAATAGCTACACCATGTTCATCATAAGGCTTGCATGCCACTAGTCAAATGTTTATTTTAGAGATGTAGCATAATTTATATAGGAAGATGATTTTACGATTATCGATTATTTTTTAGAGTATACACAAAAGATTAAACGATTGTGCTTTAAATCAATTAAGGGTTGTGTAAACTGTGTAAATGAAATGACAAATATAAACTATAACAATAATTGAGATCGCTATCTGGAACACTTGAATGCCTTACGCCAAACAACAAGATTTATTCTTCCAGTCAGTATTCGTAGTTGCATGTTGCTTCAGTAAAAATGTAGGTAACTAATAAGTTAAATGTACAACAGCTTCGATTAGTTTTCGCTTCATAAGATCAATGCGATCAATATTCGACTCATTGATTTTCAGGGTTTCGAAGTTAAAAAGGAACCCTTATAGTTTCCCTATGTCTGTTTGTCTATCCGCGGCTTAGCTCAGCACTAGAAAGCTGTAATTTGGTTAACATATAAATCACGCCAACAAAGTCTTAAAATAAAATCTAAAAAAATGTTTAGGGGAGCACTTTACCTACACGTAAAGTGGAAATGAATTTCTTTTTTCTCATCTATCCCATTCTGTGGGATATGTCGTTCAAAAATATTGCGAGTGAGTTAAACCATTTTTCGGTTCAGGGATCCGTTTACGAAATATTAACCTTTAAAGTGCTAATTTTTGTTAGAGTTAAGTGACCCCCCCCCCTCTGCCAGTTAAATGATTGTTTTTGGATAATTGAAAAAAAATATGGTGATGTTAATAGGAAAACTATAGAGGTAAGTAGGCTTTACAAGTTCGGGAGTAATAGTCAATCAACTTATAAAATATACTTGTAGGAGAAATTTTGTACAAATTCCATTGAAAATTATTTATTATTCTAGTACTAAGAATCTCTGAGCTGAGCCACGAATAGACTGACAGAGATATAGAAACTATAAGGGTTTCTTTTGACTTCGGAATCCTATTCATTGTTTTCCAGATTCAATAACTAAGGGTGTAAAGATGGGGTGAAAATCTGTCATTTTTGAACAAGATCTATGAAAATTGGTAGCTAGCAATTCAATATTGCTATTTTAACTTTTACTAGACCTAGAAATGAAAGAAAAAAAAACAAAAAAAAACATAAGAACCTTCTACAAATTTCTTTTTTTTTTTTATTCAAATACTATACTAATGTATATTCAAAATTGCATGTTTTTGGAATAAAGGTAACTTAAAATAAAATAACACAGTCGAAGCCACAGTGATTGCCTTGTATGAGTTAAGCGGCTTTGAACTACAAGCACGGCAGATCTCTCCTGCAGACAAACTTAGACAATGAGCTTACGCCGTGTGAATCTGAATCATGAGGTAGGCATGCTTGGTAATATTATTTTATACATTATATACTAGCAACTCGCCCCAGCTTCGCACGGGTAGCAGTGTAATACATATAACAATCATTGTCATATTTCAGCCAATTTACACCAAACCTTGAATCTATAATAATATAATAATCTATACTTAATATAATAAAGCGGAAGAGTTTTTTGTTTGTTTGTTTGTTTAAACACGCTAATCTCTGGAACTACCAGTCGGATTCGAAAAATTATATTTGTATATGTTGGCCAGATTTATGAGAAATAGGTATTAGGCAATTTAGAGCATTAGGCTACTTACTACTCTCAGCTAGCCTTAAATAAGTATTGATTTTGTTAAGTAAGTAGGAAGGAACAGCGCACCTGAACTGCTTTATCGGCGTGCCCTGGTGTAATGATTAGTTATATGTAAATCCAATGTTCTATAAAAATATTGTTTCTTAGTACATCTGAAACAAATCCGCGATACCATATTCCTATCTCTTATACATAATCCATAATAAGGTATTTTGTGACAAAAATTTATTGAAAATTGAAAAGTGATTTATGAGCATTATTATTAGGCATGGCGTATTAATCCTTATGAACGAAAGTTACTTCATCATCAAGACAATGTTAAGAAATATGCCTTTTATATCATGTTATTTGAACGCATAGTTTGGAAGATAATGGAAAATTTTAAATAATTCAACACTCGGCTCGTGTCTGTGATTAAGTGTAGTGGCGCAAACGAGCTGTTTTACGTGTGACACATAACCCTGGACGCCCGATAAAAACATTGTCTATACTGAATTATTATAAATCATCAACCAGCGATTTCTTTTAAATTATACGCGGGTGAAACCGCGTGGCACAGCTAGTGAACTATACACGTAGACCATCCTTATGAATCACTCCGACGAAACATGAAAACCGTATGAAAATCCGTTAGGTAATTTTTGAGTTTATCGCGTTCTAAAACACAGACAGATGCTGCGGAGAAGACTCTTTTTATAATATTTAACTTTTACAATATACGTATAATTATGGAGGACTAGAAGAACCTTGACTATAATATGAATAATAAAAAAAATCTATGCCTGAATGACATTGAGTCACTTTTGTATTATTTTTTTTCATACGTATCAAATAGGCATTCTGGCAAACTGAGGGCAGTCCATAGTTATATATAAACTACTTCCAAAAGGTTTGCAATCCTAACCGAGGTCATTAGACTCATTTTTTTTTTATATTTTATGTCAACTATGTTTATCCACGATTCTGCCAACGTCACGTGAATAGAATATTTTTGAAATTATTAATAAAAAATTACAAACGTTTAAATAAATAATAATAACACCAGTCTGTAAGTAACCCACTGCTGAGTAAGGACCTCTTCCCGAGGGAGGGCACGGGTTTAATCACTACGTCAGACCACGAGGTAACGGCATATTCAAACGGCGAGAAAGCTATAGTTCTATAGTTTTCTCACATAAAAAGATCTGCACGAACATCTCTCAAGCATTTAGAGTTCCTTACGATGACTTTCTTCACCGTCATTTGCTGTACATGCCTAGGCTCGAACCAGCGAACATCGCATCAATATTCCACCTATTCGAATTCGATTCTAAACTATTCGAATACCACGAGTCAAGGCAATCTGACACATCCTAGAATTAACAATGTTATAAGTACAATAAAATTATATAAAAGGATTGTTTAACCATATGTGTAAGGTACTTGACCTTAAGAAGGGCTTTGAACTCGATTGAGACGGATGAGACGGAGATAATTATTATTATAGCCGTCCTTTTTCAACTACATTCGCTTTTATAAATAAGACAGTTTACGATGTTCGGATACTAGGATTAAGCTACGATGTGTCTGGCATATATGCGAATTTCATAAAAGCCGCTAAAAAAATAAAGAATAAAAAAATAAGACAGTATATTTGTTTCACATTAATTGATTAAAAAGGTACTATCGATAAATATCGCCGATAGAGCACTGAAGTCACTCTAGAACAACATTGTATTTAATAATAAAAAATAAATCGAATATCTATATTAATAAATCTTTAGGTCTGTCTGTACATGTTTTTTGTTTCAATTTTTTTTTTATATATATTTTTTATAGGCCACTCTCTAATTTGTTAATATGAATTCAAATTGACATAAAAATATTTGTCTGTCTGGATTTTACTCAAAAACGGCTTGACCGATTCAATGAATTTTTTTTGGAGATTTCTCTTTACTTGGGGCAGTCCGACTGGTGGAATACTCACCCTACAGAAGATCGCAGCCAAATTGTCTTGTTTTCTAGGTAGTATATACAATTCCTATGTGTGTAATAGTTGCAACCCAATCGAGTATAGATCTCTATCCCGCTTAGTTACTGGAATTACACCAGCTGATCTCAGAACGCGATACAACTAGCATGCCACTACGGCGATCGCTATCCAGTCGGATAAATTATTTGTCTACCATCCAACTCAACTTTTTTAGCATTATAGGCAAAGGACCCGCGCTTGCTTATCCATCTCAGGGCGGGCCTGGAAAAAGCAAAGATGGAGCCAAAGTAATGTAGGTTTGGTATCCCAACATAGTGGCACATCTGAGGTGGACACACAACACCTATATTTATCGAAGATTAATTTAATTAAATCAATCAAATAACTTGATAAACTTTTAACAAACGAGATTATATTAATATATATAATCATGAATTTGTTTAGATCCGATCCATCGGCATGGAGCCCTTGAGCCAAGCAACCGCTCGCGCGATACAGTGACTCTACATTCACTAACTCTCACACACACACATGACACTGCATTATACACACCTGTACACCACATAGGTACATAGGTTCTGTAAGGGACCTTTTTTTTGCCTAGTTACACAAAAAAATTCAGACTACTAAATACACATACACATGTTCCTTCCCTCCTCCCAGGGGAAAGAAACATGTAGATATGTATAGTTAGTTAGATCGAATGATAGGAATTTAGCCAGATCGCGACTTATTTGCATACGCGCAACAGTCCGACCTGAGGTTCGGCCACTTTAGCACCCTCAGATATTGTTGCAAAGCTTTCGTAGCTGAGTGCCTTAAGAGCTCGCCCTCAAGCCCGGTAAAGCTGTAAAAGCCGTAAAGGCTCCAGAGCCCATAAGGCTAACACTTTAGACAGTTATAAAAAAAAAAATCATGAATTTATTAAAAGCAAACTATTTTGTACAAAACGTAGGTAAGTTAAACGAAAAACAAAATTTTTTCGACGATCGTTAACGAGCACGGTCGAACAATTTGAATGTTTCCACGCAAACAATGAATTTTTGTTTGGCAAACAGAAGCTACCGAATTCGAATTCAACTTTTTTTTTCTAACAATAAAAGTATTGTCTGTTTCATTTTCCATTATATACTCGTATATACTTACCTTCGTTATGTATTATGTCCGTAATGCACATTATGGATTGCATTGTAGTTATTCTAAATATATTTATCGATTTTTACATAATATTATAAAACTCAAGACATTGTTTTTTGTTTGTTCGCGCTGACCTCTAAAACTACCAATAAGATTTGAAAAAATATTTGTGCATTCATAGAGTCTATTTCTTGAGAAAGGTTTTATAACTTCAGTCTACGACTCTAAGAAGCGGAAAAGTCACCATGATTTCAAGTAATCTGGTAAGCTGTAGGTAATCGATAATGGCAGTAATGGTCTTCAACAGCGAAGATTAGAAAGTTAGGAAAAAGAAGTAAAAGGATATTTATTACATTGGTATTTTTTTTTCGTTTTGAGCAATTGTGATTCGTAAGTACGTCATTTTTTTTTAACTTAGTTTTTTATCGTTATAGATTTTGAAAAGTGGCCAGAATCTCACCTGATGTTGAGTGACAATGTGACATAAGATGATAATACGCTAAACCTAGTGGAAGACTGGCTCTCAATTGCAGCTACCGGAACATACCTATAGGTGCTTGGCGACAGATTTTCAAATTGAGTGTGGTAGCTAGCCAGGCGGGCATTAGAAAAAGCCCTCTCGCCATTCTATGGTTTCCTCACGATGTTTTCTTTCACCGAAAGCTAAGACTGATTGCAGGGATTCGAACTCACGTCAATCGACGCGAAGTCGTACACGCTACCACTGAGCCATCATTGCTTGAAAAGCAAGTGAACACAAATAGGCCAACACGGATGCGTTAGCGATTGCGCGGTTGAGACTTGGTCGAATAAATTTGACACGGGTGAAATTGAGGGAAATAGCTAGTTTATTTAATCAAAATTAAAAAACGTTTTATTCAATTTAGGGCCTAAGAAGGCACGTATGAATAAAATTCACAGTTTTGACATTATAAGAAATAAATTATATCGATAAGTAGATACAATCGTTATTATAACTATAACTACATCGATCATATATATTTGTACAATATGCTATGCTGAAGACTGCTTAGGCTCCGTACACACGTGTGCTCTTCCAACGTCTGTAAAAATCATGTTCTAATAAGTACAATGGCAACTTGAATATCTTTTCAGGTGTAAGCTTTTTTTTACGAGAAAAAAATATGTAAATAAAACCGTTTAATTATTCAGTTTAGATTTTAGACCCTAAAAAGGCATGAATGGACGTCAAAATACTATCACCGGTTCATAAAACATCATATTCATCGCAAGGAAATTGATCAGGCTTATTATTATACTAGCTGTGCCCGCAGCTCCACTCGCGTGGACTACTAAAAAAGTTTTTTAATGTATTGTGTGAAACCCTAATTGTTTTTCTAAAATCAAAGTTACGCTCTATAACATCAGCGATCTATCTACCAGTGAAAGTCCCGTCAAAATCGGTCCAACCGTTTCGAAGATTACCCGGAATAAACAGACAAAAAAAAATGGGGTTTTTATTATAGGTATACTTTCATATTCATTTAGTCAAAATCTGTTATTTTCACATTACAAACAAGCACTTCAGTTTTATTATGTGTCAATTTTTTAGTTTTTTTTTTACATTCGAATGTATTCCGTTATCAAAAGCTCGCAGGATTCGAAGCCGCCAAATCACTTCTGACACATTAATGAACGATAAAAAAAAAAAACATAAATTCAATTAACAACAAGTCAGAAACAAATGAAAATGTTTCCTCATTACAATACAGTGGTTTTGACGGGTATACGAGTATAACATACTCGTGAATTAATAATCTGAACGTTAAGAAGTTTGCGGTTTCAGTGTATGGTGCGAGTTAAAAAAAACTTTGATTTATAATAAAGTCATTTTCACTAAAACGGCTTTTTTTTCAATATCCTTTAGAATTTGGTTGGGCTCTTTGGGAGAGTATCCCATACTGGTCTGAAATTTGTATGGATAATTAGAAAACGCTCATCGGGTTGAATAACTTTTACTAAATCGGCATTTCGATAGCTCTTATAGTTTGGCGGGGCTCTTAGAGTTCCACGTCAGGTACTCCAGACCTTCGATTTTTTTTTACGTCAGAAATCGCTCATCATATGATTTAGCTCATCAAATTTTTATTAGGGCAGCATTTCGTTATCTCTAATAGATTGGCTGGGCTTCTAGGGTTTTATATGATATTCACCAGGTATTTCAGATCTCTGTGCCAAATTGCAATCACTATGTATTGAGGAAGTATACCTAGTTCTATTTTGATGATCATGAATCAGTCATCAGTGTTAAATTTTCATATCCTTTTTTACATCCCTATAACTTCTAAACGTATAAAGCTAGAAATTTAAAACATTTGAAATCGTAAGTTTCCTATAAATACTCTTAGTAAACCGAATTTCAGCCTTTTACAATAACCTGGTGCTGCTAGACAGAGGCGTGAAAATACACCGAAACGCTTCCAGAAAATGGTATGGCAGTTCGCCACGCACCTAGATTTTTAGTATTTATTAATTATTAAGATTTGCAAGCGATGGTGACTATTATGAATGATGCTTTCGAAAGAAAGGGAATGAAAGTGAACGCAAATAAGACTAAAGTTATGGTGTTTGAAAAGGAAGAGAGCATGCAGAAGTATGTATCCGGATTGGTACAGACAAACTAGAGCAAGTGAATGAATTTGTATATTTGGCATCAATGTTTACTAGTGATGGAAAGTGTGAAAGTGATATTGAAAGGAGAGTTAATGCTGGTAATAAGGTGAATGGGGCTTTACACACCTTTATGAACAGCCAGAAAATCTCTAGAAAAGCTCGTCTGGCTGTGCACAGAGCAGTGTTAGTTCTAACAGTCATGTAAGGAAGTGAAAGCTGGGTGTGGCTGAAAAAACATGAAAGTAGAATAAATGCAGTAGAAATGAGAGCGCTAAGAAGTATGATAGGAGTGAAATTGAGTGACAGGATAAGAAAAAGTGTAGTAAGAGAACGTTGTGGTGTGAAAGAAGATATAGTGATACGGATTGAGAAAGGGATGCTTAGTTGGTTTGGACATGTAGAGAGGATGAATGAAAGAAGAATGACTAGACAGATTTATAAGATGAGTGTAAATGGGAAGGTTGGAAGAGGAAGACCTAGACGAACGTTCCACGATCAAATCGGGGACGTTTTGAGGAAAGCTCAGGTCAAGAGTACTCTAAATCGACGAGCATGCATGAAAAGATTTATGAGTTTCGAGGAAGCGAAAGTTGTATGTCAGGATCGTATCAAGTGGAAGGACGTGGTCTCTGCCTACCCCGTTGGGAAAGAGGCCTGATTTATGTGTGTATGTTACAAAAATAATTTCAAAAATCACTCAACTCTTGTAAATTAACCCAAACACCATACCTGACGAAGCGTACTTAAATCTTAACAGAAAGTTGCAACATAATAAGTTGAAGTTGTAATTCAAGTATAAGCGGAATTCCAAAATCTGTTACGCTTCATTAAGCAATAATGAAACTTTGTTAAGTTCCTTTGTTACAACTTTACGCGGTCGAAGTATGTCTGATATATATACCTCCCATATTATATTATATGAGCTTACACCCAAATTATTATTCTTGCTTCTTAGGATGCTAAACCGACACAAGATAATAGATACAGAAGGCTGGCTAAGAGAAATATACCCGCCTTAGTGCAACGTTTGAGCGTGTCGGGTTCCGGAATCAGCCAGTGTATTATTTACTCGTAATATGTATATATGTATGTATGTGTATTATATATCAAGCGGAGTGGTACATATTTATATACGACTAGTTGTGACCACGGCTCTGTACGCGTGGACTACCTGAATGCCGTCGCTTGAGCGCACGCGCGAATCGTGCTTCCCCGCTCAGAAGACGGAAGTTAAAAATGCTTATTGTGCGTGATCCTTAGAAGATAGGTATATGCTATCGCTGACTTTTTTGTAGGTCCTTTTAGGGTCTACAATTATGTAGAACATTAATTTGACATCTCGTATGGTTTACTCAGCGTAAGCAATTTAAGCGTCCCCAAACGCTTTTTTTCCGAATTGGTACACCATTATCGTCACCGCTTATTACGTATGTTACTTTATTTAAAAAAAAATATTCTGTAACCTGGCCAGTTTTTTTTTATTGTTATAAGTTTTGCCAGAATACATCTATTAGTACTCTGTTTTTATACCTCACTTAATGTTGCCTTCGGAATACACTTATTTATCTATTTCGAATTTCATTCCATAATCTTTCAATATTTATATTCCTACTATTTTATACCTTTTTAATTGTCCACGAAGGCATTAACATTAAGTGAAATATAAAAACAGAGTACCTTATTAAAGTCTATTAATGATAGTAAAACCTTCACTAGTTAGAAATAGTCCACGTTTTGAATATATCCGTAACAGATCTGCTAGTAAAATTCCGTCGTGAGAAGTTTGTATTTAACTAGAACTCCATTCTGTTCCAATTTTTATAACTGCATCCTCAAGTCAGCATGAATGAATGCGTCTGCCAGGTTTTTCTATTCGTTTCACAATTTCGAGTAAAAGATTTCAACTCCTTCGAATACCGGTTATAATTCCAGAGGTCTCTTGTTGTAACAAAATAAGTTTTATAGACTCCAGATAAATATGTGCGAGTCAAAACAATAAATATAATAGTAGATATAAATAAACTTATACAAATCTCATTTAAGATTGTACGTTTTTCTTTAGAAATCCATCTGCGTCCTTAAGTCAGAAAAAATCCCCACGTCAATTATTTTCGTGTCCTTCTATATTTTAAATTTAAAAGATTCTCCAGCCAAAAATACAATATTAGTATACGACCTACTTATTATATATATATGTACGAACGTAAAAGAAGTTTGTAATACAATATTTAAAATAATAAATTACCTAAAGAACTAAAGATGCCATCGGAAGGCAACCGAAAACACAATAAATGTTAATGAGGAATCAAATAAGGTGAAATAAATATATATAATTAAGAATATAAAAATGATTGATAAAACAATCATTACAATATTTATGAATTAAAATAAAAAAACATGTTGTGTTTGGATTGTACTGTGCTCATCATCTTTTTACTATAAAAAAGAACGTCTTTACAAATCCTTGTTCCACTATTAAACTTACTCAAATTCAGCTATTTCTAATTGAAATACTTCTATACATATTATAAAACTAAACGTCTCTCTGTCTGTCCGTTTATGTACTTTTCACGCGGTAACCACTCATCTAATTTTTTTTACGTATCATGGAATGCTCTTGGCTTCATGTTTTTTAATTTAACTCATAGCTGTGTTATCTAGCCAGATTATAGGGTATGTTTTATAGATAAAGTAACATAAGAAATAAGCAGTGTCAAAACTAGTGAATCAATTCGAAAAAAAGACATTTGTGGCACTTAAATGACACGCTGAATAAACCATACGAGAAATATCAAATTAATGTACTACATAATTTTAGATTTTAAAAAGACCTACAAAAAAGTCAGGGATAGAATATATCTATCTTCAAAGGATCACCAAAAATAAGCACTTCTGTCTTCCTTCTTTTGAGCGGTGGCAGTATGATTTACGCGTTCGCTCGACTGACGGCATTCTATAGTCCACGCGAGTAGAGCCGCGGGCACAGCTAGTTTACTATAAATTGAAGTTCAAAAGCCCGAAAGCGAGCATACGGCCCACCTGATGGTAACAGGCTACTGTAGCCTATGGACGCTTGTAATAATACCATAGGTATCACTAGCGCGTTGCCGACCTTGAACCCCGCTAACCCGAGGTGCTCTGGAAACCCTACTCACCGCAAAAACAAAATACAAGGTTATTTGACTGCGATCTTCTATAGATATTCCACTAGTCAGGATGCCCCAAGTCGAGAGGAATCTCTCAAGAAATGTCTCTGTGCCCTGCCTCTCTTGATTTTCTCATTGGCACTTTAATACTAGATTATTTCAAATATTCCATTAAAATTAATCGAATTGGCAGACCTGATTTAATCAAGCCCCTAACGAACAATTCAAATTCAAAGTGTTCAATCATTGAACACTCCGTAACTAAAGACTAATTAGCAACTCCCTAGTTTGTTCCCAATTACGTATTACCTGGTACAAAGTTCATATCAAAACTTTGTCGTATTAGAGCTCTTGAGATGACGGAATTATGGTTCAATTAATATTACATTATTATTAAATAAATATTCATTTTGATATATACCTATTTATATACCAAACTTAGCTGGGTGTAATTTTGTTTTTTAGGGTTCCGAAGTCAAAAGGGACCCTTATAGTTTCGCTATGTCTGTCTGTCTGTCCGCGCTAATCTCAGAGATTCTTAGCACTAGAAAGCCGTAAGTGAAAAATATTTTTCGATTCAGAAATCTATTTGCGAAATATTAAGGTTTAAATTATTAATTTTTGTAAGAGTCAAGTGTTCTTCTGCCAGCTAAATGGTTGTTTTTGGTTATGTGATAAAATCATGGTAGTAGTATATATAATGAAGTTAAAAGGAAAACTATTAGAGGTAAGTAGGCTTTACAAGTTAACAAGTAATAGTCAATCAACAAATATATTTGGAGAAATAATTTCGTACAAATGCCATTGAAAATTACTTAAAGCCCCATCTCTAAGTCTGCATAATGTGACGGGCAAAAACGGAACCCTACACTACGCGTGGCCCGACACGCACTTGGGAATTTTATTTTGTTATCATAAGTCAAAAGGATTCAAGTTTTTTTTTTCATGAGGAATTAGTGTAAAAATGCTCATTAAGTTACCCTAATTGTAGAGAAATGGTAAAAGGACATACCTATATGAAGCAACTAAGTATGATAAGTTAAAAAGTATCCTTATTTCTCGACTGACCATAATCTGACAACTCAAAACAATAAACATATTTTTTCTTCCGTCTTTGTGACTTCTGACTCAGATATCGGGTTTTTGAGAGGTCAGCTAATAAAGTACCTACATGAGTTATGTTTCAGTGTGACTTTAAGTCCCTCGGTCTCAGACCGCTAACCTAAACTATTATAATTTGTAGGAACTACCCTTGCGAATAAAGTACATTACATTTAATAGATCTTTGTACTTTGGGATTTCAAGTACTAATGTTTTTAGTTTACTAGCTTATATTTAAAAAAAAATATTACTATTTTATTACTAGCTTATTATAAAAAAAAAATATAATTAAAAGTTTTACGTAAACTGAAAACGTAATAAAATAAATAACCCATGTATATACTGACACAAAAAACTTTCTAAGACTAAATCATATACACTATTTATCTAAGGTATTTTTTACTAGTAACGCCATTCAACGTTAATTCAACATCAACATTAATTACTCAAACACAATATTAAAACGTATGTACCCCGCTATTGATGAAACAAATACTTTAAAATTAATGTTTTTGTTAAATAAATTGATTTAAAAATAATATTGAACTGCATTTCTATCTCTATATTATTATTTCTCAAAAATGCTTAAAAATATTGTATCTGTAATGAAAAAAAATACCATCATGTACGAAGCGCCATCTGCTAGATTTTTTTAACTCACATGATAGTCACTAACACCCGCACTACACGCACGTTTCAAGCCCGGTAAAGCTGTAAAAGCCGTAAAGGCTTCAGGGCCCGTAAGGCCATAAGGCTAACAGTATAGTCAATTCGAAATATACGCCTATGCGTGTTGCGTTCCCACTCAAGCGATGTGGTAGGGATCTTTATCTGGCTGGATTGTGACTACTATGCAAATGGTGTTAAAAAATCCTTCGAGCTGGCAGACCCGGCAAGGAAGCTACGACCGGTAATGGTTTTCCGATCTCTCCGTGGCCGCCTTTGTCTTTAGATTGTACAGAACTTACGATCAAACAAAATAAAAATTACTCTTGAAGATCAAAGGAGTGGAACGACTATAACAATTATACCATATCGTAATTTAGTCCAGCAGGACGTCCCCGAGATCAAATAATTCACGAATGAACGTCGGTAAGCCAGGAAGGGTTGTAGGAATATGTTTATTATATTATAACTCTGCGGCTCCAACCCTGGGGAGTTAAAGGGGTTGCGATGTTGTACATAATGTTTGGTACTTTACGGCTTTAGGCTTACATTACTCTGATTAAATACAAAAGTACCGTGTCTGGTTTACGAATAAACATATTATTGTTACCATTGAAATTTCATGTACTAGCTTACTAGAAAGGCTATTTTAAATATAAATCATAATACAACAACTATATTCCTGTAAGTACTATAGGTGTAGGTACACTATTAGTGTTCTTAATACATACTTATAATGTACGTATGCACAGGAAAACTTAGTCATGTGTGACTTACTAAAAGAATTTTTTGTTAAAAAAATGTGTTAAGTTCTACAAGACGCTTGGAAGTGTCTTCCAATCTTTACCTCCGTTAAAATTATAATGAACAACTGTAAATAATATTTGCATTATTTTAAATATATATCAAGATCACTCAAAGGGCTATATGTTCGGAGTTTCTCAGCGTGATCGAAGTGATTTTAAGTGAACGATTCCTGAAACCGTAAAATGTTAAATACATTCAAAATATCCATATCCAGATTCGAAATCTCACAATTTAGTATTCCTTGTTGCTAATTCTAAATAAATGTATTTAATTTGATTTGTATGTATTCGAAACTACAAAAATAGTTGATATTTAATTATAAAACCGATACAATTTAAATTAAATACATTTATACTTTGATATAACCGGTACGTATGCACTATAATTGGATCTTATTTACCCTATATTTCTGAAAATAACACTATATTTCATTAAAGGGCTTAAGTTTAAATTATTACCAGATATAGTAAAATATAACCTCAAAAAAGCACCTTATACTGCCAAAAATACTAAATGATCACAAAATTAAATTCCCATTATAATGTGAAGTTATAACCAAAAATGTTACATTCTGTTATCCTATTAAAGCAAATGACTCCAAGCTAATCATTGTTAAGCCAAAAATAGTAAGTAACCACCAAAATACCGAAAGGCGCAGTCAAGGTTCGCGCCGTAGATTTTCCATGAAACGTCCTTTTCATTTCGTTTTCGATGCTGCCATAGCTCTCCCATTTGTGCGGTACTGAACTTTTTAGGTTTTTTTAATTCCTTTTGATGCGAGCTTTCTTTGGTTTGCGTTTTCAATCATTTCGCGCATATATACGACTCATATGAGACGTCATCTTTAACTTTTTTGCAATTTTTAATTTCATACAGATTTTTACCGGTATTTTGGGGAATATTTTTATTTTTTCACTTTAAGTCTTAGTAGAGCTTCTCATGGTCTTTACTATGATACCCGAATCATCGTCCTAGCTAAACGAATTCTCACACTACACTAATTTATAATTTTACACAACGCTATTTCACAGCAAATACTCGCAAGCGTTTACACTATCCCGATGACGTTAAGAGCAAAACAAACACTGCAAGACAAATACGTACAGATATGCTCTATCCATTGTTTGTGTCCATCTACCGTTTTTATCGCAATATTAGTCTCGTAGTTATTAGCGATTGAAATCTGATGGTATTTTGTAACACAAGAAAGTTTGAGCGGCTGTCACTGTACGTACTTATCTAGCGAATACACGTTTTCACATCAAAATTTCAATGATATTAGTATCTGGAATTCGCCTGCCCGGCTTTCACTGTTGCTTATCACTTATCAATCCTAACCTAACTCAGCCACATCGTTTGATAGCGATTAATTGCGAAGACATTTACTCCCTTAAGATTTGGTGATTATTTACCATATTTGGTTATTGATTTCATTTGGTACTCAGCACTGCTTAATGTATTTTTTTGGTAAAAGAGCTTAGAGTCTCAATGTATTATTCGGTGGACATTAATTTTAATCCCCTTAATAAATACTGTTTCAGTAAATGTCTATTTGACAACCTCCGTAAAGTAATTTTTATTATAAACTAACTATACCCGTAACTCGGAACTCATTTATTACTCAGCATTATTTCCGTCTTGTATTTCAATTTTTAGTCATATTTTATGATGTCTAATAGTGTTATTAATAGTTCCTATAGCCTATCAGTTGTGGAAAGACATATACTTCCAGTGTACAAGATTTGCTCAAAAAAAAATTAGCAGTCATAGGAACTGCCAATAGAAAACTTACAACTTAAGATTAGCAGATATACTGCTAATACGCATGGCGGTGACGCAAACTCACAAGATTTAACCCATCCAAAAAGCGTCTAACGCGCGCAGCATACGTTGAGGTATATACGATGTGTTATACGTGTATACGTATATATATGTATACATGTATTCATGTACACAGGCCGCTGCGCATGCGCCAGTCTGATATTAGAGCTGTACGTGCTATAGATATGTAACATTAGCATGTCAGTGACGCGAACCCATAAAATTTTCCCCTACCAAAAAGTGCTCAACGCGGTCAAAGAAGTTTTCACTTCAAAAATATTTTTTATGTATTCTATTGACAATTCTTATAGACTATCAATTAAATAATGAAATAAGCTTCCCTTGTGCAAAATTTCATATTTATCCGTCAATCCGTTTTTGAGTTAAATACAGACATACAAACAGATAGGAACACAAAAAAAGTTTAATGTCATATTCATGATCATTGTCCTTTACTATAGATGTCTATCAAGAAATTAGGAAAAAAATACGTGTACAGATAGAACTACATATTTTTAACTTATATAATCTAATTTATTAAACAGAACGTTTGTTTTTTTCTACCAAGGTTCAAATAAGTTTAAATAAACAAAAACATTTAAACATAAAATAACGTCATAATATTTCAAATACTTATAAGAAAACTTGAATAATATCCGTGGAAACTATGAATACTCATTGAAGTTAAGGACTCGTCTCTAAGTTAAGACAAACTTTAGAAATTTACATACAAATCACATGCGCGGAGTGAGGAAGTTATGTTAAATATGGAATAATTGTCATTAATTCTGAGTTAAATGAGAAGTCCGACTTATTATCGTGCCAAAGTTGGAGCGAAACGAACGGGTGCTACAGAGAAGTTTCAAAAACTTGACAACTAGTTAGCATCGTATTTCGGGTTTAATATATGTCAGAAAAAAATAATTGGAACCAACATTTGTGGTCTGCTAAATCTTGTAACTAATATTAATTGATGACTGTCAAATATTTGGACCAACATATGTGGAATGGTATATATTCAGACTGATCTTTGCTGACATTTATATTCAGAGTTATTTATGTCAGTTTCTTGGGTTCATTTCTAATTCTCATACCACAGTGCAATACATCTACACCTCTGTAACGTACTTGATTGGAAATGCAATAAAAATGCTGAGACTGTCGAAGTACGTACGTAAGTAAGTAAATACCTATATTAGTGATAAATTTAGTGATAGACGTTTATTATAAAGACGTTTATTATCTGTATGTTTGAATATCTGGATTTCAATAAAAAAAGGATTTGAAATATTTAATGGAATTTTGTACACGGGAAGCTTATTTTATTCCTTAGTTGATTAGCTGGTTGTAAGAATTTTCAATAATAGGTACTTTTAAGATCGGTTGACGGTACGGACGGACGGTACGGTTGCGTTACTTACGACGCAGCGACGTGTTATACCACGTCGAAAGCCACCAAGTTCCGGTCCACCACACTTGCTGAGGTCGAAACGCAACCACTCCACACAAACAACTATATTTCATTTTTCACTACATGTATGTGGGTTGTCCCAGATAGAATGTATGTCCTCCATACTGACAGTTAAAAGGATATGTGAAAGAACTTACGGCAGTAAGTAGTATATAAAATATAATTAAGTTAAAAGGAAAACTATCACAGCTAAGTAGGCTTTACAAGTTAACGATTAAAAGTCGAGCAGTGTATTTGGAGAAGTAAATTCGTACAAATTCTACCGAAAATTACTTAAAGCCCATTCAAACTCTGCATATTGTAATAGACAACTACGGAACCCTACACTGCGCGTGACCCGATACGCACTTTACAATGTTTTTACTACCTACTTCTAGGCATTCTACCATCTTAGGCCGCATCATCACTTAACATCAGGTGAGATTTTAGTTAAACGCTAAACCTGTAAAATAATTTTAAAAAACGTTCATTAAAATTTTTGGTTCAACCTATCAGCATTATTACCACAAAATCAATGAAATTCGTAATACATTTAATACTTGCTACGTGCGTGTCTTCCTGTCGAACGATCCCAATATAAATCGGAATATTGAAATTAATGCAGGCTTGAAACCCAATGCGGTAACGAACCGATCTGGCATAAATCGAATGTTCCATCAGAGATCAATGCTAATCGAATGATATTAATATCGCGGTTAGTGCCTCGAATGTAATAAATGGAATATCTGGGCGAAAACCTTTACTTGTTTTTTAACAGAACATAAAGATATGTCTAAGTAAACTTGTAAAGAAAAAAATATCTATACATCTATACAAATAAATAAAATTGAAATGTCTGTTTGTAATGCCAAAATAACAACTTTTTACTAAATGCATATGATAGTATATACGGTAAGTATAACAAAAAAAAAATTGTTTTTTGTCTGTCTATCTTTGTTCCGGCTAATCTCGGAAACGGTTAGACCGATTTGGACAGTACTTTCACTGGTAGATAGCTGATTTTATAAGGAGTAATTTATTCTACTTTTATTTTAGAATAAGAATTAGGGTTCCGCACAAATAAAACAATAAGCATTTTTATCTTTAAAATAAACGGCGGGCGACGTTCTCCACCACACCGACGACATTCTGTAGTCCGCGAGCATAGCTAGTCTAAATATAAAAATTCATTCAAATCGTCAGAGTCATTTCCGAAAAGCCAATCGCTTTTTAACTTTATAACTTGGTAATTAGCAACAAAGAAGCTAAAATTTTTCATGTTTTATTTTAAAATTAAATTCTGCCAATATTCCCCTGCTACCTCGATAGTACTAATAATTTGAAATTAATGTTTTCGTTCAAAAAATAATTATGCCATCTAACTTAATGGTTGTTTGTTGTGTAGTGTGTGGTTTTGCGTTGTCGTGAAGCAGCAGTGGCCTAGAACTCGTACCACGGTAGAACTCGTACTCGTAAATATACCGATATTGCATGTTTTCCATTGTGCGGTAATAAGCGACGTCAAAGAAAAAAATAATGAGGAAAAAACAAATGAATGTCTGTTTTCAAAACTCAAATGTACCAGCTAAATGAATTTATAAATTTGAATTTAGAATTCTTAACCAAAGAGGAGATATTTCAGATCAAAGTGGTCAGTACGACGAAACGCTAATTTCATATGTAAGGACCTAATATAAGAGCTGATATTGAGCAGACGTTACGCTTCTGTTACACTGACACACTGACGTCACCAAATAATGCGCGCGGCGAAAGAAGTTCCACATCAAAAAGTACTACAATAAAGTGTATAGGGGTCAATGTTGAAATGTAGTTTCAATTAACTTCAAGTTATATTAATTTATACAACACACCGTGTGACCGCCGGAGGTTGTAAAGCTATAAAGTTAATGGAAAGGGTTTTATTAGGGTCTTGAAATTATCTGGACATCGGACCTGTTGCTGTGATTTAATGACGTCACATTTACGATCGACACTTCAGCTGTGTATTCTTTCATTACTGTGTAGGTTTGTTTCACCACTATTTATATTTATATAGGTAATTCAATAAAAAAACAGTTCACACGATACGCAATCGGCGCCTCAAGACACGCAGATTATAGATCAATATTCATTGGATAATCATTAGTAACTATTGTATAATTACTTTAAGTAAACTATATTTAATATACTTATACTTTATAGACATATATTTTTTAGTACATTTTATTCAATTTTTTTATTAGTAGTTTCTACCATATACTTCATGATGTGACAGCCTTCAAAGGCTTCAATTTATTTAAATCGGTAATACAAAAAAAAAATGTAACCTTTGTAGATAGGTGTATTTGGATTTAAGTCAAAAACGGCTCTACTGATATTTAATGAAATTAGTTTACGGGAGGTATATGTCATTCCTCAATTGATGGGATACCAGAATTATCAATAATAACCACTTTTAAAAATCTTAAAAAAAAAAAACTAAAAAAATAATAATTTTTAATTTCTACTAATTTTGATGAAGTTTTGTACACGGGAAGTACATATCATTCCATAATTGAATCGTCAATAATATTAGTAAAAATAAAATTACGAGAGGAAAATAATAAATGAGTGTGGAGCAGCGGGACACCGCTAGTTGTCCTCTAGACTGGGCACGCTTGGCTTGGCTTTGGCTAAGATGGTAGCATCTTAGGCCACATTGCCCCTTAAAATCAGGTTACATTGTAGCCACAACGCTAAAACGAATAACGATAAAAAAAGTTGTTATATATATGTCAGAGAATCGTATCTATGTCATTATTTAAAAAGAAATCATATTTCATAGCAATGTGATAACAAATCCTAACAGGAATTTAATGTACGGCGTATATAAAATAGATGGAAAGAAAGTAAAGATGTCGCGCGCTAGAAACAAGTGTGCTCTGTGATCCACGTACCCATATAAGCAGCCAACGACGAGCTTGAAGGATGGTTCTAGCTCGAGCCCTCGAATTGTGAAGATATATGGATCCTATGATTATTCAGGGCTACCTACTAAGACGGAACCCGAAGAGAAGATCATTCTGGCTGGAGCTTGTCGTATCGTGAGGACGTTCAAGATCAATTACTAGGTCGCCAACGGACAGCGATAATATCAAACATGCGAGGCATGGGGTGGCTATATAAGGGAGATTGGAGACCACTGGGGGCAATCCCAAATAAACAGACATCATGCTCACTTGGATTGTCGGACCGTGTACATCTCTGCAATGCCTGTACTTAACCCAGATTACGCCCACAAGATCTACGATTTCTTAATTAAGATATCAAGGAAAATCCTGGTGTCTTCGATAGTTTATTCTGGTGTCTCTCTCTCTTTGACAAATACATAATTGGTTATAAATTGAACTAGGTTTAGCAAAAAATTACGTTGATTTAATTAAGAATTTCGGTTAGGTTCGACCGCGAAAGCACCACAACGACATTTTTTCTAACGTAAAATGTCAGCTACAGTGTTGTAGTTTGTACTCAGCATAGTTAGTACAGAGCTGCTCAAACAGTCGATCGCGGAAATTCCCGAAAATACTTTTTACCTTGAAATTCTCGCGGCGGCTTTCACTTATATACAACGACATCTGTCACTTTACCTTCTCAGTTAACAGGATTGTACGGATCTATTTATTTGTGCGCGTTGGCATTTTTGGAACTGATAATAATTACATTTCAATCGGCTAAATAACGAGCATATTGTCATCTTACTTGTCTTTGGCACTCAATAAAATATAATTATTATGAACTGTCCTATGGAAAGCAAGAGAATAATAAGTAATGCCATGTACAGACACACAGTGATTAGCGAGTTCGAAGCTTTATTTTGTACCTATTTAATTTTAAAGTATCCGTTCCTACGGCATGGAGCCCTTGAGCCAGTAGCGCGATACAGTGACACTGCATTCACTAGCTATCGACACACATGCACACCACTCAGGTACATAGGTTCTGTAAGGGACCTTTTCTGATTATTTTTTGGCTAGTTAGTTTAGACAAAAATTTACTGGTAACTAAATACATATACACATGTTTCTTCCTTCCTCCCAGAGAAAAGAAAGATGTATATATATGTATAGTTAGTTTAGATCGAATTGCCAACTACCAATATGTTATGGTCTCATCGCGATGTTTTCCTTCACCGGAAGCTCAGGCTCATTGCAGGGGTTCGAACTCACGTGGATCGACGCGAGTTCCGTATACGCTACCACTGAGCCATGATTGCTTCAAATACCTTTTGTTAGGAAAAGTGAAAAATCTTTGTACCCGCCCCAGGTCCCTACGACTGCATAGGTAATGTTTAAATATATATCATAACGAAATAAACTACACAAATGTATTTGAGGTAAAATATATTTTTTCCTCACGTACGTACGTACAAGCTCCATTCATATGTATTTCCGTAACGAAATAAATACAGCTGAGGATCTCGTTTAAGCGGCTTTAGCGTAAAAGCACTTGTGATACATACCTACGAGAATTATGCGAGACGTGACACGCGCGAGCGATACCTCTGGTTCTGCAGTACTTTTTCAATTTACACTAATAATAGCTATGCCCACGGCTCCGCTCGCGTGGACGACTAAAAAGGCTTATTATTTTATTTGCAAGGAACCCCTTTTTTTTCTTAAATTAAAGTAGCCTAAGTTACTCCTTATAACATCAACTATCTGCCAGTGAAAGTCCCTTCAAAATCGGTCCAACCGTTTCGGTGAAGAACCGGAACAATGGAACAATCAGACAAACAAGCAAGAATTTTTGTTATACGTACCGTATATACTTTCATATATATTTAGTAAAAAGGTGTTAGGTGTTATTTTGACATTACAAAAAAACACTTGACCTTGTTCGTTGAACACGCAAATCTCTGCAACTACCAGTCTGATTTAAAAAATATTTTTTATACAATTATATTTAAAGGATTGAATTCTACACCTATATATCCTCACGTATCATCCTCGCGTAAACAAACAACGTAATACAACTAAAATTAACGGGAAATTAAAGCAAATAAAAGATCACTAATAACACTTATAAAAACAACAAGGAAAAATTTAAACGAATAGAGGACAATAGTAAATAACATAAAACAATAAACACATACAGTTAAACTATAAAACAAAGGGCGACTGATGAAATGTTTTAATCAAATGCGAATATTTTGAATTCGAATTTTCAGTGATGGTGAATCGTGATTAAACTACGGTAACGAAGAAGTCTCAAGTTGAAAACTGTCTCCTTAGTTACCTATGACTATGTTCGAGCTGTTAAAATAAAAACCAATCCACTTACTATAAGCGTACGACCATCTTCGACTACTACGTCAGGTGATATTATACCAAACGCTACCTTATAAGATAATTATAAGAAATCAAAAAGTATTAAAACCTATCTAACTCGATATTTAAATGAAATTAATAAAAAATACTTCCAAAATTAATGCTCCAATGTTGACATTTCTAGACATTACATCTTATTATTATTAATATTTAACAATTATTATATAAACTAGTAGTTGTGCCTGCGGCTACGCTTGTGGGGACTATTAAAAAAAAAAAATTTTTTTGTACGGAACCCTAATAATTTTTTGAAAGTAGCCTAAGTTATTCCTTTAAATATTAGCTATCTGCCAGTGAAAGTCCCTTCAAAATCGGTCCAACCGTTTCGGTAATTAATCGGAACAACCAGAAAGACAGAAAAAATTTCAATATTTGGTTTTTAGTTATACATACCGTATACTTTCATATACATTTAGTAAAAAGGTATTACGTGTTATTGAAGTGAAACTTCTTATGCGACTTCCAGCGTTAAACGATGTTAAACGTTTAACGCACATTATCGGTCTCTCCTCTTTGTGTGAGCCAAAGCGAGAGAGCAATATATTATCGGTCTCTCCTCTTTGTGTGAGCCAGAGCGAGAGACTAAATGTCGGTGTGTATGTATATTGCACACTGTTTAAATAAAATAGAAAATGTCTTTTAAAATGAAGTTTCACATCTATCGTGTGTGAATCGCACACACACCTTTTTTTGACATTACAAACAGAAACTTCAATTTTATTAGATTATACAAAAGTTTTGTATGTTTGAATATTTAACAATCATTACATAAAATATTAGTTGTAATGTTTATAATTGTAGGTATAATTTATTACACATAACCTCAAAAATTCAGAATTACATTTCTAAAAAAACGAATTGTTTCACGCTTTTTCCTTAACAGAGGATTACACTCCTGTCACTGCCCTTCTCTTCCACCCCCTTAACACAATCAAAATTAATGGTATGTAATTTAAAGTTCAACCCTAAGAATTATCGTAAAATCATATATTAGTTTCCAACCATTTATTTTCTTCAATGAACTTATAATTTTGTTTTTTATTTTAATATACATAAGATGATTATATCATTTTTAATTATATGATATTGTATTTAATTTACTAATGTTATATGCCAAATTCGAACAGCGTCTTTTTTCCGAATTGATTCACCATTATCGTCACTACTTATTTCATATGTTACTTTATCTTACAAAATATATCCTATAACCTGGCCAGATAACATAGCTATGAATAAAAATAAAAATCATGTAAATCGGATGAGTGGTTTTCGCGTGAAAAGAACATAAACGGACTGACAGACAGAGACACATTGAGTTTTATAATATGTATATTTGATTAATTTTATAAACTTTCAAAATCACGCTAGTTCTTGACATAAAAACCGCCTGATCTATCATCTGCACACAAAAGCCTAATAAAATGACCGTTTATTTTTGCCCCACGGAACCCTAATACGAACGTTATAATCCACCTAGCCCACGGAAAAGGTTTACCTACGAGAATACCACGTAAACTGTATTCTTACATACATTACCTGTTATGTTAAGGCGCTTAGTTGCGCACATCTCTCATACAGACCATGAACGACTAGTCGGGAATTATTTGACATCCGCTTGCGGTGTAAAGAATAAAAATGTAATACTCCAATATAAGTTATTTTCTTTCCAGAGCATTACCTATAACTAATTTATATATATTTTTAATATATACTTTAATCAATTGTGGCCTCGTGAAAGCAATCATTAATGTTAAAACACTACCACCGGTTCGTATAACATCCCAGAATATGTGAAAATGTGGTTGGTACACATATCGTATTACAAGAACCGGCTTCCTATACAAACACGCCATATTATTAAATAAGATACTATTAAATATATATCGTGTGCCGATGTAATTGTAGAATCAGTACTAATGACTTAGTATTCGTACTATTGACCTGTACTATTGGCAGCAACAGGTATGCACGTTGACTGCAGGCACCTTACAAGACAGCAGGCAACGGCCGACTGGAAGACACTCTCGCTAGAGCTATCGGAACTTGAAGACCAGTAAAAACTGTTCCTGAGTGCTGTCTCGGTTCTCATCTCGGCGTGTATTACAATCAGATACTCATAATATATGAATATTATTAAAGAGAGGTTCAAGAAATTTAAGATAAATTCATACAGAGCTCATATGAAAGAGCTATAGTTTTGTTCTAATTATTGTTCAAATTCAATAATATTTATTTTTGTCATGTAATCTATATTAGTTTATAAAATAAAATTTCCTAAAACCCTTTTTAACAATGACGTTCTCGCATATTTTATATTAACTGAGTTTTCTGTTCATTTGTTATTTGGTTTAGTTATGGAACTTACTAATAAATGTCGTATACATTTTTTGTTATCTTACAAATATATAAAAGTTAATTGTGCACTTAAAAATACGGACATTATATACATTTTTAAGACCATAAATCGATAAGTGCACAATTAACTTTTGTTACATGGAAATTATTAGATTACATTAGTACAAAAACGTAAATAGCTTATACTAATATCATGTAGAAAATAAATGTTATGTAATACTGTTAAGTGAGCAATTCTTGTATACATAATATGATTTCTCGGAAACTGCTATAACGATTTGCATGAATGTTTTTATTTAAATAATCTTATTCTTTTCAGGTTATCTAGATAGGTTTTTTGTAGGACACCAAGCGATGCTCGGTCGATCAGATATTTTGGAATTAAATGCTCAATGTTATTTGCTATTTATTTAAGCAGAGTTACAAGACTCCTTATAAACGTATCAAAACCCACCTACATAATCAAAGTGATAGAATCAATCGACGAATCGAAAAAACAAATATCATAGGATATATTTTCATTATACATAGGTATATAATACAGTAGCAATATCTTGTTCAAACATTGTACGAAACCCTTCTCGAGTTCCACGAGCGATTCATTACAAAAAAAATCATTGTACAGTCTTGTAGACAAATGTAACATATTTAAAAAATTACGGAAGCTGAATTTAATAACGTTATTATTGTTTTTTTTACTCCTCGAAAGAAATAAGGCATTCATGAATTTTTACTGGGTCCTTACTTACAAGGTGGTAATCTTGAAATAAGGATCTATCGGCCTCACTGTAGCAATAGTCTTATAAGCCTACCAAAAAAAAGTATACATGATTTGATAAGCACTCTTCTTATTCAAGTAATTTGTTATAAAACCTAAAGATGTAGCAGGACATACTAATCACCTTGCATAGTAATTCGTTATCGCCTTTTTCTGGTTTATTAAAACAATCTTGACTGTTTTAAATATTCGGGCCTTTAAATCCCAACAAGTATTCTTCTCGGTTTAAAAATCTTATGTTTGATAGTGATAACGATATTTCAACATGATCTACACAATTTCGTGAATAATCATTAATAATAAGTATGTCAGAGAATCGTGTCTACGTCATTATTTAAAAAGAAATCATGTTTCATAGCAAAGAGATAACAGATCCTGACAGGAATTCAAAATACGGCGTATATAAAATAAATGGGAAGAAAGTAGTGATGCCAAGCGCTAGAAACAAGTGTGCTCTGTGATCCACGTACCCATATAAGCAGCCAACGACGGGTTTGAAGGATGGTTCTAGCTCTAGCCCTCGCATTGTGAAGATCTCCGTTAATATGGATCCCAAGATTATTCTGATGTATCTCTCTCTTTGACAAGTATATATTATAATAACCATTTTGTTCTAGAATTTTACACTCTTGTTACGCAAACAGGCAACCCAACTTATTACCGTTGTTTTAATTTACATTATTTTAGGACCAGTGTAGTACCTTCTACCTATGTTTTCTATATTGAAAAGTTGGACTAATTATTTTATACTTTGCTTTACAAACCACAAGCACAAATACCGTTTGCACGTTTGAGATGGATCTAAAAAATATGTCTTCGATACCCTGAACAGGTTGCTGAGACAGGCTGTAAATGATGCAGAACTTAGCACATAGGCTTATCAAGTCGCTTTAGCTGCGCAGGGGCATTGCCTCTCTAAGCATTTCTGCCGTCTTTATCATGGGCAGCGTTCTGGAAAGCTGTTCATCCTAACTTAATCTTCTCTCTTTCATAACAAAACCGTAAGTGCTGAGCTCAGGAGCCATAATTTTATCGCAACCTTCATCTCGGCGCAAACAAAGAAGTTCGCTAAGATCAGGGCCTAAGAATTCGAGAAGGCCGTCATGATAAAAATAAAAAATAAAAACATTAAAAAAACACGAATGGTAAATACACCTTTCCAATATTATGTTTTCTTCAATTTGTAAATAAAAAACATTATTATAAAAAAGTAGCAAATCCAAATAATTTATAAAAACTAACACATAAACATAAACACTAGTATTTGAAACTAATTTAAAAAGTAAACTTTATTTATCAATTGTCACTACGACTTTACGTGGCCATGAAAAAAAAAGGAAATGAAAACGAATCTAAACGCGGTCGCACGCTGTGTATGTTGTATGTTTGTCCCTTTCTGTTTTATGTTGCCCTCTAGCGTCAATGCTTTATTAAACAAAAGAAAAATTGAGCATTTGTACCGATTTGATTTTATATTGAATGTTATAAAAATATATTCATGTTTAAACAATGAAGTTAATAGGTAAGGGAATCGTAAGTCAATAATAATATTTAAGTTCATTGCCCGTAAAGAGAGTTTATTACTATTTTATGTGTAACATAAATCGGACAAAGCACTCTTTATCTTAGGGCAGAGGTCGCCATCACAAAACTCGACTTGCTACTCTATTTATAAAATACTAGGTAACAACAAAACTATGATAATGCTAGCATGTTTTTATACAATTTTCTTGTATTATAACAAAACCCGACAGCTGGGCAGGGACCTATTCCCAAGGCCAGGGATTTTGTGTAGATATCACTTCACGAGAGGCTAAACAGGCCTGAAAATCGCTACTCTTTTAGGATGTAGTGGTGGTCAAAAAACACCTTAAGACTTGCTAAGTAATTAATTAGGAAATGGCGATAGCGTGGTGGTAAGGTTGTTCAATCCGACTGCTTCACGATACGACTACGACGTTTTTGCGTGTTTCGTTTCAGGATTAACCGGTAATAACCAGTTTCAATTTACGGAGGCCTGTATAACAGTGGCGATTTTCGATGTTTTGTTGATCTCTAGGTGGTCACCACTGTCACTATCAGGCATAGATCTGTCACTTTTCAGTACTAAACCAAAAAAAAAATCTGTGCATTAGTACTGGGATTACCTAAGATCTTCAAATTAATTTTGTGCTTAGGTAGATGTCATATAGAAATAATTACCGAAGCCAGTGCAAGTCCTGCACAGAACATAAAAGAACCTTGCAAGGGTTTTTACCCTTTCAATCAGAACGTAAGTGTCCAAAACAAGCATATTAGTCTAGCAACAATTAATATGAATAAGACCATCGATATTTGATTGACGAAGGCGGTACTTTGCGGAAATCCATCGTAAATAATTATCCAAAACATCTTTAAAATATCTTTGCTACTTTCGCCTACATTAGATGAATCGAGTTACAGCTACCTACAACACAAAATATTTTAATTTAAATATATGTGTAAATGAAACGTGTCATTGATTGTGGGCATTTCACGTCTTAACTTCAAATTTTTTTTTTAAATTAACTATTTTTTAAAGTTTTATTGATATGTTTAAAAAAATAGTATATGAATAATATGTAAATACGAAAAATATAATTAATTTAAATTTTATGATTTGCTTATGAGACGTGAAACGACCACAATCAAAGACAAGTGGTTCGCCTCTCAACGATATCTCAATATTTTTATACTTTTTTTTATATTATATATATATACGAATAATATCATAGTTATTTTAAAATATATATTTTTTATATTCGTTCAATTCATTTAATACAGAAAAGAGATAGGTTTAAAAAACAGCAACCTTAGAATTTCTTGCCGATTATTCTCTAAAGGACAGTGCCTTTCGAATCGACTGTAGAGTCATTGAAAATATTGAATATAAACATATTATCATCTTTATTATTATTATTTTAATTTATTGAAGACATTCATTTATACATTTATTTAATTAATATATTTTATGTTATAGGTAGCTGAAATTACGATTCATCTAATGCAGCTGGAAGTAGCAAAGAAATTTCGTATAATTATTTAAGACCATCAATTTGAAAATCTGTCGCTAATCGCTAAAGTACCTATAGGTGTATTCCGGCAGCTACACTTGAGAGCTAGTCCACCCGCTAGGCTTAGTACGTCACCATCTCATGCCACAACGTCACTTACCATCAGGTGAGATTGTGGCCATAACGATAAAATTACAAACGATAAAAAATAACACAATTACAGTTACTGGTAAAAAAAACTACGTCCAAATGACCTACACGTTTCACAGAACCGAGAAATCTAACCAAAACTATCCAATATTTTTCTACTCTGAAAGTAATCACTAATGGAATCTATATTACATGTTAGAGAAAAACATTATCCTTTTTATGTAATAAGTAATAATCAAAAAGATGACAGACGTGTTGTCAGACGTGTGGTAAGCCTTCGTTCGAAAAAATAAATAATTTAATAAAAGGAATATTTGGCGGGAGGATGATCTGTCATGTTGTTTTTAACACGCTTCACTTGTAACTAACTAACTAACAAACAATGTAATAAAATCTTAGAAGTCAATTTTAACCTACTTCTAATTGTCGTATCGAAATGAAACTTTGTATGTAGCCTTTAATTCTTCTTTTTCCATTTTGGTCTCCGGCCGTCCACGGGGTTGGTTTTGAAGGTCAAATTTCCAGAACGAAAACGTTGAAACCAAAAACGTACCGTGCTTTCTTTTGCGACACCAGCGCCGTACACATCATTAATCCTTCGAGCTGTTTCTGCAGCACTGGTGCCACGGTAGAACTTGTACTCGTAAATATACCGATATTTCATGTTTTCCACTGTTCGGTAAAAAGCGAAGCTAAAGAAAAAAATCATGAGGAAAAAACAAATGAATAACTGTTTCATTTCAAACTCAAATGTACCAGCTAAATGAAATTATAAATTTGAATTTGGGATTTTTAACCAAAGAGGAGATATTTCAGATCAAAATGGTCAGTACGACAAAACGCCAAATTCATATGTAAGGATCTAATATATGTACTTCGGATGACAACACTATAATTAGGTATCTTGGAGCTGATCTAATGATGGAGTCAGAAGGTGGATAGTGGAACACATTAGTGGCTATTAGCAAACCCCACGAGTTTAGGCTCATATGATTCGTTGACAAGTCAAATAGATTGGGTTTGGTAACGAGATGTTATGTTTGACATCAATTAAAAACGACCGTGCTAAATTGAAAAACATTTTAAAAATCGGATGAATCAAACAGTGCGTGTGTCTAAAAATAATGCAGGGTTTATCTGCGGAAGCAACGTCCAGGGCTGAGCCATATCCTGAGTGCAGGGGGTGCACAGCAACCGCGCTGCGACACATCAGGGACGGCAAAAAAATGCGTGTAAATAAATCCTAAAATATTATCCCGCGTGCCAACAACGTGATGAAGTTTGCCATCAACGTTAATAATATAAATTAATTTTATTGACTTTATTATTAATTTTAACATTACTTTAATCAAATTAAAATATTCTTTACGATTGCAAAGTAAGGTACTACTATCACAGTCACGCCGTTTTTGAGTTAAGACGTAGACTTAATTAAACAGACATACATACATACATACATACAGACATACATATAGAAAAGCAATGTTTTTTGAAGTTACATTCGTGATAATCTTTATAATACACATCTGAGAAAAAATTATGAAGAAAAAAAATGCACAGATTTATTATTATAGATACATTATAAAAATCTATATTGAAATCATAGTGGTCAATTTTATTTAAATGGAAATTGATTTGAAATCTTATTAATCGATGTATAAAGGTCGTGAATCAATATTATCTGAGTTTAAAAGGGACACTAAAAGTAAAATAAATGGGTCCCTGTAATAAATCAATCACGTCTTATCACTAAGTGTAGGCGGAGTGTCACAGATGTGGTCATTGTAACCTATTTTATCTCTAACCTAAATCCGAACAATGATATTGTCTAATATATACTTATATTTTATAGTACCCATTTTCACTAGATTGAGAGTTGATTTCTTTGATAGAGACTGGGTTCTGACAAGCATTGTATCCGATACCGCCACGCCCTGTTATCGAAACTCACTAAGTAAATTGACAATCACTTTTGTCAAACATTAAAATAATGTTGCCACATTCATTTTTGTAGTGTTGCACTACCGTTTATTTTAAATTCCGATTATATGAATCGTAAGATTTTAAATAAGGAATTGAGTTTTTTTTGTTTATATGCGCTAATCTCAAGAATTGCCAGTCAGATAAAAAAGTTTTGCTTTTTATATAGTCTATTTATTAGTGAAGATTATATGCTATATAACATCGCGCCACGACTCTAAGGAGCGGAACAGTAACTATGAACGTCGAGCAATCTGGCAAGCTATAGGCAAGTTCGGGAAGTGGGAACAACGTCTCGGTGAAGAGAATGTTGAATCGTTGAATGAATTTAACACGGGTAAAACAGTGGGATGCAGCTAGTTTCCAAAACAGAGAAATATTATTTCAAACTTTACTAGTCCCTTTCATACTCTTAGGTGACTTACTAATTCTAAGATACAAATTTGAAAAATTTGTAATACGTGTTTCATTAATTCTGTTGATGAATTAAAGTAATACCAAATTTTAGAAAAATCTGACTCGAGGAACTTTGCCGTCCCCGTTCATCCCCTTTGGGGTTGAATTTCGATAAATTCTTAAACGATACCTACAATACAATGTTCACATCTTGCCCAAATTTAAAATTTCTAGCCTTAGTACTTTGTACTTGAAGATGGAGTCAGTCAGGACATCCATTTATATAAATTTTAAATAAATAAATACCTACTGTAAATAATGGAGATAAAATTTATTTAACAACATTAGACCTCTTAAAGTGTCCGCATTCAAATTCATAATACGATTGAATGAAAAGGTTTCCACTTATACTTAGGGCTGTCATTGTAGGAAGATTATAATAATTTGAAAATTTTAGATTACATTTTCCAATTAAATGTTTTTCTTATTTTATGTTAAATTAAACTATTTGATTGTTAGATATTTGTCGTTGTGAATATTGAACCCGTACTAAACACCTATAGTTCGTACTATTGACTGGGTGCTATACGTGTAGTCTGTTTCCAAACGCACTATATAAGCATACATCAACAGGCTTGTAGAATATGTCCGATCATCCGACATGGAACCCTCGCAACCGCTCAATGACACTGCATTCACTAGCTTTCACAAACACTCATTTTTTATCGTTATATATTTGGCGTTATGGCCACAATCTCACCTGATGTAAAGTGACGATGTGGCCCAAGATGATAATACGCTAAACCTAGTGGAAGACTGGCTTTCAAGTCATGCCTATTCGGAACATACCTATTGATGCTTGGCGACAGATTTTCCACTTGAGGGTGGTAGCTAACCCGGCGGGCCTTAGAAAAAGCCCTACCACCATGCCATGGTTTCCTCACAATGTTTTCTTTCACCGAAAGCTCAGGCTCATTGAAGGGATTTGAACTCACGCCAGTCGACGCAAAGTCGTACACGCTACCACTGAGCCATCATTGCGTGAGCAATCACTACACTTCTACATGCACACACCGCTCAGGTACATAGGTTCTGTAGGAGGCTTTTTTCTTTTTTTTGGCTATATAAACTTATACCAAATTGGGCAGATTAATATATATAGTTAGTTAGATCGAACTTACAGATAGGGAATTAGTCAAATAGCGTCTTTTTTGCATGCATGGCAACATCGCAAGCCGAGGTCCGGCCGCTTTGGCATCCTTGCGCTAGTTGCCCCCTTTTACGTAACTGAGCTCCTTTTGTCTCGCGCCCAAACCTGATAAAAGTAAAAGCCTCTAATGGCTCCAGGGCCCTGATTAATCTGGGCAAAAAGGAACATACTCGCTCGAGCTATTGGAACATTCACATAGGAGGCTTGTTAAAGATATGTTTAAAAAAAAATATTCTACTCATGTGACGTTGGCAAAATTGTGGACGAACACAGTTGTCATTGCATAAAAAGAGACAATCATTTAGTGATCCTTAGTCAAATTTAATAGATATTTATGTGTATAAACTTCTTAAGCTTCTTGTTCTTGTCTTAAAATACACCCTAAATAGGGTCGGCACAATGTGTTTCTTATTTCATATTGTGAATTGAGATCCGGCTTAGTGTTTTACGACAAGCCGCATACCTGACCTCAACCGTCCTTGGGATCTCCTTGTTTGTATCAAGCCGACGATAGCTAAATAGCCACTATCATCGCTTGTAAGGCTTTCTCTTACTGCTTTACAACTAAAGGTATATGTAATCTATTAATATATACCAAGACTTAACTAGCATTTAATGTAATCAAAATTTTGAATTCAATATAAGGAATTAACACTAATCTGGTTATACTCTTACAACATCCATTATCCAGAGGAGGAAGAAAAACTCATTAAAAAATTGAGAGGACACAACCACGTTAAAAAATTACCAGAGGGTCGAGGATGAGCACCTCGTTAAAAATCACTGCATGATATTACAGAGGGACGGAAGAGATCGACGACGGCAGAGAGGGAAACACCTATAAAAACCAACGCCTGACGAATGGGGGAGGGGACGCGTTCTTTCGCCTCCTTCCCCTGTCATTTCAACGACGACCGAAGAGAAAAATCTCATTTAAAAAATCATAGCCGGCCTAGTGGAGGAGGGGTGCGCTCCTTCACCTCCTTCATCCGTCATGTACCAAACCACCAATGGCAAAGGCGAAAACCTCTATAAAAACCCAACGCCAAACGGGCAGGGGAGGGGTTGCGTTCATTCGCCAGTTGGCGCCAGGTGGATCAGGAAGCCCGTCTTCCCATTGCACCGGTTCGGTTAGTTCCGTTGCACCGGACTGTCTCGATCAGAGGACGGCTCTTCCAGACCTTGCCGCCAGGGTGTCACGATGCTTGCTCGCACAATCTCGTGACTTCCTATTAGCGCGGCAAACGGTGCACCGTGTAGGTTTACTGAGTAGGAGTCCCATATAACCATTCGCTCCCCCGAGCGAGTGTGTAACAATGACGAGTTCCTCCACGTAAGAAAAGCCTATGGGCTCTTGTAATATTACAGATATATCTAATGCGCTAATGATATCACTAGCGCGTTGCCAACCTTGAACCCTCCTTCTCCAAGGAGCTCTGGTAACCCTACTACTGGTAATCACATAATGATTCACCCTTTAATAACTTTTTGACAGCAAAAAAGGTATAACTTAAAAAGCTCGAGGTTTAAACACAGAAGCGACAGCCCTAAAGATACTTTATCATGTTAACCGCCCACACTCCTCGACCATTCACGACCGTCATATTTTAAAATAATTATCATAAGATGACAAAATTTTGAAGATACCGTCCACAATAGCCGAGAAGCGTCTTGTCATAGCCAAAAAGAAAGGAATTTTAAAGAAAAACCCAACAAGTAACACCTTTTGTTTGTGTTTGTTTATGCTGCTATTGTCTGGTGGGTGGACGTTTGTACGCCTATTGTCTTCGAGTCCGTGCTCTGAGTGCCCCACTGTTATTACAGTTAAATGCTAAGATGGATTTTTTGTTTGTTGGCAAAAGTATTTAATGGCTCGAATCTATCGTATTTTAGGAATCATATTGTATGTTTATATGAACATTATATTATATTAAGGGCTGATTTTTCAATCAACAGATAATTTATTAGAGTAAGAGTTTTTAAATTTTGCCAGGTTTTCCACACATTATCAGTCAAAACGTCAAAATATACGTTCTTCGTATAAGGTTATCTGACAATTATCTGACGATTGAAAAATCGGAGATAGGGCACAGAGAAATTTCCTTGGATTTTCTACTACTTGGGACAGTTTGACTGGTGAAATATCTCCACCCTATAGAAGATCGCACCTACTGCCTAACGGCAGGCATTAGAAAATACCCTACCATCATTCTATGTTTTCATAACGATGTTATCCTTCACCGAAAGCTTATTGCTATTGTATTGCATTGGTGTCTGTACTGAGCCATCATAGCTTCAAATGATAGCAAATGATGTGAAGATGCAAACAGGGATACAATTCATCTTATGTTAAGTGGTCATTGTAGTCAAAAGCAATGTACAACCGACGTTAAAAGAACCGCAGTTCTAAAGCCAGTTATAACTGGTTGATACTCCTGAAAAATGTCGGTTAACCATCGATTAACTATCAATCAACTGATCAAGTCAAGCACTATCGAACAAAGTGGTTTTCGCGTGTAAAAAACATAAACGGACAGAGAGACATTGAGTTTTATAATATGTATAGATAACAGAAACTAAAGCTTACAATCAGGTTCTGGTAATAAAAGAAAACTTCTTCGTAGCGCTTTGAACACAGAAATGATATATACCCTAAGTCGAAGTTAAGGTAACGGATTACTTTCAAAGTTCCCTTGCGTCCATTAAGTTTCAAAATTATTTCTATATTGGAGTATATTCAACACGAGTACGAGTCCCATGTATTACTTAATTCTTACCTATATATACTAATATAATAAAGCGGTAGGGTTTTTCTGTTCGTTTGTTTGCTTAAACACGCTAATCTCTGGAACTATCAGTCGGATTTGTAAAATTATTTTTGTACATGATAGCCAGATTCATGAGGAATAGTTAGAGCTACTATGCCTCTCAGCTAGCTTTAAATACTGATTTTTGTTAAGTAAGTCGGAAAAAACAGCGCACCCAAACTGCTTTATCCGCGTGCGCTGTCTTAATGGTTAGTGATATGTAAATACAATGTTCTACAAAAATATTGCTCCTTAGTACATTTAAAAAAGTCTGCGATACCGGTATACATATGGTAATATGCCACAAAGAGGTTTATTGTGCTAAAAATATTTGAAAATTGAAAAATGATTTATGGGCATTATTATGAGTTATTAATCCTTAGGGACGCAAGTTACTTCATCGTCAAGACAATTTTATAAAGGTAAACTTTGCCCTTTATAGCATGTTATTTGAAGGAACAGTTTGGAAGATAATGTAAAATTAGAATAATCCAACACTCGGCTCGGGTGTATGACTGCAGGTGTAGTGGCACAAACGAGCCGTGTGAGTTCTGACGCATAACCCTGGCCGCCCGAGAAAAATGTTGTCTATACTGAAATATTATAAATAATCAGTCAGCGATTTCTTTTAAATTATACGCGTGTGAAACCGCGGAGCACTGCTAGTTTAATATAAGGCTCAAGAGTTTGTTTGTTTGAATGCGCTAATATCTGGAACTACCAATCAGATTTGGAAAATTTTTGTTTGCATTATATGGGCTTTTTATTGAGGAAGCATATAGGTTATCGAACATCACGCTATGTCCCTAAGGAGCGGAGTAGTAAGCATTATGGTTAAGTAATCTAATAACTTGTAGGCAAATACGAGAAGTGTGAAAAACGATACACGGGTACGGAGGCCGCGGCGCGGTGGAATTGTTCGAATAAATTTAATACTAGTAAAACCGTGGGGCAGAGCTAAGTAAGTGTTATTTTATATGAAAACACAAAACTATACTTTTAAAAGTGTTTGTTATAAAATAGTCTTTGATTTGGTGATGTCGCGTCGTCGTGACGTTGAGTGTTTCATACCGGCGGAATGTCGATTCGAAGTCGACATAGGAGGTTTGAGACTCGGCAGATACAAAGGATTTTATCGGAATTCGCGCACATTTATTAAATTGAGTTTAACGCTGACGGTGAAAAAGAACATCGCGAAGCAACCTCGATGCTTTAGAAATTTTCTTGAAGCACCACTGTATGTGGGAGAAATATAGATATAAATTTCTCGGCATTTGAAACCGCCAATACGTCTCCGTCGTGGACTGGCGTGGTGATTACGCCTTGAAAAACCTTCCTTCTTACAGTATCTCGGCAAAGTGATGGCACTGTGCCTAATGTTGAACACAGTACAATCTGAAAACAACGGCAATTCATCAGCCTATATACACTAAATGATCCCAAAACGCGGCAAAATAAAAGATTTTTTTATACATCTAAGGTTGCAAACAAGGATACGGCCAGCCTGATGGTAAGCGGCTACCGTAGCCGCTTCTAATACCATAGATATCACTAGCGCGTTGCCGACATTGAACCCCCTCTTCTCCAAGTAGCTCTTGAAACTACTACCGTAGGAATACACAGTAGCAAAACACAAGGTTATTTGGCTGCGGAATTCCACCAGTCGGGCTGCCCCAAGTAGAGAGAAATCTCCAAAGAAATTGATCTGTCTACCACTCTTTAGAACCGAAACCGTAACCGTATCATATATAAATGTTCCCAATAATTACGAAGAAGAACGATGCCGAAGGAGACACTGTCGAATACCAAAATTGATTTAAATTGAGATATAAAGTTATAACTATTCACATAATATTATTCATATATTACCAGTTTTACTTCGGATACCTAAATTAACGGATATCCGAATTAATTTCATATCCGCATCCATAACCGAAACCGACGAAATACTCGTAAGATATTCAGATCTGAAATCTCATATTCGTAATATCTCTAGTAGGTATTTACTAACATAAAAACGGTTTTTTCAACATCAATGAAATGTCCCACATAAGTGGTACATACCTCAAATAATATAAAGGTGTATGAAAAAAAAAAGTATATATATATAATGTTCATTTTCAAGGAGATTCGAGAGCTTTGATATAAAATTATATGGGTAAAATATTTTATTTATTTATTTTTAAGCAACTAAACAGGGCAAACAACACCAAATTTGAAAAAAAAATTGATAACATGCTTAACTTAGAATGTGTTGCCTTAATTAAAGGTAGCTCTGAAATGCAAAAATAAGTAGTGTAAATGTGTTTAAATGAGTAATTTTTCAGACCAAGTCAAAAGCCTGTCAGGTCTAGCGAACTAACAAGCACTTCCAGACTTGGAACTCCGTTGAGTGTTTGACTGTGTTTGACGAGGTTTTTTTTATTGGATACAAGGTATCGTTTTCCTTTACAGTTTTCTTTTAAACTTTAAAAGTTATAAATTTGATCTTTTTTTTTCTTAAAGGTATAAGGTATTATAATAGGTGGTTCTGATATCAGTTTTTTTTAAGTGAAACTTCTTATGTGACTTCCAACACGTTAAACGTTTAACGCATATTATCGGTCTCTCCTCTTTGTGTAAGCCAGAGCGAGAGAGCAAATGTCGGTGTGTATGTATATTGGACACTGTTTAAATAAAATATAAAATATCTTTTAAAATGAAGTTTTACTTCTATCGTGTGTGAATCGCACACACACACATTTTTTTTAGGTTATATTTTATTACCTTACAAATATGTTTAAAAAAAATCATATATATGTTCCCAAAACCGCAAAAAAATAATTTTTCAAATCTATAAGTGGTTTACCTTATGATATTAATAATTTTTTGGTTTATATTGAAGAATCGAGTTCATTTTTCACATTTGTAGCCGATACTGTAAGGTAAAAACCAAACATTTCAAAATTAAAAAAGGAATACGAAATTTTATCTAATTGAAATATTTCCTTAATAACTAAAACTCGAAATATGTTATTTTTTATTTACAAATTTTATGCATTTTAGTATTTTATATTAACTATAGCAATATGATTAACAATTATGTAGAATTAATTATTTATTACGTTTTGGTCCAGGAAACATTGTTGGAAGAAAATTATTAGTAAATAAGCCACAACAAAAATTTAAAAGATAATGAAGTCTAAATAAGTCTTTGCCTCGGAATTATTTAAAAAATAATCCCTCGTCAATCGCTTGGTTCATACATAATACACACAAATGGACATACGTTTACATATTTCATTCTTTGCATGTTTATGATATAAAAATATTTCAGTAAATAAAATGTATCTTTAAAAATCAAATTACCTAATCAAAAAAAAAGTCAAAATAGTTTTGATTATTTTCCTCTTTCTCTCTCTCTCTCTCGCTGAATAACTGAATTAAAAAAAAAATATTTTATTTACTATACTTTTTGAATTGCCACAGCGTCTACAAAATATTATAAAACGTTTGTAAATAAAAATCACCTTACTTAATTATAATTTTAAAAGAACACAAATTTGGAAAAATTAAAATGAAACAATTAATACTTACAATCCTTATCAGCATAAAACACAGCACAGATTATTAAAAAAAAAAAACGCGCTTCGATTTCGTTCTTGTGACGTACGATATCGGACCGACAAATCGGAACGCCCGAAGCCGTCCAGCCACCGCGGTACACCGGGGAGATGTGACAGTCTGGAACACTGGATTGGAACCGAATTTCCGCCGCTCGTAAAGGTAAATACACAGCGGGAGCTCCAAGTCGCGTCTGTTTATAATACTCAAGATTGATGGTGTAATAAAGACGTGATTAATGGCTCGTTGCTTTCTAAATGTTATTTTTAATAAATATAATTTTTAATAAACTTTTTTTTTCGTAATTTGATTTTGTTCTATTTGGAATTGCGAGCGGCCAGCCTAATGAAATTATATCTTTTATTTCGTGATGTGAGTTTACATTTTAAATTGTACCTATATGACATTTACTATATGTGATTTTGTTACCATTATTTTTGAATTGTACTGTGCTTCTGACCACGTGCAATGTCATCAGTTTGTCATTCTATATTAAATGAACTTCATTCGGTCATCAAAGTACCCATACTTATTCTTCGTTCAGATTATAGAAATAAAAGTTCTAGTATTTTTTTTGTTCAAACTATTTTTAGTATGTCATCTACTTAAATATATTCTTAGTTTCAAAATTAGAGTCAGAGAGTTCGAAATAAAATCCTGCGAATTGAACATTGTGATATTTTTATCTAGATAGATAATTTAATTAAATGACTAGGAAGCATAAGTATATAAGACCTACTATTTCGCCCGAGAGGTCATGGGTTAGATCCCCGCTCATGACTGACTTTTTACCGTTTGTGTGTCTGAGGTATGTCAAGGTAGCAGGGGAAAACTAGCAAAAATCAATTAAAAAACATGAATTCTTTTAGCGAATTTGTTTTTAATTAGTTTCCAAAATTGTGATTTTTTGTTGCTCCAGCCGATCGCCGAATATCGAGATTACTGCTAGCTTCGTATAAAGGTAGCACAAAAACTCCCGAAATTACGAAAATTAATAGATACCCTAATCGGGAATTATGTAGTATTATGTTGCTGAAAGATAGTACTAACAAAATATACAAAAAGAGAAATAGTTGGTTCATTGATCAATTCACGGATATGATTGGGTTAGGGTAGGTTTGATTTGTGATGGGGCACTATGTCTGGAACCTCCTCGTGGGGTGCCCCGGGCAACGTCTTATGACTATTACGCTAGTCCTTATGACTAGCGGCTAATATTAGACCGACGGCGTCCCTCCCTTGTACCCCTCTACTTATCAGAGGAGACATGGGATGGGGCAAGAGTGGGCTAACTTCGGCTCGCCAACTTGTGATGGGACTCGTTTTTGTACAGTAAAATTCAAAATAACTTTCTCCATACCATGATTTTTGAGAATGTTCGTTTTTTTTGTTACTACGTGCATCGTACACTTTCTTTGTTAATTAGTGGACTAAAATAATAAAACCTAATCGTACGAATCGAACACCGTTGTACATTTTTACTGCAGCAACAAGCAACGAACAATATTGACTGGAAGAATTAATCTTGTTGTTTGGAATTAGGCATACAATAATTGTAATGTTCCAGATTGCGAATTCAATTGTTGTTATAGTTTATTTTTGCTATTTCATTTACACAGCTTACACACCCTTCATCTCATCTATTATGTATTATTGATTATATTTAGTTCTAAAAAGATCCATAATCGTAATATCAACATACAATTTAAATTATTCTACATCTCTAAAATAAATATTTGACATGTGTCATGAAAGTCTTCTTAAAACAGCAACACACGCTAAAATCTGTTCTCGCTACAGGCAACCGGATCGGACCGTTGCTTCATGTACACTTGGCCTTTAAGTCCACACCGTTATCATCATGTCTTTGGACACAAAAATTATGATGGTTGCGGCAACACTAGCAGCAACGTTATAGCCACCACGTAAAAAGAAGAGGCGAAATTGTATTTAAGGGAATGCTACGAATTTAGTTAAATGAAGTTGATAAGAATTTTAAATAAAGATGATATTAAAATATATCTGCGAATGAACCGCGAAACCTTTGAAGAATTATTAAATTTAGTTAAACCTAACATCACAAAAAATGATTCTTTTATGAGCATTTTATTATATTGTGTTGTATCGAGCATCCCGGTTGCAATAAAGCTCGTGAGATGTATCACACGAACATGGAAAATCTTTGTATAATTGAAAATCTTCAATTAATACATCGCATTCGGTAACGATTTCCTCCATGATGTAAAATGAGCGCACGGCCATCCTTCTTGGCGTTCCGAACACGACTAGTTGTAGATAGTTCGGTGGAACCGTCTTCGAATTCTGTACGGAGCAAACCATAGAAATATGAATATACAGTCTAGCGGGCTTTATTACTCTATGGAGCAAACCATATCCAATGTGCAAACTAACGGACCGAGGCAGACTCAATTTATAATAATTATGTTCGCAGGATTACTCTACAAACGGTCAGATATGGTTCGGTAGCGAACCAAATTCGATGTCTGTTCCATCCAAATTCGAGCGTGTGTTAGTAGTTTTGACAAATCAATAATATCAGTTATTTATTAAAAGATCACATTTAGAGTACAAAAGTATTAGGCAACAAATTCGTCGCCTTATTCCGAGCATTTCTTGCTTCAACTTAATCCTCAAAGTGGACGCGTCTTTACATAATGTCTGGAAGAGTAGAAGCGAGGTGAACGACTCCTTTGAACTGATAAGATTGCGTCCGGATGGATACGTAGTGCGTTTGACAAGTGATTTGATTACACTTATTGTTAATTTCTACTTAATTCAAATATTAAATTCAAGTATTAAATGTTTTTTTATTATGTATAAGTTTAGCTTTGGTCACAATCTCACCTAATAATTAAATGACGATGTAGTTCAAGGTAAGCCTAATAACATGGTAAGAGTCTCAGTTGCAGATTGGTGCTTGGCCACAGATTTTGCTTGCAAGGCGGGCATTAGAAAATGTCTCACCACCATGCTATGCTCAAGTGTGCGCGGTCTATCTCGAAGGTTATGGGATCTGATTATACAGTATACAAGCTGTGCCCGGGGCTCCGCTCGCGTGGACTACAGAAAAAGGTTTTTACTTTTTGTGCGGAACCCTAATTATTTTTCTAAAATAAAATTACTTACCCTAAGTTATTTCTTATAACATCAGCTATCTGACGGTGGAAATGCCGTCAAATTGGTCCCACCGTTTCGGAGATTACCCGGAACAAATAGACAGCCAGACACACACAAGTACCTTCTGTACTTTCATTTGTAAAAACCTGTTATTTTGACATTACAAACAGACTCTTCAATTTTATTATATGTATATAGATATGCAGAATACTGTTATGATCCTCGTACACCAAAATTCACAAAAATCATTGTATAGAGGCAGTTACTTAAGATTTTATCGTGCAAAATGTTTTTATAACGTTTATCAGTATCAAATATTTTATTTAAATGATAATTGATAGTCGAAATACATGTTTTTAGGTTATGTCATAATTTGCACGACGTAACAATTTACGTTCTGTGAATGTTTCATGCAAGTCTTCTTACGATGAATAAGGTATAATTGGTACACGCTAACTATAATACAAAAATTGATAACAATGAATTTTGTATTAATTTAATGAAATTTTGTATATACATTATGTTTTACTTTCCAAGTTTTTCTGAGCTATTTAATTGGAATACACCGAGCGAACCTCGGTCACCCAGATATTTATACTTAAAGAACTATTATGGTACACAAATTTGTGTACATCTGAATGCCAGCTAACCACCTTTACCAACTCGCAATTTCATTTTGTACTTCCTTTTCAGCTGTAACTTACTTATGAAGTGATTAAGTGTTTGAAAATTACACCATTGTTACCTGAAAGCGCTTAATCCAGACAAAAGCGGCTCGAAGTAGTTGCACAATACATTTATTGCTATACCGTGTTGTATTGTATTGTGTTGTATTGAAGCGATTAATGTTACACGTAATCCTATTGTCGAATGGTTTCTTTAATGTCGAGGTTTTCAAGCAACATATAGATACAAAGAGCTTGTATATACCCCGATAGGAATTTAGTCGCAAATAGATACCAAATTGGAATGAGACTGCTGTCAAATAAAAACTTATTTAATCAAATTTCTCGCTTCTTTGCTCGCATGAAGTACAAACATTGTTGTTACCGGGATAAAAAATATCGTATGTGTCAATCCACGTTATAAACTGTCTGTGTGTTAAAATTCATCCAAATCCGTTCATTCGTTTTACCCGTGAATGAGTAACAAACAAACTTTTTTTTCATATATAATATTACTAGCTGAGCACGCGGCTTCGCTTGCGTGGACGACAAAATTTGTTTTAACGGCATAAAAAGTATCCTATGTTACTTCTAATACAAAGAATATGCGTACAAAGTTTCATGATGATCGGTTAAGTAGTTTTCGCGTAACAAACAAACTTACATTCACATTTATAATATGTATAGGATTAAGATTTATGCATTATATAACAATATTTTGCCACATTACCTATATAATTATTATTTTTAATGTATTTTAAATAAAGTTTACAATTGTTATAAGCTTAGCGCTGTGGCCACAATTTCACCTGATTTTAAGTAATGATGTGGCCCAAAATGGTAACTCGCTAAGCCTAGTGGTAGAACTGGCCGTCAAGTGCAGCTGCCGTATCATACCTACATGTGCTTGGCGACAAATTTTCAACTTGAGGGTGGTAGCTAACCAGATGGGCATTAGAAAAATATGCTATGGTTTCATCACAATGTTTTCCTTCACCGAACGCTCAGGCTCATTGCAGGGATTCCAACTTAAGTCAATCGACGCAGTGTCCGTACACGCTACCACTGAGCCATCATTGCTTCTACGGTGTAACTGTTTATTTATTGATTTTTGATACCTGAATTAACCGAGAAATCGAGTGAGAGGGCTACGGGAAATTGATTTTACTGAATGAAAATTTATATATGTTTATTTTAAAAAAATACCCAAGGTTATTTTCAAAGGTTTAATCTAAACGTAGGTATCCGTTATATATTACCAAAGTTCAATAGTATTGTTGTAATTGATACCGAAAAACAATGCAAATTAACAATTTATAAGAGTGCGTCCTTAAGTCACACTTAAGTACTTGCTACATAAATGTAACAAAATTTGCCAAATGTAATTTTATTATTTGCATAGAGTTAATATATATAGATCAGCAACTCGAAAGAGAAAAAGCATAATACACGCCTGTGTTAGAACGAGATGGAGAAACGAGACCATTTGTTATCGGCCTACGTAAATCTTGACCAAAACAAATCCCGCATATTTTTGCAAAATCTAAGGTTTTCAAGTGTAATTTAATGGTCAGTAGAATTGTGGTTACGTGTACTGTATCTGGATGTAACTCGTATAACGAAGAAAATCAAAAAATAATACGCACACTATCAGTGGCGGATTTCCCTTAAGGCTAATTAGGTTCGGGCCTAGGGCGGCCAGATATTAAGGGTGGCTAATCGTGGCAAAAAATATACTACCAAATGCAAACATATTATGACAATAAATAACAGTACACTAAAGCATAATATGAAGTATGTATTAAGACTCCAGACATGGATAAAATCCAGTTTCAATAACAATATAGACTAATAAAGCTGTACTTCAATACCATCAAATTTGAAATGTTTTATTAAATAATGAGCTGAGAAGAGGGCGGTGTCCACGGTCTAGGGCGGCCAAGACTTCAAATCCGCTACTGCACATTAGTGTATTCCGCTTTCGGTCTCGTCTTATTCAACCTAGTACCGATCTACACCATATTAATTGTATGATTTGAACATTCATAAATCTCTTCTTAGAATCTTAATTGAATGAAATAATATTAATTTTGAATAAAATGTTTTAGACATTATATTATTCATTACAAAATATCCCACACATTCCAAATCTACTGAATATTTGACATCAACGACTATGCCATGCCTTTACTTAACCGGACGAACAAAACGTAAAGCTTTTAATTTAAAACTGTACTGCAGGATGCACATCTACCGTTTTTTTATTTTTATCTGTACAATAAAAATACCCACTGGGGGCCATGTGGTGTGAAATACCCTATGCAGAACATCCCGGCTTTCTGTTGCCGCGTTTACACCGAAACGTAACCCGTGTACGAAATTATATAAAATAACGAATCTGTTCTAAAATATTAATAAAATATTCTTCTTCTTTCTATTCCTAACTAAAGAAGTTTTCAGTTAAACAATAAAAACACATGTTCTTTAATAATGCTTTTTAAATATCCTAAATCAGCAGGATTCAAACTGTCGGCCACTCGTGCGTACTGCGTATGAAGTCTGCTCGTCTCACACCACTAAGCTAATCCGACGATGATCACAAACATGAAAATCAGGACTTGCATTAACTGTGCATAATATAAATGTATTCTATCTCATTTTCTCGTAGGCTAAATCCTATAGATATATATGGTTGTCTCTTTTTAGTGTTGCTTTTTCGTTTCGTCGAGTTACAAATCACAACGGTGCTAAAGAAGTTTTCACTTCAACAAATTGCACGTGAAGCACCGTACACTTGATATAAGTAAAACTTATTAAAAAGGGAAACGTAGGTAGTCTAAAGTGTGTATTAGATATATACAATGTGTCTTTCTCCTTCTCTCTACGTTATAGCTTCCTTCTCTCTCATGTAACGAAATGTGCCTGAACGTGATGTTGTGCAAGCTGGTGTTTCCTTGAGTTACATTTTCAGTGGCAGTTAGATTACGATTAATCTAATTAATTTAACTAAATTAAATATAAATTTTTCGATTAAAAAAAAAACTTTTTCTATTAACGTTATTCAGACATGCCAATACGACTATTTTCATTATCTGTCGCTCGCTGGTAGTCACCGCGGTTTTCACGTGAAGTAGCTCGCAACTAATTTGACCAACTTCGACGACCTATGTTAGCTCATTTTCTCCTTGGCATTGTAATGAACACGGTAAACCGACACGGAATTATTTTCACAGTCGCTCAAATCCGTCGAACTTACCTTGAAATAAAGTTCTCAATGTAAGTTATATCAAGCCCTCGAGTCTGATATTTGAATGAATTATGGTTATGTCTAAGCCTGCAAAGTCAATTTATTTTAACAAAATGGCTGATAAAAATTAATTTTCGCTAAATATAATTAGGTAAATTCGTTTTAACCAAATATATTCTCAAAATCCACTACCCTTTTTTTACGAAAATAGAATTTTTTTAATAGATTTCACACAATCGCACGAAATGAATAACAGCTGTCAAGCGATATGTCCACAATGAACGTAATCTATTGAAAGTAATCCGAAGTGGCAATTCCCTTACATCAATGTTTTCTATTTTTCAGCTGTTCTTTTGGGTATTTCAAATTTTTCCTAATCCAACCCAGTATTGAGACGAACAAAACAAAAAAAAAGAATTATTCAGATCGGTCGAGCCATTTTTGAGTTTTAGTAAGACTAACGTACTCCCTTATGACATAAATCGTCTAATTCCGAAAGCAGTGATTATTTATGTATTTGTACTACTACAGTACGGCCTCTGAGAAATGCGTCCCTGACGTCTGTCACAACAGACGACTATTTAGCGACACAAAATGATGACCTTATTTTTAAGAAAAAATCAATAAGTATACAAAGATATTTGTTCCTTATTTATTTTTATAAAAACTTCATTTTTTAGCACTTTTTGCACTTTTTAATTAGTAGCGTTAGTAGCGACGCACTTGAACTTGACGCACTTTCGATATCGCTACCACCTTTCATAATTAATTTATTTAGGACTTTAACTTCTTAAAAGAAAGAATTAAATCAAATACAAAATTAATATCAAAACCTCAAAACAAAAATAAAGCAGACCAAAAATTTGTTTGACCTTGTCAATTTGATTTTACAAACTGGTTCGTACAGCATTATGACACGATAAGTTTGGATACATGCTTTCCCATCCGTTATAAGTAAAGGAGCGTTCATAAATTCTCAAAATGAAAGATTTGTTTGTTGGATTTCATTGTTGAAAATATAATATTTTTGCATACTATATATTTTTTCAACAGAGTACGCAGATTCGAAAAATAATACAATACTAGTATAGTACGGTTGGCAACCCTAGACCGATCACACTATTTGGGGTTGCTATTTTTTACCAAACTACAATTATTAAATTTGATGAGCAGGTTATTTTTATGAGAGTAACACAACAATATCTTGTATAGTTAAAACAAAAAGAATGTGATTATGTATTACTTATTTAAGATTTAAAGATGTTAATTCTATTGGTCTCCTTGTTTTTTTTTATTTAATTGCAAATGTGTCCATCCGTAATTCAGCCAACACAACGTACCTATAATTTTTTGTTAATTATTCTTGTATACTTCAACATGACATTAAATTAAAAGCAAATACAATAATGTAAATCTAGGTGATCTAGGCCAATATTTCGCACATTATAGAATGATATAAATAATTGTTGTCATGTTGGTTAAACAGATTATTAATAGATGGCGCCTTTAATATATTTTCATTCACACCAACAGACGGAGTTCGTAATGAAAAAGTTTTTAAGCATTTTTAAAGAAATCATTAATTTTGAAATATTTTCAAGGACATAAGCTTTAAAATGATATTTGAATAATTAATTTAGATGATGAAATAACGGAGATATGTCGTTGCCAGTATAAAACACCTTTGAGAAATAATATAATATATGATTGATGATACACTACAGTGTGATTATTAAAGCTTTGTATAAATGTATTTTACAAACAATATATTTTTAGTTATCCTTTTATTTTAGACTAGCTGTGCCCGCGCCTTCGCTCGTGTGGACTACAGAATGCCATCGGTTGAGCGCACGCGCGAATCGTGCTGCCCCCGCTCAAAAGGCGAAAGACAAAAATAGTTATTGTGGGTGATCCTTAGAAGACAGATATATCCTATTGCTGATTATGTTAGGTCCTTTTAAGATCAACAATTGTGTAGAATATTAATTTGATATATCTCGTATGGTTTACTCAGCGTACGCTATTTAAGCATCACAAATGCGTGTTTTTTTTTTTTCGAATTTATTCACCATTACTGTCACTGCTTTTTTCGTGGATTACTTTATCTTACAAAATATATCCTATAACCTGGCCAGATAACGTAGCTATAAGATATAAAAGAACATAAACAGACGGAGAGACATTGATTTTTATAATATGTGTAGATTATGACGTTTCCGATAACGGATACATAATTCAGTTACATTGTGTAAGTAATCTTAATTTAAAAAAAAAACAGGTTTGTGACAATTCACAAATATATGTTGGTATTTTGAATTTTATATGAACACGTATTATTGTTTTCGAAATAAGTATTTTATAGTTCTATGATAAGTTACTCAACCTAGAACCAAGGAGTTATTTATTTTCACCGAGAAGAACAAGTGCAGTGTAGTGAAACAATGATATCTATTTGCTTTTTAAAGTTGGCACCAATAAATCAATTAGCGGATTACAATATCGCTCGTTATCTCGGGAGGACTGAGTTACCGAAACCAAAAAATATATAAAATTTTAATTTGGAATAAAATTATTAATTTGTGTATAATAAATGCAGCTATTGTGTAAATAAATAAAATAAAATTATTGTGCAAACACTTACATATTTCACAATATATATGCTAGGCTAAAAAAAGTCAAGTTGAACGAGCATTTTTTTATCACAGCAACATTGACATAGCATTTCTAAGTATATCTATCATTCTATAATTGTTCTACCTACATATTTGTGCTTGTAAAACACATTTTGCAGTTTGTTAAAAAAGAATAAATAAAAATGTTTTATGATACTAAGGTTATGAATAGTAAAACTTTAGGGCCAGCCTGGAAGGCCGCTCATAATCTTCTTACGAAAGAATCTACCGATACAGTATGCCTACCGAAAATATGGTACGTAACTATTGAAACTAATAATTTGTAATAATAAAAAAAAATTGTATACGAGTAGGTACATATTGTTAGAAATTTCACCGAATAAACTAATTCGAAATTTGAACAGAACCAATATAATTCTGGTAAGATTCAAGTGAAATTACCTACTTATTTAATGTATGTAAATTATTTTATTTTCAGTAAAGCCCTGCATGATAGGATTAACAGTCAACATCGTAGTAAGAGAAAGCGATTCTCTCTAAGAACATCTTCTACCTTCATCAGCGGCGCCGCAAGACTCTACAAACAGGGCCTGGACGATTTATATAAAGGTTTGATATATAACAAACATCTACGAAAGTATATGTTATTATTGAAATTTATTTGTAAATTTAAATGTATGATTTTTTTATTAACTTAAAATAACATTGAGATGGATTATACCTCGAAAATCTATGCATTTAAGGGTCAGTATTACTTACTTGTTAAGAGAAACAGAACAAATGCAAGGTTTGACTGTCGTGACAACACTTATTTCTGCTTCACAACGATATTGTTTCAAGTAATGGTGGCTCAGTACAATAAGTCTTAGATTTCAGTAAAGGAAAATATCGTAATAATATCATAATATCATGGTGGTAGGGAATTTCGTAATGTCTCCCTGGCTAGCAACCATTTACAAGTTAAAATCTGTCACTAAGCGTCTATAGGTGTCATTCTTTTTATCGGCATATTGTGGTAAGCACAGTACAATTCAAAAACAGTTGCGATCATGGAGTTATCAACAATCCATGGTTAGAAGATGTTGTGGTACCGTCCTGCTTAAATATGCCGGCTGATCCAGAAACGCGGCGCACATATGCGAATCACTATTACAGATTTTTCACCATATAATCGATGGTCACGACTCAGTCGGGCTGTATAGCTCTGCAACCGATCATTCCTCGTCGATTCAGTCGGACTGTATAGCCCTGCAACCGATATTACCATTTCCTCGTACATTCCTTAACAATGTGCACCACGTGCAGGTGAGGTTAACTTGGATGTGTCATATCTCGTGTTGTTATTCGCCACTCCTTACACCCCCCATATTTATAAAGCTTGTATGTAATCGATATTATTGTACAAGATTTCAAATCACCGACAGCCGTTATTGGGACTAAATTAAAATTTATACGAGTAATTGCACGCTGATTTTGGAAAAACATTTGATACACACCAACTGGTTTAGGTCAAGTGATATCAAGTAGTATTATATATATACTGTTCAATTTAATTAATCCACCACCGCGAAATTATTACCAGTGTTTTCATAACCAACTATAAAACGACATTTCCAGTAACACAAATTGATGTGATGAATTCGACGGTCCTCATTCTTTCACGAACCTCACCATTATAATGTAGACTATTTATTAGTTGCGCCATTTTCAAACTGTTGTGTGTAACTGCATAATTTTTTAATCGTAGTGTTTTTATCAGTTACAATACAATATTTTTAAAATGATTGTGTATGTAAAAGAAACTGTTGCTTTTAGATACACGCAAATTGCTCAACCATATTCAAAAAAGCAAGCGTCGTCGTGTAGATGAAGATATAAAGGGTAAATAGAATGAACTTGTTTATATTTTAGTAGAATATAATTTAATGCCTCACACCGCATACAGAAAATAACTTTTACGCACAAATAATATAACATATGTACTATATACATCAGCGCATCACATTATACACTACACATAACATCCGACACGTTGATTATTTATTAGTAAAATCTTGTAATAAGACTTTTTAAAAGTAACACGATAAAGTGACCGCACTGTACGATACGAAAACAACGGCGACCATCGGACATCTACAATTCATCGCTATTCGCTGCCATCATGTCGGCCTGCACGCCTCTTAACTAACTAAATAACTAAAAAAGAGTCACTATGACGAGTTTATCTCCATATACACGGTGGTCGGGACCCAACTTGATTACTGAATATACACGGACTGATATAACAACGCGATAGCCTGAACGTGCCATTACAGCAGGTGTTTACACCGCACACGCGATCTAGTGCGTACACTTCTGGTCACGTAGAGGTAAGCGTTTTAGACTGCGACCATATGTTACAACCGCCGGCTTCCTGTTAAGCATGTCATATTAAATAACATACTGTTGGAAGTGAAGTGGGGTATATTTATAAGTGGATATCCATAACTACCCTACTACTCGAGCCAAGTGCAAGAGTAAAATGGCGTAGCGCACACGAGGGCAGGTACTCGCCACGCCCTCTTCTGCGGCAACTCAAGCCTAGGTCCGATCCATCGGTATGGAACCCTTGAGCCAAGCAGCCGCTCGCGCGATACAGTGACTCTACATTCAATAGCTTTCACAGACAAACATGACACTGCATCATACACACATGCACGCCACATAGGTACACAGGTTCTGTAAGGGACCTTTTTTTCTTTTTTTGGCTAGTTTAACTTAGAGCAAATTGACGAATCATAAATATAAATACATGTTCGCATGTTTCTTCCTTCCTCCCAGAAGACAGTAGATCCGATTACTTATCCGATTTACATGTTTTTTATTTTAATTCATAGCTATGCTATCAGACCAATTTATAGGATATATTTTGTAAGATACATTAACATAGAAAATAAGCAGTGACGATAATGGTGAATCAATTACGAAAAAAGACGCATTTGGGACGCTTAAATTGCTTACGCTGAGTAAAACAGAAATTTAAACAGAAAAATGCAGTGGAGGTGCGTTTCCACGTTTCAGTGCAGTGATTTATTGTCTTAAATATTTTTTTAATACATTTTATGTTTAGCGTTTGATCACAATCTTACCTGATGTTAAGTAGCACTGTAATTGAAGTTAGTAGCATGCTAAGCCTAAATAGACAGAGGCTCTCAAGTGCAGCTACTGGAACACAACTAAACGTTCTCGGGGACAGATGTTCAATTTGAGTATAATAATTAGCTTTTGAAGAAGCAGTATATATCATATGAAATCCTTTGAGAAGAGTTGCTCTTAATTGTTGGTATTCTTTAAACAAGCGTTTGAACACGAACTCACCTGATGTTAAGTGGTTATGTAGGAAACATGTTAATGCACTAAGCCTAGAAAGTAAAAAAATAATAATTACTTTATATTTTTTTTATTTACTTTAATTAATAATTTAATTTAATTACTTTTCAGAAACAAAGGATGAGGGCATGTCGAGCCCTGAAGAGACGCCAGATCAAATGCGTAAACGTCAAGTCGGCGAGATACAAGGTTATATAACTTACTAAATCTGTAATATATTTTTATGGATAGGTATGTATAAAAATGTGAAATAGAGTTCTAAGATATATAGGTATATACCCGTAGAACTCTATTTCACATGGTCATCTAATTCCAAACTAAGCGAAGCTTGAATTATGGCCGCTAAACAGCTGATATACCATACAAATAAAGGTATTTTAACTACCAAACACATGTTTGAAAATTCTGATTATCACACAAAACTCAGTCATGTGTGGGGCCAATCCCGTGACATCTCGGCTCAATTGTAGGGCTTACATAACAACTAATTGTGTTCGGAGACAAAATTTCAACTTTAGGGTGGTAGCTAGCTAAGCGTGCATTACAAAATACCTTACCACCATGCTATGGGTTCATCACTATGTTTTCCTTCAACGAAAGCTCAAGCTCATTGCAGGGATTTGAACTCACGTCGATCAACACGGCATCAGTACACGTCATCATTGCTTCAATTATGTGTCTAGGTGTTAAATATCTATATATGTATGATATCTCCAGTTGTTTAGTTACCATAATAGCTTTTTCTCGTTTATAATTAAATTGCCGTACGTGAAATTTTGTCCCAATATCATTGACTTTATTGAATGATTGAATCATTGACATCAATCTTCATTGAATTTATATTACTATAATTTACAATAATTTGTTTCACTACAGAATCTTCTAAAACAACGCGAGAACAAAGAGAACAATCAAGGATCCCAATAGAATCATCGTCTGCGGCACATTCTGAAGGTATCATTAATGAAGACATTTATAATTTTCTAATATTTAAATTGTATAATATACTAGCTATACTTGTGGCTCCGCCCGCGTGGCTATAGATTACAATATTTTTTGTTTCTCTACAGAATCTTCTAAAACAACGCAAGAACAAACAGAACAATCAAGGATCCTAGTAGAATCATCGTCTGCGTCACATTTAGAAGGTATAATTAATGAAGGCATTTCTGATTTTTCAATTTCATTAAATTGTATAATATTGCAATTCACAAGCTGTGCCCGCAAGAGAAAGAATCGTGCTGCCCCGCACGACAAAAGACGAAAATGCTTATTGTAGGTGATCTTTAGAAGATAGTTATAATAATGCAATTTTGTAGCTCTTTTCAAGGTCTACAATTATGTAGAACATTAATTTGATAAATCTCATTTGGTTTACTCAGCGTAAGCCATTTAAGCGTCCCAGATGCGTCTTTTTTCTGAATTGATTCACCATTATCGTCACTGCTTATTTTATATGTTAATTTATCTTACAAAATATATCCTATAACCTAGCCAGATAATATAGCTATGAATTAAAATAAAAAACATGTGAATCGTATAAGTGGCTTTCGCGTGAAAAGATCATAGAAGGACAGACAAACAGAGAGACGTTGAATTTTATAATATGTATAAAAGAGAAATATAAAAAATATATTTAAGCGTACGTGTGTGTGAGACAGAAAGAATTAAAAAGTACTGTGAAATAAAATAATTAAAAATATTTTGTTTCCTTACAGAACCTTCCTCAACAACAGAAGAACAAAGAGAACAATCATGGATAACAATAGCGTCATCTTCATCAGCACATTCTAAAGATGTTATTAAAGATCAATCTACGTCTAAAATAGCATCACGTTCTGTGAAACGTTCTAAACGCAGTATTGAGGAAACAATTGTTAGACCAGAACTTACTGAACGCACTGTTGACGGAAAATCTAAAACTAGAATGGAATCAATCTCTAGGAAACGTACTGAAGCTTCCATGATTCGTCAATCGAAGATTCGATCAAGCGAAAAATCCAAAACTAGAAAACAATCCATCTCTATGGAACGTACTGAAGCTTCTGTGAATGGACAATCGAAGATTCGATTGGCGGAAGCCGAAAAATCTGAAACTAGAACTGAACCAATCTCTATAGAACATACTGAAGCTTCTGTGGATGAACAATCGAAGATTCAATTGACGGAAGGCGAACCTAGTCGAGTCGAGTCACAAAACTCAGCGGACAAAATCAGTTTGAACCTTGAAACGTCTGAAGTAAGTTGCGATTGTTTTCAATTAAAACTCTATTTCTTATTCAAAGGTATACAACATTATGGAATTCTAAGAAACCGTAAAGAAATTCAAAGCAAATAGAAAATATAAAATGAAAAATGCTCAAATTCGCATAGTGTAAATTGTATTTTTTGATTTAATACTTTATTGGCTTAGCGTTTGATCACAAACTTACCTGATTTGGAGACGATATTGCCCAAGATGGTAACATGCTTAGCATAGAGCTACTTAGCGGTAGGTATTCAAATGGTGATAGCTTTAAAAAATATCTTATCCATCCAAACGCTGTCAACCTTTCTCTGTCCCTTTGGTTTAACGTCCATGTTTCGCAGCCATGCTCCATGCGGACCCAAGAGGGTCTTGATGTAGGTCTTAATGAGTCGTTTTCTAAACTTAGTTTTATTTTTAATTTGATGTTTCTTTCGGTTAAAATCTTGTTTAGACATTGCAACTCTTCTTATGTAAGCTAAACATCTAGAGTTGTGTGTTATCTAGCTACATAAGTATTTAAATCTGTTAAATTGTTCCATTTCTTAAGCTGTTTACTGTTCTCAAATTGAAAGTCTTAACCCAAATATATATTGACGTTTTCCGATATTGGCACTCGAAAGCTAGTTCTCTTCTTATGCTTAACAGCTTTAAGATCAGATGAGATTATAAGCAAGCACGATAAAAAGACGAAAACTGGTCTGATCACTTTGAATTTTCTTTTTTGTAGTGAATACTTCTTTAGCAACTTTGTGATGAACTCGATGAAACGAAAAAGCTATAATAAAAAGAGACAACCATATATATCTGTAGGAGCTTACGACAGAATGAGATAGAATACATTTACATTATGCACGGTTAATGCAAGTCCTGATTTTCATGATTGTGATCGTCGTCAGATTGGCCTAGTGGTGTGAGACGACCAGACTTTATACGCAGTACGCACTAGTTTCGAATCCTTCTGTTTTAGGATATTTAAAAATATTTTTTAAAGAACATTTTTTTTCTGAAGCTTTACTTTCATGTAAACTGCTGCACTAATATTTTTTTTTAAATCCTTAACTAATTCTCTTGTAAACCATTTAATTCAACAACAGGGTCCTAGGCAGAGCCGCGCTGAGCCGGCTGAAAAGAAAGACATTGGAGTCCAAACTTCCATATCTGAACGCGGAAGAACCCCGAGTACCGACTTTGATAGAGAGTTACCTGTTGCCTTCACCTTCGTGTACGATAGGTACGGTTCAAGAACTCCTACCAAACTTATAATGTCCTCAGTTAACACTGGAGTTAGAAAATTATAAATTAAAAACAAATTGATTACTTGAATAACCACATCATACTATATTGATCTATAGATCCAAATTAAAAATTGAAGAAACTTACGTTATTTTTTATACATTCCAACAGTTTATATTGATTAAAAATAGACAATATCAACAGATAATCAATAAATACAACACACACAATAGGTACAATGTTTTGTTAATTTCTTCTTCTTAATATGTTTTATGCCATCAATTGATTAGATATACTTGAAGAATACCGTACAATACTGTAATATTCCGAACTTACACGATTGGTAGGACCGAGCGAAAACCGTGTAAACGAAATTCACTTAACTCTGGGTACACTATTACATAAAAAATTCTACAAAAGATGTTTAATTGCGACTCGAAACCATAGAAAACAATAATTTTCAAGAAAAATATGTGTATAAACACGTCTTAAATAATACAACAAATTCTATTTTATGTATGTACTTCAAAAATGTAAAAACGTTAACCGTAATTATTTTTAATTTAATAATAACGTAATACCTTTTACTGTTATGTAACTAAATACGCATTTCATTCATCAAAATTTTAACACTACTTCAATTAATCTGAGCCCTTCTATCAAGATTGCAAGAGTAATTTCATATTCACCAATTTCATATATCATATATATATGTATTTCATGTCGCCAAGCACCAATAGGTGTGTTTTATGTAAGGGGGCGTCCATTAATTACGTGAGGTGTTCTAGGGTGGGAGGGGATCAAGCAAAATCTTTCCAATTCTCACTTAGGGGAGTGGGGTCTTGGCAAATATCACGTAATTATTTTTCTGGCAGAAAACTGTGTAAAATTGCGTGAAAAATTATTTCTAGAATAAAATATCTGAGGAAATAGTATTTGTCGTATTCGTCTGAACTTCGCAGAGTAGCGAAGTAGCGCTCGAATAAATCTTTTCTTAATTTTTGTTTGATGTGCATTACTTAATTTTATGATTGTGATTTTAAATTACGCTAATATTCACATATACTAGTCTTTGCTAGTCTTCAATAAAAGTAATAGAACAAGTTTTTTGAAGTGAAACTTTTTATGCGACTTCCAAGCGTTAAGCGTTAAACGTTTAGCGCACATTATCGGTCTCTCCTCTTTGTGTGAGCCAGAGCGAGAGAGCAAATGTCGGTGTGTATGTATATTGCACACTGTTTAAATAAAATAGAAAATGTCTTTTAAAATGAAGTTTCACTTCTATCGTGTGTGAATCGCACACACTCATTTTTCTCTCAATAATACAACACGTTTACAGTCCAAATAGAAGTTTTGATCTCGCGTGAGATTAGGGTGGGGGAGGGAGTTGAGGTAAATCTTACGATAACTCACCAAGAGGAGAGGGGGGGGGATCGAAAAATTCTCAAAAACGCCTCACGTAATTAATGGACGCCCTCTAATGCTATATAAATTTGTCCCTGTATTGTATCGGTAAAAAATGTATTTTAAAATTGTTTTGTTAAAGAAAAAGTGTTATAATAAAATGATTATATTTTTAAATTTCGTTATCGTGTTTATAAGGTATGCCAATACAAGCTCGTTTTTAAGTTTATTTATAATTTGAATTTTACTATTTGAGAGTAGATGAAAGCATTTATCAAAAACATTACAGTTTAGTATTATTTTGTAAAAATATAATACTTTATCAATTCACCGTAGAACTAAAATGAATGATGATGAATTTATACTACATACTATTCGGGCTGGCAGGCGTTGTTCTACAAATTAATGGCTCACCACAACGCCATCTATCGGATCCTGACATATCTTTAAATCATCTTCTCGATAAAAAAATTCATTACCTACGTGAATATGAACTCAATCGTTCAAATCGTTTAGAATTTATACGATCATTAACAGACGCACTCAAGATTTTTATATATGCGAAGTTTATAAAGAGGTTTGTAGGAAGAAATCTCCAAGCTACTCATACTACACTAAGGGTTGATCTACTGATAGAAAGACGCATTCTCCTTGAGTGACATATTATCCTTTTTAGGGTTCCGTAGTCAAAAAGGAACCCTTATATTTTCACCATGTCCGTCTGTGTGTCCGCGGCTTAGTTCAGAGTTTCTTAGAACTAGGGAGCTGTAATTTGGTATGGGTATACATATTGATCACACCGATAAAGTGGAATAATTAAATCTTCAAATATATTTTTTAAGGTGCCTCCTCTACTCCACAATTTGGGTGTATTTTTTTTTTCGTTTATCCCATATTACGGAATTTCGTTGGATAGGTCGTTCACATATATATAATAAAATATAATATTAATTTAAATATATAAGTAATATTGCGGGGGTGTTAAAATCATTTTTCGATTCAGGGATCCGCCTGCGAAATAGGTATAAAGCTTCAAAGTGCTAATTTTTGTTAGAGTCAAGTGTCCCCTCTATGCCTGCTGAATGGTTGTTTTAAATATGTGAAAAATTTCAAGGTAACGAAGGTTAAAATGTAATTAGAGAAATAATTTCGTGCAAATTTCATTGAAATTTACTTAAATTTCCCTTCTAAGTCTGCATATTGTGACTGGCAACTACGGAACCGGACCGACACGCACTTGGCAATTTTTAAATTTTATGTATTTAATGCGAACGAAGTCGCGGCAAGTTGTTAGTTTATAATAAATTCCATTTTATATTACAAATTAGCGACCCGCCCCGGCTTCGCACGGGTGTAATGCTGATACTAAATGTACCTACCTACCACAGAATGTCCTTATAAACAACATTTTTGTCATCAGACAATACAAACATGTTTTGTTTAGAGGTTACTCTTGAAATAGCGACATATAATTTGACTATGGTATATAGTGCCGGTACCGCCGCACCGTTATGTCCCTGCATTTTAAATCTGTAATATCTTCGGGAATATTCATTTAAATTACATGATGTAAAAGGCTATATTGATCTATATTCAATGGACAATGTATTAGTATGTATTAATTGGATAAGGAATAATGCTGTATTGCTTAAAATCATATCGTAAATAAGCCATTTTATCCCGTAAAATTTAAAGGATAAAAAATGGTTATTGTGGGTTATCCTTAAGAGATAGACATATACCATCTCTCACCATTTATCCATTTATCTCGTGGAGTTCAGCCAGCGTTTGCAATGTAAGCGCAAAAAATGTGTTTATTTACGACATCACATTAGAAACCTCTAAATTTATCAATGTTTCTCTACAATATTATGCATGTATTATGCATATAAACCTTCCTCTAGAATCACTCTATCTATTAAAAAAACCGCTTCAAAATCCGTTGCGTAGTTTTAAAGATTTAAGCATACATAGGGACGGACAGAGTGACGCGACTTTGTTTTATACTATGTAATGATAATGATGATTAACAGGAATAATATTGATGTTAAAAATTAATATGAATTGTTAAAACAAAATAATATATTTAACAGCGGATGTCATAAAATATTATTTTCGTGAACCGAAGCCGCCGACATTATCTTATTTAAAACTAGCTACGCCTGCGGCTCCGTTTGCGTGGACTACTAAAAAAGCTTGTTTTATTTTCCTTATAACATCAGCTATCTGCCAGCGAAAGTCCCGTCAAAATCGGTCCAACCGTTTCGGAGATTACCCGGAACAAACATACAGACAGACAGGCAGACAAAATTTTAAAAAATGAGTTCTTTTTTATAGGTACCGTGTATGCATTTAGTAAAAAGCTGTTATTTTGACATTACAAACAGACACTTTTTTTTCTCGAACTGACTATACTGTTAGCCTTAGGGGCACTAGAGCCTTTGCGGCTTTTACAGCTTCACCGGGCTCAGGAACAGACACTTAAATTTTATTATATGTATAGATAGCAAAAAATATTTAAACATTCCTATTTATGTATTCTTTTTTTACTTCATTAATGTAATTTCCAGAGTAAATCAAAAGCACTAACGTCAGAGTTGTATACATTCTCTTGCACTTTTATTTACAACGGAGAGAGAGAGAGCTGTCCGACAACTGGCGAACTCAGCCCCGGGTAATAGAAGTCGATGGCAAAGTAAAAACTCAAATGGAAACTACTGGACAACGTTGCCATGATATACAATAGACATTGACTAGAAGTGACTTAGTAATTATATAAATATGTAAAAAGATTAAATGCAGGAATATTTAACGCACACCCGAATATACTGAAACTACAAATTGGTTTAGTGGGTTTTGTGGCTTAAGGACATTGTACGAGTGATTTTCTAAACTACAACGTACAACACACAAGGTAAAACCACCAGTGATTGACACTGCACCAATAGTTGACAATCTGACGAAGAAAATTAAATATTTGATACTAAATTGATTTGAAGTCTTCTTCTTGAAAAAGTCTGTCTTGAAAAAGAAAAAAGAGCGTGTGTCGCCTGCCCTGGAGATACGTTCACTCCAAATCTTAGGTACCAAATAAAAATACAAACTCACCAATTCGGCCAACTCGATCTCCTGAATGGCAGGTCTCGGTTTTGTTGGTATATTATGCCATGCAGCTGCGATGAGGCTATGGTTTTTTTTTAAATGAAATATTGCAACTTCAGTCTCTTGGTCCGCACCTTTTTTAAAGTGGGCGTTTTTTTTTTTTAGACATGAATTATAAATTACTACAAATAATAGCTGCCTTATATATGAGCAGCTAAGTACCTCAACATGTAAGTAGAGTTTTGACATTAGTAGAACGATTTTATTATTATTTAAAATGCATAAAAAGTTGATAATACTAAATTGACATTTCTAGTTTAAAAAAATATAGCTTTGACATAGAATTTATTACGCAGGTATGCACCTTAAACCCATCCAAATAAGGTCTGTTTTCTCTCTCGATTAAAAAGTGAAGTTTATTTCTGTTCTCTGATAGAAGTTATTTTTACTTTTGCTGCCGCCTTTATGCTTTTCATAGCTCTCGTTATTTGCTTCGTCATATTGAGTTTTATTACAGAAAGTAATTGTCTTTCAGATGCGTATACAAAGATTTAGAAACTATATAAAAATTATTGACTGGTTATTAAATCACTTAAAGTTTTTAAAAACTAAATTAATAATATCAACCTGAAAATATTACACTCCTGAACATACCACATTAATCCATAATTGGCGTAATTAAATGCCGAGAAATTTGTCTGTACTTTTTACAATAACACTTCTTATGAGGAAATGCGGCCAAAGTGTATTCATAAAACGTATTCATTTGTTTTATCTACCTAAATCGCACTAGAGCAAATTTTATACCATTCAATATATGTCTACCACTGCCGTGTTCGTATGTTCATATGTTCCCTAAATTAATTATGGTAAGAACTAAGAGTTTTCTAAAATTACTTAAGTTGCCCAGATGTACCGTCTGTAAAATTACAATCGTTTTAAAAACCAAAGTATGAGTAAAATAACAAACTAAGGGAGCGTTCAAGTATTACGTAACGAATTTGGGGGTTGGGGGGGTCTTCTGAAACGTTACGATGCGTTACAGGGGCGGAAGGAGGTTTAGAACTACTAGTTACGTAACATTGTTTTCACCCTTCACAGTGGTTGCGTAGAGTTTTTTGTGACTTTTATGACCTTTTTGTGACATAATTGTGACTTTCAGGTAAAAATGGTCACTTGGTGGTGGTTACGTAACGTTTTACTAGGGAGGAGGGGAGTGGGGTGCGATGTCAGGAACCTCCTCGTGGTGCACCCCGGGCAACGTCGACCACTCTGGTCGGCGGCTGATACCTGACGCGCTCCTCCATGTATCCCTCTGCTTATCAGAGGGAACTATGGAGGAGCGCCGGCTGGAGAGCCTTAAAACTCCTGGGTGTGGCATGTGCGCGGCGCACCCAGTACCGGGCTGGGGCCGATGAGGGCTCAGTTTGAGCCCCAAGGGCCCAGTTCCGGACAGCGGCTGGCGGGATCGGTTGTTTTCATACCGGTCCCGGCAGGCGTACCGCAAACCGACGACTATGATAGCATGATGGACTCTGCAAAATTAAAGAATAAACTACCCCAGGAGGGTACCCGAAAGGGAGAATCCCTCCCCGAGCATAGCTCGGGCTGCCCCGCGTCTTCTGGGGGGGGCAAAATTTTGCGCGATGACAAAAACACGACGACTCTGGCTTCTGAACGGATTTTGATTGACGATAACAAAACGACGACTTTGGCTTCCCAAACACGGATGACTGATTTGCCCATTGTTAGGCTGGAGAGGGATCCCTCGTTGGATCGCTTTTCAGTCAAGCATTGGTCTGGCGAGACTATTAGCCTAGGGCCTGCTGCTGTGGCCGTCAAACGGTCGCATGCTATGGACGATGCTGGTACAAATGGGGTGGAAACCATTCCCAGCAAGGTTACCACTGCCAGGAGAGGCAAAGCCCGTGAACCGGGCTCAACAGGTGGAGTTACACGCGCGGCAGCTGTCGGAGAACCAGGGGTGTCTAAGGACCGTCCTGTTGTTAAGCCAACCTGCCCTGAGGAGGCGCCTATTGTTGCGGATGTGGGGGTACTCGAGGGTATCGAGTTTCTCGACCCTGCGAGTCTGAGAGCCCTCGCCAAAACAAAGACCGACGAGATCCTTGAGGTTGCCAAGAAATCTGGCAATCTCAAGGGTACGTTTGTTAAGACGTTGAAGGAGGCGGCCTGGACACTCCAGGAAGTGACAGCCACCGCTCTCACGCGTACGGTAGCCAGTGAGACGCTCATCCTCCGGCGCGAAACGAGGAAGCTTCGTCAGGAGGTCGAAGACCTCAAGGCGGAGCTCGCCTCGTTGCGTAGTCGAGGGGAGGTTCCGCCTGCGCTTCCGTTTCCGCAAGAGCTGCCGGAGTGTCCAAGTCAGGGACTGAATTCCTTGCCGCAGGCGTTGGTGGACGCGTTGGGGGTCCACATGGAGAGTATGGAGCGGTCTCTCCGGGTCTCATTGGGGGAGGTTATCACCGCCCGTATTGAGGCCTTGGATGACCGACTTCTTCCCTCCAAGGTGGTTCGCCCCCCACTGTCTGCCAACAAGAAAGTTGTTTCTGGCGCCGCTGTTTCCGGGCCTGTGGGTCCCAAGGCTTCAGCCCGCAAGACCGCAGTGCCTAAGGCTACGGCACCAGCCCCTGCACCTTGTGCGGAGGGTTCGACGTTGGTCAGCCGTCCCAGGCAGACCCTAGAGATGGAGTGCGACGCGGCTGATGTTTCTGCTTCAGCCTTAGCAGAGCCGAGCGCTGATGGCTGGACAACTGTGTCCCGTCGTCGCAGGAAGAAGAAAAAGCCCTCAACAACACCGAGGGCTCCCGCGGCAGTGGCTCCCGCTTCTACGAGAAGAGCGCCTGGGTCTAGGCCCAAAGCGAAGCTCCCCTCGACACCGCGCTCAGCTGCAGTGCTTATTACACTGCAGCCAGAGGCCCTGGCGGGGGGGCTGAGCTATAGTGCGGCTCTCTTGAAGGCGCGGGATCGTATTGCGGTGGCGGACCTTGGGATCGAGGATATTTCAACTCGACCCACAGCTACGGGATCTAGGATCGTCGAGGTCCGAGGATCCCGTAGCTCTGAACAGGCGGATCAGCTGGCCGAACAGCTGCAGGCGGCATTGGCGGGTGTAGCCACTGTGGCAAGACCCACTATGAAGGCAAAATTGCGTGTAGTCGGCCTGGACGACTCGATATCAGTCGAGGAGGTGGTGATGGCTGCAGCGAGAAAAGGTGGCTGTGAGCCAGCCCTTATCAGGGCTGGTTCCATACGCACGTATGGGAGAGGCATGGGAGCTGTTCTCCTTTCAGTCCCAGTCGCCGCTGCCAGAGTGCTGATTGAGGCGGGACGTCTATTAATCGGGTGGAGTGCGGCGCGTGTGCGCCTTGTTGAGAGTGGGCCCATGCGCTGTTACAAGTGTATGGGTGTGGGCCATACTCGCCCGCTCTGCTCGTCTACAGTAGACAGAGGTCAGCTGTGTTTTAGATGCGGACAAACCGGACACAAGGCGTTGGAGTGTGTAGCTGCAAAGCTTCACTGCGCCTTGTGTGCCGACGCCGGAAGGCCGAACGAGCACTACATGGGGGGCGCTGCCTGTAGGCCGCCCACCTCAGCCAAGACTCGAGAACTACCATCCGCACCGGTGACCTGTGAGAGGTCAGGCGCAGACGAATAGGTAGAGATAGGTAGGCGTTCCATCTGCCTTCTCCTCTACCTTGCTGAACCAAGGGGAGATTGGGTCGGGGGGCCCGTCTTCCCATTGCACTGGTTCAGCCGTCTGGGAGACAGTTGGGGTTGTACCAGACTGTCTCTCTTTAGCGCCGGAGGCCCGATTGGGGCCGGCCGCCGGGGCGACGCGGTTAGTGCTACTGCGATCCCGTTTCGCCCCATTTTGGCGGCTGATGGTACACCGTGGAGGTTTAGTGAGTAGGAGTCTCACATAACCACCCGTCCCCCCGGGCGGGTGTGTACCCATGAAGGGTTCCTCCACGTTAAAAAAAAAAAAAAAAAAAAAAAAAAGGGAGGAGGGGAGTAAAGAAAAACGTTACTGCGCGTTACATGCCCCCATGTAAGGGTTTTCAAAAATCTCCAAAAACTGCGTTACGTTACACTTGAACAATGTATGATAATCCAAAATTATAATACTATACAAGTAATTTTCCTAGAAATAATAAAGTGTTGTAATTTTACAATCTTTACGTATAAACCCTATACAAAAATTCCTGTATAATTACAATACTCAATTTAAATTTTGGCTAAATGATTTGCCAATCAGGTACATACAATACATTTTTTGTAAAATTACCATTGTAATTTTTAACAGTGTAACTAGTAAACATATAATAAAATAATATAAAATATATACTATATAGACATAGCCAAATTTATTCTTACATAATTCTTGAATAAATATTAAAATCAATCACGTCCAAACTTGGACTGATGTGATTACGATGATAAGTGTGATAATCCTGATTACTGATGATTGACCGATTATAGTCCAAACTGCAGTAGAATATCGCGGTCGTAGCAATCCTTTCGGGAGCTGTATATACTCTGGCTTATCTTGAAACGCGATAAATCAACAGAGAGTTTTTATAACGGGTTTGAATGTGAATGATGATGTCGACCCATTCGGATACAAGTCCTTACCACCCGGTAACTTACTTAGCATGCCGGGTTTTACAGCTGGGTGTGTGGTGATCGCAATCTAGTCTGACACAATTGTCGTGTCATCTTAACAGTGTCACAATAAAAAATAGAGCGTTATAAAACATTCTAAAAAGTTATAAACAACAATATTCACCAAAGAAATACAGGTACGTAAATTGTAGGATGAAGCTTTTACGTTTCTAAATGAATATTTTCATAGTACTAAGGTAAAGTCGAGCTAACTACGACTATTTCTCAAACAAAGTGGCCGTAAACATTACTGGTGTGGTTAACAAGCACTGAATTATTTGATATTTTATATGCAGAGTGAATAATTAAATTTTACAATTATTTTCTAGTAAACAAAACCGTTTTTCTTTTAATAGTTTTAAAAGTTTAGTATTTTTTAAGAGAGGTAGTGCACAGAGAAATTGTTTGGAGATTTCTCTCTACTTTATGTTCCTGCGGTGAGTAGGGTTTCCAGAGCTCCTTGGGGAAGGGTGGATTCAAAGAGATGTAGGGCACAGAAATTTTTTTTGGAGATTTCTCTCTATTTGGGGCAGCCTGACTGGTGGAATATCTCCACCCTACAGAGGATTGCAGCTAAATGACCTATTGTTGTGTTTCTGCGGTGAGTAGTGTTTGCATAGCTCCTTGGGGTAGGGGGTTTCAAGGTCGTCAACGCACTAGTGATACCTAATGGTATTGCAAATGTTCATAGGCTACGGTAGCCGCTTACAATAAGGTGGGCCGTATGCCTGTTTGCCACCTTTTTGGTATAAAAAAAACACAATTTTATTTGATGTTAAGTGACGATGTGGTCTAAGATTGTGAAACAGACGGCGGGTGCTTATTTTGAAGTACAACGGCCAGAACACACCTATAATTGCTTAAGGCTGGTAGGTAGCTAGCTTGTCAGGCGAGAATTACAGAATTGCTTACTAAATATAGTCATATTCTTCCTTATTCCTTCCTTCTTATACAAGTCTATAGTCTTCCTTTATTAAAAAAAAAACGACATTAAGAACCACTGTACAAGTATGGAAAATTCTACGTGTACTGTACTATAATTCTCAAGTTGACAGAATGTTTAAAATTAAAGTTAATTATTTTTTATATTGTGTATTCTTCTTCTGCTTTCGAAACGTTGTTAAACCACTGATTTAAAGCCACTTTGAACAAAATTGTCGCGTGGCCAATTGGATGAAAATATAAATTGATAATAATATTAAAAGGGTGATGAAATGAAATCAAAAGTTATATTTATTTACGTGTATTCCGAAGGCATATTACAATTTAGAGATTAAAGTTAAATTAATACTTGTTTAAAATTAAGGCTAATAAATAAACTTGAAACACTTGATAAGATTGAGGAATCTAATACTGTCAAAATTGATATCTCCAACTAGATGTCGGCAAGGCAGGCGGTTGCTCAGCATGGAAGATCGATGAAGTCCGATGAAGCCAGTAGGTTGTTACTTAGCACGGAAGGTTGTAGTTGTCCGTTGTAGCCAGAGTCTCGCAGGAAATATAGAATTGAGAAAGTTTAATATTCGTAATCGTATCCTAAACTTAGCACATACTCAGCTAACTTAGTGCACTAGCAAAAACTTTCATTCAATCTTGCCAGTGTAGCCAAGATTTGCCGTACCGTGAAACCGTGGAATCATCTCTCGGTTAATGTGTAATCCTTCTGACGACATCGGATCCTTTCAGCGTAACGTGAAGACCGGCATGATATCGGTGACCTCCGATGGATTAAAATATGAATGCCTCGCCACTGTAACACAGGGATATTAAATTACAATAAATTATTTTTTAATTCTCTATTTATCTTTATCTCTAACTAATGATAGAGTATCGGTAAATATGAATGCCTCGCCACTGTAACATAGGGATAATAAATTATAAGAAATCATTTTTTAATTATCTATTTATCTTTATCTCTAACTAATGATAGAGTATTGGTAAATATGAATGCCTCGCCACTGTAACATAGGGATAATAAATTATAAGAAATCATTTTTAATTCTCTATTTATCTTTATCTCTAACTAATGATAGAGTATCGGTAAATATGAATGCCTCGCCACTGTAACATAGGGATAATAAATTATAAGAAATAATTTTTTTATTCTCTATTTATCTTTATCTCTAACTAATGATAGAGTATCGGTAAATATGAATGCCTTGCCACTGTAACATAGGGATAATAAATTATAAGAAATCATTTTTTAAATTCTCTATATATTTTATCTCTTTTTTTACTAATATACTTGGCTTCCCTTTTGAAAATGCCCAAATTTTTTTACTGGTAGAGAGAATCATTATTTTACAAGGTAAATATGCAGTGTAGGGATTCCTAATGTGGGTTCCGAGAATCGGTTACATTTCTTAATGAATTGTTGAATTATTGTAGCTTTTTTAATATTTCAAATGTTACAAATTGTCTTTTGAAATGCTTTTTCGAATTGAATTAGTTAAGTTTAGTACAAATTCAAGAGATTTTTGAGTGTAAAATAGTTTTAAAAGTTCAGGAACTGCTGATACACATTTTTTTTAAAGCTGTACTCCAATATCCGAATGTTTATAAACTACATATATAAATCAGGTACGCAAAGCTGTAGGTCACACTCTAGAGTCCTATAACTTACTTCAGACCCATCTAAACATGACAAGGGTTTGGTTTGACATCGACCCGGTCGCGGTCTTGGCAGTGTCTACCAGTGTTTTAATAGAAGCTAGGTTTCCCTAATTCACTTTCATTGTATAATAAAAAAATATATCATTATATTATTAGTGTTTATACGAGTTTACAAAATTAAAAAAAAAAAATTACGTTTGCAAATTCCTTAAAATTTCCTCGCCACCAAATAACAAATGTTTGCATGTAAAAGTGTCTTCCCTAATTTCGTATATATTTAAAAAAACAATTCTATAAATATTTTTATATGAAATTTGAAACACTTCGTTATATTCCTAAACTAAATACTGAAATACATTATTGGTTTTTTCTTCACTTGAAATTCCAATATACTTTAATAATTATGTCTTTTAAAATACTTATTATTATCACCATTTTAGAAGATTTATTTATTAACTTTTTTTATCATTATAGGTTCAGCGATGTGGCCACAATCTAATCTGATCTTAAGTGACGATGTGGCCCAAGATTGTAACACGCTAAGCCTAGTGGGAGGACTGACTCTCAAGTGCAGCTGTCGGAACACACCTATTGGTGCTTGGCGACAGATTTTCAATTTTGAGGATTGTAGCTAGCCAGGCGAGCATTAGAAAAAGCCCTACCACCATGCTACGGTTTTATCACGATGTTTTCCTTCACCGAAAGCTCTGGCTCATTGCAATATTGCATTATTTGTTTATTAAGAAGTAACCAAAGTAATACAATATTTATAGTTAATGACAATTTAAGGTAATAAATGGTATTATTTAATTACTAATAAAATCGACCACAACATGCGTTAAAAGTAATTTATTAGATTAAATTTATATAATTATACAAAAAATAAAAACATTTTAAACAAATAAAATCAATAATGTCTATTATATATTTAAAAAAAAAACACGAACAAATGTCATTTGATAGATATCATTAATAAAAATAAAGTTCTAAATTGGTATCGTTATTATAAATTCTAAATAAGCAACAAAAACAAGTTGAACAAGCCGATATATAATTTATTATACATACCTACTTAATTAATTATATTAATTTTACTATTTATATTTAACACTAAGGGCTGATTTTTCAATCAACAGATAAATTTATTTGAGGAAGAATTTTTAAATTTTGACATATGTTCTATATATTATCTGTCAAAATATCAAAATGATTCCTCGTATAAAATTATCTGACGATCGAAAAATCGGCCCTATATCAAAACCACTTATTCCCTAAACTCTAGTACAATTTACACGAAGCCGCACACTCAACCACGTCACATACGCCCTCTTTACCTTATTTAAAATAATGCTTCCAATTTCCCGGACCTGAGATTCGGGATTTGGGAATAAGGGGTGCGTTTACTACAAAAAATTGCCAGCTCGAAACGGCTAAAGTTTCATACGGATCGAGATTGGACTGTCAGAACCAAGCGCAGGTCGAAATGAATGCTGGTATTAAAAACATATACCTACATGCCTACATATACAACTAACAATCGACCGCGACTTCGTTCGCATTAATTCGCGATTTGACAATATGTTTAAAAATTATAGTTAATTATTTGTATAGATTTATTGACAAAAGCCTAAAAAACACAAAACTGACAAAAAAAATGTTTTTAATATTTCCCTTTGGGAATAATTAGTTTATTTCTGAGACTGGAAACGCCAATCAGAAAACGTGACGTCATCGTACATCATTTATAACACAGTTGAGTGGTATTCTTATTAAGTTATCTTGTGGCAGGTGACTCTAAACTTATTAGCAAGTGTAGAAATAGTTACTTTAAAATTACATAGCTATGTTATGTTTCAATTGACATTCTATTAAACTCAACTTAGTACATAATACCTTTAATTAGACGTCACGCGCGGTCACGTGCACATAATGCCGCGTTTTTGTGGCTTATTTATATTTCAATTAAAAAATGCATAATCAGTGTAATGAATAAATATTAATTCATACTTTTTTATACATCCTTATTCACGGGTATTATTGTCAACATATAAATTGTCCTGGATGATATGAAATTTAATAAGAATATAGCTTTCTATTAGTGTAAGATACGGATCAGTAATTTCAGAGATTCTCCTACAAATATATTCAAACCTTTACCTCTTTAATATAAGATATAGATTGGTAAAATTTTGTTTCAAATAAAATAGTAATGCACCGTAGTAAAATGGTAGATTATTTTCTTTATCTATCTCACGTCTACCTATGTATGTTTATAACTTACTAGCTGGCCCTCTAAGGTCGGAAAAGCTGTAAAAGCCCTAAAGGCTCCAGGGCCTCTAAGGCTAACAGTATAGTAAGATAGAAAAAAAAAATGCTGGTCCCGCAGACGTTGCACTGCTCTTTCTAATAGTATATAACTCGAACCACAATGCTACCTATCACGTTCTTCTTGTTATTCATTCACGTCTTCTCCCTTTTATAACACAACCACAGTTTTACGGTAACCTCAATCTCAGCACGGGCAAAGAAATTTACTGTCTTATATTTACAGTACTGTGAAGATATCTCTGTTCTCCCCTTCCTATAACGTGGAGTCCATCAAACATTTTTTTGAAGTGAAACTTCTTATGCGACTTCCAAGCGTTAAACGATTAACGCACATTATCGTTCTCTCCTCTTTGTGTGAGCCAGAACGAGAGATCAATATATTATCGGTCTCTCCTCTTTTTGTGAGCCAGAGCGAGAGAGTAAATGTCGGTGTGTATGTATATTGCACACAGTTTAAATAAAATAGAAAATGTCTTTTAAAATGAAGTTTCACTTCTATCGTGTGTAAATCGCAAACACACCTTTTTTTTTTTAATTCTTGCCGTAATTAAATTTAGTGATGAAATTTGTGTTATATGATTGTATAAGTAGTCTACGAAACCTTGTTTTTTTTATTATTTTTTTAAATCTCTTCGTGAAATTTAATTCTTTGGAAAATCATTTGTGTACTGCTTCACAGATTTTATAATTCTTATAGTTAATAGAATGGTTGAAAAAGTTAAACAACAAATAACAAATAGATAGTTCCCATTATGGGTATTGTGTACATAAAATAGCTTTAAAATACGTGTACCTATTAGATAGGTGATAGAATAATATAATGAATGCGTAGCTTGTTAAGGATAATTCACAGTAGTTCTACGTAATACTTATATTATCTGTCCATGTATTTTTAATAAAATGCATATATGTAACTTTGCCAACGCCTCCTATAACGTGAACAGACATTTGAGCAGGCCGGCATGACAGCGACGACTGTCGATTGATTGTAAATCCCACAATAGTTGCCGGTGTTATTGGATTACACTGTACTAACCGTCAGGTAAAATGCAGTCACTTTGTCGTATTACGGTAAAAAAAGGATAGCATGAAAACCTTCTACATGAAAAAAACACTTAATAGATCTATCAACTTTCATGGTGAGCGGTCAAACAGTTTTGCAGTTTATCAATCTTGGACAGTTTTCCAATACGATAGAACTTTTTAATACATTTATGTACTAGTAGCGACCCTAGCAGAAGTATAGTAGTATATATCTATATTAATATATATCCTCAAGCATGAAAACGATAGCGAAATACAAAAATATACATTCCGCTCACATCTGTCAACGCAAGTCAATCAATTTTTCACGTTTCAGATAACACGAATTTTCCATTTATCCCCTTTTAAAACTTGTATCACTGATTTTGGACGTTCGTCCATCAACGCCGGATCCGGTACACCGCACCCGCCATTTTGAAATCAACGATGCGAACTGCCATTTTGTCAACGTGTAGGTACCTATTTTGTTATTATAACTGTCGAAATGAGTTTTTAGCGGGATCATGACCTGTAATGTGGTGGATTTTATTTATAAATCATAAAGTTATGTTATTTTGGCGGCGTTTCACGTGTCGTAGTTTTGTTATTCTGCACAAGTGAAGCTAGAAACATGCATTTTGAGTTACCACAAAAAACCCCTGAACATTTTTAATAAGGGAACCGCCTTCTTGTTATAGCTATGCTTAAATAATTTTAGAAGAAGTTTACAAAAATAAACAAAAAAATGGTGTGGTTTTATAAAATCACGATGCAAGTGAAACTTTTTATAATAATTAATTGTAATTAATACAACATTATTATTATTTTTTATTCTTTTTCTCGAAACTATAAGAATTTCGGTAATTATGAGATCCACGGAGTCCTAGGTCAAGTGGCGTACATTTTCTATTACAAATTCATCCTGCACGAACTTACGAACACTTCGGCACGTATTTAAAATTGCAGCTTTTTGCATGGGCATGTATGTATTATTATTATTTATCAGTCGATTTTCTACGCGCATAATCGAATCACATTGAGGGACTTTTCACCAATTGTATGGTGGTCGCGACCCAATCCGGCTGTACAGCCTTACCACCCCACACACCGTGCCTCTTCTTATTAACACGTAACAGTTGAGATAGGTACCTACTTATATAAAATATTTTGTAACGTCATATATATTTAACTAAAGGAATATGAGATTGTTATTTCATAAATAAATGGTATTCATCAAGCTTCAAGTAATTCTTGGATTAGGTATAAGTGAAAAGTTATTATAAAAGTTATTATAGAAATTATTACAGTTAATTGTGGTCCTAGAATAGAATAGAGTGATTGTTATAAACGCTTCTAGTACTTAACACGTAATATCTAATACCTACTATTAATTACTTAACACCCATGGATGGTTACGCACATTTTGTGTTAAGTTAAAGTCGAAGGGTTAAATGATCAATTCTTGTTTAAATATACAATTGGTTTCCGGACACGGCTCTAACGAATTAGATATATATTTTTATAAAGAATTATATTAAATTTCCAGTATAATATTTGAATGTAATCTAAATGATATTAAAATGTAATAAACTGACAATGATACCGAATTATCAAGGGAAAAATGCACATAAATGTTTGAAAATTTTCACGTAATGGAGTATTAAATGTAAGGCAGTTAAACTCTGTAACAGATCATTCAAACCACCCATTAAACTGAATAGGTTGTTTTATGTGAGATACATTACATTCATGTAACTTTAGACGAAACGCTTAAAATTAAATCTCAACTTAGAATAAAATGTAGTAATTCAAAATTCTTAGTTGTAATACGACGACGCTCTTCTTGATAGGTATAGATTAGTTAGCGATATTATAGATAATTCTAATAGAGAATAAAAGAGATATAAATAGTGTTATACCCATGGGTAGTGAAATTCTGTTACTTTTTTTTATCATTATAGACTAACTTAATAAATTAACTTAATAACTAGAAGCATTAATTTTAACTTGCCACAAAATTCCATAGACAAGATGAAGCAAGAAACCCAACGTCTTGTTAAAGCGTTGTTTGAACTCTGAAGATTATAATATACTTACATATTCTACCCATGTGACATTGGCATGATTTTGTATAAGCACATGTTGTCATTAAAAAAGAAGAAGTTATCGATGCGATTAATACATAATATAGTGCATTTACAAAACTTCTGAACAAAATATCATCAGTAAAACCGCAACGGCAACTAGGAGAGCGTTCCACTCTGATGAAGTTTTGTTGGTAATAAAACTAGACGGAACTTCCTCGTGCACATTTCAACGTGGCGTCGGAACCAGTTACAGTTCGGTTTGTGTTCAACGAAAATGGTTTTTTTATAATTATTTTATAGATGGCAATTTCGCGGCTTGCGGATAATTGTGTGTTGTTTGTAGTTTTATTGTTAATTCTGTTACTGAATGCCACAATAATAATTGTAGTTTTTTTTTTAAATGACTTACTAGTTTCCTATATTAAATTTCATATTTTATATAAATATTTTTGTATATGTTTAACTGTACCTACATGTTTATAACGACGCTGAGCGGTTCTAGCGCAGGTAGTCAAAGTCCCGTATCCCTCGGAGCGTTGACGGGCAAGCCCTTTTTTCTGTTTGTTACCGGCCGGCCGTTCACGAGGCTAGACGTCGCCCTCGCTCCGTTAATTTATAAATATTTTTGTATCGTGGGGTTTTGTGTACTAAAACTCAGTGACTAAAAGGGGTATTATTAATCCCCATACACGTACCTCACAATACACTACACTTTTTTTATTTATCTATACTAATATAATAAAACTCAAGAGTTTGTTTTTAACGTCTACGTCCTTAAGAAGCGAAACGGTAACCATGACTTCAAGCAATATGCATAGCTGTAGGGAAAGTGAAACTGGGTGCGTTGGCAATATCTCGGTGGAGAGTTGGTAGAATAAATTTAACACGAGTGAAACCGTAGGGCAGAGCTATTAATATTACAATGCTTAAGATAATTTTTTAAACTACTAATGCTAATGTTTTGAACTACTAGTCAGATTTTAAATTAGCGTTTCATATTTTATAGCCTGTTTATCGAGGACAGTTATAGGCTAACATCACACTAACACCCTTAGGACCAGAGCAGTTACCATGCTAATTGCTTGTCAGAAAGTCAGAAAGTTCGCTAAGCGACAACGAAGTAATAATGGGGGCGAGGTATAGTATCGCGAACAAGCCGTGTGAGTTGTAACGCATAACCCTGGCCGCCCGATAAAAATATTGTCTATACTGAAGTATTATAAATCATCAATCAGCGATTCTCTTTTAAATAAAACTCGGGTGCAACCGCGGTACACAGCTAGTATATTATATATGTTACGTATTCCTATCGGTTTCCGTATCATAAACACAATTGTTTTATTTAAAACAAAGTTTTAATTACATTAAAAGTCAACACGGAATCGTAAAACAAATTTTATGGAAGTTTACCGAGGCCGTACCCATCCCTGATGCGACTGTCCATTGGTTTTTAACTTTACGTAATTCAGTGTCACACTCGGCTCGCGTGAGTTACGAACGTATTTTTGAAACGTTCGAGGTATTTCAAATGGTGCAACCTTTGACCAATCGCCTGTCGCTAAGCACTTATGGTCCTTACATATGAAATTAGCTTTTTATATGGAAAAATTAAAACAAAAAAATATTATATACATTTAATCAAACAAAGTATGTACCGTTATTATCTAGGACGTTCGCCATTTCATAGGTACTTCATTTATTCCATTACTGAACAAATTGTGGGAGCAAGAATCAATAAAATCTTTGAATGCGGTTTGCACAGCCTCATCGGAATTGAATTTTTTTCCTTGCAAGAAATTGTCCAAATTCAGAAAAAAGTAATAATCTTTTGGAGCAAGGTTCGGGGTGTGAGGGAGATATTCCAACCGCAGTTCCTCTAATTTTGAGACCGTCTGCCGTAAAGTATGGGGTCTAGCCTTCTCCTGAAGCAGCAGTGGGCTAGAGTGATTGACCAGTCTCGGTTATTTTTAATAGAACCCCTGTAGTGTATGACACCAGCACTGGTCCATCAAACACTCACCAGTACCTTTTTCTCAGTAAACTTTCGCTTGGGAAAGGATTTGGCCGGTTCTCCTGGGTTCAACCACTGTGATGAGCGTTTCCGATTGTCGTAAAGGGTCCGTTTTTCGTCACAAGTAACAATACAATTCAAAATTGCCTCGTTATTGTGACGGTTGAGTAATGTAACACAGTACTCAATGCGTGTTTGTTAGTGTGCTTCTGTCAATTCATATACCCATTTCTCGAGCTTTTTCACTTTTCCAATTTGTTTCAAGTGAATGAAAATTGTTTTATCACTCACACCGAAGCCTGCCACTAACTCTGACGTGGTTTGCGATGGATCCGCTTCCACGATCAGCTTATTTCTTCCTTATCAGCTAAGGTCTCCGGTCGTCCATAGGGTTTGTTTCGTAAGTCAAAATTCCAGAATGAAAACGTTGGAACCAAAACCGTACCGTGCTTTCTTTTACAGAAGCTTGTCCATTACAATCATTAATCTTTCAAGCTATTTCTGCAGCGCTAATTGCCACGGTGGCACTCATATTCGTAAATAACGCGATGTTATAAGTTTTTCATTTCGTGAAAAGAATGATGTCAAAGAAAAATCAAATGATGCGAAAACAAATGAATCACTAAATTCGAAACACAAATACACAAGCCTAAATTTGAATTTGGAATTCCTAACCAAACACCAGATATCATTAACAAGAAAATTCTCGAAAATCACCTAAATATTAATATAATTTACGAATAAATTCATATAAATCGCATAATAAAATTGTCATCCCGAAAACATTTTTGTTCTATAGTATGTAGTTAGAAATCTTTTTTTTTTATTACTGTGAAATATTTAATCCCGTAATTATAGTAGGAACCGGTCCCAAATCCCGGTTTTAAGGGAATACATGTTATGCTAGACTTAAAACTACATTTTATAAAACATTTGAAAGCGGTGGAATGCGAAGAGGAATGTTCTCGAAAGGGTAGAGCAATATAGTAGTAATTTGGACGAAAGGACACAAAAGCTGAAATTATCCATTGCACTGTTAGGTCCAGTGAGAAAGCGAGGCACGGACGTAGATCGTCGTTTATTTAGTACGTGACGCGACTGGGATACGTGTTGATTTTTACTCCTAAAACCAATGCGTAATTTCGCTTCTGTTTTTAACCGGTATATTATTTTTCCAAACGGCCACCGTTAATAAAAGCTACCAATAATCACTATATAATGTTTAGTAAAAATTAGGGTTCCGTAGTTGCCCGTCACTGTATGCAGACTTAAGGATGCTTTTATTACATCGGGCCGGAGCCCTAGCCCGACTTACTTAACGAAAATCAATATTTAAGGCTAGCTTGGAGACGTAGCCTAATGTTCGATAGGCTATACTATTCCTCATGAATCTGGCTATTCTATACAAACCCCTACGTTGCAAACCCTATCAACGAGCTAGTTCTTTTATTGTTGGAACTGAAATTTATAGCATTGTTTCCGATAATAATTACGTGTTTAATTTATGCACAACGACATTGGTATGGGACAAGATTAATATTTGACTCACTCAATGCTGCGCTCACGTCGCGTGACCTCTTCTTCCCCAATATATATCTCTTTTAGTCAAAACTAACTAGCTATAAATAGAAACAAAAAGGTCCCTTACCGAACCTATGTAACTGAATGGTGTGCATGTGTGAAGTGCAGTGTAATGATTGTCAGCTCCCTGCGCTGTATAGGAGTAACGCCACCGTACCGCGTGCGATCGTATGACGTCACGCGGCATAGAGTCAATTGAAAGTCTTCTAATGAGTGATGTTACAAAATGTTTTTATTTTTATTAAAAATACAAATTTAAAAATATACTTATAGTTAATAATGTTATAATACTTTACATTTTATTTAGGATCATACCTATCATAGGAAAAAATAGAAACGGAATACATACAATTCTTGTATGTAAGTAAATGTAAATTTTAACGGGATCTTAAGTCTGTCATTTAGTAGTTTTTGGTTTTATTCACAAATTTGTATTTTTTTGACCCTATACATTTTATAAATTTACTAGCTGGGCCCGCGGCTCCGCTTGCGTGAACTGCTAAAAAACCTTGTAATATTTTTTGTATTGAATCCAAATCCTAACACTTTCTAACCCTAAGTCATTGCTTATAACATCAGCTATCTGCCAGTGAAAGTCCCGTCAAAATCGATCCAACCGTTTCGGAGATTACCCGGAAAAAACAGACAGACAGACAGACAAAATTTTAAAACTAGGTTTTTGTTATACTCGTAGGTACCTAGTATACTTTTAGTGAAAACCTGTTATTTTGAAATTACAAACAGACACTTCAATTTTATTATTTGTATAGATATAGATGTCGTGACATATGTAGGTACATTATAATTTGCATATTTTCTTCCAATCGTATATATTTTACTGAAGCAGCATTTGAAATACGAAACTAGATGCCGGTTTCACAATTAATTATCTTCGTATTAGAATCGCGTTTATTTTCCATAATGATTGTCTATTACGATGAAACTTTTTGAAATTATTGCACCCATATTCATTTTATCTAACGTCTTTTAAGAACCAATGCCATTTATAAGAAGCGTTGTATTCGTCAAGGCAGTTCGGTTTTCTACCGGTGGGTCGATCCGTACTGGGACACGTAGACAAAGAACAGGTTGCATATTCTCGTCCACCACCCTGAACTCTATTGTTACCTGTGTGCCCTGGAATTTAAAAATAATCACTAATTACTTTTTATAGCTTGACAATCTAAGTACCGAAGTGGACACGCCATGCAAAAATGTATTTTTTTTAAGGGCTCGAAGTCTCCCAAGGCTTTTACAGCTTCACCGGGCTTAGTTGGTGTAGTGTGATGGCACTCAACAGCGAAAGCAATGATGGCTCAGTGGTACTGTGTACGACTTCGCGTCGATTGACTTGAGTTCAAATCCCTACAATGAGCTTGAGCTTTCGGTGAACGAAAACATCGTGAGGAAACCATAGCATGATGGTAGGACATTTTCTAATGCCCGCCTGGCTAGTTACCACCCTCAAGTCGAAAATCTATCGCCAAGCACCAATAGGTGTGTTCCGGAAACTGGACTTGAGAGCCAGTCTTCCACTAGCGTGCTATCATTTTGGGCCACATCGTCGCTTAACACCAGGTGAGATTGTAGCCACTACGCCAAAACCTATAACGGTAAAAAAAGGAGGGCAACAAGCTCAAGAGTGCCAAAGTGGCCGAACCTCGGCTTGGGCTCTTGCCTTAGTTGCAATTAAGTCGAGAACTGACTAATTCTCTATCCGTAGAACATTCAATATAATTAACTATACATATATATGTTTCTGCCTTCTGGGAGGAAGGGAGAGACATGCCTATATGCATTTAGTAATCTGGCAATTTCGTCTAAAACTAACTAGCCGAAAAAAGAAATAAAAAAGGTCCTTACAGAAATTATGTACCTGGTTAGTGTGCATGTGTGAAGTGCTATGTCATGTGTGTGTTCATAGCTAGTGAATGCAATGTCACTGTATCGCGTGAGCGGTTGCTGGTTCAAGGGATCCATGCCGGAGGAATGGACCAAGGCTTGAGTTGCCGCAGAAGAAGGTGGTAGTGGCGGGTTTCCCTTTGTTCGCCCTTTTCATAAAGGCTCATAATAATGAAAACTTGATAGGTTATATTTTATTAAATACTGACTAAAATACATACTATGTATGGAAGTCAGCGATTTTTTAACACGTAGGTACGATGGTCTTCAAGCAACAATTAAACTACCTAACACACAAAAGAAGTTACATTTCAAAAACTAGCTGGACCGACAGATGTTCTGCCCCTCTCAATAATCAATAACTCGACCAAAACGCCACCTATCCCAGATAAAATTTCATGACCATAAACAAAATGATGAATTTAATTTGTTATGAAAGCATTCGTTGTTACTGCCCTTTGATAATAGATGTCGTTACTTGTATACGAACTTTCATCCCATCTTAAACATCCTTAAGTATTTAATTTAAAAACACGTATTTTTTTCTGTAAGGGACTTTTTCCATTTTTTTTTTGCCTAGTTAGACAAAAAAATTCAGATCACTTATTACACATACACATGTTCCTTCCCTCCTCCCAGAGGAAGGAAACATATGTATAGTTAGTTTAAATCGAATGATAGGGAATTAGCCTGATCACGACTTATGTGCAAACGCGCAACAGTCCGAGCCGAGGTTCGGCCACTTTGGCACCCTCGGATGTTGTTGCAAAGCTTTCTTGGCTGAGTGCCTTAAGCGCTCGCCCTCAAGCCCAGTAAAGCTGTAAAAGCCGTAAAGGCTGTAGGGCCCCTAAGGCTAACAGTAGTCAGTTCGAAAAAAAAAAACATCTTTTTTACTTTCATACTTAATTGCTAAATACCAATTTTCATAGATCTATATTCTAAAATAACGGCTTTGCATACAATCATTAATCCCCTTTTTCAGTCAGTCAGGATAAGTAATTATATAGGTATAGCAATCATTTGAAGTAATTCGAAACATTACCCCGAAACGAACAGCCCCAACTTTAAGGTACAATAAAATAAATAATATATAGCTATTGTAACACTTTCAACTTACCACAGGGAAGAATGACTCGATGTACATCCTTAACGTGTATTGTAAGACCTCAGTCTCCAACACTGGGCAGTAGGAGTTCGTGAGAAAGTTACAGGTAATAGCGTTATCCTCAAGATCATAGTTTATCGGTAGAGTGATTGGGCCTATAGACATATATGCCGTAGCCAAGGTTGTCATATAGCGCATCGTACGAGCTGCAATATAATAAAATAATAATTTATGAGAAAATTTTAACAATGAAACGAAACGACTGAAATTTTTATATAAAAAGTATACTGACACAAGTAAGAAGCTAACATATTTTAATATATTAGTTCTTGTTTAAGAAAACAGTTCATATGAAATAAGAAAAAAATCTCTCTTTTATTACATATAAGCGCAATAAGGAACAAGGACATATTTTTTAAAACTAAACCTTTAAGAAAGTCTATAACAAAAAAGAATGTTGGGAATTAATTCCATTTAGTTTTGAAGCCATAACTTAATTACAACTGTACAAATACAATTACCGCTGAAAAATTAACTCTCCTAGAGGTGACACGTTTACTACAGTGAGCTTGGCGTCGTGTAGGTCCAGTGGTTTAGACCGGCGGAATATCAATTCGAACTCCGACGTTTTTCGTCATTCACGTACTAATTTAAATTGGTAACACTAGCGGCTGACGGTGAAGGAAAACATCGTGAGGAAACCTGAACGCTCGAGAAATTTTGTTGTATTTGTACCACCGTTTGTGGGGAAAAACATAAAGTGTGACTTTCTCAGCGTTTGAAATCGCCAAGATGTCATGGGTTAGCGTGGAAATTAAGCCCTTGCCTTTCCCTCGGGCAGAGGCCTCTTTGCCCACCAGTGAGACCCTTCAAGGCTGGTATTATTATTATTATAAGCTTGGTGTTCGACATCCGAACACGGTGATACCTTTTATCCCGACAAATTCCGACTAGATGTCGAATTTTTAACCTACTCTTTGGATTTGTTGGTTTGACGTAATTGCTAATTCTCTTCTGTTCTAAGAAGTTGTAGAGGTTTGTAGTGTATATAGGTGAAATAATATAAAAGTTGTTACGAATCTGCAACGGAGTCTCGAAGTTCATTTTTGTTAATTTGTCCTTGGCCTTGTCAACTTGTCTTGATTTGTGCTTATTTACACATCATTGGATATTCACATTCTTACACACACTCGCACACACATACACATAATTCAAAAACATAGACTCTATCACACTCGCACACACATACACACATCATTCAAAAACATAGATTCTATCACACTCGCACACACATACACACATCATTCAAAAACATAGACTCTATCACACTCGCACACACATACACACATCATTCAAAAACATAGATTCTATCACACTCCCAACACCAACACAGTCTTTACTTATAGTTAACCCCCTCTCAACGTCTCAACTTTATTAATTTGTATTACAAACGGTAAACGGTGGGCACGGGTGTCTGTGATACAGTCTCACGACTAGTACAGACACCAATGTCAATTATATTGTTAATGAACCTAAGTTAATTAATTAATTTAAAAACCACAACATGGCAGCTCAAGGTCCCGCCAAAAACCCTGTACAACTCCTTGCACATAAGTCAATGAACCACAAATTAAAATGAAGTTATCAGTTATGACGACAACATAGATTGCAATAAAAAAAATAGACTAACGTGCCCTGAACACGATGTTTATGACGCAATCCTGTAACTGCGGCAACACACACGGAGGTGTGGTACATCCCTCAATATAAGCATTTATTGGCAGTTCACCAGGATTAGCCGTACCTGAAACATTAGTAAAGAAAGTTCACGATTAGATTCGGTACCGGAATTTAAAAATTCTTAGGTACTAGTTGTGCTCCAGTCACGTGGACGACAGAAGAACGCGTATTGCTTATAAAAATAATGTTTCTTAAAACCAACCAAGTATCTAAATTCTAAGGAGTATAACAAACCAAAATTTGATCAAAATCTATCAAGTAGTGTTTGCGTGATGCGCGCACAATAGATAACCTCAATCATTTTATTTATATAGATTATAATTAGTGTCTTTTTTTTATAGTAGCAAGTCATAGTGACTGCAGTGTGCCTGATGGTAAGCACAGTACAATCAAAAACAACTGCTATCATGCCGGCCTGCAAGCCTCTCGTTGATTGATATAGTGGCTGATCCCTAAATGCGACAAACCAAAAGAAAGTCACCCCACTTGATTACAGAGATTACCAAACTTCATCTTCGCCTCGAGTCTCACAGTTCTCTACTCTACGGCCAGCTGTAATGCGACATGCAATAGATGAACGATTTTACGAAGCCTTATAATGTTCCTACTTAATATTGCTATTTTTTACATTACAGTATTGTATTTTCTACACTGGATTACTGGATTCGGTATACCGCAAGATTGATTTGTCGCCGGTCACCTGCGCAGGTTCAAAAAACCAATACACGGTCCGGTCTACCTGCGCAGACACGCCTGTACAGGTAGACCGTAGCACATATAGCCGGCAATAAGCGTACATTCAAAAAGCGAACGTCATCTTTTTGACAACTTACACTGTGCAACATCGGTGCTCTGACCTACGGTTCCAGAAAGCACAGCACACAACAACACGACTACTCGCAACATAGCTCTTGATACTAAAATATCCCACGATACCATACTCGCTTATATTTAACTAACGATAAGCACTTTATCAAAACAGTGATAGCGCACAGGTGTATATAATCTTGGGCGACTTTGATAATAGTTTCAAAATTATTTAGGTATTATGTATAGTTATCGAGAAAAGTTATTGGTTAGTTTATTTATTACACTAGCTGTGCCCGCGGCTCCGCTCGCGTGGACTACCAGAATGCCGTCGGTCGAGCGCACGCGCATATTGTACCGACCCCGCTCAAAAGACGGAAGACAAAAATGCTTATTGTGGGTAATCCTCAGAAGATAGATATATGCTATCACTGACTTTTTTGTACTTCTTTTTAAGATCTATAATTATGTAGAAAAATCCAGTTTTTTTTTTAATTCTTCACCTAAATTAAGTTTGTTATGTATGATTGTATAGGTACCTAGTCTAAGAAACCTTGTTATAAATAAATCCAATCAGCACTCAAATAAGTAAGACTTTTTAGAACGAAGTTCCTTATGGGTTCCGTAGGCGAAAAAAAACGTCTATAACGTTAAAAAAAAGCGTAAGATTTTTATGTATATTCTATGTATGATAGCTATACAGTGTGTAATGTATAGTCTAGAACATAATTAGTTTAATTATTATTATTCATCTAAATAGCTGTTTCTTTGTATATTATTATTATTATATATTTTTATAAATCATTGTAAATAAAAAATAATGTGTTAAAATAAATTTGTAAAGTATTTTTTTGATATTTATCGATAAAATAATCATAATAAAAATGCATACCCGAATAATTATTTTCTTTGTACCTCGAATAGAACTTGAAATTAATAATTTATAGCAAGGAACTTCGTTCCTATCTGGTGTCCCACGTCACCACATGGTTTTTTATTCTAAAACAACGATATGAACAAAAGCAATGGCATAGCTAACATGGGTAAACACTTGGTGCCGCAAATCGCACTTCTGGGGGTTGTCAGAGCATAAATAGTAAACTGTATAAGTATTGACCTTCCAGGTGGACGACCTTTTTAATGGTTCCTCTGCATTTAATCCCTTATATTACTACAGCACACAAAAAACCAAGGACTTCCTAAGTTTGCAAACATTGGCTACATTTAAAAAATATGTGATGGTTTGTTTAAGTTTTTATTTTTTCCAAAGCCGGGTCTTATCCCCAAACGTGTGGCATATTTTTTTTTATCGGATAACACGCTAAACCTAGTGGTAGACTGACTCTCAAGTGCAGCTGCCGGAACTCACCTAATGGTGCTTGGCGACAGATTTTCAACTTAAGGGTGGTTAGCTAGCCTAACGGGCATTAGAAAATGCCCTACTACCATGCTATGGTTTCCTTACGATGTTTTCCTTCACCGAAAGCTCAGACTCATTGCGGGGATTTGAACTCACGTCAATCGACGCGAAGTCGTACACTCTACCACTGAGCCATCATCACCGCCCCTTACCCTTAACTACACTATGCCATAGCTACGTATAAGAAAAAAAATTCATAAGGCATCAGGAAATTTCAAAACAATAATGAGTAGGCCAGGACATAACTTTAGTAATGGTCATTTTGTACTCTTTATTCACATGACTCGATTTTTTTTTGTTTACAGCCCTGTTGCACCTCGCCAAGGATTGGGTTTTTTTTTTTTAATTTTATTTTCGCGGCTGAGTAACATAAGTGCTCGCCCACAAACCCGGGTGAAGCTATAAAAGCCGTCTGACGCTCCAGGGCCCTTACAGCTAACAGTATAGTCAAATAGAAAAAATGTATTAAATCTTATGATCATATTTGGCTCCTAAATCTTATAATCTGCATAATAAACCTGAGCTTTCGTTATAGAAAACATCTTGATTTGAGAACAAAACCCAGTGATGCTTGCTTACCTTACTACCTACCTAACGCTCTCAAGTAAAATAACAGTTGCGAAACAACTAACAATTTCTTGCGGCAGCTGCACTTGGACTACTGATTTTTTACAAATGATATTAAATTTTTATGATTTTTTATTCGATCTGAAACTTTTGTTTGTAACTGTATCTAAATGTATGATTAATTTGTAAAATGAATCATATAATTTTAGAAGCGAATGTGATATATATATATATATATATATATATATATATATATATATATATATATATATGTATGTATGTATTTGATAATTGATAACTTAGTGCAAAAAAATACATTGACTTATTTATTAATTCTACTTATTTGTATTTCATGTTATCTAAAAAAATAAGAATGATAATTAGTTGTTATGAATAAATAATTTTTCCAAACTTTTTTTTACTCCACGGAATAGAACAAATTTAAAAATGTAAATGCACTCAAACTGAAACAGGCTTCATCGATTCTTACCGAATTTTTATTTAATTACTTTAAACTGCCACCTAGTACGCTATGTGAGAAGTGATTATTTTGGTTTATATCAAGCTTGTATTTTAGTATTTCATTAATTTTGTAGATGGCTCTATAATCAATTATAATACACGAATTCTTCGTGTTAAGGTGTTAACAATCAAATTACCTCATTAATTTAGCCACTAAAATTACGATTTCTTTAATATAAATTAATATTCATTCAATTTATTTTGTTTGGTAGTAGAGTATTTTGGTTAGCTACAGTCCCAGTACTTTGAAAATCTGCCACAAATTTTTAATATCTCATTTCGGTAACCTGACACCGCGGCGCCGCTAGGAATACCTAATACGTGTTCAGTGACCTGACGTGACAACTAACTCTTTTTGACACTTTGTATACATACTACAAGTCTACGCAAACTACAAAGGAAAAGTAAGAATTTTCGGCCACATAGTACACTTGAAATTAGGTATGATACGAGGATATTAAAAACCACGTCATGAAAAAGGGTAACAATTTACAAATTCTAAGAATAAAGAACTATTCTATCCTGAACTAAATCTGTCCTAAAGTCCTAGTCCCATTCCTAGTATGTATATGACATACTAAATGCGGTGACCTGTTTTTTTTTTATTCTATTTATTTTGTTTTTCTTCTATCCTTTGGTCCCTGAATAAAACCTTGATATATTTCAATAAATATGATAAAATATTTGGTATATTTTAATCCCACGAAATATGCTATGAAATGTCCCATAAGTACGAAATAAAACTATACCTACAATAAAACACAGATTTAAAAACTAAACGATAAAATGTATTACATCATATTGAAATAACAATTTAAAATAACGTATATGTATGTTTTTTTTAATTTCTATATGTTTTCAGGATCCCTTTGAAGAAAAAATTAATATCCAGTAGCTAATGCTGCGCGGCGGCCATTGCGCGGAGCAGCGATCCTGATTGGCGCACGGAGACAGAACACAGCAGCTCTGTCCTGATCCACTACTCTAAATTCAATGGCAGCGGCTGTACCCTGAAAAGTTTATACACTTATATATTTGTTTACTTGACATGTTTTTTTTTCATCATTGATCAACAGGTACTTAAGAAAAACCAGAGTTAACCTAAGGTTTTTGTTAAGAAAAAAAATTGTCATGAAAGAATCAGTTAGTTTGCTATTTCATATTTTCCGACTAGGTCACGTCGCGCGTAGGCACATGGTTATAAAACTGTCACAGTGACACAGTGTCACAGTTTGAGTTTCGGGACCAGTCACAGAGTACATTTGTATATAGAAGGTACCAGTCTGTTTTATCCAGCTGCCGAGAGGCGATGTCAACGAAACGACGACGACGATAGACCGTCGATGGATTTATTTATTTATTAAGGCAAACACATAATAGACCATAAACTAAATATTTAAATAAAAAATGTTACAATATTTTTGACTGACTAAAATTCAAATTAATCTGTGTTATATGAAGTGAATGAAATGGAGTATCTGGCAATATATGAAATAAAATAAATTATTACATACTTTGCCTAGGCATTCTATAGAATGCCAAATGATATTTGACAAAGTATGAAATATATATCCCATTCGTTTCGAATATCATGAGAGTTTTTGGCGAGACCGCAAAGTGTCATATGATTGAGACAAACACACACATCTATAGAATTTAGCCAGCGAGAGAATGAGATAGAATATACACGAATAATGCAATTCCTGATTTTCACGACTATATTCGTCATCGAACTGGCCTAGCGGTATGACGACCAAACTTGTACGAACTGTTGTATTGAAGTATGCACACGTCATTTATAACATTTCATATTCTATTAAGACTGTGGCGCTCGTCGACCGCTGCCGCGGTCGGCTCGCTAGTACTTCTTCGCAGTTCAAACCTACCAGTTCTACCAGCAGGCACAGTGCCGTCCTTTACTATGCTACTATAAAAAATAGCTCCTCAATATTCAATATGGAAAGATCATCAAATCTGATTACGAAATTTACAAAAGTCGGCTATATGATATCAATAACATACCACAGGGAAGTACGGTTCAATGTACATCCTGAGAGTGTAGTTGACGAGTTCGCCTTGCGACACCGGGCATCGCGTGTTGGTGAGGAATCTGCAAGTGTCCGCTTGCTCTTGAAGATCGTATGGAACCGGGATTGTAATGAGACCAACCGTCAGATAGGCCGTGGCCAGAGTTGTCATGGAGCGAATATTACGTGCTGCAACAAACTTTCTTTGTTTAGAATTATAAAATCAAAATCAAAGATCCTTTATTCAATTTAAGTCCTTGGAAAGCACTTATGATCGACAAAACACTACCACTCATTCGAAAAATAACCCAGTCTGCAAGAAACTTGATCGGGTTTATATTTATTTTTTTATGTGTAAGTAATATTTACAGTTAAAAAATAGTATATTATTTATAGAGGCTATACAGAGAAGGCTATACAGACATCACTGTCATTCATGTAATGATTCATCCTATAATAACTTTTTGACACTAAAACCTGCTTGACATTTTTCAACTTATTTGCTTTGGAACCTTATTGTAGAATCGAACACTTCCAACATCCAACATTACTAGAGAAACTTTTATTAGTCTTACAAATTCTAAAACTTAAGATTTTTAATTTAAATGTTTAGTTCTAGTTTTACCGTTATATCTGTCGCTTACAAGATCTAGCTTATCTAAGTTTTTGCGAATATACATTAAATTTTAAAGGTTGTATTGGAAGGGAAAAATTAAGATATTAAATTCGATACTATACGATTTTAACAAAAATAATAATATATTATTTATAAGACAACAAGGGTCCATTACATAAAAGTAAAATTTAAACAACTAATGCTTTAATGGAGACAATGATTTAAAAAAAAAGATGGAGCTATTGATGAAAATGTTACTCACGTGCTCTGAAGGCAATGTTTATACTGGTGTGTTCCAATTGATGAAGGACGCATGGCGGAGTCCTGCAGCCATTTATGTACGTGTTTACTGGAAGCTCTCCCGGGTTTGCAGTACCTGGAATTCCGCGTATGATTTAATAATTTTAGGCAGGAAAATTTAAAATTTATTCATGTTCCTTAAGTGAACAAAAAGTTTGGGGAAAATTATTCTATTTTAAATCTAACGTAGGAGTCTGTGGAATGTAATTATGCTTTGAAATATAATTAACAAACTGTCCTCCCGCAGCTTCGCTTGTATAATTTTTTCTCTATAATTGTCTGTCAATTGTCTTTATATGTATAACATAAACGGACAGACAGAGAGACATACAGTTTTATAATATGTATAGAAAATTTGCAGGAAAAATTATTGACTTTTGGTAACAGATAAATTTATTAATTATTAGAAACAAAGTATAATTATTAAAATCTGCTAAAATTAATACTAAAATATATTTTAACTTACACCGTGAAACGCTCGTGCTCTGAGCTAGAGCGGCAGCCAGCACCGTCGATAATAGTACCACGAAACGCATCATTGTAGTATTGTTACTGTTGCTAGCTTTATGTTGTGAAATTACTTTGAACGACTATTTATACCAATACAAAATTGATAAAAATTAATTTATCACACAATTACGAATATGCAGGTGTTTAACACGAAGACGATACTATGGGATCTGATTTTTTGATAACAGATATAGTCGGGGCAATAAATCGCATTATGCTTTCTCTTTGATTTAATTATTAAAATCATTTTAATATACTAGCTCCCCACTTCCCCGCACGTGTTTATTACACAGTAGGTAAATAGTGCCATATTGTAATTTAATTTGTAATCATAATGTTAACAATTCTTTTAGGAAATCTCTGTTGAGGAATAACATATAATTCCAGTGTATAACATTTCATCAAAACTTGCTGAAAACTAATTAAAATCATTTTTCAAAAAAAATCGTTCATCTATCGCATGTCGCATTACAGTTGGCCGTGGAGTATGGATAAAGTGAAACGCGCAAAAAAAAGTTTCTTCTACATCGTGGTTTCATAAAACCACACCATTGTTTTGTTTTTGAGGCTTTCCGTGTAAAATTATTCGGGTCATAAATCGCCAAATTTGCCGCTCAATCGCTTTCCTGGAGGCGGCTAAAGCATAATTAGTAAACTAAGTGGCCTTTCAGTAGACAACCATTTCTGAAGTTACGCTTCTTTAAGCGCGTTATGAAAAAATGATGAGAGTGAATTTTGACAATGCGCGCGTATTCTTGTAACGAAAGTCTACATCATGAAGTTGTTTGCTAAACCACTTGTTTCACTGTGTAGAATATAGTCCACTCGAGGTTATTCGTCAATCTGACACGAATATGAATTTAAAATTTTTTTGGCTGTTTGTATGTTCGGATTTATTTTCCGATTTCGAATAAGTATGTCACATGTGAGGAATAACATCGTGTGACTAACCAGAAATGCGATTTGCCGTCCCGGGTGCCATCCATTCTAGCTAAGTCACTGGCCACTGCTTAAAAGGTATTCAAGACGTTGAACTTTTTATTGCATATAGCATTAGCAGCGGTCATACCCTGAATAAACTGGGGTAGAATCGATGGGCTCTGGACCGAGCCAAGGGTATATTCCGCCCAGATACAAAATAAAATAGGTATAATTAATGTTAATTATAAAATTCCTAAATACATTACATGCTTACTCACTTTTAGTTAATGCAATAGTTTTTGTATTAAGCAGACACGGGTGATATGACTGAAAATTGTTACTAAGTAACTGGAAATCGGAATGTCCGCGACCATTTAGGCTTACAAGGTGTGAGGATGAAATCCCTGCCATGGCTCCTTACGTATGACTATACATTACAATGTCTATTCCAATAGACGCTCTGGTGTAACTGCATTGGCACATCTGTACAGTTAGACCTCTCTGGTAGACCGTAGCGTGTATGGTCAACGTTAGGCAATTTCAAAACAGCAGACATAAATTTAGTATACATTTTCTAGCCTTTATTCAAATGGTCCAATACCCTTTATTTTTTTGGCACTCGTGGTAGAGTGCACTCCTTCACTTCTGGGACGGCTTGGCCCTGGATGGTCTGAGCAACAGTTTACGTAGAACTCGTTGAAATTACGAAAATATGAAGTAGAGTGTACTTTTGGTTTTTATTGTGAATCAGACTGAATATCAATAAGAATATCAATAAATTTATGTTATCAAGCCACCTGCACAATCCACTAGGCAACATTTTTTTCCAATTACCTTAATTACCTACTACACAAAACGTTAAACGTTTTAACATAATTTAGTATAAATAATTTCATCGGTCTCCTTGCATAAGATTCTACAGGTTAATGTAATAATATTAAACTTACTAATATTAGTTTATAAACAAGTTTGTAAACTACGGGCAGATTAGCAGCGGACACTAAAATTTGCAATCTGCTATATATTGTCGTAGGTTTATAAACTAACTGAGGTACCTGGGTCGAATATGGCCATTTTAAGGTTTGACATCAGTTTTCTCGCACATATTAACATTTAAAATAATTAAACTCTGTTTCTTTTGGTAGTGTATACAACTATTCATTTAACATCTTATATGTATACTAGACTACAAAAACCATAGAATTAGTATCCTCCAAAAACATTTAGAAAACAGTGGAAGTTTAAAAAAGGGGTACAAAGAGCTGCGGACAGGAAAGGCATGGATTGATTGTTTGTTGGAGTCGGGGGACACTGCTTATAGCCGAAAAGACATCATTAGCGTTGCTACAAACTTTTATAAAAAACTATATAGTGCTCCTGAGATAGCAAGAGACATGAACTACTTTGAAAAGGATCACATTGATACAGAAAAACCACAATCCCACATAGAATCAATAGAATGTACGGAAATAATTGAAACAATAAATAGACTAATACCAGACAAAAGCCCAGGATCAGACAATGTCACCAACGACGCCATAAAAACCGCCGGCTTCATACTAGCTGCTCCACTTACCAAATTATTTAATTTGATTTTAGAAACAGGAGTTACACCTTGTCAATGGTCAGAATCGAATATTATCTTGCTTTACAAGAAAGGAGATCCAAAAGATATCAGCAACTACCGGCCGATAAGCCTGCTACCTAGTATTTACAAACTCTTCTCTACAATAATAAATCAACGAATTAGTACAACACTAGAGGAAAGTCAGCCTATTGAACAAGCAGGATTTAGGAGAAATTTTTCTACTATAGACCACATACATACATTAGAACTGGTAATGGAAAAATATCAAGAGCAACAGAGACCGCTGTATGTCATATTCATTGATTACCAAAAAGCTTTTGACACAATCTCTCACGAAAGTATATGGAACACACTAAAAGCCGGAGCCCTTGAGCCAAGCAGCCGCTCGCGCGATACAAGTGACTCTACAATCACTAGCTTTCACAGCCATACATGACACTGCATTATACACACATGCACAACACACATAGGTACATAGGTTCTGTAAGGGACCTTTTTTTTTCTTTTTTTGCCTAGTTAGATTAGACAAAAATTTTCAGACCACTAAATACACATACACATGTTCCTTCCCTCCTCCCAGGGGGCAGAAACATGTATATATGTATAGTTAGTTTAGATCGAATTACGGATAGGGAATTAGTCAGATCGCGACTTAATTGCATACGCGCAACAGTCCGAGCCGAGGTTCGGCCACTTTGGCACCCTCGGATGTTGTTGCTTAGCTTTCGTGGCTGAGTGCCCTAAGCGCTCGCCCCCAAGCCCGGTAAAGCTGTAAAAGCCGTAAAGGCTCCAGGGCCCCTAAGGCTAACAGTATAGTCAGTTCAAAAAAAAAAAACACTAAAAGCCCAAAATGTAGAGCAACAATACATAAAAATACTCAAACACCTATATAGTAATTGCTCAAGTAGAGTTAAACTAGAAACCATTGGCCCAATTTTTCCAGTCAAGAGAGGAGTCAGGCAAGGAGACCCTTTATCCCCGAAAATCTTCATTGCGATATTAGAATCTATCATAAGCAAACTAGACTGGAGAAATTGTGGTTTATATATCCAGGGTAAATACTTAAACAACTTGCGATTCGCAGACGACTTAGTTCTATTATCAGAATCGAGCCTACAGTTGCAATATATGTTAGACACCCTACACGCAGCAAGCAGACAAGTGGGATTAGAAATGAATATCACAAAGACCAAATTAATGAGCAACTTCAAAAAATCAAAAATAACAATTGAAAATGAACCGTTAGATTATGTGGATCAGTATATATATTTAGGTAAACAAATTGGATTCTGCAGAGATAGCAATGAACTGGAAGTAGACAGAAGAGTGAAACAGACTTGGTAAAAGTATTGGAGTTGTAAGGAAATATTTAAGAGTGAAATGCCTATCAAACTGAAGAAAAAAGTCATGGACTCGTGTCTCATTCCTTGTCTTACGTATGCATGCCAAACATGGAAATATACCAACAAAGTTAAAAATAAAATAATTACATGTCAGCGAGGAATGGAACGCAGCATGTTAAATATCAAAAAAATACAAAAAATAAACCACAACAAAATAAGATCAAAATCAAAAGCAATAGATGCTCTCAAATATAGCCAAAAGCTAAAGTGGAAATGGGCCGGTCACATAGTACGTCTTAAAGATCGTAGATGGACCAAAACGGTTACGTCGTGGAAAGGCCCACCGGGCAAACGGTATAGAGGAAGACCGTTCACTAGATGGGACGACGACATCAAAAAAATTGCTGGTCCAGAATGGCAACGAATAGCCCAAGACCGAGAGAAATGGAAAGCTTTGGAGGAGGCCTTTACCTGAGAGGGGTTCCAGTACAGAATGGAAAAATGCTACTGCCTAATAATACCATTAGTTAAATTTAAGTACTTAGTTATTTAGATGTATGTTATTTAAGTGTATAGATATTAGTTTCTCTTTTTTTGTATTCTTGTTAACTAAACTATAGGTAGGAAACAACACTTGCATGTTAATGTGTTAACTGGAAATAAAAGGCTTTTTATTTTATTTTATTATTTTATTTATATGTATAAAGATAGCAAAATATAAATATTGTTACGGTTTGAACATAAAAGAAAATAAAAAAAAAACATCTTTCTCGAAATTTCAAGGAGGGTCCGGAAAGTAACCGAAATCATAGTGCAGTTGTGTGACGTGTCGTCATAGGTTTAACGACACACACATAGAAAGTCTCATCGCTAAAACTGTAAACAAACAATGTGCTAAAATTAACCGTTCCCCTCGTTTTAAAAGCGATGACGTAAGTTGTTTACAACATGTTTAGAGTTCAGGGACCTTCCAGAGATTTCGGGATCGAATCATTTAGAAATCTAAGGCAGTTATAAATTCGAAAGCGAAGTGACAACAAGAAGAGAGAAACAAACAGTCTTATTCTCTAAGTACATTCAGGCTTATTCTGTGACAATAGTCGCTGGACGATTTATAAGTTTTTTTAATTGTATTATCTGAGTATGAAAAAATTACTTTTGTGTGTCACTACGGCATTTCATTTCCCACGGACGTAACATTTGGTGTCAGAAGCGGTATGCCGTTAGTGACGCGTGACGAAGAAATTCGTACTCCGCGAACGAGGAGACAAGCCGAGATGGACGCCGCACGTCAACGTCAGCGTAACGAAGAGGAAGTATATGCTGCTACGGTACCTAAAGAACCGGATCTAAAGAATCGGTGAGTTTGGCGAAATTGTTGGCTGCTATCCAGGCTAGTCAGGCGAGTCAGGAGGCCACCCGCCGCGAGTTTCAAGAAGCTATGGAGGCTAGTCAGGCGAGTCAGGAGGCCACCCGCCGCGAGTTTCAAGAGAGTCAGGAGGCCATCCGCAACGAGTTCCAAGAAGCTATGCGGGCAAGTCAAGAAACCGTATTGGCAAAGATTGACAGTGGCATCACGGTCCTGGGAGAAAAAGTCAAGAATCTCATCATTGAGATTAAGGAGGTAATACACAGGACCGATAATATTGAGAGTTGAGTCGACGGGCATGATAACGACCTGCAGAAAATAACTAACAGAATTAGTAAGCTCGAGACACGTGAGCCAGTAGCCGTAGTAGATTCACCGTCGTCTGCAAAATTTGAAGTGCCATGTTTTGACGGGAAAACATCTTGGGCAGCCTTTAAGTACCAGTTTGAAACACTAGTAAGAGGTAATGGCTAGAACAATGAGCAGTCATTCGTGGCTCTAACTCTGGCACTACGAGGAGACGTTATGATTCTCGAGAACTTATAAGTGGATTAAAGGACCCTGGAGTCACTGATGGAAGCACTGGATACGCGTTATGGTGACAAGCATATGGAACATGTCTATCGCGCTTAGCTTCGGGATAGAACCCAGAAATCTAGCGAAAGTCTGCAGCAGTGTGTTCTTGAGGTTGAACGTTTGATCCGTCGAGCTTATTCATCAGCTCCTTCAGTTATGATTGAAGTAAATATACTCCAAGCATTTATCGACGGTATAAAATATGGTGAGATTAGAGCTGCCGTACGGCTTGGCCATCATCAGACCCTAAAGAGTGCGCTTGCACATTCTTTGGTAGTGAAAGCTGTTCGTCATGACAAAAAACCCTATGGAGTTCGGGAAATTGTGACCCCACCTGCATCCAAACGGTTTACGCCAACGTTTTATGGTTGTGGAGAGAAAGGGCACTTGCGAGTGGATTTTCCCAAGAGAAAGGAAGAATGGTCTCATCTGAGACCCACATAGAGGAAGATCATAATAACTCAAGTTTATGACGGGAATAGTATGATTATCGAGGGTGGTTTGAACAACCTAACTTGCAGTTTTACTGTGGATATAGGAGCTTCACGGACAGTTCTTAAGCCAGAACTACTAAAGCGCACCATTCTGTGGCAGAGGCAATCTCAACTGTGTCATCTACAGACTGCAACCGGCCAGCCAGTTTCCGTCCTCGGTGAGAAAGACGTAGAGCTAAGAATTGGCAACAAGTTTACGTCAATTCAGTGTTAATTGCAAATATAACAGATGATTGCATCCTAGGCCTTGATTTCTTGAAGAGTCAGAAATGTGTCATGGACGTCTCAAGAAGTGTGCTGAAGTTTCCTGACCAGGAAGTGTGCTTAAAAGGATCCAGCGCATTTAATGTTTATTGTCTGAAATACACCACACTGGCTCCAAGATCAGAAAACCTGGTGGAGGTGAAATTCCCTAAGAACATTAAGTAGAAAATGTGTGCAATTATTGAAGACCTGGGCCACCACCCGAATATCATCACTGCAAGGACACTGGTCATGATACAAGGGAAAACTAAAGTAAAAATTATCAACCTGGGCAAAGAAGAAGTTCATCTAAAGAAGAACGGTGTAATTGGTAGATGTGAGGAAGTGGGCTACCTCAAACGCCTGGATAGCACTGAGACGAAGCAGGGTGGTGAACGACTTAAAGATGATCACTTTGGTCAGCTTATAGAAACATTCAAGGAGAATTTATCAGCATCCGAACTACAGCGAGCCAAGGAACTTTTGATGCAGTTTCAGCATATTTTTGCAACTGGTAACGAATGTGGAAGTGAATCCCATATATATTATTTCCATTGCTTTTTTTAAATTAGCGTACAAAAAATATTTTCTTCGTTAGCGTATATACCATCATAGAGTCTATTGTTCAAACTTCAGCTTTAATTATTTCGATATGGCATTATGAGTTTATGACTAAGTAATTGAGTTTATATTTCACAAAGAAATATATTTGTTTAGGTATGGTTTAGGTGCATTACATCGTGAAAGTATTTTTGAGATTAAGCTAAAGAAATGTCCCTATAAAATCTATACATATAATAAAACTGAAGTGTCTGTTTCGAATGTCAAAATAACACCTTTTTACTAAATGCATATGAAAGTACATAATAAAGTACTACTACTATCATAATTCATCAGTAAAGGGTGTAGAAATAGGGGTTGAAAGTTTGTTTGGTAAAAATAATTCAGGTATAACTATTTTCTTATAATTATACACACAATATATTTATTGGCCTGAAATATAGTACGCACACTCTTCAATTTATAAAAAATCGTTATTTAAGGGTGTAAAATAAAGGGTTGAAACTTTGAAAGGTAAAAAAGTTTTTGTTGATATATTTCATAGTAATTATTAACCACAGATGAACCATATATACTCTCCAATTGAAAAATCCACTTTTTATTAATTCTTCGCCTAAATTAAACTAACGTATTAAATGTGTGTTGTATGACTGTATAGGTAGTCTAAGAAACCTTGTTATAAATAAATTCAATTATCACTCAAATAAATAAGAGTTTTTGGAACGAAGTTCCTTATGGGGTGTTGCGAAGAGGTACGCTATCCGGCAAAAAACGTCCGTAACGTTAAAAGAAAGCGTAAGATTTTTATGTATACTCTATGTAAGATGGCTATACAGTGTCTAATGTATAGTCTAGAACATAGTTAAGCTTAATTATTATTATTAATGTAAATAGCTGTATCTTTGTATATTATTATTATATTTTTTTTAAATCATTGTAAATAAAATAAAGGTGTTAAGATAATTTTGTAAAGTAGTTTTTTGATTTTTATCGATAAAAAAATCATAATAAAAAATGTATACCCGAATAATTATTTTCTTTATACCTCGAATAGAACTTGAAATTAATATTTTATAATAAGGAACTTCGTTCCTATTTGGTGTCCCACAATACCACACGGTTTTTTATTCTAAAACAACGATATGTACAAAAGCAATGGGTAACACTTGGTGCCGCAAATCGCACTTCTGGGGGTTGTTAGAGCATAAATAGTAAACTGTGAAGTATTGACCTTCCAGGTGGACGACCATTTTTAATGGTGCCTCTGCATTTACTCCCTTATATTACTACAGCACACAAAAACCGAGGAGCTCATAAGTTTGCAAACATTGCCTATATTAAAAAAATATGTGATGTTTTGTTTAAGTTTTTGTTTTTTCCAAGGCCGGGTTTTATCCCCAAACTTGTGCCATATATTTTTTTTATCGCATAACACGCTAAACCTAGTGGAAGACTGACTCTCAAGTGCAGCTGCCGGAACACACCTATTGGTGCTTGGTGACAGATTTTCAACTTAAGGGTGGTAGCTAGCCAGGCGGGCATTAGAAAATGCCCTACCAACATGTTATGGTTTCCTCACGATGTTTTCCTTCACCGAAAGCTCAGGCTCATTGCAGGTATTCGAACTCACGTTAATCGACGCGAAGTCATACACGCTACCACTGAGCCATCATCGCCACCCCTCACCCTTAGCTACAGTATGCCATTGCTATGTATAAGAAAAAAAATCATAAGACATAACTTTAGTAATGGTCATTTTATACTCTTTATTCACATGACTCGATTTTGTTTTTGTTTACACCTCTGGTGCAACTCCTGCACGGTTCGGGCTTTTTTAAATCTTATTTTCGCTGCTGATTGCCTTAAGCGCTCGCCCACAAGCCCGGGTGAAGCTGTAAAAGCCGTATAAGGCTCCAGGGCCCTTATGACTAACAATATAGTCAAATCTTATAATCTGCATAATAAACTTGAGATTTCGCTATAAAAACATCTTGATTGAGAACAAAACCCAGTGATGCTTGCTTACCTTACCACCTACCTAACACTCTCAAGTAAAATAACAGTTGCGAAACAAGTAACAATTTCTTGCGGCAGCGGCACTAGGACCACTGTTTTTTTTTTCAAATGTTATTAAATTCTATGATTTTTATTCTATTTGAAACTTTTGCTTGTAACTGTATCTAAATGTATGATTAATTTGTAAAATGAATCATATAATTTTGGAAGCGAATGTGATATATAAATAATACAACTTGTATTTGATAATTAATAACTTTGGGCAAAAAAATACATTGACTTATTTATTAATTCTACTTATTTGTATTTCATGTTATCTAAAAAAATAAGAATGATAATTAAGTAGTTATTCTTTACATATACCGACTGAATATTTTACTCGTCTGTTATAATAAATCACTATCAAGAACACGCCTGTGTTTGACTATTGTCATAATTATAGAATACTAGCGACCCGCCCCGGCTTCGCACGGGTGCAATGCTGATACTAAATATACCTACCTACTACAAAATGTCCTTAAACAACGTAAGTATAGGTACAGCTTTTTTGTCATTAGACAATACAAACTTGTTTTGTTTAGAGGTCACTCTTGAAAGAGCGGCATATAATTGACCATGGTATATAGGGATGGTACCGCCGCACTTCCCTGCGTTTTAATTCTGTAATATCTTCTGAAATATGCATTTAAATTACACGCTGTAAAGGGTTATATTGTTCTATATTAAATGGAAAAAAAAATTGTAAATTAAAAAAAAGCATATTTATTAGCTTATTTTTTCAAACTATTTTTTTACTCCACAAAATAGACCAATTTAAAAATGTTAATGCACTCAAACTGAAACAGGCTTCATCGATTCTTACCGAATTTTTATTTAATTACTTTAAAGTGCCACCTAGTACGTTATGTAAGAAGTGATTATTTTGATTTATATAAAGCTTACATTTTAGTATTTCATTAATTTTGTAGATGGCTCTATAATAAATTATAATACATGAATTCTTCGTGTTAAGGTGTTAACAATCAAATTACCTCATTAATTTAGCCACTAAAATTACGATATCTTTAATATAAATTAATATGCATTCAATTTATTTTGTTTGGTAGTAGAATATTTTGGTTAGCTGCAGTCCCAGTACTTTGAAAATCTGCCGCAAAGTTTTAATATCTCATTTCGGTAACCAGACGCCGCGGCGCCGCTAGGAATACCTAATACGTGTTCTGTGACCTGACATGACAACTAACTCTTTTTGACACTTTGTACACAGTCTAGTACACAAGTCTAGGCAAACTACAAAGGAAAAGTAAGAATTTTCGGCCACATAGTACACTTAAAATTAGGTATGATACGAGGATATTAAAAACCGCGGTATGAAAAAGGGTAACAATGTACAACTTGTAAGAAAACAGAAATATTCTTTCTGCACTAAATATGTCCTAAAAACTTACATACTATACGCTGTGACCTGTTTTTTTTTGCTTCGCTCCCTGGTCTCTGTATAAATCTTGATGTATTTCAAAAACGATAAAATATTAGTTATTTTTAATTGTTAGTTCTTTTAATTTTTATTTTAATCCCACGAAACACTAAATATCCCATATGTACGAAAAATATAACTCTACAATAAAACACAGATTTAAAAACTAAACGATAAAATGTATTACATCATATTGCAATAACAATTTAAATTAACGTATATGTACGCTTTTTTTTTAAATTTCTATATGTATTTATGATTCCTTTGAAGAAAAAATTAATATTCAGAAGTTAATACTGCATGGCGGCCATTGCGCGGAGCAGCGATCCTGATTGGCGCACGGAGACAGAACACAGCAGCTCTGTCCTGATCCACTACTCTAAATTCAATGGCAGCGGCTGTACCCTGAAAAATTTATACACTTATATATTTGTTTTCTTGACATGTTTTTTTCATCATTGATCAACAGGTACTTAAGAAAAACCAGAGTTAACCGAAGCTTTTTGTTAAGGAAAAAAATTGTCATGAAAGAATCAGTGAGTTTGCACATTTCATATTTTCCGACTAGGTCACGTCGCGCGTAAGCACATGGTTATAAAACTGTCACAGTGACACAGTGTCACAGTTTGAGTTTCGGGACCAGTCACAGAGTACATTTGTATATAGGAGGTACCAGTCTGTTTTATCCAGCTGCCGAGAGGCGATGTCAACGACACGGCGACGACGATAGACCGTAGATGGATTAATTTATTTATTAAGGCACAAATTATAGACCATAAACTAAGTATTTAAATTAAAAATGTTACAATATTTTTGACTGACTGAAATTCAAATTAATGTATGTGTTATATGCAATGTATGAAATTCCGGCATTCTATAGAATGCCTAAAAGTATCTGGCAATGTATGAAATAAAATAAATTATTACACACTTTGCCTAGGCATTCTATGGAATGCCAAATGATATTTAGGCAAAGTATGAAATATATCTCCCATTCGTTTCGAATATCACCTGAGAGTTTTTGGCGAGACCTTAAAGTGTCATATGATTGAGATAAACACTCATATCTATAGGATTTAGCCTGCGAGATAATGAGATAGAATATACACGGTTAATGCAAGTCCTGATTTTCACGACTATATTCGTCATCGAACTGGCCTAGCGGTGTGACGACCAAACTTGTACGAACTATTGTATGCACGTCAATTATAACATTTAATAGTAACGATAATTTTATAGAATGTCTAGAAAATGTTATAAATGACGTACATACCACAATACAACAGTTCATACAAGTTTGGTCGTCAAACCGCTAATACCTAAGGCTTTCTATAGAATGCCGGGATTCTATACATTGCCTATAACATATACACATACATTTCAGCTGCTGTAGGCATTTAACATCTGAATAATATACTAAAATAACATGTATGTTTGATGGGTTTCCAATCTCGCCGTTGATTGTCATTGTAGTATGCTTACCAGCAGGCACAGTGCCGTCCTTTACTATGCTACTATAAAAAATTTGTTACTCAATATTCAATATGGAAAGGTCATCAAATCTGATTACGGAATTTACAATAGTCGGTTATATTTTATCGATAACGTACCACAGGGAAGTACGGTTCAATGTACATCCTGAGAGTGTAGTTGACGAGTTCGCCTTGCGACACCGGGCATCGCGTGTTGGTGAGGAATCTACAAGTGTCGGCTTGCTCTTGAAGATCGTATGGAACCGGGATTGTAATGAAACCAACCGTCAGGTAGGCCGTGGCCAAAGTTGTCATGGAGCGAATATTACGCGCTGCAACAGACTTACTTTGTTTAGAATTATAAAATCAAAATCAAAGATCCTTTATTCAATTTAAGTCCTTGGAAAGCACTTATGATCGACAAAACACTATCACTCGTTCGAAAAATATCCCAGTCATCGAGAAGAGTCTGCAAGAAACTTGATCGGGGTTTTTTTTTTATGTGCAAGTAAAGTTGCAGTTAATAATTAGTATATAATTTATAGAGGATATACAGAGAAGGGAGTCATTTCCAGACATCACTATCATTCATATAATGGTTCATCCTATAATAACTTTTCCACATTAAAACCTTCTTGACATTCTTGAACTTATTAGAATCGAACACTTACAACATCTAACATTACCTGCGAAACTTTTATTAGTCTTACAAATTCTAAAACTTAAGATTTTTAATTTAAATGTTTATTTCTAGTTTTACAGTTATATCTGTCGCTTACAAGATCTAGCTTATCTAACTTAGTTTTTCAAGGATGTATTGGGAGGGAAAAATTATGATATTATATTCAATACTATACGATTTTAACAAAAATAATAATATATTTATTTATAAGACAACAAGGGTCCATTATATAAAAGTAAACTTTAAACAACTAACGCATTAATGGCGACAATTATTAAAAAAAAGATGGAGCTAATGATGAAAATGATACTCACGTGCTCTGAAGGCAATGTTTATACTGGTGTGCTCCAATTGATGGAGGACGCATGGCGGAGTGCTGCAGCCATTTATATAAGTGTTAACTGGAAGCTGTCCCGGGTTTGAAGTACCTGGAATTCAGCGTACGATTGTACGAATGATGATTGATGAAATATTTTCATGTTACTTAAGTGATAAAAACTTCGGGATTTTTTTTTTGTATTTTAAATCTAACGTAGGAGTCTGTGGAATGTAACTATGCTTTGAAATATAATTAACAAACTGTTCTCCCGCGGCTTAGCTTGTATAATTATTTTTCTATAATTCTCTTTCAATTGTCTTTATATGTATAAAATAAATTGAAAGACAGACAGACATAGAGTTTTATAATGTGTATAAAAGATTAGCAGGAAAAATTATTGACTTTTGGTAACAGATAAATATATTAATTATGAGAAAATTTTAATTATTAAAGTATAATTATTAAAATCTGCTAAAATCAATACTAAAATATAATTTAACTTACACTGTGAAACGCTCGTGCTCTGAGCTAGAGCGGCAGCCAGCACCGTCGATAATAGTACCACGAAACGCATCATTGTAGTATTGTTACTGTTGCTAGTTTTATGTTGTGAAATTACTTTGAACGGCTATTTATACCATTACAAAATTGATAAAAAAAAATTATCACAAAATTACGAATAGGCAGGTGTTTAACACGAAGACGATACTTTGGGATCTGATTTTTTTAGATAACAGATATAGTCGGGGCAATAAATCGCATTGTGCTTTCTCTTTGATTTAATTATTAACATCATTTTAATATATTAGCTCCCCACTTCTCCGCACGTGTTTATTACACAGTTTTCTGTATTTTATATTTCACTTTAATTGGTAAATGCCTTCGGAATACACATATAAATCTATTTTAAATTTCATTTTATAACTTTTAATATATATTTTTCGCAACCTAAATCTAATTAATTGTCCACGCGGCAACTCTTTATTCACATGGTCCAATTTCCATTAATATGTTTATTTATTATGGCGCTTGCACCCCTTGTACCCCTGGCACGGCTCGGCCCTAGGATGTGATGTGCAAAAGAGTTTACGTAGAACTCGTTAAAATTACGAAAACATGAAGTAGAGTGTACTTTTTGTTTTTGTTGTGAATCAGACTGAATATCAATAAGAATATCAATAAGTTAATGTTATCAAGCCACCTGCACAATCCACTAGGCAACAATTTTTTCCAATGACCTTAATTACCTACTACACAAAACGTTAAACGTTTTAACATAATTTAGTATAAATAATTTAATCGGTCTCCTTGCATAAGATTCTACAGGTTAATGTAATAATATTAAGGCAGCAATTTTTGTCAACAGATAATTGTACGAACCGTGAGTTTATAAACAAGTTTGTAAACTACAGGCAGATTGGGAGCAGACACTAAAATTTGCAATCTGCTGTATATTGTCGCAGTTTTATAAGCTAACTGAGGTACCTGGGTCGAATATGGCCAGCTTAAGGGTTGATATCAGTTTTATATTTATTTATACAGTCAAAATATTTAAACTCTGTTTATTTCGTAGTATTCTATTCATTTAACATATATGTATAAAGATAACAAAATATAAATATAATAAAATTTAGATACCTAATTATATTTTTAAACTGGGGAATTGATGGCTATATTTTCATCTACTTGTTTATGTTTTTAAATTTACCCATAACCTAAGAAGTTTTCAAAAAAGCCAGAAAATTTGCATGGATATATCATGTAGGGTTACTAATAATAAAAATGCAAGAAATACTTTGCAGTACAATCAAAATTATAATGTGAAAAATTCACAAGAACGTACATACTACTATTTTTTTTAGAAGCAACGCAACGTTTCCTTTATATTGATATTGACGGTTTGGTGATAGCACTGAGCGGAAGGCAAGTATATTGACCTATCACATCATATATGGTCATAATTTCCTTCAAGCCATATTCGACCCAGGTACCTTGAATTAGTTAGGTTAGGTTGAAAGCGTGTTCTAATCCAGCCAGAAAAAAATTAGCCATTGAAAATTCACATGTTTCAAGTCCTAGTATCATGATTTTCCTTATTTAGTAAATAGACATAACCTCAAATATTCAAAATTATTAGCGTCCGTTCATAATCTACCAAAAGCTTACAATCTCACTAGATTGTTTATAAATTAACGGTTTGTATAATTATTCGTTGACATGCGTGTGTAATTGGTTTCTCGGTAACTGCTGTAAAGAGTTGAATGAAATTTTGTATTTCGATAATATTTAAATTTCTAAGTTTACCTGAATAAACAGATATTTTTATACTGCAAGATTACACCGCCCAGATATTGTATTGTACAAGAGCTTTTTAACAGTTTATGATGAATTTTTTTTCTTAGCACGTCATAGTTACATTACTGTAGCTGATGATAGCTCAGTGCAGTCCAACAAAATCACCAACCACCAAAGGATCTACAATTCACCGCCAGTTATCACTGTCATGACGGTCCGCTCAAATGTCACTTCACGTTGTTTCAAGAACTTCATGTTATAAGAAGGAGGGAACACACTGGCCGGGAGACAGTTCCACACCTTAATTTATACCATATTAAATATATCCAATAAGTTATTATACGTAGATGACAATTGTTTTGAAAGCAATTGCTGCTTAGAAAACGTCTTCCAAACAGCTCGTTTTCTCCTTCTTATGAGTTAACTTTAAACTAAACATAAAAATACATAAAAAAGTATGGCACGACAGAAGCGACTGACTGGTTATCTTCGTAATTTAGAAGCAATGATAGCTCAGTGATAGCGTGTACGGACATCGCGTCGATCGAAGTGACTTCGAATCCAATGAGCCCGAGCTTTCGGTGAAAGAAAACATCGTGCTGAAACCGTAGCATGGTGGTAGGGCTTTTTCTAATGCCCGCCTGGCTAGCTACCACCGTCAAGTCAAAAATCTGTCGCCAAGCACAAGTTCCGGCAGCTGCATTGAGAGCCAGTTTTCTCACTAGGCTTAGCGTGTCGCCATCTTCAGCCATATCGTCACTTCACATCAGGTTAGGTTGTGGCCTATTGTTATAATGATATAACATAACATAACATATATAATATTTTTCTAAATTCGTTCAAACATTAACATTTGTAAGGATAGACACTTTATCTATCCACTTAGTAACACCAAAAGATACTAATTATTTCCTGTAATAAATGTGTGCACAGGAAACACTAGACAAGCTAAAGCTAACTTATTGTTTACCTAGAGATATCCTGATATACATTGATAAAACCTAATAACTAAGTTTATAGATAACATTACATGTGAAACTTTGCGTATAAAAATCAAATCCTCTATCGACACCTGTCTGCAGATATCTGCTTTTATCTATACTTAATCGCATATTAACTAACAAAGAAATTCTGATAGAAAATGAGCACCTTAAGGAAAATCATAACTATATAGAAAGCACTTGCACTGTTATTAAGGGAGCGTTCAAGTATTACGTAACGAATTGGGGGGAGGGAAGGGTTTTCTGAAACGTTACGATGCGTTACAGGGGCGGGAGGGGGTTTTGAAGTACGCGCTACGTAACATTATTTTAACCCTTCAGAACGGTCTCGTAAAGTTTTTTGTGAGATATTTGTGACTTTCAGGAAATAGTGGTCACTTGGTGGTGGTGGTTACATAACGTTTTACTAGGGGGGAGGGGGGTAAAAAAACGTTACGGCGCGTTACATGGGGTTGGGGGAAACTGCGTTACGTAATACTTGAACGCTCCCTTGAATTTATATGATGACCTTGGCAAATAAACATACCTAAATAATTTGCTACTTCAGTATAATATAATACTTTTAACCAACTCAATACAAAATTAATTTAAAAAATAATAGGTACCTACATATTAAACACAAATAACATAAAACTAATAGTGCGGGTAAAATGATCCCTGGGATCATTTTCATTTTGCTCTTGAGTCTTCGCATATTCATTTACAGTACCAAGAGATGCGGTCATTGCTTTGAATACAAAAATACCCAAACAATTTGATTATCTATGTATTTATTACAATTAAATTACACAGACGTGAAGACAAAAAAGCACCTATCGTTAGCAGTAGGTACTTACAGTTACATTATTTTGCGTAGATCTGGAGTTATTGTCTTTGTAAAGACGTAATAACAGTGTTGTATTGAATTTTATCCTTTTTCACATGTTCTATCACAAGCATAATGGGGAAGTTCTTGGCGGGATCTCAAACTATCATGTAATAGTGTTTGTTTTTATTCATAAATTTGTGTTATATGACCCTTTATTGTGGATTACAGGTGGCAATTTCACATAATAAGGCTTGGAAGTGAAGAGTGAAGTGGATTGGAAATAATGGACCATGAATTCTGAAATGCCAAAAAACCTCCCTATAAAATTCTAACAAGGGAGCCACCATCTTGTTAGGATACTGAAATCATCATAAGACAGGACACTCTAAATTGACTTGTTAATGGCATTAGTCATCAGTCATCATCAATCATCGGCATAATCAGTGAAGAGGATTAGTTGCCAAGATAGAAGAAAAAGAACTGTTTCTACCACGAGTTTGTTCCTATTGTCTTCAAAACGTAATCTCAATGAAACAATTCGCGCAACACCTATTGTAAAATGGTCGCAATCATTCAAAAACCATCAGGGGTGTAAGTACAATCATTGTTCACAATTCAAGTGGAATGGCAATAATAACATGGACCATAAATTCTGAGATGCCACAAAACTCCCTAGAAAATTCTAACAAGGGAGCCAACATCTTGCTAGGATACTGAAATCATCATAAGACAGGACACTCTATATTTACTCGATAATGGTAGTAATGGTATTCAATAAGAGGACTATTTGCCAAGTTAGGAATAAGAAGCATAGTGGGGATTGCTACTAGAAATTGTTTGGTATGATAATCTCATTCTTGTTTTAAGTACGCACCTTTCGCTAACTGCATCATATCACTCTAAAATACTAAGGCGTTATGAAATTAAGACTATGCCGAGGTCCTCGTAAAAGGTTACCGTTTTTTACGTGGTGACCTCTTTTCATTACGGAAATACTCGTCTAATAGAACCAATATACAGCAATTTCATACCAATGATACCTCTTCATAACAAATCTGCTCTTCCTTGTAATATTAAGATATGATAAAATGTTAGTTCTTGAAGGTAAAATAAAACAAAAAAATATATTTAAAAAAAATCTTTATCTGAACTTAAAATTTTTTGGCAGATTATTTTTAAAAACATCAACATAATATTGTTTTCGGTAATATGTAATTACTTTATCAAATCTAACAAAACAAAACACAACTACACTTGCAATACACCTAAATAATTTACAAAATAATCAAAATTCACAGTAGGAACATACAAAAAAAAACGTTCAGTACATTTACTCGGAGAACATTGACTGTTTCAGCTTTAATATTGTTTGCATCGCAGATGCCTGAAGTAGTTCAAACGAACAGAACTAATTATTTTATTTCAAACTAACATCCTAAATACAAAACTTACGCATAAATTGAACTCATGAATGTATATCAGCCGCGCAGTCTTAAAACGCAGTAAGCGAGAAAATGGTTTCTGTAACACTTCACTTTTTTTTTAAGGTGTTATTTAACCATTCATAAGAAACACATTAAACTTTAACCCTCAAATGCACAGTCATGTATTTCTATATTAATGAGATTTTGTATTATTTTTTTACTACTTATACTTTTAATTACTAAAATAATATTTATGTCTTATAAATTATATGCTTATATATTATAATGCCTTTACATTTTCGTAACTTTTATGCCTCTAATTGCGTAACTGTCAGTGCTAACCAATCAAAGTGCCTACTTCGCAAATCTCTTGACCCCAATAACTAGAACCCGCAGCAGGTCCACGTATCCAGAAGCTTCTAGCTGACGAGTAACGACATATATTTTCATTAAGACACCAGCTTATTCAACCCTTAACTTGTATCGTGGGGTCTGTAAGTTCCCAAATTTTCTGTTCCCAACATCCTTACTAACATCCAATCGTAATTATCCTGCCGATTGGAGAATAAATTAGAAGACAAATGTTACTCATTATTATACTTAATAATTTAAATTAGTTGCCTAATCAAATTAACGATAAAACCGATAAGACCTTTGAATGTAGAAAATCAACAGCCGAATATTGCAAGCTTTAGATGGTATAACAATCCCACAACACTAGTTAAGGGTTAAGGACACAAACAATTTATATAAAGCATATTTAATCAATATACAAATAATTTTTGTGGACAACAATGCTAATTATAAACAAAAATATCAATTATATTTATCATACTCTGACTACACACAAACGGATGACATCGACTTAAAATTATTATAGAATCTATCGCTTTATAACTGCCAGTATAATCATTAAAGCCCTACAAAAATTTGTCCCTTGACTCAAGTCATACTCCTGGCCATACCGTGGGGTGAAAGGGCCGGCCGCTACGTGCGCGGGCGCCACGTTCCAGCCTTATACGTTGAGACGTACTGAGTCAAGTCCAGGTTCAGATCATCAGATCAGATATTACTCCACCTCAAAACTGGCCCCGGACCGGCACTGGCAACGCTTTACCTAAGTTTATATCAAATGAAAGTTTTCATAAAATAAAATAAAAATGCATTTATGGGTTAATATCGAATTTGATCACTAATCTGAATAAAAAAACACAAAGAAACTCTAAAAACGAAAAATATATATAACGAAAACAAATTTTTACCTCTTTCTTCAATTTCTTATATTTCCACACTTACATTACTAAAACTTATAAATGCTTGAGAAATAATGACTACGCTATTTTTAAACATTAATAATAAAAATTATCTTACGATATTTAAAATCACAGGTTTAATATTGATAACTGGAACCACTTAACGCACACTTTATAATGTATCGAGTTTCAGATATCACCAGTTTGGGAACATTAATAAACACATCGTATAAAGAAAATTATTTCCTCTTTTTACTTAGCTCACTTTTAATATCTTTGACCATCACTTTAGGGTCAATCGGAATGATTTCTGTTAGTTTATTCATTGTAAATCGCATAATCGTACCGCAAAACGGCATTAGCGCTGTTACATCCGAATAATTTTCTATTGGCGGCGGTTTTTTGCCGTAACTCGATTCGTGATATATTTCAATATCAGATTCGTCCGAATACACCATATCGGGCAGCTTCGTCGTCGATTTCCTCGCGACTGTCTTGAACATGGGCAGTTTCGTCGTGGATTTCTTCGCGACCCTTTTCGCTATCGACTCCGTTGAGAGGTCCTCGTTTTTTCTCTTATTAGACGCATCCTCCTGCGTACTCGTACTCGTACTCGTACTCAACGCAGATGAATTCGAGTACAGGAGCGGTAAGGTGCCGTGCACCGCGTAGTGATGGGTCTTCAAATCCCTGAGGTACTTGAAATGGCTTTTACAATATCCGCAATGGTGGTTATATCTACTTTCACATTGCATCTTAAAGTACGAATAATTTATCGGTATGTCCGGATGGCTGGAGTTATGATGCTCCTGTAAGGATTTCACGTCTAAACGCAATGCCAAGCAAATGCAGCATTTAACGACAACCTTCCCTTTTTTAGCGAACTCCTGCGCTTGGTTCTCGTGAACGTGGCTTTCCATTTCTGCTTCAGTAACAAACTTCTCACAATGTAAACACACCATGTAGGCATCTGAAGACGGTTGTGGCTGTTTAGCTGCATTGCGCCTCCCAAGTAAATAAATTTTAGGAGGTTCTTCCGGCATCGGTGTCAATTCCATTGATAGTGGTATTCCAGGATGGAACTTCTCCATGTGGCTTACGATAGTCATCCTATGACCCATGAACGGGCATAAGGAACATTTGAAAGGTTTTAGATTGTAATGTCTATATAAATGAAGTTTTAGAGTTTTTTGATACTTCGTAGTGAAGTTGCAGTATGGGCAAGAGAAAATATCTTGAGTTTTTTTCTGTGTCTCCACTTCTACAAGTGGTTCGTCTTCGCTATCAGGTGCCGCTCGCTTCCTCCGCACTGTCTCCTCGGGCGTGGGCACTCTCTCTTCGTAACGTACGACCAATAGTGAGTTATCACTATTATTTAAGAAATTATCTTCATCTTCAACCGGTTTAGATGTCGGGATGTCTATCAGAAGCTTCTGTGATTGTATGACGGCCGCGACCCAAGAGGCTCGCACGTTGGGATCCCGAACGGCTTCAGCGGGTCTCGCAGACTGGCCCGCGTGTACACTTTTGCAATGGAACTGAGCTTGATGGTAAGTTTGGTAATAATTCGAACAGAGATTACAGCCCCATCTAAAATTAAAATAACTTTTTATATAATCACTAAACAATTGACACTTCAAAGTACTGCAATTATATTCGTGACGTGTTCATTAAAAAAATAATTAACTCTTGACTAATTGTAATTATCAGAAAACAATCAAACAGGTGCAAGTAATATGAATCATTATTCTCTATAACATAAATTAATTGATAACAAAAGCAAAAGATATTCGTAGATGGATTAGAAGATATAAAACTAGCTGTGCCTCGAGGTTTCACCCGCGTATAATTTATACGAAAACGCTGATTGATGATTTAGAATACTTCAGTATAGACAATATTTTTATCGGGCGACCAGGGTTATGCGTCACAACTCACACGGTTCGTTTACGCCACTACACCTATAGTTATAGACCCGAGCCGCGTTTTTAATTATTTTAATTGTACACTATCTCCCAAACTATTAGTCCAAATAACATGTTGAAGTAAGTTTCGTTAGTAAAGATTAATACGCCATGCCAAATAATAATGCTGATAAATCACTTTTCAATTTTTAATAAAACTTTCTCACAAAATACCTTATTGTGGCTTATGTACAAGAAATAAGCATATGGTATCGTGGACTTTTTTAGATGTACTAAGAACTAATATTTTTCCGACCATTGTATTTACGTATCACTAACCATTACGCCAGTGCACGCGGCTAAAGCAGTTTGGATGCGCTATTTCTTCCGACTTACTTAACAAAAAGAAATATTTAAGGTTAGCTGAGAGGTGTAGCCTAATGCTGGATAGTCTATACTGTTCCTCATGAATCTGGCTATCACATACAAAAATATTTTTTCGAATCGCGACTGGAGTTCCAGATATTAGCGTGTTTAAACCAACTCTTCCGCTTTATTATATTATAGTATGTGGATTTGTAATCATTTGTCTCATATATCTTCACATAAACTTATGAAATATTTGCTGGGTGGTAGGACATGACAACTGTACTCGATTGGGTCACGACCACAATATACAAGGAGTTCACATCTACCATAGTGGGACTGAAGCAATGATGGCTCAATGGTAGCGTGTACGAACATCGCGTCGATTGACGAGAATTCAAATCCCTGCAATGAGCATGAGCTTTCGGTGAGGAAACACATCGTGATGAAACCTTTTTTCTAATGCCCGCCTCGCTAGTTACTACCCTCAATTAGAAAATCAGTCGCCAAGCACCAATAGATGTGTTCTGGCAGCTGCATTTGAGAGCCAGTCTTTCACTAGGCTTATGCGTGTTACCATCTTGGGGATTAAGAGCTGAGATTTTGTCTGTGTTTTTATTTGGCATCTAAATGATCAAAGTGCCGATAGAAAGGCCGTGGGAGCAGATTAGTAGGCTTCCTTATCCGACTACGCCCTTCAACAGGGGTTGAAACAATGAGGCACAGCGCGTAATATATAAAACACACGAACAATTTACTAAATTACTTTAAAATTAAAAACTGACCTGATCTTGGCTAATTCGTTCTCCAAATGCTGTTTCATAGCGTGCTCGTCTTTGTCAGTGTAATTGCACTTCGGACAGCAAAACTTCATGTCGGCGGGTGTACCGAATTCACCAAAGGTGTTTTCCAACTCGGCGACACTGAGTTTCGGGCCCTCTGGTACCGCATCCTTGTTCACTTGTCGCGATGGTCCAGCGGTCACTTTGTTCACAGTCAACTTCTGTTTGGCGAATTTATCCTCGTTGATTTTAATCAGGGCCGCCTGGTGTTCCAAATGTTCCGTGACCCATTTCTCGATGTTCACGTCTGTTGGTAGTTTTACAGGGTCTTGGAACGACCTCTTGTGTTCCGAGGCCATGTGCTCGTTCAGACCGCTCAAATGGAATGCCTTGTATGTACAAATACCACAACTGAATCTGTAACACAAAATTAGTTTATTAGTTTTATTAGCTTAGTTGTATTAGTTATGTCATACATATATATTAAAATTGTCTGTTTGTAATGTCAAAATAACAGCTCTTTACTAAATGCATATGAAAGTACACACGGTACCTATAGCAAAATAACTTATTTTTTTATTTTTACCTATTTTTTTTTTTATTCCGGGTAATCTACGAAACGGTAGGACCGATTTTGACGGGACTTTCACTAGTAGATAGCTAATGATTTATTATTCATTCATCGTTAGAAGACTTGCACGACATATGTCAAATGTTTATTTTAGAGATGTAGCATAATTTTAATTGTAATTTGATTTTACGATTATCGATTCTTAACTAAATACAATTGAATATACGATTATGCTTTAAATCAATAGAGGGACGTGTAAGCTGTGTAAATGAAATAACAAAAATAAACTATAGAAATAATTGAGATCGCAATCAGGTACATTTTAGTTATTGAATGCCTGACTCCAAAGAACAAGATTAATTCTTCCAGTCAATATCCTTCCGTTGCGTGTTGCTGCAGTAAAAATATAGGAATTACGTAAATATATTTGTTTATTCAAAATTAAACATAAACTAGTAAATTAAATGTAAAACAGCGTTCAATCAAGTCGATTCATTTTCAGTTCGTACGATTAATACGATTTTTATTTCAATTTTATTATTTTGGTCTAATCTAGTTTTAACACATATAGTAACGATGCGCGTAGTAACAAAGAAAATACGAATGTTCACAAAAATACATTGTACAGAGGAAGTTATTTAGGATTTTATCGCGCAAAATGTTTTTATAACGTTTATCAATGTATTATATTTTTAATGATAATTGATAGTCGTAATGCATGTTTTTAGGTTATGTCATAATTTGCCCAGCGTAACAATTTACGTTCTGTGGATGTGTCAAGCAAGTCTTCTTACGATGAATAAGGTATAAGGAATAGCTTAGGCTACTTTTATTTAAGATACTCGTAAATAAACCTCCGCACAAAAAAAATATTGCGTGGATCCTGTGCCGTTAGTACGACATGATACATGATGACGTTAGCCATCAATTATTATAATTTATTTCATTCAATTCAATTCAATCAATTATTAGAATGTGAATTTTCATTATGCAGTCACACAAATTTTAAACGTTATGATTAAAAAAATGTTTACCTATTCTCCGTTGAATTTCTCCGAAATGGCTATCACGATTTAATTAAAGTTTTGTATTTAAATAATATTTTACTTTCTTAGTTTACTTTGTTCAGGTGTTTTTGCTCACTCACCGAGCAAAGCTTGTTCGCTCACATATCTATCTTTATAAATAAAATGATTGAGGTTTCCGTTGTGCGCGTTTCATGCAAAAACTACTCCTTACATACTAGTTAATCATTATAAAAAAATATATCAAGAAAGAAAAGAAAAGAAAGAAACATTTATTCGATACGATATCTTCATTCAATAAAAAGTTATTTTTAAGAAATTACGATTTCTTTTGTCGTCCACATCGAGCGAAGCCGCGGACACAGTTAGCTGTTAATAATCACGAATGGATGATATCACACACAGCCATTTGATTCCAAACTAACCATAGCTTCATTATCAACCTGTAGTAGTCTACTGCTGGACATAGGCCTCCCCTAATGAGCGCCATAGCGCCCTGTCTTCAGCTGTACGCATCCAGCATCTGCCTGTAGTCTTTCGCAGATCGTCATCGCATCTGGCCGGAGGGCGTCCTACACTACGTTTGCAGAGTCGCGGTCTCCACTCAAGAACCCGTTTACCCCAGCGGTTGTCGGTTCTTCGCGAGATATGGCCGGCCCACTGCCATTCAGCTTGCTAATTCTTTGAGCTATGTCGATAATTTTGGTTCTCTGTCGGATGTATTCGTTACGAATCCTATCCTTCAGAGAAACTCCGAACATAACTCTTTCCATAGCACGCTGAGCGACTTTGAACTGGTGGACCAGCCCTACCGCGAGTGTATACGTCTCAGCTCCGTAGATCATTACGGGTAGGACGCACTGATTGAAAACTTTCGTTTTCAAACATTGCGGTATGGATGACGAGAAGACTACGTAGTTTCCCAAACGCTGCCCAGCCCAGCTCGATCCTCCTAGCTTATTGGTATGGCTTATGGTAATTCCACCATACATATAATACCAAACTATAGAACTGACAATTACATATTATGAAACAAAGCCTTGCGCCGCGTCTGTCTAAACGCGATGAACTCAAAAACTAACGAACGGATTTAGATCATTGGACGGAGTGATTCATGATGAGGAATGATGAGGAAACCTCTCGGCTCAATAATAAGGGCTACCTATCAAAGTGTATTTTTATATCACAACTAGCTGTACCAGCGACTCCACTCGCGTGGACTACAATATCTAAAATAAAAGTAACCTAAGTTACTCTCTATAACATCATCTGTCTGTCAGTGAAAGTTCCGCAAAAATCGGTCCAACCGTTTCGGAGATACGCCGGAACAAACAGACAGACAGACAAAGAAATTTAAAATTGTTTTTTTTTTTGTTATTAGTACCATGCATTTAGTAAAAAGCTGTTATTTTGACATTACAAACAGCCACTTTAATTTTATTAAGGGGTACCTTAAATTCTTTTTTTTTATTTATTTTACGGCTTCACTGGCGTGATTCTAATACTAAGGATCTCTAAGCTAAGCCGCGGACAAACAGACGGACGGACACGGCCAAACTATAAGAGTTCCTTGTTGACTACGGAACCTTAAAAAGCAGAATTCAACTCACCTCCTATATTTCAACTCTTCATACAAATGCGACTGCATCGCTTGCTTGTTGTTCTCGACGACAACCTTGCAAAGCGAACACTTGTACATTATCCCGTTCGGTTCGCAAAACTGATCGTACTTCTTACATAAATCCGTAAGCGAAAGTTCCTCTTCACTATCCATATCGACGTCATTCTTTTCTCGCTTGACTATGTTCAGGTCTACAGAGACATCAGCCGGTGTTGCTGCGGCAACAGAAACCACTGGCACTACTGGCGTTTGTATTGAAGAATCAGAGACTTCAGTTGAGACTTCAGTCTTGACTTCAGGTCCCGATGGATTCGTCCTCTGCTTCTGTTTCATCCAAAGCGGTGTACCGTCCTCGTCATTGGGCACCGATCCTTCTCTATAATAATAGTAGAATACATCCTGGTTTTTATCAGGATGCGAGTTTGTCTGATGTTTGGTCACATTCTCCAACGTAGACGTCCTGAACGGACAATAAGTACATTTGTACTGCATTTTAGATTGGTGAACTTTCGAACAGTGCTCGGCGACTTCTGGTCGCAGCATACTCTTGAACCTGCAAAGCCCGCACTGCCATGGTTTTAGATCCATCGTGGGCGCGGATGTCGTCGGTGCAGGAACGGGTCCAACTGTAGACGGGTCTTCCCTCACTACGACAGTTTGACCACCGCCGTGTATATTTAACACATGTACTTCTACTATTTGCCGTTTGTAATGATAATATGGGCACGAAGGACACGCGTAAAGCATAATATCGTGCATTTTCAAATGGCCAATTATAAGGGAGGCCGTGAGGGGCTTCTTCTTGTCGAACTGCTGGTTTGGAGGACAATGGACACAGTGGTATTCGTCAGTATTGGAATGCAACGTCTCCCAGTGACATCGGAACATGTCTTCACTCAAAGAAATATAAGCGCAACCCTTAGAACCGCACGTGTATCTTTGCCGTTCAGGTACGTATTTGGGATAGCGACTCGCAGTTTCAGGTGATACTAAAGAGACTGACGTACTTGTATCAGAACGAACTTTGTCCTGTCCTCTTGTAGCTAAAGAGCTAGAAGCAAGATTAAGCATCTTGTCAAAATGTCTCTCGTTGGTTTCCAGATGCGGTACTGGATTGACGGGCGCCGTATGAGGGACCGGTTGTTGCTCCGCGTGCAACTGAAGATGTCTCACCAAGTTTAAGCGCACTTTTGTATTGAACTCGCATAATGAACAATAAACGAAATCGTCGAGAATTGGTGTTATTGGCAACTTATCCACATCCTGAGGTCCATAACGTCTCTGTTTCGGTGTTTCAGATGATGGTTTTCTCTTACTCAATGGTAAGTCTTTACCTTTGTATACCTTATTTATCGTATTACCATTCGGGCCAAATGTAGCTATCACAGTGTGGTTATCGATTTTGTGATAACATTTTAAATGTTGCTTTACTTTTTGCATCGAAGAATAACTGACATCACAAACGCCGCAAAGATAACTAGGCCCATCATCTGCCTTGTGATCTTTTGTGTAATGCGTTACAACGTCGCTACCATTGGACAACATTTTAGAACAAGGGTAATGTGCGCATTTATAACTTTTCACTGATTTGGGCCCCCAACAAGCTACAATGTGCTTTTTAAAGCCTACCATAGTCCGGCACACAGCTTTACACTTCGGGCATTTATGTAATAACTCTGAGGTAATCTTTTCATATGTTTCCAAGGGAGGGACAGGATTATCAACGACAATATCGTCATTCGATAAATCGATGATCGCCGGCCTCGATTCACCATCATCGCTGTCTGAACAGTAAATGACTTCGGCTGAATCGAGGGTTGATTTTTCTTCGTCAGGTTCATTTTTTATAAGACTGACGTCTTCGGTTACTTGTTTAGTTTTTTTCTGTTCGAGCAAGTGAGCCGAAATGGGTAAATTAGTACTGCTTCTAGAATGATCCTCAGTTTCGAGTTGAATTTGATTCGACTCTACTACTAAAAGAGATTCGGTAACATTTTCAATTTCTTTAGTCGGAATATCGTATTGATGCAATTCACTTGTGGTTACAACTTCAATGTCTCCAATCAGTTTCTCCAAGTCCAACGACCGCTCGGCCTCTCTCATCGGGTCATCTGTTACTTTTGAAATAACATCTTCTACAGGAGTATTTATTTTGTTGAAACTTGCCATAGGAAGAATTCTTAATTCTGATAACTTTTCCTTAAACAATAAGGACATTAATATTATTAATAGTGTTTTATATTTATATTATAATTAGAGAAATATCGAATAAGTCACTATATTGATCTCAACTAACATAGCGCAGACAAAATCTTCACAAATGGGTGGGGCACAAAACATAAGTAGTTATGCTGGCCAGAGATCCTATCAGACAACATTTTTTTAATTTTTTAATTTTGTAAAACTTAAATGCCTATTTGTGTGGTAAATAAGTACACTAATAATTATAATCCATTAAGGATTCTGTCAAAAGGCGTTTTTTTTTTGTCAGTCAAAACGTGAAGAGATTTGTTCGCGGGACCATATTATATAGTTAGACTATATATATATATATATATATATATATATATATATATATATATATATATATATATATATATATATATATTTTTTTTTTTTTTTTTTTTTTTCTTAAAACAGAGTAATAAATTAATTTTGTGCCCTAAAATTATACATTCGATAAATTTTTATCAAAGCATCCAATCAGGAAGTTACTTCTTTACTTAGATTATCTACTTTTACATATATCATCAAAATATTTTTTTAATTGCATTATTTATACATTAATGAAGTTTTCTTGAAAATACCTTGGTTGTAATAACTCTGACGTAAGCATTTGGATGTTTGGTCGGATGATAGATTGAGGCGTGCATCATCAATTCGAACTCATTGTCTGCTCCATGCACGCACCATGTACATTGATAGGCGTTCATGTTGTGGTATTTCATGTGTTCGATCAGGTCGATTGGTGTGTCCGCTTTATATGTGCATATCTGAAATTAAAATATTATCGATAAATATAAAATACAATAGGAATCATTGTATAGTAAAATAGGGAATATGCATATAGTTTAAATAATCAAATGTTTTTATTTGAAATCTTTATTACTATAGAATTACACCTATAACGTTTGTATTTAAACGTTTAATTTTAACTAATCGAATCGTGACGTCAAAGTACGCGTTCAGTTTGCCACAAAAGCGATCTTACTGGCCATTTTTATGATTGTATTTAAGTTTTAACGTTATTTATTAGTCTAATTAGTAAAATATTGTATATTCAGAATGCAGATTGGGTATCAAATGATTACCAAATAGTTCGGCCAAATACAACTTTAATATAAGACGATATTTTCTTTTTGATGTGAAACATCTAATGAGGTGAGTCAGACCGACTGTTGGAGTGGCGACGCATCACCATGTCGTGCGTCGCCACACAATATGATAGTATGAAACATCGAATACTCTATGGTGTTTGTTATATACAGTAAAAGATCAAAATTCAACTGTATACATTAATCAAGCGGAGTGACAGGGAGTCGCAACCACCATACACATAGTAATATAATAAACCTCTTCAAAGTGATTTTCTTTTGGTTTGTTGCGTTACGGAATCATACGGTGTATATCGAGTAATCAAGCGAAATGGTAGAGGTTGTGAACCACCATACACATACCCAAGACGACATTTTTTTTTCATATAAGCACGACAATGTGACAGCGCTGTTCCCCATGGTATGTACAGTACAATCCAAAAAAAAAACAACGACCATCAAAATCTATGGCAATCTATCGATGGTCGTGGCTGTCATGCCGGCCTGTAAGCCTCTTAGCAGCTGGACATACATTGGCTGATCCCGAAACATGACATACCGAAAGACACTTACTGTGACAAGTTTCTCAGCATGTACATGGTGGTCGCGATCCGGTCTGGTATATATACCCTACTAACCCGCTAGATTACTGAATATATAACGGCTAATCCCGGAATTAGACACGCCTAAGTATGCCAAAATAGCGGGTGTTACACCAGTCGGACAGTTGTCGTGACCGACCCATCGAAAAAGCTTTGTTCTCTTAGTAAGGAACAGCAGGATAATTTTATAGTAAATGGGAAATAAACCTGTTAGAATATTTTACTGCGCACGTCTGAAGGTATGTAAGAATCTTCTCCGTTATGTTATACTAGCGGACCGCCCCGGCTTCGCACGGGTTTTTAACAACAAATTCAAAAAAGATCCGTAACTTTTTATTCTATCGCCTATGTTCACCAGCGGTAATTAATGTAGGATTCTAATGGTGAAAGAATTTTACAAATCGGTCCAGTAGTTTCAGAGCCTATTCAATGCAAACAAACAATTAAATCTTTCCTCTTTATAATATTAGTTTAGATATTATAAAAATATGTTACATTATTTGTAGTCCTTTTTCAAATGGCCAGTATTTCTAAAGTCTAAATCACATCTAGCGGTACATAGAACTAAACTTGATAATGTATTTCTTATCGTATTTTTACATATAGTTACACTAAAGTACTTATAAAATGGTTTTCCATTTCCATCTATATCGTAATTAGTTATAAAACAACAATTTTCAAATAAAACTAATTAAGCACTATATAGTATACATTTATTTTATTGCGTACGCTGACGTCACTGAAGCTCGGTGACAGCGCACCAAAACGGAGGCGTTTAAATCGCCTTAATCGCATTGCAGTTTTAAAATATATATTTTAATGTTTTAATTTTAATATTTTTATCAGTGTTCTATTTTTTTACGGCTATGTACCAACGTAACCGATTGATTAAAAATATAAAAATAATTCATGCATATTCCCTATTGTAGCATCATACTCATACTTATCATACTAATATTATAAATGTGAATGTAGATTTGTTTGTTACGCTTTCACGCGAAAACTACTTAACCAATCATCATGAAACTTTGTACACATATTTTTGAAGGTATTAAAAGTAACATAGGATACTTTTTATCCAAGTAACAAAAATTTTTGTCGTCCACGCGAGCCAAGTCGCGGCTATAAGCTAGTATTTAATATATCGTCACTCATAATTATTATCCCTCAAACCTTACAAGCAGTGAATGTAATCAAATGTGTATATGTTATGTTATGAATACGTACGATACAAGGATGTGGAGCGGCATGCTTATTTTGTAGATGCTCAACGAACTTATCAGGAAGGTAACTTTTATACACGCAGCGGGTGTTCGGATTGTCTAAAAAAGGAAAAAGAAAAGTTATACCAAATCTTCGAGGCATGAACGTTATAACAAAGTTAAATAAATACATACTTCCACCAAGACCGTGGGCGCAGTAGTAATATTCTACAGCTTCTTCTCTCGATAATAAATTAGCCGAATCTTCAGTGACTGACATAGAAAATGTCTTTGTGCGAAGTACAGAACCAAGCCTTGGCTTCTCTTTATGTATTCTCTCTACATGAGCACCTACTAATTGTCTCGCGGCCGCTCTATAGAAACAAAGCGCACACGAGTATTGACAACGTCCGTGCACTTTGAATACGTGCATTACTAAATCGATCGCATTTTCAGAGGTTTCGAAATCACAGTAAGCGCAGATTAAAGCGTTCTGTCCACCTATGCGTTGGTGAGTCGACGCGTGAAGCAACGCACCTTCGGCGTTTTCAGTTGTAAATGAGCAGAACCGACCTGCACACTTATATACTTGAACCAGTTTATCCTGAGTCATCATTGTCTCTAGCACTACGCGGTGTTTCTTCGACATCACTTCTGCTTGCCATTCTTCATATTTATATTGCTTTTCTGGTGGCATCGGCTTTTTAACTTTCGGATAGCTTGGGCTCGAACGTGGTAATTCTATATTTCCAGTGCCAAAGCTGACAACATCGTTGATTTTAGGATACTGCTGCGGCTGTTCAACTGCTACTGCTGTGTCTACTGTGTTAACGGGCTTGGTTATTAACTGTTCCAAAGGCCGTACATTAATATATGATTTCGGTAGTTTATCCTCGATATCAGGTGTTTCAAGATTAGCTATTTCGGTTGGTTTATCTAAAAGAGGAAATTCGTCGATATGCTTGTCAAGCATATGTTGAAGGCAATCTTTGAAAGAGTGTCTACCTTGGGTTGTGACGATAAGTTTACATATGATGCAATACCCTTCCCAAAGTTCAGTGTGTTTTGTTTGTATATGTTTCTTCATGGATATCAGTAGACTTGTTTTATAATGGTTATCTTGTCCATTTATGCAACAGACGTATTCTTTCGTACCAGAGCTTTGGTAGTTTAATTTAAAATGTGTACACGCAACAATATCATTAGTATGAGTGGTAACATCTGGAGCATCTGCTTTGTCTAAAGGATTTTGTGTTTCCTTTAAAACAGTATCGGCGTCGTTATCAAAATTTGATTGATTTTCTTCTGTTTCAGCGTATTCATTTTCCTTTTCTTGCTTGAAATTACTGAACTGTTCATTACTAATCAAATTTGATGGTTCACTCGCATTGTTATCAATTTCAAAAGTTATTTTGGATTTAATCGGAGGTTTATCTGGAAGTTGTCGTTCAGGAGACTCATCTTGTAACCCTAGTGTTGACGAAGTATCGTTGTTGCTGTGGTCACTATCATCAGTTTGATCGCTTGTAATATCATCAACATGGCGATTTGTTAAAGAACTTCTTGTTACCCGCTGAGAATCTGAAGTTTCTTGATTAATCAAAGAATTAAGTAACTTTTTCGGCATAACAGCTAAATTTATTTTATATACTTCTGTCTTTTCATCATTATGACGAACTATAACGTGTCTCTTTAGATTTTCAATTGATATTTGTGTAAAATTACATTTCTTACAAATATAACCAATCAGTTGACCTTTCATATCTTTAGGGGGCGGTGGAATGTCTAAATTCGATGAACAGTTGGAAGCGTTGTCACATTCTAAACAGTGGTGCTTATATTCACCAGTATGCATGCTAACGATATGCCAAAAGAAAGATTCCATTAAGTTTCTTCCTTTACGATATTCTTTATAGCAAAATCGACACACATATTTATCTGTAGGAATTTTTCCAATAACTCTAAAATCAATTGTTTTACATTGTGCAATTGCTTCTTTAGCTATCGTAGGATTCATACGTGATAGAGGAATCTCTACATGTGGGTGCTGCTTTTTGTAATGATGAACTATATCAGTTCCAGAGTACACACAGAGACGGCAAGAATAATTCGAGATATTTTTTTCGAAACAATATAATTTGTCTGTGAAACATCCCATATCGGGTATGACTATATCCGCCTGAGATATTAATAACTCATCATTTTTAGGTAAATTAGCTTGCATTTTTTTCTTTTTGTTCTTTGGTTTAATTATACCTGCCTGCCAAGCATTGTTTCGTCGTTTTCGTTTTGGGTTCTTGGTCAGGTCAGCCAGTTGTTCATTGCTACCAAAACTCCGAGATGAATTTAAAGACATGCTTTCAGAATCAGATGAATATATAGCTTCATCCCTACTTTCATTTAAAGTAAACGTATCAACAGAGTCTGATTCAAACGCATACGGATCCAAATCTGTGTGTTTTTGTGTGACTTTACTCTTATTTTTCTGTGTTACTTTATTTTTTATTGTAGTTTGCACTTTACTTTTATTTTCTTGTTCAACGTTTACGTTATTATCCAAAACTTTAACTTTGGATTTTGGTCCAGGCTTCTTTCTAGCAGGTTTATCGATTGCAGTATTATCACGTTTTTCAATTTCTTTACACTTTTTTAGTATAACGACGGGTTTCGGGTCTTGTACTGGACTATCTTCCTTTTGTAAATTTTTTTCATCTACCATTTTGGCCAATCGGCACATTCTTATACCAGTATTATGTAAGATTTCATCATTTAAAAACATTTCTTTAATGTCCTCTTGGAGCTGCAATAATTCCCTAGGTGGCTTTTTCTTACCTATAACTTTTACAGGTTTCACATTTGCTGCCGAAGTTCGTGTAATTTTACTAACTTTATTCGTTTTAGTAAATTTTCGTTTGGTTTTTTTAATACTTTTTTTAATTTTAGGTGCGATTTTTTCCGGCACTTCCTCAGTACCTACTTCAGAATCAGTATTCAGTTTTATTTTGTCGAGTTCTTTAATCCCATTTCCTTCTTCTGCACTGATGGACGTATCTTTTTCTAAATGTTCTGGATTTTCTTTATTTCTGTCATTCAATATATCAACTATTATTGTATGTGCATTACTTTCTTTGCTGTCATTACTATTTACAGAAGTACCTACACAATTAGTCACTGTTTTAGCATCTACGTTTGTTTCTAAAATACTCTCCTCCTCAGCAATTTTGCTACCTTCATTACTAATCTCTAAGGTTTCCATACATTCTTCGTTTGTTTGCGATTCTTTAATGATATTTTCGGTAAGACATATAACATTGGGAGTAGTATTATCTTTTATTCCGACCTCTATGTCATCTTTGATATTTTTTATACCATTATCCATATCTTCATCATCTGAAACTATTTCGCTGAGTTTCTCCAATTTTTTCATAATCTTTTCATTTCCACCAATTTTTCCTCCTAGCATGGAAACTAGTTCTTTTATTTTCGTTTTATCTTGCAACATTGACAAAAGACTACCTATAGAATCTAAAGCGGGTGCCATTTGTTGCGATGTACAAGGTTTTACGTTATGAATATCGCTAGAAGTATTTGTTGATGTTACATCAGTATTTAATTCATTTGTTATATCAGATTTCACATCACTTTTTGGTTCGTTGGTACTATCTGGCACAGTTCCAGGATCAGATTTCATAGGAACATCTTCATTCATATTTATAGTACTGTCGGGAGTAGAACAGCCGTCATTATTCTCTTCACCAGAATGAGTAACAATACTTTTTTCCTTAACAAGTTTAGAATTTTCTGTATCACCATATGTTGTAGATACAATAGGTTCACTGTTGATACTGGTTAATTCTAATTTAGACATATCTTTCACATATTCGGACACTTTTGGGTTAGGCGATTTGTTTATACAAATACTATTATTTGTAACATCTAATGACTCATAATTGAGCTTTTCTACCACTTTTTGCGACGCATCCGCATTACCATTACTTTTTACATTAAAATTTTCGTAACTTTCAACTGTTTCTGGCTTTTTAGTTTCTTTCACTTCATTTTCGTTTTCTTTAGTTAATTGTTCGTTAACAATCTCGTTTATATTATTTGTAGACTTCAAACCCACCTGATCTAAAGTTTCAGAGCTATCCATAATATTCAACATACTTTCGAATGTATCATCTTTAGCAAAACCACAGGATATATCATTTTTAGAAGTGTCAATATCGTTATCAAGATCTGCGATTAATGCATTGATATTGTCTATAACAGGATCTGATACGATATTATCAGAAAATACGTCTAAATCTTCCATAGTAAAAACAGAATTTAATGCAGATTTGTCATTTGTATTTTTGACAGGCTTCTTCTGATTTCTTAAGGGTTCTGAAATTTCTTCAGATAACATTTTGTTATTATCCTTACACTCATTTTCGTTTACCAGGTTTTCACTTTCTGATTCTGACTCATATACCAACGGCTTTTTAAGTTTCCGCGTTTTTACAATTATTTCATCGTCAACTGATTTCGATGGACTAATTTTACTACTGGATCTTGTAATTCTTCTTGTTGAGTTTTCATCGATTTTATTCGATTCAATAGCAATACAATTTTCAACGTCGGTTTTATCAAGGTCACTATCGGCGATTTCCTCGCTTTTTGTATTTTCTAATTTTTCATCAACCTTCAACTGTTTTTCATCAATTTCTGAGGTCACCCGTTTTATTTTTGGTATTCTGTAGTTTCTTACTCCAAACCCAGAACCTAAAATTGCTCCCTTTGCTATATTATCATTAGAGTAAACAATACCGGATCTTTTTTCATCACGACGACTTTTATCTATGTTTTGACGTTTAGTTGTTTTATCAATTTCACCACGCATTCGTGGATCACGGTAATTTTTTCGAGGAGAGTATTGAATTTTTGTTTTGGTTCCAAAACTTCTTCCATCTTTGTATGCTTCATATATATTTTTTTTACTCCGTGAACCACTGTCTGATTTATTATCAGCACGACTAGACTTTAGCCTACTATTATTCTCTTTTACTTTAGCATCATTATCAATATTATGAGACAGTTTTAAATCAATTTGAGATTTATATCTTTTAAAATCAGCTTTAATGTCTTGAAAACTTTTTTCATTTGAGAGACTACCTATCTCTCTACACAGACTACGGGCTCGTGAGTAACGGCTATATTTATTATTGTCATCTAATTTATCAGTTCTAGTTTTAAATTTTGAATCATCTAACACTGTTCTACTAACACTCATTTCACGAATCAATGACCGACCAACACTAGAGGCACGTTTTCTGTTTGTATCAAATGTATAGTCAAAATTTGGTATTCCTTTTTTCTGTATTAAATCTTGAAACGTTGAATTAACACTAGTGTCGATTATAAAGGATCGTCCAGCATGAGATTTAATCGACAAAGTTTTATCAACATTCGTTTCGTTTTTGTAATTCATACGGCTTCTAGTCATGGATTCATAATTTTCTTCAGTCGATGAGACACGTCCAACACTCTTTTCGCGATAATATCTCGTTTCTCCTCTGTCTCTATACGATCTTTTTTCATGATTATAATACCCATCACGTTCATTATAACGACGATCTGAATCGCGGTCTTTGGTGGTATGAGAAACACTTGTTTCTCGACGTGACTCGCGATAAAAACGACTTCTATTCTGCTCGTTAGAGTAAAATGTATTATAATCATTTCTTCCAATACTCTGTTCCCTATCGTATTTTCCATAAGATTGGGAATTGTTATAAGTTCTTTTGTGAGAATTGTAGGAACCACCATGTTTAAAACCATGATCTCTGTAATACCGACGCTCTTTATCAATAGATTGACGACCTTCATCATAGTCTGAGTTTTTGTTTAGTCTTGGATCTTTATATGCTATTTGTCGGTTTATAGTATTCTGAGGATAGTCTGTTCTACCAAAAGTTTGAGTGGGTGTTAAACTCCCTTCGAATCGTCCAAACGTATGATTAGGCGTTGCACTTCCTTCTAATCGTCCAAATTGATGACTAGGAGTTAGTGGGCAATCTGCTCTGCCAAAAGGATAGATAGGTGTTGGAGGGCACTCAGATTGTCCAAATGAATAAACAGGGGTCGGAGGGCACTCGGATTGTCCAAATGGATAAACAGGTGTTGAAGGACACTCAGATTGTCCAAAAAGATGATTGGGTGTCGGCGGGCAGTCTAATCTTCCAAATGGATGACTTGGTGTAGCCGGACAATCAATCCTACCAAAAGGATGGCTAGGTGTCAATGGAGGTTCTGAATTGCCAAACGGGTGGATTGGTGTGGACGGACAATCTACTCTCCCAAAACAATTGCTTGGTGTCATTGGTGAATCTAATATGTTAAAAACATTTGGTGAATTTGAAGAATCTGTCCAACCAAATGAGGGTATAGGAGTTCGAGGGCAATCCATTCTTGAATTATCTTCCCTTCTATCAACCTTGTACCTTTCAATAACTGGTCCTTTATTAATGTTATCGTTCTTGTATGGGTCGTTGCAATTAGAATCTTCCCTCCTGGACTTTCTTCTTTCAGCATTTGTTTCAGATTCCCATTGTGAATTACATTCTTTTGAAACAGAGTTTTCTCTTGTATTATGAAATTCAAAAAGCGGAAATGATGGTGCGTATACATGTTTAATATTAGAAATATTGTCTTCTACGTTGAATGATTGATGCGTAGGAGTATTTTCGTACGTTTTAGAATTAGGAGTCATTAGAGGTGGAATATTTGGAGCCATTAGAGGTGGAATATTTGGAGCCATTAAAGGTGAAATATTTTGAGCCATTAGAGGTGGAATATTGGGTGTAATTTTCGCGTTTGTATTTGGAGTCATATTACCAGCAAGAGTACCAGTACCAATATTAGAGTAAGTCGTTGACCTTGGTATTCGGTCTACATTTGTCGATTGTGCAATTGACTGTTCAACACTAATCGGCTGTACAACATCTCTCCTAATGCGGGGATCAAGTAATTTTGATTTCTCAGCACGACTTTCTTTCTTGTCGAACGTTGTCTCATTTATTATACCCTCTTGTTTTTTCTCCTGGGATATACCAACATTAACATTAGAGGAATTAACGTCAGATGATACATTAGGCACAAAAGTTCTCATATCAACATCGGCTTTAGAACTTACTACAATAGCTTTAACAGGTTCTGCTGGAATAATAATAGGAGGAGCTTTTAAAATATCTTTGGATTCGTCTAAGTCAGGTGATTTTGGTGCGAGATCATCATAAATATTATCCAATATGTCACTGTTTTTCTCAACATCATCTTCAGAACTTATATTAACATCATCTAGACCAATATTAGAAGTAAAATTGAATCTTTCGCATTCTTTTTCAGTTAATTTTATGCTTTGTTTCTTAAGGGAATCTTCTTTAGAGGAATTTGAAAATCGTTTGTTATTCATGAAAAGTGGTGACATTGAAGCAGCTTTTTCTTTATACTTTTCGATTGATATTCTATTTGGAGTAATCTTTTGAGCACTGGCTACCTTAACAAGTTTAGGTTGGTGCAAGTGTGGAGTACAGGCTTCAGACCCTGGTATATCAATATTTTCATTTAAAATTTCGTTTTTTAAAGCTTGAAGAATATCAATTTGCGAAACTACATCTTTTTCAATAATCTTTTTATTAGTAATGCAAGGCTCATTTAAAAAAGGCAATTTTAAATCTTTTTCTTTAGACTCTTCAAGTGTATCACTAATGGATTCTTTATTTTTTGTTGGTGTTATCGATTTTTGAGCAGCAGTGCTATTATCAGAATGTGATAAACACTCTTGTTTTTCATTTAATTTTTTAGTTATTCCTGTAACGACTTTATTACTTGCTTCATCATTATGTAAAGGTTTGTAAAAGTTGGCTCTGAACCCAATTGGTTCGATAAGACCATCATTTTGACTTTGATGACATTCATTTACTTGAGATGACGAATTATCTTCAACTTTATTATCTATGACAATGTTAGCTTTGTCGTTTACATTTCGTTCGATATCGACATTAAAAGCATTTATAACTTTTTCACTTTCTTCAACTTTAATACTTGTATTTAATAATGGTTGATCATTATTATGAGAAATAATGTCGTTTTTATTACCCTCATGATTTCGATCCTGCGTTTTTTTAACTTCTGTAACAGCATCCGGTTCCTTAGTTTGCTTTTTTTCGCAAATTATGTTAATTTTATCATGCTCATTTTTTCGAATTTGGCCTTCATCAATATCTTTAATAATACTATCATTTTCATTCGACAAATCAAAATCGGATGTGTCAATAATCTTCGGAGGCTCTTTTACAGCCTGCTCAGTTTTTTTATCATCTTTTGAATTGATAACAAGACAAATTTGTATTTTACGAGATTGTTCATTCTCAGTCGTATTTTTTATCACAATGTTATTTCTATCTTTATCAACAACTACGAGACTGCCGTATATACTTTCTATAGCTTCACTCTCACTGTCTGAAAGTTCTCCTTCCTCAACTTCTTCCTTGACCCACGATTTTTTAGTTTTATAAGATTTAAGTATTAAATCTGATATGTCATCATTTGCTCCTGTCTGTTTTAATTCACCGAGAATTTGTGTTCTTAATTCTCGCAAAGTTTCAATATCTACATCATCATTGCTGCATGTAATTATTCTCGATAGTATATCTTTTGTATTTAATGAATTTAAACTATCCTCAGGTACATTCAAAGTTATATTTAGATCATTCTTCATGTTTGATTCATTTATATTCTTAAAATTTTTCTTTTCCTTTTTGTAATATAAAGGGGTTGATCTTTTAGGAGATTTTTTGGGCGATCTTCTAGAAAACAGTTTATTTGATGACGTTGACTCATTCGAAACCCATCGCCGATTACTAGTTTCGGGAGACGCCAAAACACGAGTGTAACTACGCCTTAAATTCGACTGTGAAGAAGATATCATAGCGTTATCTCTAGTCATAATGGGTGAGGAATCCTTCGTCAACTGTGAACTGTTCGGCCTCCTTTGGAATAATGCCGGTTCTTTACTACCTGGTGTGCAAATTTCATCAATTTCACTAGATCTGGCGATTTCAGGTAATGTGTCTGCATCTGATGCATTCATCATCGTGACACATTTAAGCTTGTTTCTCACTATTTCCAAATCTAAGGCTTTTCGTTGTTGTGAATCTTTGCTTTTATCAGAAAAATTATCTCTCTGAAACACATAAAAAAAATGTATTATGTTCATATTACATATATATGGTGATGTCGTTTTTACATAATTTGATCGTAAATACGAACCTGTTCTACTTTCGTATACAAATTAACAAGTACTTGTTCACATTTAAGTAAATTTTCCATTTTCATTCTGGAAACAATTTAAGCAATATTAGTCAACTATCTTAATTTACACATAAACATTATTTGTTAAATTAAATTCAAACCTTTTCTTCTTGTCTTGCAAAAGATCGCGCAATGATCGAATCTTATCGAGTTGAGCCTGCCGTGGGTTCGTTGAACCACAGCTTGTACTTTCCAACCTTTTGATCATGTTGTCCAAAAATGGAATATACTTCTTCATCTCCTCGAACTTGTGATCGTAATCTACTTCCATTTTGCTGACTGAAAAATACTAAAACCATTGATTATAAACTAACAATTAGGTTTACCTTGCAAGTTTACTGTGAATTATAGAGTGAACATATTAAACAGCCAATGAGCACTCTTTTGAAAAAAGCATACTGAATTATGTTACCTCGATAATAGCATAATTAACTTGTTTTTATGTACATTCTAAAATGAAATGCGAGTAATATTAAATATATAATAACGCATACTGTGTTTTATGTGAAATTGTAAGTGAAGGCAGTGACAGAGTTACTACAGACAAAATATTAATAGTCAGAAACAGGCCCCTTCTTTATCAATAAATTGTATGTCGGTAGTAAAGAGTTGCTGATCTGACTACAATTAACAATACAAAAAGCTAGAAGATAAATGTTATCATTCAATTTGTTAGTGTTTCTACATAACAATAATTATGTAACATAAAAATACCACCCATATAGTCTAGCAATAAAGTATCTATAAATTTTAGTAGTCGACATTATTAAAAAATGACGTCATCAAAGTATAATTATTACAACTTTATTTAAATAGTTGATAATACTGTTTGAACAATGGTGCTGGCGCTGTCTAACATCACTTCATAACATCTCAGTAAATTTAAATTTTAAAAATCTATTGAACTAACAACATTCAATTAATAATAGATATTTCTATCAAATAACATATAATTTATTCAGGATTTCACACTTGTCTAATATAAGTTATTTGTGTTGGTAGTAATAATAATAATATTCAAAATAAGCTTTATATTTCAGATGTACTAGTAGTGTAAATATTGATTTAAGAAAAGAAAATACAAGTAATATGCAAGACAGTTTGTAGAAAGACTCCAACTAAGATAAGGTTAAATAGTCAACTCCAATGACCTGTGTATCAAACAAATGTTATAACATTCTTTAACTTTTACTCCTATACTCAGCCACACTAACGAACGCCTTCAATATCCATACAGAGTCCACTTTTAATCTACGTTACGTTCTGATGACAAAGGGCGCGTTAAACACGTTTGCATTCAACTCCTGCGCTATCCATTTTCGGAGTTTCTTTACTTCCTCGATTGCATATAAATGAATCAACTCGGTTTTGTCATTTCCATCGTAGTTTGAGATGAGCAGGCGGACATTAATTCGTCATTAACGACTGCAGCCTAGAATCTAGTCGAGCTTTGAGTTGCTTAACACAATTAAAGGAATACAATCAGCAAGACGTTTACAACAAAGTTTTGTAACACAAGTACACAGGTTTTTAAAATAAAATAACAAGTGTATTTTAGTAACCAAAGCGGAGTGTGAGCGGTATCCTGCCTTGGGAATGACGAAAGGGTAACTCTCTAGCTTTGCGAACTGACGGATTAATTGCCGTGACAGACTACCCGAATGGGTCCGAAGTAGAGCTAACTGCGCTCGCGCCGACCGGTGTCGGTACAGCTCGTTATCTTCATAAAAATTTAAACCAAGAAAACTTAGATACATTCACTTGCAACGTTTTCTTTAGGATAATACCAGCTTCAAAGTGCCAATTCCTTGGCAAAGGCCTCTTCATGAAGGAAGAGTCGTATGTGATCAACAAATCAACTTAAATTTTTTGATTTTTATTTTTTGAAGCAATGATGGCTCAGCGGTAGCGTGTACGACATCGCGTCGATTGACGTGAGTTCGAATCCCTGCAATGAGCCCGAACTTTCGGTGAGAGAAATATCGTGATGAAACCATATTATGGTGGTAGGGCTTTCTCTAATGCCCACCTAGCTAGCTACCACCCTCAAGTTAAAAATCTGTCGCGTGTTACGGCAGTTGCACTTGAGAGCCAGTCTTCCACTAGGTTTAGTGTGTTATCATCTTGGACCACATCATCACTTAACATCAGGTGAAATTGTGGCAACCACGCCATAACTATAACGATAAAAAACTATTATTATTTATAAGCCTTAAGCTAGTTTCTAACCGTACTGACAGTTTTAAACGTTGAGAAATTTATAATTATAAAATCTTTCCATTATGGAGTCGTACTACAAGAAAATTATTGAAAAGTTCAGGTTTCTTGACTATATTGTCATGACCGACAAGAATAATCAGCCGCCAGTGTGATTAATAGATTTCAATTTTGTAAATTTACGTTGTAAATCTACTAGATAACTACGTACACCATATAGCGCGAACCATTAAATATCAGACCAACCAATCTCCATCATACGACCACCACAACTTCCCTATTCAATGCACTTTGTTAGTATCACATGCAATCTAAAATGCTTCGCTACTGCTACAAAACACACTTATGAATATAAAAAAAAAATTGCAAGGGGCCAAACAGTTTACATTTAAAAAAAATACAGGCCCCGTAAATAATAGGATATATATATAATAATAACAAAATTAATAATTATAGACATACTAAATTATCATAAAGGGTTCTCCAATAAGTACCGGGTTTATTTAAAATAACATACACATTGATTGTTTACTCTTTGGCATGATGTATGGAATACTACATCATTAAAATGACATCCTCGGCTTCGTATGGTAACGTTAATACGAGAAGTATAATTTACTGTGAAATTGAAATTTAACGGATTTTTGATCTCAAGATTTGGGCACGCATGTCTCGTCCCAAGATCATGTGATTTAACGGCCCTTGATTATTTTTTGTGTGGTTATGATGAAAGGATGTATGAGGACAGGCAACAACTGTCGAAGATCTAAAAATTATCATAGCATGAGTCATAAATGAGATAGAGGAGCAATTAAAAAGTCATGGAAATTTAGACTTCTCGAACTGACGCTGCCACACAAAGTCGAAGTGGTAGTGATAATTTGAATGATGTAGTATTCTATAAATAATACCAAAGAGTAAGCTTTCGAAAAATCTAACTAGCGGTCCCGGCAGACTTTGTTGTACCCGAACGTTGAGCGGTTGTCTACAAATAAAATAAAAAAATCCTAGAACTCGATCGCAGCGCCACCTAACGGGTGCAATAGTGAATCTAAATCATTAATCATTCATAACTCAAAACACACACAGCAACATTAAAATGGGTCCAGCCGTTTTAGGAGTTCAGTGAAATACACTCTTTTTATTCTTTTATCGAACTCACTATACTGTTGGCCCTGAAGCCTCAAGCGGCTTTTACAGCTTCACCCGGGCTTGGGGGCGAGCGCTTAAGGGTACTCAGCCACGAAAGCAATGCAACTAGTTCCGAGGGTGCCAAAGTGGCCGACTTCGCCTCGGACAGTTGCAGTGCAATTAAAGTCGCGATCTGTCTAATGCCCTAGCACTCGAACTAAACTAACTATACATATATACCTGTCTCTATCCTCTGGGAGGAGGGTAAGAGACAAGTGTATATGTATTTAGTAATCTTTCAATTTTGATCTAGACTAACTAGCCTCAAACAATGTAATACACGTTAAGAAGAATTATATATATAACTAGCTATGTCCGCGGCTCCGCTCACGTGGATCATGCTGCACTCGCTCCCAACCATCAATATCGATATCAACCAATATCGATCATTTAAGACACAAATGCTTATTGTGGGAGATCCTCAGAAGTTATACATGTGCTATCGCTGACGTTTTTGTCATTTTTTTAGTTCTATCATATTTATAGATATAAAAGATGCAATAGTATCGGTTATATAGAAATCGGGAATCGGGTTCTTAATGAAAAACCCTATAATATATTAAGCAATTAACTCACATGAGCCATTCAATATTTATATGTCAATAATCACGGAGTGGTTTATAGACAATTTCAATTTGCAATCATGACTTGTGTGTAACCTAATGAAAAATTTTCAATTAAAAATATATCGTAAAAAAATGTTTACATACACTAAACCATAATTTAGTAGATACATAAAATGCTACTCTCAATATTATATTAAGAGTTTTTACATACCTATCTTATAAAGCAGTAGTGGAAGGTCTTAAAGGCGTCGGTAAGGACTATTTAGCTATGGTTGATTAGACAATAACAAAGTGATCCTCCCAAGGAGGATTGTTGTCAGGTAGGCAGCCGGCCGTAAAACAGTAAGCCGAAACTCAGTTCCCAAAATTAAGGAAGAAAACATTTTTTTTACTTTCTAATGAATGAAAAAATATATGAATTCACACAAATACATGAAATTCGAAATTCATTGTCTATGAACCATGACTCCATGGTACACGAATTTTTAAAAATATTTCACTGTTTCTTGCATTGTTATAGGAGAAATGTAAAAAGAATCCACAAGAATATTCCGACTTCCTCAGTTCGCAATAACAAGCATATACTTTAAAAACTTCAAAGATATGATTTGTTATTCAACACGACATAAAAATTAATACAGTATAGGATATTTATCTGATTTATAAATCCTATATTAAATAAAAATGCAGCTCGATACTCTTATATATTGCTATGTATTTTGCAACTTTTGGATTTCGATTGAGTGATAGGTTAATAATATTTTACAAAGACAAACTTATTCAGCCAGTCGTATAACTTAACAAATAGATTGTTGCTGAAGTAAGCGTTCAGCCACCATAACAATATTCCGCATAATATTTTTTTTTTTTTTCAAAAAAGATAATTATAAGGACGTGACCCCGCAACATCAATAATACTACTTAGGAAGCAAACGAAAACTATAATGCCACTAACATTGTATCATCAGTTATTATCTACAAGATCAAAAGAAATACTATCGAAAGATCGACTTAAATAAAATACGAATATAATATCTACTACTTTAAATACCATTTTTTTTTTATGAAAAGAGAATTATCATTACAATGAAATTCTCAAGAAGACACACCAAGCCCGCATTACACTATATCCAAGAAACGAAAAGCTGCAATCACTTTTTTCTATTTTTTCTCATAAAAGCTTAGAATTGAAATCGAAGTACCGATAAAACTATACTATACCGGTATATATATATACCGGTAATACTATACTAAGAAATCTCAAGAACGTATGCGCCTTTTTCGTCCGAGACCCTTTGTCTCTAGTACAACATACAGATACTGATCCGAATACAACACGAATACGTCCCAAGAATATCATATTCTCAACTCTTGTCGTAAGTTTTCGGTATTGCAATTATTAAAATTGTAATATTCATTGGTAAGTAGGTAAATAATGTTGGGTTCCGATACCGCATTCCTACATTAAACCTTTATTTTTATTGTCTTTAGAAAGGCGTAATACGCACATCTGCCAGTGTCAATGTTTTGTTTCTATTACCGAATTAGTCTTAGTCAAAATTGTTCCGTCTTCTTCTTCAATGTTCTTAGTTGTTTATCAGTGTGAAATTCCGCAACGTCTCAATTTAGTAAACTTGTAACTAAATTAAGTAGGTAAACTTCTAAAGAAATTTTGTGATAGATTCACATTTTATATTTCTTTCGAATTCACTTCACAGACACACGATAATTAACTACATTTACTAAAATGTCATAAACATTACAGAAATAATGGAAAATAATATCACTTTACGTATATAAAATTAAAGTATATGACAAAGTATAGTAAGTACATGACCAATCAAGTTTCCGTCAAAAGCCCTTGTGCAGGCTCTTGTAAGTACAGTAGACAAAACCCGCAAATCAACTCAAAGACAACTCTATATACCGGTAAACGCAGATGATAACCCTTGAAAATATATATAAATAACAAAGTTCATCATCGGAAACAAATATGATCCGATATTTTTATGTTATTCAAAATCTAAAAGTTAGTTCATAGACAAGAAATGCAGTAGTAAATTTATGTTAAAAATTAACTGTAAATAAATTTAATTCCTTTGAGTCAATGACATTTCTCGGTTGATCAACAATATAATCCACTTTGGGCAGAAAAAGAAGATACAATAAATATATAATTATTTTTATGAATAATTATGCATCTTTGCTTTAGCAACACTGAGCAGGAATAAAGGTGAAACCTTAAGACCGAATCATACTAGGAATATAATTTCGTACATAATACTCAGTAACGTCACAAAGTCAACATATTACCAAAAAGAAAGTGAAAAAATATGTTAAAATGTGGTTAAAAAGGATTATTTTTTCTTTCACACCCACCTTTTCAAAACTGTTATTGTTTAGGGACAATTTATCTACATCACTGAACACTTCATATTAATGTAATTTTATCCATTTTGTACACATTTTTTTCTGTAATTTATGCTTCTTGAGTTCTGAATTTTTGTAATCATGTTATAATGAAGGCCACTAGCTCGTACGTTCCGCCTGTCCGTCCGCGTGCCTTTAGACTCGTGTCATGTTGGTAAATGAACTACACAAAATGGCGACGCGCACTTCATCGTATTGTAAATCAATTTACGAACTCACTTTTTTTAAAATAGTATTTTGGGAAGAATTGAATCTTGTTATAATTTATCTAATTATTTATTTTTATTTATGTACTATTTAAATAAATTGTGGATGACATTACACGTAATTTTGCAAATAATAATAACTAAGTAGGTAAAACAAAAAGAAATTAAAATTTTCACAACATAGTCGCCACAAACATACCTCCGAATTGAAGTCATTTTATTAGATGGCCGTAGCCAACCTTGTCAGTCCGTTTGAGCAGCTAATAAATTATAAAAAATATTAAACAACCAAAACCAATACCAGAATCGCTAAATTATCTAATAAAGATATTAAATAATCGCAATATTCGATTTCAAATTTTAATTGCAATAAGAAGGTTTGTGTTCTGATGTCGTCTTTATAATAATCTACATAAAAAGACATATTTGAAGTTCTTACGAAACGATAATAATTACAAATTATACGTCACACCTCGGTTACTGTTATATCGGACACCTTTTAATTCTGCCACGAGCAAACCGACGCCATTACACATTGTTAACTGGGTACGCAACTCATTTCCAACGAAGTTATAAAATTTTACTAACCTGTTCTGGCTATAATAAATATGTAATTATTTCTATACTCGATATAACACTAATATGTCTCTATACATTCTGAGAAGCTCCAATATACTTTGCTAATTATATGTACAGGCTGTGGTATATATTTTTTGTTCGCATCGTCCGGGACTCCGCGCCGACTACTGAACCAAGCGGACGAATTGTAGAGCGAGGTATGTCCGTGCTCCGTGAACCGCGCCCCTCCGTTTCATCGCGGCGCTACCAAAGTACCAAGAGTCAGCCCGAAAATCATTCGCCCGTCGAGCGTCGCTACAGAATAGCGTACGATCGACGTCGTTGTCATTCGTCGTATAATTTTAATATAGTCAAATATCTACATTTACAAAACTCTGTAAAGAAAACAAAATCGACCTCTTTTGAACAAAGTGATTAGTCATGGAGACTTATTTTTAGCACAGGTTCACGGTGTTTGTCAATACGTCAGAAAGTGTCGAGTAAGATTGTTGTTGTAACCCGAAGTGCCTAGTGAATTGGAAATCGTTAGTTTTGTCCTTGAAAATGTTATTAATATTGTGAAATAAAATAATATTTGTCTATATATTATGTGCTGTATCGTACTAAGTCGTTTGTTCTTTGTCCAGTAATATGCAAGAACAGTGTAACAATTTTTAGCCAGTTCAATAATATTTCAAGTATCTATTCTATTATTATCTATACCTTATCTGTATATATTATGTGACATTAAACTCGAATAGAACAGATAAGTGTGAACGTCTATTTTGTGAAAGTAGGAACGAGACACCAAATAACGCATTGTGACGGTATAGTCGGCGCCAATATCAGACTACATCCAATTCTAAACCCTAATGTACATGATATAATGAATTTATTCATTCAAATAGTAAAAGCCTAACAATATGAACGTCATCTGTTTATGATAAGGTCACCAAAAATGTGATACTTCGTATTTAAATAATTCGTAATAAAAATAAATCGTAATGCTCGTAATTAAAACTTGGTGTACCAACAAACTACTCAGAAATAAGTTAAGAGATTTAGGCCCCAAATAGAGAGAAATTTTTCCACCCAGCAGAAGATCACAGTCAAATTACATTGTGTTTGTATTGCGGCAGTGAGTAGGGATTCTCTGGAAACCTTTGTCCTTGGGGAGGGGGTTCAAGATCGGCAACGCGCTTGTCTTACCTCTGATGTTACGAGCGTCCATGTAGGCTACAGTAACAGCCGCTTACCATCAAGCGGGCCGTAAGCTTGTTTACTACCTTAGTTATATGTTTAAAAAATCATATAAAAATCATACGTTTTGTAATCATAACACAAAATAGGTGACCATAGTAATCCAAAGTAAAATAACTTCCGACCTGAATTATTATTTATTTTCTTAGTTTGAAATCTGTAAACTGATTAGAGAAAAACTAAATTAACATGTAAAAAAACAGTTTATTTTTCTATCATATATCATGGAAATTAAAAATTAATACCGTTCAAGTATTGTTCTTATATCTTGACACCTTATCGTCGATGAGATATTTTCATGCATAATTGGTTTATTCAATTTTACGTCGCGTCGGCGCGGCGCTAAAGTTCTAGAACATGGAAAACATACAGATAAGGACACATAGCAACTATAATTCGAAACTTTCAACAAGCTTCCGAGTTAGGATACGTTGTCAAAACCAATTTTTATCTTTTAGGTAATCTAACTAATATTATGACGTTCAAGAGATTATTTATTTCTTTGAACGAGTTAATCTCTGTAAATACCAGTGGGAATTGAAAAAACTTTTAGATTTTATAGGCTACTAATTGTGCCCGCGGCTCCGCTCGCGTGGACTACACTGCCGTCACTGGAGCGCACGCATAAATTGTGCTGCCCGCGCTGAAAAGACGGAAGACAAAAATGTTTATTATGGGTGATCCTTACAGGAAAAACATATGCTTTCGATGACTTTCTTGTAGATCTTTTTAATATCTACAATTATGTAGAACATTGATTATATCTCGTATGGTTTATTTACCGTAAGCCATTTAAGCGCACCAAAAACGACTTTTTTCAAAATTGAATCACTATTATCGTCCCTGCTTATTTCGTATGTTACTTTATCTTACAAAATACATCCTATAACCTGACCAGATAATATAGTTATGCATTTAAATAAAAAACACGTAAATCGGATAAGTGGTTTTCGCATGAAAAGAACATAAACGGACAGACAGACAGAGAGACGTTGAGTTTATATTTTATACATAGTTTTTCCTTTAATTCATAGCTTTATTATATGGCCAGGTTATAGGATATATTTTGCTACATAAACTAACACACGAAATAAGAAGTGATGATAATGGTGAAACGATTCGGAAATAAGACGCTTTTGGGGCTTACGCTGAGTAAACCATAAGGGATATATCAAAACAATGTTCTACATCACTTAAAAAGACCTACAAAAAAGTTACCGATAGCATATGTCTATCTTTTAAGGATCATCCACAATAAGCATTTTTGTCTTTAAAATGACCGGCGGGCGATCGCCATGGTTGAGCGTGGGGGCAGCACGATTCGCACGTCTACTCGATCCACGCGAGCGGAGCCGCGGGCACAGCTAGTATATATACATATTATAAAACTTAACGTCTTTCTGTCTGTTTATGCGAAAGCCACTTATCTGATTTACATGTTATATGTATGTTGCATGATATGTATAGATGTGTAATAAATGTTACATAAATGCTCTGGACGTATTGTAAGTCTAAAAATTTCTTCACATGACAATTAATAAACTTCAACATCAGTTTTGATCGTTGAGTTTTCATGTAGTTCAATGTTCAATATTAATTTTTCAAGAGATACCGTTATAACAAAAGTTTTCAGTTATCGTTGCCCTCCCAACACATCCTGGATAATTTAATGTATGTGCGAAAATATTTAGATACTTTCGGACTTGTCAGGCACAATTTTATTATTAGAAGTAAATATAAAATAGTCATTTCATCTTTTAGACTTAATAGGACTAATAAATGTTCTTAGGCAATTGTGTTAGCTTCTACAATAAACTTCCTAAGCACATTACCGATTTGCCGTATAAAACAATAATGTTAAGCAAGTTTTATTGTCTAGAGGATATTTACAGCTCAAGCAGCCACGCGTGCGATACAGTGACACTGCACTTACATTCACTAGCTACCAACAGACCTCATCACTGTACCACCTCATACGTGCACACCACACAGGTACATAGGTTCTGTAAGAGACCTTTTATGGCTAGTTAGTTTATACCAAAGAGACAGAATACTAAATACATATACGCATATTTCGAGTCTCCTCTCAGAGGAATAGGATAGGAGAGGATATATGTACCTATATATGTATACTTAGTTAGATCGAATTACGGATAGGAAATTAGTCAGTCAGATCGCCATGATGCATATCTGGCAACGTTTTCGAGGCTTAGTGCTTTCAGGGCTCACCCCAAAGCCCGGAAAAGCGCTCTGACGCTTCACGGTCCTTATGGCTAACAGTATAGTCAGATAGAAAAAAAAATTGGGTGCGGATCATTACGTGAATTACGGTGATGTCTGGAAGTAATTCTCTCTCTGTACATCCATTTAAAATGATAATACTTGTAAACAATAAAAATAATGTAAAAACAATTACAAACAAACAGTAGATAAACCCGATCGAGTTTCTTTGCCGGTTCGTCTCGATGACTGGGATGTTTTCCAAACCGGTAGTAGCAGGTGGATATAAAGGGCACCCGACCTCCATTAGAAAAAATTGCAAATTTAAAAAATATAGTTACACAAGCAGTGCACCGCAGTTTCACACGTTTGTAATTTAAAAGAAATCGCTAATTGACGATTTAAATACTTTAGTATAGACAATATTTTTATCGGGCAGCCAGGGTTATGCGTCAAAACTCAAACGGCTCGTTCGCGCCACTACACCTATAAGTAGTCATAGGCCCGAGCCGAGTGTTGAATTATTTTCATTTTCCAATTATCTCCCAAACTATTCGTTCAAATAACATGCTATAAAGGGCAAAGTTTATTTACATAAAATTGTATCGATGATTAAGTAACTTTCGTTCTTAAGGATTAAATATGCCATGCCTAATAATAATGCTCATAAATTACTTTTCAATATTCAATAAAATTTTGTCACAAAATACTTTATTGTGGCTTATTTTTAAGAGATAGGCATATGATATTGCGGAATTTATTTAGATGTACTAAGGAGCAATATTTTGGTAGAACATTGTATTTACAAATTACTAACCATTACGCCAGCGCACGCGGATAAAGCTGTTAGGATGCGCTATTTATTCCGACTTACATAACAAAACCAATATTTAAGGCTAGCTGAGAGGTGTAGCCAAACACTATTCCTCGGGAATCTGACTATCATATAAAAAGTGATTTTTCAAATTCAAGTTTCAGAGATTAGCGTGTTTAAACAAACAAACAAGAAAGAGCTTTTGCTCTATTATATTAGTGTAGATTGCGTTTGCCTAGAAACTTTTTACAGCAGTATGAGGTAAAATTATATTAATATCTATTTTGTACCTCAATTCGTTCTCGAGAAAAAGGGTCTTCTTGATACACGGATAGACAAACGGCCAGAAAGACGGAATACTGAGTGATCCTATAAGGGTTTCTTCTTTTATTTTAGATGCAGAACCCTAATAATGTATATGATAGCCAGATACACGTCGAATAGTATGGGCTATCTAGCATTAGGCTACACCTCTCACATAGCCTTAAATATTTATTTTTGTTAAGTAAGTCCGAAGAAACATCGCACCCGAACTGCTTTATCTGCGTGCGCTGGCGTAATGATTAGCGATACGTAAATACAATATTCTACAAAAATATTGCTCCTTAGTACATCTAAAAAAAAGTCCGCAATACCATTTGTCTATCTCTTATATATAGGCCACAATAAGGTATTTTGTGAAAAAGATTTGTTGAGACTTTAAAAGTGATTTAAGAGCATTATTATTTGGCATGGCATATTAATCCTTACGAACTAAAGTTACTTCATCATCAAGACAATTTTATAAAGATAAACTTTGCCCTATATAGCATATTATTTGGACGAATAGTTTGGGAGATAATGTAAAATTAAAATAATCCAGCACTTGACTCGGATGTAGTGTAGAGACTATACGTATGTAATGTGGCGTGAACGAGCCGCCTTAGTCTGACGCACAACCCTGGCCGCTCGATAAAAATATTGTGTTTACTGAAGTATTATAAATTATCAACCAGCGGTTTCTTTTACGCGGGTTAAACCGCGGGGCACAGCTAGTAATGAGATACAGCACTTTTTTGTTAAAATCCCGAAATCACTGATTTATTATGAAAACCTATAGGGTACTCTGTGGGACCTACAATCTTAAAAAATTGATACGCCCGGAGTTAAGTAAGGAATTTAATCCGTGAAAATGGCTTGAGGTATATGGTTGAAATTAATATCGAATACTAAGATCTATGACGTCATACTGCTATAACAAAATGAAGTTTCTAGATTAACGCAATTTAAGAGAAAGTAATAAAACCGAAAATAATAAATTTCTAATCCCGTGTAAAATTATAATACAAATTTTTTTTATTAAGTTTTATATCTCGACAACAGCTCAAGGTGTTGAGTTGAAATTAACATCTAATCTATGGCAACATGGAGATCTGTGGCCTCATATCTGTATAAAATCAAGTTTCTAGGTTAACACAGGGAAGAGATGCAGCCCTTCCGATTATGGAAACCTGTAGGGTACTTTACCGAGGACCGAGCGACAGTCTTGAAATCTGACACGAAGAGAGGTGTACAAATCGAAAAATAATGAACTTCAAATCCCGAGAAGAATTATTATTATGTGACATAATTGTATTTCGGTTTACTTTTTTTCTAAAAAACGTCTCGAGTGAATACCGAACAGTAAGTATCTATAATCATATATTGCTTTAAAAAAAGTTTCTAGTATAAAATAAATTATCAAAACCAATAGAGTACTTCCCCAGAATCTGCGTCTTAAAATTTGGCGCGAAGAGAAGTGTTAACAAAAGTTAAGGAATAAATTCGAAAATAAAATATTTCGAATTCCGTTTGTACAAAGTTATATATGTTGTTAATTTCATAAATGTATGCACAATGTAATAAGGTAGCTTTGCTAACGACCCCCACAAAATAAAACTGTCGCATAAACACGCCGTCACGCGTCGTCGCGTTGCTCGTCGTTAATATCGGAGAATTTTACTAAGGAAAGATAATATTTTGTGCAAAACAGTGCGGAACCCTCACGGGCCCACGACGCGAGTTCTACTCGCTACTTGCCCAATTATATTATCGATATCTTAAAGTAAATAATTTAGGAAGATTTCAAACCCACTTGTGTTATGTGAACACTCGACGGTGTCAAATAAAATGGAATTATGATAATTATAAATGTTCCATACTGAGACCATGGTACAAAAATACGATTGGATGTAATGAGGTACTGCCTATCTTACGCAAAATTTATTTTTTGTATCATTGTCTGAATTACGGCGTTCTACTTCCAGTCTATGTGGATTAAAATATACAATAATCACTTGTATTGACTAAGGGCTTATAATCGCGGCCTCAAGTCGAAGGCCTTGACTGACGCTGTAGAGTGTAGTGTACCTATGTTAAACAAGAAACCCACACGTTGCGTCGCTTGGCCCTTTAACGACGCGTTCAATCTACGCCAACGGTTTTATACCTATCAAATTTCCTTCCTACCTGGAAAATAGAAGAATATATTACTAGACAACAGTCGTGATAAACTTTCAACTCAACGATGTTTTAAGATTAATCGACAAGTGTTCTTAAGTTTTTATATATATTTTATGCAAGCTTATTAAAATAGTTCCTGAATGCAACAATTGAAAAAGAAGGGTGACCACTGATAGATGAGGGATCGTCAGATGTCCTACCCATGCAAGCAATATACGACTGTAAAAGATATTAGCCATTTCTCACGAGTTTTCACCCTCCTATTTCATTAGACGTAAATTAAAAAAAGTAAAGAGTGTTCTTATTCCGATAATAATCGTCAATCATTATGTCAAGTTTCATTAGAATCTGTGTAGACAAAAATGTAATTGAAGAATAGTCAATCGGAACAAAATTATAGATTATAGATCTATATCTATTTATCTATACCAGTGGTCGGCAACCTTTTCACCCAAAGAGCCAAATATAGACAATACACAATTGAAATTAATTCAAAGAGCCATTTTATCAACTTAGCTTTGCTGTAGGAGTCATTATTACGGAAATCATTAGAATTAAACGTACATTCTCGAACTTGCCTTATGAATGAGTCTTAGTTCAACTAACAGTAAATAAAATAACATTTGGTATGATACTTATAAGAAGACTATATTTATTCAAAAATATAACTAGTTAAATAATATAAAAGGTTAGTATAAGCATTATGTAATTTTTAATTTGAGGCACGATTACAAGTTCTCCTCGATAGGCCGATTTCTTAATTTACCTACTCTTGATAATTGAACATTATCTAAATAATGTAATCATAATCAAAAGCTAAAGTCGCTTTGCTGTTTCTGAAGTCTTTAAACGTGGTAAGAACAGCTTCCTTCATATTTATCTGTGTTGTTTTAAAATAGCAAATGTCAATATTAGACTTACTTTCTCGACAATATTTTAATAGGCTTGGAAAGTGAGTTAGGGTTTCTCTTTCAAAATATTCAGCAAAAAGCGACAATTTATTTTCGAATGAAATTACTTCTTCTAACATCAAAAAAATTTGTTTCCTTTTCCTTGTAACTTACGATTAAGCTGATTAAGATGAGAAGTAGCATCCACCATGAATTCCATGATCCACAGATCGTTCGTTGACCTGCATAGTGAGCACTCTTCTCGAGAAGAATTGCTTTAATTTCAGTAAACAGTGAAGCGAAACGTTTATAAACGTTTCCACTCGATAACCGACGAACCTTGTTATACAGCAGGAGATCTGCATACTCACTCTCAACCTCGATTAGAAATTATTTAAATTGGCGATGGTAAAGAGGTCTAGCTGCAATAGAGTTGATAATCTTAATCTCCAATTCTATTATTTTGCAAATTTCTTCAGGAAAGTGTCTGACTTCATATAGTGCTTCTTGATGAATAATACAATGGTAAGTAAGTATGTCGTGATTAATTTATGACGTGAAAATAGCGACAAACCCATTTCTTGCATATGTCATACTTTTCGCTCCGTCAGTTGAAATCGAATTTTTTTTCTAATGAAAGTTGATGTTTTTCGAAGCACTCAATCATAAAATTTGCTATATCAACTCCACGTATTTGTCCTTTGAGTGACAATAATCCCAAAAGTTCCTCTTTAGGGCCTGGAGTAAAGATAAATAGCACAAAAAGAGAAACTTCCGCTGTGTCATTTGTATCACAAGATTCGTCAACTGCTATTGATAGAGTGGAAGTCAATTTGAGATCTTCAATGTTGGTTTGTTATGTTTGCAGACATTTTTACTGTTCTATCTTTCACTGTTTTAGCAGATAAAGGTATCTCTAGATTTTTTTAAATATGTTTTTTTTTCTGATACAGGCATTGAAATCCCTCTATAGGGATTCCAGTGCTTGTGTCAGAATAAACGGAGCGTAAACCGAATGGTTTAATATCCAAAAGCGTGTTAGACAGAGATGTATAGCGTCGCCATGGCTGTTCAACCTATTCATGGATAATTGTCTGACAGATTAGAAAGAGAGTGACTGTGGACTGAGAGTGAATGAGTTACTTTTCAAATGTCTTTTTTACGCCGATGATCAAGTATTACTTGCATCGTCGGCTAAAGATTTACAAGCGATGGTGACTATTATGAATTATGCTTTGGCAAGAAAGGAAATGACTAAAGTTATGGTGTTTGAAAAGGAAGAGAGCATAACAGAAGTATGTATCCGGATTGGTGGCGACAAACCAGAGCAAGTGAATGAATTTGTTAATTTGGGATCAATGTTTACTAATTATGTAAAGTGTGAAAGTGATATTGAAAGGAGAGTTAATTCTGGTAATAAGATGAATGGGGCGTTGCACGCCTTTATGAACAGCCCTAAAACCTTTAGAAAAGCTCGTCTGGCTGTACATGGAGCAGTGTTAGTTCCAACACTCATGTACGGAAGTGAAAGCTGGGTGTGGCAGAAAAAACATGAAAGTAGAACAAATGCAGTAGAAATGAGAGCGCTAAGAAGTATGATAGGACTGAAATTGATTGACAGGATAAGAAATACTGTAATAAGAGAACGTTGTGGTGTGAAAGAAGATATAGTGACACGGACTGAGAAAGGGGTGCTTAGATGGTTTGGGCATGTAGAGAGGATGAATGAAAGAAGATTGACTAGACAGATTTATAAGATGAGTGTAATTGGTAACGTTGGAAAAGGAAGGCCTAGACGAATGTTCCACTATCAAATCGGGGACATTTTGAAGAAAGGTCAGGTCAAGAGTATTCTAAACCGACGAGCATACATGAAAAGATTGATGACTGTTGAGAGAGCGAAAGTTGTATGTCAGGATCGTAGCAAGTGGAAGGACGTGGTCTCTGCCTACCCCGTTGGGAAAGGGGCGTGATTTATGTATGTATGTATCTGCTTTATTCTTAAAATCTCCGAAAAGGTCTTCGGGTGCACATAAAAAACAACTCTTTATATAGTTTCCGTCCATATATGGCTTTCCTCTCTGAGCAATCTCCTGACTAACTACAAAACGTACCATATTAACATTGTTAGAAGATTGCACCCAGTGATAAAAACAGAAGTTGACCTTTCTTCTCTCCTTTGGAGTTTTTCGACTGCTTTCTTCCTTACATCACCAACTGCATATTCGATACTAAATTATTCGTGTTTAGTCGTAAAGTGTCTTTCTAAATTAGTTTTTTATTATGTGCTATTTTTTCTTGACAAATAAGACATGTCGGAAGACCATTTAAGTTTTGGATAAATGCAAATTTTTCCGTCCACTCTACTCAGAATTCAGGATTTTCGTATTCTATTTTTCTTAATAGCCATGCTGGGCACATTAAAAGATTATTACCTACATTTAGAGTAAAAGGAAAGCATTAAAAACATTAAAAAATATATATAATAATAATAAGTACATTAAACACCTGTGCAATTTGTAGATAGAAAAATATATATGTATAAATGTATTACATATATGCTGTACAAAATGGCGGCGTTTCAATTGCCCTAACCTCATTGTAATTTCAAATTATTTATTTTAAAGTTAAAATTAAATATTGTTATCATTGTTTTATTGTTTACGATTATGTAATCATGTATATAATTTATTAAAAATATAAAAATAATTCAGGTATATACTCTATTGAAGGACAAACATTCAAACAAACGTACTTCGCATTTATAATATTCACTTTGATTACATACAAACTGCCTCTTTATAATATAGTATCGGAGATAATCAGTCAAAATCTAATTTACCATTGGTCAGTGTGCTACAGCTATCGCAAGACTGATTTTATCATATTTGAGACACCTTAATTCACTTCTAATAGTCTTAACCTTATATGGTCTGTGAGTCAATGCGACAAAAGTTAACGGAATCTAACGGAAATAGTGTCTAACTCGTCAGTGGCTCTAGTTATATAAAATATACATATATAGATACATAAACATTATTGATCCTATTGCTAGAGAAGTATAGACGGTAAAGTAAACACGCCTTGTGTCACTGTGCCTTGTGCGCACTGCGTAATGCGCATGCTCTGAGCGATAAATAGCGGACAGGGTCACGTGAGCGTCGCTGACTCAATTCACATTTACGCAGGTCGCGGATGCCAGTCGAAAACTCGGCGCACCGCTGTTGAGTCGTGTAATTTTATTCTGTCATCACATGTTACCGTTTCACATTTTTGATTTACTATAATTTACTCTACATGTTTCATAGTTCATACATCGTTGAGCTGCCTCGCAGTTGTACATATTTAACACTCATATTATATAATAACTCTGAGATTTGTCGCTATGCAGTTACAAAACAACATTCTGCACACTTAAATACAGTTATCTTATTTATAAGGCTATTTACGTTTTACGAAGATTATAAGTAAATATAGTAGTAAGTAGGTGGGTACTTATGCGGACATTTTTTTTCTAAGTCGGTGACAGTTTTGCAATTCACATGACGGTAAAATACTGACACCAACGACATCCTAGGAGATATATTTAATCAATGGCTAACCTCGAAACGTGTCACTTTTTTTTTACGGATCGTTCAAAATTATACAACTTATATTGTGGTCAAGATTCCAATTGGCCTACGCGTCCTGTCCAAAGACCCCTCTGTCAAAAATTTCTTTCTCATTTTTGAGACGGGTAGGTATATCTGGCTTGGGTATCTCAAATTGTTATTCGATATTTTTAAGGACTTTATAGATATAGCGTTTCGCCACAATCTCATTTGGTGTTAAGTGACTATGTGGCCTAAGATTAGATCAAGCTAAACCTGAAAGAACTGGAACTTAGATGGAGCTGCCGGAAAACACCTATAGTTGTTTGTCGAAACAATTTCAACATGTAGATGGCAACTAATCAGACGATTATTAGAAAAGGTCCCACCGCCATGCATTTTGACAGTTCTATAAATTATTTAATATAACCCTATTTAAAATTATGAAGCGTTGAATCACAAAATACTAATATTCCCTTACATAAAACCTCCATCTCATAAAACCCTCGGTTTCAACTGTCGATAATTATTTTTAAGTTCATAACTAATTTTAATTTATTATGTGGTATTAGTTTACAATTTTAATTCATTTTAATAACCTTAAACGTACCTACCTACTTCATTATTTATGGTCTACAAAAACTAGGGTTGCCAACCTCACGGAATACGGTAATTCTCACGATATATATCGTTACATTTTAAGTTTTCCGGTTCTTGAATTTAAAACAAAGGATCAAACCAATCCAACAGTTTTACGGGATAATTAACAGAAATTGTTCCTCAGGGATCGATTTTGGGACCATCTTTGGTTATCGTATATATAAATGATCTACCGCTTGTGGTTGACAACAGTGGTGGCATGGCAGATAACACTTCGCTTATATTCAAAGTGAAATAGATAAAATAAGAATAGATTAGGCAAGTAAACAATACTTTAATTAAAAATTTTAAATGGTTTGCTCTAAATAGTTTAATTTAAAGGCAAACAAATACAAATGTTTGAGATTTGTCTCGACCAATGTTCGGCGTGTTGATATATGTCTGTATCAAGATAGAAAGGAATTTAGTAGGCTTAGTTGATAATACTGTCTTCTTGGATATTACGCACGATTCAAAATTGACATTTCACAAATTCAATTCACAGTCGGGTCCACACATGAAAAATTTGGCAGGAAAATTAAGTGCTGCTGCATTCGCAGTACATAAGATTCGCTAGTTAACAGATATTGCCACTGCTAGGTTAGTCTACTTCACTTACTTCCATAGCAAAATGCCTTACGGTATTTTGCTGTGGGGTTCAGCAGCTGAGTTACACACTTTATTCATATTAAACAAGTGGGAAATTCGAGCAATTTACAAAAAGAGAACTCGCGAATCACTAGAAAACAAGTTCCAGGAAATTAATATCTTAACTTTGCCCTCCGAATGTATTATTGATAATTTAAGGTATATTCGAAAACACTTTGACAAGCTTGATTTTGTCAAAGACCAGTACAGTTTTAATACTAGAAATAGACATAAATTACTCGTACTGATTTGCCAGACAATGGGTTCAAGGACCATGTCAAGCAGATTTAACTGTCAAAAAGTTATTATAGGGTGGATAATTATGTGAATGATAGTGATGTCTGGAAGTGACTCTTTCGCTGTGGATCCACTACATTATAAATATTATAATATGATTGTTAGCTGTAAATATTACTTATACAGTTGAAAAAAATAATTAAAAAAAAGATAAACCCGATCGAGTTTCTTCTGATTCTCTTTCTTCTCGATGACTGGGATTTTTTCCGAACCGGTAGTAGTGTTGTAGTGTTTGACGTTCATGAGTGCCTTCTTATGGCGTATATTAAATAAAATATTTTTTGATTTAATTTGAATTGTAACCGATCCTAATGATGCGACATTAAAACACAAGTGAGAGATTTTGCTCCATAACTACCATAGCCACTTGCTCACCTCATTATTATTGGTGTAATTGGAGGCACCGTTATTCAGATAAAATGTAGGTAATTACTTTGTAAGAAATATTCTTGTATGTTTTCCTTTGTTTTTCTCTGGTTTACAGAGGGCACAAAGAAACCGACGGGTGTATAGTGCACAGATCTTTTATGGGCGCACCGTAATCCGTATAGTTTAATTATGAGTGGTCGTCTTGTTTGTTTGCCTTCATTATCACTCTCCATGCCCCCATTTTATAATATTTGTAGGTATATGAATTTGTAAGGTGGATTGTAAAAGAAGGCAAAAATAGGTAATAAGAGTAATAAACGCGTTTTAGAACTTTTGTTTGAACCGTCTTGCTTTGTTCCTCGTTGCCACGCTGTTAGCCATAATTAGACATTACCCAAAGGAAAAAAAATAATATTTAGTAACGTTTATATATAATACGTTTAATATGTACGTGTATATTTTATGTATTTCGTGGACACAAGTTTATCAAATAATATCAATTACCTATCCATTGTCTTTTATTAAACTGAATAAACTACTTTGTTCTTTTTATAGTATAACAGGTAACTTAAAATAAAACTAATTGTACAATCCTCGATTTGAAAAAAAAATATGTCAGAAGTGAAACCTCTTCTTATTGTCGCTCTTTCGTTTCATCGAGTTTCAAATCACAACGTACTAAAGTTTGTTAACGGTGTTATACTTATCACATCAAAAATATGTGTGCAGCAGTTCACACGTGTCAAAGGTGAAACCTACAGAAAAAAAATAAAAAATATGTTCTTTAAAAAAAAATTGATCCGCTTCCAGAGTTTTTATTTTACTTTGATTGGCAACTCTAATATTCGTTAACAAACACTTTACCACGTAAATTCAACAAAATGGTAAGTACGTTACGAAAACGAGTTATGAGATAGTTAAAGTTAAGTTAAGGTCACAGAAACATTGATTACTTTAATAAACACAGTATGAGACACATCATTATTATATTATAAAGATTACTAGCTGTGCACCGCAGTTTAAACTGCGTATAATTTAAAAGAAATAGCTGACTGATGATTTATAGTATATTTCAGTATAGACAATATTTTTATCGGGTGGCCAGGGTTATGCGTCTCAACTTACACGGCTCGTTCGCGCCACTACACCTATATAGTTACAGAGCCGAGCTGAGTATTGAATTATTTTAATTTTACATTATCTCCCAAACTATTTGTTCAAATAACATGCTATAAAGCATAAAGTTTATCTACATAAAATTGTCTTGATGATGAAGTAACTTTTGTTCGTAAGGGTTAATATGCCATACCTAATAATAATGCTCATAAATCACAATTCAATAAAACTTTGTCACATAATACCTTATTGTGGCTTATGTGTATAAGAAATAGGCATACGGTATCGCGGACTTTTTTAGATGTACTAAGGAGCAATATTTTTAGAACATTGTATTTACGTATCACTAACCATTACGCTAGCGCACGCGGATAAAGCAGTTAGAGTGCGCTATTTATTCTTACTTAACAAAAATAAATATTTAAGTCTAACTGAGAGGTGTAGCCTAATGCTAGGTAGCCTATACTATTCGTCGTGAAAAAGGTCTACCATATACAAAAAGAATTTTTCGATTCCGACTGGTAGTCTCAGAGACTCGCGTGTTTTTAAACAAACAAACAAACATAAAAACTGTTCTACTGTATTATATTATTATAGATTAAAACACACGGAGTGCTGATGACGACATATGAACGTTTCAAAATTGAAACAATTGAATACTAATGTTAATTGTTGGCGATATTTTCTCGTTCCAAAGGCTCCTTCTGCCTTTTTTTCAAATATGTGGTAGGTAAATAAATAAATCTTAAATACCCTTTACTACTCTGAAGGTAGGTAATAATAATAAAATACCAATTATTGTTCAGGACTCTGTAAAGGCCGTCAAGGCTTACAGCATGTTACTTCGAAAACATATTGTTCGATATCTACGTTACCATGTGTAAATCATGAGTGTATGCTGAGTAATAATGAATGTGCTTTTAGACCTCTCTGTGCTCGAAAGGGGACTAAACACATAATAGTTTCGCTTTCCCCCTAACTATAAAATAAAACATAGCGAGAAAGTAAAATATGTGTGTAACACACAGACGTTTTTTAAACGTTTTAAATTTTGTATACTTACAGAGCTACATACAGACGGGTCCGGGAGGCCTTCGAATATCGAAGAGATTTAATTAGGAATCTTACCAGAATCAGCAGGTCCCTCCGTTCTCCCTCTGCTTTAGTTTGCCATCTTTAGAGTCCAAGCAATTATCGGCGTTTTTTTTTTCGATCTGACTATACTGTTAGCCATAAGGGCCCTGAAGCCTCAAACGGCTTTTACAGCTTCACCCGGGCTTGGAGTCAACTATCGGTTTATTTCTGCAGTTGTAATATAGAGCCCATATTGTTGAGTCATTTCGAGTTCGGCTTGTACGAGACCAAATTTCACTTAAGCTCATTTTTTATTACTGTAAAATGCTGACGGCATTTTTTATATAGAACAAAGGTGTCAGACAAACTTACAGCCCGCATGATGGTAAGCGGCTATCGTAGCCTATGGACGCTTTGTAATACCATAGGTATCACTAACGCGTTGCCGACCTTGAACCCCCCTACTCCAAAGGGCTCTGGAAACCCTACTCACCGCAGGAACAACACTAGGTTATTTGGCTGCGATTTTCTGTAGGTTGGAGGTATCCCACCAGTCGGACTGCCCCAAGTAGAGAGAAATCTCCAAAGTAATTCATCTGTGCTCTTACCTCTTGTATCACAGATGGGGACAAAGATATAGTATATATAATGATATAGAAACAAAAACAGCCATATCGTTTTCAATAACGCTTATGTCAGCTTCACTTGTAACTAACTAACAGTGTAATAAAATCTTAGAAGTCAATTTTAACCTACTTCTAATTGTCGTATCGAAATGAAACTTTGTATATGTAGTTCGGATGACAACACTATAATTTGGTTCTTGGAGCTGATCTGATGATGGAGGCAGGAGGTGGATAGTGGAACATATCAATGTCTACTAGTAAACACCTCGAGTTTGGGCTCATATGATTTGTTTTGACAAGTCCAATAGATTGGGCTTGATAACGAGATGTTATTATAAGACTATAAAATTGAATAATTTTTATTGCGTAGTTAAAGCGCGTTTTTAGTTTATTAAACTAGTTATCCTTTATATTCAGAAATTCCTTATCGTTCTGCCAGTAACGATATTGTTTATCTATATTTTTACACGTATTATAACTTGTAATTGTTACGTGCATTTTGAAAGTATGGACATTGCTGTTTTTGTTTCTACACGCCTCAAATTATCAATCGACTTTCAAAGGGAACAACACTACAATGAATAAAACAGCAAAAAAACTTTAAAATGTGTTTTTTTAATCAATAATTTAAAGCTCACAGGACATTCAGTGTTGTTATACGAGTGAACGTCACACAAACGAGTGAACGTCACACAAACGAGTGAACGTCACACAAACGAGTCAACGTCACACAAACGAGTGAACGTCACACAAACGAGTGAACGTCACACAAACGAGTCAACGTCACACGCGTCCCTCCCACCGACGACGAACAAACGGAAATTTCGGCACAACTACGTAACTGGATAAACTGAGACCCGCGGACGCATCTGATACGCCGCTCACACGAATCCATGATTATAAGAGTATTGCTTTTCAAATACACACCGAAAATCCCCCATTGTCATTAAAATTCATTTCAAAAGTTGCGTTCGTTTCATTTTAAAAATAATAATAATAAAAAACACACAGACACAGACCCGTTGTACTGGTCTGTGATATGTATGAATGCTGCATTTGCCAAATCGACTAAAATAAAAAAAAAAGTTGAAAAAATTACCTGCCAAGTCCATTTTCAAACGAAAACTACTTTTGAACTCGGATTAAGTCTAAACCAATATCAACCAAACGATGCAAGAATAACGACTATATTAGTTTAAGAGAGTCTTTTGTTGTCAAATTAGAACTACCATGTACTCTTGCAATTTATTAAATTAAAAAAAAAACATTTATCTTTATTTTTAACTTAACCAGGTTAGGTCAATGATATGTTTTTTTTAATAATTCCTGTGTTATGATAAATTCTAATAAATTATATAGACTGTATTACATTATCAGAAAAATCTGTTTTGAATATACACAGTTAGGATCAATAGTTTTGACATTCATTAAAATTTAATAAAAATCAGAAAGTTGAGTATGCCAAGTGTAGCATTCATATGGAATATTATGGGCTCATATCGTTCAATCATTACCAAATTTGACAAGTTCAAATAAAGACGACAGAGACATAAGAAGTAAATATATATATATTAAATTATTGCTTGATACATTTGAACACAAAGTTTTATGAGATGTCTATCGGACGGTGTGAAAACCACAACGCGATTTATTTGCCCTCTGTGATATTTGATAATTGACTCAGCGGGTCATTTTCCTCTATTTCGCCAACGATAATAATAACATATATATTGGATTCGCTTAAAACATTGTAAACTGGGGAACGAATAGTAAAATTTATAAAAATATACACACACACATATATATATATAGGAATATTTCTCCGTGGAATTGTCCAACGCAAATGTGAATTTCATAGACCACATTTGCGCGAATCCCATATCGGTTACAAAAAAAAAATTAATAAATCACATCGAAACTCGAAACTGAAAAGGTAACCATAATATGTCTATCGCTTCCTATCTCTGCCAATAAGTTTGTAGACATTACTAATAATGATGCAACATCTCTTTCGAAATTACCTTTAGTTTTTTTTATTTTATTTTATTTTAAATCAACCAAAATCGTTTTTTCCTCCTCACGAAAATGACTTAGTAACGAAACGTTAACAAACACAACCGTAGCCATACATTTCATTCGCTCTTTCTCCCTCCGCTTTACATACACATACACACACACACAAACACACTGCACATAACCCGTTCGCAAGACCATCCGACCAAATTAAGAAATAGTTGAACGCGAGAAATGCAAAGTAATTACTAATTGTCACGGGCTTCATATCCCCCAACATTCAAGATCGAACTCTTCCCATATTTCTTTTTTAATAATCACCTAAGGCTGAATAACCAGGCAGATATAATATGCTCGTCCCATGTCCAAAAGTACACAGAGGAACGCCTTAGGTGATGCTACTTTTCCCTACCAAGTTTGATATCGGGGTCAATCAATCAGCTTCTCTTTTGTTCAAACAATATCCCAAGTTTGTATGAAATTTCTCTCAAAAAATATTAATACTGTTATAATCCAAAAGTACAAGGTTTTGTAAAAATACACCGAGTTTGATTTTGGCTGTTGAAATAGTTGATTGACACATCAGTTGAACAACCCGTAGACAATTATTATCATCAAATTATCTATTATAACCTTGAAGTAAGGAGCTATATTATACATATACAAGTTTTTTAAAATATTTTATATGAGTATGAAATCAACGAATAAACAATCACATGTACATAAATCACATATTTAAGGAGGGAGCTGACAGTAGGATATTACAAAACATAAAACATTTTAATCAATTATTTTTTTTGTAATTTTCTCTTCAAAAACTTAATACACCGAAAGTTTTACTACCCAACCATCAGCTGCCAACTATTTTTCATGCATAAATTGTCTTTTTTTTGCAAACTCTCCCTATCACAACGATATTCGTTATTAATAAATACCTATTATTTATAAAGAAATTCATTTAAGACTCTGTGGTACATAAAAATTTTGATAATTCACTGGAATGTTTGTTTTTTTATTTAGTAACATTTAAATTCATTTCTTTATGTAATCTAATCTAATAATCATTAAAATAACAAGTTGAAAATTGTAAAAATAACCATATGATTTATTTAAAAAGTATCGCACGCACGGGAGCTTGTTTGCTCGGCTCATTCGGCTTACAATGCTCAAATGCTTTACCATGCTCAACAGGTTGAAACTAAATTTGTCGTATAAAAAAGTCTAATCTCATAAATCAATTATATTTTACTATTATCATGCCATTGAATCTAAAGGACACGTCAAATTTCAGATAAATATATTAAGAAATAGATTGACACAAACAAACAAAGAAGACACCATTAATGTCTACTTTATCCGTCTAATTGAACATAACTTCTAAATTTGGTCAGTGATCAAATAACACTTACGCACATTCATTCATACTCTAACAATACGTTTCATTTTTTTTTTTACACAAAGAGCCTCCTGAAATCGTCTTAATATCAGCCTTTCCTGTGTTCGATAATACACAAATAACGATCATCGAACAACACACTTCACCTCGTAAGGTCTAATCGCTAAACGTAGGCGATGTAGTCATTATATGTATATACGCAAATATAGGCTCAAAAAAAAAACTTGAACATAGCCGTGATTTGCTTTTTTTCTTCAGTCACTCTCCAGCATGAACCATTGACGTCAATATATTTTTTTTTACTAAATTGTTTAAACGAGGTTTCATCGGTCAAGCAACGTCGGCTGACGAGCCATAGTTTCGTTTTCTCGGGTCCTTCAAAGCAACAGGAGTCCAGAATTACGAAAAAAACTTGAATAATTTGAAACGCACAATTCACATTATCGAGTTCGCACAACACACAAGCACACAAAACGAGTGTGCGTACGTATTTCACGAGACGAGTACTGTAAGTTAGCCACAATTCACTGAAACGGCACTTGTGATGTTTCCCTCCCCGCGGTCAGTTCGATTAGTTGCGGAGAGGCGGAGCGGGCGAGTGGTGGTGCCGCTCGAGGTCCTCGAGGGAGAGCGCGTTGGGGACGTGCACGGAGGGCAGCTTCCCGGCCGAGGCGCGCGCCAGCAGCTCCGGCGAGAACCACCGCGCGAGCTGGTTGTCCCCGCCTCCGGAGCCGCCGCCGCCGCCGCCGCCGCCGCTCATCTCTGGAAACATTACACTTTTTAGTTTTATATACTTTCATATAACGCGATATATAATATTGCGTTCACGTACAATACTGTCATTTCGTTTTAATTATAATGACTGAAATATTTAATATGATGGTGATACGGTAACTTTGAACTATATAAAAATTTGTTCTGATAATAATATTTACTGGTCGTTGAGAGTTTGTTGTTCTCAATATGGATTACACGTGAGATTATCATTGAAGATATGTAGACAGAGCAACATGATGGGCCTTGGAGAAGATTAGATTAGATTTTGTTCTGGTTAATTGTGATTACAATGAGATGGAGTTTTTTTTTTTCATATATTTTAGCGTTTGGCTATAGTGATGAGATTGAGATTTGGATTAGAGATAAATGGACTCTAATAATGTACTATAATATGTAGCCATATTGGACAGGAATAGACGCAGATAACAAGATAACCAATTATTTAGAAAAAGTTTGTAACATCATTGGACAACAATCTCATTGTAACATAATTCTCACTCAACAACGTCATGACTATCAGGAATTTAAATACTATAATAATGAACTTTTGCTAACAGCACTTTAACGAGACGTCGGCGGCACCGTGGTCTTAACAACGGTGTCGGTTACGTTGCTAATGAGCTATTCGGAGTATTGGACTCCCGTTTCGCAGAATCTGATGTGGAATTGGCTGTCAAGTGAACTTGCCAGAACCAACCTATAGATCAGATTTTCTAGACTACAACAGTGAGTGAATAGGGAGTAATAAGATACCGTTCAGACTCCTCTGGTGTGACTGCACGAGCAGCTGATGGAGCGTAGCGCCGCCGGGCATGCCGCGTGCCATGTTGTTGAACTGAAATTACATTTGTCTTTTGTTATGAAGTAAATAGCAAACAAGTATGATATTTATAACTCATTTAGAAAGACCACGTGTCCCAACTGAGGCCAATTGTTAATAGGTTGTTTCACCCAGATTACATTTTGTTCGACAATATTATTCAATGCTTGTAATGAAACAATTTATCAATAGCAGTTTTTGTCACTATTCAAGCATTATTGTATTAGGCAGCGAGACGTCACTCAGGAACAGTGTTTATTTTGTAGTCGGCTTATTAACTAAGGTCTTCACTATTCGATAGGTCGAGCGAGAGTCTTCCAGCCGATCGTTGCCTGCTTGTAAAGTGCGTGCAGTCACTGAGCATACCTGTCGCTAGCACAGCGTATAGCTATCGCGCTCAGCCAATCATGTGGGTCAATAGTACGAATACTAAGTCATTAATACGGATTCCATAATCCGACACGATTCTCCGTCATAATATATTAAATGTATGTTATTTTATATGATGTGCTGGTAGAGCAAGCCGGTCTTTGTAACAATGTTTCGTGCAATGAAAACCCGTTTTCGTTATTGGGTTGTCAACTGTTGCCAGTGGTTATAAAGACTAACTAGTGACTCGAGGAAACGTCGTTCTCTCGTACCATACATTGAACATTAGACCTTTGACACGGTACCCGCCACGACCGCCCTCCTCTGCGGCAACTCAAGCCTAGGTCCGATCCATCGGCATGGAGCCCTTGAGACAAGCAGCCGCTCGCGCGATACAAGTGACTTTACAATCACTAGCTTTCACAGCCATACATGACACTGCATTATACACACATGCACAACACACAGGTACATAGGTTCTGTAAGGGACCTTTTTTTTTCTTTTTTTTGCCTAGTTAGAGTAGACAAAAATTTCAGACCACTAAATACACATACACATGTTCCTTCCCTCCTCCCAGGGGGCAGAAACATGTATATATGTATAGTTAGTTTAGATCGAATTACGGATAGGGAATTAGTCAGATCGCGACTTAATTGCATACGCGCAACAGTCCGAGCCGAGGTCCGGCCACTTTGGCACCCTCGGATGTTGTTGCTTAGCTTTCGTGGCTGAGTGCCCTAAGCGCTCGCCCCCAAGCCCGGTAAAGCTGTAAAAGCCGTAAAGGCCCCAGGGCCCCTCAGGCTAACAGTGTAGTCAGTTCGAAAAAAAAAAAAAACACGGACACGGTTTATTTTAAGGTGTGTTTTCGACTGAAAAATTATAGGCGAAAAATCAATTGTGAAACTGTCATGTAGTTGTTTTTGTTTTTTATCCATAAATTTTTGTTATTAGACGCTATATTGTGTAATACAGGTGGCGTTTTGCATAATAAAGCTTGGTTATTGTGCACCAGTGAAGTTATTCACTCGATAAAGGCAGTAATGGTCTTCAATAAAGAGGACTAGTTGCCAAGTTAGGAAGAAAAAAAGAACATACATAAGAAGATACACTAAGGGAGGGGGGATGATTGATTAAGCATGGCGAGGTCTTCACAATTAGCGTCGATATAGCCAATGCTTTTGATAGGGTTTTGCACCGTGAACTTTTTTTAATTTTTTTACATAATATATTTTTTTGAACTCACCGTATTAGGTACTTGTTGCCTTTGCTGTGGGATAGTGAACGGACGGACACCGCCAACCATTTGCTGTGAATGAAAACGAGCATTATTTCACTAATAAATAATGTACACGCATCGTCATCGTCTAGCGACATTCCGGATTTTCTCAATTTACTCAAAATTTGTTATATGTCGCAATGCAAAATGTATATATATTTAGAAAACGATAAATGTATTTTCAAGAAAAACTGAAAAGTGAAGCGGAATTATTCCGTTTATACGTTAACAACGGTCATGCGATGGTTTTCCTTGCTTTGAGTCAAGTTATCAAAGTCTTGCTGCGGGATTTTGTCCCAGGTTCTGTTATAATGCCAAAAAAGTTGCTCTTCAATGTAATGGTGCAGGAAAATTCTTCAAAGCCCATCCCTTTGGAGCAAAGCCCACGCGTGCTGTATGGGGTTTAGGTCTGGTGCTCCTGCAGCCAGCTGGTCGTCACTCACGCTGTGTGAGGACGGCGGTTGTCCTCGTGCATGAGCCTCATCTTGGTTCATTTGTAGTCGATGGGTATAGACTAATTGTACATTTTTTCCATCCAAACGAGGTCTGTTTTTTCACCAACACGAAATCTCACCCAAACCATAATTGTCCTGCCGTGGTATGGATGGACTTACTGAGAGTGTTGCAGACGGCTCTCATGATCAGGAAACAACACTAAAGACTACTGGTAATCTTCCCAGAGGAAATGTTCACGAACCCACTGTAATCTTCGTCCACGAGTTCCTCGGCGTAGAGCTGGAGTACGAAGCGGTCTACGAGCATGAAGGTTAGCTTCAAGCCGTCTTCTCCTCACAGTTTGCTCACTCACAAGCAACTGGTGATCTGGCTGGAGCCTTTGAACGAACTGCACGGCCGTAACATTCACGGGAACTTGCAAAGATCTGTCTTGTCGTTGGGTGGCTATGCGCTTCCCGCCTGAGTGTCCTTCAGCCACTTCCCCAGTAGCACGATAACGTGACCATAACCTTGATATTACGGTTTTCTTTGTTCCTCCTCGGCAACACTCTGTGTCTAACCATAACATTTCCTCTCTCGTGTCATTGGCCACTGCACCGGCCAGTATTTTAGGGTTTGTTGTGTATATTTACTGTTTACTTGTTTGTGTATGTGACTTTGATAGGTGTTTTGACTATTTGAGTTTGTGAGTGTGTATTTGGAGTTTGTGAGTGTTAAAGTGAGTTTGTGGGTGTGTATGTGAGTTTGTGAGTATGTGCGTTTGTTAATATGTATGTGAGAAGCTATGTGTATGTGAGTGGCGAGTGTTCGTGAGTGCGTGTGTGTGTGTATCTCATATTTAGTGTGGAGGTGATATATTCTTTATAGGTTTCGCGTTTAGCCACAATTTCACCCGATGTTAAGTGACGATGCGGGCCAAGATGGTAGCACGCTAAGCCAAGTGGCGGAACTGGGTTTCAAGTGCAGTCGCCGGAACAATCCTATAGGTGCTTGGTGACAGATTTTTAAAAATATACTATGTATTAGATGTGTGAAAATTTGACAATATATATATACTGACTTGTTGCTGATTGAGGTAATGTTGTTGGTATTCCGCGGGAGTAGGTCCGGAATATCCCATTTGAAGTGCAGCTCCACTCTGGTTGCCCTGGAAGATAATTAGAATTAATTACCGTCTTTAAGGTGATTTAGATTTACACCGATTTAACAGGAATACAAAACTGATATGGAATCTCTCAAATGTCAAGTATTCACTACGGCTCATGGGCATATCTATAATCAACCACATGCAGTTCTATCGGAGTTCAACCACAGACAGGTTGCCAGACCTAATCCAAGTTGACTCGTTGTACCAGTGCGTATTATCGACACGACACGGGTAATAATGGCGGGATTTATTATAATCTATATTGATTATAATTTTTTTAGTAGGATCTAACACATGATCTAGGTTATAAGAATACCAGCGGTGCGCCCACACGCGTTTGTTAAGCAATAATTCACCAAGCCAATAATTCAAGCCGTAACTTTATTTTATTCAAATTATTGTCAATTCATATTGAGGAATGACATGCATGTCCCGTGTACAAAATTACATCGAAATTGATAGACAATTAATGTCATTTTTTTGCGATATCTAAAAGTGTTGTTGACCAAAAAATTACGTGCACAGACAGAACTAGAGATTTATTAATATAGATGACGTGCTGGTAAAGATAATTGAAGAGTACGTGTGGTTCATATGTGATCAGTAATTATCAACAAATTTGATAAACATCTTCAATTTTGACGATTATGAAAACTTCAAAATTCTATAAAATTAGTGCCTAATTATTTTTTCACAGCCCAAAGTACCCTTTTCAAAACGAACCGTGTATTTTTTCTGTAGCTATAATAGTTTTTAAGGTATTCAAAAAATAACATTGAACAACTGCTAAAATGGAATTTTGAATTGTGCATTTCTTTTGAAAGATAAAGATACGCCGTTTTGAAAATTTCTGGATCTTTTAAGAGCACCTAGTTATACCTTCAAAACGAACTGTTTTTTCTGTTGCTATAATACTGTTTGACATATTCAAAAAATAAAATTGAACATTTGAGAAAACTAGTTAAATTTTAAATTTTACATAACTAATGAAAAAAAAAATCCTATGTTAGACCTTTTTTTATGATTAAAAAAACTCCCCGCCAAATTTCATCCAAATTGAAAAGGGTCGATTCCAACCATTGGTCGAATTGACATGGGATGATCCTACAGCATAATAATAAGATATTTGAATAAGTAAATGTTAAAGAGAAGGATATTATCATATCAATCACCTTGACAATGGGTCTGCCTTGAGGTATCTTCGAAGGCTGTGACCATTGCTGTTGCTTAGAGCTCGGCGTCTCGGATTCCTTCTCAGCAGTCATCTTGCGTAACACCTGACCACATCGAAAATTTCAATCAACATAATAATACCAATCATCCCTCGTCATTCAAACGATGACTGGTCAATCATATATAACATAAATAATATAATATCTTATAGGTATATAAGGTAAAACCACCAGTAATTGACACTGCACCAATAGTTGACACTCTGACGAAGAAAATTAAATATTTCATACTAAATTGATTTGAAGTCTTGAGTTTGTTAACCGACTTTTATAACTGACTGTACCTATATGTATTTATAACATTAAAAATATATCAGTAATCAGTGATTTTGGCCATCTCGATCTTTGGCTTCCTTTTTTTCTTGATATTTAATTTTCTTCGTCAGAGTGTCAACTATTGGTGCAGTGTCAATTACTGGTGGTTTTACCTTATATTGTAATAAAAATAGCAGATTTAATATATATGATACTTAATTGGTAGCTTCACGCTGGAGCAACGTAGCTTGCGAGCCGCGCGAGGTGCGGATGTGTCAAGTTGCCTTGATTTTACCACGCGTTTAAAATGCAAAACATAAATACCAAGACTTGTTATCAGTGACATAATTTCTCTACTTGCAGTCTACGGTGTTAACCAAACCGATGCCTGTTTTTGTTGAAATTATGAGCATCCATTTTAGTTGAAATTATATTCTGCTTAAGAAAATTTAACTGTACTGATGGCTCTCGCAAATATTAGCAGCTAACTTGTGATGCGGCCGCCTTATATGGTATTATACTACAGCGGTAAGTTCAGCGTCTTCGCTCCTCCCGCAGTCGTACCCGCGTGGCATTCATCATACATAACCTTACAATAATGATGCTGATTACTTTAAAGCAATCATGGCTCAGTGATAGCGTGTATGACTACGCGTCGATTGACGTGAGTTCGAATCCCAACAATGAGCCTGAGCTTTCGGTGAAGGAAAACATCGTGAGAAAATTAGAGCCTGGTGGTAGGGCATTTTTCAACGCCCGTCTTGCTAGCTACCACCCTCGAGTTGTAAATCTGTTGCAAAGCACTAATAGGCGTATTCCGGCAGCTGCACTTGAGAACCAGTCTTCCACTAGGTTTAACGTGTTATCATCTTGGGCAACATCGTCACTTAATACCAGGTGAGATTGTAACCACTACGCCAAAAACCTATAACGATATAATAAAAGTCCCGTATAATGCCTTACCACCATGCTAACATTGCAAATTCCATTGTTATCAGTTTTTAGTAAAAAATAATACGTCTCCAGACTTTGGAGCCAATAGAATATTGCTTGATAAGCTCGGTGTTTAAGAGTAAACTGGTGAAAACTAACGGATGTCGGAGTGAAGGATATAGGGGTCGGCTGCTTCGGTTGCTGCTGCTGTTGCTGTTGCATCTCGTGCCTGCGGCGGTAGTTCTCGCGCTGCTCCTCCAGCTTCTTCTTGATGAGCGCACCCTGCATGATGGACTGCGTGTGGACCGCGAGCTCGCGCGGCGACGGGATGCGTGTCGGGACACCTGACCACCAGTACATTTCATTTATCTACTTGTATACTAACAAGGGAGAGGCTAGCCAGCTTCCTAAATATTTATCTGTTCTAATAGTCCTCCCAATACTCAGTTCCATACACTGTGGGAGGCCAGCCAACTTTCCTAATATTCATCTGCTCTAATAGTACTCCCAATACAATACACTGTGGGAGGCCAGCCAGCTTTCCTAATATTCATCTGCTCTAATAGTACTCCCAATACAATACACTGTGGGAGGTCAGCCAGCTTTCCTAATATTCATCTGCTCTAATAGTACTCCCAATACAATACACTGTGGGAGGTCAGCCAGCTTTCCTAATATTCATCTGCTCTAATAGTACTCCCAATACAATACACTGTGGAAGGCCACCCCGCTTTCCCAATATTCATCTGCTCTAATAGTACTCCCAATACAATACACTGTGGGAGGTCAGCCAGCTTTCCTAATATTCATCTGCTCTAATAGTACTCCCAATACAATACACTGTGGAAGGCCACCCCGCTTTCCCAATATTCATCTGCTCTAATAGTACTCCCAATACAATACACTGTGGGAGGCCACCCCGCTTTCCCAATATTCATCTGCTCTACTAGTACTCCCAATACAATACACTGTGGGAGGCCACCCCGCTTTCCCAATATTCATCTGCTCTAATAGTACTCCCAATACAATACACTGTGGGAGGCCACCCCGCTTTCCCAATATTCATCTGCTCTAATAGTACTCCCAATACAATACACTGTGGGAGGCCACCCCGCTTTCCCAATATTCATCTGCTCTAATAGTACTCCCAATACAATACACTGTGGGAGGCCACCCCGCTTTCCCAATATTCATCTGCTCTAATAGTACTCCCAATACAATACACTGTGGGAGGCCACCCCGCTTTCCCAATATTCATCTGCAATAACAGTCCTCCCAATTCCATACATTATGGTTGGCCGTCAGCCAGCCTCCTCAATTTTTGTGTGCTCAAAAGGCCTTCCTAATTCCCTACATTGTGGGAGGCCAGCCAGCCTCACCAATTTAAGCATGCGAGTCCCTTGGCTTCAATGCTTCGACTGTGTTTTTAAGCAATACCAAAAACAGATAAAGAACAACACCTAGCATCATATATTATTAAAACCAGCCACTATACCTGAATGGTGGACCGTCAACGTGTTGGGACTGGCCGCCATTATCGGCGACACGCAGAACGCTGCGTCCGTTACAAAATCGTGCAAGTTTATAATAATGCAGAATAATAACTATTTAAATGCATTACTTATTCATTTACATTAAAGTTTGATATGATAAGCTTACCATCGAAAAAATATTTCAGTTACTTTTTTAATTCTAAAAAGTTTATTGGATACACATGGAGCAGTGTTAGTTCCAACACTCATGTACGGAAGTGAAAGCTGAGTGTGGCAAAAAAAACATGAAAGTAGAATTAATGCAGTAGAAATGAGAGCGCTAAGAAGTATGATAGGAGTGAAATTGAGTGACAGGATAAGAAATAGTGTAATAAGAGAACGTTGTGGTGTGAAAGAAGATGTAGTGACACGGATTGAGAAAGTGATGCTAGATGGTTTGGGCATGTAGAGAGGATGAATGAAAGAAGATTGACTAGACAGATTTATGAGTGTAATTGGGAACGTTGGAAGAGGAAGGCGTTGACGAACGTTCCACGATCAAATCGGGGACGTTTTGAAGAAAGGTCAGGTCCAGAGTACTCTAAACTGACGAGCATGCATGAAGAGATTGATGAATGTTGAGGAAGCGATGATCGTAGCAAGTGGAAGGACGTGGTCTCTGCCTACCCCATTGGGAAAGAGGCGTGATTTATGTATGTATCCTATAGTTATAACTTCGTACTATTTTTTGAATCTTCAAACATCGCTCTAATTCTCTTTCTCTATCTCTAATCGCTCTATATTTACTTTTAGTTCCAGTTAATTTATGCTTACAAGATTGATATAATTGTTTCAGAAGTTTCAATTCTATCACATGCTCTATTTTTTAAACAATATTATTTTCATAAGCTTCGAGGTAGTGAAGATTTATGAATAATGTTTTGAATACCTTGATGCGGCACTGGAGAGAGGCGGAGCGGCTGGTGGTGTGGCGGCACCACCAGGTGGGACGTGTTCCCGACTGCGCCCGGCAGCGGAGACCCGCCCATCTGTAACAAAACCCGTCACACCGTTACGAGCTGGTTCACACCAGGTCGAACCGACCGAAATTATCTTAAATCTACAAAGCTTCTCCTTTTCCTTTTAATTTTGCTACTCTATTCTTAGTATCTAGCAAAAGCTTCCTTTTTCTTTTTAGTTCTTACGCTAACACCGTTAAAACTAAAATTTTCACATAAGTGAGTTCACAAAAAAAAAAAAAAAAAACATTTAAATGTTGCAACTCCGAGATCTATCGCAACGACTCGTCATAATTAAAATGTTCAATAAATATTAAAAACTAGCAGTAACCGTACTATAAATTGTTTTGCCAAATATCTAATTTACTAAGGTCCTGTAACAATGGGCATCGGCGGTATACGTCACCTGCTTTTGCTGTTGATGCTGCCTCAGTATGGAGAGCAGCACCTCCCGGTGGCGGCTCTGCATGCCCGGGTTGTTGAGCTGCTGCATCAAGTTCTGTACGTTGATGTCGCCAGATTTCAGACCTGAACGGTAACGCGAACTCTTTCATTAGATTATCGTGATTACAACAAACAAATGGATATAAATATATTATAAATCTCGTCCCAATGGTTTGCTTCTACTGTTTAGGTTTCATTGCAACTTGGATCCATTTCGACCCTTTTCCAACCTTTGACCAACTTTCCCTGTGATAATAGGCATCACTGAAATATTAATTTTAAATAATGAAATGCAAGTGTTCTAGCGATGAATGAACTTCGTTTATTATGTAGTAGTACTGAGAGGCTGTGCGTGTGTACCTTGGACGATGGCCTGTGCCTCAGGTCGCTGCAGCAGCTCCCTGTCCACGGGCGGCAACACGCCACCCACGTGCCCCATCTCGCTCACACCCGCCTGCTGATGCTGCTGTTGACGCTGCAACACACACAGACACACACACATTTCATCAATATAATTAGCCAACATTCATCTGAAAGGATGATGTTACACTGATGGATACAAGTGTTCCCGCAAATATCGCTATGGCCAGATATGCGCTCTTTTTTTAAATGAAACTGACTTATTATAGCACGGCTGATTGGAAGCGATTACCGTAGCCTATGGACGAATGTAATACCAGAAACATCGCAAGAACACTTAAGTTATTTGGCGGCTGCGAACTTCTGTAGGATGGACCGCTGGGCTGCCCCCAAATAACGAGACATTTTCAAAGAGATTCCTCTGTGACCTACTTCTCTCCCATCCAGCGGGTCCCCGCAACCTTCATCACGTAGTCAGTCCACCTTATGGTGGGTCTATCCCCGCGGACTCTTTCGATGCATGATCACCACTTGGGAACTATTCGGCCCTATCGGCCATTCATTCTACGAGTATTCCTAAGACTATCAATTCCTAGGGCTATATAGGTGAGTTTAGTTCTGGTGCGGATTTTCTCATTTCTGATGCGATTCGCACACAAACTACAAGCATAGCTCTCTCTATTGCTCTTTTAGTCTATTAGCGTATGATATGAAGCAGTAATGGCTTAGTGTTAACTGTACAGCAAAATTTAAGTAAGTCTATATATCTACTAGCTGTGCTCGCGGCTCCGCTCGCGTCAACTACACAACGCCGTCGGTGGAGCGCACGCGCGAATCGTACTGATCATCCCCAAAAGAACGAAGACAAAAATGCTTATTGTGGGTGAACCTTAGAAGATAGACATACGCTATCGCTGACTTTTCTGTAGGTCTTTTTAAGATCTACAATTACATGGTACTTACTGTACGGGCCAACCATACAAATTTCTGCTGCGTTCGCTCGCTGCATCGCTTTCTTAGTATATTGTTTTATAAAGTCAGTGCATCAACGTCGTTCAGACTGAGCAGCGGCGAACGCACTCATTAGCATTTTTATCATATATTTCATCAATAAATCAAGTTTAAAGTCTTCCGGTGTTTTAAATCATAATTCATAGCAATCAATAAGGTGTCCCGTACACTTACATTTGATATATCCCGTTTAGTTCACTCAGTGTAATCCATTTAAGCGGCCCAAATACGATAACATGGTTATGAATAAAAATAACGTAAATCGGATAAGCGGTTTTCGCGCGACAAGAACACAAACGGACAGACAGACAGAGAGACGTTGAGTTTAATAATATATATAGATGTGCCAGTGACTTCATTGCGACACTTCACAAAGATAATCGTTTTACGAGTAATATAACTTTTCTAACCTTACTGTCACTTCCCAATGAAACCTATTTCAATGCCACCAGAAAAATAACAGTGGCTATTAATAATAAATATAATAGGTTACCTGTTGAACCTGCAGAAGCTTGTATAGGAGCTCCTGCGGTATATGCGGCGGCTGTTGCTGCTGTTGTTGTTGCTGTTGCTGTTGTTGCTGCTGCTGTTGCTGTTGTTGAGCTTTCTGCTGCTGTTCCATGCTTTTGCTCAACATCTGTACAAGTGACGGTAGCTCATTGAAGCAAAATATAGTATTCAGCGAAACTCTTTTCCAAAACCTTCACATGTCCGAGCTCATTACTTTCAAAGAAATATTTATATGTAATATTATGTAAAAACAATAGCGTTGAGCGCTATTCTCAGTTTTTATAACAATCGATAGAAACTAAATCGTAAAGGTTTCAAGGTGGGTCAATAATTGACTCGCCCTCTCGATGGAACCTTCCAGATGTTACTCGAAATTTTTCAATGCTTCACCCAAATCTAATAGTCAAATATTTGTCAAAAATGTCTATGGATACGATTGAAATTAATTAGTTTTTATTTTGTAAATTGCCAAATTATCAGTGATACTTGCTTTGCCGCTTTTGAATTTATACGACTCAAATATAATCCTTGCCGATTTCGACTATGTTCTGCAATTTAAGCAGTTCAATAACGTTTAAATAGGGTGTTAGACAGGGATGTGTAGCGTCTCCATGGCTGTTCAACCTATTCATGGATAATTGTCTGACAGATTTGAAAGAGAGTGACTGTGGACTGAGAGTGAATGAGTTATTTTTCAAATGTCTTCTTTACGCCGATGATCAAGTATTACTTGCATCGTCGGCTAAAGATTTACAAGCGATGGTGACTATTATGAATGATGCCTTGGAAAGAAAGGGAATGAAAGTGAACGCAAAAAAGACTAAAGTTATGGTATTTGAAAAGGAAGAGAGCATGACAGAAGTATGTATCCGGATTGGTAGTGATAAACTAGAGCAAGTGAATGAATTTGTTTATTTGGGATCAATGTTTACTAGTGATGGAAAGTGTGAAAGTGATATTGAAAGGAGAGTTAATGCTGGTAATAAGATGAATGGGGCGTTGCACGCCTTTATGAACAGCCAGAAAATTTCTAGAAAAGCTCATCTGGCTGTACATAGAGCAGTGTTAGTTCCAACACTCATGTACGGAAGTGAAAGCTGGGTGTGGCAGAAAAAACATGAAAGTAGAATAAATGCAGTAGAAATGAGAGCGCTAAGAAGTATGACAGGAGTGAAATTGAGTGACAGGATAAGAAATAGTGTAATAAGAGAACGTTGTGGTGTGAAAGAAGATGTAGTGACACGGATTGAGAAAGGGATGCTTAGATGGTTTGGGCATGTAGAGAGGATGAATGAAAGAAGATTGACTAGACAGATTTATAAGATGAGTGTAATTGGTAACGTTGGAAAAGGAAGGCCTAGACGAACGGTCCACGATCAAATCGGGGACGTTTTGAAGAAAGGTCAGGTCCAGAGTACTCTAAACCGACGAGCATGCATGAAAAGATTGATGAATGTTGAGGAAGCGAAAGTTGTATGTCAGGATCGTAGCAAGTGGAAGGACGTGGTCTCTGCCTACCCCGTTGGGAAAGAGGCGTGATTTATTTATGTATTGTATAACGTTTAACCGAAATATGGCTTATGTAGGGTACATTATTTGGCGGCAATCGTGTGTACATGTATTACGTATGAGCCACCCTATAAAACTCGCAATACATGATCAGTAACTTGGTAAGTCAGTATAAGTACCTGTAGCAGACTCATCGGCTGCGGTTGCTGAGATGCGTGCGCGTGTGCGTGTGCGTGCGCGTGCGCGTGCGCAGGTTGGTGATGCGGGTGCGAGCGCGGACCGGACTCGCCCGCGGCCGGCACCGCTTGTCCGCCTGATACTTGCGCTAACTAGAAGAACATCATCATAATATACCACATAAGTTATTATAATCAATCGTGTTCAAGAAACAAGTCTCCTCAACAGGCAATAATTACAGTAGTTGAGAGGTATAGTATCAAAAACTCCAATGTCCATGATATGCATTAAGGCCAAACAAGATATTATATTTAAGATGGTGACGTGAAATCTATTTATATAATACCAACTGTGCCCCACAGTTTGACCCGTGTTCAATTTATTACACTAACTCTCCACTGCTCCGCCTCTAACGTACACGTGTAATTGCCATCAGTTTGACTTAATGTTCATGGTTACAGCTTTATACCTTGTGGTCATAACCTTCCTCAATACATATGCTATAAAATAAAACAGTCATTTCTACACTCAATTGCACATTGGAACCTGAATGGTCGATTAAACAGTCCGGTTTCAAGAGGAGTTACCTCCCTCGAACAGTTCAGGTGTGGAATTAAATCAGTGCTGTGATTTTCAAAGGGGAACAGTATGAGGTCCTTCAAGAGATGAGTGAACAGATTTTTTAAAGGGTCGGTATGCGCATGTACTACTTCTGATATTAAAAGCGTTCTTACTAGAATCTCGTTTCCCACTATTATGGCATTAAAAAAATATCTATAAATTAGTCTTGACAACAAATTACACAATAATCCATTTTATATGGTTATTATAAATGCAAATGTAACTGTTTATTATATTTTTGCAACTAAACCTCCGGTAGGACCCTGATGAAGTTTGGCATCAAGGTAACCAGAGCCCTGGAGAAAGACACTACGAAGACCACGCCGACGATATCTCGGGAAATGTTAGTTGTAATATTAATTATACTTTATGAGTATAAACATAATGTTCTTAATATTTTTTAAATATGATACATAGACTTTGAATTTAAGTAATATTTCTTCACTATTTTATTAATTAATTAGCAACTTATTAATCTTGATACTTGTATTATATATTCGTTTAATTTAGTTAAACTATTTAATTATTATATTATGTTTTTTATAAATTCTCCTATTAGTACTAGGAGGTCTCCTACACGATGCGGAAGCAGCATTGCGCGAGTCTATATTGATCCTAATTCATCACGTGGTAAAATTAATCAAGAAGCATCAAGAAGAATCTCGATTGGTTTTATAGAAAAAAAAATCATTTTTTACAGTATTGTTTATAGTTACTATAATTTTTATTAAATGTACAAAGAGGAAAATCTTGTCAGTGTATAACCGTAATGTCCATTAAAGAATAATTAATGAGTACTTACAAGTCGTTTAAAAGCAGTGAGATCATGGTCAGGTACATTGTGAGTCTGATGAGGTGGGTGGGGACGGAGCCGGGCCTCTAACTCCTCGAGGCTGTGTATCTTGCCACCGGCTGATGATGAATCTACATTCACCAACATAAAATTGAAGTTATTTTGCTATTCTAAAAGTTACAGTTTGACAATATCATTAGAGGTGTTAAATAACGATTAGGTCGTAGATGGCAATGTGCTCAATGAAGAATCTGAATCCGAATGTTTGAATACACCGATGGGGGACTTTAATGAAGGTAAAGAGAAGTACGGAACAGAGGAATCTCTTTTTATCATAATAAATTTAGCATTGTGTCCGCAATCTCACATGACATTAAGTGACGATGTGGCCCAAGATGGTGACACGTAGGAAAATTGGCTCTCAAGTGCAGCTGTTGGAACACACTTATAGCTGTTTGGCGACAGATTTTCAACTTGAAGGTAAAAGCCCTACCACCATGCTGTGGTTTCATCACGATGTTTTCCTTCACCGAAAGCTCAGGCTCATTGCAGGGGTTCGAACTCACGTCTTTCGACGCTATGTCCGTACACACTACCACTGGGCCATCAATGCTTCATTACTTGGGGGTACTTCTACAGTTGAAATACTTCCACCCTACAGAAAGTCGCAGCCAAATAACTTTGTCTTGTGATCCTGTGTTGAGTCGCAACTCGCTAGTGATACCTCTTGTCTTACAAGTGTTGGGTTAGATTAACCGCTTAACATCAGACGATGGTTTTCCACCTTATTTGTATAAAAACATTTTTGTCACACTCAAGATCCCCCGTATAAATCCTCTTCCCTAGTTTTCAAACGATAATATAAATAATGGGTTCATGCTCGTCACAGTAATACACATTGATTGATGGGGGCAAGTGATGCAAGTCACTATGTGGGGTATCTCACGAGCGAGCACCACGCTTTACTGTACATATATACAAGAGAGGGGTGAGGGGTGTGTAAGGTGGGTGACGTCACTGACCGGGCCTGATCTCGTTGGAGCGCAGCAGCAAGTCGAGGAGCGAGGGGGGGTGCGGCACCGGGTGCGGGGCCGGACCCGCCGGCGATATCGGAGCGAACACGTGCTGGTGCTGAGGAGGCTCGCTGCTCATTGGTTGCACGGGCTGCACGGGCTGCACCGGATCTATGCGCGTCGAGCTGTCTAAATCTGATAAAATTACAACACTATTTATTATAAAGAAAAAATCTATATCTGTATTAATAAAGCTATATTTCTGCCTGTACCGATAATTTATTCCTTGAATACGTCATTTCAGTTCATAGTGGGAAGAAATTCAAAAAACTTATGATAACAAAATCGGGGAATACAGTTTCACATTGCAGCCACATAAATCTACCATAGTAATTCAAAAATTATTACACCAATCGATAGTTAAAGAATCAAGGAATTCGTTACTTAGGGTGAGGACAGTGACGCAACAAGCGCGGGAGAGTGGGCCACGCCGCCATTTTGAGCTCGTTCCGACGCATCTCATAATTTTCATTTTATATAAATTACGACTTGGAGCAGCTACGACGCTTGTTTTAGTTTCAATCGACAGCTCTTATCAAGATTTATCAATTGCTTACACAAAACGTTAGAGTGGAATAGATATCGTAAATAAATAAAATATTAAAATTAAAATTTAAGAAAATACAATATCGGCCTATACTGGTCAAAAACCTAAATCGCATACGGTTCTAAACGGTTTCCCAACAGCAATCCAGTGATACCATAAAACACCACATATAAGAATAAACAGAGCCGGGAACGTAAAAAATAAAAGCGTTTTGCGGACATGTATTCACGTAAAATACACGGCCGTGCCCCCGACCCAGCCACACCCTAATTTCATTCAAAATTTTGTAAGAGATATCTATAAAAAAAACTTGCATGTTTGTCTGTTTGTATATCTATATGTAACTCAAGTACTGCTTGACCGATTCACGTGTCATTCGTCAAGTGCAGATTACAGGTTACCGATTTTTAACTTGAGAATATACTACCATTATTATTAAGGCAGGCATTAGAAAAAGCCCTAACACAATTTCATCACGACATTCTGCTTCACCAATAACTCAGGCTCATTGTAGGATATTGTATTTATAGTAGAAAAACACTTCTCAATTTTAAAGATTTCTTAAGTTGCACGATCATTTTACACCATTTGCTTGCCGTTGTTCGATTCGAGAATTCGGTTATAACTTAGCTCATTGTTTCAACCCTTTTTGCTTTGGCATCTCACTAACCTTCAAACCATACATGCTTGCATATACTAGTGTTTTGGTGTAGGTTGAAGGGATTTCGATTCACTAAGTTAGAGTATTAACTCTAGGGGGCGTTCAAATATTACATAAGAAAACTATAACAGACCCCCCCTGTAAGCAAAAATAAGAAAATTGTGATCTCCCAAAGGATATGAGGTAAGAATGTACAATTATTTGTTTCAAGCCGTCCAAGTACATCGGAATTCACCCAATTGAACATTGGTATTTTTAAGAAAAATCTGAATTTAGTAGTTTCTAGTCGTTTCTCGGAACACCTATTAATATGTAGTAAAAATAATGAAATAGTATTGTTAATTTAAATTAATCTTTTTTTAATGCAATTTTCATAATTTAATAATCTCACATAAGATTCATAATATTGCCCCTGCTCCCTAAAGTAGAAAAAGATTATACTCTCCCCTTAACCTGTTCATGTAATACTTGAATGCCCTCCCCATATCCATGATTCATAAAAACTTACCATCAACCATATTGTGCAGTAGTCGTTCATAGTGCTTGTCGCTGGGGGGACTGTCTCTACGGAACCACCGGCTGAACCTGCTGCCGGTCTCCAGCTCACTTCCACCATTCTGAAAGTACGAAACCTGTTAACCTACACAAATATCAAAAATAACATGCCCAAAAGGACAACATTTACTTATTATTCATTCATCGTAAGAAGGATTGTACGAGACATGTCAAATGTTTATTTTAGAGATTTAGCATAATTTAAATTGTAAGTTTATTTTACGATTATCGATTCTTTTTGAGAAGTACATATAACTGATAATACGATTATTCTTTAAATAAATTGAAGGATATGTAAACTGTGTAAATTAAATAAGAAAAATAAACTATAACAACAATTGAATTCGCAATGCGGAACACTTGAATGCCTAACTCCAATCAATTCAATCAATCAATTAATTCTCCCAGTCAATATTCTTCGTTGCGTGTAGATGCAGTAAAAATGTAGGAATTACGTAAATATATTTGATTATTCGAATTATTAGATGTACAACGGTGTACAATCAATTATATTAATTTTCGTTTCCTTGGTTTTATTATTTTGGTCCACTCTAGTTTTATGTCATATAGAAAGTAACGATGCACGACAACAAAAAAAAAACGAAAATTCACAAAAACCATTGTACAGAGGAAGTTATTTAGGATTTCATCTTGCAAAATGTTTTTATAACGTTTATCATTATCAAACATTTTTTAAATGATAATTGATAGTCGAAATGCGTGTTTTTAGGTTATGCTATAATGTACACGACGTAACAATTTACGTTCTGTAGATGTGTCGTGCAAGTCTTCTTACGATGAATAAGGTATACGAACAATATTATAACTTTTCTCAAAAAATACAAATCTAAATATTTCTGGCCCTCATAGGGAATGAATTTTCCAAAACCCTTTCTTAATGCTCACCTACGTTACGCTGCGCTTAGTAAAAAAACTAATTAAAATACTATGTAAACACCAAAACAAAACAAAAACCTCCACCAGTAGTAGGTCCAAGCTTCCTTTTTTTTTGGCACTGGCTACATTCAAGTAAATCCGTAACACCAACAATTCTCAAAGCGACTATCTATATGAACCCTTGAGTATTGTGATGAAAGATAACTATAACATACATTATGTCATTTTAATGTGATCAGGTACACGTTATTTGCTCTCCTTATTCTTCATGGAAGGGTAATACATAATATTAAACATAATAAAAGTCAGCACCTACTGTCTGAAATTAGAAGAGAACGGTAGTTGAAGGTGTACTCACAGTCAGTACGTCCGGTATGGAATCGAACTTGAGGAACTCGTCGAGGTTGAACTCCGGCTGGTCGTTGTTCGGCTGCAACTCGTCAGTCTTCGAGTCGACGCCAGAGTCCTTGTCCTGTGTTAAACAATAACTATTTCTTTATCAAACAATTATAATGAGTTGTTCGGTGGGATCTTGAGCTGCCATGTTGTGGCTTTTATTTTAATCCATTAACTTGGGTTCTTTAACCCTATATTATGTAGCTGCAATGCATGCAATGAAGCAAAATGCTCAGTGTTAGCGTGTAAGACTTCGTGAGTTCGAATCCCTACAATGAGCCTGAGTTTTACGGTGAAGGAAACGTGAGGAAACCATAGCATGGTGGTAGGGCTTTTTCTGATGCCCGCCTGGTTAGCTACCACCCTCAAGTTGAAAATCTGTCGCCAAGCACCAATAGATGTGTTCCGGCAGCTGCACTTGAGAGCCAGTCTTCCACTAGGTTTAGCGTGTTATCCATCTTGGGCCACATCGTGAATTAACATCAGTTGAGATTGTGGCCACTACGCCAAAATTTATAACGATTAAAAGAAATACTAGCTATGCCGCACGGTTTCACCTCTGTTAAATTTATTCGAAACTCTCCGCCGCCATTGCGCTTGTATAACCATATCGTTGTTCCACTTCCCGTACTCGCCTATAGCTTGCCAGATTGTTTGACGATCGTAGCTACTGCTCAGCTCCATAGGGTCGTAGCATAAAGTTATATAACCTAAAGTATTCCTCATGAATCTGGCTTTCATGTATTGATTATTATTGATTTGCTTATTATTATTATCATATACAAATATTATTACATATTATAATCTAAATTACTTGTGCACAATAATATATTACACAACTAGCGACTCGCCCCGGCTTCGCACGGGTGCAATGCTGATACTAAATGTACCTACCTACCACAGAATATCCTTATAAACAACATTTACAGCTTTTTTTGTCATTACACAATACAAACATGTTTAGTTTAGAGGTTACTCTTGAAAAAGCGACATATAATTGACCATTTTATATAGGGCCGGTACCGCCGCACTTCCCTACATTTTAAATCTGTAATATCTTCGGGAATATTCATTTAAATTACATGCTGTAAAGGGCCATATTAATCTATATTAAATGGACAATGTATTTTAGGTACGTAATTGGATAAGGATTAATGCTGTATTGCTTAAAATCACTTCGTAAATAAGCCATTTTTTCCCGTAAAATGTAAAGGATAAAAAATGATTATTGTGGGTTATCCTTAAGAGACAGACATATACCATCGCGGACTTTTTTGTTGACCTTTTTAAGATGTACAATATTGTAGTACATTATTTTGATTTATCTCGTGGGGTTCAGCCAGCGTTTGCAATGTAAGCGCAAAAAATGTGTTTATTTACGACATCACTTAGAAACCTCTAAATTTACCAGTGTTTCTCTACAATATTATGTATGTATTTATACAAGAGGAAGGTCCTCTTGAATCACTCTATCTACTACAAAAAACCGCTTCAAAATCCGTAACGTTATTTTAAAGATTTAAGCATACATAGGGACGTACAGATTACAGCGACTTTGTTTTATACTATGTAATAATGATACAGAGTTAAATAACGCAAGTTTATGAATGAAAAATTAAAACCATTGCATGACAGACTAAGATCCTAACAAAACCACTTATAATATATTATTGTTACGATCTGAGTAAAAATAGAAAAAACTATTCACGAACTGTCTGAAAACTTCTAGAATGTTCTCGAAACATTGGGTATGTAGTCATACGTTCGAGGATCATTATATTACTCACACATACAAAGCTTATCGCTACGATTGCGGCATCAATCAACGCTCTAAATATAAAACACTCCCCTTCTTTTAAGAACGATGACATATATTATAAATATCAAGGACCTTCCAGTGATTTCGTGAGCGTTTTATTTGAGTAGGTATATAAGCAAGCCGTAGTCCGAGCCAGCTCTATTTTGGAAAGCGAAGTAAAAACGACAAGCTATAAAAAAAGAAGAAATCTACAAGACGACCATAGAAGGAGAAACTGTAAGTACGACCGCAATATAGCGAAAAGCAGTATTGTGTGTTTATTTGAAATTTTGTGTTTTTTGTGTATGAATAAATTGTCACGTAAAATCTTACGACGTTTTACTCCCATGTGTATAACATTATATTATCTTCAACTTTTAGAAAGCTGCAATATGACATAGACTTGGCACCGTGAATATAGACATGACGTTACTAACGTTACTGGTATCGGCGGTATCGGTATGCGTGTTCGAGAGAGCACGGTTGGATAGCGGCGAAGACGTGTCCCGCCATTTATCTCCCTTGTCAGTGCGCTCGGCTCGCTCGCCAGGGGACTGAGTACCACCATTCCACTTCTGGAAACGATACACACCATTCAACAAGTCTTGCTTTTTCCGCCTTTACTATATCGGTTCGTCAAGATTACTCTGCACTGAATCTGATGTACTCATCAACCATATTAGTCTACAATATACGGTCACTATTATGAAACGTCCATTAATTCAACTGATTGTCTTCATCATAACACGGACCTGCATATATCATGGGCGAATACGAAAGAGATCGTGAAGCAAGAAGTTCACTATGGAAATATACATATATTACACTAGCTCTGCCCGTGGCTCCACTCGCGCGGACTATTGACAAACCTTTTTTTTTGTGCGGGTAACTAATTATTTTTCTAAAATAAAAGTAGCCCAAATTATTCCTTTTAACATCAGCTATTTGTCGGTCGGAGTTTTAAAAAATTGTGTTTTGTTATAGGTAGCATGTATCCTTTCATATGCATTTAGTAAGAAGCTGTTATTTTGACATTACAAATAGACACTACAATTTTATTATATGCATAGATTTATAACACAGTATTTTTTTAACAAGCACTGTTTTTTTTCTTTCGCAAAAAGGGTATATACACTCGACAATCAATATTACAATCGAGGTATAGAATTAGTATAATTGTACCTCATCCTTGGCGTTGGCGCTACCGTTCTTCTTAGTAGGCTCGTCGAAACCTCGTAGCTCGATAGTCTCCAGCTGTGATGTCGGTCCTCCACTGAACCTGTTGCAACATTTCATAAAACATATTGTGATATCAAACCTAACCATGCCATTCTTATTAGTATTTTGTATTTTACAGTTACAGATTCATTGTGGAGGTGTCTGTATGGATAACATGAAATTAATGCTTCATTTGCCAAATTGATTAATACAATAAAAATCTATGTCAAACTATTATTAAAAATATATTATTTCAGCAATGTAAAGAACTTGATAGCTCTTACCATTCAGGCTCTTCATCTTTGTCGTAACGTCGATGATTGTAGCGACCACCGGATCGACGGTTATCCTCCCTGTAACAGTCAACAAAAACATATTTACATGCAGACTGTGCATAAGAGAGAAAGGAACAGCTATACACGCACTCCTGGAGTGCAAGGAGCTCGCATTAATAACATGCAAACGTAGGTACTTATTTAGTACTAGCCGTGTGTGCCAACATCTTAGGAACCATAATATAATTTTTGTCTAAAAATACATATCTAAATATTTCTGGCCCACATAGAGAATGAATTTTCCAAAATCCTTTTTTAATGCTCACCCACGTGCGGAACTCGTGTGGAAAATCTCATGCTTCTACATGCCAACGGAGACGGCTAGAGGACTTCTAGAGATGTACGACGTAGCAGATGTGAAACAGTCTGATGGTATTCACTAAAGCTGTGTGAAGATTTTACGCGGTAATAGAATGCAGTGTGTAGCGGACTATTTCAATTGTGCGCTGTACCGTTTTACAAACATCTCTTGCACACATTCCTCGCTCGCATCTCTCGCACAGATTCCTCGCTCGCATCTCTCGCACATATTCCTCGTTCGCATCCCTCGCACTCATCTCTCGCTTCTTTATATGTACAAAATACCTAGTTCCGCTGGCCCTTTTTAACCAAAACTGTACTAAGTGAGGCTAGGAAAATAAAATAATCCTATTGATGGATTTTTTTCCTCGCAGTGGATACGCAGGCCTCTAAGGTGTACGTTGTCCGTCAGTCAATCGATATTAAAGTTGACAGAAACACATAATCGTCAGTCTGTATCCTCCATTACAGAACTTTCGTACGATAATTTAATGAAAATTTAGATTTACCTTTCACGTGGCTTGTCGTTATACCGGTCCTCCCTGTCTCGCTTTATGTCAGAGAAGTTGTCTCGGTTAAATGAACGACGTTCGGGTCTACAACAGAAGAAAAACCGTATTGTAACTGATAACAAAACTACGAAAAACATCGCGCCCTGAAAAGAACGCTGAAAGTACGATTAATATTTTTGTAATGTTCTGTTTGAGCCCTTTTTAGTACACTATTTTTTTTAAATACATGTCTTTATGCCCTTTACAGGGTGCCATATTGAATTCAGTGTGACATCACATAACCAGCAGACGAATAAGACGCTTCTAACGATACCACATTTATCAAATTATGATATATAGTTTAGAAGATATGAGGGTACTGATGAACAAACTTATATAGCCTGCTGAAATTAGCCCCTCCTTTTGGCTTCACCGTAGTTGGGTAAAATTACTAAACATCCAAAGTTTTAATACTTTTTTTTTTTTAGATTTAGCCCTTCATCACAATCTAACCTGATGTTAGGCGACAGTTCGGACATTGGCAAAAACTAGCTCTCAAGTGTAGCTGCCGGACCACACATACAGATGCTTGTTTGTCGACAGATTTTCGAATTGAGGATAGCTAACCAGACAGGCCTTAGAAAATGACCTACGACCATGATACAAATTCCATCACATAGTTTTCCATTACCGAAAGACCAGGATAATTACAGGATTCAAACCTACATCGATCGACGCGGTGTCCTTACACGCTGGCGTCATCATCAGAGTGAATAGCGAACAAAACATAATCTGAGATATATTCAAGTTAATTTTTAATGAACAAAAATGTGTTCAGATAAGTTACCTATCCCCGTTGGTCCTGTGATCGCGATCCCTGTCCCGATGTGGCGGACGGTACGGTTCGCCGCGGTACTCCGGCTCGTCCCAGCCGCCGGTCGGCACGTCGCGCACCATGATACGACCTGAGCCGATCCTGCGACCAGCTGTACGACACACACACAAATTATAACCTCAAACACACATCGTATTATTTCTCAAAGGTGTTTTTGTGCTAAATCCATATCTCCTTCCATTCTTCATCAAGATTCATGATTCCAACGTTATTTTAAAGCTCATATTTCCCGCTATTGACGAAACGTAGTTTATTACATTCACGCTTTCGTTTTTGCAGGAGACGCCATCTATTAACAAACTGATTAACTAATATGACAGCTGATTGATTACATTGTAAAATGTGCGAAATATTCTGGTTATTCATGTAATTTATTCACATAATACTGGTAGAATCGAGCCGCACTTAAAATTTGAACGCTAAATACCAATGATTTAAACTATATTATGGCAACATAACAAGGCTTGTTATACAATACAATAAAAAAGTGACACTACTTTGAATTTAATATAATTGCCTCAAAACGCGAATAAAGAGGTTCTACTTCAAACTTTAACATGTTAAAGGGGATACAACATAACATGCTTTTTCTTCGGCGCCGATATGACATCCTCTTTATTAATCAAGTTAACAAAATATAAACCATAATTTTGATTCCAACATCGAAAGTAAATATCAAAAACATGTTAACATTATTGATTTATTTTATACATTAAGGACCATATTTTAAAATTTTTTAGAAACTTGGCATTTTTCGGGGCGCTTCGGCATTCTTCGGGATGCCGAGACAAGACAGCGGCCGCGACCAGCGCGCGTCTTACAAAGCTTAAGGAAATCGCTGCATACCTAAGGACACAACTGTACCTACAGTTACCGTCAGTATGCGCTTACATGTAGGGGTGCCGTGGCCGAGCCGCCAGTGGGAGCCAGGCCTAAGTCGCTCCATTATTTAATTTTATAATCTATTATGTAAGGCCTCTTGGGGTATACGAAGTTCTGTGCTTATTTTGGGTAATTTAAAATCAGAAATTTTTAGCAGATTCACTACTTATAACTTTTATTGCATACAGTATAAACGCGTTTGGTCACAGACAACGTAGAGAGAGCTAGCATTTCTCCGACGAGTAGCGCCAGTTAGCGCGAATGTGTTTCAGCTAAATTGTTCCTACACAAAAACGTATTAAAAAGGCAAAGTTTGTGAGCATTTTTGCAGGAAGTAACCTTTACCGTAATTCGATTCTAAAAAATTTTACACTGCCAGAAAGCTACATTATCCCTACGTGATATAAGTTGTATTCCATTGTAATTTAAGTTGTATATTGCAATTAAAGCGTACCAATTCGAGGGCGGTAACTAGCTTGATAATAACTTTATTACAAATAGGTGTTTGTTGGCAAAGCTATACAGTACTATGCCAATCTCATGGCACGCACCACCTGTGTCTGCCGTATTGTATTATAGGCCTGTTCTTTAATAGAGGAAAAACTAGTACAGATTGAATTCAAATACAGTTTTATAAACACAAGGCCAGAAAAACGATATTACCGATATAGTCATCACTTGAATCAATTAACCTTTTATATTTAAACAACTGTAAAAACTGCCAGTCACATCGAAGCGGTAAGAAAACTAAAATAAATCCTTTATTATTACTTTGTAGTAACGTTTTCGGAGAATATTTAACTCTGCCATAAAAGAAATATTTATTTACCAAGAATTGGCAAGACTCAAAATGTTAATAATATGATGTTATATAAATAACATATAATGTTTTTTTTTCTATTATAATGTCAATTTTATAATGGCCTGTCTCCATAGTGAGACGGCAGAATAGATCTAAATGAATTTGTAGTGTGGGTTACATGTGGTTAAAATATTATATGAAAATGTACCCTATGAGTTTCAAAGGGGATAAAGTCACCAAGCCCTAATACCGTTTTATGTCTTATTTTTATCGTTTTAGAAGTGGCGTAGTGGCCCAAGATGAGATAACACGCTAAACCTAGTGGAAGACTGGCTCTCAAGTGCAGCTGCCGGAACATACTAACTTGAAGGTGACGACTTAACGGGCTAACTGGGTTTTGAGGTTCTTTAATGTAAAGTAATGGATATTTAGTAAAAACAGATTGCTTGATTGTTTAGTCCTTTCTTAGAAAGTATACAGAGTTACGTTCAAGACTTATTAAAACTAGCTGTGCCCTACGGTTTCTGCCAAAAACTCAGTACATATATGAAAGTTGCTTACCTTGCTCGGTCTTGGGCGGTGCGGTTTGCGCCGCAGCGGGCGTCGATAGCGGCGAGTCGGGGCGAGTGCGAGCGACGTGCGGCGGCTGCGCGGGCGCGGCCGACGGGGCGCCGCAACCCGAGGTAAAGGAACGCCGCTGCGGGGAGAGCACGATGCCGCCGGCGCTCGTTTCGCTCTCCTTGCGTACGCGTTCCCGCGGGTCCGCCGAGCGCCGCTCGCGCTCCTTGTACACGATCTGGCACCCGACAAATATTATATTGTTACGACCCGTATAAAAAGAAAAGACTACTACTTGCCAAAAAAGAAGAAAGTACCTGGAAGGTTCGAACCCGCCTCACGTGCAGACTTTTTAAAAATGTTTGTTTCGTTAATTGTTCTTTATAGGTTTGGCGTTATAGCCAAAATCACACCTGATATTAAGTGGACCATGTGTGTGATATATATATTTATATAATAGCTGTGACCTGCGGTTTCACACGCGTATTATTTAAAAGAAATCGCTGATTGATCATTTATAATATTCCAGTATAGACAATATTTTTATTAGGCGGCCAGGGTTATGTATCAAAACTCACACGGCTCGTTCATGCCACTACACCTATAGTCATAGACCCAAGCAGGGTATTGAATTATTTTAATTGTACACGATCTCCCAAACTAATCATCCAAATAAAATGCTATGAAGGGCAAGGTGTATCTTCATAAAATTGTCTTGATGATAAAGCTGATAGCTTTCGTTCGTAAAGATTAATAAGTCATGCCTAATAATAATAATGCTCATAAATCACTTTTCACTAAAACTTTGTCACAAAATACCTTATTGTAGCTTATGTATAAGAGATAGGCATATGATATCGAAGGAGCAATATTTTTGTAGAACATTGTATTCACGTATCACAAACCATTACGCCAGCGCACGCGGATATATCAATTAGGGTGCACCATTTCTTCAGACTTACTTTACAAAAATCAATATTTGACTAGCCTAATGCCAGATAGCCTATACTATTGCTCATGAATCTGGCTATCATACACAAAAATAATTTTTAGAATCCGACAGGAAGTTTCAGAGATTAGCGTGTTTAAAGAAACAAAAAAACTCTTCTGCTTTATTATATTATTATAGCATAGATATATTGCTTAAAAAGTATTTATACACATTCAATAATGTCCAGCATACATTAGACTTTATTATATCCCTAACCGCAATATGCGATAAGAATGTACCGCGTAGTAAAATGATATTTTATAAATAAATCGGTTCTCATAAATGATTTATGTATAATTGACCTTATGATTCTCGTTTGGTGCATCGCCCTTAGCTCCTCGATCTTCCTCGTTCGGTGATTCCGATCGTTTCTTCAACACCCTGGGATAATTAAAAATATATATTTTAGTCCATAATACAGTGATAATTTATTTATGTGATATTCACGTAACACTGATTTTGTGAAAACCACAAGTCGAAGGAAGCGGACTAAGAAATAACTACGAAGTAATTTTAAAGATTTTAATACTAAAAATAAAAGCCATATATCATACATTATCATATATTTTTCATCATTTTTTTTTTTATACCTAAGCATTTGAATGTAATTTTCTCAAAGAGCGTGTTTGCTTTTCCGGAAAATTAAATGTTAATAAATTAATTATGAAATAAGTATAACGTTTTGTAAACACTCATATTATATGTAAGCAAAAAGTACCTTTCATAATAATGACTTTACAACCATCGGACAACCACCAAAATTCAAGTAAAACTGGATTTACTCGTATTTTTACGAAATCTTGTTTTAATTATTTATTCAGTAAACATGTATTAATGTGAAACATCTAATGGGGTTTGAACTGGAGTAAACGCGTTCTAATGGGACGGACGACGCTTCGTGCTATTCGGGCAGCCTCGTGTCTCTTCGGCTCTTTCCGATTCGGCGGTCCCCTCTCAATATTTATACTGAACTGAACTTTTCTCTCACTACTACACACGCACACTACTTTCCGTATGCGTTAGTGTATCAGCGTGGTTTTCTTATTCTAATCTTATAGGTGATTTGTGTTTATCAGGAAATTTAAATGTTTTCTTTTTTATCGTTATAGGTTTTGGCGTAGTGGCCACAATCTCACCGTATGTTACGTTACTATTTGGCCTAAGGTGATAACACGCTAAACCTAGTGGAAGACTGGCTCTCAAGTGCAGTTTCAAGTCAAGTTTTCATCTTGGTAGCTAGCCAGGTGGGCATTAGAAAATGCGCTACCACCATGCTATGGTTTCCTCACGATGTTTTCCTTCACCGAAAGCTCAGGCTTATTACAGGGATACGAATTCACGTCAATCGACGCGATGTCGTACACGCTACCACTGAGCCATCATTGCTTCATTTTATTTATCCATATTTCATTAAAAATATGTTTAAATGTAGATGTTTCACATCTGCCAGGCGTCCCATGGCATGACGTCTCACCTCAAATTTAATTTTTTCCTGAAAATCTATCCATATATTTTTATTAAACTTTATTAACATTTTTGGGATTATCCTTGAGAAAAAGCAAAGTCGATTGATCCATGTGCTTTTTTCCTGTGCTCAAAATTATATTACACTGGAACTTACAGCGCAAGCGCGTCGCAACCCGCGAACGCGTTCTCGAGATTACGCTTCACCAGCGGCGAGTTCCTCAGGCGTAACAATTCCTCCCGGGTGTAGGTGAGCGGACGACGCGCTGGCCCGACAGCTAGCACTGCAGGATCGCCACTGCTCGAAACACCGTTCTCCTCGTGACCTGCAAGCAACAAAAATGTTTACATATTTAAACCAAATTTCAACACAATCACATCTGATGTGTGAAGGTACATCGCTATGCCTAGAAGTAATGGAACTGACCATTCAGTACAGTTATAACACCATAGCTTTGTTGCTAACGAAGAAGATTCGAGAATCTCCGTTCTAACGCCTGTTTTTCTTGTTGTTCGTTTTGTTACTTTATGAAGGTTCTCGAACCAAGAACCATGGACAGGCCAACCAGAATTTCATAAAGTTCTTTAAGTAAAAGGAAATAAACAAGCCGACTATTAGACGCCTATCGAAATTTCTTTAAAACGGGTATATGAACGGAACGCAGATGGCCAAAGACAATTCAATCTAATCGGAGCGAATAAGAAGCGAAAACTGGAATCCATCTTAATGAGTACGGCGAATGAATGCATATTACGATTTCTGATCAGCATTATAGTGCAAGTGATATACAAGTACGCGTACAGTATATATGTAAAAACTAATTGCCTGTCAATATTGCGTGTATTGTTTTTACAATGTTCGTGTCTGAAAATAAACTCTTTCATTGCCATATACGGCATTTTAAGTCACCCACGGGTAACAATACAAATGATAAGTACTTGGTAACAAATTCTTAACTTAACAGTTGTAGTAAGGCTGACGAGCATTGTTAAATAATAACCTATTTATTGAAGTATGATAGTCATACAGAACTATAGTTTCTTTCGAAGATTTGAATCCAAGACGTTTAACTCGGTGTTCAAAAGTACTACTGAACCGTCTTCGCTTCAATATCACTCGAAATCGAGCAATTTATACAGGCATAAATAACATTGCAGGATATAAAAAAACACACAGCACAATAACGATAATTCGTTAAGCATATCGTTGCATTAAGCAATATCATAAGCACATATCGTTGCGGACAGAACGATAAATTATAATCAACATACGACCTACACATTTCGAGTCTTGTACTATCAGAACGACAGGGGCGCGTTATCGCACCACCAGAGCGGTTTCCGACGCGCTCTGTCACTAAAGCCCGTTGCAGATGAAGCCGCAATAGCGCGCGCAAGTACCTACCACTGTGAATCAAACATCAAGTCGACACTTTTTGTTTAATGCGAGTGCCAGGGCCGAGTACAAGTAGCTTAGTAGTACTCTCGCTTTGGTCCTCGCGCGGGTCAATCCATTTTTTCTCGTCACTACATCTTCCGCACCCCCGCACTACTTGCGCGAGCACAAACTAAGCGTTGTTCGCTAGCGCCAGTTTGTTATACTTTCCTAAAACCAACCGCTCCATGGATATCTGGTATAAACTGGTACTTATTACAAGAACTTATGATAAATACTTGCGCATCATCTGCAATGGATTTAGTTATAGTTTTTTATTATACATACGTTCGCATATTCCAGTTTATTCTTTGCCGCCTTGAACAAAAGTTACCCAACCCTAACTTAGTCCATTTGTTTTTTAGAGATTGTAATTTTATGAATAATAACCTGAAATGTGTTCGCTAACAATGGGCCCCATATTAAAACTCAAATTCACTTAAAGGGCAATGGAAAGGGCTATGCTCGGAGTTTCTTAGATTGATTAAAACAGAAAAGAGAAGCTTCGCAAGAAAAAAAAAATCACCGACATAGCTCTAAGAATTGCTAGATTTAAGTGGCAGTGGGCGGGTCACATTGCTCGTAGAACGGATGGCTGATGGGGCCGAAGAGTACTCGAGTGGCGTCCATGTACCGGAAGACGCAGCGTCGGTAGGGGACCCGCTACGCGCTGAATGCAAGCAGCGCTGAACCGATTATTGTGACGATTGTTGGGGCAGCCCTACGTCCAGCAGTGGATGATAAATAACATATTAAATTGTCTGAATTGTTTAGTTTGGCTATTAAATAACGTTAAAAAAATGTTTAATAATTGAATAAATTTTATTAATATTGAAAACTTGTTATTGAAAGAAAACACAGATGTACATGAATCATTGTTTTCCTTAAACTTAATATAGCTATGAAATGAAATATATTTATAATGCCGTTTAAAAACAAGTAATTCATTTGCTTGCAAAACTAATTCAATAGGCGGTTGAAAATAGATTTATTGCGAAACAGGTTTCTGAATGGCCGAAAGTAACGGTGAGGATTTGAGCGTCCAAACACTCAATAATTATTTTAATGAGATCAATAATGTCATAATGTAATATATCTTATACTAATATAATAAAGCTGAAGAAAGAGTTTTTTGTTCGATTGTTTGTTTGAACGCGCTAATTTCTGGTACTACCCGTCGGATTCGAAAAAATATTTTTGTATATGATAGCCAGGCTCATGAAAAATGGTTTAGGCTATATAACTTCAAACTACGACGCTAAGGAGTGGAGCAGTAAGTATGAACGTCAAGCAATCTGGCAAGCTGTAGGTAAGTATGGGAAGTGGTATAACAATAGGGCTACACGAGCGCGTTGGCAGCTGGACAGTTTATCGAATAATTTTAACACGGAAGAAATCGTGGGGCATATCTGTTAATATATACATATATAATATGTATAAATGCGAAGGAATATTTGTTTAAATTTTTCTCTATCACGCTTAAACGGCTGGATGGATTCTAATAAAAATTGTGATAACAGTCCATTTTATCGTGGAATAGGATACTTTTTTATCGCCAATCGAAACGGGTGGGTAAAAGCTAGTTATAATGTCTATATATCTATACATATTATGAAAACCAACGTCTCTCTGTCTGTCCATTATGTTCTTTTCACGTGAAAAACTATCCCGATTTACATGGTTTTCCTTTAATTCATAGATATGTTATCTGACCAGTTTATAGGATACATGTATTTGTTACATAAAATAACATACAAAACAAGCAGTGACGATAACTATAAATCAATTCGAAGAAAATACGCTTTTGGGGCGATTAAATGGCTTACGCTGAGTAAACCATAAGTCCCTTCTTACATTACGATACTCATAGGCTACAAGGACCCGTTAGTTCAATATAAATACCAAATGCTATAACTTCAAAGAATTAGTTTGACCAACTATTAAATTCTACGCGACAAAAATAACGCTGTGTGAAACGAAACTCAATGACATTTCTTCTAGCTTTGTATTATAGATCCATGTTTGACATTAATTTACCCACTTGTGTTAACTATTAACTAACTACATATTATTGATCTGCTGTGCCCTACGGTGTCACCCGTGTCAAATTTATTCGAGAAACTCTCCACCATGCCGCTAACGCACCCGTGTAGACTATACCTAGTTCTTCTCACTCCCCGTACTTGCCTACAGCTTTCCAGATTGCTGGACGTTCATGGTTCTAAGCATCGCTCCTTACAGTAGAAGTGTGCAGTTATAAACGTTCCTCAATAAATCGATATCTATAAAAATGGATGTTTGTATGTATGCTCCCTATGAACTCCAAAACGGCTGAGTGATTTTGATGAAATTTTCAGACAATCATCTTATTAGCCTAGCGGATGATCCTATAAAGTTTGGTAGCGATCGGATAAACAAAAAATTCTGTGCCAAAGCAACGCGTGGCCGGGTTTACTAGTAGGCTATAATATGAAAGAATCTGACTTCTACCTAGTTACAGAAATTAGCGCGTTTAAACAATCAATCTCATCGTACATGCACAGGAGACATATAAACCTACAGCGAAATAATAATTATAACTTTAGTAAATTCTGCCGTAAATTGAACTTGTGACATTAGTGGTTTAATTAAAATCATTAGTCGATTGTAAATATAAAAGATGAAGCGATGATGGCTCACTGGTAGCGTGTACGACTTCGCGTCGAGTGACCTGAGTTCGAATTCCTGCAATGAGCCTGAGCTTTCGGTGAAGGAAAACATCGTGAGGAAACCATAGCATGGTGGTAGGGCTTTTTCTGATGCCCGCCTGGCTAGCTACCACTCTCAAGTTTAAAATCTGTCGCCAAGCACCAATAGGTGTGTTCCGGCAGCTGCACTTGAGAGCCAGTCTTCCACTAGGTTTAGCGTGTTACCAACTTGGGCCACATCGTCGCTTAACATTAGGTGATATTGTGGCCACTACGCCAAATACCTATAACGATAAAAAAAAATGATGTTCCAAACACCACTTCATTTCCTAACTATGGAATTTGCCATACGAAATTAACAAGGCTATCGAAAAATGTAGATATTTGTCACACATATGTACATGTTAACGTTACATTGTTCTACAAAAAAGAATGGCGTATTTAAAGAAAACTAAAAACAAAGATTTTAGTAAAATTTAATAAAATATCCAAATTAATGTACAAATCAAAGTTAATAATAACAAAAACAAACATTCAAAGCGAATCAAAAAAAAAATCAAGAACCAAAAGTTTACGAGACTTAAATAATTCCAAAATTATTTACATGAATAATCCGGTAATTATTTAAAACTTATTATATTTAAAACCTACAGAATCGCAGCACCATTACGTAGGTAAAATCTACCGCACAGTACTTATATTTTAATTCAAACATATGTAACCAGCTGTGCGTGCGACTTCGTCAGCGTGGTATTTTGTGCATGAAAAACAGATATGTATAGGTAGGTGTATTGAAATTCAACATCGGTGATTTAACCGTGTTTCGTACTCTGTGAATGTCTCTGATTCCTGAGACACAGTAACTCACGGTTAGCAGTCAACCTTGCCTCACACTCTGTGAATGTTACTCACTTTCGTGACACAGCGTGATGCTCGCTGTTAGCAGTCGCCTTGCCTCATACTCCTCTATGAACGTCTCCGACTCCCGAGACACAGCGTAACACATACGGTTAGCAGTCAGCCATGCCTCACACCCTTCACTACGTTCGATTGAACGATATTCTGTCATACGTCGCCGGTCTGTATATTTTTTTAAATCTTTTTCGGCGAGTTTCACCTGATGGTGTTCCCCTGTTACCTGTGAACGAACGGCTCTCACTCTTTTTAGAGCGATGCAATACTTAGAAAATCCTATCCACTTTCTTCTACCACGCATTTTACTCAAACGCAAACTGCAATGCAATACAACCCAAGAGTTAAAGTGAGTAGTTCCATTGCAAAATTTAATTTAAATTGTAATCGTAACGCAATAAATCAAAAGCCCTTTGAGGTTATCCGAGAATTACATGATATATTGAACAATAATCCAGTAGACATAAGGGCTGAGTAGTTAAATATAAAAAAAATAGCTTTTGCAATGTTTTAGGAAAATTAATTTTATTTTTATTAACCGTTAATATCCAATGAATAATGACGCATTTTTTTTTCGATCTGACTATACTGTTAGCCATAAGCTCCTAGGAGCCTCGAACAGCTTTTACAGCTTCACCGGACTTGAGGGCGAGCGCTTAAGGCACTCAGCCACGAAAGTTTTGCAACAACATCCGAGGGTGCCAAAGTGGCCGAACCTCGGCTCGGACTGTTGCGCGTTATGCAAATAAGTCGCGAACTGACTAATGTCCTAGCACACTATCTATACATATATACATGTCGCTATCCTCTGGGAGGAGGGTAAGAGACAAGTGTATATGTATTTAGTAATCTGTAATTTTTGATCTAGACTAACTAGCCTCAAAAAAAGAAAAAAAAGTCCCTTACAGAACCTATGTACCTAAGTGTAGTGCATGTCTGTAAAAAGTGTAATGCATGTATATAGGTAGCTAGTGAATGCAGTGTCACTGAATCGCGCTAGCGGCAGCTAGACTCAAGGGCTCCATGCCGGAGGATCGGACCTAAATAACGACGCATTTTTTTTTTTTTTTTTTTTTTCGATCTGACTATACTGTTAGCCATAAGGGCCCAGGAGCCTCGAACGGCTTTTACAGCTTCACCGGACTTGTAATGACGCATTATAGTTCATTATAGTATGTCTGATTAGTACAATTCAATAAAAATCTCAATAGCGCAAAAAAAAAAAAACAACGACATCTATCGTAGAAAACGATTTTTTTGTTTACTATTTCTATTGAAAATTACGTGAAAATAAAATAATTTGGATTAATTTCATATAATTTCACTTCATAATACTACATATTTAAAATATATTATTACAGTAGTACATACATACACATACATTATTTTTTATATACACACAAATTAAATGCAATTTATACACCATACAACTGTCCATATGTGTAAGAAAAAATGTATCGCAAATGTTATTACAGACTATAAACTACAGTCATGCCAAATTTCATAAAATTTAGTCCAGTACTTTCGTAATTGGCGTACAAACTAATAGATAGATAGACAAAGATTTCAGAAACCGCCGAAATATTTTCTTTCCTTGATTTTAAACCCTATAATGATAAATGCCCACGTAGTATTCTTATCAAATATTTTTAATATAATAATTGCGACTCTACTTTTTTATTATACTCAAAATCCACGCATAAAGAGCCGAGTACGTTGTTTTCGTGTATTACCGATGTGTAATAACAATTAAAAACAGTCCCACACTAATTAATGATTGGACACAATGAAGGTAGGATAATAAACACTTAATAATATCGACATGTGTATACACTGCTGGACATGGCCATATCCTAATCGCCAAAGCTCGCTAGAAAATTAATTAATTATTTAATCATTATTCTCTAAGATGTTATATAAAATGTTATTCTACAATAATTTTTCACGATAGAACTTTGCGATACCGTGCAATTTATAAGTGCGAAATGGTATTAATTTGAGTCTTGCTATCCACCACGCTCGATGTGGTTATCATGGTTATTAGCAAACCGGCACGTCAACAACTAATTAGAAATAAATTATGTTAATAATTATCTCTCACTTACTCCACGATACCCGTTTGACGCGCTTAGTCGGAGGGCCGGCGTGGACCTTCGGCGGGAGATGCGTCGGTACCCTCCTCAAAGCGCTCTGATACCGCAGCAGAAACTGGTGAACCGCACATTTTGCCGGCGAAGCGTTAGGTTCTAAGTGTACGTTGGCCGCGCCATCTGCCACAATAGAGGCGCCAACTGCCACGTTAGCGGCGGTCGTGGACTTCCTCTCCTTACGTTTCCTTGATATACGTCTGCCCGCCCTACGGCTCTTGCGACGGCCACTCTTCAACTCACCGCCTCCCGGCGACGATAGAACCTTGCTCATCACCGCCATCACAATCACAAGTCACGTATAAACCGGCGAGACAAAATGGCGGCGAACAGTATATAACAATTAAACTAACACAAACTAACTAAACCAAACGATAATTAAAATTTACACAAAATTAAAACGAACAAAACAATCATTAACAGAAAATAATAACAAAAAAATATTAAAAATAACGAGTCTATTACGCTTAAAACTAGAAAGTTCCGACGCGACACGCGGAAATCTACGTTCGGCGACGATTAATTATTAGCCAAATATACGTATCAAACCGTGAACGCGAAAAGACAGACAAACCAAACACGTAAGAAAGAAGAAGGTAAAACGTAAATTTTTCACCAAAACTCAACACGAACGAAGCGCGGCGTACAAGATCGTCTCAAAGACTGTTTCGAATGATTTGTTTTAGCAATGCTGAGGATATTACTAAACTACCCTGCACCATTTCATTTATTTATGGTAACAGATTCTACATTTTTTCAACTCATTTTTAGGGTTCCATTAGAAAATAAGGAAACCCTACTGTTCAGCCTACGCCGTCCGAACGGTAATGGTAGACGATTGAAATTTATCATATAACGTATTACATATTTCTAAAGAATTGTAACGAATAATACAAATAAAATATTAGGGAGATTAGAAAATATAATTTCAACATTTTATTTTTGTTTTGCTTTATCGTAAAAACCGTTTTACATACAAGCATCAAACTTGGTGCGATTATACTAGAAACTTTAACATAAAACAAGAAATAATAAAAATAATTAAAGTTAAATAAAATAAATAATAAATGAAACAAAACAAATAATAGATACATACATTGTATACATAAATATTGTGTTGTGCGACGGAACCCTCGGTGCGCCTAGGCCGGTAATTCCTTGCCGCACTTGGCCGATTTCTATTGGTAATAGTTATTTTATATGTACCTTCATTACAAGTATTTATATTTTCTAACACGGTACATTGCTGATGTATTTAGAAATAGACCTAATCACAGCTTATTATGACACGAAATCGATTGCTTGGTGGATAAAGGCTTAAGTTGTCGTTTGAAAATATTATCTCGTGCAAAATTACAATAACGGCTTCAATCTATTCACACACAAATGGAATATTAATAATAAAACTACCCATATTGCTAATACTAACAGAAGGTCAAAAGGTCATTTTTTCATTATTCTTATTTTTGTTTCTTATTGATATAATATCATCACACTACATTCCTTTAAGTGGTATGTAAAGCTTTACGACGACGCATAACTATATATAAAAAATACTGATTACCTTTGAAAATTTACGTCTTTTTTTTATTATTAAATTTTATATTTATCTTTGATAGACGTGGTTTCGAGTTTTACAATGAGCTACAGTTTCACGAGAAATAAAGTAATTGTGATAAAGCAATAAGCATAGTGGTAGGGACTTTTAAATTAATGCTAGCCCGATAAACAAAACCGTCATATTGAAAACATATCACATGCGTGTTCCGCGAGCTACCGTTAAGTTAGCCTAATTTCTAGACCTTGTTGTTACATTTTTCGGTCACATGGGCTCTTAATATCATGTGAAATTATGGCCCAACACTAACTTGTAAAGAACAAAAAAGAAGCGAGTTCTTATTTTAGAGAGTCGCACTGACTCTCGAGTTTGAATTGATGTGACTAGTCGACTGTTTAAGTAACTCGAATTTTGTAATCATTAAAAAAGTTGTCGTGTTCAGCAGACTGTTCAGAGCCTTGTGTATTCGAGTATCTTATGGGATGTCGTATCATACAATAAATGAATAAAAGAGGTCGCCACTTAGCAGACTAATTTATTTATATATATTAAAATGGATGTTGCTATGAGATTGATAAATTTCAACACCGTTTGAATAACCAATTAAAATACAAAGCTTATGTACTGATGCCGGTTTTTTTTTGTTACTTTTCGAATACCGTCCATGCTCCGCGAATGCATATTTCCTATGTAGTTCAATCGACTCGAAACGGAATGACGTCCAGCCATCGGTTGCGAGAGGATAACACTACGGAATGTAACCCTATTTTTTGAAGCTAATATAGTTCTGTGGTAGCGTATTTTGGCACCACGACGATTGACGTAGGTTCGAATACTACAATAAGCCTGATCTTTCGGTGAAGGGAAACATCGTGTTGAAATCATAGCACGGTGATAGGTTATTTTCTAAAGCTCAACATGCTAGCTGTCATACTCAGGTTGAAAATCTGTAACCAAGCACCTTTCAGTATGTTTCGATAGATCCACTTCAGAGGTTTGAGAATCCCGATCTATGGTTTTTGCTGGGTGTTAGGACAAGTCATTTGTGTCTCACTGGATCACCTTCCCAAGACAATGAGTTACGCTTTGTTCCGGAATCAGCCGGAGTAAATCCTGCTGCTGAGACATGCAGGATTGCTGATCTTTCGGTGATCGCGTTGTTTTTAAATTGTACTGTGGTTACCATCAGAAATAGTAATATCACTTTACCGTGCTACTATAAAAAATGCTTAGTTTTCTTTTTTTACAGTTCCTACAGATACCCCTATCGCAAATCAGGGTCCTTTGTCTATCTAAAATAATTTATTTACACGCACTTCCTGCTGTGAGGAGTTTCCCAAATGACCCCATACTATAATTATAACAAAGATTAGTACTAACTTAATTCTACTAACTTTTCTTAATCTAAACGAATGCTTCCCTTCTCTTTTAATTCTCTTATTCTAGCATGCTTCTCTTTCTCTTTTTCTATGTTTACTTAAATTCTACAGTAGTCACAATAGTTATTTAATGATAGATCTTGCTTAATAAAACATTGTCACAATTCCGGAAACTGTTTCACAACACACGTCAGAATTTAAAATGTATAATTAAAATAGTATGTAAAATTAAAAAAAGTAAAATCTCGATATGTAAAATTATCGAGCTTAGCTTGCTTAGCAACATTGTCACTTAAGATCAAGGGAAATTATGGTTGAACTTGTATAAAAAATGAACCTAATGCCCATATTAACCGATTAATAAAGCGTAAACTGGCGAATTGTACTTCATGAATTGAAATACTGTTAAGGTTAAAAAAAATGCCGAACTAACTTTCGTGTCCCTGAACAATACTAAACCAAGCCAGTTTCAATTGATATGCACACGTATATATTTAAAAAGAAATATGCATAAATTAAATCAGGGGTTTATTTAAAGCTGCATAAAAGGTAAAAGGAGAAATTGACACAATGACATTGAATTAATGGGTGTATTGTATTTAGGGTTACCAGCAAATATATTGTGGTTGTTACTGGTCGTAAAGTAATAGTAAGTAAAATAAAGTATGTCGTAAAATATCACTAGACACATGAGAGTAAATATGCCTTATCTTAAATTACGATCAACTTTTTTGATAACTTTACGTTTGACGTAAAATAAGCCTTATAATAAAGGAACCTGCTGGGTGTTTCTTTTTTTATACAACTAAGCTGGCAAACAAGCATACGGCCCGCCTGATGGTAAACGGCTACCGTAGCCTGTGGACGCTTGTAATACCATAGGTATCACTATCGCGTTACCGATCTTGAACCCCCCTAACTCAAGGAGCTCTGGAAACCTTATTCACCGCGGCAACACCACACAACGTTATTTGGCTGCGATCTTCTATAGGGTGGAGGTATTCCACCAGTTGAACAGCCCCAGGTAAAGAGAATTCTTCGAAAAAAATTCTCTGTACCCCACCTTCCTTAAGTGGTAGGATACGATTAGGTGTACCAACCGTCATAATTGCACGCTTAGACCGGTATACACAGTAACCAAACGTGGGGATCTATACCCGACTGGGTCGCGACTACCATGCATATGATACACACGTCACAATGTCTCTTTTGATTTGTTGCGTTTCGGGATCAGTCAGAAGATATCCACCTGTTGAAGCTTGTAGGCCTGCATGATAGCGATGACCGTCGATGGATTTCCGATCTGTCGGTAGTCGCCTTTGTGTTTAGATTAGGGAGTTTTTGGCTTCATGTTGTGGTTTGTGTTCTTTGACCCCATATTATGTAATATTGGTGGCATTTCACGTTATATAGTTTGTTTATTGTGCATTCGTGAAGTAGATTATAAATATTAACTGGAAACATGCATTTTGAGATGTCACAAAAACTCCCTAGAAAGTACTAACAATAGAGCCACCATCTTGTTGGACCAACTTCATTACATAGTATAAAACAAAGTCGCGTCGCTCTGTCCGTCCCTATGTATGCTTAAATCTTTAAAACTACGCAACGGATTTTGAAGCGGTTTTTTTTAATAGATAGAGTGATTCAAGAGGAAGGTTTATATGTATAATAAATGCATAATATTGTAGAGAAACACGGATAAATTTAGAGGTTTCTAATGTGATGTCGTAAATAAACACATTTTTTGAGCTTACATTGCAAACGCTGGCTGAACCCCTCGAGGTAAATCAAAATAATGTACTACAGTATTGTACACGTCAACAAAAAAGTCCGCGATAGTATATATCTATCTCTTAAGGATAACCCACAATAAACATTTTTTATCCTTTACATTTTACGGAAAAAATGGCTTATTTACGAAGTGATTTTAAGCAATACAGCATAAATACATTGTTCATTTAATACAGATCAATATAGCCCTTCACAGCATGTAATTTAAATGAATATTTCCGAAGATATTACAGATTTAAAATTCAGGGACATATCGGTGCGGCGCGGCGGTACCGGCCCTATATACCATGGTCAATTATATGACGCTCTTTCAACAGTAAATACAAAACATGTTTGTATTGTCTAATGACAAAAAAGCTGTAAACATTGTTTATAAGGACATTCTGTAGTTTAGTTTAGTATCAGCATTGCACCCGTGCGAAGCCGGGGCGGGTCGCTAGTTGAATATAAAAATTACTACGAAGACAAACACATTGACACTGGCAAGTGCTTTTTGCGGAACCAAAACAACAACAAGAAGTGTTTAGATTATGATGTGCACAAATCAGGTACAAGTGCCGGTACTTTTCCATACTACTATAAAATATATATATATGTGCAGCAGTTCACACGTGTCAGGAGAAACCTACAGAAAAAAATATGTTCTTAAAAATATTTTTAAATATCCTAAATCAGCGGGATTCGAACTAACGACAACTAGTATGAAGTCTGGTCGTCTCACACCACTAGGCCAATCCGACGACGATCACAATCATGAAAATCAGGACCATGCATAATGTAAATGTACTCTATTTCATTCTCTCGTAGGCTAAATCTTATAGATGTATATGGTTGTCTATTTTTCCTGTCGCTATTTCGTTACATCGAGTTTTAAGTTTCACTTCAAAATGTTGTTCACAAAGCATAATTGGCTGAAATAAACTAAATCTTTTATAATAAAATACGGGTGGCAACCCCAATTGTATCTACCTGTTACAGATACATATGAATGTATAGTAAGCGAGGGGAGCAAGACCACCCTTGACCTTCATTTCCCCATGGACTTACCCTGCAGACAAACATGTAAGCATTTAGGGTTCATTCTAAACTCTTAATTTATAATATAGCTTTTAAAGGCTCCCAATTCTTTTGTCAAGTTAAAACTTTCATCTGTCTCTCTTGGTAATTCAGTGCTTATATTATTTAAATATATATATCTAATGAATAATCAATTTTTCATAATAGGCCAATTTTAATAGTGGAGCCCGCGGCTCCGCACGTGTGTACTACAAAATGCCGTCGGGCAAACTCACGCGCGAATCGTGCTGCCGCCGTTCAAAAGACGGAAGACAAAAATGCTTATTGTGGACGATCAATAGAAGATAGACATATGGTATCTATGCTTTTTTGTAGGTCTTATTAATATCTACAATTATGTACTAAAAAAATTCGATATATCTTTTAAGGTTTACATTTTTTTCTTTTTTTTCGTACTGACTATACTGTTTGCCTTAGGGGCCCTGGAGCCTTTACGTCTTTTACAGCTTTACCGGGTTTGGGGGCGAGCGCTTAGGGCACTCAGCCACGAAAGCTAAGCAACAACATCCGAGGGTGCCAAAGTGGCCGAACCTCGGCTCGGACTGTTGCGCGTATGCAATTAAGTCGCGATCTGAATATTTTTATTCAGGTTATAATTAAGGTTTACGCAGCGTAAGCCATTTAGTCGTCCCAAAAGAGTCTTTTTTCAGAATTGATTCACCATTATCGTCACTGCTTATTTCGTATGTTAATTTATCTAACAAAATATATACTATAACCTGGCCAAATAACATATCAATAGTAGATCAGCACATTGACTGTACTGTCCCTGATGGCAAGCACAGTACAATCCTAATACAACGGCGACCACCGAGAGATAGAAATCCATCAGCGGTAGCCGCTGTCATGCCGGCCTTCTCGTTACGCTTGAAGGACCCGATATCATAAGAAGGAGGGAACTCTTTGGCCGGCAGATGATTCCACAGTTTCACGGTACGACAAAGATAAAACAGAGAACTTTTTAGTTCGTACCGAGATGAAGGTTACCGTATAACTATGACTCCGAAGCCCAGCGCGTGTGGTTCTCTTGTGTAAAGGAGAGGAGGGAATTAGAAAAACAGCTCTTCATGATACGAACAGTAGAACACGCTCAGCGAGGCGATGTTCCTGCGTAGCTGAAGCGGCTCGATGCATTGGGTAATGTCTGCATCATTAACAATGCGAACAGCCCGTCTCTGCAACCTGTCCAGAGCATCGAGGAGTTACTTTGCGGATCCATTCCAGAGGTGCGAACAGTATTCCATACACAGCCGGCCTTCTGCCTTATAAAGAAGGTACAATTTACCGGGCGTAAAAACCGTCGCACCCTGTTCAGGATTTCTAGTCTCCAGGATGTAGTGGAGATGACAGTCCCGATGTAATCCATGGAGTTGAGGTTGTCGAACATTACAAACTATAGTAACAACAATAAATTTGGTCCTTTGCTTAGGTGCCCATTTTTTTTTTCAAAAGAGAAAGTGGAATATTTTATAATGTTATATGGCATCCATTCTCTATTAGAGAATCATATTATTAACAAACATCTAGCCCTAGACTATATCACATCCCGTCAGTATTTTTCTACAACAATTTGACCCGGATGTTGCAGATTAACAATCACTATTGATTTGTTGGTGCATAGAGACACTTAATCCATGGACCTTTTTCGTTTGCTCTTAAGTTTTTTGTATACTCCGGTTTCACTTAATAGTGAAATAAAATTTTCCTTCTACATTATTAACAAATATATTATGATTTTACCAAATCCAGTTCATCATGATATTCCCTAAAGATAGCGTTTTGGCAGCTTATTCAAATAGTGAAGTTTTATTTGCTATTATTTGAAATACAAAATAATTAAAAATAAGTACATTGTTTTGGCTGGACAAACCCCACTAATTAATCAGAGATGGTTTACAAAAACCAGTCAAATTGCCTATTGAGAAAGAATATAGCAAAAACTTTTTCTACATTTTATCTAATTTTTTAAGTAAGTCACACTATATTGAATTTTTCAAATTTTACACTCATATCTCCCTTTTCCAACACCTGCTAAAACAGTGCCTACAGTAAGACACTGTATCAAGAAACTGTATCCTAGAAACTGGAAGGTCCATAGACACTACAATATATAGACCATGGCTGCCCAATGTATTTTGAAGGTAGGCCTATAATTTCGAATCCATGTTAGCTGGCAGGCCACCTATTGAATAATAAGCTAATACTAGTTTACAGCTATAAAGTATATATAGTACATATATACAGCTATGTACAGCTGTACATATGTACAGCTATAAAGTAAATAAAGTTTTCAGTTAAAGATAGTTAAATAATAGTTTGCGAGCATATTTAAATGCCTTGGCAGGCCACTTTATAGCTCGAGAGCCAGGGTTTGGGTAGCCTTGCTATAGACTATAGCAGCCATTTCCAATATTTTTCAAAAGAAGAATCAATCATCTGGTTTTTATTTAAATAATTGCACATAGGTATAAAAAAATATAATGTTTCACTAAAGTCACATTTGCTATTCTTGTCTATGTACCCTTTTGTAATTTTTATTTATATTTCATATGCAATCTCAGGTTAGAAAACATATATATAAGCAATTTTTGTACAGGCTTTTATTCCACATTTCCATTTGCACAAGTGCTGAGCCTTTAGATAACTTTAAGCCTTTACTAAACTATGGATACTAACTAATTTAGAAACTTAGTAGTTTACAACCACTATTGATTATAGGCTAGAGGTCTAAGGTCCTAAATGGAAGCCACTAACTTCAAATTCATATAATTAAATTCTGAACTGGTTTAAGCCCAATTTGGATTGAAAATTTTGAAGCACACATTATAAAAGTAAAGGAAACTGGTGATATAAAAATTGACTACATTTGAATACACATCTGTTTGTCTAATTAGAATCTATAATTTAGGGACTTCATAATGTAATTTATAGCAAATATTTTAAGTTTTACACTGTTCTAACCTTTTTACTAAAGAGAGGTAGGGCATAGATAAATTTCATTGAGGATATTTCTCTACTTGAGGCAGCCCGACTGGTGAAAAACCCCCACCCTACAGAAGATTGCAGCCAAATAACCTTGTGTTGTATTACTGCTGTGAGTACGGTTTCCAGAGTTCCTTGTGATAAAGGGCTTCAAGGCCAGCAACGCGCTAGTTGGTATTACACATGTCTATAGGCTACAGTAGCTTGTTTATCACCTTAGTGGTATAAAAGAAACTCCCAACTTTTAGGTTTAAAGTTATTACTGGTCTGGTCTGTTTATGATTCGGCAGATTAATCTGAGGGTCCAACAAAACCTACACTGAATTAAAGTGAGAAATCTTCTCTATTTGAATTTTTTTTTATACAAAAGGTTATAGGTACATAGTGGTTTTCTTACTGAATATGATTAAAATTGTGAGAACCTTTTTCATTTCTTTTTACTCACTGAATGTAAAATCACTTAATATCAAATTATATGCCAATATAAGACATGCCTTCTTTTCATTACAATCATAATAAAATTTACTTTCTTTAGACATTTTAATAAAACTTTTGAATAGTGCAACTACACACTTTATGTACATAAATACATTTGTCTAAATATGAAAAGTAATATAAATTGTTAGTAATAAAAACATAATCAGTGTGAAAAAATAAATTCTCTAAAATTTAATCATAATTTATAACGAAGACATGAGTAAAATACATAAAAATATTACTGGTTACTATTATGCTTTTTAATCTGTGAAAATATCAACAGTATGAAAAATAAAAGCATACAACGGGCAGTATATCACAAACATTATATATAACAGTTAAAACAAAAAACATTGTTTAAATCACAAAAACAGTTATACTAACCAGTTTGTGCATATCAATTTGTTTGTGACCTACTTAACAACTAAAAACTACTGTGGATCTTTATTAATTTAGACTTACATTATAGTATCAGGTCAGCTAAATGTATATGAAATTCTAAAGACCTGTTTTTAAAAGCTTTTTTTAATTGTAAAAAATGAGGTACTAGAAAAAACGTTACACTTTTGAAAATATATAAGCTATAATGAACAATAGATACAGAAATAAAATGTACTCACTCTCGTTGTTCGAGCCATTATTCTTGTTTTCTTCTGCTGGTTTCTCCTTCGACGAAGACAACAGACTTACAGCTGACATAGCTTGTTGATATAACACTCGATTTACTCAGTCTTCTCTCAATATATTACTTCTACTAAAAATTTATAACAACTTTACAATATTTACAAAATTATTCAAGAAATTAATCTATCACCTAATGTATTGTTTATATCACAGACTTTTCGTTTTTCAACAATACGGATCAAAACGTCCACGCACGAAAATACTATCAATATTTGTAAGATTCTAGAGACAATAAACTTAATTACACATTAAAAACTAGTGTTTATCATCTAATTTAACAAATACGCTCTAGCGGTCACAATATACTCATAACTAAAAGAATTTATCAGTTTTCGATGCAAAAATATATAAAACGTCCGCCATATGCCTTTTGAAACGTATAAGAAGATAAAATTCAAAACTCTTACCTCTAATATAACACCAATAAATATTTCAATGTTTACAATTTAGCCGAATTATATCCAGTTGCCATTTTTTAGACATTTTCTCGGACGATATTCTTTTATTTTTATAAATCAATTTTCCTACAAATAAGGCGAATTTGAACTACTTTTATAAATTCATGAATACTTATTAATAATTAGCAGACATAGTTAAAACTGTTCTTATAGTTTAAATAGTAAAATAATAAATTAAATCAATTAGTCTTGAAACAAAAAATACATATTATAGAATAATAAAAAACACTAAAGAAGATCATCTCCAAAAAAGCGTAGCTTTGTACTGTAACCAAAAGAAGTTTTGTATATTCTGCAACGGAGCTGAGGCGACTTTTTTAACTTCACGAATGTCATCGAAAATAATTTGAATCCTAGGAGCATTTCAGAGAACTTTTTCAGTTTCTCTGCTGGTAACATTATTTACCAGTTTTATTGTACATCAACGTCAGAGACAAAATTATAGCATAGTTACAAAACCAGGTTACAACGTCTATGCTTATAACAAGCAGTCTTGGGATTCTATTTTCTTATAAAATTGAGTAAAGCGCTATCTATAATTCTGTCAGGTTTACTCTATACCAATATTATAAAGTCCAAGAGATTGTTTATTTATTTGAATGTGCTAATAGTCTCTCGAATTACAAGTCAGATTTGAAAAAAAAAAAATCTTTTAAAGTCCTAAGAAAGGTATATAACTTCATACTACGACTCTAAAGACCGATAAAGTAATCGTAAACGTCAAGCAATGATGGCTCCAGGCTCAGTGGTAGCGTGTACGCACATCGCGTTGATAGACGTGAGTTCGAATCCCTGCAATGACCCTGAGCTTTCGGTGAAGGAAAACATCCTGATAAAACCATAGCTTAGTGGTAGGGCTTTTTCTAATGCCCGCCTGGCTAGCTACCACCTACCTTCAAATTGAAAATCTGTCGCCAAGAACCAATAGCTGGTGTGTTCTAGCAGCTGCACTTTAGAGCAAGTCTTCCATTAAGGCTTAGCGTGCTACCATCTTCGGCTACGGCTATGGAAATATATGTCAATCTATTTTAAGGCGCACGCCTCACCTGAGAGGAAAGATGTACACATCAAAAAAATACTGTGAACAAGTAATGAAAATGAGAACAACGATATGTTAAATAGAGGCGTTGGCGGCGGTGTAGTGGAGATTTGATCGAATTTTAACACGAGTGAGACTATGGGCCACACCTAGTAATTTCGTAAATGTAATTTAAAAATATGTAATATGTAGGTACATTTTAATAATATGTAATATGTATGACTAAAGTTACATGAATATACATTTTTCATTAATATTTCCAGAAGATCCATATCTTTTTGCATAAAAAATATATGCTATTACGAGCTAAAAACACAAATAATATTGTGTGTTAACCTTTACATGCGGTTGAAGTGAAACTTCTTTGAATTTGAATACTTTATACAAAATTTTCCTTACCGTGCCAAAAAAGTACACTTTAAAAAAGGCTGCTTAATTTTTTTAAATTCCTATAGCACTATTTCGAAAACCTAGACATATCCTATAATAGCCTAGACTAAATCATGCAGCGCCATCTGTGTAACTGTGTGAATATTATAGCGATTATCAAACGTATTTTCATCGTTTTAATTTTTTCACAGCCATACAAATATTGCAAATGTGACATTTGAAATGTCAGATTGTAAATTAGTGTAAATTCCATTTTCCGAAAATTCATTAGGATTTAGGTTGTGGAATTAGGAATTCTGATTGCTAGCGTGCGGGAATGTTTATCGTGATTGTGTATTTTTTATAAATCTGAAAATGTCTCTAAAGTGGACCGGGACTCACAGTGAGTCGGGCATATTGAGAAAAAGCGAATATAAAGAGAAGAAGGAAGAATTATTTGTGTTCGGCTACTCGTGCAAGTTATTCAGAGAGGATGATAGAGCACAACACATTGACCAAGGCAAACACCTCATACCGTGGATGGGGGACGAAACGTTGAAAATCGACAGGTTCGACCAGTTTTTTACTATACGACTGCTTAAATGTGGCGCTAAAATAAAAACAATAGTAAATTATCAGAGAATGTTAAATTGTTGGAAGAGTTCTAAGATTTTCGCAGAGGATCAAATTACGAAGGGCAGCGGCGCTTTGACCTGACTCTGGGCGCTCCGGGCGCTCGTGGTGCTCGCTGTGGTTTTGTTATGGTGACACGATCCGGTGGTATGTATACATTGCAACGGAATAATTGAGTATATATAAACTATTGATAACAAATTGTTATCACTGGTAGAACATCTCCGTGGTGATTACTAAATATACTATGCTTGTATACACTTTATTTGTAGAATGCATAGTACTGTATTAAAATAAGTATTATCAGTGTGTATATTCTAAGCTGTAATTGCATATTTTAATCACAAGTAAGAATAATACTAGTATATTTTGACTGATTATTTTATTTAAAATAAATTTTATGATACTTTAATTGAAACATCTAATCAGGTCTACCATAAATGTGCATTTATATGAACAATGTTTTGTAATTTTAGGAGCCCTTAGTAAATCCTATTAATTTTATTCCTGTTCCCCAATGTTTGAAAATTTCAAATGAGATTCAACTTTAGGGTGACACTTGCTAATGCTGTCACATATACATACATATACTTACATGCACACATCCACTATGTCTGTATATGTATACTAATTAATGTTGATGTCACTTAACATTTTTATAGAACCTCACATCACTATAGCTAGAGAGCAATAACATTTCTTAAATAACATACATTAAATAAGTATGAAAATGTATTGTGTCATATTGTGTGCTTCTGGGTAGGTTGGAGCTGGGCCTATAAAATGATGTACAGTCAAACTTGAGCAAGTGAGAAGTGGATAAACGAGAAAAGTGGATAAAAAGAACTGTAGGTTGTTGAGCCCATGTAATGTTCCTTAGTTGGGCTAGGTACTAAGAGAATACTAAATTATAAAAGAAGATGATTAATAAAATTATTTTTTGATTTTATTTTTAAATGTCATTCCTACTATATGTATCGTGTTTCTTAAAATCCTCACACTCTATAGTAATGATATAATAATACCAGTCAGTAAATTCACCACTACGCCTACAGCTAACAACTATGTCAGTCCATGAGATATTCTGCGATAATCGATAATGTGATCGCAAACATTGATAAATCATTAATTCTGTATTTTTCTGACTACGTTATAGTTTTTAAACACGTGTCTCATACGTTCTGTTTCACTTACGATATTTTCCTTCACTATCAGCCAATGGTGTCGCTAAATTAATTCAAATTAGTAAATGTAGGTATGCGACTTCTGAAACATGCCGAGGCTCAAACCTGCAAACATTGTATTAAAATTCCACTGGTTTGATCATTCAGTTTGACTTTTAATAGGGCATATATGTAATTATAATGAACCTAATTATCTACATATATAAAAACATAACTCACACTTTAAAAATCATCCGTTTTAGAATAACTTGTTACCTAACCTCACTTTCATGAAATATCTTAAAACTCTGCTCTCATATTGCCAAAATTTGCAAAATTTTGATTTAAGGTTTAATAATTTATTAGCTATTAATTGACACCATTTTCATCCTTATCCATCTAGGTTTATTTTCTAGCCCATGATTGTATGAAAGAGTATGGGTCTCCTTTCTCTGAACTTAACAATGAGTCATAAATAGCAGCTGTACTGTTTATGTTTTCTAAAATTTCAGGGAAGTTAGGTACTTACATTGTCTTTGCCCACATTTGGCCCTTATTTATGTTTTTTTATTCAATGTTAGTTATCTTACTGCAGTTGATTAATATCAAAAGGGAGGAGAAAGGTTCGGGCCTATATCATGCCTCAAAGAAAAAACCTATCTCTAAGTGAAAAACTTAAAATTGTGAATATTTTTGAGTGTCGGAAATCCCATAATGAATCTACAATGGTCTACCAGAATCCACCTATTATAAAATTATTAAGAAGAAAGAGAGAAAGTCTCTCTATCATCTTTCTTAACACATGAAATTGATTTCTATGGCATTTACAATCTGCCTATCACCACGAGTTATTTTTTTTTAAGATGAATTGATAAAGGACACTAATTCTAACGAAAATCTTAGCAAATGCTAGATACTGTGTACCTGTACAAAAAATAAATATTGTAAGGATAAAAATAATTATATATATTGTTGTTTACCCTACAATACTTAGTTCAGTGATACATAAATACATCACTAGTAATTATATTACTTAAAAAAGTTCTAATTACTGTGAAATTAAAAAGTAAACAAAAAGGCATAAAAATTGAAATATAATGCTCTTACTGACTTAGGTTTGTTTTGGCAGGTATGATGGAAGAGGCGCTCTGCATGAACTATCAAAATTTGAGGCACCTCCCGGCGGTTACGATTGGAGAGTGGAGCTCACCAAGGCAGAGCTTGATGTGGAACAACTCTGTGACGACGAGAGATATAGGGCGCTACATACGGATGAAGATGAAGAGGAAATGTATAAAGGTATGGAATTATTGATTAACCAAGCACTATTACTATTACTATGTACTTCAAATATAAAGAGAATGAATGAATGATAATGAATCCATGATGCATTAATTCGGGAGTAGACAACTACTGGAAAATTGTTTTAACATTTTATATATTGAAAATAATACCAGTGAATTATTACATCTTCAAAAGTAATATAAAACATTTTTTAACCTAAATAAGTAACATGCAGCAAAAACGCGCCGTGACGTCAACATTCAATAAATACAACTAAGATAAAGGTATTATGTGCAAAGTTGACTTTACTAGAATTTCTATTATGAAATTTCTTCAGCCCATATAATTTTAAAGCCACTATTTCGACACTTACTAATAATTGTAGAGTCACTTATCACAAGATAACACTCAAAATGACTCACAGACAAATAATAATAATTTCGGAAGTAATTTTTTTGCTCAATTTGTAATTTTTTTTTTTGAATTTTTGTCAATCGACCATTATTTAAAAAAGGATTAACTTTCATTTTTGAACATATTGTCAACTCGCAGATTGTGGGAACATGCCTATAGTATATTGGTAGCAATAATTGCCTCTGGATTTTACTTCCTATTTTGGAGACAGTGGTCAGGGTTGCATTTCAGTTATTTTACCTAGTCAATCAATTCCCTGGTTAGTTCCCAATTTGTGGTCAAACATCCTGATACTTCTCCTGGCGTATATCTGGCGTAAAGCCAATCGACAGCAAATCGTTATTGATTATCCGCATCCAGGTAGCTGAAGGACGGTCTCTGCTTCTTTCCAAGCCCGGTAAAGCTGTAAAAGCCGTAAAGGCTCCAGGGCCCCTCAGGCTAACAGTGTAGTCAGTTCGAAAAAAAAAAAAGTCTCTGCTTCTTTTGCTTTCCTTTATGTATACAACCTGTCGGGTCATATGGTCTTCACTTCTGAGCACCACATGTCCAAACCAGCGTAAGCGGCTTTCTCGCATCTTTTCTTGTTTAGTCTTAGATGTTATTTATTCCTTCTGTGTTTATTGAAATTATAAAAAGTCATTAAAATGAGTTGACAGATCATTGATGGCTAATTTTATCATGCTATTGGCACGCGGGATAACTAATTTGAAATATATATGCTACGTCATAGCAGTATAGCTTCTTTTGTGTGTACTTAAGTACACTTTTTTTCCTTCATATTAACATAACAATTACTCTCACAAATCTTTGATTAATTCTTTTTTTTTCGTGAAATTTGTACTTTATTCATCCTCAGTCTCTGATATTTTTTCAGTGTCTGTTTATTGTACTAAATCTTTACAGAGGAGGAGCTCAAACGTCTCCATGCTGCTGGCTACGGACAAGTAGGATTCAACTATGATGCCCCTGCTGAGCCTTCACCGCCTTCGCAGCCGGTTGAGATTGATGAGCCGTTTGTACCAACTCCTGAATTTAAAGCTCTTATGCCGGCTAATGTGGTTCTTGTGAGTATATTATTCAATGAAGAAACTACTCTAAAATGAAGTATGTAATTTACTAGATGTGCCCCCGGCTGCGCACGCTTTTGTTTACCTGTAATTTAGTCACCTGTAATTTTATTTTCACATGTTATTAACAATTCATATTGTCTATCAATTGAGAATGACATCCCGTGTACATTATTCTTAAAAATCGGATGTGAATTTATAATAATATTATATTTTTACTAGTTGTGCCCGCGGTTTCACTCGCGTTGACTACAGGGGTGGACCACCCTTAACATTTAGGGGGATGAAAAATAGATGTTGTCCGATTCTCCATCCTGGCCGATATGCACGCTAAGATTCATGAAAATCGGTCGAGCTGTTTCGGAGGAGTTCAATCACGCACACCGTGACACGAGAATTTTATATATTAAATGATTTCTTAATATATAACGACGGTTCTTATAGCCGGTCAATTATGGAATGGCATAACTTTCCGTGAACAAAATTTCATAAAAATTAGCACAGAATGAGCAAACACTTGAAATATTTTTTTTACCATTTTAAAAATTATTATTGGCAATTCTTATAGACTATTAATTATCAAATGACGTATGCTTCCCGTGTACGAAATTTCATCATAATCAGTCATTATTAATAAAAACATATTTTTTAGGTTCTTTTTTTACGTTTTTTTTTTATTGAAAATTCTTATAGCCTATTAATTTAACAGAGACTTACTTCGCTAAACAAAAATTCTTTTCACCAAACATTCAACCATATATACCACCCTTAACTCATGAATTTTGATAAATGCTGATGATACACGTGTTTTATTATTATTATCAAAGAATCTAAGTACAATATTTAAAGTCAAAGAAATAAAGATCATTCAGTGCATCACATAGTTCAGTGCATTACAGACAAAAACCGCCGAACATTTCTAGCATTGTCGAGTAGGACAGCACGTTGGAGCCTTGCTATTTGTCAGCCTTTCTCATAATCCCAGCCTACTTAGATGTCCGTCGGGGTTGTCTGGAATTAGCCCGTTGACAGATATCACTATATTATTAATTAATTATTATTATTAATGTGATGGCCTTCGCCCGCCGGTTATTTTAAAGATAAAAATTCTTATTATTTTATTTGTTCGGAACCCTCATTCTTTTTCTAAAATAAAAGTGGTCCAAGTTACTCCTTATAACATCAGCTATCTTCCAGTGAAGTCCCGTCAAAATCCGTTCAACCGTTTCTGAGATTAGCCGGAACGAACAGACAGACGGCCAAACAAAAATTGAAAAAAGAAAAAAAATGTTATAAGTACCGTATATAATTTCATAAGCATTTAATCAACAGCTGTTATTATGGTATTACAAACAGACTTTTCAATTTTATTTATTAATATAGATAATGGTCTAGATTATTATAGGCAAATCCAATACACCTATAAAAAAAAAAAACAATTTGCCAACATTTTAACGTACTATATAGATTGAGTTTCGACTCTTAAACTAAAAATTTTGGACATTTGACTAGATTTGACATTTCGAATACGGTTTTTCTTTTTTTCCAGCCTGAAACTCAAAAACAAAATGCAATCATAGAAAAGACAGCCAAGTTTATAGCATCACAAGGTGCCCAGATGGAGATCCTTATAAAGGCCAAGCAGGGTGACAGTGTTCAGTTCCAATTTCTCAACAAGGACTCAACACTTCATCCATATTACAGTGCGCTCATTGGTCTTGTTAAATCTGGCAGATGGCCTGAGATGAAGCCTGAGATTATAGAAGGTAGGTAACTTAAACTTAAATAAATATTAGAATAGACACCACATTAGGGACTTTTCTGTAATGAGCATGATTGTCAGTTTTGTGTGGGAGTTGTTATATATCACAAATATTATAATTGAACAAATATTGTTGCATCCGCTGTTTACAGCAAAATGCTGTTTACAGTGTGTAAAATTTATTATCACATGAAAAAAAAAAATTATAACATACTCGTTTTCAATATTTACACAACCCAATTCACAGTTGTCTGTTTGTTCCTCAGATGCAGTAGTCCTCTGTATTATTTCGGTTGTCGCTTCTAGTATTCGCTTTGATATCCAGAATATAACTTTCCTTGGTCGGACTGTGGCTCGCATTATCAGATAAAAAATGAGGGGTCGAAATTTCGAGATAGACCGATAATGTTTGAAAACCAGATGGAAATTTCGAGTCATGCTATTTTTAGAACTTGTTTGTTCGTTTCCGATACTTGAACCGATAAGATTTCAATGTGTGCGTGTTCCGCGAATTTACAGATCACGGAGGCGCGGCGCCTTATCCCTATCTATTAATTTATATACGATGTTTGTAGAGAATTCTATTTTTTTTTTCATAAATTAAAAAAATAAATCTTCATTCAATGTTGAATCATCCAGGATTCTATTGTAAATTGGCATAGAAGGTGATTGATTGTATCAACTGTTAAGTTATAATTATAGATACAAGTTACACTTGTTTGGAAACAAATGCTTTCAATAGACCGTAGTTGACGATCTCAGAGGTTACGTTGAATAATAATATTGTAGGTAAGTACCGTAAATATCTATCAATGGTGCCAATGTTTTTACAATTACCTTTCGAATATTATTTTTTTTAATATATATATATATGTCCCTGATGGTAAGCACAGTACAATCCAAATACAAAAGCGACCACTGAGATATCGGCCGCTATCATGTCGGCCTGCATAAATATTTCTTCACGTTACGATTGACTATAGGACAGCATTCTATAGTCCATGCGAGCGGAGCCGCGGGCACAGCTAGTATATTATATCGGTGTATATTTTTGTTTCAGAAAAACCACCTGAAACTGATGAATACTTACATCCGAGTTTGGCCTCTACTGTCATAGAATCTGTGAGTCAATTCAACCATTTTTTTAAAATTATTTTTGCTATAATTGATATTGTTTTCTAACTGAACTGAAGTTATGAATTTTAATAGGTTAACAGACTACTTTTTATCCCGTTAAGAGCAGATTTTTCAATCAACAGATAAACTTTATTTGAGGAATAATTTGAAAATTTTGACAGGTTCTCCATATATTATCTGTCAAAACGTCAAAATTATTCCTCGTATAATATTATCTGACGATTGAAAAATCGCCTCTAAAAGTTGTATTTTTCTTTTCTTCTGTATCCAATTTTGAAGTCCTCGCAGACGAAGTCGCGGACAGAAGATAGTAAATAATATAATTTTAACAAGGATTTAGTCCGCTTGTACACGCGTGCGTATCGGTTAACAATTTGTATATTTAAACAGATGCAATTTTTATAATACATAGTTTGTCCTTTATTTTATTAAGAGTCATCTTACCCAACTGTTTTTTCATAAAATTTTTGTTACAATAATAAATTCAAGTATTCTGAGCTGCATACGATAACATTTTATTCATAAAATAATGATATTATTCTTAGTTTCATTCGGAGCGGGTAACTATTATTACAAAGAGGGAAAGCTTTTATATTATTTGTAGGAGGTAATCTTATAATCTTCGATACGTTGTTTTTAAATTCTTTCACTAATTGAAAGCTACGCTATTCCTGAGCGATGTACGTTATTTTTTATTCTAAAATTGTATATTGTAACTAACAGCGTCCCATGGATTTACCCGTGTTTCATTTTTTTTATAGTTAATTTTTTTTTATTATCGTTTTTTTATTGCTAAATATAATCGATAATTTGATTATGCTTTAAATCAATTAAGCTCAATCAGGTTGTGTAAGCTGTGTAAATGAAATAGGTACCAAAAATAAATTATAACTACAATTGAAATCACAATTTGGATCACTTAAATTATTGAATGCCCGACTCCAAACAACAAGATTAATTCTCCCAGTCAATATTCTTCGTTGCGTGTAGATGCAGTAAAAATGTAACTAAATTAAAAAAGTAACTACTAAATTAAATGTACAACGGCGTTCGATCAATTCGATAATTTTTGATTCGTACGATAAATACGATTCATTTTCTGTTCCACAAAAATCATTGTATAGAGGAAGTTATTTAGGATTTTGTCGTGCAAAATATTTTTAAAACTTTTATCATATCAAATTTTTTTTAATGATAATTGATAGTCGAAGTGTAAGTTTTTAGATTATGTCATAATTTGCAAGACGTACCAGTTTACGTTCTGTAGTAATGTCATGCGAGCCTTCGTACGATCGCGTGCGAAGTCGCGTGTGGTCTTGTCGATAAATATGTACAAATAGAGAGTGTTATCGATATTGGTTTAGGCTCCATCGATACCGAGTATTCAGTACAAGCCGTCGGCGGACTGCGACTACACGATGTTGATATCGAAGATGCGTGGCGAGGCGACGCTGGACGAGGTGCACCCGCCGGAGCTGGCGCCCGGCGAGGTGGCGCCGCCCGGCACGGAGCCGCTGCCGCCGCGCTCCAACGAGATATCGCGTCCGCCCGTACTCTATAACCGCGGCCAAGGTGACTGCTTCTACCCATACACACACACATATACTGTGCATATACACCTTACACACACATGATCACAGTACAGACGCATTCACGTTGACACCTGTCTTAAGTGATGCTGTGATCCAAGTGCAGCTGCCGGAACACGCCTATTGGTGCTTGGCGACAGATTTTCAACTTGTGGTAGCTAACCCGATGGGCATTGGAAAGTGCCCTAGCACCATGCATGCTACTTTCCGACAATTAGTTCAAGAATCGTAGTCAAGCAGGTTCTACGGTCAAAAGATTACGTGGATGATAGCCATGTCTGGAAACGATTCCCTCTCTGTACGTGCACTAAATAAAAACTAAACAATGTAATTATTTTTTTGATAAAATCGATTTATTTTCTTGTCGGTACTGTTCTCAATGACTGGGATGTTTTTCGAAGCGGTGGTCGGGCTGTAACATTAATAAGTGCCTTCTTAGTGCCTAAGCTGAGTAAAGTATTTTGCTGATTGCTGATATTTCCAGTGGAAACAGCAACGAAGCCGACTGAAGCCGGCCATTACCAACAGTATGCCGCGTATTATCAGCAATACGCGGCTCCACCAGCGGTGCACCAGCCTCAAGTTAAACCGCAACCGAAACCGGTGAAGAAAGCTCAACCTCCAACATCGCTCAAGTCTACAGGACTGAGTCTCATGAAGAACTATAACACCGACTCGGATAGCGATGTTTCTGGTAAGTAAACCTAACACCATCGATGGTAGGGTTTAAAATCGAATAGAATTTTTTATCGATAATCGCTTCTGAATAATGTGGCTTTGAATTACATAAACGAAATCAACGCATATATGGTGTCAAGGGCAATACAATGGTAGTAGGGCCTTGTCAATTACACATCTTTTTAAATGTTAATTAGCTTAGCTTAGCACCAAGTTCCAAAAAGGAAAATTTAAAAAAGTTACATCAAAATCCGTCAAATATATTTTAAATTAAATCCATTTAAACATACATTCAATTGTTTATATGTATATATATATATTATAATAATAGCCTGTATATCATCAAGTTTTACATTATCATTATTATTATTTTCATTATTTGTGTTACAATTTTAGGATGTTATTTTAATTATTACTTTTCTTCAATGTTTCTGTTTACCTTGTGGCCAACCTTGTTGTCCTCCACTTATTTCCACTCCTTACTAATCCAACAACATCATCGCGAACCGAGCTCATTCGCCTTACCTAACCCACCTACAATTCGCGAGTTAATAAGCATAAGATGTATATAAACTTCATTATTTAACAATATAGGTTTTTGAACTTAACTGAATTTTTGAACTTTGAACTTGAACTGACTTTTGAATCATGACGTCACGCGCGCTCACATAACATCAAGCCACTTTTTCTGTCTTATTTTTAATTAAGGTCACCCGGGGCTATTGTAGCTACATAAAATTGAATTTAAACTTTAACTTTAATATTTTCCACTATCAATAATAAGATCAGCAAATTTGATGAATTCTTATGATTAGACATGTACTAATAATCATGTAAACATGTTCAAATGAATAGAAAGTAAACAAATTCATTTTAAATTGCACAAATTACTTCTTAAAGCCGGTAATAGTTACATTTACCCCCGACCGGGGTTAATGTAGCTATCCATCTATATGTCTTTGTTGTTGAATCTATAATTCTCAAACTAATAGGAAAACGTCATATCCAACTGAATTTAATTTGTTTTGTACTGTAGTGCTCTGTGGGATAGTTCAATTTGCTTCAAAATTACTTGAAGTAATATCATGGGGTAAATGTAGCTATGTTCCATACACGTTAGTGTTGGGACATGTGTCTCGATAATTTTGGATAACCACCTAGACTAGTAAGACTAATATAAATTTAGCAAAAATTAAATAATAAACGTGAGGATATTATTTATTTTAAAATGAAAAATCAAATAATATTGAAATTATAAAAAAAACAACATTTAATCACATTATAAAAATAATTGAAAATTACAAAGCAGGTATTTATTACATTTCTATAATGTCCACATTTTTAGGAAAGATTGTATAGCATATCCTTGTCATCAAATTTAGGTGTCGGCAAACACTCGATAAACTCGATAAGAACGGTCGTATTATTTCTACCTGGCGAACTAGTAGTTATTGTACAACGATGGCCAATTTTTCCGACAACCTTGCCTTTGGATGGATCTTGACAAAAACTCGTTTCATCAAGGTTGTAAATACGATTGAGTGCAGACGATAAATCCAAATTTTGAACAATTTTTTCGAGGATTCCAAAATACTCATAGACCGTAAAGGGATTGTATGCTTTTCTTCTGGCGATTTCCATTGATCACGGCTTTTTGAGCGACAAATTGTGTCTTTTTTTTAAAACCTCGTAAACAATCGTCACCTGGTATGTCATTTTTAAATACTGTTACGATACAATTCCTTCGGATGTATTCGCTAATCAATGATGAGATTTCCTTGCAAATTAATGGAAAACCAGACTTCTCCATTATGTGAATACAGTTCGCAATTCTCAGTTCCGTATCTTTATCAAATACCGTGGATTTGCCAGGTTTAGTGTTTTTAAGTCCGCGCGTTCCAGAGACATGTGCATATATCGTGGACCTGGGAACACCAAATTGTTCTGCAGCCTGATAACTACTCATTCTATACGCTTTCACTTCTTCAACTGCTTTTAAAAGGTTGTCTTTTGAATAAGGAATTTATTTTTTCCGTTTATAGTGCCGAACCATCTAAAATATAAATAAATCTTGTAAATAATGATAACTGATTGAAATGATTGACTATCGTAAAAGTAAAAGTAGCAATTCATTATTACTATTAGTCATGATATTTATATAAAATATTTTCTAGTTTCTATCGAAATTTGGAATATTTGAGTAGATTCCTTGACATCACTAGTATTTTTAATTTTCATATAAAAAGTAGTGAGGCAATTGTAGCTGTAAATATAGCTACAATTACCTCACCTACAATTTTTGATGGGGCAAACGTAGCCGTCTCAAAAAACTTAACCTAACTTTAGCGTATGATAAAACAAATGAATGAAAAACGACTTACCATTAATATTTTCACGACTCACTTTAAAACACATTTCAATTGTACTCAAAAAAATTGTTTTTGTCAAATTTTTTGTCTGCGGTCCTTAGCGCTGATATACGTTAAAATGGCGAATGAAAGATTGCTCTCTACATAAAACAGTTTACGTGTTAGTCGCGCCATCTATTGATATGTAAGTATATGGAAGTTACTCTATAAAGCCACAAATGTCACTAATTCAGAAAACAAAACCGTTACGAATTATTTCAATCAACTACATTTGCCCCCTGGCTACAATAGCCCCGGGTGACCTTATATGTAATTATATAATGTGTGTAAAGTTGTAATTATGAATAGATAATAATTTTCGGGTATTATTTTCAACATATAAAGTGTTTAAAATAAGTTTTCAAAAGTTGTTTACCACCGTATTTCGACAATCTCATCTTCTCGTCTTACTGCTATTTTTTTCTTTTTCCCTTCTCTTGTGAGGTATCAAAGTGTAACAGATTTACTTTTGTCTTTGACTCTTATTAGGTGGCCTGCCCATTTTTTTTTTTATAATAGTTCGGTACATTGACGGTACTGTCTGTACTGTACTGTCTCTGACGGTAAGCACAGTACAATCCAAATACAACGGCGATCACCAACAGATCGAAATCCATCGGCAGTAGCCGCTTTAATGCCGGTCTGCATGAATATCCCTTCACGTTACGCTTGAAGGGCCCAATGTCATAAAAAGGAAGGAACACTTAGGCCGGGAGTTGGTTCCACAGTTTCACGGTACGACAAAGATAAGGCATAGAGAACTTTTTAGTTCGTGCCGAGATGGAGGTTACCGTAAAACTGTGATTCCGAAGCCCAGGGCGTGTGATTCTGTTATGGAAAAGAGAGGGGGATTTCAATGCACCTATGCCTATCTTGTGCAAGCATAGATTATACTACCCAACGGTGGCCTTGGGGTAGAACAAAAAGTGCGATCGTTATAAAAATATCATTTTCATTGCGCCTTATGGTGTGATAAAATACAATATGTGGAGTGAAAGCGTCGACCAAAGGGCGCCGAAATACAATCTTGCTCTACCTTTATTGAGGGTTAGGGCCGACGCTGATAATACCAATATTATACAAGGCATAATAATAACTGTAAATGAGGATGTTTTAACAGATTTCGACGATGCATCATCAACGGACAGCAAGGATAACCCAACGATAGTTACACCACCCGAAGATGTACAAACAGTAATAGACAAGATGGCCGCGTACGTGGCGCGTAACGGTGACGAATTCGCTGACATCGTACGCGCGAAGAACGATCCACGGTTCACATTCCTCGAACTCGATAATATATACTATCCGTACTACAAACGACTGATGCAGGAGAAGAGAGGTATCACGGTTAACGGAAAGAAGAAAGTAAGAGATGACAACGAGAAGTGGAATGGTGAGTCAGACTTGATTTGCTTCTGCTTCTATCACGCTTTCTACCCTATCAATGTTTTTCACTGTACCTGATGTGAGCACAGTGCAATCCAATAAAATCTGCGACTACCGGAGGATTTACAATCCTCACGTTATGTTTGAAGGAGTCCATGTTGTAGGAAGGAGGGAACACACTAGCTGGTAGACAGTTCTACAACTTTATAGTACGGCAAAGATGTTAATTACACAGCGAATGCCTTTGTTCGTGCTGGGATGGAGGTGACTGTGAGCTATGGCTCCGGAGCGTGTTGTTCTGTTATGAAAGGGAACAGATTTATATCAGAACACTCGTCATAATACAGACGGTAGAACATGCTCAGCGAGCCAATGTGAAATAATATTTGCAATAAGGAATGTCACTTACTAATAGTTGTAAGGGCAGCTGAAAATCTATAACGCATGACTAGCATACATCTTAAATAATTATAGCTTATAAAAATAATGCTACATATAGTATAGGTCATTGCGGTCAATCTTATGTATTAGGATTAGGATTTTTTAAATTATGAATAGTTATTCGTTCAATATGAACGGTCATAGTCATAAAATTATTGTACTGTCATTAGTTCTTAATACGTCTGCAGAATTCCATATTATTCGGACTTGTGGAATTGTGTGGAAAATTGAATGGAAAGATTCCATTACATTCATACACACATTTCAAGCTAATAGAGAGTATGAACATTATAACCCTACAAATGTGGGGTTTGTAGATAAACTAAATCTTTCTTTATTTTTAACTACTTTTTTACTATTTTTAACTTTTACAATATATTTTTAAACCATTCAACACACTTCAGCCTTCTTTGTTTTTATTATCCCCTGACAATTTTTAAACATTTTCTATTATGAATTATTTGCATTTCGTAAGTTATTGGCGAATATTTAAATTATATAAATATGTCCTTATGAGATGTCATTGTTCCAGTACCAGTTTCATTTTCTATAAAGAAATTAAAGGAACCCGATCCAATACTCCCTAAGCCCGCTCTGCCGTATGAAACTAGCTCAGATGAAGATTTAGAAAAACAGGGGGAGAAGCAAGAGGAGAAGCAGACAGAGAAGCAGCAGAACAACAAAACAGAGACAGAGGAAACAGAGAAACCTTTAGAGCAGCAAGAGGAAATTAAACCTCAACCGATAATGCAACGGACATATGATTTGAACAATATACCGCCGGTTATAGTTTATAAAATGGAAGGCCAGTTGACAAATAATTTACCTCTAATAAGAGCAATCGAACCCGTAAATAATGTAATGCCTAAAACCAACCCCGTAATTAACATTCCTGAAGTAACGGAAACACCAAAACCAGAATTGGTATCAGTTCAACCAGAAAAATCACCACCGAAACAAACCGATATAGTAAAAGAGAAAACTCCTGTCCGTGAAGAGAGAAAAGAAGAGAAAGTCAGGGAATCCAGTCCCAGTCATAGGAGAGAGAAAACTAAACAAAGAGATAAGAGAAAGGAGTACACATCTAAATCGGAAAGTCGGGAACGGCGTATAGACAGAACTCCAGACAGAGAGAAGCGTAGAGAGAGGGAGAGTGATAGAGAAAGAAAGAGAATGAAATATACTAAAGAGGAGTTGGAGACGGAAATTATCTCTTTAGTGGATAATCCGGACGAGTTGATTGATCTGACCGGGGAACAATCGGATTCTAGAGGTATGTGTTTTTGCCTAATAATATATTTTGGTACTTACAAGTAATTATTCACACTAGCCTATTTCCTTTAATTTTTTTAACGTAACTTATTTGGGCATTATTAAAGGGTTTTTTAATGTATTGGGTGACGTCATGAGTGACGAAAGCGTAACAGCTACACAGTTTCCACTTTTAATATATGTATATATTGTATAAATTTGAAGTCGTTTATATGTTTAGCGTTATGCCCACAATCTCACCTGATGTTAAGTGACGATGTGGCCGAAGAAGATAACACTATACACACCTATAGGTGCTTGGTGACAGATTTTCAACTTGAGGGTGGTAATATATTTGACTAATGGGATTGATCATTTCTATATAGAACAATATATATATATATTAAAAACTGTAAAAATGTAATAATATTTTCTCCATATTCAGCTAAATTTTATTTTATTCCCTAAATCCCTTTAGTTTTTGTAAATAGACATATTTATAATATGCTTTAAGATGTGATTGATTAGATACAATTTTATTGGCCATATATATATATATATATATTTGAGGAGACATGTTAATAAAACTTAAAATTGTGGTTGTTGATTACATTCATAATAGAGGTACAAAACAGTATCTATCAGAATATTTATTATCAATATACCTATCTGCAAAATTTGCATTTTCTTCAACCTCATAATCTGCTATCCTTGATTTTCTTGTTTCTGTAGAACAAGAGTGAAAAAAATGCAGTGTTATTACTGTACTTACTAAAATTACACAAATAATATTTATAATAATTCGAAAGTTAACAATGTTGTTGGTACATTGCATTTTAAGATTATTGCAAACTTCATTCATAATCCATACTACAGTTTCCTTTGAAACATAATAATGATTATTGATATTTGTAATTTCGCAAGAATTTGATGTGACACAGCATGCTTTAAATATTATTGGTGTTCTTATTAATATGTACATTATGTACTCAAAATGTTCACCTGAAGAACTTTCTGATGAATTAAAGTACCACACGATCGATAAATCTATTACGGAACAATACAACGTTATAACTGTTCAAAATGTCTATTTCAAATGCCACATACGTTCAATGAAACAGCTGTTGGCTCTAGAGTTAACCATCCGCCCTATTGTTAAACAGTCTGAGTGGTTAATTTTTTTTAACAATAGTAAATTATTTGAGAATTGTCTAGTTTAACTATTTAACAAAAAACGCTTCATGTTAACATTTTAATCATTTGGTACAAAATGTGACCATTGGTCGAGTTGACTACGAATCAAAAAATTTATCCTTAGTAGTAAATTTAGTTGTAATAAGTCTGATTCTGTTAGCTTTTCTCCCTCTACGTTACTAACAAACATGTGACGTCACTTTTTTAAATATATCGCTTTGGCGGTTTATTCGAATAGTGATGTTTTATTTGCTATTATTTGAAGTATACAACATAAGTACAAATAAGTATTTTTTGGGCTTGACAAACCCCACTAAATAATCTTAAACGGTTTCTAGAAACCAGTCAGATAGCCTATTAAGCCGTGAATACGGAATGGAATTTGTATCGGAATGTAATACGTTCCAAGATCAGAAAATATAATTATAATATATAAAAATAAAAGCAATTTAATGAGAGATACACACATAGTCTAATAATTATTATTTTGTAGATCGATCAAAGGCTTAAAGGATAGGATAGAACCACAATTTTTTGAAATATGTCTTTATTTTATCGTTTAGTAGGCCAGTAGAATTTTTATTAGTGGTAGCATTTTTTAATCCGCGAATAACGGAACTGTATATAAGAAGATTTGAGTGTATATATGATAATGGTGTACAGGGGAAGGTGATGTTGAAACGGACCGCGTGAAGCAGCAGGAGAGGCGGCGCCGCGCCGCTGAGTTCCTGAAGAAGGTTGGCGTCGACCCGGCCGCCGCCACTCTGCCCACCACGTCTCTCGCGAGCGCTATGGTTAGACCTTTTTATATTAGATGATATAATTAATAACTTACTGTCCTCTCCAAGGTTATTCACAGACAGGATGTCACATCTGAGAGCGCTGCATATCTCGGGCAAATGTATGGAGACTTCTTACGTTCTCAACTGCGTATCTTAAAATAATATGTTATTTTTTTATATCAAGCTATTGTAGAACTAAAAATATCCAGTCACTTTCAAATATGAATAACTGCGTTGACTTTAGAGACAATATCTGTGTGCCCAAACATCGAAACCCGTTCAGCCGTTTTTGCGTGATTCAGTAACAAACATCGAGACATACAAACTTTAACATTTTTTATATTAGCTGGGTATTGATGAAAGCCTTTATAACAGATATGCCTGATGGTAAGAACAGTACAATAGAAAAACGACGGCGACCACCGAGAGATTGACAATCAATCACCGGTCGTTGCTGTCATACCAGCCTACAAACCACTCTGCAGTTGAATATACACTGGCTGATACCGAAACGAGACAAACTAAAAGATAGGCACTGTGACTGGTCTATTGCCATGTGTATAGTGGTCGCGATCCAGTCGGCTACAAATCTCTACAATTTCGTTTCTTTTTTTTATCGTTATAGTTATATTGTAGTGGTCACAATCTCACCTGATCTTAAGTGACGATGTGGTCCAAGATAGTAACACGCTAAGCCTACTAGAAGACCGGCTCTCAAGTGCAGCTGCCGGAACACACCTATTGGTGCTTGGCGACAAGTTTTCTACTCGAGGGTGGTAGCTAGCCAGGCGGACATTAGGAAAAGCCTTACCACCATACTATGGTTTCCTCACGATGTTTTCCTTCACCGAAAGCTCAGGCTCATTGCAAGGATTCGAACTCACGTCTATCGACGCCGATGTCCGTACACTCTACCACTGAGTCATTATTGCTTCAATTGCTTACTAAATATTCACCGGTTGATCCCGGAATTCGACACGTTAAGCGTGTCACTATTGCGCGTGTTAGACTCAGTAAGGTAAAACCACCAGTAATTGACACTGCACCAATAGTTGACACTCTGACGAAGAAAATTAAATATTAAGAAAAAAAAGGAAGCCAAAGATCGAGATGGCCCAAATCACTGATTACTGATATATTTGTAAGGTTATAAATACATATAGGTACAGTCAGTTATAAAAGTCGGTTAACAAACTGAAGACTTCAAATCAATTTAGTATTAAAAGAAGTCTTGATACAAAACGCTGGATTAGGTACAGGGAAGAGTGGTGAAGTAGTCTTCCCTGTACTTATTCCATTGATTTGTGTATTCTACTTTCATTACATTCCTTTTTTGTGTAATTCTTAATATAAGCATACCTATGTAAAACCTACTGAAAATAAAAAGTGTCAACTACTAAATATATTTGTTTTCACTAGGTGTCAACTACTAACATAGTACCTTTATTTTATTAAAAAATAACATAAAAATACACATTAGTTCTATTGCTACAATTCTTGTCACATTCTGTAAGGGGAATAATTTGTGCAACTGTTACCATTTAGCAGTTCCCTCTAAGATGATTTCATACCAAACTATGTCAATAAACATACTAATAAATCATTAAGGTGTCATCTACTGGGTATTTTTACCTTATATGGTGTTTGCGATCCAGTCGGATATAGTAATTGTCGTGTACTGTGTTTATAGATGATACGTTGTTCTAAATAAGTTTGTAACTAGATTTCCCTCAATATTCCTGTATGTGTGCATCTTCTGACAAAGGTCTCTTCCAACTATGACTATTATACTCTGTCATCAGCAACTCGTTATTTATGTTCCCTCAAGTGTATTAATCTCATTGGCTCACTTTTTTATCCATACGCATTATAAAACTCAACGTTATGTTATTTGCACGCGAAAACCACTTCTCCTAATTACATAGTTCATTTTAATTCATAGCTATGTTATCTGGCCAGGTCATAGAATATATTTTGTGACATAAAGAGTAACATAAGAAATAAACAGTGACGATAGTGCTTAATCAATTCGGAAAAATACTCTTTTGGAGCGCTTATATGATTTACGCTGAGTAAACTATAAAAGATATATCAAACGCGAGCGGAGCCGCGGGCACAGTTAGTTCTTTACAAATTTAGTGTTTGGCCACAATATCCCCTGAAGTGACGATATATCACAAGACACAGTGACGATAGTAACACGCTATATTTCGTAAGTGCAGCTGCCGGGCATACTTGGAGGCGACAGATGTTTGACTTGAGGGTGGTAGCCAACTAGGGGGCATTATAAAATGCCCTACCACAATGCTATGATTTCATCACGACGTTTCGTACAATACCACAGAGACGTCATTGCTTCAAAAAATCTCATTTATCTTATAGAATTTCAAAATATTACTGCCGACAATCTATAAAATGAACGGTATTAATAATACAGGTCGATACACTGGAGTTGCTTCGGAGGAAGAAGTTAGAAGAAGAAGAGAAACGGCGAAGGCGCGAGAGGAGACGCTATCGGGACAGGCGGGGTGACTATACGGTTTATGTTAATACTAGCTGACCCGTGAGAATTCTTCACACATAGAATACAAACATTCTTACTAATAGTTATCGTGTTAGTTAAACATATTGTTAATATATGGCGGCTTGAATATATGTTCATTAGCATCAACAGATGTTATTCCTAATGGAAAAAGATTCAGATCTGCAGGCGATAGGAAATTCCACAAGCTCGTAGCTTGCTTAAGAGGTTTGGATACCAGACTCTATCAAACGCCTTACTGATATCTAATGAAACAGCAATGTGCTTCCTCACGTTCCTCAATCGCCTCACCAGTTGATCGCTTCTGTCGAAAGCCGTACTGATGATAACTAAGGATATCGTTAAGCTCTAGGTGTGTCAAAACCTGCTTATTTAAGTAAAGTTACCTTTTTTGGAACTTGCTAGAAGTTCGCAAGCTTCCAAGTTTTAGGAACTATGCCGGACTCCAAAGAGAGGCGGAACAGGTGTGTCAGGACAGTTTTGTTTTCGAACTGACTATACTGTTAGCCTTAGGGCACCTGGAGCCTTTACGGCTTTTACAGCTTTACCGGGCTTGGAGTATCAGGACAGGAGCCAACTCAGGTGCAAAGGTTTTAAGCACCCTTGATGAAATGCCATCGGGGCCACTCGCTTTATTCACATCTGGATTTAGAAGCATTATTCGTACGTCTTGTTTAAACACGATAATCTCTGAAACTACCAGTCGGATTCGAAAAATTGTATATGATAGCTAGATTCACGAGGAATAGTATAGGCATCTAGCATCAGGCTACACCTCTTAGTTAGCCGTAAATATTTATTTTTATTAAGTAAGTCGGAAGAAATAGCGTACCCGAACTGCTTTATCCGCGTGCGCTGGCGTAATGGTTAGTGATACGTAAATACAATGTTCTACAAAAATGTTGCTCCTTAGTACATCTAAAAAAAGTCCGCGATACTATATGCCTGTCTCTAATAAATAAGCCAGAATAAGGAATTTTGTGGCAAAATCTTATTGAAAAGTTATTTATGAGCATTATTATTAGGCATGACATACTAATACTTACGAACGAAAGTTACTTCATCATCAAGACAATATTATGTAGATAAACTTTGCGCTTTTTAGCATGTTATTTGGACGAATAGTTTGTGAGAAAAAAAAAAACGTAAAATCGAAATAACTCAATATTCGGCTCGGGTCTATGACTATAGGTGTAGTGGTGCGAACGAACCGTGTGAGTTGTGATACATAACTCTGGTCGCCCGATAAGAATATTGTCTATACTGGAGTATTATAAATCATCACTTAGCGTTTTTTTTTTTTCAATTATGCACGGGTGAAACCGCGCAGCGCAGCTAGTAAAATTAATATAGATTAAAATATAATATTTGTTACAGAAGAGGAATATCACAGAAAGAGCAGAAGGAGAAGGTACAGGTAAATATTAAAAAAAAACCTTTTTCGCATGATGAAATATCTCGTATAATTAATTATATATGTATATCTGTAATTACAGATATGTCCACATAAGTTTAAATTGTGCTTGTGCTTGAAACGGAGTAGGTAAAAGCGTTCTGATGGGACGTCGCTACGTGCCATTCGGGCAGCGTCGCGTCTGGTCGGCTGTTTCCGCCGGAGCGCTCCCCTCTCAAGTCTCGACATGTATACTGCACTGAACGTTTCTCTCTCTACTGCACACGCTCACTACTTTACGTATGCGTTTGTGTATTAGTGTGGTTTCTTATACTAAATAAAAAAAAAATGGTCAAATTCAGATGTTCCACATCTGCCAAGCGTCCACGTGACGTTTCGCAATTTTTATAGTATCTTTATTATAAATTTTTTGTTGACCAATTTATGTAGGGTTAATTTAAATAGTATTTCAATGAAAATATGCGTGTATACTTGCATAATATGTATGTTTACTTTGTTACAGATCTTCAGAAGACGAGGATGATGATAGGTAAGAAAATGTTAAGACATATACTAATAAATAAAATTGAAGTGTCGTATTGTAATGCCAATATAATAGCTTTTTACCAAATGAATGTGAAAGTATACTGTGTAGCTAGCTGCATATAAAAAAACTTATTTTTTAATTTTTGTCTGTTTGTTCCGGGTAATCTCCAAAACGGTTGGACCGATTTTGACAGGACTTTCGCTGGCAGATAACTTATTTTATGGAGTAACTTAGGCTACTTTTATTTTAGAAAAAGAGTTAATACAAATAATTCGGAAAAACGAGCACGATCCTTGCGTGTGCCCGATCGACGGCATTCTGTAATCAACGCGAGCGCAGCCGCGGGCACGACTAGTGTTATATATATAATTCGACAAGTATAATAATGTATTCGATGCCTAGCGATGTCGGAGATCTAAACATATATAGTTACAGGATTTTTGTGGCCCAAAGTCGATATTAGTAAATAGAATATTCTGGAAACTATTTCCTTGCTATATTTATTCGAAGCCTTCTGATGTCGAATATCTAAAAATCGATAGTCAAACGATTCATGTGGCCCAATGTCGATATCAGCAAATAGAATATTCTCGAAATTATTTCCTTGCGATTTATTCCTTCGCCGTCTATCGGTGGTGATATTTTTACGATAATGAAGAGATATCGTGTTCACGTCCTCAGGCACTAACTGTTTACCATTGGGTCCATATTTCCAAGACTGGATTAACTATATAGCAAAAGTAACAAATAGGTACTACGGAACCTCCTTTTTCGGGGGTTTAACAGGATATAAAAATACTTTTAGTAACTCATCTAGATTTTATGCCAGCGATTTAGTAATAAGTAATAACACAAAAAATAATATATCTTGCCCGCTTGGAAGTCTCACACGTAACTTTAATATACGTGGAGCTACCATATGGGATACCTTTTTGTGTTAACTCAAGAAAGGTTTAGAAAAGTCGCGTTTTATTTTTTGTATCATAAAAAACTAACCAAAATTTGCTGCAAGATTCCCGACCAGCGGTGTCTTAATCCGCTTCTACATACATCACTGGTCTTAACTCTTTGGCCACTACGGCATACTCATAGATCCTATGTTTTATTACAGTTCGAAAAAAAAGAAGCGAAAGAAAGACAAGAAACACAGTTCGAAGAGCAGAAAGAAGAGAAGGAGAGACGACGACACGGATGAAGGGAATGATCCAAGCCTTCTGAACATCGACTTGACAAGTACCCTTAAAGAGCTGCGTACGCGCTCGCCCACAAAAGACTTAGTTTTACAGGATGTAGATCAAAACTCTCAGCACAGTCTCAGGCATGATTCCTCTGAAGAGGACAACAATAGAGAAACCGTTCGAGAGAAGAGACAAAAGGAGAAAAAAGCAGATAGACAGTACAGCGAAGGGGAATGGTCCAGTAACAGTGATGATGAATCTAAATCATCTGGAGACAATGTTTAGTTATAGCTCTTGAATATATTTAAGAAACAATGTGTTGTCTGTCTGTCTGTATGTTAAAATCAATTCTTCAGTTTCCATGGAGTCAAATTATGTTTCTTGTGTTGCTACTTAATTGGATTTGAAAATTTATGTTCACCAATTCGAAGTAATCCTAAAACCGTACGAGATATTAATAAAGAGTATAGTGTGTTTATCGTTCGATTTTATCTGTTCTATTTTTTTATTTAATATTTTTAATAAGGTTATGTTAAGTACTTAATTTTTGGGAATAAAATTCGTCTGCAGCGTAATCCATCGCACAATACAATTTCACTATAATAGCCGTTCCACACTTCACGCGCGGATCGCAGCGTTATTTTCGTCGCGAATACAGTGTGAAGCGCGCCGCGAACTGTCCTGGAACCACACTCGCGGTTGTGTCACGTTAGCGCGTTCAACGAAGACTGAAGAAGTTGCTGTTGCGACCAGCCTACTGTTGTACACATTTGCATACTACAATTATTACTTTTATATTAAATGTAAAAAGCAAATTAAAAATGTCTGAAATTCGTTCATCTTGTATGTCATTCAAAAATATCTAATTATAAATAGACTAAATTAAAGCGAGTGTATTTTAATATATAGTATATAATATAATAAAGCTAAAGAGTTTTTTGTTTGTTTTTTTTTTAAACGCGCTAATCTCTGGAACTAGTCGGATTCGAAAAATTATTTTTGCAGTAACTATGACGTCAAGCAATCTGGCAAGCTGAAGAAAGCAAGTACGGGAAGTGGAACAACGATAGGGCTATAAGGGCGCGTCCGAGACAGTGCCATGGAGAGTTTGTCGAATAAATTTAACGCGGGTGAAATCGTGGGGCACACATAGTACACAATATTACTGAGGAACGTGTGATCAGGGAGTGTTCAATCGTTCGCATCTCCTTTAACGCGAACAAAACACCGGCAAAAAAGTGAACCAATACCACATATTCATGTTTCACACATTGTTTTCGCCTTCGCGCGTGTTTCGTGCGCGAGTGTGGAGCGACTATTACACACGGAATAATAATATATATTTTAGACATAGAAATATCCGGATAACGGAATAGAAATGTATGAATGAAATGTAAATGTATGAAAAGAAATGTATGAATAGAAAATTGTAATTCATATAGTGTTTTATAAAGATTTTACTCAAGTGCAGCTGCCGAAACAGACCTTATAGGTGCTTAGCGACAGATTTCCAACTTGAGGGTGGTAGTTATAAGGGTGGTGCACTACAATCATGATATGGTTTATCACGATGTTTTCCTTCACCGAAAGATCGGACTAATCGTATTCGAAACTACGTCGATCGATACAGTGTTTGGTAAATTGGAAAATAAAACCGTATTTTAAACACCAGATTTCAATCGTTAGAGCCGTTTCCGTGAAACCAATTAAAATTTTAGTATTGCTCATGTAATAGTTATTAGATTAAGACTTTGTACTGCGTACCAGTACAATGTTTAGTACAATTTAAAAACCGACTGTTTTCAACTTCATTAAGGTAATGTCACCAGTCATGGACTTGTATTTGCTTTGTAATTTCTTCCTTTTTTAAAATACATTCTTTTGGATTTGGAGGTAAATGAAAATCTGTAATTAATGTTTAAATTCAGTTTAGTACTCAATACAATGAAATATGATAAAATAGACTATAATAACCCAGTGTAGGAATTATGAACAGATAGTATTTTTTCCTTATTTGTTTTTTTTTTCGAACTGACTATACTGTTAGCTTTAGGGACCCTGGAGCCTTTGCGGCTTTTACGGCTTCACCGGGCTTGAGGGCGAGCTTAAGGCACTTAGCCGAGAGAGCTAGTTACGGAAATATGAATAATCAAGTAAAGGAGAAAAATATTCGTTATTAACGAAATGCTTCTCTTTAAGCCAACCGGTCAGCTATGTTATTTGAATAAAAACAATCTAAAATTATTATCAATTTCAGTCTTATATATCAAGATAATACTCGTAAGCCAACTTTAAGCAAAATAAAACTGCTATGCATAATTATTATTCAAAAATATAATAAGACACGAACTTAAATATCTATCACTACTATTATTGAAAAATCAGTCTCAAAAATCACGTTATTTTCCATTGTGAACAAGCTAACAATTAACACAAATAGGTATAAACAAACCTTTTTAGAGGTTAAATAGAAATTCCATAATCATAATAATTATTCTTATTCAACAGAGATGTCTTGTCTTGTCTTCTCATGTCTTCCGTGAGTTTTCGCAGACACAACTATTGATAAATATCTAAAAATATTGTAACAAATAGTAGGTATTTATAGAAACTCTCAAAAAGTAACAATCTCTATAAAAATATAATTACGAGTATAAACAAAGTTTTGCAATTAAAAAAATAACATATAAATGGCAAATATTTTTCCATTTCAGGATCTTTAAAAATCCCCTTTTGTTGACGGTTTTAGGCTTGTCGTGTCTATTTTTTTTCTAATGCCGATGTGGAAAGAGTAGCACTATTTTATCAACTAATTTTGTTCATTGCGACGTATTCTAAACGAAAGTGAAAAAGTTCACTTTTTCGAAATCCTGTTCTTATTGTATCTGTAGCAATGTTTCGCAAAGCTCTCTCAAAGTTTGGAGCAAAATGCTCTCTTTTCATTGTTTGTTTCGGATTTTCCATTTTTCAACTCTTCACTTGATTCTGCCACGATACCTTTAAAGGCCCAAAAGACCGCAACATCCATCGGCTGAATTAGATGTGTTGAATTAGGTTATAGAGAGATAACTTTAAAATCCTATTATCTTTACAAAAATCTGACAAATGCAAGGTCTGTGGTGTCATAGGTGTGACCTATGACCGTCCAAGAATAATATAACTGGTTTAGATATTTTTTTTCTATCCGTGGATTGAGCACATTAGTAATGTATTCATAAAAAATTCTAGCACACATCCTGCCTGTATCTGACCTGCCTATGCACCAATCTTTTGGTACGCTATTAGCATTTACGGCAGGTAACTCATAAGGGTATACTATCATTGGTGGAACTAAAACTCCAGCAGCATCACCAGTAATCAACACAGTTAAATTTCCTTTCTCATCTGATGCTGTATAGACATTTTTTCACCTTTGCGCACTATGTCTCGTCCAGCTTTTGGTTGTAAGTAGAATGCGCTTTCATCAGTATTAAAGATTCTTTCAGGGTCATTTATTACTTCAAGCAAGTCTTTATTTTCAAGGTAACCTTTAATTACTTCAAACCAACGGAGTATGTCACCTTCTGTGACTTCATCTCTCGCTTTACTTAAATTTTGCGCTGTGCGTTCAGAGAGACCTGGATGCCTTTTTAAAAAGGATTAGTACCACACTTTTTTCCTGGCCGATTGTTTGTGAACGGACAGGAATCTAAATTTTTGTCAGATATTATTTTTTGGACACTATCAAGCAATATTGTTCTTTGATCACAGGGAAGTGTTTATCAGACATAAAGGCTATCCATCTCACGAGTATCTTTTCTTCCTCATATGTAAGTACAGTAGCTGGACCTAGATTACAATCAATAGGACTATTCCCGATGATTTTATTATGTAAAGTTATCCTTGGGACTCCGTATCTTGTAGCGGCAACAGATATTTTCTCTCCTTTTCTTACTTCTTCGATAGCCTTGGCCATTTGTTCTTTTGTGTAGTCTTTTCTTGGTGCGATTTCTAGGTTGAAAATAAATTTGTTAGTATTAGATATACATTGAACCTATTACAGACACCTAGTCATGGATAGAATGCCCATTATTGGATAGACAAATAGTTTATTGCAAATTTATAGAGAAACATGAAGATATACTTAGCACAGACGTATGATATATGAAAAAAATAAGGAGGTCCACTTTATGGACACTCTGTCCATGATTGGGTGTACGTGCTTGAATAATTTCTAATTATGGACACCGGTAATTTTAGGGTTCGAATGACAATGACATTTTGGGTTATACTATAAAAGTAATGTATTACTATTGATAAATTACCAAATAATATTAATTTCAACAACGACGATACTCCTGCCACATAATAAGTTGTTAAGTGTACTTACTTGCATCGCGATTCTTGTTATAAATTACGAATCTCGACACCAAATGACACCGCGTAACTAACAACCGTTATGGCGGCAAACAAAATGGGGGTCGGCTGTCAAAAACAGTTGGTATGACGGCTAAAATATTGGCACAACTGATCGGTGCTGACGTATGAAAAAAAAACTGTGCGTTTGCCTAATTTTAGAGGTAAATTCCAAAAATGTCCTTGGCTGTCCCGTGTTCAACATAGGCGCCATTACGTTACCACACATTCTTCTTTACATTTCTATAGTCCAATCTTGGTTTTTCAGAAATCGTATTTCACGCACTGTTGCCCTTAACGCGACAATGAAGTATCTAATTGTAATGCAAAATTTATTTTTAATAAAGAAGTTTATGTAGATATTGTTTGATTTTTTTCTCATTTCTGACCTTGACTTATCTTGTAATCCATGAGTAGCTTTGGAAGGAGTAATGTTCGGGGGCTGTAGACAAAAAAATGAACCGATTGTACTTCCGATTTCTATAATTAGTACAAGTTTTCAGTTATTGAAAGTACTTACTATAGCACGGTGACAAGTAGGGATGACTAACATTAATCAATATTGAGCTCGAAAACAACAGTGTTACAAAAAAAAATGTCGAATGTAGATATTTCGACTTTTGTCTGTTGTAAATAGAGTCCAAGGTTCTGTACATAAGCAAAATGATTTACTAGTTTTTCTAAAAAACATCTAGCGGAAAAATATCGATGTTTTTTTAATATATTAATTGAACATCTATATTTTCTAATATCGCTTTTCCTTAGACTGGCTAGTTATGTTCTAATTTTTACCTACCTACCACATTCAAGTAAAAAATCTGTCGCCATGCACCAGTACTGATCTGACAGAACTGTACTTGCGATCCAATAAACAGTTTTACATCACATAGTTTGTATATATCAAGTGGAAGTAAAAACAGCAATATCCACTATTCAAAATACACAGGTACAACAATTTATACTCCATAGATGAACAATAACATTATTGTCACATATTGTATGACAGAATTTCTGAATAAATCCTTCATAAAATGAAAATAGGCTATTTAAATAAATAAAATTATATGTTGCTTCTATATGACTCATTAATGATATCTGTGTGGTGTCAAAATAAGGTCAATTTACTGGAGAGCCAGCCCATATGCAGAATAGCAAATGTACCAAATGTTGTTTAAGCAATGATGGCTCTGTGGTAGCGAGTACGGACATAGCGTCGATCGACATGAGTTCAAATACCTGTAATGTGCCTGAGCTTTCGGTGAAGCATAATATAGCATAGCATAAATCGCGACTCTCAATATGTGGGATCAGGGTGCCTTTCATGCTATATTATCTAAACCTGGTAGTTCTGATGCCTCTTCGGTATACAACTTCATTGTTTGTTATTTTAATTAAAGCTAGTTTATTCACTAGGCCGACATAACCCCAAGGGTTCAAGGCCTTAAAACAAGAAAAAAAAAAAAAAAAAACGCGACGAAAGCGTAGCAGGGTAGTAGGGTTATTTGGTTATTGCCGCCTAACTAGCTAACACCCTCAAGTTGAAAATCAATCACCAACCACCTATAGGTGTGTTCTGGCAGCTACACTTAAGATCCAGTCTTCCTACTAGGTGTAGCGTGCATCGTCACTTAACATCAGGTGAGATTGTGGCCAAACGATAAAACTTATAAAAAATGTATACATAAAATAAAATTGAAGTGTCTGTTTGTAAATCAAAATAATAGGTTTTTACTAAATGCATATGAAAGTGTAAACAGTACCCATAAAAAAAAACGTTTTTTAACGAGCGGAGCCGCGGGCGCTGATAGTATTAAATAAAATATTACGGGCCCCGTACCTGATAGAAAATAAATATGTCCGGTACTCTTCGGTGAGCGACCTTCTTGTTAGGTTATCTCTACATTTGCTCGTGAACATTGCTTCAAACCCTCCCTTGAAAAGCGACGCAGTTACGCGCTATGGCCTTCGGTTCATTCGGTTGCTTGGCCAATATCCTGGAGTGGGTGCGCCCCACCAGCAACATTAATTACGCTCATGTTCAGGGTTCAATACTACAATAGTAATATGGGAGATAAACTGAGTCTGTTGGCCGACTCTATAATTTCCTTGTAATCTTCAAAGCGGGTGACGAATTTGCAACGAATTCGCTTTCTGGTAAATATGTACTTATCTATTTTAAATCTGGGAAGTGTGTAAGTATGTGCGGTGAGTAGGATTCCCAAAGCTCCTTGGGGAAGGGGGCTTAAATTTCGGCGACGCGCTAGTGATATCTCTGGTGTTACACGCGTTCATACGCTACGGTAACCGCTTGCTGTACTGTGCTACGGTGCTGCGGTACGGTAACCCTAATCTCAGAAACTATGAGTGGGATTTGGAAAAATTATCTTTGGGTTAGATAGCCCGTTTATTTAGCAAGGTCCTAACTATACAACTTCATGCCATGGGCGGGCAGCTGTACTCCCCCAGCATGGTGTTGATAAGCGCGTGGTAACCGTACGGATTTGAAACGTTCTTCCAGTCAGCGTTTTCGCTCCTTCCTATGATATTGGATCCTTCAAACAAGGCGTGAAGTGGCATTTCATCTTGACGCCATCGTTCTTGGACTGTACCATACTTACTATCAGATGCTATAGAGTCATACTGCCAAGTTTAATATGAAAAAAAATAGGCCTCTGGCCAAAATTCTGGTTACGCCTATGCTTCACGCTGCGAATCTAGGGAAAGAAACTACAATTTTATTTATTGCACCTAAGTTCAAACTGATATTTTTTATTATCACACTAGCTGTGCCCGCAGCACCGCGCTCGCGTGGACTACTAAAAAAGGTTTATTATTTTTTGTGCGGCAACCTAGTTATTTTTCTAAAATCAAAGTAGCCTAAGTTATGCTCTATAACATCAGCTATCTGCCAGTGAAAGTCCTGTCAAAATCGGTCCAACCTTTTCGGAGATTATCCGGAACAAACAAACAGACAGACAATAATTTACAATAACAGGTTTTTTATAGGGATTGTGTATACTTTCATATGAATTTAGTAAAAATCTGTTATTTTAACGTTACAAACAGACACTTCAATTTCATTATATGTATAGATATCGATAGATTAACAGAGCCAAAAAAAATCAAGACCGAGTTGTTATATACGAATAATTAATGTTTAAGATATTAATGGAGTAATAATAAATAATATTGCTTGTATAAACACATACCTACGTAAGTGATAAAGTTCCCATTAAATGTTATCAAAGACATGAAACTTCGATGTTCATTTGTTTGTTTTTATAATTGGCAAACAATTTTGTACCAAAAACTGACATAATAATAAAGTTTAAAATATTTTGTGGGATTAATATTGTAATTGTTTTTTTTTATTATTTCTTGTCACGACCTCGTCAATGTTATCACCGTATATTTTACCATAACATTAACAACTTTTATCTCCATCATAATAACGTTTTAACGCATGATTATTTTTCAGTCTTCTAACTCCTCCTTTTTTTCATGATTTTATTAATTATCAACGTATTTCATTGTTTCGATTTCAGTACTGTGATTTTTGGTTTTTCTGTTCGTTCATTATTATTTTTTTCGATCTGAATACACTGTTAGTCGAAAGGACCCTGAAGCTTCAGACTTCAAGTTAGCCTAAACTCCTATTAAAATTTCAGAACCTGCTTTGGGTAAACGTTCAGAACTTGCTTTGGGTAAAATTTCCGAACTTGCTTCATAAAAAATTGCCTACTCCTCGTTTGGGTATTTTTTTTTTCTGCATTCAAGCAACATGATAATAGATTTTGACTATTAAAAGTGTTTACAAAATTAAAATTAGTTATTAATACAAAAAAAGGTGTGTATGCGATTCACACACGATAGAAGTGAAACTTCATTTTAAAAGATATTTTATTTTTTATTTTAACAGTGTGCAATATTGCATACCACCAACATTTGCACCGAGCACACCGACATTTGCTCTCTTGCTCTGGCTCACACAAAGAGGAGAGGCCCATAATATATTGCTCTCTCGCTCTGGCTCACACAAAGAGGAGAGACCGATAATGTGCGTTAAACGTACGTTTAATGTGTTGGAAGTCGCATAAGAAGTTTCACTTCAAAAAGTTTTTATAATGAAATCGGTTTTAATATTCTTCATAATCTATATAATGTACTTCTATATTGTGTAATTCTAAATATAATGTAATAAAGATTAAGAGATTTTTGTTTGTTTGTGTAAACGCGCTAATCTCCCGAAATACAAAGTCGGATTCAAAAAAATCTTTTTTATATGATAGCCAGATTCATGAGAAATAGTATAAGCTATATAACTACACGCTACGACCCTAAAGAGAGGTGCAGTAATTATGAACGATAAGCAAGCTGTAGGTAAGTACGGGAAGTGGAACAACGATAGGGCTGGGCTACAAGGACGCGTAGTCGGTGGCGTTTTAGAGAGTTTATCTAATACAGTTAACACGGGTGGAACCGTAGGGCACAGCTAGTATGTGTAATGTATAAAAATACAACAAAAGCAAGATCTATTTAGATCCCATGTTTGCTTCCACTGATATCTTTCGACTTTATTTTTTTACAATGTACTTTTGTCCTACCTTTATAAACCAACGTAGGTATTTTATTTTGTGAAATATACAGAGTGTTCTAAATAAAATAATACTTTTTTACGTTCTATTTCAATTTATTTTTAGAACGTTCTTTGCATCACTTGATATAGTAACTGCCATTTCCTGATTATCGTTGACTATACTCTGGTAACGGGAACTGACAACTGTGTATGAAACTGCGCACAAGTATCACGTGCTTAATGCTTACGACAAGCAATTGACACACTGACCACACGTGTAGGCTATTTTAGTCTCAATGACAGACTCCTCCTGTTATAAAAATTAAATCCTAAGCCAACGCTTTGAACACACTCAATCATGTCCATATTCATCTATGTATACCTAAGTCTATTTTTACGGGTGAAAAAATGCATTTACGCATCCACAGATGGCCCGGGCAGGCCGAAAGGGTATGTGAGACTCCATGGTAACATAAAAATACCACGACTACTCACTAAAAATCGCCACGGTGTTCCTAACACCACCCTTGAATGTCGAGGACCGGGAACTGCTTGCGTAATACTTCCGCTCAACTCGACGGGTGTATGTTTTATCTAAGTCTCGTTGATATAATGTCAATGTCACTCGATATATCTGCCGATATGTTACCCCGTTTAGACACTACCGAAGCTGTCAATCAAAATGGAATTACATAGTTTTTATTTGACGAGTGTTTATGACAATACAAATATTCATTCGATTCTAAACCTTGTCAGATATTAATGCGAACCATATTCCTTTGAAGCGACTTTCTTGTAGTTTTGTCGGTTTTCGTTTGATATTTTACTAAAACCTTTATCCATATAATCTGGTAGGTATTCGCAAACAAGATAAATTTATCTAACATCCATGAGAACTTCGCGGCACGCTTTGCATATAAGTACCACTATCAAAGTTCCACATATCAGATAGGTTATCTAAACAATGAACGGTAATTTTCAGATAATGTGAAATGGGATTTTCCTAATCTCTCTTTGATTATATATATATGCCGTATCGCTTTAGGGGGTTGCGACCCGGATAATTCCAGGAGGGAAACTTTTTATACCTACGATTTTTGTACATATACAGAAAAGTCTGGCTCAGAACTTCCAATGGGCGGATTTTTTGAAAGTGTTACCATGATTGTCAATCATTCTGGCAAGTACGGGAAGTAAGACCAACGATAGGCCACATAGGAACGTTATCGGGAGCGCTGCGGTCCGTTGATCATATAAATTTATCACACAGATGAAGCGGTGGGGCACAGCGGGTGTGAATATAAACTGTAACACTATTAATAGGCATGAAGACTTTTTTGAAAAATATTTCTTACCTATTTATTATTTAACAAAAATCACTTATTTTTGAATAAAATACAGGCTTAGAAGTAAAAATTACCTTTTTTTAAAACGTTTTAAATTGACGCTAAAACACTCTCAAGTGGAATGGCGGTGCTTTTGACGTCACAAGTCATCCCATAGTAAGCGCCGCGTCGTTTCAACAATAGAAATATAATACTCGATCTGTAGATTCAGTGTTCAGACAATAATGTAGTAATTTTGAGTTTTCAACAATCAATTCTATCCTATATATATGTAAGTATATGATAATAGAACTAAATTAATAAATTTTAAAATAAGAAGTCCACCAAAAACACAACAATAACTTCCAACAAGTTATTAATTTTCACAATAATGCGTACTATAAAGAGAACTATAAAAATAGCTTATGCAATAAATGTGTAATGTATTTTGGTACAATAGTGGATACATAGGATTTGAGAGTATAATAAGAGAGTTAGCGTAACAGAGACATTGCTTTGGAGATTTCTCTACTTGGGCCAGACCAAAATACCTCCGCCATACAAAAGATCGAAGCCAAATAACCTTGTCTTGTGTTCCTGCGGTGAGTAGGGTTTTTAGAGCCCTTGGGAAAGGGAAGTTAAGGGTCGACTACACGCTAGTAATAGCTGTGGTATTATAAGCGTTTATAGACTACGGTAGCCACTTACCACCAGGCTAGCCGTAAAGTTTTTCACCACCTTAGCACTATAAAAAAATACATATTACATTTCCATAAAGGCAATATAACATTTGCGCTATAAGTAACTAAAATCGAATGTACAAAAACTAAGTTCAGCATCCCTAACATAATTTTTATAGGTCTTTGCATTCATAGAACAATAGATTTCAATAAAGCCATCTTGACAAATACCGTCTGGTGATCCTGGTATGACAGGGTAGTTTTTTGACAAAATTAGACCGCTCTTCTTAATATTTTTATCATGTTGACCTTTGAAGTAATATACCCTTGAGAAGTGGCACATAGCATGTTACGGAAATAACTGCTTCTTGTATATTATTTACTAGGTATTTATTTGACTGCATCCTACTTTACTACATGTAAAGTTATACTCAAACTTATACTGAAAGAAAATTTTAAAATAATTGAATAAATGTGCAGATATTATCGATAAGCATTAACACAAGAGTAGTTCGAACGGTGCAAAATCATTTTAACTTTGCTGCGAAAGGCCTTGACCTGTGACGTCATTAGCTTTGATTAGTGTTTCACAAAACATGGCGGATTGCTAATATTTTGTGTTTTTATTTTAATAGATGTATGTTCATTTCGCTTTTAATATAAATATGAATACGATTTTTTTGAGTCTTTTTAACTTATTCTATTATTTAAAATTAATATTTCATTGATTTTTTTGTTATAGTCAGCATGCCTATTAATGACCAAGGAATACACTTTGAGGAAATCGAATAAACCTGTAAAACAGTCTTATATAGCTTTAAAAAAATAATGTTACTAATAACATAGCTAATACCTATATTGTATAGCTGTAAATATTATTAGCCCAAATAAAAACGAAAAATATTAATCGAGTTTGTTGTCGGCTCTTCTAGGAGACTGGAATGTTTTACGCAACGATGGTAGTGTTTTAAACGTTCATAAACATCTAACATGTCGGGGCCTTAATTAAAAAAAACATATATTTTTTTAAACTAAACGAAAATTTAACACTTTTCTGGACACCAACGTGTATATTTATAGCGTAAAGATAAAAAATATGGAGAGTCAGAATACAATAACTACGTTGTAAGTAAATAATATTAAAGAATTAACTTTTATCTAACTTAACTAAAGCCGTCGTATCAAAGATAGTAAACACTCGAGAACTACTAAAAACATCTATATAACTGTTTCGATAAATTTTTTTAGCTATTGTTAAATAAAGTTACTCCTTGAACGCATTACATCCGCTGAACAGTTACGGAAAATAAAATAAAATCATGGCCACGGAAGTCGTGAGTACCTATTTAATTTTTAAAGTTTATTATTATAATAAAACAATATAATAACCTTAACATAGAAATAAAACACCTTTTAAACCATCACAGTTACAGCACGCAAAACTGCTGGATAGATTTTGTATTTTTTTTTCGTTTTTACCTTAGAATGTAATGCTTAGATACTTTGTTCTTACAAAAAATGTTTTCATAAAGAATAATTCTGTAGTCCACGCGAGCGGAGCCGCGGGCACAGCTAGTATAACATATTAAAATACTTTGATTAGATTTGTACTTACTATTGTTATAAGAAGGTAATGTTTGTTAAGACATTTGTATGAACTAATCTCTTGAACCATAAATCCGATTCAAAAAAAAAACTTTCACTCTAAATTCTTTATTCGGGTTAATGGTTTTTATTCGGGTTTAGTTTTTAAATTGTACTTATAAGAAAGTCACGGGCGGTTGCTAGTATTAAATATTTAGGCAATCAAGCTTAACGCCATTTCTTAAAAAGAAAAAAAAAACACCTACATATCTAGATAAACTTGGAGAATAAAGCATATCTATATGCAAAATTTCATACAAATCGTTAAAGCCATTTCAGATAAACCAGTTTCTTTTATCGTTATAGGTTTGGCGGTGGCCACAATCTTACCTGATGTTAAGTGATGATGTGGCCCAAGATGCACGCTAACCTAGTGAAAGACTGGCTCTCAAGTTCAGCTGCCGGAACACACCTATTCGTGCTTGGCGACTGATTTTCTACTTGTGGGTGGTAGCTAGCCAGACGGGCATTAGGATAAGCCATGCTATGGTTTCATCACGATGTATTTTTACGCCAAAAGCTGAGGCTCATTGCAGGAATTCGAACTCACGTCAATCGACGCGAAGTCGTACACGCTACCACTGAGCCATGATTGGTTCATATGATATAACATATACATGTACATTGTAATGTACAAGAATTATTCGCTTAATTGTGTTTAGATACCAAAAATGTCTGGGTGGTAAGACATGATAAATGTGTCCTACTGGATAGGGACCACCATACACCAAGTATAACACTTGCTATAGTGGCAGGACTAAGCATGTCGCGCTGCGGGATCAGTCGGTATATATCCAGTAAACAAACAGGGTGATAGAGCTCTGTACCCAACTGGGTCGCGATCACCATGCACATGTTGATAGAGCCGTCATAGTGACTCTTTCCTGTTTCTCGCGTTTCGGGACTAGCCACTATATATTCTGCTGGAGAGAGGCTTGTCAGCGACGATCGCCGTTGTTTTCGGATTGTACTATGCTTACCATCAGGCACACTTTGTCCTGCTACTACAAAAATTATACTAAATCACTTTGCGTTAACTCTTCTGTGCAGAAATCCCCAATATCAATGATCGATCCGTCGCAGCTGCTGCGTCCGGAGGCTACCTTCAATGACAAGCCGATCGATGCGTTCAGGGACTATACAATCGACGACTCGGACCCCATTAAGGAGCGCGTGCGTCGGACATACTACACCATGCACACCAACGTCACCGTTGATTTTGTCAAACGTAAGCATCAGAACTGATAAGTCTTATTGAGTATCAGATATATGTGAACCCCTGAAGTACACTCCTACTTGCCAATAAAAGAAGACAGTCTCTAATACTTTCGCATATCCGCAAGGGACGCTGTTAGTAGAGGCATGATAGATAGCGTATTCACTAGGGATGATGCTAGTAAATGCACAATAGATAGCGTATCCGGTAGTGACGATGTTAGAAGAAGCACGATAGACAGCGTATTCGCTAAGCAGAGGACGGGCGGTTAACTTCGCTTCCGCATACACGCCACGACCACCCTCTCCAGCAGCGGCAACTCAAGCCTAGGTCCATTCCTCCGGTATGAAGCCCTTGAGCCAGCAGCCGCTCGCGCCATGACACTGCATTCACTAACTATCAACTGCACTTCACACATGCACTTTGTGTGCACGTAGTGTAGGTGCATAGGTTATGTGAGGGGCCATTTTTTCTTTTTTGGCTACTTGACCAATTGGCAGATAATCCTCATAATAAGGTAGAAACATGTATATTTGTATAGTTAGTTAGATCGAAATTTTACGGGTAGAGAATTAGTCAGATCGTGACTTATTTCGCATGTACGGTAACAACCCAAGCTAAGGTTCAGCAACTTTGGCACCCTTGAGCTTGTTGCCTTGCTTTCACGGCTGAGTGCCTTCCGCGCTCTGCCCCCAAACCCGGTGAAGCTGTCAAAGCCTAATGGCTCCAGGGCCCTTAAGACTAACAGTAAAGACAGATCGAAAAAAAAAGCTAAGGATGATGTTAGTAGATCCACAATAGATAGGGCATACGGTAGGGACGATTTTAGTAGAGCCGCGTATATAGCGTATTCGCTAGGGATGATGCTAGTAGATGCACAATAGATAAAGTATCCAGTAGGAACAATGTAAGTAGAGGTGCGATACCTAGAGTTTTCGCTAGAGATGATGCTAGTAGATCCACAATAAATCCACATATCCACATAGGGCAGTGCTAATAGATGGATAAGAACTATTGTATGGAGCCCCCTATTTATAGGCCACATGACACATTGACACTAAAGTCCCATTAATGAGCCAAAAGATCACGGGTTCTATGTTCTATGGCATGGTGTTAAATCAGCTTGATTTAATTTGTATTAAATTGCCGAGTGAGATAGTCTCAATAAAATTAAATATTTCCTAAGTAACAGACACAAATATGTTTCTAACTATATTTTAGATAATTATAAACAAATTTTGTCTTTACTACGTCTCTATCTGTGGGATTTACCGAAAGCAATCATGAAGACATTTCTTTAAACTATTTTAACTATTACTAATATAACCAGAATTAACAAGTATCTTAACTTCAAAATAATTGATAGCTCAAGATCTTGTATAGAGACTCAAAGTGCCTTTTATCTGTAACCAAACTTTTCCTTCTGGTAATTTTATCTTATCACTTTATCGCTTAAATAGTTATAATGTGCAATTAATGCATTACTTTATTGACACGAATATTGACGTTCTTTATAACCTGCAATTAAACTAAAATATATACGAATAATGCGTCATTATGGTGACGAAGGTGATTTTTTAAGAATCTTTGCTGGTTTGATTACAATCTCACTTGTTGTTAACTGGCAATGTGTACAAAGAAGGTTAAGTCTAGAAATGGAACTATATCTCAAGTGCGATACTGCTATAAGTCGTTTACAACGGATTTTTTTTTAATACTAGCTCGGCATAATCGTTGTACAACATCTGTTGGCAAGTACCTACGGTACAGTTCAAAAACGACAGCGACCTTTGGTGACAGATGTCATCGGCAGTGATTACCGTCATGCCAGTCTACTGAATTGCCTCTTTACGCCTCGTTTAAAAGACTTAGTATAACAGGAAGAGGGGGTATTTAACTTGAAATAATCAGACGTTCGTGTTTGTATATCTACTAAAGTACTATTTTTTTATCGTTATAGGTTTGGCGTAGTTGTCACAATCTCGCCTGATTTTAAGTGACTATGTGGCCCAAGATGATAACACGCTAAACCTTGTGGAAGACTGGCTTTCAAGTACAGCTGCCGGAACACACCTATTGGTGCTTGGCGACAGATTTTCAACTTGAGACTTTGACAACTATGATCCACCCTATAATAATATTTTGGCAGTAAAACTTGCTTGATACTGACAAACCTTATTATGGAACCTAACATTAATAAAAACATCTGATATACCTAAAACACCCTACAATATAAATATAGGTGTATACATTAGTAATTTGTAATTTTTTATTATAATTTCTACGATCAGAGAAACGCGAAAAGTGGCTAAAATTCAACCACTTCAAGGCGACTGTGAAGGATGCGTTGATCAAATTAAACGATTTGGTGGATGAATCCGACCCTGATACCGACCTGCCGAATATAGTCCACGCCTTCCAAACCGCAGAGAGAATCCGTCAAGACCACCCTGACGACGACTGGTTCCATTTGACTGGACTTATCCATGATTTAGGAAAGGTATGTTCTTTGTTTTTACTTCTCCCTTTTTTTAAGATTCTATGTTTTGTCCTATGATTTGTATTCGTCTATCCTAATATATAACATTAATTTGTGTGGATTTGTATGTATGTTTGAACGGATTTAACTTAAAATACATTCGACGGATTTTGCTGGAACTTTTAAAAAGGTTTATTAATATTCCAGCAATCCTATAGGCTATGATGATAGTACCTAGCGAAGTGAGCGGGTACCTGCTAGTCTACATATATAAAACTATCTGTGCCCGCGGCTCCGCTCGCGTTGACTACAAAATGCCGTGGGTCGAGCTCACTCATGAATCATACTGCCCTCACTCAAAAGACAAAATGATTGTAGTAGGTGATCATTAAAAACTAGATATATGCTAGGTCTTTTTAAGATCTACAATTATGTAGAACATTCATCTGATATATCTTGTATGGTTTACTCAGCGTAAGCTATTTACGCGGCCCAAATGCGTCTTGTTTCCGAACTGATTTACAATTATCATAACTGTTTATTTCGTATGTTACTTTATTTTACAAAATATATCTTATAACCCGGTCAGATAACACAGCTATGAATAAAAATAAAAATCATGTAAATCGGATAATTGGTTTTCCCTTGAAAAGAACATAAACGGACAGACAGACAGACGGAGAGACATTGAGTTTTATAATATGTATAGAAGTAATGATTTTTTGTTTATTTATCTCCTATGCGAAGAGTTTACAATAGATGGCGCGAGTTTTAAAGAGAAGGGGTACGAAGTGACGAATACATGCTAGTATAGTGAGATTGCAGAAACGCGTACAGAATTACTAACGTAGCGAGAGAAAATAAATTTAATAACTATAGAGTGTTAAAAAAATATATATATTTAGTTGGTTTAGTTTCCTTAGCAAATTTTCTCAAAAGAAAAAAAATCTTAACAAAGTTTTGAATATTTTAAAAAATCACTACCGTTATTAAACCCGTAACTAAAAAGTTATGAAATGTTAAAAGAGAGATAAATATAAATTACGCATCCGTTTCTATGAAAGCAGTTGCGCTGGTTTTTTTATCGTTTTTAATATGTTTAGCGTTATGGCTACAACCTCACCTGATCTTAAGTGATGATGTGGTCCAAGACGGTAACACGCTAAGCCTGGAAGAGTGGCTCTCAAGTACAGCTGCCGGAACACACCTATAGTTGCTTAGCGACAGACTTTCAAATTGAGGGTGGTAGCTAGCCAGGCGAACATTAGAAAAAGCCCGACCACCATGCTATGGTTTCATCACGTTGTTTTCCTTCACCAAAAACTCAGTGGTTCAGTGGCTAATTCATTGTTGTTTGTGGTTATGTCTTTACTATAGGTATATTTACCTTAACATTAATTAATAACGGAGCGAATTATACCTAAGTATTTAATCATGTTTAAAAACCAGAGTACGTAACACCCGAAGCTGTTGTTTACATAAAGATTTTATAATATGTATTTTTTATCTATTGCATATTTTGATAACCCGATTTAACGACTCTCTTGAACTTCACTGGTGAATGATTAAAGCGGGGTAATTTTATTATGATATTTTTATTAGTTTTCGTAGTTTGTTTTTATTAATCCATCCGGGACGCTTACACAATAAAAAATAATTTTGCTTCAAAATTCGTCATAAATGCTGTATGAGATCCCGGGCCGGTTAAAAACGGGATTTGCACACAACTTCGTTCCCGTTGTCTTGGAAATGGCATGCACGCCATCTGTGGTAAACTGATTGCATTAATATAGAAACCTTTGCGGACGTGCGCATAACCAATCACCAAAGATGCATCGCAATCGGTGAATGCTTTATTTTTATTATTAAACTAGCTGTGCCCGCGGCTCCGTTCGTGTGTACTACAGAATTATTGTTTATGAAGATATCATGACAATTCTTTATTTTTGTATTGATAAAGTAGGTATCTAAGGGTTAAAACAAAAAAAAAATTAAATCAATCCAGTAGTTTTTGCGTTTATGCGTTCGGCCGCAATCTCACCTTATGTTAAGTGAGGATGTGGCCCAAGGACGCTAAAGACTGGCAACAAGTGCAGCAACCGAAACACACATATAGTTAGCGATATATTGGCGTTAGATTTTCAACTCGAGGGTGGTAGCTAGCCAGGCGAGCATTAGAAAAAGCACTACCACCATGTTATGGTTTCACCGAAAGCTCAGGCACATTCCAGGGATTCGAATTCGACTTTTTGTCCGTACACGCTTGACGCTACCACTGAACCATCATTGCTTCGACATCCTTGCCTTTGTAATGCGCTGAAAGAAACGCGCAGTTGAACTCAGCTATATTATATACATTACCCTTATCTTTTAATTGCTTATTTTTGAGTAAACTTGTTTATTTTTAATCGAAACACACGTAGGTCAAGGCACTGCATTACGCACTAACGGAGGACACGATCCTCTTTTGGCCCTGGCGCCCGCATCGAACGACCTATTTGAGAATTCACCTGCCACCAGTACAGTAAAATGAATGGATAGTTCAGCAGCAAGAGTTCAGAACTCGTGCTACCCTACTCCAACTAAGTGTCCCTAATCATAGAACTTCTGGTTTTCATGGCAGCTTCAGATATCAGGTGACATAATGTCGAAATAATATACCCCCACCGATCCAAAATGCTATGATGTCCTTATTCTCTTGCAGCCACAATTCAAATATTTTCTTCATTCACATAATCATTTTTTTTTTTATACTACAAACGTAGCAAACAGGCAAACGGCCCACCTGATGGTAAACGGCTACCGTAACCTATGAACGCCTGCAATACCATAGATATCACAAGCGCGTTCCGACCTTGAACCACCTCTAGAAAATCTAGAAAATAAACCAAGAAGTTCCGGAATATAAACCAAGAAGTTCCGGATACCTCACAACAGTATTATGTTTGATCAGTGTTTATGAATTATGTTTAGGTGATGGCATTCTACGACGAGCCGCAATGGTGCGTCGTGGGGGACACGTTCCCCGTGGGGTGCAAGTGGGCAGACTCCATTGTCTACGGACCTGAGAGCTTTAAAGACAATCCGGATACTTACAACCCTAAATACAAGTCAGTTCATTTATTATTTATATGGTGGTTTTTGTGGTTACTCAATATTTCTCCTAATTCTTCATTTAAATGTATGATTCAAATCTTATGTTCTCCGCTATAGACAAGAAGTTAAAAATTTATGTTTTCTTTGAAAAAAAGTATATTAGAAACTTTTTCATTAGGAATGCCATCTGTCGATGGCAGTGTTAATGAAAATATATTCAACTAACATTTAGGAGGCGCCATCTATTAACAAGTTGTTTGAATAATATGACAATTGGTTGTTAGAATTTTTACATTCCACAGTGTGCGGAATATTCGCACGGGTCCGACAGTCCATGAGGGAAATATTAAATTAATGTTCTACATAATTGTAGATCTTTAAAAAGAGTTCCAATAAAATCGGCTATAGCATATATCTGTCTTCTAAGGATCACCCGCAATAAGCATTTTTGTCTTTAAATTAACGGGCGGGCGACCGCCGCCGTAAGTTGGAGCGAGGCAGAATGACTCGCGCGTGCGCTCTACCTACGGTATTCTATAGTCAAAGCGAGCGGAGCTGCGGGCTCAGCTAGTTTTATATAAAAACCCGGCGTCGATCCAACGATTTATAAGACACACAGAGTGACATTGACTTTTATAGTCTGTATAGAATGCATTGAATTTAAATCAATGCTACTCATTTAAGAAATTTTTAGAGCACTCCACGTGTAATAAAATGTTTGAGTTTTGTCGTTGTTCACGCATCACGCAAAAACTACTGGATAGATTTCGATAAATTTTTTTTTTACTCCTTAGATATTTGGTTCTTATAAAAAAATCACGATATCTTTATAAACAATAATCCTGTAGTCCACGTGAGCGGAGCCGCGGTCTCAGCTAGTAATAAATAAAGAAGAGTCAGTAGAGTAGAATTAGTTATTGATACAAAATAAAGAATAGATATGAGGCATGCAATGCACTAATAAAAATAGGTAAAACAAACACTCTGATTTGCGTTAGAGGTGATACGGAGTAACATTAAAAAAAACACTCGTAATTTATCATTTGATAGAATATATAGATAATGTGTTCGATGTTGTGTCTTCGCAAAACTAATGTATGACCAAACCATCCAAACTTAAACTTTAGATACGCGTCTGTATAAAACAAATCTATTTTCTTTTTGATATAATTAATATAAATAATTCTGTAAACACTACAAGTGTTCCTACATAAATAAGTAATCCTTATTGTGTTTCGTACGAAGTGTCTAAGAACATTATTTTCTACAGTACCAAGTATGGCATGTATGAGCCACACTGCGGCCTGGACAAGCTCCTGATGTCGTGGAGTCACGACGAATACCTCTATCAATTCTTGCTACATAATAAATCCAAGCTGCCAGAGAAAGCGCTCTATATGATCAGGTAAACATTTCTATCAAGGACGTAACATAAATAAAATTAAATAATAACAAAGACAGGGTTTTTTTTTAATAACTAGCTATGCAACTCTCCACTGCGTCGCGCCGCGTCACCGCCAACGTATCCGTGTGGCCGTGTTGCATGTTCTCACTTCCCATTCTTGCCTACACCTTGCCAGATTACTTGATGTTCATGGTTACTACTACGCTCCTTCGATTGATAGTGTGAAGTAACCTTCCTCAATAAACAGTCTAATAAAAAGCAAAAATAATTTTTGAAATCTGACTGGTAGTTCAGTAAAAAATCTCTTAAGCTTTATAATAACAGGTCTTTACCTATGAAATTGCCGTTCTGCAGTACTGGCCATTTCAAATCAAAATATTTTTTGTTTGGCTAAGAATTCTAATTTCAAATTAATTTTATTTTAAAAACATGGAATTCTTTTTCCAAAAGTAGTCATTTGTTTATTGATTAGTGTTACATTTTCATCGCATTTAAATCTTTTTTGTCATCATGGATACGTTAAAAATTCGAGTAATTATGGAATATGAGTACCGTCGTGGCAGTAACGCGGCACAAGCGGCACGCAACATCAACGACGTTTACGGAGCTAACACTACAAACCGACGCACCACCTGTTATTTGTTTGCTCGCTTCCGTTCTGGGAATTTCGACCTGAAAAATGAACCTCGCGGTCGTCCGAAGACTTTGGTCGACAATGACGTATTAAAGGCGATTGTGGAAGCTGATGATACACAATCTACGGCTGAATTAGCAACAGCTTTCGACCCTAGCGTTAAAACAATATTGGTCCATTTGCGTCAAATTGGCAAGGTAAAAAAGCTCGACAAATGGGTGCCCCACGAACTCAATGATCGCCAGCACAAAGTACGCGTCGAGACGTGCCTTGCACTGCTCAACAGACACACAAATGAAGGAATTTTGAACCGCATTGTTACCTGCGATGAAAAATGGATTCTGTTTGATAACCGCAAGCGCTCAGCAAGTTGGTTGGATACTGGTTCAGCACCTAATCAATGCCCTAAACGAAAACTTACCCCTAGAAAAGTGATGGTCACTGTTTGGTGGTCTAGCGCCGGTGTGATTCGTCACAGCTTCTTAACAAACGGGGTGAGCAATACTGCAGATGTGTACTGTGAAGAACTGAACACAATGAAGGAGAAGCTGGTACATCTCCAACCAGCATTGGTCAATCGCTCGTCTCCGCCGCTCCTGCACGACAACGCGCGACCTCATACTGCACAACAGACGGTCTCCAAGTTGCAAGAACTGGGGTTGGAAGTTCTCCGTCATCCGCCCTACTCACCAGACCTTACGCCTACAGACTACTACTTTTTCCAGAATTTGGATAACTCCTTGGCGGGAAAAAAATTCAATAGCCAAGAGGCAGTACAAAATGCCTTTGAAGAATTTGTTGCCTCCCGTCCAGCTGATTTCTTTAAGAAGGGCATCAATAAACTGCCACTGCGCTGGCAAAGATGCATTGATTGCATGGGTGATTACTTCGATTAATACAAATAAAAAATACATGAAAAAACATCGTTTAAATTTTTTCATACAAAACGGCAATTTCTTAGGTAAAGACATAATGTTAGTGTAGATAAGTAAGTATAGATTTAGTTGAAAATGATACGTCATTCCGCAGTGTCGCTGCGGTAGGACGATTCAATTTTTGGTCACTGACTTTCGCAATGATCGACAAATTGAACTTTCAAATATAAACTCAAGGTCAACAAATCAAGGACGACACTACGAGCCGATCTGTTCTTTACTATAAAGTAATTGAATAAAGAGCGTGTCAGGTCAAGGTCTTTGCTTCGTTCAAATGCATCTCCCAAATCTACACTATTTAGACTTCTTTTATTTACTGAAATATTTATTTTATGTTTAGACAATTGCATATAATTTAAGTTCGCGATAAAATATATATAGTAGCAAGGCATAGTGACGACACTGTGCCTGATGATAAGCACAACACAATCGATACAATAGACACAATACAATACTATCGAGAGATCGGTTATCCATTGCCGGACGCCGCTTTCATGGTGGAGTGTAAGCATATTGCAGCTGGATATATACACTGGCTGATCCGGTTAGTGTGTTCCCTCCTTTCTACGTAAAGAAACATTTGACCAGTCCGGTATGACAGCGGTGATTGACGATAGATGGTAGATTCCGATGTTGTTGGCTTGCACTTCGCTTACCTTTAGGTACAGTATTTCACTTTGCCGTGCAACGATAAAAAGAAACTTTGATTGCGTTAGAAATGTTCTACGTTCTTCTCACATAAGTCCTCCATTCAGCGGTTAAAATCTTTATCAAACTGCTTATTATATTTCTTATCATATTACCAGGTATCATTCCTTCTACCCGTGGCACGCTGGCGGCGATTACCGTCATCTCACCAACGAAAAAGACGAGGAAATTCTGAAATGGGTGCTTGAATTCAAGTAAGTATAGAACATTCATTTTTATAAATGATGTAGGAATGAATTATACAAACATAGAAGCAATGATGGGTCAGTGGTAGTGTGACCGGACATCGCGTCGATGGACTTGAGTTTTCGAATCCCTGCAATGAGCCCGAGCTTTTGGTGAAGGAAAGCATCGTGAGGAAACCATAGGATGGTGGTAGGGCTTTTTCTAATGCCCGCCTGGCTAGCTAGCATACTTGTGTTGAAAATCTCACGCCAAGTACCAAGTATTAATAGCAACTGCACTTGATAGTCAGTCCTCCCAGTAGGCTTAGTGTGTTACAATCATGATGGACCATTTTATAAACGATATAATAAAACACATCCAGGGATGCAAAACATTTTTGTAACACTAATGTATTTTAAAATACATATATATATATTTGTTATAAAAATTCTTGGGGCCCAAAGATTTAGTTCGTAAAATAATTATTACGCATTTTAGTTTTTTTTATAGTAGCACAGTTAACTGACTATGACTGATGGTAAGCAGAATACAATACAAAAACTACAGCGTCCACGGTGAGATCGGAAATCCATCGTTGTTGCTGCAAGCCCGGGAGACTGGATATAGACTAACTGATCCTGAAACGCGACAAACAAACGGAGCTATGATTGGTTTATCACCATGTGCTTGTGTATGATGGTCGTCCACTACCACCCCGTTTGATTACTCCGGCACATCGCGGAAAGTGACACGCCTAAGCATACCTAATATTTCGAGCAAAAAATCAAAATCAAAAAATACTTTACTCAATTTAGGCCCTAAGAAGGCACTTATGAACGTCAAACACTACTCTACCGGTTCGGAAAACATCCCAGTCATCGAGAAGAACCGGCAAGAAACTCGATCGGGCTTATCTTTTTTTAATTACAGTATAATCTCACTAATCCGGCACTTCGATAGATCGGCACGTCCAATAATCCGGCACCCTCCGCCCACGCTTCCCTTTCCCCTCTATACCTGTGCGCTTTGAAAGCAGACCTCAATTAAGGATTATGTATTTCAAAACTAGTTAATTACATATGTGCCTACATGTTAATTCAATTGTTCCATAATACATTATGTACATACATTTATTCTCTCTATGAAATATTTTATTTTATTTATTACCGATGACTTTTTCAGTATAACACAGTAATCCGAACATTCCAATAATCCGGCACCCTCCGGTTTTTAATAGTGCCGGATTAGTGAGATTACACTGTATTTATAATTTAGTGGATGCACAGAAAGGGAGTCATTTTCAGACATCACTGTCATTCACGTAATGATCCACCACCTAACCGTTTGACAGTAAAACCTGCTTGGCATGGTCCTTGAACTTATTGTCTGGCAAATCAGTAATGTGCTTCGGGATCTTATTATAAGACCTAACACTTATTACCTAAAAAACTTTTATTAGTCTTTACTAATTCAAACACAGTATGAGTAATTTATATCTATTTCTAGTATTAAAACTGTGCTGCTCTTTGACAAAATCCAGCTTGTCAAAGTTTTTCCTAATATACATTATATTATCAAGAATGTATTGGTGAAATGGGTGATCGCGATCCAGCTATTATTACACATGTAAATAATATTCAATTTTGTTATAAGTTCAATAATTACCTGTTATATTAATTTAATATGTTTATCACAACAGTAAATATGACCTCTATACTAAGAGCGAAAAGGTCCCTGATATCGAAGCTCTCTGGCCGTACTATGAGAAACTTATTGAGAAGTACCTTCCAGGGGTCTGCGAATGGTAATTCATCAAGCAGAAGTGTCAATTAGCTCGCATAACTGCATAACTTATTATCTTTATCGTCAATTAAAACACACACACAACAACACAGTTCAAATTACCTATGTAATTATAAATACTATGTTTTCTTTTTGTTTGAAATTTATCATATATTTATTATTTCTCAAAAATGTTTTTTTTTTCCTGCCAATGTCATATCTCCCTAATTCTTCATCAAAATTAATTATTCAAATATAATTTTAAAGCTTTTGATGTGACAAACGTTGACGTGGCAAATACTTTAAAATTAATTTTTTTGTTAAAAAATAATAAACTTTTTCATTGTCTATTGATAGTAATCAAAATATATTCAAAGCGCCATCTATTAACGATTTGTTTAATTAAAATAACAGATGTTACATTGTTTACATTCTATAATCTGCGAAATATTCGCACGGGTTAGCTAGTTTCTATATATTCTGAATTATTGTCTTATTTTAGTAAAACCATTTAGTCTGATAGAAGTTGACTACTGTACTCATGCATAGGTACTGTCGTCAACACAATGATTACGAGTAATATGTAACTAATAAGTAGTTGTTAAATTAATCAAATAACTATTCTAGTCCATAAATGGTACCTTATTATACTTGAAAAAGGTATAATAGACTAAGGTAAGTGTAAACAATAAAATATATAAATTACATTCTTCTAGCGCTGCCAATTTATAAAATAACTAGCTGTCCCCGCGGCTCCGCTCGCGTGTGCTACAGAATGTAGTCAGTCGAACGCACGCGCGAATTCTGCTGCCCCAAAAATGCTTATCGTGGGTGATCATTAGAAGATAGATTTATGCTATCGCTGAAATTTTTGTAGGTCTTTTTAATAGCTATATAATTATAGTGACCTACTACTAGTATGTGACTTACATAATTGTGAACATAATTTTTTATATTTCTCGTACATTTTTCTCTTCTCAGCGTAAGCCATTTAAGCGATCCAAATGCGTATTTTTTCCAATTGAGTCACCATTATCGTCACTGCTTATTTTGTATGTTACTCTGTCCAACAAAATATATCCAATTACCTGGCAAGATAATATAGTTATGAATTAATAAAAGAATCCTGTTAATAGGATAAGCGGTTTTCGCGTGAAAAGAACATAAACGGACAGACAGATAGAGAGACGTTGGATTTTATAATATCTCTTTTATATTTTTTTTCCCCTGGGAAGAAACATATGTATATATATTTAGTAATCTGTAAATTTTTGTCTAAATTAACTAGATAAAAAAGAAAAAAAGGTCGCTTACAGAACCTATGTACCTGTGTGGCGTGCATGTGTGTACGATGCAGTGTAATGAGTGTATGTTGATAGCTAGTGAAGCTTGGCTTAAGGGCTCCATGCCGATGGATCGGACCTAGGCTTGAGTTACCGCAGGGGAGGATCGTGGCGGGTTCTCTTGCCACAAATGTCGGTCGTATTTGTATATGGGTTTCTTCGATAGTAGTCCAGTGTTTCCGAAACAAGCCGAACTCGTTATTCAAACATGTTTTGACTATTCGCGCCGACATATAAGAATAATAAACAGATTTTTAAAATACTCGTTGTAATGTAATGAAATTATGATTAATCAATTTTGTACTGCATAGTCTGGATTGTCTTTCACGTGAAAATTACTGAACACTAGCCTGGAACGAACACATCTGATCTGTAACTATCTACGTATTTATTTTGTTATGAACATGTATATTTATTATTAACATGAAAGCATTAAAATAATAAGTTTTTTATTTACAATTTTGTCACTGAATACCTTTTACCTATAATGAAACACTACTAAAACAGGAAAACACAAGCACAAATAACCTTTTTTTTCTATGTTATAATGTATGTAATTTAGACATTACTAAAATCTATACCTAACCTAACTCAAATACTGATTGATTTATCAACGCACAGCCCAAACTGCTGGACCTTGAAAATATGCATGCGGGTGTTCCTTTTACACTGTAGGTGAGCACTAAGGAAGGCTTTTTTGGAATTCAACCCCTAAGGTGGTGAAAAAGGGGATGAAAGTTTATAAGAAAAACCGTCATCTCCGTCACACAGCAATGTGTCAGCCAAGAAAAGAACAAGGGCAACACATCCGCCTTTGTGAATAATTACACGAACTATTTCGAGCTACTTTCGAACCCACCATAAGTCAAAAGCTATTGTGTATTTAAACATTTTTGTTTAATATGCCTCCCGTGAACACCTAGAATTCTAAATTTCATGAATAAACCTATAGTTAGTTTAGTTAGTTCTTGACTTATTAGGGTCTGAAAATTAGCATTTTTATCCTCACTCTCTCACTCAAAAACCTAGACCACTTCCAGGTGACTCAGAAACTTGAAATTTGGCATTATGCATTTATCAAGCATACAAAGGAAAAAATCAAAAATCTTCAGAAAAATACAATTTTAAACGAAACAATACTCATAAAACTGCGTTTCCATCGTCTCACCAATAGGTGGCGTTTCCCGATTTAGAAGGTCATTGGAATATCGACGATTTAATAATAATGAAATCAAAATTTACCAAAACACTTCGGAAAAGTAAAATTACTAATTGATTTTAAACGAAATAATAATAACATAACATCAACTACAGCGGCGTTTCCATCTTCTCACCAATAGATGGCGCTGTTCAGCTTTTCATAGGAACGTTATCCCAACAAAAGCATAAATATGAAAAAGGGGCCGAGTTCGGGTGAAACGTCGTTCGAGGTAGTCGTTGTCACCGATACAAGAGCTAAGATGTAACGGGTGCCAAATTTCATAGCTGTTCCTTTAATTATAGTTATAGGAATTTACCTTCTTCAATTCATTTACAAAACAATTTGTTACTTTCTTTGATAAGGGTTTTCTAACTTGGCAAATCTTAATTGTCAATAACTTAGGACAAAAAAATTTACTCCTTTAATAAAAAAATTATGTAAGTATATATTGACGTACCTAATAAATATAAATAATAAATTAACGTAAATATTTAATATTATTTATAATATTATATAAAATACTAGCTGTGTCGCGTGGTTTCACTCGCGTATACTTTAAAAGAAATCACTGATGGATGATTTAAAAAAAATCTGTATAGACAATAATAACCTGCTATAAAGGGCAAAGTTTATGTACATAACATTGTCTTGATGATGAAGTAACTTTCGTTCGTAAGGATTAATATGCAATGCCTAAATATCACACGCAACTTCAGAAAAAAAAGTACGATCGGAAAACAATAACATGTGCAAATTATAATGTATGTCACGTGATCGGACATAAATTAATAAAATACAAAGGCTGAAAAATAATTAAAATATAAATAAAAAAAAACTTTAGAACTAAATAAAATATACAATAAGAAGCGTTAGAATGTTGAAGGTTCAAACTAAGATTTACTTACTATAATTATTTCTATTCCATTTCTTTTTATTGTATGTATTTTACTTAAAGAAGATGTAAAATATAATAATAATATAAATTGTAAATGAATTATTAACTTTGTGTATCTAATACACATAAAAATAGGTGTGTGTGCGATTCACGCACGATAGAAGTGAAACTTCATTTAAAAAAGATATTTTATTTAATTTTATATTTTATTTAACATATGTTACATAAGATTTCTTACTAAAAAGCTGTAATACGCAGCCGCATATTATGTATTAGCTCACGTACTTTTCACATATACTACTAACACACGTTAAATGCTGAAATACAAGCAAGTATTAAACAGTGTGCAATATACATACACACCCACATTTGCTCTCTCGCTCTGGCTCACACAAAGATGACAAAACCGATAATATAAAATAGTATGTATATTTCTGTCTCATTCTCTCGCCGGCTTCATCCTACACATTTTTGTATTTGTATCTCTTACCTGTCGTTTTTTCCGTTGCATCCGGTTTGAAATAACAACGATTGTAAAGAAGTTTAACTTCAAAAATTTTTATATTTACGATGCTGCTGGCAGTACAATTTTGTCAAGTAGCAAGTGAAGACACTGAAATTAGCGCGGAGTCCGCTTTCCTCAATTCGCTTCCGGAATAGCTGTCTTAAAATTTGATGCTATTGACGATTATTAATTGGATGTTGTTTTATTAAGCCGACACTAGGTCGAACCTCGAGGGTAAATTACAGACGCATTCCCATAATAATTTTGAGCCACCACCAAATATAGAGCCTACAGCGTCTGCCACCGTCCCCGATAAGTTCGGGGACAGCATCGTAAGTTTCGTGCTGAAGCCACTGCTTAATTTAATCGTCTCTGTTACTTAAGGTTGAGTATAGAGGGTAAATAACTAACACATTCTCGTAATAATCTCGAGAAAGGCCTACGGAGCCTACAGCGTCTGCCACTGTCCAGGATACGCTCGGGGACAGCCCTCGTGAAAATTTGAATTGAAGCCGCTGATAGAAATTTATTAGGCTTCTTCACAAGGCTGAACTTAAGGGCGAATGCAGACACATTCCCGTAAAAATTTATTATTTTCTCATTTGAACCGCGTAGTACACACTATAAGCGTTAATTATACATATTTAATAAGAATATAAAATAACCTGTATCACTCAGTGATAACGTAGCTTCTTATTATTTCTATAAACGGATCAGTAGATCCAAACATTATCTCCAACAAACAAACAAACTTTACTTCTTTATAATAATAGTATACTTAGATATACTCATATTTGTATACAATAATTTATCTCTTAAGAGTGATATGAAATTATTTGTAATAACAAATTGCTTTATCATCCTCGCAGATACTAATGAAAACATAATAATTATCTACGAAATAATAAAACAAACCTAATCATTTAATTGATGTTTTCAATTGTCAATTGTGATTCGAAATATTTTCGCGTTTTTTTATCAATTTTGCCCACGATAGCCTTTGTTCTATGGCGCGTTTGACCCGACATTATCAGCTGGCAATTCGATTTAAGAACTTAGCGTAGTCACGATCTGCCAGTAGTTGTCAGTACTCAGTGCATTCAAACCATCGTAAGTGGACGCGCGAAAATATGAAGACTAAACCAGTGAGTTTTTATCATGATTATTTTTAACCAGACTTGTGTTTCTGTAGCACTTTGCTGGAATTTAAAGGAAAATAAAGGTGTATTTTCTACACTGGTTCAATAAATCGCTTACCATGATAAATTTATTCCAAGCATAACGCTGTCTGTCAAGATGTTTCGTCATAAAAACTAGGAAGTACCGGGTCTGTAGATCAGAGGTTCTTAAGCTTTTAAAGCTACGGAACACTCAACAAAATTATTTTATTTTATGGAACATTTCTTCAAATGATAACGAATGAAAGTTAAGCACTTTAAAATAAGATTTTAATAAAATAAATTTTGTTGATAATTTTTTTTGGAATCCCGGTGATGTTTCCACGGGACCCACTTGAGGATTCGCTACTCTAGATAATTTAGGTAACTGAATTTCACACTGACAGACCCCGAAACATATTGTAGTGAGCCAGCATAATATATTAAAAAAAGGAGTGTTAGAATTTACAATGAGCAAACAAAAGAGCAAACATTTATTAACTGTATTTACAATTATTTACGCATAAATAGCAACGCTGCTTCAAATTTACCACGTTTCTAAGGGATTAAGATTCAAATTGGTCGTAATGTTCAATTACATAATATATTCAAAAACTTTATTATCAACTGGTACACGCAATAGACGCAGACTTCGCCGCTGTCATGCCGGCCTGCATAAATATCTCTTCACGTTACGTTTGAAGGAACCGATGTCATAAGGAGGGAACATATTGGCCGGGAGATGGTTCCACAGTTTCACGGTACGACAAAGATAAGACATAGAGAACTATTTATATTGCATTGCCAAGATCATATCAGCAGGAAAAACTCTGAGGTGATGCGGCTACAATTTGATTGAAGCAATGTGCATAATCATCTCTTTATTATATTTATTATTTCTCAAAGGTGAGGATATCTCCGTGAATTCTTCATCAAAATTAATTATACAAATATCATTTTTTAAAGGTTGTTCCACCTGTTGCTGGAATTGCCAATGAAAATACATTCAGCTAGCTGTGCCTCACGGTTTCACCCGTGTTAAATTGATTCGACCAACTCTCCACCATGTCGCTGGCTCCGTACCCGTTCCCGTGTAGCCTATAGTCTGTTGTTCTCTTGCCTAAAACTTTCCAGATTGCTTGACTTTCAAGTTACTGCTCAGCTCCTCAGAGTTTTATCGTGAAGTTAAATGCCAATAACCCTTCTCAATAATTAGACTATAAAAAATAATGTATTTTTTCTAATATGACTTAGTTTTACGCAAACTAAAAATATTTTGAGCTTTTTCATATTAGTATATATTATATAGCTATATCCCGCGGATTCTCCCGCGCTAAATATGTATTGTACATGCCTGTTTCATACATATGACATACTAGCTGTGCCCGCGTGGACTACTAAAAAAGGTTTTTTATTTAAAGGTTTTTTAACCCTAATTATTTTTATAAAATCAAAGTAGCCTAAGTTATGCCTTATAACATCAACTATTTGCCAGTGAAAGTCCCGTCAAAATTGGTCCAACCGTTTCAGAGATTACCCGGAACAAACAAACAGACATACGCATACAAAAATTTCAAAAATGGTTTTTAGTTATATGTATCGTTTATACTTTCATATGCATTTAGTAAAAACCTGTTATTTTGACATTACAAACAGACACTTCAATTTTATTATATGTATAGATGTGTACGATTAGATGATACCTACTACCCTACAGATCGCCAGTTTGGTTGACGTTTATGATTACTGCCCCGCTCCTTAAAACCTTCCTCAGTGAACGGGCTAAGTAGTAAAAATATTTTGTTCAACACTTGAATAGTAGCTTAAGAGATAAGCGCTTTTAAACAAACACCACAGAATGAACAGAAAGTAACTCAGTTTCCCAAGATTTTCACCACTGTGCCCTAAGATGTTAAACTATAATAAGCATTATTAAACTTTCTATATTTTAGACCATTAAACGTAACTTCAGCAACATAACGTACCGCGTAACGTATTAACGTAACATGTAACCAGTAACTCGTAACGTTACGCAATTACAAATTTGACTCACCACCGCAGCCAAAGAAGTTTCACTTCAAAAATTACCATAACTATTCAATATTTTGCTCTAAAACAGGATTTACATTTGCAAATCCAACTTATTATCTAACACCCCGATGGCTAGGGGAATATTCATAGTGAATCTTCTGTCTCAGGAGAATTACATTTTTAGCGATAGACTCCGAGAATAACTCAGAGAATGTTTAGAAATATTAGTAGCTAGTTTAAATATTAATTAAAATTAGCAAGTAAGTACTTGTAAATGCATATAATATGTCTTGGCCATGTAACTGTTAATATTGTATGTTGGTGTAAGAAAAAAAAATACAATATGCATATTTATAATATACAAATTACTTTAAAATGAGCCTAATTATGAATTTTCGCGTCTCTGACTTCAGAGGGTTTGCTAAAGCTCTACACAGCTACGTTACACAGTACCTGGATTCGGGACGGAACAAACCGATATAACCTGCCCCGGGTGCTAGCTGCCAAATTCATGTATAAAAAAAACTTTCACTAAAGCGCCTGGCGTCTAGGACGTCTAGGTCTAAGGCGCGTCGCGTCGTACTGTCGACTGTACCTACCGCCGATGTACATTTCAATTTGTCTCGTATACTGTGGTGATTGCTGAACGCATCTTAAATAGATTTTTGAATGCATGCGTAATGTAGCTATAACGTGTCTGCTAAGGGAATTCCCGACATATTTATAAATTATAAATGCTGAAATCAAAAGGTCTCCAAGGCCTCGAATGTTATATTTTTGCTCCATTTCGGTTAGTTATAGATTTGGAACTGCCCATACAATACATTCAATGAATTGCATGGTACGACTAGCTGTGCTCCGATGGTTTCGTTTCGTAATTTTAATTTAGCTCATACCCGTGTACAAAATGTTATTAAAACCAGTTGAATCAGTTGGATTATTTGAAGCAATGATGGTTTGGTGATAGCGAGTACGGACATGGCGTCGATCGCCGTAAGTTCGAATCCCTGCAATTAGCCTGAGCTTTCGGTGAAGGAAAACATCACGGCATCCTGATGGAACCAAAGCATGGTGGTAGGACATTTTCTAATATCCGCCTGGCTAGCTACAACCCTCTACTTGAAAATCTGTTGGCAAGCACGTATGGTAGCTTCACTTAAGAGCCAGTCCCTTCCACTGAGCTTAGCTAGCAATGTTACCATCATGCTAAACCTAAACAGAATAAAAATAAGAATGAAGTTAATCCCTTTTCAGGATTCCCCCGTGTCTTTGTTGGACCCGTCGCTTTTACTGCGACCAGAATTAAAGGATGGTGAGAAACCGTTAGAGGCGTTCCGCGATTACACCGTCGACGATAATGATCCCATAAAGATGCGTGTTCGCAAAACCTACTACGACATGCACACAAACGTGACCGTCGATTTCGTTAAGGGTAAGGATCCAGTCAATTAAGGAAACACTAACAGCTCGAAACAAAATATATATTATTATTGTAATCCCTTTAATTAACTACATATTTAAAGGATGAATGAAAGAAGATTGACTAGACAGATTTATAAGATGAGTGTAATTAGAAAGGATGGAAGAGGAAGGCCTAGACGAATGTTCCACGATCAAATCGGGAACGTTTTGAAGAAAGGTCAGGTCAAAAGTACTCTGAACCGACAATCATGCATGAAAAGATTTATGAATGTTGAGGAAGCGAAAGTTGTAAGTCAGGATCGTAGCAAGTGGAAGCACGTGGCAAGTGGAAGGACGTGGTCTCTGCCTACCCCGTTGGGAAAGAGGCGTGATTTATGTATGTATGTATATTTAAAGGAAACGCTGTATTTGGAAATTTAAAAATAACACAGTTCACTAACAAAAAAATACTATGTGTGCCCCACGGTTTTATCCGTGTTAAATTTATTCTACAAACGCTCCACAGCGCCGCCGCCATCGCGCCCGTGTAGCCGCCCTATCGTTGTTCAACTTCCCGTACTCGCCTATAGCTCACCAGATTGCTGGATTCCAAATCCGGGGAAGCTGTAAAAGCCGTAAAGGTTCCAGGGCCCCTAAGGCTAATGATATAGTCCGTTCGAAAAAAAAAAAACAGATTGCTGGACGTTCATAGTTACTGCTCCGCTCCTTAGGGTCGTAGCGTAAACTTATATAGCCTATATTATGATTCTGTCTATTGAATCGACTGTTAATTCCAGAGATTAGCGCGTTTAAAGAAACGATCAAACAAAAGACTCTTCAGCTATATACATTAGTATAGATTAAATAATGACCTTTAGTTTGTATTGTTGTTTGTTTGTGGTGAAATCCTTAGTTTATTGTGTTTCTTTTTTTTTCGAACTGACTATCCTGTTAGCCTTAGGGTCCCTGGAGCCTTTGCGGCTTTTACAGCTTTACCGGGCTTGGGGGCGCGTTTAAGGCACTCTGTCACGAATTATTGTGTTTCAGAATCAGGCTGTGTATGCTAGATGCTGCTTCAAGCCGCCTGAAAGCGATTGTTTGCTGATATCTCAGTGGTGGCTGTTATTTTTGGATTATAATATACTCGCTACCAGACATTGTGCCGACAATGCTACTTACTATTATATAAATAATAAAAAATATGTGTGCTGTTCGCGGTAGAAGTGAAACCTTCATAAAACTAAACTAATAGGAAACACTGTATAATGTATTCGAAACACTGTATAATGTATTCTATCTCATTCTCTCGCAGGTTAAATTCTGTAGTAAATCTCTTTGTCTCTTTTTTGTTTCATCGAGTTTCAAATCACAACGGTACTGAAGAAGTGTTCATTACAAAAGTTTTTAACACAATACTGAGGATATTTCGATAAATTACCCCTAAGTCACGTGGATTTCATTCTAACAACCCAACTGTGAATCCTATTAAAACATTGTTTTAACTGTGACCTTATATTCATTTTCAGGTAAAATGGATAAGTGGTTGAAATTCAACCATTTCAAGTCGACAATAAAGGATGCTCTGATCAAGTTGAACGATTTGGTTGATGAATCTGACCCGGACACAGATTTACCAAACATCGTGCACGCTTTCCAGACCGCGGAGAGGATCCGTCAAGATCATCCTAACGACGACTGGTTCCACCTTATTGGACTTATACATGATCTCGGCAAGGTATAACGATATCCCTTACATACTTCTTGTTCTTTTTATTTAATGGCAACTGTGTCCATCCACAATTCTGCCAACGTCACGTGAATAGAACTCTCAATTCTTATTAAAACTGTCAATGGAGTCTTTGTGGCAACTTAAAATGCATGTTTGATGTTCCTAGTTATTATTTTAATTAGTTAATTATACACAATAACCAAACTACATCGTGTATAATGCCGCCAAAATTAGCTAAGTATATGTATAATATAGGGCCTAATAACATAAAGTTATAAATTAAAATAAAAACCACAGAATGACAGACCTTACATTACGTAATACGTAGATAACAAGGAAGTCAGTATTAAACTTGTCATAGTTCTTTGAATCATCTATACATATATCCGTTGTTAGCATCGAAGATATAACCGCCGATAACCTTTTATATTAGAATAATATATCGACTGATAGATATTTCTATCCTTCCGTTTTATTCATTCAAAAAGTCTATTCAAATTTGTATGTCGTTTATCCCTATTTTGTATTTTAACCTTTATCCTTATAATTTATGGTAGGACAGACAATTATGCACCCGTCATAGTTCCACGCTAAGGCGCCTCGCGTTACGCGTTCCAGTAATCAAGGGTGACTGTATCGGACTGGGTAACGGGGACACATTCTATATACGGAATATATTCTCATCCTCCCAACTAGGGTGAAAAGAAATCCTCTATCTTCCCATTCTCGTTTCTTTGCCGTCTCGTTACTGATATAAATCTGTGTCAAACATCCTGTGCCTAACGCGGACGGAAAAACAATGTGCGGAGGTCGGAACAAACGTTGAAATCAGGCGATGCGCCAACGGAGAAACGCTAATACATTTTATTATAAATAACTTACTATTAACGGGCACACTACGCGGAAAATCAGCGACAGAATTTCTGTTCATTCAAAACCAAACATATTTTATCCAATGTAGGCTCTATGATATTGATGATGAGGCCCTAAGAAGGCACTTATGAATGTCAACACACTACTACCGGTTCGAAAAACATCCCAGTCATCGAGAACAGACGGCAAGAAACTCGATCAGGATCAAAAGTATCTAAATTTATTTGAACACTAGCGGACCGCCCCGGCTTCGCACGGGTATTTAACAAAAAATTCAAAAATTATAAATTTTCATACGGATCCCTAACTTTTTATTCTATCGCCTATGTTCACCAGGGATAATGTAGGATTCTAATGGTGAAAGAATTTTTCAAATCAGTCCAGTAGTTTCAGAGACTATTCAATGCAAACAAACAATCAAATCTTTCCTCTTTATAATTTTACTTTAGATAAATTAAATTATCCAAGATGTATTGGGGCAAAGTTAAGATACTAAATTTATTCAGTCGTTGTGGCGTAGACCTTAGAGGACGCGCAAACATTTTTCGCGGGACGCCACTTACCTCATTTTATAGTATAGTTAGGAAGTGAACACGTTTTAAAATAGACGAGTGAAGTGAAAAAGTAAAGATTGTATTCATCGCTAACCTATACTTTGGCAGGCCTCTTTTTTAACCACGTCTTGCATTATGATTTTAAATGTTCCGCAAATCAATGCATTAATAAACATGGCAACCCTAGTCATGACTTATATAAACCTTATATAGCCGAATAATTTTCCGGCAAAAGCGCCATAAATATGATATTAAGCTATTGAAATCATGTAATGTGCCAGGAAATAGGCTATAGTTGGAAAGTAGAAATACATTCAGGTAATCAAATGTGACACAGAATCCACAATACCAAGTAATATAGTTCTCTGGTTCTGTCACGATTTATTGGTAAAAGGTTATTCATTGTTTGTTGATAATCAGTCTCGATTTGTCAGAAACTGATTAATCTTGATGCTCACTTGATTGGAACATTACGAAAAAACAGAAAAAACTTGCCAGACAAATCATGGAATCTAAACTAAAGCCTGGAGAGTTCGCTGCAAAATAAAGTTCAAGGGAAATAACTATAATGAAATGATAAAAGGGATATTTTCCTTTTATCCACCAAACATACGATTGGTTTTACAAGGACTAGAAACAAGTAGGAGTAGAAGTCATTAAATAAAAAATAATAATGGACTAATACAAAGCAACAGCCGCCGTAGATCTTTCAGAACAAATGTCTGTATACTCGATTCTTCTCCGAAAATTACTAAAATAGTATAAAAATTAGCTTTTGAACTATTGCTTAATACTGTTACGAGTATCATATGTGGATAACACAAAGAAAAATATGTCCATTATTGATATTCGGCAAAACTTGGGACAGTACGTAGTTAACTGCGACAAAGATGTTCAAATTGCACTATGTCAAAACGAAATACAGCAAAATACACGCTTACCAAAGCGGACGGACTGTCCGTAACATCAAGATAAAGAAAAAAAAGAACCAGAGAAGAAAAGTGGCCAAAAATAAGACCCAAGAAAGTTACAGCTTTTTGCTTCGCATGCCCGATAAACCATATTTGTGGCGAATATATTTTGACAAAATACACAAATTAACTTCTTAATTAGGGGAGAAACGGGTAATGGGGGTCAGCGGGCAATGGTAGTCAGTACTATAATAAGAAAACTAAAAGATGTTGACAAGTGAATATCGAGCGAAATAATCGGACATACTACACCCGGTACCCAGATCTAATCACCGTTTTAATTGTAACGTGACGTTTGGACAAAAAAGGTATATTATTGTCCGCCGCGATTTCATTATAATTTTTCCTGTGTATAACATAAGAGATGAGATATTTATTTAAATATTTTTTAAATTATAACTTTTCTTTATATTTTAGTAAATTACTAAACAATCTTTTTGTGAGACATTTTTAATGAAATATTTAACGATTTATTTTCATTTAGATTTTTTTAATTTCATTTCTAATTTGGGGTAATGGGAGTCAGTTGACCCCCACGGAATAGAAAAAATGCAGCAAAGCAAAAAACCTTTAGGCAAGGCCAAGAGACGTGTTCTTCAAGATAAACACTCCTCCTGAGAGTTAGATACAAGTTTCTGTAATATATATGTGATGTCTATAAAAATGACGATCCAAAGTAGGTCCTTGATTTGTGATGAGTTTAGTTGCAAGAATGAGTTATGGTAACGCGCTGGTACACTTCGTGTGGTTTATGGGTACACGCTAACTGCTTCCGATGGATTCAGCAAAAGGTTATGCGTACGACAAGTGCTGAAGATGTGTTGACTCTCATTGCCTAATATGATGATTACCATTACCCGCATGTCAGGGTAATGGTGATCACAATCGTTATTTTTTTAAAGTGTAATTATAAGTATATTACTATCCAAACATTTAAAAAACTGCTTTAAATTGATAAATTATTAGTTATAGTAATAAAATATGTTTTTTTAATTAACCCGTAACAAATAACTTCAGATTTATATCGATTTTTGCTTAAGTGACTCCCATTACCCCATTTTCCCCTACTACTTTAAAATTAAATAGATTATTTTGTCAAATTTCTGTAATTAAAATGATTACAGTGATTCGAAAGAAACATTTAAAAAGTGTTCTACTTCTTACCCTAACTTCCTATGTTTATATCCATATATGTATATATGTAATCATAAAATATTTGTAAATTAAGAGGCTATACACACTACAATGTTTAGGGCCACGCTGGTCACTCCAGCGGCCTGAGAGATTCTGTCAAAGTTCGGTAGGTAATGCCGGTCATTTAGACCTACCACGGCCCCAATGATTCTACTGACTGCGGGTCATAATGACCACCACGGCAGTTAACGTGTTAATTTGTGTAATATCAATCAGGTTATGGCCTTCTACGGCGAGCCACAGTGGTGCGTGGTCGGAGACACTTTCGCCGTTGGTTGCAAATGGGGTAAATCTATTGTATACGGAGACGACAGCTTCAAAGACAATCCTGATACCTACAACCCTAAGTATAAGTGAGTTGATCTCTTTTTATTATTTAGCCATTGTTATTCAAACCAAGAACAAAATATCAGCTAATATTTAAATAAGAATATTATTATTAATTTCTAAAATAAATACATATATTTAGCCATGTGATTTACATGAATTTCAATTAATTAATTTCGCTGCAGTTAGTTAACTTGCAGTGTTTATTAAATTAACAATGCATTTTATGCACATCGCTGAACGCGTAGTGCTTATCAAAATCATAATTTCTTAAGACTTTAATAACTTTTTATTGAATAAAGATATAGTGATGATTGATTGTTTTAAAAGGAATAAAACAAAAAGAAAATATAATATATCCAGTAACAAACCTCTATCATTTTATTTATATAGAAAATCAAAATATTACGTTAAATTTGGACAAATTTTATTAAAGTACTTAAACTTCATCCTAACCAGGGATGTCATAAATATGAGATTTTTGATCTCATGAGTGCATTTAATCGGTTAAATGTAATATCAAAACTCAACCAAACAATATAATTTGGTCTCAGTATCTGATAGTTTAGGATAATATCAGTTATGGATATTACATCTTGAAAGAATTGTATTTAGAAGGAAACAGGCATTATTTAAACAGTTGTAGTGTGACCAATATTAATTTTATTTTAGATAATTATTTTGAAGTCATTTTTGGTATTCCACAGTGTCTTATTCGACTTTCTCCCTATACCGGAATTATTGGAAACATATGGATACGAAAATCCGATAGTTTCGGTTACGGAGTTTCATCCATACTACCCCTGATACTAACAACAATCTCTTGCAGTACTAAGTACGGAATGTACGAGCCCAATTGCGGACTGGAAAATTTGATGATATCGTGGGGCCACGACGAGTACTTGTACAGAGTGTTAGTGCACAACAAAGCCAACTTCCCCAAAAAAGGCCTTTACATGATAAGGTTTGATTTTATATTGTTTAATAATTCCAATTATTTACCATACTATTCTAAAATACCATATATTATTTTTTAGATACCATTCGTTCTACCCGTGGCATACCGGTGGCGATTACAGTCAATTTTTAAAAGAAGGCGATGATGAGATTCTTAAAGCCGTGCGGGAGTTTAAGTAAGTTTGCCTACCTTTTAATTTGCCTACGTCAAAATCGGTCCATCCGTTTCGGAGATTACCAGGTACAAACAGACAGACAAAACAAAATTTGTAAAAATTAGATTATTGTTATAGGTATATAGCCTAGGTATGTAGTATGTAGGTATGTAGGCCAGGTATATAGCCCTGTATACTTTCATATGCATTTAGTAAAAAGCTGTTATTTTGACATAACAAACAGACACTTCAATTTAAAACAACAAAAACAGCCATTTAAAGTATACTTTTATTATACCACAAGATTTAAACTATCAGTTATTATTAGATTTCTACTAAATAATCATATTATCTTTTTTATAGCAAATATGACTTGTACACAAAGAGCGCTGCGATCCCGGATATTGAAGCTCTCTGGCCTTACTATGAGTCGCTTATCGAGAAATACATACCAGGGGAACTCGAATGGTGAGAAGATAGTTTTTGGATAACAGCTATATAAAAAAAAAATTACGAGACGGCATAAGGACTTATCTAATAAAATTACCTAATCTATGTAACAATGTAAGTGAGCAGATCATTTTTGTATATATGCAATTTACTTCTTGGAAACAGCTCTGACGATTTAGATAACGTTTTACTTTCCAAGTTTACCAAGACGTTTTTTTTCTTGTAATTTCTTGAGATTTGATTTCTAAGGTAAATAAATAAAATTGATTCTGTTACTGAAACAACATCGCATAATGAAAAATATCATTAATACCCTGTAAATAGTAAAAAACCAAGTGGTGTAAAATTTATGTAAATGTGACGCATATGATGTCATGTCATGTCATGATAAATGTGATGTCAAACTAAGGTAACAAGTTCACTAGGCGCTTAATAGATGGCGCCTCCTGCACATTAATTTTAAACAATTTATCATGTTTTGTAATATCGGTGAACGATAATATATGATGTTTGAATTATTAATTTTGATGAAGAATTAATGGAGATATGACTGTCACATAAACACCTTTGATAAATATCTTTATATAGATCATTAATAGTCATTTAGAATAAAGATTAATATACATGTATATTTTGTATATCATAATATGAAAGCAATAAATAAATGAAATACGTTTTTTTTTAATATATTGTCCTATCGTGTAAAATACATCTTAGTATATATTTAGTTTTAAATAAGAAAATTATATGTACATGCATTTACGTAGTACCTCTATATGTTTGTTATAATATAATTATTAATGGCTTTTTAAAAATTATTGTATTATTTCGCATAATGTCTTTGTTTAATATTATTAATAAATGCCCATGAGTCTGTAAATGTCGAGGATATTTATAAATCACAACAATATAGCAGCAGAAGCGTTGCTGCGGCTTAGAAGAAAAAAAATATTCGATTGCTATCATACTTTATAGGAAGTGACTTCCTTGATAGATCTCAGTTTTTGTTGCAACTCAAAATGCACGTTTCTAGTTTTTATTCATAATCCATTTCACGTATGTACGAGAAGTATAATATACGGACAAAATACAATCCAAGTTAATCAAAGTAAAAACCACCACAGACCCACTAAAAATTATCTCAAAAATGATTTAATTTAATAGTAAAATATATATATACCTACCGTTAAAAATACAATTTGAACCACGTAAATAATCTAGAAATCGGGCATTATCATAAATATAAATAATTAAAAACATTTGATAATAAATCAGGAACTTTATTTAAGCTATATTTACAAAAATACAAACATCTCAAAATAGATAATAATTATGAATTATAATTAGTTACATAAGGACTCAACAACCGAACACGAAAATAAATCAAACATTTTCAAATTAATAGATATTAAACGTTCACAAATCATTAAAATACAGTAATAAGATACGATAGAAATACAAAACGGTAAACTAAATGTTAACACACACTGTAATTTCATTGATTGAATTTATACTTGTTTAGGCGCGTTATGAAGAACTTATAACAGTGAGTTTTTACGATGTGTTCGTTCGATATAACAAAACGTCTACATATACACTATGAAGTTATTTCGTCTTGTTTATTGTGAAGATAGCCACACTTTATTATGCGTGACTATCCAAAGAAGTAACTTCCAACGCATCAACTTTTTTAATTATGACACCAAAATGTTATTTAGATTTATCACGAACGTTCTAAATGTACGATGATAGACAAGACGTGATACAATTGAGAATATGTTTTGTTCAAATAAATTAAACTCAATAGCGAGGATTACAAGACGAAAGATATATTACGAAGAAGGTAATTGATTTATTCTCCAGTTTTTCTTGAAATTTCATTGGAATTGCATAGTTTTTTGTCAGACTTATAAAATCTCAATTTTAAATTAGAGTATAAACAACTTTGTTGATGGTATAATAGGTTTCATGAAAACATTGACATCGAAGAATCAAAATTTATAATAATTATATTTCTAGAAAAAGGCGTATTGGTTACGTATTATATATATTTTTAGCCGTGAATTAATTTAAAAATACGTTTGGACTTATCTTGAGAATAAGAATTTAGATAATTTCTACAACCATTATCAATCATCAATTTTTTCGTTTTCAATACATACATTACTGAATAACAAAAAGATTTAAGCATATCTTAAATAATAATTCCCAAAAGTCTCTCATAATTTATTATAACGTTTTCCCTCCATGTATTGTATCCGACTACATTCAGGTCAAACAGGTTCTCATACAGGTCAAACTTTGTTTATTTTTTTCGTTCAGTGCTTTGCGATCACCATTCTGACGTAGGTAATCTAGTCTATCTTGTCGGAGAGTTGCGATTACGTATTATGATTTAAAAAAATGTAACATTGGTGTAGCTAGGTACAGGCAAGGGAAGTATTCTGAATGCAGCTGACTTGACTAGATATATATATATATATCTTGAAAAGGCAATACTGCCAGCGAATTATCCATACTGCCGTCTTAGAAAAACGCATCTGCCAAGTTTTGCAAAATTTTTTTTTTATAATAGCTGCGGCCGCGCGAATTGTGCTACCTCAAAAATGCTTATTGTGGGTGCTCATTACAAGATAGGCATATGTTATTTTACATGGTCTTTTTAAGATCTACAATTATGTAGTATATTAATTTGATATATATTTTATGGTTTACTCAGCGTAAGCCTTTTAATCGCAGTAAAAGCTTCTTTTATCCGAATTGATTCATGATTATCGTCACTGCTTATTTCGTATGTTATTTCATGTATCAAAATATATCCTATAACCTGGGCAGATAACATATCTATGAATTAAATCCTGGAAATCGGATATGTGGTTTTCGTTTGAAAAGAACATAAATGGACAGACAGAAAGGCGTTTTATAATATGTATAGAAGAAAAATTAGTTTGTTTCACATTCATTTATTAATTTATTATTCAGTTTGAGACAGATCGAACTCCCAAAATTATTTAATTACCTTTGAACTAGCTTGGTTATTTATAAAATATTTTAAAATTATTTATTTAAAAAGTAAAAATGATTGCAAAACGTGTTCTAAAATTTCATGAAATAGTTCAATGGATGTTGTCAAAGAAAATATAAACCATAGACGAGACAGTTGGTAATCACGATGCCAATTTTAATCTTTTTGCCAAGCGAATTCAAGAGTTACAGTATGAAGTAATTTTTCTAAACTCCATTTATCGAATATATGTATACATATTCTAAAAGTTATTCACACACTACGCTAACATTTCAGTCTTTCAAATATCAGGCAGATGGACACACACACACTTAAGGCCTAACTAAGGCAATATTTTGCTTAATACACATCAAGCTTGAGTCGAAAATAGGGTATACAAAAAAAACCCTTATTTCTTGGAATGCCGTTGGAAAACTACAACGAACACGGCTACGGGACTGTTCACTCAATACCAAGCTACACAAGGTCCCTTTTTCAATAAGGTTAATTTCACAACCCTGTTCTGTGTCTGGCACCTATACTAGATAAGAGATTTAAGTATAAAGAGTTTTTATTAGAATCCCGTGTATAAAACAAAATAGTCATTCGAATTTGGAATGTTCTTCGCCAATTTATTTACAACTAGGTTGTTTCGCCGGGTGCTTTCGTTTATCTGTAAATGCTTTTGATGTTCCACGCGAACTACGTCTTACTAGTCTTTTATTTTCTTTAATTGTAACCCACAATCTCACCTGTGTGGGCACGGTAGGGATGAGCGATATTAGAAAAACATCGTAATAAATGATCGATAAATGTTAGTCATAGATGTTTTTTTTTGGGCTACTTCTAGCGTTGACGACGTAGGTGGAGACCGTCGAATTCCGTTACAACAGACAAATGTGAAATTATCGACGTTCAGTGTTTAGAGGACCTAATATCGATATCAAAACATCGAAGTTTATCTAGCATCCCTAGGTCACGGTGTTCTTCAAAATGGTCTCGGAGATTGGCTCTTACGTACAGTTGCCGGAAGATATCGATGCTTGCTGGCAACTTTTCAATTCAAAGCGAATATTTGTAATTGCCCCACTATCATTGTAATTACATAATGTATTAATCCCACGGGCAAATCATGACTATAATATAACTATATTTTTGGGCTTTCGCTTAGGCGTACATTTACATATTTATTTCCTTAATAAGCCTTGTTTTTTTATTAGAATATCGTATAAATATTACAATCTTATATGGTTTTATTCTAAATACAATTAGTTCAATTTAAGGGTTGAAAATCTAAAGGGTGCCAAAAATCATAAATTAATATTTTTATAAAAATACAGCCTAAGTGGCATGCCTATAATATTCTTTTTACGTACACACTATTACTTTGTAGGTACACAGCGTAGACAGAGATAATGTAGACATGCGGTCGAAATGCCAGTGTACTTGCACGTCATAACGGCCAGCGCATGTGTGCGTGTGGAAAATTGGAACTTAGACCCTTTAGAGTTTCAACCCTTCTTTTTTGGATGGTTTTTTTTGAATAATATGGATAAACATTTACTAAGTTATTAAAGTTACAATCATAGCCATCATTCGATGCTTATATTTAAATACATCGCATGTATACGACTATATTATATGAGGTTTAGAATATTTTACGAATATCATATTGTCTTCTTAATAAGATCACAAACAATTTAAATGTTTTACAAAGTACATAGAAATATAGAAAATATTTAATTAGAAAATATTTAATCAAATGCCTATCATTATATATTTATTTTTGAAAGATTAGCTGTCTTAATATCATTTTTATTATTATATCCTTGCACCTTGTTTTTTCTAACGGCATTGTGCTTCTAAAGTGCAGATAATGTAATGTCACAGCGTTGAAAGCTCCCTGAATAAAATGCACAAGTTCAACAATGTGACAGTATTAACATTTTGTCAAAATTGAAGTGATAATTTAAACAACGTCAAAACGGCATGACGTTTCCGTGACAAACAGGCCTTCGTCGACACTAGTAGAATTGTGAAATAACATCACAGAGGCCATAGGCTAAATAAAAAATAAGACAGCCCAAGACAATTTATATGACAATTTCCGATAATGTTGCACGTTGGAGTTATGTTTCAAAGTGTTTATATACGCTGGTGACATAAGCCATAACCTGCTGCCAGTCGGGCCGCTCTTGCTGTATCATATCTTGAATGTTCTGGAAATACAAGATACTAGTGCCATCAAGATGTAACATCAACAGTACGTTAAGAAATTTACTTAAACATAAAAAAAGCGCGATCAAATCTATTAGACAGAAGTGAAACTTCTTTAATGTTCAAAAATATTACTCACTGCAAAATAACTATTTAGTATATGAATAATTATAAATGTTATATCTTTGTTGCTTGATTTTCTGCGTTTTATACTTGTCTTTTACTATCGCACTCATATATCTATCTTCGTTTGTAGTTCTTTCTCGTTCTCTCTGGCCAACTACCTATATGCTGTCTTTTTTGCTTTAGAAAGTTTTTCATTCCCAGGGAGTAAAATTACATTTCATGTGTTGCTAATTAATTGGATTTAAAAAGCTAATTAATTGGAAAAAAGTAGCGATGTCCACTGAACTAATCGAAATATGTAATGATAATAGTAAATTATTGGGTATGTTGAATAACACAAAATATATCATTTTAATAAATAAAAACCCTCAATTGAATTGATTCAAATAATCGAAGCGTAAAATATACGATAGCACAACACTACAGAAATGAATGTGGCAACATTATTTTCAAGTTTGACATTAGTGTTTCTCAATTTTGTTGGAGATTATATGTAAATTTTATCTGTGGCACAGACAGATGTTTCTGGGTCTGTGGCGTTTTACGTCAATATGTTCAGAGTACATCGACAGACATATTTTGTAATACGCTCGTAGCAACACCTATTGTAAAGCATTCTGTACATACTTATTGGAATATTAACAAGATTACACCTACCAGCAATATTTCATTACTCAAGTAATCAAAATACAGTCCACTAAAGAATAGTTCAACGTTCAACCTCAGATTTAGTATAAGAGTTCAACAAATTTACTCCGTGGGATTAAAAACCGCACTTACCTATACTTACTTAGTCTCATCGCGCCCAAAGAAGTCTCACTTTAATAACCGTTTGAAATACTGTATTAACGGAACTCCGGAAGTTTGAGAGAATTCTTTTTCAATTGATTCACACAAGCGCATTTTTTTTTCGTAGCATGGTTGTGACGTCACTGTACGTACAGTGCAATCCAATAACATCGGCGACCACCGAGGGATATACAAGCCATCGTAAGTCGTCGCTGTCATGCGAGCCTGCTCCAATGTCTCATCACGTTATGTTTGAAGGACTCCATGTTCTAGGATGGAGGAAACACACTGGCTGAGAGACGGTTTCACATCTGCACAGTGCGGCAAAGATATGACATAGCGAATGTCTTTGTTCGTGCCGAGATGGAGGTTACCGTAAAGTTGTGGCTCCGGAGCCCAGCGCGTGTAGTTATCTTATAAAGGATGATAGATATACTTAATTTGCGATTGATATTTAATCGTGCATCTGAAATTATGATTACGTAAATTACTCACCAGTGTTGTGGGGATACCAACGGACTCGGCGGCTGCGAACGCAACGGAAAAATTGGTTCTCTTGTCGTGCGGAGACAGGGTCGAATACGGGATGCGACCTTCGCCTAGATACGAGTGCAGCAACGCACACAGCGCCATTCCATCGTTCCACGATGAACTGGTGGTGGTTATTAAAGTTATGGCATAAGTATTCTAATTTATAGATGAAGATAAACAAAGCGTCTATCATTATCAGGACTGATCAATAACGTTGGACAATATTCTTAGAAATCATTATGAACATTTTTGTAGATCCATACTGTATTTTTAGCAGGGTTCGTAAAAAATAATGACATTTATATTAATATTTATAATAAATATCGGATATCAAATAAATACCGGCTGGTATTTAGCCTCAGTAGTGGATTAATTTAAAGACAAATCATGAAATTAAATGTTTAAGATAAGATACCGTTGCAATGTCTGCTTTATTTCTTTTCATTAGATTTCTGTCATTTTTATTTTTATTTGATCGGATAAATGAAAATTATTTTATATTATCATCTGTTCATTCATCAGCATAAATAATTATTGCAACTGTTGCAGGCGTTGATGACGTTGACAGACTTGGTATTTTGTTTGATAGTAAAGTACAAGTCATCCACAGAGTACATTGTATATAGAAGTCACCTTTGAGTCGACTGGTTAAAATTATTAAAACAAATAAGGTAAAACCACCAGTAATTGACACTGCACCAATAGTTGACACTCTTACGAAGAAAATTAAATATTTGATACTAAATTGATTTGAAGTCTTGAGTTTGTTAACCGACTTTTATAACTGACTGTACCTAAGGTAATGGCACCTATAGATGACATACCACCTAAAGATGACAGTGTCTCATAACCTTTCAAAAAACAAGAGTTTTAAAAAAGTAGCGGGAATTTTATTTGTTGCATTGACAACACTGATTCTTCTCCCTGGAGACAACATAACAAAACAATCAAACGCCATTGTGGTTTCCATAATACGGTCTTGTTTATGTTTGCGGTTGTATCATTTGCTGTTTTTCGCTTCAATTCTAGTGATTTGGTTAACTTAAGTGTTTTTACTATTTAAGTTTTTTAATCTCGATATTTATCGCAAAGATATACCTAAATAAGTTTTTGTCATTGTTAGACTTAATTTCACAACAAAGCGCTTTGCACAGTCATTTTGGTTATGGGTTGGGGTTGCAAAGGCGGTGTCATGTTTAGGTTCCTTAAAAGGCGCAGTTTCCTAAAGATGATCGTATTGTCATCTTAAAGTTTTTTAGCCCCGATTGATGCTTCAGTGCTATAGAAGTTAAAAAATAAAAAGAATATGTGGGATTTTTATTCCGGTGCAATAGTGGTCCAGGAACCTTAAGCTGACAGCTATGTCATCCTTAGGTTCTTAGCGTGTCATCTTTAGGTTATGCATACGATCCCTAAGTAACTTTTTATTTTTTCTGCAGTATGATGAGGAAGTTATGACAAAAGCCCTGGATGACGTTGGTAATGACGAGAAAGAGTGCATTACAGTTCTCTTTACGGGCAATGCTAATGGAGATCTTGCACCACCCTTGGTAGTCTTCCGTTATACACGTATTCCGCTCCATATAACCGTAAATGTGCCCACATCATGGGCTATAGGAAAAAGTGAGCAGGGATGGATGACCTGCGCAATTTTTTATGAGTACATTGGAAACCAGTTCATTCCATGGCTGGAAAAATAAAAGATAGTGCGGCCAGTACTATTTTTTGTCGATGGCCACGTCTTCCATCTATCTATGGAGGTTAGTCAGCTTTGCAGCCAAAATGACATCGTTTTAGTGGCCTTATACCCAACGCCACCCATTTGCTGCAACCGATGGACGTCTCCGTATTTCATACGCTGAAAGCTTCGTGGAAGGAGAAAGCTTTACAACATCGATTAAGCGGTGGTGAAGTGTCAAAAACTAATTTTTGCGCCTTACTTAATCAACTTTTATTGAATGTGTATCGGTCAGAAATTTTGACAAATGGGTTCAAAAAATGTGGGTTAGTGCCCTGGAACCCTTTGGAAGTCACTGTTAGGCTTGCTGCGCCACCGAAGGCAACTGAACCCAATACAGAAACTAATTTGTGCTGTCCTAATTGTATTCCGTGGCTGAAGACAGTAATCGGGGCAGAAAAAATTGCTTCTTTTAGTGGGGATAAAGATTCCATACCTGTTACCGACCATTCCCTGTACGAGCTATGGAAGAAGGTGACAACAGGATTAGAAAAAAATACTGTGACTATTTTGGAAGCCCCTTTAGCAAATGCAGAGGATCCTGTTGAAGACGGAATGGAAATGCCTGCTCCTTTGGAAGTTTCTGCTCCTTTAGATCCTGTTGAAGACGGAATGGAAATTCCTGTCCCTTTGGAAGTTTCTGCTCCTTTAGATCCTGTTGAAGACGGAATGGAAATTCCTGCTCCTTTGGAAGTTTCTGTTCCTTTAGAAGCTTCTTCTCCTGTAGAAACTCCTATTCCTTCTACATCATCTTATATCCCGTCGCCTTTTAAAAGATGCCTTTTCTGGCCAAAGGAAAGTACTGTACCGAAAAAGAGAAGGTCGAAGGAAAAAATCCCTTCGGTGATTTCATCCCCTCAGTGGCAGGAGTATCACCAGAAAAAGTTAGATCTGAAGAAACAGAAAGATGAGGAGAAACAAAAACGATTGGCGGCTAGGCTTAAAAAGAGGCAAGAAAAAGAGGACGAGAAGTGCAAAAAAGCCGCCAGGCGCCTCTTTACCTATTCTAGAAAAACTAAAGAAAGTGAAGATTCAGATACTTCATCAAATGACGAAGCTGGGAGTTTGAAATCGTCGTCTGGAGGTGAATGGGATGAAAAAAGCTCAGGATCCTCCGATAATGAGCTGCAAGCCCCAAGGAAGGAGGTTGGGGAGTATGTTGCCGTAAGATACGAAAATAAGATTTTTCCTGGTAGGATAATCGTTGTCAAAGAAGATGGAGTCGTCGTGACTGCCATGGTGCATCATGGGCGACTGTGGAAATGGCCTCAAAGGGAGGATCGGTTATTTTATGCTTGGGACGATGTTGTGGGCAAAATAAAAACGCCCACCAAATTTAGTTCAACTAGGGAGATTTATGATGTGCCCCAAGTTGCAAATCTTTAATTTCTTTATTCTAATTAAAATAAATGTGTTATTATTTTTGCTAATTTGGCTTTTTAATTTACACAGAAACCTATGTCATCTTTAGGCGCCGTCATTGTCATCTTTAGGAACCGAACGAATTTTGAATGTCATCTATAGGGGCCAATTGAGTGATTAAAAAAAAATTAGTTCCATTACATCTATGTAAACGTAGGGCGCTGAAAACTTTCTAGGTGATAGACAAATACTCAAAGCCTGTTTGAGCACTAACAGTCATGAAAAATTCTGTAATTTGTGGTTTCCACGGTGCAAGATGTAGAAAAAAATCCTTAATGTGTCATCTATAGGTGCCATTACCTTATATGTATTTATAACATTAAAAATATATCAGTGATCAGTGATTTTGGCCATCTCGATCTTTGGCTTCCTTTTTTTTCTTAATATTTAATTTTCCGCGTCAGAGTGTCAACTATTGGTGCAGTGTCAATTACTGGTGGTTTTACCTTATATTCATCATAATTCCATAAAATCGTAAAAAAACAATAGTGAATTACCTAAAGTTAGTGATATCGATATTATTATACCCCATAGTCTTCTGCTGACACCATTTTAATAAAGCGTTCCTTTTCGATCCTCCGTTCTTCACCTGAAGCGCGTTCAACGGGTCCTTTCTTTCACCTAATTAAAAATCAAATAGTAAATTTAATTAAAATTAAGTTTAGGTAACATTACAGTTAAGTTTATGTAAGGTTAAAATTAAGTTTATGCAAAGTAACAACTAAGTTTATGTAGGTTAAAATTAATACAGATAAGTTTGTTTAAACATGCGCACATTTATAAGCTTAGCATTTATTATGTAGGCGATCGGACTTGATTTTATCAATATAAATAACCACTTGAATTTATTTAATAAATACTTTATATTATCACTATATTAGGAATGAATGAATGAAATGGTGAATGAAGTCATAACATTTTTTTGTGCCAGGCTGGCTATACAAATCTGTCATCAAGCATCTACAGCTTTCCGAGCCCGGTGAAGGTGTAAAAGCCGCAAAGGCTCCAGGCCCCTAAGATTGACAGTATACAAAGTTCGAAAAAAAAACATTTACCGCTGTGTTCGGGAAACTGCATTTCGGATATATTGTCTATTCTAGGTTTTATCGTGTTCACATTGTGTATGTACATCGTTGGTTAACATAAGGTAAGATTGTATTAAATATATATCAATCAAAATTAACTACTAACTGACTCGTTCGAAAATTTCGCACATTATAGAATGTAAACAAACTAAGTTTATTTTCATTGGGAACGCCATCAACAGATGGCATTCATTATTAAAAGTTTTATAATAATATAAATATTCTTTGTATTTATTTTCAATGGCCATAAATGTCAGTAGCGAGAAACACTAGTTTCAGGATTGCTTTAATAATTAATTCTGATGAAGAGTTAAAAAAACACTTGTGAGAAATAAAGAAATATTTATATATATATATAAGAGATACAATCAACCGACGAATGAGCACGTGTAAACTCACATAGGTCTCCGTAGCTGTTCCGCCTGACGAAGGACTCGATGGCCTTCTGCTGCAAGGTGGCGAGTGCGCGCTGCTCATCCGGTATGTTCGCGCCGGGAGACACAGCCTCTGCCCCGCCACGGGTTAGACACACGTCAGCAAGCGTACAATGAACCGTGGGACGGTTATGTGCCAATCGTTACCATCAATTTAAAGGCAAAACTCATTAAATGTAACTTAATTAATTTATTCTTCTCGGCTCATCTCGATAACCGAGATGGTTTCCGGACTTTTTGATTTGTAAAGTTTATATGTATATATTTTTAGAGTAATGAATTATTTGAAAAAATATTGTTTTTTTTTGTTTCTACGTATCTTGATATATGTGTTTATTAACACCAAAAATAAAAAAGAAATATTTTTTGCAAACATCGCTTAATTACAATTAAATACTAAATAAACTATAAAAAGGGTTATATAGTATTATTGAGCATATAAACCGAATAGTATTGTCGTTGAAACGATTTCAATTAATTTAATTATTTTCATTAGAAATTATATTTAGGCAATCACAATCTTTTGGCACAGAACCGTCAACCGACAGAAACGAAATGAAATATTCATAACAGACACATAAGTTAAAGTGTGTGTATACTCTTCAAACAAAACGATGCAATGTGACCAGAACCGTTTTAAATGAAAAGAGGTTGTAGAACCGCTTCCCTTAGCGAAGGTATAGAAATGATTTGTGTATTTAAATTGTTAGTTACTAAGTGATTTGTGGGAAAGTTTAAAACCTCTTTCATATTTACCGGTACCTCAATGTTTATATAAGTCACCGGATAATTATACGAACAATTCAAAAACTATCTATTGACATGTTAAACTGTTAGTGGATTGTGAACGGACAATAAAATTTGGAATCTAATGGTTACATTTTCCTAGGTTTATTTTTAAACTAGATTGGTTAGGTTGGTTTGACGTGATCAAAACGATCATTAAATTCACATTAATATTTCAAATGCAAGTATCATGTTTTTGCTTATTTTAATAGACAAGAACTGAAAAAAAAACAAAATTATTAGTGCCCGTCCACAATCTAACAACAGTTCACAGTATTACAAAGTTTTTGGCGGGATCTTGAGCTGCCATGTTTTTTTTTTATCAATAACTCAATTTTAAATTATAATCGTTAATCATGTCTAATTAAGTAAATTAAATTAAGTTCTTCAACCCTATATTATTAGTAGCATTTTGCGTGATATAGTTTGCTTATTAAGCATACATAAAGTGGATTATAAATATCGACTGGTAACATTCATTTTGAGTTGCCACGATAACTCCCTAGATAATTCTAACAAGGGAGCCACCATCTTGTTAGACCCCACTTTGCAGATTAGAAAAAACTACGAAGGCTTAAAAAGATTGACACTGGCAAGTGCTTCTGCGGCGCCAAATAAGAAGAAGAAAAGTTTACAATCCCACTAGATAGTTTATGAACTAACGGTTCTAAACAAACATTCGTAGACATACATTCCATAAGAACCGATGACAAACAGTAAAAACATAAGTAAATTCTCATTTTTTAAGTAAAATTTATTTTTCTATTCACATTATTTATACTTTAAATTCAATTACAGTGATTTGTATACTAACTTTTAAAAAGAAATTAATCTAGTTCTCTACGTGCACTATAAGCGTTATTTCTATAGCTTAAGTAATAATATTTACAAGTGTGGAGTTAAAATAGAAATAAGTAAACGGCAGAACGTTTGTATAATAAATACGATAAATAAATTAGTCAAAACGCAAACAACAAAAAAGTTAGATAATAGGCAAGGGGTCGGCTCATGCGCATCTCTCATGCCGCCATGCTGTAAGGGAAACAAGCAAACTCACATGCATTTCTAAAGCTGTTAATTGTATATATGACAATTTGTACGATATATTTTTAACTATAGGACAAATCGGATGACGTGTCAAACTTATTCTGATATAGTTATGACATTTTGGATCGACAAAAACAAAATATATTGTAATCTTAAGAAAGTATTAATGTTGCCATAAATTACGCAGTTTCAAAATACGTCCTTACGATCTGAATTATATTGAACTAAATCACAAAACTACACACATTTCTTAAAAATAACAATTGCTTTAAAAATGTCAATCCTTGCTGGTAGTTTGTCTTTTGACGTAGTTTCAGTAAAAAGAAAAAAAACATACGCACAAAATATCAACAATAATTTCCCTTCGTTCTGTAATGTTTTGTTATGTGTTAATATGGTTATTATTTATCGACCCCAGAAAAAAAGAATTGCCAAAATTGTGTAACCTAAACTATCATTCAGTTTACGTAATATATTTGAACTTTATATAATAATATATAAAAGTATATTCTAAATGAGTCATCTTGGTCTTCGCGAACACGAACACTATACGTTGGGACTTGAAATTTCGAGAGTTAGATGTATTTATATATACACAACGCAAATTACAATAGGCTAGTTGACTGTTTTTTAAAGTAGGTCTTTAATGATTAATTAATGTCCGATTAGAGGAAAAAATATTGCCATATTTTTTAGGACCTAAAAAACCGCAAAACTTTATTTTAAAAGTTTACTTTTCGTAAACAGGTGAAAACGCTGTCAGCCATATTAGTCTAAATATTATCTTTGCTGTGACGACATACGAGTCGAAAACAAACATTTGACATTTAGCAAACGTTGTCATTTTAATAAAAGGTATCGAGCTTTTTACAATTACATAGTTTGAAAAAATTTACTACGTTTCAACAGGAAAGTACCTAATATGGGGTTTCATTTACCGAAATCCATCTCTATTAGTCGATAGCTTTTTACGAAATAATTAATACTATTGGATTTTCTAACAATCGTTAAAACTACTGACTTGCCCCAAAATAGACAACCACTACTATTACTAATATGCTTAATCTGCATGGCGCATTAAGGTTCACACTCTACTCAATATTGAACCAAGATTCTAGTACAAAATTGAGATGCAAATAATATTAACGGTTTCGATTTCTCTATGCGGTTATTAACTCACCGGCAGTGATAGTGGAAGCTCTGGTGGTCCTCGCCGTTGGTGGCTTGGACGAGAAGTTCGTGTTCGCCATGCCGTTAGTCGGCTGCGTCGTACTCTCCGTCATACCGTTCTTAATACTGTTGCTCGTCGGCGTGACGTTCACCGTAGCTTGAACCTGCGTTTCGAATTCCTGCATAAATGGTGATATAGATTTTCTAGGTAACAACCACAAGTTGAAAATCTTCTCTATCTTCAAGTAGATGGATTTTTAATGTGAAACATCTAATAAGGTGTATGGACCGGAGTAAGCCCCTCTGAACAATTATAGTGAATGCTTCTCTTTCTACTACACACATACACTAATTCACGTGTGCATTAGTGTATCAGAGTGGTTTCTTATTACAACCTTACAGGTTATTCGTGAATAACAGAGAGTTTAAACTTAATAATACATCATTAAAATATATTTCATTTGTAAATAATTTCACGAAAACAAAAAATGCATATTTCATTTTATAAACAACTATCTAAATATTTTTTATTCAAATTTTACTATTTAAAAATGCTAACTTTGCCTGCGGCTCCGCTCGCGTGGACTACAGAATTATTGTTTGTGAAGATATCGTGTTTTTTTTATAAGGACCATCATTATATCTATGGAATAAAACAAAAAAAGTAGGATTAAATCTATCCAGTAGTTTTTGCGTGATGCGCGCACAATGGTACACCTCAATCATTTTATTTATATAGAAGATACATGATTAAATCATTTTTTTTTGTCTTTATAGGTTTATCTTTAGGCCACAATCTCACCTGATGTTAAGGGACGATGTGGCCTAAGATGGTAACACGCTAAGCCTAGTGGAAGAACTGGCTCTCGAGTGCAGCTGCCGTAACACACCTACAGGTTGGTGCTTGTCAGCAGAGATTCAGTTTAAGGGCGGTAGCTAACCAGGCAGGCATTAGTAAAGCCCTACCACCCTGCTATGGTTTCATCACGATGTTTTCCTTCACCGAAAGCTCAGGCTCATTGCAGGAATTCGAACTTACGTCAATCGACGAGATGTTCTTACACGCTACCAGTGAACCATCACTGCCACTCGCCCCATAACGCTTCACATTTTTTGTCAGACAAAATAACGATTTGTCAAATCTAAACAAGGCCAAAGATAGTGCAGTAGATCACAGCTACAATCTCCGAAACTAACAGTTAAATAGCAAGACTATCTACACATATAATAAAATTGAAGTGTCTGTTTGTAATGTCAAAATGACACAAAAGATATACACTACCTATAAAAAAAAAATTGTTTGTCCGTTTGTTCCGGCTAATTTCCGAAACGGTTAGACGGATTTTGACGGGACATTCACTGAGAGTTAGCTGATATTATAAGCGTACAAATGGAATAATAAGCATTTTTAACCGGAGGGCGATGGTCAATTCTATAGACCACGTGAGCGAAGCCGCGGGCATATATAGTAATAACATAAGGATGATACGAGAATGCTTATAAAATTACCTGTGGCCATTCATTGACCGGTGTGGAGGCGGGTGACTGTTGTTTTGCCGCTTTCGCAGCATTTTCTATACTCTCGATAAGTGACTTCACTGATAGACGAGAATCTTGTCGACTTACGCCTGAAATAAAATATTAAAAAATAGCTGACCCCTGCGAATATTTCGAAAAATAATAGATCATAAACAATCTAAGAGCTGCCATGTAAGATAATATTATTAAATAAAGATGGCGCCTGCTACATGTTCGTTGAATATATATAATGGTTTCTCCTTTCTAGAACTCAACGATCATGAGTTCATGGATCGTCTTGATATCGACGCTATCAGGAAATTCTTTCAGTACACCCGCCTTCAATTCTTCCCACGTTCTAAATTTCAAACCGTAGCCAGAGCGCTGCCGTACCAAATAATAATCGCCACGCCAACAGCAACTGTTGCACTGGGATCCATCCGAATACCTCGGCGTTACGTTCAACTGCTTCTATCCACCTGGCCGCTGGATACGTTTTGTCCTGACCCTGAAGAACTGGAGATAATCCCTTCCGTAAGTGCAACATACCTCCGCCGGTCCGTGTTGACTTCGTTTGCTCGATCTCCTCCTCGAAATCAAATTGACGTTTGGTACGTTTGTCGTCTTTAGGCATCTTTTCTTCGGTAACGTCGTCTTCGTCGCAAATGCTCCAATATTTTTCGTAAAAATTTACGTCGTCCTTCGCTGTCAAGTGGTCGTAGTCGTCGTCGCCAAAAAGCATTGCAAAATCTTTTGCAATCCCGGACGAGGCCCCAAATTTTTAGCGTCTAATTAAATAAAATGGTTTTTCCTTTCTAGAACTCCTTTTATTTCTTAAGATAGAAGCTATTTCCAATTTATTGTACCGCACTCCGTGTACTCGTCTTTACGTCCTATCGAATACTTTTCAGCTTATTCTGTCTTTTACCCGTTCCTTCTTCTTCTTTTTCCTAATTTGGCAACCGGTCCTCTTTATTGAAGACCATTACTGCCATTATCGAATGAATATCATTTCCAGTTTTATGAAGATGTCAGGAACCTAACAAGATGGTGGGTCCCTTGTTAGAACTTTCTAGGGAGTTTTTGTGACATCTCAGAATACATGATCCATGTTAATATTTCCAATCCACTTCACTTGTGCACAATAACCAAGCTTTATTATTTAAAATGCCACCTGTATTACATCAGTTGTGTTATCAAATAACACAACTTTTTTTGCTTTTACATATAGTGGACATCTTAAGGAATAGAAATAAAGCACGATACATAAGATCATTATTACTGCTGTACTTAATCAAGTCAATTTAAGTTTAGTAGTAATAATGGTCTTTATGTTTCTTTTTTTATGTCCCGTGCTTTATTTATATTGTTTAAGATGTCCACTACGAGTATATCGTCGGTGATACTCAAAACGGGCTGTCAGTATGAACCGATTTACAGGAGAGAGAGAATAATTACTTATATCGTTAGTAAAATCTACATTATTTTTTGCAAATCAGTCCTGAATTTGGATCTAATGAGAAAATAACTAAACATTTTCCAATGAATTATATTGAGGCCGAGTCTTTTGACATAGAACATATTGCAGTATCACCGACGATATGTAAAAAAGTTGTGCATTATTTATATAGAGGCATTATGTATACATTCAGATTCAGTTTATCTACGAAATATAAACAAACCTTTGTTCCGTCTATGCGAGGCTGCAGTCGCCATGATGTCCTGAAGTGATGCGCTCGTGAGTAACGGCGGTGGAGGCGGGGTTTCTTCAGAACGAGGCGGTATTGCTGCAACGGTTGTAATAATTATTTAATTTGTATTACATTACAAAAGTATTAATTCATACTAATTGTGCCCGTGGCTCCGCTCGCGTGGACAACATAATTATTGTTTATGAAGATTTCGTGTTTTTTTTTTTATAAGTAGTGTATATATAGGAGTAAAAAAAAAGATAGAAAGAAAACATAGATATCTGTGTATCGACAGAATTTCTTCCAATTAAATTGATATAAGTTTTAAGCGATTTTATCGGTCAGTACCATAACAGTTATAAATAATAATAATACCATTCTGTAAATGTCCCACTGCTGGGCAGAGCCCTCGTACCAAGGCTAGACACGGTCGTAATCATCACGCCAGCTAACGAGGTATTGGCAATTTTAAGCGTCAAGAAACCCACAATTCTTCATTATCCCACATACAGTGGTCCTACAAGAATAATTCTAAGTATTCAGGTTTCCTCACGGTGATTTCCTTTACAGTCCTTCCCCATAACCATCACATTATGGAGAAGTTGGAGTATTAGCGTCATACATAGACTGACCAATACTATTAACAGAAGAACTACTTCGAGAAGGTAAAGCCACTCTACCCTTAACATAATTTGATCATCATTTCATTCTTCCATATCATATAATTGGGATAAATCCTTCTGGCTTATCTTTAACCTTCCGTAACCAATCACTTCAACCTGCCATTATTAGCTCATCGTGCTAACTAGTGTTTCTTATATTAAAAAAAAAAAACAAAATAACTTATAAGTAATACACAACCCCATCACCAAAATGCTGTAAAAAAAAACCTTTAATTCGTCAAGCGTAGTTGGATATATTAATTCCAATCGGCGGTACCGTCTAACGTATTTAATTATTTTCAGGCACCTTGAATCCAAAATATAAAGCGTCTAAAATAAAAAGACTTACTTCTGAACCAAACGATTAGCGAGTCGTAATGCTGACCAACCAGGTTTAATTTGCATAAGCAATATTTAAACATGACAATATTAAGGAATTTGTGATATTAAATTCCTTTATGTTATTCACCTATTTCATGACAAAACCCATCACCGTACTCTATACCCTTCACCGAATGATAACATATTAAATGAAACACAAAAAAATTGTACACCAAACATTTACAGTTATTTACATTGAATCACACACTGGCACGTTTAGAATTTCCTGTCACAAATAAGCCTTCCAACTTACGTAAAGGTCGTGGAGGCGGGGGGTCATTCAGTGACCTTATGGGATGCGAGAGTCGTTTATGTTCCTGAGTCTTCCAGTATGGTTTATCACGGGGCCAGGAATCATTATCCGTGTCCAAACTGGGTGATTTAGAACTTTGTAACGAGAATTTCCTCAGAGGAACCTTTGGTTTTCGAAATTCAGGGGCTTGGGTATTCTTTTCTAAGTTATGGACCATTTCACCGATTGAACCGATCGGTTTTTTGGGGACATTAGCACTCGGCGTTCTTGATAATGTTATTATAGATCTAGTAATAATCGGCGTTTCTTTATTTGGCACTATTTTTTCGTCGCTACTTGTAGAAGTTTTTGGCTCATCTTTCTTTAGTTTTTTTGGTTTTCTGGGAACTTTTAGTATATCTTCCCTGGTAACTGAAGCGAAATCATCGAACGTCTGGGTTTTATTTGAAATTTTTTCATCGTCTGCGATGTTATTATCCTGCAATATTGATAGTACAGGTCCTATTTCTTCATAATAGTTGTCTTCAGATTGCCTTCTCGGCTGTAATGTAGGAAGAAATGGACTCGTGGTACTCATCATATCTTTAACTTTTGAATCAACTTGCACTGACGTTACAACTGGTGTTGTGTTTGTAAAGAGTGGAACATTTTCTTTTGGTTGATAATTTCGGTTTTTTGTATCAACTGAATTTGTTTGATTTTTATTGAGAGAAAGAGATTTTGATTCTGATAAATTATCATTTGTTCCTAAATTCATCCACGATAGAAACGGTAATTGCTTGGCTTTATTATTTTTTTGGTATATACCCGTCTTTTTATTTTCATCTTTAACAACATGAATCGTTGTAGGTTTTTTTGTAATAACTTGATCAGTATCGTCGTAATACACAGTTTTTTTGTCCGATTTCTGTTCCGAGGCCTCCACGGCAGTGATTGTAGTATTGGGTTTAAAGAGTATAGGCTGTATCAAAACTGGACTTATTATAATAGGAGTTGTGCTGCATACATTACCGTTTACAGCACTGATTGGCGTCAGAAATGTTTTTAGTTTTCGAGGTGGTCTTACAACACTAACTTCGCTATTATCTTTTACTGTCAGAATTTTTGACGTTTCCTCTTCATAATACGGATCACTGGTATTAATTTTTAAACGATAGCTTACAGTATCATCTTCTAGCCGCTCTTGTGTTTCTGCACACTTGATTTCTTCTGTTGCTGGTTGTGTAGATGTAATTGATAGAACGTTAACATGTGTAGCTGGGTCATTTTCTGTTTTTTCATCATCGTTTAATATTTTTGACACACTATCCGTAGTTTTATGATCTATAGGTTTTGAATGAAAACTAGATAAAACTTCCTTGGCAATACTGCCATCTATATTGTCCGTAATATCGGAACTGACTAAAGATATTGGCGAACTATTATCACTTCCCGATCTTGAATTTAAAGTTGATCTTTTGATTCTATTGTTACCAATAATTCTTTCAATTGCTGCTTTAAACGTGAGTTTTAATTCTTCATTAACTTTTTTTAAATCCGTCTCAATTTTCTTATCAATGACAGGTACTTGATGTATCGGCAAAGGTTGAAGAAAATCAATTTTAGGCAATGACTTTATATCATCAGGATAAGGATATGGAAGGATAGTCTCTGCTTTTACTTTAAGCAAATCTTTTGTACTATCTGTATCAGTATATTTATTACAGTCTTTTATGAGTAGTTTATCAACAACGTTATTATTCTTCTCAACTGGAGATGTGAATACACAATCGGAACCTACAGTGCAGAGCGACAATTCACTATCATTGATAGTTGCACCTAAAAATTCAATGCTAGTCGATTCTGTAAGTACATGTTGATATTCTGGGTTCGAATTTAAATTATCCATGCTAAGAGATTTCGGTTTACCGTTATAATTACCTGATAGATTGCTATCTAATATTTTATGTGTCCGTTGAACATCAGCACTAGATTCTGATTTAGACATTAACTTAATACTATTCAGATCAATTAAATTAACATCAGATGTGTCTATTGAATCAATATTCTCTAAAGCGTCCTGTCTGATGATCTTTTCATTGAAAAGATCCATAGCATTTTGCCTCTTCAGCTCTTTGGTATCAAAGGGAGGTAGGACAGCTTCTTCGAGAACCTTTCTTGATGAATCTTCAGTATAATCTGATGATGTGATTCCTTCATTTTTACAATCATTAATTTCATCAGTCGTTATGTTCTCGTTTTCAACTTTAAATCCATCTGGTAAATCGTCTAAATCACCTTCCGGTTCTGGACCATTATTTGTTCTAAAGAATGCTTGTTCGATTAAGCTACCGTTAGTAGGTGGATCCGAAACATTATGAACCCGGGACAAATACCTCGTCCTTATATTCTTAAATATGTCTTTCGATGAAATATCGCTCTGCGAACCAAACGAATCTGAATCTTTTGACAGTCCTTTCTCGTCATCCGAACAATCAACAACGCTATCCATCGATTCTGTTCTGTCTAAACCTGTTTTGGTACATGAAATTGTGATTAGACATAGTAAATGTTTAAACAAAACATTTGATGACGTATTAATACTTTAGATTATCTAAAACAGGAAGTGCCATTACCAACCACATGAGTGGATTTTAACTTACCATTGTATCAAGTAAAATGTTGTGTACTAATAAAGGGAATATTGGCATATCCAGGTTTTAGAGAAACTAAGTACATATTAAACTGTAATTAGTTCTGCGAAACTTAGTGTACATAAACGCAAGCATTACACAGAATTAGTGCATGATATTGCGTGTTAAATTTTATACGGAAGTTACGGAAAATATTCCTAAACGATTTCATTCTATATTCCATGCATTATTTTCTATAAACTAATCAAACTACGAAATCTTTACGGGTATATTAAAGACAATGATACACAATTATCTTGAACGTTAAAGGTTACAACAGAATTACTGTTTTTAAGTAAGATGAGGTAAGCTAAAAGACTATAAGATAGAATTTTAATAGAATAGTGTACTTACTAATATATTATAATTAATATTGTCTACACATGCATGCATCTTATATGCGTAAATTTTCAAATAGTATTTGATAATAGAGTAAGTTTTTAAATAATTTATTTATAGCGGAAGGCCCATGCTTTATTCAAACAAAGAAACCGTTATTACAAACATCTTAATGATGTGTCCCTCCCTGGCTCTACGCGGCAATTATTTTAGTGTCTTTTTCTTTATTGTTAAGACTACTGGATACACGTCCTTTGCTTAACTTTGCAAAAATTTTCTATTCTTCAAACATCGTTCTAAAAACATGGTGGCTCCCTTGTTAGAACTGTCCAGGGAATGTTTGTGGCAGCTCAAAATGCATGTTTTTAGTTATTATTTATAATCACAATAACCGAACTATATATTACACAATATAGGGTCAAATAACAAATAGAAAACCACCACATGATAGATCAAGATCTCGCAAATAATTTCTATTTTAGTGATATAAATCTTAGCTTACCAATCAACCCACGAGAACTTTAGCAACTCATTTGAAAAGGTCAACTTTACTAATGATCTTATTTCATCTGATTTTAAGGCAAAATTTTGTCAAGTCCCGCTTTTTACAATCCGTCACGCAAATTAGAGCATGTTTTTATCGTGTCACAAAAAATATAATAATATAATATAAATAGTATTTTATTTCATTCACTTTGTAAAATGCTTGATATAAAGAAATTGTTTTTTCAATATTGTGCAAATACACTGTGAGACAAACGTGTTTCTATCGGACAAAACTATTTTTGATACATGTAAACATCGTGCAACGCTTACATCCCTAAAACTCTCTGAAAGCAATAACACGTGCTGTGCATAATCAATCTATCTCTGTCTCACTTCAGGCTGTATATATAATTACATTCTGCTCACCCTTCATCGAGTGTATCTGGTCTTCGAGAAGTCTGATCCGGTCCCTGGCGATCTTGTTCTCCGAGACGAGTCTCTCTAGTTCCCGCTGTGCTTCGGTCTTGAAATCGTTCGCCACACGGACCGTCATTAGAAGATCGCTTTGGAATTGTTTCCATTCAGCTTCCTGTAATAGTGGAATATTAATGTAACATATAAATACCTTAAAATAACACACGTGAACACATATTATGAGTGAAATTTATGTAAATATGACACATAATATGATGTAAACGTTATGTCAAATTAAGGTAACGTGTTCACTGGGATTCCTTTTTTTTCCTATTTTTAATGCCAAGGAATTTCTAATTTTACTATCCTAACAATATGGTAGGAGGGGGGCTTTCCCGAGAGTCTTTAAGACATTTCTAAATCCATGCTCTAACTTATCTATCTTTCTATAGGAAAACTACTTATCCGATGTACATGTTTTATTTTTATTTTAAGTCATAGCTATGTTATCTGGCCAGGTAATAGGATATATTTTGTATGGTAAAGTGACATACGAAATAAGCAGTGACTATAATGAGTAGTCAATTCGACAAAAAGACGAATTCGGGACGCTTAAATGACTTACGCTGCTTAACCCATATGAGATATATCAAATTAATGTTCTACATCATTGTAGATCTTAAAAAGATCTACAAAAAAGTCAACGATAGCATATGTCTATCTTCCAAGGATAACCCACAATAAGCATTTTTGTCTTCCGTCTTTTAAGCGGGGGCAGCAAATTCGCGCGTGCGCTCAACCGACGGCATTCTGTAGTCCACGCGAGCGACTGCCCTCACAATCTTGCCTGATGTTAAATAACGATGTGGCTCAAGATGGTAACACTCTAAGCCTAGCCTAGAGAGACTGGCTCTCAAGTGCTGCTGCCGGAGCACACCTCTATTTACCAATATTTGTTAATGTGGTACCTAGCCAGGCAGGTTTTTGAAAATGCTCTACCACCTAGCAACGGTCTCATCACAATTTTTTCTTTCACTACCCACTAACTTTCTGATCACAGAGCCATTATTGAGGAATAGTATAGGCTGTATAACTTCACGCTACAACCCTTCGGAGCGGAGTAGTAACCATGAAAGTGAAGCAATCTGGCAAGCTGTAGGTAAGCACGGGTAGTTACATACATCTCTCTCGCGGTCTCTCGCGAGCTGCGCGTTCCTCGCCCTCGCCTCCTGCAGCTGCCTCTCGGACTCGGTCGCGCGCGCTATCGCCTCGCCCGCTCGGCTCATCAGCGCGAGTTTCTCATCAGTCGCCACTTGCACCTATAGACAATATTTTCACCTACACATACTACCGATTTGAATAATAATAGTAAATTATTTCAACTATAAACATTTCATGTCATATTCTTGTAGGACATGTTACTTAAAATGACAATTTAAACCAACGTTGGTGTCTGTAGAATGAGTAAATTTGAGAGGGTTAAGTATTCATATAAACTTATGTGTGTCAGTGTGTGTATGTGTGTGTTGTCATCATCATCATGACCTTACAAGTCCTAAAAATATGATTCCGCACATTACAGAATGTATATAAGTTAAAAAAATAGTTAATAAATAACATCAAACAGTTGGTCAAACATCAATAGTTTTTATTTATTTTTTTAAATAAAAACTTTAATTTTAAACAATATTTCGTCAATAACGGGGATCATAAGCTTGAAAACGATGTTTGAATAATTAATTTAGATGAAGATTTAAGGGAGATACGGCGTTACCACAAAAACCACCTTTGAGTAAAAATATACGTGTATATTTTTAACAAGTATTCAATATTACCTGTATTTGCATCTCGGCGAGGTTGTCCTGCAGGGTTTTGATCTCCCCCTGCATCGCCGTCTTCTCCTGCCGGAACTGTTCGATTTGGAACTCTAGCTCTGATATGGTCGACTTTGCGTTGTTACGTGACACCTGCACAGTGTTCACCGACATATATTATCATGTTTCAGTCATATATACCTTTATATATATAATATGCTAGTTGAACCTTTTTTAAAGTAGGTCTTAATTTAATAATTATTGTACGATTAGAGGAAAATCATTATTACTTTTTTTTTTGAACCTAGAAAACCGCAAAACTTTATTTTAAAAGTTTACTTTTCGTGAACAGACGAAAACGCTGTCAGCCATATTAGTCTATATATTATATTGGTTGTGACGTCATACGTGTTGTTAACAAACATTTGACATTTAGCAAACGTTATCATTTTAATTAAAAGTATCGAGCTTTTCACAATGATGAACGTTTGCTAAATGTCAAATGTTTGTTTACAACCCGTATGACGTCACAGCAAAGATAATATATAGACTAATATAGCTGACAACGCTTAAAAGTTCAAAAATATAAAATGAAAAAAAAATGATAATATTTACCCATCTTACACTTTTAATGTCTGAAATCGATAAATATTGGTTTCTTAAGTCAATTACTACAGAATATTTATTTATTAACCGAGAAGAGCTGGCAAGAAACTCGATCGGGTTATAGATATATTTTTGTTGTGAAACACCTAACGGCTTGTTTGGACGTGAGTAAAAACATTCTAATTGGACGTCGCTACGTGCCATTCGGGCAGTGTCGCGTCTGGGCGGCTGTTTCCGACTGTCCCCTCATAAGTCTTAATATGTATACTGAACTGAACGCTTCTCTCTCCACTGCACACACTACTTTACGTGTCAGCGTGGTTTCTTATATTATTCTTATAGGTTATTTGTGAGTTTACATATTATTTTTTCGTTATTATTTCTTCATAATAAATCTAGTTGTGAAGCATGTAACATAAAAAGTCCCATGACACTTCACACTTGTTTAACTGTATAGGTTTGTTGTATAAAAGTAATGCAAATAGGTGTTACTTACTAGCGCGTCGTCGTGAAGTTTCCTCGCGTCGGAGTGAGCGCGGTCGAGTTGTCGTTGCGCATGCGCAAGCCGCTCGGCGAGCGTGTGCGCGCGCGCCGCCGCCGCCTCCGCCTCGCGTCGCGCCGCCGCCGCCGCCGCCTCCGCCTCGCGCCGCGCCGCCGCCGCCGCCGCCTCCGCCTCCGCCGCGCCCTCCGCCACACCCGCACGCTCAGCCAGCTGCACGTACAATACATACATCTATAGTCGTTGTTCCCTCACTTTCTTGGAGTCACGTCAACCTATTTTTTTTACCCATTTATTTCTAGTTACTAGCAGTCAAGTTGTATAACGAATTTATAGCAATTGTGGTTATAGAGAACTAGATATAGTTGAAAACTAGTCATAGTTTTCTATTTCCACGTTGAGCTCTCCGGTTATTGAACCAACTACAAAGGTCAATCCCCCAGGCATTATATTTCCACAAAGAACAGTTTCATAGGGACTACATTTTCATAAAGTATAGTCTCACAACACGTTTAAGTCACATTATTACTAAAAAATCATAGACAATTTTTTAGTTAGGACTTTTTATAAAAAATGGAATCATCATTAAGTTAAAAGTTTGTAATAAAATTATCCAAATTTTTTGTTTTAAACAGCCCTAAAACTGAATTTATCGTGAAATATCATAAAAAAATAATATTAAATAGACTTATTACGTACCGGGTCTAAATAAAACAAAAACAATCAACAAAACTTATCTCCAATTTCACTTGTAAACAAACCTTAAAACTAATTGGTCACTTTGAAAACAAACGACCAGTCGCTTACTTTGAACCAGTTGGTCCAATAATGAAAGTGTCAGTGTTATTGTAAAGTGACGCTTCAAAACTCATGAGTGTGAAAGAGACCGAAAACTTGTATAGCAGTAAAACACAAACTTTTTAAGAGTTGCTTAGCGTGATTTCACAGATGGGGCAGAAATAATGGTTACACTGTATCTAACTCATTTATGACAAATTTTGAATTCGGTCACTTTAATACTAAGCGTGCGATGTATACTCCTAATTACAAAGCTCCTTGTGTTTTTAACAATGGACCTCCGTCCAGGTAGAAAAAAGTTTGGCAATCAAAACAAAACGTACCTTAGCTTTGGCAGCGTCGAGGAGATCGGTGAGCGTCGTGATCTGGTGCTGGCGAGCGGCTGCCAGCTCCCGCGCTGCACCCGCTTCCTGCTCCCACTGGGTCCGCTCTGCCTCACACCGCTCCATTGAACTCTCCAGTCCCCTAAACAAAAGGGAAACACAATCCTATACTCATAAATACTTATCATTAGGCATCGATTGTTTTGTAAAGAAAGTATCGTTGAGCCGATTAACTATCGTCAGTTTCTTAGTAGTCTAGCGACACACATACAACATACACCGTTGATTTATATGGTACAATAATAAACAAAGAGAATCGGTTACTTCAAACGTTCGAGGTCTTCGTTCCGAACGAACCATGGCGCATCGACAAGCTTACGTAAAAATCAGTTTTGGACTCTTTGCAGCTGAATAACGTAATATTTGCGAATGCAGCGCAGCTATATGCTAGAATCGGGCGGACACATGTCTTGTATAGTGTAAGCTTATGTCCTTAGGACATTTTGCTTAGCGATAATAATAGAGAATGCAAGCGCCCCAAGATCATGGCGGCCCTGTTCCGGACTATACGGACATGTGCATTGTTAAGTTTAATCTAGTTCGGCATGCCAGACCTAGTCAAAAGCCATAGCGTTGTTCGACGTGCTTTGTCCAGTTCGCTGAAGTTAAATGTGATGTGTTCCGTGAGGCGGTGGACTTGATGTGTGCATGAGTGCTTTCCAAGTCAAAGTTAAAGTCATTTTTTTTATTTCAAATAGGCCTGAGTAACAAGCACTTTTAAAATGTCAAAAGCTAGGTGTCTGTTCCAAAAGTGAATCCTATGAAGAAGACCAGACCAGAAACTCCATGGATGTATTTGTACGGAATCCGAACTGCTCAGGTAAGTATAGGTTTTTGTCGTTTTTTAACGGATTTGAGGCGGTTCAGAAGGAGCCGCTCGTAGAGTTTCCATAGCATGTTTAGGAGACTAATCGGGCAATAGCTGTTGGGAAGCGAACCTTTCTTGCCGGGTTTGTGAATACCTATTACTGTGGCCGTTTTCTCGGCGATTGGAAAGTGGCAGTGAGCGATTGCTACATTAAAGATGCAGATCAAGAATTCTATGAGGTGAGGGGGAGAAGTTTGAAGTACTCATGCAACCTCCCTTATTTTTTTAATAGTTATAGATTTAGTGTTGTGGCCACAATTCCACCTGATCATATGTGTAGATGTGGCCCAAGATAGTAGCACGTTAAGCCTAGTGGAAGACTGGCTCTCAAATGCAGCTGCCGCAACACACCTATTGATGCTTGGCGAAAGATTTAAAAAAATTGAGGGTAGTAGCTAGCCAAGCGGGCATTAGAAAAAGCCCTACCAACATGCTGTGGTTTCATCATGATGTTTTCCTTCACTGAAAGCTCAGGCTCATTGCAGGCATTCGAACTCAAGTCCAACGACGCGATGTCCGTACACGCTACCACTGAGCCATCATTGCTTCATTATGCGTTATTAATCAAATGATTTTCAAGATAATTTTGTGGTTTTCTCACCTGATCCTCTCATTGAGACCCTCGTTTTCTTTGGTTTTCTCGTCTAAAGCAGACTTTGTTTGTGTTATATCAGCTTCTAATTGCTCCTGCTTTGTTAAAAGATGCCTCCGTTCTTCTTGCGAGAGCTGAAGTATAAAGATTAATAGTGAATATTGAATCATGAATATCAGTTATCATGGATAAGGAATTAAGGGGTTATAATAATTTTCAAATTCATTTTTTATAATAGCTCTTATGGTAACGCGGTAAAATGACTGTAGACAGTACAATCGAAACACAACGGCGACCACCGAGAACTCGGTAATCCACCGGAGCTCGGGAGTGATAACGTCACTCCGGCCTAGGGTTGCCAACTTTTTTTATATCAAAAATATAGTATTTTCGAAGCTATTACCTGAAAAATATAGTAGATGGGAAAAATACATAAAATATATTGTAGGTTTATAAATATCTTTTAAAAGAAATATTTTTACTGCTCGCTAGACAAATTATATGGGAATGAGAAATAATCAGCCAGTCTTCCACTAGGTTCAGCGTGTTATCATCTTGAGCCACATCGTCACTTAACATGAGGTGAGATTATGGCCTCTAGGCCAAATCTATAACAATAAAAAAATGTCATGCTGGTTTATTTTTATTGTAATGTACCTTTAGGACAGCGAAGAGTTGTTGATCTGTATCGCCGGGCACAAGCGAGTCTGGTTCTATGCCTTCACGCAAAAGCAGTTCCTGAAGTGTGTCCACCTGGAAAAAGTTCCGTATAATATAAATCAAACCTGAGACTTCTCGATTCAACAAGAGTGCTTATATCATTGTGCCGTGAGGTCTATAAATAATCGATTCATACAATTAAGATAGAGGTAAAATTAAGACATGATAACATTTTATATAGTCTATATTAATATTATTTCTAAATCTTTCTCATTCACGGATTGAGAAAGGGATGCTTAGATGGTTTGGGCATGTAGAGAGGATGAATGAAAGAAGATTGACTAGACAGATTTATAAGATGAGTGTAAATGGGAACGTTGGAAGAGGAAGGCCTAGACGAACGTTCCACGATCAAATCGGGGACGTTTTGAAGAAAGGTCAGGTCCAGAGTACTCTAAACCGACGAGCATGCATGAAAAGATTGATGAATGTTGAGGAAGCGAAAGTTGTATGTCAGGATTGTAGCAAGTGGAAGGACGTGGTCTCTGCCTACCCCGTTGGGAAAGAGGCGTGATTTATGTACATTAACAAATCTCTAGGTCTGTTTGTGCATGTAATATTTTCAAAATTTTGTACTAGAAATAGTTCTCTAGCTTATAAAACCACTAATCTGAAAGTTGACATTTAAAAACTTTTTGTCTTGATGTCTGTTCGTTTGTATGTGGATTTACCAAAAAAAACGTCCTAACCGATTTTAATTAAATTTTGTAGAAGTAATTCGTCAATTGATGGATTATACAAATTATTATCAATAATACTTTTAGCAATAAAAAAATAAATATTTATTCTCCACCGATTTTGGTGACATTTTGTATACAGTAGACGTCATTTCGAAATTGATACGCTACCAAAATAATCGATATTACTTTCGAAAAATATTAAAATTAAAACTATTTAACTACATATAGGCTCTTAATAAGGCGCTTATGATCGTTAAAACTCTATTACCAGTTCGGAAAACTTTTCAGCCATCGAGAAGAACCGATAAGAAACTCGATTGCGTTTAACTTAACAATATTTATTTTACATTATATTGAAGTGAAAACTACTTTAGTACCGCTGTGATTTGAAACTCGGTAAAACGAAAAAGCGGCAATAAAAAGAGATAACCACATACATCTATAGGATTTAGCCTACGAGAGAATGAGATAGAATACATTTACATTATGCGCGGGTAATGCAAATCCTGATTTTCATGATTGAGATCGTTGTCGGATTGGCCTACTGGTGTGAGACGATGAGACTTCATACGTAGTACGCACGAGTGGTCGATAGCTCGAATCCCGCTGATTTAGAATATTTAAAGAGAATTTTTAAAGAACATATTTTTTCATTTGTTCTGATGGTTTCACTTCCGACACGTGTGAACTGCTGCACACATTTTTTTTTAAGTAATGGTTACTGTGGTACCTTGGTCCGGCTGTCTTCAAGCTTCTCAGTTTGCCTGCAGAGTGATTCGAGGAGCACCTGCTTCTCGTCAGCGAGCCGCTCGTTGTCCGCGTGTGCGTCTGCCAACTGCGACTGTAAGTCAGCGAGCTCGGCCAACGTCGCTTGCAATTCCTCGCTCGTACTATACAGCATACAAAACCAAGTCAATTTATTAATCATTTTTCTTCTTTGTGGCCCAAGCTGGCAATAAGATAAGCCTAGAGAGATAGGTGGACACAGAGAATTTTCTTCGGAGATTTCTCTTTACTTGGGGCAGCCCGACTGGTGGAATACCACCACCCTACAGAGGATCGCAGCCAAATAACCTTGTGTTGTTTTCCTACCGTGAGTAGGGTTTCCAAAGTTCTGTGGGGTAGGAGGGTTCAAGGTCGACCACGCGCTAATGATACCTATGGTATTACAAGCGTTCATAGGCTACGGTAGCCGCTTAGCATCGGGCGGGCCATATGCTTGTTTGCCAACTTTGTTGCACAAAAAATTTTTTTTAGAGAACTTGCTCTCAAGTGCAGCTTTTTGGAACATACCTATAGGCTATAAGTGCTTGGCGGCAGATTTTTAATTTGAGAGTGGTAGCCCTTCTCGTGAAGCTCAGGATCATTGCAGAGATTCGAACATTTCGAACCCATGTTGGTCAAAGCGGTGTTCGTACAAGTTACCATTCAGCCATCACTGCTTCGAAATTCTGTTAGAAAACTTTTTTACTACCAGAATATGAAGTAACCCAATATTAGGGACAGAAAGTGCACGCTTTGGTCACCTGTAATGGTGCTCTTCCATCTGAAGGATTCGGTCCTGCAAGCAGGCAACTGACACCTCGCTAAGGGATGACGACGAGTGCTTGTCCCACTCCGGGGTGCTTGCTTCGCCGCTGTCTCCTTCACCCTGAAAATATATCACGAATATGATAGAGTTTGAAACAAGTCATTTCTCACATCTCACAGTTAAGAAGTCTCTAGAAAGAGTCTTCTATATTGACTTTTCGTCATTAAGCACCCGATGGTTGACCCGTTGTAGGTACTAAAAACATTCTAAATGTTTTTTGAAGTTAGGTATTTAGGCGCCCTATAAATAAATGACAGTAAATTTTTACAATGCGCGCGCACTCGTATTGAAACGTCTACACCACGAAGTTGCTTGCTAAGCCACTTGTGTTAACGTGGTGACGTTAGTCACACTCGATGTTATACGTCACATAACATAGAGTCTGACTGAGTATTATGCAATTTCAACCAAACGTTCATATGTAAACTCATCCACTTTTTTTTTCATTCATACATATTGTACAGTACATGACAAAACGAAATCCTTTTAAAGGGTCTAATGAGCTCAGAAAAGAATATTTTGGAAAAAAACAACTTTTCAGCGATCTCGGCATGCACTATTCGAAGGCGTTTGGTAGATGAAAAGTTGCTCGGAAGGATAGCAAGGAAGGTGGCCATGTTGTGCCAGTGCCAGACAGTGCCATAGGGAAGCCCGGCTTGCATTTGCAAGAAGGTATGAAAACTGGACAGTTAAACAGTGGAACAAAGCTCTTTTTTCTGATGCAAAACGATATATACCACGACCTCCAAATAAAGCATTCGACCCTAACTACACAAAAGTGACATTAAAAATGTGAAAATTTAGGGGTGCTTTTCTGGACATGGTGTTGGACCTGTTAAGCTGATAGAAGGGAGCATGGATCAATTCCAATACAAAAATATACTGGAAGAAACAATGTTATTTTGTGCTGAAGACATGCTTCCGGTTATTTGGACATTACAGCACGACAATGATCCGACGCATACTGCATGCACCGTTAAGGAATTTCTCACATCGCAATCAGTTTCTGTCTTAGATTGGCCAACTAATAGCCCCGATCTAAACCCAACAGAGCATCTTTGGTGCGAAATGAAGAAAAAGTTTTCAAATCGACAGTGTGGCAATTTATGAAAGCTGTACGACGTTTTCTTAGAAGAATGGAACTCTATCTCTCTTGCGAAATGTCAAAAATTGATAGATTCAATGCCTCGCCGGTGTAAAGCAGTAATTAAAAGCCGTGGACATTATTTTTTTCTTTATGCACTTCACAGTAATGTGATTTAAGTAATATTAGTTTCATATAAAACAACCTTCGAGCAGTTTAATAAATCGTTCTTAATTATTTGTCCAACTTCATTACTATTTTAATTTGTTACTATAGAGGGTAAATAAAATTTGTAAAAAAAAATATAAATGAAATATTATATAAGTGTTCTCACATTGTGCGCAAGCGCGATTGATGCGGGCGCAGAGGAATGCATGCGACGCGGCGCGGGCGCGAGCAACAGCTGCCGCTTCTCGCTGTCGGAGAGCGGCGAGTGCGCGACGCCCCGCAGACGCGCGCGCAACGCACCGTTCTCATCAGCTAGCCGCTCCAGCGCCGCCTCGCGTTCCGCCTCCTGACTCTGAATATGAAAACGAACACATTTCATTACAAATACATTATTAACAGATCGACGTTATAGGATTAAGAAAAAAACGAGTTGGCATTCAATGTAATCTCAAAAAAAATGTTGAAAGGGCAGCGCTGAGTTGCAAAGAACCGACCAGACGCGACGCTGCCCGAATGACATCCCATCAGAACACTTTTACTACCGTCCAAAGGCACCTTTAGACGTTTCATGTGAAAACCAAAGATTACTAATTCTTTATTTTTAATTTGCTCAGTAAGAAAATTTCTAACACAGCATAGCTATCTATATAATGAATTACCAAACAGCTTTTTCCGTTTTAATTATACACTGTTAAAAAAGTCTGTCACGTTAATTCCCTTTATTATCACTGATGGCTAACTTCATTATGTCATACTTTCGTTATATGATGCGCGCGAAGCTGCACTAAACGCAACAATAGACGTTTAAATTTTAAAAAAAAAAACATGAAAAATAAATACCTTCAGTCTCTCAAGCTCAAGCTTCAATTTGTCCGTCTCGGTAACCTTTTCGAGTAGCTCATCCAGTTTCGCCTGCAGCTGTGCACGTTCCATTGCGCTCGCTTCCAGTTCTAGCCTCAGCGACTCAATTTCTCGGACTTCGTATGCCAACGATGCCTAAAAATACATCAAATCTAACTAAATTACCAAATAAAAAAAACCGACGAGGTCCTAGACATTAAAGTTCCCGAAGCTTTAGAATCTTTCTTCGTAATGCTACAAGGATTACCTTCCATGGTTCCAATAAATAATGAAGTTTTTGGGTTATGTAGGTTTTCAGTATTACTTGATTCACCAAGAACATAAAAATTACCAACTGTTTCGATTTCTAGAATTACGTCAATTCTAATTATAGAACCAATATAAAAATGTAGAACGAACTATAGATGAAAATTCCTGGAATCTTTGCTACAATACTTCAAAATGTTCCAAAGGTTTATATCCAATGGTTCGAGAAATATAGAAATTTTCAGAGTTATGGGAGCTTTCGTATTATTTGTTTCATCAGGAACATAAAAGTAGCCAACTCTAATAATGATGGTTAAAAAAATTTAATGTCCTTTTTGGTTCATCAAACCTTGATAGTTACTTTGGCTACGATTGGTTGTGAGAAGTTGTTATGAAGCTGGAAGAACTTGACAACCGTTTCCCTTCTATGCTATCTTTTTTGACAGGCAGAGTTCGTCTACAGAAGCATAGTATTTATATACCATAGAGCGATAGTGTCTATGATCATACATTTCAATCTAAAGCTTATAGTTTGAAACACGAACTGAAATTCAACATGTGACAGTATTCTTGCAGAAACATCGTTTTTGGGCCTGATCTTAAAAGGCAGCAATGTGTTGTAGAAAAAGCTTAACATCAGGCGAGCTTCCTAGGTTTTTATTTAGGTCCTTATGTCAATGTTTCTTTTTAATGGTTTCTTTATGGTATGAAGCCTCCAGCTTATATCTACCTATAACCTCAGAAAGACCATAGCTCTAAATGAGGTTGCTACGGCTTAGAACTTTTTTACTTATTACTAGTACTTACTTACTTTTTAGTACTAGTAGCACGACAAATAACGTGAGCACAGTACACTCCAAAAACACCGGAGATCACCTAAGACTGGTAATCCTTCGCTGGTAGTCGGTGTCATGCCAGCCAAATTATCCCGAAACACGAAAAACCAAAAGTGAGCCACTGCGTCACAGTGGCATGTGCATGATGGACGCGACCCAATTGGATACAGATCCCTACCACACCGCTTGTTTATGTTGGAACTTGTTTGACTAAGTTAGAAAGCCTCGTCTGCCAGTGGGTGTTGCCAGCAACACCCTTCGGACCGGACAGAACGCGAACACTCTTGCTGAAAATGGTGATCCTGCAGTCAAACCTTGCAACTATAATTCTATGTAAAGATTTCTTTCGTAAATAGCTATATACAATTTTACATACCTCAGATGGTACTCTAGGCCTGAGCTCCACTTCTTGAAAGCCCGGCATGTGGTTTGCGTTCAATAATACCGGTAGACTGACGCACTCCTGAGACCCACGCAAGTCTACCGACCCGCCGAGCTCCTCGGCACTCCCATAATCCTGTCTAACCTCTCCATCCTCGTACTCCAATCCTTCCCTCAATTCGGGATCCTCCAAAACAGCATTATTATTCCCGAGATCTCTCTTCTTATGAGCCTTGTGGAGTTTGTCCTTGGAGCCGAAGATTTTCAATGACTTGTCCCTGGACGGTGCTACTTTATGATGTTTGGAATCAAGGCTCGAGACGGACGGCGCACCTTTTAGGGTGGCCTCCTGCTTCCCCTGACTGGGACCTCTACGGAATAACGATTTAAACTTCATCATCTTGACACTATTATATCATGTTCGTTTTTCGTATCACTGATCGATTATGTTCGGTGTTTTCATTTCGCGATGGTCTGACGGTGTTCGTTGATGCGTGATCGGAATCAGTATTGGATATTACAGAACGGTTTAGACGACTTCTATCTATGCAGGAAACTATTACATGTTAAATAATCCCTTAGCGTCTTAACGTTTGTTTACCGCTTTCATACAGTTTGCATTTTATCTTTATGACTTCCGTGATAATTGATCAATGATAACATATATGTAGTCTTATAAAGTGTACGGAATCGTTGCATAGCATTATGTATATTGCTGTGATTTATGTTTTTTCTTATATATAAATTGTTTTTTTTTAAGTATCTTTTACTTTTTTATTACGTAAGTTCAAACTGTTACACGGGAAATTCTAAAATAGCATTGAACTAAAAATAAAGATCTAAGATCTTCAATAAAATAAATTAATGTTTTGTATAACCTCTTCAAAATCTATATCTAAGTATACTATTATTATAAATAAGGAAAGTTTGTTTGTTTGTAGGAGATAATCTCGATGACTATTGTTTCGATTCTAAAAATTATTTCCCTGATAGAAGATACTTTCTCGCCGAGTGTCATATAGGCTATATTTTGTTCTTATTCAAATTGTATAGTGTAATTAACGCGAACGAAGTGTCAGACTGGGTTTGGATATAAAAAACCCACACAATTTTTCTCTCGATTACATTATGATTGCGTATGGATATAAAAATTTATATCCATTGTTTCACTCGAATTGTTATTAGATGCGTTCGGATATATATTTCCTTGTTTGGCCGCGATTCTACGATGGGTCAATACGTAAGTCGTAACATACCTACTTGTGAACTTGAGTCAATTAATGTTAATTATACGACATTCCAACACTAGACTTAATTAACGCGTCTATATATTGGTTTTAAAATAACTAGCTTTCGAAAGCGGGTATATACGGGTTTTGATCTATTTTGAAGATTGCTAATTGCATTATCATTTAGCTTCTAAAAATAATCTATATACATATATATAATAAAAGTGAAGTGTCTATTTGTAATGTCAAGATAACAACTTTTTACTAAATGCATAGTACACTCACAACAAAAAACCAATTTAATAAGTTTATGTCTGTCTGTTTGTTTGTTCCGGGTAATCTCCGAAATGGTCGGGCCGATTAAGTATGGTGTGGACTTTCACTGGCAGATAGTTGATCTTATAAGGAGTAGGTATATACTACTTTTGTTTTAGAAAGAGTATATGGGTTTCGCTCAAATTAAAAAATATATTATGTGTGCAGCAGTTCACACGTGTCAGAAGTGAAACCTTTAGAAAAAAATAAAAACAGATGTTCTATAAAAATTCTTTGTAAATTTCCTAAATCAGCGGGATTCGAACTATCGATCACTCGTTCATACTACGCATGAAGTCTGGTCGTCTAACACCACTAGGGCAATCCGACGACGATCACAATCATGAAAATCAGGACTTGCATTAACCGTGCATAATGTAAATGTATTCTATCTCATTCTCTCGTAGGCTAAATCCTATAGATGTATATGGTTGTCTCTTGTTACTGTCACTTTTTCGTTTCATCGATCTTCAAATCACAAAGGTGCTAAAAAGTTTTCTCTTCAAAAAAATAGAAACATTTGAAGGCAACTTACGTTATGCAACTGTCAGATTTACGTCTCAGAAGAGTTTATGTGAATTAGGTATTAAAAAAACATGCCTTTAATTCAATTTCAATTCAAAAGTTTCAAAATGAAAATGTGTATCAATACATTTGACACCACTTATATGTTTTTAAATAGAATAAAAAATCTACTAGACATGGACAAACCAGTTAGAAGCGTCAGTTTAAAACATACATACCTATAACAATTACCAATGCAAAGTCCGTCAACTTATCCCTATAATCTATCGGGCGCAATAGACGTCATGCACAGAGGCTCCCCTAATATGTAAATAGGAGGGGGGACACCGCACTGTACTTTGTGTCACGTTTTTTCCTAGCCCTATTGATAGCTAACTCTTTTATTTATGTAGTCGTCACCTCGGTTGTGCTTTTGTCCCTTTTTATCGTACCCTTGATTCGTTATTGAATCAAAATATGATGCTATGAAATTGAATATAAAATTAATGAACGAATACTTTATTGCATTCTTTAAAGTATTATATTCAAGCTAACAAGTGGTACTGTGGAAAAAATATTATTGCAGATTCTGAATATAGAAGAATTAGTAAAAATGAGTTAACTGTTAACTAAATGTTTAGTAATAAATATATTCGTATACTATATAAATAAAATATATACAGAGAAAATATTCATATACTATATACAATAAACATAGTTCGTGGACTTTTTTAGATGTACTAATGCAATATTTTAAGGAGCACTAACCTTTACGCCAGCGGAAGTGGATAAATCAGTAAGAGTGCGCTATGTCTTACAACTTACTTAAGAAAAATCATTATTTAAGGCTAGCTGAGGGGTGTAGCCTATACTACTCATCGTGAATCTGACTACTATATACAAAAATAATTATTCGAATCCGACTTGTAGTTTCAGAGATTAGCATGTTTAAACAAAAAAACTCTTCCGCTTTTTTTCTTTTTTTTTCGAACTGACTATACTGTTAGCCTTAGGGGCCCTGGAGCCTTTACGGCTTTTACAGCTTTACCGGGCTTGGGGGCGAGCGCTTAGGGCACTCAGCCACGAAAGCTAAGAAACAACATCCGAGGGTGCCAAAGTGGCCGAACCTCGGCTCGGACTGTTGCGCGTATGCAATTAAGTCGCGATCTGACTAATCCCTATCCGTAATTCGATCTAAACTAACTATACATATATACATGTTTCTGCCCCCTGGGAGGAGGGAAGGAACATGTGTATGTGTATTTAGTGGTCTGAAATTTTTGTCTACTCTAACTAGGCAAAAAAAGAAAAAAAAAGGTCCCTTACAGAACCTATGTACCTATGTGTGTTGTGCATGTATGTATAATGCAGTGTCATGTATGGCTGTGAAAGCTAGTGATTGTAGAGTCACTTGTATCGCGCGAGCGGCTGCTTGGCTCAAGGGCTCCATGCCGATGGATCGGACCTAGGCTTGAGTTGCCGCAGAGGAGGGCGGTCGTGGCGGAACTCTTCCGCTTTATTATATTATAGTATAGACAGATATCGGTGCCGTTCTGATAGATTTAGCTTCTTGAGGATGCCACGGTAACGCATTTCACCATCGTGTGACCGTTATCGTGAAGGAGCTTGAATAGATTGTCGATTCGCTCTAAGGGATCAAAATGGCATTGGTTTAAGAATAATGAAGATCGATAGCTTCTATTATGTACTAGAGAATGAATTAACCAAGCTAAAATGCTGCTCGCGGTGCCTCTGATATCGTAATATCTTGTCACATTCCATCGAGCAGCTCGAGTTAATTTTGCTCGCAACCATGAAAATTTGATTCAAGAAGCTTGGAGTCTCGTTCTATTCACAGATGAGTCTCGATTTTGCCTGAAGTCAGATGATGGAAGTGAAGACGCCCGAGATAGTGAAGTACGCTCATTGCAACATCATTAGAAAAGAGGCATATGATGGAAGGTCAGTTATTGTGAGGTAATTGTATGAGGGCACGTACGGAACTCCGCGTTATTGAGAATAGGTTAGTAACAGCGGCACGATATGTAATTGAGATTTTGCAAGAATTTGTATTGCCACTTGCCCCTTTCATAGGAGATGGGTTTGTTTTTATGCATGATAATGCATGACCTCATTCAAACTGCGGCCGTAGTTATCGAATACCTTCGAGACGTTGAAATCAATGTTATGGGGTGACCAGCGGGCTCACCCGACTTAAACCCCATAGAGCATGCTTGAAAGGCAAATTAAGAAAAGAAATCCTGTCGCGCTAATTTGAGTGATCTTAAAAACGCATTAGATACAGCAAGAATGGAATGCAATCCCTCAAGATTTTATTGATAATTTGATTAGGGGTATGCCAACGGGCATACCTCTTGGCATACCCCGGCATACAGTTCGAAGAGCTAGAGGAGGCAACACTTAGTACTGATTATAGCCCACTCTTATATTATGTATTATAGCCTTTCTTAAACATTTATTTAAAATAATGTTATATATACAAAAAAGTTTATTTTCTGTAAAAAAAATTATATTTATTTGGTTAATTCTTGTCATTTAAACGTTTGTTTTTTCGAAATTTACATTTTAAATTAACGTAAAGCAAAATCCAAAGTGATAAACTTAATTGTCACGTATATCAATGATATTTTGTTTTATGCCACTTTTTTTGCGTTCCTCTAAATTTGTAGAGTGGGTATATTATTTGCCATTGGCATGATTTGAATATTAGTTGATGTCGAAACAAATACGTGAATAATGTGAATATATAAGATAACAAATAATATTTAAGTTATAATAGAACTATGACAGATAATCTGCGGTTTCGACGGTTCGTGGTCAACTGTGACGCCATGTTGGAGCTTAATTTAACTTGGCCACGTTCAAATAGCTCGAAATGCAAAACATTGCGAGTTTCCATTACACTATTTAATGTCAACCCCATTTTAATCAGTTTCGAAATCGCGTTTTATTTATTGACTAGCTGCGCCTCACGGTTCCACCGATGTTAACTTTATTAAACCAACTCTCCAGCGCGCCAACGCAGCCGTGTATTATCTTGTTATTCACATTTCCAGATCGCTTGGTGTTCAAGGTTACTGCTCCACTCCATACGGCCATAACATGAAGTTATATAGGCTAACCTTCCTCAATAATTAGGGTATAAAATACTGATAATTCTAATTCTAATTTCAAATGACTGATGATAGCTCCAAAGATTAGCGCGTTCAAAAAAAAACAAAAAAAAAAAACATTCTCATGCATTGCTGTGGAATCAGTTTTTTTTTTTTTCAAAAAGTACCTACTTAATTAAAAACACGCGCGTATTCGAATGTAACGTTGTTTAGAAATTTCAAAATCAATCAAAGATTATTATTTATTAACATACATACTCGTACATACTTATGTGTAGATTAATCTCTGATGAAGACGATAGGGACTTTCCTGACATGTTCTGAATTTACGCCCATGGTCAGTGAAACAGGGAAGAATATTAATTATCAGGATATATTTTATTTAAAGAAAGAAATATTAATTTATTTGTATCAACGACATTTGACAACAATAAAAAATCTAAAAATAGCTTTACATCTACCTACTGAGAACTAAAAATCAAATGCCAGTTGTTACAAAACGGCTCCAGCTCAGCATAATGTTTGTTGCAAACAACCAGCGCTGGTCTTCCGTTGGAGCCGTCCGGTGACATCACAGGACGGACATACTGACATATAGACCAAAAATATAAAAATAAAATAAAAAATGTGAGACATATAAAGTAGAACATATAGCACAACACAGTATTTTCAAACGAATCAAGGAGTTGGTGTTCAAACGAAAATAAATAAATAATAATAATATATAAGTACACTATGAGCACTAGTATACAGGGCAAGTAAGTTATAAATTTTAATGAGAGCGAAACATTAATAATTAGTGGAAAAAAATATAACAATAATAATTTTATATAAATATTTATCATTCGGGTAACAAAAAATATAATAATTTAACCCTTAACAAAATCCCTCTCTGTGTATCCACTAAAATAATACAATTATTAACAATAATGATTATTTACACGACATATATCCGACTGAGTTCCTTGCCGACTCTTCTCAATGACTGAGATGTTTTTCAGGCTGATAGTAGTGTTTAAGGTACATAAGCGCCATCGTAGGAAATAAATTGGATTAAAAAAAAGTGTTTTGTTACAATTATAATTTACTAGCTATACCTGCGGTTCCGCTCGCGTGTACTACAGAATGATGTCGGTCAAGCGCACGTGCGAATTATGCTGCCTCAAAAACGCTTATTATGTGTGGGTGGTCCTTAGCTATCGCTATCGCTGACTTTTTTGTAGGCCTTTTTAAGATCTACAATTATGTAGTACTTTAAGTTGATATATTTCGTACGGTTTACTCAGGGTAAGTCATTCAAGCGCGTCAAAAGTGTCTTTTTTCCGAATTGATTTACCAGTATCGTCACTGATTATTTCGTATGTTACTTTATCTAACAAAATATATCGTATAACCTGCGTAGAAAAAATAGCTATGATTTAAAAAATAATATAAATCGAATAGGTGGTATTCGCACGAAAAGAACATAAACGAACAGATAGACAGAGAGAAGTTGAGTTTTATAATATGTATATTATAACAAGAATCGACCAAACCACAATTTAGGGTATAGGTAAGTAACAACCGAGTTGTAAAGCTTTCATTATTCAATTACAGATTTTTCACATATCGACCTTCAAATAAAATTACAATTTTACGCAAGTCGCGTGTAAACGACGATTTCGTATTGCTCAACAGTGGCGTAATATAAAAAAGTCATTCCCCGTAATATATTTCGAGTCAATTTCGCTCGGTTAATTCAATTGAGGCACGCCATGCACGGGCCGCGGTGTGTGCGCCATACGTGATACATTAACGTATTCAAATGAATCGCTGTTTTGTATGGGAACAAGACAACACCGACGGACGTACTTCATCCATATTAGGAAACGAACATAAATCGTATGTCGGTAAATAATCGAACAATGCAAATCAAAATAGGTAAAGAACATAGCTACGTCCGAGCAATGACCCATTTTAGTGCACCAGGTACTGAAGGCACCGTGCCGGATGGTAAACAACGGCGACCACCGAGATCATCGACGGTCATCGCTGGATATAAACAGACAGATCACCAAATGCGACAACCAAAAGAGTCACAGTGACAGGTTTATAATCATGGTAGTCGCGACCCAGTCGGGTAAAGACTACGGAGCCTACCATGCCGCTTGATTACGAGATAGAGATCGACTGCTTCTGGAACGTCTTAGCTTGTACAGAACCACCACTGTAAGCATGACCCTCATGATGGTTTGCGGGACGCGGGGCGGCGGGTGTTCACAGATATACAAGGTATTAAGATGATACCCTATATCTTAAGATCAATAGTTTATGCATGTTATTTCAAATGGTACAGATGTCTAATAATAAATAATGTATTTAAAACATACAGTATTGTTGTCTTTATTAAAATACTAATAAAAAAACTACGACATTTAAAAAAACTTTTGCGTGTAACCTTTACACGTAGTCGAAATGAAACTTAATTGATTGTGTATTCTATGTTATTCAATATAATTGAATAAAAACGCGCTCAAGCATTACTTTAGATTGATTGTATAGTTTTTTTTTAATGCAGCGTCCGTGATTCCATCTTGGTAAAATAATCTCATTTGAAGCAGTCACAAAAACAAAACTGCGTAAGCCCATACGTAAAACATCTGTTGCTGCCGGCGGCCGTCAACAGACTAGCTTACTGGTCATTCTTGTTGCCCTCCCGCGTCCCGCAGACCGTTAAGAGGTTCAAGCTATGTTGGATGTTACATATGGTGTATGGTAGTCGCGATCCAGTCGGTCACAGTTATCGTATCCTACGACCCAACATCTATTATAAATGTTGATGTCTGGTAACAGCGGTGTGACTGGGTAACTTTAGAAGGTTCTTAATTATTACAATAATAAAATTATGGAAAAGATGACAGTTGTAGATTTAGATTGTATGGTATACAAATATTTGCTTTAGTGCCATTACTCAAGGATAAAAAAGAGGAATACATTTGTATAAAAAAGGTGTGTGTGCGATTCACACACGATAGAAGTGAAACTTCATTTTAAAAGAATTTAAAAGAAGATTTTATATTTTATTTAAACAGTGTGCAATATACATACACACCGACATTTACTCTGTCGCTCTGGCTCACACAAAGAGGAGAGCCCGATAATGTGCGTTAAACCTTAAACGTTTAACGCGTTGGAAGTCGCATAAGAAGTTTCACTTCAATATAAAATATATTTTAGAATTAAGTTTCACTTCTATCGTGTGTGAATCGCACACACACCTTTTTTTTAACTTCAACTACTCCGAACCGCTCGGACGTATGACACGTGAACAATATTTACCGAACGCAATTTTTTAATTGTACGAAATTACCACTGACAAGTATGGGAATAGATTACCAGCTTAAATTTTTTCAACCTCGTACAAGACCCCACGTGATAAGTACATTTTATAGGCTAAAGTCAGCGACATAGAAACAGTCGATTATATTATAAGTCGTCGTGCGATTTCTTGCATCGCTTTCACCAAACAAGTCAAGACTTCGAAACATCGGAACCGATTAAATAATATTAGCCACGAAATACACTCAGAATGTGTATTGTGTATGTGTATGTATGTCCAACCTTTACTCCTTCTTGATATTCTTTGTAATCTCTGACACTACTGAACCGACTTTGAAAATATCACTACTACTACTACACTATACTACTGGTAGAAAGAAAAGAAAAATGGCCACTCATTCTGCCACATGGTGCGGTATGGCTTTGCTATACCAAAGCTGTGCCCCAAAGTTACACCTGTGTTAAATTTATTCGGCAAAATCTGCCGTGTAGCCCTTTAGTTTTTCAACTTCGCGTACTTGCGCATAGCTTGCCAGAATTCATGACGTTTATAGATACTACTCCGCTCCTTAGGGTAGAAGCGTGAAGTTATATAGCTTATACTAGTCCTCGTGAACCTGGCTATCATATACATCAATACTTTTTCGAATCCGACTGTTAGTTCCACAGATTACCGCATTTAAAAAACAAACAATGAAACAAAAAACTCATCAGTTTTATTATATGATTATAAATTCGTATAGACTTAAAATTGTATAACGCTTCCTGAACCTTAATCAGCCATGTTTTGATTTCCCAAAAAAATACCAAAATACGTTATTGTGGGTAAATTTTAATGAGTTAGATTTGCTAATTGCTACGCAAGAGAATTTAACATAAGTATTTGAATAACATTTCATTGAACGCACACAAAAGCACGTCCGGTCCGTCACTCTGCCGACTGCAAGCAACCGCGGGGGACGGCAAATTCCAAGAACAACCTAATAGCAATACCGGCGGTTGTAGATTCCACAATCTGGCTTTGACGTAATCAATACTCCACAACGAAAATCCATACCTGTAACTACTCAATTCAACAAATTCAATTTGATTTTTGATTTGATAAAGTTCAAGAGATTGGAACTACCATTCAGATTTGAAAAATTATTTTATATTTTAGCCTATTTATTGAGGAAGCTTATATGCTATATAACTTCACGCTACGGCTCTAAGGAGCAGAGAAGTAATCATGAACGGCAAGATGTAGGCAAGTAAGAAAAATGATGGGCTACACGAGTGCCTCAGCGGCACGGCGCGGCACGGCGCGGCAACGCGGTTGAGTTTTGTTCGAATAAATTTAATACGGATGAAACCGTCAGGCACATCAAGTTACAATATAACAATAAATAAAATAACGCCTATAGCAACTCCGGGTTAATGTAGCTTACTATTAGTAATAGAATCTTTAGTAAATCCTACAAGCTGTTTTTATTTTTAATTTTTAAGCTTACTTCTTTATAATGGTGGTAAAATACATAGATAGTAAAAATATAGCTGTAGCTCTACTAAAGTATTAACATAGCATGAAGCGCCATATTACCTTAATTCTGCAATACTAAAACGTTTTTTTCTTAATTTATGAATGTGTTGGAAAAAATATATTTATAAAATGCTTTATCCGTTCGCAAATCAATACCTGCGTGGCTTTGTATCATTTTGTCACTTCAATAAGCACAGAATGCAATAAAACGTGGTTTTCTATACATATTATAAAACTCAACGTCTCTCTGTCTGTCTGTTCGTTTATGTTATTTTCACCACCTATCCGATTGACATGTTTTTTATTTTAATTCATATAGTTATGTTATCTGGTTAGGTTATATTTTGTAAGGTAAAAGTAACATACGAAATAAGCAGTGACGATAATTTGGGAAAAAGACGCATTTGTGGTGATTAAATGGCTTACGCTAAGCAAATCATACGAGATATATCAAATTAATGTTCTACACAATTGTAGATCTTAAAAAGAAGTACAAAAAAGAACATCGATAGCATATATCTATTTTCTAAGGATCACCCACAATAAGCATTTTTGTCTTCCGATTTTTAAGCGGGGGGAGCACGAACCACACGTGTGCTTGGCCGACGGCATTCTGTAAACCACTCGAGAGGAACAGCGGGCACAGCTAGTAAACAATAATATGCAACAAGAATTAAAAATATATTTCAAAAACTCCCTGTACAGTTTTGTGAGTGAGCCGCCATCTTGTTAAAGCTATGTTTGTAAAATTAAAATAATTAGAAAAATATTCTATTCACGTGATGTTGGCAGAATTGTGGATGAACACATTAGCCATGAAATAAAAAGAAAAAGTTTATACTAAAAACAATCTTACATATGCGAAACGCGATAAACTAATAATAAACATTCTAAATCATAACAATTCAATAAAAAGAAATAGTTATTCAAGTGTAGCAAACGGATAGCAATGAAGTCGAAACTGTTAGGATGCCTGCTACGGGTGAACGAACAGCCATGGCCCCGACGCGACGCGGACGTCGCGCGCGATGCCCAGGAGGTCGCTTATGACCAACATCGTGCTTCCATCGTCATTATACTGCATTTAGAATACTAGTGTACTACCTCATTTTACATTTGAACTCCTCATTAGAACTTCTATAATGGTTGAATTCTGAGAATAATACTGGAAACTACATCTCTTTTGTTCCCTTTATATTTACCAACCAACGAGGAGCGTTCAATAAAAAGTGAGAAGCTCTTTGCTGGATTATATGCTAAATACAAAAAAAATATATTTATTATATTTTTTTATATAGAAGACTTTTGTAGCGTGTAGGTGAGAAATTTTAACTACGCGCATTTGTTATATATATCTGGGTTTATTTAATACGGACTAAATCAATCAAGATTTACTTGGATACTTTAGGGGTAAATGTTGGTCCACCGAAGTTAAACGTGGAACAATATCTACCAAGGATGACTCAAGAAACAGTAATTACCGCAAAAATGGTTTAAAAAGTGGAAAATTTTGTTTTAGTAGATCGCCGTGTCACGATACGTTTTATTGCTGACGAAACGAAGATTTTGACAGGTAGTGTGCATATCACTTTAAATGAACGTTTAGGGATGAAAAATGGATCCGCATTTTGGGCACTTAGAATTCTGGGCTTCTACCCAAAAACAAATCAGACCGAATATTTCCCATCGCTCTATGTAACTGTCGCAACAAGATCCTGATCGTTATATGGCTCGGTTTATAACAAAGGACGAAATGTGACTTTACCATTACGACCCCGAAATTAAATTACAGTCTATTACTTGGAAAAGACCTTCATCTCCAGCTGCTAAAAAATTCAAGGTGAATTCTTCCGCCGGTAAGATGATGTGCTCTTGTTTCTGGAATATTCAAAGGGTAGTAGTGATGATTGAAAACCTGAATCATATACCCATGTTAATATAACAAGCAAACAAAAAAAATGCGCAACGAAATCCGCGAAAGATAGCGAGGAATATGAGTAAAGATTGTCTTGTTTTTTAAGATAACCCCTTGACTCATAAGTACGCCGTTGTGATGGCTGCAAATCAACATGCTGGTTCTCAATGACTTGAGTATTCTACATATTGATCAGTACTTGATCCGTGTTTTTTTTTTCGAGAATGATGAAGTATCAGAGAGGATGGAGATTTAAAGATGATGAAGCAGTATAGTCACTGCAGTACAAGATTTTCTAGGTATTCAGAATGTAGACTTTAGGAAGGAAATTTTAAGCTTAGAAAAAAATGTGTACTTAAATAGTGACTCACCTCACTCATCTCACCTTTCTATTGCTCACCCGTTATATAAGTTACTAGCTGTGCCTGTGGCTCCGCTCGCGTGGACTACAGAATGCCGTCGGTCAAATGAACGCGCTAATCGTACTGCCCCCGCTCAAAAAACGGAAGACAACAATGTTTATTTTGAGTGGTCCTTAGAAGATATAGATGCTATCGCTGACTTTTTTGTAGGTCTTTTTAAGATCGTCGGATCTAGGCTTGAGTTGCCGCAGAGGAGGGCGGTCGTGGCGGGTATTATTAACTTCTATTCGAAACTCGACTGTAGTTGGTTAAGCCTATATAGAATTGTATTCCCGAAACTTCAAAACGGAACGATTAAAAGTCTAATGACATGAAATAACATATCTTTAAAAATTGCTATAAACATTTATATTTACTTTAACTTTTAGAAATAACTTTTAAAATAAAAACATGTAGGTACATGTAGTACGTTAAGAAACATAGAGGAAGATTAACGACCGGCAACAGAACCACGACCTAGAAAGGTCACTTTCTTATTACATGCTACTGCGCAAACCAGTATGTTTACTCTCGACAACATCTGGTTCTAACATATACCCGTATGTTTTTACTGTGTTGATGCCATCATTAATCCGTTAAATTTATATATAATGCCTACTTTTGGTAATACGTAAGACCAAATTTCCTATTTCATTAAATAAGGAATTAATTGGTGACAATATTCTGTTGAGAAATAAATTGTCTTTTATCGAACTCCCATCGGCAATATTTCAGAAGATTTAACCCTCTTATTTCAAAAATCCTTTCTCAGTACTCCATTACGATATGTTATATCGCCACAAACTCCTGTGCAAAATTTCTATCAGCCAGCCGCCTCTTAAGACTATAATTATATTACATAGATTTTCGTGAACAAATTTTTGGGTGTCTGTGATTTTATTCCCATTGTTTGATACTAATTTATTACAGTATCATACTAATACTAATATTATAAAGGTGAATGTAAGTTTGTTTGTTACGCTTTCACGCAAAATCTTCTTAACCGATCATCATAAAACTATGTACACATACTCTTGGAGGTATTAGAAGTAACATAGGATACTTTTTATCGTCCACTTTGTCATCCACGCGAGCAAAGCCGCGGGCACAGCCATAAACCAACTCTTCGTGAAATATGAGAAGAATTTAGATCCTACTTCAATAAAACTTATAATTTCAAACACTGACAACTTTGTGAAAAATATATGCAATACTCGAATTGTTTATTATGTGTTTTTATAATCATACATGTTTGACAATTAAACATTTGACGCAGTTCACAAATCACATAAGAACAGCGCAACGTGACGTATTAGTTACACTCTTGTATTCTCGGAAGGTTGATAGGGAAAATGTTCTATTCATAACATTGCAAATTATGCAAAACGTTATATTTAAACCAACCAACCATTTTGTTTGTAAAATCAAGATAAATTCAATACTACTAACATCGCTCTGATCGAAAAAAAATTATACCGAATGATAGTGCCGTGAGATACTTTCTCTCAATTGGCTTCAGTCAAACTAGTTTGATTTGCTCCCTAGGTGCAGGATTGGAAAGGGCTAAATTAGTAAATTGACAATTAAAACATTCTTGTTTGAGTACTTGCAAGATGTAAATTGAAACATGTTTCTGATTTTGTTTTAGGGCCCTGTAACAGGTGTAAAATATCTTAAAAATATTATTAGCACCAATCTGAGGAATTTCGAATCAACTTTATAAATCACCTCATTTCGTGTAAGATATCGTGTAAGACGTCTATTGATTTATAGAACATAGAGGAATTCTCTCTACTTTTTTTACAGACACAACACCACTTATTTTACCGACGTCTTACAAAAAGAGTATTTTATCACGGTAAACTGAACCGTGTAGATGTTTTTACAGTTAATTTGACACCAAGAAATCTTCATCTGTAATAAACTAATGAGGGTGAGAGAAATTTAGACGATCCCCTTCCTTCGCTTTTAACTTTCTATTAAAGTAACTGTGTTACTGTTTATTTGCTAACTAATACGTATTTAAATTGAAAATAGCAGTGACGTCTATAATAAAATAGTATTGAATAAAATATAAAGTATACGAAAATAATTTGTTTCAATAAGTAATAAAAAAACTCTCTTAAATTGTATATACGGTAAATAATTATCAAACCAATCCCGACAAATTTTAGATTACAATAAAGGTCTAAGAATAGAGCTAAAGACAATATCCACGAATTAATATAGTGCTTTTGTTGCAGTAACATATAGAATCGTGAATATCGAATCTAACTGGCCATGTGAGATTCCGAATAATAATATACGAAATCGTACCGATTATGAGTGACATAGGTTTAAACAATACGATAAAATAACGTAAAACTCAAGACGACAAACAGTCTGTAGACGTCAGATTACCCAATAAGTGCATTATTGTAGGGTAGGGAGAACGGTAGGAAGGGCACGCCCGTTCGCTTCTCCGTTATAGGTGCTAGCCTCCGGCAGTGAGGCGCCGGCATACTTATTAAGACTTGCACTGACATGCTTGTACAATTCACAAGTACACTTGTACATATATAATACTGATACAATCTGCACATTACGGAAACTAATAGCACCATTATTTTATCGCTACTGGCTGTAAAATGTGCACTATAAGGGTTATTGAAACAAAGAAGAGTAACTGAAGCTGAACGAAACTCAGCAGCTAAAAGAAAGTCCTTTCGTCCTTGTACACTTTCCTTAAAGACGAATTTCACATTTATCAATTTCCTCGACTCCGATCCGTCCTTTTTCACTACTATGGCCTACTGCATTAGCAATTAACACTCATTTAGCTAAATTAGAAACACAAATTGCTACTCATTAAGTTTAGATTAGGTATCTTTTTATGGTTCTCGAGTTTGGTATTAAATGCAATACCATGTTGAAAGCTAAAGGCCATCATTTCTGCTTACAAATGAAGTCATCAAATCGAATTATAAAAATATATGATATTTAAATTTTTTTTTAAATATCCTAAATCAGCGGGATTCGAACTATCGACATCTCGTGCGTATTGCGTATGAAGTTTGGTCTTCTCACACCACTAGGCCAATCAGACAACAATCACGATCATGAAAATCAGGACTTGCAATAACCGTGCATAATGTAAATGTATTCTCATTCTCTCATAAGCAAATCCTATAGATGTATATGGTTGTTCCTTTTTATTTTAGCTTTTTCGTTTCATCGAATTTCATATCACTACGTTGCTAAAGAAGTTTTCACTTCAAAAGGCAAAAAGACATGCCAGTATAAAACAATAGGATCATAAATGATACTCAGCATTCAACAATCAACCATGTGGAAACAGATAAACAAATTTTACCCGAAACGCCACCAGCAAATAAATGAATGTATAGATTTAACCAGATGAAATCATTTCAGTATGTGATACATTTAAAAACTTCAGTATAAGCGTTTCATCTGTTAACCACGTGTATACAAACGGATGAGCAAGAGCAGCCGCACAGCCAAACACGATATTACTGAACGATATTATACTTACTTGATTTGAAACAATTAACAGCGTAAAACGGTCGCACAACCTTGCTTATTTAACGAGGCTACATAAAATCCTTGGATATCCATAGCACTTGGTCAAACAAACATTATGCACGTTTGATGATTCGGCATGTTAAGACGCTTGGTGTCTAAACAATGGGGTAATGTTACAATGTCGACATATATATCTAGTTTTATTAAAATTATCACAACAATATGAAATATGTAAAATAAAGATTCTTTGGCAGAAATAACTTTATAAGATAGCAAATAAGAGATAGAGCACGATGAAATATTATAATGGTTGACTACTGAATCAACATCATTGAAAAACTACGAAGAAGATTTCGAGAAACTGACAAGTATTTCATCACTCAGAAGGCACAAATGTATGAAATCTTTAGTATAGTGCCCCATTTAGGATTTAAAACACTATGTATACTCTGTAAAGATGTTTGCTGTCCTGCATTTTTTTTGTTTTCTTTCTCAGTTATCTTTTTCCTTACGACATTCACAGTAAGTCATATTTTTCAACTTGACGTACGTTCCCTATCGGCATTTAGTATTATTTAAATTTACCTTTTTAAATTTTTATCTCTAGTTTAAGAAATAGTCACAACTGCGAAATTTCTAAAGGCGTTGATTGTACGAATACATACAAATACGACGTATAGTACCGAATGATGGTGGACACTCACGCCTTGAGCTCATGACAAGCGCGAGGCATGCAAATTGAGACGGGTTATGAATTAAATTGTATACCAATTGGATCGTTAATACAGTTAAACTCTTCGGTTTTTAAATTCGACTACGTGCTATTAATTAATATAACTGGTCGTCGAATCTATGCACGCTCCCTTGTATCGTTGTAAAACATACACAACCAATGACAATCTATTTATTAAATTATTGTTTGTATAAACATATGTACATATTATTATGTATCATTCTTACGATCATAATACATATTTATTTATTGTTTCCAAAGACTTACAGCTAAACAAAACAAAATACTAACTGTAAGATTGGCTGACAACTAACTTAGGATTATGTGATAAAAGCTATCACGTTAAAATTTAGAATTTCCAGACTTTGAACATCACTGGACTTATGTGGTCCACGACCTAGATACTCTGAATAAAGTTTTTGATATTGCTTAACATTTATTGCATTATTTAAAACTAAAACAATACACCTTTTTTAATATAAAACTTGTTCACACAATAAATCATATTTTGAAACACGAGAGGCCTTACGCGGTTCACACAATTTTTATTTAAGGTTATTTCTTCCATTGTCCTAAAATAATATTCCGAGACGACCGTGAAGAATACAATTACGAGCAAACAACATCATATTATATGGAAATATGAGAAAGTTGATGGGTAATTATTGTCTACAGGTAAGTAGTTACAAAGTTATCGTAAGTTAAAGTATGCGTGAGATAAGCTTATTATGGTTGTAAGCTTAAATCACAGGCTAGTTCAATTTTAGAGTTTCATAAGTAACAATTATATGTGAAATTTTAGTAGAAGCAACACATACAATGATTGTAGCATTAAACTAAGTCATATAAACAACTTAACGCATATGAATTCAGATGAGCATTATTTTTCAAATGATTTCATTTTTTTACATAAGTTTAAATTTTATCATACTAACACAGTAACCTAAAGATAAGTAAGATGAATACAAGTGTTCCAAGGCATATTCTTTCGTCAGTACACCTAATTATTTTGAACCACCAACAGAAACCAGAACCACCAACACCAACAGAAAGTTGACTTTTGGCTCTCCACCAAATGTAACACTATCTACATTCGGCGAAATGAAAGGACGGAATTATTTACCATTCCAGAATACCGTTATTCCCGATTTATGTACATACATACATAAATCATGCCTCTTTCCCAACGGGGTAGGCAGAGACCACGTCCTTCCACTTGCTACGATCCTAACATACAACTTTCACTTCCTCGACATTCATAAATCTTTTCATGAATGCTCGTCGGTTTAGAGTACTCTTGACCTGACCTTTCCTCAAAACGTCCCCGATTTGATCGTGGAACGTTCGTCTAGGCCTTCCTCTTCCAACCTTCCCATTTACACTCATCTTATAAATCTGTCTAGTCATTCTTTTTTCATTCATCTTCTCTACGTGTCCAAACCATCTAAGCATACCTTTCTCAATCCGTGTCACTATATCTTCACACCACAACGTTCTCTTACTACACTATTTCTTATCCTGTCACTCAATTTCACTCCTATCATACTTCTTAGCGCTCTCATTTCTATTGCATTTATTCTACTTTCATATTTTTTCCGATTTATGTAAATGTAATAAATGTAAATATCTTATATACATTCTTACAATCCAGCTAAAATTAAACTGGAATTCTAATTCATCAATCAGCTATGATTGATTATTTAATAATTTTAACAACATTATTAATTTATTTGTTTCAATGTTTGCTTAAAAGCCAAATCTCAGTAAAATATTCACGTTTTAAACACAACAAATTTGTAGAATTCACATTAAATAATTCTAACGATTTAAAGCCTACAAGGTCAAAGAGAAAATTCCCTTTGCGTTGTAATAACCTTAAAAATAATAATTATATACATAAATTTGTATAACGTAAAATGAGTTATTCGGCTGTTATTCTGACATGTAGTGTATTTGGTATTTTATACATAAATTTGTGTTGATTCTTTATTTTGTGAAATAGGTGGTATTTTGCGTAATTAGGCTTCGTTATTGTGTGCAAGTAAAGAGGATTAGAAATAATATCATGGACCATGAATTCTGAGATGCCACAAAAACTTCCTGGAAAGTTCTAACAAGGGAGTCACCATTTTGTTTGAATACCGAAATCATTGCAGGACACTATATTAATCATTCAATAACGGCAGTAATGGTCTTCAATAAAGAGAACTAATTGCAAAGTTAGGAAAAATAAGGTCAAATTATTTACTTTGTCACATGTTAGTTACATTTAGTTACAAGAGAGGTAAGGCTCAGATATATTTTTAAATTTGTCTCTACTTCGGGCAGTCCGACTGGTGGAATAGGTACCTCCACCCTACAGATTTTCTCAGCCAAATAACCTAGTGTTGTGTTCCTGCGGTGAGTAGGATTTCCAGAGCTTCTTGTGGTAGAAGGATCAAGATCGCCAACGCTCTAGTGATATCTATGGTATTACAAGCGTCCATAGGCTACGGTAGCTGCTTACATTCAGGCTGGTCATATGCACGTTTGCCACGCTTGAAGTATTAAAAAAATATATCGTTCCGTGTTAAAATTATGAAATTAACTTAACAATTAGGTATCTGTCTCGCATCAAAAACTTCGGCAACAGAATATTATTTACCACGATGCTCGTCACAAAAGAGTTGTTATTGTAAAACAGCTTGTACAAACAAGACTGGAGACAGTTAACAGCGGACGCGTCGCCACTTACGTCGCAGTTAAAGATCGTCCCATTGGTGTTTATTTGTGAATAACAATAATTCACATTTTTATTAAACTGTTCATTATATTATAAGAATCCGTTTCATCTTTAATTTCATTCGTTTTCGGATGTAGTATCACAAATATCTACTTATAAGTAATCGTCCATAACATCGTTCGTGTTAATCACAATATACAATTTAATAAGAATAAAAACATTGCCTATATCACTCAGGGAGATGTATCTTCCTATTAGTGATCTAATATTTAGAATCGGATACACAATGACAGAGCTTATCTCGAACAAACTTACGAACTTTGTCTCTTTATAATTTGATAACAATAATATTTGTATGTTAGATTATATAAGTAAATAATATACATACACATATTAAAATCATGCTTATTTTTAAGTTCAGTGGTAGAGTGGTAGGGTTTTTAATGCCCGCCTAGTAAGCTACTACCCTCAGGTTCAAAATCCGTCGCCAAGGACATATAGGTGTGTTCCGGCTACTACACATAAGAGTCAGTACCTCTAGCCTTGACATGTGCCTATCTAAATAAAGGATAAACAGAAATGTATGATTCACAATTCATACTTGTAAAAAAGAAATAATGAATTAAAGATATTTAAAGTCTCCATTCAGAAATTTCTTCCATCCATCTATTCTGCCGAAAAACTTCCACTGCTGAATGTAAACATCCAGCAAAGATCACCATAACAACTGGTCCTACGCTGCTCGTATTCATGACTTTCTTAGTAGAACTTTCTTTGTAAAAAGTAATTATTTTTTTATGTTTAGTTTGTTAGGCATGTATGAATTAAACGGTTGGTTTGTAATCTTTACTTTTTTTACCTATCACATCGTTGGTTTTGTTAATTTAAATAATGCATATTTATTTAAAATTCGCATAATTATCTTATTTGAGACGTTTGTCGCTATTCGTTTTACGTTATCGCTCTTGGTATTATTTCACGGTCGAACAAAATTGTTACGAGTATTTATAAAGTACCTATTTAAATCTTCTAAAATCAAAGTAATGACAAACAATGTAGAAGACCCAATCAACTTAACACGGAGAACCCATTGAATATGTGAACTTATTTAGATCAACTGATTTCACCTGGTTTAACACAATGATAAAAGACAGAGACAAGAATAAGAAATGCATGGAAAAGTTACTGGAGACTAAAGGAACTTATGAAAAATAAAGAAGTGAGTATGTTCATAACGAAGAAGTTGCACAACACATTTGTACTACCTGACAGTCTTGGGCTCTCACGAAGGCTCAAAAAAGCACAAATCACCTGCTAGACTACAAAGGATAGAAAGCATGCTATTGGAAAAACTGATAGTAGGCAAAGTATTATTTCCTGGCACCCCAGAACCACCAAACAAAAATGGAAAATACTATTTTAAAGGCGGGAATATATATATATATAAAGAAAGCATGGGACTAGAACAGATTAGAAAGAAACGTAGGAAGCTTTTGCCAAAGTTGGCTAAACTCAACAAATTATCGATATCAAATTACTCGATTAAAAGTGAAGATTTTTAAGGGAAGGTGAGATATGAGGTAATTAATGTCAATATTGATCAAATAACACGAGTATTTTATTGTAAAAAACACAATGTTCCTTATTTTCATCCTGGGTACTTTATTTTATCTTAACAAATCCTCTTAAAACACATAACGGGAGCTAGCAATTCTACCAGGAACGTGCTCGATCGTCAAAATTACCCTGTAATTTCGCCTCCGGATCATTACTCCATTAATTTTACGAACGGGTAGGTACTTTAGCGGTACCCATATGCACATTTATGCATGTTAAGATCTTTTCTTTTTTACCTATGATTCATCCTACTATTTGCAGGCATATTTATTGCGTAATATAGAAGACATAGTACTATGGTAGCTCATTGCATTACTGGGTAAGTATATTTACTTTTGAAGTGCATACGATAGATAAGTCTTAATAAAAAGAAATGAAATTTTCTCAAAATTTTGAAATGGTATGAAAAGTTTAGAACTTATTCTAAACATTTTGGAAATTTGGAATATCTAGATACAATTAAAAATGCACAAGTCTAAGGACGCTATAACTTTAATGTAGGTTCAAATATTTTTTACCATTTTACACTGATAAAAAATATTTATTTTCTCCACAGCCTTTATAACCTCTTTTTATTTAAAGGTTATTAAATAAATGTAATATGAGAAACAATACAGCCTACAAGCTGCGAAAATAATATGAATTAAATAACATCTCTTTAATCCTCAATATTTCAACTTCTTTGTAATAGGAAGGTACCAAGAAATATTGGTCCATCCGTTAAAATTTCTCTACAATAACAGGTTTACCAGAACCATTATTAGCAAAGAATATTCAAAACATAATATTAAGTCACAGTTAAAAATGTAACGTCATTAAAGTTTTGATGTTAATTTAAAAACTTATAATTTTAAATAACTATTTAGAAAAATAATAGAAACATGCAGTTTGAAACTTGATTGCATTGTACAAAATATATATAACATTTTGTACTATATCGATAGGTAGAAATATAATATACGTGTCATATGAGAAAGCGAACAAGCAATAAGACACTAAGTTAATAAGTTCAATTTTTGTTACACTATAAGTCTACTCGGTACAACGTAGACGCTAAGCAAAATTCACTGATCCAACACTTATTCCGATCAAATAAATACCACATCACTATAACCAACTTCACATAATATGCACTATTGTTGAATTTCTTTCGAGAAAATAGGTTTCGTTAGCCACCGATTATAAAAAAAGTTCGAAAAGAATGTATCGGCCGATCGGACAACATCCGCGGCCCACCGAGCCAAACAAACTTGCTTGTGTTGGGTTGTCGTCGTGTTTAATCCAACGGAATGTAGATGTACAGTGGAAAGAAAAAAATATTGCTATTCCTTTCTAGTATTTAAACAAATCCAAAATAATAACATTTCCTACAAATACAGTAACAGTGAACTAGCATTCGAATTTTGTCGTATTATACCATAATCAAGGCGAATAAACAAGACGGCTATATACAAGCTTGAGAATGAGCGAAACAGGTACCGCTTTAGAACAGGATAGAGGTATAGACAAAAAAGTATATCTTCCTCACGTGCTTGAATCAACTTAGGTAAGTGGAAACATTATTTAAAAATTAACTTTGTTGCATTACAATATGAATGAGTTTTGAATGCATCTAAACCTAACCAAGTTTACGTGACCATTTTGGCGCGTTTCAAATTATTGTATTATAATAATATTCAATCAATGATAGAAAACGTTTGCGAAACATAAATTAAAACAGTAAAATTTATATGAGTAAAACTTCCAAGAAACACTAACCTTATCGGCAATGAAGTGATCCTCTTTCGAAAACTTCTGGGATCATTAGCACTCGTCCAAACGTCATTGTTGTTTATATTCTTCGTGACCTTAAGACTTTTTTCGGCAACTCTCGGCCTTAAAGTCGGCGGTAGGATACTCTCGATTTTCGGAGAAGGCGGTTTAGCGGGTGCGTGTGATTTCTTCACGATTTGTAATACTATATTTGCGCTCTTCGTGTCATTCTTTTTTAATTCCTTAATCGGTTTCGGTCCGCCCGGATCCGGTGTCGACGGCTTGCTTCTACTAGGCCTTTCTGGTTCTATAGGCTTATCAATTCGTTTGACATTTGGTTTTAACCGATCGATGCTCCTCTTTACTTTGGATTTAGCTGATTCAGGTTGCGGTACTAGGAAAAATGTTTTCAACGATTAGTCAAAGAACACCAATTTCTTTAACTAGAGATTGTTTGTAAAAATTTTGATATTGGTTTGTAAGACCTAACATTTCTGATTAACGTTATGTGAGATCAACTTAAACTGTGTCACACAATCATAGGGACATTCCTGTGGCAAAACTTAACGAGTTTGTTTATAGATGTTGTAGGAGTTTAATATAGATTGTTTAGGTAGACAATTTGAAGAATCTAGGACAAGTTTGGAAACCCTTTGACATAACAATGTCTGAACATTGTATATGTACCTATATAAATAAATACATGAAAATAAACCTTTGAAAATAGCTAGATCTTTCTCATTTATAAACCTCTCGTTCTAATGGCATTTGGTTCGTTTTTTAGAGTAGCACGGCATTGTACCTGATGGTAAGCACAGCACGATCCGAAAACAACGAAGACCACCGAGAAATCGGCAATACATCGCCGTCATTCGTCACGGCAGCTGATTCCGAAACACGACAATGCAAAAGAGTTACTGTGATAGATTTATCACCATGTGCATGATGGTCGTGTATCAAAACCCTACCACCTCGCTTGTATAATGGCTTGTATAATAAGCGGTTTGAGAAATTTTATAATCATACGAAATAATAATAAAATTTGTTCTGGATCAAATTAACATCTAAAAATTTTTCTCTTCAAATATTTTCCACTCAAATATGTTAACCAAATTCCAAAAAAATGCTAAACAGATTTGATTTTCTCTTACGTTTTTTTTCCAATCCGAAATTGAATATTGGAAGAATTGCGGTAACCGCAGTAGGCAAAAATAAGGGAAATCTGCTCAAACCCGGTGAAGCTGTAAAAGCCGCAAATCTACGTCTACGGCAAGCATAAAAACGGCTTATCCGAAAAAGGCTGGAATTCACTGAATAAAAAAATGCTTGAGTGATATTTACCTGACCTAGGCCTGTTTCTAGTCACAGGTTTAGTCTCTGCGCTACCTATTTTGGTGGTTTCGTCGATCGACTGCGTGGAGAGGGCGGGCTGTACCGCCTTGCTGCGTGAACTAAATGTCGCTTTAAAAAAGTTCCCTGTTAAACTTTTACTTTTTGAGTCCCGCGACGTGGAGTTGTCAGAAGGTTTCCTAAAAAACAAATTTTTTTACAGTCTATGAAAAAAGGTATCAGTAACACACGTACCTATTCCGTTCACATTAGACGACATACTGACTACGATAAATTTTTAATATAACATTATTTGGTGTGAATCAAAACGTAAGGCCACTTCGTAAAGAAGGATGGTAGTTTATTACTCAGACAACAATAAATACAGAACTGTATAAATTTATTATAATAGGCTAATTGAAGATATTCTCAATATATTGACATTCATAAAATAAAACAAAAAGGAGATTTCTTGTAGGGGACACCCGGGTTTGAACCGGGGACCTCTCGATCTGCAGTCGAATGCTCTACCACTGAGCTATATCCCCGACGACAATTAAGCTAAAAGTATCGTATAGTTTCAAATACTTTAAGAGACCTCTATATGAGTACTACTACACTACTAACACTTTTGTTTAAAATCGTATACAACTCAAGCAATAGATGTCGCTATAAACAATATACAAAAATGAACAACATTTTGAATATTTTAAACTTACCGGAGTTTTATATTACTAGGCACCCCTGGCGCCTTCTGCTGCATAACCTCCTCTATCTGTAACAATAAAAAATAACTTAAATTACTATATATTTGTTACGGTTCGTTTTTTCTATAGTACATGATTAAATCGCAAATTCAGTACACAACATTTGTAAAAAAAAACCACAAAACTTTATTTATTATGTATCATTTGAGAAAAAAATGCTAAAGATTAAAACTCACTAGACGACTAAACATTATTCTTGAAGGTAACAATATACTGCATCGTTCAACAGCAACTTAACAATAACACATTGCAACTAAATTAAATCCTTATCGCCTAAAAAATGTACTCTACGTCATTAGCAAACAAGATAGGTGATCGATTGAATTACCACTATAAACTGGTACTCTCGAGTCCGTCGAACGCCAGTCCACATTTTTTATTGCAATATTAAATCCTAATTAGATATGATAAACGTAATTCTTAATAGTTTTTTTTGTAACGTCAAATTAATCTTTTATATATTTGTCAGAGAGTCGTGTCTATTTCATTATTTAAAAAGAAATCATATCTCATAGCAACGTGATAACAGATCCTGGCAGGAATGCAAAATACGGCGTATATAAAATAAATGGAAAGAAAGTAAAGATGCCGCGCGCTAGAAACAGGTGTGCTCTGTGATACACGTACCTATATAAGGAGCCAACGACGGGCTTGATGGACCCAAGCCCGGGTGAAGCTGTAAAAGCCATTTGAGGCTTCAGGGCCCTTATGGGTAACAGTATAGTCAATTCGACAAAAAAAATAAAAAAAGTGATTCGCAAGCATTGTGAAGGCGTGCGTTAGTATGGATGTTGTATGTTAGTATGGAACGTTAATATGGATCATAAGCTTTTTCAAGACTACCTGCTAAATCGGATCCCGAAGAGAAGATCATTCCGGCTGGAGCTTTTTGGATCGTGAGGACGTTCAAGATCAATTACTAGGTCGCCTACGAGCAGCGATAACATCAGACATGCGAGGCATGGGGTGGCTATATAGGGGAGGTTAGAGGCAACCGGGGGCAACCCCAAATAAACGGACATCATGCTCACTTGGATTGTCGGACCGTGTATATCTCTACAATGCTCGCACTTAACCCAGATTACGTCCATAAGTTCTATGATTCCGTAATTAGGATATAAAGGCAAAACCTGGTGACTTCAATAGTCTATTCTGATGTCTCTCTCTCTCTTTGACATATTTATTTTGTCGTCATGTCTTTAAATGACAAGTACCTATAAAGAAATTGAGTAAACTTAGTAGAAACCTTTTAAATTGACCTACTTTGACAGAATTTGTTTCTTTTCCATGTAGCATCTAAAACAGATTGTTAGTGAAATTTATAAAATTATACAAATACATGATTTTACTTTTTTTTTGTTGAGGCGTCGTAAACACATTTGCCTATAATTTTAAATTTAAACGTTTTTTAATGTATTAAGTGATGTTCTTATATTTGGTCATATGACATAATTATTTGAATTATGTTTCACGTTACATGATACATTAAAATATTCCAATATATAAAAATATTTTTTATTATTATACGTGTTACAATTATGTTAATTTCGATATTAGTTCCTACGTTTCTCCGGCTGGAGCGCTAGTGGTGTGAAGTAAATAAAACTTATGGTCCTTTATTTTGTAAATTATAAAAACTATGTTTTTACTTAAGTTTTTAGCGGAATCAAACTGTCATGTAGTGGTTGTAATTTTTTATTCAAAAATTTGTGTTTATTGACTTATATTTTGTAATATAGGTGGCATATTGCATAATAAAGCTTGGATATTGTGCACAAGTGAAATGGATTGGAAATAATAACATTGACCATGAATTCTAAGATGCCACAGAAACTCCCTAGAAAGATCCAACAAGGGAACCACCATCTTGTTACTATTACATAATAATGTAAACACGCACTTGACTGAGTATATCTCTCATGATTTCCGTATCTAGCCTTGATCTAAAACCTTATCTTATCTATATAACTTTACGCAGATTTTACTACATTTTTTTCAAGTCCGACGACATTGAAATATGATTTAGCTGCTATAAATATAATTCTACTAAAACTGCTGATAGCTGATAATTTACCTCCATTCGTTTAGCTCCCATTTATCGACTGTTGGTGCTTAGTGCAGTGAACTCCTATACAAGCTACCTTTCATAAAATTCGATCAAGCCATTTTGAGCTAAATCAGGAAACAAATACAAAAAAGAATGTCATATTAGTAATCAGTGGCTAATAGATATCTGTTACAACTTTTAGAATAAAAAACATGTTCAGACAGAATCACGGATTTATTAATATAGATATATCAAATACATGAATCCATAAGTGCATTTATAGGTATGTATACAAAGACACAACACAAAGCAAAGGATAATTTTAGGGATGATTTCATTCGGCTATAAAACTCGAATGAGTGTATGAAATCGACTAAAATGACGTAAACAATACCATATTTACGCAAGAAACATAACGTTAAATATTACATTATGAAAATTGTGTTAATGGGGTTTCCCTTTAAAACGGATGTACTCGTATATAATTGTATACTGTATAATACGATTTATTGCTAGAACTTTATAAAACTAGTTTGAATTCCCGTAGATAATGTTGTGGCAGTTATTGAGACAATTATTAATTGTACTACCAAAAATTAAAATTTAATAAATTTGAATGTATATTTAACATTTAACATCAGTCTGGCTTTCACATCTATTGGCACTTCTAGCAACAATTATATACTATTAACATTAAGACAGCACGTCGGTGAGGAGAACTCATAAGACTTTGACCGTTCAAAAATCCCCCAAGAATATAAGCTTTCACTTAAAAAATATATAGATATTATTATTTACTGGTGTTAAGTACTTATAAATAATTAAAATCATAACTATATATTTATAAATCTATTTGTGGCATGTATCCGTCTGAACCAGGTCCAGATGTAACACTCGTCACAGTGGCACGCTTAGGTGTATCGCGTCCCGGGGCCTGCATAGTCAGATCTAAAAAAGGGACTAGCCGGTGTTTATATTAAGTAATCAAGCGGGGTAGTAGGGATCTATATCCGGCTGGGTCGCGACCACTATGCAGTGTATATTATGCATATGGCGAGAAACTAGTCATAATCTTTGAGAAATGAAATTTTTTGAGAGGTAGGGCACAGATAAATTTATTTGGAGATTTCTCTCTACTTGGGCCAGCCCGACTGGTGGAATAACTCCACCCTACAGAAGATCGCAACCAAATGACCTAGTGTTGTATTTCTGCGGTGAGTAGGGTTTCCAGAGCTCCTTGGGGAAGGGTGGGTTCAAAGAGAGGTAGGGTATAGAGAAATTTATTTGGAGATTTCTCTCTACTTGGGGAAGCCCGACTAGTGCAATACCTCCACCCTACGGAAGATCGCAGCCAAATAACCTAATGTTGTGTTTCTGCGGTGCGTAGGGCTTCCAGAGCTCCTTGGGGAAGCTCTTTGCTCTTTGACTTCATAAAGACCGAACAATTAACAATGCAGCAGCAAATTGCAGAATTGCTACAAATGAAGTACGGAGAAGCAAAAATAGCATACGAACTATATATGATCATGATTGACGGAAAAGTGGTTACTATAGTCGCTAATATACCGTCATCAGCGACATGTCCTATATGCTTAGCAAAGACATCAGAAATGAACAATTTACAGCTTTTGGACACAAAACCGCCTAATTATGATGTTAATCAATATGAAATTTCACCATTGCATATGAAAATTCGCTGTATCTTCTTCAATTGTCATATAATATGGACTTTGAGAGATGGGGTGCTCGAGGAGAACATGAAGCCCTAAAACAGGCAAAAAAGCTAATATTCAAAAAGAGTTTCGCAACCTGACTGGAATGCTTGTTGACATTTTAAACAGGTACTAATATTATTGTGTTCTATTATATCATATAGTTTGACTAATATGTTTACATAATTAGGTCAAAAATACAGGTGGGTTCAAAGAGAGGTAGGGTACAGAGAAATTTATTTGGAGATTTCTCTATACTTGGGGCAGTCCGACTGGTGGAATACCTCCAGCCTACAGAAAATCGTAGCCAAATAACCTAGTGTTGTGTTTCTGCGGTGAGTAGGGTTTCCAAAGCTCCTTGGGGTAGGGGATCAAAGTCGGCAACGCGCTTGTGACACCTATGGTATTGCAGGCGTTCATAGGCTACGGTAACCGCTTACCATCAGGCGGGCCGTATGCCTGTTTGCCACCTTAGTAGTATAAAAAAACCATCTAGCTGCCGAAAGGCTTGATATAGCGACAACATTCGATGGATTGCCGATCTCTCTGTGATCGTCGCTGTTTTTAGACAGAATTTAAATTACACAGAAAGTGCCGTCATTTTGCTTTAATACTATTAAAGGAAATATATTTTGTAAAATGAATACATAAATGCGTTTTTTGTATGATAATTCATTGCAAATCGTTGCACGTTTAAGTGACCGATACGATCAGTCTAGTAAACTTTTTAACCTAAATAGATAAGTAGTTATAAATATAGAGTAACATTAGAAGTAATAAAGACATAACGGAATGATTTATGTGTATGTCATCTCAACGTTTGTGTAACTCGATCAATATCTGGCTCGGTCGGTGCGCTTGCAACAGCTTGCGCCTACGCAACTAGCGCCTTACTTGCACCTCGTCTCATGACACGCTGGCTGGATCACAGTTCTACTGGGACTAAAATTTAAACTTCTAACGTGCGTACATCAAACACGCATCAACTTTTTTTATTGCAATATAAAGGATGTCCTATTTGCACAAACATCTAATTTTTACTGACATCACTGAGATAGAAACATGCGCGTTTCTCAATTTTATGTAAGTTAAAAGAATTTCTTCATTTTAATTCAATAATATCGTCTCACGGTTTTGTGTTTTATTGAGGAATGTTACCCATTCCATTCCATGGGCTCGCGGAATGTTAAAGGGATCAATTTGAAAACTGACGAACCATTTCATTCCGCGAGTGTACTTATATATGAGTCAAGAGAACCTGTAACATTAGGAACTTTTAATCAAATTATCTCAATATACAGCAATTAAAGATTTACGTAAGTTTTGATTCCTTATTTTTCCCCTGCTTTTTATTATTACCAATGGCCATCCTAGGCAGAGCCACTACCATAGCCAACGTTTAGCAGGTATTTTAAGTCTATCTGAGATGTAACTTATAAGTATCTATCAGAGGACTCTGTTGGAGTGGGCTTGTGCCGAGCCTTCGCCACAGCAGTGCGAGCGCTGTTACTTTTCGACAGAAACAGATGTATATCTTTGCAGTCTAATTTTTTTATTAGGTACTTACCTATGAAATTACTGATTTTTAATACTGACTAGTGCGAAGATCGATATATCTCGTTTTACAAGTATTTAGAATTTCATATTCTATTTAATTGCACAATAAAGCTATGATATTTATTTAAAAAAAGGTTTTTCGTAGGTTTCGTAGGTTCGATTATTCTTTGATATCGCTGTTTCTGTGACCTTGGAAAAATCGAAATTCCGCGTTATTTCCGAATACGAGTTCCGTCATGCAGCACAGAAAGACGGACACGCTACACAGATGGCATGCAATATCAAAGATTTATATGCACCAGGTAAAGCAATAGTGAACGAAAGGTACGTTATTAGTTTGACCGCTTCCGTTCTGGAAATTTTGATCTTAACAATGAGCCCGGTAGCCTACCGAAGTCGAAAGTCAATAACGATGAATTGAATACCATGGTTGCGTTCAACGTAAGTGATAAAACAATAATGATCTATTTACATCAAACTGGAACTTTAATTAAGATGGCAAAAATACATCGACAATAATAGCCAGTACTTCAACTAATTAAATATAACACTACACTTTAAAAATGTTAGATTTTATCTATATGAATCGGCAATTTCCTAAGTTAATAACTGAACTACTAAAACCAATAGGCAATTAATCCTAATACTATGTTAAACACATTCAGAGAAAGTAAGATATTTAGGACTTCTTAACGTTGATTGGAACATTGAATAAAATAACAGGAAAGTTTAGAAAAAATGAATCACAGAACATGACAATTATATGATGCAAATAAAAACAAAAACAATTGTCAACATGAAATCGAGTGGTCGAATGAAGTACAAGAACGATATCAATCCTTATCAATGGACTACGTGATATATGTGACGATACTGTAAACGGTTTGTCATTGTTTACCTGCCTCTTGACTTTATTCATGTTAAACGTTGGTTTGCTCACCGTCATCAAAAGCGAATACTTCCCGTTTTAGAGCTTTTGATGAGATATTCTGACAAGATGAGAGTGAGACCCTACATGTCTGTATTTTTTTTAAATTAGATTATTTTTTATATTCCCAAATTCCGTTAAGAAAATCTTATTTTCAAAAAAGACAAACTTAATTACAGGTGTTTGGCATAAAAAAAATGGGGACAAGCACGTAAGGAGTAAAATAACTTAATGAGCTCAGCAAAGTTAGTGCAGACATGCTAAAGTGAGTCACTGTGACTGGTTTTCCCCATGTAGGTATATTATTGTCAGGATTCAGTCGAGTGCAAATGCCCTACACCGCACTATGACAATTTTCCTCGTATCATTATTATTGTGATAGAAAATATGTATATAAATACTTTTCACAAAGAGTTCCGAACTGGCCTTACCTTGTTGGAAGTTTTACTAACAGTAAGTTCTAAAATTAAAGAACATTATTTTTCATATTGGTTTATTGAAAAAAAAAACACTAAAAATACAATTCTGGAAATAAATAATTATATTATTATTATATTTTCCCTTGCGAAAAATTTGATTTCTTATCTAAGAGTTACGGTTATATTGTGACAAGTGACTCTAAAATTATTAATAAGTGCAGAAATGGTGACTTTAAATTTATGTATGTACTGAAGAAGTTTAAGGTTTCAGCTAAACTTCTAGTAATCTCAACTTTGCACATAATACCTTTACCCATTGTTTTATTTATTGAATGATTACGTTACACGCGATGACGCAACATATTGCCGAATTTTTGAGGCATATTTTTCATTAAAATAAAAAATGTGTAATTATTTTATAATAATGTGAACAAATATTAATTCACGGGTATTATTTTCAACATATGCAGTGTTTAAAACAACTTTACAAAAGTTATTTACTCCCGAGGTACCTACCATTTAAAAATATAATGAACTAAAATCTAAAACTATGAGATTATTATTTATGGTCGCGCCTTAATTGTATCTCATTATTTGACTTCTGCACACAATGTACATGGCACTTAAGAAGTTGTTATGATAAAACGTCAATTAATGATTCCTAATGGACTATTCGAAAAATGAATTTATTTTATATTACTTTAATTATGTCCCTATATCATATATCTTTAAACGAGCTATTCTTGTATATATATATAATCTGAATATCAGAAACGGCATCAACGATTTTCACGAAATTTAGTACACAGGAGGTTTCGGGGGCGATAAATCGATCTAGCTAGGATTCATTTTCAGAAAATGAAAATGAATTCGTGTTTTCAATAATCAACTTAAACATAAACTTTTTTTGTATTGGAAGAAAAATAACAAAAAGGTGGCGTTTGGGTAGTCCCAATATTGCCACTTAAACAGAAAAAAAAGAAGCTATTAACAGGAATAATAACATACAATATGATAATACAAGTTACATTTGTCTGACTGCAACAAATCCCAAGAGATCACGCTAATGACCTTTTTTTTCAAGACACCGAGCATAGCTCGGTCGCCCAGATATTAATTAATTTAAATATGGAAATATTCATAAAATTAATTATTAAGCACGTTTTTTTATTAATAATTAGTAATTACAAAGAAAATATTTTAATATTGTTTTAATACGACGGTGGTTCTACTTAAAACTACCATCGGCATTTAAGGCGCTTTGTAATTATAAGTATCAATTAAAAAATCAACTAATTAAATCATGGATTAATGCTTACTACTTATTTGTGATACTTACCTAAATTCTTTAAGATAAAAATATCCTACATCTTGTAAAATGGCTGTAAATTATACATTCTGTATAATACTGGCTATACTGTGTACAATGTACAGCCATTTTACAAGACAAAATACCAAGCTTGCCTTGCTGAAATTTTTAATACCAAATAACTGAAGTACGTCGATGTTATCACAGCGTCAACAAGAATAGCAGGATTCAACATGAATTATAGTACGTTGTCTAGTTAATCCACGTAGTGCATCCTCAACAACGGCTGTTATTCTGGCTAACGGCAGTGACAGCCACCGACAGATTTCCACCTTGTTACCGTTGGACAAAGAAAAAAACCTAATTAAAAATTTGAGAGGAGGAAAACCTGTTTAAAAATCCTCGAGGAAGAAAACCACGTTAAAAAATTACGGACTGACGGATGGTTGGAGGGGATATACATTGGCCTACTTCCTCTGCTAGGCTGAACCAGATCCAGAGGGCACTATCTCTCATTGGACTGGTTCGGCGATCAGAGAACACGCGGTCCATATACATGTCACGATATGTTGCGGTCGATGGGGTTGCAGGGAGTAGGAGTCTCACATAACTCTCTTGTTTCCCCGGTCAGAAGGGCAATCATGATGGGTTTTCCCACACATGAGTTTTGAATTTATTATTTATTTTGTATTTTTTATAGGAGCACGAATAAGTAACGGCGACCATCGAGAGATCGTCTATCCATTATTAGTCGTCGCTGTCATACCGACCCGTAAACCTCTCTGCAGCAATGATGATTTTGAAGCAATGATGGCTCAGTGGTAGTATGTATGACTTCGCGTCGATTGACGTGAGTTCGAATTCCTGCAATGAGCCTGAGCTTACGGTGAAAGAAAACATCGCGAGGAAACCATAGCATGGTGGTAGGGATTTTTCTAATACCCGCCTGGCTAGCTACCATCTCCAAATTTAAAATCTGTCGCCAAGCACCAATAGGTGTGATCCGGCAGCTGCACTTGAGAGCCATTACGAAAACAAATGTTTTGTCTCCATGAAAACCCCACGAGGAACTGGGAACGTCTGTGATATCATACATAATATTATATTTAAATTTTAATTAACAAAAACTATAATAAATTTATATGCCAAATTGAGTAAGTTCCTGTCTAGAATAAGCAATAAGGCAGATATTTAAAATATAATGATGTCATATTTATGAACGAAACCAACCTGTGAGTGCCTTTAATGGCACTTTTCGTGAAACCAACAAAAAAAAACTCACAACACAACAACACAATCAAATAAACAAATCACTCAAAAATCAACTAGAAATAAAACAATAGTTATTTTGAGATGACCGTTAAATTCTTGATAAACGATGGAAATAACGTACACGAACGTTACTTATCAGCTTACAAATTCGACTGATAGTGATAACGTATTTAAATACGGCGGTAATCTCTATTTCAGTGATCACGTGTTTTTTAATGTCTCTATTAAGTAAATTGTATTCGCGCGCACTACGAGTACCTCCTATTCAAATACTTAATGTGTTCTGAACGACGCATAGTGCGCTTGCGGTGGCGGCGGTTTGTTGCGTCAACTAGTGGGTGTACTATATGATAAGAGGTTTCGCGAATTTTTTTATATGCAACTAGTTGTGCCCCACGGTTTCACCCGTGAAGTCTCCCTGTAGCCTATCGTTCTCACTTCCCGTTCGTACCTACAGCTGGCCAGATTGCTTGTCCTCCATGGTTACTGCTCCCCTCCTTAGGGTCGTAGCGTGAAGTTATGTATCCTGTAACCTTCCTCAATAAATAGGCTATATATAACACACAACATTTTTATTTTAAAACTGACTGATGGTTTCCGAGATTAGCGCGTTCAAATAAACAGTACAAACAAATATTATTATAGATGTGCGTTTTTTCAAACACGTTTCTAATTGTGAATGAAAACGGTAAACAACTGGACAGGAAGCGGTCAGATGCAACCGGGTTTGTTGAATAATTTTCGACCTTATTACATAAATACCAGGGTTCGAAAATGTTTGAATTTTTCTGTTCTTTTCCGTCCGAGTCTAGACCGAGTGTCCTCAAATGATGAGACTGCGATTACTGTAACAGATAATTTGCATTGGGAACGTTTGTCAGATAAATGGACAATGTATTCTGCATTTATTTAGATGTTTTATTTTATTGTTGCATTTGTCTAAGTAATGATAGAGGCCGCGACGCATAGAAGGTAAAAATATAATCCGTATCTAGTTGCCAATTGTCTACTTCTCGTACAGATTGTCAACTAAAATAGTAAAATTATGAATATGTCCACTTCCCAATTAATATACTGTATAACTTGATTATATATCTTACTAATAATAAAGCGGAAGAGTGTTTTTTGTTTAATTGTTTGTTTGTTTAATCACGCTTATCTCTGGTACTACCAGACAGATTCGATTTTTTTTAATATGATAGCCAGATTCATGAGAAATAGTATAAGCTATCTAGCATTAGGCTACACCCATCAGGTAGCTTTAAATCTTGATTTTTGTTAAATAAGTCAGAACAAATAGCGCACCCTAACTGCTTTATCCGCCTGCACTGGCGTAATGGTTAGTGATACGTAAATACAATGTTCTCCAAAAATATTGAACCTTAGTACATCTAAAAAAAAGTCCTCGATACCATATGCCTAACTCTTATAGATAAGCCATAACAAGGAATTTTGTAACAAAAAATATTGAAAATTTAAAAGTGATTTATGAGAATTATTATTAGGCATGGCATATTAATCCTTACGAAAGAAAGTTACTTTATCATTAAGAAAATGTTATGAAGATAAACTTTGCCGTTTATAGCATGTTATTTGGACGCATAGTCTATTCTTTGGTCTCAGTTGGGAGATAATGAAAAATTAAAGTAGGTAATTGGACACCCGGCTCGGGTCTATGACTACAGGTGTAGTGGTGCGAACCAGCCGTATGAGTTGTGATGCATAACTCAGGCCGCCCGATAAAAATATTGTCTATACTGTTTTTTTATAGTAAAGTATTGTGTTTTTTATGATACTATCGCTTCATTTAGCTGTACTAACATGATGGAGCGTAAATAATGCTAATAAAACGTTTTAAAAATATGATTTTTTTTAATCAGGATCGATTTTTTTTTACGTGCTATCATCAAAGGTGTCATTAGTAGTACCGTCTGTTTTCGTTTTTGGAAGCGGTCTCCTAACACTCTGTATAAATACCTATTATAAATCATCAATCAGCGATTTCTTTCAAATTACACGCGAGTGAAACCGCGGGACATATCTAGTTCTAAATATATGTATATTATGTACATTAAACTCTTCAGTCTTTTATATATTTTATATAAAGACGATCGATCTGATTGCACAGAGATGCATAAACTGTCTATTCAGGGACAGAGAGGCCAATAACACTTATGCAAGAACTACTCAAGTCTCCTTAGATGATTATTACGGCAAGTTTGACATTTAAAATGTCAAAATGCAATGAATAAAATGGGAAACTTTCGTCCGGTTACGTCGTACGTTTAACCTTTTTGTATAGTTATTAGTTATAGTATTGAAATTTAATGTAATTGCAAAAAAAATGTTTACTTAAATGTATTTTGAAGCTTTTAAAAAAGGAATATTTATCAAATATACCACATAAAACATAATATAGAAAACGGTCACTTGACACTAGCGAAATTGCAAATATAGTTAGAAGAAATAATTTAAAAAAAAGAAGTGTAATAACCGAATAAAAATATTCAAAGAGAAGAGATGTTTAGGGGTTTTTGGTAGGATCTTAATCAGTCACGTGGTGGTTGTATATGAAATTGAATACATAAACTAATGGTATTTAACCCTATATTAAGTAATATTGGTGGTATTTTACGTGATGTAGTTTTGTTATTGTGGACTAGTGAAATGTATATAATCAATAAATAGAAACACGCGTTTCCAGTTGCCACAAAAATTCCCTGGTAAGTACTAACAAGAGAGCCACCATCTTGTTAAAGCGTTGATCGAACTTAGAGAGACGTAGGGCACAGGTCTTTTGAGATTTTTCTCTACCTAGGGCAGACCGGCTGGTGGAATCCCTCCACCCTACACAAGATCGCAGCCAAATGATCTAGTGTTCTGTTCTTGAGTGAGTAGGGTTTCCAGAGCTTCATGAGGAAGGGGGAGGGGGTTCATAAGCGATAGGGCACAGATAAATTAATTTGAAGATTTCTCTTTACTTGAGGCAGTCCGACTGGTGGAATACCTCCACCCTACAAAACAATGACCATGTGTTGAGTTCCTGTGGTGAGTAGAGTTTTCAGAGCTCCTTGGGGCAGGGGGCTTCAAACTCGGCAACGCGCTAGTGATACCTATGGTATTACGAGCGTCCATAGGCTACGGTAGCCGCTTAGCATTAATAGGGCCGTATGCTCGTTGGCCATCTTTGTAGAATAAAATAATGAAGGTGCAGAATCATGGTAAACAGCCACCATATCTTTGTCAATGATTTTTTTCCTTGTTTTGTTAAGGATTTAATCATAGCGCGGTGTACGATTCTCTTTAACATTGTCGTGTCAATCATTACGATCGTCATTCAACTGAGGATTATTAGTGAACTAATGATCATAATTATTTAATGATGTTGTTAAATTATTCACTTCATTATTTAATTATCCCGATACCAAGAACACATTAAACGCCCCTCGTATATTTTTTTTATTAAAAAGTGCTGAATTAATTTCCATAAAATTTATATGGGATCACCTCTGAAGTATGACCAACCAAACAAAAAAGAATGATCAAAATAATTTTTTTTATTGTTATAGATTTGGCGTAGTGGCCACAATCTCACCTGATGTTAAGTGACGATGTGGCCCAAGATGATAACACGCTAAACCTAGTGGAAGACTGGCTCTCAAGTGCAGCTGCCGGAACACACCTATTGGTGCTTGGCGAAAGATTTTTAACTTTTCAACTTGAACTAGCGCCTGGCTAGGAAAAGCATTAGAAAGAGCCCTACCACCATGCAAGTCATAATTGGCGGAGTAATAACGTAATAAACAAACAAAAAAAACATAAAGTCGAATTGAGAAGAAAAATTGTTTTGAAGTCGGTTAAAAGAAAAAGTTTTTCTCGTGACATTGGCAGGATTTTGTGCAAATGTGTTGCCATTAAGTAAAAAGAAAAGTAGTGCTTATACGTGCTAATACGCTGCACAGGCAGTACTAGATAAAATATAAATGATTCTTTATACATTTAGTAAGTTATTATGATTTGCCAATAGTACCTACGAATTTAATCTCCCACATCGATTCATCAGTAATTTCGTATGCTATTGAGCTAATTGCGCAATACCACAGAATCGGAAGGATAACAATGTGTGAGTGTTGCAATGCAACAAGGTCCGCCCACTCACGCTGCCTTTGATGCGTGACACCTGCGTAAGGTTTTTGCTAATTTATTTATCATTCCCTTTCTCGTAAAACAATCTGCCAGTGCAGGGCTTTTTATGAACTAGCCGTGTCATCCGTCCGCTTCACATGGCAAACTGGGTGTAAATTAAACTGTAGTAATAATTCGAGAGTTGAAAATTTTGCAATTAATTAAGTATTTAATCGTATTGGTTTATTGCTAAAACTCAAAAAAATACAATTCAAGAAATAAATCATTGTTCGTTTATTAAATTTCACCTTGCGAAAATTGAAGTTTTTGTCTGGGAGTCACGTGATGGGAAACGCCAATCAGAAAACGTGACGTCATCGTACAATATTAATATACTCGAACACAGCTGAGTGTTATTGAGACATTTAGTGAGCACAGGTTGGAGCCTGTGGCAAGTGACTCTAAAATTATTACAAAGTTTAGAAATAGTGACTATAAAATTATATGTGCTGAAGAAATTTCATAAGCTTCAACTGAAATTCTAGTCAACTCAACTTTGCACAGACCTTGAATGATGACATCACGCGCGGTCACGTGAACATAATGCTTCGTTTATGTGCCAAATTCTAATTAAAATGTAAAAATGTGTTATAATAAATAAATATTAATTCACAGGTATTATTTTCAACATATAAAGTGTGTCAAAGAATCTTCCAAATGTTGTACATTCCCAGATTGTTAAAGTCGACATCTATGCCAAATTTCATTAGAAACTGGCCAGCTGTTCAAACGTGATTGAAGGCAAACTACAATAAAAATACTTGCACAATTTATAATATTAAGCTAACCGATGCCCGCTGGTCGTTTTTTTAGATAAATTAAACCATCAACCCACCCCGCCTTCGTACGTGTAACAGACTAATACATATAACTTTATTGGTTTACGCGGCGCACGCCTGTAAAGCTCCCAGTCGTCATGATTTTCTCCGACATTTTAAACAATCATTGACATCAGACAATTTACACAAAAGCTTGATGCACCTAAGCTTCCTTATGTATCGCTCCGTCTATTGATGAAAGTCGTATGAAAATCCGTTCAATCGTTTTTGAGTTTAGAGAGACGCGGCGTACTTTGTTTTATCATATTATTATATATGATACTAGCTGTGCCCGCAGCTCCCCTCGCTTGGATTACAGAATCGAAAATAAAAGTAGCCGAAATTACTCCTTACAACATCATCTATCTGCCACTGAAACTCCCGTCAAAATCGGTCCAACGGTTAGCCATTGGAGATTAGCCATTGTTTTAATTACCCTATATACTTTCATATGCATTTAGTACAAAGCTGTTATTTTGACATTACAAACAGACACTTCAATTTTATCATTTGTTTAGATATCCATAGCCTATATATAGCACTTCCAGAATCATAAGGGAAATTTAAAATTCATAAATAAATTTTAATTTATTTTTTATCAAAACCCGTCAAATTGAATTTAAGTCAAATCCGTTCAAACATACATATAAATCTATCCAAAGAATTTTATATATTAGGTAGTACATACAATAAAAAATATATATATTAGTCTTACTACTCGCCATTTTGTTTCCTATTATTCTATAACTAGCTGAGTGTGCTACATAGAAGTAGAATTCCATCTGTGGAATGTGAGTATTGCTACTAAAATTTGACGGTTAACTTTTTCTACCGTATAGTAAGTAAGTATTCAAAGCAAGTCTTAACTTCTACTGATAGCCAACTGGATAATTAAAATTTGAAATTTATTTTGTAATTCTCTATTTTCTATAGCCGATAAAGTAGCATAGAAAATAGTCAATATATGATATATATATATGATATATTTTGTGGTTTTATGGAACGATGCAAGTGAAACTTTAAAATAACACATTATTAAAATATACAATGTTCCGAATTTACGATTATAATCCTTGAGTGCACGACATAAAACTAAATTTTATTTGCGAGTATGTAATGTAACGCGACATGATATGTTCCCAATTTACGATTATAATCCTTGACTGCACGGCATAAAACTAAATTTTATTTGCGAGTATGTAATGTAACGCGACATGATATGTTCCCAATTTACGATTATAATCCTTGACTGTACGGCATAAAATTCAATTTTATTTGTGATTAAGTAATGTAACGCGACATGCTATGTTCCGAATTTACGATTACAATCCTTGACTGCACGGCATAAAACTAAATTTTATTTGCGAGTATGTAATGTAACGCGACATGATATGTTCCCAATTTACGATTATAATCCTTGACTGCACGTCATAAAATTCAATTTTATTTGTGATTAAGTTATGTAACGCGACATGCTATGTTCCGAATTTACTATTACAATCCTTGACTGCACGGCATAAAATTCAATTTTATTTACAACTATGTAATGTAACGCGACATGATATGTTCCGAATTTACGATTAAAATCCTTGACTGCACGGCATAAAATTAAATTTCATTTGCGACAATGTAATGCAGCATGCGATAGATGAACGAAAAATTCTGGGGGGCGATAGAATAAAAGTTACACTTTAATAAATTGCTGGTATGAGGTCACGACAATAATTGTGTACGACTAGATCGCTACCACCATACACTAGGTGTAACATGTTACGGTATTAGCCAGTGTATATGCACCTGTCAAGACGTTTGCAGCCAGCATTATAGCGACAACCGTCGATGGATTCCTAATCTCCCGGTGATCACCATTGTTTTAGGATTGTATTGTGGTTATCATCAGGGTAGTGACGTCACCTTCCCGTTCTACAATAATAATAATAAAAGAGTAATCTAATCATAATAATAAACAAACCACTACATCAGTTATCAAACACAATTTAAACGTAAAAAAACTTACAAACTTTTATATTGAAACTAAGTGGGTCAATGCCTTCAATCTCAAATTGGACCGCTGTAAAACTTATGTTGTACATTATGCCGAGAGAATAGCATTAATTTAATTAATCATAATTGCATTATATTAAAAACATTGTAGAACGTAATCCTTATAGCGTGGGAAGTGACATGTTTTGTGTTGTATGGATTCCATGAGTACACAACTGCTTGGACTAAGTCGGAATTAGCTTGGTTTCATAATTTCTACTGCCTGGAAATGCATATAAACAAACACACACTCAGATATATACACGCAGACACACATTTTTTTGTGGTACGATTTATTTGTATACGTTTATTACTATTATTATTCTTAGCATCATCTATCGCATGTCGCATTACAGCTGGCCGTAGAGTAGGGAACTGTGAGACTCGAGGCGAAGAAGAAGTTGTTATTATTTTTTTAAAGTTTCTTTGGCATCGTGGTTTCATAAAATCACACAATATTTTTTTTACATTTATATTATACTAAGTGTGCCCGCGGCTCCATTCCTGTAGAATACAGACTGCCGTCGGTCGAGCGCACGCGCGTATCATACTGCCCCCGCTCAAAAGACGGAAGACAAAAATTCTTATTTTGGATGATCCTGAGAAGTTTTTTAAGATCCACAATTATTTAATACTTTAATTTGACATATCTCTTATGGTTTATTCAGCGTAAGCCATTTAAGAGCATTAAAAGTGTCTTTTTTCAAAATTAATTCACCGTTATCGTCACTGCTTATTTCGTATGTTACTTTATCTAACAAAATATATCCTACAACTTGGCCAGATAATATAGCTATGAATTAAATGAAGAATCACGTAAATCGGATATCTTGGTTTTCGCATGAAAAGGACATAAACGGACAGACAGACAGAGAGACGTTGAGTATTATAACATGTATTGAAAAAAGATATTACTTAATTTAGATGTAATTTAAAAATTCAGGGGTTTTATTTTTTGTGGTTGTTTTTATTTATACTTAAGTACTGTATGTTTGGGTCAGCTATGAAATAAATTCTGCCAGGTAAACATATAAATGTACTGAAATCTTTGTTAGTGAAAGCAATATTTTAAAGCTAATGTTTTTTTTAATGTACACAATTATTTAAAGCTGTTGGTTTCTTTGAATAAATAAATAAATACATAATCCAATATTATAACAATAATACTATTTAGTCAACAATACTTGTATACATTTACAATTATTTCTAATATATAATTGGTATCTCGGAAACGGCGTCAATTATTTGGATGAAACTCTGTATTTAGATAATATCGTTAAAATGCCGTAATATTTCATGAAAACAATTCATTCGCACTCAAATAAATACAAATTAAAACAAAACAAAAGAAACTCACAAATCGCTCACCGAATGTACTCGCAGAATCAACCTGTATGTACTCACAGAATAAGCCCGTATGTTCCTCTTGTAGTTCTTCTTTTATTTTGCTTATTGTTGCCACATCGCTTTCGAATCTAGAACTGCCGTGACTCGTTTTTTTTTTTTTTTTTTTTTTTTTTTTTTTTTTTTTTTTCGAACTGACTACACTGTTAGCCTGAGGGGCCCTGAAGCCTTTACGGCTTTTACAGCTTTACCGGGCTTGGGGGCGAGCGCTTAGGGCACTCAGCCACGAAAGCTAAGCAACAACATCCGAGGGTGCCAAAGTGGCCGGACCTCGGCTCGGACTGTTGCGCGTATGCAATTAAGTCGCGATCTGACTACTTCCCTATCCGTAATTCGATCTAAACTAACTATACAGATATACATGTTTCTGCCCCCTGGGAGGAGGGAAGGAACATGTGTATGTGTATTTAGTGGTCTGAAATTTTTGATCTAGACTAACTAGCCTCAAAAAAAGAAAAAAAAAGGTCCCTTACAGAACCTATGTACCTATGTGTGTTGTGCATGTGTGTATAATGCAGTGTCATGTATGGCTGTGAAAGCTAGTGATTGTACAGTCACTTGTATCGCGCGAGCGGCTGCTTGGCTCAAGGGCTCCATGCCGATGGATCGGACCTAGGCTTGAGTTGCCGCAGAGGAGGGTGGTCGTGGCGGGTGTGCGGGCGCGAAGTTAACCGTTCGTCCCCTTCGGAGGGAACGGTGGTTTCGCGGGCGTGGGCGCGAGCACGCATATGTTGCGGGAGCGGACGCGTAGAATTTGTTTGCTTTCTCTATGTCGTCGTCGGGATCGACAAAGAGATTTCGCGGACGGCGTTTGTAACGTTGGACAACGGGTATCGCGTGGTTAGGCGTGTAGTTCACAAAGGACTTTACAAGCGGGTTTGGATGGTTCGAAGCGCTATCGAAGTATCTCCTAGCGAGATACTTCACATAGGCTTCTAACGAGGGAAGCCTCATGTCCCTGTGTAGGTCCATGTTCCTAACGAAGGCTGGAGGGTCAAGCAGGCGACGGAGGAATCGATTTTGCACTCTTTGCAAGCGGGCAAAGTTGTGTTTGGACATATGTGCGAACGCGGCGCAACTATATGTCAAGATCGGACGAACGCACATCTTGTACAGTGTAAGCTTATGTCTTATGGACATTTTGCTTACCGAACTGAGCAAGGGTCGTAAACGGGAAAGGACCCAAATGGCCCTATTCCGGACTCTAGTGACGTGTGGGTTGAAGTTAAGCTTCGAGTCAAGGATGACACCCAGATATTTTGTCTTGGTGGCCCAAGGGATATTTCTACCGAATAATGTTAGAGGTCCTACCGTGCGTGGTAATCTGCATGTAGTCGGTTCGAACATAATCGCGGCGCTCTTAACCGGATTAATAGCTATACGCCACGTTCGAAACCACTCTCCGAGAGTGGTTACGGCGCGTTGTATTTTGTGAGCGAGAAAAGATCTGTTCCTATTGGACGCGTATATGACTGTGTCGTCAGCGTAGAGCCCTACCTCGACCCCGGGGGGTTTCGGGAGGTCGCTGACGTACAAATTGAATAAGCAAGGTGCCAGAATGGAGCCTTGCGGGACGCCTGAACGAATGGGACGTGCAGTGGAGAGTACTCCTTCCACTCGGTAGTGGAAGGTGCGGTCGCTAAGGTAATCGCGGACTAAATGTACTAACCTATCCGGGACTTCTAATTGGTGAAGCTTGTGGACCAGTCCGGCGTGCCAGACCTTATCGAAGGCCTTGGCTACGTCGAAAAAGACCGCAAGCGTGCGGGCGGGAGCGATATTGCTCTTGGCGAAGTTACTCGTGATGTGCTCCGTGAGGCGGTGCACTTGATGTGTACACGAGTGACGGGCGCGAAAACCGAATTGTTCGGGCGGGTATAAATTCTTGTCGTCTATAACGACCTTGAGACGGTTCAGAAGGATCCGCTCATAGAGTTTCCCTAGAGTGTTAAGGAGACTGATCGGGCGATAGCTATCGGGAAGCGAAGCTTTTTTGCCGGGCTTGCGAATACCTATAACTATAGCTTTTTTCCAGACGGCTGGAAAATAGCGGTGGGCTATGGCTGCATTGAAGATGCAGACCAAAAGAGCTATGAGGTGATCAGGAAGAAGTTTGAGTACTTCATTCCTGATACCGTCAGGACCGGGAGATTTCCTAGGCTTAAGGCCTTTAATGATAGAACAGACCTCATCTGGCGTGACCGGGGTTAACGTTTCCGCGGGGGGAATCAACGTGAGTTCCTGAACGGCGGTCTCGATAGTTTCGATGTGGGCAGTGTCTACGTTGTCGCAGTTTGGGGAGCACTGGCTCTCCAAGCTTGCGGCAAGGCATTCTGCCTTATCGTCGCTATCGAGCCGTGACTCGCGACAATGCTCGCTTATATATCCAAATGATTCAATCCCGAAATCTCAAGGTCCCTAAACTCTTAACATGTTATAAATAACTTACGTCATCGCTTTTAAAAGGAGGGGAGCGTTTGAGTTATAGCCCCATGATTTGTTGACAGTTGTAGCGATAAGACTTTCTATGTGTACGTCGTCAAACCTACGACTATACGACACACGACTACACTATGATAAATACAATATATTTCGGGTACATTCCGGATGATTATTGAAATTTTCGAGAACGGTGATTTTTTTTCTATTTTTCTCTTACTCAGACCGTAGCAATATGTTACTTTCCAAGATTACGTAGATATTTTTTTTATCATTGCTATTTTTATAAGATTATTATTATTAATTATTCTTCAGATATTTATATTTAAGTTTGTAGTATTTAACCTATGTTGACCAAACGATACACCGTCTGATTGAGTCATAAAATTCTTAGACGCTTACATCGTATATTTGTAAATATTTTTTAAATTTTTATTTGTTTTCAAAACTTAAACAGGACGTAATTTAATTTTTGTCTCAGTTTCTCCTAAGCCTACAAGAGCCGATCTTCATGGCCACCCTACTAGTAAGTATGTTTTTATTTGAAATAAGTTCACGGATAACCGCAAAACCGAGTGTAGCCTATATTCCATATAGTCTCAGAAGGGCGGCCGATTTTACTGGACCCACAAGTCCAGGGCTTGAAAACAATGTGCCAGGTTACAAAGGAGCTTCGCAGTGCTGATTTTTTCTTGCGATGGTGAATACGCTTTATGTAGGCTTTTCCATTGTAAAAATAAATAATGACAAGATGGCTAACAGAAGCTAGTTATGTATCTAAATGACATCAACAGTATTTACAGACAACTTCTCAAGTTCTCACAGGCTCGGCGTGGCAAGACCTGCCTATTCGTACGTAGGTGGTAGAGTGACATAATTAAATACATCATTTACATAATTTGCAACACCCAATAATATCCTTCTTGTTTAATATTTATTAAAACATTTGTATTTCTTTATCTGAGATCTACAGAATGATTGCACCTAATGGGTTAAATACACAATCTGCGAAATCCTTCGAGTCCTCCCTTCGATTTATAAATTTTCTTAGTTAATTGTTTACGGCTCCATATTCAGGATTTTTACAGATTGTTTTGTATCGTTCAATCATGACTGAGAAGCAGGAGGCCATATCTAAAGCCATAGAGGCAGTCAATAAAGGTGTTCCATTTCAACAGCCGCAATACAATGTTCCAAAGTCAACATTGCATGACAAACTACACAGCAGCTCTTCTTTGGAATACTCCATGTGACTACCTACAGTTTTACCAAAAGATGAAGACCATTTAAAGAAAAGGTTTATATTGATGGCCCAAAGTGGATTCCCTATAACAAAGGCACAGTTATTGCAAGTCAGCACAGTGATATTGCAATAACATCAACAGAATCTCTTCTTAATGCAGAAACAACGTTCAGACTGGTTGAAATAGATACTGTCACATCATTATCTTCTTATAAGAAATTGACTTTTTCATTTATGGACAAAAACTCTTATAGAACCGACCATGTAACATCTTCAGGTAATACAGCCACAATAGCTCCAAAGAAAATAAGTGCGACATCGATAATTACTGACGATACAACTCTTCAACAAGCATAGTGAAAACAGACTACATCCGAAAATATATAATCATCTCAACCTATACTCATAATACACGCGATCTCTGATAACCGCAAACAGCCAAAAAAATACTGTGGCCTATTTGTTGTAACAACGCCATTTAAGGATGCCTTATTTTGGCTAGAAATGTCTAGCAGAGCCAGAGCGAGAATTAAAATTAAATTACCTAGCGCTATAACATCCGATAGGCATTTGCCCTAAATTCCATATAGCTGAAACAAGAAACCTATAATTTGCCTTGATCTCATGTTATCCTTATGATAAACGTTTGTTTTAACATTATTTTCATAGTGTAGTTGAAATATGACCAGGTAAATTTAAAAAATATGTGATCCAGATATTTGTAACACTGTTAACATTTTGGAAGACGTTGCTCGTTTTTTAGCAGGTACCTACACCTAGTTATATATGGATTATATTAAGAAAACACGTGATTTATAGTTTATACTGCACTTTTTGTGCATGAAAACACGACATGACACTTAATGACAGATCTATAAACTTTAATCTCAAGCAAATAGAGCTCAAATTTGCAAAGCGTCCCACTAGTGCAAATCGTCCGAGCATTAGTACAATTGGGTCCTTTTTTACATTTTGTATATTCTTATTAAACCTTAAAGTAAAATTTGCTACTGAGCTTGAATATATGCTCTATCTAACCATTTAATTTTTGTACTTCTACTAGTTTCAGAATGGTAGTGCAGCTAAGTCAGCAAAGTTCAAAATCGTCCGAATATTGAGACGGTTACCTTACTCCTGTGTTAAATATTTTGCGTAAAAATCGACGAATTCACCCTGTACTAGTAACCGACCTATAGGCTGAGGTATGAGATATTTGCGTCGGCGAAACATTCGGGTCAGAACGAGACGTAGGTTGCGTTCCAGTCTGAAGGATTATTCTGATACATACTATTATACAATACAAGCGATTACTCGTGACTTTTTTAACATTGAATTTAAATATCGTTTCGCGTTTATTCGATAAAACTCAATAGAGAGGATCGTTATTTTTTATTTTATTTTTTGTTTATAAGGAAATATTCGCTGTAATCACACGCTGTATGAAAGGAATAATTAAAAAACCATAGTACTCACAACAACCCAATTGGCAACTTGATGTACGCTGTAATGATTGTATTTTCAATCATTTTTTATCTTTTAATTATATATATTTATTTTAACTTAGTTCAGATTTCATTAATTCATTTATTATGTTTCGGCTGCTTCCGAAGGCATCATATCTTTAGTTCATTTATTATATTTTAATACAAACTTCTTTTACGATTTATATATTGAATAAGTAGGTCATATACTAATGTTGTATTTTGACTGAAGAATCTTTTAAATTTAAAATATAGAAGGACACGAAAATAATTGAAACATGACATATGAATTCTGTTTTACGAGAGACTTGCCGATCGGACGTCTATGAAAACACGTATATTATTTTACAAGATTTTTACAAGTTTATTTATATCTTCTTATTCTACATTATTATTTGGATTCATACTTACACAGCAAGAACCCCTCATATTGTAATCGATATTCTAAAGAATTGAAACTATTTATTCGAAATTGTGAAGAGTCAACAAATTTTACAAAACGAATTAAAAACCTGGCGGATACATTCAATCATGCTGGCTTGAGGAAGCAGAAATAATAATGGAGCTGAATGGAGTTTATTGAAACATAAGCGTCTCACGATGCAATTTCATTAACAGATCTTGGACGGATATATTAAAAACCTGGACATTTTTTTATTGGTGAAAGTGTTACTATAATTAATAGATTTAATAAGGTACTCTATTTTTATATATCTGATAATGTAAATGCCTTCGGATTACACATATTAATCTATTTTCCATTTTCATTTCCATAACTTCTTTTAATATATTTATTTTCTGTTACATTATATGTATTTAATTGTCCACGTGACAATTAGGCGCCCAATGTAAATAATACCACTGAGCTAGTCCTTTTCTAAATTCTAAAAACCACTTACACAAGTGAGACGATTTATCGTAAAAATTGTTGGCAAAAATATTTAGACTTCATCTTTTATCTACTCTATATATATACTACATATAAATAGTCATTCATCTTTCAATTCATTTTTCATTTCATTATATTATTCTAATACCCATTAGGCTTATTATTATATCTTATTTATTTAAAAATTTTAACATGTATGTTTATTTTAAATGTGATTTTATTAAAGATACTTCGATAGGCTTATTACATTCTTCAGCGTCTATGCTACATTTTCTTATCTTGGGAACCTTAAAGTTACCCAGGAGCTTATTTATATCGACACCTACCCTACGTCGATATATTTTATTGTAGCATCTTGGATGTGAAGATTTGAATGCCTGAAGTGGAATAATAACTACTAGTATGTATTTATTTGATTTTAATTATTGGGGTTATAGAGCGGTTGACTACTCGTTAAATAAGCCTTAGGTCAAAAGTATTTATTTATTGTTATAGAGCGGGTAATTACTCTTTAAATAAGCCAAGAATTCGAGCGGAAGACAACTCGTTAAATAAGCCTAGGTCATGTTAATGAGCAACTTTTGGAGTAGGCGTCATTGAATGTGAACCCTATCCCCTACTGAATGAGTGGTGATATTATGAGAAGTTGTATGTTGTGATGTATGTTAAGGATGTATGAATTTGTGAAGTTTGCTCATCTATATTTATTTATTTATCTTTCTAAATTTTTCTAAGTCGAAAAATTTTTCCGGGGAAAAGGGGAAATGTAATGATTGTATTTTCAATCATTTTTTATCTTTTAATTATATATATTTATTTTAACTTAGTTCAGACTTCATTAATTCATTTATTATGTTTCGGCTGCTTCCGAAGGCATCATATCTTTAGTTCATTTATTATATTTTAATACAAACTTCTTTTACGATTTATATATTGAATAAGTAGGTCATATACTAATGTTGTATTTTGACTGAAGAATCTTTTAAATTTAAAATATAGAAGGACACGAAAATAATTGAAACATGACATATGAATTCTGTTTTACGAGAGACTTGCCGATCGGACGTCTATGAAAACACGTATATTATTTTACAAGATTTTTACAAGTTTATTTATATCTTCTTATTCTACATTATTATTTGGATTCATACTTACACAGCAAGAACCCCTCATATTGTAATCGATATTCTAAAGAATTGAAACTATTTATTCGAAATTGTGAAGAGTCAACAAATTTTACAAAACGAATTAAAAACCTGGCGGATACATTCAATCATGCTGGCTTGAGGAAGCAGAAATAATAATGGAGCTGAATGGAGTTTATTGAAACATAAGCGTCTCACGATGCAATTTCATTAACAGATCTTGGACGGATATATTAAAAACCTGGACATTTTTTATTGGTGAAAGTGTTACTATAATTAATAGATTTAATAAGGTACTCTATTTTTATATATCTGATAATGTAAATGCCTTCGGATTACACATATTAATCTATTTTCCATTTTCATTTCCATAACTTCTTTTAATATATTTATTTTCTGTTACATTATATGTATTTAATTGTCCACGTGACAACGCTCACTAGCGTAACAATACATTAAGATGGATTCTTGACCATGTATATTATCGATGTGATCAGGTTGTAGGTCGTTTTACCTACTAGATTAAATAATTTCAACAGTCTTCTACTCCATTGAACTGAGGTTCTTCAACACATTTCCTCTCCAAACTTTGTCTCGTTAGTCACATGGGCCCAAACGCTGCGTGGGGACGCTTGAAGCTGTGGCATAGTATATTTGTAATCTATGAAAATGAACTATACTAATACCATCATTTACTATGTTAGCGCCTACGTTAAGCCTACAGCATATATTTTAAACACAGATTTGAGAAAAAGGCAGACGGAGCCTTCAGAACAACAATTCTGGGAACTGAATTTAGTTGTGTCCTTGACAATCAGATAACACTGTATAAATATGTGCGACCGTGTGTATGTAAGTGATGTTGCCAGGTTAGTTAAAATAATTTTTACTGTTTTTATTTAATTTACAAACATACGACTCCAGAAGTGTAGCCGTTGATCAATCATCCATCATCGAAAAACTGATATTGAATTTGAAATTAAGGACCCCAATGGGCATTACATACCAATTTTCAACCGGATTAAAGTAGTTATTAGTGGTTATATCTGCCACCTTAATTGTTTCATTATCAATGAATAATTCTTGATTCTATTTATGATTTTTTATCTTATCTTACCATACCTATCCCTAAAGGGTTCGGTGTCGTAAGCGTTTTAAATTTTTTCAGGCATGATCGATTTTAGGTTTTGACTGGGACACTAAATTGTCAAGTGTTCTCTATAATTTTTACTCTAGTTGCCGGACTTTATCGCCATGTCTTTCAGTGTTTGTAAATCGTTGTTAAATAAACTATTTTTCGTGTGCTGACGTCACCATGTATGACTTTTCTCAAACGTTGTGATTTAAAAAAAAAAATTCAAACGACGTCTTCATTTATTTTAACAAATCATTCAACTTTACTGACTTTTTAATTGGGTAAAAATATTAAAATAACTTGAATTTATGCAAAGTTGAATTATTTTTAACGTTACATTCATAAAAGTGCACTGTTGGATCTACTTTGTAAATTATCATAGAAAAAAGTCTCACATCGAATTGAATAGACATTAAAAAGTTTGGCTTCGATAAACGACTTAATACATACATACATACATAAATCACGCCTCTTTCCCAACGGGGTAGGCAGAGACCACGTCCTTACAGGACTTAAAACATATATGATATAGGCAAAAGTTCGTTAATATATAATAGCACTTAAGGCTAAAGATAGACCTCCGTTTAAACAATATTTATGGGGCTATACAAATTGCCTTGCGCGATATAACTATTTAGTTTTTACTTTTTGCAATCAGATACATTTAATGTGAAATTTTATAATCCCAAATATGTGTTATGTTATATTTATAAAACTAGCTAAGACCGCGGCTCCGTTCGCATGGATTATAGAATGCCGTCGGTCGAGCGCACGCGCGAATCGTGCTTCCCCCACTCAAAAGACGGAAGACAAAAATGCTTATTGTGGGTGATCCTAGATATATACTATCGCTGACTTTTTTGTAGGTTTTTTGAAGATCTACAGTTATATAGAACATTAATCTGATATATCTCGTATGGTGTACACAGTGTAAGCCATTTAAGCGTCCCAAATGCGTCTTTTTCCCGAATTGATTCACCATTATCGTCACTGCTTATTTCGTATGTTACTTTATCTAAAAAAAAATTATTATATCCTATAACCTGGCCAGATAACGTAACTATAAATATAAAAAGGAACCATGTACATCGGATAAGTGATTTTCACGTGAAAAGAACATAAACGAACAGACAAATGTAGAGTTTATAATATGTGTAGATATAGAAGAGACTTTACTTTTCTAATAAATAAGATGTTTACGAAATAACTAACCATTGTGATAATGCCATAGGCTTAGTAAAAATATATGAAATTTTATTTGAATATTGGTGGTTGTCTGATGAACGGAACTATCTTTATGGAGTATTAAGTACTTTGCGTCCATCGGACAACCAGCAAAATTCCGACAGTTTTGAAACAATTTATAAAAATTTTTTAGGATTCAGCTGAAACAAAAAAAATTGATCGACCCACTAATTGTTATTCATCTCGTTAGTATTACAGAATAATACTCATGCATGATTTAGTATTTAAAACAATTGATAAACACCTAGAACGAAGCTCGTGACTGATACTTATCAATATGCACATATTATTATATCGAAATCCTTGTGAAGTTGATTGCCGAAACTACAAAACACTTTGATCAAATTAAACGCAGCATTTAAGATTTTACCTTCCGTTTTGACTCATGAGCTTAGATCGGATTAGGTGGAGTATATTCACTGACAACTTCGAGAAAGAAAGTAATATATACAGCAGATACTAGCTCTCTCTATACTATACTATATCAACCTATAATAGTCCACTGCTGGACATAGGCCTCCGCTAATGAGCGCCATAGCGCCCTGTATTCAGCTTGCCGCATCTAGCATCTACCTGCAGCCTTTCGCAGATCGTCATCCCATCTGGCCGGAGGGCATCCTACACTACGTGTGCCGAGTCGCGGTCTCCACTCAAGAACCCGTTTTCCCCCGTTTTAGCTCTCTCTAAAACCCCAGAATGATTAAAATTATAATTTACGTTTAACATTTAATAATTTATTATGGATATTTCTTTTTTAATACAACTAAGGTGGAAAATATGCGTACGGCCCGCCTGATGGTAAGCGGTCACCGAAGCATATCGACGATTGTAACATCACAGGCATCACTAGCACGTTGCCAACCTTGAACCCCCTACCCCAAAGAGCTTTGGTTCTTTGGAGCTTTCATTTATAAATGTTTAAAAAACCGTTTATGTCAACATCGAAATAATTATGGATCAGTAGTATCAGCTTTCGGTGAAAGCAAAATTTATCCTAATTAAGTAAATAAAACAATTCAATAGGCATTCTCCGTCCGACATGATACTTAGTGGATGGATGGAACTAAATTTATCATTATTATTATATAAAATTTGAGAAAAACATTAAGTATACTAAAGTAAATAAATTTATAACGTGATCAAGCCAAGTAGACGACTGTGAAATGTGACGTCACTAGTTTCATTTACAGATTAAAAAAATACAAATGTATCTTTAGCTTTTATTTTTCAAGTTAATATGTTCACGTCATCTAATTTTTGTTAACTATCACTAATTTAAGACTCGGGATTCGTGTATGTGATTTTTAACTTTTTTAATGAAAAAAATTCCACTCGTTTGTCTAGTTGGCTTGGTCACGTAGTAATATGAAAATAGAATAAGATATAACACATTTAGATGTAAGTTAGTTTTAAGCCACTACTGTATGGCTGTAAAGTTTTAAAATAGATTTAAAAAAGTGAGGGAATCGAGAGTCGGCAGTCTTATATATGTTGATAAAAAATATCGCGATTAAACAACAGTAAGAAGGTGGAATATTTTCATGACCTGCCCAATGAAGTTCCGTCTAAAGTTCCTAACACTGCGAGTACACAATCATTTACATAAGTTCTTAAAATATTTATGCATAAAATGTAAATGAAATAATAAATAAAAATATATTGTAAAATGAATAAATTGTAAAATATAAAAAAGAAACTCACCCATTTTGTCTATATTGAATTTATTTGTTTCTTAATAGTTACTCCAAACTTCCACCAGTGTTTACATAATTTTTATCACTTTGTTATTTTATCACAGTATATCTTTGGAATCGATCACATCTGCTTACAATAATCACATATCTACCAATAAACTGAAACTAAACCTTGTTCAATTTAACTACCGCATTTGTATTTTTTAATAAGAAAAACTATAAAATGACTAAATAACACCAAGGAATATCAGTAAGAAGCAATTATATAACCGTTGTAAATAAAACAAGGTATCAATTGATATTCTCCAACGTAATCACGAATTTATCACCGATCGTCGAGTCGTGAAGTCGAACTAAGCACTAAGCACCAAGTTTAGATCAACAGTCATAGTTTCTATTGGAAGGGTGACCATTCGGTTGTGAATCGTAATATTAGTTTGCTCAGTCATCATAATTTTATTCTTTACGCGTTGGAGTCAATCACGGTCACAATATTCATCGGATCCGATAGTTATAACCGAAGAATTTAAGCTCCGAACGAACCTGGCATTTTTGTCTCTGTTATATTTTAGTTATATGGCTATATAGTATGTTATAATGGCCCAGTTGTATCGTTTAAAGACACGGCGTCGATCGACGATCGAGAACCAATCCCCACTAGGCTTAGCGTGTTACCTATCATCTTTGGTCACATTCTAACTTAAAATGAGGTGTGATGTGGCCCAAAGCCGACCTATAAATAATTTTAAAAAAAGTTCGCAATAACTTGAGTACCACTCGGTTTCTTTATAATTCGTGGATATATTCTCCAGTTAGGTTTTAGTATGTTATTCGACTATGTTTGTTAGTAGTTAGTATAAGGGAGTCTCTGTCGGGAATCCAAAACATTTCGACAGATGGTATAAGGCTTTGGTCGCAAAACAAAAACTTAAATACATATACTTATTGCAAGATTATCTCGTAACCAAAAAAACACTCCGGCAACCCTTACCATTGGAAGAACCCCCTTAAAGCACACAGAGGAATGAAAGTACCCCGGATCCATAGTCAATCTCTGAGCAAACGCGGAAAGATATTTAGAAAATACTAGCTTTTTCCCGCGACTTCGTCCGCGTGGAATAGTTACTTTTGGCAGCATTATGATTTTTTTTAGGATACTTATTTTGAAGATAATACATATACAAACGAAAGTGGTTTACTGCCAATAGCTTATTAATTTTATGTATGTATAGTAAACATACAGTTTTATTTGAACTTCTATACGAACTTTCATGCCCATACAGGTGTAAATTTGAAAAACGCTAGAACAAATATATATTTATTTCTTATCTAGTGCCTAAATACAAATTGTCATGATTTTATCTTCGAAAATGACGAACTTCCATTCAAGCCTTTTTTCGGAATAAAAGGTAGCCACAAAAAGTACAAGGAAAGGAAATATCCCTTCCCAAGGCCTAGTCTATCTCTGTACCGAATTTCAATAAAATCGGTTCTGTGGCTTAGGCGTGAAAGCAGATAGACAGACAGACAGTTACTTTCGCATTTATAATATTAGTAGGGAATCAAAACAAGGGTGTCCCTTACACCATTTTTAGACTTGGGTCAACCAAGCCAACCTAACTTGTACTTGGTGTACTCTACTAAGTAACGAACGGGAAGGATATGGCAATGTGGCAAGGCTGTACAGCTCAACTGGGTCGTAAGTACCATACATATGGTGAAAAGCATGTCATAGTGATTCGCTTACGTAAGTCTCGTTTCGGGATAACCCTAAACATATTCAGTTTCTAATTACGCAGACAGGTATGGAATCGTCAAATGGTGATGAATTGTTGATCTCCTGGTGGTCACCACTGTTTTTGTATTATACTTTGCTTACTACTACTGCTTACTTAATACTAACAGGCACAGTTTCAACAATTTGCCATACAAAGAATATAGAAGTTGAAGCAATGATGGCTCAGTGGTAGCGTGTACGACTTCGTGTCAATTGACGTGCTTCATTGCGTGCGTCACTGCACTCTGCAATGAGCCTGAGCTTTCAGTTAAGGGAAACGTCGTGAGGAAACCATAGCATGGTGGTAGGGTTTTTTCTTAAGCCCGCCTGGCTAGCTACCACTCTCAAATTGAAAATATATCGCCAAGCATCAATAGGTGTGTTGCGGCAGCTGCACTTGAGGGCTAGTCTTCCACTAGGTTTAGCGTGTCATCATCTTTGGCCACATTATCACGTAACATCAGCTGACATTGTGGCCACTACGCCAAACTATTAACGATAAAAAAAAAACAATTCTGACGTGCGTAAATAAATACAGATACACAAATTGTTTATAGCTAAAGGTAATATTGTCACCGCACTGTTTCCTATAACTTAAACACATAGTTGCGAAAGCTTTTTCTTATACTGATCAGTCAAATTCCACTTTCGAGTTAAACCATGGTGCCAGTAGAACGTAATGAGCGCGTCGCCAAAAGAAATTAGACAACAAGCGCTGTGTACCGGTGTAGCTGTTTTAAAAAGAAAATACTAAGTTCTCGCAAGATCTCTACCGTTTTTTTTGTTGCGGTAAAATACAGTGAAATCGTAACAGAAACGTTTATAACAGTTACATTGCTAAGAAAGTGTATAAAGATACCGAAAAATTAAAACATTTAGATTAATCACCTTTTTTTTTAATTACAATGAACTTACATTTACACATTAATTATCAAATGAATAAAAATTATTTTAATAAAGATTTTTTTATCAAGAAAAGTGTCCAAAAAGATGTTTTTGTTACTTAATGTATACATATTAATTAGTAATTATTATGTTTTTAATTACGGTCTATTAGTCTATTAGTTAATAAATCCCTATTAAATATTACGATAAGTTTTTATTAAACGTATATCGAATGAAGTAATATGTATTTAGGGCAAACCTAAAGAAGAGGAGACACAATTTCACACACTGCCATTTAATTTGAGACCAAGTAAAGCTTGTATTATGATAATTAAAAATTTATATTCAATACACAGACAAACCACTGACAATTATGTTCATCATATAAAAAGCTGCCACGTGCTTATAACGAACCCGCAACCTCTCGGTACCATAATAATTATCTTACTATCACGGCGCCACGAGGGTTGTTAACCTTGCATCTGAATTAAATAAATAAACTTAAAATATTTTATTAATAGGTAGATAACTACTAAACGGGACATAACTTTCAGAAAGTATATTCACTTTAACATTTTGGTTTAACAATAAAATCAGAAGTGAAACTCCAAATAGTTGATCACCCGTTTGAGAGATGACAGGGCAAAGGGAGAAGATAGGATGGTGAACAATTGAAGTTCACTCTTTTCCCCTAAAACTCAAACATTCTGTATGTAATATCATTAACTAGCTGTGCTCGCGGGTCCGCTCGCGTGGATTACAGAATGCCGTCGGTCGAGCGCACGCACGAATCAAAACTCAAAATCAACGCTCAAAAATGTTTATTGTGGCTGATTCTTAGAAGATAAATATATGTATTCACTGAATTTGTTGTAGATCTATTTAAGATTTACAATTATGTAGAACATTAATTTGATATATCTTGTATGGTTCACTCAGCGTAAGCCATTTAAGTGCCCTAAGTGCGTCATTTTTCCGAATTAATTCTTCACTGATTATTACGTATGTTACTATATCTTAAAAAATATATCCTATAACCTGGCCGCCAGATAACATAGCTATGAATTAAAATAAAAAAACATGTAAATCGCATAAGTGGTTTTCGCGTGAGAAGAACATAAACGAACAGACAGGCAAAGAGACGTTGAGTTTTATAATATGTATAGAATAGAAGATATAGATATATTTAATAAACCAATGTAACCTAATTTTCCATCGACTGATGATTTTTGAGCTTACTGTTTAAGTAAACTACACAGAGTCGAACCCTGTATACTAGTGCTCATAGTGTACTTATATATTATTTATTTATTTTCGTTTGAACAGCAACTCCTTGATTCGTTTGAAAATACTGTGTTGTGCTATATGTTCTACTTTATATGTCTCACATATTTTATTTTATTTTTTTATTTTTGGTCTACATGTCAGTATGTCAGTCCTGTGATGTCACCGGACGGCTCCAACGGAAGACCAGCGCTGGTTGTTTGCAACCAACATTATGCTGAGCTGGAGCCGTTTTGTAACAACTGGCATTTGATTTTTAGTTCTCAGTAAGTAGATGTAAAGGTATTTTTAGATTGTTTATCGTTGTAAAATGTCGTTGGTACAAATAAATTAATATTTCTTTATTTTTACGTATTTTACAACAGCAAAACGATAGCAGAAGTCGCAATATACCAGCTTTAAAATACCAAATTCCGATTGTATTTGGTACATTATAGCTGCTACATAATACGAATCTGGCATTTGTAAGTGACCATCATATACTAGATGTGGCACACGTCATTGTGACACGTTTAGGCGGGTTAGACGGTTTATATCCAGTAATCAAGCGATGTGGTAGAAATCGGCAACCGACTGAGTCGCGACCACCATATACATAGTGAGTAACCCGTTACAGTGACTCTCTTTTGTTTTGTCACGTTTCTGAATCAGCCAGTGTATATATAGCAATGATGCTCACGCTCAGTGGCGTGTATGACTTCGCGTCGATTGACATGAGTTCGAATCCCTGCAATGAGCCTGAGCTTTCGGTGAAGGAAAACATCATGAGGAAACCATAGCATGGTGGTAGGGATTTTTCTAATGCCCGTCTGGCTAGCTACCACCCTCAAGTTGAAAATTTGTCGCCAGGCACCAATATGTGTGTTCCGGTAGCTACACTTGAGAGCCAGTCTTCCACTAGGTTTAGCGTGTTATCATCTTGGGCCACATCGTCACTTAACATCAGGTGAGATTGTGGCCAATACACCAAACCTTTAACGATAAAGCCATAAGGCTCATAGGCCGCTATTTTTGGATTAATGATGGCAAAAAAATACCATCAGATACAATTAAAGGCATTTCTGCTATCACTTTTCTCTTGCAAATGTAATTAGGGGACCCGTGTACTTTAAACTCGCTAACTTGACCTCAGGGTTAACTTCTTCCAAACATCCTTCCAACAAACTGAACTTGTAACTAACAAAAGTGGATACTTATAAAAAAGATGACTTGACGGCGAAATTGTCTTGGCCTAAAAACCTCAGTAACCTAATTTGCCACTTAATGTAATATTTAAATAATAAGCAAGTTGGTATACATAGCAAACGTTTCTTATTAAGAATGAGACGAAATGAAAATGTTAAAAAAATATATAAAATTTGATAAAATCAGAATAAAGTTATTTCTACTTAAATTACAGATTTCATGAACCTTATCACATTGATTTCAAAGTTATTAATTCTCTAAATAGTTGGTTTATTGGAATGTTAATTGACAGCTAGCTATATTGAAATTAATAACTTTATTATCACTGTCCCCATTATTTATCACTTTGTCAACAGACGGGCAAAAGAATTTTTCTTGCTTGAAGGCAAAGGTCATATGGTTTCAACTATTTATTTACCCATACCCTTCTGACCACATCTGCCTCACATTCGGACGAATATGCGAATATGGATGTCATTTTTTATTGAATATGCAAAATTATGACAACATTCGATCTGTGTCGGTTTTGTGACTCAAATTAAAAGCGAACTTCGACTTTCGCGTAGTCTCCCAAAATTCGCGCGTCTGTATACGGAAGAAGCGCAAATGGATTCGGAAATGAGTTTGCGAATAACATTGCATATTCGCTGAGTATGCGAATAAACTTAGTATATTCGGTGATGGCCCCTTAGATATACGTAAAACCATTTGTACAATATACGAATACTTTCCCGCATATGAAGGACTGGAGCAAAAGTTATCAAATAAGACAAGCCAGCGCCATCTCCACAGGGTAAATCATGCCGATTTATAAGCGAGTGAATAGTCAATAGAACTATAAGAGTATAAAATGCTATAAAACTTTTGAAAAACCCATCTCATTGGGTTGGTGCGTCTTGTTTTTGGATCGACCTTACTGAGCTCGTATAAAAAAAAGATAAGTAATTACGTATTTTATATAATAAGTAATTATGAATATAAAACTTTGTATTATTATAGCTCGGATTAGAATAAATAGGTAGTAATGTCTAATTTTGTTGCATAATACGAAAAATACTCTATTATCGCGTACATGTTTGTATGTTATTGGGTACCCACTTTTTAATTGAAGAGTTATTCTCACGGTTTATTCTTGCAGTTATTTAGCTGACAAAAATAAATGAGATCAAATGACTTTAAATATATCATTTGTATGTACATTTTAAATAAGATGACACCGTTGTAACATACATAATATTTTATTATATTATGTGCAACAATCAGCCCGTGTAGGGTTTCATTGACGTCAGGGTATCTGGACCGTGAACTGACAATGCAAACATTGTCATTACCTTCCTTACTTCTCTTATTAGTAAGTAAAAACGTTCTAACTGCGCCCATATCACACAGAGACGAAATAGCATAGGTAATAAAAATTCAGTTTATTAAACAGTCAAACTGAATCGTTATATTAAGTATTTAACTAATCTATGTCCTATTCCATGACATAATCTATTTCTATGCTAAATTTTATTAGAGTCCGTCGAACCGTTTGAACGTGATGTGATTAATGGACGAACATTATAACAAACGTACTTTCACATCTACGATACCGATATAATAAAGCGGAAGAATTTTTTGTTTGATTGTTGGTTTATTTAAACTCGCTAATTTATGGAAGTATCAATCGGATTCAAAAAAATCATTTTTTTGGATATGATTGCCACATTCACGTCGAATAGAAAAATTCTATAATATGTAATATAATCCTAATATAAGATATCTAGAAATAGGCTACACCGCTCAGCTAATCTTAAATATTGATTTTTGTTAAGTAAGTCGAACGGAACCTCACACCTGAACTGCTTTATCCGCGTGCGCTGGCATAATGGTTAGTTATATGTAAATACAATGTTCTACAAAAATATTGCTCCTTAGTACATCTATAAAAGATCGCGATATCATATACCTATCTTAAGCTTTATACATAAGCCACAATAAGGTTTAGCATTAGATAGATGAGCATTAGATATTATTAGGCATGGCATATTAATTTTTACGAACGAAAGACTTCATCATCAAGACAATTTTATGTAGAGAATCTTTGCCCTTTGTAGCATGTTATTTGGACGAATAGATTGAGAGATAATGTAAAATTAATTTTTTTTTACACTCGTCTCGGGCCTATTTCTATTAATGTAGTGGTGCGATCGAGCTGTGTGAGTTGTGACGCATAACCCTGGCCACCCGATTAAAATATGACCTATACTGAAGTATTATAAATCATCAATCAGCGATTTCTTTTAAATTATACGCGGGTGAGACCGCGTGGCACAGCTAGTTTAAATAGTGCTAACAGGGCCGGCAGAAGTTGTTCTGCCATTTCCTGTAGTTAATGGCTCGACCACAGCGCCACCTATCGGATCCTAATATATCTCTAAAGTCTAAACCATCGTCTCGATAAAATCAATCTATCATAAGTCAGACATTTAATAGCCCTTTGTTTTTATGACAGTTGTAGCTGTAAGGCTTTCTATGTGTGCGTCGTCGAATCTATGACTATACGACACACGACTACACAATGATAATACACGATATTTTGGACACTTTCCAGGTGATTTTTGAGATTTCGTAGAATGGTGATTTTTTATTCTCTTACTCAGACCGTAACAATATTCATTTTGTAACGAATCGAACTGTGACGCCGTTAAAATGGATAAGCGCTCGAACTGTTCCCGCTGGCGAACACTTTCACGCGTACACAAAAAACCGACTCGGAACGGAAACCGAGGCGCGAACAGGCGTGAACCCTGTGAACAGGCGTGAAATCTATCCACAATTGCGTTCACACCCCTTCACGGGGTTTCACGGCGTGAGTATGGAGCCGGTTACATAAATATGAATTCAATCGGTCAGTTGTTCAGAAGTTATAGAATCACTAACGACGCACACAACATTATATTAAATATTAAGTTGGATCATATATATGATTATAATTAAATATTTTAGCTGAAATGTAATCAATACAATCGATACTACTATCACTAAATAGGTAAAATTTGTCCTTTTTTCTAGTACGTAATCTCTGGAACTACTGATACGATTCTAAAAATTCTTCCACTGGTAGGAACTAGGAAGCAACCGAAGCAACAATATCCCTTAGTGGCTATTTTTATTCTTATTAAATTATATACCTATTGTAATTAACGCGAACAAAGTAGCGGGTGATTGCTAGTATAAGAGTTTTTGCTACTTGAGAATAATAATATATTAGATAATTCTTTAAAGATACTGTTAGTGCTTGTAAACATGAATAGATCTGATCAGGACTGAACAGGCCTGGCCAGGTCTGATCAGACCCGGTCATTTTTCATACCTGATCAGACCTGAAGACTCAAACAGATCAGATCAGGCTGGCCAGGTCTGATCAGACCCGGTCATTTTTCATACCTGAAGACTCAGGCTTGAACAGGCCTGATCATTTTTTGCCGGATAGTGATGCATCGCAGACGCCTATTGCTATAGTGATAAATACGTTCCAACAATATGTCTGCGTAATTTGATTTTAGAATTGCATTGTACATATTTTTCACGTATTTACTGACATTTTGTTAATGTATTTTTTAATATAACTATATGTTTATTATGTAACCTTTACAATGATTACGTTTGCAGGAATAGGATATAAAAATGATTTTATATCGCCCTATAGGTACTTTAGTTATTATTCTGTATAATATAACAATGATTCTGAACATATTGTGTTGTAAATAATATCTACATCATCATCATCATCATCATTTCAGCTGAAAGACGTCCACTTACTTAGACGTCCGACTGGACATAGGCCTCCCCCAAAGATCGCCACAACGACCGGTCCTGTGCTGCCCGCATCCAGCGGCTTCCCGCAACCTTTACCAGGTCGTCGGACCACCTTGTGGCGGGTCTGCCCACGCTGCGTCTTCCGGTACGTGGCCGCCACTCGAGAACTCTTTGACCCCATCGGCCATCCGTTCTACGAGCTACGTGGCCAGCCCACTGCCACTTAAGTCTAGCTATTCTTCGGGCTATGTCGGTGACTTTGGTTCTCCTGCGGATCTCCTCATTTCTGATTCGATCACGCAGAGAAACTCCGAGCATAGCCCTCTCCATTGCCCTTTGAGTGACTTTGAGCTTTCTTATAAGGCCCATAGTTAGCGACCACGTCTCAGCACCATATGTAATCACTGGCAACACACACTGGTCAAAGACTTTCGTCTTGAGACACTGCGGTATCTTGGACGAGAATATGTTACGTAGCTTCCTAAACGCAGCCCAGACGAGTTTGATTCGACGATTGACCTCTTTCTCGAAATTGGATCTACCTAACTGGATAGTGTGTCCCAGGTAAACATAATCATCAAACAATTTCAAGCGTATAGTCTCTGATCTTCACGGGAGTAGGCGCTACATGGACGTTCGACATAATCTTCGTCTTGTCCATGTTCATTCTAAGACCAACTCGTTCAGAGGCTTTACTGAGGTCATCGAGCATCGCACGGAGGTCCTCCATGGTCTCAGCCAAGACTACTATGTCGTCGGCAAACCGAAGGTGGGTGATGTACTCGCCGTTTATGTTGATGCCTAGTCCTTCCCAGTCCAGAACCTTGAAAACATCTTCCAGTGCAGCGGTGAACAGTTTAGGAGAGATAACATCTCCTTGTCTGACTCCCCGCCGCAACAGGATAGGTTTCGAGTTCTGATCCTGCAGTCGAACTGACATAGTGGCGTTTTCATACAAACACTTCAACACTTCGATGTACCGGTAGTCAACTTGGCACCGCTGGAGAGACTGTAGTACAGCCCAGGTCTCAATCGAATCGAAGGCTTTCTCGTAGTCCACAAAGGCTAAACAAAGGGGTAGGTTATACTCTTCGGTCTTCTGTATAACCTGCCGTAATGCGTGTATGTGGTCTACGGTACTGAAGCCCTTTCGGAAACCGGCTTGTTCGGGAGGCTGGAAGTCGTCAAACTTGCGAGCGAGACGGTTCGTAATAACTCTCGAAAACAGCTTAATATCTACATAACTCTAATTAATTCGAAAATTCATTATTAAATCAAAAACATTACATACTTTGTAGTTAGAACAAATTTAAATTGTGTTCTCGATTACAATTTTTATTCTACACAAAAAATATTATAACGGCTTACAACAACACATTGCCAAAACAGTCTCGTACGTTACCGAGTTTATAAAAAAAAACTAGCCTAGCTTGTTAGTTCGTATAGAGAATTCGAACTAACTTTTTTTATGTAAATATTTATGTTGATCCGGTTCGAATTAATTTTTACATAAAAATGTGATACTGTAACAATCTGTATATTACTCAAGCGTTCAGCTTTCTTCACTATGTTCGTCTTCGTCGTCAGCCGATAGTGTTACGAATTTTAGTTAGAAAATATGAATACGCGAATTCCGAAAAATTCGTTGGCACGTAACGGGGCTCGAACTTGCTGACATCGAATCGATACTCCGCCTGTCTAAATCATTCGATCACCGCGACTTTTTTGTTTTTTTTTGTGTCATTTGGTATTTTGTTTTAACTTTTACATATTTGAAACCATATTATTTACTTAATATTTTTGATGTGATTAAATACAGTAACACATAGTCTGGAAAGGCGACTGTTTTTGTTTGTATAGTAAGTAGCACGGGAAAGCGGCTGCACTGTGCTTGATGGTACAATTCAAAACGGTAGTGACCACCGAGAAATCAACAATTCATCGTCAGTCGCCGTTGTTATGCAGGCCTGCGTAAATATAGAAACTGAATCGCGAAATGCATAAGCGAATCGATATAACGGGCTTTTCACAATATGAATGGTAGTCGAGACCAATTCAGACTGTACAGTCCTACCACCTCGCTATCACATTTCATCGTTCCTTACTCAGCAGGGTACAAAAACGTGCAGCTGTGGTTGGTTAGACTGGATATTATTGAAGCTCCTAAAACTACAAAAATTTCGTTAATTGATTTTAATTGAAATTAATTTCTTTTCCTCTTATATCATTTTGAAATTTAATCACATATTGGCCAAGGTCCGATATCCTACAATGATATTCCGATATGTATCATAGATTGGATGTGTATAAGGTCAGAATATAATTATATATATTTTAAAACTAATGTGTATCAAAACCAATACAATTTAAAACATAATAGGCCTATTAAAAAAAATTAAAAGATTTATTCTTTACTAGACGACGCGATGCGACTGTGTTATCAAGTTAGAAGGTATAAATTATTTGTGTTGGAAAAGGAAAAACATCCGCAAAATAATAATCATTACCTATACCGTTCGTTATTACTAAGTACTGATACTTATTGGATCCTGTGCTAATAATAAATATACTCAAAAAGCCGCATCTCAACGCTGTCTAGTATTGTTAATGACAAAATGGGAATATTATAAATTTAAGCGTAAGCAACTCCGGAGCTACCGAACTTATACTAATGCGTGTTCCGAACTCGATCAATAAAATTATGGACGAACAAACTTATCCGTTTACATTACTTTTGATTACACTCATATTATTTTATCAAATCACACCCTTTCCAATAGAATATTTTGAAAAAAACAAACACGCACTTTTAAAAGTAGATATTAACGTTAATTTTCATCACTTAATGTGACATTAACACGATGTGGCACTCACTACGTGCGTCGCGAAAGCGTTACTGACGGACCGGGAAGTCGGCATGCAGGACGCGGATAGAGCGCGCGCCTAAACTATTAAAACCGAGCCGATTGAAACAGGAATCATCGGTTACGGACAGATGGGACAAAAATAGGGTCGCTTAATCCATTCATGATGGGGGACGATGCATCTTTCATTGCTTCCGCATTCAATATGTGTATTGTGTTGTGTAAAATTACCTGCGGGTTCTAAAGCAAATGATCTCGGCTGAATGCCTTCTGCGCTCGCCCATATGCCCAGTGAGGCTGTAAAGGCCTTCTGGCCAACAGTATTGTCAGTTCGAGAAAGAAAAAAAATATAGCGAATGGTTAGACCATTTTGATGATTCTGAGTCATCATTAAAGAAAGAATTCTTTAACATATTAGTTTTTTTATTCAACTGAATTTTTTATATTAACGAAATACAATTTACGTAGGTACGTCGTTATAAGATATTATCTGTGTTAATTTTTATTTATCTCTTTAATCTACAATTACTTTAAGATGACAGTAGATACTAGGTACTTACCTTGTCTAAAACAAGTCTGAACTCGGACCGGCAATACTTTTTAAAAAGTGATAATTAATATCACTTATATCTATATATATATTAATATCGTACATCCTAGCGCGGTAGCTAATTGTTGAACCGTGAAGTTTTATGGTCCATCCATATAGGAACGATTTGCACAACAGCCACGGAAAATGTAAACTAAATCACCAGCAATTATTTCACTACTAACTAATTCACCAGCAAACTATTTAAATACATCACACAGCAATTACCTAATACAAATTTAATTACTTAATGTAAATAATAATTATGGGACAATCTCTTATACGGCCTTATGATTCCAAGCAATTATTTGAATGTAGCTAAACAGCTGATGTACAATCACATACAAAATTTCCTTTGCGCGTATCGAAACAGATTCCTCGTTTCAGGAATATAGTAATAGCAATTACATAGTTATAACTGAGAGCCAGCAGCCACTCGCGCGATACAGTGCCACTGCATTCACTAGCAACCAACATACACTCATTACACTACATCTCTACATACATGCACACCACTCAGGTACATGGGTTCTGTAATGGACCGTTATTCTTTTCTTTTTTTGGCTAGTTAGTTTAGAGTCTAAACTTTAGACCAAAACTGACAGATTACTAAATACTTATATGCATGTTTGTTCCCTCTGGTTAGTTTAGATCGAATTACGGATAGGGAATTAACCAGTTCGCAACTTATTTGCAACTACGGCAACAATTCAAGTCGAGGCTCGGCCACTTTGGCACCCTTGGAGCTTGTTGCCATGCTTTCGCGGCTGAGTGCCTTGAGCTCTCGGCTCCAAGCCCGGGGGAAAAAGCCGTCCGAGGCGTCAGGCTCCTTATGGCTAACAGTATAGTCAGACCGAAAAAAAAAAGTTACATCTGCGCCGTGATGTGTGTCTTTGATTACATACGCGGTAGATATAGAAGTCTGTGTATGCGAGTAAATTACAGTAATACGAATACCCTTTGTAAATGACTTGGCTAATATAGCTTAATCATTTTTTTTAAATTACTACCCAATAATTTCAAACATGATCAAATGATAAATAATCGATTTTATTCGATATTAACTACTAAATGAAGTAAGGATTCTTATAAAAATCTTTATTTAAAAAGAAATTCTTAGAACATATGAATTAAGACAGTTTTTGCATAGATACACTGTTTTGAAGCTTTTGGCGAGATCTCAAGCTGTCATGTAGAGGTTTTTATCTTTGATTCATACATTTGTATTGTTTGACCCTATATTGTGTATACAGGTGGCATTTTGTATAACAAAGCTTGGTTATTGTGCACAAGTGAAGTGGATTGGAAATATTAACACGGATCATGAACTCCGAGATTCCACAAAAACTCTCTAGAGTTCTAACTAGGAAACCTTGTTATGATACTGAAATCATAAATAAGACACTATATACAATCGATAATGGCAGTATTGAATAAAGAGGACTAGTTGCAAAGTTAGGAAGAAAAAGAAGACACTATGTTTGATTTGTAATATAAAATGAAATAGTAAGGCTTATGAGAATATTATGTCGCATCCGTAATTTATTTAAATAGGGCAACTTTTTATCCGAAATCAGAATTTCTAGCGTAAGTTATTCGTGTGTAGTAAATAAATAACATTCGTAATAACAAGATAAATTGATGTAATATGAAAAATAAACAAAGGATGATTTTTTTTTTAAATATTTAATGAAAATCTTTTTATTTCATACAAACTTTATTTAAATCAAAAAATAAATTCTACAATAATCCTTTTACTCTCAGCTATATAATATATAGTTAAAAAATCTTTTAGCTTCATAATCTATCTTTAGCGAGTTTTTGCCCTAACTACCGTGCTATCGCTATCATCCACGCAGTTCAAGGCATATGTTTACCCTTTCAGTTATAACATTTTTATCAGAAATTTTGTAACCTTAATACTGCCACCCGCATCGACTAAGAACCAAAGATGAATTAAAATCAAAAGCTGTACGTAGGTGTCGATAACCAATAAAACGTTAACTATCGTATTCCCTAATTTTATAAACTAACATAAATCTATATTCATAACATATAATAACTGTAAAATTAAAGTTAACTTTTTTTAAATCATCGATGACCAGTTCTCATGCATCTGAAAAAGAAACTATTTTATAACATTATTCAATTTTAAAAACAGCTATGATTTTAATTCTCATCTCAATAATTGTCAGGTGGCTAATTTTTACCTAATTTTACTAAATCTTTACAAATTATCTTAACAAATTATATTAGAAAATCTTCTTTAATATCTTAAATTACAATGAATAAATTTTTATTTTTAATAAAAATACACATATCTCATAGAACACTATATGTATTTGTTGTTAAATCGGTAACGTGAGGCACATCATTATTACATATTTTCACTTATAATAAGCTATTAATATGTACATAATATAACTTGGACTCTTATTAACTTAGATAAGACTCTTCAGTTCATTCTTAGGTACATTTATGTCAAATCATTCTATGATGCGAGTTTATTCATTCTATAGACATATATTTTTAATCAACAACAAGTTCCATTTCTATATATTAAAAAAAATATTTAAAAAAAAATAAACCGTTTTTGGTTATTCAAACATATCAATGGTCTCATAATCACATTTAAACGTAATATAAATTGGAGATGAAGAAGGATAACAACTAAGTCGAATGGAGAAGTATTATTAACTAACGCAAAAAAAAAAGGCACCGAAATTTATCGCCATATTGAATCTTGCATTCACAAGTAAAGACGATATGTGTACTTAGTTAGATGATTCAATTTACTAGTCGTTTCAAATGAGAAGATAATCGCGTCCACACCAATTTCACTCATTACTTAACAAAATTGTACCGCCAGCAACAAAAACAGGAAACAAAAAATATATTTTATTATAAGTGTCTACGTTGAATAAAATATTTCCTAAAGCAAGAAGAGATTTAGACTTCCCAGACAGCAAATCGACACTACTGCGAGTTATGGCTTATTAATCAATTAGCTGTGCCCGCGTGCACTACAGAATACTGTCGGTCGGTGTATTGTACTGCACCAAAAAATGCTTATTGTGGGTGATCCTTAGAAGATATCATAGACTTTTTGTAGGTCTTTTTAAACTTTACAATTATGTAGTGAATTCATTTGATATATATCTTATGGTTCACTCAGTGTAAGCCCTAAAAGCGTCTTTTTTCCAACTTGATTCACCATTATCGTCACTGATTATTTCGTATGTTTCTTTCTTTAACAAAATATATCCTATAAACTGATATGATAACACATCTATGAATTAAAAGAAAAACCATGTAAATCGGATAAGTGATTCTCTAGTGAAAACAACATAAGCTGACAGACAGAGACGTTGATTTTTATAATATGTAGAAAATAGATGGCCAGTCACGTGATTCAACATAATTAGCACGAGATTGTTTTTCCAACCATTCATTTTTTTTTTAATACGAAGCAATATGGCGGTTTGGCCGTTATCTTCTTATTTGAAACCATAGATTTAGTATAGATCGGCAATGGGTTGAATAAGACGAGACCAAAAACTGAATACACTACCGTGCGTTTTATTTTGTGGGTTATCTTTGTTGTACGTGTTTTGACCTGTTACAGTACACGTAACCACAATTAAACATTTCTATTAATCATTAAACTAAACTACACTGCAACACCTTAGATTTTGCAAAAAATAAGCGGAATTTGTTTTGGTCATGATTTACGTAGGCCGATAATAAATGGTCTCGTATCCCTATCTCGCTCTAACACAAGCGTACACTATGCTTTCTCCTTCGAATTGCCGGTCTATATATGTTAAATCGATGTTTGAAACGTATAGTATTTAATTATTTCGTCATCACGCACGTCTTCATAACATTTTCTCAACAATATTCGTAGTAAAACCTAAGAATCAATAAAGCGTGATTAGGAAGTAAGTATTATAATGTAAAAATAAATTCTTTTCGTAAAAGAATAACTCTGGTAAGTCATATTATTTTTGAGTAGAAGCAATATTTCGTCGTAGTAACGCGGACACTAACTATACAAAGGTAAGTTGTAAATATTTTTGTACACATTTTCAACATAATAAATTTAGCACTCGTTAACATTATTTTTTCGAGAAAGCACTCTTGGTTTAATTCTAAGTATTACAATTAGATACTATATATATTAAAAACTACGCCAACAACAAGAAACACATCAAAATTTTAGTACCTATATTTTATTAACTCTCATTGTTAATTTTATCAATAATCAAATCATTACGATATCGTATATGAAGACTGATACGTCATAATATGAAAATTCGTTTTTATTTCCGTATAAACTTAACTTTAGGTTGTAAGGCCATTGCAATGTCACCAGACTGAAATCCGTGTTGTAGCCTCTGACGTAAACAAGATAGAATCAGATTCTGCATCCATCTAAAGTTAAATGCAATATGGTAGAAGCTATAAATATTGAGAGAATAAATATCTTCTAGGGCTAATTCAATTCTTCTGGTCCACGTGTCAAACTTACATGTAAATATATTGATTATATTCTTTTGTACTATCGTTTAACGCAGGCGGAGGCGGCGAGGCACAGAACCCGCTCGCCCCGGCACTGAACTGCGGACAGAATTGCGGCACCCGACATAAGGCACCGGCGCGACCTCACACACGAACTAAAACACCAACAGAAACTCAACCGTATACAACGCGGCCATCTTTGGATCCGACTTCCAACTAAATGTACAAACAGCGAGCGACGGCGAAAGCGATCGCTCCCGCAACCGGCGCTACTTGCCCAGCCGACGTCGCAGGCGGTTGCGCAGCGCCAGCGCCGGCGCCCACGGACCCGATGCGCGCTTGCCGAGTGCGCGGGCGCACCGCTCCGGGGCCAGCTTCGACACTTTGCTCGGGGAGCTCTCTGCCTCGTCCTGCCTCCGCGACCGCTTACACCCGGCAGCCTCTCGCTGCGGTGCCGGTGGCGTCGCTTCGTTGCGAGACCGGAGCGCTCGGGCCGTGGTAACGTGGGCCGGGGGCGGCGGCGGGATGCACGCGGGCGACGCGTCCAACGTCGTCGAGTGCACCTCGGGATCGTCGCGCGCGCTATCGGTGCGTCGCGGCCGCGCCCGGCCCGGGGGCGGACACTGCGGGGTGGGGGCGGCGGGGGCGACGCGGGCGCGCACGCGGCCCCTCGCGCCGTCGAGATTCTCCTTCGAGCGGGCGCCCTGCCGCCGCGCCGCCGGGGCCCGCCGCGAGGACCCCGGGGCGCGCGCCGAGTTTCCCGCCCGCGCCCCCGCCCCCGCCGCCGCCGCGACCGCCGCCCCCCGAAGCTCGCGCGCGTACGCGCCGATACTGCGCGTGATCTTTTGCGCGAGTGGAGTTGCAGCGGCGCTTTGCGACCGAGTGGCTCGGACGCCGTGCTTCCCATCCTCGTCGTCGCCGGACGCCTCTGGTGGAGTCGGTTTTCTGGGAAGAGTTTGCTTTGCCTCGGGGGGTACTGGTGACGCCTGCGGCGGTTGAGGCGTCGCGCGGCGGTTCAGGATAATAACGCGGTCGGGCACCGGCGGTGCGGGCGGTGCGGGTGGCGTCGGCGCCGGCCGAGACCGAGTCGCCGCTTGCCGAGTGTTGGGACGAGACGGCACTTCAAGCTCGTGGTGGGAGCGCAGCACGCGATCATTTCCGGCAGCGGTTTCCTCGCGGCGAGCTTCCGTTCGGGGTCGCCGGCCCCGCGGTCGCGGCGGCGCCTCCGTCGGCGAACTCGATGACACCTCGTTTATTTGTATGCCGCCATCGTCGACCGTGGTGCGGTCGCCGGCCGCATCCGGCAGAACGATTTCTGAAAGAGATGGAGGGGGCACCGGCTCGAGAGCGTCCGGTTCAGCCGGAGGCGGCGGAGTCTCCGGCAATCGCGTCACAGATGTTTGTAACTCTGTTGGTTCCAATTCAGGTTGACACGTCCGTGATATCTCGTCAGGCACTGCAGCTAGAGTGTTCACAACGTGGGATCGGTTTAGCACGCGCGCCATGAAGTAAGACTCGGCTGGGTTGCCATAGGTAGTGAGCGCGTCCGAGTCATCAGTAGTTGTGGAATCGTCCCGAGTGGAATCATCCAGCGGTGCGACCGAGAGCCGGGCGTCCAATGTAGCACACGGTGGCAGGGGGGCAGCGGGCGCGGCGGTGGCGCGCTCAGCGTCAGAGTAGCGCGTCATAATGGTGAGTCCGTTCTGAGGTACGGGGCGATGTTCCGCGTCGTCGGCACGCGCGGGGTCGGGCGGCGCCGCGGCGGGGGCGACGGGCGCGGGGGGCGCGACACGCTGTGGGCCCGTGCGAGACCGCAGGACTGTAGCGCGAGGAGGACCCGGTGGGTCGAGCATCAAGGTCACCACTGATGTATTGTCTGCTCTCATTCTCGTATTAGACCACCTGAAAATGAAATAAAAATATTTTAAAAAATTTTCTAAGAGCATTCCATGCCCATGTTAGTTCCTTTCTTTTAGTAATCATTCGTACCTTTCTAGAGCATGATCTACCAAACTTTTTGAGGGATTTAACCAGTCTCTGGGTTGACTAGCATTTCCCCCAACGAGGGCAGCTTCATTGTGTTTCTCTGTGGCTTGGACTAAGCTAACTGCACCTTCAGGAGATATCATGTTCCATAAACCATCAGTTCCAAAAATCAGACACCTGAAAAATTTGAAAATATTTTAATGTAGTTTTGGTTTATTATATGTATTATATTATATCTGAAGAAACTGAAGCCAAAACACACGGCTGTGTGTTCAACAGTTTTCATCTTGAAGGAGGTAACCAGTCATGCAAGCTTTTAAAATGCCTTAAGACTACATTGAGCTTATAGACGATAAATCTATATTGCATTGGTTCAACTTGTCATGTCAGGGGCACATACCAGATATTTTTTAATTATTTATCTAATAAATAACAGGAAAATGGGCAAACAAACTAAACCTAATCTAAGGAAAGTGGAACCCAATTTCTCAGGTTTATTGTACTAAGAATCTATTTGATGCAATAAGTTTTTACTTAATATATACCTTAGATGTGTAATGAAAACAATAAAGTAATTACCGGAACTTAGATGGGTCTATTGTCAACACTCCTACGTCAGGATCCGGGCTAACAATGAACTCATCATTTTGAGGATTATAACTCCATAGGTCACCAAGTGACCTAGCTACAGCCAGAAACGGTATCTCATCCATAGGTGTATTCTTCTTTATTGGTCCTTTATGTCCAGGCCGGGGTCTGTTCCACACAACTCGAGGTACACCAGCCTTTGAAACCACTTTACCACCACATCTTTGAATCCGTTCGATTTCCATTGTAGCTTCAGGTTTATGGTCAGATGTTAAAGGTTTTGCCGCCCATTCTTCACAGCCTGCAATTTATATTAATAAAACTAAAAATGGCTATTTGCTATTTATTTAAACTATTATTATAAAGTTTGTTTGAAGGTACTAATCTCTAGAACTACCAGTCAGATTTGATGAAACGTTTTTACATTTTATAGCTACTTTATTGAGGAAGGGTTATAGGATATATAACTTCACAATACGATCAAAGGAGCAGAGCAGTAACTATGAACTTCATGCAAGCTGTAGGCAAGTACACGAAGTGAGAAGAAAGGGGAACAAAGGAGGTCCCACAGTGGAGAATGGGATGCATAAATTTAACCTTGAGGCACAACTAGTACAATATAAATATCTGCCTGTACATATGTCACTGCTGGGCACAGGCATCTTCCTAAGGGACATGGGCTCAAATATTGTCAATCAATGACTGACTGACAGTTTCAAATGCCAAGAAAAACCTGTAGATCTGTTTATATTATTAAAATCCTTTATATTCAAGTGTTTTCTTTTATTGCCAGTCAACCTATAAGCAATTTTACTAATTAAGATTTAAATATTCAATTTTATATACATGCCGAATAGCACACTAGCAGTCATCCAATCAATATTCTTGTTGTAAATCTTTACCATTCCAACACCGCATCTTATTAACCATGAATATTATTATACTATATAGCAAAAGCAAGAAGTAAATTTATTACATTATAATTTCACACGGGAATAGAAATTCCTTATTTATGAATTTATTCTAAACTTTTGTTTAAAGACCTCCCTTAGTGCCAAATTTCAAGATTGTAGATCTGCAGGAAGTACCTTGTAGGTTTTGATAAATAATCGGTTCATAAGCATTATTTTAACTGTTTTAACCTAGAAAAGTATTTTTTTTACAACAGCATGAGGCCATAGGTTATAGGCCATATGATATTAATTTCAACTTTATACGTACATTCATTCCTATAAGGGTTCCATATATTTTTATTTAGAGGTAATAAATAAACCCATGAAAAATTTAAAGTTTGAATTAAAAATTATTGGAAAATCTTATGAATACTTCAAAATTATCAAATTAATCAAAAAACAATCAAATAATTTAAAATTTTCGAAATATTTACACACCCCTATTATTTAATTAAAAAAAGAAAAAACACAGAATCATCATATGGTGATATACAAACCATCTTTCTGGTAACCAAGAACAATTGCGGAATCTCCAACATGTCCAATGTATATTTTGCCTCGTCTTATAAAAGCTACACTTGCAGTAGTACCAGCAGTACTTGGTAGACCTGTTACAGTTTTAGGCCATTTTTCTGAAATAAAAAGTATTGAAATGAATTTCTATTGACTATTATATACTATATTGATTACTCTTTTACTTTTTTAGTTTAACACAAACGAAATATTAACATAATATACTTGAGGTCTTTATTGTTAATTTAAGAAGTTTAACTGTAATAATTTTATAATACAGCAGTTCTGGTAGATATGTTTTGCAGATGCAAAACAGTTTTCACTTGGCCAATTTCATTTTTAATTAAATAGACATCTTTAATTATCTGTATATTTAATTAAATTGTAATGCCCTTAAATACTTTAAGATACATATCATAAAGAATTTTTACCTTCTCATTTACTGGTTGAATATTATTGGTGATAATTATTAAAAATAATCTATGTCCTATTCCATTATATAATGGACTTGTATGTGAAATTTTATTACACTCTATCCAGCCATTCGAGAATTATTGAAGGTCAAACATACTTTCACATTTATAAAATAAGCAAGATACTAATTTTAATATATATATGTCTCATTACAAAGATCGAGGACTTCTTCTTAAGTATAGTTTTGACTATTAACACTATATTGTTGAGGACACAATAATAAAGTATACAAATATATTTATAGTACATAACATTCTAACAAACTTATTGTTTCCTATATTCAAATTTTCTCTGCCATTCACTACTCTCTTGCTATAAGAGCATGCTGTAATTTTATGGGTCCTAGACTCTTAAGAGCATTGTACACCTTCCATGATAAATCCTTATCTAAAAGAACTCTTATATAATACCCTTGTTCAAATTCATAACTGGACACCTAATTACCAAACAGTTCATGAGTTTTGTAAAGTTTTTAAAATTAGTCTTAATTATGATAAAGGTGTCTACACACAATTAACTTTACAATGAGTAAACGAAATGTAAATTTAAAAGGAATTATTGTACATTGTATACATTTGTTAGAATAGTTGTCTAAATGGGTTTATTTGTTTTAACAATTTTTAACATTCACATAAATTGTTACAAATTTAGTTACTTTGTACCATTATTGACCTTTTACTGAACATTTTCATAAGAAGAAACCTACATTAAATATAATATACGAAACTTGTAAAACTGCTTTCTCCTGTCACTTTGTTGGTTTCCCAAAAATTGTGCAATCACCAACATGTTATAACTATGGGATTTAGTTAACAAAAACACAAACAATGGCCATTAGATAACTTAGACACTCAATGTCAAATCACTCGTGGAAAAAATAAGTAACTCGCAAGGTCATTCCATAATTTTCGAACAATCACTCGAACACTCCTTGGATTGCTCACTGTACCGTCACCAAATTTTTTACATAGTAACCGAACATAACACTTGAAACATTTACCTAGTTCTTTCCACATGTTCAAGTGGGTCAACATGTATCCATTCCTGATAGCTTTCAGAACATCCTCATCATTGTCTGACCAGAATTGCCTCTGTTTTACTATAGAATCCATCAAATGTTCCTTAGCAAATGCAGCAGCCTCGCTCCCGCCGTGACCATCATATATCCCGAAGAAAGCGTACTCCAAATCTCTCTCATCCTCAGTTTGTTGATAAGCAACGGAAAACAAATCTTCCATATACTTTCTCCCGCCTTGGCTACAATGCCCAGTCACACGCAAATTGACGCCAATAGACGCGGGCATTTTTTAACTAAAACACTACACTTAAAATAAAATAAAAATTATAATTTCATTATAACACAAAACGTATCTCTCCTAACATTTTGCACTCGCAATTACAGTTGCAATTATGCGAGTCGCGACTGGCGACAGATCACGTGGACATATTGATCATTACGCGTGCCCAGTTGGTAACGGACTTTCCCATATGTTAGAAAGGGATAAATATATCATTAGCAGGTCAGAAGAAACTCAAATGGACGCCATTATAATTTCCGCCATGTTTATTTCAAGTCATGATGGCATCCTTTTCTATATTATTGAGTGAGATATTAATCCATTTAAAAGGATTAGATATTTTTTAAATTAAACATATTATACTTTAATTTCTTATAGAAGACGGAAAATAATAAGATAAAAAGACATTAAGCTATGAAGTACATAAATTCGTTCAGAAACAAGTTTAAACCACAGATAGCAAAAATTTAGTTTCTATAACATAAAAAAAAAACATTTTATACAATCATTATAATGTAATTGTACATAGGTATTCAATCTATATATTTTTCATATTATAAAACTCTCTGTCTGTCTGTTCGTTTATGTTCTTTTCACGTGAAAATAACATATCCGATTTACACGGTTTTTCCTTTAATCTTTAATTCACAGATATGTTATCTTCTACAGTAATATAATAAAGCGGAATAGTTTTTTGTTTGTTTGTTTAAACACGTTAATCTCTGGAACTACCAGTTGGATTCGAAAAAATATTTTTTTATTTGATTGCCAGATTCACGTGGAATAGTATAGAATAAGGCTAGATCTCTCAGCTAGCCTTAAATATTGAATTTTGTTAATTAAGTCTGACGAAACCGGGCACCTGAACTGCTTCATCCACGTGCGCTAGCGTAATGGTTAGTGATACATAAATACAATGCTCTACAAAAATATTGCTCCTTAGTACACTAAAAGAAAATCTGTGATACTATGTGCATATCTCTTATATATAAGCCAAAATAAGGGATTTTGTGTTTTCTATTAAACTGAAAATTGGAAAGTGATTTATAGGCATTATTATTAGGCATGGCATATTTATTAATCTTTACGAACGAAAGTTACTTCATCATCCAGACAATTTTATGTAGATAAAGTTTGCCCTTTATAGCTTGTTATTTGGATGAATAAGTAGTTTGGGAGATAATGTAAAATTAAAATAAGTCACCATACGGCTCGGGCCTATGACTATAGATGTAGTGGTGCGAACGAGCTGTGTAAGTTGTGACTCATAACCCTGGCCGCCCGATAAAAATATTGTCTATACTGAAGTATTATAAATCATCAATCAGCGATTTCTTTTAAATTATACGCGGGCACAGCTTGTAGGATATATTTCGTTACATAAAGTAAAATACGAAATAATTCGTGACGATAATAATGAATCAATTTGGCAAAAACCTTGGTTCTATTAAATGGCTTCGCTGAGTAAACCATAAGAGATATATGTATATATATTATGTACTACATAATTGTACTTCTTAAAAGGACCTAGAAAAATGTCAGTATTAAAACTAGGGGGGCGGCAGTTTTTTTTTTTTTTTTTCGAACTGACTTTACTGTTAGCCTAGGGGCCCTGGAGCCTTTACAGCTTTACCGGGCTTGGGGGCGAGCGCTTAAGGCACTCAGCCACGAAAGCTTTGCAACAACATCCGAGGGTGCCAAAGTAGCCGAACCTCGGCTCGAGCTGCTGCGTGTATGCAATTAAGTCGCGATCTGACTAATTTCCTATCCGTAATTCGATCTAAACTAACTATACATATATACATGTTTCTTCCTCCTGGGAGGAGGGAAGGAACATGTGTATGTGTAGTATTTAGTGGTTTGAATTTTTTTGTTTAATATTACTATAGGCAAAAAAAGAAAAAAAAAGGTCCCTTACAGAACCTGTACACAGGTACATCTGTGTGTATAATGCAGTGTCATGTATGGCTGTGAAAGCTAGTGATTGTAGAGTCACTGTACCGCGCGAGCGGCTGCTTGGCTCAAGGGCTCCATACCGATGGATCGGACCTAGGCTTGAGTTGCCGCGGAGGAGGGTGGTCGTGGCGGGTGTGCGGGAGCGAAGTTAACCGTACGTCCCCTGCGGAAAGAACGGTGGTTTCGCGGGCGTGGGCGCGAGCACGCGTATGTTGCGGTAGCGGACGCGTAAAACTTGTTAGCTTTCTGGATGTCGTCATCGGGATCGACAAAGTGATTTCGCGGACGGCTTTTATAACGTTTGGCAAGGGGGATCTAGTTGTCTGGGACGTAATTCACGGTGGATTTTACGAGCGGGTTGGGATGATTCGAAGCACTATCGAAGTATCTCCTGGTGAGATATTTCACTTAGGCTTCTATCGTGGGACACACATATACATGTTTCTTCACCCTGGGAGGAAGGAAGGAACATGTGTTGTATTTAGTGATTTGGCAATTTTTGTTTAAACTAACTAGCCAAAAAAAGAAAAAAGGTCCCTTACAGAACCTATGTACCTGAATGGTGTGAATGTGTGTGTAGGGATGCAGTGTAATGACAGTAAATGCAGTGTCACTGTATCGCACGAGCGGCTGCTTGGCTCAAGGGCTCCATACCGATGGATCGTATCTAGGCTTGAGTTGCCGCAGAGGGTGGTTGTGGCAGGTGGGAGCGGTAGCAAGACTCGCATGCGCTTTACCGATGGCATTCTGTATTCCACGCGAATGGAGCCGCGATAACAGCTACTAATCTAATTTTTCAGAAAAAAAAACTCAAATATTAGATTCTTTAAAAGTTCTCTCATTTAGTACTTATACCTTTATCTTAACCTTATATTAACCTTTATATATACATATAAAAATGATTATTATTTTATTTTTGCGGAACCCTAATCCTTTTGGGAAAATAAAAGTCACCTAAGTTACTTGTTATAAAATCAATTATTTTCACTAGATTCAATAATTTGCATATAACAGAAAATGAATTATATTCATTTGATGATTTAACAAAATAAAAAATCTGGTACCTAAATCACAATAATTTATTTTAACTAAAATTTAAACTTTGTTCTTAATTATTCTTCAGTAACTTCCCATGGTTTTTCAGGCCTAAACATATCCCAAGGATTTGGTTTTTTGTACACTTCAGGTTCTTCTAGTTTAATACCACCATTTGCTACTTCAGTGAGGAATTTCTCCACTTTGCCACCTTTTTGTGGTTTGATATCACAATACATTTCTGTAATTCCAGACTCCAAGCACCTCTGTGCAAAAACTCTCCCCAAATTTATGAAAGCACAAGTATCCATAATGCTGTAGAGTTGTTTACGGAGTGCCCATTCTGAAGTTTTTGCCTGAATTACAGGACCATTGATATAGTGGACAACTTGGGCTGTAACCGTTCGATTGCTTGTTATCAATTGAAGTCTATAAAAAAAAATTACAAACGTTTCATTTTAATATCAGAATATATCTGAGAAAAAAATGCTTTCAGTAATTAGTTTACGATTCTCAGTTAGTATAACTACTTTATATTCAAAACCGCTATCAAGTCATACATTTATGACTATAGTGAATCTATTGATTTATTATTTACATATAAATTAATGGTTTCAAACAATATCAATTTTATTTTATTTTTTCCACTGAATCCTTTTAGGTTATATTAGATTATTAGACAAATTTTATAAAAAAAAATTCTAAACAAAGGAACTTCAATACTTAAATTTATCAAAGTAAAAGGCGATGATACACACTTATGCCAAAACTTTCTGCCTGGTTTTTCTAAGTGGTACCCATCTGGTTTACGGGCTATACGCATTCGTTCAAGATTTCTTGGATTCCTGTTTACAAATTCAGCTGGAAAACTGGAATTAAATCTTATTAGAGGTGAACAAAATAACTTTATTTTTACAGAGTTCATCTTTTTTGATAAAATAAAGAAACTCTATCACTATTTGCTTACTTCAGAATCACATTTGAACCACATTCTAGGGATATTCACTTAACATCGATATATCGCATTTATTCGATATTTTGATTACGATATGTCGTATTGATTCGATGTTTTGACAAACATTTATTTTATTCGATAAATCGATATAATTATATAGAAACATCGAATATTTGATTATTTTTGGAATCTATTAAAAACAATAATTTTAACACTACTTAATGACTTCAATTTTAAATAAGTTTCATTAAGATAGTGACATCTGTGAGTGACCAGCTTAATTACCTAATCTATCCTGACAGATCGATCGTCCATTCACTCTTCATTATATTTACTTTCACTCACTTTCATTCGTCTTGCATCGTCTTCTGCTGTTTGGTTGGCTATAACGCAATTCAATCATTGTTTTGTTTGTTTATCTAAGACAAGTTTATATAAGACTTTTACTTGCTACTACAATTAATTACCCTAAAATAACTGAGTTAATGCATCATCTGATAGCTAGTTTGAAGTTGAAAAGTAATGTCATATTATATTTCTGTTATGTTTCTGAACCTAACCTCTACTCGTTTGTGACAGTGTTTTATTTGGAAGATATAACATAATGATATTTTATATTATTATGCATTTCATAATAATAAATATATTTCCCATTTTATTTTTATAAATGATATATCATTATAAGGAAGTAAGTAGTTATTCAATATATTATGTAGCGCTACTTATGTGCATTGCTACAAATTAACTTCTTTAGTGTATTTTTCATTTAGTTTTTAAACTTGTATACAAATAAAGTCAATAGTGATGTGAGAATACAGCCACATCTCAGTCATGTCACCACTATCATAGTAATACAATTCTATTCAAGTAACACTTATAGAAAATCACTATTATTATACTACTAATTTAGCTATGTTACTCTGGTCTCTGATTCTACTTTCACTCATACAAAATCAAGGACCAGAAACTGCGCGTTTCACTGGAAAAAGGTAATATTAAACTTTTGTGGAAAGATTTGATATTGAAAAAATATCGATGTTTTTAGCGATATTTCGATAAAAATTGATGCTAGGATCCGATATTTTACATCGAATATTAATATCGATTTATTTTTTAAGTGGACACCCCTACCACATTCATACGTTTGAACATTTTGAAGTTAGAGATGAGGTCAGAGGTGTAATTGTTGCAACAGGTGCACGCACTAAGTATTTTTTGATACTAGTATGTGCCTATACCAACTGTAAAAAATACTAGGTTCACCTAATATTTATCAAATTTGTTTATTTTTACAAACACGTTAAAGCAAAGAATGGTCACCAGTTCTCTAGTCAATGCAATAAATAGCTTGATTAATTCTTGAGCGCCAAGACGCGGACGTGTCGTCGCATATGGACGCGATACGAGTACTCTATGATACGAATATTCGAATATTGGACGCGGTCGCATCCATTGTGAACGAAGCATTTTCGTACTACACACGCTATGGACGAGATTCAAAGTACTTGAGTATTGGACGCGATGATGGCGATATCGATAACTGCATGCAATTATGTTTGATTTAAAGAAAATGTTTTAAGTCGATAAAAAATTTGCTAATAATACATATTATTATACATATGAACAGACGTACATTTATTTATTTGTTTTAAAGGATAACAAGTAAGTTTACTGAAATGTAATTATATATTTATATAAATTGAATTTATAAATAATTGTACTGAAACAATATTTTCGAAGAGAAGATTAAAAATACACTTAGTATATAGGGGTATATAAATATATTATATTATAATGTAATGTTTTATTCACACATAATAATTGTTTGTATTGAGTTTCATTGTTAGTATAATATTGGAATGTTACTGTTTTGGTTTTAATATAATTAAGATAGAAATAGTGAGTTAATTTATAAATCTTAGTTTTCACAATTTACAATTATTTAAGATGTATTTATTTTTAATAACTACTTCCGGTTTGGTTTTTATGCACATCCGCTAATACGCAAGTCGATAACTGCGAGCGATTCAGTGGGGGTCGTGAAGCATTCGTGAAGCGACTGGCACAGAGGACAAAGGTTTTGTAGTGTAGACAACGATGCGAATTATAAAATGAAGTAAATAAGTCAATACGGAACAGTATTGTAAGAATTGTGATAATAGAAATTATCTAAAATGTTTGCATTTTCGTTGTCGCCAACAGTATTATTGTTCAAAATAAAAGGTGCTTCAAAATATGGAAGGAAAATTACAAGATTACAAAAATACGTTAAGTACTAGATGGATCAGGTATTTTGACCTAGTATTTTTATGTACTAGGACTAGATTAGGTTTCATACTCCTAGTATTAATTTTACGACTCACCTCTATTTGAAATATGCATGGAAATCTTGGGAGTTCTTGGTGAGGTCTATATTGTGTAATATAGGTAGCGTTTTGCATAATAAAGCTTGGTTATTGTGCACAAGTGAATTCGAATGAGAAGAGGGTGGAGAAGAAGAAGATGAAAGAGAAGTAGAAGAAGAAAATAGAAGGTTACGAAGAATACATATAAGAAAAGAGACGAAGACGAAGGGAGAAGAAGGGGGGAGGAGAAAAGGAAGAGGAAGAGGAAAAGATAAGTAGAAGAGAGGAGAAGCAGAAATGATAAGTAGAAGAGAGGAGAAGAAGAAGAATTCTGTGTGAAATTGAACGCCGCTAACGAATTTGTGACCGTAGATAAACCCTCTCCGCTAAATATATATATATATATATATATATATATATATATATATATATATATCAGCTATAAGCTAATTATGTAGTTTTCTTGTTTTTAAAAAAGCCATTTTTTACTATTAACCTGTATTTTATCCAAAAATGCTTATTTTTGTGAATAATAAATACCTAAGATCTGAAATGTTTTTTAAAATTAGTCATCATGCCTATTATATTTCCCTTGAATATAATTCATCACTATAGAATATCAACTAATAAAAAAAAATACTATTTTCAAAGTATTAATAACATTTTTGCTGGTTTTGGCGGGATCTCATGCTGTGTCATGACACACATTGTTTAAAATATAGTTGTATTTTTTGTTTGTCTGTCTGGACTTACTTGAAAAACAGCTGTGCTATTTTATGAAATTTTTTACACGGGAAGTATAATGTCACGTTATATCATGTTCACGGAAATAAATAATAAATGTCATTTGTCAATAATTGGTACATAGGCTGCGAAAATGTTCTTCTTATACTTTTCCTAACTTGACAACCGAACTTCTTTATTAAAGACCAATACTGACATTATCGAGTGTATATAGTTTCCAGTATTATGATTAATGTGATTATCACTACATGTAGTGGTATTTATTTTTTATTCATAAATTTGTTTTATTTGATCCTATATTGTGTAATAGAGGGGGCTTTATGCATAAAAAGGTTTGGTTATTGTGCGCAAGTGAAGTGAATTGGAAATAATAACATGGATCATGAATTCTGAGATGCCACAAAAACTCCCTAGAAAGTTCTAACAAGGGTTCTACCATCTTTTTAGGATACACAAATCGTCATAATACTGGAAACTATATACACTCGATAATGTCAGTATTGGTCTTTAATAAAGAAGTTCGGTTGTCAAGTTAGGAAAAGTATAAGAAGAACATTTTCGCAGCCTATGTACCAATTATTGACAAATGACATTTATTATTTATTTCCGTGAACATGATATAACGTGACATTATACTTCCCGTGTAAAAAATTTCATAAAATAGCACAGCTGTTTTTCAAGTAAGTCCAGACAGACAAACAAAAAATACAACTATATTTTAAACAATATTCCAACTTATGATAATCAGGCCTAGTAGTAGCGTCTCCTATTTGATTATTTTTCATAACTGATTATGTAATCGATTATATTAATAGCGACTTATGTCTGAATATTGAAATAATCGATTGATTAATATGGATAGTCCATTATTAAATCACTAGTCAGAACTCTAAACGACTCTAAACAATGACGTATGTGTATTCATTTCGCCCACCCACCCACACGTTGAGTTTTGATAAGAAAAGTGTTCGTTTTTGTTTATTCTAAGCACGTTTGTTGCCATATTTACCGATTGTACTGCGACTCACTATGAGGCTATATATGCAGTACTCGAGAAACAGACATTTCTCTGTACCAGTTGTTCTGTAAATTTGTTACGGTTCTAATTCTTATGGACGGTGACGACGGGCGATCGGCGGTAGGGTGTTTTGTAATTAATTCGTACGCCCACTATTTTGTTGTGGTTGTGGGTGTTGTAGTGTCGTGATGGTATATTGTAATATAGTGCAGAAGATTGGATAGTAAGATGTCACTGCAGAAGAGTGTGAAAAGCGCGGGTGGAGACAGAAGTGACCAGGCTGACACGACGTCGATATGTTCTTCTGTGACAACACAGCCGGATAGGCACGGTTTCTTTGGAGGTGCTCAGTATAGTCCAGAACCGTAAGTATTTTATATATAATCTCATACAATACTTAGTTTTTTAATGTCATATGTTTTGAATAGTTATCCAATACAGATTAGGTCCATAGTGATTTTTTTTAGTAATTACAGATTGTATACGTCTTATACCTTGGGGTCAAATTAATTTACTTGATACTTTTATCATTATTATCTTTAAGAGAGACTATGTAAGCTTATATTTTTGTGATAGGCTAGATGTAATTACAACTTCATTAATAGATATTTTTAAATTTTTCCACAAACTACAATTTATTAGGTTTGGGCTCCAAATTATAGTTAGGAAATAAGTTCTTATCATTATAATTAACTCAATCTAAATAGATAAATTATAGATATAATATAAAACTATTTCTAATTTCATTCTTAATACAATGATGATTAAAATACTCAATTTCTGTAACAATTAAAAGTGAACTTACTTTCATCTGGCCAGGATGGCAGCACGATAAAAAAAAATTTTAGCTCAAAATTTGACATATATTCCGAATAAGATCACCGCTGGGTTAAAATAGACTTGGAAGGATTTATTATATTTTCAAAACAAAATTATACATTTATTTGTATTTTGTTCATGTTCTTTGTGCCTATTGTGAAATAACAAATATTATTAAAACTAATTTTTTTATTATTTTTAGTTGATTATGATATTATGTTATATTATGATTCTTTTTTTATGTGGGTATAACATAGTTCTGGATCTATGAAATATGCACAGTGAGAATAGTTACAACATTTCTATGATGTCATCATCCTCAGAAATGCCCTTCCTTTATCAATCGCTACACTAATTCCTCAGTAATGAACAATAGAAACCACAGAAGTAAGCACTTAAAAGAAACTTTGTAACACTATGTCACATGGAAAAATTACTGTGATACTATTTGTCTCTAATAAATAATGAAAAAAGTAATAGATTATTACATGACATTGCATCCACACTATTGCATTTGAAACCATGCTCAACATGCCACACCTACACCATTCAAATAACAGGAAGGAGTAGCATCAGCAGTTCGCCTGAAAACTTTAATCATATTTAAGGATAGACGAACATTCCACACTTCCAAATTAAAGGAAATCACGGGGAACATACCACTTATCAGTGCCATCTGTGATAAAATACCAATACAATTTGTTTTTGACAAGAAATATAAGATACAACTGCATGAGGAAAAGTATGAGAGCCTCAATGTGAAAGAGCTTAGAATCTTCATGACTCAAAGATGACTGCAGGAACAGGCACGTGTGTTTTCTCAGAAGACATAAGCATCCGCTTTGCTATGGCGCTAGGTGCACATAACACTGTCTTTCAAGCAGAATGTATGGGCATCTTACTAGCAGCCCAAGCTATTATCTCAAGGAAGGTAAAGAACCCGCCCATACCGCAGCCTTAACAGGATACGGGTACTATAACAAACATCTTTTTAATCCAAGTGCTGCTGAAAGCCCCTTGAGCCGAGTGTGCATGGGTGCATAAGAAACAACTGAACACATACTCTTGGAGTGCAAAGACTTGGCTCAATACAGAGTTTAACACCTAGGCACGCCAAGGACTCTTCTTGATGTCTTTAAGAACATCGAGAGACTGGTGGACTTCCTGGAATAATTGGGCTGGCACGATTAAAGTCATCCAGCATCACGCAAAATAGGAGCACATAGCCATCAAGTTGTGGAAATTTAGCCTGTGTAAACCTGTACCCTGTACATAACATTCTCATAGAACAGGTTAGAACATAGAACCATATTTTTAAATAGATAATGGCTGAGTGATAGGATGATCTGACAATGCATTGATCGACTTAGACTTATTAGAGGAATAATTTTAAAATTTTGACACATTTTCCATACATTACCTGTCAAAACGTCAAAATTAATCCTCATATAAAATTATCTGATAATTATCTATTATCTGATGATTGAAAAAACTAGCCCTTAGGCTTCCAATTGTACAATGAGCTTGATCACTCTGTGAAGGAAAACATTGTGATGAAATCATAGTATTTGTGGGTGTAGGGTTTTATTTAATGTTCTTCTGGCTAGTTACCATCCCCAAATGGAAAATCTGCCACTAAGCACCTGTAAATAAGCAATTCTTATAAGCTTAGGCCACATTATCATTTAACATCAGTTCAGATTATGGGGAAAAATTAAACTTATAAAGTATTAAAAAATTCACACAGTTCCCCTTATCAAATGGTTACCTTTTCATAAACTAAACAATTTCTGTGAATTCTACATATCATATCACATTGCAATAACAAAATAAATGAATCACCTTACATGAGTGGCATTCTGATTGTAAAGTAAAGCTATGTTCTTAATTTTTATCACATTACAATTTAATATCACAAAAGGTTTTTTTTTTATTTGCGCCCTTTGCATACTTTTGATCCACATTTTTGTGAGACAAAATTTTAATACATCCTTTGTTGGTTAATGTTATAGCATTAACTTAAAGATACATGAAAACCCTTTAGATTGGCTTCATACAGGTGATAGCATAATTTGTGGATGGTATTACATTAAAATGATTTTTCTTGGCAGTGCCCTTATGTCATTATAATATATTTTTAAGCTATATAATTGTCTCCAGATCAGATTGTTCTCTCTTTCCCTTTATCTTATTTATTTAATATGGATTGACAACAATAATACAATCATAGATTTATTACAATATATAGATTGGCAAGTTAAAAGAGAAAGAGAGCCCGGTGAACCTGTAAAAGCCGCAAAGGCTCCAGGGGCCCCTAAGGCTAAAAGTATAGTCAGTTTGAAAAAAAAAGAGAAAGAGTATAGTTGAACTTGTGTTAGAACAAGATAGAGATATGAGAACATTTTCGTATGTGTTATAGGCGTACATAAATCATTATTAAAAGAAATCCCGCTTATTTTTTGTAAAATTTATGGTGTTAAATTGTAATTTAATGTTTAGTAGAATAATATACATGCTAGTGTATTCAGTTTTGGTCTCGTCTTATTCAACCTATTGCCAATCTATACTATACTATTATAGGTAATATATTATTTTTGTATTACTAATGCATTCAAAGTAATTATTAAATTAAAGTAAATAGTATATTCAATTTATTATATACAGAAAAAATATATATGGAAAACGCATAATGACAATAATAATTTTAAAAAAAACCTCTTTTGTATTCATTTCCATGGTTTCATCTCTGTTAAATATATTTAAACAAATCTCCAGGGCAAGTTACTAATGCACCTGTGAAGCCCTATCATCCTCTTCCTGTACTTGCCAGATTGCTTAATGTACCTAGTTACTACTCCACTCCTTAGGGTCTTAACGTAAAGTTATATAGTCTTTACTATTCCTCATGAATCTGGCTATCATAAACAAAAATAATTTTTCGAATCTGACTGGTAGTTAGAGTTCCGTTTAAACAAACAAACAAACAAAAAACTTGTCAGTATATTAGTATAGTATAGATAGGGGACTTCAAATAAGATATGAAGAGTTATTTTTATTAATATGATAGTGAGGAGTAGAGATACAACCTAACATACTTATTTTACACGATGTAAATAGATATTTTCAATATTAAATGTTTGTAATGAATATAACCGAGATAATTATTTTATGTGTGGATATGGGAAGTAGACTAGAAAGTGAATGGTTTTTGCTTACCACAAAGAATACTTTCTTTACTGAATCATATGTGTAATAACATGAATGTAATAGAACTCCAAAAAAAAAAAAAACATTGGTACATGCCCCGGGACTCGAACTTGCGGAAATCGAATCGATATTCCTCCTCTCTCAATCACTTAGTGGTTAATTTGTAATTTTTTTTTAATGAATTAGTAATAAGGATAATCAGTATTATTACGTTTTTATTATTTACAACAAGTACGCGTTGTGGGTAATAACGAGGAAACTTCACAGTCGATTGCACTATCTAGTATATCAATGACAACGTTCTAGCGGAACTTTTTCTTTAATAATAATTAATTAGCCACATTAACAGTTTTTGTCCATACTATTTTACTACAATTTATCATAATGGTGGAGTCAGTAAAGTGTAAGATATTAATATGTTGTAAGACATAGTAATGATACCAAATTTCCCGACATTGTTCTGGTTTGCGTGTTTCATAATTAACAATGTTGTTTTCATTGTTTTTTATGCTACTAAGGTAAGTACACACTGAAGGTGCGGCAACATATTGGCAATATTGATTTACTTAAAATTTGAGATCATTTTTTTTTATTCTCTTTTCCATTCTAAGAAATAAGAATGTTTATTAGATAAACAATTTAATAAAATACATTCATTTAGAAATATATGTATAATAATAAAGCATCCCTGAGAGTTTGCCTCAAAATTAATATCGCCTGAACTAATATAAGAACAAAGATATCCAATTTAAGTGTAGATACATGCATATTGAGATTGTTGAAGAATTTGTATAATATACTTTCTTCGTACTGGAAGACGTAGCATGGACAGCCATGGCAGACCTTCCACAAGGTGGACAGATGACCTAGTGTGAAGGTTGTGGGAACCTGCTGGATGCAAGCAGTGCAGAACCGAGTATTATGGTGATTTTTAAGACAGGACTATGTCCAGCAATGGATGTTTTTCGGCTTAAGATGACAATGATGATGTATAATATTTTGGAAATGGAAATAATTTATCATTTAGACGAACCTCAGATAAAAGATATATTGAAGCGAATGTAATTCGGAAAACCAGTAGACGACTTTAAATTGATTTTACCACAGTGCTTGAAGACCAAGTCTTTTAACCAATGTTTATTATCTGTGCTCGCGTACGGTGCCGAAACATAAACTCAAAAGTTGCGCAAAAAGCTATGGAGCGTGCCATATTGGGAATCTGCCTCGTAGATCGTGTGCCAAATGTAGAAATCAGAAAGAGAACAAAGGTAAAAGATATTGGCAAGTAAGTTAAGAGACAAAAGTGGAGATGGGAGGGCACTCGGCAAGACGAGAAGACAGACGATGGACCAAAGAGGTTTCGGAGAAAACGAATGTCTTAGCATGAGCGGGTCCTCTGTGGATAAATGGGGGCTGAATGGACCGATGAATGGAATACGCATAAACGTTCAAAAATGGTTGCATTTAATGGCAAACGTCCCATACGGAACGTCCTTTTAACTCTGGCTATAGAGGACCCAAAAATGACGTGGCCTCATGTCGTGTTGATCACGATTGTGTATACGTTCATGTATAGCTAAATTCTGTTCTTGATAATATAATTTTAACACCTTTTTGATTTTTCTTCATGAACTGTAATTAATACTGAATCCGCCAGTGACAGTTGTTTTAATGTGCAGTAAATCACTATATACTGAACAATAATTTGCAACGTCAAGCGTTGCGGCACGAGCTAAAATGTGCGCTTGCTTTTGACGTAAGCGATTTGCTAACAAATTAATGTTAAAATTGTGTTAATCACGACAGGTATTTCCTTAGGTTGGTACTTTGAAACCTTGAGTTACGTTTGGAACGCTATTTAAGTACTGTTCTGATTGTTGTTTTTTTTATATGACAGAATTTTAAATAGTTCTAATTTATGTTAGCTAATTTTTTACGTTGGAATCTTATGGTGACGAGCCTTGTGCTTACCCTATTAAAGGGTATAATAAAACCGTGACCACTATGCATATGCATTGGTTTGTCGTATTTGGGAATCGGCCAGGGTTATTATCTAGCAACCGGGAAGCTTGCTGGCCTATATGGAAGCCGGTTGGTCGACGTTGTTTTATGATTGTAATAATGTGCTTACCATAAGGCACAGTGCCTTCACTTTCCCGGGTTACAATTTAAAAAATATCTTAATTATGGGGTACAACGTGGCAGCATATTAATCTTCATAAATTGGATCTATCTGCAACTGACAAAGGTTACGTCGTGTCCATTAACTTAGAAATATTCGTGACTTGCAAAGGTATAGAAATTCCACGAGATCTATGTAAATATAAGTGGGTATATTCATTTTCTATATAAATAAAACGATTGAGGTATGCCGTTATTCACGCATCAACAAACTACTGGACAGATTTTGATAATTTTTTTACTTCTTAGATACTTGGTCCTTACAAAAAAAAGTCGATATCTTCATTCAATAAAAGTTATTCAAGTTTTAAGAAATTACGATTTCTTCTTTTGTCCACACGAGTGAGGCCGCCGGCACAGCTAGTCTCTAATAATAACAATGTATATTATAGAAATACGTCTTTATTTAAAGCAATCATGGTTCAGTGATAGCGTGTACGGACACCGCGACGATCGATGTGGGTTCGACTTCTTGCAATGAGCCTGAGCTTTCGGTAAAAGAAAACATTGTGATAAAACCATAGCATGGTGGTAGGGCATATGCTAATATCCGCCTTAGACAGGCTACTTCACTCAAGTTGAAAATCTGTCGCCGAGCACCTGTAGGTATGTTCCGGCTGCTACACTTGAGAGCCAGTCCCTCCACTAGGCTTAGCGTGTCACCATCTAGAGCCTCATCATCACTTAACATCAGGTGAGATTGTTACCAAACTGTAACCTATAAATAATTTATAGAAACTTTTTTTTTAAACATAACACATCATATCATCATAGGTACTCTGTTTATAAATGAAAAATTCGGCTTAACGCTGACTGCCCACTTTCCCCGTCAAGGATCATGAAATTAAGGCTCAAAATTCAAGTCAAAATTTTTAATCAGTTAAAACATCGGGGGTTTTTGCGGGATCTTGGTTTTTATTTAGCATTAATTATTCATTAGCTTAGGTTCTTTGACCCTATATCATGTAATATTGGTAGCATTTTGCGTGATATAGATTGGTTATTGTGCATTCGTGAAGTGGATTATAAATATAAATTGAAAACATGCATTTTGAGATGTCACAAAAACTCCGTAAATAATTATAACAAGGGAGCCACCATCTTGTTAAACCAACATTGAATGTTTAAAAAATACTATGAAGACTTAAACACATTGACACTGGCAAGTGCTTTTTGCGGCGCCAAGTAAAGAAGATGATAAAACATTGTTTTTGATCTTTGGATGTTCATTTTTGCAATCAGTCGCCTGTTATCGCTGTCGTGCCGATCTGCAAGCTTTTTAGCAATTATATATGCACTGGCTGATCCCGAAATGCGACAAACTAAAACTAGAGCCACTGTGACGGGTTTATCAAATTGTACATGGTGGTTGCAACCCAGTCGAGTACAGATCCCTACCACCTCCACCAAGTCGGATATATAAGTCTTGTCCTACCACTAAGCAAGGTTACCTCACTCTATAATACATTAATATTCCAGTTTTGATGTCATAAGTTTTTCTATGTTGTGTTGTGTAATGATCGGGTGCGGTTCTCGACGGGCCTATAAAGTTTGATTCATGTTACAACACCGGGCCCAGGCCGGGACACGGTCAAACTATTTTGTATGAATTACCTACTTCATATAAAATTATACTATAAATGATTGACAGTGTCCCGGCCCGAACCCGGCCTGGCTTAGGCCCGTTGTAAAATATATCCATCATCCTTTACTGACGTTAAATGATGATGAATCGTTTTTTTCTGCGATTACGTGTTCTTCATATTATGTCCTCAAAGTTCCAGCCTACCTCTATGTCAAATTTAATTGCAATCAGTTCAGAGGCTTAGTCGTGAAATGGTAACAATCAGAAAGACCTCCCAAATTCAACCCTGGTAATTTAAAATGCATGTTCGTAAAAACTTTGACAATCTAGGTTTTGTTAAATACCGGAACAGTTTTAATACCAGAAATAGGCATAAATTAAACAAACCGTGTTTTATGCTAAGTAAAACCAATAAAAGTTTTTTGGGTAATACGTAATGTTAGGTGCTATAATAAGATCCCGAAACACATTACTAATTTGCCGGACAATGAGTTCAAGGGCCATGTTAAGCCGATTTTATTATTAAAGGTTAATAAGGTGTATAACTATGTGACTGATAGTGATGTCTAGAAGTGACACCCCCTCAATGCATCCACTAAATTATTTAAATATTATTTGTACAGTTGAAATTAAGGTTTATATGAAGTCAAAATCGACGTATGAAAGAAGTATATTTGTGTAATATTATAAATTAAATTAAAATCGGTTTAACCAAGTTACTTTAATACTTAGCGAGTGTCGTTTCTATCGTGTTTGAAATTTCTTCCGTTATATAAAGGACAATCAACTCGGTCGTGAGTCCAAGTGTTAATTATGTTAAAACAAATTTAAAAATATTTTAAATGTGTTTCGCTATATGGACAACTGTGTCGTAAAATTCAGTGTACCACGCCGTTCATTAATAAAGGATATGACGTAGTTAGTGGTGACGTTATAGATCTACAGTATACTTTCGTGTTACTACTAACCTTGCGTAAACTATGTGGCCAGTTTTCTCGTTTTCACGGACTGGCTCACGTGAACGCACCGTGGGATTTGGGAATGGTGTTGTCTATGGGCTTGTTACGTTAAGAAATACGTGTGCTATGTCAAGAGTCATTTAAGATGCGTAAATAGCGGGTGCAAATACACCATATTTTGCTTATAGTATTATCTTTGCTTCGTTATTTTCTCTCTCATAAAACTTAATGTCTCTCTGTCTGTCCGTTTATGTTCTTTTCACGCAAATACCACTAATCCGATTTACATGGTTTTTCCTTTAATTCATAGATATTTTGTCTGAACAGGTTATAGGGTATAATTTGCGACATAAAGTAACATACGAAATAAGCAGTGAAGATAATGATGAATCCATTCGGAAAAAAGGCTTTTGGGATGATAAAATGGTTTCAGCGTAAACCATAAGAGATACATCAAACTAATGTACCACATAATTGTAGATCTTAAAAAGACCTACAAATAAGTCATCGATAGAATATGTCTATCTTCTAAGGATCACACACAATAAGCGTTTTTATCTTCCGTCTTTTGAGCGGGGGCAGCACGATTCGCGTGAGCATTAAATAATACATAAACAATATTTATTTGAAAGACGGAATAATAATGTACGGTAAGTAATGTAATCAGATCAGCACCCTCAGGGGGCGAGTTCTACTCGCTACTGGTTCGATTTTTTTTCTTTAAAATAACCGGTGGGAACGGTCGCATCAAGATTCGCGTGTATGCTCTACCGACGGCATTCTGTAGTCCACGCGAGCGGAGCATAGCTAGTTTTTGAATTTATATTTCTTTTGGCTCGTTTAGTGAGGGTAAAATTGTGAGCTGTGCGCGTATCACATGACGTTAGTGCGACATGAAGTTAGCATTCAATGATAATAATATGAATATATTTTAATGACTTCATTTTTTTATTATGTTAATTTACTTTAACGTCGCATAAATAAATAATATTTTAATTCAATTAAAAAAGTCGGTAACATGAATTCCCACTATTAGTGATAGTTACTGACTTTTGCCTAGTCCAACAAAGTAGTGACCTGCGCGGCGTAGTATGATACATTATTACAGGGTTTTTCGGGCTCTATACACCAGGCAGATTTAAATAGGCTGTATTTATAGTAATAAAGCATTTAAATTCATAATATTTATAAGTGGCGATTTAAAATGATAAACCAGTTAGTTAGTACATTTCACCATGGCAGTTAACGTGTTAAAATTACAAAATAATGATTAAAAAAATATGTAATTATAATGTAAAACGGAAGGTTTCGTATAAAGTGACCTTCTTTAACAGAAGAATGGAGGCAGACAAATAAATTTATTAGGTACATACTTTGAAGGCCAAGGATATTGTGTTATCTGTACGGTGCGGCTTCTTATTTACTTAAATGGTTCTGTAACTGAACTATACTCCGTGTAAATATAATTACAAAATAATAAAAACGTTTACTAGTTGGGTAATAATTATTTAAGTAAACTTAGGGGTCCATTAATTATGCGAGAAAACTTGGGGAGGAATAAGGGAGAGGGGGCAATAAAAATCTTACATCACCTTTTTAATTTAGATAATATAATATATATATATAATATAACTAGTTGGCCCGGCAGACGTTGTTTTGCCACTCTCGATGATCAACTCGATCACACAGCGCCACCTATCCCGTTTGTTTTTTACTGATAAAGTTTCATGACCATAAATAAAATTATGTTTATTATGAAAGCATTCGTTGGTACTGCCTTTGGTTAATAGATGTCGTTACTTATATTATACAAACTTTCATCCCAACTTTTACACCCTTAGGTATTTAATTTGAAAAAAAAAACTATCAGACACATCTTTTTTACTTTCTAACTGTATTGCTAAATACCAAGTTTCATAGATCTATTTTCAAAAATGACGGATTTTCATACAATCTTCTATCGCGTGTTTTACCACTCTAGGGGTTGAATTTCTAATAATCCTTTCTTATTGTTGGCCTACAGTGTAAAAGGAACCCGTATGCAAATTTTCGCGGTCCCCCGTAGTTTCGCCTGTGCGTTGATATGTCAGTCAATTAGTTATCCTTTTGTATGTATAGATTATATAAAACGATTAGTATAGTTAGTAGAACTAAATATTTTTTATGGGAAACGTTTTTTACTATCCCTGAACACAATAGATGGCGCTGTGGTCGAGTTATTGTCTACTAGAAAGGGCAAAACAACGTCTGCGGGGCTAGCTAGTGGCAGCTACACTTATGAGCCAGTCATCCACAAGCTTAACATGTTATTATCTCGGTTCACATCGTTACTTTTAACATCAGGTGAGATTGTGGCCAAAGGTTAATTATATAAAGAATAAAAAAATCCATACAAGATATCAGATATGTGGTTATTTAGTTGGACAAATTAACGTATCAAATAAATAATTGTTTAAAAACTATGGGTAAGTCTCACGTAAAGAAGTGAGGGATCCCACTATAAACGAAAAAGGCACCTCACGTAATTAGTGGATGTCTCCTTACTGAAGTTATTTTGGTGTGTTTTCCATTATTATGAATCTATATCTATACATTATATAAAATTTAAGTATTTATTTGTAATGTTAAAATACCAGCTTTTTACTAAACGCGTATTATTACTATATACAGTAATTATAACAAAAAAAAAAACGTTCCACGCAAATGGCACGATTCGTGCGTGTGCCCGATAGACGGCAAACTGTAGTCCACACGATCGCAGCCGCGAGCACAGCTAGTATATATAAAAAAATGCTATTCGATAGTAAGCGCATCACTTGAGAACGACTGGACCGATTTGGACAGTTATTTTTTTTTGTGTAAGTAATAGTCGGAATAAGGTTTTTAAACAGAAAAATTTGTATACGTACACGAAAAAGAAGAAAAACTTGGAAAAAATTAAATAAATTTTTTCTATTGCATATTTTAATGAGCTTAAAATTATAACTCACCTTTCGAACGATGGATATGCATAATTCTTATTTTGTTTTGTTCGTTAAGCTTTGGTCAAACACATTAGGCGTGATTTCTTGAGCATTTTGAAAGAAAATGTCAATTTACAATGGGAAATTGTACTGCTTTTGTTTGCGCTATCAAAAAACTGCGTAAACGGATAATAAGTGCATGAAGTAAATAAAAAACGTCATGAATATGGGGAATACCATAGACTCTGTTGGGAACTGGAATCCCAAGATACATTTTAAGGTATTTTTTTACTTATACCTACTTTAAAATGTTGCATTTTTATAATGCTAGTGGACCAAGTTTTACAAAAATATGTGGTTTCGAACACTTTGAATCAGCTTTTCTACATTCGCCGTCCCGCCCCGTCCGCTGTTTGACCAAAACTTTATGGTCCTGGATAAGGAAATTTCGGTTAGGTGGTGCTGTAGTCGACTTATTGATTATTGGATGGGACAAAACAACGTTGCCGGACCGGCTAATGTATAAATAAAGTTGTGAATTGTCGTCATTTTTGAAGTTACAAACAGGAAAACTGATACAAGCAAACCTTTTACTAATAAATTAACGTTTAGTAATTTTATTCGAATTCTACAATTCTAAAATGAAAACTCGAAAATAAATCGTGTATTTATTCATTTCATTTTTCAATGTATTCACTGGAATAGCGAAATCATATGTATCAAGTATTTCAAAGACATAGCTTCGTATCACCAGTATGCAACTTACGTGGAAAACAAGCTTACGGGCCCGCCTAATGGGAAGCGGTTGCCGTTGTAATCGGTGTTACGAAGCTTGTAACACCAGAGATATTATTAGTTGCCGGCCTTGATCCTCCTTCCCCAAGGAGCTCTGGAAATGCTACTTACCGCAGAAACTCAACAAAAAGTTATTTGGCTGCGTTTTTCTATAGGGTCAATGTATTTCCACCAGTCGGGCTGTCGCAATCCGAGAGAAATCTCCAAAAACATTATCTCTAATTGTAGCTAGAAATGATCATTCTCCGAAATATTTGTAAAGTTTCAAAGAGTTGGCTTGGGGGTTGTAGGACACGAAAATTGTGTTCAACTGGCTTCGAACAAGAGAATATAATAGACGTGTAACGTTTAGAACTCGCTATCTAAAGTAACGCCAAATAGCAAAGGAATACCTTTCCGTCCGCAGTGTTTGCGAGCTGCGGTTGGAAACGCACGTCCAGTTACAATAATAATAAAAAAAATATAATGTTTATTGCATTTCATAAATTAACTGTGCCCCCAGCTCCGCTCGCGTGGACTACAAAAAACCTTTTTTTGTGCGGAACCCTAATTATTTTTAAAGTTATTCCTTATAACATAAGCTATCTGCCAGTGAAGTCCCGTCAAAACCGGTCCAAACGTTTCGGAGATTACCCGGAACAAACAAAAGACAAACGTAAATGACTGACAGACAAAAGTAAAAAAATGGGTTTTTTGTTATATAGTTCCGTGTATACTTTCATATGCATTTAGTAAAAAGCTGTTATTTTGATATTACAAACAGATACTTTAATTTTATTAAATGTATATATAGTTTCATAAATAACATAAAAATATTTATATTTCGTATAAACAATATTTATGTCGCGCTGTCTATATTATTATTTTGGTTTTAGCCAACTAGATAGTGACATCACATGCAAGGTGTAACACCAGCCATAATGGCACGCTTAGCTTACTTTTGTTTCTGCTTTTACTCGATTCGACTCGCTATATTTATCGTGCTATATATACAAGATGTCAAAAAGGAAAAAACAAACCAACATGGTAAACTAGATGTTAAAATTGTTTCGAATGTATGATGTACATTGTACAAACTAGGTATTTGTAATAAATTAATTTTTAGAATACACATGCTTTCTCGTCTCGGCCGTGCAATTTTATACTACGGTAATAGGAATAAAAAGGCATAAAAGGCACTTGCTGTATTGTTACCGTATGATATGTTAATAGTGTAGTGAAAGTTTAGGCATTCGTTGTTTTTGACTGCGTTTAGTATTCAGAGCAAGGTTTCGCGCGGAACACTGGCCAGTATTCGACTGTAATTATTTAAACAAAAAAAAAATCGATGCGTTTTTTACAATAAAAACTGTGCTCTACGGTTTCACCCGTGTTCTATTTATTTGTCTATCATTGTTCTCATTTTCCGTACTTGACTATAGCTTGCCAGATTGTTAGACGTTCATGATTACTGCTCCGCTCTTTAGTGTCGTAGCGTGAAGTTCTATAGTCTATAACCTTTCACAATAAATATGCTAATAGACTAGTTGACTCTTTTTTAAAGTAGGTCTTAAATTATTAATTATTGTCCGATTAGAAGAAAAAAATATTACTAAATTTTTTTGGACCTAGAAAATCGCAAACCTTTATTTCAAAAGGTAACTTTTCGTAAACAGGCGAAAACGCTTTCAGCCATATTAATCTATATATTATCTTTGCTGTGATGTCATACGTGTTGTTTTTTATAAGGACCAAGTATCTATATAAAAAGTAAAGAAAAAAGAATTGACCAAAATTTATCCAGTACGTTTTACGTGATACGCGCACAACGGCAAACCTCAATCATTTTATTTATATAATATTATAAAGAGGAAAGATTTGATTGTTTGTTTGCATTGAATAGGCTCTGAAACAACTGGACCGATTTGAAAAATTCTTTCACCATTAGAATCCTATATTACCCTTGGTGAACATAGGCGATAGAATAAAAAGTTAGGGATCCGTATGAAAATTTATAATTTTTGAATTTTTGTTAAATACTTACCCGCGCGAAGCCGGTGCGGTCCGCTAGTTTTATTTATATAGATATGTTATAGTAGAATATTAAATAGATAAATTATTTGATTGAAGTAGGTGTTACTGTGCAGAAATCCATCGTCACTTTCTTTGCTAATTCCGCTTGGAACTGATTAACAGTCTTACTGTTAAAGTCTTTCTGTAACGTTTAATAACGTTTGTTATTGATGTGTAACATCTTTCCTATCGGTTGCTGGATATTTTTTGTGGGAGTGATTTTGGAAAAGGGACGGAAATGTGTTTCAGGAAACCGGGGAAGCGCGCGCTATTTGATTTGACCAATGAGCGCGCGCGGTTGGGGAGAGATGGCTGTGAGATGGTGCCAACTCATTTTGCGTTGGTTTGGTACTCATTTAAGTTGGTACCACGACGTAGTGTCGGCTAACATAGTGTATGTGTGTGTGTGTGACGAGAAAGAGAAAGGGAAATAGAGAAGGAGAACGCATCAGCTGTGCACTTATCTAACAGTTATACAGTGTTGTGTATAAAATCTGATGTTATATTTATATGTGTAAACTATATTAATAATTATCTTTACTATTAACCATGCTTAGAATATATTCGACCAATAATAAATTTACTTCACATATATTTCATATTAGGATAACACGTCAAATGTTACACATCATATATGCGACTACTGTAAGACTCGTTTTTTAAATTGTCCATTTGAACCTGAAAATGTTAACTCTGAAACTAGTAATGGAAAAAAGAAAAACTGAAATGTTAGTAACCGAAATGGAAAACCTATCTTCTATATATATTCTATACATATTTTAAAACTCAACGTCTCTCTGTCTGTCTGTCCGTTTATTTTCTTTTCACGCGAAAACCGCTTATCCGTTTTATATGTTTTTTATTTTAATTCATTGCTATTTTATATGGCCAGGTTATACTCGTAGTATATGTTTTGTAAGATAAAGTAACATACGAAATAAGCAGTGACGATAACGGTGAAAAAATTCGGAAAAAAGACGCATTTTGGGGGCGCTTAAGTGGCTTACGCTGAGTAAACCATATGAGATATATCAAATTAATATTTTATATAAATGTGGATTTTAAGAAGACTTACAAAAAAGTAAGCGATGGCATTTATCTATCTAAGGATCATCCACATAAGCATTTTTGTCTTCCGTCTTTTGAGCGGGGGCAGTACGATTCGCGCGTGTGCTTGATCGACGACATTCTGTGGTGCACAGGAGCGGAGTCGCGAGCATAGCTAGTAAGGAATAAATGATTAAAGTGTTAAATAAATAATAACAAATAAAACATATGTTGTAGACGGGACTTGAAACTATCATAATTGATTTACACGTGCTTTTTGTGATAAATTAACAGCATAAAGCGCGTCATAAAAATCACTCTCATCATTTGATTTCATGACGTGTCTAAATGATTATAACATTAAAAAAAATGTATTTTATTTAAATTACAGATTTTATTATTCGTATCGAGATTTTCATTTTGAGTTCAGCAAAATATCGTTGGTAAAACGGACTGCAAAGCGATTCAGTCATGTTTAACTACGTTTGCAACTGTTCAAATAATTATTGTGAAAAAATACGCTACGTTCGTCATTTTGTGATAACATTTTTATGCGACTTTGTCATTTATTTATACCTATTTGTGTTTATATTGTAATTCATAAACTTATGTTTCTTTGACATTGTTATTTTCACAAAAAGGAAAACTTTAAATATCGCGTTATTTACGAATATGAGTTCCACCGTGGAATCAGCGCTGCAGAAACAGCTCGAAGGATTAATGATGTGTATGGGGAAGCTACTGTAAAAGAAAGCACGATACGTTTTTGGTTCCAACGTTTTCGTTCTGGCAATTTTGACCTATGAAACAAACCCCGTGGACGGCCGGAGACTAGTTGATAATGAAGAATTAAAGGTGATCATGGAAGCGGATCCATCGCAAACCACGTCAGAATTAGCGACAAGCTTCGGTGTGAGTGATAAAGCAATTTTAATTCACTTGAAGCAAATTGTAAAAGTGAAAAAGCTCGAGAAATGGTTATCAAATGATTTTTACATTACTCAACCGTCACAATAACGAGGGAGTTTTGAATCGTATTGTTACTTGTGACGAAAAATGGATCCTTTACGACAATCGGAAACGCTCATCAGAGTGGTTGAACCCAGGAGAACCGACCAAATCCAGTCCCAAGCGAAAGTTCACTTAAAAAAAGTACTTGTGAGTGTTTATCCTCTTTATTAGCGAATTATATTGTTAACAAACATCCTTCCCTAGACTATCACATCCCGTCAGTATTGTCTATCGTTCGCTCATTACGATAGTTGGACTCTTGTAACACAGGTTTCCAATCATATCTACCATCTAACAAAAAAAAGACCGCCACAATTTTTTGAGAATTTTTGTTTGTTGAATTGGTCTATGGTACTTACAGCGGAAGAGTCACCAAATCCGTGGCCCTTCGTTAATTGCTCTTATTTTTTTATATATCGCGGTTTCACTTGGAACTGAAAGAGAAAGTAATAAGACTGATTCTATTAGCTTTTCGCTCCATGTTATTAACAAACATGTGTCGACACTTTGCTAAAGATAGCTTTTGCTTTTGCTTTTATGCTATATATATTATATATTGTATTCTATATAAATGCAGTAGTCAACTAGTTAAGTTCTTTACGTAACACCTTACTCGTAAGACATAATTTCACTTAGCGTATGTACGTATTGTATTCTGTATCTTACGCTTTTTCTGTCGATATGTTCGCAACGAAAGTGAATTACGTTATTGACAGTTAAAAGGTGCAATTTTGATATAACATTTCCCAGGGCTTTTTGCGTCGGCAAAAAACTTGAGTTTCTTCGTTAATGTGAAATAATTTACCTAACTATACGTTGTTCATAATATGAAGGCTTGCACGACATATCCACAGAACGTAAATGTTTACGTCGTACAAATTACAACACAACCTACAAGCTTTCGCACGACAAAATTCTTTCCTTACTATGTGCAGTGTTACTTTCTATGTTACTTAAAACTAGAGTATACCAAAATTATAAAACCAAAGAATCGAATATTAATCGTACGAATCGAAAATAATTCGAATTGATCGGATGCCGTTGTACATTTAATTTATTAATTTCGAATAAAAATATTTATTTACGCTATTCCTTCATGTTTACAGCAACAAATCGTAATGAAAAATATTGAATGGAAGAATTAATCTTGTTGTTAGGTGTCGGGCATTCAATAATTCAAGTGTTAGATTACGATTTCAGTTGTTGGTATAGTTTATTTCTGTTATTTAATTTACACGTCTTACTCACCCCTGAATTGATTTAAAGCATAATCGTATTATCGATTATATTTAGCTCTATAAAATGATCGATAATCGTAAAATCAACTTCCAATACAAATTAGGCTACATCTCTAAAATAAACATTTGACATTTGTCATGCAAGTCTTCTTATGATGAATCAAATATAAATTATTCTAATAAACCTAGTTGATTTACTTGTCAAATTGTAATTATTATTTGTAACGTAGCAATATTATAACGTCTACAGTTCAATTATATTGTTGAATTCTGGGTATTTGAAAGTTTCGGTTTTTTATTCGCCATTATTTTTAGATTCGCCTTTTTAGATACGATACGTTTGCTTCTTGACTTCGATATAGAATGTAGTATCTGGCGTTATGGAAACTGAAACATCAAAAACAATCACGGTTACGGGCCCCACCAAACCTGATTCTAGAAACAGTGATGACTTGAACAACACTAGGTTTTATTACGTCGTCGTGTCGGGTATGTTCACACACATACATATTTTGTTGTGATTACATCATGTCATTGATTGATTGAAAGAGGCTGACTTCGTCATGTCAGACGTGTGTCGTGTGGTTTTCCGAACAGGGATTTTTTGCATACGCTAACAACTTTACAGGCATTCCATTGCCATAGTCGGTAATCAATAAATATTACAGCGATCTTATGTTTCACAATAGCGTCGAATTCGTTATTCAGTAATTCAAGAATTACTTCTAAAAAGGTTAAAAGAGTAAAGAATAAAGAATGTTAAAACTAAATAAAGTCTATTAAGCTACTTCTGATATATTTTTTATAAATAAATGCTTTTTAGGCTCATATGGTTAATTGCACGATAGCAAAAACAAATAAGCTTATCTGTTTGTTCAGGCTAATCTCCAAAACGGCTGAACTGATTTTGCCAGGACTTTCATTGACAGATAGATAGACTTTTTAGAGTATTACCTATAGTATATAATATTACGCTTTTGCATAGGAGCTTACAATTTAAAAGGATGTGTTGTTTAAATCTTAGATCATCGTGTATCTACATGGGGAGCAAGTAACATGGTTGAATTCTATGCCAAGAAATCTCAGGTGTGTGCGTTTTTCTCAAAAAAGTCTCCGTTTTTTCCCCTCCCCACTCTTCAGAACGTCTCATTAGCAATGCGAGACAGCCTCAATATCCTAGTTGTAGATATTCGCAGCGACCTCAACTCCGATCGGGAGTGTCATCTCTACTAGATTTTGAAGACTAGGTATCCTGAATAGGGTACGACGGTTTTTCACGCCCAGTCAACTGGACCTTCTTTATAAGGCTCAAGTTCGGCCGTGTATGTAATGCTGTTCGCACCTCTGGGATAGATCCGCAAAGTACCTCTTCGATGCTCTGGACAGGTTGCACAGATGCGTTGGTAATGATGCAGACGTTACCCAATGCATAGATACGCTTCAGCTTCGCAGAAACATCGCCTCGCTAAGTGTGTTCTACCGTCTGTATCACGGTATCACGGTGGATTGCACTGTTCTTACCATCAGGGACAGTACAGTCAATAAGCCGAGCTATTATAAAAAAAAATATGGTATAAATATTTCACCTATAAATCTGACATGTGGTATCATTCGTCGTTTGAATTATGATAAAACTAAAGACCGCTCGTGATTTTGTGCGCGAATGACAATATAAAACTTAACAACTTTAAAAATATAAGAACTTTCTATTAGTGATATATTTTTTACAATCGGATCAGTAGTTGCAGAGATTACCTCCTACATCCAGACTCACAAATTTTACCTCTTCATAAGATTAGTATAGGTATTTCAAAACACTAAAAGTGTTGTTTGTATTTCACGCAGGAACGTAATTTTCACACGTAAATTTAAAGGTCAAACACCATCAGTTTAGCGACCTCAGCGCCAAGGTTACCGTCTGATAAATAATTAGTTTGAAGTGTTGGAAATTGAGAAGTCGCTTTGATCAACTAAATTATGATATTCAATTAACATTAGTTTCTGTTGATTATTAAACAATGGAAACGGTGATTTTTTTAATAACTTTAAACTAATTATTTTGGAATCTAACCCATTTTCTTTTTTTTAATTATGTTTGGTCTTTTATTTATGTAAACTATGGCGTTAGTTTTTTGTAATGTTTAAATTTGATTACCTCTATACAATTTTGCTAGTCTTCTGTTACCGATATTCCAATGAAGCTTTTATTATACACCTATTTTTATCGACAAATCTATTATCCTATTCATTCCCACCCCTCCGCATTTTAAAGGCAGCTATTTTAATTTTTTCACTACCCGATTTATTTAAATGAAATTTACATAAACTTAGAATATTTTTTTATTTGTGTGTTCCATTTAAATTGAAGCCTCAATTTTTAAAAAGGAGTATTAAAAAAAGAAGTTCCGAGTTTTATGTAATTTTCATTTAGTATGTATGTACTGTCTTCGCCTCGAGTATGACCAAAGAGGGGGTCATAAAGTGCTTTTAAGTGTTATATAAAACGTCATTGGAGTTAGAGCCCATAACTTTATACATAAAAAATAATAATAGCTTGCTTTAAAAAAATAAATATATATATAATGGGTCACTTAACATAACCAGGCATAAATACATTTTAAACAAAACATATTTATTTAAAATGCAGTTATATTCAAAAGCGATCACGGCACGCTCGGATAAAAAACGAACTTAAGAAAATAATTTAACTATATACATTTAAATTAACACTTAATATAAATATTAATAGTAATTAATCAAGCGGAGCTCAATAAATTAAAAGATCTCTATCAGACTGGATCGTGCTTACCGTGTACATGGCGATAAACCAGTCACAATGACTAAATTGTGGTTTTTAACGTTTCGTGATCATTCTGTGTATATCCTGCTGCTGAGAGGCTGGCAGTGTAATGCCTATAATGCCGGCATTATAGCGGACGATGGACTGTTGGTCTCGGAGTTCGCTTTTATTTTCGGATTGTGCTGTGCTTATCATGAGGCATGGTACCGTCACATTGCCGTGGTACTATAAAAAATAGTAACGAAAAATTTTGCCCTGGTGACATTTAACATAAAACATAGTGACTCATTTTAATACTATGATTAAAAACTGTTAGTCTATACGCCCCCTAACGTCACCGCACGATACGTATGACGTAATATTGCTGAATATTCAGACTTGTCTGACGATCTGGTTGAATAAATCTGGCTGATACTTTTTATGCGTTGCATTTTTTTCCGGCTTTTACCGTCTATCATGCTTATCTTTATTGACACAACACGATACTTTTAATCAGTGTGCTCGGTATAACATTGTTTAAGTATTAAGTATCATTTCAATACTTATATTTTTTGTAATGATTTGCTAGCTTTCGCCCTGGATTTCGTGCCCAATGCTTTGAAAATAATTTGATTTCCACGCTCTCTGTTATAAACTGGTTCTACTAATATAGATATAGTGACACGGATTGAGAAAGGGATGCTTAGATGGTTTGGGCATGTAGAGGGGATGGATGAGAGAAGATTGACTAGACAGATTTATAAGATGAGTGTAATTGCGAACGTTGGAAGAGGAAGGCCTAGACGAACGTTCCACGATCAAATCGGGGACGTTTTGAAGAAAGGTCAGGTCAAGAGTACTCTAAACCGGCGAGTATGCATGAAGAGATTGATGAATGTTGAGGAAGCGAAAGTTGTATGTCAGTATCGTAGCAAGTGGAAGGACGTGGTCTCTGCCTACCCCGTTGGGAAAGAGGCGTGATTTATGTATGTATGTACTAATATACCTACCTACTAGATACCTTCGCAAACGTGCGCACAACAATTAATTTACTAAACAATTTTGAGTTTTGTCGGAAGCGTATCGCGTTAATACTCAACCAAGAAATCTGGAAAGAGAAATCAAAATATTTGAAACACAATTTCATAGTTGGGTGGCTGGTTGAATGACGAATTGCAAATGTTGATTTATCGAGGTTAAAAATAAATCCGGCCACGAGATAATCTATATCGTGTTGTTGAATAAAGTTTTAATTTTGACTCGGTATTGTGTTCTATTATATATTGATGTTCGATTAACATTCGGTTTAACCGAAGCCAAAAGGTTTTGAATATATACAATATAGAAATATTAATCCATAATTGATAATTTCGCTACTAAATCAAGATATTCAAAAAGCCATCTCTTGTTGTGATTTGTTCATTAATCTAAAAAAATAGTCATGTGAATTTTATTTTATTTTCACTTTATTTTTATTTAATTCAAATATTATATAGATTACACTATAAATAACTATATATTTTAGACTATTAACGTAATGTTAATATTTCGCCACCGTAACAAAAGATTTTTTACTTCAGCAAACTAAAAACATTACTTCCGTAACGCAATGTAACATCACGCAACTTCCATTACAGGATTTTTCTTCACCGTGCCCAAAGAGGTTTCACATCAATAATACACAAGATTACTATTTTGAAGTAAAACATCTTTAGGCACGATAAGGAAAAAATTTGTCACGTTACGGTACGTTACGCGTACCGTTACGGATGATATGTAATAGTCTAAAATTTACAGTGTTCCAATTCAAAGAAGGTATCACTAAGGTGTAATGGTTACACGCGCAATTTTTTATTGGATTTCTTAGTAGTGGCAAATGCTTTTTGCTGTCTAAATGTTACGGATATTCTTAGTCTATAAGTTAAATCCCTTAAAAACGTGTGTAAGAAATATATATTTTTATCTAAACATTTCTTAACTTCACCACTTTTTGGTTTAAGTTATGGCATCTGAAATATGTGTACCAATTGAAGGTAAATTGGTGATCGACCGAAATAGATGTGACGGTCTTTGTCGTTGGAGACGTTAGATTCTAATAAAATAAATTGACACGTTATGTATTAAAAACTTTAGTATTCACTTACGAGGTCTTTTTTAGTAAATATGTACCTATGATATTAAGAACCGAATCCCAAGTAACGAATGAAATTTTATAAATGAGTTGTACTCGTATTTAAAAAAGGATATTTAATTTTGAATTGAAAACTATTTGGAGATATCTGGCAGGATTGTAGTTCTGAGCTTTCGTTGACGGAAAACGTAATGAAAATCATAGGCATGGTAGTAGGGCATTTACTAGAGATGTTACCGATATATGAGATTACGAATTTGGATACGGTTATGTAATTATTTCGCATATACGATAGTTTCGGATAATTTCATTTATGAGTATAACACTTTTCAAAGAATTGTATATAGAAGTAAAAAACATATTATCTGAACATTTGTAGGTGAACAGTATTAACTTTAGTTTTGATATATTTTAAGTAGTTTTTGATATTCGACCGTATCTCATTAGACTTCGTCCCCATCAGGATTTATTCGAAACATTAATATCGGTTTCGGTTACGGATACGGAGTTCCATAACACCCATAGCCTTTACTAATGCCCGCCTGGCTAGTTACCAACCTGAAATTGAAAATCTTTCGGTAAACACTTATAGGTGTGTTCCGGCAGCTGCATTTGAGAGTCCGTTTCCGCAAAATAGGCTTCGTGTGTTACCATCCTGTGTCAACGCTAAACCTATAACCCATAAGTAAGAAAAACATATTTTTTGAAGACATAATACTAGCATACTATAAGTTTTTTAATGTGAAAGTTTATCAAAGTTTATTCTATCGCCCCAGAATTTTTTTCTTCATCTATCGCATGTCGCGCACTATTACACATTACATTGCCGCAAATAAAATTGAATTTTATGCCGTGCAGTCAAGGATTATAATCGCAAATTCGGAACATAGCATGTCGCATTACATTACATTGTCGCAAATAAAATTGAATTTTATGTCGTGCAGTCAAGGATTATAATCGTAAATTCGGAACATTGTATAGTTATGTTCATGTGTGTTATTAAAGAATGTATGTCACATGACTTCAATAATTTGTATTTTATGCATCGTGGTTTCATAAAACCACACAATAATATTTTGCTGTTAGACTGTTTCTAACAATACTTTTATTCAATATGTTTTGGTAATCATTATTATATAACCAGTTTCCCTTACCTACTTGTCCGGAAAATTTCATTTAACTTTCGCTGCAATAAAAGTTGAATGACACAGTTTTGTTATCGCAATCCCTTGATATAAAACTGATAAGTTTCATGTCAACAGGCGTGGCATCTAGCAAACTGTGGAAATGACAGATAACTACGGTACCACCACTAACAATGGTATTTAGTTGTGTAATCCTCATTATGCTCTCGGAAACAGCTGAGTAATGCAACTTTGGAATTTGAATTTCTTTGCAAAAGTTATTCAATATAGTTTGTCGTTTTGATGATAATGATTTCATTCGGTTAAATGTAAATTCCTGACATTGATGTCACACTTGAGTTTCCGTTTGGTCCAATTACGTTTTCGTCGTCTAGTTTAGGTGTCTAGATAAACACTAGAGGAACAGTTGATTCAATAACTCAGCCCGTTAATTCAACGCCCGCTCCACTTTGGTAGAACAATATACATTATTAAATTATTTTATTTAATCTGTACTATACACATTACACATAGTAAATTTGATTATAAAATAAAATAAGCCTTTATTATTTAACTCACAATGTATTTACGCTAATTATATAAACTAAATTAGATATATATTTATTCATCGACAACCGATATTTCTAATACAGCTTGTCCTTACAAAGGCCTCCTCATAAAGTCTTCCATATTTTTCTATCTCTTGCTATTTGGTTCCATGTTGGACAGCTATTATCTTATTCCTATAAAAAGAATTTGGACAAAAAATATGTGCGATACCTAAGCAGACTGTCAAGAGACTGAAATGATTTCATATGTTAACGTATCTTACTCGTCCGTGATACCTTAATAAGCTATAATGTTTTATGTTACGATTCTGAAATATAAAAATATTGTATCTTCTATAGTATCTTCCTCGTGTGTGACGCGCTTTAATTTTTCAAAATCTTACTTTCTCCTTTCTTTTGACTCCATTCACTCTTCGTTTTATATTATTCTGGCAAATATTATTTATTTAGTTACTTTTTCTGTTAGTGCCCACGTTTGACAACCATAAGTGTAAACATGACATGATACATGAATTGTTATAGATTTTTCGTTTTAGTTTGACTGAAATTTCTTTGTTCTTCATGACTTCGCTAAGTGACCAATATTTTTTTTCACGTGTTTGTTACTATACATTATAATGAATAGAAAATAATAATTGCCAAAATAATTTAAAGTAATCTTTGGGTACGGTAAGGAAAATTTTACTTAACGTAATGTTACGTTACGGACGATATGCTATATAACAATCTTAATAAGAGGTCCTAAAAGTTTTTTGACTCGTAGACCAAATGCAATGTTTTTCGGTTTTGGGTTGACCCCCTGAGTTTACCGGTTTTTTTTTTGCAGATTCATCAACTTCAAATGTTTTTTGACAGCCGATAATAGAGTGCTATCTACTCACTTTGAACAATTCTTCATGACGTTTCATGAACATCTGTTTTAATTTTCTTTTATTCATAGGTAGTTTTGCATTTTATGTAGATATGTAAAAAATATAAATAATTATTATGTACTTAAATAAATACTATTTCTGTACGTGGATTATTCCATTCGTGGCAAGCTAAAATTAAACTCGCGACTTGCTTAAATGAGTTCCACTATTTTAACCACCATTTACAACCAACCAATTTCTTTTTCATTGATTTGGTCACCTGGTCGATATAGATCACCTTGGAAATCTCGGATATAAATGTGTGGTGTTCAAATTCAAAGAAGTTTCATTTCAACCGCGTTATCTTAATATATATGAATCTCCTGTCACGATGTTTGTCCGCGATGGATTCCTAAACTACTTAACAGATTTTAAATTAAATTGGCACACCGTGAGCAGTCTGGTCCAACTTGAGAGATAGGATAGCTTAGATCTTTAATTATAGTCGCAATTTTATTTTATTGCAAATTATTTGTCTATAATTAATTGACAGTCACAATTATCTGTTAACTCCAAAGATTCTAACAGATGTCGATACTTTTCGACTGGATTGAGTAAGTAATCAATAGATGGCACTGCTATGGTAAACCGACAAACGTGTCATATAAGCTACAATTCAATAGCATGATTACCACGTGTAGTTGAGGCTAAAGTATAAATTAAATTCATTTTGTAGTAAACGAAATACCGTGAAATTCAATTATTTCTACTTTTTTAATTTTTGGTGTTAGCATAGCCAACCACGTGTTACTTAGACTGAAGTGTAAATCAAATTCAAATTATAGTGACGATAATACAGTGAAATTATTCCTGCTTTTTACTTATTTGTCGACTGGATTGAGTAAGTAATCAATAGATGGCACTGCTAAATAATTTCATTGTACTAAAGGGTTATAGTCGTAGAAAATCTGTCATGGAGGTCACCATATTTTTTTTCAAATACCATCTATGTAAAAAGCATGTTGGTCCCCGTGACTGGTGTTCTCCTACTGTTCCTCTTAAATTGTATACTACAATGTAATATAACAATAACTTTAGCCACAGCAACGCGTGGCCGGGTCTGCTAGTTTATTTATAATGTGCTGTGCTCGAGGCACCGCTTGCGTGGACTACTAAAAAAAAGGTTAATTTTTATTTTTTGTGCGGAATTCTAATTATTTTTGTAAAATAAAAGTAGCCATGCCTTATAACATCGCCACTGAAAGTCCCGTCAACAGAAAGATAGAGAAAAATAAAAAAAATAAAAATTTTTGTTATAGGTATCGTGTATACTTTCAAATGCATTTAGTAAAAACCTGTTATTTTGTTATTACATACAGACACTTCCATTTTATTATATGTATAGATTATTGGTCACGGGATAACATTTTTGTGGAGTTATTTTTGTTACGCCAAAGAAGTATAAGTTACCTACACATTTTTATTATATTTTGTTCAGATATTTCAATAGGTTTAATATTTTTCATATATTTTTTATAGGCTACTTCTTTTGAAACCTGCCAAAATTAAAAAAAAAATAAATAGAAAAAAATTGTTAAAGCAATTAGGTAGGTGATGCAACTAAGTAGTTAAAAATAGTTTAACTAAAAAGACATTGGGATACGGAAAGTACCTCATTAGTATCGTAAGCATCCGCTTTCCGTTCGAACAGAAATAGATCCTGCATTTATCCCAACGCATTGATGCTGTTACAAAAAAGAAAAAAAATGGCGCGTGTCATCTCCGTCGCTTGACTGAAGTTTATTACTCTTTAAGAACGATTGTCTTGAAATATGTACAATAGGCAAAGTTACATTATTAGTATATTACATATATTATTACTTTCGTATACGAGATGAGTACATTATGTATATACATACACGCATTCAGTATAAGAACGGAGGGTACGACATTACGACTTCATTATTTGTTAACATTCTATTTTTCTTGCCATCTTATTTACGTATCGCGGGCTAAATATGAAAAACGGTTCTTCCGGAAGTAGTTGTTTCTTTCTTATAATAAATAATACATTGATTATTTTCACATATTAAAATTGTAATCCCTTCTACACATACCTACACAATCAATTTCAAAAAATTACGAATGTGTTCACATAGTTTGGGTTATTTATATTTTGTAATACATTCAGTGTAATGATATCAAGTTTTGACGCATTTATGATCGAGTGTTACTGAATGTAAGGAAATTATTTAATTTATTTCCTCGTTAGTTATTCCCCGGTCCGGACACCTTGTAATAGAGGATTCCCCTGTTGTAGTTTGACATTACCCACGTTTGGATACATGGGCCGACACATTTATTTACGGATAATTTGTGTAGGTCCGCATTCTTTACTTTAAGTTAATGGGAGGACAAGTCGAGATCCTCGGGTTTGCGGGATTTGATCCCAACATGTGACAATAAAAATACTATTAATTAAATAAAACATAGAAAATAATGATATACTTACTTATATTGTTACAGAAAGAGGACTGTATCGCCGAGCACAATATTGAAACGTGAACAGAAATGGCTCAGGATGTTGAACAACTGGGAAGCTTTTATGAGCAAAAACTACAAGAAAGTACGAGAGAGGTGTCGGAAAGGTATCTGTCGCATTATAATCTGTTGTAATTGGAATTTGGTAACGACTATTTTTAACCCACGACACATACATAAGTTTAATATGCGTAACTGTGTGTCTCTGTCTGTGGCATTGAAGCTCCCAAACGGATGCACCAATTTTGTTTTAGTTTTTTTTTTCTTTAAAAGGTTTCTTAATTGACAGTGTTCTTAGCTAGGATTCAAACTTTATTCAGCCGTTTGCAAATCATCAGCTCTTTTCTAATTGATGAAGGGATGTTAACAACTTCCACAAGTCTGGTTGATTCGTAGTTTGGTATTCTATTAATTCAGTGATATTGCAGGAACGTGGTTACCTTGACCTGATGCTGCATCATAATCTGTAAGATACCCAACTTCACACAAACTTTCTGTAGAGGTATCGTGTTTGGTGTCATTGGCATGTAGCGGCGTGCACACAGAGTTTTTATACAGAGAAAATTATAAATGTGTGAACTTTCCAAAATATTGCTTTGTTTGTTTTGGTTCGTTGTGTTGACGATTAAATAATGATTTAGGGTAGGTAATTCAATTACCGTAATTGCTACCTCAAATATCAATAGGTCAGAGATTGTATCAATTTACGGAAATTCGAAGTGTCGTGTTCTTTCGGCAAGTTTATTTAACGTTCTGTATTTGCAAAATTAAATAATAGCAGTGAAAAGGTACGGATCTATAAAGTTTCGTTCGTTGAGACTTTCGCATGTCTATAAATGTCGATTTTTATCTGAGAATTTAAACGCGTCTCAACACGATTTTTTCCAAAGGTTCGAGATATTTAAGGGAAGCTTCTAAGTATTTTTCAGATTGATCGTGTTTTTTTTTTCTGTCGTAGGAAAATTATGAATATCGATGTAACCGGCATCGTTCCAAACGGTTTTATCGTTTTAAAATAATAAACAGGGGAAAAGAACAACCGATTGCTATGTTGCGTAAAATTGAACAAACGAGTAAGCAGGCATACTGTATCGAATATACTTAATAATACCACCTACACTCAACAGGCGGAGCTGAGTTATGATTTAAGAATGTTTCGTTTATTAATAGGAAGTAATCGTAGAATAATGTTTGAGAAATAAAATAATATTAGATATCAGAACAAAATTATAAATAATCTGAGTTAGGCAGCGTAGGCCGCTGTCGGCATGGTCTCAATGATTATGTTTTTATGTCGGAGTTTTCAAAGTTTTTAATTTGTCATGTTATATAAACCTAGTTATCCAAAAACGAAATGTACAATTCAAGGTATACCAGCGTCGGTGCGGCCGAAAGCATGGCTGTACCTCTGCGGTGGGCAGCTCTTGATGGAGAAGCACCCGAACGAATACGAAGAGCTCCTACAAGCGCCAGGCGATCCTAAATGCATGGATGATATCAGAAAGGACTTGCATAGACAATTCCCCTACCACGAGATGTTTATTAGGGAGGAAGGCTTGGGGTGAGACTTTATTTGTACGAAAATGCAGTTAATATAGTTAAAGTGAAAAGAGAGTCACGGTAACGGGTTACTCACTATACCTTATTCATTGTAAGAAGACTCGCATGACACATCCACAGAACGTAATTTGTTACGTCGTGCAAATTATGAATGACATAACCTAAAAACATGCATTTCGACTAACAATTATCATAAAAAAAAAGATACTAATAAACGTTATAAAAACATTTTGCACGATGAAATCTTAAATAACATCCTCTATACAATGATTTTTGTTAATTTTGTTACTACGTGCATCGTTACTTTCTATATGACTTAAAACTAAAGTAGACCAAAATAATAAAACCAAGTAATCGAAAATTAGCGGTACGAATCGAAAATTAATTGACTGATAGCCGTTGTACATTGAATTTATTAATTTGTTGATTAATTTCGAATAAACTAATAAATTTATGTAATTCCTACATTTTTACCGCAGCAACAAGCAATGAAGAATATTGACTGGAAGAATTAATCTTGTTCTTTGGAGTCAGGCATTCAATAATTCAAGTGTACCAGACTGCGATCTCAATTATTGTTATAGTTTATTTTTGACTTTAATTAACACAGCTTACACGTCCCTCTATTGATTTAAAGCATAATCGTATTGTAGATTTTATTTAGTTCTAAAAGAATCGATAATCGTAAAATCAACTTACAATTTAAATTATGCTACATCTCTTAAATAAACATTTGACATATGTCGTGCAAGTCTTCTTACGAGGAATGAATTATATGTGTATAGTGGCCGTGATTCCTACCACCCAGATTGATTACTGGATATACACCGTTGGATCCCGGAACGCGACATTCCTAAACATGCCACTATGCGGGTGTTACACCTTATGGTATGATGGTTGGTCATACCACCCAAGAATTTAATATTTTTAGAAATGTTCCATTTAATTACTTTTTCTTGTTAAATCATTATGATATTACGTAACTTTATGATCATTGAATGTTTTGTAATGAATGCTGTTCCAAATTGCATCTCTAGTTGTACCTATTTATTGGCAAAGGCCTTCTAGTGCTGATTGGTTTATTATTTTCAAGGGTATATTTATCGGAATTGGGGTGATCCCCTACATAGGTTTCGAATAAACGTAAGAAAAGAAGAATTTTCGAAATGAAAAAATGTATTAAAATATAAACTATTTAGACGAGCCACAATGAAAATTGATCATAAATTCTAGTAAATTATACATAATATGTATTTTTGTACAGATTGATTACAATTAGTAATCGTCCTGCAAAAGTCTAAATAGAATCAGTCTTGCCAAGCTGTATTGTTCTTCTCAATAATATGTGTATTAAAATTAGCCACATAATTTCCGATGAATTGTATTTATTACTAATTTCTTATTGTATCATAGATAATTTGAAACAAAAGATTATGTTCAGATATGCGATTAATCAAAAATGCGAAATTGTCAACTATCAGTGAAAGTCTTTTTATTTTTTTTTAGATTTAAGAATTATGGCCATATCCTCACCTTATGTTAAGTGACGATATGACCCAAGGTGGTGGACACGCTATGCCTAGAGGGAGTATTGGCTCTATTGCAGCTGCCGGAACACATCTATCTATAGGTGCTTAGCGACAAAATTTCAAATTGAGGGTGGTATTTTGACATAACATCACCATGCTATGATTTTATCGCGATGTTTTCCTTCACCGAAAGCTCAGGCTCATTGCAGAGATTCGAACTTACGTCGATAGACGATGACTGCTTCATCTGTCATCGTTTTAGTCTTTGATGTGTATTTTTTTTTATTTCTAGCCAGCAAGAGCTTTTCTCAGTTCTAAAGGCGTATTCAGTGTTGAATCCAAAGGTGGGGTACTTCCAAGCTCAGGCGCCAGTCGCCGCGTTCCTCCTGATGCACATGCCGGCAGTGCAGGCTTTCTGGTGCCTTGTCAGCATCAGCGATAAGTACCTCAGCGGCTACTATAATCCGGGTCTTGAGGTGTGTACACCAACGAAAAGTAGTTATTTCTCGTTGTATAAAGCGGAAGGGTATTTTTGTTTGTTTGAACACGTTAATCTCTGAAACTACCAGTCGGATTCCAAAAAATATTTTGTATGTGATAACCAAATTTTCGAGGAATATTATAAGTTATCTAGCATTAGACTATACCTCTCAGCTAGTCTTAAATATTGATTTATGTTAACTAAGTCGGAATAAACAGCGTACCCTAACTGCTTTAACCGCGTGCGCTGGCTTAATGGTTAGTGATACGTAAATACAATGTTCTACAAAAATATTGCTCCTTGGTACATCTAAAAAAAATCTGTGATACCATATGCCTAAATCTTATACATACATAAGTCACGATAAGCTATTTTGTGACAAAGTTATATTGAAAAATTGAAAAGTGATTTATGAGCATTATCATTAAATATGCCATATTAATCCTTTCGAACGAAAGTTACTTCATCATCAAGACAATTTTATGTAAAGAAACTTTGCCCTTTGATAATCCCTAATGTAAATTAGAGTGCTGAATAAGCTTTTAAATAAACAGGTGCTTCAACGTGACGGTGACATCCTGCACGCTCTCCTGCAGCGGACAGCGCCCGCGGTGCACCGGCACTTGCTGAAGCATAAGGTGGAACCGGTTCTCTATGCGACTGAGTGGTTCCTGTGCGCGCTGACTCGCACCCTGCCCTGGGACAGCCTTCTACGCGTCTGGGACTGTTTCCTCTGCGAGGGTGTCAAGGTATTTTAACATTTTTATATATCATAAATAATACATAATAAGTTATTAATTTGATTATTGTTGTAATGAGCACACAGAGAGAGAGATAGGGTACAGAGAAATTTCTATGGAGATTTCCACTTCTTTGAATTTTTCCAATTTCTTTGAATACTTGCACCCTATAAAAAAGCAAAGTCAAATAATCTAGTGTTGTGTTCCTGCTGTGAGTAGAGTTTCCAGAGCTCTTTTGGGAGGGGGGTTCAAGGTCGGCAACGCGCTAGTGATACCTATAGCGTCCATAGGCTACGGTAGTGACTTACCATCAGGCGGGCTGTATGCTTATACGACAAAAAAATCTACAGGGTAGCGTCCATCACGGCACGAACAAAGAAGTCCGCAAATGGTGATACAACCTTCAAATGAGGCCAGAAGATGACTGCCGTTTAAATCTGTGCCACAAAGCAATGATGGTTCAGTAATATCGTGTACTGACACATCGATCGATGTGAGTTTGAATCCTTGCAATGAACTTGAGCTCTAATAAAGGAAAACGTGATAAAGCCTTGACATACTGGTAGGGCATTTTCTAATATCCGCCTGATTAGCTACCACTCCCAAGTTGAAAATCTGTCGTCGAGCACCTATAGGTGTGTTTTGGCAGCTGCACTTGAGAACCAGTAAGGTAGAGTCCATGCACACCCGCCGCCCCGCGTCCCGCAAACCATGTGGAGGGTCGTGCTTACTACAGTGATCGGACTATAGTACTATAGTACTTAGACAAAGGAACTTGCAGGTTCTGTTCAAAGCGGCACTGGTGGTGCTAGCCGGTGCACTCGGTCCGGCCAAGGTGCGCAAGCGAGCGTGCGGCCTCTGCGAGACGCTGGAGGTGCTCCGGCACCCGCCCGAGTCGGTACTGGCTGAGGAGTACCTCGTGTACCACATGCAGCGGCTCAGCCTCACCGAGGAGGACTTCGAGTTCGAACACCAGAGGCAGACCGCGAGACGACGCGCCATGCCCAATAGAAGGTGATCTATTTTAATATTCAATATTTTAAATACTCGCTAGGCCCCGCAGAGTTTGTTCTGGCCGTTCCAGTAGTCAATAACTCAACCACAGATCCATCTATCGCGTTTAAATACACTTATACTGCGTTTGTCGTTCCCACGGAGTGACAATCGCTAATGTCAAACTAGAAAATAATGTTACCACATTCATTTTGGTAGTGTTGTTCTACCGTATATGATATAGTACAATTAGTTGAATCGTAATATATTAAATACTGAATTGAAGGTTTTTATTTATATACTAGGTGTGCCCGCGGCTTTATTCACGTGGACTACTAAAAAACCTTTTTTTATTTTTCGTTAGGAACCCTAATAATTTTTCTAAAATAAAAGTAGCCTAAGTTAACATCCGTTATCTACCAGTAAAAGTCTCGTCAAAATCTGTCCAACCGTTTGGGAGATTACCCGGAATAAACAGACAGACAAAAATTAATTTTTTTTTTTGTTATTGTTATCGTGTATACGCATATGCATTTAGTAAAAACCTGTTAATTTGACATTACAAACAGACACTTCAATATTATTATATGTATAGATTGAAATGTTTCGTGTTATTCAATATACCCGATAATTATCTATTATCATTACAATATGATTCAGGAAACAACTATTGCGAACAACTTACAAAAGAAAAATAAAATGCTGCGGTTAGATCATGAGAGACGCGATTTTGTCTGTTTTATTCGACCTCCAATATGAATAATAAAATACTTAGTGCGGTTTTACGATTAGTTCGGATTGGTGACATCACTATTTTAAAAACACAATAAACTAGCAACACATGAAATGTCACTTTACTTCGTGCGAATAAAAACGCACCATAGAACTTTTAAGGTGATTTCGGTCAAATGGAGTTTCAAATTGTCGCAAATAAAATTATATTTTATGTCGTGCAGTCAAGGATTATATTCGTAAATTCGGAACATCGCATGTCGCATTACATTACATTGCCGCAAGTAGAATTGAATTTTATGTCATGCAGTCAAGGATTATATTCGTAAATTCGGAACATCGCATGTCGCATTACATTACATTGTCGCAAGTAGAATTGAATTTTATGTCGTGCAGTCAGGGATTATATTCGTAAATTCGGAACATCGCATGTCGCATAACATTACATTGCCGCAAGTAGAATTGAATTTTATGTCATGCAGTCAAGGATTATATTCGTAAATTCGGAACATCGCATGTCGCATTACATTACATTGTCGCAAGTAGAATTGAATTTTATGTCGTGCAGTCAGGGATTATATTCGTAAATTCAGAACATCGCATGTCGCATTACATTACATTGTCGCAAGTAGAATTGAATTTTATGTCATGCAGTCAAGGATTATATTCGTAAATTCGGAACATCGCATGTCGCATTACATTACATTGTCGCAAGTAGAATTGAATTTTATGTCGTGCAGTCAGGGATTATATTCGTAAATTCGGAACATCGCATGTCGCATTACATTACATTGTCGCAAGTAGAATTGAATTTTATGTCGTGCAGTCAAGGATTATATTCGTAAATTCGGAACATCGCATGTCGCATTACATTACATTGTCGCAAGTAGAATTGAATTTTATGTCGTGCAGTCAGGGATTATATTCGTAAATTCGGAACATCGCATGTCGCATTACATTACATTGTCGCAAGTAGAATTGAATTTTATGTCATGCAGTCAAGGATTATGTTCGTAAATTCGGAACATAGCATGTCGCATTACATTACATTGTCGCAAGTAGAATTGAATTTTATGTCGTGCAGTCAGGGATTATATTCGTTAATTCGGAACATCGCATGTCGCATTACATTACATTGTCGCAAGTAGAATTGAATTTTATGTCGTGCAGTCAGGGATTATATTCGTAAATTCGGAACATCGCATGTCGCATTACATTACATTGTCGCAAGTAGAATTGAATTTTATGTCATGCAGTCAAGGATTATATTCGTAAATTCAGAACATCGCATGTCGCATTACATTACATTGTCGCAAGTAGAATTGAATTTTATGTCGTGCAGTCAGGGATTATATTCGTAAATTCGGAACATCGCATGTCGCATTACATTACATTGTCGCAAGTAGAATTGAATTTTATGTCGTGCAGTCAAGGATTATATTCGTAAATTCGGAACATCGCATGTCGCATTACATTACATTGTCGCAAGTAGAATTGAATTTTATGTCGTGCAGTCAGGGATTATATTCGTAAATTCGGAACATCGCATGTCGCATTACATTACATTGTCGCAAGTAGAATTGAATTTTATGTCATGCAGTCAAGGATTATATTCGTAAATTCGGAACATAGCATGTCGCATTACATTACATTGTCGCAAGTAGAATTGAATTTTATGTCGTGCAGTCAGGGATTATATTCGTAAATTCGGAACATCGCATGTCGCATTACATTACATTGTCGCAAGTAGAATTGAATTTTATGTCATGCAGTCAAGGATTATATTCGTAAATTCGGAACATAGCATGTCGCATTACATTACATTGTCGCAAGTAGAATTGAATTTTATGTCGTGCAGTCAGGGATTATATTCGTAAATTCGGAACATCGCATGTCGCATTACATTACATTGTCGCAAGTAGAATTGAATTTTATGTCGTGCAGTCAAAGATTATATTTGTAAATTCGAAACATTGTATATGTAAATGTGTGTTATTAAAGAATGTATGTCACATGTCTTCAATTTTTTTTAAGTTTCACTTGCTTCGTGGTTTCATAAAACCACATATTTTTATAATTATTCCGTTTAAATCAGCAGGTCGATAGAAACCAGCTTATAACAACGGCTGTGCCAACCGCCCGAGATTATATAATTATTAAAAGGTATATTTTATAATAATCAATAAAGGAACATGGGTTATGCTTATAACTGGGCTTTGTTCGCCTTTGTTAATATATCTTTAAAACGTAGGGACCTTTTGAATTTATTCTTATTGCTGAACATGTGCTAACAACTCATTACAAGTGCTAACATCAATGTATGTTGCTTTATATTAGACCAACTGGCCTCGCAAACGTTGTTCTTATCTTTCTATACAAGGTTCATTGGAAAAAAATTTGATTGATTTAATGTCTATTTTTTTTAATTTTAGAGATCAGGTACTACGAGTACTTTATTTCGGGTGCTACGAGTATACGATTCTTTTTAAAAGATATAAGTGTTATCGATATTACGAATTCAAAGGCCGAGCCTCATGCGGCTGAAAAAGTTAATCTTCTAGGTTAATATGCATTAAAAAGAGACGGTACTTCATACTTAAAATAACGTTCATGAACCGATTATCAAAACCACGAAGGGAGGTCTGTTAACAAAAGTTAAGGGAAAAATCAGATAATTAGGAAATTCTTATCTAATTATTGAAGGGATTCAATTATAATGCAACAAAATTATATTAAGTTTTATTTGTTATTCTCGAATAGGGCTTAAGGATTTCCCTTATGTTTTGTTACATAACGTTTCAAAACATCGTCTAAAACCTTTTTAGTAAAAGCGTCTATAAAATAATAAAAAAAAATTCATTGAAATCTGTTAAGTGGTTCTTGACTTATAAGCATATTAACAGACCGACAGATGGTTAAACCGAGATACATTAGAGAATATAAGGATTAAATATATCACATAAATATTATAAAATAAAGTCCCCCGCCGCGTCTGTCTGTCTTTCTGCGTGATAAACTCAAAAACTACCAAACGGATTTTCATACGGTTTTCATCAAGGGACGGAGTGATTCATGAGGAAGATTTAGGTGTATAATTCATTAAGTTTTTGTGTAAATTGTCTCAAATATGACGATGATTGTTGAAAATGTCGGAAAAAGCATGCCGACTGGGAGCTTTACGGGCGGGCGACGCGTAAACCAATAGAGTTATATGTATTACTCTGCTACCCGTGGGAAGCTAGTAAACTTGGGTTGCTAGTAAACAATATGTAAAAGACAGTACAATAATGTACGGTAAGTAAGTATAATCAGTTCGGAACCCTAAGGGGACGAATGCTATTCGCAACATGTCCGATAAAAAAAAAAAAAAATTGATATGCCTCACGGATCATAGATGAGATGACAACTGTAACAGAGGAACTGAAAGTTTTTCTGTAGTCTCATCATTAACTGTTTTTTTTTTATATTTCAGTGGCAGCTGATTCAGCGACTGCTCCTACAAGTGTTATTCGAAGAATAACGCCAGGGATCTGTTCAATACGCTCTGAACGTTGCTACGTGACTGTGAAAATTAACTTTAATACTTTGTGATAAATACCACTGTCGCTTGTTTGTAATGCACACGACCAATCGAGAACGACTGACGAATCGTGCGGTAAGATTTCATATGTATGAATATACTTATATATTCTTTATATGGTTTTTTAAGGGCCTTGTGATAATCCTTGTATTTTTTAACGCAGCTATATTAACTTTAAATTAAGTTCACTAAATTTTTTGATCCTGAATCAGGACGTTTCTTTTAATGTCAGAGATAACGATCCTTGATGCACGACAAAAAAATAATAGTGGACGTGGTATTAATTGAAAAAAAAAAATGGATTCATAAATTTCAGTATTCAATTATTCGATTATGTAAATAATCGATTTCGCGTATATTTGAGATGATATCAGTAAAAATGTAAACTTCATTGCCCATATTATATCGATAATGGAAAAGATAATTGACCAACGTGTAAAGTTTACATATGCACGTTAGTCAATTAGCCTTTCCATAAATGGGGTGGAAAGGCACGGCTCTTTCCACCCCATTTAACACTGTAATTCCAAGGGTTAAGTTAATTTCGGCATTTCGATAAGTTATACGAGATCCCAGAAATTAGTAATTAAAACATTGCCTTAAAATTGTACGAATATGACAAGAATTATTATAAGGAGCCTACTAAAGGTAAATAAAGTTCATTATAAAATTGGACGAATGTTGAATATTTTATTAAGATGCTATATTAGGATTGAATCAGACAATTACTATATCAAAATCAAAACTATTTTATTCAATTTAGACCCTAAGAAGGCACTTATGAATGTCAACACACTACTAACGTCGGTGATACTGCAATATGTTCTATGTTAAAAGACTGCCTCAATATTAATCATTGCAAAATGAATTATATTTCTACTTATTTTTTCATTAGATCCACATTCAGGACTGATTTTCTTAAATTATATAGATTTTACTAATTATATAAAACCACAATATGAATGTCATCATACACTTAGCAAATATTTAAAAAGTTTTCTCTCTCTCTCTCTTCTGTAATAGTTCAGTTTCTCTCTTCAGTTTACAGTGACATTGTCCGTTTTGCATTATCATCAACGATTTAAAACATGCTGGTACAATGGCGATATTAATTAAACAGTGCATAGTGGTCAGTAATCATAAAAAATCCAAGCCCGGTGAAGCTGCAAAAGCCGTCTGAGACTTCAGGCCCTTACGGCTAACAGTGTGTAGTCAGATCAAAAAAAAAAAAAAAATTAATCATAAAATTAAATAAAACAAAACAAAACTAAATAATAAATTCGGTGACCAAATTCGCATCACTTTATGCAACCGATTTATTCATGAAGCCTCGCCGACATAGGGCTATCTCTTTCCTGCATTACGCGGATGTGTCAAGTGTCTCATTCTAATAGTATTTCTATACGTTTTCATTTCATTTATACATTGTTAGAATCCTTGACTCGTCGGATGATCTGTGCGTTACAGCTATTTATACACAGGTTGGTTCAAAAAAATAATTTAAAAAATTGTAGATAATTCAATAAATAATTACGTTGTATAAAGCTAAAATATATCTAAAATTTGAAATTGCGTAACCGGATACGCGTGTTCATTTAATGCCGCCATTGTAACGCCACATTCTATATAAAAAAAATAGAGTTTCAAATAACGCTGTTAGTACAATACATAAACAACTATACGAACATAATGTAGTCAGTAAATAAGTATTTTTTTAACTATATTGGAATTATTGGAATAATACAACATTCAGATCGCTAGAAAAATACAAAATAAATTCAATAGTCATAAAAGCTACATAAGAGCTATTTATAAATAACAGTTGTTTTAAAAATAACTACTTCATTGTTTTTTTCACTATTTTTTTGGCTGCTGCCCGCGTTTTGCATTTATGCTATTGTTATAGCAATATATCAAATTATAGCTTATTTCAAAGTGTAGCTCGGAACTGTTTTCTTGCTAACAAAACCTAATGCCCGACCACTAAGAAAATGCTATATAATTTTCAACATAGCTATATGTTATACATATATAGTTTTCATATGTTTGATATTGTGTTAGCATTTTGAAAATAATATCATCTGATGTTTGGTGACGACATTGTGGTCGCATATGGAAGACTAGACTCGTGTCTAGTTATGAGAGCGTCAGAACATTCCTTACCATCACGATATCTGTAGTTTTATATCGGTGTTCTCCATATTTTCTTTTAAAGTTACTTCGATAGATTTGTCTGATCAACAACTACAAAAATTAACATTGTGAAAATTTTGCAAAGTCGATTATTTTATGTAAAGATTAAAATCGAATTAGATTTTTAAGCGTGTCTATTTACCATAAAAGCTGGGACGCGAGTTATTATTCCAAATTTACTGCCTATTATCGTGTGTATGCATTTATGTTATGATATTTAAAGTGCATTATCCCAATAACTCTGAAAAAGGTATAGAAACTGCTATTTTAATATAATTGTATAGTGGTGAAATTAAATTTTGTTATCACAGCTATTTAACAGGTGATAAATAAGCTTGCTATATTTTAAGTTTTTTGTACATACATTTGTGGCTGCTACAAGTATCAAATATTATCGCGAATAACTGTTAGCTCTTCAGCGACCTTACTTTTGTATTAAAAAATATTTTCCACGTCATATGAGAATAGCAGTATACAATACAAAGTCATCCACATTTATCATAAAACAAATTATTTTTATACCATATAAAAATAGTAGAGTTACAAATGATTTAATAATAAGGTAATTATCATATTATAAATTATTTAACAGTTCATGTGAAAAATAACACTGATGTATGAAATGTTCCATGCCTGTTCTGAAATAAATGTGACACTTTGATTCCATTTAATACGTACGAAAGAATGCAAGCGGATGGATATACTTGTAGGTAGGTATACCATTGAATTTTCTTTATAAACCTTGTAACTGTGTATTTTATTATTAATATTAATCATATTATATACGAATATAATGTACGTATTGAATCGAAAATATAACTGTACGAATCACGTGAAAGTAAAATCTCCACGACTTAAAATTGTTTTTGTTGTGTGATCAACAAATTTTTATTTTTACCGCCTCTGTGAAGTCTGATTTAAAGAAATCGCTGTCTATTACATCCTGGCACATTTGTTGTTGGTCCAAGCATTGTTAATAATCTTAGTTTGGTCTTTAATCTTTTCCCTTCTTTGGAGTTAGTACAAGCTTCAGTAAGACATCAGCCCGAAACGTTTGACGATTCTAAACACCGATAAATTGGTAGTTTTATCTATACATATAATAAAATTGAAGTGTCTGTTTGTAATGTCAAAAATAACGGCTATTTACATATATTTTTTTGTCTATCTGTTTGTTTCGGGTAATCTTCGAAACGGTTAGACCGATTGTGATGGGTCTTTCACGGACAGATAGCTGATGTCATAAGGAGTAACTTAGGCTACTTTAATTTTTTTAATAATTAGAGTTCCACGCACATAAAATATTAAAGCCTTTTAGTAGTCCACGCGAACGGAGCCGCGGGCACAGCTACTATTTTTATATAATACGAGACTATTTTTCGAATTTATACAGTTGCATTTTAAGTCAAAAATGCGTTGAAAGTTCGAGAATTTTTGACGCAAATTTACGTCACCGATCATGGGGCAATTTAAGATCCATAAAGGTTGAAAAATTGGTTTACGATGTGCATATTGGCGCACATTCTACTCGTTATGGGTAGAATTATCTGTACCTCCCGAAGACATCCTAAACATTTTTTTTGCCTTTGATAGTGCAGTTACAAGGTTTCCCCATACAGTATTGTGTCTGCTTTATATTGTATTGAAGTAAAGTGCTTGTGTGTGAATTTCTTTGATGTTTAAAATATTAAATTAATTTTATTAGGGATATATTTTGTAAGTGACGAAATAAGCAGTGACGATAGTGGTGAATCAATTCGAAAAAAGACTATTTTGGGACGCTCATATGGCTTATGCTGACTAAATCATAAAATGTATATAAAATTAATGTTCTACATAACTGCATATATCTAACTAAGGATCAGCCCACAATAAGCATTTTTGGCTTCCGTCTTTTGAGCGGGGGCATTACAATTAACACGTGCACTCAACATTCTGTAGTCCACGCGAGCTGAGCCGAGGGCATAGCTAGTATTTAATAAAATTATGGATTATATTTTTTTAATGGAAGTACAATTTAGAATGACCAAGGTTCGCTTGTTTCACAACGGTTATTAATTGTAAATATACTGATTATTCTGAAAACTATTTATAATTTAAAGAAATATCTGTTGAAATATTTACTTCAATACTTAAAAATGTAAGTTCTAAAATAATGGCAAGTGTTTGCCGAAAGTTCAAAGCCGTAAGTTTAAATATGTTGTGGTAAACAAAGAAAATATGATAATCAAATCAATTCACAAACACAAGAAATAGGATGTTAAGTGTATCAATAGTTTGTAAATATTAAAGAAAATTTGTATAGCGCTGACTCTAAAGATTCATCCGGTTAAAATTGCCATCATAAGGAAAAAGAAATACAGATAACATAAATCATTCTTTTTATCTTTTCAAAATTTAGCTACATATATGTAAATTCTTGGAGACATGAAATATGTATTTTTAAATGGCTAATTATTAATTGCACCTAGCACCCTAATAAAATGTACCAATTGCAAAAAAAATCTATGAGGGCAATATTCTCCATGTGAATCTTAATGTTAAAATCTTCAAATATAACCATTTAATTATGTTTTTCGTATTGCTTCTTATGTAAACATGATTATCCAATGATAAGTTGGAGTTATTAATTCTTAATCAGTATTGTAGAAAGCATTCCCATTGCAATGGCAATTATTATTGTATGAGATATGTGGTTTTGTCGAAGTTCTTTATGTGAAAATGGGTATAATATTTTCCATATCATAATAATATGGGATCATATAATTTTCATTATTAGATAATAATTAATATTTATCAAAGATGTGTTGTCTTTGCAGATCTAATTTAATTTTCCACAAATGTTATTTTCCTTTAAATATTATATTACATTTTCTACTGTTAACATCCTATATTCGAATGTATAAAACGCATTACAATGTTATCAGTAGTGAATGTACAAAGATGTAAGATATACGCCAAATATATCGGAAGTGTTTACGTGGAGCAATATAATAATAGAAATAGTTAATACTTGTTATTCCTTTCTACGGTAGAATGTTAGTTAATTTATTTCAATTTAAATACTTTGTTAAATTATTTAAGAGTACTAATGATTTTCTTTGGATTATTTTTTGTTACCACTAAAATACAATACGCGGTCACAAAAGATCGTCGAACGTTTTCGAATGTAGGCTATGATTTAGTTAAGGGCACTCGTTTAGTTAATTTCGGCGCATAATGATTTTTATTACGTTAATTTTGATCCTTTACATACCCAAAATAGTGGTAGTGGCCATTGACATTTGTCTAATCTTATTTTGATGTTGTCATTAATGACAGCTGTCAATGTCATAAACGTCATCTAAGAACAGATTGTAATTTCCGATTTAGCATAAACAATATACATGAATAGGATCAAAAGACTCGAACCTTGTTTTAATATCGATTTATTAGGCGAAAATAAATAAATATTTTTACTTTAGAAAACCGTTTTTATTGGAATACTATAAAAGCAGGTGATTCGTGTTGAATCCTTTAAACTCTTGATTTACGTGTGATATGTCTGGCAACTAGAATATTAGATTTTGATGCTAAGTCCTGAAGATGTATTCAAAAGTACCTGCTCAGGGTTTAAGTCGTCATATATTGATAGTATAAAGTGAATACATGCAGGCGAGGAAAGGTCTCAACTATATTATGCAACTATGGAGGCAAAACAGTCGCCCATTTTGCATTGTTAAATAGAATCTATATAATCATTTATAAAATTGGACTCTATAAGAGAGTTCACTGTTGTTCGAAAACCTAGTTTTTTTTTAACGGAAGTCGGATGAACGGAATGAACATTCTCGAAAGATCTAGTGACGTCATTACTGGATGTGGTTTGAGTGTTGTGTGATTTTTGTTTCAATTTAATTATTTTTTTGTTTGTTGTTTTAGGAGTGTCTCTATGTAATATTTTATTTGCCGTTATCAACGATGTTTAATAGATTGTTTATAAAATAGTGGCCACTTTAATGTACAAATATCACATCTGTGTGCTTCACATAATAACTGGCCAAATATGGTGTAGGCAATCTACAGAGATTTCATTCTATATAGTAAAAGAATATATTCTAAATCAAATTTACACGACTTTTCAAATTTTTAAATTTGACTACTTACCTTGACTAGCAGTAGCAAAGAACATTTGCTAACGAGAGAAAAATATTTGAAAGACAATTTTTTTTACCGTAGTATAGATGTTGTTTGGGGTGGTAGGATATCTGTACCCGACTATCATGCACTTGGTGATAAATTCATCATAAGTCTCTTAAGCTATGTCCACACTGTGCCTTTTTCCTTCATCAAGGGCATGCGTCATAGCGCAGTCAATAGCGCACGTGAACTTGACGCATGCGCTATGACAGTTGAAAGCGTAACGCGCGCTACGAAACACGTTTCCACATCGGGTGGATTTCCGTGCCACAAAGTGTTCAACAAGATGATGGACGAAGTACACTAAAGTTTATTGAAGACTACAAAAGCTTGCCACAACACATCTTTATCTTCTCGTAGTTCACGCATAATCACTTCGATTATTAAAATAGCTTCGTACCCACATCTTACGCTTGATTCTTTTTTTTTGGAATATTTTATATCCAAGTTAGCCGCACATAAAACCCCAAATAGAATGTTCTAGTCGCACATGCTCTAACAAGCTGACAGAAACTCGACTAATGACTAAGTTGGCATCGCGTCGTTTGTTGAATTCAACTATTGAATACGACAAACGAATGTTGAATAGAATGATGACGACGAAAGTTAAAAGGGCACGCAGTGTGAATATAGCTTGTCGCGTTTCCGAATCACCCAGTGCAATCCAGCTGGCTAGAGGTTAGAAGGCCGGCATGACAGCGAAAAACTGCATACGCACTAATATTTTTTAAATATTAATCAACTGAAATCTCTGAATTTGTTTGTAAACCATAATAACACAGCAAGAAGCAAATTAGTTGATATTATGGTGATCTATTACGGCGGTTGTGTAACGAAGTCATTGCTAAGCCACGTTTAATAAGAAACGTGTTCGTTATTAGCGTGTAAAAGTGCTTACGAAATTTGTATAATTGCGTACGCGCACGCACTTTCGTAATAGGTTACGTCGCCTTCAAATGTTCCAATAATCGATCACATTCCGTATTACAGACTGTTTTGATTGTAGTAAACTTGATATAGTTCTATATTACATGTATTTTTGTACAGTGTGTGAGAATTTTCATATCGCCGCAATATTTGTGTTGTAAATAAAGAATAAATATTGATTTTTGTGTTTTATTTATATCCTTTATAACTACGACAGTATAATTAATGTTTAAAAAAATGGACACCTCGGCACAAATAACCTATTCATTGAGACTGTTCCAATGAGTTCAAACACGCGATACCTCTGCTTTAATTTGGTGAGGGATTTGAAAGTATTCTGCAAATTTCAGGTGATACTGCAGCATCAGATCAAGAATAGGTATTAATAGGGTTTTTCTGATATCACTAAAGTACCAGAATACCAAATTTCGACTCGATCATACTTATGGAAGACCCACACATACATTCATCCCACACATACATTCATCAACTAGAAAAGAGCTGATAATCATAAAACGGTTGAACAAATGTTTTTAAGACATAACTAAGAACACTCGATCAAGTCAAAAATTAATTAATCGATCAAATCAAAAAATTAAATCGGTTCAGCCATTCGGGAGATAAGATGCCACAGACATATACCAGATGTTTGCGTCAGGGGTTAATAAAATCGTTGTTAGCAAGATTCCTAAGTCTATAACTCGCTGATTGAAACTTACGTTCCGTCCATAGATTAAATATGTAGTTCCGTTCGCTCTGAAGATACAGTGGCGTTTCTAAGCCTGTCGGAGGCTTGGAGCAATAAATAAAATAGGCCTCCAATACTGTTACCAAATAAAAAAAGGGATTTCCAGACAGATGCTTTTTTCTTTGATGCTACGAGTAGCTGCTGACAATAGAAAAGTTACTTGCGGGAGTTACTTTTTTTTTTAATATCTTGCATACATTTCCAGGAACTGCTTCTGGAAGACCTGCAAATTTCCCATAAGTCTCGAAATATTTGTGACGTTCCCCATTGTTCCCCAAATAAAACACCAACATGTTTGTATAAATTATAATTAGTCATTTATTCACTCGAAGACAAACAATTTCCAAGACCAAAGATCAATTTGACGCGGACACTCGTCAACTTACATCATATAGATACAGTAAAAAGGGGTCGAAGAGGCCTAACTTAAAACATTTTGTATGCAAAGCTATTAATTAAACTATATGATATTGTGAGTCTCCTTGTAATTTACCAAAAACGATTACATAAAACGCGTAAAAGAAGTGGATGCGTGTTATAGAAGCTATATTTTTTTAATTAGTCACACTCGATTGTAAAGGCTCAAGATTCTAAAAACACTGTATTGACTGACATCTAGCGTTACAATTATGAACTATATAATCAACTAAAGAGCATTCATCAAAATTGATTACAACATTTTAAATTCGTTTCTAGATGGCACTGATACAGCATTTCAATAAATAACATCAAGTATCATCTTCACTGCAATAAAAAAACGACGTTTGGTATGTAGCTTCATAGTGTAGACATATTGTAACAATGATCGAGTGCATAGTAAAATAAAATCACTCCCATCATTTTTGCATGACATACTCATAACAACTTTTTTTTTAGTTATGAGAAAGTTGGTGATTTTTATTTAACCATAAAACGGGGTCAAAAGATACGATATATGGGGTGAATAATACACGCGCATAGGATGCGCTGCTACTGTCTGCTATATAGTTAAAAAAGTACATTTTACATGCATCTTAAATAGAATATTTTTATGCTTATTATTAATGGTTGTAGACAAAGAAATGGACTAGATAGCCTTCCAGTTGCCTTTATTGGGACGTAAAATCCCAAAAAGCGATTGTAATGCGACTTTTACAAGAGACTAGCTTGAGATAGACCATAGATAACATAAACATTAAAAAATAAAACTCTTTGTTATTAAATTACAAGTTGTTTATTCACAAGCTATTATATTATATATATATATTATTATGTTATGGAGGATAAATTATTACTTTGGATCTAACTGAAAAATAACATTAATTTTATTTCAATTCTTACAATACCTACATCTTAAATTAACAATTAAATTATTGCTCATTTAATTTAAATGGAAGCCATGTATTTTGTATTTCAAATTATATGAAAAAATAAAACTGATTAGATTTTGTATGATATTTTCTAAATTGTCTATTTAACATTTTTAGGTAGTTTAGGTTAATTGGTAGGTGTGGAGCTACCAACATCTATTGGTTGAACCGTTTGCTTTCAATCATCAGGGGTGTTGTGGAACTCTTTAACTATAACGGAAACTATCGGATATTCGGATAAAAAAATATCCGCAACCGTAACCGTATCCGATATGTTTCGAATAATTTCGGATAGGAACGGAGTCGAATACCCAAAGTGACTTAAATTTAACTAATAATTATCTAAAGTTAATATCGTTCCCCGTAGTACGTACTTTCCTTCTAAGTACAATTATTTGAACAAATTTAATATACATTAATGAAATTACCCGAAACTATTGGTTACATGAAATTATTTTATACCCGTATCCATAACGGAAACGATTTAAATACTTTTAAGATATCCATATATCTTGATCTGAAATCTCATATCCGTAACATTATTGCTTTCAACTCTTTCAATTTATCCTATCTATAGATTATATAGGTTAGTTGGTAATTCAATAGAGATTACTTGGGTCGATCAATTTTTTTTCGTTCATGACATCCCAAAATAGGTATAAATTTATTGTATTATTATAATTTAATTCAGTAATAGGTATTTTTCGAAAAAAAAAAACACCCATATACATAATGACCAAATTTCAAACAAATGTAAATGTTAGGGGCTATACTAAAAATAACATTAATTGATCAACCCCTTGCACTTTGTAAAATCATAAAACATTTTTGACCATTTTAACTAACTGAACTGGAATAAAATCTATTTACATAAAATGCTATGTTCAATACACTATGGAAAATCAGTAGACGTGTGGACTTTGAAAACAGAGTTTTTAGCAAATTTCTTCTTCTATGTTATAAAAATATTCATGTCACTAAATACCAGAAGTAACTATTATATGCAGGCAAAAGAGAGACATTTTACACAATAACTGTGTATTTAAAACATATGGCAGTTGAAAAAAAAATACAAACATATAATAAATAAAAGTATTACCCATAAAAAGAAAAATGTGTACACCCTACGCAGTAGAGCTTTAGCTCGACACAACTTTGCCTGGGAAGAGGTATATAGGGTTATATAAACCAACGAAGTGCTTGTTTTCACTGTCTTCGACCTCAAGGTCAAATTTTCTAATCCGCACAATCGGGTATTTGATACTATGAAATTGTTGTTAAACTTTCCCATTTCAACTTTTTAAATAATTATATACTTAAGAATACGATTGTCGCTACGTTTTTTGAATTGACATGTCACATATAAAATCGTATTTTAAATTAGACGAAGCCAACTGACAGTAGCTAATGTCACTTTGTAAAATAATGTTGCCATATTTAAAGTAATAGTGATGCGTTCAGTCCTCGTTCAATCAAATGAATGTGAATAGTTAATCATATCAAACTATAAAATAATATTATTTCTACTTTACAATAAAATTGTATAAAAGTGCTCTGATATAAGTTCCTAGTAGTATGTAACTATAATCAAAGCGCGACCCGGCGACTAGTGCCAACACCGAACAACGCCGCGCGCGTCGGTCGCCATTTTGTTTGTAATTCGGCTTCTAACCTCTGGCCTGATAGCACGAATGTTTTTTCTGCGCTCACGCTGTTTAGTTGTTTTTGTTAAGTTTTTCGGTACGTTGTGTTTGTGGTAATTGTTGTGTTTATTTGTTGTTATATTGTTTCGTACAAACGATATGGATCCTCAACCAAGCACGTCAAGCCAAACCTTGTCTCCAAGAAAGAAGAGACCACGGATTGCTTTAAGCGTTACCGAAAAACTTATGATACAAAACGTCAACAAACACGTATTTGAGGAGAAAGCTGCTTCACTATTACCTATTGAGGCTCCCGAAAAAAAAAGGATGTTTCGAAAACAGCTGACATTTTGGGAATTAGTGTGACCTCAGTTTACAGTGTATTAAAAGAATACGAAAATATTTTCTTTTTTTAAACAATTTAAGTCTCCCGAGAAACAAGGACCGAAACATAGTTTCAAAGATAAATTAGACGATTTTACTTTTGCCGCTATAAGGCGAAAAGTACATCTTTTTTTTATGCAAATCAGCCACCCACCATTATAAAGGTAACTTTTACTTTATTCCTTCTACTGCATTATATTATGTGTCCACCATAATGTTCTTTGTAAAACCAAAGAATTAGATTGCGTAGACTTCCTTACTCAAAAACTTTTTTTCATTACTTTACAGATTCTTAAGGTTGTCAATGAAGACCCAGACTTACTCAATTTTTCTTGTAGTACATTATGAAATGTTATTAAACATTTAAATTTCAAATATGTCATAAAAATCAAGACAAATCATTTTAATTGACAGACAGGACATTATTTTATGGCGCTAGCGATACCTTCGAAAAATTAAAGAGTATCGAAGGAAAGGAAGGTATATTTATTACCAAGATGAAACCTGGATCAACGAAGGTAATTACAATGTACAGAACGTACAGTACGTTAAATTGTACTTTCAATAATTAATTGATATTTTTCACTATCTTGAAGGTCATGCACCGAAGAAGGCATGGATTGACCAGACAGTGTTATCGTCCCGCCAGGCCTTCCTAGATGGCTTGACCACTGGCTTAAAACAGCCTTCTGGGAAGGGCAAACGATTAATTCCGCCATATAGGCGGGGAAGAAGGATTCGTAGAAGACAGCTTATTAATATTTGAAGCAAAAAAAAGAAGAAGATAATCATCAAGAGATGAATGCCGATTCCTTTGAGAAGTGGTTTAGGGGGATCTTGCCAAAAATAAAACCAAATTCCGTAGTAGTGATGGATAATACCCCCTACTACTCCAGGAAACTAGAATAGCCGCCTACAATGTCTTGGGACAAACGTAGAATACAAGAGTGGCTAACGAGCAAAAATATTTCATTCGAAGCAACAATGGTTAAAGCTACTCTTATAGACATTGTACGGCAGCACAAACAAGAATATTGCGATAAGTATGTTGTGGACGAGATGGCAGCGCAGCATGGGATAATTGTTTTACGTCTGCCCCCATACCACTGTGAGTTCAATCCCATAGAGTTGGTATGGGCGCACGCTAAAGGATATGATGCAAGAAATAACAAAACCTTCAAAATGACAGAAGTAAAAAGACTTTTTTAAGAGGGACTTCAACATATTACACCTGAAAAATGTAGTAGCTGTGTGTCTTATATAATTAAAGAAGACAAAATGTATGGTCTCGACCACATGATCGACAATGTTTCAGACAGATTTATAATTAATGTCACCGAAAGCGATATTGATGATTTTTTATCTGATGTTGAATAAAAACAAATTATGTAATAAGCGATGTTTTTTACTTTCATTACCTACCTATAATTGTTATATTTTATACATCTATAGTTTCAACTACATGATGTATTAAAAATAGGACAGTCTTACAAGTTTCCTCGCAATGTTTTCCTTAATGTTTAAAACACTCGGTATTCAGTATAGGTAGATACTATAGGAACATAGTCGTCGGAAACTCGTTGGTATGTACAAAGCACGACTAAAATTCGAACCCCGTACCCGATATCGGCAGTTCGGCACACTAACTATTCACTAGACAATCGAGGCAATTTCATTCATTCGGAAGTTTTTTCAATCATTCACTTCGTCACAACACTATTTTTATTTCATCAAAAACTGACAACACAGTAAACGTCAGTTGACTTCGTCTAATTATAAATACGACTTTAGGCTAAGCCTGAGCCTTGTTATAGTTTCAGTGTATCCCCATCTCCTTCAAAAATAGAAACTAATTAAGGCAAAAGATACCGTTCCAAAATTAGCATATCAATTACAACAAAAAAGTGTCTTTATAAGACAGTTGTGTTTACTAGGTTGTGACGTCACTCCTATACATCTTGGGATTATGGCAGTTAACGTTTTAAATTATTATTATTTTTTATCGTTATAGTTATATCGTAGTGGTCACAATCTCACCTGATCTTAAGTAACGATGCGGTTCAAGATAGTAACACGCTAAGCCTATACTAGAAGACTGGCTCACAAGTGCAGCTGCCGGAATACACCTATTGGTGCTTGGTGACAGTCAAACTGAGTTTAAGCCACCATTTTTTACCTTAAATTTTATATACATCAAATTTTTTACTGGATGTCTGATAACGGCAATATAATTGGGCAGTTTTAGTCACTTCAGAAGGCTCCTAGTTCTTAAAGAAATTATTTTTTGAAAAAAAAAAATCAAACAAAAACATCACACTGCTAGATATAGATTGGATGATATAAAATATTTGCTCTAGTGCAATCACCCAGGGCAGAAAAATACGTTTGAATAAACTAAATACCGCACGCATTTCCTCTAAACAAATTTGATTGACCTTACTCTATCGAAAAACCTTATTGTAACTGTATCTGTACCGGAGCGAAATATTTTGTAGTACCCTTATTGGGGCTTTGACTTCATCGGCTATGACTTTTCAGAGGGCAATGTCAGAGGCGGATTAATCGAGGAGTCCATAGCAATAAGTATTTCGAGATAACTATTGCTATTACGAACACAATAGATTGTATATATTGTAATTAACAGCGATCATGTTAGTTAAACGGTTGTTGTCATTTGTAATGAATCATTTGTTTTATTTGACTATATTTCATCAATAGCAGGGAATATAAGCTTTAAAATGATATGTGAATCATTAATTTTAATGAAGAATTAAGGGTGATGTGGTGTTGCCACAAAAACATCTACACAACCTAGAAATACTAGAAAAAACTCCCCTCTGGCACTAACAGACCGTGACCCTTTGGCCCTGGCGCATCCTTAAGACGGCTCTGAATATATTCCATATAATATCAAATACCCTATTATTATTTAAGATGCATTTTAACGCTAAAATGTCCTGTCAAATCGCCAGCGTTTATATACATCGCCGAATTAGCATTAAACAAATTATTTACAAGATATGTATATTTATTAAAATAATTTACATACGCCGTGTATCCTGATCCCCTTGTATCACTGGACCAGCGAACTGCTTAAAGATTTCAAATACTTCGATTTCTTTTTTAAAATATTTCTAACGTCATCGATCATGTCTTCAAGTCCGTTGTCGAGTTTGGTCCTCACTAGGTCAATATTCGTGTCTTCTAATTCTAATTTCGCTAATTCCTCCTGTAAAGTTGTTTTGTATTCGTACCGAGGCCACTCGTCGAGTATTTTCTCGAAGAACGTGATCGACCTTTGCACCACGTCGTTCAGATTGTTCAATAGTTCTATCGTCCGCAGCTCATCGACCGACTGGTTCACTTTTCTCTTTGATTTCTTCATGTTTGCCGGTGTTATTAGTTCGTTGCAAACGCCTAGTAGAAATGTGATGATGCCTATGAACTGGAACAAAAGATTTGTGTTTTATAATAAAAAAATAAATTTTTAGTTTTTTTTTCTTGCAAAATTTACACTGATTGCAAAAATTTAATCATATTTTGTAATAATATATAAAAAATAAAATAAACAACAGATAAGGTACAGATTTTGACATGCTATTAAAAACATGCTTTGAGAGTAACATTTTCTTTAACTACAATATACATTTACTTGATGTAGGAATGCTCAATACTAGCAATGGTTTCGACACACATTGTAGAAATGTTAGCAAATAACACGAAAGAAGCATGCTATTATTGAACAATTGCTACCTAGTGGCATGTATGTCGAAACTATTGCTAGTGCTGAGCATGCCTATAATATCAGCCTGTGAATGTCCCACTGCTGGGCAAAGGTCCCTTCCAAAGGAAAGGTATGGGCTTAATCAACACGTTAGCCCACGACGTATTGGCGATTTCAAACACCGAGGAATCAACAGTTCTGTATTTATCTCACATACCGTGGTACCACAAGAACATTTCTCAGGCGTTCAGGTTTCCTCATGATGTTTTTCCTTCACCGTCGCCCGATAGTGTTACCAAGCATGCTTACATCAAGCAAATTTATAATTGAAAAGCATGCCTATCACCTATAAGGTATATATGTATATACCTTACACTCATTGATATTCATGAATAATCTATAAGGTTGACATAAGAAACCACGATGATACACGCACATAAAATAGTGAGCTAGTGTAATAGTTATTGCCATGTGTTTTATATTTTTATTTCAATTAAACTCACATACTGTTTTCATTCATTTATAAGAAAGTTTGCATGATATATCCATAGAACGCAAATTGTTACGTCGTGCAAATATCTAAATAACAAAAAAAAATTGTCTACCAATTTTGATTACAAATAAATAATGATACTGATAAAAGCTATAAAAATATTTTGCACGACAAACTACTCAACAATAACCTCCTTTGCATATTATCATATTCGGAAAAAAAAATACATTTTTACTGCAGCAACACCGAACGAAGTATGTATATTGATTGGATTACGCCATCTTGTTGTTTGTCGTCGGGCATTTAATACGCTACCACCATACACATGGTGATAAACCAGTCATAGTGACTCACTTTTGGCTTGTCGCGTTACGGGGATCAGCTGCTAAGAGGCTTGCGGCTGGCAAGGCATGACCAGCGATAAATTTGCCGATATCTCGGTACTCTAGATTATACTGTGGTCACCATCGGGCACAGGAGCAGTTACACAGCAGCGATGCTATTGAAAAAAAAAACGATATAAATGTATTGGTTAGTTCCGGTATCAGTTTCTATTCAAATATATTTAAACCAAAGACTAACTTCTAAATAATTGGAGAGGGCTTCTAGTTTGTCCCGCATATGCCACCCGTGGTCCTGCCCGTCGGTCGAGCCGACAGTCGCCAGCAGCCGGTCGGACACGAGGCCGACGGCCGCCGTCACCTCGCCGCACAGCTCGTGCGCCTCTCGGCTGTGACACACGGCCAGCTCGCCCACCATGCGCACTACTTTCGTGTACACCTCTGTGTACGGTATTACAGGGTTCACGAACGCTGGGAAATAGTTTCTAATTGAGAAATCTTGACACTGGGACGTATGTATCACATAACTCTTATATAAAACCGAAATAGATTAATGAATGTTTTTGTGAGTGCAAATATCAAAACATTAATTTATTACGTTATTACGTGGCGCTCCGTTCCGCTAATATTTCTACATGCTCCGCTTATAAACAGTTCTATACGCTTCGCTTATAAACATCATTATTAAGGCAGTTTCTAAAAAGTCTACCTAAAGATTTCTATCCTTTGATCGTCGTCAGTGCGACGTGAATCGGTCAAGGTCAGTTTGACATTTCGTTTTTATCTGATATATAAGCGAGCCACATTCCGACTGAAGACTTTATGTTACGGACAACCAAGCAAGTAAAAGAAGCGCCAAAAGGAAGAAATTTACATAGAGTAGTGTATAGAAGTTTTCGACTGCGACTGCAAACACCTGAAATAATTAGTATTTTTGTTCTCCTTTTGTATTTTTGACAAGAATATTTTTTCGATATAAACTTTTGGCTTGACACTCACCAATAATTCTAGAGGGTAATGGAGCCGATATACTAAGTCTCTCTTTGACATTATATTTTTCTCTACACATTTCCATTGCGTCTCTGAAAGCTTCCACGCATGTCTTTAGCTCTTCGTACTGCGGTTTCTTCTCTTCTACCGATCTATTGTCAGCTAATTCTATACACAGAGCGATGGAAGACAAGAGAGCGTCTTTTAAACGAAGGTAGGCCACTTCCTGGTCGAAGGTGCGCGCCTTGAGGTCCGGATCGTGGAACTGCGGCGGGTCCCAGTTCACGATAATGTCCAGATCTCGATTGTCACTGAAAATAATATTTATTATTAAACTATTATATTACAATATAGATTTTGACATGTATTTTTGCACTATGAAATTAATTATTTAACAATCTAAGTATTTTTATTAGTTATTGGGTGTCAGTGTGTCTTTGTGACACAAAGGCCTCCTCCAGCCCTTTCCAATCTACTCTTGTTTAGGTTTTTCTGTGCCATAGTGGACCTTCAATCATTCTGATGTCATCGGACGTTTTCTTTGTCATCCTCTTTTTCTCTTTATTTGGAATCTATAGCTCTTTTTCTCTCTTTTTGTGTAACCCAGTATACTCCTTTCCATGGCTCTTTGACATGTAATCAGTTTTTGGTTTTTTTTTTATGTGTCTGCCGAGGTCTAGCACCCGTAAGTTAATATTGGTAATAGGAAATAATATAATTTTCTCTGTATCATTTTATTTCAGTACTAACTGATCCGTGTGGGTATTTGCACATTATAGATTGTAAACAAACTAACAGCTATCTTATTACTTAAATAGTTTGTTAGTAGATGGCATGTCCTAAATGTTACTCGAATATATTTCCCTAACTGAAACGTTATAATCCCTTTCCTAATTATCTATTTTTCGTCAATAGCGTGGAACATAATCTTTAAAATGATGTTTGAATCAATATTGATGGAGACTTAAGGTAGTTAAAGTGTCGCCATAACAAACACCTTTGAGAAAGAATGTACAGAGATGTCGTATAGCATCAGAAAGATTCCTATTTTCATATACATGAATTTGCAGTCATTTGAATATAATAAAAAAGTTGATTTTCGGTATTGAAATAAATGAAAACCAATTAACATCTATACATGAATTAAAATTTTGGTCAAGACCGATTTCAATGCGAGCTGGGCATGCAGCGTGCGTTGGACAACATCAGGAAGAAGTTGTAGACGTTTGATGCACTAGTTGAAGTGTAACTGCGAACTCTTGTCGCGTTGATACGCTTTGTCAAAGTCATCAGTTTACCTTAAACCGATGTTTAGTTGTATCAGACCGAACAGTATTGTCAGCAATGTTTGTTGAATTTTTGCTTCAGTTTAACTGCAACAAGGATTCGAAGGTTCAATATTACAAATTGAAACTTCAACTACATTCATTACAAATATTCAATTTGTAATTGTCAAAACATCTATATAATAAAATGGAAATAATTGTCGACTTCTTCCCAAATCCTGAATGCTGGTGTATGTAAGTGTACGTGTGTGTATGTGTGTGTACGTGTATGAGTATGAGTGTATGTACGTGTACGTGTATGTGTGTGCGTGTACGTGTATGAGTGTGAGTGTATGTACGTGTATGTGTGTGCGTGTACGTTCATGAGTATGCGTGTATGTGCGTGTACGTGTATGTGTGTATGTACGTGTATGAGTGTGCATGTAAGTGTATGAGTGTGCGTGTAAGTGTATGAGTATGTGTGTACGTGCGTGTACGGGCGGGTAACTCACGAGGGCTGTAGAGGCAGCCTGGGCGGCGCGTGCAGCGGAGCAGGCGGGCCGGCGGCGAGCGCGAGCAGGGCGCGGTCGCGGGCCGCGAGCGCACTCCACGCGCATGCGTCGAGCCGCGCGCGCCACGCGTACAGCTCCACCAGTTTCTCGAACGTACCGTACTTGTATGCGTACGTCAGGTGCTCTGCACTCTGTATATATATTTCTCCATTTAGAATACACTAGCTGATCCATGGGAATATTACGCTCATATTTCAAGCGCGCTTACAAGGTCATACGAACGATACATTTTTAGTCATTTTATAACGAAATAAAAAATCATTGACCTACTATAAAATGTAACCAATGGTGGATTTAACAAATAAGCATTGTAGCGAGGAAATGTTATTTATACTATAGGAAAGTATATTCTCTAAATTAAAAAGGCGATGTGAAATTTTTATTCGCCCCTCTCCTTTAAATGAGATTCGGCAAAAATTTTGGCAGACCCCTCCCTCTATTCCGAGTTCACGTAATGAATGTTGGTCGCCCTGAGTTGGTCCAATAGTAACTCACGTCCTTGGCGTGGTGCGTGTGGAAGGCGCGCACGTCCGCAAGCAGCTGAAGCGCTCGCGTCGGCACACAGGCGGCTGCGACCCGCGCTGCATGCAGCCACCCGAGCGACACCAGCTGGATGTGCTTCAACTCCAACTTTAGCTGGACGCCCTCCGCGCTCCAAGCGTTACCTGCACACCGGTCCGAAACCGTCCGTCACTCGTACTCCATATACATTTTTCAATTCACGATATGACCAAGAAGATGACTTTCATAGCGTGCCATACAAACCACGTAACACATCTACAGGAGTAGTTTTGAAGCAATGATGGCTCAGTGACAGCGTGTACGGATACCACATCGGTCGAAGTTAGTTCGAATCTCTGCAATGAGCTTGAGCTTTCAGTAGAGGAAAACACTGTGATGAAATTATAGCTTGGTGGTAGGGCTTTTTCTAATGCCCCCTGGCTAGCTACCACCCTCAAGTTGAAATTCTGTCTACACTAGCTGCACTTGAGAGCCAGTTCTCCCACTGATTTTAGCGTGTTACCATCTTGGGCATCGTCACTTAACATGAAGTTAAATTATGTCCAAAAACACTAAACCTATAAAAAAAGAATCAGCATGCAAAATTTTACGGTTCTAGTCCCAGTAGTTTCGGCTGTGCATTAATATGTCAGTCAGTTATCCTTTTATCTATATAAATAAACTGATTGAGATTTGCTCTTGTGCAAATCTACTCAAAAACTACTCGATAGATTTTGATCCATTTTTTTTTACACTTTAAATACTTGATCCTTATAAAAAAACAAATGATTTTTCATAAACAATAATTGTGTAGTCCACACGAGCCAATTAGATGATTCTGTTGTCATTGTAAAGGAGACACCTCAAGGGTGGTCCCATTTTAATTTCATTGGCATTGGACCTTCAACTTTGAAGAAACACCAGGGGATTCATCAAAATTGGTTTTCTTTTTTGGTAAAAAATTGTCTAGTCCAAGATGGATCTTTGAAAACTGGTATTTGGCAATCAGTTAGAAAGTAAAAAAAAAACTATGACGAGCGAAGCTGCGGGCAAAGGGCTAGTTTATAAATATAAATGTGTGTTGTTCATCTCTGCCGCTCAGGTATAACAATATTAAATTTATAACTATAAAGCAAGAATACAGACCTAACAAATGATACAATTTAACAAGCAACAGCTTGACGTGGAAGTTGGCTGGCGAGTGGTGCAGCACGAGCTCAAGCAGCGATAGGGCTTCGATCACAGGAGACGAATTCTGTTCTTGTACCGCTGGAAAACATTCATTAATATATTATACATATGTCAGATAATACACAATACAGTTGTGGTAATGCATCGGTGGTATGGCATCTTCTAATACTCCTCAGGCTATCTAACAAACACCCTTAAATTGAAAATATGTTATCAAGCACCAATAGGTGTGTTCCCGCAGCTGTACTTAGAGCCAGTCCCACCACTAGTCTTAGCGTGTTACCATTTTGAGCCACATCGTCACTTAACATCAGCTGAGATTGTGGCCATAATGCTAAACTTATAAATAAAAAAAAGTACTAACGTTTTTAACTTACGACGATGAATCAAAGCATTTTTTTTGGAAGAGAAACTTCTTATGCGACTTCCAATATGTTAAACGTTAAGCATTTAACGCACATTATCGGTCTCTCCTCTTTGTGTGAGCCAGAGCGAGAGAGTATATGTCGGTGTGTATGTATATTGTACATTGTTTAAATAAAATATCTTTTAAAATGAAGTTTCACTTCTATCGTGTGTGAATCGCGCACACACGTTGTTTTTTTAACTAAATCTTCTAAGCTAACTTCTAAGTCTATTAACAGACTATTAACTGAATACATTGCACAGTACGGAAGCGTCACATGTGTAGTCTTTAATTTTAATAATAATAATAACTGGTTTTAATGTATTTATTTAGTTTTAAGATTTTAGACGCCATAATCAATTTTTCGTACGTGTCATGGCGGCGCCGAAGTAAGAGCGTGTTATATTGTATTCGCTTTTACTTTTCAAAGTAAAAGTTATTTATATGCATTTTGAGTAAATGATATTATGATTATATTTACTAGTTTCACTTCAAGTTACCCAGTAAAGCACCCAATCATGAAGCGTTTCGGACAGTAAAATGATTCGATGATTGGTCGATTGCAGAAATTGTCTATTGGCTTATCAATTGCAATTTGCACAATAATTCCAGGTATACGGGTCAATCAATATATATATATATATTATATACCCTCAAAACCGGATAAGCAATACTACCAGTTAGGCATAAACGTGAGGAGGCATCGCAAGCGCTTCCCACAAGCTTCTTAAAAAAACCGAGTTAACTTGGATCAGCAGCAATCCTATCTACAAGTTTGAATTTGTTGATGCTTGTTGAGGTTTGGCAAATGTTTGGACCCGGGTTTAGATTGCTTTCAATACTTTTGTTAGCTGTTAATTTCAACTGAACATAGTCCAGATAACTATCTGATCATATATTTTAAAATTAATAATTATTATGTATAATATTATATACAGTCAAACCTGGGTAAGTGAGAACTGGATAAGTGAGAAAACTCTATAAGTGAGAGTAATAGCCAGGACCCGTCATTTCCCAAGCTCCCAAAACCTCTATTAGCGAGAAACACAAACCTTTGTAAGAGAGACTCGTTTTTCCCTCCGTAAGTGAGACTGCTACTTATCTATACCTCTATAAGCGACAGTCGAGCTTTATTTATTTATATTATTTAGGAGGAACAAATGACAAAACAAATTACAAATTTAACATCTGCTATTTTATGACTCATTATTAACTTTCGTGGAACTTCCTACCCTTGTTTTTGTATTGTTTTCTCGTCAATATTGTACCTATTCTATTTCATGGAACTAAATAACGTTGTTATTTTATCGCAGTCTTTTCGAATGGACACGTGTGCCTGTGTACCGTCCTGTTTGTCGGACTTACTCAGTTTATCGTTAATCAATTAGGAAGGAAAGTTCTGTTCTGCATCATGTCAAAAAGGAAAATTAAAGTACTGTCATTAAGTGATAAACTTAAAATAGTGAATGCGTTTGAATCCGGAAAATCGCGAAATGAAATTCAGAAGGAGTTTAATTTACCAGAATCCACCTATTATAAAATTACGTACCTCTATAAGGGAGAAACGCTACCCATGTACCTGCATTAGCTAGAAACTCAGGTTAATGAGAAACCTCTATAAGCGAGAATGAGATTGTGCTCCCTTGAACTCTTGCTTATCCAGGTTTGACTGTATATATATTACCACAGAATACTGGTAAGAAAAGGGTAAGATATTTTATAAATTGTTTAAATATTAATAATTTTCTTCTTAAAGAAATAAATATTAGAACTTTGCAATAATTAAATTACATTAATTTAATTCTGAAATAAATATGTATATGTACAATTTGAGTGTTCTTACCCGCATAAAAATAGTGATGGGCTGCTAATATACCATATCCATCAGCAGAGCAGAACTCTGTGATATTTGCAACGACAAGTCCTTGTTTGAGACAACGTAGATAATGTCTTCGCAAGGTATTTGCAAGCTTTAAGGCTTCTGGTGCCGACAGTGGTGGGGCAGCGACCCTCCATGCAATCATGCAAGATATGTGTCGTTGTACGTCATCTGTCTGTAATTATTACAAGTTTATTTATCATTCTCACCAATAGCTGAGAGATTAATGAAAATTATTTGGATCATTCAATCAGATTTTTTATTGACTACCTGTGCCCCACGGTTTCACCCGTGTTAAAATAATCCGACATACTCTCCACTGGGCTGTCACCAACGCGCCCATTTAGCCCTATCGATATTCCACTTCTCGTACTTGCTTACACCTTGCCAGATTGCTGGACGTTCATAGTCACTGCTCCGCTCCATAGGCTCGTAGCGTGAAGTTATATAGCCTATACTATTCCTTATAAATCTGACAATCTATACATATTATAAAACTCAATGTCTCTCTGTCAGTTTATGTTCTTTTAACACGGAAACCACTTATCCGATTTACATGTTCTTTTTAAAATCCATAGCTTTGTTATCTGGCCAGGGATATATTTTGATAGATACAGTAACATACAAAATAAGCAGTGACAATAATTGTGAATCAATTCGGAAAAAGTACGCTTTTGGGGCGCTTAAATGGCTTACGCCGAGTAAACTATAAGAGATATATCAAATTAATTTATATATAATTGCAGATCTCAAAAAGACCTACAAAAAAGTCAACGTTTTTTTTTTTTCGAACTCACTATACTGTTAGCCTTAGGGGCCCTGGAGCCTTTACGGCTTTTACAGCTTTACCGGGCTTGGGGGCGAGCGCTTAGGGCACTCAGCCACGAAAGCTAAGCAACAACATCCGAGGGTGCCAAAGTGGCCGAACCTCGGCTCGGACTGTTGCGCGTATGCAATTAAGTCGCGATCTGACTAATCCCTATCTGTAATTCGATCTAAACTAACTATACATATATACATGTTTGTGCCCCCTGGGAGGAGGGAAGGAACATGTGTATGTGTATTTAGTGGTCTGAAATTTTTGTCTACTCTAACTAGGCAAAAAAAAAAAAAAAAAGGCCCCTTACAGAACCTATGTACCTATGTGTGTTGTGCATGTGTGTATAATGCAGTGTCATGTATGGCTGTGAAAGCTAGTGATTGTAGAGTCACTTGTATCGCGCGAGCGGCTGCTTGGACCCAAGGGCTTCATGCCGATGGATCGGACCTAGGCTTGAGTTGCCGCAAAGGAGGGCGTGGCGGGTGTGCGGGAGCGAAGTTAACCGTACGTCCTATGCGGAGGGAACGGTGGTTTCGCGGGCGTGGGCGCGAGCACGCATATGTTGCGGGAGCGGACGCGGAGTCAACGATGACGTATATCTATCTTCTAAGGATCATCCACAATAAACATAATGTGTAGTGAGTAGGTACTTATTTGTTTGTATTCTCTTGATTTTATGTACATTTAAACTCAATTACACTACTTTTTTTGCATGTCAGAGCTACACTTAAGGTAACACTTAAGATTCTAAGTTACGCATATTTTGTATTTTTTTCAATTTTAATTTAGTGTATGCCTTAAATATAAAAGAAAGAAACACATTTGTCTTCTGTCTTTTGCACGGTGGCAGCACGATTCGCGCGTGCGTTCGAGCGACGGCAGTCTGTAGTCCATGCCAGCGGAGCCGCAGACACAGCTAGTCATATATAAAAATGGAAATTTTCGAATACGACTGGTAGGTAGGTTCCAGAGATTAGCGCGTTCAAGCAAACAATCAAACAAACTCAGCTTTATTATAATTATTTTTTTATCATTTATAGGTTTACCGCTATGGCCATAAACTCACCAGGTAATAAGTGACGATGTGGCCTAAGATGGTAACTAAGCTTAGTGGGATGACTGGCTCTCAAGTGGAATGGCCAGAACAGACCTACTGGTTTTTGACGACAGATTTTCAACTTGAGGGCTAACCACCAACATCACCACATATAAATATAAGAACAAAATAATGCATAATTGAACTTACATCTTCTGGCTCACTGTTCTCATCAAAACCCAAACAAGTTAGAAAATCTCTACACGTATCTTCTCTTTCTTTTTGCGGAATCATCGCCAAATATGGCCTAATGTCCGGCACAGCACACGGCTTGTTAGCAAACACTCTCAAATACTGTACACAAAGTGCTATGCCACTACCAAGTAGAGATGTTGGATCTCCCTCAACAGATAACCGCTTCCAAAGTTCCAGTCTCGCTAAATACGGACCACGCAAAGTTCGCCCATTAGACATACTTTCAACAATTTGACAGATAAATTCATGACACTTCTCAGCGGTGTCATCAGCTGTACTGTCATCACTGACATTCTCCTTCATTAATTGGAAGACAGAGTCAAAATAAGGCATATAGTAGTCCCATCTATCTGGATTATCATACAACAATTCCTTACAAAGAATATTAAGTTTTCTCCATTGACCAAGTTTCTTTAAATATGGTATAGATGCTTGTGCTACAGAACCTGGCACTAATTGAGCATATAATGGACTCTCGATAAACTTAATTATTTCCTCCCATTTTTCTTGCAGCTCGAGAATCATAATATAAAGTCGAGCCTCCTGCTCAGCTTCCATTTTGTTTTCTGTGATAAAGTTTTCTACCATTCTTTGAGGTAGTGTGAGTAGAATGCCCTTTTTTGTGGGATCATCTGTTGTTTTGGCCTGTAAATAAAATTGAAAATAGATGAAATAATTATTATATATTATTTATGTAAAAGATTTGAATATTATTCTCTATGATTCAAAAATTATAAAAAACATAATAAAAACAAACTAAACTATATTATGAGAACATCAAATCTAATTTAAGAGAAAAATATTAAATTCACTTTTAATCCTGCCCCCATTTTGTTAAGGGTAAAGAGTACTTGTATGAAAAGTGTCTGAGAAATTGAGCGAAGTTAAGATAGCTTTACTATCGCAAAAGTGCCATTTTGGTCATATCCTGTTAATTTGAGTATGTATTTTTGATACATTAGAACCAATTTAGTCATAAATTGTAAACTTCAGGCAAGTTTTTAGATACTTTAGAGTGATTTTGGTTATATATTGTTAACTAACATAATTTTGGTCATAATTGAAATCCTTATTTTGTGCTTTTTGACAGAAAGTTTTTTAAATGAAAATGCATATGAGTCAGCACTTCTTATCTCTACCTTTAATACTCTTTAAAAAAAGTATTGCTAGACTATGTCTATTTTTCAACTCATTTATGTTCTATTACTTTCCTGTACACTAAAGTCACTTGACATTACAGTGCATTATCTGGCCTACTTTTTTTATTCTACTTGCTAAAGGATGATGTTACAGAAAAGAGGTTGTTGTAGGAACTAACTTGCAAAATAATGCTCATCACAGCCCAAAAGTAATATGGGTTTTTGGGTGCAAATTTGTACAGGGTCATTGCTGCACGCTGCTGGGATTTATAGTCACCCACTCTCACGTAAGACATGAATAAATGTGAGTGGAGCTCTTCACTTTGAGGTTCCGATTTCACTGCTGCTTCATATAGGGCACATACTTTGTGTACTGTAAAAAATATATAATTAAGGAAAAAAAGTTAGGAAAGTACTTATTTATCTTTAAAAAGCAGCTTAACATGATATATTATTTTTAAGCTAGAATAATATCAATGAAATGAATTTATGAATTCATGGAATGCTAAGAAGTTTTCCACAACCTAATAAAGTGCAAAAAAAAACAAATTTGTAAGCTCTATTTTTCGCTGGAGTAGAATAGGGTATGTACTATGTAGTACATATTTAAAGGTACAATGCCTAGAATATGGTTTGGAAGCCTTAGAAGTTTGGTTTGATATTATTATTTTGCATTTTGGCCCTTATACATAGGACTCATCGTTTATTATTCAAAGCAGCCTGTAAATTTTAAATTCTGGGTATTATACCATTTCCTAATTTCTTAGCACAAACAAATCTATATTTTCATAAATATTTTTAAACATTTATATTTTAATTTGTGTAGAACTTACACTGTTGAGATTCCCGATACGATATCGTCATTGCTTGTAGCGTAGCATCGTCACTTGGTTTTTCATCGGCAAGAGCTTCTAATAATGCTTGAGCCTCCGGTGCTTTACCTAACCTAAAAAGTGCGAGCGCCTTCAGAGCCCGTGCCGCTTGCAATGTAGTACTTTTCTTGAGCACTTTCTCCGCTTCCTGTAGGGCTTTCTTATTATTCCCATTATCCAACCAATCTGAAAATAATATCATGATTTAACTTTTAGCAAAAAAAAAGTCTTTTAACTCCGAAAAAAGGTATTCACAAATTGTTACCGTATATTGGCCGCAACCGACGCTCCACAATGCCGCCGTCGTGCATATGCAATGGCCGCACTGCCATTTTTCATTTAAAAATATTTTACGCAAAATATAAAAGCTGTATCGGCGGTACTTTTAGGCCTTTTCACAGCACGTTTGTTTTGCGATTTTTGTCTGTGGTTTGATTTGATTGGGTAAGATGACAGTGACAATTTGTAAGAACTTGCCAGTATAAAAAAACTGTTAACTGAAACAAAGACAATTTAGATTTACAATAAAAAGGTTACATGGTTCAATAAAATTATAATACAATACATCAAAATTTTTATGAAGACCATCCGGTTCCAGTCATTCCAGTATTTCAATAATTAAATAGAATAGGATCATTTCCAGAGGTTTAATAGGATGCTTCAAACTAAACAAACTGTAAAAAAATGTTAGTGAAAATAAAAAGGTGTGCGTGCGATTCACACACGATAGAAGTGAAACTTCATTTTAAAAGACATATTCTATTTTATTTAAACATTGTGCAATATACATACACACCGACATTTACTTTCTCGCTCTGGCTCACACAAAGAGGAGAGACCGATAATATAAAATAGTATATTATCGGTAATAATATTTCTGTCTCATTCTCTCGCCGGCTTCATCCTACACATTTTTGTATTTTTGTCTGTTACCTGTCGTTTTTTCCGTTGCATCCGGTTTGAAATCACAACGATTCTAAAGAAGTTTCACTTCAATAAATAATAATTCTTTTGTTATTTCCTTCTTTTTTTCTAATTTGTTAACTGTTCTTCTTTATTGAAGACCATTTCTGCCATTATCGAGTGATTATATGTTCCACTCTTATGACGATCACGTCACGACCTCCCTCTCCTGCAGAGACTTGAGCCTAGATCCGTTCCTCCGTTATGGAGCCCTCAAGCCAGCTGCTCGCGCGATACAGTGACACTGCAATCACTAGCTACCAACACACATTCATTACGCTGTATTATGAACATACATGCATTATACTCAGGTACATAGGTTTTTTAAGGGACCTTTTTTTTTTGGTTAGTTAGCCTTAGATCAATTTTCAGATTACTAAATACATGTACGCGTGTTTCTTCCTTCCTCCCACAAGGTTACATGTTAGCTCGAATTCGGATAGAAATTTAGCTAGGTCGCGATGTTGCATATACGGCAACAGCCCAAGCCGAGGTCGGCCACTTTGGCACCCTTGCGCATGTTGCCCTTATTTCTCGACTGAGTACCTTAAGCGATCGCCAACAAGTCCGGTAAAACTGTTAAGGCCTTCCGGCCAACAGTATAGTCAGTTCAACAAGATGGCGACTCTCTTGTTAGAATTTTCTAGGATATGTTTATGGCATCTTAGTATTCATGATCTATATTATTATTTCCAATCCACTTCACTTGTGCAACATAATCAAGCTTTATTATGCAAAATGCCACCTACACAATATAGGGTCAAGTAACAGAAATTTATGAATAAAAAATACAAACCACTACAATGACATGACCGTTTGAGATTCCGCCAAAAACTCATATAATAATTAAAGTTTCTAATATTCTTTCTTGATAATTTATACTATACTTGCAATCTACAACGATAGCTATGGTATTTGTTTTATCGTGGTAAGCCACGAAAAAGCTATGTGGTGAATGAAACTTAAATACTATGAATTATTTATGATAGCATTTAGCAACTCTTTATGTCTGAATAACTGTTATAGTGCTAAGTTTGTTTGTAATATGATTTTGTATAATACATAACTTAAAAACTTAATATGCTCTAGTTAAAAGTAACAGTTATGAGAACAGTTATTTATGAATACAATTATATTAGGTAATAATAATTAATATACACGTCTAGAGGAGCGTTTGATACAATCACTGTGCACTTTATAGTGTGTTGAGAGCATGCAGGACGTTACGTAGGTATATGAGATTCCTGATCTGGCTAAAAAAGTATTTAGCTGCTTTCGCTTGTGAATATGGTTATGAACTTATTTCAGATATCCGATAATATCGGATAATTTTAGTTATTGATACTTTTTACAAAGAATTGTATTAAGAAGGGAAATAGGGTACTTACTATTTGAAATTTTGTAAGAGAAAAATAGAAAATTATAAGTTATTTTTTGAGCCATTTTTGGTAATCGACAGTTTTCATTTGGCTCTGTGCCTGTCCTAAATTATTTGAAACATTTATATGGGTTACGGTTTGGAATATTTTTTTATAGTATATTCGATATTTTCGGCTACGGTTACGTAGTTCCATTACACCCCTGCTTTATACTTGAATAATACTTTTTATGAATAGCTATGTAATAATAATATGTACTAATAAATTTGTTCAACTCTATTTTGTTCATCTTAGTTCTATACGAGTACATGTAATTTATAAAAAATCAGGGGTTACTTTTTGAAAAAAAGAATATATGCTGAATTAACATTGCAATATGCAATAAGTATAGGGTCACCGTCTTTACACCCTCTGTCCCGATAAAATACTATAACGTACCGCTTGTCCACGCGTTCATTATTTTTCAAAAACAAGCGTCAATTTTTTTTATTTTAGCTCCGCTCATTGATTTTATTGTAATTGATGGTAAGCACAGTACAATCCAAATCCAAAACCAAATTACTTTTGTGGAAACTTTTAACGATTTTTTTTTCGTACTGATTATACTGTTAGTCTTAGGGACCCTGGAGCCTTTACGGCTTTTACAGCTTTACCGGGCTTGGGGGGCGAGCGCTTAAGGCACTCAACCACGAAAGCTTTGGGCGCCAGGGTGCCAAAGTGGCCGAACCTCGGCTCGGACTGTTGCGCGTATGCAATTAAGTCGCGATCTGACCCCTGGGAAGAGGGAAGGAACATGTGTATGTGTATTTAGTGGTCTGAAAATGTTTGTATAACTAACTAAAAAAAGAAAAAAAGGTCCCTTACAGAACCTATGTACCTATGTGTTATGCATGTGTGTATAATGCAGTGTCATGTGTGACTGTGAAAGCTAGTGAATGTAGAGCCACTGTATCGCGCGAGCGGCTGCTTGGCTCAAGGGCTCCATACCGATGGATCGGACCTAGGCCTGAGTTGCCGCAGAGGAGGGCGGTCGTGGCGGGTGTGCGGGAGCGAAGTTACCAGCATGTCCCCTGCGGAGGGAACGGTGGTTCCGCAGGCGTGGGTCTTTTAACTATGTGACGCGACTTGAATGTTGCTTTCAACAATATCATTTGGAGGACAAAGTTGACTTGGAAGAGTGGAAGGACAAAAATTCTGTAGTAGCAATGTGATTTCACTTTTTTATAAACTAAAAATGCAAAAATCGCCTGATGCTAGAGACTGTAGAGTTTATATTACAGTGTCAGATAAACTTCAATTTGACTTGCATGGAGTTCTATAAACATGTAAAACGGAAGAATGAATTACTTTAAAAGTAGTGTTAATCAAAATAAGATCAAAATACGTGTAGCACTCCATATATTCGATTTGTCAATAAATAACTATTCGTTATTTTTTCTTCTTACGTTTCGACGAGAGCTCAGCAATATGTGGCAACCCTAAAGTACAAGTAGGTACAAGTTTTTAAAATTATAACGACTTTTATTTGAATTTTGGTGATTGTTCTACGGATGCAAAGTACCTAATCTGAAAATTAGTGTCGTCCATAAGAAAACCACCTAAATTCAATTACAACACGACATAATTTTATTACTATTTATATTTTATTTCTAACCCAATGTTATCTTTCTCGTTCATTTTCATTGTAAAACGACATGCGTTAAAAATATATACATATAATAAATTAAACACAAATAATTTTATAACATTTAATCTAACATAAATATATTTTACAAATATTAAACTTAATGTATAATTTATAACTAAAATATCTAACAATCGAACCACAGTTAGAGCTATGCCTCATTAAACTACGTCCAATAGTGCTAAATAACATTCGTGATATCACTATTTTAAAGGCAGTGAGATTTGGGCCTCCTCCACATTATAGTCTAAGTTTCATTTAGCCCTTAAGTCAACTGTTTCGAAGCCGGAATCTATAGTCGATATTTTCGGAGGGATCAATTCAGGCGGATTCTCTCTAGATAGCGACGTTCTCTTATGACGCGGCGGTGGTATGGGAGCTGGTGGCGGAACTTTACTTCTCAAAAGGTTTTTAATTTTCATTCCGCCTCTGTAGTAATACAGGTAAATTCCTGCGAGTATGCCAATTGCGAGAAGCAGTGTGACAATCGCAACGACGACTCCGTACCAGGCGCTGCCAGTCGTTTCCACTGGTGTTGGCACTGAAGGCCGTCTGCTCGGAGGTACATACGTCGGTCTCGGTCTTCTTGTAGTCGTTGTAAAGCGATCACCAATCGCTATATCAGCGCACGCTCTGAATTCTTCCTGAGGTCCACACCCTACTGCTTCTGTACCATCTTTACACGTTCCCCAATTATTCCCAGCAATATATCTCCATTGCATAACGCAATGTGAGCACTCGAGACCTTCAGGTAATTGGTATTTCATCTCGTAAACTCTGTTCCCGTCTTTGGGATAAAACTTTGTGGTATCTTTTCCATCTAATTTGAGAACATTTTTATCCAAGCAATCCTGGGTGGTCGTTTTTGATTCATCGCATACCCTGAATTCGAAATATCCGTTGTGATTCGCAGTTAGCTCAACCTTGATCGTGATGGTAGACTGTGGTGCGTATTTGCGAACGATGACACCTTTACCAAATCGTCCCCCTAATTCGTGGGCACGTGGGATTGGCGAGTCCCACGCGTCTCCGCAAATGCCACATTTTCCCTCATTTTTGTTCCATTGTCTTGAAAACCCTCCGCAGTATAGTTCATGATCGTTATAGTTGTGTGGTGTGTCGAAACCGAATCGCCAGGCGGAGGCACGTGAAGGCGGTTCGATAAGTCTACCGTGACCACTCGCCGCGCCCCACGTCATACCCAGTACTGCTAAACAGCACCATAAGGTCTGAAACAATAAGATAACACAGTCATTTCTTATGTCATTGTTTAAAGATATTAAAGCGATATTATATTTTGGATATGTTCTATGACGGAGTCAGAAAAATGGAAATCTTTCTGAGAAAACGAATTAAAAATATGTTCGGTAGCAAATTATATTATACTAATACTTATTAATCATTAACTGATACAACATATAACATTTATTTAGTTTTGACCCCGTCAGTTAAAGTTATTGTGAAATTAATTTCTGCCTGTACCATTAATAATAGGATTCATTTGCAGTAATAATTTGAATCTGACAGATTATTTGGCAGGTAACCTGGAGAAGAATATACAAGATTTTTAGTAAGTAAAGGACAATTTAATATTACAGTACTATGTGTTCTGCACGTTATCCTCTTCTGGGCACTAAAGTTGTTTGCTAGTAAAAATCAGTGCAAATTTACTGATAACGTATCGATATAATATTTGTTGGAAAAAAGAACGATTAATATATCCTTTTAGGTTTTATAATAAAACAATATGTCGTATAAATGTATAGACAAATTGGGACCTCAGAAATAATCATTATTAAAGGGTGTGAATTTAAAACATGCATACCAAGTTGAAAAATGATTACATGTACCTAACTTTTTAGTAAGATCAACAATTATTACATTGCAAGATTAATAGGACCTAGTTTAATTTAGTCGCAATGACTCGTATTTATATTTCTTGTATAACAGTTACGGTTTATCATCATTATCATTCCAGCCGTAAGACGTCCAATGCTGGAGACATAGGCCTCCCCAATAATCGCCAAAATGAGCGGTCTTTCACTGTTTGCATCCAGCAGGATCCCACAACTTTCACCAGGTCGTCAGTCCACCTTGTGGAGGGTCTGCTTAATACTTAAAAACTCTTGGGCCCCATAGGCGATCCATCCTACGAGTACCTAATGTGCTCTGTGATAGCCAGATCGGACGCAGAGTCACTTAAGCTTGAATCCTATAATAACCCTACGCTTTGAGTGAAGGGTAACATCGTCATACGACTGTCATATGTTTGCAGAACATTTTGCTTTGAAAATATATTCCTGTTTTTTTTTATCCATTTGTGTTTGGCGTAGTGGCCACAATCTCACCTGATCTTAAGTAACGATGTGGCCCAAGATGATAACACGCTAAGCCTAGTGGAAGACTGGCTCTCAAGTGCAGCTGCCGCAACTCACCTATTGGTGCTTGGCGACAGTATTTCAACTTGAGGGTGGTAGCTGGTAGTGGTGAGGCGGGCATTAGATTCGAACTCACGTCAATCGACGCGATGTCCGTACATAATACCACTGAGCCATTATTGCTTCAATTTGGCTATGTGGAGTAGCCTGACTTTTGAAATACCTCCACCCTATATAAGATTGCAGCCAAATAAGCTTGTATTGTGTTTTTGCAGTGAGTAGGGTTTCCAGAGCTCTTTAGGAAAGGGGGTTTAAGGTCGGCAACGCGCTGGTAATGTATGATAAAAGTCCATAAGCTACGGTAGCCACTTACCATCAAGTAGTTAAGCTTGCTTACTACCTTAGTTATATTAAAAAAAACTTATTGTCTAGTTATCACCCTTCAGTATAAAATGCAAATGGTTGCCGTACATTTTGTATTGTAACTTTTCTTGTATCGAATATTCTAGTAGTTCTCTATATCCATATTAAATATACGGATTTTTCAATGTTAAAACTGTATGAATATTTAACATCTTATTTACATACGATAAATTTATTTCACGGAAGAAATAATATCAGTATCAACTTTATGAATCACTTCGTTATCATAAAAAATATCATTATTAATTGCTAATTATATAAATTAAGATATTTTAGAAAAAAACCTACACGAATTGTGTTATTTGTTATAAATAATGGGTATTCTATGTTTAAGGAATTTTATTATTAATTAATTCGAATTTTTATACACGTATAAAAAAGGAGATATTCTTCATTTGTGTGTTGTTAATTAATTTGATTCATTATTTTTATTAGATCCGATTATACGTAAAATATTTGTGTGTATCTAATAATAACCAGACTTTAGAACTCCTTATATCCTTAATAAAGATTTAGCAAATGTGCGTTCAGTGGGCAATTTAAAATATTTTTAGTTTAGAATTTCTTGCCAATTCTTCCCTAAAGGACAGTGCCTTCCGAATCGGCTGTGGAGTCATTGAAAATATTGAATATAAACATATTATCATCATCTTAAACACTATTATTTTAATTTATTGAAGACATTCATTTACACATTTATTTAAATTCAAACATTTTATGTTGTAGGTAGCTGAAACTACTATTCATCTATTGCAAGCTGATGTAGCAAAGAAGTTTGGCATAATTATTAACGCCCTTTAAGTCGAAATAGACCAATGCGAGTAGTTTTAATTTGCGGGGAAATAATTAAAGGTATGGCCTTCGAACATTATACAGGTTTTACACCCTTTCAATATGAATCTATTAGTTGAATCTGAATACATTATGAAGTATTGTAAAAAGCCTTCAAGGTGAAATAATAAACAGCATTATTTTCTCACAGGTACAGTAAGTTGCCCAGTAACCGGTCGGTAATCGGTTGAGAAAACGAACTAAAGTATTTTAATATAGTTTCGTAGACCGCGGTGAACGTAAATAACGTTGAGTAAAACAAAATTTATTAAGGAATAACTCCATCGACAGAGTGGCGAATTTTAAGATAAGGCCTAAAAAAAGTTTGTCCTCCTGACAAACTCGCACACCTTTTACTTTTCTGTAAGATGCGGGCCCGTAACATTTACTAATAAAAGGGTTGTCCACCTGGAAGTCTCATACATAATATTTTTATTTTGTTCAAAAAACACGATTTGCTGCCCCAGCTCTCACGACAGTCGACATGGCCTTTATGGTCCTAGGATAAATACGCCCCTCTAAAAAATATGCATTTGGGGCGCTTAAATGGCTTACGTTGAGTACACCATACGAGATATATATCAAATTAATGTACTTCATAATAATTGTAGATCTAAAAAAGACCTACAAAAAGTTAGCGATAGCGTAGGTCTATCTTCTAAGGATCATCCAGAATAAGAATATTTGTCTTCCGTCTTTTGAGCGGGACAGCATGGTTCGCGCGTGGGCTCGACCGACAGCATTCTGTAGTCCACGCGAGCGGAGCCATGGGCACAGCTAGTAAACATATAAAAACAATTGCGTATGTAACATTACAAGAATTAGGGGCCAGGAAAAAGATTTCAAAACTTAGAGCTGCAACAGTAGATGGAGTTATGTTGGGCACGTATGGACCGGCAATTCAGCTGGACGCGAAACGCATAGCAATGTATTTCTTCAGCACTGGATCGAGTTTCATAAAGTTACATAATCCTTTGCATAAGTTACATTGTTTTATGCACACATATATGTACCACTAGCTGTGCCCCTTGGTTTCACCCGTGTTAAATTTATTCGACCTATTTTTTACTAAGCTACCGCCAACGCCAGGAGCGTTGTTCTATAGTTGTTCTCACATCCCGTACTTGCGTACAGCTTTACAGATTGGTTGACGTTCCTGGCTCGTAATCGTTAGGCTCGAAACGTTAAATTATATAGCCTCAATAAATAGGCTATAAAACGCTTCAAATCTGACTGCTAGTTATAGATGTTAGCGCGTTCAAACAAACAAAAAGACTATGTCTTGAACTTTATATTATTAGTATATAGACCAGTGTGACGATATATCCATCTAGACGGCTAGTGCTTCATTTATTACACGGAAATATTTAGATTTCCATCAATAAGCTGGGGTATGAGGAAGGTGGTTGTAAAAAGAGTTGACCGATAATTGATGGCTTGAGAAAAAAAGAGACGCAAATGATTTAATCTTATGGAAGGCGGCACTTCTACATCAGATCGTTAAAAAAGTTTATTGCCTATTATAAGTTATTGTATTTGGATTTATCATTGTTGCTATAAGACTACTAAGAATATCTTTAATAAATTATAATTAATTATTTAGTATAGCTGTCAGTTAAATTTTAGTGACATCATAACTATTAATGCATGTGAAGACAATTTACGAGTATTTTGATGCGATAACACGTTATCGCTTATAAGGTAAGGCTCTTAATCTTCATAATGAGCCAACGGTTCAGAATTTTTACTGCGAACCGTACTGAGCTGGTATACATTAATGTTTTTATTGATAGGTAATAACCGTCTAACTTTTGTATATCGCATGTAACTGAGACTTAGACTTTCACTTTCACCAAAGTTTTCAGTTTTATATCGACCGCGTAAATTATATAAAGGACCCTTATAAATCTTTAATAGAATAGGCTAGTTGACTCTTTTTTAAAGTAGGTCTTAAATTATTAATTATTGCCTGATTAGAGGAAATAAATATTACCAGAATCAGGCGAAAACGCTGTCAGCCATATTACTCTATATATACTCTTTGCTGTGACGTCATACGAGTCGAAAACAAACATTTCACATTTTAACAAACGTAATTTTAATAAAACGTATCGAGCTTTTGAGAAAATTGAATTTATATAATAGCTCGGCACATTGACTGTACTGTCCCTGATGGTAAGAACAGTACAATCCAAATACAACGGCGACCACCGAGAGATCGTAATCCATCGGCGGTCGCCGCTGTCATGCCGGCCTGCATAAATATCTCTTCACGTTACGCTTGAAGGATCCCATGTCATAAGATGGAGGAACACATTGGCCGGGAGATGGTACCACAGTTTCATGGTATGACAAAGATAAGAAGACATAGAGAACTTTTTAATTCGTGCCCAGATGGAAGTTACAGTAAAACTGTGATTCCGAAGCCCCGCGCGTGTGATTCTGTTGTGGAAAGGAGGGGAGGGAATTAGATTGATAGGCTCTTCAGAACACTCACCATGATAAAGACGGTAGAACACACTTAGCGAAGCGATGTTCCTGCGAAGCTAAAGCGGCTCGATACATTGGGTATTGTCTGTAGCATTAACAATGCGAACAGCCCGGTAAATGTCAAATGTTTGTTTACAACCCGTATGACGCCACAGCATAGATAATATATAAACTAATATGACTGACAGCGTGTTCAGAGTTCAAAATGAAAATTGAAAAAAAAAAAACAATTTTTAAATTGAGTATATGTAGCCATCTTACAATTCTGAAATCGATAAATATTGGTTTCTTAAGTCAAATACTACATAAAATATTAATTTCTTGCGCCATTTTTGATATGTGGCAAGTAGTCTATTGTATCTCATATTCTGGATTGAGTAAAATAATGTAAGAAACACTAATCCTATCCTTAAAGGGGAACGACCGGCCACACTGTTAGGTGCATCGTGACAGCAATTCCCTTACCATTTCCTTTGAAATTTATAAAATAGTATTAGTTCAATATACATTAAAATTACGTAATAAATTGATACTTGTTTTTGTCTTGTTGGAATATGTCACGAAACTTTCGCAGGTGTTAAATGGGTTTGTAGTTTTTGCGAACAGGTACACACCGCGCCGCCCCGCACCGCTTCGTTTCGTGACGTTGCCACATCCAGAACAATCGGTGTTTGTTTAGCAACCGTGGGTCAATGTAAACGTGAGAGGCCTGTTAACAACTTTTGGACAATATCGCGTCATTGATACGTGTTTGTCGAAATAATTAAATTTTCGCCAGCTGTTTTTTTTTTGGATGAATTTTGTTATTCTTTTTCAATAATAATGTGAGAGAACTCCTCGTAAACGGCTGGACGGACGAAAATATTTAGTGTATCATTGTTCTTACTTCTCGTACCTACTCGGCTACAATTTTCCAAATTGTTGGACGTTTATGTTTGCTGCTACGCTCCTTAGGGCCGTAGCGTAAAGGTATTTAGTAACCTATAAAAAAAAAATTATTTTTTCTAATCTGAATGGTAGAACTACTGGTAGGTCAACCACCAGTGGCGTGGCGCCATTGAGTATGACGAATAGATTTAACACGGGCGAAACCGTGGGGAACCGCTAGTGTTAGTGTAAATAAAGGCTACCAATTATTACACGTGCTTTATCTCATTGCAAGCAATAATTGTACAATTGGGAAATTTTAAATTACATTACAATAAAAATTTATTAATATATAATTACATCACGTACATATCGAATTATTTATATGAATTTAACGTTTAATGAAGTCTTTATTATGTATTATTCAAGTAAACAATTGCTATTATGTTTCTATTTGAATTGATTTTCCATTTAAAATTTATAAAAAACCCTTTTACATTATTAAGTGACGCGAAACCGGTTATTATTTGCAAGAAATAAAGTTAAACCTACTGTCCACGTATCGTCGCTTCATACACTTCCATTGTTCATATTATTGAGTATTCATAGAGTACCTATCCTTGTCTATATAATAACAGAATAATCAAGAAAACATATCAAGTTATTATTTACGATAAATGGATGAAACCTATACATTCTACGTCTGATTCGTCGTCTTCTAATAAAAGCGTTTACCATAGTCACAACTACATCTTCTCTTGGTACTAACCTCAAAGATTTTTTTTTTTGCAATGCTAAATCTGGAAGTAATGACTCATATTTGACCTACATTTCTCTCTACTTGGGGCAGTCCGACTGGTGGAATACCTCCACTCTGCAGAAGATCGCAGCCAAATAACCTAGTGGCGTGTTCCTGCGGTGAGTAGGGTTTCTAGAGCTTTTTGGGGTAAGGAGGTTCAAAGTTGGCAACGCGTTAGTGATACTAATGGGATTACAAGCGTTTATAGGCTACGGAGGCCACTTTTCATCAGGGCGGTATGCTTGTTTGGCACCTTTGTTCCATAAAAAAAACTTGCATTAAGCTTGTATGACCTTATATGGACAGAACTGAGATGCAAAATACGATTGTCGTCACTTTCATATTATATATTGATTTTTATTGTTTAATATTTGCATGTAAATAGGAGAAATTGAGTGGTCCGATATTTGAGTAAATTTTCTTAAAGGCACTGAAGCAATAATGGTTTATTGGTAGCGTATATAGACATCGCGTCGATCGACGTGATTTCGAATCTCTGTTAAGGGCCGATGGGCCTAAGTTTTCGGTGAAGGAAAACATCATGATAGAACCATTACATGGTTGTAGGGAATTTGAATTTGGTAGGGCTAGCTACAACCCTCAAGTTGAAAATCTGTCGCAAAGCAGCTAGGTGTCTTGCGGTAGCTGCACTTGAGAGTCAGTCCGTAGCGTGATACCATCTTGAACAACATCGTCACTTAACATCAGGAGAGATGGAAAAATCAATAAAGGAAAAAGTAAGGCTGATAGTAAACTCATACACATTTTGATTTGATTTCACTTTTAATTCGAACTCGATCCTACAAGCGTACTCTTGAACAAAACCGAATCGAATCAAGATCGAGTTAAGATCGTCTCATGTCAATGCCGTTGTGTCCGGTTGATAATGTCATACTTTGACTATGGTATGTCTATGATTCATTCTATTTAATAATTAACATATATTTACTTATTAAGCGTTTTTTTTTTGTGAATGACAGATCAGTGGTTTATATACACATATTAAGCTAAAGCTTACAAAAACAAAATCAAGCTATTATTATTTTTATGTAAACCTTATACATATAAACCATAAACATTGTGAACAAAATTTATTTTTGATAATTTTAGAAAACTGTAAAAGAAAACTTCAAATCCGTCAAATATGCCCGGCGGTAAGTTCAATTATTTAAACGCTTGTAAATTAGAAATTTGAAGACAACACGATTCATAGCTGTCAGATTGTATCAAGAGTATGCATTTTTCAATCCTAACAAGAAACCACAATTGTCGTTAGTTCCGATTCGAGCCACAGCACAATCTTGCACTAGTGTTAATTTCGAGAGTGCCAAATTGCACCAAATCGATTTTTATTCGATTCGATTTAGAACTCGAACGAGTTAAGAGTAAGGCGGCTGATCACGTGATTTAATGTTGAGATATGTCAATTCCATACAATTTTTCGACTTCTGTTAGCGTTAACGATTGTAGAAAAGCAACTTGCCTAAGGTCTCTGGTGTACGGTAGTCGTGATCCAATCGGACACAGTTGTCGTGTCATAGGTTTGGTTCCATTACGGTGTTAAGTAAGTCTCGCGTAGCGCTTGTAAACAAGAAACGGCCGGTCCATTGATTAATATGCAAGACATTTCACGACGCTCGTGCTATGAATTGTAGGGGAAAGTGAAAACAAAACTAGATATATATAACGGAACTATTTGAATGGTCTATTACGATTTATTTTTAAAGATAACCTTATAATCATTATCTACATCTATACTAATACTAGCTGTGCCCGCGGCTCCGCTCGTGTGGACTATATAATGCTGTAAGATATGATAAATTGCTCTTATATATTATAGCCTATTTATTGAGGAAAGTTAGGATATATAACTACACGCTGTGACCTTAAGGGGCGGAGTTGTAATCGTTAACATTAAAAGTGTAGCCGAATGGTATAGGCCAGCTTTTAAGGCGATCTTCCTCTGACCTACAAAGGACATGTCTTGACTTGGATTTTTCTAAGAAACAATACGAGATAAAAAATCGTTTGTAATTAACACATAACGTAAATATTTTGTAAGTAAAGAAAAAGCCTGCAAGCTTCAGCAGTCGAGTATCCGTGTATAACATAAACGCTAAAGCCTGTTAAATAAATTAAAAAGGTAGCAGTAAGCACCTCGATAGTGGGTTATAAAAAGTTCAGATATTTTTTTTAAGTTCAAATCGTAATTAAGCCACCATCTGGAACTAGTTATAATAACAATGAATCCTTTTCTTAATTTCTACTTTCTAGCGATATAAGCGTGAACGTATAGTTCTATAATACCATTTAAAAAAACGACAATCGCCGGTGTGTCGATCATTTGCTTTCACTAAAAGTGGATTTTGCAATATGCGCATTTATTTTCTATGGGAATCCTAATGGCCGTTTAGAAAACTATACAATATGTATGGCGTGTTACTTAAGCGTTTAGATTTAACGAGGTCGTTGAATAGCGATGGAACGAATGACAGATCATGGAACGAATGGAAGATCCGTGGGATTCGAGTCTCTTTGTGAACGTTTATTGCCTTCGTTGATAATTATGTTATTCGGTGCTAAGAATTTATTGTGTTTTGTGATGCAATTGATGTTATGAAATATTTTTCTGCCTTTGTATTTTTTATCATTATAGGTTTTAGCGTTTAGCCAAATTCTCACCTGATGTTAAGTGACGACGTGACACAAGATGGTAATACGCTAAGCCTAGTGGGATGACTGACTCTAGAGTGACAGATTTTCAAGTTGAGGTTGTTAGATAGCCAGGCGGGCAATAGAAAAAGCCGTACCAACTTACTATTATTTCACCATGATGTTTTCCTTCACCGAAAACTCAGGCCCATTGTAGGGATTCGAACTCACGTCAATCGACGCGGTTCCCGTACACGCTGCCACTGAGTATTCATGACTTCCATGACAGGTTGATAATCTCAGATTAATTGTATCTAATACCTATTTACTAACGTCCAATCTCTATAAAATACTTCGCTAACGATAACTTGTTTTTGAAAAATTTGCAATTCTAATCAACATTTTTAATGAAGGACGAGATGTTTTCCGCGTCGCATTGTCAGTAAAAATAATCTATGAGAACAAGGAATAATCAAATAGAATCTGTCCATATTTTAAAGTTATAATTATATTTTTCATCATTCATAGGTTCCAAGTGTAAAAAACAAAGAAGAATTATTTTAAACATTGTTTGTGATGCAGTGGTAGTAGCCGAAAGGTGGCAGGTTCGATCCCCGATGACTGACTTTTGTCTGATAAGCATGATTGTTAGTTTTGTATCTAGGTGTTAAATGTCTATATTTGTATAGTATATCAGTTTAATGACCATAATACAAGCTATGCTTAGTTTGGAATTAAATAACCGTGTGTGAAATTAAGTCTACATGTTTATTAAAAGAATAATTTTGTATGTTTAATATCTAACGGACATCTTCGGTCCAGAGTTGCCCAAGTCATAAGACAAAAACGACACAGACAGTGGTATACTCTCTATAGTATAAAATTATTTAATTATTAATACGTAAGTTAATTTATTTAAAATGGCCGTTAATTTTTTTACAATAAAGTAAATTTATTAAAATAAATTGGCCGTCATTACAAAGTTATATCGGCCCGCGGCCGTTCGGTCATGAAGTGTCATGAACGCATTCTTTTGACAGTCACAGCTTAATATAATTTGCTATGGGCTCCTAGCGTTACAAAACGTAATTTGTATAAATGCATATTTTTGGTAGACGTGGCAAACGTCTGACGTTATCATTCAGAGTTATGTAAAATTTACGTTATAAAACCTTGCTGGGTTGTACATGGTAAACATATTATACCTACGCTTTTTATTTTTATTATAAAGATATTAATTAAGTGATCAGTACGAATATGTCGCATTTTAAAAAATGTAAACGATGTAACTAACAGCTGTCATGTTAGTTAAATGGATTGATAACAGATGGCGCCTCCTTTATGAGTTGCATATACTATCATTTTTTTTTACCAAAACACATATTTTCCGTCAATAGCGATTGACATAAGTTTTAAAATTATATTTGAATAATTGATGTTGATAAAGAATAAAGGGAGATATGGTGTTAACACAAATACACTTCGGAAATATAATATATCGAGATTTATAATTAGTCAGTGTGTAGGCATATTAAACGGACGTATTGAAGTCAGGTCGGTGGATGATACGGATACATTTTATTACAATCAGAACGACTTAAAAAACATTAGCATAACTTTAATGACAAAATCTACATATTTTAAATATCAACGAGTGATGACCAAAAACGGTTCAAGGTCTATGAGATTACAAAAATAGTAATAGAAAATGTATCTAGTCGTCATAATACCAGGAGCTTATTCATTCATTAGAATTTTATTTAAGTACTTCTTACTAAAGCATAGAAGATTTTGTTATACGAGTATTTTTTCTGTTGTTAGCAATATGTAACATGTTGTTGTCATTAGTATATGTTAAGATGTTATTCATCAGAAAAGTCTGCTCCTTGTTTTTTTTTGTCTTGCAGACATTTTTGTAATGACTAACCACAGAGATAATAATTTAATTTGATAGTTTGAATGCACTATCTTGTAATAAGTTAGATATTTATTGGGAAAAATGAGTATCACCGCTAAAGATTAAAATATAAATTGATTGATTGAAATTTGAAATGGATTAATCTCGTTAACTTTTTTATAAATAATTTAAACAACTTTATTTATTACACACGTACTTTCTACTTTAATATAAAGTTTTAAAAACTTAGAATGTTAAACCTGTGTAGTAAAATTTCACGTAAAAGATCTATTTAAATAATATTGCTGTCTATAAATATTTTACGAATAATTCTTTTACACATAGAAAATAGTTTTAATTATATTACAAAAAAAAAATTGCTGAATAAATTAGTTAAATATCTATAGTAGTTTTTTTACAACTTAATTATTTATTTCAGCGCATTATTTCACTTATCGTACGCTTTGACGCCGTGTGTGTAACCGAGTGAGTACGATTCTTGGGATGACCGTTCTGATGCCGTACGTAAGAACCTTGGTACGATTTTTGCGATGACCGTAAGCTTTTACTAAAGGAAAATAGCTTCATGCTATATACTGGTAGTATGTCTCCCTAACATGGTTAATTTCAATATTACGAACTATTTGAATAAAAAAATTGTATATGAATAAAGAATGCTATTCATCACGTAAGATTACATGTCACATATGATTGCAATCAAGTGGCAGTGTATAATATAAAGCAAGCCATACCTTTATTTTTTTGCTTTGCTTTGATAAATGTCTGTAAAACTAGACAGTAAGTACGGTACAGTCAAACAACTACGGTAATCACCAAGATGTCAGCAATCCATCGTGACGCAGATTTCATTGGTAGTCGTCGTTGTCATGCCGGTCTGTTAAAATGTCTCTTCACGACTTTGTGAGAACCTAATTAAGAGAGGTAGGCCACAGAGAAATTTCTTTGGAGATTTCTCTCTACTTGGGGCAACCCGACTGGTGCAATACCTCCTACACCCTACAGAAGTTCGCAGCCAAATGACCTAGTGTTGTGTTCCTGCGGTGAGTAGGGCTTCCAGAGCTCCTTGGGGAAGGGTGGGTTCAAAGATAGGTAGGGCACAGATAAATTTCTTTGGAGATTTCTCTCTACTTGGAGCAGCCCGACTGGTGGAATACCTCCACCCTACAGAAGATCACAGCCAAATGACCTAGTGTTGTGTTTCTGCAGTGAGTAGGGTTTCCAGAGCTCCTTGGGGTAGGGGGTTCAAGGTCGGCAACGTGCTTGTGATACCTATGGTATTGCAGGCGCTCATACGCTACGGTAGCCGCTTACCATCAGGCGGGCTGTATGCCTGTTTGCCAACTTTGTAATATAAAAAAAATATGGAAGGAGGGGGAACACGTTGGCTGGAAGACCATTCAACATCTGCACGGTACGGAAAAGGTAAGACTGCGAACTTATTTATGTTTATTTATTACTTAGAAATGTCACTAATGGAAGTTAGAAAATATGTACATAATTTATTCAATTGAAACTTGAAAGGCGATAATCAAAATAGAAAGTTAACAAATCATCGGTATTATAACATGATGTATAAATTACATATATCTCGTTGAAACTGGTTTAGCATAATTTTATTTTCAATTTCTACTCCTCGCTTAGAGAAATTGTCTCCATTCGAAGAAATAACGGAAGTTATTATTAATAATAAGTGTATTCATTTGTGGTCACATAAATATTAGCTATTAGGTGAGTTAATGAAAATAACAGTATATTAATTTAATTGTATTTTAACTTTATGGTTAATTAGTAAAATATTTGATAAATACGTGAGTATTTCGAGTTTGTGTAACTATATTTTTTACTGTTATTCGTGTTTAATTTTTCGATAATATAATAAAAAAAATATTAATAATATTGTTGAATAACCGGCAAGGTTTTGTAACTTAATTAATTGAGTTTCCAAATATTTCATCATAAATTCACGAAACCTTCAGAGGTTGAATAAATTATTTCATGAAGTCTACACATTTTTCAGTTTATGAATGGCATAAAAGTTAAAACTGCCATTTTAAATTGTTTCTAAATAAACGTAAAAAAAGGCTGAATATCTTTGTGTGTATTCTGTGTTGTGTGTGTGTATCCTGTTCGATAGTTTTAACATGTTACCATCTGTAACTATCTTCGGTTGAATCTTAATAGGGCGGCAGTATAACTGTTAGTAAGCACAGTACAATACTCGTGCAAAAACATCGGTGACTACCGAGAGTTCATCAATCTTCTCGGCAGCTGAATATACACTGGCTGATACCGAAATATACAGAAATGCGACAAACTAAAAGAGAATCATTGTGAAGGGTTTAAAACCTCGTGGTCGCTACAAATTTGCGTACAGTTTTTTTGGAAATGTTATAGGCCCAAGATGATAACACACTAAACCTAGTGGAAGACTGGCTCTCAAGTGCAGTTACCGGAACACACCTATTGGTGCTTGGCGATAGATTTTCAACTTGAGGGTGGTAGCTAGCCAGGCGGGCATTAGAAAAAACCCTACCACCATGTTACGGTTTTCCCTCACCGAAAGCTCGGGCTCATTGCAGGGATTCAAAGTCACGTCAATCGACGCGAAGTCGTACACGCTACCACTGAGCCATCATTGCTTCATATCTACCCTGGCCTTAACTACTGGATATACACTTCCTGATCCCGGAATCCGGAGCATGACACGCTTCAGCATGCCACTATGGCGTCTGTTGCATTCTATAGTGCATGGTGGTCGCAATCCAGTTGGAACTATTACTTCCCATACTTAAAACACATACATAATGTCTTTGGTAAACTTTCTAATTTTAGATAATGTTTTAAAATTTCATAATTATTCTTTTGTAACCAAACGGTAACGGCGAGTACATCACACACCTTCGGTTTGCCGACGACATAGTAGTCTTGGCTGATACCATGGAGGACCTCCTGCGATGCTCGATGACCTCAGTAAAGCCTCTGAACGAGTTGGTCTTAGAATGAACATGGACAAGACGAAGATTATGTCGAACATCCATGTAGCGCCAACTCCCGTGAAGATCAGAGACTATACGCTTGAAATTGTTGAAGATTATGTTTACCTGGGACACACTATGGCCTATGTCCAGCAGTGGACGTCTTTCGGCTGAAATGATGAACCAAATATTTTGTGTGTGTTATTTTATGGGTACAATGACACACACGATCTTTTAATTACAAACTTTGCATAGCTTGTAGTGTGTGTAATATATATATATTATTTCTCGTTCCGACATACAACTGACAGTGTATGCTGAGAGTTTGACGGGGTCTTGAACTGTTATGTGGTGGTTTTTATTTTATTTCAACCTATGTTATTTGGTGTTATATTGTGTAATTTTGTGGTATTTTACGTGATGTACTCTGACTATTGTGCACAAGTGAAGTTGCTTAGAAATAATAAATAGGAACATGCTTTCTCCTAGGTTAGTTTTAATGAGTAACCATCTTGTTAGAACTACATATATTTAAATATTACAAAAATATGATTTCACGTGACGTTGACAGAATTGTGGGTGAATGTGGAATGTGGAGTTACCATTAAATAAAAAGAAGAATTAGTCTTGTAAAATACTTACTCCGGATACATTAATATTAATTATTACAATTATAACATGACTCGAGATATATTTTGTGTTTATTTAAATAGAAAAGGAAGACGTTCAAACAATACGGATTGTCTTAGAAAACTTTCTCATATTTCTGAGTACAATAACTATTATGAGCATTATTACGAGATATAATATAATAATTATGTGAACGCAGAGATAACAATAATAATTCATATTTGTTTTAGAAAGCTTGTTATAATATCGGTTTGAAAGTATATTTAGACTACATTCACAGACCTCGGGGCGTATTGGTAGTGGTCTATACTTTTAATAAACCGACAGTGGGTTTTATCCTCGTTCAGGATTCACTATGTGTGAAGAGCATGGGTTCCTAAACTAAAGTTGTTATGCGCACGCCCGTCAAGGTGTTTGTATTAGTACAACTAGTTTATAACAGGTGGCGCACGGGTCGTTTCATTTTGAAGACAACTGGGGATCGCTAGTAAGTTAGTAAGTAACGTAAGTAGTAAGTAGGGAAGTATTTTTGTTTGCACGTTTGCCTACCAAACGGCTGAACGAATTTTAATGAAATATGGCATAAAAGTCGATTATGATAAACTTTTTCTCAATACTAATATTATAAATCTATATATATATATATATATCAAGATAATGTTTTTTGTTTGTTTGTTTTGATCTATTTTATAGCTAATTTATTGAGGAAGATTATCTATACATAGTATAAAACTCAACGCTCTCTGTCTATCTGTCCGTTTATGTTCTTTTCACGCGAAAACCACTTATCCGATATACATGTTATTTTTTTAAATCTATAGCTATGTTATCTGGCCAGGTTATAGGATATATTTTGTTAGATAAAGTAACATACGAAATTAGCAGTGACGATAATGGTGAATCAATTTGGAAAAAAGACCCATTTGAGGCGCTTAAATGCTTTACGCTGAGTAAACCATGCGAGATATATCAAATTAATATTTTATCAACATAAATATGGATATTAAAAAGATCTAAAAAAGGTCGACGATTGCATATGTCTGTCTTCTAAGGATCATTCAAAATTTAAATTCATCATCAACATCAAACTCAGCCACAGCGACTGTGCCCAGGTTTAGCTAGTATTTTATATTAATTTACGCTACGACCTTAAGGAGCGGAGCAGTAACCAAGGACCTTAAATAATCTGGCAAGCTGTAGACAAGTATTGTTACTAAGACTGGCTATCCCTACAAACACGTCATATTAAATAAGATACTAGTCGGAGAATCATGTCGACATCTTGATTTGTAATAAGATCCCGAGGCACATTATTGATTAGCCGGACAATAAGTTCAGGAACATATCAAGCAAGTTTTACTGAAATAGTTTATTATAGGGTGGATCATTATGTGAATGACAGTGATGTCTGGAAGTGACTCTCTCTCTGTGCATCCACTAAATTATTAACATGATTATTAACTGTAAATATCATTTTTACAGTTAAAAAAGAGGTAATCCCGATCTAGTTTCTTGCCGGTTCTTCTCGATGACTGGAGTGTTTTCCGAACCGGTAATAGTATTTGACGTTCATAAGTGCCTTCTTATGGCCTAAATTGAATAAACTATTTTTTTGATTTTGATGTGATTATGCAATCCGTAGTATTCGTACTATTAACGCGTGTTTCCGCGAACCTTATAAGCAGGCAACAACCCGCTTGAAGGCATTCGCGCTCGAGCTGTCGGATCGTGAAGACTTCAGTTAATAAGTCGACTACAATAATCACTGTTCTTAAGTGCCGTCCCGCTGCCCATCTCGCTTCCTATTAAAGTATAGGGAGTGAGGACAACAATAGGCTACATGGATGAAACCGTGGGGCATAGCTGGTTATACATATATACTAAATTGTTTGCTTCTTTGTTTGTTTGTTTCTTGTTGCCTGCTATCAGAAATGTATTCCCTATTACTACGACCCCGAAGAGCAACGCTCGTCCCGCTATTCTTCAAAAGAGAAACGATGATTTGTGCAAAAAATTCGCACGACCGCATGGTTGCATCTGCAATTTTATATTTGGTGTTCTGCAATGTAAAAACGACTTTATTACCTACACGATTAGTAATTTTCTATAAGTACCGAGTAGTGATCAGTCACGGTAGTTACATTGCATGAGTTTCCTTGTACCACTCTCACCGTGGAAACTAGGAAAGGTGTTTTATACTGATGGGTGTAACGCGACCACTTCTTATGCAACTCATAGAGTTTTAATACAAGGCAGAAATTTTTTGCCATTGAATTGTTATTTTAGTATTTAAATATTCATACAATTAGGATGGGATTGAATTTAGATAATACTCTGTAATACGAAGTCCTGTCTCGATGTTTATTGATGTAGATAATTATTTCCTTTCCAAGTTTACCTAGATAAGTATTTTTAAGACAAGACACCAATTAAAGCTTCGTCGGTTAGATATAATACATAACAGTAACACTATAACTCCAATTACATTATGAACTCGTAATTTAGGAACAGAATTGACGAAAATTTGATAAAGAGATATCCAGCTCGTAATGTAATTCGTGAGATGTTTAAATAAAGTTAATTATTTAATCATATTGGTGTATTGATAAAAATCAAATCTGGAGAAAATAATTATTCATTTATTTAATTTTCCCTTGGTGATTTGAAACGCCAATCAGAAAACGTGTCATCATCGCACAATATTTATATACACCGTTGAGTGTTATTCTTATTAGGTTATTTTGTGACATGTGATTCTAAAATTATGACTAAATGTAGAAAAAGTGACTTTAAAATTATTTAGGAACTAAAGAGTTTTCATAAGTTTCAACTGAAATTCCAGTTAAATCAAGTTTGTACATTATTAATACCTTATCTAAATACAAAATATCATCCGTATCGACAGAGTCATTTCTGAAAAACCAATTAAACAAATCTAAGTATTGGTCACTCCATAGTATTAGATAGATATATAAATGGTTGAAATCACTTTCTAAGTTAGCAACACTTTGTCGACGCCAGCAACCCCGTAACCATGATGACAGAAAAGAAGACATACGTGCGTAGAAGCGGCGATGGAAAAACAAAACACATTCGGCGCGGCATATAAAAAGACACACTTAGAAATAGAGTTGCCATATTTCTAATCGAAATTGTTCTTCTTACCATTACACATTGAGTTATTAAAGTTCACCTATGTTATTTTGGATATCATTAAATGACGTCACTATTTTACTAATACTATAATAGGTCTGATGAAAAAAAAACTGTTCCAGAGGGCTTGGTACAAATGATTTCCGTGTTTATGGGCCAGTGACCACCGCTGTATATAAAACAGGTTTAATATCATATTATTGTTCAATTTCATTGTCTTTTATTTTGTAGTTAGAGTCCTTACTTCCGTAATCGATTCAACAATAGATAGAAACGAAAAGGGACTTTTATCGATGATTGTTTTCTCAAGTACTTGTATATGAAAACAGCTTTCATACAAATTAACACCAATACATTACTTAGATTAGAACTTTGAACTTTTTCTCTCGTTAGTTTACGAAGGCTAACTTAATAATTACTCCTGGATAATTATGAAGTCGTTGAACTCTTTTGAATGGGAAGTTCGTGAGCTACATAATGACTTTACATGGGTTTAAAAATAATTAATATTTAAAGGTACTTCTAAACAACTTTCTTAACGAGTTTAATACTTTAATAGAAAGTATTCAAGTGTTGTGTAACTTAATTTCCCACAGTTTAATTTCGTGCGGTTTTCTATTAGATGTTTTTTAATACAAATTCTTAATGTCGTCCATTTTGCAATCGATATGTTAAAGTCAACGATGCATGCGATCGTAAACACGTCAATGGCATTCATTGAATTCAATACCACGTATGTGGTCAGCTCGAGTTCATACGTATAAAGTTATCAACGTAATGAATGCCGATAATTTGTAATTAAAGAAACTTACATATTGAGGCAATACATTACTCTTACAAAATACATATTATAATAAATAGATATCAAATAGGTAAGTAATACATGACGTAACAATTATAATACTTGATAAACATAATAATAAAGCTTTATTAATTCCATACAGGTCTATAAAATATTTGAACATAAATTTAGTCTACAACATTTAATATAATCTCATATATAAAACTCTTATGTGCATCTTCTTTTTTTATCGTTATAGGTTTTTGGCGTAGTGACTATAATTTCACCTGATGTTAAGTGACGATGTGGCCCTAGATGATATCACGCTAAACCTAGTGGAAGACTGGCTCTCAAGTGCAGCTGTCGGAACACACCTTTTGGTGCTTGGCGACAAATTTTCAATTTGAAGGTGGTAGCTAGCCAGGCGGACATCAGAAAAGGCCCTACCAACATGCTATGGTTTCCTCACGATGTTTTCCTTCACCGAAAGCTCAGGCTCATTGTAGGGAATCGAACACACGTCAATCGACGCGAAGTCGTATACACTACAACTGAGCCATCATTGCTTCAAATCTGAGCCTCTGTTAGTGATCGTATAACTTCTGAAGGACTTGACCGATTGAATTTATATTCATATAATATATTTGTTTTTTGAGACGATGGTTCATAGCTATGCTAAGATCTGATAGGTGCTTTAGTCGTTGTTAATAAATTTATGAACAAAAATGATTAATATTCGACATATATGTTTGTTGGTTTAATGGCAAAAAGACAAATCAAAATCTGGACTTGATAGGTGAAGTAAGAAAAGGCAGAACAACGAACACCGAGCTAAATTCATAAATTTCATTTAAATAAGTAATTTACTGAGTATTTGTATAGACTCTATCAGGTATAAGCCTCTTCCAAAGAATACCAAATTTGTCTATCTCATGTAGTTTCAATCCAGCATGCCGTCTTGTGCTCGGTCGACCCTCTGTCTCTAGTTCCCTTTTCCTGGTTGTTGTTTGTTGTCCATCTCTCGTTGGTATACCTTGCTACAAGACCAGCTTATTTCCATTTTATTTAGAGAGTAAGCATCAATTACATTTGTTGGTTTTACTACGTACGTCAGTAATTTTTACAATCTCTTTTAGACTGAAGCTTAGGTAACTTCTCTCTATCGCCATCTGGATTTTTTAATAAGCTTAACCAGAATTATTACACTAAAGATACTTAATTAATATAATTAAATAATAACACCATAAAATATATTATGTCTAGATTTAACCTATTTGATCAGCTTTGTTACTTAGGATCCATGATTTTACATGTACTTTTTTATTTAAACTCACAGATTGCGGTTATACATCAAAGATTTTGTAATTATTAAATTAATTATCAACAAGTCTTTATTTGAAAATTTGTTTTTATAAAACAAGCTTTTATTGTTGAACGTGCGTTCAAAATTTGGTGTCTTTGCTGCTGACAATTAAGAAATTTAATTTAGTTTAAAGCCAATCTTAGGTGCAGCAGCCAGGCTATGATGCAAATTAATAAGTAACTATACAAAATTTCGTGTCCATGCTGTTGAACCCATAAGCATCTATTTGACTTCTTATTTTGATTTGCCAATTTCTGTACATATAGTATGCAAACAATGACTTCTTTTTCATAGGTAAACTCAACATATTCATTATTCCTGCACGTATGATGTTCGTGGCTAGCAATGTATTACTAAAAATGTACAGTGATATAGTAAATCAAGCGGCGACGCGGTACCTGCACGATGTTGGCGTGTCCGCGGTGCCGCGGCCGTGTACACAGCATATAGGCCCGGCGCGAAACGCGGCGTGGCGAAAGTACGGTGGAGGCGAGACCGCGGCTCGTCCGTGGAAAAATTTATTACTGACAGACACCTGGATAAATGAAATTAAATAAAAGCTTCTAATAATTAATTTGCCTAATTTTCCATATTAAATAACTGCCAAATCGAAATGGTTTAAACTGGTATATAATATATTCTATAATCAAAAATTTTCATTTAAATTAAATTTCGTGTATTTTTAAAGGTTACTTGAAATGACAACTTATTTGATTTTGATTCGTAGCTTTTTATCTGAATAAAACAATCAGGATGATGAAATTGAATTAAAACTAGAAATTACGCGGTTATTTTTACTGAACACAATGCTACATAATATAATTACAATTTAAACATAATTAAAGACAATACGAGCAGTTACAAGATCGTTCTAAATTAAATTATGTAATAGTGTTTTTAAACTTTTCACCGGATTTAATTATGTAGAGCGGAAAGATTACAATTTTCATTCAGTTGACCGGCGCCACGCCGCGCGCCGTTGAGGTTCTGTTCCCACGGATTGAATTTATTATCGTTCACTCAACTATACAAAGAATTACGTCATCGTCATACGTCATTGTTTGCAACTTGTTGTTAATAGGCAGTGGCATAGGTAATTTTTTTTACTGTAGTACAACAAATCGGCTGTCATCTCTATCTTACTGACCTACATAAATATACCTATGTAAGTAAACCAGAGCCACGAAACAAATAAGACACAGCAAAATTATTTAGTATGAACAGCTCTATATAAAATTGCTTAATGAAATATAATATTTTCGAGGATGTAATTTTAAGTAGGGGTGATCCTTATGCCTTTTTTGATAATTAACAGATTTCAGTTATTATAAAACTAAGCTGAATTAGCGTTTTTGGCATAGATGGTTGTAATGATTGAGTATCAATCATTTTTAATCTTTTAATTATATATATATTTATTTTACCTTACTTGTTTCCTCATTTATTGTGTTTTTTGGTCGCTTTCCAAAGGCATCTTTAGATCCTTAGGTCATTTAATATTTAGATATTGTATTATATTATTGTATTAATATAATATTGTATAATATAATATAATATTGTATTATTGGCTCATAAAAATATCAATCAGTAAGTGATATAGGTATATTATTTGAAACTGAAGAAAAGTATTTACAGCATCTGGTGCAGTTTGTCTCAAGAATTTATTGGTGATCTGTGTATTATAAATTATACACCGACGTAACATCCTGGAGCTCTTTTAGGAGAAAGATACATTTATATTACTATTTTCATTTATATATTGCTGAGCATTAATCGTCCTTGCTCGACTGGCTTCGTCGGACTTCTGCGGCCAGCGACTTCAACTAGCTACGGTTACTACATAAACCTGTTTCTTCTGAGCTGCGGCCTGACCATCGATATCCAGTTCATAATAGTCAAAATTGACCGAAGTTGGATTCATATTAATGTTAATTCAGGTACAATAATTCGTGACACGTAATTCTGTAAATGTCTTCGGAATACACATAAACAGTAATTTTGAATTTCATTTCCTAAACCATTTAATGTTTATTTTGGAATCTAAATCTATTCAGTTGTCCAAGCGACATGGTATAGATGAAAAAATTCTCTAATTTTATCAGGGGTTACAGAAGTAAATAAAGAGAGGGGCGCGGTCCCCCTACCCTATTGTCACAATGACCCAACCCCAAGGGTAGTTCCTGAAGTTGCCATTTTACTAGGGGATTAAAGAAATATCTTAATAAGATGAATATATATTTATCTATCTCTACTTTCTTTCATATCTAAATTGACTAATGCCGTAAACAAAACATTTTGCAATTGGCAAAATGCAGTGGCACACGAGAAGTTTAACCCATATCTCTGTTTCCAATTCCCAATTTATAATTATCTAATTGCATAGATATTTATTACACTAACTTCCTACATTTTTACCTACTAAAAATAAAATTCAGTATAATCGACAACATTGAAACGAATTATGACTCACACGGAAATAAAATAATGACATTGCCCAATACTTCTGCAGTTGTAATTGAAGTAAAAAAAAAACGGGCAAGTTATGCAGACTTAGAAGGGGGGCTTTAATTAATTTTCAATTGAATTTGTACGAAAATTTCCTTTTTATTTACTTCTCCAAATACATTTTGTAAGTTGGTCGACTACTACGCATTAACTAACTACTAATTAACTAATCTACTGAGCTGTGTTAGTTTTCTTTTTAACTTTATTCATAATAATATTTTCTATTTTGATGTTATTTCTATACTTGTGTCGAATATTATGTAACTTCATGAATTTATATTGCCAATATTGTACATATAAGCTATGCAAGCTAAAAATATTTTATCATTTTTATTAGATACACATTTGTCATGGAACCTTAAAAATTACTATTTTGAATTAAAAGTAGCTCAAGAAAACGATTCCTTGTTGGCATAATACTATTATAGATTCTTTAAAATAAACATCGTGGGTAAAAAATTGTGCGTAGTAAAGAGCCTAAGAGCGTGTTGTTATAGCCGCCTGATCCGGATCTAGTTTTCTTGTTTTATATAATTTACTCCAAAGCACCTTGAACGCCATATCATAAGCTATTTGTTAAAAAATCTAATTTATTATAGTGACAAATCTGGTTTTATGACGCTGTCGAGATCTCTGCCATATTTCGTTGAAATCTAAAATATTTATGTGATCTTATTATTTGATGAACGATTATATTATTAAATATTATAATTATATTTTCATAAAACCAGACAGAACTACAGCAGCGTATCGCCGAGTACAGCTAGTATATTTATATAATAATTTGACAAGGTATTTCAGGAAACAAATAAATTATATTTCTCCTATATTTCTAGTGTATCGAAATAGATATTATACCTAATACGTAATATCATACTACAATTTTAAATATAGTAATCAATTTTGAACACCAATATTTTGAATTTAATTTTTGTAATTTTTAACCTGTTGGCTCTCAACGTCACACAAAATCCGGGTAAAATTGGCATCTATGTTATTTATACATGGGTGTCAAGTTAATAACTAAATTAGTTTAAAATTTAATAATAAAACTAACTGATAATAAAATTCAATTTATAATTTTATTATAATTCATAATTATTTCAAAATATTAAAAATATTGACCGTGCCTTTTGTCTGAACTTCAGACTCTGAAGTTGTCAGTTGCCAAATCATAACCAGTCATAATCAGTGTCATCAAGCCGATATGGCATGATGAAAATCACTTTTCATTCGTCTTTGAACGGTCAACGTTAAATATCAACGTTAATACATTTAGCGCAACCAAAATTGTAAAGACCTTAAGTCGAAGGAAAAAGGAATTTACTACAGAACGCTACAAAGTGAGCTTCCTCGTACACCGTGATCCACTGATGTAGAAATGTCGAGAAACCAAATTATTATCGTGCATAGGTTGCGTTCCGGGCACATAGCAGTGAACAAATTTTAATATCTGATGAAAAAAATGCTTCGCCTAATTGTGAAAAAATGCGATAAAGTTCTACACGTGTTGATCAAATGTGTCTGGAACAAAACAGAGTGTGAAAGTCTAGTGGGCGCCTCGGTCTCAATATGTCGGACCAGGGTATCTTTCATACTATATTATCGAAATCAAACAATATGGATTCTCTTGGATGAAAACTTGGTTGCTTGTTACTTTAAATAAAATGAATGGATAAATCTAGACCGATGTAACTCTAAGAATTAAAGGCTAAACAAGCAGAAGAAAAGTTATGTACTATTAATTAGTATCGAAATTTACTTTCATACGCAGCTATCTAAACGATACGTTGTTACGTCTAAACAATTAAAATAAATAATAATTGTTTATTTAAATTATTCAAAAAAAGTTGTCTTCGTTTTCATTGATGCAGTTATGTAACAGAATTATACAAGCATTGAAAAGTAACAAGAAATCACAATAGCAAATGCATTCTTAACGCTCGCGTTCGTTGAGTTCGAATGACTTTTGCTTTGTAAACAATTTTATACTCGGAAATTTGCATTAAAGAACGGTTATCTTGTTACCTATCTGTTAATACATACCTTTTAAATGTTTTTAATTACGTTTATTTTTAATCATTTCATGTATATGTACAGTTAAAAATAATATTAACTCTTAAAAATTGTGTTTAAAAATGTATAATAGGTAGGGTTCGGATCGGTGGATATCGATATCTTGAATTAAGCCATTCGACCTCCAGTACAAAATTAGTTTACAGAACAATAATATTATAAACCAAGATATATAGATATTCCGTAGAGACTTAATGTTAAATGAATTAAAATTGATATATCAAAGAAAACGGTCACGAACGAATGTCTTTTTCTAGTTCGATAAATTTTACACAGTTTGCTAAATCTATTTCATGATGTAACAACAATCAAACGTGATCGCCTCATTTGCGTGTTCGTTCTACGTACGTGCTCGGTCTTATCGAAGTTCAACATAACAAATTTCATCTTGGCTCGTGATTGCAAAAGAATTTTATTTTATCTCCGCTCATGCATTGCACACTGTTCTCGTTGATCAGAGTTTCTAAAATAAATTTTTGAATACTAGCTTTTGCCTTCTACTTCTTTCCTGTTGTCATCGAAGGCAAACGACTCACGCGCCACCTATAAACGGGTTATATTCATAAAGGATATTCGCAAGTGTGCACACAACAACTCACCAAAGTTATATTTCAATCGGATGAATGATTTAGGAACGCTTAGGGGACAAACAAAAATAAATCGGGGTTTTCCTGGCAACGCAATATCTCCGTTAGTTCCTTATCAAAGTTAACGATTCAAACATTATTTTAAAGTTTATACTCCTCGCTATTGACAAAATATAGACAAATAGTTTAAATTACTGTTTTCGTTAAAAAAGTGTTTAAGTAACTCTTTTATTAGGAATGCCATCTGTTTATACTAATGAAAATATATTAAAGGCGCCGTCTATTAACAATCTATTTATCTGTTAGATTAGTTTACATTTCATAATGTGCGAAATATTCGCATTGATCATTTATTAGTTATAATAGTTTCACCGGTCCTTTATTAGTATCGCTTTAAAATAGCTTTTTAAAATTCCTCTCATATAATTACAAATCTTCCGCTACCTCTGTTGTTGATTTACTATTGTTAGTTTATTTTTAATGCGTTGTAGAACAATGAGACCTTACGCACGATTGGTAAGGTCACCAACTCCTTCATCACTTCCTATAGAGTGCGCGTGCGCTGAATCCCATATCCGATGCGATTTCTACAAACCATTGTTCCTTTCATATTTATTGATTGCTCGTAAACGTTTAGTTTTAGCGAACTTTATAACTTATGCATACATGTAATGTTTTCGTTTTGTCCTCTATGGGAACCTACACCATTCATTCTAATGAAAGGAAACTTTGAAGAAATGGTTTAGGCACACCCGTGTATTTTTATGCATTAGTACAACTAGTGTACATAAGATGGCGTGCAAGGCGTTTAATTTTCAATACATCGCATCGGGAACGAAGGTGCGGGAAAAAACAATCGGTTATAAAAAATAATAATTGGGTAACTCCCAATTTAGTTGAATACGATATTATCCTCATGGGAGTCCCATTAAGCTGACGACTTTTATATTATCATTAAAAATATCTAAATAGAAATATTAGATCAAAAGATTTCATATTATTAAAACAATTATGTCATGCCATTATTTTTAGTTTATGGTAAAACACGCAACCTTTGTTTCAACCACGGACTTTAAGATGTCATGTCATGAGGTTTTCCAACATTAGGCAAACTGAATGACTACCCTTGCAGACTACACTTAAGGTCGATAGGATTTGAGCCTTCTTTGATTTGATTGTGCAAAAATTGTTTTTAAAGATAATTATAAAAGTACTAGCTTTGCCCCACGGTTTCACCCGTGTTAAGTTTATTCGGGCAACTTTCCACCGCGTTGCCGCCAGCGTTTCCTTACTTGCCAGGTTGCTTGCCGTTCATGATTACTGCTCCGCTCCTTAGGGTCCTAGATTGAAGTTATAACCTTCCTCAATAAATAGGTTATAAAATACATCTTTCAAATCTGACTGGTAGTTCCAGAGATTAGCGTGTTCAAACAGGCAAAGCAATCTTTTGATCTTTATAACATTACTGTAGAATTAAATGTTGCTGGCCTAATTGATTGTTTTCTCAAAAGATAATTCGATAAGAATGTGCTTTTTTAAAATCCAGTCAAACTCGTCCTCTGCGTTTATTATCATTAAGTAAGGTCTGTTAAGCTTGTTTATGTCGTACAAAATAGAAATCTTAAATCAATAATTACTGGACAAACGAAATCCGTAATTGTATCGTGATATGACATGACAGTATTCCAAGCCCGGTGTAGCTGTAAAAGCCGTAAAGGCTCCAGGGCCCCTAAGGCTAACAGTATAGTCAGTTCGAAAATTAAAAAAAATGACAGTATTTCATATGACCCCAGTATATAGGAGTCCTTGGAACGCGAACGCGTATTAAGTCGAAACCACTCTGACTCATTGGCCGTCTAACAAGTATTCGTTTAACCGGAAGGTATATGATTGTATTTTATAGTTGGTTTACGTATACAATTAATTGTTAGATCGCCATGAGTTTTATTGAGTCCAAAAGATGCATTGACTTCTGTAGTGAATTATACGGGTCAGAACGAAATGTCGCTTTTATGTAAATTCATTACTGTAATGTTATTTTTTTTTTTGTAAAATTACAATCGTTTTACAAGGTAAAGTATGAGTAAATATACAAAAAAATGTATGCTAATCCAAAATTTTAATACTATACGAGTAATTTTCCTCAGAATTTGAAGAAACCTACAATGTGTCACGTATAAGCCCTACACAAAAAAAATACAATACCCGATTTAAATTATGGCTAAATGTCTTACCTGTCACTTTCTAATACAATTTTTTTATTAAATTATGCGCTGGCTTCAAAAAATTATATAATACCAAATCAAATCAACTATTATGAAACGTTCAATGGCTTATTCTATTTTTTTTTTAAGAATATAGAATATACCTAAAATACATTTTTAGTGGTAAAAGCGATGTTTTAAATCTCACAAAATTTACTTTTAATTTGATTTTTTTATTTTCTATCCAATTATACGGATCTTGCAGCTCTGACTGTCTTACACGGTCCAGTACAACCTATAGTCCAAAGAAAAAGCAACAGTTTAGTGTTTAAAATCTCCCGAAGGCGCATTGTTGAATTGGCCTTGGATACTCTAACTTTGTGAAACAGCTTTACAATATTCTAATATAATACGAGTGTCCTAATCGATGTTTCGAATACAAAACTGCTTGCAAATCTATTTAGTAATAGATATGATTCATTTTTTCAATTATTGTAATTATAGTGCATTTCATACTAATGACATTAGAGAATGCATTAAAATCGTTTTAATGATGCTTGAATAAAAATATATAAATTCACCAAATTCTTCATTGTATTATAATTAGCCTTTATTATACATTTTATATCTTGAAGTTATTGACCTATATTTTATATCGATCGAGACTCTTTTATATTTAATGTGAGAAAGTAACTTCTTTAACATCTGTTTCCTATTTTAGAAGAAATTAGCCTACATTTTATCGATTATACATTTCACCATCTAATACTATTGAGTAATTCCTGTATATTCTACTAAGCCTCAGGCTTTTGAAATTTGAGATGTCAAAAAGACCGAATTTCCTTCTTATAGAACAATATAGCTATGACAAAATAGCTAGACATGCTATTATGACCGAATGTTTTATGTACAGAACATATTCGTGTTTTTATGATAACTATGGTTTTTGGCAACTGTTTAGAAAAGGAAGGCGTTATTTCAATAACATATTTACCTATGCAATTAGTTTTTCGGAAACGGCTTTAACGATCTGAAGGAATTTTGGTGTATAGATAATGTTTTACTTTCCCAAGTTAAACTAGCAATTTTTTTTGCGGAGTAAGAATTTGTCTTAAAATGTTAAATCTATTACTTGTTAGTTGTTTATAATTTGGTTTGTAATTTAATTTGTATATATACATATTTTAAGATAATTAATGAATTAATTGGTTAATTGTATAATAAATAAAAAAAAAACTAGTGATTATACTGCTATAATACAAAGGTAAAGTTTGTTAATATGTAACTAGTGATTCGATTCTTTAAATTCTTTTATAATAGACAGCTACGTACTTTATCCCTGAGTCATATAGGTTATGTTTTACTGATATTAAATTTTCTATCGTAATTAACGCGAACGAAGTCGCTGACGGAATTCCGTGGTATAGGTAATTCTGTTGGAATGATGAAAACAAGTGAAGATATCTAGTTCAGAAATCTCCTTGCATTCTCCAAGAAGCATAATTATTATAGTTATGTCAAAATGACTAACAGATTAGTAATCAGAGCACAAAAAAGGAAACTAAAAATATTAACACGTAAAAATCCAAATTCTTGTATAATTAATTACATTATATTTAAAAATGGTTTTCAAGTATTTTGCTGCTAGTAAGCGTTTATAACTTTTTTTTTTTATTTATTTATCAATTTATACACGCTATCGTGAAATGTCAACAATTTACAGTCAAACCGTTTCGTATAACTATTATTTGTTTTACGAAATTTTATTACCACATTTATGAAATTTTTCAACGTTTTATTTACTTAGATTCAGTTATAGTTACGTTATTTTGAGAAAACACGAAATGAATAAAAGAAAAATTCATACAAGTACATAGTCCTGGAGATTTTTTTTTTAAAGACAAATACTGGTGTAAAAAAAATCAGTGGTAAATTATAGTTTTACCAAGAAGGGGTGCGATGATTTCTTGTATAGTGTTCAGGTGTCACCACGTCAATCGACTTGGTTCGAAACACACATGAGCCTAAGTTTTGAAGGTGAAGGAAAACACCGTGATGAACCGATTGCCTGATAGTGATGGTACATAGGACATTGTCTAATGCCTGCCTGGTTAGCTACTACCATCAAGATGGCAAATAAATATGTCGCCAAACATCTATAGGTATGTTCCTATGTTATAGTTTCGCTTATAAGCAAGTTTCTCTACATTTAACATGTTATCTATCGGTTTGGTGTTGTGGCCACAATCTCATCTGATGTTAAGTAACGATGTGGCCCAAGATGATAACACGCTAAACCTAGTTGAAGACTAGCTCTCAAGTGCAGCTGCCGGAACACACCTATAGGTGCGTGGCGACAGATTTTCAACTTGAGGGTGGTAGATAGCCAAGCGGGCATTAGAAAATGCCCTACCACCATGCTATGGTTTCCTCACGATGTTTTCCTTCACCGAAAACTCAGGCTCATTGTTGAGATGATGAAACACATGGTGACTTACAGTGACTTTTGGTTAAGTGTATTTCAGGAATTAGACGGTGCATATCCATCCAGCTGCTGAGAGACTTGCAGGCGTGACAGCGGCGATTGACAATGGATTGTACTTACAATCAGGCACAGTGTCGTAAAAAAAGGACTGATAAAGTTCTTTTACAACATAATGTTACGCGTGACAACTGAACAAAGGAACTAAAACATACCTTGTTATTACCTTGGTTTGTTTGTCGCAAGTTACGTGAAAGTTCAGTATAAAATTATCTCTATCCTTACTTACGTAAATTCTTGTAAAATATCATAAAAAGATTATTTCTCCCCTTAGAAATTCTTATTTACATTAATTATTTCTCACAATAATTAACGTTTTTATAACATAATTTTGTTTTTCTTTTCAAGATTTAAAAATATACTTTTAGATATAACATAAAAATAATGGAAATGACCAATAATGTACACTTACGTTCATTTTTCAGTAAAGTCTTTCCGTATTCCTCAGTCAGCTGTCATTAAAAACACACACAACACAAAACTTTCTTCTGTGGAATTTCGTGTATGTCAAATAAAGTAAAAAGTTGAACGGAACCGGTTCTGAAACTTTTTCTAACGTTATGACTGAACTCGCGTGCCTCCTCGACGGGAGTACATGAGCGACTGCCAGACGACGAGTTGTTAAAAAAAAAATAACTTTCTCAAACGGCCGCGATACAAGAGTTTATTGGCTGCAGGTTGCCCGTTCTAGTTGGATTTTAGCAGTGCAGTTCAAACGAAGTCCTTTCTTCACTTGCATAATATTTTTATGAGGACGTTATACTCGTCTTTAATTTTAATTCAATTGCCCTACATAATGTTTTCGATAAGCACGTTGAGTCATTTGTGATTGGTGTTAAATGTCTATAAAAAACTAGCTGTGCCCCATTGTTTCACGCTTGTTAAGTTTATGCGATCAACTCTCCCGCAGACCCCAACGCTCCCGTGTAACCATTGTTTCTAATTTTACGTACTTGCCAACAGCTTGCCAGATTGCTTAATATTCATGATTACTGCTCCGCTCCTTAGGGTCGTAGCGTGAAGTTATGTACCCCTCAATAAATATATATATTTATATATAAAACTAGACCTACCCGTGGCTCCGCTCGCGGAGTACAAATTGCCATCGGTCGAGCGCACGCGCGACTCGTGCTGCCCCCGCTCGAACGTTGGAAAACAAAAATACTTTTGTGGATGATCCTTAAAAGATAGACAAATGCTATCGCTGACTTTTTTGTAGGTCTTTTTATAATCTACAATAATGTGGTACAGTAATTTGATATATTTCGTATGGTTTACTTAGTGTAAACCTTTCAATCGCGCGGAAAAAGTATTTTTTCGTATGTTACTTTATTTTACAAAATATATCCTATAACCTGGTCAGATAACATAGCTATGAATTAAAATAAAAACCGGAAATCCGATATGGGTTTTCTCGTGAAAAGAACACACACACAGACACATAGAGAGACGTTGAGTTTTAAAATATGTATAGAAGAAGTAAAAATATTTTTTCAAATTTAACTTGCAGTTGCAGATATAAGCGTGATAAAAAAAAAACAAGCAATCAAACCATTAATTGTTATAATTTACTCCAATTCAAAAATTAGGAACATGCGACCAGTGTAGTAGGTAACTGGCATGGGTGGCGGCACTCGTGGCGACATTTCGCGCTTTCTGGGGACAGCTAGAGCAGAAAATGTAGGTAATAAAATACCTATGTGTTGGCCTTCCAGATGAACTAACTTTCTTAGCGGTTTCTTCACATTTACTCACTTCTCTTTTTATAGAATACAAAAATCTAGGATTTACTTGTTTTTTTAAAGTTACTATCGACACCCCTAACTTAATCAGGGACCTTGTGTCTTCTAAATTTATATTTACCTCCGTGCCCTTCCTGCCATGAGGAACATCCAAAATAACCCCAGGGTATATTTTTTGACATTTCTTAGATCTAATAATCCTAGTTACAAAAAGTTTCTTAATCTAACGAAAGCTTCCCTTCTCTTTTCATTACTCTAACTTATACTAAGCAAAAGCTTCCCTCCTCTTTTAGTTGGTCTTACCGTACAAAAGCTTCCCTTCTCTTTTTGTCTTACACTAATAATTAATTTAACATAAGCAACAAATTGCGTAAATATAAAAAAATTTCATTTAAAATGTTGCAACTCCCCTGAGTTGTGATGATGTCGCAACGACTCGTCAGAAATTAAAATTTTCATAAATAATAAAACTAATTATACGCTAATAAAACTGTTTGTATAATTTGCACCACCTGGGTTAATTGATATATATGAAAAAAAAATTTTGTTCTTTTTTAATCAATCGACAGTCTTTAAAAGGCGCGTATGCGCAGGTGAGTAGGTACTATCAAGCAAACTACGCTGTACATGGTACTTACAAGTTATTTATCCTAATGAGTTATCGTATACACTTACTTGGCTATTAATTAAATAATTTATAATATAATAGCAGATCGCAGCCGATACATAGTACGTGCTTATCATAAAGTCTCTTGTGGTGTGTTGTCTCAAGGATTCACATGTTAGACCGATCACGACCGCCGGCGGGAACGGACGTGTTTACGACCGCTCTCTGCCGCCTTTGTGAACTTTTACGACCGACCGGCTTTGCTGCGCACCTGCATCGCACCTGCATATCGCCGTCTCGCTCGCACCCATTGTGTCGCGTACTTTTTAGTACGCTACACAAACACAAACTGCACTTTTAAGTGCAATTGTTTCTATTTGACGAAATCCACACTTTAGTGGTCGCTTGCCGGAAACCTCTCGGTGTCAACAGAAGGCAAGTGGGTGCGTGACCCAAGCGCCCCTCGGTTGCCTCCTTCAGAGGCAAACGATAGTACTTGGTCGGGCTCAGGAACCTTGGCCCTTGATAGAGTCATAGTCAAGCCCTGAGTGTCTCCTTCCCACCCTTCCGATCCTGCTACACATCCATCCCCGAGTGTCTGTTTGGGCGTAGCTAGGTATTTATACCGGCTGCGTTCTCTGCCTCGGGATTGATAGGGACCTCCACGTAGGGCCCGGTAGGTTCTTTCCTGCGAGTCATTACACCGTGACCCGCAGGTCCCGTTACACGGCTCGGGATAGCCGTTTAAATTCACTCGGCGCACCCCCCTGCCTCTCCGGCAGGGAGGTTTAACTTCACCCCCACCCACCCAACCGCCGCCGCCGGAATGGCAAACTCGGCAGACTTAGAAAGCTTCGTTGCGTTCGCAACAAGCCTACACCCGTCGATATGGACGGATTTCAATAGGGCCATCGCGGCCGCGCAACCCGCCATTGCTGTCGCACAGGCCACCGAGGCCACCAGCGACCCCGCCGCGCCCCACGCGACGGACAAGAAGCCCGTCTCGCGCTCCCGCTCAACGGCACCCCGCGCTCACCGTCAGACGCCGTACAAACGGCCGTCATCGCGCTCGCGTTCCCCGGGCAATCAAGCCACGATCCCAGCGCCCTCTGCGCTGCCGATCAAGAACTCTTTCGTGTCGTTAGTTCCCGAAGCGGACACGCCGACGCTAGTAGCTACGAACAATAGCTACTCGCCCACTAATCCGGATCCCGAACCCGAGTCCAACGAAATGGACACGGCGATAGTCACAGATAACGAGGGCTTCACCCTCGTTCAAAAAAACAAGCCCGCCAAACGGGCATCGCGTTCGCGTCCCGAGTCTCCGGAGACTCAGTCCCGCCCACAAAAGGCGCAGAAAACTGGGCTAAACAGCCACGCCCCCCGCTCCGCAGCGCCCTCAGCGCCTGCCGGTACTTTTGCCGGCAGAAACTCGCGTCGCCCACCGCCGGTAGTAGTCCAAAACAAGGCGGTCTGGACTAAGCTCGCGGACAAGCTTAGAGATTTAAAAATTAATTATACCTCGGCCAGTAACACGGCCAACGGTATCCGCGTACAAGTAACCACTTCTGACGAACACCGTCAGTTCACAAAGTTGCTCCGAGCAAGCAACCTACACTACTACTCATACACCCTAGACGATGAGCGTCACCTCCGGGTTGTAATCCGCCGCATCCCGGTGGAAATCACGCCCGAGGAGGTCAAAACTGACCTCTTAGCGAAGGCCCTCCCTGTCCGCGAAGTGCATAGAATGCACGGCGGACAATCCAAAAACCGACCATTAGATATGGTCGTAGTTATCTTGGATCTGACCTCCGAGGGCAGAGCCATCTTTAATGTCAGGAAAGTGTGCGAGCTCTCCGGAATAGCCGTAGAGCCCCCACACAAAAACCGCAGCCCTCCGCAGTGCCACAACTGCCAGCTGTACGGACATTCGGCCCGTAACTGCCATTTACGTCCCAGGTGCGTTAAGTGCCTCGGGGACCACGCGACAAGCGAGTGCACGCGCACTCGCGAGTCGTCTACCCCTCCGAGCTGCGTGCTATGCGGCAACGCGGGTCACCCCGCGAACTATCGCGGCTGTCCCCGTGCCCCGCGTCCCACGCGCCCTATGCGCCCTACGCGCCCAAGGCAAGAGCGACACACCCCTCCTCAGAGGGCACGTCCCGCCGCCAATAGTCAATCCATGCCTCTGCTCACGCCAGAAGCCTTTCCCAGCCTCCCGGGCGCTTCCCGCGCCCCGGTGGCGGCCACCCCCGCACCCCGCGCACCCCCTCCGGCCATGCGAGCCCCTCAAGCAGCATGGGTCTCTACTCCCCGCCCTCAGCCTCCTAAGGCTCAGGCCTCCCCGCCCGTTAGCACGCGCCGCGGCGTTGACTACATGGTCATGCTCTTCCGCGAGCATGACCCTCAGGAAGTACTGGCATACGACCAGTGCGTCGCTGAGTACGGCCCCGCCGAATCCATCAGGCGTTTTCCCCTGATGACAGCGACGCTAATGCGCCTGGCCCGTGCCGGGAAATAGATAACGGTTATAAATGGCTCGCATTAAACCTAGGAGTCTCAACATCTCTTTCTTTAACGCGCGAAACCTCCTTCCACAACGGGACCTAGTATCCACCTTTCTTAGGGAACGGGAGATAGACGTATTTCTAGTACAAGAAACACTTCTAAAACCCAGTAGGCGCGACCCTAAGATAGCAAATTACAATATAGTCAGAAATGACCGTCCCACCCGAGGAGGCGGCACGCTCATCTACTACAAGCGTTCCCTCTATTGCATGCCAATAGACCCTCCCGCACTTACCAATATGGAAGTGTCCATCTGTAGAATAGGCATGACTGGCCATCCGTCAATCACGCTTGTCTCTGCATATCTCTCCCCGAGTAAAAGACTCCTTCAGTCCGATCTGGAGGCGCTACTTTCACTCGGTCAATCCGTAATAATAGCAGGCGACCTCAATAGCGGTCACACCCATTTCAACAACTCGCGTAACACCCCTAACGGGGTTATTCTCGACCTACTATGCGATGTGCTCGGCTTTGACGTCATAGCACCGCTAGAGCCCACGCACTTTCAAGATAACTGTCAACCGACAGTACTTGACATAGCCCTCCTCAAAGGTGTCTCACTTCGGTTACGACTTATAGAAGTCGTACACGAACTGGACTCCGATCACCGCCCGGTTATCTTACAACTCGGGCAACCGTTCGACCCCAGTCCGCCAAAAGTCAAAGTAGTTGACTACGCGATCTTAAATCGTTACCTAACCGATAACGCGACCCCGTCCAGCCTAGCTAGGATCCCCGACGTATTAGAGTCAACAGCAGACGCCGACTTAGCGATCGATTCCCTGGTCGACTACCTCCAAATCGGTGTAAGGGAGGCCTCGAGAGAGGTGCAAGCGGCGAACGAACGCCGTTTTATACTCCCCCCCGGCTTACGAGCGTTAATCACTGAAAAGAACGCCACGACACGTGCACACGATTCTTATCCGACGAGGGATAACACCCGTAGGTTACGGCGACTTCAGAGAGAGGTTAGAACTCGCATCGGCGAGTACAGAGGTCACCGGTGGGATAACCTCCTAGAGGGTCTCAAGCCGTCCCATCTGGCTTACTGGAACCTCGCCCGCTCTCTGAAGTTAGAAGCTTCCGCCCTGATGCCGCCCCTCGAAAGGGGCCCCGATCTCCCACCCGCGTTCGATAGCGACGATAAGGCAGAATGCCTTGCCGCAAGCTTGGAGAGCCAGTGCTCTCCAAACTGCGACAACGTAGACACTGCGCACATCGAAACCATCGAGACCGCCGTTCAGGAACTAACGACGATTCCCCCCGCGGAAACGTTAAACCCGGTCACGCATGACGAGATTTGTTCTGTTATTAAAGGCCTTAAGCCTAGAAAGTCCCCCGGCCCCGACGGTATCAGGAATGAAGTACTTAAACTTCTTCCCGATCACCTCATAGCTCTTTTGGTCTGCATCTTCAATGTAGCCATAGCCCACTGCTATTTTCCAGACGTCTGGAAAAAAGCTATAGTTATAGGTATTCACAAGCCCGGCAAAAAAGCTTCGCTTCCCGATAGCTATCGCCCGATCAGCCTTTTAAACACACTAGGGAAACTTTACGAGCGGCTCCTTCTGAACCGTCTCAAAACCGTTATAGATATTAAAAATCTATACCCTCCCGAACAGTTCGGTTTTCGCGCCCGACACTCGTGTACACATCAAGTGCACCGCCTCACGGAGCACATCACGAGCAACTTTGCCAAAAGTAGTATCGCCCCCGCCCGTACGCTTGCGGTCTTTTTCGACGTAGCTAAGGCCTTCGATAAGGTCTGGCATGCCGGACTAGTCCACAAGCTACATCAATTAGAAGTCCCGGATAGGTTAGTTCATCTAGTTCACGATTTTCTACGCGACCGCACCTTCCACTACCGAGTGGAAGGAGTACTATCTACCGCCCACCCTATACGCTCAGGCGTCCCGCAAGGTTCCATTCTGGCGCCTTGCCTTTTCAATCTGTACGTCAGCGACCTCCCGAAGCCCCCCGGGATCGAGGTAGGGCTCTACGCTGACGACACAGTCATATATGCGTCAAATAGACACAGAAAAAATCTCGCCTGCGCAGTCCAACGTGCCGTAACCACTCTCGGGGAGTGGTTTCGAACGTGGCGAATAGCTATTAATCCGGTAAAGAGCGCCGCGATTATGTTCGAACCGCATACATGCAAACTACCACGCACGGTAGGACCCCTCTCATTATTCGGTACGAATATCCCTTGGGCCACCAAGACTAAATATCTGGGTGTCACCCTCGACTCGAAGCTTAACTTCAACGCACACGTTACTATAGTCAGGAATAGGGCCATCTGGATCCTTTCCCGCTTGCGACCCTTGCTCAGTTCGGTAAGCAAAATGTCCTTAAGACATAAGCTCACACTGTACAAGATGTGCGTCCGTCCGATCTTGACATACAGCTGCGCCGCGTTCGCACATATGTCCAAACATAACTTTGCCCGCATGCAAAGAGTCCAAAATCGGTTTCTCCGTCGCCTGCTTGACCCTCCAGCCTTCGTTAGGAACATGGACCTGCACAGGGACATGAGGCTTCCCTCGATAGAAGCCTATGTGAAATATCTCACCAGGAGATACTTCGATAGCGCTTCGAATCATCCCAACCCGCTCGTAAAATCCACCGTGAACTACGTCCCAGACAACTCGATCCCCGTTGCCAAACGTTATAAACGCCGTCCGCGAAATCTCTTTGTCGATCCCGATGACGACATCGAGAACGCTAACAATTTCTACGCGTCCGCTCCCGCAACATATGCGTGCTCGCGCCCACGCCCGCGAAACCACCGTTCCCTCCGCAGGGGACGTACGGTTAACTTCGCTCCCGCACACCCGCCACGACCGCCCTCCTCTGCGGCAACTCAAGCCTAGGTCCGATCCATCGGCATGGAGCCCTTGAGCCAAGCAGCCGCTCGCGCGATACAAGTGACTCTACAATCACTAGCTTTCACAGCCATACATGACACTGCATTATACACACATGCACAACACACATAGGTACATAGGTTCTGTAAGGGACCTTTTTTTTTTTTTTCTTTTTTTGCCTAGTTAGAGTAGACAACAATTTCAGACCACTAAATACACATACACATGTTCCTTCCCTCCTCCCAGGGGGCAGAAACATGTATATATGTATAGTTAGTTTAGATCGAATTACGGATAGGGATTAGTCAGATCGCGACTTAATTGCATACGCGCAACAGTCCGAGCCGAGGTTCGGCCACTTTGGCACCCTCGGATGTTGTTGCTTAGCTTTCGTGGCTGAGTGCCCTAAGCGCTCGCCCCCAAGCCCGGTAAAGCTGTAAAAGCCGTAAAGGCTCCAGGGCCCCTAAGGCTAACAGTATAGTCAGTTCGAAAAAAAAAAAAAAAAAAAAAAAAAAAAAAAAAAAAAAAAAAAAAAGATTCACATGTTTACAATTAACCTGCAATATGTTTGTAACGACTTTGAATATAATTAATATAGTCTATAGTATGTCACGAGTGTATGTTAAGGCCCAGTGCCCGATGGTTGTATAACCCGGCGGGGCGCGGCGGGCTTACAGGTAAAAACAAGCGGCAGCATCTGTCACAACTGAAATGATGGCCACGGCTTACTGCCGATTTCTGCGGCAAAAACTAGCCGGCATAGTGGGTAGAAGGAACCTTTAATATTTGTTTCTATTTGTAATAGTTGTTTCTAACCAATTATATCTAATTGTAAAATTTCATGACTACTTAAGAGAAGAGAAAAAACAAAACAGAAATAAAAATATTAGATGTATTTAAAAATTAACGTGAACAAAGTACGGGCAGTTGCTAGTAATATATATCTAATTAATTTAAAAAATACGTTTTGTTAAGCAAATTAAAACCAAGCACTAAGAATTTGTGACAGTTTTTATTCAAAACAATATCTAAATCTAATAATATACTTAAAAATCATTGGGGTAGTTAAGTTAGTAAGTGGGAAAGAGGGAAATAGTGGGGGGAGTTAGCGAGAATTGAAGCGGATTGTCTACTGAAGCGAAGGCAAGCGGGAGACTAGGAGAGCAGAGATATTAGGTATTATAAATGTGAACTAAGTAGTACGATACTAGGTATCACGATATCCCGGTTTACTACGATGAAATGTATGTTCGCTCCACCAAATTTATGTAACAAAATTGGTAAAACTGGAAACTAGATGTCGGTATGATAATGTTGGATAAATTTACCAGCCCAGCGATATCCTATATTTTCCGCTTCAATTAACAGTTAGTCTCAATCTTAATAGCATATGTCTTCTGGAGACCATCCACAGTACGAGTTTTTGTCTTTAAAAATAAACGGCGTGTGTGGCAGATGGTAGCGGGAGCAGCATTATTCGCGCTCGACGGTATTCTGTAGTCCACGCGAGCGTAGCCACGGGTACAGCTAGTATTATAATAATGCAGCAAATTCAAGATAATGTGTTTTTAATTGAATTTTAGTGGTTTTAAGATTGACGCAAAGCATGAATAGATAGCTAACTTAGATGTGGGCAGCATTTGCCACGTCATAATGGAATAACAAACCAGACAGTTGTATCATATGAAATGTATGATTGTAACCGACGTTCCACAATGGGCCAAGAACTGTCCTCTGTGGAACACCGTATAACATTTCTCGTCGACTCAGTCCTTCCAAATCTGGGAAGTTGACGGTCCTCACAGTTGAAAAGTTCATTCAAATTGATAAACATTATTATCCTGTATTTGCCCTGTTTATCATAACATGACCATACCACTAACTAGTTTAAATACTGTCGTACGATAACAGCTGCTAATTGTTTTGTGATAATCCGACCGGTAATTATTTTGTGATGTTATAAAGTCGATATTTATTTTATGATATTCCGGCCGGTAACTATTTTATGGCACACAGATATACCGACTGGACTTTTGCGTGTGTTCAAAATTTGTCAATGTTTTGTAGTGTTGGTAAAAGATCGGTTTTACGGACATTCGATTGTATTTAGCCAGCTATAAGAAACTTGACCAACAAAAAAGGGTGACCACGAAAAAAATTGTCATATCTTGTGTCCGAAGGTTGCGTAATTTAGTAAATTGGCTAACTAAAAAAGGTCGTTGCAATCACAAAAATACCCCTGTATTGTGTCTTAGATGTAAACATTCGATAATTCGAGTCTTAAAAACGTAACGATTAATCGATGTTTTACAACACTGTTTTGATTATTTTGTCAATTATCAACATTATGGTGCTTTGTTCAAATTACTAGCAATCTATTAGAGCAATAGTATGTGGACCATTTTAGACTACGAATATTATTTTTTATCAAGGTCGGAAAGGTATATACAACAATTGTACTATTTTTTAAGCATCACGAATCAATTATTCCGTCACACCTGATAATCTAGAATTAGTTCAAAGTATATAAGAGACATTCTATATTTGGTCAATAGAATAAAAAATAAAAACACAAAATTTGATGATAATACATTGCCTTTATTATTCATATGTAATATTCGCAAAACAAAAACATAAGATGATATACATAAATAAAGAAGCCCTTATCCCATATATAAAGGATACACAAATTAGCATTTTAAAAGTTACAGAAAGCGCACAATTATATATTTGTATGAACTTAAAATAACAAAGATACAAATTATTGTCAATTATGTTACATAAATCGTGCTCAAAATCGGATTTCCTAGACGTAGAGGTGAAAAGAACACAGCTATTTCAAAGTATTTATTGGCTTGGCTTGTTATAATAGTCATTGTCTTAGTTGTTGACAATTAACGTTATTGGGTATAAGTATTTTGTGGCACAAATGTTACGACCATGGAATTTAAGTTTGGCGGTGGATGTATATTAAATTTCCTCGAAGATTCAACACAGAGGATATTATAAAAAAATAGCGTTTTCTACGATAACTGAAAATTATATCTAGGGGAAGGTGGTCCCTGACCTATATGACCTCCCCTAGATTCGCGTCAGGGTAGTAATATAAAAAAAATGCACCTAAGCTATCACGTCGACGATTTGTGACTGGGATTTGGCATATGAGTCATGTGTGGAACCTCGGAAGTAGAAGACCACTTTTTAATGTGTTCTTTATCATCATGGGTGTAATAACCAGGTATAGGCAGAGGGGGCGGCTGCTCCCCCTAGCAAGGTGTTGGTAGTAGGTGTGCAGTTGTAGAACGTCCCTTAAACGAGGGTCAAGAGGCATTTCACCGGGCCATTGTGATGATGACGACTGTCGATGAAATCTGTCACCGAATGACGCTGTTGTTTTTACCGTAATATTCCCCCCACGACCAAAAGCTTGGTTATGCCGATGAAACTAATGACCTCTTAGGACATTTGCTACAGGCTCCGCACTTGCTTAGTTCGTCGCTGTTCGAATAGGAAATAAAGTATTAATAAAAATCATGGGGATAATAATATGGGAGACGCATCAAGTATATTGAAAATTGGGACATTAAATTGAATACATATATAATTATAATTGGGCGTGTATTTAACGGCGCTGTTGTTGCCAGGCGTCGTCGTCGGCATCGCGAGCTGTGAAAAAAAGTAATACAATGTTACGAAAGTAGAAATTTTTTATCCCATCCAGGAATATTTTCTTGGGTTAATATACCACGATGGTGGCAAATTAGCATACGGCTCGTCTGATGGTAAGCGCTTTTGAAGCAATGATGGCTCAGTGGTAGTGTGTACGACCTTCGCGTCGATTGACGTGAGTTCGAATCCCCTGCAATGAGCTTGAGCTTTCGGTGAAGAAAAAAATCGTGAGGAAACCAGAGCATGGTGGTAGAGCTTTTTCCAATGCCCGGCTGGCTAGCTACCGCCCTCAAGTTGAAAATCTGTCGCCAAGCATCAATAGGTGTGTTCCGGCAGCTGCACTCGAGAGCCAGTCTTCCAATAGGTTTAGCGTGTATCATCATCTTGGGCCACATCGTCACTTAACATCAGGTGAGATTTTGGCCACTTCGTCAAACCTAAAACGATAAAAAAAGCGTTCACCATAGACTATGGGCGCTTGCAACATCAGAAACATCACATGCGCGTTGCCGTCCCTTTAAAAACCTACTCACTCCCCTTTTGAAGAATCCCATACTGTAGTCCGCTGGGAAAACCTCAGCAGGCTATTTTGTAATATACCAGCCAGTATTTATTTTGTTACTAGCTATGTCCGCGGCTCCGCCCGCGTGGACAAGTAAAAATACGTTTTTTGCGCGGAACCCTATTTTTCTAAAATAAAAGTAGCTTAAGTTAGTCCTTATAACATCATCTACCTTCCAGTGAAAGTCCAGTCAAAATAGATCCAAACGTTTCGGAGATTAGCCGGAACAACCAAACAGATAGACAGACAAAAATTTCAATTCATTTTTTTTTGTGGGTATCGTGTTCATATGCTTTTAGTAAAAAGCTGTTATTTTTACATTACAGACACTCCAATTTTATTATATGTATAGATATTTGGCCGGAGCATCGCGTGTACGTAGAATTGTTTATGTTTTGAGTATTCTGCGAATTATACTATAATTAGTACAAGTTCGTTCTCGACCGTCCTACGTGACGGTGGCAGTATAACCTGGCCAGACAATATAGCTATCAATTAAATAAAGAACTATGTAATAAATCGGATAACTGGTTAATACGTCATAAAAACATAAACGGACAGACAGACAGATTTTTATAAAATATATAAGTTAAGTTAAAATAAATATCAAGGTTCATGTGAAAGTGCTTAATGCATTAATTTGTACTAAATATAATTAACACAGATTGCAAAGACGATGCAGACCTGTCGCGTCACATTAGTAGCTCGCTTTACCTCCGAGGCCTACCATAGTGCGCGCTTAGTAACATCACACATGGGATTTGTTTCGGAGGAAGATAACATGATAAAAAATTCACAATATATTTGATAAAGTATGTCTATATTTAATACTATTACTACAGCCGAACCGCTGTAAGCGCGACCCTTCAATGTTTGCGGGACGCGGGAGGGGAACAAAACCGACCAACGAGTTTAGTATGTTGCCGGCCGCCGACAGCAACAGACGCTTGACGCGAGGCCGTGCGCGATTTTGTCTTTGTGACTGCTACACATGAGATGATTTTACCAAGATGGAATTACTGACGCTGCGTTTAAATAGTTATTCAAAAGTAAAAACTCGTTAATGTAGCAAACTATTTCAAAGAATGTCTTGTTTTAGGGTGAATTTTTATTATATAAAATTGAAATGTTGCATTTAAAGATAAAGAGGTGTCGTCGAACACCCGGTAGAAATGAAGTTCTTTTCCCTATATATTATGTATTATTAAATAAAAAGCACAATAAAATTGTACTTAAGACAATAAATAAATAAGTTTTTGTTTATACAGTTATGAAAATAAACACTTTATGATTATTTTCATAGTTTAAATCAAGTAATAAAATTGTATTTAAAAATGAATACTTGAAATTTAATATTAAGTTTATAATATAAATTATCCTCAATCAGCGGAACTCGAACGAACCACTCGTACTGTGCATACAAGTCTGGCCGTCACACCGCTAGGCCAAATCAGCACAGTCATGAAAATCAGGAATTGCTTTAACCGCGTATATTCTATCTCATTCTCTCGCAGGCTAAATCCTATAGGTATATGTGTTTGTCTCTTTTTAGTGTCGGTCGGATACTTTCCCGCATAGCTCCCATCCCACGATAAGAAACGTCGTTCCAAAAAAGTTTAAATTATATTGCTATTTATGATGTTGTAGATGAAGATTTTAATGTAAATAAGACTATTGCAGCCGTTACTAGCGTGTCGTTAAAAATAAACAAAAACGTATTGTCTCAAAGTCGTTCGGATGATATTATAGATGTCATAAAATCGCCATTGAAAAAAGAGAAAACGCATTACCAAGAGATTCGATTTAGTAGTATTTTGCTTACCATTTAAACAAGACAACAATATAATTTATATTAAAGTATGTTATTTATTCACACTCGCGATAATTCTGAAGATATAGGGCTTAATCTAATACCGTGTATATCCCATGCATACCCGCGGCCCGCGTCCCACCAACATTAGAGAAGGTCACGCTTATAGCGGTTGTAGAAAAGAATTTCGGCCGAATTTATCAAGTATATAGTGTCAATTCTGTCATGAATAGTATTGTTCATTTATAATAAATATTGTTTTTGTTTCTACTCACGACGCGGTGCAGGGCGACGATCACGGTCGTCACGTCGTGGCCCGTCCCGGTCGTCACGGCGTGGTCCGTCCCTGTCGTCACGGCGTGGCCCGTCTCTATCGTCACGGCGTGGTCCGTCCCTGTCGTCACGGCGTGGTCCGTCCCTGTCGTCACGGCGTGGCCCGTCCCTGTCGTCACGGCGTGGCCCGTCTCTATCGTCTCTTCGGGGCCCGTCGCGATCGTCGCGCCTTCCATCACTGTGTATGAAGATAAAAAAACAAACAAATCGTAGTAACTAGAAGTGCGTCATATGAATCGTATATAGATATTGATAATAATGCTACAATATCGCTAAATCGTATATCGTCCTGTACTGAAACTATATGTCGGACTGTATTGCCCAAACACTATACTCACATCGGTATATGATTTGACTCCTACGACTAGTGATATACCTTCTCCATATCGAAACAAGCCGAGCGAGTGAATGGCACGACCGAGAGGCCGGCAATGCGTGATGTATGAAAGAGAAGTAGGCATGACCTATATTATTGTGAATATTATATGTCTGTAAATTGTTCTTAACATTCTGGTGAGATTCTAATAAGTACATAATATAATAAATATAAATTGGCATTGTTCATTTTTTTACACCACCTCTTTTATATTTATTTTGAAAACAGAAATTATTATTTTTATGATGACGTCATCAATGGCATGAATATTTCAAGACTTGAGCTTTTGTTAAAAAAAAAAGAAAATCTGTTTATCTGTCGTTTATAATAGTCTGTGCTTCTGGCCATACTGTAGTAAGTATACCAACGTTGCCAAATGGTTACATTCTTCGTAACTTTTGACCCTCTCGTGTAACATGTAAATTTTGTAATTAACGTGATTTTTGTAACTTGTGAGGATAATAAGATTTTATTATTAATCTAAATTTGATATATAAATACAGTTAAGGAACAAACTCAAATTAGATAGGTGAGTACCTAATTTATCTTTGAGAGTTCAAAGATAGTGCTAAATGAAAATGTTACACATATTGTTTTCAAGTTTAACCTTATTTTCTTAAGGTGTATTTTATAATAAGTGCACAATGTAATAAGCGGTTGTAAATTATCACATTATTTTAATTTTATTTTGTACTTCGTTGGGTATCATTTTATTTAAAGGTTTCTTTTAGATTTCCATATCGTCCTACTGATAAAGGTAATATAAATAAATAAATAGATTACTCAAATTTGGAGCCATGTGGTTACATAGTTTTACAACAACATACCGTTATAATAATTGAAATACATACTAAATAGCTAAATACTTTCAAAACAGTTTTTAATCACAACTATAAATAAATTGGCTTCATATTATTTTTCGAAGGCCCTTTATAAGTTATCTAAAAAAATTAAAACAGTCTACACGTAATATTGCTTTTTTTCTAATATAATCATTACTATTATATAGTATACTATTACTAGTATACTATTATAATCATTAAATATTTTTATTTTATTATATTCTTAAAATAATATAGAATGTAATTCCTCGGAATGGTTTTTGATTAAGACCAGATAAAAAAAAATGTATGATGCCAATTCTTAAAGTTTCAAAATTCTACCTTAATTTTAAAGCAATAGGTAGATTCAGTTGGTAAATTCCATAGAAACAAAAGCTTTTTGAGAACGTAACCAAGTTTCATGTTGTACGCAATAATCTTCGATACAATAATTGTGGTATTTCTAGTATATATTTATAATAATATGTCAGAGACAGCAAAGTGTGGGCAAAATAGTTGATTGATCCAGGGTCGACCGATTGAACTAAGAGGCGTGATCTTGTCAATCCGTAACTAACGAGCATATTATCTGCTGACTATTTAGTACGATGAACTATAAGCAATCAATGCAAATCTGTCGCCAAGCACCGATAGGTATGTTCCGGCAGCTGTACTTGAGAGCCAGACGCCCAAGCTTGCTAGTCTTAGCAGGTTACAATCTTAGGCCACATCGTCACTTAACCTCAGACGAGATTGTGATCAAATGTTAGACCTATAAAGGAAAAGAGTGTCAAACAAAGGCTTACCGGTCGTCACGTCTGGGTCCGTAGCGATCGCGGTCACGCGGCTGGTCGCGGTAGCGGTCGTCGCGTGCAGACGGTTCCTTACTTCTCCAGGTCGAAGAGCGTTCCTGAAATTTTTATATATACCATTGAAGGGCGATTTTTCAATTCTCAGATAATATGTTAAATGACTAACAAAGGAATAAACATACTTGACTCTTTGTCAGTCTAATAAGTGGTTGTCTATTTTTCAATGACCTTTTGTTCCAAATATATCTATCAGACTGATAGTTCCGACTGGAGCGCCGCTAACTAAACTAAATAAACGTTAGAGCAGAAAAGACTATTTCCTTAATTTTTATTTTTGTCACTGACAACTGACGAGACGTTCAGAGCGAAACTTCCACCGCTAGCGCATATCGCAATATATTAGTTATATATATTGCCTAGTATTTATTAATTACTACGACTGACATATTAACGTGGAGGTGTAACCAACACCCCCACTATTTTATAGTTTGTTGTGCTCGAGTTATTTAGTTTTAGGTTTATTTATAATGGAATTAAGATGTCCAGCGAATTTTACTACTGTAGAGTTTTCAGTCACTCGTGTGATTATTTGAAAAAATACAAACATTACAGAAACTAAAATATTTCTATTCAGTTTTATTTCTTTTCATGGAAAGTAAACTTTGCACATACTCTTTTAAAAGTATAAATCGAGGATGATTCTTTTAAATCCCATATATGATATAATTTGATTCTGCGTGGCCTTGCCGATGTTTTTTTTTTCAGATGGTATTATACCTCTGTTATATTATAACTCTTTGTCAATTGTCAGGTCATATACTATCAAAAATATCAATCATAAATTTATAATAAAATTTTCCTTTGTTATAACACAAAAAACGAGGAATATCTAACGTAAAAACAAATATATCTTTTACAGCATCAGTCATTAAATGAAAAGTATCATTAGAATAACCGTCATCTGTCCGTCGAAATGACAGACAAAGTTGTTCCTCAGCTAATCGAGTTATTCGTCGAATAAACATTTATCTCCTCTCTGTTTATCTAAGAATTGAAAAATCAACCCTAAGTAAATTTTACAACTATTTATTTTCTTTTAATTATCTCATTAATTTATTAAAATTGGACACTAATATTATTGATTCATTGTAAGAAGGGTTGCATGATATTATATTATTACAGCATAATTATTATTTACATGTAGCATATTTAAAATTGATTTTGAAGCATATTTGAAGTTACGATTATCGATTCTTTTTTAGAGATAAATATAATCGATAATACAATTATGCTTTAAATGAGACGAAAGGTATGTAAGCTGTTTAAATAAAAATAAAAAAAACTATAATAACATTTGAATCGCAATCTGGAACACTTGAATTATTGAATGCCTGACTCCAAGTGACGAGTAATTCTTCCAGTCAATATTCTTCTTTACGTGTTGCTTCAGTAAAAATGTAGAAAATACGTAAATATTATTGGAAATTAAACAAGTAACTAATAAATTTAAATGTTGTAACGGCTTTAGATCAATTTCATGTGTCATTCATCAAGTGTCATGCAAGTCTTTGTATGATGAATAAGGTAAAACTAACTTTGACCTCAATTCAAGTTTCCTCAGCTTATTTTATGATGACTCCCTTCGTTCGCATTGGCGAGGACACTGGTAGAATTGTTGTATAATAACACAGGGGCCATAGACCATATAAAAAAAAAAACTTACGGAAACTGCAGGAGGTGGATCGGAGGGTCCGCGTCGCCAGCTTCCACTCTCAGGTCCGCTCGAACGGCCACCGTAACGGGGTCTGTAGAAATAATACATGCAAAGTTTAGTTGTAGCAGTTCGGCCAGTGTTTTAAAGGCATTTAATACTAGAAATAGACATAAATTAATAGTACTGTGTTTTAGACTAATAAAAGTTTTTTAGGTATAATAAGATCGCCACGTACATTACAGATTTGCCAGACAATGAGTTGAAGGACCATGTCAAGCCGGTTTTACCGTTAAAAGGTTATTACATGGTGGATCATTATGCGAATGATAGTGATGTCTGGAAGTAACTCCCTCTCTGTGTGTCCATTAATTAATAATATGATTATTGACTGTATACATTGTACAGTTGGAATTTAAAAAATAGATAAGCCCAATCAAATTTCTTGCCGGTTCTTCTCGATGACCGGGATGTTTTCCGAACCGGTGGTAGTATTAGTGTTTGACGTTCATAAGTGCCTTCTTGGGGCCCAAATTGAATAAAGTTTTTGTTTCGATTTTATATTATAATTAGTCATTCATAAGGTATAAAGGTAACCATTAATACATAGAATATTACCGTTATGTGTAGTTATAATAATAGAAAATAACATATTAACTTGCCTATCTCTATCTGGCTCGCGACCAGAACTCCAAGCGCCTTCCTCTCTCGGTGGACGGTCATCTCTACTGAGCCCACGAACATCTCTGTCTCTACCTCCACGGTCATCTTTGAGGCCGCGTTCATCTCTTGGGCCACGTTCATCTCTTGGTCCACGCTCGTCTCTCAGGCTACGAATGTCTCTAGTTGTCCGGTCATCTCTAGTTCCACGGTCATCTCTTTCTCTAGTTCCACGATCATCTCTGTGTACAAAATTGAATAAATATTAGCACAAAGTTATGTAAACAGACATAGTGAAAAATCGAAAGTTTTAAGTTAAAAATCAGGAATATAATAAAATGTATTTTAAAGTTAGTTTAAGAGTATGGCTCATGTACTTAGTATACAAGGTAAGTTGAAAATTTCAGGAACCCCCAATACAAGTAACCTATTCATTGAGACCATTCACCCGCCACGACCCGCCACGCCCTCCTCTGCGGCAACTCAAGCCTAGGTCCGATCCATCGGCATGGAGCCCTTGAGCCAAGCAGCCGCTCGCGCGATACAGTGACTCTACATTCACTAGCTTTCACCGCCATACATGACACTGCATTATACACACACGCATAACACACAGGTACATAGGTTCTGTAAGGGACCTTTTTTTTCATTTTTGAAGTGAAACTTCTTATGCGACCTCCAAGCGTTAAATGTTAAACGTTAAACACACATTATCGGTCTCTCCTCTTTGCGCGAGCCAGAGCGAGAGAGCAAATGTCGGTATGTGTGTATATTGCACATTGTTTAAATAAAATATAAAATGTCGTTTAAAATTAAATTTCACTTCTATCCACACCTTTTTCTTTTCCTAGTTAGACAAAAAAATTCAGATCACTAAATACACATACACATGTTCCTTCCCTCCTCCCAGGGGGAAGAAACATGTGTATATGTATAGCTAGTTTAGCTCGAATGATAGGGAATTAGCCAGATCGCGACTTATTTGCATACGCGCAACAGTCCGAGCCGAGGTTCGGCCACTTTGGCACCCTCGGATGTTGTTGCTAAGCTTTCGCGGCTGAGTGCCCTAAGCGCTCGCCCCCAAGCCAGGTAAAGCTGTAAAAGCCGTAAAGGCTACAGAGCCCCTAAGGCTAACATTATAGCCAGTTCGAATAAATAAAAAAAAATTGAGTCCATTCTAATAAGCCTAAACACAATACATTTGCTTAGGTGTCCTGCAAATTCCAGTTGATGCTGCAGCATCAACTTGATTTGCAGTACCAGGATATCAAATTTTGACTCGATCAGACTTGTGGAAGATGTTCACATCCATTTATCAACTAGAAAACAGATGATGATCTTCAAACGGCTGAACAGATTTTCTTGAATCATAGCTTCTTAGCAATGACGGCTAAGTGGTAGCATGTACGGACACCAAGTCGGTTGACGTGAGTTCGAATCCCTACAATGAGCCTTAGCTTTCAGTGAAAGAAAATATCGTAATAAAATCATAGCTTGGTAGTAGGGCTTTTTCTAATACGCGCCTGGCTAGCTACCACCCTCAAGTTTAAAATCTGTCGCCAAGCACCGATAGGTGTATTCCGGCAGCCGCAATCGAGAGCAAGTTCTCACATTACCATCTTGGGCCACATCGTCACTTCATCAGGTTAGGTTATGGCCACAACGTTAAACCTTATAGATAGGTACAAAAAAAAGGACCAAAATCAGTCCCGCGGACACAGGCAGAGAAAAAGATACACACGATAAACTTATAACACACCCTCTTTTTTCGTAGGGGATTAAAAAAAAAAGAATATGTCAACAAACAAGTTAGACAACATTACATCAGACAGGCTGGAGTACTAAAAATCAGGAAAGCGAAATAGTTGAACATTAAAGTGCCGACATTGTGCCTGACAGTAGACCCAGTTCAATCAAAAAACAATGGCGACCACAGAAAGAGCGGGTACATCGTCGCGTTCATTCGTAAACTGCAAGCCTCTTAGCAAATGGATATACTGGCTGATCACCGTCTACTTGATGATCGTGACCCAGTTGGGTACAGTTCTCTCACCCTGCTAGATTACTGGATAGACAAAGGTTCGGTATTACACTCGGTGTATGGTGGTCATCTATAGCAAGTTAACCCGAGCCTAGTATTTCCGGACGTTGTGAAATACGTCTCGTTATTGCAAATACACGAGTGTTGATGATCTTACCTTGATTTTGACATAGACAATAGGCTCTAGGCTCTAGCTGGCCCGTCGTTTGTACTATTTAGAAAATGTCTGTTGTTGTTTTCCAATTATTTGACAACTAATCTAATTTTTGAATATATAACACAGTGTTGTGTTTCAATAAACGTTTATCTTTATCGTCGAGTAAAATTTATTTATGTGACTGAGTTAGCTTGACGAAATATGGCGCACAATACCTGTCTTCCTTTGATACTCCACGGTCGTCTCTGGGCGCAGCGCTGGTACGGTCATCACGTTTTTCTTCCCTCGCACGATCTGTTCACAAAAGTACCAATTTTAGAGATATAATAACGTCATAATAAAATGTTGGAGACGACTATTTGAAACCCGAACTCATTTTGTTAAATTACTTGTTGTGCGGATTACTCAAATTGGTTTAAAAAATGTAAAACTAACAAATGGGAAAATTAATTTGTAAAGACGTCTGTATAAACAATTTCAAACAGTACTGCAATTTTTTTTAAGGTCACTTACAAATAGGCAATATTGGAATACCACACCACTGTCCATAATATGCAGGGGAAGACAAAACATGAAATATTTATTAGGGTGACTTCCAGAGTTGGGAAAATGTTCATACGAAGACTTGCACGACACACCCACAGAACGTAAATTGTTAAGTCGTGTAAATTATGACATAACCTAAAAACATGCATTTCAACTATCAATTATCATTTAATGAAGTTCATGAATACTGTTGAAAATGGACCCTTTAGGACAATCGGAAACACTCATCACAGTGGTGGAACCCGAGAGAATCGGCCAAATCCTGTTCCAAGCGAAAGTTGACTCAGAAAAAGGTACGAGTGTTTGGTGGACCAGTGCTGTCGTCATACACTACAGCTTTCTAAGATCTGGCCAGATGATAATAGCAGATCTGTATTGTCAACAATTGCAAACCATGTTGGAAAAACAACCGAGACTGGTCAATCTCTCTAGCCCACTGCTGCTTCAGGACAACACTAAACCACATACTTCACGAGAGGCGGTCGCTAAATTAGAGGAACTGCGGTTGGAATGTCTCCGATACCCACCATACTCCCCGAACCATGCTCCAACAGATTACCACTTTTTCGAAATTTGGATAATTTCTTACAAGGAAAAAAAATCAATTCCGATGAGGCTGTCCAAACCGCCTTCAAAGATTCTATTGATTCTCGCCCCCACAATTTTGTAAGCAATGTGTTTAATGAACTCTATAGAATGGCGAAAGTGCATAGATAATAACGGTACATACTTCGATGTATTAAATGCATAAAAATGCATAACTTCATATTTTTTTCGTTTTACTTTTCCCATATAAAACGCAAAATTCATATGTAAGGACTTATTATTATGCAATAATTTTAATTCGATTTATCGTAAAATCGGTTTATTTCATTAATAATTTTGTTTACATTTTACATATATAGTGACATCCAATGACAAAATAATGACAATGGCCTGTTATTTTGTGTTGACTATAGTTTTGGATAACAGCTAGGTACTCACTAGGTCTCCACGGCTCTGATTTCTTTTCAGGTTCCTTGGTGTCTGCTTTGCTTCTCCAAGCGGATTCCTCTTTCTCCTTCTCACCGGGAGCACCACCGCGACGCCAACTCTTCGCTGTTGCGGCCTTCTGTTCTTCGAGCATGCGCTGAACTTCGGCTTCCTTTGCGCGGACTTTCGCCTCTGTACGCGCCAACATCTCTTGGTGTTCCCTGAGTTAACAATGAAGTTAACAAAATAAACCTGACAACAATCCTAACTAACCAACCTTTGTACAACCATAGTTGACATGGATAACTAAAGCCAAAGACAGAGTCAGATCCAAAATCGTGCTCCAAACTTGTAGCCATTTTAAAGTACTCAAAATAAAATTATACATAAATTGCTTATGGAAACACAATCATGAAGTAATATAGTCAAAACCAAACCAAAATAAACATACTCATCTTTTGAATTATCATGTCAAAACACAGTGGTGACCGAGAGTCAACACTCGAATTAAACGCATAAAATTGAGTGGTGACCAAAAGTCAATTCTCTAATTACCACAACAAATAGACTTGTGGTGTGTTTTCCACTTTGCTAATGAAGATACCGCGGTACAACACGTGACGTCACGCTACCACCACCACGGCTCACGGCACCGAGCGATGCCACATTCGCCTACGTTCAGAGCGAGACATCTACCTACAGCACACTGTAGTCGAGTCTCTGCCATTACAATATTTTAATTTATTTTCTATATATACTCGCAATATATTTGTTTTAAATGTTGCCTAGTATTTATTTATTACGAGTGATCTTTAAATGTATAAGTGATAACTAACTCGCCCACAGAGTGGTGACCGAGTCTTTACACCAAATTGAGTGGTGACCGAAAGTTATCTCCTGAGTGCAATGGTTTAAAGATACACAGACCCAACTCATTAAATTGTATAACAATATTGTTGTATTGTTAAACAGGGTGTAATAGGGTACTTACTTATCTTCTTTAAGTTTACGTTCCTTGAGCGCAGCGAGTTCTTCCTGGTGCTTCCTTTCGCGTTCCTCGCGCTCCTTGCGTTCCTCTTCTTCTTTAAGGCGAAGTAATTCCTCAGCAGCGCGTTCCTCTGCACGTTTTTTCTCTTCCAGCCACTAAAAAAACATGTGCTATAATCTGAGATTTATGATAAGCGCAATAGAATACGACTAGATGTCTTATCGATTCATTAATATTGTTTATATAGTAAGAGTGATATTCTTTATCAAGTAAATATATCGCCAAAGGATTATGATACATGTAATAAAGTTACACGCGCTCTTTTTAAATATATTTGAATAAACTTAATATTCATTAAGAATAGACAGATTTTTATTTCTTATATTTAGCGTACAATTTAAGTGACTGGAAAACTTTTCTCGTCTTGTAAATTTATACAGTAAAACTAACCCCTAATACATATTTCGTTCTATCGAGAACTCTTTTTTATTATATATAGTAGCAAATGGTGAAGGAGTCTCACGATGTTAAAACCTTTAGATTTTGTTATAAGCGGGATTTGTTTTGGTCACTATTTATGTAGGCCGATAGCCCTCACAAAAATGACCTCGTATACCCATCTCGTTCTAACACATGTGTATACTATGTACTCTTTCGAGTTGCCGATCTATATAAGTACTAAATTTATGATTTAAACGCTTCTATGGTCATAGTACTATCGTACTATTTTTGCTCAAATTTCTTTATTCTTGTCGATAATGATGTAACATACCTTTTAGATCAGGAAATTTTAAGTATGTATGTAAATTCTTCATTTTAACAATTAGTCTGTTGTCATCGGTTTCAAAACAATGACCTCTATTAAAAAAAAAAAAACTAACCTCTTGTCGTCTCTTTTCGATGCGTTGCGTGCGCCGCTCAGCGAGACGTTTCTCTTTCTCGGCCTGAAGTTTCTCGTTGAATGCGGCGAGGTGCTGCGCATGCGCGGCGCCGCGCTCGGAGCGCACGCGCGCTATGAACTGGTCGCGGTGCACCGCCATGCGCGCCATCCGAGCCGATGTCGCGACGTCACGCGTCCGCGCCTCTGTACCGATCAACATTTTTTTGTTATCGTTATAGTTTTCGCGTAGTGGCCACAATCTCACCTGATGTTAAGTGACGATGTGGCCCAAGATGGTAACACGCTAAACCTAGTGGAAGACTGGCTCTCAAGTGCAGCTGCCGGATGCTTGGCGGCAGATTTTCAACTTGAGGGTGGTAGCTAGCCAGGCGGGCATTAGAAAATGCCCTACCACCATGCTATGGTTTCCTCACGATGTTTTCCTTCACCGTAAGCTCGGGCTCATTGCAGGGATTCGAACTCACGTCAGTCGACGCGAAGTCGTACACGCTACCACTGCGCCATCATCGCTTCAGTTAATTATATATGCGATACAACGGATTTTTTGGTGAAGGAAATGATAGCATAGGTGATGAAATCATAGCATTGTGGTAGGGCTTTTAATAATGGCTACCTGTACCATCTTGAGTTACATAGTTACTAAATATCGGTCGATATTATGGCGAAACCCTAAACCTTTAAAGAAGTTAAATGAAACATTTTACACTTTAAAGAATCGGAATTGGAATAAGTTTATTACTGCAATGCACACATATATTTCAATAATAACTTAGACCTGTAGTTCCTGATTTTTTTAGAACTATGAAACAAACTATAAATCTCTTATTAATTTAGTGAAACCATTATGAAAATTATAATAAATTAAAAACATTGCAAATTTTTCAGATGTTTTAAATACTTCACCTATTGAACACAATATGCGTGAATTAATATTTATTAATTATTACACATTTAAAACGAATGTAAAAGTATTATTTAATCTAAATAAAAAAAAAAACATGTCGCAGAAATGCGGCGTGATGTGATCATTCAATAAACAAATTTAAGGTTAAAAGTATTAATTAGGTACAAAATTGACTCTACTAGCGTTTCAATTGGGAAATTTCGTCAGCAAATATAATTTTAACCCTTAGCAATAACTTTACAGTCACTTATCACAGGATAACACTCAACTGTACATATTTATTGAACGATGACGTCAACATGACGTCGATTGACTGTGTGGCATTTCCAATTACGACACTGATAGACAAAAAATTGATAATATCGGAAGGAAAAATAAATAATAAACAATAACGTATTTTCCAGATTTATATTGTTTTAATATTTTTTATTAATATACCAATATTATAAAGTTTATTAAGTTTTTTTTAAGTACTATGCACTCGGAGATTAATGAGTTACAAGTATGAATTCAGAATGAAACTTACCAATAAGCTGTTGGATACGTTCTTTCTCCTGCTGTTCCCAGAACGCTTTGTCCTGGACCTGTTTCTCTTCTAAACTCTTTTGCAGCAGAGGAATCTCTTCTAAGCGTTTGGCTCTTTCGAAGTAATCAACCTTTTGCATGAAAATAAATACATTATGGAGTAACAATTCGATATTATAAGGAACTGGCGGTGCTACACAAAATCGCAATTATTTTCGTCGCGTAATTTTATTTTGACACATATTATTGTCAATTTTTATAGCACATCGATTGAGGAATGACGTATAGTTCCTGTGTACAAAATTTCTTCAAATTCAGTTTTTTTTTTTACTATTTTTAAAAGTAGGTATTATTAACGACTCTTATAGCTTATCAATTATGGAATAACATAATAGCAAAATTTCATCAAAACGAACGAGATTTGATTATCCGCAATTTCTTTTAAATGATTTCCAAATTTTTTTTTTGACAAGCCTTTTGAAGCAATGATGGCTCAGTGGTAGCGTGTACGACTTTGCTTCGATTGACGTGAGTTCCAATCCCTGCAATGAGCCTGAGCTTCAGGTGAAAGAAATCATTGTGAAGACTTTTTCTAATGCCCGTCTGGCTAGCTACCATCCTCAAGTTGAAAATCTGTCGCCAAACATCAATTGGTGTGCTCCGCCACATCGTCACTTAACATCAGGTGAGATCGTGGCCACTACGATAAACCTATAACGATAAAAAAGTCTATCAATTATGAAATGGTATAATTTGTTTATGATCAATATTTTTTAATGTCATATTCGTATAACAGACATCTATCAGGAAATTTGGAAAAAATGCATTTTAAGAAACAGAACTATTGATTTATCAGTATAGATGATTAGGGTTAAATTGTTATAGACATCTTACCTTCTTCTCCTGAGACTTCAGTCTATTCTGTAACTCTTTGCGTTCTTTCATCAACTCCTTTGCTTCGCGCATGGCTATCGCTTCAGCATCCATTTTCTTCAGATCCTATGAATTAACATAATATAATTAATTAAATAAAATTGTATGTTTCGGTATAATGGGATAGAAAAGATTTGTCAGTCTCCGTTACTAACTGTTTCTATGTAGTTCTATATATGAGTGCTGGAGGATTTTTAGGAGCTGCTATCTTGATGGGGCTATTTTTAAAGTTTACAAGAATAATGAGAACAATATCCTATTCATGTAGAGCTACCATCACCTAAATTGTTGAGCCGGACAATAAATTAAAAATCCATGGATATTTGGGTGAATTTTTGAATTTAACGAGATAACGCATGGCAAATATATAAGTAGATAGAAGATATGGATTCAATCAAGGCTGCACAAAATCCGGGTCCGCCAAATTTTTCAAGAGCTTGTAAAGCGCTCCCAATCATCTGTTTGAGCAGCACTGATCTAGACGATCAATGTATTTTACACTGGTATACAGAATAATATTTTTATATTATCAATCATGAATAAGCAACTTAATGGCTAATACGGTAATGGAGTGTCCACGAAACTCGTCGCTTTGTCTCCTGCACTGGCCAATTTAAAGCAACGATGACTCAGTGGTTGTACGTACGGATATGGCCTCGATTGACATGACTTCAAATCCCTGCAATGAGCCCGAGCTTTCAGTGAAGGAAAACATCGTGAGTAAACCATATCATGGTGGTAGGGTTTTCTCTAATGTCCGCCTGGGTAGCTACCACCCTCAAGTTGAAAATCTGTCGCCAAGCACCATAAGTTATGTTCCGGTAGCCGCACTTGAGAGCCAGTCCTCCCACTAGACTTAGTTCTCCATCTTGGATCACATCGCCACTTACAGGTGAGATTGTGGCCACAAAGCTAAACCTACACTGATAAAAAAAAACCAAGTCATACAATATATTTATATATGGATCTATAATTTACCTCCTCATTGAGTTTTTCGAGCATCTTCTGCCCGTGTGCAGTTTGCGAGATGTGGGCCATCCTCTCCTTCAAGTGACGCTCTCGCATGGCGGCCAGTTCGGACGCATGTCTTTTTTTCTCGCGTTCCTCTCGCTCCTGCTCTTGACGTCGCGCTTCAGCTGCTGCAGCGGCGCGGAGCTGTTCCTCTTGACGCCTGCAGCGTACACCACCAATATATAAAGATCGAGATAAACCGCTTTTTACCCTTAAATCTCAGTCATCGAAAAGAATTTATCAATTATTTTTTTGATTGTTTTTCTTCGAGCCTGATTGTGTTCTATATGATCGGAATCTACTCCTGAAGAGTATGCAGTGTGATGTTTGCCAGACCTTAGCTCCTCCTCCTCGCGCACCGTGTTCAGCCGTTCGATGTACTCCTTGCGTTCCTCGATGATCTTGTGGCGCTGCAGTACGCGGTGGTGGTCGGCGAGCTTGTTCTCGTGGTAGTGGTGCACCATGTGCGCGCGCGCTCGCTCCCTCTCGGCCTTCTTCCGCTGCGGGAAGAGCGCGGCGACGGCGCCGCTGAGGACCTCCGCAGCGCGTACCAACTGCTCCCTAACCTGAACAATATACAGGTTCATCTTTACATATGTATAATAAAATTGAAGTGTCTGTTTGTCAAGTGAAAATAACGGGTTTTTACTAAATGAATACGAAAGTACACACGATAGCTATAAGAAAAAAAACCCCTTTTAAAATGTTTGTCTCTCTGTCTGTTTGTTCCTCTGAAAAGGTTGGACTGACTTTGACAGGATTTTCACTGGCAGATAGCTGATGTTATAAGGAATAACTTAGGCTACTTTTATTTAAAAACAAAAAATGGTTCCACACAAAATATAAAAAAGATTTTTAGTAGTCCACGTGAGCACGGCTAGTCATGAAAATAAAATTGCAATTAAAGTCTACTGGCTGTTTTAGTCAGTGTTCCTATTTTTATATAAAATTCTCGTATACAGAGAAAGAACTAGACGGATAATATAAAAACTATATACTTATTACAACAGAAAAAATACCTGTTCAGCTGGTGTTGCTTGAAGGATGGCACCACCGCAGGCTTCATCGGCAGTGGAACACCATTCGCCGCCACCTGCCTCAACTCCAAAGTGAACACACCTATGAAATAACATTTTTATTAATAGTTATAGATTTAGCATTGTGGCCACGATCTCACCTGATGTTAAGTGATGATGTGACCCAAGATGATAATACGCTAAGCCTTGTGGAAGACTGTCTCTCGAGTACATCTGCTGAAACACACCTATTGGTGCTTGGCGACAGATTTTCAACTTGAGGGTGGTTGTAATATATGCAATTAAATATTAATTAGTTTATTGGGCACAATGAAACTCAACCACGCAACTGATGACATTTAATGTTGCCAGAAACCTGTACACAACAACTGCACAGACACAACAGCTAGCCATGCGGGTATTAGAAGAAGCCCTACCACCATGATATGGTTTCATTATAATGTTTTAATTCAATGAAAGCTCAGGGCTCATTGCAGGGATTCGAACCCACGTCAATTGACGCAGCAACCGTACACGCTAACACTGAGCCATCATTGCTTCACATCTGAATCGTCTTAAATAATTATACAGCGAGGTTAACAATAATGATACCGATATTGACATCTTTTATTGCTCGTTCTGGAATTTTCGCTCTAAACTGTATGAATTATATGCTCTTTGATTTGTCGCGAACTTGATATTTGTAATTTATTTATGTTGGCGTAGAATAAGATGAGCTCTGTAAAAATACTTCACACAATTCTCAACTTGTGAATGGTTTGTTAATTTGATATTTTGTGAATGTGTGTCAATAAATAAATAAATGAAGGTGTATTTTAATTTGCCACAAACATTCTCTGTAAAGTTTTAACAAGGAAGTCACCATCTTCTTAGATCTCTTGTTCGAAGGGTACGAGATCAATTAGAAAAATATGTTATAGTAAGGACTCTTTAGTCAAGCCAGTAGAATGTAATTTAAATTGAAAGAAAAAAAGTGGTTACCAAGAAACTAGTTGTCTAACTAGAAAAAACAGTGGGTGTCAAGTGTGTTATTATATAAAAGAAGTTGTGAACTAAAAACTATTATTGTGATCAATACGATGGACCTTTTTGAGTGTTATAATTGTGTTATTTGGCTTTTAAATTCTCTACAAAATATTTCCTTAGACTGTGTCTCTAAAATAAGCAACTTTATTGTTTACCATTTTATTAAGTTCAATTTAAATAAGTTATAATTAAAATCAATATAACATAGTCAGCAAATTTTACTTGCCAGTATTACCGCATTTGAAGGGTTGTACTCTTTAAATGTCGAAAAACATGTCATGAAACTGTGCAGACATTAATTAACACAGACTGTACACTTTTAGCACAACCTGTCGCGTCAAGCCGACAACATAATCTCCCTCTGAGGCCTACCATTTGATAACCATTATGGTCCAAAAAATGGGATAAATTTCAGAGGTTATAATCATATCACCGAACAATAGATTACACAAAATTGTAAATTACTACTGGTGTACACTTACTGGGTTCTTCTTTTTCACTATACAGGTATTTAAATCATAATAAAGTATTCTATTCATGTGAGATTAGCAGAATTGTGGATGAACACAGAAGTAATATATACTGACTTGTTCGCGTGATCGATGCGTATCTGCATGTCGTTGTGACGCACGCAGTCGACGAGCAAGCGCTCGAGGTGGAACAGGTCGTCGGTCGCGGCCAGCGCCAGCAGCCGCGAGAACTGGACGCACGCGTAGCACTGCGCCACTTGCCGCACGAGCCGGACCAGGGCCACGTCGCACAGCGCCGCGCAGTACTGCGCTAGTGCCGAATCTGGACAACAGGCTCAATTATGGAGTACTCATCGCAGTTTGGTAATCAACCCCTTCGCTGTTTCTGCTTGTATATAGACTGCTACAAAAATCGACTTCCTTCTTTAATCCTATACATAAATTACGTTGTCCCAAGTAAAAGGAAATTTCTCCCGCCTAGCCGTACCAGGGAGGACGAGTTAGGGTGTACCGAACTGTCTCCCGGCAATTTGCTTGGCCTGCCGCCGGGGCGACACGGTAGTATGCTCGTCGCCTCGTTAAGGCGGCGGATGGTACACCGTGGAGGTTTAGTGAGTAGGAGTCTCACATAACCACTCGCCCCCCGGACGGGTGTGTACCCATGAAGGATTCCTCCACGTTAAAAAAAAAAGTAAAGAAAAAGATACTAAAGCGGAAGAGTTTTTTATTTCTGGAACTACCAGTCGGATTCGAAAAAATATTTTTGTATATGATAGCCAGATTCACAAGGAATAGTATAGGCTATCTAGCATTAGGCTAAGCCGCTCAGCTAGCTTTAATTATTGACTTTTGTTAAGTCGGAAGACATAGCGCACCCTATACGCATCATTTAGTGATACGTAAATATCAATGTTCTACAAAAATATTGTTCCTTAGTACATCTAAAAAAAGCCCGCGATACCATATTGCCTATCTCTTATACATAAGATACAATAAAGAATTTTGTAACAAAGTATTATTGAAAATTGAAAAGTTATTTATGAGCATTATTATTAGGCATGGCATATTAAAACTTATGAACAAAAGTTAGTTCATCATCGAGACAATTTTTCAAGTGATTTCTTTAAATTTATATGTGGATGAAACCGCGGGGTAAAGCTAGTAACTTAATAAGAAGGTCACATTCAATTAAAGATTTCTTACATAAATAACATGGATATAATCTCTTCCCTTCCCTATTCATTTCAAGTCACAAAACAGATCAGGTTATGGTTTTGTAGGAAATAGAGGTGCTGAAGAGCTGTTCAATCTAATTCCCTCCTCTCCTTTCCACAAAACAACCACACTCGCTGGGCTCTAGAGTCACAGTTTTTACTAGAAAGTTCTCTATGTCTTATCTTTGTCGTATCGTGAAACTCTGAAACCATTTCCCTACCAATGTGTTCCCTCCGTATGACATTGGTTCCTTCAAGCGTAACGTCAAGAAATATTTATGCAGGCCGGCATGACAGCGGCGACCGCCGATAGATTTCGATCTCTCGGTGGTCGCCGTTGTATTTGGATTGTACTGTGCTTAACATCAGGGACAGTACAGTCAATGTACCGAGATACTGTAAAAAAATATTAAAGTCTCTACAAAATATTTCCTTAGACTGTGTCTCCAAAATAAGCAACTTATTGTTTACGATTTTATTAAGTTCAATTTAAATAAGTTATAATTAAAATCAGTTTACTAAGTCAACAAATTTTATTTGCCAGTATTACTGCATTTGAGGGTTGTACTCTTTAGATGTCCAAAAACATGACGTGAAACTGTGCAGACATTAATTAACACAGACTGTACACTTTTAGCACAACCTGTCGCGTCAAGCCGACAACATAATCTCCCTCTGAGGCCTACCATTTGATAACCATAGTGGTCAAAAAAATGGGATAAATTTCAGAGGTTATAATCATATTACCAAAAAATAGATTATACAAAATTGTAAATTACTACTGGTGTATTACTTACTGGGTTCTTCTTGCAACGAGTTGACGACAGTCTTCACATTGTGACAGATAGAAAGCGGATCGAATTCCACTTCCAGCCAAGAGTACAACTGTTGCAGTTGCGGGGAAGCGAGTCCCACGACATTCAGGCGTACCACATCTGCATAATACAAATAAAACTTTATTGCCTAACTTAAGTATCAACACATCTACACATTTTATAAAACTCAATGGTGTGTCTCTCTGTCCGTTCATGTTCTTTTCACATGAAAACCACTAACAGTTTTCTTTTAATTCATAGATAAGTGATCTGGCCAGGTTATAGGATATATTTTGTTATTACAAAAAACGAAATAAGCCGAGACGATAATGATGAATTAATTCAGAAAAAAAAAGACACTTTTGGGGCGATTAAATGGCTTACGCTGAGTAAACCATACGACATGTATCAAATTAAAGTTCTACATAATTGTAGATCATAAAAAGACTTATAAAAAAGTCATAGATAGCATAAGCATAATATGTCTATCTATTAAGGATAACCACACAATAAGCATAAATTGAGGCAGCACAATTCGCGCGTGCGCTCGACCGACTACAGAAGTCCACGCGAGCGTCATTTTATAGCCTATTTAAGGAGGAAGGTTATAGACTATATAACTTCAAGGTACGATCCTAAGGAGGGGAGCAATAACTATGAACATCAAGCATCTGGCAAGTTGTAACGTGGGACAGCCCGGTGGATAAACAGTCGAATATATTTAACTCGGCTGACCTAATTGCAAAACACTGAACCCATTTAAAAAATTAATAAGAAACTATATTACGCCCGAGTGATATAGGTTATTTGTTATTATAGGTGTGTCTGTCTGTGGCATCATAGCTCCCAAACGGCTGAACCGATTTTTGATGCAGCTTTTTTGTTTGAAAGGTGACTTGATTGAGTGTTCTTAGCTACGATTCAAGAAAATCTGTTCAGCCATATGAAGATTACGAGATCTTTTCTAGTTGATAAATGAGTGTTAACATCTCACACAGGTCTGAGCGGATTCTAAATTTGGTATTCAGTTACTTCAATGATATTAGAAGAACATGGCGATATTGAGGTGATGTTGCAGCATCATCTGGAATCTGCAAGACACCTAACTCTTCAGCAACTTACAGCAGAGGTATTCTGTTTGTGCTCATTGGAATGGTCTCAATAAATAAATTAAATACTTGTGTCGGGGGTTTATTAAATTTTCAATTTAACTTGTGCTGAAAAAGATTATATAGAACTCATAAGCATGAGTGAAATCGTGGGATAGAGATTATTATATGTGAAACATTCCATGCTTACCTTTAAGTAAACTAGCACGAGTCGGCGGCTGTGCAAGTCCAAGCAGGACTGCGAGACGTTGTGCCTTCTCTACGGGACTCTTGTCTGTCTCCACGAAACGATCGAATTCCGGGTGTAGCGATGGCAGCGGCACGGACAGAACAGCAACCAGCACTCGGCACGCCATTCTTAATTAGACAAAAATTAACATTATCTATAATAATAATACAATACAAGCGGAAGAGTTTTCTTGTTTGTTTTAACACGCTAATCTCTGGAACTATCAATAGGATTCGAAAAATTATTTTATATATATGATAAATAGATACACGTGCAATAGTATAGGCTATCTAGCATTAGGCTACACCTGTCAGCTAGCCTTTAATATTGATTTTTACTAAGTAAGTGGGAAGAAACAGCGCACCCTAACTGCTTTATCCACGTGCGCTGGCGTAATGGTTAGTGATACGTAAATACAATGTTCTATAAAAATACCGTATGTTCATCTCTTATACATAAGCCACAATAAGGTATTTAAAAAAAAACGGGCAGTGAAAGCATGTATAGTATGTATATAAACAGGATACCTTTTACTCCATATGATATATTATAAAACTAAATGTGTATACTTAACGATTTATCTTTTTTTATTTTAATGTTATCTGGCAAGGGTATATGATATATTTTATTACATAAAGTAACATACAAAATAAACGTGACGATAATGCTGAATGAATTAGGGAAAAGACGCTTTTGGGGGCGATTAAATGCCTTACGATGAGTAAACCATAAGAGATATATCAAATTAATGTACTACATAATTATAGATATTAAAAAGACCAACAAAAAGTTGGTCAACGACAACAAGTGTAAACAAAATGTCTATCTGCTAAGGATCACGCAAAATAAGCATGTTAGTCTGTAAAAAATAATATGAAAGAGATCGCGACGCCATTCTGTAGCTGGTGTGCTATATATGTGCATTATAAATGTTATTTGGAATAACCTCTGAATATTTTTTTGATAGCACCAGATGTATCATTCCTTGACCATAAGTGGTAGCCAGTTTTAGGCGAAGAAACAAGTAAATAAATAATATACTGAATAAGAACTTCAGTATAATAAACCTTTTTAATACATCTAAATGTTAATTAAATTAATTACAATTTATTGTTACTAAAATAGTTATATAGTTTATTTAAATAATAATAAATTCACAATTGTTTTTTTTTTTTGCATATTAATGATAATGTATGTTAATTTATTCTAATGTTGTGAATTTTGTTATAAATAAATGTCTTTCTAAATATAAAATATTTAGCAACTAATTGCAATAAGTCGCATATATTGTTCAATCAAAGTCAGATTAATAATTTTTCAGTCAGAGTGAAACTCACTTTTGCAATTCCTCTTGTGTGATGTTCTTCTTCATCTCCCTAGAGAGCTGGAAGAGTTTCAGAAGCGCCGCCGCGTGGAAGAGACAGTGCCCCGCCTTCCAGAAGACAAGGGCTAGCTTTCCATAGTAATTAGCCATAGTCTTGGCAACGGGTGTCTTCTTAGACATATTCATTAGATTGTGGATATCTTCTATGGCTTTGTAGGCTTCCTGTTGGTAGAAGTGAAATAAAAAAATAAAACAATTAACAATAGATTTATATTATATGAGGATATAGTTTATTATTGTGAAATCAAAATGCTTACAGTGAAATAAAGTAAATTGAACTTCAATTTAAAAAATTGAGTAACTTAATCATAACAATTTGGTAAGTTTTTGTGTGAAATTTAACGGTTTACAGAGAAATTAAAAAAGCAAAAAATTTATTACATTTAAACTTCTATTATAACAATAATATTACATCATAAAGGAGACAGGTATTTTTGGGCCCATTATGTAAATACTTGAAGTACGATTTATAAAATCAATTATATTTTTGTACCTATAAATGTAAAAATATCATCACAATTTTTAATCTAGAAAATGAGAAAACTATTAGGGAATTAATAAAGATTACTGATAATAGTTTGATGTTAATCAATTCAAACAATAAAAAATAGAACAATAGTAATTGCCAGATAATTAATTCTATCAAAAAAAAAACATAAATATTTAGAATTATCAGATTAAACTTATAAAAAAAGGTGTGTGTGCGATTCACACACGATAGAAGTGAAACTTCATTTTAAAAGACATTTTCTATTTTATTTAAACAGTGTGCAATAAACATACACACCGACATTTGCTCTCTCGCTCTGGCTCACACAAAGAGGAGAGACCGATAATGTGCGTTAAACGTTTAACATTTAACGCTTGGAAGTCGCATAAGAAGTTTCACTTCAAAAATTTGGATATCTTTACACTTAATAAAAATAAATATTAAAATAGATTCATGTTAACAAATCATTTCAAGTTATCTTTTGATCTAAACTATATTTTTGGTCTGTACTCAGTGCTGAGAGTCTCCGAACTCCAGTATTCCTGTCCAGATGTGGATCACTCATTTTGTGACGTAATTTATAATATCTTAACCTATTCATGGGATTTGTGAGTTTCTTATAACTCTCCCACTTTAAAAATATAATAAACTTAACTTAAAAAAAAAACAACCGTATTTAAAAAATAGTTTGATTAATTTATAGTTTATTACATGACCTCACTTTTACAAAATATCTTAGAACTCTGCTCTTGGATTGCTAAAATCTGCAGAATTTTCGGTGATTGTTTGATAACGTATGTTAGCTATTCATTGACACCATTTTCTTATTATTACATTTCTCTTTTTATCCTGGCCCAAGATTGTATGATAGAGTATCCAGTCTCCTTTAGTATTATAGTAAAGTTTATTTTTTTGTGAAATCTAAAGGCTTAGTGACGAACAGAATACTCCTTAAAACGGTGGGTCTAGAATGACAAAATTTTGCAGAGTTCCTAATATAATATAGGTGGCCAATATAGTTTTATGAAAATTCTTTCCCTAACAGGGTTAAAATTGCAGTGGGCCCATGGTTAATAAATTATATCTTACTAAATACATTTATTATAGTAAAAGTAACATACCTGCCACAATTCCATCTGTATAGCACAATCAAGCTGGAAGAGTCTTGTCTCTAAATTCAATTGTTGAGTTTCCGGCTTTGAGATGCTCACATTGCCTGTTTGTACCTGTTAAAAAACAATATATGTTTTTTAAACATTAATTAAATATATATATTATGTGAATATGATCTCAATTGGGCAAGTTGTTCGGAAGTTACGGATCACTAACAAACGCACATAAGTATTTTATATATCCATACTAATATTATAAATGCGAAAGTAACTCTTGTATGTTCATTACGTTTTCATGTCTAAACCGGTGAACCAATTTGATGAATCTTGGTATAGAGATAGATTGAACCTCGGTGAAGTAGATAGACTACGTATTGTCGCGAAAATAATACTTGAAGGGTTGAAATAGGGGATAAAAGTTTACAAGGTGAACCCACGATATCTCAAATTAGGGATATGGAAATTCCTATTTATGCTTTTGGTAAGAAATGTTCCGCGTTTTTAAAGAAATCATTTGTCAAGCCGGTACAATAGGGGATGATTTCAATTACTTTTTTAACGTTGTATCGATAACCTTTCGATTTTCGACATTTGTCGGAGAGTTAATCTACTAATATTATGAATGTGAAAGATTGTTTGTTTGTTACTCAATCACGCACAGATAGTTTATAACCTGGATTAACACATTCTGAAGTACACGCAGACGATGTCGCGGGCAGAGCTAGTATAATTATCAAACTATATCAAAAGATAAAAAATATTTAAAGGTTTCGAGTATGATGGTCAAATGCAGACAAAAGCACTCTATGCAATGTTTAGGCTGCGATTACTATTACTTAAGCACGTCAATGACTAAGTAGCATAAAAGTTTTAAAAGTAAAAAAAATCAATTATATTTTATTGCAAAATTTTTATACAATTCTGCTAACAATATACAAAAACAGTATGATTCCTGTACATTTTTGCAAAAAGCTTTGAATATTTTGTTCTAAAATGGAAACTAATTTTGAAATATAATAATTAGTTTTGTATTCATTATGTGAAAATTAATAAGGAAAAGCTACATGAACTGAAGAATACTTTTTTAATATGAAAATTTATAGACCAGAGTTATTATTACTGGGTTTATGTTAACTGTCATAGATTTAATGAACGCTAACTGCAGATATAATATGCAGTTTTTTTACGTCAATCTTTGTTAATCTCCCTCCGAGGCCTACCATATTGCAAAATTGAATAATTCGCAAATGGGATTTATTTCCGAGGGATGGTTTTATTTATTATTTCATAGCTTTTTTGCTAATATATAAATTGAAAAATAAATCATTACTTACAGTTGGTTTACAAATGTCTTCCAGATGCTTCCGTAGCTTATCGCAGAGCTTTCTAAACTCGGTTTTACGAGCGTACTTCAAACAGAACTGGAAGGCCATTCTCGCGATGTCATGGTAAAGGGTCTCCACGTGCGCGTTGGTACGCAACAGCTCTAAGCATTGACAGTAAGACTCCCACAAGAACTTAACCTAAAAAAAATAATATATTTTTTATCTGTTATCATTTATTGTATTTTTTTGAAGGTAGTGCTTAGTTTTTTTGGTTTAAAAATATTGGATCGATTTTGATGTACGTGCATTAGAAGGGGCGCAATCTGGTAAAATAGCGGCCAAACACGGAAACCTATAAAATAATTTCAAAAACTTACTACCTCACATCCAGTATGTCTTTAGAGGTCACTTATAATACTCTGTCAAAAAAGTACCGGTAAAAGATCAATAATACACAAAATGTTAGTTATTCATCCAAATTGATTTCCTTCAGAAATGATACACACTTACGGCAACAAATAATCCAATCATCAAAACATTTTTTTAATGTTTTTCCGGAATTGAGTTTAGTTCTCGTCGCAAATTATCCTTTATATCTTCTACCAAATGAAAATGGGTGCCACAAACCATAAACTAATCATCCATTCTGATACTTTTTTGGCTGAATGTGTTCATAAACAATACAAGTAATACTCAATCTCATTATTTTAAATACTGAGAAACAAAAATATTCAATGTCATAATAAATCGACACATACCCATGGAGTGAGTATAGTTCTGTCAGATCGATCCTGTGCATCTTCTCCAGAGACAGCACTAAGCAGAATGCTCTCAGGTGTGGCAAGGTTATCCAAATCATCAGTTTCGATGACAGCTTGAGTCGACTGGGCTCTGGCAGCTTCAGTACGTTCTTCAGCCATACGCAAGTAGCCTCTGCATAAAAGTAAGATATTTTTAATACTTCATTATTTAAGTGATTAGTTTTAGTTTATTTCTGCAGAGAAAACTTGTCAACTATTTGGCAAAAGACAATACTAATGATATGGTAAATGAATTGTATATCTTTGCAAGTAGTTTAGAACAAAACCTCATAAATTGAAATATCTTGACTAATTTGTATCATGTTCATAAATCATTCTAAAACACTGTTGGTAATATAGATGTAGTGACCATCAGTATTTTAAGGGTAAACTTTATAATCCAAAGATTTTCAATTATAAGTCTGCAAAAACCATGATGAAGAAACTTCTCTGACTGAATGTTTCAGCCCAACTTTAGATAATATACTGCTAAATTGAGGATTCATATATTTCTTTACAGTTAAAACACTTTATAATTAGGCTAAAATATTACACAGCAGAAACAAATAGTGTTTAAGAAAGTTATCCATCACCCAAATAAATCGACGGCTCCCAGGTCGTAAGGCAAAAAACGATATTTTTCAGGAGAGCTATTTTTGTAAACATTACTGATATAGTTCATTTGTGTAATTCAAAAACTCATAATTTATAGAAGATATTAGTATTCAGGAATTCAGTAATTAGGGTTCAGGAATGTTTAATACGGTATATTATGGTTCTAATGACACAAAAATACAATTTTACTCAAAAATGTGTTTCGACTTTATGCATGGGAGCCGTCGAAATGGTGTATAATCAAAAGTTCAACTAATGTTTTTTTTTAGATTACATGGTAGATATTTCAGTGCTGTGGGGTTATTCCAGTCTGCTAGGTAAACACAATTTAAAAAAAAATATAGTAAATATTTAATTACACTTTATCAAAATTGATCTTTTGCTCTATCATAAAGACTACAAAGATAAATATTGTATTAGTTTACAACCCATAAAAACTGGCAATAAATTTTGTAGTATGTAAAAATTTATTGCCGTTTTTGGCATTTTCACAAAAATCCGATGTTGCTAGTTATATAATTCTCCTTCAATGGCATCTCTGTCTTTATAACCAATTGAAATTTTTAAATAATTACCTTATAACCTGCTCCAGTGAGCCAACATTAACTGACTGAAACATGTTTCTGTATTGAAACAGTCCCTCTTTAGCTATGTGGGATTTACGCAAGTCTACACACAGCTCCAAGTATTTAAACATGATTGGCTCCAGTACAGACTCGGACCAGTTATAAGCCCATTTCTTATTACGGAACACCTCTTGCAAAGTGTCTAGAGCTCTGGCAGGCTTCTCCAGATCCATGAACTCTGGAATGGAGTTAGCTTTTATAGAAACTCATGTGTTTGAACCACAAACATGTATATAAGAAATTCAATGAGTAAAAATTTTTGCCTCAACTTATGAATTAATACCGTCGAGTTCAGACTACAAATTTTGATTACAGTTAGATAACTCTATAATTAGGCCAAATATACAATTTAACACTGCGGAAATAAATAAATTTGAGAAATAAATTTTTGAAAATAGAATTTTTTGATAATTTGATAATGCAAATTTCAGAATTCACTTTCGCCTAATAGGTAACATTTTTGAATTTATGATTCTTCTTCTTCTTCTTCTTTTTTTTGTTACTTTTTGGACGATGTTCTTTGGTTAAGTTTTAAAGTTCCTTAGGACACCCCTAACACAAATAAGGGATCTTGTGTTATCGAAAAATAATTATAAAATGTGTATGCATGAGGAGTTTCCCAAAATCACCCCATTCTATATTAATTTACAATATTAAAATCTATTTATTCTTAAAGACTACAAAGCTTCCCTTCTTTAATAACTACTCTAGACTTATGTATAGCAAATGCTTCTCCTCTCTGTTGATGTTCTTACTCCCTCAAAAATGAAAAATATCCAAAAACTAATTGTATCTGCACTTTTTCCTTCACAGAGTTAGTTACCTTTCACCCTCACCTTCACATCATCAAATCAGCGGTAGCAATGCTAAAGTCCAACCAAATTTCCAATTGGAGGATGGTAATCAGCTATATTTTTCTTTGGAAATGTTTTGAAATATATAATGAATTAAATACTTTTATAGGAGGAATGTCAACACCTAATGTTTCAAATATTTATTGCCCCAGCAGTATATAATTTCGGGCTTGCTGCTAGTGTTTGTAATTGTGTATTGTAATATTTTTTACCATTGTGTAATACCATTAGGATCAAGTCGTATACGTAAAGGTTAGGTTTTTAATGAAATTGTAAATTAAAGTGATTATTTGTAATGTTAGTTACTGTAACGACACATTGATGCGTCTATAATAAAATGAATAAATCATCACAATTCTATTTATAGTGTCTGGATCTCGAAGTCGTGGAACAACATGCAACGTGTACCTACTGTGAAAAGTTTATACTAACCATTAGCCCTCTTAAGGGCATTTTCCGGTCTTTGACCGTATCGTGCCATATTGATAAATGACCTATTCACTTCATGAACATAAAATTAACTGCTTAAATGACACAATAGAATAAATGCTCTTGACGACAGCTCCTCTGAGCACACCTCACCGACTCGGTTAACCAAAATGGCTACCACTCTGCGTCTGTCAAGCCAACAAAGTGCCAGGTGTAAAAAATCGATTATTAATAGATTAATCGATAGTTTAAGTACTATCAAACAATTAATTGAATGGAGAAATAGAATTTTGATATCCAAAAAATAATACGGGGTATTTTGTGATTGCATGGAAGGTTTGCGCGAACGCCCTTTTTGTTAGCTCGCAAAGTTGCGAAAGTATAGCAAGCTTCGTAAACTCGCGATAGAATAACCTTTTTTTTTCGCTGTCCTCTTTAGGCGGTCTGACATAATATATGCCTTACTATAAAAAAATCGGTATACAATCGATGTTTTTTTAATGATTGTATATGTCTAATCAATAGTACTTACGAACTATCGTTGTTGAAATAAAACAACGATTATTTATTTCCTATACATAATACGGGGTATTTTTGTGATTACAAGAAAGATTTTACACAAATAACCTATTTTTAGGTTATCAAATTAGTAAAGTACGCAACCTACGGAACACACGATTTTTTTTTTGGCTGACTTATTCTGTAGTAAAAAATCATCGACAGGAAATCGAATTATCAGTTGTTTTTTCTTAAAATCGGTTGTCCAATTAACCTATGTTTTACAACTCAACCGGCTAGTGTTGAAATATCGATTACAATTCAATTAATCACTAGTCATTCACATTATTGAACAATCGATAGTTGTGATAAAATGATTGATAGATTTTTTTGTGGTTACAACAATCATTTGCGGCGAATAAGTTTTTTTTTAGCTCATTAATTTACTAAAGTTACCTTTTATTTCGCATACGTCGTTGTTCGGTATTTGATATTTTCCGTACTAAGAAACAATAGATAGTGGAGCGTTTTTTCTTTTAATTAAATATCCGTTTTTTCGGATTTGCAAACAATCTATGTTTTATAAACTTACTGCCAGGCGTACTTATTAGACATGTAACTCAGCATAATTTCTTGCGTCAACTCAATCACTCAAGCGCAGCTTACTGCACCGACGCATTAAGTTAACTCAAATATGCGCCATGGTGCAGCATAATGGTACGTGTCAAGTGAGTCGCTAGTCGCTAGACGCGCTCCATCCGAACCCTTGAACGGTGCACGGCGCGACGCTGTGACGCGACCGGTGCGCTGCTCTTAAGTGTCCACTGCGCTAACACATTTAGAGTAAGTGTGTGGACTAAACGCCCCAGTAAACTGAGTTGGCGCAATTACCCGGTTGAACCTTGTTACCCATATTTAAGTCGTAGGCAAAGATTATGCGTAAGCCACTGGACGTTAATATTGTAGTCTTGGACTGGACGTAGGCTTATTGATATGTCTTATTCAATGTATTAATATTTTCAGGCGATATATAATATAACTACTTATCGATATAAAATGTCAAGTTAGGAGTGAGTTCCACTCCTACAAATGTATTGTATCCCGTATAAGGGAGATAAAGATTTAAGATAGGTGAAACTGTTTCTTTATTTTTTTATTAGCTGTGCCCCGCGTACAATTAAACGTAAATGCCATTATGTTCAAATTATGCAAATATTTATAAGCGATATCTAACCACAATGCCATTTTCTATAATATCGAACCTTATAGTCTGCAAAAAAATAGGATACGTCTTACACAGCTTACGTTAGAATTTATGAAATTCTAACATATGCTAAGTATTAGTTCAATTGAATATGATTTTAGAAAACAATATTCGTTTGTCTTTTGAAACTTAACAGATATCAACCTTTAAAAAGTTTCTATTTTTATAATTTTCACAAATTTTTTGTTATTGATAATAGTAACCCTGACAAATTTTCTTGTAGTAGGTGTACCACCGTATTTGAGAAAACATAAAATTGTCGAATTTCTTGATGTTTGAAATCGCCAATAATTCGTGGATCGGTGTGATCATTAATCTTGTATTGTGGTAACTAAATAGCTGATATACAAATATAGATATTTAACTCTCAGATTCAGACCCATAAAGTCAGTCATATGCGGGCATCGAATCCGCGACCTCTTGGCTCAATAGTACTACTGCACAATGAGGCCTGTCATCTGTAGATATTGTAGTATTAATGTAAGAAAAAAATCCTCACATCCACACAACGAGATTCGTAATCTCGTTTTTCATTTATATTTCACATTTTTCATTTTCGACATACAAAATGGATCTTGAGATGCCATGTTATGGATTTTATTTTTAATTCATGAACTTAGGTTCTTAGTGAACTGAATTATAAATATAAACTGAAAACATGCATTTTGAGATGTCACCAAAACTCCCTAAACAGTTCTAACTACTTGTTGGACCGACTTTGAATGTTTGAAAAACACTACGAAGATTTAAACACATTGACACTGGCAAGTGCTTTTTGCGGCGTAAATCCAGAAGAAAACAAAGTTTTTTTTCCTAACTTGGCAAGCAGTCTTCTGTATTGAAGACCATTACTACCATTATCGAGTGAATGTCATTTCCAGTTTTATGAAGATTTCAGGATCCTAACAAGATGGTGGCTCCCTTGTTAGAACTTTCTAGGGCGTTTTTGTGGCTTCTCAGAATTAATGATTCAGTGTTATTATTTCCAATCCACTTCACTTGTCCACAATAACCAAGCTTTATTATACAAAACACCACCTGTATTACACAATATAGGGACACATAACACAAATTTATGAATAAAAAATAAAAACCACTACATGACTGTTTGAGATCCCACCAAAAACTCCAAGACATAAAATTATAAATGTTTTCCTCCTACTACTGTGTTTACTGGGTAAGTTATCGCTATCCTCGAAGCTGTTTTGTTTATATTTACACATATTAACCAGGTCCTTCATTTTCACAGATAGTAAAAGCTGCCTTCAAGCAATTTTGTCTAATCCTTTCCGTTCTAAAGATATACATCCATCCTACTAATCTTATTTACCTCTTGACCCTTGTGCCCCATAATTTCGTAGTTGTAGATTGTCTGTCTAAATTGATTAGAACTAATAACATTAAACTGTAGAATTTGATGTAATTTTCTTGTGTATGGCTGTGATTCTCTTGTGCATGTCTTTTAATTATTATTTTTGTGCATTGTCACATGGACAATTTAATACATATAATGTAACAGAAAATAAATATATTAAAAGAAGTTATGGAAATGAAAATGGAAAATAGATTAATATGTGTAATCCGAAGGCATTTACATTATCAGATATATAAAAATAGAGTACCTTATTAAATCAATTAAATATAGTAACACTTTCACCAATAAAAAAAATGTCCAGGTTTTTAATATATCCGTCCAAGATCTGTTAATGAAATTGCGTCGTGAGACGCTTATGTTTCAATAAACTCCATTCAGCTCCATTATTATTTCTGCTTCCTCAAGCCAGCATGATTGAATGTATCCGCCAGGTTTTTAATTCGTTTTGTAAAATTTGTTGACTCTTCAAAATTTCGAATAAATAGTTTCAATTCTTTAGAATATCGATTACAATATGAGGGGTTCTTGCTGTGTAAGTATGAATCCAAATAATAATGTAGAATAAGAAGATATAAATAAACTTGTAAAAATCTTGTAAAATAATATACGTGTTTTCATAGACGTCCGATCGGCAAGTCTCCCGTAAAACAGAATTCCTATGTCATGTTTCAATTATTTTCGTGTCCTTCTATATTTTAAATTTAAAAGATTCTTCAGTCAAAATACAACATTAGTATATGACCTACTTATTCAATATATAAATCGTAAAAGAAGTTTGTATTAAAATATAATAAATGAACTAAAGATATGATGCCTTCGGAAGCAGCCGAAACATAATAAATGAATTAATGAAATCTGAACTAAGTTAAAATAAATATATATAATTAAAAGATAAAAAATGATTGAAAATACAATCATTACAGCATGTAATCTAAATTTTATTATTTATGTTTAGTTACATGACGTGTTGTGTTCGTTTTGTGTTTGTCTATAGATAACCTGGACTGGACCAACATTTACATACATACATACTGATTGATACAATCTCCTTCGTTTACGGTACCTACTATTCACGTGACATTGGCGGAAATGTGTACACACACACGTTGCCATTTTATAAGAAAAAGAAGAAGACAAAAATATATTCATGACGTACGAGATGTTTTAATGTGTTTTAATTAATATATTAATTTCTGTCGAGGACGGATAACTGGGAGTCGCCTCACAACTAATTTAGATAGAGTTTTTTAATATTAAAGTTTGTTCCTTACAAAAAACTTCGTACAGACTACAGGGAAATTATTACATATTCTGATGATTATTTCAGGTCTCATATGTATGTCTGTTATGTATAAAGTACATAACAGTGGCCTTGAGAGTTATTTTGTGTACACTTTGTAAATGTAAGATCTAAGATAGGTGATTAATTTATGTAAATAGCGATTCATGTAGGTACTAGTTCTACGTACTTGGATGATTGAAATATGGTGCCAAAACGTATAGCAGGCACGGCTCGATACAAGCAATAAGTGGTTTTTCCCTTGTTTTAATTATCTATGGGTTTTTCTATGTACATCCAAGAAAAACAGTTCTATTAAAGATTTGGAAAGTGGTTTCATTGTACCTCACAATTTCTGTCATATTGGTACCTTGACATTATGCAGATATCAACGTATTATAAAATAGATTGTGGTTTACATTTTCCTTTCAAAACCTGCTATACGCTCGTTTTACAAGTTCAATAACACAGTATTTTAATATCATGGAATCGTGATCTTTTTGTTTTTGAGTTTTAAGAAAAATATTTATCATTTTCTATTTTATTTAAACAGTGTGCAATATACATACACACCGACATTTACTCCCTCGCTCATACAAAGAGGAGAGACCGATAATGTGCGTTAGTCGCATAAGAAGTTTCACTTCAAAAAAGAATTATAAATGCCAAATGCTGGTTTATCAACAAACAGTTTGCAACGAAGTTTATAATCACTGATAAGAGTTCCACAATATCGACTTTAAATGATACATAGCGCTCATTAAACATTTCTGGAACTGGCCACTTACATAAATCATATTTAAAAACTAATTACAACATTTGAAAATGGGCTATTATTTGTTATATATGGGCTATTATATATTATTTGGCTTTAAAATGCAGTTTGTCTCATCTATTGTCACTTGTTTTTACATTTTGACGCCATTTTAAATGTTGCATATCTACGTTACTATGGATTTAACTCGTATTTTCATAGTATGATTTAGGTACCTACTACGATTTTAAGTGTAGTTTGACGCCTGAGCAGTGTTGTTCGCCTTCAAACTGCTTTTAACTATGAAGCAATATGCAAGTCGACTGTTTATAGCTGGATTGCAGAATTCCAACGCGGTCATGTTAATCTCAGACACAAATTTTGTTACGGTCGTCCGTCTACCGCTGTGAACAACGAAAACATCAATGCTGTACGGCGTTTTATCGAAACAGACGGGCATTTTAGCTACCATGAGATTAGGGCATCCTTAGCCATAGGCATGAGTCAGATACAAGTAATCATACAAAAACATTCCGGTGTAAAAAAAACAATGATCTCAAATGATCGCTCACAATTCTCAAATAGCTCGAAAAACGGACTGCACTATAACCAAACTATATCACGCAAAATGCCACCAATATCACATAATATAACCACAACATGGCAGCTCAAGATTACGCCAATAACTCCTACTATACACATGTCGATAAACCCGTCACAATGACTGAATTAGTTTTGGCGAGTTTCGGGATCAGTTAGCTTATACCCAGCTGCCTAGAGGCTTGCAGGCCGGCATGACACCGAAGACCGGCGATGGATTAGGTACTGATCTCTCGATGGTCACTATTGTTTCTGGATTGTACTGTGTTTATAATCAGATGCCGCGCAGTCACTTTGCAGAGCTGCTATAAACTTTATAACTAATACTTTATTAAATTTAGGCCCTAAGAAGGCCCTTACGAACGTCAAACACTACTATACTATCACCGGTTCGGAAAATATCCCGGTCATCGAGAGGAACCGGCAAGAAACTCGATCGGGCTGATCTTTTTTTCCCAACTGTATAAATAATATTTACAGTTAATAATCATATTTATAATTTAGTGAATGCACAGAGATGTAGTAACTTCCAGACATCACTATCATTCATATATTGATCCATTCTATAATAACGTTTTCAGAGTAAAACCGGCTTGACGTGGTCCTTGAAGTCATTGTCCGGCAAATCAGTAATATGCGTCGGGATCTTATTATAGAACCTAACAACTTTTATTTGTCTTACTAAGTCTAAAGCTCGGTACGACTAATTTATATCTATTTCTAGTATTAAAACTGTGCTGGTCTTTGACAAAATCAACCTTGTCAAAGTTTTTACGTACAAACATTAAACTATCAAGAATATATTGGGAGGGCAAAGTTAAGATATTAAATTCCTGTCGTAATAAGGTACAACAATAAAAATGAAAATTAATGTGGTAACAATATTTTCAAGTTAGACATTAGTGATTGACAAATTACTCTACGGAGATAAAAAAAGTGTGTATCATTGACGTTGAATTCCTTAGCGAATGAACATAAAGTTCGCTGCATTGGTACCTCTAACATAAAGATACACAAGGTCTCTATAACTCTTTCCGCTAATATACCGAAACCAGGTGTTTTTTTGATGCACGACATAAAACTTAAAACATAAGTTGCCGATCGTGTCAGGTCCAAGAACGCTACCACAGATTCATGTTCGCTTCCATACTGACTGCTGATAGCTAGCAAGCGAGCAAATAGCATTTTTTTACTAATCTTTAGTACTAACATGCTGTAGGAATACCCGCTCTGTTTGATCCTACCTTAGATTAACGATTGGTCTCCGCTACGCTTCATCTGTGCTAATCTAACTAATTATTAGTTAATCTAAGATGCCCATATAATGGTTGTCTTTTTCTAGATAGGTTTATCGATTTCTTAATTACTACCCTTAAATTTATAATTGATCTCCGCTCTGCTTCAACAAGATACCACCCTACCTAAAAACAATAGCTCCTAAAATGCGGTAACTTGATATCGTTGTGCGACTATTTGAAATAACGCTTTTGTGCGTAACAAAATAGTGTTGTGAATTTCAAAACTTTACCCTATCAATCGGAGCTTTTTTGTATAGAAACCGAACGTAGAAAGTTTCGTCTCTCCTGTAACTTTGTTCATTAAAAATATTACTTACTTTTTAGCTCGATATTTTATTTTATTTTTTCATAAATTGGGCATATTACCGCTTTTGAAATGAATCGGCTCAAGTGTCTCATGAGATTCTGAGCAGCATGAAATTCAATTAAAAAATGTTAGTAAATTAGCATACATCGTGGGTTATCATTTTAAAGACAAGAAGTTACAAGTTTTGGAATAGGTAATAAATACAGTAAGGAGAGGGTTACACTGTTGTTCTTTTTTACTGTGCATTTTTTTTTTCGAATTGACTATTTTTAGCCATGAAGGCTCTGAAGCCTCAAACGGCTTTTACAGCTTCACCCGGGCTTGGTTTTACTGTGCATGCCATGGCCGACTATTTATACAGCGGCATTTAGATTAATATAATAAACTAATGTAATCTTTCTCACGTTTCAGCGTGTTTGAGTCTACTGCTTCATAACTAGATGATAGGATTTCTTCAAAGCCCAATTATCGCGAGTTTCGGATTTCTCCTGCAAATCTTCGCTCTATCATGCACGGAAGGTGCAGGTCACAAGATGTAGGCTCACATTTAGGTACCTACTTGTATCACGTGTGTTGTGTGCGTATCAACTAAGAACTAAAGAGAACCAGTATATGTACTTGTATAGACCATTTATCTAGTAGACGTGAACACCTATTGGCTCTAAAGCATATTGCACTCAAATATCAGTGACATAATAGAAAAAAATAATAGAAAAATCTTTATTATTAAATTGATATTACAAGACATGACAATAAACCGTAGATCCCCGCACTAGGAAATAAATCCTGTGTCGCGTGAGATCGACCAACACCAAGATACAATTTTTTGTGTTATATTAGTGCCGTGAGTGCGCAGAATCCAATGTATATATATATATATATATATATATATATATACGCTCAAGAGGGCTCTCTTCAGAACTCATCATATAATGGTGGTTATGCGGTTAAAAATTAATCGAAACTAAATAAATGTCTTCTTTCAAATAAAATTGTTAGGTAAATTGTTTTAATAACCAAATAAAAGTTCTAACACATAAATCTCAATGATACAGAATACAATGAACATCAATTTAAATTAAAAATAATTGGATTAAGGAATTAAATAGCGATTCGTCGCAAAAAATGTGGTGCGCTGTTGGCCCTTGTCTTTTTTTCTTCCTTCTTTTCTTTTTTTTTCAAAAGTCACCCTTCAAGACTGCCAACCCGCTCCCATCGACACGACGCTCCGCTAGAGTGACATTCATAGACAATAATTAGTGGCCAGTCACTCTTGATTTTAACATTACAATAGCGCGCCGACATATATATATATATATCAGAAGCCATCATAGAATTTAATTGATTATAGCACAGGATTATATTATCTATCTATATAAAAAAAACGATTGCGGTTTGCCGGTGTGCGCGCATCACGTACAAGCTATTGGATAGATTTTTTTATTTTAATTTACCCCTTGGATACTTGGTCATTACTTAAAAAAAAACTCTTTATTTAGAAAAATATAAGTTTTAAGAAATTACGATTACTTCTGTCCTTCACGTGAGCGGAGCCGCGGGTACAGCTGGTTATAATATATATTTAAAGACTGTCTAGAATGCGTATTTCTTTAAATTATTCTACGTTTCTGTCTGGTTGTAGACAAAAAGCGATAGTTTAAAAAGGATTATACCATGTTTGAGTGACCGTATTATATTATATGGGTATACAGTTTATTTACGCAGGGGTTATTTGGTAAATTAACATAATTTATTTCACGTTTGTTCATGATTGGTCTGTGTATTTTAATTAATTGAAAGTTCATCGTAGAACTTCATACAATACGAACGCGAAGTCTGAACGTGTTATACGTGTCTTCAATCGTTTTGTACTTTTTGTTATTTGTGTTATAAAGAATGTTGTGGTTTTGTGTCTTATTATTCGTGTCTTCAGCCACAGCGGGGAATCTAACCGGTATTTTCTCTTATTATATCACTTTTAATAAGTATTCCTATTCTAAAAGAGGGTAATAATAGACAGTCCATTGCAATTATGAATTTTTTTATTGATATCTATAATAATAAATCGATAATAATCGATAAAATAATAAAAAAATATTAATAATAATATTAAATTATAATATTGTCATCTAGAAATACATAATAGTGAATATTATTAATTAAAATTAAATTAAATTTGGAGCAATGATGGCTCAGTGGTAGCGTGTACGTCGATCGACGTGAGTTCGAATCCATGTAATGATCCTGAGCTTTCGGTAACGGAAAACATCGTGATAAAATCATATTATGGTGGTAGGGCATTTAAGGATCGCCTGGCTAGTTAGAAGCACCAATAGGTTTGTTCCGGCAGCTGCACTCGAGAACCAGTTCCCCCACTAGGCTTAACGTGTTGGGCCCAATCGTCACTTAACATAAAGTGAGATTGTGGTCATAACGCTAAAACCTATAATTTTTTTAAAAAAAGTCAGGATATTACTATTTTGCGTGAAATATTACAATTTATGAAATATTTTAATTTACAATCTAGGCTCATTCGATAAATTATACAGAAATATTATACAAACAGTTTATTGCTTCCTCACGACATGACTGATAATGACTCAATACATGGACAGTGGACATGGATATTGCAATACAACATTAGAAATAGAATGCCCTGCATCGTTTTTTTTTTGTCGATCTGACTATACTGTTAGCTATAAGGGCTCTGAGCCTCAAATGGCTTTTACAGTTTTAACGGGCTTGGGGTTGAGCGCTTATAGCACTTAGAAGCGAAAGCTAGGCAACAAACTCAAAGGGTGACAAAGTGGCCGGACCTCGGCTTGGGCTGTTGCCGATCATTCGAAAAAGTCGCGATCTGACTAATTCCCTATATATAGCCTTCTGGGAGGAAGGAAGAAACATGTGTATATGTATTTAGTAATCTGTAAATTATTGACTATATGAACTAGCCACAAAACGAAAAAAAAACTCCCTTACAGAACCTGTGTACCTGAGCGCTGTGCATGTGTATGTAGAGATGCAGTGTTGATTGTATGTTGGTAGCTATACGTTATTCATCGTAAGAAGACTTGCACGACACATCCACAGAACGTAAATTGTTACGTCATGCAAATTATGACATAACCTAAAAACATGCATTTCGACTATCAATTATCATTTAAATAAAATTGTTGATAGTGATAAACGTCAATGTTCTTCTTGAATTTTCGTTTTTTTTGTTATCGACGTTTTTCGTTACTTTCTTTATGACTTAAAATTAGAGTAGACCAAAATAATAATACCGAACCATTCGAAAATTAATCGTATTGATTGAACGCCGTTGTATATTTAATTTATTAGTTTCTTGTTTAATTTCGAACACACAAATATATTTACGCAATTCCTACATTTTTACTACAGCAATAAGCAATGAAGAATATTGACTGAAAGAGTTAATCTAGTTGTTTGGAGTCAGCCATTCAATAATTTAAGTTTTCCAAATTGCGGTTTCTATTGTAGTTATATTTTATTTTTGGTATTTCATTTACAGAGCTTACACACCCTTCATCTCATTTAAAGCATTATCGTATTAACGATTAAATTTAATTAAACAAATCGATAATCGTAAAATCATTTTACAATTAAAATTATGCTACATCTCTAAAATAAACATTTCACATGTGTGGTGCAAGTCTTCTTAAGACGAATGAATAATAGTGAATGCAGTGTCAGTGTATCGCGCGAGCGACTGCTCGGCTCAAGAATTCCATGCCGATGGATCGGACATACGCTCTACATCGCTTAGCTCCCTATAGGAGTACCTTCGCCGCACTGGCCGATAGTTGTGTCATTGTCGAGAGTCAGTTGAGAGTCTTCAAATGTATCGTGTTTCAAATAATAACCATATATTTATTATGAAATTCATTTCATTTATCACAATGTAAATGACGGTAAATGCAAAATTCTCTGTCAATGTATCGTTAATACATTACGCTTCAATGACGAGAAATTATAAATCTTACATTTATAAAATTCAGTTGTACGTGCATAATTTAAATATGTTTTTTTTTTTAAATTAAAATAATACTTTATGAATTTCTATTCTATGTTTTAGCTGAGGAATATTCCAAACTCCCGCGTCTTTTTCACTTGGATGGTTACGACACGTGTCTATCAGTTCGAGACGGGGTTTATTGTTTGGGTGTGTTTGAGCTTACACCAACACACGAACCACATTATGCCTATGATTTAATGAAGGTAAATCATAATAATTTTTAATAATATAATCGTATTGACATAATCTATACATATTATATCTCAACGTCTTTTTGTCTGTCTGTTCGTTTATGTTCTTTTCACGCGAAAACTACTTATCCGATTTACACGGTTATTAATTCATAGCTATGTTATCTGGGCAGGTTATAGGATATTTTTTTAAGATAATGTTACATATAAAATAAGCAGTGACGATAATGGTGAATTACTTCGGAAAAAGATGCATTTGAGGCGCTTGATTGGCTTACGCTGAGTAAACCATACGAGATACGAGTATGTCAAATTAATACTTACATAATAGTAGATCTTAAAAAGACTTACAAAAACGTTAGCGATAACATATATCTATCTTCTAAGGATCACCCAAAATAAGCATTTTGTCTTTTGTCTTTTGAGCGGAACAGCAAGATTCACGCGTACGCTTGTCCGACTGTTTTCAGTAGTCCACGCGAGCCGAGCCGCGGGCACAGCTAGTACGTTATGAGTTTCATTACAATTTCTGCTGATGTATGTAACCAAGTAGCCTACGATGGTAATACGTCAAGTTTAATTGCCCTCAGGACTTTAGCACACATTCACCGCGAAATTAATAAGGCGACATCGCTGCATATTCCGCTTAGTAAAACAAGTGACACTACATCGCGAATCGAGTAGCGGTACATCATGCGAGCATTTGTATATTAGCAGTAAAAAAATATATCATCGCTTTCGGAATCAGAATAAGAAATATTACTGTGGTCATGATCCTTAAAAAAACATAGAATATGAGTACACGATATTAATGAAATAAAGAAATGATTAGGTAAAACCCGATTATATAGAGAACTAGAGTCACATGAATATCGTTATTACACATACTTTAGAATGAGCTGGCAAAGAATTGGTCTGTTTTTGACCTCTTAGGTGAGTTTTCCAGTGAAATTCATCCATTTTAACGAATTAATACTATTTTCGCTACTAAAATATGTCGACTGCGACAGACATGAGAATGAGATAGATTCATAGTTAAATCTCTGGGTTACAAACAGGTAGTTTCGCTTCTGTTTCGCATGTTGTACAACGGACAAGTCATGTCGGAACTACAGCGGTTACACTACTATGGTTTCGCGGCGGAGGTATGCTAAAGGCACCAAGTGCAGCTGTTGGTACTAACCTTATTGTAGCGTTTCAGAAAAATAATAATTTTATAGCAGCAAGACAAAGTGACGGCACTATGCCTGACGGTAAGAGCAGTACAATCAAGAAATAACGGAAGATCGGGAATCCATCGCCGATCGTCGCTATCATGCCGGCCTGCATACCACTCGGCAGGACGATATACACTGTTGATCTCAAAACGCGAGAGTTCAAATGATAGTCACTGAGAGAACATGAGACCTTGCGAATCACTACCCGAAACGCGAGAATTGAAATCATAGTCACTGTGAGAACACGAGATCTTGTGAATCTCTAAAGGAATTTAATATCTACATATGACAAGCTATATTTTGCGAAAGACCAGCACAGTTTGATTCTAGAAATAAATATAAATTAGTCGTCCCGTGTTTTGACTTAGACTAATAAAAGTTTTATAGTATTAGGTTCTATAATAAGATCTCGAAGCACATTACTGATTTGCCAGACAACTATTTGAAGGACCATCTCCAGCAATTTTTACTGTCAAAAGGTTATTATAGAATGGATCATTATGTGAATGATAGTTATATCTGGAAGTGACTTCTTCTCTGTGCATCCGTTAAATTATTATTATGATTATTAACTGTAAATATTGTTTATACAATTAAAAAAAAAAAATAAGCCCGATCAAGTTTCTTACCGGTTTCTCCTCGATTACTGGAATGTTTTCCGAAACGGTAGTAGTGTTTGACGTTCATAAGTGCCATCTTGGAGTATAAATTGAATAAAACATGTTTATTTTCATTTTGATGGGCTTATCACCATGAGCATGATCGATGTGACTCAGTCAGGTAGAAAACCGCGCATTCCATAGAATGTTTAATGAATTTATTTAGGTATCAATTCTCCTTATTTCATACTTTGCCGGGTACTCTTAGGCATTCTATAGAATGCTTTATACATATATAATAATTATTTTTATATGGTTCAAATTGCATTTATAAACCATTTAGAAACATACAGAAAACGTGTTTAATTTCAACCGCACTTTGATACATCGCGGCTACTGTCTCAACAAGCGATGCCCGTCTAAAGAGACCAACGCAACTCTGCATTTCGAGCAATGCGTTAATATGTGGGCGAAGAGTCAAGCGCTGCGTGCGAATATTCGCACACTGCACTACTGCCGCGCGTCAAAGGATTTGCGAGCTAGCATCCCACCCAGCAACGAGCAGGAGTTATTCATAAAAGTGCTTTACGCTATTTTGCTCTTGAATGTTGTTGGAACTGCGTACGACTTGATGACGGGAAATAGAGACTACGGGAGTAAGTAAGTTTTAATTGCACTGTTTAAATTTCGCTATATACTGGATGTATGTGTCTATATGTCTACAGTGTGTGATGATTTATTTTTTTATCTCTCAATTAGACGCAGAAAATCTATTCACTGTATCTTGAAACTGCGATATTCATACAAAAAACTTATGCAAAATTATTTATATTTAGGTATTTGTACTCAAAAAATACGTCGCAGTATTTTTATATGTAGAATTTTATAGAGCATATATATTTTGTTAACAGAACACTGTGGTTTCATATGAAATAAAAAAAGTACTAGTAGAATATATACGTAAGTTACAGTTTGACTAAAAGAGGTAACTATTTGAAAGTAATTGTATTTTTTTCTTAAGAATCTCAATGAGTAAAAAGTATCAGACATAGTGTCTGTAATTTTACTTTGAAAGTTGTAAATAACGACCAGTTTGAATTGTTTACATGCACGATAATTTTTATATAAGTCTTTAGTTACAGAGGAATACAGAACAGTAGGTACAAACGCAGAAATTTCTTGCATAGCTTGTGAGACCCTATCGAAATAAAGTCATCAGATTTAAATTAAACAGTACAAAACTTAAACTTTATATTGGGAGTCATTTTTACATAAGTAATTTTATTGTTCCAGAAAACAAACTACTCATGGCATGGTCTATACCTGCTAACTGGCAGAAGTTAACTAATATATACGAAGGCGGTGACCCTCGACTCACAGCGTTAGTACCTGGACATGGGGCAAAGTATGCATGACAAGAGTTATTGTGAAAAGAAAATTTTGATATCTTGATCGTTAGAACACAGAATCTTCTCAATCAAATATCTATTTTTATTGATAATAATAATATTATAGATCGTTTTTAAGCTTCCGAAGTCAAATGAAACCCTTGTAGTTTCGGTATGTTCGTCTGTCTGTCCGTCGCTTAGATCAGAGATTCATAGTACTAGAAAGCTGTAATTTGGTATGGGTTATACATATTAAATACGCCGAGAAAGTGGTAAAATAAAATCTTGAAAAAAATATGGTTTAGGGTACCTCCCCTACACGTAAAGTGGGAATGTTTTTGTCTCTGGTCTATCAAACCTTGTGAGGTGTCTTGGATAGGTCGTTAAAAAAATTCTGGATCTGTAAAAACCATTTTAAGATTCAAGGATCCGTTTGCGAAATATTAATTAATTAAGTGCTAATTTTTGTTAAGAGTCAAGTGTCCTCACCCTCTGTCAGCTAAATGGTTGTTTTTGAATATGTGAAAAAAATCATGATAGTAATATGTATTATGAAGTTAAAAGGAAAACTATCAGAGGTAAGTAGCTTTAGAAGTTAACGAGTAATAGTCAACCAACTTATAAAATTAAGCCATAAAGTGTTAATTTATTTCAATATGTTCTTAAACTTCGATAACCTGTCTTTTTATGTATATTTTATCAATATAAACAATGATGGATGATGTTATTTATTTAAAGGGTCATCGGTATGTTTTGCGTATTGTTTACGCACAATGTCGGTTACCACTATATGTTCCATGTCACCAATACAGAATTTTTGGAAAAGGTGAGATTTACCATTGTTGTTCTTCTTATTTTTCCTATTTCGGCAACGATCCTAGTTAATAAGGATTATTAACAAGTGGGCTGGTGAGTAATTTTCATTTCAAAGAGTTTGGTTATCTATACATAGTATAAAAAACTTAACGTCTCTCTGTCTGTCTGTCCGTTTATGTTCTTTTCACGCGAAAATCACTTATCCGATTTACATGGTTTTTCCTTTTATTCATAGCTATATTATCTGATCAGGTTATAGGATATTTTTGTTAGATAAAGTAACAGTTAAAAGCGTATTTTTTCAGACTTGATTCACCATTATCGTCACTGCTTAATTCGTATGTTACTTTATCTTACAAAATATATCCTATAACCTGGACAGATAATATAGCTATAAATTAAAGTAAAAAATATGTAAATCGAGTAAGTGGTTTTCGCTTAAAAAGAACATAAACGGAAAGTGAGTAAGAGAGAATTTGAGACTTATAATATGTAGAGAACAGATAAAGTGTGTTGGTAGCGATAGTTTTCCTTTTATCAACATTTGTTTTGTTTTCAGCTACCGTTTCGGGTTGATGGTTTAATTTTAATGAATGGTAACCTCATGATTCACATTTTCATTGCGCTAACAGCGTTTATAACGACGTACAATTTGTTACTGTACTCTGATAAACGGCCGTTAGGTCTGTACATGCTACCTCTGTGTCTAATCAAAAGAATTTCCAAGTAAGTTTTATTTCTGTTCTTAATTAATGCGCAATTTTTCATCATATACTTAATATGGAATTAGAGCATCTAAGGATATGACAGTGGCAGTTGTTTTCTACATATTCTTAGAACGACAAAATGCATGAATTAATTCTGATGTTTAATATACAATCTCGGCATAATGACTGTACAGCACATGATGGCAGTACGATAGAGTCCGGTGACTCAGTGTCAAAGAAAGGAGAGAACACGTTGGCCCCCAAACCCGGCGAAGCTGTAAAAGCCGCAAAGGCTCCAGGGACCCTAAGGCTAACAGTACAGTCAGTTCGAAAACAAAAAAAAAAACATGTTGACTGGGAGACCATTTTACATCTGCCTGGTACGGCAAAGATAAGAATTTGCGAACTCCTTTGTTTGTGCCGTGAAGGGCGGGCGCTAACATGTATCTGCGGGTCCATAGACCAGTTCAATATAAATGTCGATTAATCACTAAATTATTCTTACACTGAGTGAACTTGTTCCAATATAAAGATTAACGATAACTCACGGTAACGGTAAATGACCAGAATTTTATATAGCTGCGTAAAGATTTGTCTGATATCCTATCCTATTCCTTCTTCAATAGAACAACTCGTTCTATGTAGACAAAGTATTTATTATATTCTCTCTACTTTACTATGCTAATGCATAGTGATAAAGCATTATCAAGGGTTCACCTTCCTAACTAACATTCAAGTTAAATATCTGTTGCCAAGCATCAGCATGTTGTGGTAGCAACATTTGTAAATCAGTTCCTTTAAACGTGTTCCCGTCTTCGGTAATTTCGACATCTAATCCAAGACAGTATATCGTTATCAAACGTTAGCTTATCAATCGATAAAAATACAAATAGACTGTGGAATTTGAAGCAATGATGAGTCAGTGGTAGCGTGTACGACTTCGCGTCGATTGACGTAAGTTTGAATCCCTACAATGAGCCTGAGCTTTCGGTGAAGGAAAACATCGTGATGAAACTACAGCATGGTGGTAGGGCTTTTTCTAATCAAGTTGAAAATTTGTCGCCAAGCACCAATAGGTGTGTTCCAGCAGCTGCACTTGAGAACCAGTCTTCCAAGATTGGAAGCGTGTTATCTTCTTGAGTCACATCGTCACAGGTGAGATTGGCCACTACGCCAAAACCTATAACGAAAAAAAAATTCTCCTTGAAAATGAGCTTTTACCTTACAACGATATGGTTTCTTTGGTCGGTGACAACTGGTCCTTTTTATCAAAGTTTTGACGGTTAACAACCATTTTATGATCGCTTATCTCTTGATAGACTTTCCTATTTCTGGACTGTATTGCATTTGTATACAAAGAAAAGAGAGGTTGGGCACAGAGAAATTTCTTTGTAGATGTCTTTCTACTTAGGGCAGCCCGACTGGTGGAATACCTCCACCCTATAAAAGACCGCAGCCATATAACCTTGTGTTGTGTTCCGCGGTGAGTAGGGTTCCAGACCTCTTTGGGGAGGGGGGTTTCAAAGAGAGGTAGAGCGCAAATAAATTTCTTTGTATATTTATTCTCTACTTGAGGCAGTCTGACTTGTGGAATACCTCCACTCTGCAGAAGATCGCAACCAAATAACTTTGTTTTGTGTTTTTGCGGTGAGTAGGGTTTCCAGAGCTCTTTGGGTAGCGGGGGGGGGGGGGGTTTCTAGGTCGGCAACGCGCTAGTGATACTTATCACAAGCGTCCATAGGCTACGGTAGCCGCTTACGTATGCTTGTTTGCCTTTTTAGTATAAAAAATTAATTCAGTGCAATATTTTGGTCAAATTATATTGACGTCTTTCAATTTTCTTTTCAAGAGTGTCTCCTTTGTACATGTTTGTTATTGGATATGCAGCAACATGGTGGCCTCACGCTCGCGATGGACCTCTCATATCAAGCACTATAGGCAAGAACAGTCACATATGTATTGAAAAGTTTTGGACGCATGCGTTCTATATTAACAACATCGTGAATAAAGAAAAAGTCTGTCTACCGCCTACCTGGTATGTAGTTCTTAATCTGTAAGCTTATTGTACAAGATATAATAATTATAGGTATAATGCGATAGTCCTTCCATAATGGCCATTCTTGTTTATACTATTCTGAACATAAGAAGAATCCTTATGCCAGCATTAAGATACAAAATGGTTGACAACAAAAATAAAATTAATATTTTGACTAAAATTCCTATTGAAATATTATGTAGGTACTAAATATAATATTATATTTGTGATATTCCATATTTTTGTAACAAACCATAGATGCACACGCGCGTATAGTATATAAAAAATATAACGTATTTAATAATATATTTTTATGCAATACTTTGAAGTACTCTACAATCAGTTCGGAAGGCACTTTCCCTTAGAGAAGAACTTGCAAGAAACTCTAAGGTTGCTGTTTTAAACCAATCACTTTACAATGATAATTAATATTCAAGTAATACAGGATTTCAACCAAGAACCAACCGAAATAAAATACACAATAATATAAATACTTAGTTTGGTACATCAGCTCAGAGAACGCGGGAGCATCGCATCGTCCAATCATCGTGCAAAGACTCTATTCACTAACTTCCTCCAGCCTAGTATTTTTCCTAATAAAATACTTCAAGGAGGTTTCCCATTAATATATACCTATTTGATTTTATCAATCCCACATATAAAAGCTATACATGTACTAAAATTGAATTGTCAAAATAACAGGTTTTTACTAAATGCATGTGAAAGTATACACGGTACCTATAACAAAAAACACATTTTTTTTACTTTTGTCTGTCTGACTGTTTGTTCCGGGTAATCTCCGAAACGGTTGGACCGGATTTTACGTGACTTTCACTGGCAGGTACCTGATGTTATAAGGCATAACTTAGGCTACTTTTATATTAGAAATTAATTACTGTTCCGCACAAAGAACTAAAAAAGGTTTTGAGTAGCCCACGCGAGCGAAGCTGCGAGCACAGCTAGTATATAATAGAATATTATGCGCGCGCCTACACACACACACACACTATTTTTGCGACTCGTAATATCCGCGTATAAAATAATCACATTCATAGATCTTACATTTGTGTAGGTACATCGCCGTCGACTTACAACTATATACGCTTGTTTGTTTCTTAACACTCATCATGTGGAGGTATAAGCGACAGGCTATGGTCACGTATGCTGTCCTGTTCTTCGGATCATGTATATTTAATGCTGTCGTGTGCTACATCAATAATTGGAAAACATTATTATTCTTCGTAACATCTGAGTAAGTGTATAAAGTAAGTTTTATATTTTATGGTATGTAAAATTTAATTCTCATATGGCCCTTGCAGATTCTTATTCGAGATACATATGAAGCAATGATGGCTCAGTGGTAGCGTGTACGACTTCACGTCGATTGACGTAAGTTCGATTCCCTACAATAAGCCTGAGCTTTCGATGAAGGAAAACATCGTGGGAAACCCTAGCATGGTGGTAGGACTTTTTTTAATGTCCGCCTGGCTAGTTACCACCTCAAGTTGAAAATCTGTCGCCAAGCACCAGTAGGTGTGTTCCGGCAGCTGCACTTGTGAGCCAGTCTTTCACTAGGTTTAGCGTGTTATTGGGCCACATCGTCACTTAACATCAGGTGAGATTGTGGCGACTACGCCAAACCTATAACGATAAAAAAAAAAGAATTTGTTTAATATTTTACTGATTTATCGTGGCTCGGTCAATTATAAATAAAAATTTCTCAAAAGGACACTTCATATGGCCTTCGAGGGTGTTGAATCTTTCACACATTTCTACATATCAACGTGGGGCGCGTTGGCGGGCTGTTTCTTAGGAATGTTTATGGCGCATGTGCAGTTTGAACTGCAGAAGAACAATATCAACTGTAACGATTATAAGGTAAAGAGTATTTCTTGCTAATTTTAGGATACATCAAGTATTCTGTGCTTTGACTCCTCTATTTAGGAACACTAGAGCAAGCCACTGTTCCAATTGATATGTTTAAAAAAGAGAATCTAAAATGGTAGCTTAATATGAGAGATTCAGGCCTACTTCTGTTTTTAGAGTCGAGAGGAATATTTTTCAAAGGCAGGAGATAATTTTTTTTAACATATCCTATATAGGGATTTGTCAAAATAAATACACATATTCATATTAAAATGCATATAAGGATTGTTTTAAAGCTTAAGAACAAACAGGTTTACAGAGAGAGTCTCATACTAGGAATATATGACATAGATATGCCAGAATTAACTAAAGAAAACAATGTGGAGCAAGAAAATTGTTAGCGACAGAAAACTAGAATAAGAAAGAATTTACGCTTATAGTTTGTACAAATAAGTGTTTGTTTTGTAACTCATTTTAATATGTTTACGATGCTTCTGTAAAAAAAAGTCAAGTGTATCACTAAAGTTGAAGCTCTATGTGTGTTGAAATAATTTATTTTCAGTTGATAGTATTCTTCCATAATGTCAGTTTACCGTTGAGCATACTGTGGATAATAAAATCAGGACAGCTCGCGCTAAAACTGACATCCTCCGTTCAGATAGTTGCTTTCATGGCGGTTGAACGTGTAATATTCCTTATTATCTTCTCAGTTGTGCTGTTCGGATCCTTTAATATTGAAGGTGAGTCGGTTGTGAAGTTGTTTGGTTAGAGTTTATTAATTAATATCTTACAACCAAACCAAAAGTATAGGGCACGGCGGACAACTTATGTCTCGTACTTTATTCAGTATAAGAGATAGAAAGTTTTGGATCTTTAGCTCCTGTAATGGGAAGCAAAACAGCTTTATATTGTTAGTTTTAGACCAAATTGCCAGATTACTAAATGCTTATACGCATGTTTTTTTCTTCTTTCCAAAAGGCAGAAACATGTATATGTATAGTTAGATCGTATTTTCTACGGATAGGGAATTAGTCAATTCGAGACTTAATTGCATCTAAGGCAACAGTCCAAGCCGAGGTTCAGCCACTTTGGCACCCTTCAGCTTGTTGCTCTGCTTTCGCGGCTGAGTACCTTCAGCACTCGCCCCCAAGCCCGGTAAAGCTGTACAAGCTTTCTGAGGCTTCAGGGCCTTTAAGGCTAACAGTATAGTCAGATCGAAAAAAGAGAAGCAAAACATTGGAAAAAAAGAAGCATATATATCATACTACCCGCACAGAATTTCAGTTGTAACTACCTATGAAAGTATAAAAGATACCACGAAAGATTTAGCTGTCATAACACACCGATAGGTTCTTGATGTTTAATTTAAAAGGGGTATTTAAGTTGGCGAAGAAAGTAAAACACCCTGTCATTATGTAACTGTTGCATCACCAACTTTGCCTTTCCAGGTAAGGATGTATATCCTTAGATGAATGATTCATTTCCTCTGGTGGTTGAAGCGTAGTGGAAGTAATACATAATTCTATGGTTATGTCGTTATTCGTTGAATTCCATTACCATCAAATCATTAAGTTATTTTTGTACTTCATAATATACGTTAGTTGTTTGTTTTCAACGTGTGAAATGTTTATCTGCTTACAACAAATAGGATGTTTCTTTACGAAATATTGCTTCTCATTTAACAGGTCCATTGCATAAAATTTTCGCCTGGAGCGGATGGCACGCTATGTCGCGTATGTCATTGGCAGTGATGCTTTTACACTGGATTGTCGGTATGGTGATTGCGGCCCGACCAGTTGCTTACGCTGTTTCAGTACTTGATATTGTGAGTTTTTTTTTGTTTAAATGTCCGCACTCGACACACACAAGTCTTTCACATTCCTACACATCGGACTAACTATGGGGCTAATAACTTAACTTCTAGATTACTGCGTATATACTAGTACAATAAAAAAATCAGCGACATAGACCATTTTATTAAAAAACATCACGTTAATATTATATCAAAAATTTATTGAAGAAACCAAATGTACTTTCATTTAATTAATTAATTAACGATTAAGTATTCCCACAATAAAATGATATATTATAATATTCCAGATAGTGGATTGGATTGCGACGACTGTGATAACTTACATCTTGGCCGTTCCAGCAGTTGTTCTGTTAGAGATACCGTTGCAGAGGTTGGTTGACGCTATTTTGATACAATCATGAAATTGACAAAGTATACCTATTTATTTCTATAATTTTTTTGGTATGTGGAAATTGAATAAAGATTTATAAGAATTGTTTTGTTTTTTATTATTTAATATTTATAAAAGTATTAGCTGGAGCCCGTTCGCTTCGCATTTAACAATGTTAAAATTTTATAGGTACAATATATGTATCTGAAGGTACACGTTATCACGTACTTTAACAAATATAAAGACTAGGCATGGAAATGGAGCATATTACAATAATAGCATAGCATTGAAATCATATTTTATCACTTCTATTTCACATGTGATTAGTGATTATCAGCTATATTTTATAAGGAAGCGTTAGGTTAGGCTAATCATGTTTAGGTAAAATTATTACAATTACATATTGTTTATCATTCTTTGTGTTTTATGTTATGTTATGTTTACGTTAGAATCCTTTAACTTAGTAAAATATAGTCACAATTGTTACAAACAACCTCCTCCGATAAACTGCTTCAAGCTTGCGATCTGTATTGAACTAATCAATCAGCACCTAATCCCCTTGAATAAAATCGCGCTTCATTTAATTTTATTTTTAAATATTAAGAATATTAAACCGAAAAAAAATGATTTTTAAGTAATCGGTTCACATCACTAATTTGTGCATTATTTGTTATTAATATCTGCTCTAGTATGTAGTACATAATACCTCAATGGTTTATGTAATAGTGTGCAGTATATACAAAATGTTACAATGAATAAATAAAAACTTTCAAATCAATATATTTTCAAATTTTACGGTTTAAATAATCTGATCATAAAATAAACGGTAGGACGCCAACAGATTTTTTTTTGTGGGAACATTATTTTCAAGTTTGACATTAGTGATTGTCAATTTTCGTTTTTTACGCGGTTAATTTCCCATCAACGCACCGCTCGCCATCGGCAGGGAGTTCATCCTCACACTGTAGAACTTAAATGGTCGCGGACAGTCCGGATTCAAAGGAATTTCCTTCCACGAACGCTCACGATGTGGAATGAGCTCCCTGCTGAGGGTTTTTCAGGGGACTACAGTATGGGTTCTTCAAAAAGGGAGTCAATAGGTTTTCATCAGGCGGACCACCATCGTGGTATAAAAACAATAATTAAAAACCGAGTGTAGTAAAGTATAATTTTCGTTGAATTCCTTAGCGAATAAACTTGTCTAGAGTACGTTGCATTGGTAGCTCCAGCATGACTGTAGCTGGCAGAGCGAGTAAATATGTTGCAACCGTCGTGCTAGCTGCGTCGACGCTCTGAAAAGCAGCAAACATAATTCCTACCTATTCCTATGTATACCTAGTAAAAAGCGGAGTATTAGTTTAGTTAAACTCAACTTGTTCATTATGTATATTATAATGTTCGTATAATGCACTGCGTATTATTAAGAATGTACAGTCATATGGCAAATCAAGCGGCGGAAGCGCGGCAGCGCGTCAGCGGCGCCTTCTACACAAGCCCTTATGCCTTGCATTTATGAATGCTTGAATTAATATGATAGAGTATACTGTTTTTTTTTTTAATTTTAATGATCTACGTAAATATATCATTAATACTGACGGTCAGTGCTGCCAACTTTACAACTAATGCAAACGGAGACAAGACTTAAATAAATAATACAAAAAAAAATAAAAAAAAATAAGCTTTTATATAAAATCCAACAAAAAAAAAATTTGAATTAAGTATAATGTATATAAGAAAAAAATATTTTTTATTGTAAAAAAAACTTGGGGTGCAAAATATTGAATTGTCACCGGTCCTTAATAAGTGTGCCAAATTTCGAGTTAATCCGACGTTTTGAAGGGGGTCAAAATCATGTTCAAAGATTCCGTTACATACTAACATAATAACATACATGCGTCTGAAGCTAATAAAAAAGCCTATTAAAATATAAAAAAGACGAACTTCGAAAGTCTTCCTCAAAAACACACACACATTTTAATTTGTTCTCAGATTTAATTTTTAAGAGGGAGTGGTATGACCCACATAATATATGTATATAATGCGAACATATAAACTATTTTTTTTATTGAGTCAAACTGTAAACAGAGGTACAATCCACTTAATAAAAAGTCGTCGCTTATATCTATCTTTAAAAAGACTACCGTATTCCTAACTCAGGTCGGCTTATTAATAATACGCTGTTCCTGTTGAGGATTAAACTGAAACGGCTCGTGTGCCAATCAGTGTAGCCAACTACACCCTTAGAACCGGGAATTAGCAGCATGAGGACAACTGCTTTACAGCAGAAATTGGTTTAGGGGTGGTCCTTCCACAGTCGAATCTTGTACTTACTATTTTATAACAACATAAAATAACCTTTTGGGATATGACTATTAGAGCCCTAAAAATGTTTAGTTTCGTATGTCATAAGACTGATGACAAACAAATTCACCATCAGAGAGAAAATCGTGTGGCTAAAATCTCTGTGGATAGAACGTTTACCGAAAGAAAAGTTATACTCGTAGTCCGTAGAGGAAGATAAGGAGAAAGACAAGTTTTTTCTTTATTTTTTTTTAATAACCTATTTATTATATTATATTGAATGTTAGTTACTATTTCCAAAGAAACTAGTCATGAGAAGTTCTAAGAAGCAGTATAAACCATGATACCTGTTCTTTCTTTATTTAATTATAAAATAGGTCATCTTGAGGTCTCAAAAGAGATATCAATTATACTTACAAAGTACAAAAGAGAACTGTAGATGAGATGAGGCCGTGACACAGTGATGATCAAGTTTACACACCAGTGAATCATCACCACTGAGAGTGACATACGAGCGAGAATATCCCAACCGCGCCATCCAAAAAACCTCGACAACCAACCTGGGATAAAGAGTAAAGGAATATTTAATGTTAATACAGGTAGTCAGGGCGCAGCGATGGATACAACCTCTTAAAAATCACGAGCCACCTTCTCATTTTATTGGTTCGGCAGGTGGGGAGAAAGTCGGGGTTATAACAGGCTGTGTCCGTCAATGCATGGACCGGTATTTTTGCTGGGCATTGCGTTGGGGCCGGGCGTCGCTGATGTAAGTTCGCGTGTTTCCGTGTCGCCCTATTATGGCAGTAAATGGTACACGGTGAGGTATTAGTGAATAGGAGTCTCATATATTCCTCTTGCTCTCCCCCGGGTAGGAAGGTACCCGTGATAGGTTTTCCCAAGTTCAATTAATTCAAAAAGTTGTCTGTTAAAAGACAGCTTCGCAAGAGAAAACTAAACTAACAACGGTACGTCCCAAAAATGGTACCTTCTATATTTGAAAATAATTAATCAATCGTTCCTCCTTCTTTAATGTATCCACTAGCACCGCCCCTATTACAAAAGCGAAGATAATTACTGACTTACAGAAAATGATAACGTTAGTTACCTAAAATTGTAAAAACTCTAACCACCCAATTTTGACTGTTTAAACCTAAACGGAGGTTCAAAATTCACGCCAGTTCGTATGACGTCTACCTCTCTGACCTTGATTTGAACCCTGAATTTGATCACCTGAGCTTTGAGCTTACCTAATTTATTTTTGTATATAATGAAACGATTTTTAAAGTTATTATGCGTTTATTTTTTTTTATTAATCTTTAGCGTTTTTAAATAATTTCATTTGATATAAAATTGAGATCACGCTAAGACGAGTAGGGGATTTTTTTACTACTGCTGTAACACAACTTTAGGTGCTTGACCAGAGACGAAGGTGGTAGCTAACTTGGAAGCGATTATGGGTCAGTGCCCAGTGGTAGTGTATTCGGACACCGCTTTTATCAACGTGAAATGGAATCCCACAATGTTTTGGTGAAGATACATATCGTGTAAAACCATGGCTAGTGGGGCTTTTTCTAAGGCCTACCTGACTAACTGCTACCTTCTTGTTGAAAATCTGTAGCCAAACATTAATGGGTGTCTTTCGACTGCTGTACTTATAGCCAATCCCCATATATGCTTAGCGTGTGTCTTAGGCCTCATCGTTATTCAATATAAGATGAGATTGTGGTGAAAAAGTAAATCAATTAAGTATTTTTTAATGCGAACACTAGAAAAGGCTCTATCAACATGCTATAGCCAAGCGCGAATGTTTGCAAGGTCTTTTTTCGTTTTAGAGTTCCGTATCTCATAATGAAAATCATTGACCCCATTTTGGATTACTTTGTTGTTTGCCTGTCTGTCTGTTCGTATGTCAAGACCCTTTTTCTCGAAGAAGACTTGAGATATAAATTTGAAATTAATATCATGCACGGTCTATAGCCCCATAATACTATAAAAATCAAGTTTCTAGGGTAAGACAATAAAAAAATACAGCCCTGCATAAAAAAGGCTAAAAATCGCGTTTAGTGACCAATTATCAAAACCTATAGCGTACTTTCCGCGGACCTACAGTCTTGAAATTTGGTCCTACGTGAGGTTTTTTAAGGAATAAATGTGACACTATTGAATTCGGAATCCCATGTAACAAAATTATATTCGCTTTTTTCTCACGAAAATGACTTTTATTGAATTAAAAAGAGAAGAGAAAAAAAAAGAGACGAAGAAAGAAAGAAGAAATAAACAGTTCTATGTTAACCTGGTATAAAACCTTTAATACTAAAAGTTTATAAGTCACACTCACCGACCGATAATCAAAACTTATAGGGTATTTTCAAGCTAGATACATTTTGGTAACCTCACCTACAAGTTAAGCACATAATGATAACAATTATGCCTCCCCCTTATTACGTATTTCGCAGAAGTTGCTAAATATTTTTTTCGAATTCATAATCATATTATGTTTGGTACATTGTGTGTGTTATTAGTAAGCACATATTGTTATTTAACGTAAACATAAAATAAATATTTTTGATTTATATTGTAACATCAAATAATTTATTGTGGTTTAAATTTTTCTACGTAATATGTTATGTAATCAGTACGGAACCCTCAGGTCGCTATAATCTATGTGACCTCCTTTTAAACTTAAACTATAGATACGCGCCTGGCAATAGTTTTATTAAAATGTTTTTCATTCACGAAACACTCTCAGCCCTTCCATACTTGATATTAGCTAACAAATTAGTTATTGTCTAAACTAATATTATAAAGAGGAAAGATTTGATTGTTTGTTTGCATTGAATAGGCTCTGAAACTACTGGACCGATTTGAAAAATTCTTTCACCATTAGAATCCTACATTACATGGTGAACATAGGAGATAGAATAAAAAGTTAGGGATCCGTATGAAAATTTATAATTTTTGAATTTTTTGTTAAATACCCGTGCGAAGCCGGGGGGTTCCGCTAGTAATTAATAAAACAAATATTAAGTAATAACGTCCTTACGAAAGTACTTACTATCGACATTTATTAAATGGATGACCTGCGTCCCAAACAGAATGTTGAAGATGAGTCGTTCTAAGCCAGTGTGTATGGCCGTAAATACGTTTGATGTGTAGTATTTCATAAGATAAATGCCGCTGAGAAGTAAGGTTATGTACAATGGTACAATGTAGTTGTGAGCGGTAGTTAGCAACTGAAAAAAAAAACTGAATTATGTTTTAGTTGTATATACTTTTAGATAATTTTGTATCTAGATATACATATAACCTAAGCAGATATTTAATTCATTTTATAGGTTTTATTAAGCTCATTTTATATAACAAATTATGAATAAAATTAAGGCTCCATTGTTTATTATATATGTAATATATGATCCTTAGAATAAATAAATAACAAAAGTAGTTCTCTATACTTCGAACGTACATTGGTGGAATGGTAAAATTGACAACGATTTATTAAGTTAGAAATCTATATTAATAACTAGCTTCGAAAAGTAAGATATTAAATATTCATAAAGTACTAAGTATAATATGATATATTTACCAAAATGACTACTCATAGTGTAGTTTTCATATTCTTAAGCTCCATAGCGTAAAATAATTCGTTAAACATTAGATTGACACCGACAAGAACCATATTTTTAAGCTCCGCTGTGGAGCTTGCTAAAATGCACAGGGATCAATCGAATTCGCTCCTTACACAATAACAATCTACTGGCACGTGGCTTTTTTTTTTTCGAACTGTCTATACTGTTAGCCTTAGGGGCCCTGGAGCCTTTGCGGCTTTTACAACGTTACCGGGCTTGGAGGCGAGCGCTTAAGGCACTTAGCGACGAAAGCTTTGCAAGTGCAGGATGCCAAAGTGACCGAACCTCGGCTAGGACTGTTGCGCGTATGCAATTAAGTCGCGATCTGACTAATTGGCACGTGACATATTCAACCAAACACAGAGCGTTTGTGATCACACGGAGAAAGTTTAAAAATATATATTTTATTTCGTGTTTTACTCAATAATAATGCAATATTTTTGTGTGTGTTAAATAAGAAATCGTTTAAAAAATATAATATCGAAGCAATGATGGCACAGTGGTTGCGTGTACGACTTCGCGTTGATTGACGTGAGTTCGAATTCCTACAATGAGCCTGAGCTTTCGGTGAAGGAAAACATCGTGAGGAAACCATAGCATGTTGGTAGGGCTTTTTCTAATGCCCGTCTGGCTAGCTACCACTCTCAAGTTGAAAATCTGTCACCAAGCACCAATAGGTGTGTTCCGGCAGCTGCAATTGAGAGCCAGTATTCCACTAGATTTTGCGTGTTATCGTCTTGGGCCACATCGTCACTTAACATCAGGTGAGATTGTGGGCACTACGCCAACCTATAACGATAAAAAAATACAATAACCGCTCGCTTGTATAGACAGACTAAATTACCCGTTTATATACAAAATACCATTTGTTGGTATTTTCTCACCGGATAGTTTCCAGTAAATTTTTAAATTGTTTCTCACAGCCCCTCATCCTAATAATTGGCCAATTTGCCTCGCCCAGTACTAGGACAACTATTTACACGTTGCTTCTACTCCAAATGTGCTACAAAAGAGCATAATACATACTTAATGACATAACATATACATACATACATAAATGTGTACATGCATGACATATACATAACATATATAATACTACATAATGAACTTACAGTGAATTTGGGAAATTTGTGTCTAGATTCTTGCATGTAGTATTGTAGATACGCAATAAACAGTCCTGTTAGAGACGTTGGCAAGCTTCCTAGTGGTGATATATACAGATTATTGTAGGAAGGTGAATCTCTCATATATTTACTCAAATTTCTGTAAATAAAAAGATTATATTTCAAAATGGAATGTCAATAGGATTATAATCTATATGTGGTAGGATATAGAATACACATCTCTTCTTATTTTGGCTCAGAAATCAAAGCACTGTGCCTAATGGTAAGTAGGTACACTGCAACCCAGGACTTTTTAAGAGATTGAAGGTCTATCTAAACTCAGTAGGTACATATTTATTTAAGCATTGCTTCGTAAGTAAAATCTGTGTTTTGTTTATTGTAATATATTTATGTTGTATGTAGTATAATTATATAATATTTTGTGTGTGTTCATGGCGCCTCAGACATTCTTATAGGTAATTCCACTCATCTTTGCGCGCGACCATGCGTGTGTTTGAGTGCGTTAAGTGTGTTGAGTGAGTTGTGTGTGTTGTAAACGTGCATTTTTTATTTGTTTGACAATGAATGGACAGAGACGTGGCAGTCGTCTTACGTCCAAGCGGCGGTTAAGCTGTAAAAGCTGTCTGAGAGGCTTCAGGGCTCTTATGGCTAACAGTATAGTCAGATCGGTAAAAATGTGGTCTTTTGAGCAATATGCGTTTTTATCGCTTTGTTCTACGGGTACAGTCGTTGATAAAAATGTTTGGTTCATAACAGAGAAAATGTTTCACCAATTCAGTAGTTGTGCTTGATAATACGTCATACCACAATTATCAAAATATTATAACACTAAATTCTAATAAATATTGCAATGGATACAAAAAAAAACTCAGCTATATGGTTTCTGGTCCTTTCTGGTTATGGAATGTTTCTAATAAATGTAACATAGCAACTAGGGAGCATGATCATATATGTCATCCCCAAGTAGATTACCTAATATTTTACATAAAAGGCTTAAAGAGGAGAAAGATAGGTTAGAAAATAGGCACGCAATTATATGGTAGAAAGTATTATATGGTAGAAAATATTAAAAGTGAATCGTGTATAAATAAATAAAATGGTAATAGTTGAAAAAAAAATGCTAAAATTCACTTGTGCTTAGATCCCACTGATTTAAATAAATTTATTGTGTGGAAACCTAGAATTCTTCCAACAGTGGACGAGTTGTCATTTATGTTAAAGGACAAAAAAATTATTCAGTATTTGATTTAAAAAAAGGATTTCATCACATAAAATTATCGGATAGTGCTTCTTGGAAATGTTGTTTTAATACACAGTTTGGAACATATAGATACATAGTGTTACCGTTTGGATTGGTATGTGCATCAGATATATTTCAAGAAGAAGTACAAAAATACTTTAGTGATATTCCTAATGTTTATGTAGTTCGATGACATCTCTTCGACGACAGAGAGAGAGAGACGTTGAGTTTTATGTATATAGATTACTCTTATGATGTCAATGTGATGTCAAATTAAGGTAACGTGTTCATTGTAATTACAATTTAAAAACAAATAATTAATAATAATGTATTTGCTCCTCATCTACTGTATCCATGTTTTAACATGAAACGAGTCGCACACATAGCGAAAAGTCAACGCGGAAATCCAACTGCTTTATGAAGAAGCGGCCAACGTTAAAAAAGTAGTGTGGTGTTCACATTTCGTCGAACCGGTAGATTAAGTGTCAGTACAGTGTGAATAGCAATAGCCGACCGACGCGACGGTAAAAATGTTAGTCCGACTTAGTGTAAGCCAGCACTTAGTAGAAAAGTATAATTTTAAATTTGAGTTTTTGGCGGGATCTCAAACTATCATGTAGTGGTTTTTATTTTTTATTCATAAATTTGTGCTATTTGACCCTATTTTGTGTAATACAGGTGGTGGCATTTTGCATAATAAAGCTTGGTTATTTATTGCGCACAAGTGAAGTGAATTGGAAATAATAGCATGGATCATGAATTCTGTGATGCCTCAAATCACTCCCTAGAAAGTTCTAACAAGGGAGCCATCCATCACCTTGTTAGGATACACAAATTGTCATAACACTGGAAACTATATACCCTCGATAATGGCAGTAATGGTCTCCAATAAAGAAGATGGGTTGCCAAGTTAGGAAAAAGAAGAAAAATATTAAATATCACTTTTGAAAATTGGACGAAACCGATAAATGAGTGAAATAAATTCTTAATCAGACAGATTTTGTCTTAAGTAAAATTGTATTAACAACTTACTCAGGGAATGCATTATGGATAAGTGATTTCCAATTTTTTATGTAAGCGATTGTACTTATTAGAATACAAGATGAAACGAATAGAGCTCCGATGATCCATAACGCTCTACGACGATACTTTGACAGAGCGATGGTTAGAAATAACACTAATAAGTACAGTTGCATGTCCACTGCCAGAAACCTGTGGAATAATATTATATGAAAATTTTAAATAATAGAGAATTATCTAATATTTTTACTCATACACTCATTATATAGACGTAAGAAAAATCATTTAATCTAAAAATATTGTACATAATATTATATATAATTTTAAAAAGACTTCAAGCAATAATGGCTCAGTGATAATGCGCAATAATGGCGCATATCGTGTTGATTGACGTGAGTTCTAATCCCTATAATAAGCCTGAGCTTTCGGTGAAGGAAAACATCGTGATGAAATTATAGAATGGTAATAAGGCATTTTCAGATTTGGCTAGCTACCACCCACAAGGTGAGAATTTGTCGTCAAGCACCTATAGGTGTGTTCCGGCAGCTGCACTTGAGAGCCAGTCTTCCACTAGACTTAGTGTGTCACCATCTTAGGCCACATCGTATTTTAAACATCAGGTGATATTAAAATCTTCAGAATTGACAAAGATTACATGAGCTCAAATGCTCAATTTTCATCTAAACAAGAGAGGTGCTGAAGTTGCTTAAGGAGTCGATTACCATTAATTTACGTCCTTTACAAATCTAAATGTAAATGCCAAGAAGACTAAAGTTATGGTGTTTGAAAAGGAAGAGAGCATGACAGAAGTATGTATCCGGATTGGTGGCGATAAACTAGAGCAAGTCAATGAATTTGTTTATTTGGGATCAATGTTTATTAATGATGGAAAGTGTGAAAGTGATATTGAAAGGAGAGTTAATGCTTGTAATAAGGTAAACGGGGTGTTGCACGCCTTTATGAACAGCCAGAAAATCTCTAGAAAAGCTCGACTGGCTGTACATGGAGCAGTGTTAGTTCCAACACTCATGTACGGAAGTGAAAGCTGGGTGTGGCAGAAAAAACATGAAAGTAGAATAAATGCTGTAGAAATGGGAGCGCTAAGAAGTATGATAGGAGTGAATTTGATTGACAGGATAAGAAATAGTGTAATAAGAGAACGTTGTGGTTGAACGAAGATATAGTGACACGGATGGAGAAAGGGATGCTTAGATGGTTTGGGCATGTAGAGAGGATGAATGAAGGAAGATTGAAGGAAGGCCTAGACGTACGTTCCACGATCAAATCGGGGACGTTTTGAAGAAAGGTCAGGTCAAGAGTACTCTAAACCGACGAGCATGCATGAAAAGAATTGAATGTTGAGGAAGCGAAAGTTGTATGTAAAGTGTAAGGTCGTGGTCTCTGCCTATCCCGTTAGGAAGGAGCCGTGATTTATGTATGTACAAATGTACATGTAGCATATTGATAGAGATTTTGACGAGTGGGTTCTTTCAAAAATTACCCAATCTTAGATATTTAAAACAAATCTACAAAGCAATCTTTAACGTCTTGTTTTTAGTATCTGACAGAGAGAACTCTTTCCTGAGGACGTTGTGATATCATATTTAGGTACTTTTATATTATCGTATCTATGATAAAACAAAGTAATTAAAAAAATATTCAGCGTACGAAATTTCAATATATTACAAATGTAAATAAACATACCAAGTCTGTAAGTAGCAGACATTTTCATTGTCAATAATGTTATTGAGGAACAAAGCGTGAAGCCAGAATTTCTGTCGGCATGCATTACTTTGCTGCCCGACTATAACCGGCCAAATTGGACCATCGCCGGCATGTTTCCACCACGTCGCTCCGTAACCTACCAATAATAGGTGTATCGGAGTAATTCTATAATAAATATGAGGAACTTTAAATAATCATATCGATTTGACCAATAACATCGGTCATGCATGAGTTCTTAGCAGTGATGTGCCGGATTCTTTAAAATGTATATCTGTGGAAACAGCATCGATACGGATTATTGCTGCAGACTTAAGAGACAGAGGGGGATTTAAGTAATTTTCAATGAAATTTGTACGAAATTACTACTTCTTCAATGAAATTTTATAAGTTGACTTATAAGTGATAAGGTACTCGTTAACTTGTAAAGCCTACTTACCTCTGATAGATTTCCTTTTAACTTCATTATATATACTACTAGCATGATTTTTTTCACATACCCATCCAAAAACAACAATCATTCAAGAAATTAATGGCACACAGATTTATTTCGTCGAGTATGTTCCCGTATCATTCAGCATATGCCTAGTTACGTAGGAACTATCAAAGTATTATTTACAGCTCGGAATGCGACGACGGTTGTCCAATCGTTATTTATCTCGTCATCCTTAGATTTTACTTTCTACCAGGTGTATTTCACTAAGTTACCTCTAGCTAGTACAAAATAGGTCTTTCGGTCTTTTTAAGGTTCTGCTTTAAACTGCAAAGGATTTGCAGATATACGTCACCTACATGATATTAAATAATGATGTACGTTCAATAGAGGTAATGGAACAACTTCAATACATCAGTATAAAGTTATATTTGGTAAGTTTTAACAAAGTTGGAATATCAAGAGCTTTCATAACAAATGGCTCTATATAAAATTAAGCGATCCGAGGTTGAAAGTGTAAAAGTATTTACCTGATTAGTCTTTTAAAAATGAGCTTTGGTGTCATTCTAATGCTCAATGGTTTCTTACTAGTGGTGAGAAGAAGATTATATGCGGTCAAGAAGCTGGAGAACATAATAAACATTTGTGTCATTGAGGTTCCGTTCTTCAAAATCACACCGGTAGGACCCATGAGAGTCTAAAATTAAATGCTTATTTTAATTAATAGTTCACAAGGTTTTTAAACTTAAATTATTATAAGTTTAGTAGGAAGAGACAACGGTTAAGCTAGCAGATTTTAAATATTATTTTTATTCTTATAGGTTCAATGTTTGGCCACTGTCTCCCTTGATTTAATATCGATGATGTGACCCAAGATGATAACACATAAAGCCTAGTGGAGGGACTGGTTCTCAAGTGCAGTAGCCGGACCACACCTATTGGCAACATATTTTCAACTTGAGTGTAGTATCTAGCCAGGCGGGAATTAGAAAATACCTTATGTCCTATGCCAACAGGTATTCCTTCACTGAAAGTTCAAGCTCATTGTAGAGATTCGATCCCAAGTCGATCGACGCGATGTCCGTATACGCTACTACTAAGCCATTATTGCTTCACAAGAAGTTTGGTATGTCAGCGCATATTTCTCTTCAGACTGGAACACAGGAGCAGCAATAATATTTATGCTGTAGTACTTCCACAATCGAAACACAAATTTTATAAACATTATTAACTAATAATTTTGAATTGATAAGAAACGTACATTTTCCATATCTTGTGGATTCAGTAAGTAAATAGAGATGTACAGTATCACGGTGTGGGCGAACATAAATATTATTAAGACGATTACTCTGAAATAAAAATATAATATTATGTAGGATCTAGATTTAAAATGGATTATAAATATAGCAATGTAAAAAACATGTCAAACCTGGCCCCTTGGAGAGGTGCTAGGCTTGATAAACGTGGATCTTTGTGCTCAAATGGCTTAATTAGTTGGCTCCAGTTGTTAGGTATAGACCAGGCTATAAGTAGACTGTTTTCTGAAATATAATATTAGAGTAGTTTTTGCTTATATGTAAATGATTTCAGTGGAATATAAAAGTTATGTAATGAATTCGTATATAAATGAATGTTATCATACTGAACTTTAAAGATAAATCGAGTACTGAGACGGCATTTTTTTACTTGGCTCTAGACATGTGAGAAAATATCTACAAAGTTATGTGGTATATTTAGCATTAATTGAACAAACATTTGAACATTAGTGCACATGTGTCAGATTTTGTAAAACGAAGCGGGCAATTTATTTTAAATATTGGGTTCGTTGGTTTGGTTGTGTGAGCTCTATTGACCGAAATATTTGTTTTATATTATATTATGTACGTCCATTTTCACCTTTTTTCCGAACGTTATGACTGATTTCTATTCACACTGACTAAATAATATAAATAAAGCAGACAAACTGCGTCCACATAAACATCGTTCAATCTGTCAACCGTTTTTGCGATAAATGTGAATGCAAATGTTTGCATAGAAAATTTGGCAGCTACAACCATTATATTAAATGTGTACAAATATCTTCTGTCATGTCTGACGCCGGCGTTAAAGAAAGGTCACAGTATAAACCCAAACACGAGTGTGAACTGATTACTCTGGATAAGCTCCAAAACATTTAAAAATATCCGCATAATATAAAAAAAAGTTCATTATCACACTTATTACATTGAACACTTTAGGACTATGGATAAAACAATAAAATTTTCATTAATAATATTATATTTTGCATATTTAAAACTGATGATGAAATGATGAAATGCGTCGAACATTTATAGGCAAAAGAAAACTTACTTTTTTCACGATTTCCAGTAATCAAATCATACGTGGTCCCAATCGTGTTTAAAAATAATAGGATCATGATGATGTAAGTGAAGATAAGATGAAATGTGTCGGGCGGTGGGTCTACTTGAGTGTCTAAATGTGATTTGCAGTAGTGCAAGGTCTTAAGATTAGCGCGCAAAGCGTGATTTTGCGCCCAAACATCTGCACAGCGTTCAGCACGTAGAGTAATATTGCGTTCGTTGGATGGACATCGCACACTGAGACACCATCCACGATGTATGAATGTACGATTGTAATGACAAATGTCATCGGAATACTCCTGTTGAAAATATAAGTAGTTATTTATTTTGCGTTTCTGAACATTACGTCGTATTAATGTTACTTCTTACGTTTCTAATTGAGTTAGATCATGCTTTTATTTCCCATCATTTTGCAACTTCTATTTACACAGATCGGAATGCTAGATTACCTTAATTAACTCGTATTCGCGATGAGGCTGAAGCTCTGACTTGAGCTGGTAAGTCGCTAAATTCTTCCAATGTATTCCTAGGATTACGTCTATTTGTGGGATTTACAAACAGGAAAATTACTGAATAATAATACATTTGCTCATCGAGATGATAGATTACCTTTATTAACTCGTAGTCGCAATGAGGCTGAAACAGTGACGTGAGCTGGTAAGTCGCTAAATTCTTCCAATGTATTCCTAGGATTACGTCTATTTGTGGGATTTACAAACAGGAAAATTACTGAATAATAATAATACATTTGCTCATCGAGATGCTAGATTACCTTTATTAACTCGTAGTCGCAATGAGGATGAAATAGTGACGTGAGCTGGTAAGTCGCTAAATTCGTCCAATGTATTCCTAGGATTACGTCTATTTGTGGGATTTACAAACAGGAAAATTACTGAATAATAATACATTTGCTCATCGAGATGCTAGATTACCTTAATTAACTCATAGTCACGATTAGGCTGAAACAGTGACGTGAGCTGGTAAGTCGCTAAATTCTTACAATGTATTCCTAGGATTACGTCTATTTGTGGGATTTACAAACAGGAAAATTACTGAATAATAATACATTTGCTCATCGAGATGCTAGATTACCTTTATTAACTCGTAGTCGCAATGAGGCTGAAACAGTGACGTGAGCTGGTAAGTCGCTAAATTCTTCCAATGTATTCCTAGGATTACGTCTATTTGTGGGATTTACAAACAGGAAAATTACTGTATAATAATAAATTTACTTGTCGAGATGCTAGATTACCTTAATTAACTCATAGTCACGATTAGGCTGAAGCGGTGACGTGAGCTGGTAAGTGGCTAAACAGTACAGGCCGTTCTTCTGTGAAAGACATCTGTGGTAATCATCCAAATGAAATAGCCGTGGTAGACGAATATACTCATCGTCTGAAAGAATAATAAGGATTCTTTATTATAATCTATAAAGTAAGCTTAATATGTATTTATAATGTGCACTCTGGTGAATTACAGAATACAGAACGGTATATGCTATATGGGAAGCAAGTAACTTGGTTGAGTTCAATGCCAAAAAACTCAGGTGTGCGCGTTTTATTCAGAAAAGTCTCCGTTTTCTCCCCTCCCCGCTCTTCAGAACGTCTCACTAGCAATGAGCGTCTTATCTTTGTCTTACCGTGAAACTGTGAAACCATCTCCCGGCCAATGTATTCCCTCCTTATGACATCGGGCCCTTCAAGCGTAACGTAAAGAGATATTTATGCAGGCCGGCATGACAGCCGCGACCACCGATGGATTTCGATCTCTGGGTGGTCGCCGTTGTATTTGGATTGTACTGTTCTTAACATCAGGAATAGTACAGTCAATGTGCTATTATTAAAAAAAAATAGATGAATGTGTGCGTGCATATATGTGAATATATGCGTGCATGTGTATGTGTGCAGCTTTACAATTTCGTTTGTCTCGGTATAATTTGTTGTAGATTATGTCCTTAGTTTATGCAGTGAGAAACAATACAAGATTATTTGGCTGCGATCTTCTGTAGGGTGGAGGTATTCCACCAGTCGAACTGCCCAAGGTAGAGAGAAATTTCCATTAAGAATACCACAAGTTAGTTATTTCGTTAAGTTAGTTCTATGAGAAGTCATTGAAGAAAATTTTAGATTTAAAAACAATTATTTAATGTTATAGAAACGTGTTACTTAAGTGCTGTATTGCAAAAAATATTGATTATGAAGATCATGCGACTACAATATGCTGAATCACAGATATTTAGTAGGTCGGAGATTGTCGACACTAATTACTCTTATAATCAGAAAATAGTGTACGTAATATATATATATATAAATATACTTATATAAATAAAATTATTGATGTTTGCTGTGGTGCGCGCATCACGCAAAAATTACTTGTCACGAAAAAAAAATGTTTTCCTTCTTAAATACATGGTCCATATAAAAAAGTTATCACGAGATCTTCATTCAATAAAAAGTTATTAAAATTTAAAGAAAATACTATTTGTCGTTCACGCGAGCGAAGCCTTGGATACAGCTAGTCGTACAGTAAAATAACATTATAACAAAATAAAAATCATGAAGCAATGATGGCTTGGATTGACGTGAGTTCGAATCCCTGCAATGAGCCTGAACTTTCGGTGAAGAAAAACATCGTGAGGAAACCATAGCATGGTGGTAGGACTTTTTCTAATACCCGCCTGGCTAGCTACCACCCTCAAGTTGACAATTTGTCGCCAAGCATCAATAGGTGTGTTCCGGTAGCTGCACTTGAGAGCCAGTCCTCCAATAACTAGGTTTAGCATGTTATCATCTTGGACCACATCGTCACTTAACATCAGGTGAGATTGTGGCCACAACGCCAAACCTATAACGATAAAAAAACCATAACATTTTGACATCACCTAACTTTAGTATATACATAATTTGTACCTTTCGAATTTTGTTCATATTTTCGATTTTATAATGGTAACACATTATGTTGTGCAATGAATTACTCGGACGGAGCTCTGGATGCATTATTTTTGTAGCCTATGAGTAGGAACTTGTAACTGGCTGGTGTCTTTAATTGAAATTACCTACTTAATACTGTTTGTTAAAGCCGTTAGCCTTACTAAAATAAACAAAAAACAAATAAATAAGTGTCGAGTTAAAAAAAGAACACATCTTACTTGAAAGTTCTCCAGCGTTGATAGTTTTAAAGTGAATAAAGATTATAAATAATTGAAGTACGGGAGTGATTGAAAACTTCATCTCGAAACAACTTCTCCTTTATTACTAATTATTTTATTCATAACTCTTTATATTATAAACAAGGCTTGTGGCATAAATTAGAAAAAACATTTTATGCTATTGTTGTGTAGATGAGTAAAGGTGCGCTTACATTTTTTTATGTATTTTTTTTTATTAAATATGTAAAACTTAAATTTCGGATTTTCTATATAGTGACAAAATTTATTTTTTCAAGATACATAAAAATAAGTGTGTAATGCCCATTTTTTTATACTAGGAATTACCATTATATAATATATTTCTCACTGTTTTTGTTGTTATTTAGCAGTAAATTAAGACTCTGATTAAGCTAAGCCTAAAATTACTTCTTAAGTGTAACTTGTGGAAGAAACATGCCGATAGCAAAACATTTTTAACATCAATTATGACAAAACATTAAATCAAATGTAAAGAGCACTTTATAAAATCCCATTAGTTTGTATGCAAATTAAAACTATGTTTCAAAATATAACTACTTAACTATACTCACCTAACTAGTGAAGCATTTAATAACAAGTAATTGTTCTTTTTTTTTGTTTTTCCTCTATGCATTTCATTCATGAAGCAATGATGGCTCAGTGGTAGCGTGTACGACTTCGCGTCGATTGACTTGAGTTCGAATCCCTGCAATGAGCCTGAGCTTTCGGTGAAGGAAAACATCGTGAGGAAACCATAGCATGGTGGTAGGGCTTTTTCTAAAGCCCGTGTAGCTAGCTACCACACTCAGGCTGGAAATCTGCCACCAAGCACCACTAGGTGTTTTCCGGCAGCTGCACTTGAGAGCCAGTCTTCCACTAGGTTTAGCGTGTTATCATCTTGGGCCAAATCGTTACTTCACATCAGGTGAGATTGTGGCCACTACGCCAAACTAATAACGATAAAAAAAAGGTGTGATTCACACACGATAGAAGTGAAACTTCATTTTAAAAGACATTTTCTATTTTATTTAAACAGTGTGCAATATACATACACACCGACATTTACTCTCTTGCTCTGGCTCACACAAAGAGGAGAGACCGATAATATATTGCTCTCTCGCTCTATTTCACACAAAGAGGAGAGACCGATAATGAGCGTTAAACGTTTACGTTTAACGTTTATCGCTTGGAAGTCGCATAAGAAGTTTCACTTCAAAAAATAAACCACAAATCTGATTAGAATGAACCTGTGGAGAATTTTTGTGTACACACCCGCAAATGTTTCTAAAATAGTACAACGAGTTTACAACAGGCGGCCCCGACGACGAGATCGAGAAAACCAACGCGTACTACACATCCGTCCTTGTAAACCAAGCGTGGACGCACCACGCCCGCGATATTACCGTTCCCTCCGCGGTTAACTTCGCTCCCGCACACCTGCCACGAACACTCTTTCTAACGGCAACTAAAGCCTAGGTCCGTTCCTCCTGCACGGAGCCCTTGAGTCAGCAGCCGCTCGTGCGATACAGTGACACTGCATTCACTAGCTACTAACATACAATCATTACATTGCATCTCTACATACATGCACACCACTCAGGTACACAGGTTTTGTGAGGGAACTTTTTTTTTGGCTAGCTAAAATCTTTTAAAAATTTACTCTACGGCCCTAAAATAGCGGAGTAGTAACAATGAATGTCAAGCAATCTGGCCAGCGGTAGGCAAATATAGGAAATGAGAAAAACAATAGGCGACACAGGTGCCTTAGCGGCAACGGGATGGCGAGTGGCCGAATAAATTTAACATGGGTGAAGAAACCGTGGTCATAGCTAGTCGTTTTTAACTTGAATTAAATAATTACTATACTCTTTTATTGGATGCGAATGTATATACATTAGAAAATCGAACACGCTAGAATCTTTCTCTTTTAGTGACATACCTAAACCACGTTTTTGATTGACGAAGGCGTTACTGTGCGGAATGAACCCAAATTTCTTTGCTACTCCCGCTTGCAATAGATGAATAGTAGTTTCAGCTACCTACAACATAAAATGTTTGAATTTAAATAAATGTGTAATTCAATATCAGTGCGTGTGTACGACGGCAATGTCCGAATCGGCTGTAGAGTCACTGAAAATATTGAATATAAACATATTATCACCATCTTAATTATTATTATTTTAATATATTTAAGACATTCATTTACACATTTATTTAAATTCAAACATTTTATGTTGTAGGTAGCTGAAATTACTATTCATCTATTGTAAGCAGAAGTAGCAAAGAAATTTGGAGGTTAATTATTTAAAAGCCTGGTTTAATAAATAATAAGTAATAGTTAGCCCTGCAGACTTTATTTTGTCGTTATATAGTTGTCAATAAGCGCTATTTATCGCGTTCAGGGATGGCATAATATAACCCTTTTTCGTGAATAAACCGTTATTCGCACAACCTTCACAGTAATCGGTCAAACGGTGTTGAAGTTTATCGATCTCATATCCAATTTTAATTATAATTAATTGATGAATTTTAATTATAATTAAATTATATATTGTGATATGAATGTGAAGTATATTCTTTACAATGTGCGGGCATGAAAGGTTTTTCTAAACATCGTCATGGTACAAAGTTCAAGTTGGTACGTTAGTTTTTAATTAACATACAATGAGAGGTTAACTGTATAATGGTTTTGTTGCAATTAATGCAAAATAAGTAAAACTAATTATGGGTGAATTTTTGAAGTGAAACTTTTTTCATCGGGATTCGGTGATAATTGAATAGCAATTTCGCGATTTTCACTTTGATACATAATACATTTACATTTCAAAACGATGACTGAGTGCTGCGTGGGAGGGACAGCGCCGCACTCTGACCACGATGGGTGGAGTGGACCTTGCACTGTTGAGTGTGATTAGCGCCATGGTCGACAAGGAGCGGTCATGGGCGGCTATGGTCTCCTTTTGCAGAGGACGTGATGGCGCAGAAGGACACCGCGGAAAGGATTCCAGTGGAGGTTTCTCTGAGCGGCACAGTCTCATGCCCAGTAGACGGACGGAAGGGAGTGTATCATTCGGCTCCTTTCTCCGCCGTAGCAGAATCAGGGAGGGCGGATAGGGGGACAAGTCTTCCCACTGCACAGATTCGGCCATCTGGGAGACAAATTTGGAAAGAATTACATGTGTAGACATTACTAAAAAACTATTAATATAGATTATATATTTAACCGTCGTATAACTAAACATTATTTTAATTTGATCAAACGCATTAATTCATATTATTATCTTTGTTAGCTAACTTTAACTCTTAATTTAAACCTCTATTAAACACGCTAAAAGAGCTCCTCCCGTACGGACCTTTTTTTTCTTTTTTTGTCTAGTTAGACAAAAAATTTCAGACCACTAAATACACATACACATTTTCCTTCCCTCCTCCCAGGGGCAAGAAACATGGATATATGTATAGTTAGTTTAGATCGAATGACAGGGATTAGTCAGATCGCGACTTAATTGCATACGCGCAACAGTCCGAGCCGAGGTTCGGCCACTTTGGCACCCTCGGATGCTGTTGCAAAGCTTTCGTGGCTGAGTGCCTTAAGCGCTCGCCCCCAAGCCCGCGGTAAATCTGTAAAAGCCGTAAAGGCTCCAGGGCCCGTAAAGCTAACAGTATAGTCAATTCGAAAAAAAAAAATGCTAAAAGAGATTTAACTTCAAAATTTTTATTAGTCTTACTTAGTCTAAAACACGTAAGTACGAGTATGTTTGTGATAAAACTAAGAGAAGTCGGTTTTTTTCTAAAGTCAAAAGTTGTATACCTACAGATATATGAATAAAAAAAACTACTTCTGTGTGAGCGACGTCAAATTTATCTATTTGTCATGCCTGATTTACACTCACGCCTCGCGGCTCGTCTCGCGGTTCGTCTTGCTCGAGGCGCGTTCAGTTGTTTTCGAACTATCAATTATGAGCCCCTTTGACTCGTGCCCAAAAAACCGCTTCCGACGCGAGCGCTGCGAATGGCGAGACGAGCTGCGAGGCGAGCCACGAGCACACCGATTACATACGCGTCTCGTGGTTCGCCTCGCCGCTCGTCTTGCTGCTCGCGCGAGAGTGTAAATCAGGCATAAAAGAGAGAGCGAGACATCAGAATAGACTATCGAAGATACCACGATTTTCCTTGATATCTTAATTACGTAATCATAGATCTTATGCGCCTAATCTGGGTTAAGTGCAGGCATTGTAGATGTACACGGTCCGACAATTCAAGTGAGCATCATGTCTGTTTATTAGGGGTTGCCCCCAGTGGCCTCCAACCTCCCCTATATAGCCACCCATGCCTCGCATGTATGATGTTATCGCTGTCCGTAGGCGACCTAGTAATTGATTTAAACGTCCTCACGATCCGACTAGCTCCAGCCATAATGATCTTCTCTTCGGGTTTCGACTTAGTAGGTAGCCTTGAAAAATCTTAGGATCCATATTAACGAAGATCTTCACAATGCGAGGGCTCAAGCTAGAACCATTTTTCAAGCCCGTTGTTGGCTGCTTACGTGGGTAAGATTGTGTATCACAAAGCAAACCTGTTTCTAGCGCGCGGTATCTCTATTTTCTTTCCATTTATTTTATATACGCCGTATTTTGAATTCCTGTTAGGATCTGTTATCTCTTTGCTGTGAGACATGATTTCTTTTTAAATAATGACATAGACACGATTCTTTGACATGTTTATAAGAGAACATATACAAGAATAAGTAACTGACTGACTGACATATCCGACGCACAGCCCAAACCACTGGGGCAAGGACGTTAAAAATTTGTATGCGGGTTCCTTTTACACTGAGGAAGCACTAAAAAAGCATTTTTCGAAGTTCAATCTCTAAGGTCTGAAAAAGGGGCTGAAAATTTGTATGAAATTTCGCCATTTTTTAAGATAGACATATGGAAGGTGGTATTTAGTAATTTAGTAATGAAGTAAAATAGATGCGATATAACTCAACTATACAACGCGAGCAAAGCCGTGGCAAAGCGTTATAGTAGTAATTGTTTATAAAAGATCTCAATTTTCAAGTTGAAAACCTGATTAATTATTTGTTGTATATACAGAAATTTGAAAAAAAGTAAATACAATAGTTTAAAAGATTATGTTATGAATGAGGAGCGTTTTTTTTTTAAATTAGGTATATGATACGGGTGCAGTTGTTAGTACAAGATAATTTTAATAAGAATAATAACAGTAATTTGAACAAAATTTTATTATATCCCAATAATAACCAGACAACACTTTCAACTTTATGTGACCTTCACAACAGCGTCGAAGAATCTTTGGAACGGTATCTGTATCAGAACTGTTGCCGGAACAGCCAAGATGTAAGTTATAACCGTTGTCGCAAGCCAATCCACTATCTGGAAAAAATGTTCCTTATTTAATTTTTGTTGTTGATAGGTTTAGCGTTTTGGCCACAATCACACCTGATGTTAATTGACGATGTGTTTTTTTTTCGAATTTTCGAAGACATTGTGATGAAACCATAGCATGGTGGAAGGGCTTTTTCTAATGCCCCCTGTCTAGCTACCAGCCTCAAGTTGAAAGTCTGTTGAAACTTTACGCTACGACCCTAATTAGCGAAGTAGTAACCATGAATATCAATCAATCTGGCCAGCTGTAGGCAAGTATGAGAAGTGAGAAAAACAATAGGCAAATGGCGAGTGTCCGAATAAATTTAACATGGGTAACACCGTGGGCATAGCTAGTTGATTTTAACTTGAATTAAATGACTATTTTCTTTTATTGAAGGCGAATGTATGTACATTAGAAAATCGAACACTCTATTATTTTTTTATGTTTGTTGGGTTTAGCGTTCTGACCACAATCTTACCTGATGTTAAGTGACTATGTGGAGATCTCAGCTGGTATTTGGAAGATATTGAAGCGATGCTCAAATGAACTTGAGCTTTGGGTGAGGGAAATTACCGTTATGAAACCATAGGTATTATTAAAGTATCTAAAGCCCGCATGTCTAGCCATCAAACTCAAATTGAAAATCTCTCGCAAATCATCTATTACTGTATTCCGGCAGCCGCACCTGATAGCTAGTGTGTTATTTCGACTACGACATCAGCTGAGAGTGTGTGAAACGTTAAACATATATTAAATAATTTATATATTATTAAAAAAAACGAACTCTTTAAGCCAACAAGTAAGAAGGTAACTTGTAAATAAAAAGCTCCCTACACAAGTAAACTATTCATTGAGAGCATTCCAATGAGCCTAATCACGATATATCTGCTGTAAGTTGTTGAGGAGTTAGGTATCCTGCAGATTACAGATAAGTTAACTAACCGAATACTACATTTCGACTCCATCAGACCCGTGAAAGATACTCATACCTATTTATCAACTAGAATATAGCGGATAATCTTCAAATGGCTAAACATAATTTCTTAAATCATAACTAAGAACACTAGATCAAATCACGTTTCAAAAAAAAAAAAAAATTATAACATCGGTTCTGCCGTTTGAAAGCTTTGATGAAACAGACAGACACACAGAAACACAGATATCCCGATAAACACATTAAACATTTAACAATATTTAACATTTCTCTGTTCGCATTGGGGATTAAAATATATCAGAAAATACTGAATCATGAGTGCAAAATATTGGTCAAAACTCTTTTTACCTGGGGAGAATGTTACCATAAACAACTTTATCTATCTCTATAAATATATAGATAATAATGTAGCAAAGGTTTTTTTTCGTGGTCGTGGCATATGCCTTAACTCTTCATCTAAATTAATTATTCAACAATCATTTTAAGGCTTATGTTTCCCACTATCGAAAATAATGTTTTCGTTAAATATAACTAAAAAACCTTTTTATTTGAAATAGTATTCGCTAATAGCAATCCTACAATAATATATTTAACTAACAAGTAAGAGGTACTCTTCCTAATTTTCAGCTAGTTGCTATATAAAGGTGAAAATTATAAAAATTTAAACTCACAATATCAAACACAGAGGTGGAGTACGAAACTGGTCGGGCAGCGACCACCATACCTATAATCCAGTGTAATAGCATCACCGCTAACAGCATACGCGACATGGCGTGCCATCTGTTCCAAGCAAAAATTTTACGCACTGGACCTGTTCAATAACAAGGAAAAATTCATAAAGCTACATCTCATCTAATGTTAGCAGGTACACATTTCGCACTGTTACAACCCTACTCTATTCCTTACATTCGCTGTTTCAGCAATACTACATTGCCACACTTTTATAAATGATATTTATATTTTTATATTTCTACTAGCTGTACCCGCGGCTTCGCTCGCGTGGACGACAAAAATTGTTGTTACCGGGATAAAAAGTATCCTATGTTACTTCTAATACTTCCTAGAATATGTGTAGAAAGTTTCATGATGATCGGTTAAGTAGTTTTCGTGTGAAAGCGTAACAAACAAACTTACATTCTCATTTATAATATTAGTGGGATTTCTTTAAGTCAGTTAGTTTTCAGTCACCGCGAAGTGCAGGCGAATTTCCTGCAAAGAAATCTAGAAGTCGCACAACATTTAATAATAATTAAATTTGTGAAAATTCTTCTTCTTCTTAATTATGGCTCGGCTTAGTTTTTGCTAACTACTGGACATGGACTTTGTTGAAAATAATGCTGGTTGCTAGGAAAGTGATTGCAGGATATTAATTTACTACTGTAAGAACTCACCGTCAATATTAAAGGATCCCAATAGAAAAATAGCCAAGCTTATGAGTAACACAGCTCGTTCAACTGCAACGAAAACGGCGATCTCGGCGGGCGAAGTGAGTTCTAGTGCGACCTTCCCGGACTTTATTATCCACATCATGCCCAGTGGTAAACTTACATTATGCGCAAGTACTGCCAACTGAGAAAAAAGAGTCACACATGTATTTATTTTTTAAGAATGTTTATTTTGGGAGTTTTTTTTCGTTTAAATTTTTTTGGCGACCGAGCATTTATAACGACTGTTATACAACTATGTATAGCAAAAAGAAAAAAACTCATATATACATATCTCGGTAAACTTGGAAAGTAAAACATTATCTAAATATAAAATTCATCTAAATAATTAGAGACGTTTATGTAAAAATAAATGTTGATATATGTTTTACTCGACTGCGCGACACAAAGGAGGGTTATGTGCTTATCAAGCTACGTATTGTTACAGTCTAAGTTAAAATAGAAAATAATCACCATTCTCTAAATCTATAGAATGTGCCAGAAATATAAAGTATTTAGTCATAGATTCGAGGAAGCACTACTTTTATTGTCACATCTCTTTTTTTAAAAACGAAGACGTAAATTGTTTACAACATGTTTACAAGTTTAAGTACCTTCTAATGATTTCGTAATAGTCTTATTTGGTTATATAAGCGAGCCGTATCCCTAGCCACGACAGTTCTATTTTCGAAAGCGAAGTGAAAACAACAAGCAGCATAAAAGAAGACATCTACAAGAGGACCATAGAGGGAAAAACTGCAAGTACATTCGAAGAGCGATTTGTAAGTTTGTTTAAATTGTATTTTGGAGTACAAATAAACTGTGTACGTGAAATATTACGGCATTTTACGATCTATGGGTATATTGTTCCTTTGCGGCGCTCTAGAGGCCAAACGCGTGGACTGTTTTTGATTATTCTTACTTCAATCGTATTATCTTAATCTTGCGAGTGCCACTAAAGACATAACAATAATCAAAATTCAATATGGCGACAACCAAACGCCATACAGTAACATACGCAACAACATACGCCAAAACAGCTTATAGTTAAGTACATCAGTAGGTAATTGTTTAGAACATTATGATACTAACTAACCAGTGTACATAAAAAAATGGAGTCAGACTGCGGAAAAAGTGAACTTTAAATACAAATAAATAATTTTGCTAAAAAACAAACTAAAAAGTTAAAAAATGTTGTATTCGCTAATCTGTATATAGAAAGTGAACGAAAACTAACAAAACAAATAACGCAGACTAAACAGATAAATAAAATTGTTATTACTGTCGGGGTAGCTCTTAGTTAACGTACCTATATATAATATCTAAAATAGATAAATTGAATTTGTAATTTAAAGTCAAGATTTAGTAATCTTTGCTATCGCTTTACACATATAAAATTTAAGATCAGTGCTGCTCTTGTGAAGCAGTGAAGCAGTGAGGAAGCAGAAGCGGGTGAAGCAATCTTCAGCTCTTCGTACACTCTGCTTTGCTTTTGACATCTTGATACGATACGACAAAACACTTATGTTTCCCTTCAGTTGCTGAATTTATACCCTTCCTGACCCAAGTCAAGTAAAGCTGTATAAGCCTTAATGGCTCCAGGGCCTCTAAGGCTAACAGTATAGTCAGTTCGAAAAAAAAACCCTTCATGATCATCCTCTTTAACTCTTTCATTCAATTTTTCCTCCTATTATATATAGCTTTTAATAGGTCGTACTTTCAAATTAACTATCGCTAGCGTCGTTCTTGCAAAATGCGTAATTAATGGGCTGTGCTGATCCACGTGAACAGAATTAGTTTGGATGCGTAGGTGTATTTGTGTATTTAATGAGTGTAGGTCGATTTAAGACGTCTACGTTATAAGAGAAAATTGTAACAATAGCTGGCTCTAGTGTTCCTAAATAGATAAGTCGCGACACACAACATTCGCGGTTTCCTTGAAAAAAGTTATAGCTTTTCAGCCGATCGCGGTCGAGCTAAAACTAAAATGTTTTTGTTTATTTTATTAACAGCGTCTCTTTACCTTGTAATCGTTACAGTTGATATTGTTCTTCTGGAGTTCAAATTGCACATGCGCCATAAACATTCCCAGGAAACAGCCTGCCAGTGCGCCCCACGTCGATATGTAGAAATGTGTGAAAGATTCAACACTTTTGAAGACTGTACGTACGTTCCTTTTTAATGGTAATACCAATATTATGTTGATATTTTATCCTCTTATTTGACTCTTAATAATTAATTTTTCATAAACAGTAAGATGTGTTTATAATTCAGAACCTTCAATATCAATTAAATATGTATTTTTTACCAATTATTCTGAATTTAAAGCTAACGGGTCTCCCGTATAGACTCTTAAATCACTTCGCGGCCTTAATGGTAGGGGAGGGGAGCCCACGATGCTAAATGGGGATTTACATTTACTCGAGCGTCAAACAGACCTATTGGGTTGCAAGGCTTAGATGATAAGAAGAAAAAAATGCTTAATAATGTATTCCTTTCATCGGTGGCGAGAGCGGCTATAAATTAATCAAATATTTACAAAAATACTGTTGCATGGACATAGCGCCTACTCGAGCGCGTCAAATATTGATAGCATCATAGTCCTACGTATTTTTAATAATGTACGTATGTTATCAAATCAAATCGGGGACGTTTTGAAGAAAGGTCAGGTCAAGAGTACTCTAAACCGACGAGCATGCATGAAAAGATTGATGAATAATGTTGAGGAAGCGAAAGTTGTATGTCAGGATCGTAGCAAGTGGAAGGACGTGGTCTCTGCCTACCCCGTTGGGAAAGAGGTGTGATTTATGTATGTATGTACGTATGTTAATCTGATCGTTCGCATGATGGGGTGGTCGTACGTAAGGGTTAAAAATGAAAAAAATAATTTAATCGAGCGCGTCAGATTTTCTAAGAGGGTGTTAAGTAACCCTAAAAAAGCTCTTATTCAGTAATCTGACGATTTGGATGTGACGCAAACTCGCGGCCATTATTATAACGAGCAAAAAAAATTCACCATTTTGAAATACTCAAGCGCGACAGATTAAGTCAGATATGGTTCATCTTTATGTCTTAGACGTGCTGTCTCATAATCTGACGATTATCTAGAGGGATTCGAATTTTTGAACTTAATTAATTGAAAAGCTCAGGAAATAGCATGCAAATAAAAAAGTGTATGTTTTTAATTAGAATATATGTATTTATAAGAATATAATTAAAAGAAACACTCAAAAAAATTTAGGTAAGAGGGGAATATAGGCATCACGCAGCTGCACGCATTAAACTTTATCAACGAATTTTTGTTACTTCGGCTTGTGGAAATCGTCAGATTATATATTTTTCGTTATCCTTAATTCCTTCAAAATAAAAAATAAAAATAGCCACGCTCGAGAATGTCGAAATGACCTTTTTTTTACAACATTGTAGCCCACCCCTTTCTTTACGTCACTCTCAAATTGTCAGTTTAGAATATACACTTTTAAGCACGTAATTAACTCACCCTACCTTAATCTGACGCGCTCGACAATTTCTGATGATCAATTTTTTTTACTAATCTGAAGCTTTATCCTTGACGGGCGGCCTTATATATGGGGCTCATATTTGGTGGAAGTACTTAACCGGATACAAAGTATACCCTGTATATTAATCTTCCGTACTTTAGTAAATGCTGAAATCCCTTCACGGGCTCCCCTGTTTTCGTTGAAAAAGAAATTCTTTCTTAGTAACTGGGCTGTAAGTATTGTTCTTACCTTCAGGCACAATGCGGCCACTTTGCAGTTCTACTACAATACATTAATAATTTATTATTAATGTATTATTATTGTATTAATTTATATTAATGTGTAATTATTAATTTATTAACAATACATAATTTGCAATACTATTTCAGCTGTGTTTTAAATTATATAAAATATAATTTATATACTCACTCGGGTGAAACAAAAAAAACTGACAGTTGCCAATTGTGAATATAACAAACGACGGCATTAAATATGCAAGATCCAAAGAATAGAGCTGCATACGTAATCATAGCTTGCCGTTTATACTTCCACGTGATGAGAGTCAATAAGCAAACAAGTGTGTACAGTTGTAAGTCGACGGCGAGGTACCTACACAAATGTAAGATATAAGATTTAACTTCTACTAAGGGATGTAAGAGATGTAATGTTTATCAAGTAATTAATATTAGCTAACAAAATCATTTTAAAACATCACATACAAAAAATCATCACAATTTTGACACGGTAGCGGTCGGCTAACGCCACGGTCTCAATAAAACGCGTACAAAATGTTATAAATAACATGCATACCTCTATACAACAGTTCGTACAAGTCTGGTCGTCACACCGCTGGGCCAATTCGAAGACCGATATAGTCGTGAAAATCAGAACTTGCATTAACCGTATATATTCTATCTCATTCTTTCGCAAGCTAAATCCTGTAGATGTATGTCTTTGTCACAATCACATGAGATCCCGCCAAAAACTCCCATGTGATATTCAAAATGAATCGGAGATGTATTTCATACTTTGCATTAGCATTTGGCATTGTATATAATGTCTAGGCAAAGTATGTAAAGTTAAAGTTAAAAAATGTAAAGATTTATTTATTATATACATTGCCGGGTATTCTTAGACATTATATAGAATGCCGGCATTTCATACATTGCCTATTATACAAACAATTATATTAACCGTAAATTACAATTATATAATTAAAAAAATGATAAACCTAATAGAATTTATGCCGCCTCTTCTCAGCGGTAGTGTTCTGACATTCATAAGTAACTTTTAGGGCCTAAATTAAAATTATTTAAAAAGTGAAAACTTCTTTAGTTCTTTCGTTATGATTTAAAACTCGATGATATGGAAAAGTGTCAATAAAAAGAGAACCATATACATTTATAGGATTTAGCCTACGAGAGAATGAGATAGAATATATTTACATAATGCACGTTTAATGCAAGTCCTGATTATGATTGTGATCGTCGTCGGATTGAGGTAGTGGTGTGAGACGACCAGACTTCATACGCAGTATGCACGAGTCTTTAGTTCTAATCCCGCTGATATTAGGAAATTTAAAAGTATTTTTTAAATAATATATTTTTTTCTGATAATTTCATTCTGACACGTGCTATTACTGCTGCACGCATAGTTTTTTTTTATTCTTTTAAAACTGCAAAGTTACAGCCATACAAAATTAGGCGCATTACAATGAAAATGAAATAAGTTATGGTTTATACAGAAAACCCATTGACGTATATTCTATTATTAGTCAAGAATTTGTTCATAGAAGTTCATAGAAGCAATTTGTTCGAATACTGGTTAACAACATAGCGGTCGTTCCTATAGATTTTACATCGCAGAAGAAACAAGACTTTTTTACCTACGATGCTTTATTAGAATTTATAAAGATACATTTTAAATATTTCAAGAGAAAGCATTGCTGCATTAAGTTATGTATAGTATTATTTTCCTTTGTCTATCTAAAAGGCATACGAACCAAAATATACGAACCAAGTAGGTGTTATACATATATTTTCTCTATTCACAATATTGTTGACATAAAATGCGTGCGTCCAAAACTTTTGGATACAAGTTTTGCTCTCCTTGCCTATAGTACTAGATATGAGAGGTCCATCCCTAGCGTGAGGCCACCATGTTGCAGCGTATCCAATAATCATCATGTATAATGGAGAAATCCTAGAGGATAAAATTGAAAAAAATCAAGTGATTTACAATTCACTGCGTTTGATTACAAATAAGAAGTAATATAAAGGCAACAGAGTATATTCAGAGATGAGAATCATTGACTTTTTTATAAAAGGACAAGACAAATTCCCCCAATTACAATTCTATTTCGTGTGTTTTACGGTAAGGGCTATGTAAAAGATCTAAATTCCGATACTCACAAACTTGCTATAGAGTTTTGCACCGTGAAGAAAGCTATAGGGTCATATTTTTTTTTCAAACAGTTACCTTGCTTACAATTTGTAAAGGAAGGGAAAATGTATGTAGGTAACACAATATATGATTTCTTAATTACATTTATTTTCTTGGTTAAGATTCAGAAAATATGAATTGTAATTTTAGCAACTAACATAACTGTGAATATGAATCCATTTCGACTTAGTCATTTTAGTCTATGAATGAAGAATTTGTTAATAACGACATCCCCAAGCCCGGTAAAGCTGTAAAAGCCGTAAAGGCTCCAGGGCCCCTCAGGTTAACAGTGTAGTCAGTTCGAAAAAAAAAAAAAAAATTAATAACGACTACAGCGCCATCTATGAGAGCATTCGATAAAACAAATATATTGCGAAAACATGAACTCACAAACATGAAACATGACCACAATATATTTTTTGAGTTACACCCGGAATAGTGGCAAACTTAGGGTTCGCGTTGAAGCATTCGGATGGTGTATATCCAGTCATCAACGGGTTGGTAGGGATCTATCTATACTCGACTGAGTCACGACCAAATTAACTTTTTTTTTGTCGCGTTTTGGGATCAGCCAGTTAGGTGCCGAAAGGCTTGCCGATGCAATATATTACCGATTTCTCTGTGGTCGCCAGTCTTTATGAATTTAACTGTGCTTACCACCAAGCACTTGCACCAAATCATCTTGCTATGCTACTATAGAAGAAATTAGGTCAAGTTGTTTAAAAATTACACGATCACATGTCATATTAGAACGGGACAGATAACATTATAATTAAGCTTAAAACTGTTGATAATACCTACCTAGAAATTCTTTTGAGAATAAATATTGGCAACATATAAACACTCAACGGGCGTTTCTCTGAATGCAGCAACATATTGTATGTCGTTAGGAATGTTGTTAGCATAAAAAACATGTGAACTATGACTGTACCGTTTGACAGAAACAAACCGTCAGGACGAATTGGTAACTGAAAACAAAACACACTAAGTATTGTTAATATCTCATACACGGTTTTCCTTTTTATTTCATTTCATTCCTTTACATAATGGGATGTCCATTAATTACGTTTTGCTTTTTATTTCCTGTGAATTTTAGTGAGATGTAGTGTGCCATTCATGCCGTTAAATACCTAAGTGTTAATACTGATACCTTCAATAGGAACCTCTGGCATATTAAACTGAAGGCCTATGAAATATTTGAATTGAATGAAATATTTTTGATTTTCACGAGTTTTCGTGAGATTTGCCGGATCGCTCATCCATTTTGAGCTAACGTAATGAATGGACGGCCCTTAACTATATAATGTTCAAATTAAACAAGATATCTACTTCTACACAAGGTAGTTCATCACATAGTTATCTTTGGGCGTGAATTGAATTTGTCGATACAAATGAGGACATATTATTAAGCGTTAAAAAAACCTCACCTGTTCCAAAAAATCTGGACGGGTAACATGGAACGCATAGTGGTAAATGCAACTATGCGCATACATCATGCAGATCATTGCAATTACCCTTGAAATAATATTATTATTATTATAAGTAAAATATAATTATTATAGTTTTTATTAGCTACTAGCTAAACCCGGCCAAGCTTCGTTGTTCCTCTGTCTGACCATCAATTATTGTGGAAGTAAATAAAAGTATTCAAGTGAAGATAGATTCAGGGAGAAAACACATGTTTATTTCAATTTAAAACACTACTATGTTTATTGGTTAACCTATAGTATTTACATCTTCTCCCTTTCATAACAGAACCACACGCCGCTTGGCTACGGGTCCAGAGCTTTACAGTAACCTCCATGTCGGCACGATCAAAGAAGTTTGCGACGTCTTATCATTGCCGTACTGTGAAGCTGTGGCACTGTCCCGGCCAGTGTTTTCCCTTCAAACATAACGTGAAGAGATATTTGAGCAGGCCGGCATCACAGCGACTACTGACGGTGGATTATAGATCCCACGGTAATCGCTGATGTTATTGGATTGTACTGTGCTCACGATCAGGCACAGTGTTCGATACCGTGTTCGTTCATGTGTTTTACCGTACTTCGATAAAAAAATAATATAAAAATAGTAATGTTTAATTGAAAAATGTGATACATAAAATCATTTATATTTATTAATTATACCTAATCTATACTAATATAATTAGGCGGAAGAGTTTTTAGTTTGATTGTTTTCTTAAACACGCTAATCTCTGGAACTATCAGACGGATTCAAAAAAATCATTCTGTATTTCATAGCCAGATTCACGAGGGAAATAGTTATAGGCTATTATACTTAGGCTACATCTCTCAGCTAGCCTTAAATATTGAGTTTTGTTAAGTAAGTCGGAAGCAACATTGTTCCCTAACTGCTTTATCTGCGTGCGCTAGCGTAATGGTTAGTGATACGTAAATACAATGTTTTACAAAAATATTACTAAGGAGCACGTCTAAAAAATCCGCGATACCTCTTAGACATAAGCCATAATAAGGTATTTTGCGACAAAGTTTTATTGAAAATTGAAAATTAATTTGTGAGCATTGCATATTAATCTATTAGGTATGGCATATTAATCCTTACGAACCAAAGTTACTTCACCATCAAGACAATTTTATGTAGAGAAACTTTGCCCTGTATAGCATTTTCTTTGGAGGCATAGTTTGGGAGATAATAAAAAAAAAAAAAATTAAACACTCGGTTCGGGTCTATGACTTAGCAGCAGTGGCGCGAACGAGCCGTCTGAGTGTGACGCATAACCCTGGCCGCCCGATAAAAATATTGTCTATATAGAAGTATTATAAATGATCATCTTCATTTTTTTTTATTGCACGCTGGTGAAATCCCAGGGCACAGCTAGTACTATAAATAAAATACTATTTATAAATCCAACATTGGTACCAAATTCTAATCAGTCTAACGACTACTTTTAGAGGTTTCCAGATACAAACATAAGGAAACAGAATTTATAAATATTTATATGTAGAGTAGCTGTTGCCAATCCACTTCTTTCGCTGGACATAGTTGGATTGTCTTTTTCTATACATATTATAAAACTCAACGTCTCTCTCTGTCTGTCCGTTTATGTTATTTTCATGTGAAGTCCACTAATCCGATGTAAACAGTTTTTCCTTTAATTCATAGCTATATTATCTGGCCAGCTTATAGGATACACTTTTTACATAAAGTAATTATTAATATACGAAATAATAAGTGACGATACTGGTGAATTAATTCGAAAAAAAAGACTCTATTCGGGCGATTAAATGGCTTACGCAGAGTAAACCATAAGAGATATATCAAATTAATGTTCTACATAATTGTAGACTTTAAAAAGACCTACAAAAAGGTCTGCAATAGCATTTGTTTATCTTTTAAGGATCACCCACAATAAGCATTTTTGAGGCAGCACAATTCGTGCGTGCGCTCGACCTACAGTATTCTGTAGAACACACGAGCGGAGCCACGGGCACAACTAGTAAGATACTAAAAAAAAAGTTGAAATTTGTCATACTTCGCTCCTTGCACAGGTGTTAATGCTGTGAGTCGAGGGTCACCACCTTCATGGATAACAGTTAATTTGTGCCAGTTAGCTGGTATAGACCACGCCATGAGAAGTTCATTTTCTGGAAAAAAAAATTAGAATTATTGAAATGAAAAGTTTTTCTAATAATTAACCCCATGAAAAGTCACATGAGTATAGTAGGTAGCTACGAGAATGTGTTATTATTCAAAATGTCTTTAAATAAAACGTATTTCAAAAAGTTACCTCGTTTATGAACTTATATTACTCGCGCCATCGAAATATTTTTATCATTTGTCAACAAAATATCTATGCTCGATAAAGATTTACCCCTGAGAACACTACAAGGTGTTAAATATATCCATAAGTTTTAATTTCTTGTATGGCAGAGGCAGTTTTAAGATACAGTTATTAGTTTATTTAAGACTTACTGTGGTATATAAGGCCATAGATACATGTAGCTAGTGTATAGTCAAAACTACAACAGTACATTCAAAGTTTAAACTTACTGTCCGGTCTATTTCCTGTCATCAAGTCGTACGCAGTTCCAACAACATTCAAGAGCACAATAGCATAAAGCACTTTTATAAATAACTCCTGCTCGTTGCTGGGTGGGATGCTAGCTCGCAAATCCTTTGACGTGCGGCAGTAGTGCAGTGTGCGAATATTCGCACGCAGCGCTTGACTCTTCGCCCACATATTAACGCATTGCTCGAAATGCAGAGTTGCGTTGGTCTCTTTAGACGGACATCGCTTGTTGAGACAGTAGCCGCGATGTATCAATGTACGATTGAAATTAAACGTGCCTTCTGTATGCTTCTGAATAATTTATATGAAAATGTTAGAGCCACGTGAAATTATATAAAACAGAATATCTGTGCATACTTTAGTATGAACGTTAAAACTTTTTCCGTGTAAAAAATTATGTACGTACAAAAGGAACAAAATAGTTAAAACAAAAACAAAAGTATTTCTCAGTCCAAGCATTAAATACGATATTCAATTCAAAACTATGAAAATTAATGTAAAAATGTTTTCAATATGGACATGGACACTTAATCTAAAACAGAGAATTTGTTAAATGATTTATTTAGGGAGCTGGCTGTTTTAGTAAATGTTATTTAAACAATTAATTAAATAATTTACTGATTTACCTTCATTAAATCGTAAACATAATGTGGTTCGTGTGTTGGTGTGAGCTCAAACACACCCAAACAATAAGCCCCGTCTCGAACTGATAGACACGTGTCGTAATCATCCAAGTGAAAGAGACGAGGAAGTTTGAAATATTCTTCATCTAAAAGTTACGTAAAATCTTAAATTTATTATTTTATATAGTTTAAAATTCAACTTTGGAAGCAATGATGACTCAGTGGTAGCGCGTACGGACACCACTGAGTTCGATTCCCTGCAATTAGCCCGAGATTACGGTAAAGGAAATCATCGTGGAGAAACCATAGCATGGTGAAAGAAAGAAAGATATCATTTATTCGCTAAGCATAGTGAAAAATGAGTTATTACATAAGTTAAAAGCAGCGTGTATGCTTTGTCATTATTTGACATGCGAATTTTAGAGAGAATTTTAGAAAAGAGATTTTTTAGATTTTCCCCCTCTCTCCTCTCTTCCCCTTCTCCCCCTGCAAGATATTATGATATATAATTAACTTTCCTTCATCCATAATTCAACAAATAATTAAAAAATCCATTTATTTTGAAATTCGTCCCTAAGAAAATAATTTATGTGATAATAATTTTCACTAATAAGAATAGTTTTTAGTTTTTTCTTAAAATGAAAATCGTCTAGGTCTCTTAATTTCTTTGGTAGTTTATTAAATATTTTAACGCTCATACCTAGTATACTATTGTTGTTTAATGTAGTTTTGGATTTTGGAAATCATAGTTTATCGTCGCGTCGATTTCTATTTGCCACATTAGATATCTTGGTGAATCTATTGGGACAAGTTTTAACAAAAGATGCAACTTCGTATATATATAGACAAGGAAGGGTAAAAAGTTTATGCTTTGCAAAATATGGCTTGCAGCTGTCGGTTATTGCTAATCCAAACATAGACATTAAACACCATTTTTGTGCCTTAAAAACATGATCATTTTGCGTTGAGTTTCCCCAGAAAATTATTCCATATCTAAGACAGGATTCAACTACACCACGATATGCAGTTAGTAAGGCGTCTGTGCTTAAAATGGAGGATAATTTAAAGAGTGCATAGGCCGAAGAACTGATACGTTTACACAGTCCGTCTGTATGAGATTTCCAATCTAATTTGTTGTCAATTTTTATACCGATGTAGATTACATTTTCTGTTTCATATATATGTTTGTTATTATTATGAATGGTCAAATTTATATAATTTATTTAGGTGGTAGGGTATTTTCTAACACTCAAGTTGAAAATCTGTCACCAAGCACTTATAGGTGTGCTTCGGCAGCTGCACTTGAGGGCCAGTCCAGCCACTAGAATTATCTAGGACAAACGCTAAACTTATGAACAATTAAAAAAATAACGTACGCTACGTATGAAACGCATTATGATATCTAGAATCCTGAATTTATATGAAATCAGATGACTTAGACACATACTTATTGTACGCAACGCTGTCATACGCGTCCTACGCAACCTTAGATGCGATCAAGATTGGCGTGGAAAGGTGGAGGGGATATCATACGTTATCCCACGCGTAAGACCAGTGTGGTTCTAAAACTTGCTTTCGCAGCGCTTCAGACAAGAAGAGAACGTTTGGGAAGTATTTAATCAACTGGAAATCCAGCCCACCCGATGTTGTCGGTAATGCGCCCTCTTTGCTGAACCTTCTGTTGACGATGCATCCAACTGGGTATGTTGTATGAGTTGATGTTGTTGATGCGCCTTTACCGCCTGTCCTACCTCTATGGTGTTGTGCCTCGGTTTTGAAGGGAGGCTAATGGGCAACCGATTCCCAAGAAAGGGGATCGTTCAGACCCTGTCAGTTACTGGCCAATTGCCATAACCTCAGTGTTGTGCAATATCATGGAGCGGATCATCAACACCCAGCTTGTCTGTTACCTAGAGGATCACTCTTTGGTTGATGATCGTCAATATGGCTTTCTCCAGAATCGATCAACGGGTGATCTTCTGGCGTATGTACTGCACCGCTTGGGGAGGCAATTGATAAGCATGGCGAGGCTCTGTCGATCAGTCTTGACATAATGAAGGCTTTTGATAGGGTTTGGCACCGTGGACTTATCTCTAAATTCCGGCATACGGACTTCCCGATAACCTTTGCTACTGGATATCCGGCTTTCTACATAAACGCAGAATTTGTGTTCTTGTAGAAGGTTGTGATTCGCAGATCATTTTGGTAAACGCTGGAGTTCCTCAAGTCTCTGTGCCACCCTATTTTTTCTGCATATCAATTATATGTAACCGTTGAAGTCATACTTATAGAAGGATCTTTAAGTGGTGGTGGTGAAGATTAATTCTGATGTTCTATTATTATTAGGCTTTTAATTACTATTACTAAATACCGACAATATATTAGTATCGCGTAGGAATCTATTTACGTACTGAGAGAGGTCAATCAGGTAAGTGACTGCAGGCGCCGGACGAGAGCGGGTTACTAACCGGTTTCATGGACGATAAAAATCTGGGAAACGAATCCGCCTGCCAGAACGAGAAAATTTGACTGGTGAAGTTGGCGGAGCTGATTCTTTCGGTAAGGTTTGGCGGAGTTAACTTCTCCGTTTGATAAACTGGTTGATAAGACGTAGGAGGGTCTACACGTAGGTAGGCCGGCTTAATGCCGCTATATAGCTATTGATACTGTGACTGGTTTGGCCTTGATCAGTAATTTAAAAATCTTGTCGCTCCTTTCCAAAACTTGTTAAAAGCCAGAGTAGACAGGCTAGATTGCTCCTCTGATCGCGTCTTCTCTAAGAAAGACAACCTGCCTACATACTCATTGCTATGCAGATGACAGCATATATATATATATATATATATATAAAATTGGTATTACAATTTTATTTTTACTCATATTTTATGACCTTTAGGAGGTAATATCGATATTTTTATAGCCTCAGAATGATATAAACTTCCTGTATACAAAATTTTATCAAAATTCCATCATCATATCAAATCATAATAGATACCTATAACATAAATTAAATTAAGAAAATTACAAGTATAACAGACAGAACTACATATTTATTAATACAAATAATTAAAAGTCCATATATTAATTACTGAAAAACGATAATATATATATATATATATATATATATATATATATATTATCGTTTTTTTCATTCTGAGGCTATAAAAATATCGATATTACCTCCTAAAGGTCATAAAATATGAGTAAAAATAAAATTGTAATACCAAAATAAAAACTGCTAAATAAACTCATCAGGAGCCGCAGGCGCATCTAGTCAGAAATACATGTGTTTAAATAATAAATGTTTATTTTTGATTTTGATGTTGATAGATTTTATTAATATTATAAAATATTAAGAAATTAGTTAATATACCGGTTAGACTCCCCGCCGTAGTTGAAGCTATGAAAAATAAAACACAAAACCAAAACATTTTCGAAACACTTGATACGCGCATATTTAACTTGATGACTCTTTTACAAATGATATGATTTAGCATTGCATTAAATAATTTAAATGAACTGATAATTAAATTTAAATTTATTTCAATTAGAATGCAGTATCTATACATATTATAAGTCACAAAGTCTATCTGTCTGTCTGTTCGTTAGAACCACTTATGAATATCCGATTTATATGTTTTTTTTTTCATTTTAATTCAAAGTTACGCTATCTGGCCCGAATATAGAAAATATTTTGTAACATACGAAATAAATAGTGACGATAATAGAGAATTTGTTCGGCTAAAAGACGCATTTAGAACGCTTAAATGGCATACCCTGAGTAAACCCTATGAAATATATCATATTAATGTTTTACATTATTGTAGATCTTAAAAAGAATAATAAAAAGTCAGCGATATAATATAACTATCTTCTAAGGATCACCTACAATAATTATTTTTGTCTTCCATCTTTTGAGCGGGGGCAGGACGATTCGCGCTTGGGCTCGACTGACGGCATTCTATAGACCGCGCGAGCGAAGCCGCGGGCACAGTTAGTAAATAATAAATGTGTCTATGAAAATTCCCGAACTGAAATTTTAATCGAATTTTTAGATGCCTTAGCCTTAGCTCTAGAGTCGAGCGAAGATACTTAAAATCAATGTCGGTTAAGCCCAAGAGAGTTTATTTATTTAGTGCTAGTGATATTGTAAAAAAATACCAGTTATATTTATTTATCAGCAAGTGCACTTCTTGGAAAATCTTGAGTAAACCTCCACCGAAATAACACAAAATAAATAAATAAAAAAAAACTTGAAAGATAAGTTGGCCGAATTCTGGAAGAGGTGAAAGATTAATTTCCAAAAATGAGTTAAGCTCGACCAAGAAATAGTTACTAGCGACATTAGAGTGTGGTGCCGCACTAGATACAGAACGGACGTGTTGCAAAATGTATGAAAACTTGAGCTCTGAAGATGATTTCCATAATAATAAGCAAAAAAATATATATTGGTTTGGTAAATTATAAAAGAAAACATTGAATTGCACCAAGTGTTCACCTCGCTCCGCTCACAACTTACAACAGACGCGATGATACATCGAGGTCATTTCGACTTATTTTTGTTATTTTAGCTCGCTCCGCTAGACTCTTTCGTAGTACTGTCCCTGTTGGTAAGCACAGTACAATCCAAATACAACGGCGACCATCAACATACCTAAATACATCGGCGGGCACCGCTTTCATGCCGGCCTGCAAACTCCCTTAACCTGAGCCTCAAATATGAAAATTATCGTTGCGAGTTAAGCGAACCCATTAATGATCTCGCTAATTACACGGTCAAGATCCGTCTTGAAGGTTGTTAAATGCATGTTTTACATAAATATTGCTTGTATATTATCCTTACATTCCCTATTCCCTCATTCCCATATTGTTACAAGGACCGCCTACCCCTACCAACACGACATATTAAATATCATACTATTTAATATAAGAGAATCGTGTCTATGTGATTATGGAATCCGTACTCTATTAACTTGGTATTCGTACTATTGACTTTACTGTTGACCCGCACTGTTGACTGGGTGATATAGTAACAGGTGTGCCCTGTGACCGCGTGTTCCTTATAAGCAGGCGAAGATCGGCTTGAAGACATTCTTGCTCGTGCTGTTGGATAGCGAAGGCCTCAGTGAATAAGTCAACTACAACAAACACTGTTCCTTAGTGTTGTCTCGCTGCCCATCTCCCTCACGTATTACATTATACCAAACTGTATCGGAATACCCAAATAAACCCAGCTAGTTATAGTTTCCGTCAATTTGCACTGTGTAGTAACTACGCAAGTACTCACGAAATAAAAGTTTGACATTTGTGTAGTTCACGTCGGAAACTTTAGAGAATAAAAAAAATTATAGTATGAAATTCAAAGAGGGTGGAGTTGTATTTTGAGCTACTTGTACTAATTTTCATATTACATTTTATATAGACTTCTGGAAATCAATTGACGTAGGATTATTTCATGCAAATCGGTGACCTAGGGGTCATCGTAGTAAATACACACAATACGATTATCGCAAACATGCACTCGCTATTTCTACATATTATTTCTTAATTATAGTTTAAATAAAATATAATTAATACTCGAGCAGTAAATATACTTATAATTTTATAAATAATTTAAATTATTTATAGGTAGGAGAGTTCAAGGTCGGCAATGTGCCTATGGTATTAGAAGCGTCTATAGGCTACGGTAGCCTCTTGGCCTCCTCGCTCGCCTGATGGGAGCCGTATGATTGTTTGCCAACTTATAAAAAAAGACTGCTGCGGTCTGATGGTGACGTGACGCGCGTTACGACATATATATGTGTTTGTGTCTGATATACAGCATTATCCTCGTTATCGTCATTAGCGATCACAAGTCATATGGGCGTAATCGTGGTCAAATACAAGCAAAAAGCAAAGTATTTTCTTATATCGAAACCACACGTTTGCCACTTACCGCAAACTTCAAACCTCTGCAAACGCTTGGATAAAATAGGCAAGCCAAACATCTGATCCACAGATTTGCGAGTGTGCTAGTACCTATATTTTGGCTAACCAAGCACGCAAGATGTTGATCATGTGTTGGTTATAACATTGGGTTTGAGTAATTTTTATAAAAAAAAAAAAAACGAGGAATAATTATAGGATACTACAGCTCGGATCGGCGGCAAGCCAAGCCAGACCTTTAGAAGTCAAGCTAAACGTCTTATCTAGACGTTTGAATATGAATTTGATAATGTTTGTCGGGTTTGGCAAGCGTGTGGATCGGGCTTTACAGTTGCGAAATATCTGTAGAGACGCGAACGGTCCCACGATCTAAGTGAAAATTTTATTTCAAGCACGTCGTTGCCTGGGTTATTTGCGACGAATCCCTTCAAAGAGACTGACCCGAAACTCGGGCACTGTTAGAAACCGGAGTCTGGCAACACAAGTTTGACATTTAACTCTGTTGTCGGTGTCACACTCGCAGTCAGTCTGTGGACGTTTGAATGTCAATGCCGGTTTGATTTACGCGTGCGATAATTTTAATAAAGTTTTTTTTTTGCTTTGTTGAATACGGGAAGTTTCGGCCACGGGACGAGAGATCCTCTTATTGTACTTTCGGGACGACGGGACGAGAGATCCCTTGTACTTGTACACTTGTAATATATTCACATTTGATTTGTTTAACGTGAAATTGTGTTTTTGAATCTTGTGATCTCGCCACGTTATGGAAATATTTAGAATTGCTGAAAGCTGGAGTTGAGCATGACCGACTTTTGACTTGACTGACACTTCCCTTTCTTTTACTTGAAAATTGACCCATAGGGCCTCGCGCGGCAGTACGGACGCCATATAGCTAAGAAAATTGTTGTTAAGTTAGTTTTTTAGCTCCGTTGATTGTGGAATAGAACACTGAACACGTTGAAACTCTATGACGTCATGTTTACATACGGTTATAAGGTTAGATACTCCGACAGATATAATATAATGAAACAGTGAACACGTTACCTTACTTTGACATCACATTCACGTCATATATCAAATTGATAGAAATTTTACATACTTATATGACGTATGGGCGGTGTCAAATATAGGTCATGATGTTCACTAGGGGAGAAACAGAAAAAATCGCTTAATAATATCTTGCTTTTAAATATCTACAAATAATACAGAAAACAAAATATTTTTTTCATAGTGACTTATGTTAATAAGTAGTTTTTTTTTTAAATAATAGTTAAGTACTCGTACTATCTATTATCCCTTTCGCATATTTACAACATATCTGCCCCCTACATTTCCTTTACTAACATTACATAATATTAAGTTTACAATATTTATATTAAGAAATCTGTAAGTATTTTATTTCCAAATTTCCCGATAGACGTCTATTATAAAGGAAACTTATAACCTATATGAAATTAATAAAAATTGTCTGTCAGTTTGTATGGATCCGGATGTAACTCAAAAATGGATTGACCGATTCTATGAAATTTTATAAACGGTAGGTATGATAAATGTCATGATTGATAGGCTATAAGAATTGTCAATAATAGTTTTAGAAATCATAATAAAAAGTTTTTTTTATTAAACCTGAACCGAATTTGATGATGATTGGACTCGGGAGGTACATGCAAGTCATTCCTCAGTTGACAGGATATATGAATTATTGTCAATAATATAAGCAAAATTAAAGTACAGACTGAAAATAATTAGTGAGTAACAAACGTGTGTACTGTTTTCAGCGGCAGTGCGCCCTATGCCGTAGTGGCCGAGCATAGACCTATTTTCGGGGTAAGCCCTTTAATCGCTTTAAAAGTGTATTTTTTTCGAATCGATTCACCATTATCGTCACTACTTATTTCGTGTGTTACTTTATGTAACAAAATATATCCTATATCGTGGCCAGATAATATATCTATGAATTAAAGGAAAAACCATGTAAATCAGATTAGTGGTTTTCGCGTGAAAAGAACATAAATTACAAATACAAAAAACCCATTTGTCTCTATATACATTTGTTTGTTGTTGTTCTTTGTGGCCTCCTACCTTTCTCAAAACTAATTAAATTAAAATATTAGGAAGGATTAAGTTGATGTAATGCGGTATTCGGCGGAAGACTTAGCGGACGCGCGATATGGATGATATACCATAGATGCCGTCCGCCCGGTCCTCGGATAGTAGTGTAGGAGGAAGCAGGGCTACCTGAAGTCTCATCTGATGCAGTTCTTTGGATGGTATCTGCACCTGATCGCCGGATGGGAGCTCACCACTGCGTGTCATGAGTGCGGTGCCTTGGAATATATTTGGCGCAGCACACTCTTCAGGCGAGTGCTGCGTGGGAGGGACAGCGCCGCATTCTGACCGCGACGGGTGGAGTAGACCTCGCACTGCCGAGTGTGATTAGAGCCATGCTCCACAAGGAGAGGTCATGGACGGCTATGGTCACGTTCTACAGAGGACGTGATGGTGCAAAAAGAAACCGCGGAGATTCGCGTGGAGGATTCTCTGAGCGGCCCAGTCTCATGCCCAGTAGACTGTCGGAAGGCGTTGTTTCATTCGGCTCTTTTCTTCGCCTTAGCAGAACTAGGGAGGACGGGTATGGGACATGTCTTCCGACTGCACAGATTCGGCCATCTAAGAGACAGTTTTGGAGACAAATTTGGAAAAACAATTAAATGTGTAGACAGAATTACATATTTATTAATAAAGATATATATTTTAACGTCGTATAACTAAACATTATTTTAATTGAACCAAAATGAATGAATTCACATTATTATTATTGTTAGCTAATTTCAACTCTTCATTTAAACATCTACCAAACACGCTAAAAGAGATTTAACTTCTAAATATTTATTATTCTTACTTAGTCTAAAACACGGAAGTATATTTGTATTAAAACTAAGAGATGTCGGTTTTTTTCTAAAGTCAAAAGTCGTATACCTAGAGATTTTAATAAATAAAACTTCTTTGTGTGAGTGACGTCAAACTCATATATTTATAAGAGAATATACAAGAATAACTAACTGACTGTCTGACATATCCAACGCACAGCCCAAACCACTGGGGCTAGGACCGTGAAAATTTGTATGCGGAGATTTGTGTACACTGATTGTGAGCATTAAAGAAGGATTTTTTGAAGTTCAACCCTTTAGATGTGAATGAGATGAAAATCTGTATGAAAATCCGTCATTTTTTAAGACAGACCTATGAATATTGGTATTTAGTAATTCAGTAAGAAAGTAAAATGGATGGGATATAACTCAACTACAATCTTTTGAAATCTTTCAATGTTGAAGTTGGAACCCTGATTAACTAATTGTTTGTTGTAAATACAGAAATTTGAAAAAAAAAGGAAATACAACAGTTAAAAAGATTTTGTTGTGAATATGGAACGAATTTTTAATTAGGTATATCTTACGGGTGCAATCTTTAGTACAAGATAATTTTAATAACAATAATAACAGTAATTTGAACAAAATTTTATTATATCCCAATAATAACCAGACAACACTTTCAACTTTATGTGACCTTCACAACAGCGTTGAAGAATCTTTCGAACGGTATCTGTAACAGAACTGTTGCCGGAACAGCCAAGATGTAAGTTATAACCGTTGTCGCAAGCCAATCCACAATCTGGAAAAAATGTTCCCTTTTTAATTTTTATTCTTGATAGGTTTAGCGTTTTGGCCACAATCTCACCTGATGTTAATTGACGATGTGTTTTTTTTTCGAACTGACTATATTGATAGTCTTAGGGGCCCTGGAGCCTTTGCGGCTTTTACAGCTTCACCGGGCTTGGGGGCGAGCACTTAAGGCACTCAGTCGCGAAAGCAAGGCAACAAGTTCCGAGGGTGCCAAAGTGGCGGGACTTCGGCTCGGACTGTTGCCGCGTATGCAATGAAGTCGCTATCTGTCTAATTCCCTACCTATGCGATCTAAACTAATTGTACATATATACATGTTAATTCCCCCTGGGAGGCGGGAAAGTGTAACATTTAGTAATCTGATTTTTTTTCTAAACTAACTAGGCAAAAAAAAAGATCTCTTACAGAACCTATGTACATGTATGGCGTGCATGTGTGTATGATGCAATGTTATGAATATCTGTTAATAGCTAGTGAATATAGAGTCACTGTATCGCGTGAGCGGCAGCTTGGCCCAAGGGCTCCATGTTGATGGATCGGACCTAGGCTTGAGTTGCCGCAGGAGAGGGCGTGGCGTTGTGGCGGTCGTGACGGTAGTGACGATGTGGCCTAAGATGGTAACACACTAAGCCTAGTGGAAGACTGGCTCTCAAGTACACCTGTTGGAACACACGTCATAGGTGCTTGAAGAAAGATTTTTAACTTGAGGGTCGTAGCCTAGACAGGCGGGCATTAAACGTATCTCTGTCTATCCGTCCGTTTATGTTATTTTCATGCGAAAACCACTTATCTGATTTACATGGTACTTTTTTAATTAATAACTATATTATGTGGACAGGATATAAGATATAATTTGTTACATAAAGTTACATACGAAATAAGCAGTGACGATAATCGTGAATCGATTCGGAAAAGAGGCTTTTGGGAAGATTAATTGGCTTACGCTGAGACTAACCATAAGAGATATATCAAATTAATGTAAGAAATAATTTTAGATCTTAAAAAAAAAACGATAGCATATTATATCTGTCTTCGAGGAATCAACCACAATAAGCATTTTTGAGGCAGCACAATTCTATAGTCCAAGCGAGTGGAGCCGCGGGCATAACTAGTTGAGGATAATTTACGTGATATAGCTTGATTATTGTGCACAAGTAAAGTGGATTATAAATAATAACTAGAAATATGCATTGTTAATTGCCACAAAAACTCCCTAAACAGTTCTCATAAGAGACCCACTATTTTCCAATACTGTAATATTGAAGTGAAACTTCTATAGAATCATTTTGAAACTTGATGAAACGAAAATGCGTGACGATAAAGAAATAAATACATAAATGTATAGGATTAAGTCGGCGAGAGAATGAGATAGAATACATTACATATAAACGACTGTATATTGTACTAAGTTTGCTCCAGGTCTGAACGTTCTACGTGTATATGTTAGTATGTGTTTACGTGTATAAATCTATACATATACCTATTCTGCCTTAAGTTGGTGAGGGGTTAAGTTATCTGCAGATTACAGATGATCAAGCAATGCATCAAGTCAAAGTTGCCATGTTTTTCTATACATACATACATACATAAATCACGCCTCTTTCCCAACGGGGTAGGCAGAGACCACGTCCTTCCACTTGCTACGATCCTGACATACAACTTTCGCTTCCTCAACATTCATCAATCTTTTCATGCATGCTCGTCGGTTTAGAGTACTCTGGACCTGACCTTTCTTCAAAACGTCCCCGATTTGATCGTGGAACGTTCGTCTAGGCCTTCCTCTTCCAACGTTCCCAATTAAACTCATCTTATAAATCTGTCTAGTCAATCTTCTTTCATTCATCTTCTCTACATGCCCAAACCATCTAAGCATCCCTTTCTCAATCCGTGTCACTACATCTTCTTTCACACCACAACGTTCTCTTATTACACTATTTCTTATCCTGTCACTCAATTTCACTCCTATCATACTTCTTAGCGCTCTCATTTGTACTGCATTTATTCTACTTTCATGTTTTTTCTGCCATACCCAGCTTTCACTTCCGTACATGAGTGTTGGAACCAACACTGCTCTATGTACAGCCAGATGAGCTTTTCTAGAAATTTTCTGGCTGTTCATAAAGGCGTGCAACGCCCCATTCATCTTATTACCAGCATTAACTCTCCTTTCAATATCACTTTCACACTTTCCATCACTAGTAAACATTGATCCCAAATAAACAAATTCATTCACTTGCTCTAGTTTATCACTACCAATCCGGATACATACTTCTGTCATGCTCTCTTCCTTTTCAAATACCATAACTTTAGTCTTTTTTGCGTTCACTTTCATTCCCTTTCTTTCCAAGGCATCATTCATAATAGTCACCATCGCTTGTAAATCTTTAGCCGACGATGCAAGTAATACTTGATCATCGGCGTAAAGAAGACATTTGAAAAATAACTCATTCACTCTCAGTCCACAGTCACTCTCTTTCAAATCTGTCAGACAATTATCCATGAATAGGTTGAACAGCCATGGAGACGCTACACATCCCTGTCTAACACCCTTTTGTATATTAAACCATTCGGTGTATGCTCCGTTTATTCTGACACAAGCACTGGAATCCCTATAGAGGGATTTCAATGCCTGTATCAGAATACTGCTCACCCCATGCAAAGATAATGCTGACCACAACTCATTCCTCACCACTTTGTCATAGGCCTTTTCTAATATAATTGAAATAACAGAATACCATATTTCGACTCAATCAGACCTGTGAAAGATGCCGATATATATTTATCAACTAAAAAAGAGCGGATAATGTCCAAATGGCTAAACAGATTTTCTTAAATCAAATCTAAGAACACACTCGATAAAGATACCTTTCAAAAAAAAGAAAGTCAAAATCTTGGGAGCTGTGATGCCACAGACAGACACAGATACACGGATACCCAGAGACACACATTAAACTTATAACATTTCTCTGTTTGCATCGAGGATTAAAATATATCAGAAAATACTGAATCATTAATGTAAAATATTGGTCAAAACTCGTTTTACTTGTGGCGAAAGTTACCATAAACAACTTTATCTGTCTCTATAAATATATAGATAATAATGTATCAAAGGTTTTTTTCATGGTCATGGCATATCTCCCTAACTCTTCATCTAAATTAATCATTCAACAATCATTTTAAGGCTTATGTTTCCCACTATCGAAAATAATGTTTTCGTTAAATATAACTAGAACACCTTTTTATTTGAAATACTGTTTGCTAATAGCAATCCTACAATAATATATTCAACTAACAAGTAACAGGTACTATCACTACTATTCAGCTAGGTGCTATATAGAGGTGAAAAATTATAAAAATTTAAACTCACAACATCAAACACAGAAGTGGAGTATGAAACTGGTCGGGCAGCAACCACCATACCTATAATCCAGTGTAATAGCATCACCGCTAACAGCATACGCGACATGGCGTGCCATCTGTCCCAAGCAAAAATTTTACGCACCGGACCTGTTAAATGACAAGCTTAATCAAGCAAGACAATATTTCATAAAGCTACATCTTATCTAGTGAAGCTCATTTGAAGCAATGATGACTTAGCCCCCAAGCCCGGTAAAGCTGTAAAAGCCGTAAAGGCTCCAGGGCCCCTCAGGCTAACAGTGTAGTCAGTTCGAAAAAAAAAAAAAAAAATGATGACTTAGTGATAGCGTGTACGATTTCGCGTTGATTGACGTGAGTTCGAATCCCTGCAATGAGCCTGAGTTTTCTGTGAAGGAAAACATCGTGAGGAAACCATAGCATGGTGGTAGGGCTTTTCCTAATGCCCGTCTGGCTAGCTACCACCCTCAAGTTGAAAATCTGTCGCCAAGCACCAATAGGTGTGTTCCGGCAGCTGCACTTGAGAGCCAGTCTTCCACTAACTAGGTTTAGCGTGTTATCATCCTGGACCACACCGTCACTTAACATCAGGTGAGATTGTGGCCACTACGCCAAAGCCTATAACGATAATAAAAATAAGTGTAAGCAGATACACATTACGCACGTTGATAACAAAAAATATCTCGTTTTTAATGTTAGGTAAATTATTCTTTATTAATCTCGAAATAGTTGTACATAAAGCTACATCTCTAGTGTTAGCAGGTACACATTACGCACTGTTACAACCCTACTCTATTCCTTGCATTCGCTGTTTCAGCAATACTACATTGCCACACTTTTATAAATGCTAAATTGTACTTTTCCCATTGCTTTTATTCTTTATATTTTTATATTTCTACTAGCTGTACCCGCGGCTTCGCTCGCGTGGACGACAAAAATTGTTGTTACCGGGATAAAAAGTATGTTACTTCTGATACTTCCAAGAATAAGTGTACAAAGTTTCATGATGATCGGTTAAGTAGTTTTCGTGTGAAAGCGTAACAAACAAACTTACATTCACATTTATAATATTAGTGGGATTTCTTTAAGTCAGTTAGTTTTCAGTCACCGCGAAGTGCAGGCGAATTTCCTTCAAAAAAATCTAGAAGTCGTACAAAATTTAATAATAATTAAATTTGTGAAAATTCTTCTTCTTCTTAATTATGGCTCGGGCTCTACTGGACATGGACTTTGTTGATAATAATGCTGGCTGCTAGGAAAGTGATTGCAGGATATTAATTTACTACTGTAAGAACTCACCGTCAATATTAAAGGATCCCAATAGAAGAATAGCCAAGGTTATGAGTAACACAGCTCGTTCAACTGCAACGAAAACGGCGATCTCGGCGGGCGAAGTGAGTTCTAGTGCGACCTTCCCGGACTTTATTATCCACATTATGCCCAGTGGTAAACTTACATTATGCGCAAGTACTGCCAACTGAGAAAAAAGAGTCACACATGTATTTCTTTTTTAAGAATGTTTATTTTGAGAGAGCTTTTTCGTTTACATTTTTTGGCGACCGAGCATTTATAGCGACTGTTATACAACGATGTATAGCAAAAAAGAAAAAAACTCATATATACATTATCTCGGTAAACTTGGAAAGTAAAACATTATCTAAATATAAAATTCATCTAAATCATTAGAGACGTTTATGTAAAAATAAATGTTGATATATGTTTTACTCGACTGCGCGACACAAAGGAGGGTTATGTGCTTATCAAGCTATGTGTTGTTACAGTCTAAGTTAAAATAGAAAAAAATCACCATTCTCTAAATCTGTGGAATTGTCTAGAATGTGCCAGAAATATAAAGTATTTAGTCATAGATTCGAGGAAGCACTACTTTTATTCTCACATACAAAACTGTTCGGATTGCGTCAATAAACAATGGTCTAAAAATAGAGCGTTCCTCTTCTTTTAAAAACGAAGATGTAAGTTGTTTACAACATGTTTACAAGTTTAAGTACCTTCTAATGATTTCGTGATAGTCTTATTTGGGTATATAAGCGAGCCGTATCCCGAGCCACGACAGTTCTATTTTCGAAAGCGAAGTGAAAACAACAAGCAGTATAAAAGAAGACATATTTACAAGAGGACCATAGATGGAGAAACTGCAAGTACATTGGAAGAGCAATTTGTAAGTTTGTTTAAATTGTATTTTGAAGTACAAATAAATTGTTTACGTGAAATATAACGGCATTTCACTATCTATGGGTAAATTGTTACTTTGCGGCGCTTTAGAGACCAAACGCGTGGACCGTTTTTTATTATTCTTACGTCAATCGTATTATCTTAATCTTGCGAGTGCCACTAAAAACATAACAATAATCAAAATTCATTATGGCGACAACCAAACGCCATACAGCAACATACGCAACAACATACGCCAAAACAGCTTATAGTTAAGTACATCAGTAGGTAATTGTTTAGAACATTATGATACTAACTAACCAGTGTACATAAAAAAATGGAGTCAGACTGCGGAAAAAGTGAACTTTAAATACAAATAAATAATTTTGCTAAAAAACAAACTAAAAAGTTAAAAAATGTTGTATTCGCTAATCTGTATATAGAAAGTGAACGAAAACTAACAAAACAAATAACGCAGACTAAACAGATAAATAAAATTGTTATTACTGTCGGGGTAGCTCTTAGATAACGTACCTATATATAATATGTAAAATAGATAAATTGAATTTGTAATTTAAAGTCAAGATTTAGTAATTTTTGCTATCGCTTTACACAAATAAAATTTAAGATCAGTGCTGCTCTTGTCGGTGAAGCAATCTCCAAATCTTCGTACACTCTGCCTTCCTTTTGACATATTGATACGATACGAGATTACACCTATTTTTCTTGATACCTATTTACCTCTTCCCTTCAATTTTTTTCTCCTAATAGTACGAGTATTTAATAGATCGTCGTTTCAAATTAACTATCGCTACCTAACGTTTTGTTCTTGCAAAATACGTAATTAAGGGGCTGTGTTGATACGCGTGAACAGAATTTGATTTGGATACGTAGGTGTATTTAATGGGTGTAGGTCGATTTAAGACGTCTACGTTATAAGAGGAAATTGTAACAATAGCTGGCTCTAGTGTTCCTAAATAGAGAAGTCGCGACACACAACATTCACGGTATCCTTGAAAAAAGTTATCGCTTTTCAGTCGACCGCGGTCACGCTAAAACTAAAATGTTTTTGTTTATTTGATTAATAGCGTCTCTTTACCTTGTAATCGTTACAGTTGATATTGTTCTTCTGGAGTTCAAACTGAACATGCGCCATAAACATTCCTAGGAAACAGGCTCCCAATGCGCCCCACGCCGATATGTAGAAATGTGTGAAAGATTCAACACTTTTGAAGACTGTACGTATGTTCCTTTTTAATGGTAATACCAATATTATGTTGTTATTTTATCCTCTTTTTTGACTCTTAATAATTAATTTTTCATAAACAGTAAGATGTGTTATTCTTTGTTTATAATTCAGAACCTTCAATATCAATTTAATATGTTTTTGTTACCAATTATTCTGAATTTAAAGCTAACGGGTCTCCTGTATAGACTTTTAAATCACTTCGCGGCCTTAAGTTTTTCATTGAAAAAGAAAACCTTTCTTAGTTAGTGAGGTGTCTAATGTCCAAATGTACTCCATATTCATAAGTGAGATTTTGATCTTACTTAAGAATACCAGAAGAAACCTCTTAAGATTTGAGACACCGAAGCCAACGTCACCTGCATAGTTATGAACGAGGAAATGAAAATTGCGGGATGGTAAGTTAATACAGCCCAATTGGGTCGCGACCACCTTGCATATGGTGAAAAGCACATCATAATAATTCGCTTCTGAGCATCGCCTTTCGAGATCACCCGCTCAGGGTCTATTTTTGTAGGCCGTCATGAGAGCAGCGACTGGTGATGAAGTGATGATCTCTCGGTGATCGCCACTGTTTTTGGGTTGTAAGTATTGTTCTTACCTTCAGGCACAATGCGGTCACTTTGAATTTTTTCCTTTACGCCTGGTGGATAAATAATGGCCAATACTTTTTGAGCTGTGTTTTAAATTATATAAAATAAAATTTATATACTCACTCGGGTGAAGCATAAAAAACGATTGTTTGCCAATTATGAATGTAACATGCGACGGCATTAAATATGCAAGATCCAAAGAATAGAGCTGCATACGTAATCATAGCTTGTCGTTTATACTTCCACATGATGAGAGTCAATAAGCAAACAAGTGTGTACAGTTGTAAGTCGACGGCGAGGTACCTACACAAATGTAAGATATAAGATTGAACTTCTACTAAGGGATGTAATGTTTATCGACTAATTAATATTTGCTTACAAAATCATTTTAAAACATCACATACAAAAAATCATCCCAATTTTGACGCGGTAGCTGTCGGCAAACGCCACGGTCTCAATAAAACGCGTACAAAATGTTATAAATGACATGCATACCTCAATACAACAGTTAGTACAAGTCTGGTCGTCACACCGCTAGGCCAATGCGAAGACCAATATAGTCGTGAAAATCAGAACTTGCATTAACCATATATATTCTATCTCATTTTCTCGCAGGCTAAATTCTGTAGATGTACCTATATCATTGTCGCAATCACATGACACTTTGACATCCCGCCAAAAACTCCCATGTGATATTCAAAATCAATCGGAGATGTAATTCATACTTTGCCTAATTAGCATTTGGCATTATATATAGTGCCTAGGCAAAGTATGTAAGTAATAGTTTTCTTTATTATATACATTGCCGGGTACTCGTAGACATTCTATAGAATGTCGGCATTTCATACATTGCCTATTATACAAACAATTATACTAACCGTAAACTACAATTATATATTTAAAAAAATGATAAACCCAATAGAGTTTATGCCGGCTCTTCTCAGCGGTAGTGTTCTGACATTAATAAGTGACTTTTATTTACGGCCTAAATTGAACAAATTATTTTTGAAGTGAAAAAGTGAAAACTTCTTTAGTTCTTTCATTATGATTTAAAACTAGATGATACGAAAAAGCGACAGTAAAAAACAACATATATATCAATAGGATTTTGGCTACGAGAGAATGAGATAGAATATATTTACATAATGCACGTTTAATGCAAGTCCCGATTTATGATTGTGATCGTCGTCGGATTGACGTAGTGGTGTGAGACGACCACACTTCATACGCAGTACGCAGGAGTGGTCGATAGTTCAAATCCCGCAGATTTTAGGAAATTTAAAAATATTTTATAAATTATAAAAAAAATTTCTGAAGATTTCACTTCTGACACGTGCTATGATCACTGCTGCACACATAGTTTTATTTTTATTCTTTTAAAACTGAAAAGGTATAGCAATACAAAATTAGGCGCATTAGAATGAAAATGAAATAAATTATGGTTTATATAGCAAACCCATTGACGTATATTCTATTGATAGTTAAGAATTTGTTCATAGAAGTTCATAGAAACGTTTTTTTTTCGAATACTGATAAACAACATAGCGGTCGTTCTTATAGATTTCACATCGCAGAAGAGACACGGCTTTTTTACCTACAATGGTTCATTAGAATTCATAAAGATTCATTTTAAATATTTCAAGAGAAAGCAAGGCTGCACCGAGCTATTTATTTATAGTATTATTTTTCCCTTGTCTATCAGAAAGGCATACGAACCAAAATATACGAACCAAGTAGGTGTTATACATATATTTTCTTTATTCACAATATTGTTGACATAAAATGCGTGCGTCCAAAACTTTTGGGTACAAGTTTTGCTCTCTTTGCCTATGGTGCTAGATATGAGAGGTCCATCCCTAGCGTGAGGCCACCATGTTGCAGCGTATCCAATAATCATCATGTATAATGGAGAAATCCTAGAGAATAAAATTGAGAAAAATAAAGTGATTTACAATTCACTGCGTTTGATTACAAATAAGAAGTAATATAAAGGCAACAGAGTATATTCAGAGATGAGAATCATTGACTTTTTTATAAAAAGACAAAACAAATTCCCCCAATTACAATTCTATTTTGTGTGTGTTTAAGGTAAGAGCTATGTAATAGATCTAAATTCCGATACTCACAAACTTGCTATAGAGTTTTGCACCGTGAAGAAAGCTATAGGGTCATTTTTTTTTCCAACAATTACATTGATTAGAATTTGTAAAGGAAGGGAAAATCTATGTAGGTGACACGATATATGATTTCTTAATTACATTTAGCGTCTTGGTTAAGAGTAATTTTAGCAACTAACATAACTGTGAATATGAATCCATTTCGACTTAGCCATCTTAGTCTATGAATGAAGAATTTGTTAATAGCGACTACAGCGCCATCTATGAGAGCATTCGATGAAACAAATATATTGTGAAAATAGGTGAAAATGTTTCCGAATGGTCGCCATGACTACAATATATTTGTGTAAAAGTGTTACACCCAGAATAGTGGCACACTTAGGGTTCGCGTTTAGCATCTGATGGTGTATATCCAGTAATCACCGGGTTGGTAGGGATCTATCTACACTCGACTGAGTCACAACCAAATTCACAGTCGTTTTTTTTTTGTCGCGTTTTATTTCAGCCAGTGAGGTGCCGAAAGGCTTGCCGATGCAATATATTACCGATCTCTCTGTGGTGGCCAGTCTTTATGAATTTAACTGTGCTTACCACCAAGCACTTGCACCAAATCATCTTGCTATGCTACTATAGAAGAAATTAGGTCAAGTTGTTTAAAAATTACGCGATGACATATCATATTACAACGGGACAGATAACATTATAATTAAGTTTAAAACTGTTGATAATACCTACCTAGCAATTCGTTTGAGAATAAATATTGGCAACATATGAACACTCAAGGGGCGTTTCTCTGAATGCAGCAACATATTGTATGTCGTTAGGAACGTTGTTAACATAAAAAACATGTGAACTATGAGTGTACCGTTTGACAGAAACAAACCGTCAGGACGAATTGGTAACTGAAAACAAAACACACTAAGTATTGGAAATATCTCATACACGGTAGTTTCCTTTTTATTTCATTTCATTCCTTTACATAATGGGATGTCCATTAATTACGTATTGCTTTTTACTTCCTTTGAATTTTAGTGAGATGTAGTAGTGTGCCATTCATGCCGTTAAATACCTAAGTGTAAATACTGGTACCTTCTATAGGAACCCTTGGCATATTAAGATGAAGGCCTAAATTGAATGAAATATTTTTGAATTTCACGAGTTTTCGTGAGATTACCCGGATCACTCATCAATTTTCAGCTAACGTAATTAATGGACGGCCCTTAACTATATAATGTTCAAATTAAATAATATATCTACTCTTACACAAGGAAGTTCATCACATAGTTATCTTTGGGCGTAAATTGAATTTGTCGATACAAATGAGGACATATTATTAAGCGTTAAAAAACCTCACCTGTTCCAAAAAATCTGGACGGGTAACATGGAACGCATAGTGGTAAATGCAACTATGCGCATACATCATGCAGGCCATTGCAATTACCCTTGAAATAATATTATTATTATTAGTAAAATATAATTATTATAGTTTTTATTAGCTACTAGTTAAACCCGGCCAAGCTTCGTTGTGGCTCTGTCTGACATCAATTATTATGGAAGTAAATAAAAGTATTCTAGTGAAGATAGATTCAGGGAGAAAACACATGTTTAATTCAATTTAAAACACTACTATGTTTGTTGTTAAACCTATAGTATTTATATCTTCTCCCTTTCATAACAGAACTACACGCCTCTTGGCTACGGATCCAGAGCTTTACGGTAACCTCCATATCGGCACGATCAAAGAAGTTTGCGACGTCTTATCATTGCCGTACTGTGAAGCTGTGGCACTGTCCCGGCCAGTGTTTTCCCTTCAAACATAACGTGAAGAGATATTTGAGCAGGCCGGCATCACAGCGACTACTGACGGTGGATTATAGATCCCACGGTAATCGCCGATGTTATTGGATTGTACTGTGCTCACGATCTGGCACAGTGTTCAATACCGTGTTCGTTCATGTGTTTTACCGTGCTTCGATAAAAAAATATATTAAAATAGTAATGTTAATGTTAATAGTTATGTTAAAATGTTACATATATTAATTTATATTTATTAATTATAACTAATCTATACTAATATAATTAGGCGGAAGAGTATTTTGTTTGATTGTTTGTTTAAACACGCTAAGCTCTAGAACTATCAGTCGGATTCAAAAAATTCATTCTGTATTTCATAGCCAGATTCACGAGGAAAATAATTATAGGCTATTAGGATAAGGCTACATCTCTCAGCTAGCCTTAAATATTGATTTTTGTTAAGTTAGTCGGAAGTAACGTTGTTCCCGAACTGCTTTATCTGCTTTTTTTGTTTGATTGTTTGTTTAAACACGCTAAGCTCTAGAACTATCAGTCGGATTCGAAAAATCCTTTCAGTAATCATAGCCAGTAATAAGTGACGATAATGGTGAATTAATTCGAAAAAAAAGAACTCTATTGGGGCGATTAAATGGTTTACGCATAGTAAACCATTAGCGATATATCAAATTAATGTTGTACATAATTGTAGACTTTTAAAAAGACGAACAAAAAAGGCTGCGATAGCATTTGTTTATCTTTTAAGGATCACCTACAATAAGCATTTTTGAGGCAGCACAATTCGTATGTGCGCTCGACCGAAAGCATTCTGTAGTCCACAAGAGCGGAGCTACGGGCACAGCTAGTAAGATACTAAAAAAAAAATGAAATTTCTCATACTTCGCTCCTTGCACAGGTGCTAATGCTGTGAGTCGAGGGTCACCACCTTCATGGATAACAGTTAATTTGTGCCAGTTAGCTGGTATAGACCACGCCATGAGAAGTTCATTTTCTGAAAAATTAAAATTAAAACCGAATTATAGAAATGAATAGTTTTTCTAATAATTAACCCCAAGAAAAATCACATTAGTATAGTAACTACGAGAATGTGTTATTAGTTCAAAAGGTCTTTAAATAAAACGTATTTTGAAAAAGTTACCTCGTTTATGAACTTGTCAGAGAATCGTGTCTATGTCATTATTTAAAAAGAAATCATGTCTCCCAGCAACGAGGTAACAGATCCTAACAGGAATTCAAAATACGGCGTATATAAAATAAATGGAAAGAGAGTAGAGATGTCGCGCACTACAAACAGGTGTGCTCTGTGATCTATGTATCCATATAAGCAGCCAACGATGGGCTTGAAAGATAGTAATTACTCGAGTCCTCGCATTGTGAAGATCTCCGTTAATATGGATCCTAAGATTGTTCGAGGCTACCTAATAAGTCGGAACCCGAAGAGAAGATCATTCTGGCTGGAGCTTGTCGGATCATGAGGACGTTCAAGATCAATTACTATGTCGCCTATGGACAGCGATAATATCAGACATGAAAGGCATGGGATGGCTATATAGGGGAGGTTGGAGACCACTGGGGGCAACTCCAATTAAAACAGACGTTACTCTCAATTGGATTGTCGGACCTTGTACATCTCTACAATGCCTGCACTTAACCCAGATTACGTCCTCAAGATGTGTGATTCTGTAATTAATATATCAAGGTAAATCCTGTTGTCTTCGACAGTCTATTCTGATGTCTCTCATTCTTTGACAAACTTATAGTACTCGCGATATCGAAATATTTTTATCCTCTGTCAACAAAATATCTATGTTTGATAAAGTTTTTACCCCTGAGAACACGACAAGGTGCTAAATATATGCATAAGTTTTAATTTTTTGTATGACTGAGGCAGTTTTAAGATACAGTTATTAGTTTATTTACGACTTACTGAGGGATAAATAAAATAAAATAACACCCACTGTGGTATATAAGGCCATAGATACATGTAGCTACTGTATAGTCAAAATTACAACAGTACATTCAAAGTTTAAACTTACTGTCCGGTCTATTTCCCGTCATCAAGTCGTACACAGTTCCAACAACATTCAAGAGCACAATTGCGTAAAGCATTTTTATGAATAACTCCTGCTCGTTACTGGGTGGGATGCTAGCTCGCAAATCCTTTGACGTGCGGCAGTAGTGAAGTGTGCGAATATTCGCACGCAGCGCTTGACTCTTCGCCCATATATTAACGCATTGCTCGAAATGCAGAGTTGCGTTGGTCTCTTTAGACGGACATCGCTTGTTGAGACAGTAGCCACGATGTATCAATGTACGATTGAAATTAAACGCGCCTTCTGTGTGCTTCTGAATAATTTATATAAAAAAATATTAGAGCCACGTGAAATTATATAAAACAAAATATCTGTGCATACTTTAGTTTGAATTTAAAAACTTTTTCCGTATAAAAATTAGGTACGTACAAAAGGAACAAAATACTTTAAAACAAAACAGAAGTATTTCTCAGTCCAAGCATTAAATACGATATTAAATTTAAATCTATTAAAACTAATGTAAAACTGTTTTCAATACTATAAGTATGGATACTTTCAAAAACAGAGAATTTTTGATATGATTTATTTAGGGAGCTGGCTGTTTTAGTAAATGTTATTTAAACAATTTATTAAATAATTTATTGGTTTACCTTCATTAAATCGTAAACATAATGTGGTTCGTATGATGGTGTGAGCTCAAACACACCCAAACAGTAAACCCCGTCTCGAACTGATAGACACTTGTCGTAATCATCCAAGTGAAAGAGACGCGGGAGTTTGGAATATTCTTCATCTAAAAGTTACGTAAAAACTTAAAATTATTATTTTATATAGTAATATAATCCAAAATTCAACTTGTGAAGCAATGGTGACTCAGTGGTAGCGCGTACGGACACCACTGAGTTCGAATCTCTGCAATTAACCTGAGATTACGGTAAAGGAAATTATCGCGAAGAAACCATAGCATGGTGGTAGGCCATTTTCTAATGCGCAAGTTGAAAATCTGTCGCCAAGCACTTATTGGTGTGCTTCGGCAGTTGCACTTGAGAGCCAAACACTAAATTTATGAACAATAAAAAAAAGTACCGAAAACTTTTAAGGTAGGGACAAACTGAGCCCACGTGCGCCACGTATGCAACGAATGAATGATTAAACTCCTGAATTTATATGAAAACAGATGACTTAGAAACATACTTATCGTACGTAAGTCGTCCTACGCAACCTTAGATCTGTCGATCAAGATTGGCGTAGGACGGTGGAAGGGACATCATACGCTATCCCTCGTGTAAGACCAATGTGTTTCTAAAACTTGCATTCCCAGCGCGTCAGACAAAAAGAGAACGTTTGGGAAGTATTTACGATTTAAAAATGAGAGATGAACAACTGTTTGATTTGGTTAGGCTTCATAAAGCCATTTATTTATAATAATAAAGGCATTGAATATCGTGATGGTACATTACGCTATGAAGCTTGAGAAGAGATAGCAAACTGCATGGCATGCCTAATATATAACAAAGATAATAAACCATCCTCAAACTCACTTTCAGAATCATAAAACATTATACATTAGTGCATCTGAGAAATGCAACAACAGCGTCTGATGTCATTATGCGTTGCATGCGCGGGACAAGTGTGCACACCAACTCTCCCACTTTGCATCGCATACGCGGCGTACGTGGGCTCAGTTTGTCTTTACCCTTAGTCTGATGTCATAAAATAATGACCACAAACATGTTATGCCGGCCTGACATGTCTCGACAGTTGCATATACACTTTTTCATCTCAAAACGCGACAAATAAAAAACAATCTCAGTAACAGGTTTATCACAATGTGTATGATGGGCACGACCCAGTGGAGTACAGATGCCTACCACCCCGCTTGTTTACTGATTACATATCGGTTGATCCCGGAATGCGACACTCTTATAGGCTCTGGTGTACGGAATTCCCGACAACTTCTGCAACTGGATCTCCGGCTTTCTACATGAACGCAGAATTCGTATCCTTGTAGAAGGATGTGATTAGCAGATCATGTCGATAAACGCTGGAGTTCCTCAAGGCTCTGTGCTTTCGCCCACCCTGTGTCTTCTGCATATCAATGATAGGCTACCTTCACACAGTCACACTTATAGAAGGGTCTTTATGTGGTCGTGGTGAAGATAAACGCTGAGGTTCTATTATTATTAGGCTTTTACTTACTATTATTAAATACCGACAACATATTAGTATCGCATAGGATTCTATGTACGTACTGAGAGCGGTCAATCAGGTAAGTGACTGCAGGCGCCGGTCTAGAGCGGGTTACTAAACGGTTTCAATGGCGCGACGTGTAAGCTACTGGCGGCTAGCGATTAGCGATCACGGTACTCTGTGTAGTGTAGTTGAATATGTACAAATGTTGATGAATTATGTGTTGATTGAGTATGATGGGATTTATTATGTAGGAACGGGAAGGGCTACGATAAGTGCCTACATCACTCTCCCCTAGAGGCCGTCAATATGGACGATAAAAATCTGGGAAACGAATCCGCTTGCCAAAACGAGTAAATTTGACTAGTGAAGTTGGCGGAGCTGATTCTTTCGGTAAGATATTTACCGGTGGGTTTGGCGGAGTTAACTTCTCCGTTTGAGAAACTGGTTTATAAGACGTAGGAGGGTCTACAAGTAGGTAGGCCAGCTTAATGCGGTCTATTGATACTGTGACTGGTTTGCCCTTGATCAGTAATTTAAAAATCTTGTTGTTCCTTTCCAAAACTTGGTAAAAGCCAATAAACATGCTGGGATACTCCTCTAATCCCGTCTTCTCTAAGAAAGACAACCTGCCTACATACTCATTGCTATGCAGATGACAGCATCAATCATGGGTGCTATTATAGCAAGCCTTTATGTGGTCGGAGAGAAACAGAAAAGAGACGGGAGGAACTTGTGAACATTGAACTTAACCAATTCATGCATCGCGTATCTATATGTGAAGCAAGTAACTTGGTTTAGTTCAAAGCCAAGAAAACTCAGGTGTGTGCGTTTTTCTCAAAAAAGTCTCCATTTTTCCCCTCCCCACTTTCAGAACGTCTCACTAGCAAAACGTGACATCTTCAATATCCTAGGTGTGGATATTCACAGCGAGCTCAACTCCAGGGATATTACATCGGAAGTGTCATCTCTACTACATCTCGGAGACTCGGAATCCTGAACAGGGTGCTACGGCTTTTTATGCCCGGTCAGCTATACCTTCTTTACAAGGCATAATTTAGGCCATGTATGGAATACTATTCGCACCTCTGGGATGGATCTGCAAAGTATCTCCTCGATGCTCTGGAGCGAGTTCTACCGTCTGCATCATGGTAAGTGTTCTGAAGAGCTGTTCAATCTAATGCCACACGCGCTGGGCTTTGGAGTCATAATTTTATTGAAACTCCATCTCGGCACAAACTTAAAAGTTCTCTATGTGTTATCTTTGTCGTACCGTAAAACTGTGGAACCATCGCCCGACCAATGTGTTCCCTCCTTCTTATACATGGGGTCCTTCAAGCGTTACGTGAAGAGATATTTATGCAGGCCGGCATGACAGCGGCGACCGCCCATGGATTTCAATCTTATCATCAAGGACAGTAAAGTCAATGTGCCGAGCTATTATTTAAAATATATATGTAATTAAACTTATAAAACTTGTAAAACTATCTCGAAAATTCTAGAATGTCCGGGAATTACTCATCGAGAATGCTCGAGTCTCGAGAAAATTATATGTCGAGAAATCAGAAACCCTAACCATAATTAATTTACGTTTTAAACCAACATTTTATCGTTTTTCAGTAACTAATATATGGACTTTTAATCATTTGTATTAATAAATATGTAGTTTTGTCTGTAATACTTGTAATTTTCTTATTACAAATTATGTTATAGGTATCTATTATGAAAAGTCATCAGTTGGTTTTCATACATTATTTTTGTTTTGTCTAATCTTGAATAGACACACATAATTTTAGAATTGGAAAAATACAATTTTTTATTAATTATTCTCAACTGATTTTGATAAAATTTTGTATACAGGAAGTTTATATCATTCTGAGGCTATAAAAATATCGATATTACCTCCTAAAGGTCATAAAATATGAGTAAAAATAAAATTATTGGACTAAAATAATTACTGCTAAATAAACTCATCCGGAGCCGCAGGCGCATCTAGTCAGAAATACATGTGTTTAAATAATAAATGTTTATTTTTGATTTTGATGTTGATAGATTTTATTAATATTATAATATATTAAGAAATTAGTTAATATACCGGTTAGACTCTCCGCCGTAGTTGAAGCTATGAAAAATAAAACACAAAACCAAAACATTTTCGAAACACTCGATACGCGCATATTTAACTTGATTACTTTTTTACAAATGATAGGTATTATAGCATTTCATTAATTAATTCAAATGAACTGAAAATTAAATTTAAATTTATTTCAAGTACAATACAGTCAAGGCAACACGCCAAAGTTTTTATGAAATTTTGTGTATCCCTATATAATTCCGAAATAGATAAATTATAAAAATTATCGATATTACCACCAAAAGATCATAATATATTAGGTCCTTACTAATGAAATTAGCGTTTTGTCGTACTGACCATTTTGATCTGAAATATCTCCTCTTTGGTTAAGAATTCCAATTCCAAATTCAAATTTATAAACTCATTTAGCTGTTACATTTGAGTTTTGAAAACAGTCATTCATTTATTCCTTGACGTCGCTTATTACCGCGAAATGGACAACATGAAATATCGGTATATTTATGAGTATGAGTTCCACCACCAGTTCGTGGCACCAAAGTTGCAGAAACAGCTCGAAGGATTAATGATGTGTACGGCTCTGGTGTCGCAAAAGAAAGCACGGTCCGTTTTTGGTTTCAACGTTTTCGTTCTAGAAATTTCGACCTTCAAAACCAACCCCGTGGACGGCCGGAAACCAAAGTGGACAATGAAGAACTAAAGGCTATTGTGGAAGCGGATCCATCACAAAGCACTTCAGAGATAGCTGCAGGCTTTGGGGTAAGTGATAAAACTGTATTAATCCACTTGAAGCAAATCGGGGAAGTAAAAAAACTTGAACGATGGGTACCTCATGAATTGGGTGAATCGAACTTGCAAACACGCGTTACTTTGCTCAACCGACACAATAATGAAGGTATTTTAAATCGAATCATTACTTGTGATGAAAAGTGGATACTATACGATAATCGGAAGCGCTCGTCTGCGACATCCACCATACTCCCCAGACCTTGCTCCAACAGATTACCATTTTTTCCGGAATTTGGACAACTCCTTACAAGGAAAAAAATTCAACTCCAATGCGGCAGTCCAAACCGCCTTCAAAGAGTTTATTGATACTCGCCCCCATGGCTTTTTTAAGTAAAGGGATCAATAAACTACCTATGAGATGGCAAAAGTACATAGATAACAACGGTGCATACTAAATAAATAATAAATAATAAATATATAAATATAATAAATAAAATAAATAAATAAAATAGTAAATATATTTTCCAAAAAAAATGGCTTTATATTCCTGCCGTACAAAACGCCAATTTCATATGTAAGGACTTAATATAATTAAAAACAAAATTACAATTCTAAAATAATTACTGTGTCATAAATGCAGGCACATCTTCTATATCTATACATATTATAAAACTGTCCCTATGTCTATCTGTTCGTTTATGTAATTTTCACGCGAGAACCACTTATTAATATCCGATTTACATGTTTTCTTGTTTTAATACATGGCTACGCTATCTGGCCTGAATGTAGGAAATATTCTGTAACCTATGAAATAAATAGTGACGATAATGGAGTATCTGTTCGGCTAAAAGAAGCATTTAGGTCGCATAAATTGCTTACCCTGAGTAAACCCTACGAAATACATCATATTAATGTTCTACATAATTGTAGATTTTAAAAACACCTTCAATAAGTTAGCAATAGCATATACCTATCTTCTAAGGATCACCTACAATAAGTATTTTTGTCTTCCATCTTTTGAGCGGGGGCAGCACGATCCGCGCGTGGGCTCGACTGACGGTATTCTATAGCCTGCGCGAGCGAAGCCGCGGGCACAGTTAGTAAATAATAAATGTTTTTATGAAAATTCCCGAACTGAAATTATAATCGAATTTTTAGATGCGTTAGCCTTAGCACTAGAGTCGAGCGAAGATATTTAAAATCAATGTCCGTTAATCCCAAGAGAGTTTATCTATTTTGTGCTAGTGATATTGTAAAAAATACCAGTTATATTTATTTATCAGCAAGTGCACTTCTTGGAAAAACTTTTTTGATTAAACCTCTACCGAAATAACACAAAATAAATAAATAAATAAAAAACTTGAAAGATGAGTTGGCCGAATTTTCTGGAAGAGGTGAAAGATTAATTTTGCCAAAAATGAGTTAAGCTCGACCAAGAAATAGTTACTAGCGGCATTAGAGTGTGGTGTCGCACTAGATACAGAACGCACGTGTTGCAAAATGTATGAAAACTTGAGCTCTGTAGATGATTTCCATATTAATGAAGCAAAAAATATATATGACGCGATGATACATCGAGGTCGTTTCGACTTATTTTTGTTATTTTAACTCGCTCCGCTAGACTCTTTCGTAGTCTTTTTTACATTATCTCGGAACGTTGACGGTACTTTCCGTGTTGATAAGCACAGTACAATCCAAATGCAACGGCGACCGCCAACAGGACCTAAATCCATCGGCGGTCGCCGCTGTCATGCCGGCCTGCAACCTCCCTCAACCTGAGCCTCAAGTATGGAAATTATCGTTGCGAGTTAAGCGAAGTCATTAATGATCGCGCTAATTACGCGGTCAAGCTCCGTCGTGAAGGTTTTTAAATGCATGTTTTACATAAATATTGCTAGTATATTATCCTTACATTCCCTATTCCCTCATTCCCATATTGTTACAAGGACCGCCTACCCCTACCAACACGTCGTATTAAATAACATACTATTTAATATAAGAGAATCGTGTCTATGTGATTATGGAATCCGTACTCTATTAACTTGGTATTCGTACTATTGACTTTACTGTTGACCCACAGTGTTGACTGGGTGCGATAGTAACAGGTGTGCCCTGTGACCGCGTGTTCCTTATAAGCAGGCGAAGATCGGCTTGAAGACATTCTTGCTCGAGCTATTGGATAGTGAGGGCCTCAGTTAGTAAGTCAACTACAACAAACACTGTTCCTGAGTGTTGTTGTCTCGCTGCCCATCTCCGTTACGTATTACATTATACCAAACTGTATCGGAATACCCAAATAAACCCAGTTAGTTATATTTCCCGTCAATTTGAACTGTGTAGTAACTATGCAAGTAGGTACTCACGAAATTAAAGTTTGACATTTGTGCCATTTCACGTCGGAAACATTAGAGAATAAAACAATTTTAAAGTATGAAATGCACAGAGGGTGTAGTTGTACTTTGAGCTACTTGTCCGAATTTATGTTACATATGGAACCCTAAAAAAATTTATTGAAACTAAAACAAAAGCCGAATTTACATATTACGTTTATATAGACTTCAGGAAATCAAATGAAGTACTATTTCATTATTATTTCATGCAAATCGGTGACCTAGGGATCATCGTAGTAAATACGTGTATATATTTGTGTAACTAAAATAAGCAACTACGTAGCAACGCAAAGACTTCATAATAATGACACAATATAAACAAGTTTTTATGAAATAAAAAAGGTAATGTGAAATAAATATTAAGGTTCTAGAAAGCTATCATAAAAACAATGCGTAATACTTGATCCCTATATAAAAGGAGTTGGCGTAGCTTCGACGTTCTAAGCCCGGTGAAACTGTAAAATCTTTCTGAGATTTCAGGGCCCTTAGGGCTAACAGTGTAGTCAGATCGAAATAAAAAACTTCGACGCTTCATTACATTTATAAGTCACTTACTTCATAGTACTATTTTAATGTACTTATTGTGCATTAAGTTGTAATAAAGAGAAAACAGAAGATTCTCTTTCTTTGTCTTCGCAACCTAAAATCCTTATGGCGTCCTGTCGTCAACAATATAAGGATACTGATGCAGAAGAAGTAGCTTATATCCTTAGAGCACCTCGACGTCAACAATACAAGGATCAGCACTTGTAATACAACTTATTTGCTTCTCATTCTTCGATAATTAGTCTTTAGGGTCCAGAACCTTCGATAATACAAGGACACATCATTTAGAGGAAACCATCGAGAACACAGGCAGCAGCAAACAACATCGTTAGGGTCTAGAACCTTCGACAATATATGGATAAATACTGAACAGGGGTCAGAGTTATCGATATTGAAATAGTTTCTAGTCTCTTCTGTATTAAAAAGAACATCTAGGGGTAAGCTAAAGGACTCATCTACCAGAGAAGGGTCTGAATGAAACCTAATTAATGAAATTGTGTCCATACTATTGAATAGCAACAAATGCGATAGCAATAGGTGTGCTCCACGACCGCATGCATCTTATAAGCGGATGGCAATCGGCTTGGAAAACATTCTCGCTGGAAGCATCAAATGATAGTGAGGACCGCTAGCAAACGGAACACTTAGAGAGAAGATCATTCTCGTTTGAGTTGTGTGACTGTGAGAACGACTTGGTTTGGTTACTGTAGTTACCTGGTTACTGGGGTTATCTGGTTGCTGTGATTACCTGGTTACCAGTCCGCTTTACAAATCTGGGAATCGAATGCTGAGCCTGTGGGCGGGCATTGAAGAGATAATCAGTTCAATCTAGCGAGGCTCGTGGTGGCTATAGGGGAGATTGGAGGGCACCGGGGGTAACCCCAAATAACATTCTCACTTGGATCGGCAGACCGTTCACACTTCGTACAGATATTGCGTCACTGTGTGAGAGAGTAAAATATTGTTTGTATTTGATGCTCACAAGACGTGTCATCGTTGAAATTTCTTTGTAGATTTCATTCTACTTAAGGCAGTCCAAAGTATGATGGAGTACCTGCATCCTACAGAAGATCGCAGCCTAATAGCCTTGTATTGTGTTCCTGCGGCGAGTAGGGCTTCCAGAGCTTTTTGGGGAAGCGTGGTTCAAAGAGATAGAACACTGAACATGTTGAAACTCTATGACGTCATGTTTGCATACGGTTATAGGGTTAGATTTTCCGACAGATATAATATAATGAAACAGTGAACACGTTACCTTACTTTGACATCACATTCACGTCATATATCAAATTGATACAAATTTTACATACCTATATGACGTATGGGTGGTATCAAATGTAGGGCATGTGTTCACTAGGGGAGGTACAGAAATAAAAGAAGTATGAAATCGCTTAATATTATATTGCTTTTGAATATCTACAAATAATACAGAAAACAATTTTTTTTTTTTACATAGTGACATATTATTAAGTAGATAACAGACGAATACCTGTCTGTACTATTTAGAGGTTTTTTAAATAGTAGGTAAGTACTCGTACTACGTATTAGCCCTTTCGCTTATTTACAACGTATCTGCTCCCTACATTTCCTTTACTAATATTACATAATATTAAGTTTACATAACATATTTATATTAAGAAATCTTTAGTTCTGTCTGTAAGTATTTTGTCCCCAAATTTCCCGATAGACGTCTGTTATAAGGAAACTTATCAACAATATGTGATTAAAAAAAATGTCTGTTTGTATGGATCCGGGTGTTACTCAAAAACGGCTTGACCGATCCTATGAAATTTTGTATACGGGAAGTTTATGGCGGTGCTCAATTAATAGGCCATAAGAATTTTCAATAATATTTTTAGTAAAGGTAAAATATATATTTCTTTAGTAATTAATCAACCGGTTTTGATGAAATTTTATAAACGGCAAGTATGATTTATTTCATGATTGATGGACTAATCCTGAACCGAAATTGGATACGGGAAGTACATGCAAATCATTCCTCAGTTGATACGCTATGTTGAGGACGGATGAGTTTTACATTATTGTTTTTAAAATAAATATGAAAATTGTATGTAGTAAAAAACTACTAGTTGTGAGGCATAGCCGTGATACCCACAACTACGTGAATATTTTGTCTTATTTTTGTTACTTTTAATGTTTCTTATTGCAATTATTAAAGAGGGTTAGGTTTAGAATGCATTAGAATAAAGAAATAAGGATATCAGAGCTTTATATGGCTGTAATACTCAGTTTAATTGACGTGTTTTATATTTCATGTATTCTTGTTGACGAGTTGTTGACATTTTACGAGTTATGGTTTATTTTAGTACAGCTTCACTTCATGTAATAATGTTATTTAAAAGTAGTTATGCGCTATACATAAGATAGTTAGCAGATTATAAGACGATTGACGTCACATTTTTATGTACAGGGATAAGCGCCCTATATACAATAGAGTAAGCTGTACCAATAAAGAGTCTACGTATTTGAGTTTGATTTATACAAAGTGTTCCTGTATATATTAAGTCATTTACATATGTTTTGATTATAATTTACGAGTTACGACGCACGCGTGTTATGAAACCGCACTGACGTCATACTGTGTATATTTTTCGAGTATTATTATTACTTTTATGACTCCGCCTACAAATTTCGGGCCTACTACAGGCAAAATTAATTTTTGAAGTAACCTGAACTATGTACTAGTTTTAAGTGTTACTTTTGTTTTAAATATAGTGCCGGATTGTTGGATGGCACGGCTCGAAAATAACAGTGTAGTATCGAACTTATGTTCGACTACACCGAATTTTCTGAAGAAAATAAATACAGTCCATTGAAGAAGAGTTAGTTCTTTATTGACCCCAACACGCTATATTAATTATTGTCGATAATATAAGCAAAATAAAAGTGCCGAATGAAAATAATGACTGCTTAACAAACGCGTGTAGTAAGAAACTGTTTTCGGCGGCAGTGCGCCCAATACCGTAACGGCCGCGTGTAGACCCATTTTTAATAAAAATTATAAATAATGGAGATAGACTTCCGGTATTGGAAATTTCCTCCTCTTTAATGACCTTTACAAAAATTTCTTAAATATAAATCGTTTTTAAGTTATTAACGAAAAACCAAATACCCTTTTTCATCTATTTTGTTAATAAAAAAAAATGTGATAATACATCCTCAAGATAAATTTTTTTAATGGAAATCTAAATCGAACGAGCTTTCGCTCATATTTTTAGGAGCTTTATCTAGAATTAATACCATTTTGAACTTATTGACTAGACTAGTTCATGTTAAAGTGAATATTAGTATGTTTATTGAGAATTCAAGAGGGCAAAACCGCTTGGAAGAATTTTATCATTGGAATTTCCACAAGCAGAGTCATCGGCAAGGCCAGTATGAAGGTGAAGCCTGTAGTAGCCGCTGCGATAGTTAACTGTAACAAACAAAAAAAAACATTAAAATAAGATTATAGAACAGATATTTATATTCTCTCTCTGGCCTAATACCTATTTTCTACAATACATCTTTAGCGGCAGAAACCTTGAAACATTGAAAATTGCAATAAAATTCATCTTTGTAATTTTCATCTCATAACGAACAAAAAAGTATGACAAAAAAAGTGGAAGCGTGGTTCCCCGGCTTCAAACTTTGAAGCCAACATTGGGGCCAACGTTTGAAGCCGGAGTTAGAAGTTACGCTTCTTTGAATAATCACACTCGATGTTACGAAAACGAAATTTCTGAGATATGTGATTTCTTTTTAGTCCGGTACATTTTTTATAGTAACTCGGCAAATTGATTATACTGCCTCTCATAGTAAGCACAGTACAATCCACAAACGACGGCGACCACAGAGTGATCGAAATCTATCAGCGGTCACCGCTGTCATTCCGTCATATGTATAGGAGACATTGAAGAACGGGGAATAGTGGATGGAAATAGTGTCCAACTGCATTAGAATATGGCTGTCATCCGTCCTGGTTTGACCAGATTTATCCTAGTTTAAAAGGCGGACGGGGTTTTTAAAAAGCGTTGAGCAATCTAGCGGTTTCTGTAGAACACACCTAGTGTTAGCGTAAGAACAAAATAAAAGAGAAGGTGAAGCTTCGCTAGATATAAGAACCGTTAACAAAAGAGAAGGAAAGCTTTGTCTAGGTTAAGATAGTGTATAGTTAAAAGAGAAGTGATAAGGAGTGTCGGTAAGGAACTTAAAAAATAATCTAGCGTTAAGGTCATAAGTCTCTCGGATTCTGCATTTGCACAATTGTTTGTCGAATACCCGGACATATTGCGACCTCTCGTGTTGACAATCAAAACATATCCGAACCAAAAAAGAATCTCCTATATCATGTCGCCCTCGTCGGCGTGCAAAGCGAGTTCGAGAGCATGATACAGAACGGCATACACGTCCCTCTCAAAATGCTCGGTCTTCTCCGGTTCACATGATGGTCGAGAAAGTTAGATCATGGCGTGTTTGTAGTGATTGTCGCGTCTTGAAATCTAGAACCATACCTAACCGTTATCCAGTGCGACATATCAACAATTCCAGCCACAATCTAGCAGACTCTAAAATCTTCAGTACTATTGATCTCATCGAATTCCCTTTTACGTTCTTCATTTTACGCAATGCTGGCCAAACATTTCAAAGATTTATTGATGAGGTTACAAGAGGATTTAATTTCGTTTTCCCTTATATGGAAGACATCCTCTCATTACGCAGACGAACCATTTCATAAAGAGCATCTCCGACTATTACTGCTATTCAATACTATTCAATTACTACTATTCAAGCGCTTACAGGATTACGATATCGTAGTGAACCTCTGGAGTTATACACGGAAGCTTCCAGCATTCATGTTAGATCTTGCCTGCAACAACCAGTGAATAGTCAACGGTGTCCGCTAGCATTTTATATTTAAAAGTTGACTTCAATACAATCAGAAAGACCTGCGTATTACCGAGAATTGTTGGCTGTATACGAAAGTTTACACAAGTGTGCATAATACAACAATTTTCATAGACCACAAGCCCTTGTTATACGCCTTCATACAAAGGCGACAGAAGTTACTTCCTGCAAAGCTAAACCAACTATCTTTCATCAGTCAGCTTGCCACTGACATTCAGTACATAAAAGGTTCTGATAACTTTATTGCTGATGCCATGTTACGAGTTGCAATACGAGCAGTTGCAATACGAGTTGCAATTTTATTACAGCGGGAATATAAAGCACTTGCACAATCTCAACAAATTTACGGTAAAACCGTTACCTTAGATGTTAAGGACAGGAGATCATTAGTTAGTGTCAATCGCGTGAAACCAGATTTCGCTGTGGAAGATATTCCTCAACCTCTATCCATATCATCTTCAACAGTCAAACCTATTTCTTCCATTTTCAAGCAACCTGCAAGCCATTCCTCACCTGCACCGTACGTTACTAGGTCAGGGCGTAGAGTTAAAACTAAGACAGTGTCTGAAAAATAAGTATAGTAGTTTATAACATAAGACTTTGACTTACAATATTAATGGCGGATGTAGGTACGGGCTGTGGCAATGGCAGCACGAGCATCATGTTTACACACCAGTGTATCAACATTATGGGCAAGGAGAGGCGAGCCACCGCCTGCCAGCCTCTCCACGCGAACAGTCTTATGATAAAACCTGTAATAACATACAACGTGGCACATCTTTATATCAGGAGCACAAAGCCTTTCGATACGTATGTGAACACATCTAGATGTGATCCTTTTATGGGTTCCTCTGTTGAAGCATAACTATCACACCTTTCTCTGTCATTAAGTAGTAAAGTTCTAGCTGCCGTGTTCCGGTTCTCGCATCAAAAGTAGTCATTAGAATATCAAATCAGAACAGAAACATTGCGTTGCTGCAATTCACATGATGTATTAGAAGAAACAGAGCGAGACACCGCAGAATTTTGATTAATCTTAATAATTTGTAGTTTAATATTGGAATCCGTTAGCTACTTCGTTGCATATAATTTTGTTATGATCTGTATTAATAAAGCATTACTTTCGAAAACTAAATTAATATTTGGAAAAATCTAAAATTTTCTACATTTACGTTCAAATTCCTAGAAAAGAGAAGTTGCAAGGCGCCAATCGTTGCGTGTCTACTCGCGGACCACACATGTTTCGAAGAAAACTTATCAGTTCAAGAATGTGATTGAAGAAATGATTCTTTAAATTTCCATGCCTCAATGCGAGTTACAGTTCGATCGGAGTCAGTTTTAATTTTAACATTGTAGTGAACACTGCGACTAGGAAACGTGTGAAGAGAGTGATAATTTTGTTTATTTTTAATACCTTTTGTCTGCGTGTGTTTAATTGTTCCTTGAGTGTAATAAAATTATAAGTTTATGTAGAATAGTGGCATAGTTTGTGTAAATATAAAAAATAGTAGATTTCCTCAAAAAATACATACTTTTCATAACGCTCAACAACACGTAAACCAGCAAGCACATAATCTGAAAGATAGATCTCTCTGCAGCGGCATATACTGCTACGAAACTCCTGTTTTGGATATGCTGGATGATGTTACCCAATAACAACCAGCCGAATAAAGTGGGTATGGATAACCAGCACATGAAGTTTAAAACCCACTGAAAAAACAGAAATAATTTCATTTTTCAAATATATTTTTTTGTGTTTATAATATCTTATAATTTACTAGCGGTGCCACGCGGCTCCACGCGCGTTAATAACAATTGTTATAGCCTATCAATTGAGCATTGACGTAAATTAAAATGCTGTCTGTACACTTAACAAAATTTATTAAAAATAATCTTAGTAATCAGGGCAATCTTAAACCGTTCTTCTGGAATAAGAACTTTAATAGGTTTACCCAAATTAATGAGTTCAGAGATTGGTTTAAGATCAGCAAAGCACTTGATCTGACTATAAGTGAAGTGCAGTTATTTTTCGTCTTTTTTTTTACCTTAGCACAGCAAAGCACTATATCTGATGGTAAGCACATTGCAAAAAACAACTGTAATCAGGGAGATCTTTAATTAATCGCTAGTCGTTGGTGTCAAGTCAGTCCGCTCAAATGTCTCTTCTATTTTTCATTTGAAGGACCTGAAATTGTAGGTCCTTCCTACAACAGACTCCGGAACACTGACTGGGAGACTATTTCACAGTTTCATAGTATCGCAAAGATATGACATAGCGTACTTCTTTGTTCGTGCCGTGATGGAGGTTACCATAAAGCTGTAGCTCCGAGGCCATACACGAGCGGTTCTGTTATGAGAAGGAATCAGGTTGAGCAGCTTTTTAAAACCCTCGCCATGATACAGGAGGTAGAACACGTTCATGGTGGAAATGTTTTTATGCAGCTAAAGTGACTAAATATTCTTGGTGACGTTTGTAATCTGCAAAATGCCTAATATGGACAACCTGGCTCTGCAATCTGTCTAGGTATCTAGGAGGTATTTTTCCAATCTTGGTTATTGAAATCTCTTACATTCGACGTTTTGTTTTGGTTCAGAATAATGGCACAGAATATCCAAATAATTAGGAAGATAATAATGAATTTTTCACCTTATATTTATCAACGTCGAATTTTGATGCGATCATCGCAGGGTACAGGTGCCCGATTATCAAACCCACAAAACAAGCGGGGAGGTTACCCCATGGCGAAATGTATAGGCGAGTAAATGAAGGAATATCACGAAATAATGTACGAATATCCCTGAAAAAAAAAGATCATTAAGTAAAAAAAAACAAAGTAAAAATGGCACCGTTGTCTTATAGGAAATGTCTAATAATGAAAATGATGGAAGTGGTAGAGTGTACGACTTCGCGTCGATTGACGTGAGTTCGAATCCCTGCAATGAGCCGGAGCTTTCTGTGAAGAAAAAAATCGTGAGGAAACCATAGCATGGTGGTAGGGCTTTTTCTAATGCCCGTCTGGCTAGCTACCGCCCTCAAGTTGAATATCTGTCGCCAAGTATCAATAGGTGTGTTCCAGCAGCTACACTTGAGAGTCAGCGTCCCCACTAGGCGTTAAGCGTTTACCAGCTTAAGGTCTATTGAGATTGTGGCCACAACGCTAAACATATAACGATAAAAAAATACACAAGAATAAGTTGGATAAAAGCCTTCCAGAGCTCCTTGAGGAAGGGTGGGTCCAGAGAGAGGTAGGGCACTGAGAAATTTCTTTGGAGATTTCTCTATACTTGAGGCAGCCCGACTGGTGGAATACCTCCACCCTAAAGAAGATAGCAGCCAAATAACCTAGTGTTGTGTTTCTGTGGTGAGTAGGGTTTCCAGAGCTCCTTGGGGAAAGGTGTGTTCATAAAGAGGTAGTGCACAGAGAAATTTCTTTGGAGATTTCTCTGCACTTGCGGCAGTCCGACTGGTGGAATACCTCCACCCTACAGAAGATCGCAGCCAAATAACCTTGTGTTGTGTTCCCGTGGTGAGTAGGGTTTCCAGAGCTCCTTGGGAAGGAGGGTTCAAGGTCGGCAACGCGCTAGTGATATCTATGGTATTACAAGCATCCATAGGCTACGGTAGCAGCTTACCATTAGGCAGGTCGTATGCTTGTTTACCATCTACGTAGTATATAAAAAAACTATCTCCAAAAATTGTATCGGGCATGGCACAAAATACATTTTTACACAATAGAATACAAAGTCTGTAAAATGATTAACATTATTAACGTTGATGGCTGACATCATCATATTGTACGTCCGTCACGATGCGCGCGCAGCACACAATTGTACCCGCTACAAAACGCGCCAACAGAAGTATAACTTGAAAAACCTTAACTTTGCTCATAAAAGCCTAACAACACACAAAATTTACTCATGAAGTCCTTTCAATCCCCTATCTTTTCAATTATCATAAAATTCTATTTCGAAACCATTGAAGCTGTGAACGTATTAATAAACATTAATGAGAATATGAAAAAGTATAGTATAGATGCGTACTTACTCAGTAATACTGAAAAAGTAAAGCATGGGCTTCCATTCGAATGTATAGGCTAATACAGCGTTAAGTATAATAGAGGCAACAAGGAATACGAAAAGGATTATAATGCGGCCTCTGCGGAGTCGCGCGAGTAGCAGTGTTACTGTTACGGCTATTATATACATCTGAATGTCCACTGCTAAGTACCTGAAAAGCCATATTATATTTATATACGATACATTAACACGTTGAAAGCCGTGCAGTTACGTGGAGTCTGCCTATATAGATATTACCATTGGGTCGCATTAAAATTAGAAAGTGGACAATATTTATTGTCGTGTTTTAAATTTTTATTGAACAAAGGCAAAGATAAGATTTGGAAGCAAATTTTAGTCGAAAAGTTTACAAAATTAATGTCGTTTATAAATTCGGAATTACGCGATTATTGAATCTTCACAATCAAGATCAAACAAAGGTTGTAGTCCCAGCCGGGACACGATCCGTTGTAACATGAATCATCCTTAACATATATAACCACTTTATTGTTATTTGCTCAGGGGTAACGTTTTTGGAAACAGCGTCGATTGACGTAGGTTCGAATCTTAGAATGAAGCTGAGCTTTTTTGAAGGAAAAATTAGTGATGAAAGAAGAGTATTTTAGATGCGTATGGTAGAATACCTTGCTAGCTACAACTCTCAAGTTGAAAATATGTCGTCAAGCATCTACAGGCGTGTTCCAGCAGCTACACTTAAAAACCAGTTCCTCTAAACTTAGCACTTAACATACACATTTTACATCAGGTATTTTTTTTCTTTTTAAAATAGCATTTTAGATTTACATAAAAATAATCTTACCAAGAAGGTAACACACAATATTTTTCCGCTTCAACTAGATTGTTCACAAATAGAGCGTGTAAGAGGAATTTGTTGCGGCAGACAGTACTTTCGGTGACCGCCAATGCTGGCCACAACGGCCCATCATTTATATATGGCCACCAAGTCGCCATAAAACCGATGACTAACAAGTATAAAGGACTTATTCTGGAAAAAAATATCTAAATCATCCACTAATCGATAAATAGCAAAAATTATTATTTTTACATCAACAATATTTGGTAGTTTTCTCATGGAAGCCTTTGCTAGTTTGTCATAAAACGAAATGGTGTAGGGCGTGGGCGTGGGCGTGGGCGTGGACGAAAGTCTGATCAGCATTTTTTTACTCACGAAAAATACTTAGCTTTTATTATCAATTTTTTCCGTGAACAAGTAAAGATTTTACTTCTCATAAAACGAAAAGTCCCACTGCGTAACAATTACTTTTATAATTTTACAAAAGCGTCACTTTTTATATCCTTCATTGAACCGATGAAACAAATTTCAACTAGACAAGTATAATTACGATTATTTGTTCTGTATACTAAATTCATCGTCTTGCGCTACCAGAGGACCTCGCTATATCGATCTTGTCTACAAACAAATTTAGAAAATACACAGCCACTGAATATATTAAATATTACTATAACTTCCTATAACCAGACTATAATATTTCTCGAATATTTAAAATTACGACGCATAATAGTGCGTCCCATTGGACATGGTAATGCCAAGAAACAAGAGAAACTTGAAATGAATATACATTTATATCCGTGGGTAGTGAAATGCCGTTAGATTTTACGTATATAATTTATTCGTTGTTCAAAACAGAACTGTCCTGGCTCGGAGCACGGCCAGCTTATATAAAAAAAAAAAGCCGATCGAAATCACTGGAAATGCCTCGTACTTTACGTCATTGTTTAAAGGGGGAAGTATTCTATTGTTAGACTATTGGATTACGTAATCGAAGCGATAAGCTTTGAAAATGTACCTTTACACGTGCACTCTTTAACGCGTCAATCGGTTTCAGAGCGGAAAAGAGCGCGCATGCTAAGATAGTAAAGGAGAACAAAATGCACGCGTGCGCCGCACGCTCGCGCATGCTTTAACAATTAACTAGTCTTGAACGCACGTCATTAACAAAACAACATCATTCTCATACACTCCAGGTTGCGTAAGTTTCCCGTACTGAATCACGCGTGATTAGACTTTATACGAAGCTCTTTCTTCTTTGAATAAAAATACACGAGTAATTGCGTGCGAAAGAGTAAACGCAATTTTTTTTATAACAAAACAATCACTCACCATTGCGAGCTCAAGCTTTCCCGCATTAAATCGCGCGCACTCCTGATCGCCAGAGAAAGCACGTGTCGTGTAAAGGTAGCTAATGTGTGAGTAAATAACAGTGTTTTTATTACCTACGAATACATTCTCGATGTTTTGAGTTCATTATAGACAATTTTAGATACTTTGAGAATAGTAAATTTTCCTATTTTTTTGCACAAATCCTTACAAAGGAATAACATGTCACTTATTCTTCCTAGCTCGAATATTCCCACGCTATGCTTAGTGTTACCATGTTCAGCTACATTCCTTTTTAGCATAAGCTGAAATTGTGATCGAACATTAACTCATCTATATATATAAAATGATTGAGGTTTGCCGTTGTGCACGCATCACGCAACAACTAATGGATAGTTTTTAATATTTTATATTTCCTTATAAAAAAATACCATGTCTTCGTAAACATTAATTCTGTACTCCACGCGAGTGTAGCTGCGGGTGTAGCTAGTATAGAATAAAATAAAACTCATTGCTCGTAAAGATTTACATACATTACACATCGTAACATTACCTAAATATCCTCTTCAGTAGAAGCTTAATTAAGAGACCAAAACTAAATGTTAGGTCTTTTGTTGATCGCTGCAAGCTGTAGACACAGAGAAAACTGGATAGCACGACGAACATCTGCTCCATAGATGTGCTGTTCTGCACCAACATAGTAACTGGGTTCCCTGTGATCTGGAAAACGATTAATTGAAATAAATTAAACAGGTGTACAAATACGACTGTGCTGTTTAAGAAGAAAACAATGAAAGAGAACAAGAAGTATTTCTATAATAGTGTCAGTAAAATAACATTATAAACAAGCCCATTATTATTTAATTTATCTATTAACAGCTGTACTCCACTGTTTCACCTGTGTTAAAAATTTATTCGGCTAACTTTCCACCGCGCCGCTGTCTTCGTATCTATGTGGCCTATGGTTGTTCTCAATTTCAGTACTTGCCTACAACTTGTCAGATTGCTTGATATTTATAAGTACTGCTCCAATCCTTAGAGTCGTAGTGTAAAGTTCTATAATCTATAAACTTTCTCAGTTAATAGAATATTAAAAAAAAATCAGATCTAAATAGTATTTCCAGAGAATATGCGTTTGTAAAAATGAATAAGAAATACAATCTTTTTTATATATTTAACTTTATCACAGATTTTTTTATAATATTAGTATAGACAATTTACCATCTGAATCTAAAATCATAGCTGCATTCCTTAAAAATCTACTTGAGGATTATTACACATTTTCGTCAGGAAAACCAATTCACATGAAGGTTGTTTCATACTTTATAGAATTGGTAAAGTACAGCTGACAGCTGTCATGCTTTATGTACTCGTTAAGTGTCGGAGCTCAGATCGCGAGGCTCGTATTGATTTCGCTGTGCATAATATCATAAAATCTTTTGGTGGTAACCTGAATTCGGGTCGATGAATCCTCGCAAGTGTTGGAGCACTCCAAGTTACGTGAGTGCATTGTATTTGCTTCAGCTCTGTCGAGTCTTTGAACATCGTTTTGAACGTACCGTTTCATTACAGTGAAAAGCCGATAGTCACCGATTATTTCGCTTCTGTGTGGAGGATTCAAAGGATGTCGAATAACATTTTGAGAACTGAGACACCCAAGCAAATCTCGCTTATACATAGATGTATGCTGCTGACTAACGGATGAGAAAATAGGGATAGCTTGATGGTATGGCTGTACAACCCGAATGGTTTGTGACCACCGTGTAAATATATGGTGTAAAGTCCGTTATAGTTTTTCTCTTACGCGCGTCGCATTTCGGAATCAACAGGTGTATATCGAGTTTTAGTTTACACATGCTACTGGCGATGGACTGTTGATCTCTCAGTGGACGCCATTGTTTTTGAATTGTACTGTACATACTATCAGGCACTGTTCCGTAACTATGCCATGCTACTATATAGAATAAACAAAAATGGCAGTTTGCTATTTCGATTTTCTTATTGGAAATATTTTAACATCCTTTCACTAAAGTAAACCATAAAAAAAGTCGCAAAAAGTCTTAGAAAAACTGTCAACGGTATTAAAATTTGTTCTAACCTTTTCTAAAACACGCGGATGATATTGATAAAGTGCGTAGTAAATTAATGCACTATGTACGACACAAATGCTGACGGCCACAGCGACTCTGAAACAATGCAAGTTATATTGTTAGATCTTCCTATTCAGAAGACTGGAATTCGAATCTCTGCAATGAGCCTGAGCTTTCAGTGAAGGAAAACTACGCGATGAAACCATAGCACAGTTATAGGGCATTTTCCAATCCGGCTAGCTACAAAACTCAAAATGAAAATCTATCGCCAAGCACCTAAGATGTGTTCCGGCGGCTGTATTTGTTTAAAGTATTTTTTTTGGATATCTATTAATTGTAAAAGTTAATACCACAAAATTCATTTACCTGATCCCTTGAATAGCTGCTAGAGGCATATGAATGGATTTATTGTAGGACTGAGTAAGTTCCTTCCAGCTCGAACGTATTGACCAACACAGCAGAATGTTTATCTCTGAAATTATTACATTTAATTAAATGATGTAAAATAACGATTTCGTATTAAATCGTATTACGTTTAAGAGAGGTAGGGCACAGAGAAATTTATTTGGGGATTTCTCTTTACTTGGGGCAGCCCGACTGGAGGAATACCTCCACCCTACAGATCGCAGCCAAATGACCTATTGTTGTATTCCTGCGGTGAGTATGGTTTCCAGAGCTCCTTGGGGTAGTGGGGTTCAAGGTCGCGCAACGCGCTTGTGATACCTACGGTATTGCAGGTGTTCATAGGCTACTGTAGCCGCTTACTATCAGGCGGGCCGTATATCTGTTTGCCACCTTTTTAGTATAAAAGCCAACTATGATACAATACTTTATTATAAAAGTTTAATAGGGTGGACCATTATGTGAATGATAGTGATGTCTGGAAGTGACTCCCTCTCTGTGCATCCATAAAATTTTAAATATGACACATTGTACAGTTAGAATTAAAAAAAATATAGAAATAAACCCAATCGAGTTTCTTAACTTTTCTTCTCGATGATTGGGATATTTTCCGAACCGGTGGTAGTATAGTGGTAGTAGTTTTTGACGTTAGTAAGTGCCTTCTGAAGACCTAGATTTAATAAAGTATTTTTTTATTATTTTATGTTTGAAGATTTTGGCGTTGACACTTGCCGTTAATTAAAAAGAAGAAGGAGATAGAGTAGTTGGTGTTGAAGTCAGTTATAAGCCACTACTTACTTTTAGGATTATCTCCTCCAGTCATCACATCATATGCAGTTCCACTGGCATTTAAGATTAATATCAATGCAATGATAGCGAGGTAAATAACTTGAGATATGTCGGGAGCAGGCGTAAAGTGCGCTTCCTCAAACGTGCGGCAGTAGTCCAGTGTACGCAATTCTGCGCGCATGTCAAAAACATTCGCCAATTTGTCTGCACAGAGTTCCATGCGCAGTGTCGTGTTCCGTGTCCAAGTATCATTGCCCAAATGCGGACATTGCATACTGACGCAGTAACCACGGTGTATTAACGTACGGTTAAATGCATATACTTCCTCTGAATATTCCTGGAAATTGTATAACTATAAATACCAGAACTATGTGATAACATTGGGTTAGATGAATTCTTGAGTGGGGACCATATCTCAGTGAATATGAAGTAGGCCACTCTCCGATTAGATGAAATACCTGTTTACGAAGGACTGCAGGTAAAAATCGTTATCAGAAGTCTCTTATGTTCGCAAAAACTCTACATCCTTAATTAAGCTTCTTCATCAAGCCAGTATAGGACAAACAGATATGTAGATACAATTTTGTATACCTATGTTTAGGAAGGACGGTTGTTTAATGGAAATTAGTTAAGTTTAAACTCTAATCAAGTTTAAACTAATTTCTGCTTAAGGAACTCGTGATTCGACTAGTTATCTTGCGACATTAGCGAATAAGCATTGGTATACAACGTGGCAATGCGGTCAGCCTTCTATGGGGTATGTAGTTCAACAAGTTTAATATGGTGTTAATTCGAGATAAAGCTCCTAAAAATGTGAACGATAGCTCATTCGATTCGGAATTACATTTATAAAAATCTATCTCGAGGTTATATTCACACATAAAAATTATAATTATTATTAACAAACAATATGAAAAAATAAAACCGAATATAGTTTTGCGCTTGGAGCTTTCATTATATATATACTTAACAAGGTCAGGCGATGAAAGTTTATAAAAACATATTATATTGTTTATTATAATTTTTGAACATTTCATTTTGTGTCAACGTTAAAACATTTGAAAAAAACATTAGTTAACTATTATACAACTTTTTGAAAAATTGATATAATATAAAATTGCCAACGTTTTATTTTTTCAAGTGTTCAGATAATAGCATATATATTTTTTATTTTTGCAATAGATATATAATACTATAAAAATATTTTATGTGTTAAACTATTTTCAGCGGCAGTGCGCCTAGTGCCGTAATGGACGCGCGTAGACCAATTTTCGGCGGTAAATAAAAATTATAAATAATGGAGACAGAGTTCCGTGAGTCAGGAGTTTTTTATTGGAAATGTCCTCCATTTTAAGGATATTTTTTTAAATCTTAACAGTTTTTGAGTTATTAACGAAAAAGTAAATTCCGTTTTTTTCTCTTATTTTGTTAATAGCAATTGCAATTTTTTATGTTCTAATAAATCCTACAGACACATTTTTCTAAATGTAATTCCAAATCAAATGAGCAATCGAAAGACCATTTTGAACTTGTTGACTAGACTAATGTTTCTTTCTAGTGGCGAGTTGGTCAAGATTTTATTTATTTAACCTTTATAACATTTTACATTTAACATTTATTTATTTTATTTAACCTTATTGTTTGACAATATATTTTAATTCACTATTATTATTGGCATTATAATTAAGTCGAATTAATTTCTTAATTATTTTCGTTTATTCATTATTTATCAAAGTCAATCAACGTAAGTGAAATGCTGACAGTTACAAGGCAGCGGAGAGTTAAGCAATGAATTTCACAATTTGTTTACACTTTATAACATAACGTATTAACATTTTTACTTGTTTCAAAGTCTCTGGCAAGGACACTGACTTGTGTCTATTGCGTTAAATATGTATAATCAATTTCTATCAATTACAGTTGTATCCCAAAGACAGAACTCTTCAAAATGCAGTAAAACCTTCTGGTAGGTCAGTAATTTAATTGTCACGTTTTTTTACACTTATCTAGTTACTAGCTGTGCCCCTCGGTTTCACCCTTGTTAAATTTATTTAACAATATCTTGACGGCACCAACGCGCCCGTGCAGCGCTATCGCTGTTCCACGTCCCGTACTTACTTGCCTATACAAAAATAATATTTCGATTTCGACTGGTAGAACCGGAGATTAGCCTGTTTAAACAAACAAACAAAAACCCTTCAGCTTTATTATATTAGTATAGATAGATATAGATCTAAGGTATTGATATGTGCTATGTTATATATTTTCATTTTCAACTTGAGGGTGATACCTAACTAGATGAAGTTAGAAAATACCTGTCATAATTCGATCTGATCAAGATGTAAATTACTCCGGCTTTCGGCTTCCTAGTCATATCATGTAGCGTCCAGGTATTCTATCACTATGATTTTAACATTATAAATATAAGTTTTTAGTATACCTTCATCAATTGATACGTCGGGTCAGGCTCCTGTTCTGGAATAAGATGAAACGTTCCGAGACAATACAGGCCACCTGGCTTCGACAGGCAGTCATCGTAGTCGTCCAAATGAAACAACTTTGGTAGCCTTGAATATTCATCATCTATAACAAATATTTAACGATCATCTTGTTTTTGTTAGTTTATAAATAAGTCCTGACGGTCGGTAGATCGACGCAGACCGTTTCTGAGGCTACAAATTATTAACTTTTAACATTAGTCCCTGTTTCCCAAATAAAAATAAACTTCTGACACTCAGAAAAGGGGATAGAAGTTTATACGGGATTCCTGTGAGGATAGGATATAGAGAAATTGATTTTGTTTTATGAGCGCACGCGCGAATTGTGGTGCCGCAAAAATACTTATTGTGAGTGATTTTTAGAAGATAAACATATGCTATCACTGATTTTTTGTAAGTCTTTTTAAGATCTATAATTGCGTATTACATTAATTTGATATATCTCTTATAGTTCACTTAGGGTAAGTCATTTAAGTCAAAAGTGTCTTTTTTCGAATTGATTCATCATTATCGTCACTGCTTATTTCGTATGTTACTTTATGTAACAAAATATATCCTATATCCTGGCCAGCTAACATATCTATAAACTAAACGAAAAAACATGTAAATCAGATTAGTGGTTTTCATGTGAAAAGAACATAACTTACAAATACAAAAAACGCATTTAACACTACATACATTTTAATTTGTTGATATAATTTTTATAGCTTTGATCAAGAATTAATAACCGAGATTCTATTAGATTATATCTCATGTACAACCATCTTGGCACTAATTCAACGGTGAATAAGTAAATAACATAAGGGCTACAAGGTAAAATGAAATTTTACAATCAAAATTTTTCTTCTCTATAAATATACTAGCTGTGCCCTCCGGTTTCACCCACGTAATATGTTTTAAAGAAATCGCTGATTGATGATTATTTTATAATACTTTAGTTATTTTTATCGGGCGGCCACGGTCAAAACTCACACGGCTCGTTCGCGCCACTACCCTAGACCCGAGCCGAGTATTGAATTATATTTACATTATCTTCCAAACTTTGTCCAAATAACATGTTATAAAGGGCAAAGTTTATCTAGATAAAATTATCTTGATGATGAAGTAACTTTCGTTAAGAAGGATTAATATGCCATGCCTAATAATAACGCTCATAAACTACTTCCATTTTTAATAAAACTTTGTCATAAAATACCTTATTGTGGCTTGTATATAAGAGATAGGCATTTGGTATTGCGGATTTTTTTTTGGATATACTAAGGAGCAATACTTTTGTGAACATCGTATTTACGTATCACTAACCATTACGCCAGCGCACGTGGATAAAGCAATGAGGGTACGCTATTTCTTCGTACTTACTTAATAAAAGTCAATATTGTTACGACTAGAACAAATAGAAAATAGGAAAAAATCATCTTTCTCGAAATTTCTAGGAGCGTCCGTAAATTTATCATAATGCAGTCGTGTGACGTATAATCTTAGATTCAACGACACACACATAGAAAGTTTTATCGCTAAAACTGTCAGCAAACAATGGGCTATAAATTAAACGTTCCCCTCGTTTTAAAAAGCGATGACGTAAGTTGTTTACAAGATGTTACAAGAGTTCCGGGACCTTCCAGAGATTTCGGGATCGAGTCATTTAGATATATAAGGGAGCTGAGTGGCGAGACGCGGCAGTAGGGCGGTCGGTGCCCCATAGTTTGCTCGGAACGTAGATCTCCAGAAAGATATGGAAATACCTTCGATCGAATCATTTATAAAGTCCCTTTCAAATAATTATTTTGAAAAAGCGTCGAACCATTCGAACCAGCTAGTAGTGGCAGCCGCATCTCAGAACCCGAATCCAGACATCCGAATATCTAATAAATATAGACGCCCGCGCGACATTTTATCTGACCCCGATGATAAAATCACGGAAGCGAACGCGACTTTCCCGCCCGTCTCTAATAACCAAGCGTGTTTGCGCCCACGCCCGCGTAATCACCGCTCGCTCCGCAGGGGGCGGGCGGCTAACTTCGCTCCCGCACACATATTTCGACCGCCTTCTCCTGCAGCGACTTGAGCCTAGGTCCGTTCCCCCGCTAGGGAGCCCTCAAGCCAGCTGCTCGCGCGATACAGTGACACTACAATCACTAGCTACCGACATACATTCATTACACTGTATGAACACTCATGCACTACACTCAGGTACATAGGTCTTGTAAGGGACCTTTTTTTTTCTTTTTTTGTGGTTAGTTAGCCTTAGAAAATTTTTCAGATCACTAAATACATGTACGCGTGTCTCTTCCTCCCTCTCAGGAGGCAAGAGACATGCAAACATGTATAGTTAGTTAGCTCGAATTCGCGTAGGAATTTAGCTAGGTCGTGTATGTTGCAAAAACGGCAACAGCTCAAGCCGAGGTTCGGCCACTTTGGCACCCTTGCGCATGTTGCCCAAAACTTCTCGGCTGAGTGCCTTAAGCGCTCGCCAACAAGTCCGGTGAAACTGTTAAGGCCCCCAGGCCAACAACATAGTCAGTTCGAAAAAAAAAAAAAAAAAAAAAAGAGCGCGTCAGTTATAAATTCGAAAGCGAAGCGACAACAAGAAGCGAAATAAGAGAGAAACAAACAGTGTTATTCTGCAAGAAGGGTTATTCTTTGAGAATATTCGGTGAACGATTTATGTATTTTGTTTTGTTATTGTTTTTTTTTTTAATTTAATTTGTACTAGCTGAGTACCTATAAATTACTTTTGAGTGACACTACGGCATATTATTACCCACGAACGTAACAATATTTAAGGCTAGCTTAGAGGTGTATCTGGTGAGAGGCCATCTGGCAAAAATAATTTTTCGCATCCGACTGGTAGTTTCAAAGATTAGTGTGTTTAAACAAACAAACACAAAACTCTTCCGCTTTATTATATTAAGTACAGATAGAATTCAATCCATTGTTGAGTTGGATAATTGAAATTATAGATTTAATTCATCTAAGAGAGAATGATTCATAAAAACGTTTTATGTGAGTAAAGTTATGCGAGTATCATAATATAATCATTGGCGTATCTAGGATTATTATCCATGGCTGATCCCTGAAAAGTGATGGCCAATAACGTCGAAGCCCAATTTTGGGTTAGAAACATAGCATTCTAGGGTGGGGACGGTTCAACCGAGATCCAATATACAGTATGGGAAAAACGAATGGAACATGGAGGAAAAGTGTATTTGTTGAGGACAGATGAGTCTTAGCTTAGTTTAGTTAGTTTCTTTTATTGTTTATTGAATAACTATGAAAATTATACATAATAAAAATTACTAGTTGTGAGGCATAGTCGCGATACCCCAACTAGGTGAATATTTTTATATTATTTTGGTTATTTTAAGGGTTTTTATTCTAATTATTAAAGAGGGTTATGTTTAGAGTATAGAAATAAGGATATCGGAGCCTCATATGTTTGTAATATTTAATTTGAGAACATGTTTTGTATTTATGTATACCAGTCGTAATTAGGAACTTGTATTACGAGTTATGGTTTATTTTATTACAGCTTCACAGTATAATGTTATTTACAAGCAGTTATGCGCTATACATAAGATAGTTAGCAGATTATAAGACGATTGACGTCACGTTCTTATGTACAGGGATAAGCGCCCTATATACAACAGAGTAAGTTGTACCAATAAACCGTCCGCGAAATCTCTTTGTCGATCCCGACGACGACATCGAGAAAGCTAATAATTACTACGCGTCCGCTCCCGCAACATATGCGTGCTCGCGCCCACGCCCGCGAAACCACCGTTCCCTCCGCAGGGGACGTACGGTTAACTTCGCTCCCGCACACCCGCCACGACCGCCCTCCTCTGCGGCAACTCAAGCCTAGGTCCGATCCATCGGCATGGAGCCCTTGAGCCAAGCAGCCGCTCGCGCGATACAAGTGACTGCACAATCACTAGCTTTCACAGCCATACATGACACTGCATTATACACACATGCACAACACACATAGGTACATAGGTTCTGTAAGGGACCTTTTTTTTTTCTTTTTTTGCCTAGTTAGAATAGACAAAAATTTTCAGACCACTAAATACACATACACACATTCCTTCCCTCCTCCCAGGGGGCAGAAACATGTATATATGTATAGTTAGTTTAGATCGAATTACGGATAGGGAATTAGTCAGATCGCGACTTAATTGCATACGCGCAACAGTCCGAGCCGAGGTCCGGCCACTTTGGCACCCTCGGATGTTGTTGCTTAGCTTTCGTGGCTGAGTGCCCTAAGCGCTCGCCCCCAAGCCCGGTAAAGCTGTAAAAGCCGTAAAGGCTCCAGGGCCCCTCAGGCTAACAGTGTAGTCAGTTCGAAAAAAAAAAAAAAAAAAAAAAAAAAAAAAAAAAAAAAAAATACCAATAAAGAGTCTACGTATTTGAGTTTGATTTATACAAAGTGTTCCTGTATATATTAAGTCATTTACCTGTGTTTTAATTAAAATTTGAGAGTTGCGACGCACGCGAGCTATGAAGCCGCAATGACGTCATACTGTGTATATTTTTTGAGTATTATTATTACTTTTGTGACTCCGCCTACAAATTTAGGGCCTACTACAGGCAGATTGTGTTTTTTAACGAGCTTGAACTATGTAATAGTTGTAAGTGTTATTTTTATGTGAAGTATAGTGCCGGATTGTTGAGTGGCACGGCTCGAAAATAACAGTGTAGTATCGGACCTGTGTCCGACTACACCACTTCCGAAAATAAAATACAGTCCATTGAAGAGTTGGTATTATTGACCCCAACAGTATTAAATATTAAAGTTAAAAAAATACTTAAAGGAAACAATGTTTTGTTTTTAAAAATAAGATTTTTTAAAATCTTACCTGTGCCGGGAGTCGAACCAAATAAAAATGCAAAAAAAACAGATATTCACTAAGTTATTGTGCCAATCAATAGGGTCTATGATAGGAATAAAATCTCTCGAACAAACATTGTATCTCACAATAAAGAAGACCATAACTTTTAACTTTAACTAACATTACATACCCAGGACTTAAAGTGAAGATAATGGTGAATGAATTTGAAAAGTCAAGTTCAATTTGATTGCGAAAAGTTGCTTTTTGGTTGATTAAATGGCTTAGGTACGCTCAGTGAACTATGAGAGATATATCAAATTAATGTTCTATATAATTGTAGATTATAAATACCTATAAAAAAGTCAGGGACAGCATATGCTTATCATCTAAGGATCCCAACAGCAATAGAAGCAACAAAACACTTTGAATTATAATCAGATGTACCGATACACCAATGCGAAAAAAAAAACACATCTTATTTAAAATTGTATTATTACTCATTATCAAAAAAAAAATAGCAATAAATTCCGGCTTTTTATAATCCGAGAGCTTTGTTTGTTGTAATTATACGCTGTTACAATCATCATCATTCATGATTAAGGATTTTAACGGGAAAAACAAAACAATAAAAATTAATGACCAGATATGATGATAGTGTAGGAAACCTGAACGCTTGAGAAATTTTATTGTACTTAGTGGGTACCAACAAATGTAAGAAAAATATAGACCTGTTGATTTGTCGGCGTTTAAAATAGCCAATACCTCCTGGGCTTGTGTGGTGTTTAGGTACCCACTGTAGAAGTCTACATAGGAAGTTTTTTTTTTTTTTTTCTAACACATTGTACTAAGCGGTTGCATTGTACAAACATAATTTATTGTTTACTGAGGTTACTATATCGATTAGTTATTCATGATAGCATTATATATGATTTAATTATTGTCTTTGTAATGATAATAAGAATAAATATTCATTTTTCTTTTAATCAATTCAATATTCAGTCTTTGCATCCGCCTCGTCTGTCTGTCTGTCTAAACGCAATAAACTAAAAAACTACTGAACGGATTTTCATACGGTTTTCATCAATGGACGGAGTGATTCATGAGGAAGGTTTAGGTGTATAATTCGTTAAGGTTTTGTGTAAATTGTCTGAAATATGACTATGATTGTTGAAAATGTCGGAAAAAATCATACCGACTGGGAGCTAATAGAGTTATAAGTATTGTTTTGGTACCCATACGAACCCGGGGTTGCTAGATTGAAATAAAAACATTTATCAAAAGTAGTTTTATTGTTTTACTATTTTTATTTAAGCCTTCAATCCGAACGATTGACGTTATAAAAAATCATGGGAGATCACTCTTTGTGATTGTATTTGTATTTGAATTGTATTTGTTCCATGTCCACCAGAAACTGACATTCAAATTAAAAATTAAAGTCAAATAATTATAAGTAAACGAGTTTTTATAGTACCTATATCTTATGAATAACGATGACCCTAAAATTCTTAACATCCATGAAAATGATGAATTATGATTTTTTTAAAGTAGATGGAACAAACATCCATAAGCTGCAGTCGAGCAGGCTCAAGTAAACCTAATAATTAGGCTGTAATACACAGAACGAATAAAAAGGATAAAATACCGACAAATGAATATCGTTAATACAATTTTCGCGTAAAGTTCACACTCTGAACTGTTGTTCACACTCTGAATTATTGTCTTTTTTGATGAAATATGCTACATATTTTATCGTGTAAATGACACATAAATTTTTGCCGTCGAACAAATATGTACTACAATTGACGAATTTCTAAGTTTGAATACCCGTCACGCACGAGCCCTTGAGCCAAGCAGCCGCTAGCCGCGCGATACAGTGACTCTACATTCACTAGCTCTCACAGACACACGTGACATTTCATCATAAACACATGCACGCCACATAGGTCCATAGGTTCTGTAAGGGAGCTATTTTTCTTTTTTGCCTAGTTTGACAAAAAATTTCAGATTACTAAATACACATACACATGTTCCTTCCCTCCTCCCAGGGGTATAAATGTATATATGTATAGTTAGTTTAGATCGAATGACAGGGAATTAGACAGATCGCAACTTATTTGCAATTGTCTTTTTTTTGGCTAGTTAGTCTAGACAAAATTGACAGATTACTAAATACATATACATTTGTCTCTTCCCCTCCTCCCAGAGGAGAGAGACAGGTATATATGTGTAGTTAGTTAGGGAATTATGGTTAGGGAATTAGTTAGATCGCAACTTATTTGCAATCGCTGCAACAGTCCGAGCCGAGGTTCGTCCACTTTGGCACCCTCGGAACTAGTTGCATTACTTTCGGGGCTGAGTGCCTTAAGCGCTCGCCCCCAAGCTCGGTGAAGCTGTAAAAGCCGTAAAGGCTCCAGGGGCCCTAAGCTAACAGTATAGTAATTTCCAAAAAAAAAGTACTAATCAGGCACTCAAGCTAAATCAATGTTTAATAAATGTAATATTTCATTTTGTCATAACACGTTTATTTTTCTCATCTTCGAGAGAGATTTAGTCACTTATTTTTAGAAAAAAATACTCAATATGAGTAAGTGTCGACACTTTTAATCAATACCGAGTAGTATAGATACTTTCCCACGGATATGGTTTTTTTTTTTTTTTTTCGAACTGACTACACTGTTAGCCTGAGGGGCCCTGGAGCCTTTACGGCTTTTACAGCTTTACCGGGCTTGGGGGCGAGCGCTTATGGCACTCAGCCACGAAAGCTAAGCAACAACATCCGAGGGTGCCAAAGTGGCCGAACCTCGGCTCGGACTGTTGCGCGTATGCAATTAAATCGCGATCTGACTAAATCCCTATCATTCGATCTAAACTAACTATACATATATACATGTTTCTGCCCCCTGGGAGGAGGGAAGGAACATGTGTATGTGTATTTAGTGGTCTGAATTTTTTTGTCTAATCTAACTAGGCACAAAAAGAAAAAAAAAGGTCCCTTACAGAACCTATGTTTCTGTGTATTGTGCATGTGTGTGTGTGTGTGTGTGAACGGCTGCTTGACTCAAGGGCCCCATGCCGATGGATCGGACCTTAACTTAAACAACACCAAGCATGAGCCAAATTGTAATGATAAAAGTTCGAAACTTTATGTGTTGGTAAATCATATGATTTAAAGTAAAACCTAAGATTCATTAATTTTTGTTTATTTACAGTAACATATTACAAACATAATATATAATTTTCTAAATAACTTTGATATTTGATCGCTATGTAATTTTTTTAACAAGGTACAGACCTGGTATATCACATGTGATGGTTAAAGTAAATAAATATATTGAATTGATAACTTCTTATGGGAGGGTAAACCGCTTCGTAACGTAACGCGTTACGGCGCCAGTCTGTCTGGCTTCCCTTTCTCTCTGTATACGGCAGTGGTAGGCAGGCTCTTCCTCTCTCATTCTAACCCACAGTGCTAGTCGTATTTCGGATAGACGCTTCCCCCTCTCTCTACTCAGTGTTTAGTGTGCGATAGACATATACTGTTAACAGTGAGCATATAACCTAATACTATTACCGTTTCAAAAGTGATTTGAAAAAATATCATGAAACATGCAGTAAGTTTAATAATATAATATAATACGATTATATTGTAAACAATACATATTCAAAACATCATTAAATCTTTAAATTTATTTTCAAAACTAAAACACGCAACGGCTCTATGGACGCGCGCATATATATATATATATATATATGACGGAGCAGGGTAGTCCTGTATGGACATCGTGGTGTATCCCACTTCTGATGACGGAGCAGATAGTCCGGGGTGGTTTTTAGAGACAGTGACGTTGACATAGCCAACATCATTGTCATCATTATTACTGGATTGTTGCATAATTGAAGTAATTAACAATAAATTAGTTGTTCACTCTCCAAGAACCGACAAGCGAATGTATGTCTCCGCTTTTCGGCTTGAGCTGTTGCCGTTTTTGCAACATACGCGACCTAGCTAAATTCCTACGCGAATTTGAGCTAACTAACTATACATGTATGCATGTCTCTTGCCTCCTGGGAGGGAGGAAGAGACACGCGTACATGTATTTAGTGATCTGAAAAATTTTCTAAGGCTAACTAACCACAAAAAAAGAAAAAAAAAGGTCCCTTACAAGACCTATGTACCTGAGTGTAGTGCATGTGTGTTCATACAGTGTAATGAATGTATGTCGGTAGCTAGTGATTGCAGTGTCACTGTATCGCGCGAGCAGCTGGCTTGAGGGCTCCCTAGCGGGGGAACGGACCTAGGCTCAAGTCGCTGCAGGAGAAGGCGGTCGAGATATGTGTGCGGGAGCGAAGTTTGCCGCCCGCCCCCTGCGGAGCGAGCGGTGATTACGCGGGCGTGGGCGCAAACACGCTTGGTTATTAGATACGGGCGGGAAAATCGCGTTCGCTTCCGTGATTTTATCATCGGGGTCAGATAAAATGTCGCGCGGGCGTCTATATTTGTTAGACATTCGGATGTCTGGATTCGGGTTCTGAGATGCGGCTGCCACTACTAGCTGGTTCGAATGGTTCGACGCTTTTTCAAAATAATGATTGATAGGGACTTTATAAATGATTCTATCGAAGGTATTTCCATATCTTTATGGAGATCTACGTTCCGTGCGAACCAAGGGGCACCGACCGCCCTTCTGAGAAAGCGGTTCTGAACTATTTGTAACTTATTGAGGGTGAATTTGCTTATGTGAGCAAAGACTGGGGAACTATAAGTTAGGATCGGTCTGATACAAGTCTTGTAGAGCGTGAGCTTATGTCTGAGGGACATTTTGCTGTTCGAGCACACGAGAGGGTGCAGGCGGCTTGAGGTATGTCTCCGCTACAGCGAGCGGCTTTATATAGCCAAATTGTGGGGGGCGATCGTAGTGAGTCACTTGTTTACGCTGTACGAAACACGTGTAGAGATAACATAGCTAATCGCATGTATTTTGCGCCGACACGACCATTCTGACCGGCAATGCGCGCTCTGCATTAGCCGAGTTGTTGATGTTTTACCGACGACTATATCTGTAGCAAGTAAATGTTTATCTTTTACATTGGTATCTGTATACCTGGTTGATGTTGTTGCGCAGTACATTGTGGTACTATGTTATTGCGCAGTACACTGTGGTACTATGTTATTGCGCAGTACACTGTGGTACGGTGTTGTTGCGAGCGTACACTGTGGTACGGTGTTGTTGCGAGTGTACACTGTGGTACGGTGTTGTTGCGAGCGTACACTGTGGTACGGTGTTGTTGCGAGCGTACACTGTGGTACTACTGTGTTTGTGAGTACACTGTGGTACTACTATGCTTGTGAGTACACTGTGGTACTACTGTGTTTGTGAGTACACTGCGGTACTACTGTGTTTGTGTTTGTGCGTACACTGTGTGGTACTGTGTTGTTTGTGCGTACACTGTGTGGTACTGTGTTGTTTGTGCGTACACTGTGGTACTGTGTTGTTTGTGCGTACACTGTGTGGTACTGTGTTGTTTGTGCGTACACTGTGGTACTGTGTTGTTTGTGCGTACACTGTGGTACTGTGTTGTTTGTGCGTACACTGTGGTACTGTGTTTTGTGCGTATACTGCGATACTGTGTTTTGTTGCTTCGGTGAGCACCCCACCCATGGAAACTGACTTCAACCGTTTAGGCCGCCTGCAGTAATACAATGCAGCCGAAGGGAACACCAGTTAGGTGCTCAAGTCTGGCGCTACAGCTGCTAACAGAACATAAAGTAAACCAGCACAAGTATTCTTTTGAAAGCTCGACCACTCCTGACTAATAAAGTCAAGAAGATGAGCCAAAGCAATCGGAATATTCTTACCAGCACAAGTATTCTTTTGAAAGCTCGACCACTCCTGACTAATAAAGTCAAGAAGCTGAGCCAAAGTAATTGGTTTCGTCACATAGTCAGCAGCACCCATCTCTCACCAATTTCAACACAACATTGTAGAAGTCGTCGTCAGTGAGTAAGACATTTTGGTCTACCCCGCTACGGGCTAGCCAGGACGTCGTGGTGCAGCACAGCGTTCTACCCGGCTATGGGCGAGCCAGGACATCGTGGTCCATTGAACAAATTGAATTGTGATTGTTCCTGTTGCATCGGTATTCCATTATTGCTCGAGATGTGTACTCCAGGTTGCAATTCCCTTGCATCATCAGGTTGTTGAGCGGAAGTGGCAGGTAATCCCACTTCTGATGACGGAGCAGGGTAGTCCAGTATGGACATCGTGGTGTATCCCACTTCTGATGACGGAGCAGGTAGTCCAGGATGGTTTTTATAGGCAGTGACGTCGGCATAGCCAACGTCATTGTTATCATTATTACTGGATTGTTGCATAATTGAAGTAATTGACAATAAATTAGATGTTCACTCTCCGAGAACCGACAAGCGAATGTATATCTCCGCTACAGCGAGCGGCTTTATATAGCCAAATTGTGGGGGCGATCGTAGTGAGTCACTTATTTACGCTGTACGAAACACGTGTAGAGATAACATAGCTAATCGCATGTATTTTGCGCCGACATATATATTATATAGTGTTTATGATTATTGTCAAAAACTAACCAGCAAGCACCTTTCTCTCTCTCTCTCTCTCTCTTACGTATTTAAGCGTTAAATATTAATTTACAAATCATTATTTTAGCGCTATTCAAATGGAAGTCATTGCAGATTTGAGTCTAAAGTCACGGGTGAGTATAAATTTAACACGGGTGAAACCGCGGGGCACAACTAGTATATATATCTGACGACAAATTTTCAACTTGAATTATGAAATTTGCCCAATACAAAAAAATCTAACTGAATCGACTGAAATATGCTTAATTATGATAATAATATTATAAAGAGGAAAGATTTGATTGTTTGTTTGCATTGAACAGGCTCTGAAACTACTGGACCGATTTGAAAAATTCTTTCACCATTAGAATCCTACATTAGAACTGTTGAACATAGGCGATAGAATATTTTCCAAAAAGTTAGGGATCCGTATGAAAACTTCGACAATGTAACCCAGAGTGTGAAAAAAAATACCAAAAAAATCGTTATATCACGTACGCTGCGGAAATGATTGGCAATAGAGCAAAGTGATGTAGCACAATTTTATAGAGGACATAAATATATACAAAAAAAAGTACGCGATACCATATGTCTAACTATTACAGTTATGTCACGATAACTTTTTTTTATGTTAAAAATAAAATGTTCAATAGTAATGCCGGTTCAAACTATGCTTAAAAATAATATATATATGTATATACAGAATTTTTTTATCATAATAATAAAAAAAAAACATTAAAAATCTTTGTCTACAATCTACTCCTTCTTAGTAACCCCCGACGCAAAAAGAAGGGGGTGTGTGTGTGTTTTAATTTAGAATTACTGATTTTTTTCTTAAATACCCTTGCGAAGCCGGGGTGGGCCGCTAGTATATATAGAATACAATATAACAGTAATACCCTGGTGTTGCTTGCGGTTATCCATAGGTAACGGTAACCATCAGATGGGTTATAGGCTTATTTGCTGCAGTTATGGCAAAACAAACTTGAATGAGACAAGAAGATTTTCAACTACAATTATAATAATTATAGTTTCATTATAAAAACCATATCGTTAAATGTTTCCTTGTAATATTATCGAAGAGCTTAGCGTTGTTAATTCAATTTAATTAATTAATTAATATTTTTTGGTCATTAAACTATTTATAACAAAATTAGCATAATTCGTATATCTTCAATGTTATGGTCGGAAACTGTTTAAATTATGTATATATTCGGAAAAAAAACAAAACAAAATTCTGATAAGGAACAATCTAAGTGAGGAAACTATTAATGCTTAAAATACCAAATTTGAACATTACATTCTGTCTGTGTCTTAAGTGAGTTATAGTAGGGTCTTAAAATCAAGTTTTTTAGGGCTCCGTACAAAATAATGAAAAGGAAACGGAACCCTTATAGAATCACTTTGTTGTTCGTCTATCTGGTCGTCTGTCTCTCCGTGTATCATGACCCCCATTTTATTGAAAACGTCTTGAAATATAAAGTTGAAATTAATATGTATACAAAAGTATATGATCACGTACTAATATAAATATATATATATATATATCTAGGTTAACACAATAAAGAGATTCAGTCCTTCATAATAAAAGTTTAAAAGTCACACTCGGTGACCGATTATCATAACTTATAGGGTACTTCTAGTCTATTTACAGCTTTGAAACCTCTCTTACAAGTTATGCGTATAATGTTATCCATATAATAGTAAACAATTTTTTTTTTATATTTGTAGATTTGGCGTAGTGGCCACAATCTCAACTGATGTTAAGCGACGATGTGGCCTAAGATGATAACACGCTAAACCTAGTGGAAGACAGGCTCTCAAGTGCAGCTGCCGGAACACACCTATTGGTGCTTGGCGACAGATTTTCAACTTGAGGGTGGTAGCTAACCAGGCGAGTGTTAGAAAATACCCTACCACCATGCTATGGTTTCCTCACCATGTTTTCCTTCACTGAAAGCTCAGGCTCATTGCAAGGATTCGAACTCACGTCAATCGACGCGAAGTCGTACTAGCTACTACTGAGCCATCATTGCTTCAATGATCTCGTTTTGAGCATACAATTCATATATTGTTATTTCACGTAAACATAACGTAAATATATAAACATTATAATACTTATTGTGGTTTAAATATTAAAGTTAGTTATATAAGGTGAAGTGGACATTAATTTTTAAATATTTCTAATGTACACAAATATCCAGTATATTGTACAAGATTATTTCTTTATCATCTATCTGTATTGCGTTTCTATTATCCCATATTTAACGCTTTTGACAGCGTATTAAAGCGTGTTTATTTTTTTAGTTGATTTCCTTATTTCAATTATCCAATACGATCCAGAATGCAATTAATCTATTGTTTTTTAATGTAAAGTTAACTTACATGTTCGTTTTTTTTTCAGGCTAACCAACTTTACGATATAAAGGGGTAGAGATTTTACAATCACATCATTTGTGTGTACATCAAAATTCGAAATCAGATATCACTTTTTCTAAGAGCTGACGCAAAACGAAAATATTTCCGAAATCTGTTGCAAAAACAAGGTTTATAATTTTGTTTTATTTTATATTAAAATGCTTCGAAAACACTTTATAAAATATAAAAAAAAAATATTATTATTATGCATATATTAATTAATGCATGGTCGAGATTTTACATATTTCGGAAGTTCAAATAAGTAGTTATATAGGCGAATATGCATGTTTTATTAAGCTTAGCGGTAAGGATAAATATTTATGTAGTAAATTGGAACAAAAATTGCGCTTGTTGATTTTTAGTATTCTCGGCAATTATTTTCAATTTAACAGGATTAAGAACAAAGAGGATCGAAATTTATCGTTTTTTTTTTTATCGTTTTCTATAACTCCTGTACCTGCGAATTGTGACCTGAGCGTGTTATTATTTTGTTTCTTTTATCATAAATGAGATACATATTTTTTTGTTTATATCCTTATATTTTAGAATTCAAGTAAATTTAATTGAATTAAAAAAATATTTAATTTTTTTTTATCGAAGCACGGCATAGTGGCTACACTGTACCTGATGGTGAGCACAGTGCAATCCAATAACATCGGAAAGTACCGTGGGATTTACAATCCATCGATAGCCGTCGCTGTCATGCCAGCCTGCTTAAATATCTCTTCACGTTATGTTTAAAGGACTCCATGTTGTAGGAAGGAGGGAAAACACATCTCAATATTTTACACCAGCAATGTCGCTTAATATCATAATAATATCAACCTGTAAGTGTCCCACTGCTGGGAAAAGGCCTCTTCTTAAGGAAAGGTATGGGATTAATTACTACGCCAGTCGACGACGTATTTGCGATTTCAGGTACCGAGAAATCAACAGTTCTATATTTTTTCACATACAAGAACATTTCTCAAGTATTTAGGATTCCTCACGACGTTTTTCTTCTTCGCCAGTCAATAGTGAATGTATTTATGTACTAGTGAATGTACGCGGATTTCAAAAAAAATTTCTATACCTCTCCACCAGCATGACTTTCGCTTACGTAATGTTATAATTTCTTAAAGTACAAAATCACCTTTAAGGGTTATAATTACAGAATAATTCAGAGAATTATTAATTTACACTTACAGTTTTCTCATAAGTTCCATGATTTATAAGTATTTGTTATCGGACATTCACTTTACCTAATCGCCTAAGTCTCAGTTCTAAAAGTTATCCTAAACCACGTGCTGTGACCTCGGTGTAGAATACTTAACTATTCTACTAGGTTATACTAGATAAAACTAAATTAATCAGTTAAGATTTTGTAGAGATAAATTAAAGCCAGGGTGAAACACAGCCAAATTTTAATCCAGATTAAGGAATGTGCCTTAGTAAAACCAAATCATTTTCACGTAAACCGAGTCGCGGTATATAAAAATGTCATAATGACGGACATATTATTTAATTAGGTCTTTTAAAATTCCTCACAACAATACGTATAAGCAATTAAAACAATAAAATAAAATAAAAAATCAATTTTTAATTACTACATTTAATCTGTAACAAGCGACGACTCATTTTAACTTGTACTTGATATATCGAGGAGAAACTGATACAATTCGTAAGTACATTATTATATTGTTTTAACAATTTATACGTTTATATTATATATTTCATTGTTTAAAATGGAAAATTATAAAATTGACATTTTGCATACATAACATACATTAAAATTTTAGCATTAATTTTAATTGTTAGACTTTTTGACTGATATTAAATTTTTCTCAAAAATTCTCATCTCCGTTGCTTTCTTTCTTTCTTTCTTTTATTGGATATATTATGTAAAGTGCAAAAATAAAACACGCGTTGATGTCTTTAAAATGCTGAATAAATGTCTTTAATTATCTAGTGTATTAGCCTCTGACAATAAATAAATAATGTGTATTTATCAAATTATTATTAAATTAATAATTACCAACAAATTCCCGCCCGCAAACACCGTAGAAAACACTAGCGAAATAAAACAACGTAGCAAGCATCACAACACGGTTGTGTTCCATCAATGGTCACTAAACTCTGAATGTTAGATATACTCGTACTTTAAGATCACTCATGAATTTTCAATCCCTTGAGGGTCAAACTTATAAAATCTCTTGGCGTTGCGTTATTAGAATTTAGAATTAATATTAATGCATTCTTTTTTGATCGCTATAGTTTATTGTGAATTATGGCATTAATAAATCCGAACACGCTTCCCCATCATTGCTCCAATTAATTACAACATAAATTGATATTTTACAAAAAGCCTACACAAGTAATCCAATTGATAACATTAATTAAGGTCATTCCAATGAACTCAAACACGATATCTTTGCTGTAACTCGGTGAAGAGTGAGGCATCCTGTAGATTCCCAGATAATAATGGTGCATTTGGTAAGGGTACCATATTTTTCTAAAACCATTGAGGTAACAGAATACCAAATTTTGACTGGTTCAGACATGTGAAAGATTCTAACATTCTCACAAGAAAAGAGCCGATAATCTTGCTAACAACACTCTCGATCAATTCACGTTTCAAACAAAAAAAACTAAATTAAAATCGATTCTCAGATACACATGTTAGGCTTATAACACCCCTGTGTTTGCGTCGTAGGTTAAAAACTATCTTTGGCATGGAATCCAGTGATAGAAAAATTTGGACCTTTGATACGATCGACGGATGTCATGCCAAAATAGTGAGTGTAGTGTACCGAAACACTTCTCTAGTGACAACCAGTGACCACGGTCTGTGTAACCAGGCAGAAACGTCGAGGAATTAAAAAGTAAGATGCGTTTTAGACCAAGGGTGTAGCGAGGTACTAGTAAGGGGATTGTCCCCCTCTCTCTTAGCAGGATAAGCTGAGTACTGGCTGACTTAACTCGAACGAATCGCTAATACTTAAGTATTATGTGTAACAGTCTTTTTGTAATATTGTATAATATATACTAGTGGTGCGCCCGCGGCTCTGATCATCCATGATGAAGGTATCATGGATGATGATGTTTTGGCATTAATTGTTCGGTTGTCCAAGACCAGGTGTATATAACGCTTACCATATCAAAGGTTAACAAAAAAACAGTTACCATATAGATATAAAAAATAATAATATATGTGGGTATACAGGTTTAAAAAAAATGACAAAAATGCATAGGTTTCTTAGACAACCATACAACAATGATTTCATCCCTTAATTTACATAATGTAGGTGAAGAATTTTAAAAAAGCTGCTTAAAATAACTGAACTCTTTGTGCCCCACAGGGTTCACCCGCGTGTAATTTAAAAGAAATCGCTGATTGATGATTTATAATACTTCATTATAGACAATATTTTTATCGGGCGGCCAGTGTTATGCGTCACAACTCACGCGGCTCGTTGGCGCCACTACACCTATAGTCACAGGCCCGAGCCGAATGTTGAAATATTTTAATTTTATATTATCTCCTAAACTATTCATCCAAAGAACATGCTATAAAGGGCAAATTTATCTACATACAATTGTCGTGATGATGAAGTAACTTTCGTTAGTAAGGATTAATATACCATACGTATCATGCTCATAAATAAGTTTTCAATTTTCAATAAAACTTTCTCACAAAATACCTTTTTGTTACCTATGTAAAAGAGATAGGTATATGGACTTTTTTTTAGGTGCAAAATGTTTATAGAACCTTGTATTTACGTATCACTAACCATTATGCCAGCGCACGCGAATAAAACAGTTCGGGTGCGCTATGTCTTCCGACATACTTACACAAATCAATATTGAAGGCTAGCTGAGAGGTGTAGCCTAATATTTGATAGCCTATACTATTATTCCTCGTGAAGCTGGATACCATATACAAAAAAAATTCCTAGTGAAGGCTATGCTACAGCATGCTCCCCCGTTGAACAATATCTTGGCTACATCTTTATTCTAGACCAGTATTAAATATATATTTGTATTTAGATACTGCTGAGAGAAAATCTCATTTAAAGGTTTACGTGTAAGGTGTGTTACGGACCACCGCCTACGGGCTCGTTGCCCAAGAGACCTCGCAATTAAAAGGTTTAAGCAGCTTTACTTAACTCCTAAACATCAGCCATGGTCATTATCACATTACGGTCATCAAAAAACATTTTACTAATCATAAAACAATAAATCCGGCTAGCATGGATGTGGTAATACTAACTCTACTCTTTAAAAATATTACCAACAGAGGGCATCACAAAATGAATCTTGCCCACATTTAATTTAGGTCTTCCTTTTTCTTTTTGTTTTGGCGCCGCAGAAGCATTAGCCACTTTCGCCAGTGCCAATTGTCAACTGTTTGTACAGCATCACGTTTTTACCTCGTTACATGATAACGGGTTTATAGATCCAGCTTGAAAATTGCAACACAAAAATGAACCCAAAACATACCGTTCGTTCTATAAAGGAATCCACTCACGAATTACTTTTAAACGGTCAATTAACAATTAATATTAATTTAAACCCGATTGTTTGTAATAACTGACAAATCAACAGAGGTTTAAAATATTTACATACAATAGTTATTATTGAACGGTATTCTTATAACTTGGCAAGGTAATTAAAAATACCCATAATTTTACAACTAAAATCCGACTACGGAATAAATCACGCTCTGTAAAATACGAAACAAGAAAATATCCTCATTCGAAATTAAACCCTATCAGATGATACCAATCATGGCACATTAAAAAAAGGTATATACAAGACTTTACGTCCTCCAGAGGGTGCCATAGTGAATTTAGTGTGACGTCACATAGCCTATAACCGGCGGGCAAAATATTTTTCTCAAGTTTAACTTTTATATAAATAAAGTTGACTACTGTTGTTCATCGCTCCGATCCTCCGGTATGGAGCCCTTGAGTCAGCAGCCGCTCGTGCGATACAGTGACACTGCATTCACTAGCTACCAACATACAATCATTACACTGCATCTCTACATACATGCACACCACTCAGGTACTAGTTACTAGTTGGCTGTTAGTCTAGACAAATTTGACAGATTACTAAATACATATACACTTATTTCTTCCCCTCCTCCCTCAGGATAGAGACAGGTATATATGTATAATTAGTTTAAATCCAATTACGGATAGAGAATTAGTTAGATCGCGACTTATTTGCAATGGCTGCAACAGTCCGAGCTGAGGTTCGGCCACTTTGGAACCCTCGGAACTTGTTGCCATGCTTTCGCGACTGAGTGCCTTAAGCGCTTGCCCCCAAGCCCGGGTGAAGCTGTAAAAGCCCTTTGAGGATTCAGGGACCTTATGACTAACAGCATAGTCAGTTAGAGAAAAAAAAAGTTGTTCATCGCACTACAACAATCGCATGTATAAAACAAAAACGTCTTCGTTATGCTACTGATGATGAGGTGAGCACAATCGCAGGTGTGTCAAGCGAAACACAAATGTCTTCGCTTTGCTATGTGTGGGGGGTAATACTACTTTCTCTTTCTTTAATATGGACTGTATTTTCAGTAGAAGCTGAGCCGTTACAACCGTGTCGGACCGTAGTCTTAGTGTACTGATAATTGCAAGTGCAAGGCGAGTGATAATTGCTTCAAACTACCTATCATGATTTGACAAATGAGGTATCGCTAAAAGCGTCAAGATAGTCCGCTGCTTACCCGGCTATGTGACGTCACATTGAGTTTGATATGACGCCATCTAGAGGACTTAAATTCCTATATTAAAAAAAAAATAGATTTTTTTGTAATATGACGTCTTGAGTCTCATATGAAAAGGGTTGCTTAATAAACATATTTCAAAAATATAGATCATACTTTTATGAATGCGATGTTTTCGTAGTTGATTTTGTTCTTAAACTTATCTAATTAACTTTTTTTATTAAAAAATTAAAGCGTTATTAGTACACATGTAAAGTTGTATTTTTCAAGATACAAGCAACGAAGTCAATACCTATCGTTGATTTTTTTTTTGTTTCACTCAATGTTATAATTATGTTGACGGTAACTAAACAATTGAGTTTAATACCTTATTTAGTCAGATTCAATAGCATAATTGATGATTACACTTACTTATATACTTTTATTTATGTGTAAAATGACCACCATTTGTGAGTATTATCTAATTTCAAAATCATACCTAGATCTTTGTTTAATCAATTATTTTTGTTGTGCCATAAAGCAAACAAAACAAAACGGATAATTTTTTCCTTCATGTTCTTTAAAAGGAAATCTTTAACCGTGTCTAATTGATTTATTGGGCTTAATTTAGAAACATTTTTTTCAACATACTTTACGTGTGGGACTAAGAAAAACATCTTTTTTTTTTCAGATTAATGTATATGTATAGTATATGAGGTTATGTAGGAGCCCATAGTTATTTATATGACACTTAAGGATAAACTGTTTAAAAATGAAAAAAAAGCAGATATTTTATGAATCTGATTGGTGAATTAATTTATGGGGCTGTAACTGATAGACAGAGAAAGAACTAAACAGATATATCGTGTAACCTCAGAGGAAATTATGCGTGTGTGAGATAGCGATAGGCGATAGTGTTATCATTTTATTCAGTTTCCTTAAAATTTACCAGTTTACGCACGTACAAAACACTGTCTAGTGTCAGATAGATGTACAATAAAAAAAAGGTGTGTGTGACACACACGATAGAAGTGAAACTTCATTTTAAAAGACATTTTATATTTTATTTAAACAGTGTGCAATATACATACACACCGACATTTACTCTCTCGCTCTGGCTCACACAAAGAGGAAAGACCGATAATGTGAGTTAAACGTTTAACGTTTAACGCTTGGAAGTCGCATAAGAAGGTACACTTCAAAAAAGGTGTGTGTGCGATTCACACACGATAGAAGTGAAACTTCATTTTAAAAGACATTTTCTATTTTATTTTAACAGTGTGCAATATACATACACACTGACATTTACTCTCTCGCTCTGGCTCACACAAAGAGGACAGACCGATAATATATTGCTCTCTTGCTCTGGCTCACGCAAAGAGGAGAGACCGACGATGTGCGTTAAACGTTTAACGTTTAACGCTTGGAAGTCGCATAAGAAGTTTAACTTCAAAAAAAGGTGTGTGTGCGATTCACAAACGATAGAAGTGAAACTTCATTTTAAAAGATATTTTATATTTTATTTAAACAGTGTGCAATATACATGCACACCGACATTTGCTCTCTCGCTCTGGCTCACACAAAGAGGAGAGACCGATAATGTGCGTTAAACGTTTAACGTGTTGGAAGTCGCATAAGAAGTTTCACTTCAATATGAAAATAGTTCACTTTCATTAAAAAACCACGACAAAACAATCTCAACGTCGACTGTTTTGACAACTGTGGCGATTTTAGCTTCAAAAATGTCAAATAGTGATTACAGCGACAGAGACAGAAAATCAATAGCCCTTTCTCTTTTCCTCTTCATATTTTTTGTATGCCACTCTTTCAGTTCGTAGTGAAAGAGTAGAAATACCACATGAGATTTAGATGTTTCCGTTACGGGTGTAACCAGTGGCGGATTTGCAGTCTTGGCCGCCCTAGGCCGTGTAAGCCGTGTAGCACTAGCCGCCCCCTTCTCAGCTCATTATTTAATAAAACATTTCAAATTTGATGGTACTAACGTACAGCTTTACGATGTCAATATTGTAATTCAAACTTATCCGTGTCTGGAGTCTTAATATATATTTCGTATTATGCTTTAGTGCACCGTTATTTTTTGTCATCATATGTTTGCATTTGGTAGTATATTTTTTGCCACGATTAGCCGCCCCTAATATCTGGCCGCCCTAGGCCTGGGCCTAAATGACCTTAAGGGAAATCCGCTACTGACTGAACACTCCTCAATTGGCACACGCGCGCGCTCTGTACTATGATTTTGCTAAAAAATTCTTCTCTACAACATTAGTACATTGAATACATGAAATATCTCTATATAAATCGGCTTCGAAAGATCTCCAATTATGCTGGGTTGATAGGATTGTGCCCAACTAGAACATGACCATCATGCGACCGCCATAACGGCACAGTTATGTCGTGTGTTCCAGGTAGAGCCAGTGTTATCCAGTAATTAACCGGGATGTTATGGTATATGTACCCGACTGCGTCGCGACCACCACAGAAACTTGCCAAGTGACTCTCTCTTGGGTTGCTGTTCTCTCGGTGCTTGCCGTGTTTTTAATATGCTTACCATCATATTTAGTTCCGTAACTTCGCCGTACACTATAATAAAGTTAGTAATTTATAAAATTGGTAATAAAATTCAAATCAGAAGTGTCTTATTGTTGAATTACGTGTTAAAAATTAAAATAACACAGCGTAAATTATAGTCATCGAAATATATGACGTCAACGCGATCACTAGTATTCATATTTATTGCCTTCGACGATTGAATTTTTAATTGAAATCAAAATGATCACCAAATGTTTTTGTATCTATAATTAAATTAGTTGAATGGCCTATCTATCATCACGGCACATTTTTTGCACCAGTGTAGTAGGCAAAGAAAAACTATTTTTTTTTTAAATACTAAACCTGACAATATGTCTCTAAGGCCGCTGCGATAATATGACGCTGCGCGCACGCTCGATACATGCTTATCTGATAGCAGCCTTAAGCACCTGATGATTGGTACATTACATTTCAAAAACATCGGCTATCGTTGGTGACATATTCCATCATAGTCTTCGCCGTCATGCCAGCCTGCTAACAAGCCCGGTAAAGCTGTAAAAGCCGTAAAGGCTCCAGGGCACCTAAGGCTAACAGTATAGTAAGTTCGAAAAAAAAATAGCCTGCTAAAATACATTTTTCACAACTCGTTAAATACCCAATGTCATAGGAAAAGCGAAAACGTTGACTGGAAGATGGATATGTGGAATGACATCCGCACGGTTACCGCGGTCATACCAACACCTTGCTTGGGCATCTGCTCCTCTGCATGTACTTGGCTGCCCCCATGAGTGTAGGCAGAAAGGAGCTCAATTTAATTACATTATTTTAAACGTCTTTCGCTTCCTTCATTAATCACTTGAAGCAGCCGTACTAGTTCAGTATTGTTTACAATATATGTTAAGTATTGTTTACAGTTCATTATAAAATATCTAATCTATATTAAATAATATAATAAAGTTTTTTTGTTTGATTGTTTAAACACGCTAATCTCTGAAACTACCAGTAGGATTCGATAACTTCGTTTTGTATATGATAGCCACATTCACGAGAAACAGTATAGGCTATCTAGCATTAGCCTACACCTCTCAGCTATCCTTAAATATTGATTTTTGTTAAGTTCGGATTTAGCTTTCAATTGTTTGACTAATCACAATAAAATTATTTCGCATCATCTGTTATTTATTATGTTATATTATCATTATATAACATTATAATAGCAGAAACAAAAATAAAAACAAAAAAGTATGTAGCTAGTAAAATAAGTTATATGTCTGGAAATTACGAACTAACAATTAATACGGATTTATTCATATAGATTAGGTATAAATGAGTCGAATATAATGAATAGACAGTCCTATAAATATTTATGGTTTAAATTGGTCAGTGGTTCATTCACCATGAATATTAAATAAGTTGGGTACTTGCTAAGGATATTGTCACAACGTTTTGTCGTGCACCGTGACACGAATAAAGACCAGATCACTCGAAAACGTTCTTGTAATTTGTCAGTTTAAATACCCGACTATGGCGAAGCTAAAGGATGGTTGGTTATGTTTGTATGTATATATGTTTATCTGTTCCTAAACTTCTTCTTTCTTCTTATGTTCATTTATTCAACAAAATCTCCACCGCGCCGCGCCGCTGTCCACGCGCATACATAAATCAGCTTGGAGACGTTTGTGCGTTTGTATTAGTGTAAAACACGTAGTAAAAACAATGATTAAAATAGGAATAAAAACTACTACAACCGCACCGACCGTACATACAAATACAAGAACGTCTCTAAGCTAATTTGACTATAGCCTATCGATGTTACTTTCTGTACTTGCCTACGGCTTGCCAGATTGCTTGACGTTCATGCTTACAGTTCCGCTCCTTAACGCCCCAGCGTGAAGTTATATAGGTTATAAGGTTATAACCGTCCTCTATGAGATGCAAAAAGAAGCAAGTGTGACTGGTAGTTCCAGATAGTAGCGTATTCAAACACAAACAAGCAAAGGCTTATTTTTTATTCTTTTATTTCTTGATCTTCATTATATTGTACTGAGTTTTGTTATCTCAATTATAAACTATTAAATTGCAAATATTTGGAATTTACATATTTTATAAACTTGTAAACTCCACGTTTTCGTATAACGACGTAAAAAAATTATAATTGCTTACATAACTTCCTTAACAAAAATCACAGATACTTTTTTTATTAATAGTTCGTAATTACGTAAATTTTAATTATTTAATTTCGTAATTCGTACACGGTTTCAACAATCAAGCGATATTAAGAGAGGTAGGGCACAGATAAATTTCTTTGGAGATTTCTCTATACTTGGGGTAGTCCGACTGGTGGAATATCTCCACCCTACAGAAGATCGCAGCCATATGACCTAGTGTTGTGTTCCTGCGTGCAGTAGGGTTTCCAGAGCTCCTTGGGGAAGCTTTTCAGAAAATGAAAATTAATTCGTATTTTCAATAATCAACATAAACAATAACCAGAAAAATATGTCATTTTCCGACCTCTATTGGCGAATAATAATACTTTTTTTAACGTAATACTGTTAAGTGAGCAATTCTTGTATACATAATATGATTTCTCGAATACTGCTATAATGATTTGCATGAAATTCTTTATTTAGATAATCTTACACTTTTCAGGTTATCTAGATAGGTTTTTTGCAGGACGCCGAGCGATGCTCGGTCGCCCAGATATTTATGTATGTGACAAGCATACATTCTACATAGTTCCTTAGTTAGTTTTTTATTCTACTTTAAATATGGTAACTCAATCATCTTGGTACAGATAAAATCACTTGCGACACCGTTTATTAATGAACGAACTTGAATTCAAACTAATATGTTGACGCCCTTAAGACGCCACTCTAAAAGAAATTGTGTAAAGGTCGCCAAGAGCAGGTGCCTACTAATTGTTGCAATAGATAGGTCTCAAGAAATGATAACTCCGTGATAGTAAGCCCGTATGCCGCGTCGAAGGACGTAAGTAAGAATCCTATAAAATACCTACCGAATATAAAAATGCAGAAAATGTACCATCTGCTTATTTGGATAAAGACTAATTATTATTTTTTGAACTGACTGTAATGTTAGCTTTAAGGGCTGGAACCATTAGAGGCTTTGACAGCTTCACCGGGCTTGGAGGCGAGCACAGAAGGTACTCAGCCGAAAAAGCGAGGCAACGAGCTCAAGGGTGCCAAAGTAGCCGATCCTCGGCTTGGGCTGTTGCCGTACATACGAATAATTCGCGATCTGACTAATTCCCCATCTGTATAATATAGATAAATATAAATATACATATAAATATAGATATATTTTAGATCTAACTACATACATACATATCATACATATTTCTGCCATCTGGGAGGAAGGAAGAAACATGCGTAGGTATATGCATTAAGTAATATGGCAATTTTGGTCTAACTCTAACCAGGTAAAAAAAGGTCCCTTACAGAACCTATGTACCTGAGTGGTGTGCATGTGTGAAGTGTAGTATCGGAAGCTACTAACCGGGTTCGAATGGTTTGATGCTCTGTCGAAATAGCTTTTCTCTAGAGTTTTGATGTAAGATTTAATCGAAGGAAGTTCCATATCTTTATGGAGATCTTCGTTTCGAACGAACCTTGAGCTGCCCTAAAAATACTTATTGTTGGTGACCCTTGGAAGATAGACATAACCTATCGCTGTCTTTTTTGTAGTTTTTAAAAAATCTACAATTATGTAGTAATACATGAATTTTATATACCTCTTATGGTTTACTCAACGTAAGCCATTTAATCGCCCAAAAAACGTATTTTTCCGAATTGATTCATCTTTATCGTCATTGCTTATTTCGTATATTACTTTATGTAACAAAATGTATTCTATAACCTGGCCAGATAACATATCTATGATCTAAATGAAAAATCATGTAAATTAAATTAGTGGTTTTTGCGTGAAAAAAAAAACATCAACGGACAGACACACAGAGAGACGTTAAGTTTAAAAAGAACAAATATAAAAGATGATATCTCGTAAATAAATTATAATATACTACTGCACGTTGTATTTGTCTATGACTAGTTTGTAGATTTAGCATATTTTGCAACATAGCAAAAGATATATTATACAACTGTAGGCAAACCTAATAAAAAGGAAAAAGCTGAGCTTTGAACTTAAATGTGCATTTCTAATTTCACAAATTGAAAATTTGTCACCAAACACTTATTGGTGTGTTTTAAGAACCAGCTCTCATTGCAGACTTAGCGTGTTTACACCTTCACCTATATCTTCACTTATTATCATATGGGATTGTAGTCGGCCGTAATGCCATAGTATTATATATAGACTGTATAGAGATCCGTATAAGTTTCTTTTTGGAGTTTACTCATTAAGAATCGATTTTTACAGATATATGAGGTACGTAAATTAGACGGGGAGCAAATCAAGTGTTATCAAAAATTGAAATCGTTATGCACAACACTTCGCGGATCTTATACTGAATACCTCAGTATACATCACACTCAACTTACATAGAGTATACGTAACTTGAATACGTAAGTATATGAAAAATATAAGTAATTTAACTTTGCAACTCTAGTCGCGGGTCAGAGCTGACACGCACCATTTTTTTTAATACTTTTAGTTTTAAAATGTAATAAATTGGGTATACGTGATTGCCTGATTAATAAGCTAACTAGCTGTGCCCGCGGCTCCGCTCGCGTGGATTACAGAATGCCGTCGGTCGAGCGCACGCTCAAAAGACGGAAAACAATTTTTTTTATTGTGGGTGATCCTTAGAAGATAGACATATGCTATCCCTGACTTTTTTGTTGGTCTTTTTAAGGTATGTAGAACATTAATTTGATAAATCTGTTATGGTTTTTTCAGCGTAAGCCAGTTAAGTGCCCCAAATGCGACTTTATCCAAATTAATTCAACATTCATTGTTACTACTTATTTCGTATGTGCATTTTATCTTACAAAATATATCCTAACCTGGCCAGATAACATAGATATGAAACAAAAAAAAATGTAAATCTGATAAGTGGTTTGCGCGTGAAAAGAACATAAACGGAGACGTTGAGTTTTACAGTATTTATAGATATAGAAGATACAGGTACATAAGTTCTGTAAAGGACTATTTTTTCTTTTTTTTTTTTGCTAGTTAGTCTAGACAAAATTGACAGATTACTAAATACTACACTTGTCTCTTCCCCTCTTCCCAGAGGAGAAAGACAGGTATATATGTGTAGTTAGTTAGATCGAATTACGGCTAGGGAATTAGTTAGATCGCAACTTATTTGCAATCGCTTCAACAGTCCGAGCCGAGTTTCGCCCCCTTTGGCACCCTTGGAACTAGTTGCATTACTTTCGGGGCTAAGTGCCTTAAGCGCTCGCCCCCGACCGGGGTGAAGCTGTAAAAGCCGTTTGAGGCTTCAAGGCCCTTCTGGCTAACAGTATAATCAGTTCGAAAAATTAATAAATATAGAAGATAACATAAGCAAGGAATTTATTCAGAAAACTTTTCTACCAGGATCTCTGTCTAAGAGTTTATATTAATTAATTATTAATAAACTTTCAACATTACGTACGTAATAGTGGGTAGTTTAACGCGAACCTAAACTAATACTAATATAAAAAAGCTGAAGAGTTTTTTTATTGTTTGTTTAAACACACTAATCTCCGGAACTACCGGTCGGATTATTTTTTTATATGATAGCCAGATTCATGAGGAGTAGTATAGGCTATATAACTTCACGCTACGGCCCTATGGAGCGGAGCAGTAACTATGAACGTCATCCGATCTGGCAAGCTGTAGGCCAGTACGGGAAGTTGATCAACGATAGGGCTGAGCTACACGGGTGCGTTAGTGCGACGCGGCTTGAATAAATTTAACACGGGTGAAACCATGGGCACTGCTAGCGTAATAATAATTATGGACGCTAAATATAAGTAAATAAATCAAAAGTATTTTGCAGTTTTTCTAGGTGAATATTTTTTATATTAATGTATGTTGAAAAGCAAGGATTAAATAAATAATTTAAGTCGTCTTAAATTATTGTTCTGTATGTCTTGTCCCCTGTAAAATGCCTGTCACAATTTATCAAATTTAATAAGATTAAGTCACCATAACGTAACGTTAAGGTTACCGCAAAACTGTGACTCCGAAGCCCAGCGCGTGTGGTTCTCTTGTAGAAAGGAGAGGAGGGAATTAAACAACTCTTCAGAACACTCAACGTGATACAGACAGTAGAACACGCTCAGCGAGGCGATGTTCCTGTGAAGCTGAAGCGATTCGATGCATCGGGCAACGTCTGCATCATTAACAATGCGAACAGCCCGTCTCTGCAACCTGTCCAGGGCATCGAGGAAGTACTTTGCGGATCCATCCGAGAGGTGCGAACACTATTCCATACACGGCCAAACTTGTACCTTGTAAAGAAAATACGGTTGACCGGTCGTGAAAAACCGTCGCACCCTGTTCAGGATTCCGAGTGTCCGAGATGTACCTAGAAGAGATGACACTCCTGATGTAATCCCTGGAGTCGAGATCACTGCGAATATCCACATCTAGGATTATAGATCATATCTATCAGATACAGTACAGGAATTTTGAAATCTAAATTATTAAAATAATTGATTTATACGAGTATATAAAAATAAACATTAATTTAGGGCCGATTTTTCAATGAACAAATAACTTTATTTGAGGAATATTTTTTTTTATTTTGTTTTGCCATACTTTATCTGTCAGAACGTCAAAATTATTTCTCGTATAAAATTATCTTACAATTGAAATAAATATATCACACAAATAATAAAAAAATGTGTGTAGCGGTTCACGTGTGTCAGAAGTGAATTCAGAAAAACCTAAAAAAATATTTTTAAATATCCTAAATCAGCGGAATCCGAGTAATCGACCACTCGTACTACTGCGTAAGAAGTCTGGTCGTCTTACACCACTAGGCCAACCCAATGACGATCACAATCGTGAAAATCAGGACTCGCATTAACCGTATATAATGTACTCTAATGTATTCTTCTAACGTATTCTATCTCATTCTCTCGTAGGCTAAACCCTATAGATCTATATGGTTGTCTCTTTTTAGTTTATCGAGTTTCAAATCATAACGGTGCTAAAGAAGTTTTCACTTAAAAAACAAAATTGTTTTTTTTATTTTCACACATATAATAATGACAAAATTTAGTTATGAATTCACATTATTATCATAGATGGCCAACTTCATCATTCCGAATTTCTGCTACATGATATGCGCCAACAGAAGTATAGCTTGAAAAAAACTTCAAAATAATATGAATAATGTTACACCGCGCTGCACCGGAAACGGGCCGGACGCCGGCCGGGACACGGCCAAACATTTATAGTATACTTTTGTATGAAGTAAAGTATGATTCATGTTACACCGGGCCGACACCGGGCTGGGTCTAGGCCAGCGACGGCCGGGATACAGTCAAACACGCCGGGCATAAATGATCCTAAACTGCGAATATTGAGACGGGCAACTACAGAATCTACACTGCGCGTGGCCCGACACGCACTTGGCAACTTTTTCAAATACAATTTCCTCCATTTTTTAAGTATAATATCCCTGCATATCACATAATACAATATTATTTATTTTGTTACTGTTTTGTGCTGTGATCATGTGTTGTTTTTAGGTTATTCTACACTCTATAGTATATCGAACATTTAATTTAAATCGTGTATTTTTACAACCGTCTGAATTTTACAGTATGGATTATAACATTTTTTATTAAACACAATTTAATCCAATCCAATTTTTTTTTAGCTTTTAAATACAGACTTTTATATTGAGAGAGTTACATTAATTTAAAATCAAGTTAATGCATACTACTAATTATTTCTTGGTCATTCCTATAACATTATTGTAATTGTAATCTCGCAACACTGACTAATATTTTGAACTTTTGATAAGTGATAGCACTGATAATTGCCGTCAGAAAGAGGGATGCGATTATTTCCAAAAAACATCGTTTTTTAAATCGATTTACAAAAAAATTTCTGATTATAAAAACGAGTTTTCAAAAATTGACTTTTTTCTTTGCTTCTCGAGTTTGTATTCACGATATAAGTTCCTATTATTGAAAACAAAAAGGACACCATAATCGATCTTTTATCATTTTTAACGAATCAAAGTTGTTTTTACAACTTTAGCAAAGTATCAGGTATAGAAAAAGACAGAAAGCTATGGAATAAGATAATTTATTTCACAAATTTATTATTATAAACATTTGTCATTATTCTGCTGTTGAGTAATTTGCTGTTGTGTATCGTATTAAAATTTATAAATGTCACCATAAAAAATGACACGATAATGAAATGAATAGTGATAATATAAGCATAAAAGTGAACTTTATAATGTATACTTGAGTGCACGAAAGATTTACGGAGGATTACAATCGTAAATTCAGGACATTCCTTATTCATATCGTAACTTGGAATGTGGGAAACGTGAAGTACTCTCCCTTACATATTTATTGATAGTTGCATAATGATAACTTGTTCACACGTGGCGATAACACTGGTTGAAAATTGTTATTATTAACAAAAATAACGAACAACGGATAATCAACAAAAGAATAATTAAATATGTATTCAAGAATTTGTTGCGTAGGAATAATGCATTACATGATTTGGTGTTGTAATAGTGATCATCTCTAATTAGAATCGTAACTTTGATTATTATATCTTTTATCCATTATGTAGAGGCGAAGGAAACTAAGCATACAGCCAACACAAAGAAATACAGTTATCTCGTGAATTTTTGAGGAATAAATGAAAAGCTGTCATTACTTTACATGTATTTGTATTTATTAAATTAATTGTAAATAGTTTGATGATTCTTATCAAAAACAGAAAAAATCTAATCTTAATTTTCTAGGTTGAAATATCGATTCAGTATTATGTATTAATATAAAAAAAATAGATTTTTTGGCCCAAAATATCAATAGTTCGAGGTCAAATCGCATTCCTAATCAGAAAATACAGAAATGTCAGAAAGTCCGAATACAGAACTGTCAGATTCAGTGCTATGTGAATTATTAATAAATACTTTTCTTTCGTAGTAATATTGTTTAGGATAAACATATTTTATTATTGTGAACGTTTTTACTATACGAAGTGGAAATATCTAAAAACCATTTTAAACATAACCTTATAAAATGCAGGCAATAATTAAAATAAGGCTTTACCGCAGTCCATTTACTATTTGTTGCATTTGTGATAATTATTTTGTGGTTCCTGACAAGGTGATTTATAAATCTTTAGGTGTTAATAATGGAGATGTCTGCGACATAGAAATAATTAAAGGAAAGAAAAGAATGTTAAAGTTTACTACCACTGCATTATTTTTGCAACCATTCATCAGGGTGTGTGTGAATTCGAATATTTACAGATCAAATGTGGTATCATATTTGAGAGAAATTAGTGGAAATCCGTTAAATGACACAGTATATTTGAAATTAATCTTGGAACCACCTGATAAAGAGATTATTGATTATTCTTGGTAAGTGTAATAAGGCTAAATAAAATTATGTTGTCTTGTTGCAATTTGTCGCTACAAAATTGTACAATGTTTTTATATGCAAATTATTCATAATATCCATAATTATGACTATAACATTTGAAGAATGCTATAATTGTGTATATTGTAATGTCAATTTAATTTAAGTTTTAGGTTAATAATATAATAATTAAATGGTTGATTTAAAACACTGCACATGTATAATTTGCTGCTTCTCTTCATCTGCTTTTTTTGTTCAATTGACCTATTAACATTGTCATGATCTAAAAATGTGCTTTCACAAACTACAACAAATCACAATATAAAGTTATGTATTTTATACTAAAGGTCGACTCCGTAGGTGCGACCCTCCTGATGTTTTATGGAACATAGGGCGACAGGAGTGCACGGATATACACAGTATTGAGATGATACCTATAACTTAAGATTAATAGTTTATGCATGCTATTGCAACTGGGAAAGACATCTAAGTATAAATAATATATTTAATACACATATTGTTCTTTATTAAAAATATATATAAAAAAAATGTGTATGTAACCTATACACACAGTTCAAGTGAAACTTCTTTGAATTTAATAATATATTTTGACAATATTAGTGGATAAGAAAAAGTTAAAGCATTGCTTTTGATTGAATGTATAATTATGAAAAACGCAGCGGCTTTAATTCTATCATGGTAAAATAATCTTATTTGTGGCTGCCACAAAAATAAAAATGTGTAAGCCCATGTGTGACACGTCTTTTTCTGCCGGCGAGGTGGCCCGCAATAGACTAGCTTATTGGTCGGTCTCATTCCTGTCCTGCATCCCGCCATTGTCAGGAGAGTCAGGCTTATGGCGGTCAAGCTATAACATAGATGATAGCATGAATTTAATAAGTTTAGGCCATTGTGGTTTTTATTAGCACATTTTTAGATTGTAAGTTTTCTCCTCTATACACCATTTGTCCTTTATTCATGGCTCATAAACATCAATCATCTTGCTTCTTTTTTTGTTTTGCAAATTGCAGTTTGATTCACCCTTAACCACTGATCATTAAGGGCTCTACAGACACTACTGAGTTCCAGGTGCAACCTATATACCAGGTTTTAATGGGGGCCACAAATTCGTACGAAGTGTGCAATCTTTTTTAATCAAGATAAGTTTCTGAGCTACAGCCCCGATGCTTGTTTAATTCTCCTCTGAACCTGATCCATGAAAAGCTATAACTTTGCAGCTGAAACTCAATAATGTAGCTACAAAATAGATAAAGCCCGTGGTGGCTTTACCCCAATTAGCATACATTTCACCAAGTGTCATGCCCAATGCAATTTGAATGATGTAATTTATTTAACGTTACACTTACAGGAATGAAAGAATCCACAGATTGGTATGGATTAGAGTAGAAATAGAAAATGCATTCTCATGGCTGTCAACATTAGGGGGAGCCTATTCTGCTTTAGGAGATTATTTTGTGGAATGTGTAAGTATCTGCCTAATTGTTGTCATTGCTCTTATTAGTGATAATCTGAAAATAATTATGGTTTTGTTATGTAGTAGTTTTTTTATTACTCTTTTTATCTTTTATTCCTTTGCAAAACTTACAATGTCTTTTTATGTATATTACTTGTATCTTTAACTCCCCTCATTTCACTCAACTCGAACTTTTTCTTAATTCTAATTCTAAATTCTTACTGTTTGTTAATTCACTATAACAAATGTTTACCACATAGTCCCTTAAATAGAAAAGATATCTACACTTTTATTTATTTAACAATTTTTAAATTAAATAAATAGAAACCACAATAAGTTTTCATATAGAAAAGTGAATGTTTTAATTGTTTACACTTACTGGGTCTCACATGGATCAACTTCCTCTTAAAAATATGAAGTTTATGAAAAAATAAATATAAATGTTTTACTTAATTTGTAGTGTTTGTTTATACATAATATCAAGATTGTGCAATAATATTTTATGAAAACTATGGAATCTCACATAAAATGTTCACTTTGTTTCTGTCACAATTCGTGAGTTGTTAGTATGTTTAGATATTGATGTTAATTATTTCACACTATTGGTCTAATGATAAAGTCTGAACAATATAAAACTGCATTAAATAATTGTTTATTTATTTTATTTATACTTATGTAAATAATTTTTGTCTATGAGCCAAGTGGTTTGAATCGCTATACCGAACATGTGACGTCATCCGACAATGAATATATACAGTTGAGTGTTATCTTGTGATAAAAGACCCTAAAATTATTACTAAGCGTTAAAAACAGTGGCTTTATGCTTAAATTATTTATGCTTATATTTATTTATTTAATGATGACGCCACGTTTTTTTTTTGCATCATGTTTTGTTTAATTTGAGGAAAAAAAATATATATAACTTTTAAATGTATAATAATGAATTAAAAGTTAATTCATTATTATATTATTTTCTACATATAAAGTTGTTAAAACAATTTTCCAAAAGTTGTCTATTTCCAGATTGTCCAACATTAAAATGATATAATATATAAAAATTTATCAATCAGCTCCTTACTTGATAATATCATCAAGGTTATCAATAGACTGTGTTTGAGAGTTTTTGGCGGGATCTCAAACTGTCATGTAGTGGTTTTTGTTTTTTATTCATAAATTTGTGTTATTTGACACTATATTGTGTAATACAGGTGGCATTTTGCATAATAAAGTTTGGTTATTGTGCACAAGTGGAGTGGATTGGAAATAGTAACATGGATCATGAATTCTGGAGATGCCACAACAAAAAGTTCTAACAAGGGAGCCACCATCTTGTTAGGAACCCGAAATCGCCATAAGACTGGAAAATATATTTACTCGATAATGGCAGTAATGGTCTTCAATAAAGAGGATCGGTTGCCAATTTAGGAAGAAAAGACTGTGTTTTTCACTCTGAAACATATCCATCCACAGGTTGCCTAGAAGAGATTGCTTTCAGCAATAAGGCCACCCTTTGTACTTATCATAATATCATTTTAATGTTCGATTGGACCTGTAATTAACGGTGTACAATATTAAATAAATTTGTATATTTTGATTAAATAAATAAATGTACATTCAATATGGATATATTTTTACAGGCTGAAGAAGCAGGTCGAATATCAATACGACAGTTCAAGCTTTCTAAAATGCTCGGTGATGATGGTCTAGCTGCACGTAGCTGTCTCTATTCTGCACTCTCGTACTCTCAAAAGGGAAACCTTCGATTATCAAAGTATATTGTAAGACAAGTGGCCGAATTTGCTAGAAGGACACATGATAAAAGATTAGTGAGAATGTGTCAAGGCGTATGGGCAAAATTAAAATATTTGAAAACATTGCAAAATAAATCACCAAATAAAAAAGAATGTGGTGATAGAAATTTGATTGTTAAACATTTGTAAAATTGTTCACAGTTATTATATTGTAAAAAATATATCGTTTTTTTTATCACTTTGTTTGCTTTATTATAAAAAGCTACATCAATTTCAATTCATTGGTTATTTTTACACAAGTAGGGGAAAAAATAAATGTTTCTAAACATTTTTCATGATTTAATAGCAATAAGTGAAGTATGACGAAACAAAATATAAAAATACAAAAACCCATGTAATTTACAACTTTTTATTCTTTCATTTTACAAAATTCAAAAATAAAACACAAATTTCTTTTAGAACAAACAGTTCACTTGAGGATTGTGTAAACTGATTACTGTAATAATGATAAAGGAAATTAATTTGTTACCACAAGATTGCTATTGTTATAGCAAGTCAAATAACATTGTAGCTAAAAGTCAGATGTGAATAAATATTAATACAAAATGCATAACATTGCAAATAATAACAAAAAACAAAAACTGTTGGTGGCAGATGAATAGATTAGGATTTTAAAAAAAAATAAGCCTCATATTAGTTTATATATTATCAGTTACAAACTAGTTAAACTACAGTACAAATGATCATGTTAACAATGGTAACTTAATGAACACATTTTCTTACAATTACATATATAATCTGTTAAAACTTTTAAGTTGTAATACACCAAATGTTTACTTAAATAACGTTTGGATAAGATGATAAATATTAGATAAACAATTTCTTAAGATAAAAAAATATTAGATCAATTTATGAGAATCGTAACTTGAATTAGCATTGAACACTAATTTATTAAAGGAAAAAACGTTTATAAATTGAATTTATTACTATATAATTATTATTGTCCCCAAAATACAAAAAAAAACTTAGGTACGTCATATGTTCATACATTTTGCATTCTTAAAAACAAAGTTGATACGTGTAGACGATTAATTTAAAAATTGAATACTGTACTATAACAAATATACTGTTTGGTTTATATAAAATTCTTGAAATAGACTATTATTTACCTAAAGGCACAGTTTCATCGCTTCAGTAGTACAAGTAAGTACACCAAGGATAACTATACTAGGATAGCTGTACTACTAGGCACAGAGTGGACAAGCAAGGGTTCCCATCGGATCCCACGCTGGAAGTACTACCGGCTTCAGAGTGTTCACATCCAGCACTTCTTTGGTCAGATATTTCTTGTCTATTACAATCTGTAATCGAAATCAACTTCATAATAAAGGCCTAAGGTAATGACTTTACACTAAGCAAAAAATGACTGGTGACACCTAAGTATCTTACATCCCCCTAAAAACTTCCTCCAATGCTTTGTTCACCCCAATTACATTTGAATGTCTTAAATAAACCTTATAATTTGAGGAATTTATCCTTAAATTTGCATTAATTCCTGAAGGCTGTAGCAGTGTTAGGGTAGAGCGCGGTTGGGCGATCGCCCAGGGCGCCGGATATAAAGAGACATCGCAGGCATATATTTATATCCCCTCGCTCTTTGAGTGAGGCCTACGTACTCGTAAATTCCCTAAATTTAGGCGAAAATATCGTTATGTTTGTAACACTACAATGGAATGCTAGGATTCAATCCATTCGATCGGAGCACTGCATGCAGATCATTTTAACGGGAATCCCCGATCATAGAGAACCACATTATCTATCTCTTTTTAATATTTTAGTTTCATAACAAAACTTATTCCGGGAAAACCCGACCTTGTCAAACTCTTTAGTGATCACCAAAGGAAATTAACTGTAGAATCTAAATCAGATACAGATGGTTGTATGTTGTGTGATTAACTCGTAAGTCTGAAATCTTGTTTGCCTGAACACAATGTGGTTAATCTTGTTCTCGTTTTAAATTTTATCAAAGATCGCAACTTACAAGAACTGTATCCCAATGTATAGATAGCATGTCGGATATTATTGACTATACCTGTAACGGTTGCTAGTGGGAAGTGGAGTTTTTCTAAGCTTAAGCTGATTAAAAATTATCTGCGATCGACAATTTCTCAATCTAGATTGACAAACTTAGTAACTTTGTCAATCGAAAATGAAATTGCTGCAAACATCGACTTAGATAACCTAATAAAAGAGTTCGCCGACAGAAAGGCTAGAAAAGTAAAATTTTAGTGCGATGTAACCAAAGACATAAGTTAAGCCTAGTAAGGGAGCTGGCTTTCAACTGCGTCTGTAAAAACTTGATGGCGCATATAGGGATGGACATTCATTCAGAAAAATATCGATTTTGAAATAGGATCTATTTGAATCGATTAACAAAAAAATTAAGGCCTAAAAGATCTATTTCTCATAAATAGTTTTTTTTTTCTATTTGGTTTCGTGTTTGTATTTATAATATTATTAATATAAATCTCTATTATGGAAAACAAAATAATCAATCTTCTATCATTTTGACTACAGAATTTATTTCACAAATTTATTGGTAACATTGAAAAGTTTGGCAAGTATTATTATATTTAGTTTATAGTTCCCAATGCAGCCGCCTTGCGTATTTTAAAATAATTAAGTAAAATAATGTAATTTGGGTAAATTCAACTAATTGTAAAGTCTTATGGTTCTTATCAAAACAGAAAAAATCAAATCTTGATTTTCTAAGGTGAAATATCGAATCACTGGATCGATTAATAATCGATTTTTTTTTAACTCAAGAAATTGATTCAATGACTAATCGATCTCAGATAGGCATGCCTGGGCGAATATCAACTTGAACGGATGTCCTACAAACCATGTTTTTTTTCATCACATGTTTTAACTTCACCAAAAGCTCAGATTCTTTATAGGATTCTTATCCAAAACATATTTGCGAGTTACCATAGAGCCCCGAACCCGTTAAGTGATCGAGAAATCAAAAACTATTTTGACTTAACGAATAATTCAGTCAAATATTAAGTCTGTGTACGAAGACAGTTACATCGGTGTAACTTACCTCGAAAACAAATTCTCTAAACCAACGCTCCGTGAGAAGTAAGTAGCCCTTATCGTATTCCTTGTCGCCGTAGGAATTCTCCACTCTGAATTTCAGCGGGATGCCTTTCTCCTGAAAATCGAAAGTTTAATTTATACTTTGAACAATTTAATCATGTTAAAAAATCTACACGGTGAATGGATCGGTTTATTAAATAAGTCATAACGCTAAAATAAATGCAAAAATCTCAAAAGACTATATCTCTCTTAATTTTTGAAGATAATTAATTATTCATAAATAACATTAAAATTATCATTATTTGTTAAAAATAAATTGATACACATATAACATTACTACTGCCATCATATCATAATTTTTTTAATAATCATAACTGATAGTTGAAATGCATGTTTTTAAATAGTTATCTAGGTAGAAATTTGCACGACGCAACATAACAATTTACGTTCTATGGTGAACGTCATGTAACCTTTCTTATTATGAACATAGTATATAGTCTGTTAAGTAAAGATAACAAAATGCTTACGTCAGTGCCGACGGCTGTGAAGACCATCGCGTGAGTCATGCACGAGTCGCCGTACAACAGCCGGTCTGCCTTCTCAAGGCCTATTTGTACCTCCGTGTTGAACACAAGCCGATAATCCTGACTGTACGTAAAACGTTCTGCAGTTATATATATATATATATATATGCTAAATTTTAAAGAAAGTCACTGATTTGGTGGACACTGAGGTATGGCGCTGCAGCAAGTACCTATAGAGCGAGAGGAGGCGACGTGAACAAGAGAGACGAGGCGAGGTGCGGGTAGAGTGGCATGTTTTCTCCGCAGTGGGCACTGATCACTATGCTCTAGATCAGATATTACGTGATTCAGGTATTAAGTGGGTTCCCAAATGAGGAGGAGTTTTTGTGTCGATATCTTGATCAGTCATGCAGTAACATTTTAATTCATTAACTTATATTATTTCCTCTATATTATGTTATTTCGGCGGCATTTTACGTGACGTAGTTTGGTTATTGTGCACATGTGAGGTGGATTATAAATGTTGCCATAAAACTCCCTGGACAGTTTTAACAAGGGAGCAGCCATCTTGTTACAGATATGTATGAAAATAAAAGAATAATTAGAAAAATATTCTGTTCACGTGACGTTGGCAGAATAGTGAATGAATACACGTTGCTATTAAATAAAAATAAGAAAATGAAGTAGGAGAGTTCATGAGGATTTGTCGGAGTTTTTGCGGGATCTCAAACAGTCATGTAATATAGTTTGTTGTTTTTTATTCATAAATTTGTGTTATATGGCCCTATATTATGTAATACAGGTGTCGTTTTGCACAATGAAGTGAATTGGAAATAATAACATGGAATAATAAGATGCCACAGAAACTCACTAGAAAATTCTAACAAGGGAAGGGAGGGAAAGAAGGGAAGGCCGGAAACTTTAATTATTCACTCGTTAATGGCAGTAATGGTCTTCGATAAAGAGGACCGGTTGCCAAGTTAGAAAAAGAAGAGGGTTTGTCATTGAAGCGTTGAATTATTTTGACTGATAAATAATTATATCGTTACTATCTTTATGTTTAAAAGTGTAGGAAACGCTGTGCTAGGTGGCTGTAATGGCAACATAAAAAAATTGCGAAGTGCGTCTCGAACCAGGCGCAGTGCAGGGTTTCGTTGTTGCCCGTTACAAAATGAAAACTTAGAAAAGTGCTTTAAGTAATTTGTACGAAATTACTTCTCCAAGTACATTTTATAAGTTTGTCTACTGTTACTTGTTAACTTGAAATCTAATTAGCTTTCCTTTTACATTCGTTACATATACTACTGCCGCGAATTTTTTCACATACAAAAACAATCTTTATACTTGATTGGGGACAACTGACTAACAAAAATTAGTAGGTACTTAAAAGATTAATATTTCGCAAACGAATTCCTAAATCGAAAAATGATTTTCACACACCCGCAATAATTTCGGACGACCTATCCAACGACACCCAACACCATACGGCAGACTAGAAAAAAAAACATTATCACATTATGTGTGGGGAGGGGAGGTTCTCTAAAAAATTTATTTTACCATTTCGCTGGAAAGGTACTCAAATTACGGAGAAAACAAAATAAACAGAAAGTAGAGACGCCGCACGCTAGCAACACCAGTACTCTGTGATCCACACAGTCATATAAGCCTAGCCTAGTGTGACCATAAGTACAAGTGTGAAAACACTTCCCTTTCGCTCTCCAACGCAGTTTCTACTAACTTTTCCTATTACACATATATCAATATATTTCTGTTCTGTTATTTATTATTATTTTTATATCTTTTATGTATGTAGTGATTATTTTTATTGGTGTCCGTGACGTCGGTTTAGGAGGCCCAGTCAGAATATCAGCGCTGCACTGATTCTGTGTAGCAAATATGCTGAGACTGGGACCTGTTTATTCCCGCACAACACGTTACTAATTGTTTTGTTTTAGTAGGGTTTGTTTTATATTTGTATGTCTTTATACATAATTTTATATAACATACGTTTGTGTTGTGTGATGGATAAATAAAAAAAAATCTTTCTTTCTTTCATATAAGCAAACAAGGACGGGTTCGAAAATGATTCTCGCTCTAGCCGTCGCATCGTGAGACCTTTGTTAATATTGGATCCTAAGATTGTTCGAGGCTACCACTAAGTCAGAACCGGAAGAGAAGTTCATTTTGGTTGGACCCGGACCGTGAGGACGTTTCGAAATCATTTACGTCGCCTACGGACAGCGAAAGCATCAGACATTTGAGGCTTGGGGTGACATTATAGGGGAGCTTGGAGTCCACTGAGGAGACATAACTCTCACTTGGACCAGCAGACCGTGTTTCTTGCAATTAATCCTGATTACGCCCACAAGATTTGTTAAGGAAAATCCTAGTGTCTTCGATAACAAATCCAGATGTCTCTCCGACATATTCATAAAATCGAACAATAAAAATATTAAGGTAACAATCGTTAGTGAAACATAATGGTTAATTTATACTTACGCATCCAAATCTTCAAGACCGTTTTTTCTTTCGAAACGTTTGGAGACTTCGCATCCAAACCAGACCGCTTCGCCACCCTCAATACTATCCTTTACGGCTCTGTAATTTTATTATGAAAATACATATCTAACGCTATTATATAGAAGTGATTCATGCTTATAACAGACTTCAAATAAAGGAAGAGGTTCTCATCATTTTTTTTATGGATTTTCAGCTATTACTTCTGTTTATAAACAGATTTATACGATTCTTTTTTCGTTGGAAATGGGATACCTCAAGGGTGACCCCGTTCTAATTTCATTGGCATTGGACCTTCGACTTCGAAGATAGACCAGGGAACTATTCAAAATAATTGGAGTTACTTTTCATTTTTGTTAAAAATTATCTTGTTTTTAAATATACTTAAAAACAATGGCAGCAATACAACGTAGTTCTTGGCCTCATAAAGGCGCCATTTCTTCCTAAACTGCGCGATCAATCAAATTGATTAATTATACTATGCTCATCATAAGATAAGTTGTAAGCGCATCTATAGAACATGTTATACCAAAGTAATCAAACGCCACTGTACATGTTATTTATTAGTATTTAAATTTTATTTTGTTTAATAACGATGTAGGTTTTCGTAATTCCTACATTTTTACAGGCAGCTACACGGAACAAAGTATATTATTATGTACACGCATGAACATGCCGCCATCTTATTGTTAAGCATCAGGTACTCAATAAAATCAACTTCGGATTTAAGTTTTGTTACATCTCTAAAATAAAAATTATACATAAGTCATGCAGCCTTTCTTATGATGAACGTAGTATAGGAATTCAAATTTTAAAGAAAATAAAAACGAGTAGTTTTCGGATATAAAGAAAGTTAAAACTGGAACCGTATTCAACTTCGTGAAAATAGCCACGTAATTGCAACTATGTGCATACACAGTTCAAGTAAAAAAAAATATATAAAATATTATTATTAATTTTCTGTTATAATTTATTATGTAGTTTAGACAAAGTTTTTTTTCTTTTAAATTACTAAATATCACTTATATTTACCGTTACAGTTTTAATTTTATAGTAATTATACGTACTTTAGAAGAACTTCTATGGGCTGGTTGTTGTAAGCGGTGAGCCGACCGCCGACCATGTTCCCGAGGCACTCGAGGGTGTACAAATTCCCGAACGGGTTTGTGGCCCGAGGATCATTCACTAAACATACCTGGATATCATATTATATAGTTTAAAATATGAACAACAAAAAAAAATGCTATTCCGTACTATTTTCTTTTATGCCATTATGAAAAATAATACAACTTGTTTATATGTTTTATCTATTCAATACCATCAATACTCTATACATATACTAAAATTGAAGTGTCCGTTTGTAATGTCAAAATAACAGATTTTTACTAATTGCATATTAGACGATATCTATAACAAAAATCTAATTTGTAGAAATTTTGGGATGTCTATCTGTTTGTTCCGAGTAATCTCCGAAACGGTTAGACCGATTTTGACGTGACTTTCACTGGTAGATAGCTGACGTTATAGGGCATGACTTAGGTTACTTTGATTTTGGAAAAATAATTAAAGTTCCGCACAAAAAATAAAAAACCTTTTTTAGTAGTCTACGCGAGCGGAGCCGCGAGCACAGCTAGTTAATCGCCTCTCGATCGTTCTCCTTATAACTAGGCTCCGTGATAAGATAAAAGAACACAATCTGCATATATTTTGTATCGATGAAAACATTTTCATTGCCATTAATTAATAAGAAAAAAAAAAACAATCTGCTAACATTTTTTATCTGTCATGTCTTTATATATCACTAGGATATTGAGGGGTAGATAGAGGTAATGAGGACCATCTCTGTGTATGAAAAAGTGTAAACCGTCAAATTAGGTTGGCGTCACGGTAGCAAAGAAGGCAAATTTTAAAGATAACACCAAAATTTAAAAATTTCTTTATTAAACTCTCACAATATTGTTCTAGCTTTTTTTTTAAGTTTCACAACAGTAAAAGCTTTAAAATAAAATAAAAAGTCTTGCTACGGTAGCGCCATTTTAGTGGGTTTTTGAATTATAATTTACAGCTGGACTTTTTCAACATGTCCTCCATATAAGATAGTCCTCCTTATCTCTACTCTTCATACATTAGAAATAGAAAAAGGACACAATCTACTTATGTTTTATCGGTGAAAACTTTTCAATTCCGTTAAGAATTTAGAAAAAAAAACATAAGTGCTAACATTAACTGCCTGCGAAAAATTGAAATTAGGCACTTTATCAGAAGTTTAAGAGGTAAATGTTGCATCTGTAGTAATAAGCGGATTCCACAATAGGGCATATGCATGTAGTTTAAATATAGATAAAAACATTTTTATTTGGAATCTTTATTACTCTACAATTACACCTATAACATTTTTTATTTATTTAATCGCTTATTATTTATAAATTTCCATTAAAAAAAAAGGGTTAAAAATACGAGGGAATTCTAAAATTGCAAAACGCAACGCTATTGGTCGAATCGAATCGTGACGTCAAAGTCCGCAAGTTGTCCACAAAGCGAAGTTACTGAGTATTTGTGATATATTTACGTTTTATCGTTATGTATTAGTCTAATTAGTAAAATAATGTATTGTTAGAATGCAGATTAGGTATCATCGGTCAAGTATGTTCGGCCAGATCACCCTATGGTAAGTGACTACAAAATAATTCGACTAAATACAACTATACATATATGACAATATTTTATAGTAACCCTATTATTATAAGCGAACAAACAATGATGAAGCAGTGATGAAACTGAAGCTATGATGGCTCAGTGGTAGCGTATACGACTTCGCGTCGATTGACGTGAGTTCGAATTTCTGCAATGAGCCCGAGCTTTCGGTGAAGGAAAACATCGTGAGGAAACCATAGTATGTTGGTAAGGCTCTTTCTAATGTGCGCCTGGCTAGGTACCACCCACAAGTTGCACTTGAGAGCCAGTCTACCACTAGGTTTAGCGTGTTATCATCTTGGGCCTTATCGTCACTTAACATCAGGTGTGATTGTGACAACTACGCTAAACCTATAACGATAAAAAAAACTTACCTTTTCATCGACGTTGTACAGCGGTCGAACGTGTGTGTTGTAAAACTCTAGAGGCGTCAACGAACCGAAATTATTATACGCCTTATCTTTGTTATAGAATTCGAACGTGAATTTGTCGGGTGGTGTACCTGGAATAGGGAAAATTTTCATTTACACACTCGGGTAAACGGCTTTAGTTAAAATCCAAAGTCTATAAAATAGTTTACATTGACAAAACTTCAACCGAATACCACTTGAATGGACATCAAGCACGACTGATCACCGCAGCCTTAACAGCAACATCTTATGTATTAACTTAACGTGTTGCTGAGAGCCCCTTGTGCCGAGTATGCATGGGAGTAGAAGAGGCAACCAAAAACGTACTCTTCGAGTGTGGAGAGTTGGTTCAATAGCGGGTTAAACACCTTGGTAAACCAATGACTCTTCCGGAGGTCTTTAAAAAATAGAACGACTGGTGGACTTCCTGAAAGGTTTGGGCTGGCACGACTAAAGTCACACAGTCACACAGACATCGAGCTAAGCCTGATACCACGAGAAAAGGAATTAACAAATATGCACAGGTCAATTCACAGGCGAATTTACAAATGTATCGCATATTTATAGGCCGAGTTAAATCACTATACCTATACTCTATTTTTTACAAAACCAAAAATAGGTAAGGAATACTTATATTTAATATTCTGTTGAAATTAGGTCTTTGTTGCAGAAAAAAAAATTCACATTTAGAGAAATCACTTAAAATTTAAAATCTGTGAGGGACAAAATTTTTTTATATTTCTGCTGTATGCGCAATGTCCTTATCATGAAGTGCGTTTTTTAATACCAGGGAGTGAGTGACATTTTATGTATAACTATAGTTAGTTCATTCCTTCTTAGGCTTGCATGACACATGTCAAGTATTTATTTTAGAGATGTAGCACAATATAAACTGGAAGTCGATTTAACAATTTTCGATTCATTTTTAGGGTTAAATATAATCGATAATACGATTATGCTGTAACTGTGTAAATTTAATAATAAAAATAAAGTATAACAACAATTGAAATCGCAATCTGGACTCTTCAATTATTGAATAGGCGATTCCAAACACAATAAGATTAATTCTTCCATTAAATAATGTTCGTTGCGTGTTGCGAATTACGTAATATTTTATTAGAAATAAAATAAAAAAACTATACATTGGCGTTCGTTCAATTTGATTCGTACGATTCATTTTCGATTTCTTGGTTTTTTTTTTTGGTCAACAATAGTTGTTAAGTAATATAGAAAGTAACTATGCACGTTATTTAATGAAGTTATTTAAGATTTCGTCGAGGAAAATATTTTTATAACGCTTATCAATTTTCAGTATCAAATTTTTTGAAGTGAAACTTCTTATGCGACTTCCAACGCGTTAAACGTTAACGTTTAACGCACATCGGTCTCTTCTCTTTGTGTGAGCCAGAGCGAGAGAGTAAATGTCGGTGTGTATGTATATTGCACATTGTTTTAATAAAATATAAAATGTCTTTTAAAACGAAGTTTCACTTCTATCGTGTGTGAATCGCACACACACCTTTTTTTTTAAGATAATTGATAGTGAAATGCAATTTTTAGGTTATGACATAATTTGCACAACGTTACGTTCTGTGGATATGTCATGCAAGCCTTCTTATGATGAATAACGCATAGTTACTTCATTTATATAGTGGTCACAATCGATTCGTTTGTTAAATTACTGATATCATAGTTTTAATATTACCTAAACACGTGGCGACGATGTTATAAATTACAGCGACCTGTTTGCTGATAGCCTCTTGTATCTCTTCGTCGGACGAATTGGCCTCAACTTTGTCTCTCAGCTCTTTAGCGTATTCCCGTAACTGTTAATTAAAAAAAACGTTTATTATCACGTTAATTGATCTTACATTCCTAAACTTATTTATCTATCTATATCTATAAAAATGTATGTTTGTATGTATGTTCCCAATGGACTCCAAATCGGTTGGAGCGATTTTGATGACATTTTCAGACAATCTTCATATTAGACCAGCGGGTAATCCTGTAAAATTTGGCAGTTATCAGTTTTTTTTTCTGAGCCACAGCAACGTGTGTCCCGTTTTGCTAATTTAATATATTTTTGATGTACAATATCTAATGGCGCATAGTATAGCATAAATCGGCAATTGGTTTAATAAGAGACCAAAATCGAAATATATGTTAATTTCTTTCTTATACAAGTTACATCCAAGTACAGTACACAGTTATACGCCTACTAAACATTCAATTACACTTTGAAACCGGAGACCGATCACGACCGCCGGCGGGAACGGACGTGTTTACGACCGCTCTCTGCCGCCTTTGTGAAGTTTTACGACCGACCGGCTTTGCTGCACACCTGCATCGCACCTGCGCCGCACCTGCGTATCGCCGTCTCGCTCGCACCCATTGTGTCGCGCTACACAACCATAAAACTGCTCTTTTAAGAGCAATTTGTTTCTATTCGACGAAATCCACACTTTAGTGGTCACTTGCCTGATACCTGACGGTGCCAACTAAAGCAAGTGGGTGCGTGACCCAAGCGCCCCTCGGTTGCCTCCTTCAGAGGCAAACGATAGTACTTGGTCGGGCTCAGGAATCTTGGCCCTTGATAGAGTCATAGTCAAGCCCTGAGTGTCTCCTTCCCACCCTTCCGATCCTGCTACACATCCATCCCCGAGTGTCTGTTTGGGCGTAGCTAGGTATTTATACCGGCTGCGTTCTCTGCCTCGGGCTTGATAGGGACCTCCACGTAGGGCCCGGTAGGTTCTTTTCCTGCGAGTCATTACACCGTGACCCGCAGGTCCCTTTGCACGGCTCGGGATAGCCGTTTAAATTCACTCGGCGCACCCCCCTGCCTCTCCGGCAGGGAGGTTTAACTTCACCCCCGCCCGCCCAACCGCCACCGCCGGAATGGCACACGTTACTGATTTGGAACGCTTCAAAGCGTTCGCAACGACTTTGCATCCGTCGCTCTGGACGGAGTACAATAGGGCCATCGCGGCCGAGCAACCCGTCGTCATCGCTCAGGGCACCGAGCCCACCAGCGACCTCGCCGCGCCACACGCGATAAACAAGAAGCCCGTCCCGCGCTCCCGCTCGACGGCACCCCGCGCTCACCGTCAGACGCCGTACAAACGGCCGTCATCGCGCTCGCGTTCCCCGGGCAATCAAGCCACGATCCCGGCGCCCTCTGCGCTGCCGATCAAGAACTCTTTCGCGTCTTTAGTTCCCGAAGCGGACACGCCAACGCTAGTAGCTACGAACAATAGCTACTCGCCCACTAGTCCGGATCCCGAACCCGAGTCCAACGAAATGGACACGGCGATAGTCACAGATAACGAGGGCTTCACCCTCGTTAAAAAAAACAAGCCCGCCAAACGGGCATCGCGTTCGCGTCCCGAGTCTCCGGAGACTCAGTCCCGCCCACAAAAGGCGCAGAAAACTGGGCTAAACAGCCACGCCCCCCGCTCCACAGCGCCCTCAGCGCCTGCCGGTACTTTTGCAGGCAGAAAGGCGCGTCGCCCACCGCCGGTAGTAGTCCAAAACAAGGCGGTCTGGACTAAGCTCGCGGACAAGCTTAGAGACTTAAAAATTAATTATACCTCGGCCAGTAACACGGCCAACGGTATCCGCGTACAAGTAACCACTTCTGACGAACACCGTCAGTTCACAAAGTTGCTCCGAGCTAGCAACCTACACTACTACTCATACACCCTAGACGATGAGCGTCACCTCCGGGTTGTAATCCGCCGCATCCCGGTGGAAATCACGCCCGAGGAGGTCAAAACTGACCTCTTAGCGAAGGCCCTCCCTGTCCGCGAAGTGCATAGAATGCACGGCGGACAATCCAAAAACCGACCATTAGATATGGTCGTAGTTATCTTGGATCTGACCCCCGAGGGCAGAGCCATCTTTAATGTCAGGAAAGTGTGCGAGCTCTCCGGAATAGCCGTAGAGCCCCCACACAAAAACCGCAGCCCTCCGCAGTGCCACAACAGCCAGCTGTACGGACATTCGGCCCGTAACTGCCATTTACGTCCCAGGTGCGTTAAGTGCCTCGGGGACCACGCGACAAGCGAGTGCACGCGCACTCGCGAGTCGTCTACCCCTCCGAGCTGCGTGCTATGCGGCAACGCGGGTCACCCCGCGAACTATCGCGGCTGTCCCCGTGCCCCGCGTCCCACGCGCCCTATGCGCCCTACGCGCCCAAGGCAAGAGCGACACACCCCTCCTCAGATGGCACGTCCCGCCGCCAATAGTCAACCCATGCCTCTGCTCACGCCAGAAGCCTTTCCCAGCCTCCAGGGCGCTTCCCGCGCCCCAGTGGCGGCCACCCCCGCACCCCGCGCACCCCCTCCGGCCATGCGAGCCCCTCAGGCTGCATGGGTCTCTACTCCCCGCCCTCAGCCTCCTAAGGCTCAGGCCTCCCCGCCCGTTAGCACGCGCCACGGCGGGCGTTGACTACATGGTCATGCTCTTCCGCGAGCATGACCCTCAGGAAGTACTGGCATACGACCAGTGCGTCGCTGAGTACGGCCCCGCCGAATCCATCAGGCGTTTTCCCCTGATGACAGCGACGCTAATGCGCCTGGCCCGTGCCGGGAAATAGATAACGGTTATAAATGGCTCGCATTAAACCTAAGAGTCTCACCATCTCTTTCTTTAACGCGCGAAACCTCCTTCCACAACGGGACCTAGTATCCACCTTTCTTAGGGAACGGGAGATAGACGTATTTCTAGTACAAGAAACACTTCTAAAACCCAGTAGGCGCGACCCTAAGATAGCAAATTACAATATAGTCAGAAATGACCGTGCCACCCGAGGAGGCGGCACGCTCATCTACTACAAGCGTTCCCTCTATTGCATGCCAATAGACCCTCCCGCACTTACCAATATGGAAGTGTCCATCTGTAGAATAGGCATGACTGGCCATCCGTCAATCACGCTTGTCTCTGCATATCTCTCCCCGAGTAAAAGACTCCTTCAGTCTGATCTGGAGGCGCTACTTTCACTCGGTCAATCCGTAATAATAGCAGGCGACCTCAATAGCGGTCACACCCATTTCAACAACTCGCGTAACACCCCTAACGGGGTTATTCTCGACCTACTATGCGATGTGCTCGGCTTTGATGTCATAGCACCGCTAGAGCCCACGCACTTTCAAGATAACTGTCAACCGACAGTACTTGACATAGCCCTCCTCAAAGGTGTCTCACTTCGGTTACGACTTATAGAAGTCGTACACGAACTGGACTCCGATCACCGCCCGGTTATCTTACAACTCGGGCAACCGTTCGACCCCAGTCCGCCAAAAGTCAAAGTAGTTGACTACGCGATCTTAAATCGTTACCTAACCGATAACGCGACCCCGTCCAGCTTAGCTAGGATCCCCGACGTATTAGAGTCAACAGCAGACGCCGACTTAGCGATCGATTCCCTGGTCGACTACCTCCAAACCGGTGTAAGGGAGGCCTCGAGAGAGGTGCAAGCGGCGAACGAACGCCGTTTTATACTCCCCCCCGGCTTACGAGCGTTAATCACTGAAAAGAACGCCGCGACACGTGCACACGATTCTTATCCGACGAGGGATAACACCCGTAGGTTACGGCGACTTCAGAGAGAGGTTAGAACTCGCATCGGCGAGTACAGAGGTCACCGGTGGGATAACCTCCTAGAGGGTCTCAAGCCGTCCCATTTGGCTTACTGGAACCTCGCCCGCTCTCTGAAGTTAGAAGCTTCCGCCCTGATGCCGCCCCTCGAAAGGGGCCCCGATCTCCCACCCGCGTTCGATAGCGACGATAAGGCAGAATGCCTTGCCGCAAGCTTGGAGAGCCAGTGCTCTCCAAACTGCGACAACGTAGATACTGCCCACATCGAAACTATCGAGACCGCCGTTCAGGAACTAACGACGATTCCCCCCGCGGAAACGTTAAACCCGGTCACGCATGACGAGATTTGTTCTGTTATTAAAGGCCTTAAGCCTAGAAAGTCCCCAGGCCCCGACGGTATCAGGAATGAAGTACTTAAACTTCTTCCCGATCACCTCATAGCTCTTTTGGTCTGCATCTTCAATGTAGCCATAGCCCACTGCTATTTTCCAGCCGCCTGGAAAAAAGCTATAGTTATAGGTATTCACAAGCCCGGCAAAAAAGCTTCGCTTCCCGATAGCTATCGCCCGATCTGCCTTTTAAACACACTAGGGAAACTTTACGAGCGGCTCCTTCTGAACCGTCTCAAAACCGTTATAGATATTAAAAATCTATACCCTCCCGAACAGTTCGGTTTTCGCGCCCGACACTCGTGTACACATCAAGTGCACCGCCTCACAGAGCACATCACGAGCAACTTTGCCAAAAATAGTATCGCCCCCGCCCGTACGCTTGCGGTCTTTTTCGACGTAGCTAAGGCCTTCGATAAGGTCTGTCATGCCGGACTAGTCCACAAGCTACATCAATTAGAAGTCCCGGATAGGTTAGTTCATCTAGTTCACGATTTTCTACGCGACCGCACCTTCCACTACCGAGTGGAAGGAGTACTATCTACCGCCCACCCTATACGCTCAGGCGTCCCGCAAGGTTCCATTCTGGCGCCTTGCCTTTTCAATCTGTACGTCAGCGACCTCCCGAAGCCCCCCGGGGTCGAGGTAGGGCTCTACGCTGACGACACAGTCATATATGCGTCAAACAGACACAGAAAAAATCTCGCCTGCGCAGTCCAACGTGCCGTAACCACTCTCGGGGAGTGGTTTCGAACGTGGCGAATAGCTATTAATCCGGTAAAGAGTGCCGCGATAATGTTCGAACCGCATACATGCAAACTACCACGCACGGTAGGACCCCTGTCATTATTCGGTACGAATATCCCTTGGGCCACCAAGACTAAATATCTGGGTGTCACCCTCGACTCGAAGCTTAACTTCAACGCACACGTTACTATAGTCAGGAATAGGGCCATCTGGATCCTTTCCCGCTTGCGACCCTTGCTCAGTTCGGTAAGCAAAATGTCCTTAAGACATAAGCTCACACTGTACAAGATGTGCGTCCGTCCGATCTTGACATATAGCTGCGCCGCGTTCGCACATATGTCCAAACATAACTTTGCCCGCATGCAAAGAGTCCAAAATCGGTTTCTCCGTCGCCTGCTTGACCCTCCAGCCTTCGTTAGGAACATGGACCTGCACAGGGACATGAGGCTTCCCTCGATAGAAGCTTATGTGAAATTTCTCACCAGGAGATACTTCGATAGCGCTTCGAATCATCCCAACCCGCTCGTAAAATCCACCGTGAACTACGTCCCAGACAACTCGATCCCCGTTGCCAAACGTTATAAACGCCGTCCGCGAAATCTCTTTGTCGATCCCGATGACGACATCGAGAACGCTAACAATTTCTACACGTCCGATCCCGCAACATATGCGTGCTCGCGCCCACGCCCGCGAAACCACCGTTCCCTCCGCAGGGGACGTACGGTTAACTTCGCTCCCGCACACCCGCCATGACCGCCCTCCTCTGCGGCAACTCAAGCCTAGGTCCGATCCATCGGCATGGAGCCCTTGAGCCAAGCAGCCGCTCGCGCGATACAAGTGACTCTACAATCACTAGCTTTCACAGCCATACATGACACTGCATTATACACACATGCACAACACACATAGGTACATAGGTTCTGTAAGGGACCTTTTTTTTTCTTTTTTTGCCTAGTTAGATTAGACAAAAATTTTCAGACCACTAAATACACATACACATGTTCCTTCCCTCCTCCCAGGGGGCAGAAACATGTATATATGTATAGTTAGTTTAGATCGAATTACGGATAGAGAATTAGTCAGATCGCGACTTAATTGCATACGCGCAACAGTCCGAGCCGAGGTTCGGCCACTTTGGCACCCTCGGATGTTGTTGCTTAGCTTTCGTGGCTGAGTGCCCTAAGCGCTCGCCCCCAAGCCCGGTAAAGCTGTAAAAGCCGTAAAGGCTCCAGGGCCCCTAAGGCTAACAGTATAGTCAGTTCAAAAAAAAAAAAAAAAATGCAGAAACAGACCGATAACACATACGGAAATGGTCTCGTATCCCTATCTCGTTCTGACATAAGCGCATACTATTTTCTTACTTTCTCTTTCGTGTTACGATTTAAGCAATGGTACGTTTGGACGGGAGTAAAAGCGTTCTGATAAGACGTCACCGCGTGACATTCAGTCAGTGACGCGTTTGGTCGGCGCATCCCGATTCAGCTCTCCTCTTTTAACATTTACACTGAACTCTTCTCTCTCTACTATGGCCCTGGAGCCATTAGAGGTTTTGACAGCTTCACCGGGCTTGGGAAAGAAGGTACTCGGCCACGACAGCGTGGCAACAAATCAAGGTTACCAAAGTGGCCAAACATCGCTTTGGACTGTCGCCTTACATGCAAATAAGTTGCAATCGGACTAATTCTATATACGTAAATTAATTAAAATTAATAAATTAAAATCCGTAAACTTTTAAAATAAAATTTTGCGGATTTTCGGTCCAAAAAAAATATGGTAATATTTTTTCCTCTAATCGGACAATAATTAATTATTTAAGAACTAGTTTGAAAAAAACTCAACTTAGCCTATTACACACAAACTTAAAAACTCAAAAAAGTCATACAAAAATAGTAATACAAGAAAGTGAGACAAAATATTTGGATACTTTCGTTGTACCTTCGTTTTAATGAGCGCATTCATATAGTTGCTCTTTTTTGAGCTGAAAGATTCGGGGAAGCACTTCTTCGGCATGACTCCATACTTGTTCACCAAGTTCACTATCATGTCCCACTGACCTCCGTCGTTTATTGGATCCTGAAAATTATAAAAAAAACTGTTATTTAAGAGCAGAGTATTTTAAACTGCTACCTATAAATGGGGCCTTTGGTAATCTCACTTATTCTGTTTCAGGAGTTCTTAAATTGTGACAACCCTATCACTCCGAAACGACGATTTTGTTTTTGACGGAGTTTTGATTTTGATGATGGTTATGTATGACGATGTTTTTATTCGTCGAAACCTCTAGTACCATTATAGGTATAAGAATATATCTACCTCAGTTGAGACCATCATTGCTAAAAATGTTATATACATAAATATCTAACAGTAGTGCTATTCTGTAAGAACGTTATAAGATCTCGATAGCTGAATCCGCGCTGCGTTATCAAATTTGTGTTGTCTAAAACTCGATAGTGCCGGTGGCGCCACATCGACGAATGCGGAAATGAAATGAACTGTCAAGTACGAGAATGTTGACATTATATGTATGGGTTTGGTATTATATTATTATTAAAATATATTAAAAGAATATACATATTTTCGTAGAAAAGGATTCATAGAATTAATTTCGGCTTATTCATAGTCAATACATCTCTAACTAGACGTTCGTCGATAAGAATCTCACTTCACTTCGCAAGTGCGTCCCATGTGTTTACAGAATACCGAACCAAGGTCAAGTGAGCTTATTGTCGAAGTGAAATATGTCACTTGAGTGAGACTCGATATCGATTTGATATTTTACAGAATAGCACTACAGGTCCGTGCGAGTACTTCACACATTATAGAATGTAAACTATTTAACTAACAACTCTCATGTTAGTTAAACAGATTGTTAATAGATGGCGCCTTGACTATATTATCATTAGCATCAACAGATGGCAACCGTAAACAAAAAGGTTTTTTTTTATGTTAAATATTTTAATTTTTTGGAACCATAAGCTTTAAAATGCATTTCAATCATTATTTTTGATGAAGAACTAATGGAGACAGCAGCGGCCTTGGGGTACAGCGAGAGGTGCGGCCGCTCTAGGCTCCAAAATACCAAATGCGAAAAACAATTTCGATCGAAAGATATAATTTTTATTGCGCCTTTGGAGAGACGTGAGGCAACCCCGAATAATAATGAAAACTGAATTTAAAAAAAATATGTTAATAGATGCATGACGCTCGCACTTCTTATGGTGAATCAACCGAAAGACAATCCCTCTCTACCTTGATAAAGAGCAATGGTCAGAACTGAACGGAGGGAGATAAAACGTTGCCATAAAACACACCATTCAGAAATAATATATGTATAATTAAATCATAATAAATAAATCTTAAAATTGTTAATCAATATAGCGTGGGACATTTGGGAAACTACTCATTGCAGGAAGGGACACAGAATAATTATTTTAGAAGACACAAGATCCCTGATCTGCGTTAGGGGTGTCGTTAAGGAACTTAAAATATATATATAATAGATTTCGGATAACTAACACAATATAACTATCTCTGTGAAACAATATAGATACCAACCACATTGAAAGGAAATAACAACGACGATATTGATAAGAATGGTGTGAAATGTAAAACGATAAAATATAGTGCAATTATTGTATTTCTAGAACAATGTTTATGATAACAGAGTAGGTATCACTCGAACTACCAGCTGCGACGACTATGCAAATATGTAATTAATGGCACAGAGACATTTCTTTGGAGATTTCTTTCTACTTGGGGCAGTCTGAATGGTATAATACCTCCACCCTACAGAAGGTTGCAGCCAAATAACCTTGTGTTGTGTTCCTGCGGTGAGTAGGGTTTCCTGAGCTCAATGGGATAGGGAGTTCAAGTTCGGCAACGAGCTAGTTATACCCATGGTATTACAAACGTCCATAGGCTACGATAGCCGCTTACCATCAGGCGGACCGTGTGCTTGTTTACCACCTATGTAGTATATTTAAAAAAAATGTATTTATAATGTGTTGCGACTATTTTGATGTTCTAATACATACTATAAAGGAAATGATTTTATACTGAGTATTATTATTTTGATAATTAAATATACCAAATAAAAATAAAGTTATCAAAATAATACCGAAAATACAAAAGCTAGAAATATCTAATATATAAAATTCTCGTGTCACGGTGTGCGTGATTGAACTCCTCCGAAACAGCTCGACCGATTTTCGTGAATCTTAGCGTGCATATCGGCCAGGGTGGAGAATCGGACAACATCTATTTTTCATCCTCCTAAATGTTAAGGGTGGTCCACCCCTCAATTTTTTTTCTTATTTTAGACCACGCGAGCGGAGCCGCGGGCACAGCTAGTATAATATAAAAACCAGTCTATAGGTATTTCAAACTTTTAAAGTTATAAACTATTAAAAAAACAATTAATATCTATACATATTATAAAACTCAAGGTCTCTCTATCTGTCTGTCCGTTTATGTTCTTTTCACGCTAAAATCACTTAGCGATTTACTTGGTTTTTATTTTAATTTATAGCTGTCATCTGGCTAAGTCATAGGATATATTTTGTAAAATAAAGTAAAGTATATTAAAGCAGTGACGATAATTGTGAATCAATTCAGAAAATAGACGCATTTGGGGTGCTTCAATGGGTTACGCTGAGTAAACCATACGAGATATATGAAATTAATGTTCTACATAATTGTAGATCTTAAAAAGACCAACAAAAAATTCAGCGATAGTATATATCTATCTGCTAAGGATCATCCACATTAAGCATTTTTGTCTACAGTCTCTTGAGCGGGGGCAGCACGATTCGCGCGTGAGCTCGACCATAGGCATTATTTAGTCCACGCAAGCGGAGCCGCGGAGACAGCTAGTGTGATATATTTTTCAAAATCAGCCTTTTAAAGATTCGTATTGTAGTTCTTTTTAAGTAAAATTCTATACATGTATACTTTAATAATGATACTCCTTGGTAATACCACAGAATAGGGTATTTTAACTAAAGAAAAAAAAATACACGTTAACTTATCAAGTTAAATGATATAAAAGAAAAAGTTAAAGAAGTAAATAAAATGACAAAAATAAAGTAAAAATATTACCCGAAGTAAAAAGTTGACCAACCGTCCGTCTAACTTCTCTCCTTGCTTGGCAGTGCTCACGATATTATTCAACCAGTAGTGAGATCTTTCGATTTTATCCCAGAAGAACAGATAACTGAATATAAAGAAAAAGTTATTAAATTAATCATCAATATAAATAACTATTTAAATACGCAATATACAACATGAGACCTCGCGAATCAATAAAGCACAAGTTTCAGAAACTTAATATCTTTACTTTGCACAATGCAAGGGTTCTGTTGTCATCACAATATGCAGACTTAGAAGAGGGCTTTAAGTAATTTTCAATGGAATTTTCCTTTTGATTTACTTCTCCAAGTATATTTTATAACTTGGTCTTGTATATTACTTGTTAACTTGTCTAGCCTACTTAAGCCCGGGTGAACCTGTAAAAGTCGCTTGAGGGTTCAGGGCCCTTATGACTAACGGCATAGTCAGTTCAAAACAAAAAATAGCCTACTTAGATGTGATAGTTTTCATTTTCACTTTTCCGCCCGCGAAACCACCGTTCCCTCCGCAGGGGACGTACGGTTAACTTCGCTCCCGCACACCCGCCACGACCGCCCTCCTCTGCGGCAACTCAAGCCTAGGTCCGATCCATCGGCATGGAGCCCTTGAGCCAAGCAGCCGCTCGCGCGATACAAGTGACTGCACAATCACTAGCTTTCACAGCCATACATGACACTGCATTATACACACATGCACAACACACATAGGTACATAGGTTCTGTAAGGGACCTTTTTTTTTCTTTTTTTGCCTAGTTAGAATAGACAAAAATTTTCAGACCACTAAATACACATACACATGTTCCTTCCCTCCTCCCAGGGGGCAGAAACATGTATATATGTATAGTTAGTTTAGATCGAATTACGGATAGGGAATTAGTCAGATCGCGACTTAATTGCATACGCGCAACAGTCCGAGCCGAGGTCCGGCCACTTTGGCACCCTCGGATGTTGTTGCTTAGCTTTCGTGGCTGAGTGCCCTAAGCGCTCGCCCCCAAGCCCGGTAAAGCTGTAAAAGCCGTAAAGGCTCCAGAGCCCCTCAGGCTAACAGTGTAGTCAGTTCGAAAAAAAAAAAAAAAAAAAAAAAAAAACATTTTCACTTCCTTATGTATACTAAGGCTAATCCAAAAAGAACCATTTAGCTCGCGAGGGTCAACAAACGCAGGGCAGGGGCAGGGTACCCACCAAAAATTAGCACTTTAAGTTTAATATTTCGCAAATGGATCCGTGAATTGAAAAATGGTTTTTATACACTTGCAATGTTTTTGGACAACCTATGCATCATCACCCCAACACTACGGGATAGATGATAAAAAAAGCCATTCTCACTTTGCATGTAGGGGAGGTACTCTACATTTTATTTTAACACTTTGTAGGCGTGATTATTATGTATGTATACCCATACCAAATTAAATCTTTCCAGTACTAAGAATCTCTGAGCTAAGACACGGATGAACAGACGGATGGACATCGTGAAACTATAAGAGTTCCTTGTTGACCAAAGTACCCTAAAAATTAAATTAATTAACCATAGAATACTTTTTCTAAATCTGTTCTTCTTGGAGGGGCCTATGGTGCAACAGGCATTTCGGAAAATATCTAAGTAATAAAATAATTAATTCTTAAGTTATGCAAAAGTTGAAAAATGTGCGTAATTAAACACAGAAACCCATAATTTATGTATTACCTTTGTGAGAATTCAAACTCCTCAATGCCATATTTTTTCATGAATGGAAGACGCATCACATTTAATGCTGCAAACAACCAGCATCGGCCAGACATTTCCTGGTTGGTTACCGGCTTGCCTTCACTTTCCACCTGGTAACAGATAATAAGTTACAATACATACAAAATTCCCCAGACATATACATTCATAATTCAATACAATCATAATTCATACATAATTTCAATTAAATTTTATATGATGGATATCAAAATTTCTTATTAAAGCTTCAATATAATTGCTTTTTATATATGTTATTATGGATGCTTATTAGTACATTATTCTCTGTATATATTGCCTTTTATATTGGTTCAAGAAGTAAGGCTGTTAAATAGTAGGGATATAAAAAGGCTAAATCGTTATGTTTATTAAATGAACTATATAGTATTTCAAAAGGGTTGCATATTAAGCAAACTATCTAAGTAAGCAGATAACATTATAAAGAATAAAATGATGAATATTGTAATATACTCACCTTAATATTGTATATATGAAGGCTAGTATCAGTCTTTCGTCTACTAATAGCCACTTCAAAAGGGTTAAATCTTGAACATGCATTCTGAGCAAGCTCATTTTTGGGATCACTGTAGAAGTCATTTCGGAGTTTCGTCAATGTTTCTAAGCTTAATGGAGCTGTAAAAAGTTATTGTCAAATAAATTACTAATATTGAATTTAAATTAAATATATAATAAATATATATATATAATATAAAAACACAGTACATTTAAATTAAATATAGTCTACAGTATACATAAATAGATGTAATAAATTTTTGGTGTCAGTATTAAAACCCATAGTAGTTAACAGTGGCAAGGTAGGAAAGTTTGAACAGGAAAACCTATCTGGAAAAAAGGTGAATACAAAAATCAAGACTTTTTACTACTATGACTTGACAAGATCACTTAAACTGATATGTTAAAAAAAGTGATAAACTATGTATATATTCACTAAAATAATCCATTGTAACTCCTATACTGAATATTGTTACTTTATACAGTTTATTTGAACAGGCCGAATCAATCTACAACTGATATCCTTCTACAGAAACTATAAATTTCAATTTGTTGTCATAGAAACCACTCACTTTTATGAATGTATCTTGGATTATATTTTTCAGGGATGTTGATAATTTAGATAGGTGTAGAGGCACCTTGGTTATTGTATGCATCTCATGATGATAAAAGTAATGAATAAAATTTCATTAAACACATTCAATGAATATTATTTAAAGATTGTACCTTATTCTATGCACTATTTTTTTTGGATTTTGTTGGCATTTTTTAAGTTACAGATAAAACTTTAAATTTAAAAAAAAATATATAAAAAATACATAAATGTTTACATACTAGTGAAAATAAAATCGTTGTAAAATCATTTATTATGAGAATAAATACTTACATATAATTATTGCATGACTAAGCAAAAATTTTACAAGAGTACATATTATATACCTCCTTAGTTTATATGCACATTGCTTTATCAAATTATATTTTAGTAATGATAAACCAAAAAAAGGATTTTTTGAGTACTTATTTAACCAGAAGGCTGTAAACAGGTTATGTTTTCAAATTTAAAAATAAAAAAAATATACGATCTTACCAGATGCCATTGTTCTCATATAAATTTGCAACGAATTTAACGTCCGACACTGCACAAACATAGATGTAATGATCTGAGCAGCGTTTATATAAATTATAAGCCTATGGAAACGCAATTACATTTTCATAAAAACCGGTGATAGTGATACAAGATATTATTGTTCAACTTCGAAATATTAGCTTTTATTTTCTATTACAAAGGGGCTATATTTGTAATAATATAGTTAGAAATATAATTCATAAGGATGCTCGTGATAGTAAATAGCAGAAACAACACCGTTAAAAAAATATTGCATATGCTACCTATTATTTATTTATTCTGCGGACTGCTATCAACTCAGCGCTTTCCGAGTTTTAGCATTATTTTTGTAGTCATTGTTGCAGCTCGAGTTTTTTGTTATAACGCCATCTATTGTCTCACGCAGAAAATTCAGCCGAAAGCCTAAACTCAAATCTATACATATTCTAGCTAAAATCAACTTTATGTTACTTAAATAACGGTGAAAGTCATATGGACATTTACGCAAAATAATTTAACATGTTTCTAACGAACTAGCAGAAATATTATATAGCAGATCGAAAAAGCGCAGAAAATTACAACACCCATTTCGTTGTCTGTTGTAAAAAGAGTTAGTAAGTAATTTTTGCGCGCGATTTTTTTTTATGTCGTGATATTAGATAAATACTTCTGAAGTACTTAATTATATTTGTAAATAATGAAAAATGTCACGGAGTAGATAATTGTGGGGGCATTTTGTTATACTTGACCACAATTAAAGAAAATTAAGTTCAATTATTGTAAGGCGTCCCTATCGTACAAATAATCATATAAATTTACAAATAGAATATAATAAATAATAACCAATTTAAAAAAATAATGTGTAATAAAACACAATGTGTGTTTGTGTTCGATGTGTAGAGTTAAACTAATGATATATTAGAACAATGTATTACAACGAAACTACCCACTCGTGTAGCCCTATCGTTGTTCCTCTTCCCGTATTTGCCAACAGCTTGCCAGATTGCTTGAGGTCATAGTTACTGCTCCGCTCCTTAGGGTCGTAGCGTGAAGTTATATAACCTATAGGCACTATTCCTCATGAATCTGGCTATCATATATAAAAATAATTTTTGATGTGAAAACTTTTTTAGGTGCGTTGTTCACTTTTTGGTAGGGGAAAAGCCTATGGGTTCGCGTCACCGACATGCTAATGTTAATTGTATATTTATATATATTATAATACATATCTCTAGCACGTACTGCTCTGATATCAGACTGGCGCATGCGTAGCGGCCTGTGTATACACGAATACATACATATATATATATATATATATACGTATACGCATATAACACATCGTATATACCTGAACGTGTGCTGTGCGCGTTAGACGCTTTTTGAATGGGTGAAATCTTGTGAGTTCGCGTCACCGACATGCATAATAGCAGTATCACAATTGATGAGGGTGGCGTGTTCTCTTTGAACAAACCCTCAATAATAATAAAGATTAAATAAATAATTAAAAAAATATACTATTATTTTTAAGTTGAAAAATAAAAAAGCACTTTTTAATTACTTTAAATATATATATATTGGCGTTTGAGAATTTTATATTATTTATTTTCTGATATTTAACCTCTGCAATGCATCACACAATGAGTATTTCACAGTGGCATAGAAGATTTCTTACTACCGTGGTAAAACAGATATTTTCTAATTGTTCAATAATATTTTTATCGTGGATTTTAAAAATACAATTTTTATAAAATTTATTATTAATTTAAAATTAATGTGTTGAAATTTAAAACATGTTTATTAATGCATAATTATAGTTTATTACCCTATATTATTAAAATCTTCAGTTTAAAATTATGAAAAAGGCTCCTACTTTCATTTCATAAAATAATTTATTTTATTTAAAAAAAAATATTTTTCGTAATTATTATTTATTAAAGTTTTCACTTCTATCGGCAGCCCCTATGATTACCATTTTTTTTAATTCGACCTGTACTTCCAGACATTAGCATGTTTAAACGCACAAACAAACAAAAAACTCTTGCGCTTTATTATATTATTATTAGTATAGATAGAATGTTTTGCCCGAACCATGAACGCGGGTTGCGAGCTATAACACGTTAACATTCACCGTTGTAAACTGTAATGCTTCAAAATATGTTAGCGCATAAAAATATTCTGCGCTTTAAATATAGCATATCGTTGTAACGCGTTTTGTGTTTGTAGCCGTTGTCAACATGCTTAATAATTCCACCTACATCAACGTAAAATATTGAACTCGTGTCAAACAAGGATAGAAAATACACTTATCTCAGTCTGGCATATTCGCAAATATTTTTTTGAATGACAAGTTCATCAATATATTTTTCGGTCATTGAACTGATAGCAGCTGATTCACAGTTGTCCCACAATCTTTTAAAACGTTATTAATTTCTAGTAATTGAGAGAATGAAAAAAGAAACAAACAAAAACAATACAACATAATTCATGTTTTATAATAATATTTAAGGAAGAAATTTAAAGTTAATGATAAACTACTGTTAATTTATTACCTTAGACAAGTTTTTAAACGCAATTCTATATTTTATCGGCTGGTAGCATTATATTCAACCGCGAAATTTGATTTTTACTCTTTTATGTCGAATATATTAAGAAAATTAAACGTGAATTAAAATATAAAATACAAAACAAGATGATTAAATTTCAATAAAATGGATATTTTTACACTATAGCTAAAGTTGTACATACAATAATGATCTTAAGTTCTTAATAAACTGTTCACAGGCAAAAATCAATATTGTTAGCAAAGGAATCTGTGCCAAAGTCATAAAAAGATTCGTTCTAAATTGTATACTTTATGTCTTGTTTTTTCTTATTCCCATCAAGGTATTCAATCATAGGTGCCTTATTTGGAGTTCTTCATATATCAAAAATACGAAATGTCATTAAAGGCGTACGAAGATGCATGCACAAGGGCTGAATTATTTGGTCAACCAATCCCGGATAAAGATGAATTTCTAGCTAAGCATAAACATTTAGATGTCGTGGAATTCGAAGATGTGGATATTAAGACTGTCGAGGTAAGAAATTAATTATTTTTTACAATAATATTTGCTAGGTTAATATTTTGTCTAATCTACGGAGGTTGAGTGAGTCGTGACCTCATTTTTTATTTATCATAAGTTAAAAAATAGATACGTCTCAATTTAGTTATCTGCAAAAGTACATACTTAAATTATTATATTTTGTACTAGTGCCTATGTGCTTTTTAAATCTTCAAATAAGTAGTTAGGATAAGCTTATTTTTTTTACAAAAACTTTTTGATGTAGAAATATGTACATCACAACGCATTTAAGAGATAAGTAAGTTCACGAACATGAAATATGTGTTAAAATATAAAAATTGAGTTGGAGTTATTGACTGGATCATGATCTGTCAAGTGGTGATATTTATTTTAATTCATTAATGTTATTTGAACCCATATATTATGTAATTTTGACGGCATTAAATTAACGTTTTATTCCTACACTAAAATTGTACATATAAGCTATATCCATAATACAAGCTGTATCCCATGGTTTCACCCGTGTCATATTTAAACGAAAAACTCTCCACGGCACCGCTGTCGCCAACGCGCTCGTGTGGCTGTCATAGTTACTGCTACTTTCTTGAGGGTCATAGCGTGAAATTATATAGCCTATACCTACTATTCCTCATGAGTCTAGGTATCATAAAAAGAGTTTTTCAAATCCAACTCGTAGTTCCATAGATTCATCATCATCATCATCATTTCAGCCGAAAGACGTCCACTGCTGGACATAGGCCTCTCCCAAAGATCGCCACAACGACCGGTCTTGTGCTGCCCGCATCCAGCGGCTTCCCGCAACCTTTACCAGGTCGTCGGAACGCTGCGTCTTCCGGTACATGGCCGCCACTCGAGAACTCTTTGACCCCATCCGCTCTACGAGCTACGTGGCCAGCCCACTGCCACTTAAGTGTAGCTATTCTTCGGGCTATGTCGGTGAATTTGGTTCTCCTGCGGATCTCCTCATTTCTGATTCGATCAAGCAGAGAAACTCCGAGCATAGCCCTCTCCATTACCCTTTGAGTGACTTTGAGCTTTCTTATGAGGCCCATAGTTAGCGACCACGTCTCAGCACCATATGTAATCACTGGCAACAAACACTGGTCAAAGACTTTCGTCTTGAGATACTGCGGTATCTTGGACGAGAATATGTTACCTAGCTTCCCGAACGCTGCCCAGCCGAGTCGGATTCGACGATTGACCTCTTTCTCGAAATTGTATCTACCTAACTGGATTATGTGTCCCAGGTAAACATAATCTTCAACAATTTCAAGCGTATAGTCTCTGATCTTCACGGGAGTTGGCGCTACATGGACGTTCGACATAATCTTCGTCTTGTCCATGTTCATTCTAAGACCAACTCGTTCAGAGGCTTTACTGAGGTCATCGAGCATCGCACGTAGGTCCTCCATGGTCTCAGCCAAGACTACTATGTCATCGGCAAACCGAAGGTGGTTGATGTACTCGCCGTTTATGTTGATGCCTAGTCCTTCCCAGCCTAGAACCTTGAAAACATCTTCCAGTGCAGCGGTAAACAGTTTAGGAGAGATAACATCTCCTTGTCTGACTCCCCGCCGCAGCAGGATAGGTTTCGAGTTCTGATCCTGCAGTCAAACTGACATAGTGGCGTTTTCATACAAACACTTCAACACTTCGATATACCGGTAGTCAACTTGGCACCGCTGGAGAGACTGTAGTACAGCCCAGGTCTCAATCTAATCGAAGGCTTTCTCGTAGTCCACAAACGCTAAACAAAGAGGTAGGTTATACTCTTCGGTCTTCTGTATAACTTGCCGTAATGCGTGTATGTGGTCTACGGTACTAAAGCCCTTTCGGAAACCGGCTTGTTCGGGAGGCTGGAAGTCGTCAAACTTGCGAGCGAGACGGTTCGTAATAACTCTCGAAAACAGCTTATAAACATGGCTCAAAAGTGAGATGGGCCTATAATTCTTCAATAGGGTATTGTCACCCTTTTTGAAGAAGAGTACCACCACATTTTTGTTCCATGACTGCGGCGTTTTACCTTCATGGACGACGGAATTGAACAATGTCTGAAGGGCCCTCAGTAGTGGTTTACCACCCGCCTTCAATAGTTCGGCTGTGATTCCGTCATCTCCGGGAGCTTTGTTATTTTTAAGCTGTTTGAGAGCCATACTAATCTCGTACAAGCTGACGTCCGGGATATCTTCTGTATAGTGTCGAGTCAATCTAGCTCTTGGGTCTTTAGCTAGATTCGTAACGGGTTCCTGCGTTGACGTGTATAACTGTCCGTAGAACTTCTCGACCTCTCTCAAGAGCTTGGGTTTGGATGACACGATTCTGCCGTCGTCAGTCTTCAGCTATGTTAGCTGGCTTTGTCCAATAGACAGATCTCTTGCGAACACTTTGGAGCCTTTGTTTCGCTCTATCGCCTCTTTAATACGATTCGAATTAAATTGGCGTATGTCAGATTTCAGTGACTTTGAGATCTGCCTATTAAGCCGCCTATAAGCACAGGCATCACCTTTAGACTGCAGAATCATCTCACGCATCTCCTCCATGAGTTTTAGAGTAGAGTCCGAGAGTTTTTTGGTCCTGTTTGTACGGTGGTTCTTAAAGAACTTGGACCCAACCGTATGGACAGTTTCCACGAACCCGTCATTATAATTGTCCACGCTATGTTCTAGGCAATGAAAACGGTTTTGGAGCTCCAGCTGAAAGCTCTCGGGGTTTTGGAGTTGGATCGGTGTTGGGCGGAGCGTAGACTTCATCAGTCGAGATCTTTCGAGCTTCAAATTAAGATTTAATGTGCCTCTTACCATACGGTGATCACTTCTGGTTTTGACCGCATTGATCACAGAGACATCATTGAATATGTGCTTTTTCGTCGACATGATAATGTCTATCTCGTTTTTCGTTACACCGTCAGGGCTCATCCAGGTTCATCAAGAGTTCATCATATAAAGGCCTTCCTTCTCCATGAAGCCGGCCAGTAGTTGGCCCCGATGATTCCGGTTTCCTACTCCAAATTGCCCGACTTGCAGCTCATCGCCGTCTCGTTTGCCCAGTTTTGCATTAAAATCCCCCATGACAACTGTGAAGTGGGCTTTGAAGCTATGCATGGTTTTAGAAATATCCTCATACATAGCCTCCACCTCATCTTCAGAGTGCGCCGAGGTCGGAGCGTACACCTGTATGACCTTCAACGAATACCGTTTGGTTATTCTGAGTATAAGGCACGCTACCCTAGTCGACACACACTCGACTTTTACCACGTTGTTCTCAAGGGACTTGTGGACGATAAACCCGACACCTCCTTGGGACTGTTGGTCGCCCTCCCGGAAATAGAGCAAATTACCAGATTTAAGGGTTATCGTGTCCTCCCCCTCTTTTCGGACTTCAGATAAACCTATGATATCCCACCGTAACTTGGTCAATTCTTCCTCAAGTTCGACAATTTTCTCGTCAGTTCGCAGTGTGCGTGTGTTATAAGTTGCCAGGGCCAGTGTTCGTCGGTTGTGGTAGCCGGATCTCTGCCGGCGATTAACTATAGCACACCCTGCCCTACCGTTATCGTGACCGCTACCGGAGTCAGGAACAGCGGGGCCGCCGGGGACGAGGGGTCTAGGTTTTCTTTTTACTATCATCATTATGGGAGGATTTCCCATAATCGCCACGCTTGGCAGGCGGGTTGGCGATCGCAGTATGGTCGTGGATATATACTCGAAGGACGCTGCTGCCCGTTCTTCGGATAATCCTTTAGTCGCCTTTTGAGACACCCACAGGATGAGATGGGGTGGTGCGATTCTAAGCCGGCACACACACGGCGTTCCATAGATTAGCGCGTTTAAACAATCAAACAAAAAAAAAACCGTATGGTGTCGTGGGACACCAGATAGGAACCAAATTCCTCATTATAAAATATTAATTTCAAGTTCTATTCGAGGTATAAAGAAAATAATTATTCGGGTATACATTTTTTATTACGATTTTTTTAATCGATAAAAATAAAAAAACTACTTATTATCTTAACACCTTTATTCTATTTACAATGATTTATAAAAATATATAATAAAATAATAGCAAACTGCAATAATAATAACAGTCATCACGTAGACTATACATTAGACACTATAAGCATATATACATACACTATACATACATCAAATTCATACATTTTTTTAACGTTATGGGGGGTTTTTTGGCGGCTAGGGTACCCCTCCGCAACGTCTCATAAGTAGATAAATATAGATGTAGGACACAACATTTGTTATCGACTGGAATGGGACCACCATACACTGGGTGTAATATTCGTCTTTATGCCACGCTTAGGCGTGTCGCGGTACGGTATCAGCCGGCGTGTATCCAGTATCAAGCGGCGTGGTAGGGATCTGTAACCAACTGGGTCGCGACCACCCATTACAGTGATTGTCTTTTGGTTTATCACCTTTCAGGATCAGCCAGTGTATATCCAGCCGCTGAGAGGCTTGGCTTTGACAGTGTCGGCAGGCGATTGATTGACGATCCCTCGGAGGTCACCGATGTTTTTGGATTGTACTGTCCTTACTGTCAGGCACAGTATCCTCACTGCAATAAATATCTCGTAGAATGGACTTAATAATAATATGATTATGTTTTAAAATCATCCTGCTATGGTACTGAGAGAAAAATGCTAATAGCATCCGAGTAAACCCATGACCTTGACTTGTTATCGCACAGTTTATATGCGTAATATTTACATAAATATGACATGTCATATTAATGTCATGTGTTTAATGGATTATTTATTGTAATTTTTAGAATACTGCTATATTAAGCGACCAGTTAAAAGGAGGAAATAGTGGCCTCACGGAATTGAACACAATCTTAAACTCGACACAAACGAAGATCAATCGCATGAAGGTAAGTCATAATTTAAAAATTTGCCAAGTGCGTGTCTGGCGACGCGCAGTGTTGGGTTCAGTAGTTGCCCGTCACAATATACATAATTAAGGATGCTTATGAATGCATTAATTACTTCATACAAAAGTATACTAGCCGGCTTGTTGTAACATTAATAATCCTTTAGATAGGGTTCTTTAAGTTGTTTTCAATAGAATTTGTACGAAATTACTTCTCCAAATACATTTTATAAGTTATTTGACTATTACTCGTTAACTTGTAAAGCCTACTTACCTCTGATATTTTTCCTTTTAACTTCATTATATATACAACTTACCATGATTTTTTTGACGCATCCAAAATCAACCATTTAGCTGGCAGGGCACTTGACTCTAACAAATTTATCACTTTAAAGCTTAATATTTCGCAAACGAATCCTTGAATCGAAAAATGGTTTTACAGACCCACAATATTTTTTGACTGACCTAACCGACGACAGCCCACACGAGAAAAAAGAATTACCACTTTACGTGTAGGGGAGGTACCCTAATAAACATTTTTATTTTCAAGACTTTGTCGGCGTTATTAATATTTATAACCATACCATATTACAGCTTTCTAGTACTATGAATCTCTGAGCTAAGCTGTGGACAGCCAGATAGAAATACCGAAACTATAAAAGTTCCTTTCGACTTCGGAACCCTAAAAAGTAAATTAATAGCAGTGGTCCAAAATTAACACCAATCCTTCCTTTATAGGCAAAACTATGTCACAAACTCTAAGGGCTGTGAATTTTGTACGGATTGCGAACATCACAGTAATTGGCAGCACTATCCGAACCAATCAAATTGTAAACGAGATAAATTTAGTAAGAGATTTCTATACTAATATTGCGTCTTTTAAATTTCTATGAAAGAAAACTTTTGAAAATTTGAATAAATTTCTCAGATGAATATAGGACTGGAACCGAGTAAAGATGTAGGCTAGATAATAATAATAATGTATTATTTCAATATTTGACAAAAACTAATATGGTTGAGCCCTGTCACCTGAACTAGGCTTAACCTGTGTCCCAGGTAGATACCAGAGTTTTTTTATTAATTTCGCTTTCCCTAGTGTACTAAAATGTTAAAGAGAACCAGTTTTAATCTAGACCCGTATTAGATCACGTGAACGAAGTCACGGAGACCAACTAGTTTAAAATTAATTTTATTTTGAAAGAGTTACAATGAAACGATTAACAATTAGTTATTGTAAGTTTAACAACGTTTAGATCATATATACAACACATAAATAATTTAAATAACATCGTGGTTATATCATCAGATATTAAAAGGAAATGCGGGTAGTAGGTACGTAAAACGTATTCCTCTGTTTTATCACTTTTTACTATATAAGATAGGGCACAGAGAAATTTATTTGGAGATTTTTCTCTACTCGGGGCAGCCCGACTGGTGGAATACCTTAACCCTACAAAAGATCGCAGCCAAATGACTTAGTGTTGTGTTTCTGCAGTGAGTAGGGTTTACAGAGCTCCTTGGAATAGGGAGTTCAAGGTCGGCAACGAGCTGGTGATACCTATGGTATTACAAGCGTCCATAGACTACGGTAACCGCCTACCATCAGGTGGGCCGTATGCTTGTTTGCCACCTTTGTAGAATAAAAAAATACAATCTACATTTACCACTGCGATGTTTTGATTTTTTAGTCTTCATAAAAGTTTTTGATTAACCTTAAAACTTACATATAAAGTATAAAAAGTACAATGTATAGATATTATACTTTATAAGCTATATATTATATCAATGATTATATATTTTATATTGTTGGTGTCACATCGGATTTAATAAAATGTGAAAATAATTGTTTACAGGGCGTCTGTGGCAGCATAACCAACTTCTTTCGTATTAAATTATCATCGAAAGACAATCTCTCTTACTCCAGTGAACCGAGTTATGTAGGACAGACCAACTACGACAAAGACTATATACCTCCGATAACTAAAATTGGTTCTATAAACGAAGGCCTTGGTCCTAATGATAAAGAGTTAGAATTACGCACGCCGAAAACAAAACATGGCGGTGTCCATAATGGCGACAACATAAACTCTGCTATAGACGATTTAAAAACAATGCAACAAGCAGAAAATACACCTTTGGTAAGCAAAGCAGCTGTTGGCGATATAAGTAAGCAAGTAAATTCACAAATAAGTAAATTGGATGAAATGATCTTCAAAGCTGAAAAGGCCCAGGCTTCTCTGAGTCACCAAAATAAACAGATGAGATCGTTCTTACGATAAATGTTTCAAATAATTATTTGGTGCTGCGTTGCGCTCAGGATATCGTTGGTATTTTTATATATATCTATTCTTAGCTTATGTGCCTAATGGTGGAATATAATGCGAAGCGTACTTTGATTGCTTAAAAACCCACTTTCTGATATTTACCTACTAATTATTTCGAATGGAAATGTCATAATAAGTACTTGAGTATAATAATTTTGATTGTCAAAACGAATACTTATTCGCTTTGTTTTGCTATAATCAATCAGTTCTACTACTCTGTCAAAAAAGTACCGGGAAAAGATCAATAATACACAAAATGTTAGTTATTCATCCACATTTATTTTATCGCCTTCAAAGTATGCACCTTCAGAAACGATAAACTTACGCCAACGAATAATCCAATCATCAAAACCATTTTTTAAACGCTTTTTTCGGAATTGAGTTTACTTCTCGTCGCGAATTCTTCTTTATGTCTTCTACTAAATGAAACTGGGTGCCACGAAGTGGTAATTTGAGTTTTTTGCACGTCATGCATGTCAAACTCATAAACTCACGTCTCGTCACCAGTAACAGCGTTTTATGAATGTTGGGTCGGAATTGACTCGTTCTACCATGTCCTCAGCGACTCTTATGCGATTGAGTTTTTGAATAAAATTCAGGTCTTTTGGGACTAGCCGAGCGGCAGAATGTTTCATACCCAAGTGATTATTTAAAATGATACGGATCGACTCGTGAGACACAGAAAGTTCAGCGGCTATCTGTCTCAAATTTAAATGAAAATTTTCAGTCACTATTTCCTTCACTTTTGTGATGTTAACTTCAGTTGAAGACGTTGATGGCCTACCAGGGCGAGGCAAATCTTCCAGCATATCTCGACAGCTTTCGAACGCTTGGTACCACTCATAAGCACGTGTTTTTGATAAAGTCGATTCACAGTAAGCCTTTTGTAACATTTTCACGAAATTTCATGTGCGATGCAAAATTGAAGATAAACTCTTTGTTCGATGTTTTTGTCCTTTATAAAATTTGAAATACACACTAGATATGATTTAACTAAAAACAGCACTGTATTTAATCTAAATGACAGATGCAAGTCAAACTACGTGCCAAAATGAAAAACAGTTGGGTAAATCTAAGAAAAAAAAATTGAAACCATAAACACATCATCCATTTCCGATACTTTTTTGACTGAATGTATATCACTTTGATTATATCGATTTGAAGATGAATGTGTTAACAGTTCTTTATCAATAATGTATCGAACTAAGGTTATCTATGGAATCTAATGGATGTTTCATTAATTCAACTGTTAATGTATCATATAATGACATACAGCATATACGAGTAGTTCCTGCAATATTTGCCTCCTGGGTGCTGTGCACTCTTGTATCCGGCATGGCTTGATCCTAAGCAATACATCTCATTAAGAACTCTTATTATAATTCCCATATTACTCAACGAAGTCGTGGAAGCATGGTTTAGTTCTTATTCTATCTTTATGTGTTTTTTTTTCTGTTTCGGCTAGTTAGACAGGCCAAATTGACAGATTACTAAATACATATACGCTTCCTTCAATCCAAAAGGCAGAAACATGTATAGTTAGTTAGATCGAATTTTCTGCAGATAGGAAATTAGTCAGATCGCGACTTATTTGGCGTATGGCAACAGCCCAAGCAGAGGTTCGATCACTTTGGTACCCTAGATCTTGTTGCCACGCTTTCGTTGTTGAGTGCCTTCCGCGTTCGCCCCCAAGCTTGGTGAAAAGCCTCTTATGGCTCCAGGGCCCTTAAGATTAACAGTATAGTCAGTAGAAAAGGGGAAAATGATGAAACTCTTGATTTTTCACTGTTGAAACTGAAATAATGTAGCATAAAACATATATCCATCTCCATATGTGAGTTTATAAAGCTTGTCATCCCAAACCTATAATATGTACGTATAGCTAATGATTTCGATGTATAACTTAACAAATTGTATATTGTTAGCGATTTTTGGTAAAATTGTGATATTATGTTATAGTATTTAATACAAGTAAAGCTGTATTTTAAGAGTAATATCAATATTGAACAAAATAAAGCTGTGATTATCATGATTTTTCTTTATTTTTAATTTTGTTTTTTTTTCTCTTATTTCTTAAGCCTTCAACTGTACTACAAAACTTTAAGGTATTTATTCCAGTTACATTTTTATAGACTGGAGAGAAGTGAAAAGTTGTGAAATCTTCTATACATATTATAAAACTCAGCGTCTCTCTGGCTGTCTGTCCGTTTATGTTATTTTTACGCAAAACCACTTATCCGATTTACATGGTTTCTTTTTTAATTCATAGCTATATTATCTGGTCACGATATAGGGTATATTTTGTTAGATAAAGTAACATACGAAATAAGCAGTAATGATAATGGTGAATCAATTCGGAAAGGACGCTTTTGGGGCGCTTAAATAGCTTACGCTGACTAAACCATAAGAGATATATCAAATTAACGTAACACATAATTGTAGATCTTAAAAAGTCCTACAAAAAAGTCACGAATAGCATGTCTATCTCCTTAGAATAACCCAAATAAGCATTTTTGTTTCAGCACGATTCGCGCGTGCACTCGACCGACAGTATTCTGTAGTCCACGCGAGTGGAGTCATTCGTAAACGTCACGGTATTATCGCTCAGATGGAAACATTGTTACAACATTGTTAGAATATATGAAACCTTCGACATCAAAATATCTTCGGTTTACGTTGTTTTATTCATAAAAATATAAATTGTTTTATTGCCTTACATTTTATTTAACATGTTTGTTGTACATTATTGTTTTCTTTAGACTCGGGTCTTATATGTATTTTATATGTATTTATATGCAAAATTGAACCCCGACTTACACGAATTCGACTTACACGGTTATTGCTCGGTCTCACCTATCGCGTTAAGTTCGGGGTATTACTGTACTCTGTAACAAAAGACTTACATACTGCAACTTCATATTAATTAAATTAGACTGCTACGCAATAACTTTGATTTTTCCTTATTGTTTTTGATTGTGAAAATATTTTTTATACTGAACAGCACAAATATGAGAAAAAGGTGGAGCCATACCATTCATATCTGTTTCGCTATCACTGATGTTAATTTAATAAATAAACAGTTTCTTGGTTTTGTTTAAGACGACGCCCATTAAAGAACTTAAATCGAGTGGGATTATAATATTTTGTCATATAGTTAGCTAATTATCCTTAATAGCAAACGTTTATATCTTATTTGCCATTTCATAACAATTACGAGGAAATTTTTCGTTTGCTTTTCCTGATCTTGCCAATCAAAGAAGATCCGTTTGACATTGAAATAGTCACGTCCAGTAATCACGGTCAAACAAAAACTGGAACGTATAGACCGTAACATTCATTTATATAAGAATCTAATTATCATACCGTAACAAGTCACTACTACTTCAACTACAGCCGCAATGTTACTTGCACTCGCGATCTGTAATTTATTTGTATTGACAATAGCCAATCCGTTTCATAAATACCCGTTCGTATTCCTACTAGACGTAGGTAATGAAGAACTACAGAAAACAAATACGGAACAAATCAGAATTTCTGTACCGGGAGGCACCATCGCTCTTAGATATCCAGCTATCGGTGAAGGAGAGACGATAGCCCACGTAAGGGTGAGTGGTATAGATTTTGGGACGGATTTAAAAGCCAGCATAATTGACGGAGGTCCTGGTTCCAAATACGTTGTATTAGTATTCATGGGTAATTCAGGAGTACCATATGATGCCGTGATAACAGTCCAAACGGTTTCCAATGATAAAATCGATTTAAGTGCACAAAATACTGGTAACAATGTAAATGATGAATCTGACGAAAACGATTTCAATAATAGCGCTGAAGATAATAATGACAAATCAGAAGTATTTCAAAGTCCAAATCAGGTTTATATACAAAAAAATGATGCTGAATTAACTCAGTCTAGTTCTAACGTATACGCCTATACTCAGAACAAAGTAATAAACAATGAGGATTATAATGAAGAAAGTGACTTTAAGGAAAAAGACGATATTAAGAACCAAAATCACAGCTTCAGTCAAGATAACAGTCTCGGAATAAAGGATTATATCGAAGGCGATGAAGAACCAGACGAAGTTAATATTCCTAGAGTAGAAACACACAATTCACAAAGTGAAAACGACGATGACATTGAGGCTATTGATAAACAGTCATCTGAAGCAGTCCGTGACAAATCATCAGATATTTCTGACGATTCGGATGGAGATAAACAAATAGAATCACAAGTAAATAACAGATTCGATTACAACGAAGATTCTGTAGATTACGAAGATCAAGATAAAATAAGAGAAGATGCAGAGGAGATCGAACAAATGTTTAATGACGAGGAAACGCATTACGACGCCGGTAAACATAAAGACTCTAATAATAATGATGATTATGAAAATGGTGGCTTCGCCGTAGCTTCTTAGTTTATTTTTATAATAATAATAAGATTTTTCTGTTGATATTAGGTGAAGCATGCGGTAGCATAGCTAAAAAACTAATTATAATTTAGGAAATGTTTTAGTTTTTATCAAAGCTGATAGTCGAATAATCTTCGTACGTATTATAAAATTACAATTATTTCGATTTGGGTGAATAAAAATGTACAAATAGATGCTTTATTTGCTAATAATCGATCATTCCATGAACACCATAAAATACATGAGAAAATAGGACGTAAATAATGTTTTTATTATTCCTGTTAAATTATATACTCAAATAAAGGACGTAGACCATATTAAATTACCTACCTATATAGATACATTTAATTTGAACAAAGAGACAATAGTTTTTACATTAAAATTTTAAAAAATATGTCAGAAAGTGGAGTTAATCGATTTGGTAGGTGACGTATTTTTGTATTGAAAAAGATAAATAAAAATTATTATGATATATTTTTGCAGTATTGATTTGTACGAATAGATTTTTTATATAATATTCACGGTTTGGTTTGCGTGTTTTATTTGTATATTGTGTTTTTTTAGAATATTTTTAAATATTTTTATCTATCGTACATAATGAAGTGAAATACAATCGAAAATATAGAGTTTTTGACGGAATCTTAGTCTGTCATGTATTGGTTTTTATTTTTTGCGTTATTTGATTTTATAATTGTGTATTGGTGGCATTTTGCATAATTTAAACAGTAATGAAAGAAAATATTAAATTTCACAATTCCTAATCATTCACGTTGGTGTCTGTACTTGTCGTTCACCGTTCATAAAGTGTGTTAGTAAAGTTGAGAGGGGTTCAACTATTTGTATGGACTGTGTTCTGAGTGTGATAGAGTCTGTGTTTTTAAATGATGTGTATGTGATTGTTTGAAGTACGTAAGTTCGAGAATATCTAATAATATGTAAGTTAAGTAAATAAATAAATAAATTCTTTATTGTGTCACTCATAATACATAGCATCAATGTAACTCTGGTTCCTAAACTAGGTTAGCCTGTATTTCAGGAACCAGAAATTCCCATTTAGAGAATACAATTCTAATGGAGCTGACAATAAAGGTTAAGCAAATAGTTCAAGACAAACTAGTTTATTGTACATAAGTGAATTGGAAGTAATACCAATGAGTATTGATTATGAGGTACCACAAAACTCTCCATTAATTTCAACCAGGGGGTCACCATTTTGTCAGAATATTGACATCATCAGAAGAAACTAATTTTGTAATGGCCAGATAATGGTATTAATAATCCTTAACAACGAGAATAGGTTGCCAAGGTAAGAAAAATAAGAGTTAAAAAAAGTTGTAATATGTTTGAAGGCATGTGTGGCAAGTGTAGAATTACTTAACTTTCATTTTGATAAAATCATATAAAAAATACTCTATTTATTGAACGTTCGTAGGTGTACACGCGTTCCAGAACAGTGTAGTTAACGATGGCATTTTGGAATATAGGTAATGTTGGCTTATATCCCGTGGAGATACACGCGCTGATTTTTGTCTCAAGGATATATTATATTTGTGACAACGGCCTTATTCTGGAAACGAATGTTTAAAAATACTACAAGTCGTTCAGCTGAAATTGATGCTTTAATATTGAGGCGTATCCTCAAGGATCAAATAAATAAAAATACTCCACCAGTACTAAAAATATTTACAGAGGTGAGGGCTCATAAGAAGTTAAATATCATCGAGAAAATTTTGTAGCAAAAAAGTTTATATAGTATTTATACTGACATTAGAAAGCGAAGAAAGTTTTTCATAGAGTGGTAGAGCCTTTGCAAGGACCTTCTACTGTATCACCACCACATATTTCTTTGCGACGTAGCAAAGCTTGTGTTGCGTCCATTTAGGTGTGGTTGAGAAACTTCACTGGCGAACATCGTGTTCGGACGTGAAATCCAGTCTGAGCTTTCGGGTAAAGAAAACATCGTAATGAAACGATTGCATGGTGGTAAGTCATTTTGTAATTCTCACCTGGCTACTTACCATTCACCTTCCTCAAGTTGAAAATCTTTCGCCATCAGTCAGGAACGTGCTCCGATGTACTTGAGAGTCAGTCCCTTTTACAGATAGATATTTAGTGTTTACATGTTTGACCATATCGTCGTTTAGTTCTTGATCAGACGCTAATTATAGCAATGGCTAGGTAACAGATAAATAGATTAACTATTGTATTTTAAGTTTAATTTGATTTTCTGGAATAAGGCGCCTTATAATTCCAATCGGTATTCATTTCTCCAAGGATACGCCTACAATTACGTCCACGTGTATCACTTTCTACTGAATCATGAATTCGTCAATCTCTAGACTTGATTATATGCAAAATTATCTTCAATGTTCACGTGTGGGTGAAGCACACCGAAACACGCCGTGCTATATACTTAGTGTCGAGTTTATTTTAAATTATTTTGGATTGGACTGTGCTTACCATCAGGGACAGTACCGACCCTATGCCGTGCTAATTATATATTGAAAAAAATAGATTTCGTTATGATAAAATTGTATTTTAGTTGGTTCGTGTCCATTTACGTAAGTTTGAATCCCCGTAATGAGCTTGGCTTTCGGTGAAAGAAAACATCGCGATGAAACCATAGCATGGTGGTAGGGATTTTTCTAATGCCCACCTGGCTAGGTACCAACCTCGAGTTGAAAATCTGTCGTCAAGCACCATTAGGTGTGTTCCGGCAGCTGCAATTGAGAGCCAATGACGCTAGGCTTAGCGTGTTACCATCTTGGGCCACATCGTTACTTAAGATCAGGATATTGTGGCCACAACGCCAACCTATCTATAAAAAAAGCCGTGGTTGGTGCAAGGTTAAGATTGGTGGAGAACTGATACCATGAACTGGTGAATGGACAAATTGTCAATAGTCACAGTTTTAGTATACTATCACTCAGATATGCTACGAGCAATTTGCCCTGTCCACTGTCACTTAAGTTTACTTCAAAGACTATATTGCTGACTTTGGCACAGGGTATCTATATATTAATACGTGAAGCAGAAACTTTGTAACCCTTTTTTACGAAAATTGCTGGACGGATGAGTATAAAATTTTCCACACTTATTGTTTATATAGAGAAGGAGTGCAAAATAATAATATTTTTTTAAAATTATGCTTAACAATTACATTAAATCAATACAAAAACATTACACACCCTACCATGTATTAGACACACACACACACACGCGCATATATACTCTTTTGTTTATTGTTAAAGTTTCTGGTCAAATTGAGAATAGATTGATATTGTTTGTCTTTAATATTATTTGTCTAGTCTTACCGAATGTCAAACATAACCATAATAAATTCATTTATTATTACAATAATATATTAGCTTCTTTTTATTTATTATTAATGATATATTATTAATATATTAGCTAATAGTGAAATACTGCTCGCTCAATATAAAAATGTATAAATCTATTATAAAATCTGAATATAAAAAGAAAGTTGTGTAGCAATATCATATAGGTAAAAAAAAGTGTATTTTTTATTGCTGGTTCAAAGATCTTTTTGTATTTTTTATTATTGTGGTGGCTACTAAAATCTTTTCTCTTCTCGATTTCAGTAATTTCATGAATGTTTTTTTCTACTTTTAATATGCCTCGACATAGAACATTATACGCGGACACATAATAATAGTAATAAAAATTCAAATAGTATTAATGTTATACAGAATGAATAAATGAATTTGAGAGATACATTTAAATGTGTACGAAATGTAAATCCAAATGTGTTTTATATAAAATTATTTAATTTATTGTTTGAAACAAATAAGCAAATTAACAGTGTGGGCTTGACGTGATAATCTGTGATTATAGAAGTATAGTCTTTGACAAAAGAACCTTAATAATGTTCGAACTTCAAATTTAAATTAATTATGGTCGAATTTCGAACATTGGGCGACCACTAGTTATGTATTAATAAGCATTTTACGATTTAATTATTTTTAAAATTATGCAAGTGTATTGTTGGAGGCGTTACTTAATTAGTAGTTTAATTCCCGCAATTGCATTCGCACCAATCGAACAAATTACATAAATGTGTACGTGAAATAACACACGTATAACGGTCACTATAAATTCAAATTTCGAACTTTGAAGATGAAATGTCAACGTTCAGTTGTTTGAAATTCATAAATTCGAAAAACGGTTTATTTGGTTTCGTTCTGTTTGGACTGCTCTAAATACATTCTAATTCGTTTACTAAAGTACGAATTTTTATATATTTAAAAATAACCATTGTAGCTTACTCGCTAAGGAACTAGGATTATGTTCGAATTACGCGGTTGTTGTTACGAACATTGTAAAATAACGTAATTTAAATTCGATTTTTGTATGCAGTGTTTGCACCGTTTTATTTAACACTGGGATAATATCGTTTTGATCTATAACGTATACAGGCTGTTCTACTGTTTTTTCAAATATAAAACTAGCGGTGCCCTCGGCTTCGTACGCGTTAAATACAAAATTATTGTTTATTATGATATCGTGGTTTTATCTTTTTCGATAAAGACCAAGTATCTAAAAAGTAAAATAAAATTTGATCAAAATCTATTCAGTAGTTGTTGCGTGATGCGCGCACAACGGCGAACCTCAATTATTTTATTTACATAGATAAGTAATTTGATAACTCTATTAGCATGTTTTTCATCGGATTGTGATTTTGAAACTTAGGTCTATCCACTGTGGTGCATATTGCGAGTAAAATAATGGACTAACTACCTATTTTAACGTTTGGCTACACACACACAAGGACAAACAAACAAGTTTTTATTTATGCTGTGATCAGTGTTAGGTACGAAAATATGTTACTGAATGTCTACGTTTTTTTTTAATGTGCTTAGATGTTTTACAGATGCAAAAAGTGGGTGCGTGAACTTATCTCAGCGCGTTAGAATTATTACGCGTTATGTTCGACCGATCATAATAATTATTAACTTATCTACACTAAATTAATTACTGCAATAAAAAAATTGTGTGGTTTTATGAAACCACGATGCAAGTGGAACTTTTTTCGGTTTGTAGGCATTGAACTAAACATTTTAGGAAATTATTTAATTTAGTGTATTAAAATTGCGTTTTTAATCTTAACTTAATTATTGACAAATGGGAATGATAATGGGAAATAATTATAAAATTTAATTTCAATTTACGTATTAGAGTACGGAATACATAATTAATACAATCATTTAGATGATAGACGCATATTCAAAACTAAGAGCAATATTTATTTAAATCATATATCGTTGTCAACTTCAATTATTCTATCAATAACTTCATCTTCGCTTCGAGTCTCACAGTTCCCTATTCCACGGCTAGCTGTAATGCGACATGAGGTAATTGAATAGTTTAGTAAAAGGTAAAATAAAGAATTGCGCGCGCATCATGTGACGGAAGTGCGTCACGATGCAGCTAGCTATCAGCGATAATAATGTAAATTCATTTTACTTACTTTAATTTATTTAACTCTATAAAAATGAACATTATTTTAATTGAAATAAAATAATATTTATTTATAATACACAGCTAAATATTTTTTACACAATTGAAAAGAAAAAATAGTCATTGAATGTATATTATTAATATTGATCGTTAACTTATTCATGTTATCATAATATATATGAAATAAAATCATACTGTATATGTTTTAGTTAACAAGATGTCAGTCTCTTTAACATGTTGTAAATAAAACAAAGGGCCGTTTTCGATTCTGTTATAAGCGAACGCATATTTAGCACAAAACGGTCACGGCGTGCAATTCGAAATTCAAATGATGCGTTTTAAAAATAGACTAACGCGAGCTTTAGTTTGGGGAGAATGTACTGGAATAAAAATATTTAAAGTTTTTTTTTTTAAATAAATTTCAATACCTAATTTTGTTTAACTTAAAGACAATTAATTTGCACCGATATTATACCAGGTTCGCTTGAACCAGGGTTCCACAGGTTAACGGCGGGATCTAGTGTGTTATGTAGTGGTTTTGTAATCATTTTGTGTTGCTTGACCCTATATTGTTTTGTTGCATTTTGCATAATAAACCTTGGTTATTCTGCACAAGTAAATTGGATTGGAATAATAACAGAGACCATGAATTTTGAAATGCCACAAAAAATCCCTGGCAGGATTCAACAAAGGTGGAACCATTGTTTAGAATACTGAAATCATCGCAGGCCACTCTATAATAATTAATCACTCGATAATGACAGTAATGGTCTTCATTAAAGAGGACTAGTTGCCTCGTTAGGAAAAGGAAAAGAAAAGAAATACCGTTATATAACCTATCGTGATGTATGGAACTGAGTGCTGGGCAACGAAAGAGACGGATGAAAGAAGATTATATACGGTAAAGATCACATCCATATGGTAGTTTCAGCAATCCCTAGAATATACAACTTCTACAAACAAAGAAACTCACAAACTTGATCTCTATATAATAATAGAAACGTCAAGCTAACTTCCAATTTGGATACTATATTATTTAGAAAAACACCCATGGTAATGATGCACGAAAATAAAAGGGAGTTTATTACTGAATCTCGTGGATTTGTTCAGTGAGTTTACTAAACTTTGCAGTGTTGATTGTTAAATGTGAGTGTTTGGGTGATGTAATTTTGTATACATGTTGGCCTACTCGGGTTGACTCAGCTGTGTAAAATCTTGCGCATGCTTCCAAAGGGTTTTAAAAAGCTAACGATTTATCTAAATGAAACCAGACGTTAAGAGACGCTATATTCGTAGTTAACATGCTACGACTGAGAAGGTATCTGGTTGTTAATTTTTTACAATAACAGAGACAGACTTTTTGCCTATATGGTTAAGACATACTACCTCCCATTCGTAACCTAAAGCTTCATCGGGCTTTGTGGTGAAAGCAGAAGGCCCTCAGCCGAAATAATACCCAGTGAAAAGATGCCAAAGTACCCGAACTTCACCTTAGACTGTTGCTGTTCTTTTTTATCGTTTAGGTTTGGCATAGTGGTCACAATCTCACCTGATGTTAAGTGACGATGTGGCCCAAGATGATAATACGCTAAACCTAGTGGAAGACTGGATCTCAAGTGCACTGCACTGCACAAAAGACGTATTAGGGGGCTTAAATGGCTTACGCTGAGTAGGCCATAATTGTAAGTCTTAAAAAGACTCACAAAAAAGTCAGCGAAAGCATATGTCTATCTTCAAAGGGTCACCCACAATAAGCATTTTTGTCTTCCGACTTTTGAGCGAGGGTAGCACCATTCACGCGTGCGCTCGACCGACGGCATTCTTTAGTCCACGCGAGTGGAGCCGCGAGAACAGCTAGTTATTTATAACTGTGGCAAGAACCGCATAAACGAAGCCCACTAATTAAACGTAATAACTCGGCTTAAATAAGAAAAATTCAAAAATGAAATTTAATATATTTTAATTTTTTAATATTTAGTCTTTAGAGGTTATAATAGACGTTTTCTCTGGAGTACAACTGCGGCTGGGAATACCTGTAATAATGAGTTTGTTCTACTTTTGAGTTTGTGTACAACTAAATGATTTTACTGCAAAACGGTATTTTATGACCCACTGCTGTTATCGTATTACATATATAAAACTAGTCAATGAATTGGCCGCTCCCAATGTTCGCTGTCAGATCCGATCTCCGGTTTTCCACATCCAGTCATTTCCATCAGCCTTTCGGAAGTCGTCGCTGCGTCTGTAAGTTCGTCCTACACTACATTTGCCAAGACGTAGTCTCCACTTACGAACTCTTCTACTCTATCGGTTGTCGGTCCCTCGACTAATATGGTCATGTCTGGTCACACACACGACCTATTGCCACTTTAACTTACTTACTATTTGAGCTATGTCTGATACTTTGGTTCTCTGACGTACACCTTCATTACGGATTTTATCCCTCGAGAGAAAGTACTAACATAGTTCTTTCCCTAACTGGCTGAGTGACTTTTAACTTGTGGACCTATATGTGACCCTAGTGTCCATATCATGGCACCGTAGGATACACTGGTTGAAGTCTTCTATCTTCAAGGACTGTGGTATTGGAAAAGACATGGTTTGACGTACTTTTAGTTACCTATACTACCTAGTTCTGTAGTATGTACTTAGTGTTTGGGACGAAAATACCATATACAGGTTCAAACGTCTCAAATAAAAGGCTGTGAGGGCCCATTCCAACTTTGGCAAGTTCGTCGTCTTCTAGTAATGATATAATCCTGGGGGTCTCTGGAACACGTAGGTACATTCACCTGTGTTCGCAAAAAATACTTTATGACCACTTTTTGGTTACGAGTGTCTTTTTTAATAGATCAATTTCTCTTATCCGTTAAGCATTCAGTCTGGAAGAGAACGCAAATAAAAATGTTTAAAGCTTGATTTTGTGGTATGACTGTACTTACCTACATAGGGCTAGGGATGAGCGATATTAGAAAAACATCGATAAGTTAACAACGATCTCTGATTATGGATTATTATTATTATTATATTTATTTTCGTTTGAACACCAAATCCTTTATTCTTTTGAAAATACTGTTATGTTAATGATAATGCTCTACGTCGTATGTCTCATTTTTTTTCGTTTTATATGTCAGAATGTCAGTCCTGTGATGTCATCGGACGGCTCCAACGGAAGACTAGCGCTGGTTGTTTACAGCCAACAGTATGCTCAGCTGGAGCCGTTTTATAACAACTGGCAATCGATTTTTAGTTCTCAGTAGGTAGATGTAAAGGTATTTTTAGATTGTTTATGGTTGTCAGATGTCGTTGGTACAAATAAATAAATCTTTTTTCTTTCTTTGATATATATAGAAATAAAAATTCGATGTTTTGGTATAACCCAAGTGAGTACCTTCTTTTTATGGTGCTGCCTAATAGTAATTTATTTTTGTGTGTTACTTCTAGTGTTTGACGATCTTTTTTAAGTTATCGTATGTTTCTATTTATATTTTGATTACGCACGGATATTTGAACTACATTTTACAAGACACAATTATGGAAACATCGATGTTCGATGTTTTTCTTCCTAACATCGATGTTTTAGAGAACATAATGTCGATGTTTCCGTCATCAACATTGATGAATATCGATCATCCCTACGTGGGGCATTAGTTAAATAATTATGGTTCACTGCCCTTGACATTCAAACACCGTTGAAACGGTTTAATCCCGTTTTTATGATGCTCGTGTAAGTATTTATTACTCGTGCGTTTACCGGGAATTAAATATCAGTTCCTAGGGCGTACATGTTCGTCATTTGTTTGAGTATGTTGTTAGTTTCAGAAGACATTTGTAAATCGAGAGATAAAAAATTATGTCGTATTCGTCACAATTTCTATTAGATTTTATACTCTATTATAAAATTTATTTAGTAGTGATATACTAGAAATAAATATATATAAAGAATCATTTATATAAAAAGATAAGTAGATGGTTGAAATACTGTCCTCTTTTAAGGATTAATAAATTATTTGAAATATTGCATAGGTTATTACAATTCGAAAAAAGTTAATGAAACATATAATTTTAAACGAATATTATCTACTTTCGTGTTTCGTTTAGCAGTTCTTTTGATTACAAATTGTTAACGTCCATATATTTTCCTACTATTCGTATTATATTGACCAATTGTCATGATATATTTATCTCCCCCACGTCTAGTCACGTAATTGCAGGAAGTTCTATTCTGAGTGAAGTAGATATACGCTTAACTGAAAGTCTGGCTCAGCGTGTAGGAGAAACAACATAATTTCCATTTCTATTTAATAGTACTTTTAGTTTCGATTGTCTTCATAGTCTATTGACCGCTGATCATTCATAATAGGTATTAATAAATATTAAAAAAAATAGGCAGTTTGTCTGTCAATATCAGTAGGACTGCTGGAGTTTTTGGCGGGATCTCAAACTGTCATGTAATCGTTTTTATTTTTTGTTCATAAATTTGTGTTATTTGAATCTATATTATATAATACAGGTGGCGTTTTTCATAATAAAGATATAGCTAATAACTAAGCTATATTGCATAATAAGCTATATAAGCCCGGTGAAGCTGTAAAATCCGCAAAGGCTTCAAGGCCCCTAAAGCTAACAGTATAGTCAGTTCGAAAAAATAATAATAATAAAGCTAGGTTATTGTACACAAGTGAAGTGGATTGGAAATAATAACATGGATCATGAATTCTGAGAAGCCACAAAAACTGCTTAGAAAGTTCTAACAAGGGTGCCGCCATCTTGTTAGGATCCTGAAATCGTTATAAGACTGGAAACTATATTCATTCGATAATGGCAGTAATGGTTTTCAATAAAGAAGACCGGTTGGCAAGTTAGGAAAAAGAAGAAGAGGAAGAGGACTGCCGCAGAAGGCTGGGGGGGGGGTCATTCTACGTGAAGCGGACAGGTTGAAAATGTTGATATATACGAGTTTAGTCATTCTTGATTATATTATACATATATATGTCCTATATCCAGATAAAAAATATTTTAACGTATAAAGTCTGTCTGTTAACGAGTTAAAGGACTTTGGAGTTTTGACTAACCTACAGGTATGTACTACTTCTAATCTCATTACCTACTTAGTTTTAAAAAGTTACAATAAAATAAATAATGCACAAAATAAACAATACTTCATCGATTGAGGATTTTAACAGCATACTTGGAAAAAAAATTTTTTGGAGAAATTTTTTTACTTATACTTAAATTTCACAAACTTAATAGGTACATATGTTTTTTTTTCTAAAATAGCTCTGATCAGTGTTCGGAGATGAGGTCTCCCGTAAGTTTATTCATTAAAAATATTATTTATCTTAAATTTCAATAATTTCTAAAGCCTGTTTTAACAAAAATAAAAACAAAAATCAACCTATAAAGTATTTCAAAACAAACTTTTCAAAAGTTGTTTGATCCCGGATCTTATTAACTTGTCAGAGAAAATTATAAACATTACACTCAATGAATGATGAAGCAATGATAGCTCAGTGGTAGTGAGTAGGCCTGAGCTTTCGGTGAAGGAAAACATCGTGAGGAAACCATAGCATGGTGGGAGGGCTTTTTCTAATGCCCGCCTGGCTAGCTACCACCCTCAAGTTGAAAATCTGTCGCCAAGCACCTGGAGGTGTTTTCCGGCAGCTGCACTTGAGAGCCAGTCTTCCACTAGGTTTAGCGTGTTATCATCTTGGGCTACATCGTCATTTAACATCAGGTGAGATTGTGGCCACTACATCAAAACTTATAACGATAAAAAGAAAGCTCCACTGATTAGGTATGTTGTCCGTGTATATAGAATTATAAATACACGTGTCATTTACAAACAAAAATATGTTATTTTTATTAATACCCTTGTTTACTCGTTTGGAAATCTGGAATGACATTTTCCTGTTATCGCTTTTTGTATAAATAATATACAATCGTATCGAATCATATCCAGAACAAGGTCGACTATTCTAAATATGTCTTTCAGTTCAAAAGCCATTTCGTTTTATCAAAATGTATCGTTTTGGTATTATGCAGACGTGACCCGAATATGTAACATTAGTTTGTACTCGCAAGGGTATTTATACACCTATAAGATTTATATGATCGAGAAATCGAAATTCCGGACAACAAAATTGAATTGAGATAATAATATTAGTAGTGAAAATAATTAGTTCTAATAAATTTATACATGACACGCAGAGTTGCAATATGGGTACAATTTCGTAAGTTTTGAGTACATAGAGATTTTTTTATTAAACTTGTTTACGATATCACATGTATAACTTAAAATATGAAAGAAATATAATATAATAAGCTGTTTATTTTGTTTTACATATGTATCGTTCATAAAGTATGCAATAGCTTCAAAAGTATTTCGATAGAGGAGGTACATTCGTCATTTATTAACTTTCGTGTTATTAATTGACAGCGATAAATACGTTAAAAAAAGAACTTTAATTGCACAGGTTTACAATAGGCACTCGCGTAACATATACAAAATACAGCAAAAAAATTATAATCGGATTGAGAATTTCCTCCTATTTAAGTCTATTAAAAATGATTAATACGTCTTAAAATTAAGACTTTTTTTTAAAAAGTAACTTTTACAGAAAAAAATTAAAAGCGTGTAAACGTCATATGCGATTTAAGTAAAACTAAAATGGTCACCACCATCCCGACGGTCACCACCGGACTTCCGTTGCATTGTTGTCCAGTTACCTCCTAGTCTTACTAGTCCTAGTTGTACTTCAAAAGGTGTAACTTTTTAGGAAATGAAACGTAACTTACTACTTGATACTTGATAAAAAGTGCGAGAAATAGCGAGTTGGTACCTATCTACTTGTTTAGCAATTTCTGAATTAACAGGAGCGTACTTTCCACTAACATACGAGGAGGGATCAAAAAGTAGTGAGAATGAGATAGAATATAATGACTTGATAACTTAATAATTTATTTTTCTACATAGTTTCACACTTTTTTTTCCATTTTCGAGAACACGGATGTAAATTCACCCGTACATACATTACTAGGTCTGAATGTATTTAGATTACCAGGATCGGGACAGATCCGTGTTGGTTGGAACTTGATCTTGGCTTATATTTATATTAATAGCTCATTATTTTTAAGTTTTACGGCGCGCGGGACAGAAATTCAACATGATGAAATTGGCCATCTATGATAATAATATGTGAATTCATATTACTAAATTTTAACCTTTTATTATTGTGTGAAAATATATAAACAATTTTGTTTTTGAATTAAGAACTTATTTAGCACCGTTGTGATTTGAAACTCGATGAAACAAAAAAACGACAGTAAAAAGGGACAACCATATACATCTATAGTATTTAGCCTACGAGAGAATGAGATAGAATACATTTACATTATGTAAGATTAATGCGAGGCCTTATTTTCATAATTGTTATCGCTGTCGGATTGGCTTAGTGGTGTGAGACGACCAGACTTCATACGCAGTACGCACGAGTGGTCGATTATTCGAATCCCGCTGACTTAGGATATTTAAATATATTTTTAAAAGAACAATTTTGACCAGAGGTTCTGCACATAGTTTTTTTATTTGAGTGGATTATTTATTTTAATTGTCAGATAATTTTATACGAGGAATAATTTTGACGTTCTGACAGATAATGTATGGAACCCCTGTGAAATTTAAAAAAATATTCCTCAAGCAAAGTTATCTGTTGATTGAAAAGTCGGCCCTAAATTAATGTTAATTTTTATATACTCGTATAGTTCAATAATTTGAATAATTTCCATTTCAAAATTACTTAACTGTATCTGATAGATATGATCTATGATCCTAAGTGTGGATATTCGCAGTGACCTCAACTCCAGGGATTACATCAGGAGTGTCATCTCTACTACATCTCGGAGACTCGGAATCCTGAACAGGGTGCGACAGTTTGCCACGCCCGGTCAACTCTTATCTTCTTTACAAGGTACAAGTTCGTCCGTGTATGGAATACTGCACGCATCTCTGGGATCGATTCGAAAAATACCTCCTCGATGCTCTGGGCAGGTTGCAGAGACAGGCTGTTCGCGTTGTTAATGATGCAGACGTTACTAAATACATCGAGCCGCTTCAGCTGCGCAGCAACATCGCCTCGCTGAGCGTGTTTTACCGTCTGTATCTGGTGAGTGTTCTGAAGGGCTGTTCAGTCTAATTCCCTTATCTCCTTTTCACAACAGAACTACACGCGCTGGGTGTCGGAATCATAGTATTACGGTAACCTCCATCTCGGCACGAACTAAAAAGTTGTCCATGACTTTAAAAAAGCCCTACCGACAAGGAATATTATCAATTTTGTACCCCTTTAAAAATAAGATTTCATGAAAAGGATATATAGTTAACCTAACTATGTTAGGGCATTTGTACAGAACCGTTGGTAAGAGAATTGGAGAATAAAAGAAATCGTATCAGTTGTAAATTTACGCAAGCTGGGCTTATTAATTCTGGAAGTTGTCGAATGAATTCTGCCGAGTGGTCAATGAACTAAGTTTATATGGTAACATATAAAGTAAATCCTATCACGTATGCTAGGATTGTGAAATGGGTTTTCCCCCAGCGCTGTGACATGGGGCTCTTCAAAAAGGGATTGAAATACGGTCTCGCATACGGTGTTGCAGTTGTCCATAAGCGACGATAAACATTTACTATCAGATGGGCAGTCTGTTTGCTGCCCTTTGGCATAAAAACACTAATATTTTTTTAAATTATAAATTATCATTCGATCAATCGATAAAATATACGTTGAGATATTTCTTCAAATCGTGATAAGTTTTAGCTTTGAAGTGTTTTAAACTATTACTTTCTTTTTTCTCTTTATTAATCATTCATCTTGCGATGGAATACAGTTACTATACCGCCCATATCATTATTACGGGTAAATCGTAAATTTTTTAACTGTTTTTCTACGACACGGCAGTTACGGCAGTCGTTAATTTTATGTCGACAATTCTTCGTCTGAATGAATTACTATATTACCTAAATCGCGGGCAATAACCTTTTCTTTTTGTCACTGGTTATCATTTCATACTAGATACCCTTTGATTAATATGTGTATAATAAATTATATGTGTATAATATGTACAATGCAGGGTAGTAGGAAACGATAATTGTGTCCGACTTGATCGCAACCACCGTACACTAGGTGTAACATCCTTGGTAGCATGCTAAGGCGTAACGCATTCCGTGTCAGCCGGTGTATTATTCAGTAATCAAGTAGGATGGTAGGGATCTATACCCAACTGGTTCGCTACCATTATACACATGGTGATAAGCTTCTCACAATTTTTTCTTTTGGTTTGTCGCGTTCAGGACCAGTCGCTGTATATATATCCAGCTGCCAAAAGGCTTGCAGGACGGCACGACAGCGATAACCCACGATGGATTGCCGATCTTTGTTAAGTAACTACCGTTGTATTTGGCTTATCACAAGAAACAGTGCTGTCATTTTTTCGTGATGCAATAAAAAAAAATTGATGATTACTTACAAATAAATAATTTTCAAATGACTTAGTGAAATTGTCACGTAAATAACAAAGACGAAACTATGCAAACAGAATTTCGTAACACGATACAGACTTATTCGATCAGTTACGTAACTGGAGATGACGCTGTAGGATTTTATAATGCTTCTTTTGATAAGAAAATAAACATCCAAGGATTTTCTCTGTTGTCGACAGATTGTCTAAGTAAACCTAGTGAGCTGAATAGACGTTGTGACGGCATACTGTTTGTTAAGGGGAAGTTTTTTTTCTACTAAATTTTTTTTCACTAAACCATGATAATTTTAATGTTTCATTAAAATAATAATAAAATTACTACTGGAAAAAATATTCTTTCTATAGGAAGCCATGGCTTTTATCCCTATGCCATGCCACGGCTTATGATGACAAATAAAGTACTTCTCAAGAATTAGTATTAATTCAGTCACCGTAAGCTGATAACATAACTCTTTGAATTTAAATATCGTCACTGAAAGGGCTATGCTCTGAGTTTCTTTGCGTGATCAAATCAGAAATGAGGAGATTTGCACAAGAACCAAAGTAAGTTACATAGTTCTAAGAACTGCTAAACTTAAGCCTTGGGCGGAGCACATACTTCTTGGACAATCGATGGGGTCGAAGTGTTTCTAGTGGCGGCCACATACCGATAGACGCATCGTGGGCAGACCCTCCGTAAGCTGGGCCGACCACATGATAAAAGTTGCAGGAACCCGCTGGATGCAAACAGAGTAGGACCGCTCATTATGACAATGATTGGGAGATACCTATGCCCAGCAGTCGACGTCTTTCGGCTGAGATGATAATCGATGGGAAATATTTTAAGATTTGTTAAGCTGAATTTGAAACGTATAATGAACATAATAATAAAAATAGAACGTACTGTTACAAGGACTGGATCCTGTACCTACACGTCATATCAAATAACATACTATTTAATATAATATGTCCGAAAATCGTCGATGAAATTATGGAAACAGTGCTAATGACTTAGCATCCGTACTATTGACTTTATCACTATTGGCTAGGTGACCGCACGCGCTTTATAAGCAATCTAAGACCGACTTAAGGGCATTCTTACATCAGCCGTGGAATAGTAACATTCCAGTACGAGTTATGGATTGTGAAGACCTGCAATTATTAAGTCAACTACAAATAAACACAGTTCCTGAGTGACGTCACGCTGCCCATCTCGGCCACGTTATACCTATATCGTTAATATATCGCAACGAAAATAGTTTCCAATTTCGGGACAACAAAAGCACAGTCACGTTGTTAGTCGTGCGAGAGGAAGCGAAATTGATCGATCTATGCAAGTAACTGCGATTTGTATTTGTTTTTACAATATTTGCAAAAGTGTTTTATGTTTGAGCAGGCTAAATATAGGTCAGACTCATCGTTGAGTAGAGTCGATAGTATAATGAGTTTTTGAATGACCAAAGCGTAACTTTGCGGAAATCCATCGTAAATAATTTATCCAAAATTTCTTTGCTACTTCCGCCTGCAATAGATTAATAGTAGCATCATCTACCTACAAAATAAAAAGTTTGAATTTAAATTTTGTAACATATTCATGTCTTAATGAATGTCTTAAATAAAACCGATTCGAAAATCAAGATCGAGTTACGATCGAATAATATCAACGTTGTATCAGGTCACATTACACAAATACAATTCACCGTAAAATATTATAAATCGTAGTTTGGATTGTTTTTATTCCAACATTTTTTACATAAAAAAGTAGATCAAAAATCGATCGCAGTTAGTTCCGATTCGAGCCACAGCACGATCGTGTGCAAGTATTGATTCCAAGGATGCCTAATGCACAAAATCGAATTTTATTCGATTCGATTCAGAACTCGAACGCGTCAAGAATAAGGAAGCAGTGACGACAGTGGAGATTGAATTCTAAAAAAAATAATTTTCGGGGCGTCTAAATGGCTTACTTTGAAATTAATATACTACATAATTGTACATATTAAAAATATCTACAAAAAGTCACCAATAACATTCTATCTTTAAGGATCACCCACAAACGACCGCCGTAAGTTGCAGCGAGGGCAGCACGATTCGCGAGTACGTTCGAACGACGGCATTCTGTAGTCCACGCGAGCGGAGTCGCGGGCACAGCTAGTAATATATAATAAAGTATTTAGTAACGCTTCCCTTTAATAAAGTTTCCACTATAATACCCTAGCCACTGCGACAATTGTACAAAGTAAAAAAAATGTTCACGACATAGCTAAGTATTTTCAATGGTATAATTATTCAACGATCGAGATTATTTATTATGATTATATTCTTATTTAACAAAACCTTGTCGCAGAGTGATACAACATCTCCTAGCCGGTAAATCACTTGAGGAGTGGGTACGTACTTGCATGACCTGAGATTGACATTTAAGTGTTGCATCCCTTGTGGTTGAGCTTGTTCAAAATATATTGTACTATCAATAATAAAAAAAAAACAAGAGAAACAATCTCTCTTTGGAAAAAAATAACAAATTAGAAAATAATATGGCTTTAGGTGCCAGGTTGGACGGACTTTTGTATCATGAAATTATAACTTTTGTCTTGGATGTTTTATATTTATGAAAACCGGTATTCATTAATTTTAAACATGTCATTACTATACTTTTAATTACTGGCTAGTTAAATGATGCACGTTGAATAAAACTACGGATATTTAAAAAAGTAAAAAAAAACATTTGTTTACAACTTGCTAATAAAGTGGTAAAGTAGTTTAAAGTAAAATTTAATCTATTGATAATTATAAAAAAAATGTCAAGGGCTTAACAAAAAACGTTTAAATTGTTCAATTGATTTTTTCCTTATCTTCCTTAATTCCTTGGCCATCAATGATACAATTTTTTTCTTTTTGACAATTATTAATCAATCAACCGCGAAGACCTTCGGGAGTACTTCCTAAATGTTTTTTTTTTCTCGTGGCTTGTGTCATAATAATTACCTTTATCACAATTCTAGCTGTGTCCCATGATTTTACTTGTGTTAAATTTACTCGGCGAATTCTCCACCGCGTCGCCTATGGCTATGGATGTTCTCACTTCCCTTCTTGCTTCAGACTACCAGGCTGCTGTACATTCATAGTTATTACTCAGCTCCTTAGGATTGTAGCGTGAAGTATATATAGTATAGATAGTAATATATAGTATAATAGATACCTATAACGTAACCTTCCTCAGTAAATAATCTATAAAATGCAAAGAGTTTTTGAAATCTCACTGGTATTTATAGAGGTTAGCGCGTTCAGACAAACAAATAAAAAATTAAAAACTCTTGAAATCGAGATATTAGTATAAATAATAGACACAATAATATTTAAATTTAATTAAAATCAACATGCGAATGTTGAGACGAAATTGGGGAGTAACATGAATGCATAAGATAAGGATTAAGTACGTGACAGGCAAGCCTGAATGAACGAAGCACCAGTGACTGAAAAATTAAAAAGCGGAAGATTACGCTGGTATGGACATGTTATGCGTAGGGATGAAAGTCTTCTTTTCATCTTCTTTCTTTTTCTTCCTAACTTGTCAACCGGTCCTCTTTATTGAAAACCGTTACTGCCATTATCGAGTGAATATAGTTTCCAGTGTTATTACGATTTCAGGATCCTAACAAGATGGTGGCTCCCTTGTTAGAACTTTCTCGGGAGTTTTTGTGGCTTCTCAGAATTCATGATACATGTTATTATTTCCAATTCGCGTCACATGTGCACAATAATCAAGCTTTATTATGCAAAATGCCACCTGTATTAGACAATATAGAGTCAAGTTATTATTTCCAATTCGCTTCACATGTGCACAATAATCAAGCTTTATTATGCAAAATGCCACCTGTATTAGACAATATAGGATCAAATAACACAAATTTATGAAAAAAAAAGACACTACATGACAGTTTGAGATCTCGCCAAAAACTCCGGGATGAAAGTCATTTGGCGAAAAGGACAATGGAGATGACAGTAAGCGGTAATGCGAGAAGAGGGCACCCTAAAAAGACTTGGATGAACTGTGTGAAAAAGGGTATGCGTGTACGGAGAGTGAGTGCAGAGATGATGGGCGATAAGCAGGAATGGTAGAAGAGGACGGGCTGTGCCGGCCCACCTAGCTTGGGATAAGGGAAGGAAGAATAATTAGAACCAAAAACAGTACAAATACGATCTATTATAGCCTACGCGAGCAAAACCGTGTACGGATAGCAAGCTTATAATAAACAAATACACAATTACAGCTTTAGAAGCAAGTCAAAGGAACAGAAAATAATTTCTTTTAACACTTATATGTCTTCGAAATATAAAAATGTTTTTTGTATATTACTGCCAATAGTATTGTAGCCGTTGACAAAGGAAGGCGCAGTCACGCGTTGGTCTATAATTATGTTGCCAGATGCACGGTTTTTACCTTAACAATTCGGTATTTTTGAACTTACACGACGCTGGATAGATTTTGATCATTTATTTTTTGCTTTAATTTGGTTTACTTAAAAACTATGGTCCTAATAAAAAAAAACACGATATTTTCATAAGCAAGCATAAGTATCTTCGAGATCGAGATCTTCGATGCTTCTTTGAAACAATGATGGCTCAGTGGTAGTGTGTACGACTTCGCGTCGATTGACATGAGTTCGAATCCCTGCAATGAGCCTGAGCTTTCAGTGAATGAAAACATCGTGAGGAAACCATAGCATGGTGGTAGGGCTTTTTTAATACACGCCTGGCTAGCTACCACCCTCAAGTTGAAAATCTATCGCCAAGCATCAATAAGTGTGTTCTGGCAGTTGCACAGCCACTTTTCCAACAGGTTTAGCGTGTTATCATCTTGGGCCACATCGTCACTTAACAACAGGTGAGATTGTGGCCACTAAGCAAAAAACCTAAATCGATAAAAAACAATAATGCTGTAGTCCACGCGAGCGGAGTCGTGCGCATAGCTAGTATTCAATAGTAAAACTGTCATTACTTTTATATTTAAATAGGAACGTCTGTGACGTTGTCCTGCCCGAACGTTGGCTTGCCGAAAATAAAAACACCTAGAACTCGACCACAGCGCTATCTATCGGGTTCAGTTGTGAATCCAGAGACCCACGCAAACACGCACAAAAAATCTCATCAAAATCGGTCGAGCCGTTTAGGAGGAATTCTGTCACATACACACTTACAGAAGAATTATATAGATAAAGTAGTTAAAAGTCATCCAGTGAAATATTTCCTATTGTCAAATTCACTATGTTGTTTTAATTACCTTGCTACACAGTCTGTAAACGACAGTGAGTTGTTGTTTGATGTTGGCGTGACGTATGACAGGAAATTATTGTCACGGATTGTCCGGTCGTGTTAGTGGGGTCGTGCTTTTGTATTCATTTTATTCTAGCACATGTGGACATTATAAATATGACTTGCAAAAGCCGTGGTAGTCGAGTGGTTTTACCGACGGAATATCGACTCCGATGCCTGCAGGTTCGAGCCCCGGACGTACCAACGTTTCCGGAATACGTACGTTTTCTAAATTGGTAACACTATCGGCTGAAGGTTGTGAAGGAAAAATATTAAGAGGAAATTTGTTTTATGAAAAATATTTTATGTTCACCAATACTATGTTGATGATTAAACCCGTTCCATCCCTTGGGAAGAGGCATTTGCCCAGCAGTGAGCCACATACAGACTGATATTGTTATAGTTCATTATAAGCATATATGTTATACGAAAATCATTACTTATAACTACTTATACGTATGTTTGGGGTTTAACCAATCATATTGTTTATGATTTCTACGAGATATGTAATCGCAAAGTTAGCCGTCTAATCTTATACAATGCACGACTGACCTAGTGGGATGGATGGTCAAGGTCCGATCCATCAGTATGGAGCCCTTGAGCAAAGCAGCCGCTCGCGCGATACAGTGACTCTACATTCACTAGCTATCATAGACACTCATTACACTGCATCATACACACATGCACGCCACATACCGTACATAGGTTGTGTAAGGGACTTTTTTTCTTTTTTTGCCTAGTTAGACAAAAATTTTCAGATTACTAAATACACATGTTCTTACCCTCCTCCCAGGGGGAAGAAACTTGTATATACATATGTATAGTTAGTTTAGATCGAATGATAGGGAATTAGCCAGATCGCAACTTATTTGCTGCAACAGTCCGAGCCGAGGTCCGGCCACTCTGGCACCCTCGGATGTTGTTGCAACGCTTTCGTGGCTGAGTGCCTTAAGCGCTCGCCCCCAAGCCTGGTGAAGCTGTAAAAGCCAGGGCCAGCCAGAGCCAGGGCTCCTAAAGCTAACAGTATGGTCAGTTCGAAAAAAAAAGCGGCCAGCTCGTTGACGTCTTCTAGTTGTCCTCGGTAGAATAATAGTTAGTCGTACAAACTTTCGCGGTTCGCGAGTTCGGTAAAATGTCTAGAGGCATAAAATACCACAAAGCCTTGCGTTAAACGTAGTATAATCCCAATATAATAGTTACTATTACACAGCGCGCGCTCCGTTCTCGTTTTCAATTCAAAAGCAGCCGTACATTAGTCTATTAAAGAACCATTACATTATAGGTTTTTTTTTTAGCGTAGTGGCCACAATCTCACCTGATTTTAAGTGACGATGCAGCCCAAGATTATCACACGCTAAACCTAGTGGAAGACTGGCTGTCAAGTGCAGCTGCCAGAACACACCTATTGGTCCTTGGCGGCAGATTTTCAACATGAGGGTGGTAGCTAACCAGGCGGCATTAGAAAATGCCCTACCACCATGCCATGGTTTCCTCACGATCTTTTCCTTCACCGAAAGCTCAGGCTCATTGCAGGGATTCGAAATCACGACAATCGACGCGAAGTCGTACACGCTATCACTGCGCCATCATTGCTTCACCTATGATTGGTTGAGCATATTATGCGTTCGGAAACTGTTAAAAGGTATAAACATCGTACATATATTACATAATAATAATTCGTTTTAGTTTAAAAAAAAATGGTTTCCGAGCGGTTTTACAATTATTAATAATTCGAATTTCATTATTACTTCTATAATCGTAATGCGAAGTAAAACAACGTAAAGAGACTTGACCGTTTGAGACATGAGGTAGTGACAAAATGTAGGATTATAGTTAGGTATCATCGTGTTCAAAGTCGCTTATATTATAAAGTTAGTTACATTGTGTTATGTTATATTATATATTTGTAATTGTATTGTTATGTAATGTACACAAACCATAATGATTCTTGAGACCATTCCATTGAACCCAAAGAATCGATATCTTTGCTGTAAGTTGTCGAAGAGTTAGGTTTCCAGTTGATAATGTAGCTTCAGCTCAATGTTGCCATGTTCTTCTAATATCACTGAAGTAACAGAATACCTAATTTCAACTCGATCAGACTTGTGCAAGATGCTAACCCATTTATCAACTATATAATCTTGAAATGGCTTGAAATTAGATGCCACAGACAGATAGATACACGTGTTAAAATTTCTTTACTTGTTTACGTCGACTTGTTTGGTTAAAAAGGCAAACTATGGGAGATCATAGTCTACGCATTTAACCATCCATACATCCGTTTGTGTTGCCACACCGGTCTGTATATTCCACAACAAATGCCTCTAGGTAGCTGTTCGTATTCAGGGTATAAAAACATGTCGAGCATAAAACGTTATATACGAGACTAGTTAACGATCTGAAGCCAGCGCATTCTGTATTTAGGTCGGAAATGCATTTAAAGCCAAGTGCGCCACTTTACGAAGTAAACGTCCAGCGGTCAGGGTTTCTGGTTTAAAACATAAATGTGTTGGTTTCGATTTTAGGGTTGAATAAACACGAAATTGGGTCGAAATGATCTTTCATTTTTGCCGTACCGTAACTGTAGAACTGATTCCCAGGTAGTGTGCTCCCTTTTTTTACGACATAGGGGTCTTCAAGCGTAATTACGATGATCACATCGCAACTCGCGATTAAGCATACAACTTATCTTTATTATGTGTCTCTAATTGATGTTCACACGATCTGATCAACATCGTTCATACAATTATCATCAATGTTACGTTACTTAATCACGGAAAACCGGCTGAACGAATTTGGGTGAAATTTGGCACATCGTTAGTTTATAACCTAGATTAACATACTTTTTATCACGGTAAAGACCCAATTCTATAGTCCACGCTGACAAAATTGCGGGTAGAAGCTAGTGTACAATAAAATAAAACGTGCGATTTTTTTTGCTTATATCATAAAAGTAGAAATCGACACATGAGTTGAAATATATTCTAAACTAGCTGTGGCCGCGGCTCCGCTCGCGTGGACAACAGAATATCGTCAATCGAGCGCACGCGCGAATCGTGCTGGCCCCGCTCAAAAGACAGTAGATAAAAATATTTTTGATGATCCTTCATCATCATAGGCCTCCCCCAAAGATTGCCAACAACGACCGGTCCAGTGCTGCCGGATCCAGCAGCTTCCCGCAACCTTTACCTGGTCTCCGGACCACCTTGTGGCGGGTCTGCCCACGCTGTATCTTCCGGTACGGACGAAAAATCTTTGGCCTCATCGGCCATCCGTTCTAGGAGGTAAGTGGCCCGCCTACTGCCATTTAAGTCTAACTATTCTTCGGGCTATCTCGGTGACTTTGGTTCTCTTTCGGATCCTGTGTGATCCTTAGAAGATAAATATATGCTATCACTGACTTTTTTGTAGTTTCATTTTGAAATCAACAATTATGTAAACATTAATTTTAAATATCTTGTATGGTTTACTCAGCGTAAGCCATTTAAGCGTCTCAAATGAGTCTTTTCTCCGAACTGATTAACCATTATCGTAACTGCTTATTTCGTATGTTACTTTATCTAACAAAATACACCCTATTACCTGGCCAGATAATATAGCTAAAAATAAAATAAAAATAACAAAACATGTAAATCGGATCAGTGGTTTGCCCGTGAAAAGAACATAAACGGACAGACAGACGGTGAGTTTTATAATATGTATAGAAGATAGAAGAATGAAATTAGAATAGAAATTACAATTGAACTAATTGGTAATTTAAACTAAAGACTAAAGTTACTGATAATTATAAACATTCTTATCTCATACTTATGAAGTTTCTTCATTCATAGACTACGGTAACCCCACACAAACAAGAGAACTTTCATGCTATTAATTGAATTTTAGCGTAAATAACAATTAAATTTTCATAATTCCAAACCATTGGTCGCTATTTCAGAAATATTTATGAATAGCTTCCCAAATGTTACAAAACATCCAATTTTAATTTGTGAGTGAAGTACGTGTTATTGGATTGGTTTACTAGTATTCGCCGAGAACTCGGACCACGTCTTCACCTCAAAGGTATTTTCATTAAAAAATTGCGTCTTTGTTGTAATTCTTGTGTACTCAGATAACACTTCAGATATAGTTGAAAATCTGCCGCCAAGCACCAATAGGTGAGTTCCAGCAGCTGCACTTGAGAGTCAGTCTTCCACTAGGTTTAGCGTGTTACCATCTTGGGCCGCATCGTCACTTAACATCAGGTGAGATTGTGGCCACTACGCAAAAAAACCTACAACGATAAAACAAAAAAAAACCTAAGAATGTAATATGTTAAGTATACAGAAATTATGCAGTTTTATACCTTATGTAATCTGTACCTGTATCACTGGTTTACCTGCGTTCGATTTATTTGACACCCGTGTAGGTTTATTGATTAAAAGTCTAAAAAGTAATTGTTCATTTATTTAATTTTGCTCTTGGGAAAATTGAGATTTTTGTCCGGGAGTCACGTGATTGGAAACGTCAATCAGAAAACGTGACGTCATCATAAAATATTGATATTACACAGTTGAGTGTTATTCCTATAAGGTTATCTTTGAAGCTCAGTGGTAGCGTGTATGACTTCGCGTCGATTGACGTGAATTCGAATCCCTGCAATGAGCTTGAGCTTTCGGTGAAGGAAAACATCGTGAAGAAACCATAGCATGGTGGTAGGGCATTTTCTAATGCCCGCCTGGCTAGCTACCACCCTTAAGATGAAAATCTGTCGCCAAACACCAATAGGTGTGTTCCGGCAGCTGCACTTGAGAGCCAGTTTTCCACTAGGTTTAGCGTGTTATATCGTGAGCCACATCGTCAATTAACATCAGTTGAGATGGTGGCCACTACGCTAAACATACAACGATAAAAAAAAACTTGTGACAAATTACATTAAATTTATATATGTAATTATATGCTGAAATTTCAACTTAAATTCTGGTATACTTAACTATGCACATAATACCTTTAACGTTTATTTATTGAATCGTCACAAACTGCCATATAAACTTATCATGCTTTGGTGACAAATATTTTATTTAAATTAAAATGTGTAATTATGGATAAATATTAATTATTTGCAGCATATAAAGTGTAAAAAATTCAGATGTTGTCTACTCCCGGATTACCGTTGGACGCTTTCTTGTATAACATTCATCACAATTGGGTATTTGAAAAAAACAATAACGATTTTTTTATGTATTATAAAGCTTCATCATAATTACGATAATAGTCAATTGGAAAAACTTTTTATTTAAATTAATAATAATCAATTGAAAAGTGTGAAAATATTTTCAAAAGAATCACATGACTACGAACGCGCCACGATTGATCGCTAGGTTTGACGTCATAATGTTAAAGGAATTTCACCGATTAAGAGTCAAATCATTATATCAGCTGTGTGCTACAATGAGTAGAAATTAACATTGTGACGTCACACGCGCTCGAATTTATTCGGGATTGATCGGTACTGAATTCAAAAAATATTTTTTATTTTGAAATAACTTTTGAAATATTGCGAAAAAAAAGTTTGTTATAAAACTTATATATGATCTTTCCATTTCTCACAAAAAAAAATACAAATACCCAATTACATCAGATGTTACTAACGATGAGTTGGAAAATGAAGCTTAGAGAATAAAATTCTATCAACACACCAATGTTTTTGTCAAACTTTAATCTAATTAACATACAAATAGACATGTGTTTTTTTTTTGTTAATATAGATATAAACTCTTAAGTACAATTAGGTGGAAGTAAAGTAGGTAACCTGATTACATATTGACTACGTTTGATTCTTCAATGAGTTAAATTCAGCTGTGACATATTTACCTCAATATTTTGATAATGATCCAAGGTTTTTGGAAGACATTTGAAGGTAAAATTAGTAGGTCTATCCGCATACTATTATTGTTACAATTGTAACATACAAGAAGGGTTTTCAGTATTAATTTGAATAGCTATTTTCATATACAATTCAAACGTTTTGGTTTCTTCATGTTCCTTGTGGAATTAAGGAAGCAAAATTGGCTATACAGTACATTAAATTTTTGATCGTATTTGAGATATATTCAAATTTGTATTAGCATCGCTATACATTATGTATGTATTTTATTTTTTAAGCTATATAAAGAGTTTTTGATAAGTCCACTTTGACAAGTGGTTTGTCCACCGACAAACCTAAACGTACTTTTATCGACAACAAGTGCTGCCCTCTAACAAAAACTAGTAGTATCTGAGAGACCCGTAACTAGTTAGCTACTCTGAGAATAACTGCTCCGTGTTATATTATATCAAAAAGTATTCAAAACGTTAGCAAAACCTCGTGCCAGTAACGAATAAAGTGCCTTACCAAGCGATCAGCGGATAAAGCCAACAATGCTTAAGCTCAGCCGAGGTACCCCGAGGAAGAGGATTTCCAGGTACGGGTAAATGTGGATACACATACACAGTTATGTACGTACATACAGATTTTTGACAAATCACTCGATAGTTGATAATACTCATAAACAATTTCTGACATGGATGTTTGATAGCTTATCATTGATAATATTATTAATAAGTCAGAATGTAAACAATGTTTATAGGCTTTCAAAAATTAATGATAGAATATAGAAAATTGAATCCAAAATGTGTGTTGATAATATATTTCCGTGTTATAAACAACAATATACAGTAATAAACACGCATACAAAGTCGCAGGAAAAGCTAGTATTGATATAAAACTGAGTAATTTATTATAATTGCTAACATATCATATGGAATAAACTTCAACAAGAGAGGCGTTTCACTCAGAAAGGCATAAAACATTTTTGCTTACCAACGTTATAGCAACTTTTTAAACTGTATCAAGTAAAAAGTATAACTAAATTTAATCGTGCCATTAATTTGACGATGAATTGATTCTCATAATACTTATTGATAGGATGAAGATTATTCTGTCTGAAGTTTTTATTTTCCGATTTTGGCATTTTTGTAATTATTTAGGGCATTCGACCAATTGTACCAATAACGACATTTTTAAAACTGAGTAAATACTACATATAGTACAATAGAATAGAAGTAATTTAATTAACAAAACAAATAACGTCGGGTGCCGTTTTTAAAACGTAAATATCTCAATCAGATTAAGACAGGGATATGTGACAAGTTAGTTTAAAATCAATATCAATATTGCAAAATTTATATCGAACAGACAAACAAACGATTATGCAGACAAGAAAGGGAGTTATTATTGTAGTGCAATCCAGGTGTCAGTTATTTATTTATAAGGAAATCCTTCATCTTATACATGACACTCTTAAAAATTAATTTAGTCTACAAATTAAGCCAAAACAGGATTTCACATATCGATTATTATTCTCTAAGGTAATGCTTGGATTGTATAAAAATAATAATAAATTTTAACAAAGATACTATATGCCCTCGCTTATACGCGTATATTGTGAGTGTGTGTATTGCTATGTGAATACTTGTGATATGACAATAATGTTTGTGTTCTGTGAATCATAGATGTATTAGTGACTCATCAAGGACGTATGTAAGGTAAGTTTCGTTAAAATCGTTGCAGTTGTCTTTAAAATTTCTCTAGTTTTTCAGGAAATTAATTTTAAACAGATTACAATATATTTATAGTTTATAAAAACATGTTACATTTAGTTTTAATCGAAACTGAACCTAGGTTACTGCTACTGTAAGGTTTGCATTACTGTTTTTTTTTTGTAAGACTGATTTTAGTTTATAAGCTCTGTACAGTATATTTCAATTGTATTTTTGTGACAACGCGCTATATCCCTTGATTCTTCATAAATATCAATTATTCAAACATCATTTTAAAGGTTATATATTACTCTATTGACAAAAAATAGGTAGATAGTTCAAAATCATTATTTTCTTTAAAAAAGTAATTAATTGTTTTTTCTTCTAAAAAACGTATTTTTTTTAGGAACAGTACCTATTGATTGCGCCATCTATTAGACTACTGTTTAACTAATATGATTAGTTATATTGTTTACACTGCGCTTGAAATATTCGCAAGTAACAGCTATTATTAAAGTGAAATTTTTATTTTATCACCCCATAATTTTTTTGTTCATCTATCGCATGCCGCATTACATTACATTGTCGTAAATAAAATTGAATTTTATGCCGAGCAGTCAAGGATTATAATCGTAAATTCGGAACATAGAATGTCGGAAAAAGGATAACATGGACAGAGAGAACTAGAGGTCTATTAATGTAGGTAGTTCTATTTTTGGTTCAATGACATGGGTTCGCGTTCCTATAATGAGCCTTTAGCTATCGATGAAGGAAAACATCGTGATGAAACAATAGCATGGTTGTAAGGCGTTTTCTATTAGCCCATCTGGTTAATTATTACCCACAAGTTTAAAATCTGTCGCTAGGTGTGTGTTCCGGCAGCTGCACTTGAGAGCCGGTCCCCTCACTATGCTTAGGGTGACACCATTTTGGGCCACGACATCCTTTAACATCCGGTGAGATTGTGGCCAAAAAATAAACCTAAAATTTAAAAAAGTTATAAATTATGTTTTATAAATGCTTTTGAATGAATCAGACTGTATATAAAGACAGGTTTATTCCCTTTCAGATTTATTTTCGATAAAAACAGTAAGCGATGACCAATATGGATATAAAATAAACACTTGACGGTTAATCTTTAAAAATATTGATGTATTGTATTGAATTATTAGTCATACGGTCTCGCCTTGTGCACAGCCTCGTGTCTGAGTGCTGTCAGATTACACTTTAGTGATTTCGAAATTATCGATAAAAATATTTTATTAGAAAATTCGAATCCTTTTTAATATTACAAATGTGGTAGTGTTTATGTTTAGATCTTTGTAACTTAATCACGCAAAAGCAGCTGATCGGATTTAGGTCAAATTAGCACACATATATTTTATAACTTAGATTAACATATAGGATACTTTTTATCCCAGTAAATGACATATTTTCACTTTTCTCTTGACCCAATTCTAAAATCTATACAGTATATAAGTGAAAATAATAGTTCGGAAAAATTATTGTAAATAACATTCGAGGATAAGTAAATTATAATGTGAAATTCATTACTAAAAGATAGTTTAAGTGAATTATGCTACTAAAGGCTTTGACAGCTTCACCAACGTGGAATACGCAACACCTAACGTAGTGGCACGTTAGGGTTTTATAATTAGTTGGTGGTTGCGACAAACTTGCACCCAATTGTCGCGAAGCAAGTGTTTTTTTTATTAACATCACTGCTATGGATATTATCTATACTAATATAATAAAGCTGAATAGTATTTTGTTTCTTTAAACACGCTAATCTCTAAAACTAAATGTTTGCTTCGAAAAATATTTTTGTATATGCTAGCCAGATTTACGAGGAATAGTATAGGCTATCTATCAGCAAGCTACACACCTCTCAGCTAGTCTTAAATATTGATTTTTGTTAAGTAAGTCGGAATAAATAGCACACCCTAACTGATTTATCCGCGTGCGCTGGCGTAATGGTTAGTGATATCTAAATTCAATGTTCCACAAAAATATTACTCCTTAGTACATCTAAAAAAAGTCCGCGATACCATATACCTATCACTTATACATAAGCCACAATAAGGTATTTTGTGACAAAGTTTTATTGAAAATTGAAAAGTTATTTATGAGCATTATTATTAGACATACAATATTAATCGTTACGATTTAAAGTTACTTCATCATCAAGACAATTTTATGTAAATAAACTTTACCCTTTATAACATGTTATTTGGACGAATAGTTAAAATTAAAATAATTTAACACTTGGCTCGGGTCTATGATTATGGTTGTAGTGGAACGACGAAGTCGAACGAGCCGTACGAGTTGTGACGCATAACCCTGGCCGCCAGATAAAAATATTGTCTATACTGAAGTTTTACAAATCATCAATCAGCGATTTCTTTTATATTATACGCGGGTGAAACAGCGGGATGCATCTAGTATATCTAAAACTGTAAATAGTAGTAAATATTATAACATACTTTTATTTTGTAAAAAATATTATAGTTAAATATTATATTTCTCCTCTCTCATTCCTCCTATAAACCTCTAAAGTCATCTTGGATAGATAATATTACAATTAACCGTGAAGAAGCCATAACTGGAATGCGATTACACTCAGGACACATTCCATCATATAAGTACGCCTTTATGATACCGTAAAGCGCCATCTCCTATGTGTCCGATTTGTGGACACATCGACGGCGTGCACCACATTCTGATGGAGTCTGTTCGGAGTGAATCTACTAGGTTTAAACTTAATGCTTCTGGTTCCACAACGGTATATATAAATCCATGTTGGCTTACCATATGTCTTCTTTTGCAAGGGAGCTGTATAAAATTAAGTTAAGCAATTGTTAATAGTAATTATTGTTAGTAGTAGTTCTTAATTCTTGTGAAGCTTATTCGCTGCATAGTCGCTAATGTGACTAAGCCTAAGATAAAGAAACATTTTTCATGACACTGTCAAAACAAACTTTAGTTTCGAAATGATCTAAATAAAATTTCAATAAATATGTATTATAGTACTCGAATTAACCTTCACGACCTTTTTGATACGTTCCCCTTTAAGTTGAAAACTTTGAGTTTCGAAAACAATGTCAAGCAGCTGAGTATAGGGAATAGAGGACGAATATTCGATTATTGAACTCCATTGCCTGCATAAATCAATACTTATAGACATACTTGTTTAAATATTTTATTATTTATTTACCAGTGTTCACTTGTACAGTGATATCGATATTCGGATATTATATAGGCATTTTTCTTTTATCGTAAACAGTTTGGGCCAGGAAACATTATTCAGATGTACTGAATGTTGGTTGATAGTTTGCTAAATCTATATAAATACCAGTGAGAATCGAATAAGACAACTCTATAGCTTTAGTTGGACCTCTTGATAGTAAGAACATAGTTACATACAGCAGTAGGTACTTTATTACAAAAATAAATCAACTAGTCATATGCATTTGTTTTCACATGATATATTTTCTCAGTAATAAATTAATATCTAGTCACTTAGAAGGCTTTAGGTGTAGGTTGAATGCGATCGTTGTTAAATCTGTCGGTGGTCACTGTAGTTGTTATTTATACTTTATTCACCATTGAGTAATGTGTATTGAACCGTGTAAGGATTACTGTCCCTGAGAAAGATCCGCAAAATACTTCCTCGATGCCCTGGATAGGTTGTAGAGACTATCGGTCTTCGGAGAATATCTAGTGACATTGCCTCGGTCGTTGAGCGTGTTCTAAAGCCGCTATCATGGCGAGTGTTCTGAAGAGCTATTCAATCTAATTATCTCTTGTATACCAAAATTAATCTCAGCACAATTAAAAAGTTGGCTAGTTTGTTATGTCATATATTCGCCGTACCATGAAGTCGTGAAAGCGTCTGTTACTTAGTTGTGTGTTTGTGTTGTGTGTTTTCTCCTTCCTACGACGTCAGGTTCTTCAAGAATAACACGGAGTGAGGTTTACGCAAGCCAGCATGACAGTAAGCGCTACTTTAAGATTGAACTGTGATTACCGTTTGGTACTTTACCATTCTATTATACACAAAAGTTGTACACTCATTTTAACGAATCAATGTCATAACATCTTGATGAATATCGACAAATACATGATTAGTGTTTAGCACAACACTAAATCAGTAAAAGCCCCATTACTGAAGACAGTATCACGGCCACGAAACGTTCGAGTATTGTAGCCTCTTCACTTCTTATTCTGGATAATTTCACTACTGTATTTTATATAGTTACAGTTTGTTATGAAATATTTAGACTGGCTTCAACCGGCGACTACGTCCGCTTCTGTGATCATATTATACAAAAAACAAAAGCATAAGATTTACTTAGGGTTTTGAAAATTAGCTACAAAAATGAGCTAAATATACAGTGCGCCCACATTTTACATTAAGGATAGTGATGTTCAAAATTTGAGAATGGTCAATATTTGACGTGAAAACTTTCTTTAGTACCTTTGTGATTTGAAACTCGTTGAAACGAAACAGCGACAGTAAAAAAAGACAAACGCATACATCTATAGGATTTTGCCTGCGAGAAAAAGAGATAGAATACATTAGATAATGTTTCCTATTACTTTAGTTTTTTAAGGTTTCACTTGTACTGCGTATGATTTACACAGGTAAAAATATTGTAACACGTCATGTTTTTGAAGTGAAAACTTATTTAGTAACTTTGTGATTTGAAACACGATTAAGCTCAGCGTTACCCATTTAAGTGCTTACAAAGCGTTTTTTTTTTCGTATTAATTCACCATTATCTATACTGATTATTTCGTATGCTTCTTTATCTTACAAAATATATCAAATAACCTGACCAGTTAACATAACTATGAACTAGAAAAAACATGTGCACCGAGTAGGATAAGTAAACATAAACGGACGGACAGGAGTTTTATAATATGTATGGATATGGAAGTAATTACAATCTGAGTTGATTTTAAGTGACATTATGATTATGTACTAAGTCTGGAGAGGGACCGGCTATCGAAGAAAAGATCGATAGCCTCGATAGGTGCTTGTCGAACAGTTTTCAACATGAGTGTGGTCGCTAGCTACTCATTAATAAATACCCTATTATCAATTATCTTACTACACCCGGGCACGCTTCGCTGTGGCTCAGTTTGATAATGATGAATTTAATTTATTATGAAAGGATTCGTTCGTACTGCCTTTGGCTAATAGATGTCGTTACTTGTATTATACAAACTTTAACCCCATCGTTTACCCCCTTAGGTATTCAATTTGGAAAAGCTACGAAACTCTTTTTTTACTTTCCAACTGAATTGCTTAATACCAATTTTCATAAAAACTTTCATCCCATTTTTCACCTCATTAGGGGTTGAATTTACAAAAATCTTGCCTTAGTGATCACCTACAGTGTAATAGTAATCTGCTTGTAAATTTTCACGGTGTTAACCAATGTAGTTAGGGCCGTGCGTTGATATGCCAGTTAGCTATCCTATTTATATAAATATATAACATAAACGCAATTTAATTCCCGGTTTATTATAAGTATAGCTTACTAAGTTAGTCAAAAGAACTTATTAAGTACCTTTTATATTATAATTAGTATTATTTTAAATCAAATTTAATACATGAAATATAATTCTGTAAAATAATTATGCATAACTCAAAGTGTGAGGAATTTCCCGTCGTAACTTGTCTGAGTGTTTGAAGTAGGTACTTTGAAGAATGTACTGAAGATGTTTTCCTCAATCAAATCAGTCGACTTGATTCACGGTGTGCTAAATCTGTCGAATATTTGTATTTATCATGTTACTTAAAAATAATAAGAAAATTTTGGTGACGCGTGGAAACCAAATCCGAGCTAGTTATACATGTTTTAAATGTTTTTTATAGTCAATATTTCTTTAACGCAATACATACTCATCTCAGGCTATTGAAAAATGAACATTTCTTATGGTTAATTCTAAGAAGGATATGATCATAATACTTTTCTGGTCCGTTTTTAAAATTACTTAGATTTAGCTAACGTAACTGACTTGCAGATACGAAAGTAACAATTGTGTATTTGAAAAAAAAAAGAATATCGTTTTTTTATGTATTTTAAAGCTTCATCATAATTATGATAATAGTCAATTGGAAAAACTCTTAATATATTTTTTTTAAATTAATAATGAACAATTGAAAATTGTAATATTTTAAAAAGAATCACGTGACTAAGAAACGACGATCGATAAGAAACGATTGATCGTCAGGTTTGTGACGTCATAATGTTATAGGAATTTCATCGATTAAGTGTCAAAGCACTGTAACAGCTGTGTGCTATAATGAGAAGAAATTAACATTTTGACGTCACACGCGCTCGGTTTTATTCGGGATCGATCGGCGCGTTTTCGGTACTGAATTCAAACATTAATTCTTATTTTGAAGTACCTTTTGGAATATCGGAAAAAAAAATTAGTTTGATATAAAACGTATATATGATCTTTCCACTTATCATAAAAAAAATCAAATACTTACCCAATTGTTATGTACGCAATAGTTTCATTAATTTAAAAATGTATACTTCGATCTAAATGTTTTTGAATAACAATCATTTTCGTTGTTTCAAATCTGATAGACGTCCCATGGTGACTTTTTTTTTGTTTTACTTACGATTTATTAACATGTACTGTCCAATCCGTCCATAGTCCGCGACCGTATGGTATTCTATATTTACAACATATTTCAACTGAATTTTCATTACACTCTTTGAGTAAACTTATTTTTTGAAGACATATTTTGGCACGTTTAATGGGTAGAGGGTATAATAAAGAGACGCGCGCTGAGCATTTTTTTTCCAAATTGAATATGTGTACACATTTAAAAAAAATTGTTTGCAAAAATAATTCACATCATTATTATTGATGGCTAATTGTATTATTTGTTTGCACGCTGAATACAATTATGGAGTTATTTTTCATAATGACAGAGAAGTGTAACTTGCGTGAGTGTGTACAATTTTTTTTAAACGAATTTTATACTAGATTAAACTCTTACGCGTTTAGTTTGAAGTTTAATTCTGCTTACAAGGGCAGTCGTGTGCTTGTCTGCTTCTGATTACAGCCTGTATATTGTGTAACTAACTATGTGAGCATATCAAGTGGTACTTGTAAATGTTTATGAGTATTTTAGATTTAAGACATCACAATTATGATCATTTAGCACGTGCATACTTATGACTTGTTGGATGTACCTGTATTATTATAGTGAGATGTCATGAAACTAACCTCTAATTATAAAATCCAAAATAAAAATTTTAGTACTTAGAGGATTATAAAAAATAGCCCAGTCAAAAAGCTTGGGTTAGAATCCTAGAATGAAGCTTTGTTTTCTGTAAAGGAATACCCAGTGAATACGCTACCTTATTTTGACGTTACACACAAGTCATACGTAGGTCACAAGTCACAGAAGTCATAGATAATATCATACCTTCATATAACTGACATGTCACATTTTTACGTGCCGTTGACATATTAATAAAAGTAGAATTTTACATTAAATTAAAGTCAATTTATTACGTATGTGTGATATAACAGTGAATCATATCGCTATATAACTGGGAAATCAGTTTTTTACGTACGGTTAATATATCAATAGAGTCAAATATTTTCATGGTTTCTTTTTATATTGAGACGAGATGGCGCTACCATGATTTTGTGTTGGTTATAGTTTTGTCTTATACATTTGGTATAAGGGTTTATTTTTATATTTTCGCGGCTTTGCGGCTGAGTGCCTTGAGCGCTCGCCCCCAAGCACGGGTGAAGCTGTAAAAGCTGTCTGAAACTCCAGGGCCCTTATGGCTAACAGTACAGTCAATTCGAAAAAAAATATATCTGAACAAAATATCTCCAAGCCCGGTGAAGCTGTAAAAACCGTTCTTCAGAAACTTCAGAAATAACTTGAAAATACAGAGGGTATAAAGATATAATATTATTGACGTTATCGACCATTTACCGCCAATGTTTTTATCAAAATGATATCAGAGTTATTCCCTACACCATTCTTATATTAAACTGATGTCACATGCACGTCACAGTTATATCATACTAGCTACATCGGTATATTACATAAAAAGTGTGTAATAATCGCTGAATCGCTAAAAGAAATCGCTGATTGACTATTTTTAATACTTCAATATAGACAATAATTTTATCCGGCGGTCAGGGTTATGCGTCACAACTCACACGGCTCGTTTGCGCTACTACTCCTATAGTCATAGACCTGAGCCTAAAGTTGAATAATTTTAATTTTATATCATCTCCCAAACTATACATCTACATAACATGCTTCAAAAGGCAAAGTTTATCTTCATAAAATTGTCTTCATGATGAAGTAACTTTCGTTCGTAAGGATTCATTGCCATGCCTAATAATAACGCTCATAATCACTTTTCAATTTTCAACAATATTTTGTCACAGAATACCTTTTTTTTTTTTTTTTTTTTCGAACTGACTACACTGTTAGCCTGAGGGGCCCTGGAGCCTTTACGGCTTTTACAGCTTTACCGGGCTTGGAGACGAGCGCTTAGGGCACTCAGCCACGAAAGCTAAGCAACAACATCCGAGGGTGCCAAAGTGGCCGGACCTCTGCTCGGACTGTTGCGCGTATGCAATTAAGTCGCGATCTGACTAATTCCCTATCCGTAATTCGATCTAAACTAAGTATACTTATATACATGTTTCTGCCCCCTGGGAGGAGGGAAGGAACATGTGTATGTGTATTTAGTGGTCTGAAATTTTTGTCTACTCTAACTAGGCAAAAAAAGAAAAAAAAGGTCCCTTACAGAACCTATGTACCTATGTGTGTTGTGCATGTGTGTATAATGCAGTGTAATGTATGGCTGTGAAAGCTAGTGATTGTACAGTCACTTGTATCGCGCGAGCGGCTACTTGGCTCAAGGGCTCCATGCCGATGGATCGGACCTAGGCTTGAGTTGCCGCAGAGGAGGGCGGTCGTGGCGGGTGTGCGGGAACGAAGTTAACCGTACGTCCCCTGCGGAGGGAACGGTGGTTTCGCGGGCGTGGGCGCGAGCACGCATATGTTGCGGAAGCGGACGCGTAGTAATTATTAGCTTTCTCGATGTCGTCGTCGGGATCGACAAAGAGATTTCGCGGACGGCGTTTATAACGTTTGGCAACGGGGATCGAGTTGTCTGGGACGTAGTTCACGGTGGATTTTACGAGCGGGTTGGGGTGATTCGAAGCGCTATCGAAGTATCTCCTGGTGAGATATTTCACATAGGCTTCTATCGAGGGAAGCCTCATATCCCTGTGGAGGTCCATGTTCCTAACGAAGGCTGGAGGGTCAAGCAGGCGACGGAGAAACCGATTTTGGACTCTTTGCATGCGGACAAAGTTATGTTTGGACATATGTGCGAACGCTGCGCAGCTATATGTCAAGATCGGACGGACGCACATCTTGTATAGTGTAAGCTTATGTCTTAAGGACATTTTGCTTACCGAACTGAGCAGGGGCCGCAAGCGGGAAAGGATCCAGACGGCCCTATTCCGGACTATAGTAACGTGTGCGTTGAAGTTAAGCTTTGAGTCGAGGGTGACACCCAGATATTTAGTCTTGGTGGCCCAAGGGATATTCCTACCGAATAATGAGAGGGGTCCTACCGTGCGTGGTAGTTTACATGTATGCGGTTCGAACATAATCGCGGCGCTCTTTACCGGATTAATAGCTATTCGCCACGTTCGAAACCACTCCCCGAGAGTGGTTACGGCACGTTGGACTGCGCAGGCGAGATTTTTTCTATGTCTGTTTGACGCGTATATGACTGTGTCGTCAGCGTAGAGCCCTACCTCGACCCCGGGGGGCTTCGGGAGGTCGCTGACGTACAGATTGAAAAGGCAAGGCGCCAGAATGGAACCTTGCGGGACGCCTGAGCGTATAGGGTGGGCGGTAGATAGTACTCCTTCCACTCGGTAGTGGAAGGTGCGGTCGCGTAGAAAATCGTGAACTAGATGAACTAACCTATCCGGGACTTCTAATTGATGTAGCTTGTGGACCAGTCCGGCGTGCCAGACCTTATCAAAGGCCTTAGCTACGTCGAAAAAGACCGCAAGCGTACGGGCGGGAGCAATATTGCTCTTGGCGAAGTTACTCGTGATGTGCTCCGTGAGGCGGTGCACTTGATGTGTACACGAGTGACGGGCGCGAAAACCGAATTGTTCGGGCGGGTATAAATTCTTGTCGTCTATAACGACCTTGAGACGGTTCAGAAGGATCCGCTCATAGAGTTTCCCTAGGGTGTTTAGGAGACTGATCGGGCGATAGCTTTCGGGAAGCGAAGCTTTTTTGCCGGGCTTGCGAATACCTATAACTATAGCTTTTTTCCAGACGGCTGGAAAATAGCAGTGGGCTATGGCTGCATTGAAGATGCAGACCAAAAGAGCTATGAGGTGATCAGGAAGAAGTTTGAGTACTTCATTCCTGATACCAGCAGGACCGGGAGATTTCCTAGGCTTAAGGCCTTTGATGATAGAACAGACCTCATCTGGCGTGACCAGGGTTAACGTTTCCGCGGGGGGAATCAACGTGAGTTCCTGAACGGCGGTCTCGATAGTTTCGATGTGGGCAGTGTCTACGTTGTCGCAGTTTGGGGAGCACTGACTCTCCAAGCTTGCGGCAAGGCATTCTGCCTTATCGTCGCTATCGAACGCGAGTGGGAGATCGGAGCCCCTTTCGAGGGGCGGCATCTGGGCGGAAGCTTCTAACTTCAGAGAGCGGGCGAGGTTCCAGTAAGCCAGATGGGACGGCTTGAGACCCTCTAAGAGGTTATCCCACCGGTGGCCTCTGAACTCGCCGATGCGAGTTCTGACCTCTCTCTGAAGTCGTCGTAACCTACGGGTGTTATCCCTCGTTGGATAAGAATCGTGTGCACGTGTCGCGGCGTTCTTTTCCGTGATTAACGCTCGTAAGCCGGGGGGGAGTATAAAGCGGCGATCGTTCGCCGCTTGCACCTCTCTCGAGGCCTCCCTTACACCGGTTTGGAGGTAGTCGACTAGGGAATCGATCGCTAAGTCGGCGTCTGCTGTTGACTCTAATACGTCGGGGATCCTAGCTAAGCTGGACGGGGTCGCGTTATCCGTTAGGTAGCGATTTAAGATCGCGTAGTCAACTACTTTGACTTTTGGCGGACTGGGGTCGAACGGTTGCCCGAGTTGTAAAATAACCGGGCGGTGATCGGAGTCTAGTTCGTGTACGACTTCTATAAGTCGTAACCGAAGCGAGACACCTTTGAGGAGGGCTATGTCAAGTACTGTCGGGTGACAGTTATCTTGAAAGTGCGTGGGTTCTAGCGGGGCTATAACGTCAAAGCCGAGCACATCGCATAGCAGATCAAGTATAACCCCGTTAGGGGTGTTACGCGAGTTGTTGAAGTGAGTGTGACCGCTATTGAGGTCGCCTGCTATTATGACGGATTGTCCGAGTGAGAGGAGCGCCTCCAGGTCGGACTGAAGGAGTCTTTTACTCGGGGAGAGATATGCAGAGACAAGCGTGATTGACGGATGGCCAGTCATGCCTATTCTACAAACTGACACTTCCATATTGGTAAGTGCGGGAGGGTCTATTGGCATGCAATAGAGGGAACGCTTGTAGTAGATGAGCGTGCCGCCGCCTCGGGTGGCACGGTCATTTCTGACTATATTGTAATTTGCTATCTTAGGGTCGCGCCTACTGGGTTTTAGAAGTGTTTCTTGTACTAGAAACACGTCTATCTCCCGTTCCCTAAGAAAGGTGGATACTAAGTCCCGTTGTGGAAAGAGGTTTCGTGCGTTAAAAAAAGATATGTTTAGGCTTCTAGGCTTAATGCGTGCCATTGATAACCGATATCTATTTCCCGGCACGGGCCAGGCGCATTAGCGTCGCTGTCATCAGGGGGAAACGCCTGATGGATTCGCCGGGGCCGTACTCAGCGACGCACTGTTCGTACGCCAGTACTTCCTGAGGGTCATGCTCGCGGAAGAGCATGACCATGTAGTCAACGCCGCGGCGCGTGTTGACGGGCGGGGGGGCCTGAGCCTTAGGAGGCTGAGGGCGGGGAGTGGAGACCCATGCTGCTTGAGGGGCTCGCATGGCCGGAGGGGGTGCGCGGGGCGCGGGGGCGGCTGCCACCGGGGCGCTGGAGGCGCCCGGCAGGCTGGGGAAAGCCTCTGGCGTAAGCAGGGGCTTTGGCTGTCCTACGGCGGGACGTGTCCTCTGAGGAGGGCTGTGTCGCGTAGGGCGCATGGGTCGCGTAGGGCGCGTGGGGCGCGGGGCACGGGGACAGCCGCGATAGTTCGCGGGGTGACCTTCGTTGCCGCATAGCACGCAGCTCGGAGGGGTAGCCGACTCACGAGTGCGCGAGCACTCGCTCGTCGCGTGGTCCCCGAGGCACTTAACGCACCTGGGACGGAGATGGCAGTTGCGTGCCGCATGACCGTACAGCTGGCAGTTGTGACACTGCGGAGGACTGCGGTTCTTGTGTGGGGGCTCTACGGCTATTCCGGAGAGCTCACACACTTTCCTAACGTTAAAAATGGCTCTGCCCTCGGGGGTCAGTTCCAAGATGACTAAGACCATGTCGAGAGGTCTGTTTTTGGATTGTCCGCCGTGCATTCTGTGCACTTCGCGGACAGGGAAGGCCTTGGCTAAGAGGTCAGTTTTGACCTCCTCGGGTGTGATTTCCACCGGGATGCGGCGGATTACAACCCGGAGTTGACGTTCTTCCTCCAGGGAGTACGTGAAATATTCGAGGTTGCTGTCTCGGAGCAACCTGGTAAATTGACGGTGTTCGTCCGAGGTGGAAACTTGGACGCGGATACCGTTGGCCGTGTTACTGGCCTGGGTGTAGTGGATACGGAGTTCTCTCAGTTTCTCTGAGAGTTTTGTCCAGACCGATTTGTTCTGGACCGTGACGGGGGGCGGGCGACGCGCCTTTCTGCCGGCAAAGGTACCGGCAGGCGCTGAGGGCGCTGCGGAGCGGGGGGCGTGGCTGTTGAGCCCGGTTTTTTGCGCCTTTTGTGGGCGGGACTGAGTCTCCGGAGACTCGGGACGCGAACGCGGTGCCCGTTTGGCGGGCTTATTTTTTTGAACGAGGGTGAAGCCCTCGTTGTCTGTTCGTATTGCCGTGTCCATTTCGATGGACTTGGGTTCGGGGTTCGGACTGACGGGCGAGTAGCTAACGTTTGTAGCTACTGGCGTCGGCGTGTCCGCTTCGGGAACTAGCGACGCAAACGAATTGTTTATTGGTAGCGCAGAGGGCGCTGGGGTCGGGGCTTGAATGCCCGGGGAACGTGAGCGCGACGATGGCCGTTTGTACGGCGTCTGACGGTGAGCGCGGGGTGCCGTTGAGCGGGAGCGCGGGGCGGGCTTCTTTTTCGTCGCGTGGGTCGCGGCGGGGTCGCTGGTGGCCTCGGTGGCCTGTGCGACAGCAATGGCGGGTTGCGCGGCCGCGATGGCCCTATTGAAATCCGTCCATATTGACGGGTGTAGGCTTGTTGCGAACGCAACGAAGCTTTCTAAGTCTGGCGAGTTTGCCATTCCGGCGGCGGCGGTTGGGCGGGCGGGGGTGAAGTTAAACCTCCCTGCCGGAGAGGCAGGGGGGTGCGCCGAGTGAATTTAAACGGCTATCCCGAGCCGTGCAAAGGGACCTGCGGGTCACGGTGTAATGACTCGCAGGAAAAGAACCTACCGGGCCCTACGTGGAGGTCCCTATCAAGGCCGAGGCAGAGAACGCAGCCGGTATAAATACCTAGCTACGCCCAAACAGACACTCGGGGATGGATGTGTAGCAGGATCGGAAGGGTGGGAAGGAGACACTCAGGGCTTGACTATGACTCTATCAAGGGCCAAGGTTCCTGAGCCCGACCAAGTACTATCGTTTGCCTCTGAAGGAGGCAACCGAGGGGCGCTTGGGTCACGCACCCACTTGCTTTAGTTGGCACCGTCAGGTATCAGGCAAGTGACCACTAAAGTGTGGATTTCGTCGAATAGAAACAAATTGCTCTTAAAAGAGCAGTTTATGTTTGTGTAGCGTACTAAAAGTACGCGACACAATGGGTGCGAGCGAGACGGCGATACGCAGGTGCGGCGCAGGTGCGATGCAGGTGTGCAGCAAAGCCGGTCGGTCGTAAAACTACACAAAGGCGGCAGAGAGCGGTCGTAAACACGTCCGTTCCCGCCGGCGGTCGTGATCGGTCTCTCACAGAATACCTTATTGTGGCGTATGTATAAGAGACAGGCATGTGGTATTGCGAACTATTTTTTAGATGTACCAAGGATCAATATTTTTGTAAAATATTTTATTAACGTATCACTAACCATTTCGCCAGCGCACGCGGATAAAGCAGTTCGGGTGCACTGTTTCTTCCAAATTCCTTAACAAAAATCAATATTAAGGGCTAGTTGAGAGGTGTAGTTTAATGCTAGATAGCCTATACTATTCGAATTCCACTATTATTTCCAGAGATTAGCGTGTTTAAACAAACAAACCAAAAAAAAAAAAAATCTCTTCCACTTTATTATATTAGTATGGGTTACTGAGTCATTTCTATGTAACGGATGATGTTACTCGAGGTCATTCAGATACCACAGTAAAGTAAATGGGTTCATTGGGTACATAGTAATGAAATATAAGTGGGCTGTGAAGACTGTTCCAGTGCTCGACTGTTCAATTGTTTCAATCCTTTAGCAAATTTGTTGCTAAGCAACTATCGGCGTATTCTGACAACTGCACTTGGAAGCCGTTCTTTATCGCGATTAGCATGATAACAGTAAAAATATTAGCCATTGGTATTGTTGTAAACGACCGGCATAGTTTTAATACTAGAAATAAACACAAACTGGTCTCCGTCGTTTTAAACTCAGTAAGGCCAATAGAAGTCTTTTAAGGATTCTTAATACATTACCGATTTTTCGGGCAATGTGTTCAAGAATCATGTCAAGCAGGATTTACTGTCAAATGGTTATATTATAGGGATCGATTCTTGAATCTGGAAATATATTTGGAAATGATTCTCTATTGTACATCCAACATTATTTACACAGTAAAAATATATTTATATAAACCCGATTGAGTTTCTTGATGAGTCTTCTCAATGACTGGGATGTTTTCCGAGCCATTGTAGAGTTTTGACGTTCATAACTGCTTTCTTGGATAAAGTATTTCTAATTTTGTTTTTGAGTGTAATGTTAGTAGAATGTAACCACGGTCAAGAGGTTTTGAATATTTTCCAGTTCATGTTACTATCCAAAATGTGAAACATCGTCAAAAGGTCTTAATCGACCTGCCGTAATATATATAGCTCAGACAAAGAAATGTGGTTCTGGAAAATTAAAATAATTACAACGTTCGAGTAAACCTCTTCACATACGTCAATGATATGTTCCGGCAGTGAAGGGACCGTCCTTTATTTGTATTGTTTAAGTATGTAAAGATATTATCAATTATTATTCCAGTATGTGTCTACAAGATGTTTCCGATTTAAAGGTCCCCTTTGTCGTTGATAACTGTCTAAGTTACGAAACAAATTAATAGCATTATTTTCTACGTATTAATTACGTTTAAATATAAATTCTTATGATGTAAATTTTTTGTGTACCATTTTTGATTAGCTAGTGATCATACGTGACGTTAAATGCTGTATTCCTGATTTTAAAGCTTTAAGAGGATATGCGGCTGACATTTAGTTCGAACAAACGTATTCCTCTGTTTTAACACTAGACTAGAGCAAATATTTTAAAACCATACATTCATCATTCATTCATTGCAGTTGTTGGTTTTCTAACCAACAACTGCAATGTTCCCATGTTATTATATTTTTCTAAAAATTAATAATTTTAATAACCGATCAAAAATTACTAAAAGTTCCAATTTATAACGCTGTTATCCGATACCAGTTCATTAGTAATGTTATTGGCAACAAGATTAACTAATAAAAAATAAATAAAACAAAAACATATAGACCTTATATCAAAGTTGCTTTTCATATAATTATAGAAAAAATAATAAAATCGGCCCAGTTTTGGAGAGGACTACGAAATTATTACGTCAATAATTTTATATAGCACCTATGTATTCAGTCCGATATGCAGTTTTCTCTTTCGTGCTCTTTCGATTGTTCGGGTGTAGTGCGACAGCAATAGGTTTTGTTATTCCATATTCTTCAAATATCTTACTACTCGCGTTTTTTCTTGGTCTAGAAAAGGCACTCGCTTCTTAAGTGGATCTTTCGAAACTACGTATCAATAGGTAGGTAAAATTTTTTTACATGTTTATATACAACCCAGTGAGTGCAAGAAAGACAGTGTCTTACCAACAAGTTAAGGTTGTATGGATGGAAAAACTACATAATCAGCATCCAAGTACAAATATTTATTGACAGCTACTTACGTACTAGAACAGCTAATTAGTAAATTTCAAGTTAATAGAATAAATATGACTTCGTCGACTAAGTAGGGTTGATATAACATGTTTTCTTTGTCCATTCTCCTCTAGTTGTCATCTCATTACTTACAACTTTTATATACATGTCGTAGCGCTAGTATGATGATTTCATTCTATACTAGTGTATCGAATATTGTAATATCGTATCGTATATCGTGTGCTATATACCCCTCCACTCAGTCCGAGCAGTAGGGTACTTATGAAAATCCAATTATGAACATACCCTAATCGTCATAAATGACATAACTACCCTACTGCTCGGACTGAGGGGATGGGTATATATTTATTTATTTATTATATACGTTATAGGTTTGGCGTAGTGGCCACAATCTCACCTAATGTTAAGTAACGATGAGGCTTAAGATGATAACACGCTAAACCTAGTGGAAGACTGGCTCTCAAGTGCAGCTGCCGGAACACAACTATTGGTGCTTGACGACAGATTTTCAACTTGGGTGGTAGCTAGCCAGGCGGGCATTAGAAAAAGCCCTACCACCATACTATGGTTTCCTCAGGATGTTTTCCTTCACCGAAAGCTCAGACTCATTGCAAGGATTCGAACTCACATCAATCGACGCGAAGTCGTACACGCTATCACTGATCCATCATTGCTTCATTCGATCCAGACGACCACCACAAGATATGATATCGTCGCTAATGACGATTTATCGAGGATACTGCTGCAGCCTGATACTGTACGTTACGACATACATATCAATTCTCACACAATTAATCATTTCCTTTGCTCCTATATCCGTCTAACTTCATACTAACACACTTCTAGTTCATTCCTCTCAATGAAATGTCCGTATCGGACTAACCTTCTCAACTTCTCTGTCACTGGTGCTATTTTAAGACTTCCTCTGATATACTCATTCCTGGTCTTATAAAATATAGTTACAGACACGAACACCGAGTTCATTTCTCGGTAATATTTCACTAGGTCACACGGAGTTACAACAGAATTCAGCAAAACGGTATTGTATTCAATTACAACTTGGCATCGATGATTAACCGTGAACTCTGCAATGTCACAGCGGCTTTGGCAAACGCACAACCACCTGTTGTGAGTGTTGACTCATCAAACGTGGTAGATTTTGTAATTCATTGTCTATCGCAAGCATTGTAGGGATATTCTTTTGCTATTTATATATAGAAGTCAATAACTCTAATGATCTTTACACATGGATGTTTTATTGATAATACGAGCTTAAATAAATAACTAAGTCTTTCTCATTTGGGGATGTTTAAAGAGAATTCAGGTGATCATCAGCTAAGATCATTTCGCAAAAATGCATACACGTCTCACCAATATCGGCCTGATGTCACTTCACGTTATGTTTGAAGGACTCCATGTTGAGTTGACTGAGAGATTATTTTAGCATATAGATATTCTAACTTTATTGGTAAATGTAATATAAAGTTTAACCATAAATTTTTAACGGATCTAACAGACTCCAGACCTTATACAGTTCAAACACATTTACATAAATGATTTGATGCCATTACAAAGCTGGAATTTGGAGTTAAGCTGCCTGAAAGTGAAATGAAAATAACCAAAGACGGAACTTTGGTGGAAAAAAATAAATGTATTTTTTATCAGAGATATGTCGCAAGCAAAACTTGCTAAATCCATAACTAGAAGCAACTAGTTAACCAGAAGATCTCATGATGGATATTGTTGCTATACTTTCACTTGATGAAGAAATAGTCAATATTGGCAAAGTTTAATAATGTGTTTCAATGGTGACAGGTTTAAATAACCTAACACCTTCACGTTACTTCAAATCTTCTGAAAATAATTTTCGTGTTTTCGAATTTGATATGTGCAATGTGGAAGATTGGCTCAGAAAAGTTGAAGAGGCAATGTTCACGTCAGTGAAAAGGTCCATGAAATGTGCATTAAAAGATTACATGATGCGCTTCCGCGTTGATTGAGTGGAGTTGCATTCCAATCAAGTAAGAAACACTTCAAACATGAATTATTTAAGAGAGGTATGGCAACATTCTTTGTAGATTTCTCTCTACTTGGGGCAGTCCGACTGGTGGAACCTCCACCCTACAGAAATTCGCAACCAAATAATCCTGCGGTGAGTAGGATTTCCAGAGCTTTTTGGGGAAGGGAGGTTCAAGGTCGGCAACACGCTAGTTATACCTAATACCATAGGTCCAAGGGTCCCTAAGCTACAGAACCGCTTACTATCAGTTTACCTTAGTTATATAAAAAAATAGTATACTTCGATTCTCTGAGTGTACTCAGACACCATGTAAATAAATTACATTCGAATTCTACAATTAACAAGTTTTTGGTAAAAAGTAACATTGTGTTGTAACCATGGTATAGTGATAGAGTTTTATAATAATACTAGCTTCGTCAGCTATCATTTTCTAAAAAAATCTGTAGTCACGCAGCTGTCAGGGTATTCTGACAGCTGCACTTCCAAACCAGTTTGGCTTGAGTGATCTTTCTAGGTTTAAATAGATACCGCCTTCGACCGCATTGCGAATTAGCAGCAAATGTGAATAATTGTTAATGTGTATGTCATAAAAAAACTTAAAATTACATTTTGAATAATAGTTTGAAATCAGCAGAGAAATCCATATGTAAAAATAGCAATAGAAATAGTCTGTTCCAACACAGTATATTTCAAGAACTCTTGCCGAATTAGGATAATGGATAAGCGAGATGAGCAATATATTTAAATAAGTTTAGCAATTTTTTTAATGATGAGTTATAACTGTAATTTAAAAGATTATTAGAATAGCTTATTGATAAAGTATAAAATCAATTACACTGAAAATTGGAAGCAGAGATTTCTGATCACAATAGGTACATATTATTAACGCTTATAACATTTTTCGTTTTGACAGTACATTGTATTATTATAATTAACTTTAAGGATTATGTATTATGTAAGCTAGATTACAGACCTTCAGTTCAGACCAGTTTTACTTTAACTAGATTTAAGTTGATCTATTAAAGTTTTTTCTTCTTTGTAATCAAACAATCCGGTATCTATTAAGTTTTTCTTCATTTAACCAAAACTAATCATTGTTAATCAGAGAAAATCGGCTGACGATCTGATTGAAGAATCAATGACAGGCAAAAAATTAACGCAAAGTTGTAACAAGGTTACTGTGTATAGGTGTTTAGTTTTGTTTATTCTTATATACGATAAGTCAAAATCACCGAATCGTAAAGAACTATTTTCTTTGGTTGTATAATTCACTTATCATGTGTATTATTTCTCAAAAGTTTTTTTTTTGTCATTGCTAAATCTCTGTCAGTTCCATATAAGATTTCACTGGATTAGTCACCTACAGAGAATAGAGAAAGACCGTCGGGCCAAAAGAGTATACTTGAGGCGACGAATAGCCGTCGGTATGTTCCTCGGCCCAAGTATCGCTGGCGTGACACTTTGAAGGTGGATCTGTTTCAGTTTCAAGTCAAGAATTGGCAAGAAACTGCACAAAATCGAGACAAGTGGTGTGATCTCATTTCGGAGGTCAACACCCATTTTGGATCACTGAGCCAAATTATTTATTTATAGTTATATCATTTTTAAATAATGATGGCTCAGTGGTAGCTTATACGGACACCCTGTCGATTGATGCGAGTTCAAATCCCTGAAATATGCGGTGATGAAAAACATCGTAATAAAACTATAGCATGGTGGTAAAGCATTTTCTAATGCTCACCTGGCTAGTTACCACACCCAAGTGGAAAATCTGTCGCCAAGCATGTATAGGTGTGTTCCGGCAGCTGAACTTGAGAACCAGTCCTTCCACTAGGCTTAACGTGTTATTTATATTCGGCTACTTAGTCACTTAATATCAGGTAAGATTGTGGCCAAACGATGACCTATAAAGAATTTAAAAAAATCTGGTATTCCAACATATTTTAATACATAATTGTAGTAAAAGTCTATCTCCAGTTTCAGCTAAAATAATCAAGGAAAAACCAGAGACATCATTAATTTAAATCGCCATTGTAACTTTCCAGTTCCCACCCTACATCTATTCATTTGTTTTCTACCGGATTTACGTGCGCGGTGACTTTTTCTTCGTTAATCAATTCAGTTTTCTGTACCATGTAAGTGTTTTAATGATAATAGATTCATTAATTTTTGTTGTTATTCGAAGTCTTTGAGAGTCAGGATCTTTTCCAACATTGCGTGTCGGTTTTTTTGGCGGTATCTCAAACTGTCATATAGTGGTTTTTATTTCTTATCCATAAATTTGTGTTATTTGACCCTATATTGTGTAATACAAGTGGCATTTTGCATAATAAAGCTTGGTTATTATGCACAAGTGAAGAGGATTGGAAATAATAACATAGATCATGAATTCTGAGATGCCACAAAAACTCCCTGAAAAGCCACCATCACCAAGGGATCCTGAAATCGTCATAATACTGGAAACTATACTATATTTACTCGATAATGGCAGTAATGGTCTTCAATAAAGCGGACCGGCTGCCAAGTTAAGAAACAGAAGATGAAGAACTTTGCGTGTCATTGCGTATTAATCTTCGGCTTTAGGATCTAGAATAACTTTTGATAATTTAGTATCATATCGAAACGTATTGTTTTCTCTCAACAAATAGCAGTGTTTCTAGTGGAAACGAAGCGGAATTCAAATTATGAATACAGAAAATGAAATGTTATTGTGTTAAAAAATTATCAATCATTTTCAAAACGTTGGTCTGTAATAAACTAAAAAAAATCTGCTTTGTGACAGAAATAAGTGTGGGATTGGTTTTTCGAAGTCCTCCGACCTTGAAATTATATGATATAGTGGTTAGTTTAAACATTACTGTCAAAATTACACTGTGATGTTAGAACTACACTGCAATGTCAGATGATGTTGTCTTTCCCTATCAGTCATCTAATAAAATTTGAATGAACATATGCACACAAATTCATAAAAATTCGATGGTAGATGCCAGGACCCAAACCGCTGGACATCAGAACGGTATTCCATTGATATTTTTATTTCACTGACAATGTCTATCTATATATGACATTACATTATTAATAATTCGACTGAATCATGAACTCATCTCTGTTTACTCGATAATAAACAATAGTGGGATGATATTTCAATAAACTTTACATATTTGAGCATATGGTATTGCTAATTCAAACCGCTAAAACGTACTAAAATAGTATCCAGTATATAATGACACGGTTTTCCCGTCGTTTACTTCGGTAATGTAGCGTTCTTGTCCGTTGTTTTGTAATACCAACAGACCTTGTTATTTTGGACTTGTAACGAATCACTTTTGGTCTAGGAGCCGGATATAGTAAAAGTTTCATTATTTTAATTATAATATATAATAAATATATAATTATATAATATGTATCATAATAAATGTGTATATATTTAACATGAAATGAGATTTCAGAATAATATGATAAGTTTATCTATCTACGTATAAAGTTTTTTTAAATCCATTGATATACAATAAAAAAATACTAACAGGCTATTAAAGTTTTTATACTGTTTCGTTTAAAAAATGTATATTAACATGAAAATAGTAATTTAGTTCTGTTTAAGCTAAAAATGCAACATGATATATCATCCGTCCTTTTTCCTATTTTTTGTCTATTCATTTCTCACCTCAGTTCGAGTTTTGAATCGGAATCTAACGGTGATTACGAGGCTTACTAAAATAATACTAGACATTTAATGCTAATACATATTAGTTTATGAAAATTGCACGGTGAGTGCTGAAACACATGTGAACCAAAAGAAGGTCTCGAAAATCATTACTTTGTTTCTAGACTGCACCATATACTCGTGTCAAAGTGGGTAAAATTACAGGATGTTCTGGCAGTATCAGATTTTTGAAGTGAAAACTTCTTTAGCACGGTTGTTATTTGAAAGTCGATGAAACGAAAAAGACATATCCATATATATCTATAGAGAAATTTACGAGAGAATGTTATGGAATACGTTTACATTATGCACGGTTAATGCAAGTTCTGATTTTTTGTTCTGATTGTGATCGTCGTGGTCTGAGTCCTAGTGTAGAGAGTAGTGTAGAGTCCTAGTGGTCTGAGAAGACCAGACTTCATACGCAGTACGCACGAATGGTCGATAGTTCGAATCCCGCTGATTTACGATATTTAAAAATAATTTTAAAGAACTATTTTTTTCTGAAGGTTTCACTTCTTACACACGTCAGAACTTCTGCATACATAAGTTTTTTTACAGTAGCATGGCCATTTGATGGCATTGTGACAGATGTCAGACAGATTGTCCAAAATTAACGGCGACCAACAAGAGATCGGCAATCCATCGCAGTCTTCATTGTAATATTAGCAGCTGGATATACACAGGCTGATCCCAAAATGCGACAAACTAAAATAGAGTCACTGTGACGGGCTTATCACTATGTGGAGTGTAGACGCGACTCACTCGGAAACCGGTCCCCACCACTCTACTTGATTATTGGATATACACTTGCTGAGCCTAGAGCGCGATACGCCTAACCATGTGACTAAGGGCGGGAGTATACACCTGGTGTATCGTGGACTTGGTCGTGGTCGTATTCTATCACCCAGCAAAATCTAAATTAATTTCTATGAAATCTATACTGTAATACAATAAAAAAGGAGAGATTTTGTTTGTTTGTTTAAATACCCTAATCTCTGAAACTACTAGTTTGATTCGAAAAATGTTTGTATGTGATAGCCTGATTGAGAGGAAATAGTATAGACTATCTAGCATTAGACTACGTCTTATCTAGCCTTAAATATTGAGTTTATTAGGTAAGTCGGAATAAATAGTGCACCCTAACTGCTTTATCCGCTCAGTGCGTAATGGTTAGTGATACGTAAAATACAATGTTCTAGAAAAATGTTGCTCATTAGTACATATAAAATAGGCCGCAATAACATATACCTATCTCTTATACATTAGCCACAATAAGGTATTTTGTGACAAAGTTTTATAGAGAATTGAAAAGTGATTTATGAGAATTATTATCGAAAGTTACTTCACCATGAAGACAATTTTATGTAGATAAACTTTACCCCTTATAGCATTGGACGAATAGTTTGGGAGATAATGTAAAATTAAATTAATTCAACAATCGGCTCAGGTCTATGTCCATAGCGGCAGTGACGCAAACGAGCCGTGTGAGTTGTGACGCATAACACTGGCAGCCCGATAAAAATATTGTATATACTGAAATATTATAAATCATCAATAAGCGGTTTCTTTTAAATTATACGCGGGTGTAACCGCGGGGCACATCTAGCTATAGAATACGATTGTGTAATTGATAACATTGTCAGCTCTTAAAGCGTTTAACGTTGCAGACGCATACTTGAAACGTTGCCAGATGTGTCATGCCGACTGGGCCGATATCGCGGGAACTATTTCAGCGTGTCTTGCGAAAATTTTAATGAATGGACGATCGCATCGAGTGATTTATATGTATTTATTTATGATTATTCAAGTACATATCTAAGCATTTTAGTATAAATTATATAATGTTTTATTTAGGAAAATTTTATTTGCGCGTGGAAAATGTTAAGGATTTGAGAAGTGTTTTTAGAATGTGTTGTGCTTGGGTCTTTTCATTATTTAGAATATACTTTGTTTAGAGATACAGTATTTCCCTCGATAATGTAATTAACGATCATCGGTCTAGTGGATGTCATCAGGGTTAAATGGACGCAATGGAAGCATACCAATTAAATATATGAGATGTGATCGGTTAGACGACTCAACTGAGAATGTTCGCGCCCCTGTCTACGCTGTTGGACGGAAGGTCTTTGACTCCTACATGGAAATTATATAGTCATCACAGCAAGGGAGTTCATCCTCACACTTTGGAAACAAAATGGTCGGAGAGTCAGAGGATTTCTTTTGCGAACGCTTCGGACGTGGAATGAGCTTGTTGAGTTTTTTATAGGAGACTACAGTTTGGGATTCTTCAAAAAGAAAGTGAATAGGTTTTAAAGGGTCGTCAATACATATGTGGTGCTTTTAATGTTGCAAGCTTCCATAGGCTGCGATAACCGCTTACCATCAGGTAGGCCGCAAGCTTTTTAACCACTATCGTGGTAACTGTAAAATAACATACTCTAACAAATTTTAATATTTAGTTACAGCTTATTAGATGTGAAATTCGCTCCCAATTATCCTAAGTAATATTCTAAAGGCGAAAGTGACTTTGACTGTTTGTTACTCAATCACGGATAAACGGCTGAACGGATTTAGATGAAAATTGGCACACAGATAGTTTATAACCTGGGTTAACACATAGGAGACTTTTATCCTGGTAACAATTTTTTTTATTTTAGTATAATTTTTGTAGTTCACGCGAGCGGAGTCGCGGGCACAGGTAGTAAGATATAATTAACTGTCTTGTCGCAATATTTTGTATACATTTTCTGTTGCAGTTAGTTGCATAAAACGTGTTTCAATGTTAACTAATAAATGCTATATAACATTACGTAACTACCGTCTGGAAACACCATTCAATAAGTGCATAACAGCTACAGTAGATATAACGGAAGTTCTATAAACAGTTCTTCTTCTTCTTAATTAGACAATTTTGCCAATGTCATGTTCTCTTTATCAATATGCAGATTTTAATTGTAACCAGACAATACAGGCCAATACAGACTTAAAAATCCTGTAGAATCTTTGCAGATTTCACATCTGCGACTAAATGGACCGATGACATGGGAATTGTACTGAATTCACAAATACAAAAGTAATACATGTTCAATAGAGTCAGAAAAATACTTTCCATTCTCAACAAATTAAATCTCATAATCATGATTGTTTGCATAAAAACTGTAACTGCGCCCTAGTAGAACAAGTATCCTAACATACCTCTACCTGGGACTAATAGTGGATGACCGCTTTAATTAGAATTATCAGGTAGAATCTGTATGTAGTAAGTTGCGCGCCATACTTTCCATTATAAAGCGCAATATGCCGCATGTAATTCTATTAATAATGTATAATATAAAGCTCTTGCTGTATCTGTAACCAGCTATGGGCACACATTTAAAATCTACCTCGATAAGATAAATAATCTGCAAATACGTATTTTAAAACTAATAGTACCAAGGAATATGAAATGCAAATATAGTAACAATTATATAGGTTTATTCAAATATTGTAAGTATTACCTGTTCTTGATCACGCTGAGTACTTGTTACTTATAGAAAGAACTACTTGAAAATATTAATTTACAATTACCAGTAAAATACGAAATTATGTACGACAAGCATTAACCGAATCATTGAAAATAACACGTAAAAATAACTTTTATAGCAGACGTACCGTATCTTTCACAATATCTAATACTATAAATAAAATACCAGTGCACGTTAGAGATTCAACAAATAGTAAAAACATCAAATACAAACTTAAAGAGTATTATCAGAGCCTAAACAAGCAGATGTTAGTAGACACATGAAACAAACCGCTAATTTATTTGCAAATTTTTGTAAGCAACAGTTTCATCATACAAATTATGTCATATGTCAATCTTCTAAGGATCACCCACAATAAACATTTTTGAGGCAGTACAACTCTGCACGTGCGCTGGACCGACAGCATTCTCTAGTCCGCGTGAGCGGAGCCGCGGGTGCAGTTAGTTTTAAATAAAATGAATATTACGGACATTAGATCCAAAAAATGCGGTTCCTGATTTTTTTTTGCTATCGTATCGAGTGGGATGTTAAATATTTAGAGAAGAAAATTCTGATATCATAAATATAAATATGATATATTATTAAATATAAATAAAATATACCAAAAAACAATTTTATACTAATGTATTTCCGCGTTTATGAATACTAATTAGCACTATCTATCGGTAGTTGTGAATATCAATCGTGTAAAAACAACAGAATTACCACCACCTCACCCTTTTTGTATTTTATACCGTAGTCGGGAAACAGTTTTAAACATTTTCTTTTATGTTTAATATAAAAGAATGTTTGTAAATGTTGTTGTAATACCATAGGTATCACTAGCAAGATGCCGACCTTGAACCCCAAGATGCTCTGGAAACCATACTCATCGCAGTAATACAACACAAGGTTATTTGGCTGCTATATTCTGTATGGTGGAGGTATTTCACCAGTCGAGCTGCCCCAAGTAGATGAGAAATCTCTAAATAAATTTCTCTGTGACCTAACTCTTTGAACCCACCCTTCCCCAAGAAGTTCTGGAGACCCTACTCATCGGAGGAACGCAACACTAGACCATTTGGCTTCAATCTTCTGTAGGGTGGAGGTATCTCACCACTCGGGCTGCCCCAAGTAGAGAGAAATTTCCAAAGAAAATTTTTCTGTGCCCTACCTCTCTTTGGAATGGTTGTGAATTTGTTAATTAGAATATCGATGCGATGTCCAATTCCGAGTCTTGGAATGTACCAACAAATTTTTCAGAATATTTACCATTCACAAATTAATATTCTTATAAAATCACCATATATTACGAGTATATAGTATCTATACCAATATGTACTACGTGGGTTTGATATGGCAAGCACGTGCCTTTCCTATGGAAGACCTTTGCCAAACACTGGAATATTTATACACCATATTAATATTACTTATGTATTTACTATCATTGTAGGTCTATACCTACAATGATACGTACCTATAATATAAGTAATGATAAGTACCTATGTACTTAACAGTTTATTGCCCGTAGAAGACAACCAATTATACTTTTAGGAATTAGCACACGTTCAGTGTTCTGTTTTGAGGATTTTCCAACTCCATCTTAAAATTTATTTGCGTCACATTGATGCATTAAAATATTAAACAAAAAAATTGAACCAGCTGAAGTACAAACCCATCATACGCGTTATTAAGAATTAGAAGTGTACCTATACCGCATAGTTACCAATAGTATAATTCCATTTTATTTAAAAATATTTTAATTAAAAATAAAATAAATTGTAACGCTAGATTGCGTAAATAGAAACCGAATATTCGTTGGTTGATCCTGAAATACAAACCGTATAAATGAATTACTATAACAGAATTTCACCATATGCACTGTCGGTCATGACACAGTCGGGTTGTACCAACCGTACCACCCCGCCTATAACCATTTCCTCGTTCGATGGTCAGCAGGGTGCGCCACGTGCAGATGAGCCTTAGACAACACAATCAAACACACAAAAATCTTAATACTTTTCGAAGTTCTTTTTCAATTGAAGAAGTTCATTACAGACTTTATTATTATGGCCCCGTCGCATAAAATCGCTAAACCAAATTCAAACTCAAGTAGGCCACTACAAGCAAAACATGATTATATGGGGTTTCGGACATCAAAGCGAAATCTCAGGCTATTGCCGTGACACCTAAACCATTCCACATTGGCTCTCGTGCTTGCTGTGTCCTCATTCCTGCACAGACGCTGCACTCTCTGTAACTTATCTGAAAGCTCATACAGTATCTGAATACTGGTAATTGATTAAGCAATGTAGAACAATCATCGACATAAGAAGAAGCAAAAGATTTGATTTCCATTCAGGATACTCATATAAGACATTGAATAGTTAGACTTTAAAAAGAGGTGGGACACAGAAAAAATTCTTAGGAGATTTCTCTATACTTGGGGCAGCCCGACTGGTGGAATACCTTCACCCTACAGAAGATCGCAGCCAAATGACCTAGTGTTGTGTTCCTGCGGTGAGTAGGGTTTCCAGAGCTCCTTGGGGTAGGGAGGTTCAAGGTCAGCAACGCGCTTATGATACCTATGGTATTGCAGGCGTTCATAGGCTACGGTAGCCGCTTACCATCAGGCGGGCTGTATGCCTGTTTGGCACCTTTGTAGTATTAAAAAAAATGCCATTTGTTAGTCCTCACTCTACAGTTCGTAGCAGCAAACTGGTTACTCATGTTCAGAAAGCTACACCTTGAAGTTTTGTTTTCGTAATTGCTCTGATTATACTGATAATATTCAATTACTGGGTAAAAGTCCCTTCCCGAAGGAAGAACTGGATGTAACATCAAAATTAGCACACTTAGAATTAACGACCCTTTTTCTGTCTATTATTTGCAAAAATAATCAGTTATTTAAATCAAATGTGAAAGTGCGAAAAATTTGCGGAGGACGCAACGACGTCATATTCTTTGAATGAGAGGAAAATAAATCATTACTTGAAGGAAACTAAACAGCAATCAATTTAAACAATAATGTCGTTTATAAACAATAATCAGGAGTCTATCACATAACTTTTGATTTATTGGCAATTGTTTTACGGAACACGTGTATTAAATTTACGTCGTTTACGTGTGCCCGAGATAGCCACGCTGCTTGTGCTTCACTATGATTATAACATTATAGATATTATTACGTCCTTACATATGAAATTGGTGTTTTGTTGAACTAGCCATTTTGGTCTCAAATATGTGGCGTTTAGTTAGGAATTCCAAATTCAAATTTAGGCTTATGTATTTGTATTTCGAATTTACTGATTCATTTGTTTTCGCATTTAATTTTTCTCCGACATTGTTCTTTTCACAAAATGGAAAACTTAAAATACAATTACAAAAATTATAAATACAATTACGAGACAAGACTAATTACTCTGTAATAAAAGTGTGCTCTCAAGTGCAGCTGCCGGAACACACCTATTGGTGCTTGGCGACAGATTTTCAACTTGAAGAGTGGTAGCTAGCCAGGCGGACTTTAGAGAAAATCCTACTACCATGCTATGGTATCCTTACGATGTTTTCCCTCACCGAAAGCTCAGGCTTATTGCAGGGATTCAAACTCACGTCAATCGATGCGAAGTCGTACACGATACCACTGACCCATCATTGGTTCATTCAAACAGTCGGAGGTTTATATTGCAGAACGTGCAACGAGATAAGTGTTCCAAATGCGTTTAATTAACTAAATGTTACCTTAATTTACGAATGTGTGCTTAAAATAAAATAGGTTTATTTTATAAAAAAACACGTTCAGATTTTATTGTGTTTTAATTTGTTTTCCCGATGTTTTAAAACGCTACAGTATTCATTGTCACTGGCACGTTGAGATGTCATTAATCGTCATGATCACACTCTTAAAATGCTTTATAAACAGTAGGTTTTTTTATAAATATCAATTTTCGGCGAAAAAGGAAGGTTTTCCAATAGATCTTTTAACAAATGTTTTAAATCCTTAATAATATTATGAGCCGTTCAATAAAAATGCGAGTACCTGGAAAGTTTGAAACCCGCCTTCACGTGTTGAGCCGCGCATTTTTTTGTGTTTATTTTACTAGTTAAATGAATATTTTTGATGTGCATAAAAGATGTACCGTACCTACTGATATGACAACTAATAGAGGAGATTGAACGACGAAAACATGTCTTTTGTTTGTTTTCTTTATAGAGTCATCAGTCTCGCCTGATGTTAAATGACGATGTGGCCGAAGATAGTACAATCTCAACTTGAGTAGTTTCTAGTCAGGCAAACATTATAAAATACCCTACCACCGTATTATAGTTTCATTACGATGTTTTCCGTCACCGAAAGCTTAGGCACATTACAGGAATTTGAACTCACATCAGAAGACGCGATTTTCGTACACACTACCACTGAGCGATCATCGCGTAAAACACTGTTGAGTCGACCTTACTTATAAAGAAGATAGGTATAAAGGTAAAGTATTTAGAGGTACATAAAAGTAGAAGTAGTTATAAAGGAGAAGAGTATTCCGAACCGGGAACAATGAATAAACCAATAAAATTGTAATAAAGTGATTAACTTTGATGAAACAAGCAAGAAAGCATTAGGCACTTTTCGAGCTTTCTTTTAAAACAGCTATATAAACGGACCAGAGATCTGACCACACACATTTCAATTCTAATCGGAGCTAATAAGAAGTGACAACTGGAAGCGATTTACGAAAAACGTTTTAGCCCAGTGTAATACAAGTGTGTGTATCGGAATAAACGGCATTAATATAAAATTAGTACAGGAAATAAAAGGCTTAGAACAAAATAATAAAAGAACACTAGAGTAATATTTATAATAACACTAGCTGTGCCCGCGGCATCGCTCGCGTGGACGAAAAAAATTTACCGAGATAAAAAGTATCCTATGTTACTTCTAATACCTCCAAGGATATGTGTACAAAGTTTCATGATAATCGGTTAAGTAGTTTAAGTGTGAAAGCGTAACAAACAAACATACAATCACATTTATAATATTAGTAGGATTTATGTTGTGTATATAATGTTTAATTTTATTAATACTGTATTATTCTTACATATACATAATATGTTTTTGTACGTGTAGAAATACTATTTTATTTATTTAGTCTATGTACTATTTATGTATTTAAATTTTATTGATTTTCTAGATTAATAATACTTTTGTGTTTGCTAATTTTTATTAATTTTCTAGTTGAACTACCGATAATATTTTTTTTGAAAACCGCTGGTTATCTGGAAGAAAATTCTTTATGACATTAAGCTCGACAGTGTACAAACTATCGAATTACACAAACCCAGTGAATTTAATAATAAGTCGAATGAAAGCACGGGAGATGAATTAATGTTAATAAAATAATTTAACTAGAAATCTCATTACAAAGTTGCGTTACTAACTCATGTAGAGATTGCAGGAAGTTAACGTTGACAAATTGACGTCTGGGAGGCGTGTATAAACTTTGGCAAGCGTCGGCTCAGACACTTCTGTATGAATTATTATGTATGTGTAAATACGTTTCCGTACAATGCGAATCCGTATTTGTGTCGACCGGTGTACGAGTACCGGTTGTTTATGGTTTTTGAAAGATAATTATTATTGACTGTTTCATCTTTTAATTGTACTGGTTGTGAATATGACTGGTAAATTAAATATATTGTTTATTTTTGTTTATAAATAAAAGATGTCTTGCGATTGTATCTGTTTTAAATTACTTTCCCGTCGCTTGGCCGCCCGGTGTGTTTTGGTAAATAATTTAAAAAAAACGAACGATGGTTTATACATAAAATAAGAAAACTATTTTTTACAGAAGCATATAACGCAATTTATTCATATAAATTTACTTTTCATTTCATTAAATGTAAAATACAATTATAAGTTATCTTGATTGCAAATTACTACCAAGTTGTAAATAATTAAAATTAACCATTGCTTTTTTTATAAATTAGTATCCTTCTTCGAGAAGAAATATTTAGGTAGTACTTAAAAGTTTCAAGGGAATCGCATTCATGAGAAATCGATAGAAATATACACAATAGGTATGTACGCTTGGAAAACGGCAGTAACTAGGTCTTCGACACAACATGGCGCTTGGTAACAGTAATCGGGTGTTAAAACATCATAAGTATTGTTTTTGAAATGATGTAATACGACATAATGTTTACTTGAAAAATAAATACAATTCTTAATTATTAATTTTATAATTTTTACTGTTTTTAGGGTTCCAAAGTCAGTAAGGAATCCTTATAAATAGTTTAGCTGTGTCCGCCTGCCTATCCTCGGTTTAGCTCACAGATTCTCAGTAGATAGATAGCTGTAATTTAGTATGGGTATACATATTAATCACGCCGATAAAGAGGTAAAAAAGGTGTGTGTGCGATTCACACACGATAGAAGTGAAACTTCATTTTAAAAGACATTTTCTATTTTATTTAAACAGTGTGCAATATACATTCACACCGACATTTACTCTCTCGCTCTGGCTCACACAAAGAGGAGAGACCGATAATATATTGCTCTCTCGCTCTGGCTCACATAAAGAGGAGAGACCGATAATGTGGGTTAAACGTTAACGTTTAACGCTTGGAAGTCGCATAAGAAGTTGCACTTCAATAAAATCTAAAAAAAAAGATGTGTGTGCATTTCACACACGATAGAAGTGAAACTTCATTTTAAAAGACATTTTCTATTTTATTTAAACAGTGTGCAATATAGTTTAACGCACATTATCGGTCTCTCCTCTTTTTGGGAGCCAGAGCGAGAGAGTAAATGTCAGTGTGTTGTATATTGCACACTGTTTAAATAAAATAGAAAATGTCTTTTAAAATGAAGTTTCACTTCTATCGTGTGTGAATCGCACTCACTCCTTTTTTTCTCATCTATACCATCGTGTGGGGTGGCGTAGGATAGATCGTTAAAAAATATTGCGTGTGTGTGAAAACCATCTTTCGATTCAGTGATCCGTTTGCGAAATATTAAACATTAAAGTACTAGTTTTTCTAAGAGTCTAGTGTTCTCCCCTGCTACCTAAATGGTTGTTTTTGCATATATATGTTAAAAAAATCATGGTAGTAGTATATATAATGAAGTTAAAAGGAAAACTATCAGAGATAAGTAGGCTTTAAAAGTTAACGAGTAATAGTCAATCGACTTATAAAATGTACATGGAGAAGTAATTTCATACAAATTCCATTGAAAATTAATTTTTTTTATCTTTCCTAAGTCTGCATATTATGACGGGCAACTACGGAACCTTACATTGCGTATGGCCCGACACGCACTTAGATAATTTTTATTTATAGTTTTCTGAATTAACATCGTGGGTTTGATTCTTGCTACGCTTCATTTTTAATTATGGACGCAATAATTTCCGTTATTTTTAGATAAAGTCTATGCAGAGTATTTGATTATTTTCTCAAGATTTAAGAAGTATTTTCTTAGATAGTCAGAGTACTTAAGTACTAGCCGTGTGCCCGATAGGTTTTCTAATTGACAATATTTTAATAACCATCCTATTTTCAACCCTTTATTTAATCCTCTTAAGTGATGAATTTTCAAAAGAAACACATTTTCACATAGAAACTCCTGTGCAAAAGTTTATGCTTTTAGACCCTAAAATGGCGCAAACATCGTTTCTTCTGTAGCAAAATAAAATTAGAGTTGATACATTTTACTCCTCGGGTCTCGGTGTAGATGTAAAAGGAAGAATAAATAAATGATCGACGCACACCCAAGGGACGCGATGCAAAAGTGGAAAAGTTATGACTAGTGCTTAGAGAAGTATAATAAGCTACAGTTTCGAAGTGACGTCATGAGTAGTAATGTGTTTAGTTTATACCGTCTGAGGAAAAGTACGGTGATCGCATGAAGTAAGATTTTGAGAATAAATACGATTGTAACTAGAAATGAAAAATATATTGTTAGGATCACAGTTAAAACGTTGCAAATTGTCTTATTTATGAGTATAAGATAATATAGAGAACTAGCAATCGTCCGCGATAACTTATTTATTTATTTGGAAAGCCAACAGCATAAATGTTCCTATGAAATAACATACTATATTTTTACAACTAAAACCGAAATACGATTTCGCAGTTTTAATGCAGATAAATAAAATAATAACATTAAAACAAGTAAGAGGGGGAAAAATAAAGTAATAAGAATTTTCTGTTTTCTGGCGTCTATGTATTTGTTTGCGTGTGTGCATATGTGTGTGCGTTTTGCTTGTGTGCATTTGTGTCAGTGTGCGTGTGTGTGAGAGAGTGTGAGTGTGTGTTTTTGAGTAATCTGTATATATACATTTAATTCTTCTATCAGGGTATATGTGACTGAACTCCTCCTAAACGGCCGGACCGATTTTGATGAATTTTATGTGTTTTTGTGCCTGGGTGGTTTCGATTTACAATTGGACCCGGTAGATGGAACTTTGGTCGAGTTTTAGGTTTTTATTTTTAGGCACGCCAACGTTCGGCCGGGATAACGTCTGCATTTTTTTATAAATAACTATAACGATAAATAACGACTAAATAACGATTTATATAAATTTCATGAAACTTTCGATGTTATTTAAGTATTTCGTTCTTTAACATATTTCTTGTATGTCAAAAAATGTATAATGTTTTTAATAGCAAGTAATGGTGTTTTGTGGGTACAATATATTGGCCTTGGCATTCTTATTGATATCTGAATATATGAAGCTAAAATCGAGTTGGGGCAGTTGATGTTACCTGTTAGTATGACATGCAAATTAATCATGTCATGTAAAATAAAACTTAATCACTCAGGAAGAACGTAGCTTTTTATCAGTTTTGTTAATCCGATTTAACTTTCCTTTACTTTAATGTAGTTATAGAAAATATGTTACTTACTTACTTATATTACTTACCGCTTTTTCAGCAAAAATGATACTTACTATATTTATCCTTAACTCGGCAGTACACTAGTCACGCAATAGATTACAGACAGGCGCGTTTTCATTTTCAAACTAAATCATTTGCTTAACAATAATAACATTATTATTTCAGCCGTACAATTTGTATTTATTAACGCTGAATTTATTTACGTCATTTATCTGACACATATGTAATTCTTTAATATTACCCGGTTACCTAGGTAAATGTACATACATAATAAATAAATACACACACGGTCAAGGTTGAAATATTCGTCTGTCACATTAAAATTCTGTAACAAAGAATATAAAGTAATATTTAATATTTATGTATTTGCAGACGGTTGTGTCACAAGTTGTTGATACTAAGCTAGTGAATTTTATATAAAATGCGGTGCTTGAATCGATTTTCGTGCAGATTAGACTTAATGGAATTATAAAGAAAATTTAACCTGAATAATAATAAACTATTGTACATCATAATAAATCATATAGGTCGTGGTGGTCTAGTGGTTTAGACAGGCGGAATATCGATTTGATGTCCGTAAGTTCGAACCCCGGCAAACGGATTATTAGGAATTCGCGTACATTTACTAATTCAAATTGGTAACACTATCGGCTGATGGTGAAGAAAAACATCATGACGCTAGAGAAATATTCTTGTAGTATCACTGTATGTGGGAGAAATATAGAACCGTTGATTTCACAATATGTAGTGGGCTGGCGTAGTGGTTAAGCCCATACCTTCCCTCAGGAAGAGGCCTTTTCCCAGCAGTGGGACACTTACAGGCTGATATTATTATTATAGTAAATGATACAAGTTACAGTAGAGGTACGCTATGATGGTCGTTTTGACACATTATAATAGTGACGTGAAATTTCTATTTATTTTCTAAAAAAATATAATCAAATGCGAGTCGTTTTTGGATTAACTAGTATTGCAAGTAATTTTTAAGTAGTTTGTAAACTGCTTTATTTTGTATTGACCATTGACGCGAATTTGCCGGATGTAGTAGTTGTGCTGCCCAGCGATCCTTTATGTGACGATCGTATTAGATTAAGATTTGTTCGCCCATATTATATAATTAGACCATAATATATATATATAGTTTAGAAATCAGTGTAATAAATTAACTTTGTGTCCTAAAATTACTATTGACAATGAAAAACGGCAATTTGCTCCTTCAGATATAGTTATTAATTTATATTAAATTTCATGAGCGGACAAATGTCAAAACGGCCATCATAGCGTGCCGCTATTATAATAAAGCAATAGACACTGTTCTATATCAAATTTCAGTATCGGTTCAATCAAATTCCTACAAACATATTCACAAACTTTATCTATTGTGATACAATAATGGGTGAAAGTTGAAGGAATTCATGATTTTTTGCAAGTTTTGAATTATACATTTTGATAAAATAATTGTATAATACATCTTAGAGATGTCCAAAATTGATCGTTTCGGGGATCTTTACAAATTTATATGTTAAGTTTTTTTTTTAAATACAACTAAGGTGGAAACAAGCGCACGGCCTGCCTGATGGTAAGCGGCTATCGTAACCGGCGTAACTCCATACATATCAGCAGCGAGTTGCTGATATTGAATCCACCTTCTCCAAGGAGCTCTGGAATTGTCTGAAAACACACTGCAGAAACACAACACAAGGTTATTTGGCTACGATCTTCTAGTAGAGGTGGTGGGGTGATATCGCTCCAGACAGACTGCCCAAGTAGCGAGAAATCTACAAAGAAATTTATCTGTGGACTACATGATGAGTCGGCGACTTGATTGCATTTCACCTGGTCAGTATTAATGTACAGATGACGACAATATATAATTATTTATAAATGATCGTCATCCGTCCTGTCTCACATAAATTCATACCTGGCGTAAACTTTCGATGTTTCGTCGTTTTTCAATGTGAAATATACCTTTTGTGCTTCGTGTCATTATCGTTCGTATCAGCAATTTTCTGTCAAGCAAATAAATAAGTCAAAAACTATAGCATGCAATTTGTTCTTAATTTGTGACCATACCCAGATGTTCTTTTATATTGTGCAAAGGTAAATAAAAAATCATTATCTTATTTAAATAGACGAGTTATTACGTAGCTTGTTACTGCTCATTTGTTTTTCAGTATTTAATTATTAACTTCCTTACATTTCTAACTTAAGCTATAAGTATTAGTTGTATAAAATCATACACAAATCTTATTCATCTTACCATTATTCCGCCTAAATAAGGTTGACACGATATGTTTTTCAAGTATATTCTCCTTTTCTCTGCTATCAAGCACACAAGTAACCTAAAATATTTGAAACACTTTTTTAAATTAATTTTACGAGATACTAAAAGAAACAAAGTCGCCGTTATAACCCTCAGAATTTCTAGACTAACTTATTATTATATTCAGCAGTGGTCGTCTTTCGTCTGAATGGATGGATGATTTAATACTAATCGTGTATCCGATCAGATTACTCACCAGCAATATCACAGGAATTTCAACCTTTTCAGGGGATTATTGTTAATTTTTATCCGTAAGGTAAGTGGCTACCGTAGCCTACGGACGTTTGTAATACCAAAGGTATAACAATTACATATATTGAATGAAAAAAGAAGCTTTTATAGACCATAAAAACACGATAAGGAGATCTTGTTTTGTTAAAGCGTTGCTATGGCCAGCATTCGAGTCCAACATCAGAACAGGTCAATCATATCATATTATTGCATTATCATCGAATTTACACAAGTATTCCAAATTTCAGCACAAACGGTTGAGTGAAAGTAGTTAATAATTTAACTGCAAAATTTGACCCATACATACTAATTTAGTGTAAAAATATAGTCTTATACGCTTTGCTTATAAGTAAATAATTTGGCAAGGGAGCGATATGTTGACCCATCGCACCTACATTCACTTAAACATATGAGGGCGGACAGTACTCCTGTGTTTTATGGCACGCAGCGTCGTAAAGTACTCGTACAATAGTATTTGTCAGGGAAAGTAAATTCAATCTATGTATAAATCTAAAGCTTGGTTTATATTAGTGTATCTTTGACTACCGGGAATTGGCCATACTTATGTGTCGTGTCATGTTGTAATGTGACGCGTTTTCAATTCTTAAAAATAGTATGGCTATTGCGGTGTAAATATGTGTAGTATGTTTTTCTCGAAATCATCCGATAACGACAGTAATTTTGTTAAGGTCATTCAATATCTTGTATTTTATTATCTTCTTAAATAAGAGAAATATAATAATAAGACATTAGGTTCAGTCAGTAAACAGGTTAATAGAGACTGGGGTGCATTTCACTGTCTCGTTCAAGAATAAAAACTTTCAATAGTGCAATAGTATCATACAGTACTTTATATTACCGTACTAATTCAATTACGAGGGTGAATGAAAAAGTTCTTAGAAGTGGATATGTATAAAATCTTTTTGTTTAAATTTTAGCATTTTTTAATATAGATTCCAAGAACTTTATGATTCACCCTCGTAGTTCATCAGATATTTTTACAAAGTAGTATGATAGTAGGGAACATCATTTACCGCGTTAATGCGTTGTACTTGAGATTCACATAAGTGTGGCGTGTTGTGGTGTGCCTGAACCCCCCCTGCCTGATGTGGTGTGACCGGGTGTCGAGTGATTGCAATCACGACAGAATCGGTCCCAACACACAAATGTGAATCCAGCCATACGAAAACAATGAAACTGATTATAGCTTTTTGTCGCATCACGACACAAATAATATGAACCTAGCTTAATCGTTTTACGCATTGCTGTATGATTTGAATATGAATGAAAAGAAGCCTGTTGAAGAATCGGCGAATAATAGAGTAATACGATTGTATTGTTTCTTATCACACTACTACAATTGTATTATTACTTAGTTCAGCTGTTGAAGAGAATAATTGTAAAGCGTAAATGAGACTTCTGTCAGCATACATTGCATATATGTATACTAATAATAATAAGATAGAGAATGAAAATTTTGTGAGTTTCTGTTTTTTGGAAGTCACTTCTGGAAATACCGGTTCGATTAGCAAAATTATTATTGCATGTTATTTCGATCAATAATACACTAGAATCTAGATATACAATTCCATACAAAAGTTCTCTTAAAACCTGTCACCAATTGTGTTTTCGTAATTCTAGTTGAAATAAAGTAAATTTAACCTTATACTCAATTTTTAAAGTTGCATTCACGATGTCAGTGTCTTCAGTGATGTTCAGTCGATGTTTGTCTCAATAGTTGGCGTGTTATCGCAAACGTTGGTCAAACAATCATAATATTGGAATTTAATTCATAATTTACTATTTAATTCTGTTTTTCCTTTATCAAAAGACACACGATATAAACTTACCGAAAAAAAAAAATATTTCTTCCAAAACCTTCGTCTTACGATGGTTATTTGCATAATATTTGAATGCACACTGCAGCATTTAATGTCTTAATGTCGGCTATGATTCGACCCTGTATTATTGATCGAAGCATATTCTTTACGCCGCTATAGATTTTTACATACGTTCAAATTAAATCCAAGTTGCCATTTAAGGAGACCGTATTAGCCATTCGGTACCATGTCTCCTGAAATGATTAGTGGATCGGATATTTCACTATGCAAGTTCCAACTTCTGCCGCTCGCGCGCTATTATCGCTTCCGCACGCGCATGTGCGATATATGCCTGACACATTATCAAATATTTAAAAAAATACATTACATGTCGTTGAAGAAAAACGATACATAATTTTACGCACCGCATAAGAGAAAACCAATTTCATTAGAATCGGTAGGAAATACTGTAATTTTTTTTTTAATATTTTTTACGATTTCTAAAAGTATTATTGAGACTTCTTATAGCCTATCAATTGACTAATGGCATAAGCTTCCTGTGTACAAAATTCCATAAGAATCGGTCAAGCCCTTTTTCAGTTAAATCTGGATATACAAACAGTCAAACAGAAAATAAAAAATAAATAATGGTATATTCGTCCTCTGTAATAGATATATGTCAGGAAATTTGGAAAAAAATTAGTCATAATTTTTTAACGTTATTTTAACACTCAGGTTATTTCTCAAATAAAATTATATTAGGTCCTTGCATATGAAATTAGCGTTTTGTCGTACTGACCACTTTGATCTGAAATATCTCCACTTTAGTTAAGAATTCCAAATTCAAATTTATAAATTCATTTAGCTGATAGATTTGAGTTTTGAAAACAGTCATTCATTTGTTATTTCCCATTATTTTTCACTTACTACCGTACAATGGAAAACATGAAATATCGGTATATTTACGAGTACGAGTTCTACCGTGGCACCAGTGCTGCAGAAACAGCTCGAAAGATTAATGATGTGTACGGCGCTGGTATCGCAAAAGAAAGCACGGTACGTTTTTGGTTTCAACGTTCTCGTTCTGGAAATTTCAATCTTTAGAACCAAACCCGTGGACGGCCGGAAACCAAGTGGAAAATGAAGAATTAAAGGCTATCGTGGAAGCGGATCCATCACAAAGCACTTCAGAGATAGCTGCAAGCTTCGAGGTAAGTGATAAAACTGTATTAATCCACTTGAAGCAAATCGGGAAAGTATAAGAACTTGCACGATACCTCATGAATTTCACGAACTTGCAAACACGCATCGACTGCTGTGTTACTTTGCTCAACTGACACATTAATGAAGGGATTTCAAATCGGATCATTACTTGTGATGAAAAGTGGATACTGTACGATAATCGGAAGCGCTCATCGCAATGGCTAAACCGTGGAGACCCAGCCAAATCCTGCCCTAAACGAAAATTGACCCAGAAAAAGTTACTTGTGAGTGTTTGGTGGACTAGCGCGGACTAGCACCGGTGTCGTTCCCTACAGCTTTCTAAAATCTGGCCAAACGATTACGGCAGATATCTATTGTCAGCAACTGTAAACCATGAAGGAAGAACTAGCTGCTAAACAACCGAGATTGGTCAATCGCTCTAGGCCACTGCTGCTTCACGACAACGCAAGACCACACACTGCACAACAAATAACCACTAAGTTAGATGAGCTACAATTGGAATGTCTGCGACATCCACCGTACTCCCCGGACCTTGCTCCAACAGAATTTTCCGGAATTTGGACAACTTCTTACAAGGAAAAAGATTCAACTCCGATGCGGCAGTCCAAACCGCCTTCAAAGAGTTTATTGATTCTCGCCCCCATGGTTTTTTTAGTAAAGGGATCAATGAATTACCTATGAGATGGCAAAAGTGCATAGATAACAACGGGGCATACTTTGATTAATTAAATATATTTTACAAAAAAAAAGACTTTATATTCCTCCCGTACAAAACGCCAATTTCATCTGTAAGGACCTAATAATAACAGAATCGAAGTTTTTTAATGTCGCTTGTCCGATATACCGTGGGCGCAGTATGTAGCATAAATTTTTTATTCTCTGAGGGATCTCCCCCTAACCCGTATGTGATTAACTTCGAATTATACGCAAATATACAATCACCTTGACAAGTTTTTTTTTATGTAGATTAAACACGTATTGTGTTTGTTCGTATTCTAAAATAGCTCGTATATTTGACTATGTCTACAAATGACTTGTGACCGTAAGGATAAATAAATTGACAATAAAAAAGTGAGTATGTGTATAAATTATGTTATAATTCTATGACGTAATGAAAATCTTAAATCAGCTGGACTCGAACTATCGACCTCTCGTACTTGTACATACTACAGTGCGCACCAATCTGGTAACAACATAGCTAGGCCAATTCCACGACGGTCATAATTTTGTAAATACTATATATATAATATTGTATCTTTTTAGTATTGGTCGGGTTGGATACTTTTCAGTTTAGCTACCTTCGTTCCAAAAGGATTAAAAAAGTAACTAAAAAATATTAATATAATATAATTTTTATTTCAACATTTATAATTTATTTCTAGACGATACTGATACAGCATTTTAGAAAACAACATCGATTGTGACTGTCTTCCACACAATTCTCTATTTGACTGCGTCTTGATGAGGGATCCGTGGATCACATGTTTTTCAATTGTTCAGTTCATTCAATTTCATCTTGTTCCCTATATAATTTTCTTCCTAGTAATATTCCTTTCAGTACTTATATATGTGTATCCGACTTTTATTTGAATATTTACTGTTCTTATTCATCGTATAACATTGTAATGCGTCCTATGTTCGTGTCTATATAGTTATACTTTCAATTTTATGTTTAACATACATCATTTTATAATATCCCAGCAGATCCCATAACAATAGATTATTTATAAATTTGTGACTGTTTTGTGTTGTGTCATTAGGTATGTGTTTTTTTTAGGTTATTCTACAGTACACCGCACATTTGGCTACTAAGCTCTACGTGTATTTGTCAAATTTGACATTGGCGAAATTACCTACATAAACCGAAGCTATAAATTAAAAAAAATGCAAACTTCATGTCTAGATTTTTTGTTGCAATGTGTATAATATTCACTCTCATATCTCTCTATATAATAACGCGCCTAAATAAGATTAACATCAAAAACTACAAAATTATAAGATATTTTAGTTAAAATAAAGTAAAACACATAACTTATCTGCGATGATAGGCAAAATGACGGTTTATTGACTACCAAAGTAGATGTTAAATAATGTGACGATTTCTTGGGGCATTGTACTCATCATTTATTTTGTGCTGATTCGACGTAGCTACTGGAGGGTCCCTAATAGTAAGTAGCATATGCTGTAATGTTTTATCTTCAGATAAAGCATCGTTCGCCAATACAATACAATCCAATGGACTATCACACATGGCGTAGATAATATATATTTTCATCTAACAGTATAATAGGATACCGAGTGATATAGTCATTTTATCTTAAGATGTTGTGATGTGGGGCGAAGGGGTGTTGATGCCACAGAATGATGCAACTCTCACGAGTGCATTGCTATGCCTAGTGTTGGTAAAACTTCGATTGTATGCAAATCCGGACATTATGATTTACAGAATATGTATTGAAATTAATATCCTTTTATGCTCGATAGAATAAACCTGAATTTCACACATTTACGCTTTCTAGTCATTAGACTGACAGATGTAACACCATTTACTCCATAGAAAAACCATTTTATTAGCAAATTTGAACCACGTGACTAACCATATATTCCCTCTATTGGCTCAAAATATATTGCCTATCAATTACATCAAATACATTGTGATTATTACTATACGGTGGGAAAAACAAAACTAATATTTTAAGAACTCAAATAAATTAATTAATAACACTTCACAAATTAAATAATTGCAAAAATTAGCAATAAAACAAATCTTCTTGTAATGCATGCTTTAAGGGAGATACAAATACAGCGATATCATTCCACATTTACGAATGGTAATGTTTAAAATAGTACACAAATAAAAATTTAAAAAATATAAATAAATAAATACTCATAATATAATTTGTATATACATATTATATTACCTATATACTTTTATTTTTGTGTATATAAACAAAAATTGTTTTAATTATCAATTAATCGATTGACTATAAATTATTTTGTAGTTCTTAATGTAAGTGAGCTCGTCGAGTGACCACAGCGAAAAAATGTCATTCCTGTGTTACGCAGCTTGCGTAGTTTGCTAATTTCATGAGCTAAAAAAGCTTCTTCGCTCATATTTTTACCCCGTATTATGTGTATTGGAAATAAACTATCAATACTTTTATCCCAACTATCGTTTACTCGATATTACTCGATACTAATCGATAGTTGATAGTGGTGTGCTGATGACTATTGATTGATCGATGTTTTACTAACACTAGCTACTTCTTCACTACGTCACGACGACCACATATTTTAGAATGTGCTAATGCAATTTGTATATCGAATTCAAAATCAGGATCATCTTCTGAAGACCCGTCTAATAACTCGAATAGTAAAGCCGTGTTACTCATGATTAATAATTTTGTTAAAAGAATTCTCACAAACGTATGTGTGATACCTAAACAGACTGTCAAGAGACTGAAATGATTTCATAGATTATCTTATCATACCCGTCTGTCATACCTTATGGATGCTATATTGTATATTATGATATATATGATGATACATGATGCTAATATTTTACGTTACGTAGCATAAAATATTATAGTATCTTCCTCGTGTGTGACGCGCTATAGAAGAATGTCAATTAGCAGTAGTCAACATAGAAAATACAACAGCAAAGACTTCTTAGTACTTGGATGTATACTTCGGAATTCGGAGCGAGTTCTAAGACAGGTTCACCGTGCCGACAACCATGATATATACCATATCTAGGTGCCTATAAGAATTATGATTGTACTGTGTTACCTTCGAAATATTTTAATAACGAATGTAAATTATATTAGATATTTTTTTAGATAAATTATTTTAAGTTTAAATAACACGAAGACACTGACATTCGAGTGTCATCAAACAAATGTTGATATTTGTTTCGATGGCGTCTATACGACAAGCAATTCTTATCGTCGCAATCAGTTTATAGAGCCAGTGTCCAAGCTCAAGTCTAGTATTAAAAATACCGCGTATGATCTGTCTCCATGGCAGCATCGGTGACACTGAGCGACATCGACACTTTATGTACAACACTATGTTGTTGAGGAGTACACAAGGTGATAGTCGGTCTATAGAATGAGTATCTAGTCGCCGTGTACGTCTACATTAAGGATTTCCCAACTATTGACACACAGCTAATGTACTCGTAACATAACTACAAATAAATACACCTTAGTAACTTTCCATGCACTTGTTTACTAGTTGGCATAGTAATTTGTGATTCTAATTAGGAAGGGTTTACTGCTTAGTTAATTAAACATTGATTTAATTCGCAAAGGGAACGTTAAACGTAACGTAGTTCTTGAAAACACATCTCGGAGCGATTGTGTCGAAAATAGTTAATTTGGGAAATGTTTACAAACATGTTTACAAAACATCTGTAGTACTTGTTTGTAATATTCTAGATACTAGAATATTACGTAAAAAAGTTGAACAGTTATTTATTTATTAATATAATAAAATGCAATTTAAAACATACGATCGTCATAATCCTCATAATCACGAGAATGTTATTTTTTTATCTGTTTACATATCTACATGTCGCTTAAAAACAGTTTGACCGATTTAAATGAAATTTTGTGAGGGTTTTTGGCGGGATCTCAGACTGTCATGTAGTGTTTTTTGTGTTTCTGGACCTTATATTTTGTAAAACAGGTGGCATTTTGCATAATAAAGCTTGGTTATTGTACACAAGTGAAGCGGATTGGAAATAATAACAAAGGACATGAATTCTGAGATGTCACAAAAACTCCGCAGAAAGTTCTAACAAGACTGGTACTATCTTGTTAGGATCCTAGATTCGTCATAAGACTGGAAATTATATTCACTCGATAATGTCAGTAATGGTCTTCAATAAAGAGGACCGATTGCCAAGTTATGAAAAAAAGAAGAAGAACACTGATATAGTATAAGTTGAAACACAATTTATGGAATATAAAATTATCAATAATATTTTAGAAGTCGTAAAAAACATATTCAAATAAAATTATTTCTTCTCAAACGCTTTTGATGAAATTTTGTAGACGGAAAGCATATGTCATTCCATAGTTGATAAGCTAAAAGAATTGTCAATAATGCTGTCAGAAATCATAAAAAATAATAAGGAGGGAATAAATTGGCCTGGAGATGGTTCCACAGTTTCACGGTACGATAAACAAGATATAGAGATCTTTTTAGTTCGTGCCGAGATGGAGGTTACCGTAAAACTTTGATTCCGAAGCCCAGCGCGTGTGGTTCTGTTGTGGAAAGAGAGGTGATAATTAGATTGAACAGCTCTTCATAAGATGTTATACGCTATATAACATCATACTACGATCATTAGTAGCATAGCAGTAACCATGAACGCCAAACAACCTGGCAAACTGTTGGTAAGTACGGGAAGGAATGAAAACGATAACACGGGTGCGTTGTTATCGATGGCGCAGAGAGAGGTAGGGCACAGAGAAATTTCTTTGGAGATTTCTCTCTACTTGGGCAGCCCGACTGGTGGAATACCTCCACCCTACAGAAGATCGCAGCCAAATGACCTAGTGTTGTGTTCCTGTGGTGAGTAGGGTTTCCAGAGCTCCTTGAGGAAGGGTGGGTTCAAAGAGAAGTAGGGCACAGAGAAATTTCTCTGGTGATTTCTTTCTACTTGGGGCAGCTCGACTGGTGGAATACCTCCACCCTACAGAAGATCGCAGCCAAATGACCTAGTGTTGTGTTCCTGTGGTGAGTAGGGTTTCCAGAGCTCCTTGAGGAAGGGTGGGTTCAAAGAGAGGTAGGGCACAGAGAAATTTCTCTGGTGATTTCTTTTTACTTGGGGCAGCCCGACTGGTGGAATACCTCCACCCTACAGAAGATCGCAGCCAAATGACCTAGTGTTGTGTTCCTGTGGTGAGTAGGGTTTCCAGAGCTCCTTGGGGTAGGGGGTTCAAGGTCGGCAACCGCTTGTGATACCTATGGTATTGCAGGCGTTCATAGGCTACGGTAGCCGCTTACCATCAGGCGGGTCGTATGCCTGTTTGCCACCTGTGTAGTATAAAAAAATGTAATATTATTAAAATATATTTAACACATGGGGCACGGCCAGTAAAAGAATAACAGAGATAAAAATTCCTATAACTACGAGTAACTACTATAGAGTTTTATTATGACTTTATATTTTTTAATTTTTATTAATTGTTCTCTAGTGTTGTGTATATGTGTGTAGTGTATCTCTAATGTTTCTCTAGTGGAAACACGTAACAACAAAAAATTTGTAATACATAAAATGAAACTTCCGATCGATTTTGAAAACTTTTGAAATCAGAATGTGAATGGTTTACTTATGTTATATCTACTCTTTTAGTTTTCTCGAATTATTTTGTTGTATTTGACGTTGGCTTTTAATAACTTCATATCAAACTAAATACTTCTTAATCACTACCAAAAAGTGAATCTACTATCAAGCAGCAAGCGAAGCTTTAACGAGGAAACTATAGAGAAACACCATAAATATGCACTTATTATTCTCACGTGTGACCTACATTCATATGGTTGTCCTTGTCGCACTCGCGGAAGGAATATACAGTGAGAGGCACGGAATAAACGCCTCCCATTGCAGCATTGTGATGTCACTTTCTATTGCAGTGGTGCTCGTAAAGCAATCGGTAATACACCCTTTTGTAATAATCTTACACATCTATATTCATAAATCTGTATATTTTTTCCAAATTTCGTAATAAATAATCTATTAAATGAAACTGATCACGTATATAATAGAAGATGTATTTTTATCTGCTGTATTGTTTTGTTTACCTCAAAAACGGCAAGACTGATTTTAGTTAAACTTTATACACGGGATGCATGGGTCATTCCGTAATATATTGGTTATAAAAAATATCAATAATACCACAAGAAATTTAAATTATTTTTTTATTATTAATGAATTTTATTCTTGATGAAATTTTGTATACAGAGGTTAAGTATAGAAAAAATGCTAGCATACAAAAATTATCAATAGTAATATTTCTAGATATTATAAAATAAGTATGACAAAAAATATAACTACTACAATAAAATTACCGTCTAAACGCATGTAAGCTTAGAACAATAGTAGGTATATTTATGGATTTTTATGATGATTTTAGATCGACACCATTACTAGAGATTGTACTGTGTGTGAGTTTGACCCCGCGAATATAATAAATTAACAAAATATTTCATCATTTTATTATTGGAGCTCAGGGTCATTTGAAACATATGATAATAATAAATCTGCGCGCAATGCAAAGTATCAGTTAACCGGTTTTGGACCTGAGATATTATTAATTTCATCCAGTTTGTACTTGTTTTGGTTAGATAGTCGTAAGATCGACAGACAGAGCACAGCTTAAACCGGTAGTAGCTCTAGAAGCACGAAATTTTGGATAGGAGTTCCTTGTATAACGTAGGCGAGCACTATGAAATTATTTTTGATAATTTAACTGGGGGAATTCTCAACAAATTATGTGCACCAGAAGTACCTATATGTTATTCCATAATTGAAGGTTATTAACATTCGTTACCAATACTTAAAAAAAGTCAAAATGGATCAAACAAATTGCGTATAAAATTTTCTACACGGGATGTAAAGACATTCCACAATTGATAGGAAATAAGAATTGTCAATAATATGAGTAAAAATAAAATTTACAATACGAAAATATTTACTGAGTAAAAAAGGCATGCATATTTTGAGTTTTATAGTTTGGTTATTGTGCAAACGTGAAGTGGATTATAAAAAATGACTAGAATCATGAATTTTAAATTGCCAGAAAGACTCTTTAGACAGTTTAACAAGGGAGCCATTTTGTTTAACTGCAGGGATGCACAGACTTATTGGAACTAGGGGCCACTCGGAGAGATTATGAGCGAAATACTGGGCCACTATAAATAAAAGCAACTTATTAAAAGTTTAAATTATATTTTTTGATTAATTTCTGATATTATTATTTACTAATCTAAGTATAGCGTTGCATTGAATTAATTTTGTAGAGAGTACACAGCACAAACCTATGGTCTTAACAACATATTCGGAATTATTACCATTGCTTTTATTTTTCGTAGTTTCTTTTAATTGAAATTTAAAGCGTTATTTGTACTCTGAAGATTAGAAAAATATACTACCCCTTTGGGATAAAAAATAAGAAGAAGATATTTTTAGGGTTCCGAAGTCAATAAGGAACCCTTATAGTTTCACCATGCCCATCTGTCTGTCCACGGCTTAGCTCAGAGTTTCTTAGCACTAGAAAGCTGTAATTTGGTATGGGTATATAAATATTAATCACGCCGACAAACTGGATAAATAATTTGTTGTTTTTTTTTTTTCATTATGTAACTTTATGTAATAACTTAGGGATTTTCTCGTCTATCCCATGCATGTATCGTTGAATAGGTAATTCAAAAATGGCTTGTGAAAACCCTTTTTCGATTTAGGGGTCCGTTTGCGGAATATGATGCTTTAAATTGCTAACTTTTGTTAGAGTCAAGTGCCAGCCAGCTAAATGGTTGTTACTGGATATATGAAAAAAATTACGGTAGTAGTATTTATAATGAAGTTAAAAGGAAAACTATGACAGTTAAGTAGGCTTTACAAGTTAACGAGTACTAGTCGATCAATTTATAAAATGTAATTGGAGATAGAATAGCTTAAAGCCTCTTTTAAATCTGCATATTCTGGCGGACAACTACAGAACCCTACACTGCACGTGGCCTATCACGCACTTGGCAATTATACCCATGTATAACTCCACTGGTATTCCGTGAGTGTAAATAACTTAATCGTCGATAAGCCTGATCTCGGGATATCCCGTTCCAGAGAGTTTGATATTTGAATAATTCCTACTTTAAGGATAAATTATAAAGTTTCCTCAAGAAAGTGGTTTTTACTTTTACATATACTTAATGGTCTATCACAATTTATAATATTCTAGAGGAAATTATTAAATTTACAGTTAATACTTTTAGTTTAGTTATTTTTAGACCGCCGGAATATTGATTCGAAATCCGTAGGTTCGAGCCCCGGCATATACCTACCAACGATTGTTTCGATGAAATGGCGACAAGTCTCGAGAGTCACATGTGATCCACGAATGCCCTTGAAACTTAAGGGAAAATTCTATAACACCATTATAAGACCTGTCTTTATGTATGGATCTAAGTGCTGGGCAATGAAAGAGACGGATGAAAGAAGATTATATGTGGCAGAGATGCGAATGCTAAGATGGTTGTGTGGTGTAACTAGAATGGATAAAATCAGGAATGGGTATATCAGAGGAAGTCTTAAAATAGCTCCAACCACAGAGAAGTTGAAGGGTTATAGATTAGCGTGGTATGGACATGTCATGAGGAGGGATGAATGTCATATAACTAAAAGAATTTAAAGTATGAAGGTGGATGGATATATGAGTAGAGGAAGACCGAAGAAGGTATGGGTGGACAGTGTGAAGAATGATATGCATATAAAAGGGATGAATACTGAGATGATAGTTAACAGAGTAGAGTGGAAGAGAAAAACTGTTGTGCCGACCCTACTTAAGTGGGATAAGGGTAAGAAGAAGGAGAAGATTGTTTCGGAATTCGCGTACAATTACTAATTTAAATTGGCAGTACTACCGGCTGATGGTGAACGAGAACATCTCGAGGAAACCTGAAAGTTAGAGAGAAGTTTTTGTAGTACTACTCTATCGTTTGAAATCGTCAATACGTCGTGGGGTGGAGTGATCATTAAGTCCATGCCTTCCCTTGGGAAGACACCTCATTTCCCAGCAGTGGGACACTTACAGGCTGGTAGTATTGAAATTGAAGTAGACGCAAAATTTTAATGTATTTATATTTGATAGAAACAATGTCTGCAGACTACCACTGAACCGTCATCGCTTCAAAATAATATTTACCTAAATATATATCTGCAGAATAATTAATAATTAAAATGTTTGTTAATAAAGGGGCGTTCTTAGTGGGGCGTGAGAGAGATAATGTTACAAAAACGCATAACAATACGCGTGAATAAGATTACTCGGAAATCGCGACGAGGAAATTCCAATAATGATAATTTTATTTTTTAGTATTGAGATAAAACTGATATGAACGGGTAAATAAATAATCTTAGTAATATTTTATTGGCAACTGTGTTCATTCTCAATTCTTCCAACGTCGTGTGAATAGAATATTTTTCTAATTATTCTTGAAATCTTTAAGCTTAGCTCTAACAAGCTCTCTCGATAAAACTGTCCAAGTTGTTTTTGATGCAACATAAACGCATCTTGACGATGCAGTCCACTTCACTTGTACAGAATAACCAAATTAAATCACGTAAAATGCTGCTAAAATGATGTTATTATAATAAATAATTAACCATAAACTTATGATCACGAGGACGCGAAAATAATTGTGAAAAAATTAGTCGCCAAATTAGGGTCGCCTGCCCTGGAGATACGTTCACACCAAATCTTAAGTACTGAATAAAAATACGTACCCAGCAATTCAGCCAACTCGATTTCTTAAATTTCCCGGTTTGCTGGTATATTATGCGATGCGGCTGCGATGAAGCGATGGTTATGATGTATTAGGCGATGCGATGCGATAAGATCTTTGATTTCTTATTGTTTTTCTCTTATGCGGTATCGTTTTGTTTCACTCGAGAACTCTTTGACCCAATCGGCCATCTGTTCTACGAGCTACTTGGCCAGCCCACTGCCACTTAAGTATAGCTATTCTTCGGGCTATGTCGGTGACATTGGTTCTCCTGCGGATCTCCTCATTTCTGATTCGATCACGCAGAGAAACTCCGAGCATAGCCCTCTCCATTGCCCTTTGGGTGACTTTGAGCTTTCTTATGAGGCCCATAGTCAGCGACCACGTCTCAGCACCATATGTAATCACTGGCAACACACACTGGTCAAAGACGTTCGTCTTGAGACACTGCGGTATCTTGGACGAGAATATGTTACGTAGCTTCCCGAACGCTGCCCAGCCGAGTCGGATTCGACGATTGACCTCTTTCTCGAAATTGGATCTACCTAACTGGATTGTGTGTCCCAGGTAAACATAATCTTCAACAATTTCAAGCGTATAGTCTCTGATCTTCACTTTAATACTAAAGAGAAAATGAGACGAAAGATGTAGTTCTAATTTTCACCATGTGAATGTGACGCCATTTGCAAATGCGCGCCATTGTCATATTAAAAACGTCAAAAATTGTTGCGAATTTCCGACTGATATTCATAAACAAAATAATAATATGAGTTCAATCGAGGAATCCGATATTAATGTGGAATCTACTCCACCTGATATCTTGAATGAGGAGCAATTTGCAGGTAAAATTTCCAAGAGTAGTGACATATCCGTATAATATCTTATTTGCTATTAAAAATAATCTAATGAAAAAATTTGCTTCATTACCTATTGTACTATTTTCTCGCAAATATGTAGTAGAACGTTGTATGACACACGTGCGAAAATTGGTTTTTATAAACTCGTGACTATGGTATAAATAACCATTATACAGTAGTATTTTTCTCATGAAAAACAAGTTCACAACGTTATATTTTAGCCGTACTGTAAAGCTATGGCACTGTCTTCAGGACAGTGTCCTCCCTTTTTCCTACAACATGGAGTTCTTCAAACATAATTTGGGGTGTAAGTGGTGTCGAATTACAACTATAGAGTTGAGACGCTCAGGTCAACCTGACCTGCACGTGATGCACCCTGCTGATTAACGAACGAGGATATGGCGATAACAAGGCGGTGAGGTTATTTTGCCTGACTTGGTCGCGACCACCATACACGTGGTGAAAACTCCGTCATAGTGAGTCGTGTTTGCGTGTCGCATTTCGGGATCAGCCTGTGTGTATCCAGTTATTTGTGCTGGCCGGCATTAACAGGGGCGACTGCCGATGGATTGCTGATCTTTAGCTATCGCGGTTGTGTTTGGATTGTATTGTTCTTACCATCGCGTACAAACAATAATATATCTTAGTAGTGCTATAACGAAAAAAAAAAAGTTACATACATACAGTACTTTATTATAAAGTAGCTGTGCCCGCGGCTCCGCTCGCATGGATTACTAAAAACTTTTTTAATTTTTGTGTGGTATCCTAATCATTATTTTTCTAAAATCAAAGTAGCCTAAGTTATACCTTATAACATTAGTCAGCCTACCCTATAACATGTCAGTAAAAATCCCGTCAAAATAGGTCCAACAGTTTTGGAGATTACCCGGAACAAACAGACAGACAGACAAAAATTTTAAAAATGGGTTTTTTAATATCATAATATGCATTTAGTAAAAATATGTTATTTTGACATTACAGACACTTCAATTTTATTATATATATAGATAGATAATAGGTGGTAACCCAGGCTACAGCTTTTTTTATCGTTATAGGTTTAGTTTTGTGATCACAATCTCACCGGATCTTAAGTGACGATGTGGCCCAAGATGTTAACAGGCTAAGCCTAGGGGGAGGACTGGCTCTTAAGTGCAGCTGCTGGAACACACCTATAGGTGCTTGGCGATAGATTTTCAAGGTGGTAGCTAGAAAAAGCCCTACCACCATGCAATGGTTTCATCACGATGTTTTCCTTCACTGAAAGCTCAAGCTCTTTGCAGGGATTCGAACTCACGTCCATCGCGTCCATTAACGTGATGTACGTACAGGCTACCACTGAGTCATCATTGCTTCAAAATAAATGGTGTCCCATCCCCAGTCAATATTGAGAGTATAGATATAGATTTTTATGACGTCACCACAAATACCATTAACAGTGACCTTTACGTAACATACTGTCAAAATTTTCTACGAAAATAGAAAAAACACCAACGTCATATTTTGCGTCATAAAGCACTGTCCACTTTTATTTTTATTTTTTTATCGTTATTACATAATGACATTCTCGTTATGACATTTAAATTACATTATTCTTTATTCATATAATTTTGCGTTATGCATACTACGACTTAATTATTATCTCTTGTGATTAAAATGACCAAATTATCAACCACAGGAAAGAGACTGTGTTTTTGCTTTTTATTTTGTCCGGACAATAAAGTGAACATTTAATGAGGCGAATTAAAAATATTTCCTTTATTAAATTGCTTTAATATGGTCACGTCATTGATATGAAATTGACCTTTCAATTATAATAGTCGATCAACAAAACTTTGCATAATTGGACATCATTTCTTGTAGAGGTCCGAAAATAGTACAATTTATTTTGTGATGTTTGGTAATGCCATTGTACTTACTAGCTCTACCGTGAATGCGCAAGGTCGTGGATTTGATATCTGAATAGAGGTTTTGTTTAATAATCATGATGACTATACTCAAAAAATCGTATTCATATTTTTATACAAAGCGAAATGAACATACATCTATAAAAATTAAAATAAAATATTATCAATCCGCCATGTATTGTGAAACACCCCTCATAGCAAATGACGTCACGGCCTTTCACAAAAAAGTAAACATTATATTATTCCGTTCGAACTTCTCATGAGTTAACGCCATAGAGTAATAAAGTCCTGGACTGTATATTCATAATTCTATGGATAATTTAGAAAAAAAATTGACAGATTAGTCCACCATGTTTGTTCATGCGGAATATACTAACTAGCACGTTCGGTAAGCCTGTAGGATGCCATGTTTGTGTTGGGTGATTGTGGTCTGTGTTTGGCACGTGTTTGGTGATTCTTAGTGTTTGTGGCAAATACCAAGCATGTGTAGGCGGCATAACGGAACAGCTCAATCCGAAGTTCGGCCACTTTGGCACCCTTGCACTTGTTGCCTAGCTTTCGCGGCTGAGTGTCTTCAGCGCTCGCACCCACGCCCGGTGAAGCTCTAAAAGCCTTCTGAGGCTTCAGGGCTCTTAAGGCTAACAGTATAGACAGATCGAAAAAAGAGTTTGGAATCACAGTGTGTTAGATTATTCCCATTATTATTAATGCTAAAAATGTAATAAATAAGTCATTAAAAGTCACCTCATAATCGAAACACATTTTTATTGTTTCTATAGATTAGCCACGTTGTCTGATGTAAACTACAATACAATGAAGAGACGCACATTCACGTACAAATCACGTAGAACCAAATATAATGTGTATTATGTGATCAAGTTATATACTAAGCTCTAGATAACTAATAAAAACAGATCAGCGTGTAAGTCATTTTTAATTATATAATAATTGAAGCTGTTACCTTAATTCTTAAGCAATGAACTAATTCGTTTCGTGTTTGCATATTTATTAACCATACTAGCTATACCCGCGGCTCCGCTTTCGTGGACTACAGAATGGCATCGGGCAAGCGTACACGCGAATCGTGACGTCATCTTCGAGTACAGTCAGTTGAGCCGCTTTTAAATGTAGCATTAGACTATTTAATTAATTTTCAGTTACAGCGTCATTGTGTATTTATTAGAATTAATAGCGTCTATTTAAAGATTTTACTAGTGTGATATATTATGCGACACTTCTTTAACTCAGTATATGTAGACTTAATACAATATGTTATATCTGAAAACAATTCATTGACATATAAAACGTAATTGTATAAATAAACGAGATAATTAGCTATCAAGGACTTTAAACTGAGATCATTTTAACTGAGTTATTTTAGAGTTTTAATAATAAAACAACCGGTTAAGATATTATGTATAAAAATCACAGGAAAAACTAGTTTTCTAAATCTCAACTTTTTTGAAAACAATTGTATATTCAGGAACCGGTTGATGTAACTAACTATGTAATAATTACTCATGTCTAACATAATGCAACTGGGTGTTGTTACCTACAAATATTATTTGTGAAACAATTGAAAAACGTTAATTCCTTGATCCTTTTAATTACAAGAGTAACAATGAAACTTCTCGTTGCCTAATTAACTAATACGAATGAGAATTTTGTTGTGTTTTTTTTTCATACATTTAAAATGACGCGATTTTTCCACTTTGATATAACAGACGTAAACATCGATGTTTTGTTTTTAATTCTTTTACGCGCTTTTAGCTGGTTAAACGCTAAGCCTAATGGGGAAAACTGGTTATCAAGTACAGCTGCCGGTATACCTACAGGTACGACATATTTGTCAACTTGAGGGTAGTTGCTAACCGGGCGGGAATTAGAAAATGCTCTACAAACATGTCAAAATATTAACTTAAAAATAAATAATATTAGTGTAAAAAAATACATGCCAAGTAGCACCAGTAATTTGTTTCAAGTCCTTGCATTGATTGACGTACGATTAATGTAAAATATATTAATTATATTGTGTAATTTTATATTTATACTAGCGGTGCGCCCGCGGCTTAATTATTTTCGTCCAGTAATTTTATTTTTACACATATTCATGTCAATATTTATGGCCTATCCATTAGACAAAGGACCTATATTATACTTACCGTGTACAAAAATTCATCAATATCGGTTAACTTTTTTTTTTATGATCCCTAAATATGTTATTGACGATTCTATAACATATGCAATGACGTATGTTTCTTGTCTACGTAATTTGATCAGAATCGGTTGAGAATTGATAAAAAATTAATTTTCTAATTAATGAGGAATTGTTTAATTTTTTTTTTAATTACCGTGTACATTTATCAACATTTGTGGTTATATTTTTACGATTTCTAGAATTATTGTTGAAAATGCTTATAACATAAATTTTAGCAATGATTAAAGAAACCCGTTTAGAAGAATTTTATCAAAATCAGTTGAGAATTAATACATTTTTTTATCATTTTTGTACGATTCCTATGATTCTTAAAGCCTAACAATTATCAAATGACTTTTACTTCTCCTGTACAAAAATCATCAAAATTTGTTGAGATATATATAAAAATATTTTTTGGATTTTTTAAAATGTTTTCTAAAATAATTATTCAAAATTATTGTGGCCTATTATTTATCAAATATCATAAGCCGTTATTGTGTTAATTTCATACAGACAGACAGACAAAATTTTTGTTCATGGCATATTCGTGATCATTGTTCTTCATATAGTAACTAGCGGAAATTTGGAAAAAAATTACACGTATAAACCTACAGATATATTAATATAGACATTATTTAAGTGTGTTCCGGCAGCTGCACCTGATAGGCAGAGATTTAACTTGTTACCATTTTTCAATGAGCGATTGCGTATCATCCTCCGCCTAGTCTTCACTTTCCATCAGGTGTGATGGAAGCCAAAGTACAAGCAAATTTTACATTAAAAAAATTAATTTAGGCAGCATCATCACTCAACAGTAAGTGAAATTGTACTCAAACGATAATCTATAAAGTTTATTTTTTATTTATTTTACTTGACTACCACCAGGTACAAGAAAAACTTCTTAATCTAACCCCTTTTTTTAAACTACAGAGTTGGCAAACAGGCATACGGCCCGTCTGGTGGTAAGGGGCTACCGTAGCCTATGAACGCCTGCAATACCATAGATATCACAAGCGCGTTGCCGACTTGAACCCCCCTACCCCAAGGAGCTCTGGAAACCCTACTCACCGCAGAAACACAGCACTAGGTCATTTGGCTGTAATCTTCTATAGAGTGGAGGAATTCCACCAGTCCCGCTGCCCCAAGTAGAAAGAAATTTCTAAAGAAATTTATCTGTGCCCTACCTCTCTTAAAAATCGTTTTCTGTCGACGTTATGCCATTGACTAACTACCATCCTTAAGTTGAGGATCTGTCTCCGAATACGAATCTGTATTTTCCAACATCTGCATTTGAGAGCCAGTTCCTGAGAGCAATTAACCTTTAATCATTTTAAGAACAGCATCATTCATAGGAAATGCGGGCGGTGTATAAAAACTTATACAAACTTATTCCTCTGTCCGTGGATAATAGTTGTAGAGTTTTTTTTTATACCATACAATCCATATTTAGCACTGCGACGTTCACTACGCTTCTATTTTTTTTGAATTATAATTCGCAGCGTCACAAGGTGGTCGACGACCTGGTAAAGGTTGCGGGAAGCCGCTGGATGCGGGCAGCACAGGACTGGTCGCTGTGGCGATCTTTGGGGAGGCTTATATTCAGCAGTGAACGTCTTTCGGCTCAAATGAATGAATATTTTTTTTGGCTCGTTTAGTTATAAGTGAAGCTAATAAGAGCGTGTTAAAAAAGATGTAATTATTTCATTTCAGAACTCTTTACACTGACGGCTTAGTGTAAACATTATTGATTTTGTTGAATGAAATGACTTAAGAAGGTCTGGAAGGACGTCCCATGTTAAAACGTGACTGTAACTGTTCGGAAAGGATTGGTCACTTGACCTTTGGAGTCCTAAGTGTTTGTGATATTAATTTCGGAATGACTTTCGTTATTCTTGTCGCTAACGCCTCGGATATACAAGCTGATTAATTCGAGGAAGGTTCACAGGGTACTGAGATCACCATGGCCCATATTAACATTTACTCGTGCATAATTGCTGATTAACTTGAAGTCAAAATAATTAATTCTATACGGTTGGTGTATGGTGTTTCGCTGTTCATGACCTATCAACAATTCTATATCTACTTATACAAATATTATAAAGTTCATGAGTTTTTTTTTATGGTTTGAACACGCTTATATCTACCACTAGTCAGATTTCAATAATTTTCTTGTCTAACTACAATGGCGCTATGGCCGTTAGAAGTGCAGTTTTTACCATACAAAATGTAGGTCTGAAGGTTCGCTAAGTAATAGTGTGCGTGGTTCGTGTGGCGCGGAGCGGGCTGTTTGATGCCGATTGCGGGTTATCTGCTCGAGAAGAACTGAAAAAATTGGACGGGAGTGAAACCACGGGGCACAGCTACAAATATATTAAAATTAATGTTTGTTTGTTTGTCCCCTATGAGTGTACTGGCTAAGGTTCTGTATTAGCACAATCCGTTTACAATTACGTGACGTGCAAGTCCTTACATTTCGAAGAAATGCTGCGGGCATATAAGCTTGTAATAAATATAGTAACAAATATTCATACTACAAGTATAGTAATGTATACATTACACAAGATATTAAAAGCAATGAAATAATATACATATAAAAGTACTTCAGTTATGCGATATATTATTTGATTAACAAAATAAGCGAAATACTTCGCGGGCGTTTTAAGTTAGAGAGTCAATTTACATAATCATATTTCAATAGCTAATAATAAACCTTGATATTGTTAGACGAGATGAAATGTGAACCGTGTGTCAGTTCAAATTGACCAAGGTAATAGGTAATTATTATATAATATTGATTCATCTTATAATCATATCTATAGGTATATATAAAATGACATGTTGGGTCCGCGGTTTCACCCGCATATAATTAAAAAAAAATTGCTGTGTGGTGATTTATAATACAACAGTATACCTACAGACAATATTTTTATCGGGCAGTCAGCGTTAAGTGTCACAATTCACACGGCTCGTTCGCACCACTACATCTATAGACCACCCCGAGCCGAGTGTTGAATTATTTTAATTTTACATTATCTCCAAAACTGTTCGTCTAACCAACATACTATAAAGGGCATAGATTATCACTACTAACCATTACGTCAACGCACGCGGATAAAACAGTTCGGGTGTGACGTTACTTCCGACTTATTTAACAAAAATGAATATTTAAGGCTATCTGAGGGATGTAACCTAATGCTAGATAGCCTATACTATTCCAGGTGAATCTGGCTATCATATACAAAAATAATTTTTCGAATCAGAAAGTAATGGATTACTCATATGTGTCTGAATGTTATAATATTAATCCAGACACACAACTGACAATTATATTCAGCACACAAAAGTTAGTCATGTGCTGGGATCGCATATGCTTACTACAACTCCGCAATGAGACATTGAGGTGATTTGCTCTGGGTTTCAAAATATGAATTATTAATAAAAAATGATTTCTAAAGCCATGCCCATTTCTCACAGACTTGAACCAGTTATGCGATGTTAATTCTAGTGTCCACTGTTTTTCAATGCGTTATTTCTTCTGATTATTTAATGACAACATGTGTTTACACAAAATTCTGCCAACGTCATGTGTCAAAGTCACGTCAATAGAATTTTCAAATCCATACTTTTACATTAAATTCATTCAATCAAAGGCGAGTCCTTTGGTTTGTTTTGCTAACAGGGCCCAAGTTTGCTAAGAAAATAGTCGAGATGGCGATAGTCGATATGGCGACAGTCGAAATAGCGATAGTCAAGATGGCGACAGTCGAAGTGGTGATAGTCGAAAATGTGACAGTCGAGACATCACAATCGAGATGGTAACAGTCGAAATGGCTATAGTCTAGATAGCGACAGTCGAATTGGTGACAGATTTAACAGAAAAAATAGCACTACCAAGTTGTTAACTAATGATAATTTCGATTAGCAACACTGAATCCATGGCAGATTTTGATAGGCATCACAAACGACGTATAAATATTGCCATCCCACTGACTATAGAGATTTTATCGAAACAGTAATGAAATTTTACCAGAATACCAAATTTGTTACAATTTCGATATAAGTTTCGATATAATGATAAGGGTATAATTTTAAATCTGAAATAGCAGACTTTTTGCTCCTGGTCGGCATGCCAGCGACGCCCGATTAATCTCTGTATGTACTCTGAATGTACTGACTTGATGTCACTTTACCGTTACATATATTATATTAATTCCATATTTGTTTTCATATGAAAACTAACTGTCCTGGCAGACGTTATTCTGTCCTTTTCAGTAGTTAATGGCTCGATGACAACACCACCTATCGGATTCTAACTTAGCTATAAACTATCGACTCAATTAAACAAATTTATCATGTAAAGATGAGTTCAATCGGTCAAGTCGTTCAGAAGTTGGAGAATAACACTAACAGACACACACAACAACAAAAGTTATTTTTGTGTTTTCACACTGACGCGTGTTTGTGCGAAGTAATTACTTTTAATGGTCCCTTATCAAGTGGACATAGTAATTAGATGAAACCACGGTAGACGTGGGTTCTATTCCCGGTTAGATACTCTGTTCTGGAATATTTATAGCCTGTACATGCAACAAAAATAAACTATAAACCAATATGCCTCAGACTAACGCTGCTTATTTGTTTATGATCTACACGTTTCTTACAATGAGAAGATAATCCAACCTAGAATTGTATATTATGTAAGTAGCTGTAAGATAGAGTAAGTAATCCTAGAGTAAGTAGTTTTAAGCTGTCAATATTCTTTTGTTTTGGAAAAAGATACCATAAGCGAGTCACAGATCGCGATGATGCTGTAATATTTTATCAGATAAAATATCGCTCGACGTACACTCAAAGGATTATCACACACAGCGAAGATAATATACTTTTTTTAAAGGTACTGTATCTTAAGATAACTAGCGATATGGTTATTCGATTGTATGCAAATACGAATAAATCCGAATATCGGACGTACGCGGACAGTGACGGATATCACCTCGCGACAGTCGAGGTTATGATTATGAAACTAGAAATATTATTTTTATGTTTTACTGTGGTGGTAACCATAACTGTAAGGTTACTAATATCTACGTATCTCTAGTATTTTTGTATGAATCTAACAAAACATATGAAATAAAATATGACATACATATTACCTATACACTTTTTATTTATATGTAAATAAATAAAAAAGTTTTTTTTTACTATTAATGAATCCTTTGAATACCAATTATTTCGTAGAACACAATGTAAGTCGTAACGTCGAGCGACCACGGCGAAAGAAAAAGGTTATTCGTGTGTTCCGCAGCTTGACTACTTTGCTAATTTGGCGAGCTAAAAAAAGCTCATTAGCTGAAATCTTTGCTGAATAATCGATAGTTATTGATGTTTTACCAATATTAGCTACGTTTTCATATACATTACGATAGTTACATCCTTCAGAATGTGCTAAAGCAATGTTCATATCGTAATCAAATAGTAAAGCCGTGTTACTCATATTTAATCACCTATAAATAGATTTCGGACAAATATCAATTATGTGTGATACCTAAGCAGACTGTCATGAGACTGAAATAATTTAATATATTATCGTATCTTAGACGTCTATGATACCTTAAGATGCCATAATATTTTATGTCTTATCGTATCATCATTGCGCCGCGCTCCAGTAAATAATACATTTTTTGGACATTTACGTCAAAGTGAAACGACAAAAATATCTATATACCTACCTATAATAATAATAGTTAGTTAATAAAAACCCACACCTAGAATACAAATGAAATAAAAAAACTGGCACAAAATATGAGTGTTAATATTCAGATAAAGAATTAAAAAAAAAACTATACCGATGATACAGGAAAGCGCAGGTTCGGAAGACTCGTAAAATATCTAGCCCCAGAATACAGATTAAAAATTCCGGCCCAGAAGAAGGCAGAAAACTTAGGCTCAGAAGATAAATAAAAAGGTTTTCTAAACATTTTCCGTAAACTGCGGAATCATCTCCCGGCCACCTGCTTACGAAATCGGTTCTTTCAAGCGTAACGAGAAAAGATATTTATGCAGCCGATGGATTGCCGATCTATCGGTGGTCATCGTTGTGATTGCATTGTACTGTGCTTACCATCAGGAATAGTGTCGTCAATTGGCCAAGCTATTATTAAAAAAAAACTTAAAGAATATTGAGCCTTATTGCTACAGGTAATATTCCTAACTTTGATGGACCTTGATAACACAGCCCGAGTTTAAGTTGATTGAGAATGGTTTGTGTGAGGGTCCAAATAACTATGTCAAGGCTAGGACACCTTTTACCAAAAATTGTCATTGAAAAGGGCAATACATCTTTAATGTCATTTTAACGCACAAATATCGTGACCGATCCCAATTTACTCTTCCCTCTTAAGGTTATTTTAGAAACCACAGACAATTCAAACAAGGTTTTTTTTATTTTACAAAGTTTTATACATAAAAAATTTAAGAACTAATTTTGTATTGATTTTATTCTTTCATACGCGGTGTATAGTGAAGGGTGTTAATGAAATTTACATTTTTAAATGGCACGCTTACTTGTTTTATATATCTTGATTGATTATATAGTTACAATTTGTTTATTTTCTAGATAACCAAACCACTAACCAAAATTTATAACGTAAGTAGGTAATCTACTTTTTCAATAACACTGCCATTTACTTTCTAATGTGTTGTGTTTCTGCGGTGAGTAGGCTTTCAAGAGCTCCTTGTGGTAGGGAGGGTTCAAAAGAGATAGGATACAGATCATTTCTTTGGTGATTTCTATCTAATAGGGGTAGTCCGACTGGTGGAATACCTCCACCCTACAGAACATCGTAGCCAAATAACTTTGTGTTGTGTTCCTGCGGTGAGTAAGAATTACAGAGCTCCTTCTGGTAGGGGGTTTGAAGGTCAGAAACGCGCTAGTGATATCCAGAGTATTACAGGCGTCCATTAGCTACGGTAGCCGCTTACTATCAGGCTGGCCGTATACTTGTTAGCCACCTTTGTAGTATAAAAAAACTAAAAGACAAAGAAATACTTGTGTAACATTTTATCAAATTACCATTTATTCTATTAACTGTATAGTAATGTTTAAGTTGATTCAAGCTATTTCGAATATCCAGGTAATTATTACTGCCTCAGAATGTTTAATTTTGGCGTCTACATGTATAATTAATATGGATGATATTTAAAGCAATGATGGCTCAGTGGTAGCGTGTACAACTTCGTGTCGATTGATGTGATTTCGAATCCTTGCAATGAGCCTGAGCTTTCGGTGAAGGAAACATTGTGAGGAAACCATAGCATGGTGGTAGGGCTTTTCCTAACTTGGCCTTTTGGCCTGGCTAACTACCACCATCTAGTTGAAAAATCTGTCGCCAAGCACCAATAGGTGTGTTCCGGCAGCTGCACTTGAGAGGCAGTCTTCCACTAGGTTTAGCATGTTATCATCTTGGACCATATCGTCACTTACATCAGGTGAGATTGTGGCCACTACGCCAAACCTATAACGATGAGCGAATCACAATACAATGTCAAAAAATGAGAATTTTCCATGGCTGACTTGTGTCTGGCACACGCCGGCCGTTAGCCCGGTCCGCTCGCTTCGCTCGCTCGGCTCGTGAGTTATGATTGAAATTACAACTTAACCTAAACAATCCAGTGCGCTACCTAGATTGGCTACAATATAATAAGCCATAAGAAACAAAACTATTTATTTACTGACAAATCATTTGTTTCTATGACAATTATAATTAGGGGATACATATTGGTGACAAATATAAACTTTGGTGACAGAAAATATTGTTGCTTTATCATATTGACATCTCAACCTAGAACCCTTAATGTTTTATTTAATAAAAGTCCACAAATAAAATTAATGGTTGGCCGTCACTGAATTAATTAAGTATTGGCATAAAACGTTAATTTAAGAACATAAGATCTTGATAGATAATAATGGATCGTCTCACAAATATCTACTAGGCGACGTTTGAATTGAATGCTTACGTGAATGAGCTATGTACATACGAAATCGCATATATTATCTTCTTCTTCTGTATTCAATATATATATATTACATTACTAAACGTGTCTCTGCCTGTCTGCTTGTTTATGTTTATTTTTACGCAAAACCGTCTTATCCGATTTACATATTTTTCATTTAATTCATAGCTATGTTATCTGGCCTGGTTATAGGATATATTTTGTAAGATAAAGTAATATACGAAATAAGCAGTGATGATATTGGTGAATAAATTTAAAAAAATGCGCATTTGGGGCGTTTAAATGGCTTACGCTGAGTAAATTATACGAGATATATCAAATTAATGTTCTACAAAATTGTAGATCTTAGAATTACCTACTAAAAAGTTAGCGATAGTATATATCTATCTTCTACGGATCACCCACAATAAGCATTTTTGAAGCAGCACTATTGTGCGTGCGGTCGACCGACAGCATACTGTTAGTCCACGCGAGCGAAGCCGCTGGTCCAAAATCTTGTGTGCGCCTGTTAGTGATTTATTCGTGATTATAACTTCTGAACGACTTGACCGATTCAGCTGATATTTACATAATATGTATGTTTTATCGAGACAATGGTTTATAGATAAGTTAGGGTCCGACAAGTGGCGCTGTGGGTACGGTTAACTTCGCTCCCGCACACCCGCCACGACCGCCCTCCTCTGCGGCAACTCAAGCCTAGGTCCGATCCATCGGCATGGAGCCTTTGAGACAAGCAGCCGCTCGCGCGATACAAGTGACTCTACAATCACTAGCTTTCACAGCCATACATGACACTGCATTATACATACATGCACAACACACATAGGTACATAGGTTCTGTAAGGGACCTTTTTTTTTTCTTTTTTTGCCTAGTTAGAGTAGACAAAAATTTCAGACCACTAAATACACATACACATGTTCCTTCCCTCCTCCCAGTGGGCAGAAACATGTATATATGTATAGTTAGTTTAGATCGAATTACGGATAGGGAATTAGTCAGATCGCGACTTAATTGCATACGCGCAACAGTCCGAGCCGAGGTCCGGCCACTTTGGCACCCTCGGATGTTGTTGCTTAGCTTTCGTGGCTGAGTGCCCTAAGCGCTCGCCCCCAAGCCCGGTAAAGCTGTAAAAGCCGTAAAGGCTCCAGGGCCCCTCAGGCTAACAGTGTAGTCAGTTCGAAAAAAAAAAAAAAAAAAAAAAAAAAATGGCGCTGTGGTCGAGCCATTAAATACTGGAAAGAGCAGAACAATGTCTAGCTAGTAACATCGAATACAAAAATAGTGCAAATTTACAATGGCTTATATGTATTTCACTAGATTTGTGATATGGAACAAAAATTATATCACGATTTCGAAGGGCCTGACTGTATATCACGTAACTAAATGTATTTTTATTAGGGTTCCATATCCAAAGAAGGAACTTTATTGCTAAGCCTACGCTGTTAGTCTTACATTTAATAAGCTCTCTATTACCATATTACATAACTAAAAGTACGTAGGTAGTTATGTTTTACATTCAAAATCAAAAATATTTTATTTATTTTAGGCCCCAAGAAGACACCTATGAACATCAAATATTGACGGTTAAACACTACTACCGTTTCGGAAAACATCCCAGTCATCGAGTCAAGAGTCAAGTCAATATTGCTTATTTATTCCAACTGCACAAAAAAAAAATACGGTTAATAATTTAGTGGATGCACAGAGAAGGAGTCACTTCCAGACATCACTCACTATTCACGTAATTATCCATCTTATTATAATATACTTTTTGACAGAAAACCTGCTTGATTTATTAAATAAAAAACTTTCATTGGTTATATACGTACTGCGTACACATATAAGTACCGGTCTTTGACAGAATGTAGCTTGTCAATGTTTTTACGTACATATTATATTTAAATAATTTTAAATGTATAATTCCGTTTATGTTGGTTTAAATAATTATTATTTATTATTATATCAACGGTGACATTAGATTGAACGAAACGAATAGAGTCTTCTTTATTGCGATATCGATTTTTACATAACATAGATAGACTTTCTTATCGCGTACGTGCTACATATTTCAAATTAAAGCCAAGTCTATTACTTGACGACCACTTTTTCAGTACGGAGCTAGTAGATTAATGCAAGCTCTAAGAATGTTGTTAATGGTGCATTTATATAACAATGGTATTTTCACTACATGCTAATATCTTTCTGCGGTTAAAATAGACAAATGACTGCTTTTGTGTTTTGCCAACGATTTAATTATATATTGAATTCAATGTGTGTGGTTCTTGGTTTTATTAACCACAACAACATTACAGTGCAGAATTAGTGGAAAAGGCCAGACTTCAAACCGGTTGAGGTATTTAGATAAATTGTATAACAATTTGGGTAGTATTTAGAGAGATAGTACTAAGCTTATAAACCGAAATGTTCGTTTTGGATACTAATTTTTACAAATGTTTATTAAATTTTTTTTTTGCTTAAGCATTAAACGGTTAGAGGATTCTTCTTATTTTTTTAACTTAATAATGAATAGCCGACAAAAGATTCTCTTCCTAGTAATTTATTCAAAGATATATTCAATTTAAATTACACTCAATTCTCAATTCTAAACTATAGGCCAAGACATTTTTTGACATTTAACCACAAGCATCATTGAAAAGTTATCATAAAATTGAGTGACGTAGGTAACATATTATTTAAGCAGGTTGCCTTAGTTTTTTAAGAGAACTTTATCAGTCAATTGCACTATCAAAGTTTTTATATAATTATTATATGGAACAACTTGTAACAATTGGCTTTACGTTTTAATACCCAGAATTGCAATGTCTTAATTTTTGAACCTAAATTAAAAATGTTTTAAATATCCTATATTTTATATACAAGTGAAACTTAAAAAAAAAAACATCTTCGCCTCTAGTCTCACAGTTCCCTACTCTACGGCCAGCTGTAATGCGACATGCGATAGATGAACGAAATTGCTTGGTGTAATAGAATAAAAGTTTCACTTTAAAATAATTATTTTAAATTATATAGACTACTAGTTGTGCCCGTGGCTCCGCTCGCGCGAATCGTGTGGCCCCTACTCTGAAGTTTGGAAGACAAAAATACTTATTGTGGGTGATTCTTCGATAGATATATACTATCGCAGACTTTTTTGTAGGTATTTTTAAGATCTACAATTATGTAGAATATTAGTTTGATATATCTCGTTGGTTTACTCAATGTAAGCCATTTAACCGCTCTAAACGCGTCTTTTTCCGAAGTGCTTCATTATTTTCGTCACTGCTTATTTCTTATGTTACTTTATCTTACAAAATATATCGTATATATTGACTAGATAACAAAGCTATGAATTAAAATTAACATAAACATGTAAATCGGATAAATGGTTTCTGCGTGAAAAGAACCTAAATGGATAGACAGACAGACAGAGAGACGTTGAGTTTTATAATATGCAGAGAAGTATAATTTATGAAAAAATAATAATGATATAACATTAAATTATTAAGAAATTAAAAAAAAATTACTGCGTTATTGTCAAAATAACACGATCTGAATTCATATCTGTGAACAAAACTCATGTCATTTATCTAATTACTGTGTCGCTTGTTAATTGTCACACACGTTTAGACTATTCATAGATTAGTACCGAATGTTGGCTAATGGTTTACACGTTGTGGGAAACGTGCCCCTGCTCTTTTACGATTTCGAGTTTGTACTACTTTGCTTTGTAATGAAACATTGAACTTGATATGACGCGTGATAATTAATCCGTTGGAATAATATAATATAATATTGGCCAACATTTCGATTGTAAAATACGTCAACTGTTTACAGATGTTTAAATAGAAAGCTTGTAATATATTAAATATATAACTGAATAGAATTATTACATAAAGTGAAAACATTTTTTTGGAATTATATGAATGTTGAAATTTTTCGTATTTGGCCTTCATTTGTAGCGCTAAGTATGTCCTTTAGCTATTTTTTTGTATTTTACTTGGATTTCTATAATTCCAAATAATTTTGCACCAATACTTTCTATCCAAGAAGTTATATGTTTATTTTAAATGAAAGAATTAATTGAAGGTCTCTATTTTATCACGTTTATTGGCAGGATTATTAATGATTATTCAAATTTATTGATCTAAGAAAACTAGGAAAACCTGTTCGTCTTGAACAACCACGTGACATTTGCACATGATTCTTCAGATTAACACACTAACAGCATCCGCGAGCTACACTTGAAGGAATCACGTTGCTGATCACATTTTCGGTCTAAGTTATAAGCAATGGAAAAACTGTAAAAGTTTAAAATTCTGATAATAAAATTATTATCACTATAATAAACAGTTATATTTGAAGTGATCTTCTTTATATATCCTGTATAAATAACCAAAAGAAATTATTGTTGGAGAAAAATAACCGTCATTTCTTTCGAATAGGAAACAATTTAATATACGAAAAAAAAGAATTATTTTATTTTCTTAAAATATATATTTGAGTGATTTTAGGACATGCTAACAATTTTTTAAAAGTTTCAAAGCTAGTTTAACAATCGAAATTCAGATTTAAATAAACAACTTGATTTTTATTTAATTTATAAACAACTAGCGACCCGCCTCGGCTTCGCACGGGTGCAATGCTGATACTAAATATATCTACCTACTACAGAATGTCCTCATAAACAACGTTTACAACTTTTTTGTCATAAGACAATACAAACATGTTTTGTTTAGAGGTTACTCTTGAAAGAGCGACATATAATTGACCATGGTATATAGGGCTGGTACCGCCGCACCGCTATGTCCCTGCATTTTAAATCTGTAATATCTTCGGAAATATTCATTTAAATTACATGCTTTAACGGGCCATATTGATCTATATTAAATGGAAAATGTATTTAAGGTACTTAATTGGATAAGGATTAATGCTGTATTGATTAAAAGCACTTCCACACATTAAAAATGGTTATTATGGGTTATCCTTAAGAGATAGATATATGCCATCGCGGATTTTTTTTGACATTTTTAGGGTGTACAATACTGCAGTACATTATTTTGATTTATCTCGTGGGATTCAGCCAGCATTTGCAATGTAAGCACAAAAAATGTGTTTATTTACGTCATCACATTAGAAACCTCCAAATTTATCAGTGTTTCTCTACAATATTATGCATGTAAACATATAAACCTTCCTCTTGAATTACTCTATCTATTAAAAAAAACGCTTCAAAATCCGTTGCGTAGTTTTAAAGATTTAAGCATACATAGGGACGGACAGAGCGACAGCGACTTTGTTTTATACTATATAGTGATATGTTTCTTTATTTTTGCTACTTCAGATTCATTACCGAAAAATACTTTCAGTGAATGCTGAAGTGGCGGGAACAGAGACTAAATAAATTTTTATTACATTTAGCAAGCTATAAACATGTATTTTAAAGTATATAGTCAAGTTTGCGAGAGCGATGTATTAAAGAAAAAAAAACTAATACAAACTTTTAATTAAAGTAATTAAAAATGTAACTGATTAAAATTAATTATTAATTTAAGAGCGTGCCGTCAGGTACGGATGCCTAGCACGAATGAATGTACTTTTTAAAGCTATCTCTAAGCTTCGCTTATTGTTCCCCTGATTTACACGTTTACCAGGAATTAACGTCCTTACACCGCGTTTTCGTGGGAGCGAGTTGTTTATAGTTAGTCCTGGTGACCGCATAACTATATATTGACATTAATTGTCAACAGTATTCAGCCCAAGCCCGGGTGAAGCTGTAAAAGCCGTTTGAGGCTTCAGGGCCCATATGGCTAACAGTAGTAGTCAGTTCGAAAAAAAAAACAACAGTATATAGACTGTTTTTTTTAAATGATTTAGAGTTTCTTTAGATCTAAACAACTATACTTTTAAGTAATAAGCATAGTTAAATAGTTCAGTAATTACCAATGTCAGGGTTTTGCTTTACTCAACACAGTAAATATTGGAAATAAAGTGTTTTCGGATTCTTTGTTATAATGCAAAAGTATAAAGTATATTTATACAAAATAAAATAAAGTATAGTTGGCAACTCATTAAATCCCTGTTTACACTTACCCTCATAAAATGCACCCCATACTGTATTCCCATGGGAAAACCAATTATTTTATTTGAAGATTTTTGTCATTACTACAAGTGTAAAAACTAATAACAAAGCCGCGATATCAACAATTTATTTATGTTCTACGATTGGAACGGATGTTTTATTGCTACTGCAAAAAGTTTTTTCTGCCTAGAGCCATATTTTTCTCTAGTTGTCACCTGTACCTCACAACGTCTGAACTAACTTAAGGCATTATTCAAATGGTTACCGGAGCCTATGGACGATTGTAGTGCCATGGGTATCAAACAGCGCGTTGCCGACATTGAGACCGAGGAGCTCTGGAAAGCTCAACGCAGGAACACAACACAAGATTATTTGGCTGCGATCTTCTATAGGCTGATGGTTTTTTTTTATCGAGGCACGGCACGTGTTCGTGAGTACAGTGCAATCCCATAACATCGGCGACTACCGTGGGACTTACAATCCATCGACAATCGTCGCCCGCTGAAATGTCTGTTCACGTTATGTTTGAAGGCCTCCATGCTGTAGGAAGGAGGGAACACTGGCCGGAAGACAGTTCCACAGCCTCACAATACGGCAAAGATAGGACGTAGCAAATTTATTTTCCACCATTCGGGCTGTGCTCCAGGTAGAGAGAAAACTGCAAATAAATTTCTTTGATATTGTGAGTTACACAACTTCTTTTCAAAGGCGATTACGTAATTTATAACTTGTTATCTATTTTTCGCATGTTTTTGGCGAATACCGTTTTTTTATATCTCGCCTTATTCAAATCACCACAAAAGGCCAAACGATGTTGTTTACTAACAGCCCTTCAAAGTATACAATCGTACCGTATTATAAATTGGTTTATTATATTTCGCAACACGTGTACTAAATATCCCAATTGCCTCATGCTAAGTATTTGCTATTGTTTTTATTACTAGAGTTGCCCCGAGGCTCTGTATGCGTTTATTTCCCAGTAACTTTTAGTTGTACTTATTTTTATAGCCCATCAATTGAGCAATTACATATAATTGTTACATATACTTGTAGAAAATTTCATTAAAATCGGTTGAAAATTAATATTCAGATTTCTAAATTATGTTTCTTACAACCTGTCAACTATGAAATGACATAGGCTTCCCGCCTACAAAATTACGGCAAAATCTCTTGAGAATTAATAAAAATTTCATTATTTTTTTTATAAGATTTCTAAATGTATTAGGTATTGACGACCATTATAACCTATTAACTATGAAATGATATATGCTTCTCGTCTACAAAATTACATCAAATTGGGTTGAGAATTAATAAAAAAAAAACTAAATTCTTATTTTATGTCGATTTCTAAAAGTATTATTAACAATTTTAATAGTATAAATATTCATACAAATGACAGGCTGGTTTTGAGTTAAATCCAGAAACACAAAAAGACAAAAAAGTTATATTTGTGATGAATGTCTTTATAAAAAACGTCTATCTAGGAATTTGGAATGTAAAAGTAGAACTATAAATTTGTTAACATAGACTAGCCTACTCGTGCGAAAATGACAGCTGTCATGCTAGTTACAGACGCTGTCAATAGATGGCGCTTTGAATATATTTTCTTTTTTTTTTATAATCATTAATTTTCTTGAAGAATTAACGGAGATACAGCAAGAAAAAACACCTTTGAGAAATAAACTGCCTACGTCTTCGAATACGTTACATACAATATAAAACTTAATAAGAATAAAACCTAGCCTATGACCATGAGTCTGAACGTAGTTAGCCCGATGAAGTCAGTCATAGCATATGTCTATCTTCTAAGGATCACGCTATCGACTCGATCGACAGCATTCTATAGTCCATGTGAGAGGAGCCGCGGGTTATAAAACTGATACCTATACTAAAAAATGTGATACGATAATTTCTCGATTAAAATGTACAGTTTAGTAATAATGATTCTGTGAAAATAATATATTTTATTGCGACATAAATCAATTATCGAAAAAGGGTGTGATAAGCAGAACAACCGGCTGAATCACACGCGGACGTGTTTTCAGTTTGATAAAATATTTTTCCCGTGATTATTGGTTGCAATCTCGTACGCATTGGGTCGGTACTGCCTCTGGTGTCTGTATGCTCATGCGCAGTTTGTATTCCACATGACTAGGTGAGATAGGCTCTTCCACATTTATCGAATTTTAATATCTTTTTATTACCCAAGCGTTTGTTGCTTTTGAAATTTGGTAGTCAAATAAATTCCCCGCATAACATGGATACAAAAGGGAATTGATACTTAAATATTGTTAGAGATTTGGAACGACTTCAAATACTTAAAGTAAAGAAGCAGCCTTAAGGAATAAAGTGTCAAAAGATCAGAACTAGAGATTATCATAATTTCTATAAGACACATGTTTTAGAAATATTGATGAATAAAAAGATTTCCATGACAGTATTTTTCCGTTCAACTATGTATAATATAAGTAGATGTATATGTTTTTTTATATATGTATAGGCATGCGATTGATCTGATGATAAGTAAAAATGAGGCCGACGATGGATCACGCTTACCTATCAGATGCCTGTTCACTCTTCGCTTGAAGACTCTGAAGTTATCGGTGTGCGGGAATAAAGACGCCGCGGCTGGGAGGAACATTAGAAAAAAATTATACAGAAAGAACTAACTATACTTACTGGTTATTATTATACACTTTTCATGACGTCAAGTACAAGATTTCTTCGGAATTTCCACAAATCTGAACGGAAATAATTCTTTGACCTGAATTCAAATTGATAAATGTATGAGTCATAAATTATTTTGTTTTGCCATTTATTATTCGTCATTTCTTATTAGAAGTATCTTTTATAATCTTATCGCTTTATAGCTTCTATTAAATTAGATCAACGGGTACAAGTCAAGGAGTTAGAAGTATTTTTAATAATAGACAGTTTTTTTTATCGATTAAGGTTTTTGACGATGTGGCCTACGATGATAACAAGCTAAACCTAGTGGAAGTCTGGCTTTCAAGTACAGCTGCCGGAACACACCTATTGGTGCTTGGCGGCAGATTTTCAACTTGAAAGTAGTATCTAGCTAGGCGGGCATTAGATAAAGCCCTACCACCACGCTATGGTTTTCTCACGATGTTTCCTTTCACCGAAAGCTCAGGCTCATTGCATGTAGTCGAACTCACGTCAATCAACGCGAGGTCGTACACACTACCACTGAGCCATCATTGTATGTGACGATGTGGATCATCACTTAACATCAGTTGAGATTGTGGCCATTACGCCATATCTATAACGATAAAAAACGTTAATAGACGCGGTTTCCATACACAATACCACTAAGTCATCATGGCTCAAAGTAAAATTTTATAATTTAAATTTGTTATAGTTCTCTATATCTGTTTTGGACAAGAATTTTATGAAGGGTACTTTTAACCAGTCTCTTCATATGCACAACTTCACAAACATAAAAAGTTGCCTTACATTTATTAGAAATGTTTAATAAGTTTTAATGGTTTCACAACAGAAATCAAACTTAAACTTTCAAGATAACATGTCTGTAGTGCAGCTGGTTGGAAGTTAAGGTACTTAACAAGATTAATTCCGTGCATTTAAGGATATTATAACTATTCTATTATATTATCATCTGTATTTTCTGTACATATTATCAAACTCAACGTCTCTCACTCTATCTGTCCGTTTATGTCTTTTTCACGCGAGAACCACTTAAAATATCGACGATTTCCTTTTTTATTTTATTTTAATTCATAGCTATGTTAACTGGCCAGGTTACAGGATATATTTTGTAAGATAAAGCAACATACGAAATAAACAGTGACGATAATGGTGAATCATTCCGGAAAAAAGACGCATTTGGGGCGCTTAAATGGCTTACGCTGAGTAAACCACACGAGATATATCAGTTTAATGTTCTACATAATTGTAGATCTTAAAATGATTTAAAAAAGTGTGCGATAGCATATATCTATCCTCTGTGGATCACTTACAATAAGCATTTTTGTTTTCCGTCTTTTGAGGTAAAGGGTCAAGGGGTTTTTGTGGAAATGTCATATCTCCCTTAATTCTTTATCAAAATTAATGATTGAAGCATCATTTTAAAGCACACGCTCATTGCTATTCATAAATTGCTAGATAAATTGATTAAAATGAACATGTTGGGGACGCCATTTATTAAAAATTTGTTTAACTAACATGACAGTTGTTAGTTTGTTTACATTCTATAGCATGTGAAATATTGGAACGAGTCAGCTAGTGTTTTTTAAGCACATAATAAATACTTTTAACCGCAGTTTTATTTACCGAATGATGACGTCACGCCGTGTTTTTGTAGCATTATTGCAACAGATTTGTATATTACTTTTAAAGGTGATTAATGAATAAATATTAATTCACGGGTATTATTTTCGACATATAAAGTGTTTAAAGCAATTTTCCAAAAGTTTTCTACTCCTTCTATTTACCCCAACAATAAATGTCATAGAAGACGTGGATTTTCCTGATTTCCTCATCACCTTGTGGCCACTTTTAAATAACCATTTAAGTTTTATTCCTTTTTATATTATCATCACACGTTGAACATGATGGCATCTAGCTAGGTAGTTATTTAGATATCTAGATAAGGAAGGGGCTTCCCTACATAATCCAAAGATCAGCGTAGGAGAGTATAATAGTTGTTTGATCTAAACAAGCTCTGGCATTACTTTAATACTCCATTTAATCAGGCAATTATGGAAATATATTGCTGATATAATATTATTTCGCTTATTCACTGTGTCATAATTCGATAGAGATAGGTGACAGAAGTTACGGGCCGATACATTGCTGCTGCTAACATTAATTATATGTAAGTAAATAAAGGTAGACATAAATTCTTTAATATAATATATATTAAATTATTATGTACTAGCTGTGCCCGCGGCTCCGCTTGCGTAGACTACAGAATGTCGAACGCACGCGCGAATCGTGCTGCCTCCGTTCAAAAGACGAAAGACAAAAATGCTTATTGTGGGTGATCTTTAGAAGATAAGTATATGCTATTACATACTTTTTTGTAGGTCTTTTTAAGACCTACTGTTATGCAGAACGTTATTTTGATATATAGATACACATTGATTGATTTATTTTCGTATGGACTACTTAGCGTATGTCATAGACGCGCTACAAATGCGTCTTTTTTCTGATTTGATTCACCGTTATCGTCAATGCTTAAGTCGTATGTTACTTCTTTTTACAAAATATATCCTATAACCTGGCCAGTTAACATAGCTACAAATGAAAAAAAATATGTAAATCGTATAAGTGGTTTTCGCCTGAAAAGAACATAAACTAAGAGACAGAGATACGTTGAGTTTAATAATATTTAATAGAACTATGTATATTGTGATGAATGTTATTTTTTACATATGTTAGTAGTTAAAATTTGATGAAATATTAGTTTCCCGGTGTTTGAAATGGCCAATACGTTGAAGCTTGTCTCGTTATTTCTACTGCGTTATTTCGTGCCGAGATCTGTGCCCAGCTGTGGCAAATTTATAAATTGATTACATTTTAGCCCAGCGGTATAAATATATATTTGCATAAATCATGCCTAGAAGCGTTTACAAGTAGTTATTTGGAAACATCAATGAAAATCACAAAAAACTGTGTAACTGGCCTTATCTAGAGTTTTTTTTCTTACAATGTTATTTTTCTTGTTCACACAGATAACTAAACCACATTAACTGCTAATAATAGGCGAGAGATTTCTGTGAACGCATTTGACTAATAAATCATATTATATATAAGCCCGTCGTTCGGGAACGTAGATGGAGAATACCATTAACTCAGTAGACAGCGCGTGACGGGTAAGAAAAGTAGCCGTCAATCATATTTGCATCTCATTTTCTTATTTCTTAAATTACAATATCTATTTTTATATCTCGCTTCCTCATAACTCAGTCAATAATTATAATTATTTAGATGAAGTAACGATCTATACGGAGACGAAAGAGAATATGTCATATGTCGCAGAAATGATGGTAGATGGGGTAAAGCAGTACTGGACTGGTGACGTAGAACTGATTATAGAAGCGTGAGTAATCCGCCGACGAGGTAACTGACTGGTTAAATTAACGAGAAGAACTTGTTTGATGAGACTTCCTTAGACGGAAGGGAATGGCGTGCAATTAAGGAATATTGAACTTTAAACCGGGATTTCGAGCCGCGACGTATCTTGCTACTATAGTATCGATAATAACTATTCATTCAGGGTTCATGGACTGGAATAAAATACTGGTAGCATTATCTTGCTATAAAGGACCTTTCTACAAGTGATATGGATCGTAAAGAGCTTGTTGGACTTTTGTTATAATTATTATATTATTTAATATATAATTGTAATAAATGTAATATATATATATATATATATATAATATATAATTGTGACGCAAATTATGTCATAAATATTTGCGAAGTGTAAAGGCATGTCTTCTGAGCGAGTTTTGCCGTAGTTAGACTGGGTACGATTGTGACAATTTAGGTATGACCGCCAATAATTTTGTTAATTTACTAGTTAGATGAGACAAAAATTACTTAAATCGTAGTTTGTACATTTGTCTACACAAATATCTATACTGAAATTTTGTCTCAAAATGCGCTGTATTAGTTATAGCATCAAATTTAAAAAAAATGGGAAAATGTCGCAACCGACCACACCCCAAAGACGGTTGTGACAGTGGTTGGGGTCAGTAGTGACAGACGTAAACATTCACAGAAATGGTTTATAATGACTTTACCTACGCACTAAAGAAAACAAATTTTGTGTATACACATATCGTCTTTTGCTTAATAGCTCGACAAGCATGTTGGATATACATATCCAACATAAAATATCTGCTGCTACTAGTGACATAAGTCATAATGTGAAAAATGCCTTCAAATGAAGAAGACGTGCTTTCAATACTTGAAATTGTAAATTTGGTACCAGGGAGAAAACATAGATTTCGAATAATTCCCTATTTACTTTCTTGAAATTGTAATATTTATCAGGGTTTAAAAAATATAAGATTGATTTGTCCTAGGAAACTGCTTTCGTTGTTCGTTAATAAATCCTTAAAAAATGGAGGTTTGTATCAAGAACAAAATACGATGTACCGTGCGAGTCACGCGACGCTTTCAAGAGTTGTTGAGAAATAATAAAATTGTACTTCGCTCCGCTTCACCCACGTGGTAACATTTTGCTATACACACTCCACTAAAACATCTAAGTACACAAAGTTGTTATTAAGTTTTGTTTTATGTTAATACCAACAATGTTTTTGCTTCCCCACGCCGGAAAGAATATATCTAAACATTTCTACTAGTCTGGTCAACAACCCAAGCCCGGTGAAGCTGTAAAAGCCGCAAAGGCTCCAGGGGCCCTAAGGCTAACAGTATAGTCAGTTCGAAAAAAAAAAAATTGTCAACAAGTTCAAAATGTTATAATAGCTCATTCAATTCGGAATGTATCTTGAGGATGTATTAGCAAATAAAAAAATGCAACTGTTATTAAAAATTAAAATGAAATATAGACCGCATTTAGTTTTTCGTTGATAACTCAAAAATGTGTAGCGAAACAATGTTTTGTGTAGATGTTTTAGTGTAGTGTGTATGGAAAATCGCTTGCAGGAGACACGGCTTAAGACAAGCTCGCAGTTTTTGATGATGCAAAGTCGAATAGTGGGTTTTCAGTTTCGGCCCTAAATCAAGCGTTATTTTTTATCGTTATAGGTTTGGCGTAGTGACCACATTCTAACCTGATGTTAAGTGACGATGTGGCCTAAGTTGAAAACACGTTAAACCTAGTGGAAGATTGGCTCTCAAGTGCAGCTGCCGGAACACACCTATTGGTGCTTGGCGACAGATGTTCAACTTAAGGGTGCTAGCTAATCAGGCGGGCATTAGAAAATGCCCAACCACCATGCCTATGGTTTCCTCACGATGTTTTTTTTTACCAAAAGCTCAGGCTCATTGCAGGGAACGAACTCACGGTAACCGACGCGAAGTCGTACACGCTACCAGCCAATATTGCTTCAGACGTGTAATTAGATATGTAAGAAAAAGTTTTAATAGAAGTGCACAATTATTTTACACTAATAATCCTTAAGAGTTGTTTTCTGAATAGACTTAACTGATCACTTAAGACAGCGATCTGAAAGCTAAATGTATTCCCCAAATTATTTTATAAATAATACATTTCTACTAATTCAACCAAATAGAATATTAAGCATCTTCAGTACAAAGACCTCGATTCATTTTAGAAAGTGTTGCGACAAAGTACATTCTTTAACTTTAATACATTTTCCAGAGTCGAGAAATATCATCCTCATAAAGAAAGTATAGGGTATTGACCTAAGCGGACTGTATGTACGAGTATGTTCTCGCCACCTGTAAAATAGTTTATTAAACAATCAATAAATTTACAGCTGTCGCCAACAGTAACGTATTAAATACTGGTTTTTTACATTATCTTGGGGTGACTCTTTCTTTCAGTATTAACTTAAAGCAAAGATGGCTCAGTGGTAGTGTTTACGACTTCGCGTCGATTGACGTGAATTCGAATCCCTGCAATGAGCTTGAGCTTTCGGTGAAGGGAAACATCGTGAGGAAGCCATAGCATGATGGTAGGGCTTTTTCTAATGACCGCCTGGCTAGCTACCACCCTCAAGTAGATAATCTATCATCAAGTACCAGTAGGTGTGTTCCGGCAGCTGCACTTGAGAGCTCTTCCACTAGGTTTAACGTGTTTTCATCTTGGGCCACATCGTCACTTAACATCAGGTGAGATTGTGGCCACTACACCAAAAACCTATGACGATAAAAAACTGTCTATTATGAAAAATACTTCTAACTCCTTGACTTGTACCCATTGATCTAATTTAATAGAATTTATAAAACGATAAGATTATAAAAGATACTTCTAATAAGAAATTACGAATAATAAATGGCAAAACAAAATAATTTATAATGTCAAAACCTATTCAGTAGTTTTTGCGTGATGCGCGCACAACAGCATACCTCAATATATTTTTTTATACTATAGAACATAAAAGCTATCCTATATCCTATTTCAGGGCAAAATCGACTTCAATGCCAAAATTCTGCTGTTTAAGCGTCTATATGCAAATATTCAAACAGATATTCTTTCAGATTTATAATATACTAGCTGTGCCCGCAGGTCCGCTGAGTGGACTACTAAACAATGTTTTTTTTTTTATTTTTTGTGCGTTACCATAATTATTTTTGGAAAATTAGAGTAGCCTAAGTTGTGCCCTATAACATCAGCTATCTCTGCCAGTAAAGTCCGTCAAAATCGGTCCAACCGTTTCGGAGATTACCCGGAACAAAGTGACAGACAGAAATAAAAAAAATGGGTTTTTTGTTATAGGTTTCAAGTATACTTTCATATGCATTTAGTAAAAATCTGTTATTTGGACATTATAAAAAGACTATAGAATCGCGTGGACTATAGAATCACATCGATCGAGCGTACTCGTGCTACCTTTGTTAAGAAACGGAAAAAAATAATGCTTATTGTGGACGATTCTTAGAAGTTAGATATATGTTATTGCTAATTTTTTTAGGTATTTTCAAGATCTGCAATTATGTACAACATTAATTTGATATGTCTCGTATGATTTACTTAGCGTAAGCCATTTAAGCGCCCTCAATATGTTTTTTTTTTCAGAATTGATTCACCATTATCGTGACTGCTTATTTCGTATTACCATATCTTACAAAATATATCCTATAACCTGACAAGATAACACAGCTATGAATTAAAAAAAAAACATTTAAATTGTTTAAATGGTTTTGGCGTGAAAATAACCTAAACGGACAGACAGACAGAGAGATGTTGAGTTTTATAATATGTATAGTCTACAGGCGCCCTGCGGCTTCGCGTGCGTTTAATACACAGTAATTATTTTTATCACGTAATTGTATTTTTACTTATATGATAGACAATTCATATAGGCTATCAGCTATAGAATGACGTATGGTTCTTGTATACAAAATTACATCAAAATTGTTTGAGAATGAATAGAGCTTTAATTGTTTGTTATTTTAATGATTTTCAAAAGTATTATTTACAATTATTATAGGTTATCAATAGAGTTATGACATAAGCTTCGCGTGTACAAAATTTAATAAAATCGGTCAAGCAGTTTTTCATTTAAATCCAAACATATACAGACAGACAGACAAAATATTTTAGATGTCATATTCTTGATCAGTGCCCTTTGCACTATATTATATGCCTACCATGATATTTGGAAAAAAAACTACAGGCATATTTATTAATATTAAACAAGCTGTGAATTTTCTGTATTAATAAATAAATAAATATACACTAGATACTGCTTGCGACTACGTAAAACTTTGAATTTATCATATTAATTTAATTGTCGGTGTTGGCCACCAAGATAATTATCAAATAGTTACTTCTCAAATTTTATCATAATTACACTAGCTGCGTCCGACAGACAGATCAGTATATTGCATTCAATAGTACTCTAAAAGGAGTTAAAACTGCTCCTGAAAATTAATAATTTGGTAAGAATTTTGTTAAGTTATTAAATACCGGATGAGGCATAGATTATCATCTTGTATATAACATGTTTGAATTTATTCTTGTAAAAATGATTGGTATATTAAAACATGTAAGTTTTGATGTTAAACAAAGATTGCGGACGCTTTGACAAAATTACCTAAATAGTGCATTTATTTTATCATTAGCTAGCTATCAGGTGGGCGGGTGGTACAACACGATAATTGTGTCGAGTCGATCGCGAGCACCATAAACCTGTGGCTCAAGTCTGCTATTTCACCTTTAAGAATATACCAATGTCATTATATCGACACTCTACTGATATTATATCGAAATTGTAACAAATTTGGTATGCTGCTAAAATTTTATTACTGTCTCGATAGAATCTCTATAGTGTAGTGATAGTGTGTGAGTGGGATGACAATATCTATACGTTGTAGATGTTGCCTATCAAAATCTGCCATGGATTCAGTGTTGCTATTCGATACTACCATTAGTAGACAATACTTGTTAGTGCTATTTTTTTTGTTAAATCTGTCACCATCTCGATTGTCGCCGTCTCGACTGTCACCATCTCGACTGTCGACATCTCAATTGCCATCTCTTAAAATGATGGACATTTCATAGATTCGATGACGTTGATGACGAAAATTTTATATTATTTTTTGAAACGTAAGCAATCTTGCTAGATAAGCTATTGTTGTTTACTGGCTACTAAATATTCAAAACACCATAGAAGTACGATTGATAAGGCTGTCAAATATTTAATAGAACTAGTTGTCGCCCAGTGGTCGAAATTCGACCACAATTAATTTGAATGATAAGTTTTAACGTTATTAAGGTTCTGTTGTCAAAGACTATACTTCTATAATCACAGATCTCTCCAAGGCTACACTGTTAATTTGCTTATTTTTTTCAAACAATAAATCAAATAAATTTATATAAAAAACTTCTGGAATGACATATCGTACACATTTAAATGTATCTCTCAAATTCACCTCTTCATCCTGCATAATATTAACACTATTTGAAATTTCATTATTATTATTATTTGTCCGCGTACATGGATATATTCTTCTTTGTCTCTCACTTCGACCCGTTAATGTTCTATGTCGAGACATAATAAAAGTAGAAAAAAACGTTCACGAAATTACTGAAATCGAGAAGAGAAAAAGATTTTAGTAGCCACCACAATAATAAAAAATACAAGAAGTTGTTTGAACCAGCAATAACATATATACATTTTTTTACCCTTATGATATTTCTACACAACTTTCTTTTTATATTGATATTTTATATTAGATTTATATTTGTATATTGAGCGAGCAGTATTTCACTAATAATTAATATATAATGTAATAATAAATGAATTTATTATGGTTATGTTTGACATTCAGTAAGACTATAGACAAATAAAATTAAAGACAAACATTTTAATCTACTATCAATATATACACACAGACTAACAATAAACAAAAAAGTATATATGCGTGTGTGTGTCAAATTTATTACTGCACAATGGAAAACATGAGATATCGGTATATTTGCGAGTACGAGTTCTACCTTGGCACCAGTGCTGCAGAAACAGCTCGAAGGATTAATGTTTTGGTTTCAACGTTTTTGTTCTGGAAATTTCGACCTTCAAAACCAACCCCGTGGACGGCTGGAGAAGTGGAAAATGAAGAATTAAAAGCTATTATGGAAGCGGATCCACCACAAAGCACTTCAAAGACAGTTGCAGGCTTCGGGGTAAGTGATAAAACTGTATTAATCCACTTGAAGCAAATCGGGAAAGTAAAAAAACTTGAACGATGGGTACCTCATGAATTGAGTGAATCGAACTTGCAAACACGAGTCGACTGCTGTGTTACTTTGCTCAACCGACACAATAATGAAAGGATCTTAAATCGAATCATTACTTATGATGAAAAGTGGATACTGTACGATAATCGGAAGCATAATCGGATAATCGTCGCAATGGCTTGACCCTGGAGACCCAGCCAAATCCTACCCTAAACGAAAATTGACTCAGAAAAAGTTACTTGTGAGTGTTTGGTGGACTAGCGCGGGTGTCGTCCACTACAGCTTTCTAAAATCTGGCCAAACGATTACGGCAGATATCTATTGTCAGCAACTGCACACCATGAAGGAAGAACTAGCTGCTAAATAACTGAGATTGGTCAATCGCTCTAGGCCACTGCTGCTTCACGAAAACGCAAGACCACACACTGCACAACAAACAATCACTAAGTTAGATTAGCTACAATTGGACCAACGTACTCCCCGGCCCTTGCTCAAATAGATTGTACAATTTTTTCCGGAATTTGGACAACTTCTTAAAAGGAAAAAAATCAACTCCGATGCGGCAGTCCAAACCGCCTCCAAAGAGTTTATTGATTCTCGCCCCCATGATTTTTTAGAAAAGGGATCAATGAATTACCTATGAGATGGCAAAATTGCATAGATAACAAAGGTGCATACTTTAATTAATGAAATATGTTTTACAAAAAAAAGATTTTATATTCCTCCCGTACAAAACGCAAATTTCACATATGTAAGGTATAGATACCATTTTGACTACTACCGAGTTGCTGTCGAGATGTGATTGAGACGCGATTGTAGAGCAGAATACCAAAATGAGTCAGTGGTTTTCCTATAGAATGGTATAGGAGGAGAACACCAAATGGTGCCCAAATGTCTATTGTGATACTATTGACACATTATTAAAACATTATTTTGTTAGCCGACTTGGGCCTCTGGTGTAAGACTCGTCCTAGTGGGGAATCTGTACCCGAATGGATTGCGACCTTCATGCACATGTCGAATAATCCTACCACAGTGACCCGGGCTACAACAGTGAAACCTAGGTAAGTGGGATCTCGGGAACCTACATTTATTATCACCTATAGATGCTTTTCATTTACCCAGTTTCCCAAATAGGCAAGTAATATGACAGTTGTTTTATGGAGGATCCCACTATGAGCCACGATTATAATCCAATAATAACTTTAATTTATCAGCGGCTGTTAAAGAATTAAACTTTCGTTTTGGCATTTTATACACTTTTATTCACTCGTTTATCGTACAAAGTCTTAGATAGTACTGACAAACAAAGCAAGTATGGAAAGGATTAGACTGTTTGTAAACAAACGCGTCATAACTTGTCTAAACCTGATTGACCCACTTATAGGTACGGGCTATTGAGCTACAAAGTCTCAATTATAGAGGTAAAGTCCAATCTATTGGACCCCTCAAAACGGATCATATGAGCCTAAACTCGAGGGGTTTGCTAGTAGCCACTGAAAAGTTTCTCTATCCGCTTCATAGCTCTATCACTAGACCCTAGTTACCAAGCCCAAACTATTGGACTTACCAATACAAATCATATGATGCCAAACTCGAGGGACTTACTAGTGGCTACTGAAGAGTTTCACTATCCATGGCTGGCTCCTGGCTCCATCAGCAGATCAGCTCCAAGATACCAAATTATAGTGTTGTCATACAAACCACATATACTTACAAAGTTTCATTTAGATACGACAATAAGAAGTAGGTTAAAATTTACCTCTAAGATTTTATTACATTGTTAGTTAGTTAGTTACAAGTGAAACTAATAAAAGCGTGTTAAAAAATAGATATGATATTTTGAATTTAACAATTATCTAAAATTTTTAATAAATTTAAATTTAAAATTAAAGTTTAAACCGGTAGGTTTAGAATTATGAAAATGGTTATACTGGTTCATTATAAAGAACTTTTGAAAATTGATTTCCTAAGGAGACTAATCTTGCTGAGACGTTGCCGATGAGTAAACACATCAAGATATATTTTTTTGTTGTTAAAATCGAGATATATTTATTTAATGCGACGTTCCTCTTCTTTCGTGATTTTCTTTTACACCGCTGAACCAATATTATTGTGAATACAAATTATTTTTCCAAAAATATATAATTTCTTAATAAATAAGAACCTATCTATCGGATTCGAACATAGCCATGCATCATCGTCTTGACAAAACGAATATTTTATGTGAATATGAGCATAATCGGTGAATTCGTTTAGAATTTAATTACATGATCACAGAATTTTTTAGAAATCTTCTTCTTCTTCTTTTATCAACTCAACTCAACTCTCAACGTCTCTCTCTCTCTCTCTCTCTCTGTCTGTCCGTTTATTTAATTTTCACGCGAAAATCACTTATCCGATTTACATGTTTTTTATCTTGATGCATAGCTATGTTATCTGGCCAGGTAATAGGATATATTTTGTAAGATAAAGTAACTTACGAAATAAGCAGTGACGATAGTGGTGAATCAATTCGGAAAAAAACGCATTTGGGATGCTTAAATGGCTTACGCTTAGTAAACCATACGAGATATTTCAAATTAATATTCTGTATAATTGTAGATCTCAAAAAGACCTACAAAAATGTTTGCGATAGCATTTATCTATTTTCTAAAGATCACCCCCAATAGTCATTTTTATCTTCCGTCTTTTGAGCGAGAGCAGTACGATTCCGACACCGTACATTACCGACACCGTTCCGTAGTCCACGCAAGCGGAGCCACGGGCACTGCTAGTATATGATACATTATAAATGCAGTACCACAAGCGCTTTTACCGTGGTATTTTTTGTTTATTTTCGAACTATAAAAAATCCGAGAAACGAGGGAAATCTTTCGCACCGATGACTTCATTAAACAATTCCATCATGCCTTAAGACCGTTTAAGAAAATACAAACACACTAACGTTTTAATTTACAGCAGGTAAGTGACAAGACGACCTCGGAAATATTTTAATTTTCTACAAACTGAGTTAGTAAGTGTGTAAAGAATTATTCATAAAACTCTGGTTCACGTTTTAGATTAAATTCTATGGACTAAAATTGCCCAGTTATAATATCGCTTATAAATAAAAGAAAAGCATAGGAATGGTCTGGACATCGCGTATAATATTATTTTTTATTATTATTATGTAGTTAACATTTGTATTTTTTTTTCTCCGACAAGTTTATTTTTATATTAATTTAATTTAATTGAGCTTGTATGATTATTTACTTATTTTTACTAGAGTTATGCATATATATATATATATATTTTGATTTGTACAGCATATCTACAATGTTCATGTTGTGATTACCTTAAAAGGTGTATTTTATTATCTTCAAATGTAATTCTGTTTTTAATTACATTAAGTACGCAGGCCATTGGTGTTCCTAATGAAATAAATAGGCATATAGGGAAAGTTCTTTACATATAATGTTAGAAAAAAGTTATTTAACTCAACAACAGATTGCCCAGAACTCTTAAGTAAATTAAATTTCCGAGTACCTACTAAGCGCAAAGGAACTCCAGTTTGTTCGCAATTTCTTCTGTAAAACATACATATGCTCAAAACTCCATCATTTGTACATGTACTACGCAGTACAATAACCTTTTCATGGGTATTCATTGTCTTATTCTGCCTTAGTCGAAATCAGTTTTTGAAGTTGATCTGTGCAAGGTTTGTTCAAAACTATTTTAGGAAACCTAAAACACTCAAATAATAATCACAACACTCACACTGACTCCCTCACACACACACAACATTATTTATGCAAACATCATTCTAAATACATTCATACTCGCGGTATACGAAATTTAATATTAATACTTCTTAATTGGCACTTTAAAATTATATTGTAATATTTTAAATTGACAAAAAACATGCTGTGAAGTTTGTATATAATAAATAAATAAATAAAGTTTCATTAATTTGAGGGGTTCCCAGGTGTATCTTCAAAGTTGAAGGTCCAATGCCAATGAAATAGGTCCAGCCTTGTGGTATCCCCTTTCCAATGAAAAAAAACCATCTAAATCGGTTCATAAAGAAATATTATGGGTGAACATCCGTAAAAAAATATATTCGAATTCAGGACCTCCTCCTTTTTTAAAGTCGGTTAAAAATGGTCTATTTTTAGGTTAGGTTTTATGGATTTCGTTTATTTCGCATAGTCTATTTCAGCTGCAACTGCGGTTGTCTCTCTCGTACTATTTAAGGTTGTTCGGGCATAGCGCAACAGCAATAGATTTCTGTTAAACCCTATTCTTGCCGATCGCGTTTCCTCTTAATTCAGATTCAGCACTTAGTCTTAGTCCATTTCTGTTTTTAATTTTTACTGTAACCAGGTGTTAAAATCCCTCTTATGCAAGTAAGTTGCCTCGAAATGCAAAAAGAAATTCATTGTCTTGCGTGAGGGCTCTGGAAATTCTTCCCGTTTTGCCTATCAGCACCGTGCCGGTGGTAGACAAAAATTGTATGGTATAAAAATGTTTGCGCTAGGCTATTATCTGTAGATATTATAAAACTCAACATCTCTTTGTCTGTCTTTGTCTGTTTGTCTGTTTATGTTCTTTTTACTCAAAAAATACTTATCCTGTGTTTTTTATTGTAATTAATAGCTATGTTATCTGGCCAGGTTATAGGATATATTTTGTAAGATAAACTAACATACGAAATTAGCAGTGACAATAATGGTAAAAAAAAACTCCTTTGGGGCGCTTAAATGGCTTACGCTGAGTAAACTATAAAATATTTATCAAACTAATGTACTACATAATTGTAGATCTTAAAAATACCTACAAAAATTCAGTGATAGATGTGTGACATATTTTCGAAGGATCACCCACAATAAGCATTCTTGGAGCAGCACAATTCGCGCGTGCGTTCGACCGACAGCATTCTGTCAGCATTCATGATAACAATAGGAGTACATTTGTATGGACTTAATGCCGCCCGTATTGCCTCTTAAAGATATCTTTTCAAAATCAGCTTGAGGAGTATATGAAGAGTTATGTGAACATTTCCACTGTAGCTTAGTTATCATGAGTGCCATCTGGTGTAGATACACGTACAAATAGTATTTACGTTAATATTAAAGAAGTTCATTTTTTTATCGTCATTTATTGACAATTAATACTTGCCAAGTTACAAATCCCATATCAAAGAAAGTAACAAATTATTTTGTAAATGAATTGAAGAACGTACATTCCTACAGCGATAATTAAAGGAATTGCTATGGAACATGACAGACCTTGGTGATGATGATGGCCCTTTAGATCCCGTTAGATCTAAGCTATTTTATCGGTGATAACGACTACCCCAAACGTTGTTGCTACCGAACTTGGCCTCCTTTCACATTTATGTTTTTGTTGTCATATTAAACAGTAGCACCGACTGCATTATATATTGTTCTATGAATGAAAATAATTCTTATTGATCATAGCCATGTTAGTCATTGTTAGTTTTGCCCATTGGAACTAGAAACAATGTTCACTAGTGATGTTTACAAACATTAAGAAAACTCCGTGCCCCGTTCGATTCTCCGTGACAGTCAAATGAAACCATACATTTTTTATACGACCGATTGAAACGACTGTCTATTATTGTAAATTGTTCATAATTAGGCGAAGTATGTTTTTTCATAAGATAGCAAATTTTATTCAATGCCATGTGTTCAGAACACAGCCTATGGACGATAACAGTTTGACTTCTGGACATTTCCACAGCAGTGATCGCGATTTATGAGGAAGCTCATTTGTTCTGTTCAAGTTGTGTTCTGTACCAAATTCCTTTTGCCTTTGTGCTCTTTTCAGTTTTCAAAGGACAAACGCTTATATTTCGTTAAAATTTCTGTATACCTACCTAATGCGTTAAAGAACAAAATTTTGTTCCATTTATCATTGCTAACTTAGTTAAACAGTTAGGTTTATCATTACCGTTTATACCAACGGTGTAATAGACAATTAAGGTCGGGTCAAGGGATAGAAAAATACCACTGTAAGATGATTTTCTTTCTTTTCCTTAGTCCTTAATTATCGTAGATAGCTCGTGGAAGCAGCGCGTTGAGAGTAAATTAACGAAAAAAATGTACCTAACTGAAACTATATTTCGGGCTTGTTTATCCAACTTTTAATTCTATTACGAATCGATTTTCTTTAATTAAAGAACACTATTGATTGCTTGAGGTAATATGCACCACTGCTTATTTAAGGATAGTTTTTTCTTACCTATAATAATAGGTCTTTACCTATGAAATTGCCGTTCTGCAGTACTGGCCATTTCAAATCAAAATAATTTTTGTTTGGCTAAGAATTCTAATTTCAAATTAATTTTATTTTAAAAACATGTAATTCTTTTTCCAAAACTAGTTATTTGTTTATTGATTAGTGTTACATTTTCATCGCATTTCAATCTTTTTTGTCATCATGGATACGTTAAAAATTCGAGTAATTATGGAATATGAGTACCGTCGTGGCAGTAACGCGGCACAAGCGGCACGCAACATCAACAACGTTTACGGAGCTAACACTACAAACCAACGCACCACCTGTTATTGGTTTGCTCGCTTCCGTTCTGGGAATTTCAACCTAAAAAATGAACTTCGCGGTTGTCCGAAGACTTTGGTCGACAATGACGAATTAAAGGCGATTGTGGAAGCTGATGAAACACAATCCACGGCTGAATTAGCAGCAGCTTTCCACGTTAGCGTCAAAACAATATTGGTCCATTTGCGTCAAATTGGCAAGGTAAAAAAAGCTTGACAAATGGGTGCCCCACGAACTCAATGATCGCCAGCGCGAAGTACGCGTCGAGACGTGCCTTGCACTGCTCAACAGACACACAAATGAAGGAATTTTGAACCGCATTGTTACCTGCGATGAAAAATGGATTCTTTTTGATAACCGCAAGCGCTCAGAAAATTGGTTGGATCCTAGTTCAGCACCTAAACAATGCCCTAAACGAAAACTTACCCCTAGAAAAGTGATGGTCACTGTTTGTTGGTGTAGCGCCGGTGTGATTCATCACAGCTTCTTAACAAACGGGGTGAGCATTACTGCAGATGTGTACTGGGAAGAACTAAACACAATGATGGAGAAGCTGGCACATCTCCAACCAGCATTGGTCAATCGCTCGTCTCCGCTGCTCCTGCACGACAACGCGCGACCTCATACTGCAAAACAGACGGTCTCCGAGTTGCAAGAATTGGGGTTGGAAGTTCTCCGTCATCCGCCCTACTCACCAGACCTTGCGCCTACAGACTACTACTTTTTCCAGAATTTGGATAACTCCTTGGCGGGAAAAAAATTCAATACCCGAGAGGCAGTACAAAATGCCTTTGAAGAATTTGTTGCCTTACGTCCAACTGATTTCTTTAAGAAGGGCATCAATAAACTGCCACTGCGTCTGCAAAGATGCATTGATTGCATGGGTGATTACTTCGATTAATACAAATAAAAAATACATGAAAAAACATCGTTTAAATTTTTTCATACAAAACGGCAATTTCATAGGTAAAGTCCTAATATAAGAATGTAAGGAATCATTTTTCCAAGAACGAAGGTTATAGGTTTTTTTAGGATTTCTAATGTAATTCAAAAATTATTTTTTGGTGTTTACATATAGTATAGGTATACCAATGTAATTAAGAAGATAATAGTAAATATCTATAATTATTTTATAGCGATAATAAGTCATAATGATTATTCTATACGATATAAAGATTCAATTTCAGTTTAGCCTAACTTTGATAGCTAGACTTTAAAACTTAAAATACTTGTTGTACAACAATATGAAAATTTTGAACATTGTTATAAGTTAAACGAATTCTGTGTTATGTGAATTATAATTAGTAGAGATGAGAGATTTAAAAGTGATAAAATAGAGCCTACTGTGGCCGATTTGACCGAGATTGTTTTAGATTTAATTTGGTTGCTAGGTTGCCACTTACCTCTGTTGTTTGAAGTGAAGTACCGGTAAGCGACGGAGGGAGGGGTGACGCCACGCGTTCGACGGCTCGACAAACTTGCCGAGTTGCCGTTCCAGCCACTCGGTTAAATTCAGTTGTCATTCAACAACGTTAGGAGAAAGACGCGGCCGCTTCGACCAGCGTGTTCTCAAAAACTTTACGCGACTAACTAACAACAGTGCAAAACGTAACATTGGAACAAAGTGTTTATCTGCAAGTGTTAAGGTGTTAGTGATGACTTTTTTATGGAACACTCGGCTCTCATGTCTCCTGGACAAGCGTTGATGTCAGAGGGGATGGGCGCGAGAGACCGATTAGTGGAGGAGATTGTACTCCTAGCGCTGTTCCTTGTATCAACTGCGGCAAACTCGCTTGCTCTACTCGTTTTCTGTCGACGACCAGGCCTTAGGACAATTTCAAATCGGTGAGTCCACGACTTCCTACTTTTCTATAATCATTGTTAATTATAAAATATAACAGGTTGTTTAGAATAAAAACAAAAGACAAATAGCAAAACAAGGTTATCTTGTTCTTAGAATTTATGCTATATTTTAAATATTGCTTTTCGTAAATGTATGATTACATATCGACACATCTAAAAGTAGGATCATAAAATTTAAGATTTTTTTCTAGAACGTCTACGGTAAATGTTAATTTTGTAATAAAACGTGTACTAATTACAAGTATTGTTCGAAATAGCGAAAGTTGTAACTGAACTTTGACGGAGTTACTATAACAAAAAAAAAGTTTTAATTAGGATTGCCAAAGGTTGGTGGTGTGTAATCAAGACATTATTATTCCGTTAAAAAATAGTAGAGCATTACTTTGATTATTTATTCGCACTATTAAATAAATATTGAAAAAATACCATTTAACTAAAACTCCAAATTAACATCACAAAACTAAATAGAAATAACGTTTCCGTGTGATAACTATATCTTTACTATTTTTTTCTTGTCACCCGAAGACTAGCCCCAAGTTGGGCTTAAGCCAAAAGCCGCAGCCGCAGGTATTATTAGACGATTAGACTCGGTTGAACCGGTCTACCTGAGCCCCTTTTTGTTTATTTTCAATGGCTCCTGCATTTTATTTATCGACCGTAAAGTTAATAGTGGAAATTGCAAATGAACTTTCATTTCTACGATCGGTACAAATCAATTTAATAAAACTGTGATTTATTATTCATAACATGTATTATTAGAACATAATGATGTCTACTTTTAATATTTTTCTACATTAAGTATGCATTGTGTACATTGTAGTTGATAAATCATAATGGATATGTACTTATTAACACAACTGTAGTACCTACCTAGTCAAATGAAAGGAATTTTCAATACGCTTAATAATTATTGCTTGATTTAAAAATTGCACTGCAAAAAATATTCACGTAGTTTCCAATCATAAGTTAATATATTAAATAAAAATACTTGCGTTTAATAATTATAAAAAAATATAGATTATTGCTTAGTTACCATTTGATGATACTTCGTCAGAAGGTCAAACCCTGTCGTTTGTCTTCCATACAAAGATATACAACAAAAAAATTACTTTTAACGAAACAGTAATTTAAATCACACAAGAATTTTAATAATGAAATCGTTCCATTAGGTCGAATTGAATGTCATGTCTATCCTTGTTACTATATCGCCTTGATCCTCTTTGTATTCGCCGTAAATCTTTTGTTTAAAAAATATACGAATAAACCTTTACCTGTTGACCGAATTACTATTTTGATGATTTTTAACAAACAATAATATCTAAATATTCAGTGACCTGAAACTATATATAACACTTTTTAAAACACTAAGTATGTACTTATGCGTCTAGAACACCTGAATCGAACGCAAATATTTGTCCACTTGTAATGTACTAGAAAAAAAAAACATTGCAATGTTAGTCAATGGTATTGCTTGGTATTTTATTGATAATATACTTTTTTGAGCGGAATTGAGGGCGGCATTTGGTCCATGCAAACGTATTCCTTTGTCTTATTGTCTAGAGTCTAGAGATATTTTTTTAATATTACAAAATCTATATCTACAATTTTTATGGTTCTATGTTTTGATTTTTGCCAAATATGAATTATTATTAAAAATAGGAGCCTTTTACAATCAATTGCCCAGTTATTCCTCTGTTATCTGAGACCCAAACAAACAAATTTAACAGATAAAAACATATAAACATAACTAAGTCCTTATTAAAAAATATTAAAATGAGTCCAGTTTTAAAGGAGGAAACAGGGTACCTAATACGAAGTTATAATTTCGTTTATTTCACTAATCTCTCGGACTTACACTTGTCTCTCTCGCCTTCTATTCGGTTGTCCGGGCATAGCGTGACAGCAATAGATTTCTCTCTGTTAAAAACCTATTCTTCAAATGTGTAACCGATCGCGTTTCATATTATATTTCAAATAATTAAATAACATTGTGGCATCTTTGTGATAGAGGATCAGAATTTTCTTTTACACGGTCATCAAACATAAATAACTAAAATTTATAATGTATTTTTTCTTACAATAGACTATTTAATATTGTTCGCAAACAATATCATACAAAAAAAAATGTGCTTTATACTTCGGCAAAAATTCTTAACATTATGATTAACCAAACACTTTACATTTTGAATTAAACCAGATTAAACAATATACGTGTCTTATATGTAACAATTATGCAAATAATACACTGGCTGGATACGTGGCTATTACTCAGAAGATAGATTCTGGAAGTTCCACCATACTTCTTACACTAGTAATGTATTTCCTAGATGAACGCCCTATTTATTTCTCTATATATATTTAATGATAGAATCGTTTGAACGTAATCTACGTTATAACCGATAGTTAAAAAAAACGAATTAATTCGTGGCTAATTTATCGCAATGGCCTTTCAAGTTCCGGTTAAGGCCACTCGCCTAGGCTTCTCTCATTGGAACGTAATTAGATTAAATTATGCGTATTTAAATATATTTTCGGTGTTCCTTTTTAAAATAGCTTTTAGAAGAATTGATACAAATGCCATTTTTTTTCTTGTATTGAGTTTACTGAACAGTGCTCATAACTTTATCGGCTTTTCAGCTCTAATCTGATTGATAACATATAAATAAAACGTGTCAAAATATTTTAAAAAAATCGTTCATATTTAAAGTTATTTTTCAAATCTATAACCAAGAGTATGATATAAAATGGAGCTCCAAATAAATATACTAAACTTAAAAAAGACAAAAACAATTTTGTTTATTTAAGATCGGAAATAATGGACTGATGTTGTTTGCTATAATGGAAATATCGTTTTTAAAGTTATTTTTACAGTAGAATAATGCCTCTCCCTACAATTTATACCTACCGTTTTTGATGCAGTTTCGAACAAAGTCCTTGAAATTTACAAAATACCATTAAGTAATTGAAGACAACTAATGAAACAGAAGTACAATCAGCGCAACGTATTATATCGGAGTCTGCGCCAATGTGACCATCAAATACTTCGGCTGTATCAATTAACCTTACAAATGACTTAGCCTGTTTCTTTAAAACTCATTAGAGGATGACCGGTCCGTTTGTACTTAAACAAACAATTATTTTAAACGATTTATAACTGCGACAACAGTCATGTTGTTTCTATTGGAATTAATATTAACGCAAGTTATGATTCAGAATCTCAAATAACATTATCATTCACTGATCAAAGTTTAAATCTGCAATTTAATTGTAAAGAATTTTCTGCTCATACTTCCCTCGTTGGTCATGTTTCAGATTTATCTATATAATCCAAGATTTAGGTTGGTACGATGAATAATATTTTCGCTAGACATAAAACCTGCTAACTAAAAATACTATAATAGGTATCAAACTATACCTACAGCATAAAAGGACAATTCTAAAGGAGTCTAAAGAACTTTTAATGTACTCATTGTGCTATAGATATAACAGTATCCATACTGAATTTGATATTTTCTATCATTCTTTAGTGGCAATAAAGTAGTAATTATAAAAAGGAAATAGAAAAATGTTTACCTTAATTTTTTATTAATAAGATCCTTGTTAACAAGCCATGTAAATCTTACACACAACATAATATGATCTTATATTGTTTATTAAGAGAATAATAAGAAAAACATGTTTCGGGAGAGGCCTATATTCAGTAGTATAATTGTATAATGTAATGAGACTGGAAGGAGGATTATACTTAGCAATTAGGCACATGCGAATTAAATTATGAGGAACTCAATATTTATTACTTTTAAAAAAGTTACGGCACTTAACGTAGTTGAAAGCTAAGAGTGTCAATAAATTATCAATTTACGCATCAAATAAAAATGTGATTAGTTTTAGAGGCTTATTTTCGACAATGATCCAACCACTGGTTGGTCGTTTGTTGTGTGATGTCATATATAATCCCAGAGTGGTCTGTGCTTCTTCAAGGTACATAAATCAATTGCCAACTCACGCTAACAAGATAACCAAAAAGGTTAACCATATATCGCAATATTAATTTCAACTTAAGTATCCCTTAGAATTTGCAACAGAACTTTGCAAGTTGAAAAATATGAACACGTTCCGTTAAACGAAAAACGTTTTCCATCATTGCAACACATTGTGTTTAGTGACGAAATTTCAAAAAGTTTGCAAATTACTCTTGGTAATTTTTATGTACGTAAGGTACACTAACTGGGATTAACTTTTGAAGAAATTCTTGCTTGGCTTCATCATGTAAAAAGATTTTCTATATTTAAACCATTACATAATTTCCTACGTCTGTCAGATATCCGGTAAAGTTTTTATCATAATAGGACCTGTTAAGTAAATAGTTAAATAATTAATTTTGATATAATTTGCGGGATGATAGGACTCTTCTGCTCGACTGGATCGCGTTAGTGCATATGGTGAAAATTTCGTCAGTGATTCGCATATTCGGTGATAGCTGGTGCATATCCAGCTTGTATTTACGGAGGTATAACATCGGCAACAGGCCAAGGATTTTGGTCGCAACTATTTTTGGATTATACTGTGATTACCATCAAAAACATTTCCGTCAGTTTATCGTGCTTATAAAAAGCAAAGTAAAAATAATGAAACCTCAAAATCTCATAAATTCCAAGAAAAAGACTCATAATTATGACTGAAGGAGATTTACGTAAAATAAAACATACAATTATCTAAAACCTTCTTAAATAATCTAACGTAAATTATAAAATATCAAGGTAAATCATTAGTGACTTACGGTATATTACAAGGACGTCATTATTGTATTGTGGCTTCATACCAGGCCTTTGTAAATGTGACGAAAGAAGCAATAAAATGCAGGTCGCATTCAAGACTTACCAGTACAAATAGCTAATTAAACTTTCAATGAATGCTCTTTTTGTAGTCCTCTACAAAGATTGTCTGTTGTAAAATTGAATTCGCTATCTATTTCACTGAGGTTTCTGACCTGATAAACTGTTCCCGTGTTTATTTTTGTTGTTTCCAGTGGAGTTCTCCGTTTGATTAAACTATTCTCATGACCTGAAGCCATGACTCATGCAATTCCGACCTTCGGCGATTATTACCCGCCCAATTGGAGTGTCAGATAAGCTAAGGTAACTGTTTCCGTTTGAATTATGTTTTACAATTTGTCGGTTGCCGCGTGCAATCAGTGATGTTTGGCAATACAGAGTCCGATGTTTTTAGCCTTCAGTAGCCGCGTGTACTAGATTTTTTACATTCTATATACATTTTAGACGTTCTAATAATAAATCAACATCTTTTAAATAACAATCATATTTTTAAAAATAAATTAATTGTAGTTCATATAAATAATATTAGTTATCGATGTAAAATATTTTGTTGAAGACTATTGGGTACACTCATGGAAGAACTAAAGAAAAAACATTATAATTGAAACAATACACTACGACTACAAATCAACCTCTAAATGTACAGTGATGTATTTTTAAAGCAATAAGTTAATTGTAATTATTTTCAAATTAGGTATAGTCTTTAAAGTTTTTACTATTCATTTCAATTTTTTCGTGAAAATAATAAAAGCATGCACTTCAGGGGTATACCACATAACTTACACACATGCTAGCAATGCACCAACAACGGTAGTTACCTCTCATTCAATTACATACTGCAGAATTAGGGCTCGTTTACGCACGATATTTTTCACGCCTAGTACTTGTCTAGGTATCTCGCTATTATATGAAAATAGGATTTATGTATTTAGTTACTAAGTTTTAAATGAAATGAGCAAAGAAACAATTTCGCGCTGACTGGAGCGTCCTGATAGGAGAGCGTTATGCGCGAACAGGGTGTCTGGGGCCATGCAGCGACCGCGTCACACAAAAGTTTTCGCGTCGTTTAACCAGGCCTTTATTTAGCAATGCTCCAGCGCTGATTTACAATGAGAGAACCAAGCGACCCACATATTATGGTATAATATGACAACATAAATGGCAATAGTAGCACGGCAGTGATAATTTTTTTTAAGAACAGCGAACATCGTGAGAGACATTTGCAATCCTTCGCCGATCGCCGCAGTCATGCCCACCTGCAAGACGCAAGTTTCTCGGTGGCGAATTCCGAAACGCAACAAATCAAAAGCGTGTCACTTTGACGGATTTATCACTATGTGTATGGAGATCACGACCCAGTAGGTTAATATAACATTAATAAAACGCATCATTCAATTATATACTTTGTTTAAATAATAAATACTTATCGCTGTTGGAATGTTAGCATTCTTTAATAAACAGCCAGTTCTTTATTATTAACATTATGTATATGTAACAATTTTAAAATAGTTACTTATATAAAAGTAAATATGAGACAGATGTGTTAAATAAAATATGTTCCATTCGTAATTGAATGAAACCATTGAGCGCGCGTTCAGCGGGAAGTCGACGTAATTAATATACAAAGCCACGTTTTCACAAATGTGAACTTTTAATAAATTATTTCAGAGAATTTTGAAGCTTACTTCTTACTTTAGACGCGTTATGAAAAAATGATGGGAGTAAATTTTTAAGATGATCGCACAGATTGTAATAACTAGTCTACACTATGAAGTTCCTTGCTAAGCCTCTTAAGAGTATTACTGTAGTGAGCACTCGATTTTATGCGTAACAAAGATGTAACCTCTAAGTACAACAAACGATAATAAACTTCTTGAGTGCACAGGTTTTGAAGAGATGATGGCTGGTGGTAGCGTGTTCGGACACAGCGTCAATCGACGTGGATTTGAATCCTGAATGTGCCTAAGCTTTCTAAAGCTTGCCTCGTTAGCTACCACATTCAAGTATATATCGGTTGCCAAACACTTATAGATGTGTTCCTGCGGCTGCAATTGTGAGCTAGTTCTCTTAGAATTACCATCTTAGGCCACATCGTCACTAGTCGATCGTGATATTACGAACAAACACTAAACCTAAGAATTAAAAAAAAACAATTGTTGATAAAAAAAATAACATCATTATTCACTTTTAATGACTTGATTACTAAATAGTACAGTCAAACCTGGGTAAGTGATAACTGGATAAGTGAGAAAACTCTATAAGTAAGAGTAATAGCCAGGACCCGTCATTTTAAGCTCCCAAAACCTCTATTAGCTAGAAACAGAAACCTTTGTAAGAGAGAGTCGTTTTTCCCTCATGGACCTCCGTAAGTGAGACTGCTACTTATCTATACCTCTATAAGCGACAATCGAGCTTTATTTATTTATATTATTTAGGAGGAACAAATGACAAAACAAATTACAAATTTAACGTCTGCTATTTTACGACTCATTATTAACTTTCGTGGAACTTCCTACCGTTGTTTTTGTATTGTTTTCTCGTCAATACTGTACCTATTCTATTTGGTGGAACTAAATAACGTTGTTATTTTATCGCATTCTTTTCGAATGGACACGTGTGCCTGTGTACCGTCCTGTTTGTCGGACTTACTCAGTTTATCGTTAATCAATTGCGAAGGAAAGTTCTGTTCTGCATCATGTCAAAACGGAAAATTAAAGTACTGTCATTAAGAGTTAACTTAAAATAGTGAATGCGTTTGCATCCGGAAAATCGCGAAATGAAATTAGAGGGACTTTAATTTACCAGAATCCACCTATTATAAAATTACGTACCTCTATAAGAGAGAAACGCTACCCATGTACCTGCATTAGCGAGAAACTCGGGTTAGTGAGAAACCTCTATAAGCGAGAATGAGATTGTGCTCCCTTGAACTCTCGCTTATCCAGGTTTCACTGTATATGTATATATTTAATAAAATGATTGAGGTTTGCCGTTGTGCGGACATCACGCAAAAACTACTGGATAGATTTTGATCAATTTTTTTTTACTCCTTAGATACTTGGTCCAAAAGGTATTAAAGTTTTAAGAAATTGCTATTGTTTCTGTCGTCCACGCGAGCGAAGCCGCGGGCACAGCTAATAGTCAATAAAATGTTTCGTTTATCATTGTCTTTGTCATAATAATATAATCAAGAAAACGTTTTATCAATTTTTAACAGCTATCATAAAATGATCGGAAACTTTTTCTATGATGAAATTTTGTATAATATATATTATGATTAAAAATGAACCTAACTTCATAACCTCTGTCATAAAACACAGTTCGTGTGGAATTTCGGTACGTGTTAATTAAAATAACATGATTCGCAAAAAATAGACGTATAAAATGTAACCGTGACATTACATAAAATAATTATGATCTGAGTTAATAAAATAAAATTCATTTTAATTAAAATCACATCAGTTATTCGACGTTATCGGCAAATTTAAATGTATCAGGCGGTCGATTCTTATATTGACTTACACAAGGTTGGTACAAACATTAAGACGAAAAGCATAAGGCAAAATATTTGAAGAATACTTAGGTTATAAAAGAAATCTATAGCGCTATCCTCGAACTATAGGTATAACAGACCGCGAGAAAGGCAATTGTAGCTCGGACATATTATAACTTTTGTAATAAAGACGAAATTATAATTTCTTATTCACCTGTTTTCTATTCTAGAACTGGTCTGATTTTAATAATTTTTCATGAAATATTTAAGAACGATTTTGGTTGAGTTTACGTTTTGTTTTAAGACCCGCCACAAGGTGGTCCGTCGACCTGGTAAAGGTTGCGGAAGCTGCTGGATGCGGGCAGCACAGGACCGGTCGTTGTGGCGATCTTTGGGGGGGCTATGTCTAGCACAGTGGACGTCTTTCAGCTGATGTTTTTTTTTAACTAGGCAAGTTCAATAAGTTTGGAAAGTTATTTTAATATTTTTTTTTATTTGTACGATGAATTATAACCCTATAAGTATAGGCACTAATACAAAACTGTAAAAAGTCTTCAGTCTACGGTCCAAAATTAGAACGGAGAATGGGTTATTTCATATTAGATTTCTTACGAGTTTGGAGAGATTGAACACTCCTTGCTCTCTGCGCGTACCAATCTTTAATATGAGAAATGATTAGATAGATTTATACTTACATAATCACGTTTCAACAAATTTTAAACAACTGTAATGGCATTGATAAGAGTAGTTTGTAATCTGTTATCTTTACAACTAAAATCTGATCAAAATTCGTCGTATATTATTCATAGCGTGATGTGTCATCAACTTCAACTTTCTGTAGAGAGCACTTTTGTAATGATTTATAGTATTATTAATTGGTTTATCTACCTACATAATATATAAAAACGAATATCTTTGTTTGTTTGTCCCCTTTGCGTTTAAACATTCATCCGATAGCGATTTGTTTTTGGGGAGTTGTCGAACGCACGCTCGAGCAGGTTTTTTAATTAGTACAAACATCATGCAATAGGGGGCGCGAGAAGACAACGGAAACGAAGTCGAGTGACGAATGAAGAAGGTATATTAAAAATATGATTACAATGTTCAGTCACTAATGGTCGACAGCGAGCTGTGGTATTGAGTCTCTTATGGCATACCATAGCTTATTCCTTTAGTTAAAGGCTCGTAAAGAGCGCCACCTATCGGATCCTCACATAGCTATGAAGCATCGTTTCGATAAAACAAACATACTATGCAAATATGAGCTCAATCTGTCAAGTCATTGAAAAGTTACACGATTTGTAACAGACGTACACTAGATTTATATATACATATAGATATATTATAAAAGTACACGAAGGGAAAAATAACATATACCTTATTCCTTTATTTATATCATGTTCTTTACTAATAATTAAATAATATTATACCTATATCTAAGACGTTTTAAAAATCAGAATATATGTGTATAGTTTTTCGAGTTACAAATATCCATTATTATGAATATTAAATGCATAATAAATTTTCTTAAATAATTTCTAAATAAATATACGTAAAAGAGATGCTTGATGTAATAATAATAATTATCGCAGATGCGGTTATGAGCCGAACTTAATTATCGTTTCGGGCGTTGAGCCAACGAAGTGACAACGAACATTCTAGAATATTTTTAAATAACTTTTATATTTAGTATATAACGTTCTTTCAACATATTAATAAAGTGCTTAGTACACAATTAATTTGAGCAATTGGCGTTTTTTTAATAGTAGCTCGATAAAGTTCTTGAGCAATTATGCACAGTTCAGTCCAATAACAGTGGCAGTCACCAAAAACAATCGTATCTCAATTCGCCGCACTCATTCTGGCCTGTGTAAATAGAAACGGGTTATGCATCGGCTGATCATGAAACGTGACGCGCATAAGAGAATCACTATGACTGGCTTTTCACCATATTCATGGTCGCGAACCATTCGGGTGGTACATCCCTACCACCTCATTATAAGTACTGGAGCTGATGCATTAATTTCAACGTTTAAATTGGAGCTTTACAGGCAATACGTCTTAGTTTGCCTTAGCTAAGCTGACGAGCAATTCACTGTTTGGAGAGATTTGGTAAAGTAGCAATTGTATAAGTCCAATTTGAAGATAAATACTGAATACAATATAATAAATACCATCCTATAACGAGCAATCAACACGACAGCCCACGAAGTAGTGGCGATTTAAAAAGCAGAGAAATCAACAGTTCTATAATTTATTACTACATACCGTAGTACAGGAACATTTCTCAAGCGTTCATGTTTCCTCACGATGTTTTTCTTCACCATTAACTGATAGTGTTACAAATTTAATGGGTAAATGTACGCGAATTCCTAAAAATTCATTAGTCGAATGTGTTCGAACCTGAGGGTGGGTATACATTCGAAATTCCGCCGGACAAAACTGAACCACTCGACAAGTACGACGACTAAATGCTGAATTCATATTTTTAGTCAATGAGTTAGTCTTACGCTATCGTCTTACGAGTGTTTGAGAAGTTTAGAAGGTGATTTAAAAGTAACACGTTCGAATTTAAATGTCACTTGCGTTGTAGACGGAGAGATGGAGTGAATATTCAAGGTAATTCATCCTTTGTATCTATGTAAATAGATAAGTAATAAAACTTCCATGATTTTAAGACTAGTATGTGCTGTTTGCATATTAGCTATGTAGATTTTAATTGATGAAGGCTTTATATTGCGGAAATCTATCGTAAATATTACGTTTAATTTTACTTTGCTATTTCCAGGCGGAAGTAGCAATGAAATGTTAAACTAACTACGTATGTATTTTTTTATATAATAGCACTGCAAAGTCGCTATTTTTTATCTTAGTATACTGTAGCCTTAAGGTCCCTGAAGCCACAGACGGCTTTTACAGCTTCACCCGGGTTTGGGCAAAGTCTGCTGCACTGTGTCTTATGGTACGAACAGTATACAATTTACAAGCGGTGACGACAGAGAGATCCGCAATCCATTTGCAATTCAGTTTTTAGATAGATAGATATATACTGGCTGATTATGGACCGCGATCTTTACACACTTAGTTATTCCATTATCGAAACGGGCTTATTTGAAAATACTTTAGTACCGGACCTAAATACTTATTAATTTAGTAGTCGAGATATCCCATCGGCAATATCACAGGAACCATCCTATTTTTAGTAACCTTTTAACCTGCTTAAATCTAAAATATTTTCTTAATGCTCATCTACTTCATATAAGGAACTTCTGTGGAAAATTTCATTGTTGTAGAGTTTTAGACTGACCAGCATAAGCAGAGCGTTGTTCATTAGTAAACCATAAGGTAAGCTAAACCTGTTCCAACTGTTTCTGTTCCAGAGAAATAACACTCCAGTAACCTGTTCCAAATAACACTCTGTTACATTGGGTTATCTCTTTCTATTACTATAAGTGATAAGAGTAAAGATATTTTAAGTTTATGCGATTAACTACCAAATTAAAATATACCCATTAATTTGTTTAATTAGTGAAAGATAATTTCGTTTAGTTTTTTTAGTAACGGAGGAATAAGTGTGGAAATATCAGCCGTAAAATAAAATCACATTATAAATTATCATATAGATCAAAATTAATAATACTTTATTCAATTTACTCCCTAATAAGGCACTTATTACTACCACCGGCTCGGAAAAGATCTGTCTTCGAGAGTTTTTTTTACTATATAAATATTGTTTACATTTATATTTTTTTTAGAGTTTTAATTAATTAACTACGTAATAGTTAACTATTATATAGCGTTTTATTATAATTTTAGACTAGACTAGATGTGCCCGCGACTTCGCTCGCGTAGACTACAGAATTATTGTTTATGAGAAGATATTGTGATAACAATGATAACAGCAAACTTCAATCATTTTATTTCTATACATAGATTACGTATGATTTTGTCTTTACCTATAGATCGCATGTATGATATTTATTTACGTTTAATACTTACTCTAAAAAATTGCTAACAATTTCTTCGTAACTCTAATACCATGATAGAAATATGTTTGTTTGAGATATATCAAAAGACCATTTAGACTGTTTATTGAAGATATTTCTCACAAGCGCCCTAGATAAATAAATTAGTACTGTTTTTCTCGGCTACCTACTTTATGTTAAGAACCGACGTTGTATTTACAAAGAGTTAGGAAACAAAGTTTTTTCGGTATACTAAATAATCTGGAGTTGTGTCTCGGATCCAAACAGATGAGTTAGTTAAATAAAGTGAAATAATTCTCGACGTTTTGATGTATCTAATGACGATGTATCTACAAAATTAACTTTACACATTGACTGTTTTCTTTATGTTGTAATATAACTTAAAATAAACCGCGATATTGGCAATAATGAAAATCATACCTTTCTGACTTACGCCCGTGTACTTCTTATATATTAATCCGATAATTTCATTAATAAACGAATATCTACATGTTTTCAGAATTTCGACTAAGTTCACGTTTAAAAAAAAAAGACATTTCTCTTGTACTGACCGCAATATTAATAATGGATATAGTAATGGAATAGCTGTGTCCGCAGCCGTCGGTCGAGCGCACACTCATATCGTGTTGCCCCCGCTCAAAAAACGAAAGACAAAAATTCTTATTTTGGGTGATCCTTAGATGATACATACTTATATGATATTGTTGACTTTTTTGTATGTCTTTTGAAGGTTTACAATTATGTAGAACATTCATTTGATATATCTCGTATGGTTTACTCAGCGTAAGCCATTAAAGCGTCTCAAATGTTTGTTTTTTCCGAATTCATTCACAATTATCGCTGCTTATTTTGAATGTTACTTCATCATACAATATATTTTCTATAACCCGGCCATATAACATAGGTATGAATTGAATTAATGATATAAAATACCTGTATATCGGATAGGTGGTTTTCGTATTAAAGGAACATAAACGGACAGATAGAGAAACTCTGAGTATTACATTATTTATATAAGTATAGATGATTCTTGTTATCCTTAAATAATTTATAAATATGAGAGAGGTTAACCCTGTAATATCGAATGGAAGAAACCAATGCATTTTGAGATCAATGACTTTTTAATACATTCAGAGTCAGTATGCAAAATATTGTTTTAATTTTCAAACCATGTTTCTTTTGCGTCGATCGGGTATTTCAATCCATTATAAATATGTGTTAGGAGTTAATTCAGGCAGCGTTTTTTAGTCCATACATACGTATTCCATTATTTTATCCGTAGATAATGGCACTAGAGTAAAAAAATACCATACAATCTGTGTCTAATACGGTCATGTTAATTTTTTGATTTTATACATAAATTAATTATTTCAAAAGGTTTTTCTTCTTAAATTACAAAAACTACAAATTACAAAAACTGCCTTGAGAAAACTGAGGTTTCGGATATGGATACGGATATCTTAAGAGTATATAATCGGTTTCGGTTACGGATACGGATATGAAATTGTTTCTGATATCCGATTGTTTCGGATAATTTCGGTTTTGGATATTACAGTTTTGAAATAATTTTACAATATTAAAAAAACCTGTCCGATCCGTAAGAGGTTATTAGGTATCGGGTTCAGTTACATTTATGTAATCATTTTGAGATTATAAGTTAAAAATTTTCCCGAAAAAAAAATGTTCCGCTTATAATCTTTAAAATTGTTTGATTACAGTCGTCCGAAACTTTGCTTGTGTATGTATGTTGGTTTTTGACAATGACACATTCGACTTTGCCCTATCCGAAATTATTCGAAACATTTATATCGGATAAGGTTACGGTTACGGATATTTTTTATTTCGCCTATCCGACAGGTTTGGTTACGGATACGGATATCCACAACATCTCTGCTGTTTGACCACATATAACGAACTACCAGTCACGTACTACGAATTACGGACTTCATAGTCCTCCGTAAATCAAATTGATATATAGCTTTTAAATACATAAAAATACTTCATAAATAATAATAGAAGCATAAATTGTAACCAGTTAGTTCAAGCCGTTCAAGTATCATACGCCTTTATTCTTCTAAAAGCGAAGATGGAATGTCTGATAATCTGATAATGAATAATAAAAGACGCCTTTGATGTACATTCATCACTATCATTAAGAATGCGTGAGGAAAGTATTGTATTAATGATAACGAGATAAAAGAATATTGCATAAAAATTATTAATACATTATCGTAATAATTTACGAGTATAACATAGGGCGTATCAACTGTGAATACATGATTTGGATTTAGTATTTAAAACAATTATTTTAAAGTTTCTCTTCAAAGTGGTCCATTGGCTACTAGTTTTTATATTGCACTAGCAATGCCCGCGGTTCCGCACGCTTTACATTACACCTTATTACATCTTCGTCTCGTCTTTTTTACAAGTGTTTTTTAATTTTTAAAGTATTATTGCTAATTCCTATAACCTTTCAATTGACGAATAACATGTAGGTTCTTCTCTTGTACAAAATATCATAAATATCGGTTAAGCTATTTTAGAGTGAAAGCCAGGCATACAAGCAAACAAACAGTTTATTTAATTCGTGTCGTCTATAAAGTCTATCCAAAAATAAAAATAAAAACTATTACCTGTAGAGACAACTATACATTTATTAATATGTATAAATGACTCTCACAGTATGTCTGTTTATTAAAATAATAATCTATTTGTTTTTAAATCTCGCGCCTGTATATAGAGTTTCTTGTACGTAAATGTACATTATATATACCTATAGTAAAGTTCTTGTCTTTCAATGTATAGAATGGGTAACATTTTTAAATAGATTTTTACGTCTGCGTTGTAGCGATATATCGGGCAATGATTTATGACCATGACGAAGGTGTGACGAAAATTAAAAGCGTACTTATTTCACCTTTTTTAACTCTTGTGTTTGTTTTAATGAGTAGGAAAATTATTTTCTTTTAACTTTTCCCTTGACTTCGCCTTCTTGTTTTACTTACTATGCCCTTCTCTAGGTTCTAGGCTGCCTCTATGCCAAATTGCATTGCGATCGGTTCAGAGGCTAATTAGTAAAAAGGGAATAGACAAACAAACAGATTTACTTTCACATTTATAATATTAGTATGAATTTGGTCACTACTCTCTTAGTAGGTTCCTTTTTTAAATATGATGAAATATTTTAGAATGAATCCGAAAGAGAGGAGGGCACAGAGAAATCTCTTTGGAGATTTCTTTCTATTTGGGGCAGTTCGACTGGTAAAATGCATCCATCCTATAGATGATCGCAGCTAAATAACCTTGTATTGTGTTCCTGCGGTGAGTAGGGTTTCCAGAGCTCCTTAGGGAAGGGGTTCAAGGCCGGCCACGCGCTAGTGATGTTTCATAAGCTACGGTAACCGCTTACCATCATGTATGTTTGTCACCTTAGTTGTAAAAATAGTTGGCACTTGGGAAATTAAATATAAAATTATTATAAGTAATATAAATTAGACTACTAATTAGGATAAGTATTAGGATAGATTAGAATTAGACTTTGCGAATTGAGAACAGTATTACTGCATCTGGCCACGCGGCTTATCGCTGTTCTCGTGATAGCGTCATAACTTATCATTTTTTATATATATTTTACTAGCATAAGTAATACTTTAATGCCTGGTTACCGATAAATTAAGTGGCATATAACTACAGTAATAGAATATAAGTACATAGTTAGGTAAATGGATAAGAACTACAGAGATCGTGGGTTCGAATGTTGGATCGGTAAAAAATATAATATTCATTCAAAAATGGTGTATAAGGTTGGGTTCAAAGTATTTACGTATTTTTTACGATTCTGTATTTTAAGTACATATTTTATACATATTCTTTATTCTATTAATTAATATTAACGTGTGTTTATATACACTTTTGCCAATGTCACGTGGATAGAATATTTTTCTAATTTTAAAAGTTCAAATAACACTTTATAAAGATTGTAGATCACTTTTTAACTGACCAGGGAGTTTCTTCGGTAAATTTAAATGCATGTTTGCATTTATCCTTACTCTTACTACCTATAATATAAAACAATATCCTCCCGCCGCGTCTATCTGTATGAAAGCGATAAATTCAAAAACTGCTGAACGGATTTTAATGCAGTTTTTATCAATGGATGGAGTGATTCATGAGGAAGGTTTAGGTGTATAATTTATTAAAGTTTTGTCTAAATTGGCTGAAATATGACGATGATTGTTGAAGATGAGGAAACCATAGCATGGTGGTAGGGGTTTTTATAATGCCCGCAAAGCTAGCTACCACCCTCATGTTGAATATCTGTCGCCAAGCACCAATAGGTGTGTTTCGGCAACTGCACTTGAGAGCCAGTCTTCCACTAGGTTTAGCATGTTATCATCTTGGGCCACATCGTCACTTAACATCAGGTGGGATTGTGGCCACTACGCCAAACCTAGAAAAATAAAAAAAAGATGTCAGAAAAAATCATGCCGACTGGGAGCTTTTTCTGGTATGTGCCGCGTAAACCAATAAAGGTATATTGATGACTCTGATACCTGAGCAAAGCCGGGGCGGGTTGCTAGTTCGTTATAATACTGAATAACTTGTGCACAATAAACAAACTATGTACAACAAGTATACAAACATAATTTTAGGCCTACCGGCCTGCTCAATTGTCTCTTCACATTATGTTTTCTTATTTAATGCCAACGTGTACTTATACACGATTATGCCAGTGTCACGTGGATAATATATTTTTATAACCTTCAGAGTTCAAACATCTCATAGAACGCCACCAATATTACATAAATCCAAATAACGTAAGTTTATGAATTACAATTAAAACCAGAACATAACAGATTAAGACTCCGCCAAAAACTCCATTTTATAAATAGATTTTATCTAAAAGGAATTAATACGAATGACGTACTTATTTGACGTAAGCATTCTAGTGTGTTTGTAAAAAAACGGAACTGTTGGTATTTGTTTTTTTTTCCTATTTTGCTGAGGATAATATAAAACAAAATATTGATAGAAGAATATGCATGGTTTTAAGGCATTTTATAAAATGAGCCTGGCTAGATTAAATTGAAATTTGTCGCCAAGAACCCATAGGAGTGTTCCGGCAGCTGCACTTGAGAGCCAGTCCCTCTCCCTTAAGATCAGGTGAGATTGTTGTCAAAAGCTAAATTTATACATATTTAAAATATTGAATAATGTAATAATATTAAAAAACAAACATTTAAGTACTTAAAATTACATTTTTAATTTGGAAAATAATTATATCATGTCTGTTGTTTTATAATAAATGAATACATTCATTCATTCATTCACATATTTCCTAATCGTGTTCTTGACCGCCTATTTGACTCGTTGTCAAAACATTATATGTCGTGTGACGGCTTAAAGCGTCCCTGTATCAACGGAATAGAGTACCTTTTCCAATATCAAAATGTTACAAACCTGTCAGTTGTGGCAAACATTAGTACATTTTCTTTAACGAAGACCCTGAACGTGTCTATTTCATGAGTATTTTTAATCTCCCCGTGAATTACTAGAATTTATATCATTTGTATATAGATAATTTTATGAATACTCGAGTTTTTAATTAAACCTCATTCTTGAATCTGAAGATAAAGTAAAATTATCAATAAAAAAAAAAATTATTAAGTAATTTGTCGAGTACAAATTGTTTTGTTAATATTTTATGTTCACAATAGTTTTTTATATGTGTGTTAGATTGATTTTTGATTCATGTTATACCTGGAAATATATATTTGAATTATGTCTATTGTGTATATATATAAATCATCAAATTTTGCAATTTACAACGACAAAAAGTTACAATTTAATAAAGTACACTTTTTTGTATACCACATGTGCGATTATACATTGTTTGGTGATAAATTTGCAAGGCTGCTTTTGTGACTGATTTTGGTACAGACCATCTAAATACATATTATAAAACTCAACGTCTCTCTGTCTGTCCGTTTATGTTCTTTTCACGCGAAAACCACTACTCCGATTTACATGATTCCTTTAATTCATAGACATGTTATCTGGCCAGGTTATAGGATATATTTTGTTACATAAAGTAACATACGAAATAAGCAGTGACGATAATAGTGAATCAATTCGGAACAAAGACGTTTTTGGTACGATTAAATGGGTTACGCTGAGTAAAACAAAAGAGATATATCTATTTAATATGATACAGAATTGTAGACCTTAAAAAGACCTACGAAAAAGTCAATGATAGCTTATATCTATCTTCCAAGGATCATTTACAATAAGTATTTTTGAGGCATAACTCGCGCGTGCGCTCGTTCGACAGTATTCCGTAGTACATGCGAGCGGAGCCGCGGGCACAGCTAGTACAGAATAAATCTACCTCGAAATAAAGTACTACCCACACAAACTTTTTTACCAGCTTCCTAACATTAGTGATAAAATTTTGAAAAAATCCGATACACGTGTCTCATTAATTGTGTCGAAGAGTATTAATAGCAAGTTTCAAGTTAACCCGAGTCAAAAAATATTATTTTCCACCTAAACTTGGGTATCTATTATCACACTCTTAAAATCCCTTCTTGCCTACAATACAAAACCAGCATCCTCCCCAAAATTCACATTTTTATCCTTAGATAAAATGGGTTGTGTCCAATCGGGACAAACCCTTTCTGAATATATGTATACATTCAGAAATATGTATTATGCAAAATTCTTTAAGTTTGGTAACGACGACTGACCTGATGACCTTAAATCGCAATTGCTTTATTGCTGATAAGGTGTAGAAGTTCAAATTCCTAAAACATCATCCATCAAAGCGGAAAATAAACGAACAACATAGAAATAAAATTCTTAAGTAATCAAATAAGTGTTGAATTATTTTTTTGCAAATCGGGGAATTATTCGATGTTTTGATACGTAACATGGAACTGTTACGTTACAAAGAATTGTACAAATAAAATATGTGACAGCTTGTCAGTCTGTGTTAGAAATTGTAAAAGTAGCACACGCGCGAAACCGGGGCGGATGATTAGCAAATGAACGAGCAGCCGATTGATTCACGTCGTATTGATTTATCTGTGGAAGCGTTAAAAGCAATACTCTTTTTAAGTATTATAAAATATTTTCGGCCTCAATATACAAAAAATATTTATTGTTCTACTCGTATTTAGGCTATTTTCCGGTAAAACAATTTCATAAGTACCGATAAATTTATCTCAAGACAAGATGATTTCGTTTCGTATTTTATGCAAATAGTGTCCCATTTCCTTGCTATTTATACATACATTTCGATTGTAACCAACATAATGTTCTCAATTCCACAGTTATCTATGTACTTGGTAGTTACTTAAACGATTTGTTTAAAATTTTATTTTTAAAGTTAAACTTTATTCTATCGCCCCAAAAAATTTCGTTCATCTATCGCATGTCGCATTACATTACATTGTCGTAAATAAAATTGAATTTTATGCTGTGCAGTCAAGGATTATAATGGTAATATCGGATCATTGTAAATGTTAATGTGTGTTATTAAATAATGTATGTCACATGTCTTCAAGAATTTGTATTTTTTTAAAAGTTTCACTTGTATTATGGTTTCATAAAACCACACAATAGTTTTTTTTTTTCGATTTAGTACCTATGATATATTTATTTATCTGGTATTTCCTGTGATAAAATAATCATTATAATAATAATTAATACGTTTAATATGTTCTTTTGTATTGTCCTTGTTTTAATATAAAATTAAAGTAGGTACTTAACAAATTGGTTTATATCTATGTTTAAATTAGATTTTATTGTTATGCGTTAAATATATTAAATTGTCTTACTTCCAAACTTAAATAGGTCGACTGATAACTCATATAACATTTATTCCGTTTATTTCTTAAAGGTTAAGTTATATTAGTCAACTATTTGTGCCCGCCGGTTTCTCCTGTGTTTATTATATTGACTAACTCTCCATCGTGCCGTTGATGTTCATGGTTACTGTTCTGCTCCGTAGGCTCATAGTGTGAGGTAATAAACCCTGTAACCTGTAAACTCGATGAAACGAAAATGCGACAGTAAAAAGAGACAACAATATACATCTATTGGATTTAGCCTACGAGAGAATGAGATAGAATACATTACACACGATTAATGTCCTGATTTTCATAATTGTGATAGTCGTCGGATTGGCCTAGTGGTGTGAGATGACAAGACTTCATACGCATACGCATGAGTGGTCAATAGTTCGTATTCCGTTGATTTGGGATATATAAAAACATTCTTTTAAAAACATTTCTTTTTTCTGAAGGTTTCACATCTGACACGTGTGAACTACTGCACACATATTTTATTTTTATCTGACCGGTATATTCAGAGATTAGCGCGTTTAAACAAACAGTTACTTGAAAATTACATTATATAGATCGCCATTATTACACTTCATGGAATCGAAACAGCTGAACGGTATTTAAACGACCCGACAAATTTTACAGACATGTACATCACACAAAGTCTGCCCTGTGAAAAAAAACAAGGCTTGTCATAATTATTAAATAACATACCGTGATAATTAATACATCGAATATGTGATTATGTATGTACCTTTTAAAACTCTTTGACATTGCGCAGACCTCGAAAATCTGTCGGTCTACTAATACCTTCAAACTATGTCAAGTACTGTGTACAATGATAAACAGTTTTGAACATAATTACGGTGTGGCAGATACAAAGCGGTTTTGTTTTATATAAAATTGATTTTGCACTTGAGGTTTATCTAAAATGTTTCTTGGCTTAGTGGAACATATAATGCAAAAAGGGTTATAGTATGTTTGATCGCTACTAGGTACAACACACGTAGAGAAGATATCGTTATAGAAACTAGTTTTAGCGCATCGGTTATCAGGATTTACGAGTATATGCAGTACGTGTAGCGTCAGCAGCTGAAGTAGATATCATATTTATATCACAAAAGCGGGCAATTCGAGCTATATACAACATGATACCTCGCGAATCACTAAATAACAATTCTTGATAATTTAATGTATATTCGTAAGAGCTTGGACAATCTAGATTTTGTCAAAGACCGGCACAGTTTTATTACTAGAAATAGACATATATTAGCAGTACCGTGTTTTAGACTTAAAAAGACTTTTTTTTTAAACGTAATAGTGTTAAGTTCTATAATAAGATCCCGAAGCATATTACTGATTTGCCAGACAATGAGTTCAAGGATCATGTGATGCAGGTTTTTCTGTCAAAAGGTTATTTTATAGGGTGGGTCATTATGTGAATGATAGTGATGTCTGGAAGTGACTTTCCTCTAAGTGCATGAACTAAACTATATGGTTATTATTAGTATTATATTAGATATTATTGTATTATATTAATACTATTCTTCTAATATTTTACAGTTGAAGAAGTAAGATAAACCTAATCGAGTTTCTTGCCGGTTCTTCTCGATGACTGGGATGTTTTCTGAACCGGTAGTAGTGTGTTCATGTCAAGTTCATGAGTGCCTTCTTAGGGCCTAAATTATTTTTTTGTTTTGATTTTTAACTAATTATTATTTGTAATTTACATTTATATATATTATATTTACCGATATTTGTAGTTGGCGGTATTTTACATGATTTTATTAGGTTATTGTGCAAAAGTGCAGCGGTATACAAATAAAAAATAGAAACATGTATTTAAAGTTGCTGCAATAATTTCCTGGACAGAGTTAACAAGGGCGCCACTTGTGACTTGCCATTGTCTTCCTATAGCGATGTTTGTAGATTAAAAAAAAACGAAATTAGGTTTGAAGGAGTTGTATCCAGTGGCCTTTCAATTAAAAAATAAAACAAAAAGTAAATTTGACTATTTCTATCAAAGATTTAAAGTTTCAATATATAATATTTCGAACTCCAATATTCCATATTATATTAAAATACAACGTTGTAATACATATCCGAACGATGTAAATCAAAAAATTTAATGACATTGGAAATAATGACTTGTGTTTCGCGAATGATCCACTGAGTGTTGGCGCTCTCGTAGTTTCTGAACTTATGTTATTTGTAACAATGAATCATTTATGTTAACTGGTTTTATGATTGTGAGAATATACGCATATATCTTAAAACTTTATAAAATGAACTTAAACTATTATGTTGCAATATTTTGTCATCTTACGAAAATGATAAGTAGTTATGCTGTATCATGCTACATAATATCGCAGACAAATAATTTTGTTTTGTGTTCCTGCGGTGAGTAGGTTTCCAGAGGTCCTTGGGTTACGTCGGCAACGCGCTAGTTGATACCTATGGTATTTATTATAAGCGTCCATAGGTTACGGTAACCACTTAAAACAGGGGGCAGGTGTAAAAAAAAAACTTGTGAGCCAGTTCCTCTATGCTTAGATCAGCATCTTAGGCTACATCGTCACTTAACATTAGTTGATATATTGGTGAAATTTTAACGATATTGTTTATTAGAAAAAGTACTTCTTATTTTTGCCGTACCGTGCAAATGTGGAATGCTCTCCCAGACTGTTGCGAATTATCGCGAATATGGAAAAAACAATTAAAAAAAAACAAACCCATATCATAATATTGAATTCAGAGAGCAACATGGTAGAGATGCTGGGATTTGAGTTTCAGCTTGTGAAGTTTTGCTCCTTTTGAGCGGGGATGTTTTACGAATTATTGTCAATATGAGAATTAAAAAAAAACATATAAGACAATTCAGGTTTTCGTCCAGTACTTGCGAGTATTGGCGACACAGGCAAAGTGTTCCCTCTGTCCTATGATAATTGGGTTATTCAAACGAGGCGTGAAGAGGCATTTTGGTAGATCGGCATAACATCGACGAATGTCCTTGTTTGTGGACTGTACCGTATCAACTATCAGGTTCGGTACAGTTACTTTGCCGAGTAGCTCCAAGAATATTCCAAAACAATTTTTGTAATCGGATCAGATTATTTGACAATTCCACTTGAATGTTGATCATCGCATCGAATGTTGATCGATATTTCATGCTGAATTGGTTGTTGTGAAATTCCCACACGTATAACGAAAAGGAATGCGGGCGAAACCGTGAACGAACTTTATCACAACTCTAGTATAACATGCCCTTAATTTAACGAAATGACGAACGCGTCTCTGTACGTACTGATCAATTGCTAATGATCTTTAAATGTTTAAACTAATCATTTGGCGTCGGAAAATTACATGTTAATGGACTGCTTTATTTTAAAATGCGAAATAATGTGTCGACCACTTGTTATGGGTAATAACGTAAATTAATCGATATGTAGCGAATATCGATATATCGATTTCGAAAGAAACACAAAGGATTTTTAAATCGTTTTTATAATACTTAAACAGTAACAATATCAATTGACGCTGGGAGCAAAAGTTGAACATCTGTCGCCAAGCACCAATAGGTGTGTTCCGGCAGCTGCACTTGAGAACCAGTCTTCCACTAGGTTTAGCGTGTTATCATCTTGAGCCACATCATCACTTAAGACTACATTTCAAATACATAACACATTTTTTTATTAATGACTTATAATATTAAGTAACAGTATTATTTTTATTTTTACATAAATACATTTCTTACTTCATCATTACATGTACAATTCCGGTGGCACAGACAAGAAACAAACTGTCGACATCAATATATATAAAAATGACTATGAGCATTGTCTCATCCCTAGTGTAATGAAAGAGTAACATCAACTTATCAACTTAGCTACTTAGTAGTTTCTACAAACATTTTAAGTAATATCTTAATGGGTAAGTACGTTTTAATGCATTCCGTGATATACTGGAATGATGTTATGTAATGTATACTTTTTTTAAAGTGGGTCATAATAGATACTCCAGGCAACAATAGAATAATATGTAGCAAGTTTGAAGCCAGGTGATTCTAGGTCGTGTGTGGGGAATGTAAAAAAGTTTAAGGATTTAGACATGATTTAGACATGAGCGATATTAGAAAAACACCGATGTCAATATCGATAAGTAAACAGCGATGTTTGATATAAATGGAAATAAATCTACAGCTACTTCTTGACGACCTTTTTTTTTATTTTTGTGGTTGTTATCTCTGGTGTTAAGGAAGAACTCTTCAAGTGCAATACAACAGATAAAATTAGAAATATTGATGTTTTATATTGGGGTGGGTAACCACCACGCCCATATCGGGTGTGGTATCTACTTCTAAGTTCTAGTGGACTGCATTTTAGTTTGTATATCTGGATTTAACTTACAAACGGATTGACCGATATTAATGAAATTACCTACACGGGAAGTATATATAATTACGCAAATGATATACTATAAAAATATTAATAATATAAGAAGTCGTAAACGATATTTTAAGAATTGAAATTTTTATTTTTGAAATGAAATTTTATATAATTATGTGATTCCGATATTGATAGGCTAAATTATCAATATAACCTTTTTTTAATTTACTACGTAATAAACGCGTTCGGAGCAGCGGACAGAGCTAGTTTTAAAGCTAATTTATACGTATCCAGTCGCTGGTGCTAGTCTCGCTGGCTTGCCATCGGTAGCAGAGTACTAGCTTTGTGTAAACACTTTTTCATGCTAATCGCAAAAAGTGTTTATACTGACTAGTACCTTACCAGCTCTGGTATGCCAGCGAGACCGGCACCAGCGACTGGATACGTGTAAATCAGCTTTCATACTCGTATAATATAATCTGCTATAAGCCGACTAAAAGTCGGATTAATTATCTGAATAGAGATATACTATTATATATATATATATAACCCACTTATTTATCTTTTGTCAAATATGATTCTGTGCGTGACTTTGTTTTTATTACATTCATTAGATCATTAGACATGTAAGGGTATGCGGTATTTATAAATCGTAGTGGGATGGTTGACGATGTAGTATAGTGACGTGTTCACGAACGTGTAACAAAGCTTCAACAAGTGTAGGTGGTATGATCGGTATAGCACAAAAACATTATCGGTTTTTGATTAAAAGTCGATTTTTAAACGGTTTTTTGTCCTCTACGTACGCCCACAAATGGTAAGTAAATAAAGTGTATGCGTTTATTTATGTACCCAAGTAAGAGTTTAGGTCTTTGGTGTATCAAAACAAACCTCTAAAAATATTATCCAATATTATAAAGTTAATATATATGATAATATATATCAATTATATATTTATAATATATATGACAATATTATAAATGATAATAATGTAATTCATTTTAATTTTTTTTTTATAATTTAAATTATTAATGTTTGATTAATGTAATGTTTAATGCAATGTTTAAATGTAATGTTTAATGCAATGTTCTCAGTCGTTAAATTATTTTTACACACTAAAAAAATAATGCCAGTAAAATGAATTAACATTAATAACATCGATAGTTAACTTTATAATGTCGTTGATACGCACGTCAGTCACATAATAGCGCGCAGCTCTCTATATTTTCACCCATTACTAAACCAACAGTCAGCATACACCAACAGCCAGCATACACCAACAGCCAGCATACACCAACAGCCAAAATAACTTCAAAATGTCGATACGTGTATATATATGTATGCGCGTTAGAGGTTATACTTTTTTGAATGGTCACACTCGATTTTACGTGACATATAACTATGGTTGCTAAAATATCGATTGAACTATCTATTAATCTATTATTGATTTACAATACATCATACGGTGAGGGTATTTTTGTGATACCAGGAAGATTTGAGCGAAGGACCTTTGTTAGCTCGTCGTCAAGTTAGTTAGTAGATTTGTCGCTGCCATTCTTCGGCCGCCTAACATGTATTCGGTACTGAAAAAACCAATCGATAGACCGAAAAATCGATGTCTTACCAACACTACGTATAACATCAAGTGTCACATCTTCACCACAGTAAAACAAGAGGTTTGTTTACAGAGTGCGCGCGCATTTAAAATTCAATTTTTTTTTTCATAACATAACTAAAGAAGTTATAATTTCAAAAAACTTTCAATCTAACTACTTGCTTCCATAGTTATGCAGAGAAGAGAAATCAGCGCAGAGAGCATTCTTGAAAAGTTTATACGAGGCACATGGCTCGGCTTCACTGTGATAACGGTGATTAAAAAATGAAATTGATCACTAAACATCGGCTATTAATTATTATAGTCATTATATGATATAATTTATGTATGAGAAAAAAAAATTATTACCTACACCGAAATAGAATGTTCCAGTGCATTGAAATCCGGTAAGCGAATGGCAGTTTGACAAATGACTGATGGCTTGACTTTCTTCTAACCAATTCAACTTTCAAACACGCATTCTATATTCAATGTGATCCTTTTCATTTCTATAGAGGTCGGCGTGTAACAATGGAATAATATTGTTCCTATAACTAGCATCAACCAGCTGTTTCGTCTGACCTTTGAACTTGTTTTTAATTAAACTATATATTTTTTATATACTTGTTATTAATTCTAGTACTTAAGCAGTAGTTTTGCAGTGTGGTGTACTTTCTATTCTGATTACATTTTTATTTGGATCTACAGTTATTTTAACATTGGAATGAACTAGAAAACGGTGTTCAGTACAAAATATGTAACTTTTTGTTTTGTTAAGAAGACTCCTTTAATTGTGGACGCTTACCAAAGGAAGTTTTATCATTTGAATTTTAATATATCTTATTGTATTTTTAAAGTGTATCATTATAAATTGACCGAAGTCGTGTTTACACAATATTGTTGTGTAAAGTATTGTATTCCTATTTTTTTCTCATTCAATTTAATTGAAATAACACAGCAGTATTATGTTAATTGTTATATTTATTTTTGACTTATTCAATTTAATTGAAATAATAACAGTTTTGTGTAAATTATCATATAGATTTTTTCCTTATTAATTTGAAATAAAATAACACAACAGTATTGTGTGTTCCACGATTTCGGTCAATTGTTGTTTTTACATAAGTAAACGGTTCATATTGATTCCTTATTTATTTTTGCTATAATATCCTATATGTTCATAAATGAGTTTGGCTGCAATATGAGTTGATACATTTTCTTTATCTTGTGTATAATATTGGTAAAGTAAATTAGTTTCGTTACGGGGTCAATGAACTATTTATGACTAGTTCGTGCCTGCGATTTCGTTCGCACGAATATAACGTTCCACGGGAACTACAGTCTTATCTATTTTAAAAATTGGTCTGTAGTTTACTTTTTAATTATAATTTATCATTACAGCTTAGATTACAGCGAAATGATATGTATGCTAGATTACGCTTTGAAAAGATCTCTATCTGCGAATGAAAATCACATCGTTGCGGACATTAACCCTGACAAACAAACAGACAGGCACACAACTATATAAAAATAAAAATATTTTTTGGTGTTTGATATCTTGCGAATATAAGCTTAATCTTCTTAAGCTATTAAGAAAGCCATTATGTATTTCAAAATTATAGACAGATTTTGATTTTAATTGTATAGATTTTCCGGACTATTTTTATAAATGAGTAAGGACCGAGAATGTCTGCTGGTATTAAATAAATAACAAATGGCATTGTACTTAAAAAAAAAAAAACATTTTCCTTCAAAATTAATGCAAAGAGCACAATTGAATTTAGAATAATTACTTTCCGTTCTGGTTCAACAAACGTTTTAAGTGTTTTCGATTTTAAATTGTAATATCACTGACTTTTGACATATCGCTTTTATTTAGCACAAAGTGCGGGCTTCGTAAGACATAAATCTGCGTACAGTCTCTGCTGAACTTTCAAATGATTTAAATCGTCATTGTTAAAATATTCTTTCTTTTATGTTTAATTTTAATTGAGTTCTTATCGTTATATTTTTCCTCAGTGAAATGTTATCTCAGTTTTAATGCAGTTTCAGATAATTTTAATTTTTGACCATAATTTCACTAAAATAACGATGTGGCCTATTTGATGACAGATAGTATAAAGGACATCTGCTTTCAAGAGTGGCTGTCCGAAGACACCTGTAGGTGCTTGACGACAGACTTTCAACTTGAGGTTGATAGCTCTCCAGGCGGGAATTAGAAAATGAACTACCTATGTTTTCATCACGATGTTTTCCTTCACCGAAAGTTGAGGTTCATTGTATAGGATTCAAACCTACGTCGATCGATGTGTTTACCAATCACTCTATATACTTGTGGGAGAATAATTAATATTATATTAATTTATTTAGATTTGTAAAATAACGTTTGTTGTGTTGAATTGACTAATGCGCTCTCCCACCAATGACAATCCATTTTGACAAGTAAACCATGGCATAAATACAGTGGTAGGGTCTCTCGACAGATCAGAAGTTGTCCAGTCGCGGACGCAGCACGATAGTGGACGGTGGACTCTGAACTGTATCCACAGTTTCATTGTTCGCCCCCACATACTTACCAGAGGATCTACAAGTTTATTGTTATTTTAGCATGTAAGTATTCAAACGAAGCAATCATGGCTTAGTGTCTTCGCGTCGCTTCACGTGAGTTCGAATCCTTGCAATGAGCCTGAGCTTTCGGGGAAAGACAACATCGTGAGGAAACCATAGCATGGTGGTAGAGCTTCTTCTATTGCTCGCCTGGCGAGCTACCACCCTCAAGTTGAAAATCTGTCGCGAAGCACCAAAATAAATGCGTTCCGGCAGCTGCAATTGAGAGCCAGTCTTCCACTAAGTTTAGCGTGTTATCATCTTGGGCCACATCGTCACTTAACATCAGGTGAGATTGTGGCCACTACGCCAAACCTATAGCGATAAAAAAACAATAAATTACATGCTAAAGTTCTACTATCCACGAATAAACTGTTAACGTATATTCTAATGTGTTTGAACGATGCTTGTAAATAAATCTAATGCATTTAATATTTTATTAATAACGTATACAATGTTTACATTAATGTTGTTAATGAAGTCTGTGTTTACAGGATTTTTGCCTGCAACACATCTGCACTATAATAGTAATATAATAAAGCGGAAGAGTTTTTTTGTTTGATTGTTTAGCATTGTAAAGGCTATTTAGCATTAGGCTACACCTCTCAGCTATTAAATATTGATTTTTGTTAAGTCGGAAGAAATAGCGCAACCTAACTGCTTTATCCGCGTGCGCTGGCGTAAATGTTATTGATACGTAAATACAATGTTCAACAGAAACTGAAAATTGAAAAGTTATTTACGAGCATTATTATTACATGACATATAATCCTTACGAACGAAAGTTACTTCATCATCAAGACAATTTTATGTGGATAAACTTTAGCTTTTATAGCATGTTATTTGGACGAATAGGTTGGGAGGTAAAGTAAAATTAAAATAAATCAACACTCGGCTCGGGTCTATGACTGTAGGGGTAGCGGCGCGAACAAGCCGTGTAGGTTATGTCGCATAACCCTGGCCGCCCGATAAAAATATTGTCTATAATAAAGTATTATCAATCAGCGATTTGTTTTAAATTATACGCGGGTGAAAACGCGGAGCACAGCTAGTATATTATAAAATTATAGCATTAAACTAGTATTTTCTCAGCAAGTATGCTGTTCTTTCTTACTCTTATGCTAATGTTGTACTAACGGGTCGACGAACCGATTTCCGCATATGATTTTTTTTTGGTTTATAAGTTGCATGGGATATAGGAGGTCATTGGTAAATAGTCAATTGTTTCTGGATGTCATAGTACTAGTATAGTCCATCGTCGCTTTCATGCCTGCAAACAGTAAGGACAAAGAGTCACTGTGACGGGCTTATCATGTGCGTGGTGGTAGGGACACAATCGGGTACAGAAACCCTACTCCGTTTGATTACTGGAAATACACTGAGTGATCCCGAAACGCAATATACCTAAACGTGCCTATGACGGGTGCTACACCTGGTGCGTCCACCACAGACGGAGAGATTGCGATCCAGTCAGACATAAAGAAAAATAAATTACTTTACCCACACATAATCAGAAAAGTAAAAAAGGCCCGTACATTGTACTCTATTAAATAAATTATGGAAAAGTTTTACTCGTATATATGCCATCTCTAGTTATTAATATCAAAACATGATAAATGTCACTTTCGGGGATAACAAACAATATTTGCTCAGATATTGTATCGAAAATATTGCAACGTAAAAACTTTAGAAACTATAGTAAATAGGTGATCATAAACGATTATATAGAGAGAAATACAAAAATGCAATTTTAGGACCTTCAACACTCATCTACAAAGTTGGACTTAGTTGTGTTAATTAAATTAATTATAAGGCCATCGGCACCGTGAGGTCACGGCTCACGGCTGAAAATGTGGATAAAATGTATTTAATCTAAACCCACTAAGTTAATTTCATCACCCACAAGCACATTCACAAGACAGCGTTAGCGATCAAATGTTAATTAAAATATTTATTCGATTTACTTTTATTGTAAAATAGTTATTACTAATTTTGTATAAATACAAAATATATATAATTATGTTTATTTATTGAAGTGTCTGTTTGTAATGTCAAAATAACAGCTTTTTACTGCTCCGGTCTTCAGCGTTGAACGTGAAGTTATTTAACTTGTATATAGACTATTATCTCTCTCAATAAATATGTATTTATTTATTAACAAAATTCTCAGCTTGTATACCAATAATATAAACAATATTTATAATAGATAATTTGTCTATTTAGGAATTTTTCTTATTTAATTTTTACATATATACTTAATTATTCATATGTAAAAAATAAAATAAACAAATCAATTAAAGGTAATTTCAGAGATCAGCGCATTCAAACAAACAAACATTCTCTCGAGCTATATAATCTTACTTTAGATTTCATTAGCTTTAAAATTCCATTAACATTTCAAAGCTTATTCATAATTTCTGCTGACCGAATCTACGTTACGAATGTATGTTAAATGTTCGTGACTGATAGATTAGCTATAATTCCTTACTCAGAATATAAAAAGACTGAAGAGGCCATGAAATATATTCGTATATATATATAGATTTGGAAAAGTGTTGATGAACGGAGTACAGATGAATGAATCATACGCAGTATTTACTACGTAATTGCAACGTCTTTATTTACATTAAACATACCTTTTTTGTGTAATGTTTATTATTGGTTTCCTTAACTAAATGTATACACACTTTAATTGTAATAGAGGATAATGAAGAGGAGAATGGAATACTTAGCGATGGTAGTGGTACAAAATTTAGATTTTTTGTTCGTCCTTCAAACACTAATTATGATTGACATCGACTGTTGGAATATGAAGTTAATGTAATTATATAATTTCCAACTTTTATCATATATTTATAAACCTTAGAAAACGAATTATCAAAATCCTATCTTAGTGGTTACTTTCGTTTTTTATAATTTCATACTTCTAGATTCTTCACTGTGTATTATCTGTCAATAAGTTTTAATAATTTTAAAATAAGACGGTATTTTTCTACGAATTTAATAAATTATTCTTCTATTATGACGCTAGAAATATTCATCAATCTTTATTATATTAGTCAAGTAAAAAAAAACATGTTTTTAAAGTAAGTTTCATACTTAAATAAACCATTAAAGGAAGTATCATTGTCACAAAGTAACTATGAGAAGATATAATAATGAGCAAATGTATTAAGGTTAACGACGTTTCGTTTTTAAAAATAGAACAGATACCTTTTAAACATGAAGTTAATCGTTCTATTTTTAAAACGTTCCAGACAGTTTCACCCTTTACTTACTATCCATTTTTGACCAATCGGGGTTCGTTTGAATTCCTCTTCTTTTTATTTAATGGCAAATGTATTCATCCATACTTCTGCCAACGTCAAGTGAATAGAATATTTTTCTACTTATTCTTGTAACTATTCAAACATAGCCCTAATAAGATGGCGGCTTCTTTATTAAAACTATCTAGGAAGTTTTTGGAAAATAGGTTTTCACGGAAAATACCGGCAATATTACATAATACATACCTAATAACATAAGTTTATGAATTAAACCACCACATGACAGTTTAAGATCTCGTCAAAAACTCGTTCGTTTGAATTACGAACGTATTGTTAAATACAATTGTTCGATGCGAAGGTTCACGAACATCGTTCAGTTATTTTCGGTGCAGGATGCTTTGCATTTAAATTGTAACGGAAACGTCTTAAACCGTATTTTATATATGGAATGGCATAATGGCATTTTAGTTATTTGAAGGTGAAATTCAATGGCTTTGCAGAGCGAAGTGAATGATTTATAATTATTCACAATTGTATTTCTTTTTATATTGTTATTGTGATGAAAAATATTATACATATGGCAACAGCCCAAGTTCGGCCACTTTAGCACCCTTGAGTCTATTGCTTTTCGGCTGAGTGCCTCCTGCGCTAACCACAAAGCCCAGTGAAACTGTTAAGGCTCCTGAGTCTTGTCGATACTCTCCTTAATCCGATGGAACGGTGAATCGACCAGAGAAGACTTGGCATGCAGTGCCTAGTAAGCGATGTCAACTGCTATGGCCACCTTCAGGCATTTCATAATTACTTGCTGAATTACTAAAAATGGATTGCATTGTTTGCACAGGTGCTGCGAGACTCGAGCTCTCTCTACCTACCGGGTTTTGCTCACGGATCGATGTGATTAAGTGAAGCCATTAAAACTACTAGGAACCGATGATGAGTGTTTATGAGCCATCAGCTACTTCCACTGAGGTTCTGCCGCCTATGTAAGGCCGGCAGGGTCTATGCTGACACTCCACTAAACCCCTAAAAATATGAATTTATAAGCGAATTTGGTAAATCATTATTTTACAGATGTACGAGTATGTTGAAATACTTATTTTCTTATTTTAATAGGAACAATGAAATAATTCTAAATAAAATTAGCATTATATTTATAAGTAGTAAGTAATTGAAATTTGAAGGAATTTTTTGTGGTTTTTTTCTAACCGCCGAGATTTTTATATCGTCCGACATTCAGAAACGCGTGATATGTAACAATAATTTTATTAAACACACATTAATGAAAGTCGTTCCGTTGAACGAACATTTGACTTTCAGACTCAGCTGGCAACATAATATGCAGTAATTATTAAACCTATTGAAATGTAGACAAATGATAACGTGCCTACTTTTATGTCTGGCGTCGTTCTTGCATCGAATGCATAATTCTGCAATAAAATTAATATATTATTATTTTGTTATGATACTATACGTGTAATTTAATTTAGTTCTACTCATCACGATTTACCTTTACTGAGTAGGGTAGTATAAAAAACCAGTCCGAACTTTTGTTTTAAAATATTGTGAATCAGTAAAAAATCGGTAGCGCGTGCGCTTGTATACATTGTTAGCTTTTATTGTGCGTAAATGATAAAATATTAAACAAGCTACCGTATTAGTCGCAACGAGTCACGGACAAGTTTAACTTGAGGTTCTAAATCAATTTTATAACCTACGCGATAAGCCGCCTTGTTTTAAATGATATTCGTTTAAAAAGGGGACAAATAATCTACAAACTTTTGTATTTACACGGCTTATAGCCACGATCCATACAAACTGCCCACTTCAAAACCCATAGGGATTTGGAATCTCCGTTTACCTTAGAAGTCGTGGTCTGATTTTTATTTGTCAAATGTTAATTGTTTTGTTTTTAATAGTGTGATATGATTTCTCCATCGTTTTTTGTTTAATGGCAATCGTTTTATCCAAATTTCTGCCAACGTCACGTGAATAGAATATTTTTCTAATTTATTTTTGTAATCTTCAAGATGTCGGCGGTTCTCTGTTTAAAACTGCCTAGGAAGTTTTTGTGTCAATTTAATGTTCCTAGTTATTAATTATAATCCACTTAACTTGTGCATAATAACCAAACAATATCGCGTAAAATACTGCCAAAATTAAATAATGTAGGACTAAATAACAACATTGATCGTGACATGATTGCTGAATAATTAATTGTATTTTTCACATGTACTTTTTTAACGGACCACTTTGTTTTCGAATGAGATCTCACTTTTTAATGTACTTATTAAGTTATCGTAGGTTGTACAATCTTAATTCATAATAGTTTTAATTTGAGATTCCCACGTTACTACTTACATACATGAGGAAAAAAATGAAACAAAGGTAATCTTAATATAATCTATACATATAATTAAAAAAAAACTGACTGTTTGTTCCGGATAATCACCGAAACAGTTGGACCGATTTTGACGGAACTTTCACTGGCAGATAGCTGATGCTATAAGGAATACCTTAGGCTACTTTTATTTTAGCAAAATAATTAGGGTTACGCACAAAAATTAAAAAAAACTTTTTTTAGTAGTCCGCACGGGCGGAGCCGCGGGCACAGCTAGTCATGTTATATAAAGAGATGAACGATTTGATATACAATCAAAGTAGAGTAATAAATGTATTAACGGTTTACAAATTCCCATGAATTTTAATAATACGTATTGCTGTTTCATAATAACTAGCTTACCCGTGCGAATGTTTTCAACATTAGGTATATAATGTAAACAATCATACATCTGTTATATTAGTTAAACCTACGGTTAATAGATGGCGCATCCTATATATTAGTTAAACATACGGTTAATAGATGTCGCATGCTATATCTTAGTTGAATATCAGATAGCATTCCTAAAACATTAATTTTAATTAATTTTAAATTGTTTCGTCAATAGCCGGGATCATAAGGTTTCAAATGGTATATGGATCATTAATGTTGATTATAACTAATGGAGATATGGCATTGCCATAATTAGCACCGTTGAGAAATAATATATAGAAATATTGTTTCATTTCGAATAAAAATATTAAATTATTTATTTTAATATCTAATACTAATCTAATGTCGAATATGTATTGCTACTATTATAAATAAGTTTTGTATTTATTGTAGGAAGTAATCTCTGGACTAAAAAACCGATTCAAAAAATTCTTTCATTGAGACAAAGCTACATTCTCCCTGATGGTATATTATAAATGAGAATGTAGTGGAATACGAAAAAAGATCATTTTTATAACGATATAACAGAAAATAAGACGCCTAGGTATCAACTAGCTATTTAAACATAAACTGATACGTTTTATGAGAAGCGAATCTTAAGGAATGAACTGTCTGAAAATCCTGGACTGAAAATTAATTTGTTTAGGTGCAGTAAATGTGATCGGAACTGCCGTTCCAGTATCGGTTTGTTGAGCACATCAGATGGTGTATAGAAAATACAAAAGTATTTTTCCCAAATATAGTGAAGCATAATGAAATATAGTGAAATATAGTGAAATAGAGTGAAATATAATGAAGACTATAATAAAAAGTAAAAAAATGACAAATTAGTATGTAATTATTTATATAATTCAATTCTAAGAAACTATGAGACGAATATTAGGAAAATTAATGATTTCTGGCATTGAAATAGAGTACATTCCACGGTCAAGGTCCAATCCCTCTCACCACTAACAGCAACGACCGTTCAAATTAGTTTTCATGCGAACGTTAATTTGTTCGATAACTTCCACCTAATAACATTACGTGGTACAGGGGTACAGATTTCCATGAATTAAAAAATGTCTTTGCATGCTATCGAGCAGTTTGCTTCGTTGTCATAAATCTCATGACTGTTGAAGCTATTTTAGGGTTTTGTAATAAAATGTTATAGGTTTGTTACAATGTTAACAGATATTGATATTGTAATGTATCTTTATAGAAAATTTAGTGACGTTTTTTTATATAATATATTGTAAATACTATTTATACATATGCGTTTTAAATTAGATGATAGTAGCGATCGCGCAAACTCCACTCACTATTTGTCAAAACTGTACTTGAAGTAAAGGAAATAAAAAAATATTTTTATTTGAAATACATAATTAATTATATTGTTTACTTACAGTGTATAGTTTTTTGACATCTTATTTAGAAAAAATATAAACGCAATACAAACAATTCTTGTAAGTAAATCTAAGTAGGAAATTAAAAATTTTTAACACTCCGTTACATAAAAAATATTTCTCTTTATTAATAAGTTTTTCATAAAATAAAGTTATATTATTCAAATTATTTTAATAAAAATATATATTAACCTTTGTATTCTATACATTTATGACCGATCACTTGACATAGTACATAATTTGGGCATGTATTGTTATTCCGATCGTACATTTTTACTGAAGTTGCATACGAAAAGCTAGACAAGATGGCGGTTTGACGGTTATCATCTTTTTTGAATTTATAGTATATGTTATGTCCTTGAAAATACATTATAAATTAATTTAAAAATACCTGATCACAGACCAGAACCATTCTTACAAAAGTTTTTATTCTGTATCAACTTTTGAATTTAAAAACACAAATAGGACAAAACTTTTTTATGGTACTATGATCTACGATCTCGCGTACATTTGGAACAAAGAAAACTGTATGATAAGTCGACAATTGCACGTAACCCACTTATAACGTGACTTCTTAGTGTATAGTAGTCCCTTGGCCGATAAAGTAACACAAATTACATCAGTTTGAGAGAGATGTAAATGTTTGTTACACAAACAGACACGAAATGTAAATAAATATATCAGAAACGTTTCCGTTTTACGAACATTAATCGCTTTGTTGGTATTAAAACAAACACTTTGAGTTATATCACTGGCCTATTTTATGAAGTGATTGATTTCATTTAATACAGACTTACATCGAAATAGGTGTCTCTAAGCTTGTTTAACATCCTAAATGAAAAATGCGTGGTTAATAAATACAATGTTCTACAAAAATATTGCTCCTTAGTATATCAAAAAAAAAAACGTCCGGGATGCCATATTTTTTTCGATCTGACTATACTGTTAGCCATAAGGGCTCAGGAGCCTCGAACGGCTTTTACAGCTTCACCGGACTTGTGGATGCCATATATCTATCTCTTATACATAAGCCGCAATAAGGTATTTTGTGACAAAGTTGTATTGAAAATTAATAAGTTATTTATGAGCATTATTATTAGGCATGGCATATTAATAATTATTTGGGAAAATAATTTGGGAGATTATGTAAAATTAAAATAATTGATAACACTCGGCTCAGGTCTAACTACAAGTGTAGTGGAACGAACGAGCCGCGTGAGTTGTGACGCATAACCCTGGCAGCCCGATAAAAATATTGCCTATACTGAAGTATTATAGATCATCAATCAGCTGTTTATATATATATACCTAAATTGTCTATAAGCATAAATCGTGTTTTCGGGGGGCTACACATTTTCGCTCGCCGCCGAAAATGCGGTAAGGTATTATCAACGCAAAAAGTTTTCAAACTTACGAGGCTAGCTTGCTTAAAACTAAATTTTCTTGATCTATTATATTCTACATGTAGTATAGTATATTATATATTTAACTCTGATAAACGAAAGTATCAACATTGGTTGTCATAGATTTTGCAAAATTTATATATATGTATAAATTTGCAAAACATATAAATAATAATTATACAAGTGAAAACCGCAAAAAATAATTGTATTTATTTCAACTGTATATGTTTTTTTTCTTTATTGTATTGAGATCATTATATTTGGCCTCTATAATGGCAATTATGCACTTTCATATTATCACGGCCTCTGTGGTCACTAACTTTAATGTATTATCATATGTACATAACACAAAAAATATTACTTAACAACTATATTGATTATTAATATCTAAATATTAAATATAATTAATTTAAGAATGAAAATCATGAAAAGAAAATATATTTTTTTTATTAAGAATTGTTCTTTCTGTGGCATTTTCTGTGGTAAACATTTCGCCAAATAAATTACTGACGATGCCATATGGTATGGGCACATGAAAGGACGGAAACAGATAGGCATCGTATTTGTAACTGTCGACAATGACATTTCCTTGGCAACCATTTTTGGTTTTAATTCATATCTGGTAACATCTAAATTAATGCGACATACAAGGGTTTACGGCGGTATATTGGACTGTCATATGCTGGGGTTTTTTTTTAATTCATAAACCTTCATTATTTTCCCGTTATTTTTATGTTGGTAGCATTTTCTGTGCATTTTGGTTATTGTGCTGTGCACAAGAAGCTAAGTGAATAATAAATAGAAACATGCATTTTGGACAATGGACAATTTTAATTATCAAGAGAGCCGAATTGAAGATTCGAAAATTAGTAGGTAGGTACATAGTTAGGCTTAAAGGGCATGTATCCAGAGGCCTAAACAATAAAAAAATCTGACGTACCAAAATAATTTTTTTTGCTCAATCGATTAACATGAAATCGTTCTAAGAAATTATGGCCACTAATATACTATAATAGCCATGTCAAGTGTTACTCGAAATCGCTTAAAATAATCACGCATATCTCTGTGTGTAGGTAGGTATATATGCTACCCTAGCTACCTAATCTGTTTTTGACATGTATCTAAAACGAATATTTCAATGTAATTATTGGCAAAACACTTTGGAAGATTTATAATTGTTTTCAATAATAACGCAGAGTTAGATAGCGCTTGCAACAAGGTCTAAATACTAGGGTTTTCAGTAAAAGTTTTTGACATTAATACGAAAAATTTAAAATAATAACTTCATTGTTTCCGCTATTTTTATAAAACTATTTTGCAGGTTTATAAATAAACTAGCAGCTCACCCTTTCCTATCGGCAATATTTCGGGAATCATCCCATTTTTAACTCCCTCAAGGAATGATTTTTTTAAAACCCACCTACGGTAATTATAAGGAACTCCCGGGCAAAATTTCATGCTTCGATACCCATCAGTTTAAGCAGTCAGTCAGCCTTGAGAATCCTATTTACTAGATGCTTAGATACACATTAAGTTAAGATCTCTATTATTTTGTTTTTCTTTAATATTTGAGTAATACATGAGTAAATTTAAAACTTGAGTGTTTTGAATAAAATTCAATAAAAAATGCTTACACGTCTAAAAACAATTCCCGCAAGGTAACCCTAACTAGTGGGCCAGGTAAGTGCCAATATTTGCCTTGATGCTACCACGGCCACCATTGACCTATTTAAACCGCATTGGTGCATTAGTGCATTAGCTCCGCGTTTCATGGTTTACTGTTGAGATACTCGCTTTATTGCTAAGGCACTTTCGTCATGTTTACATTGTAAAAGCTACTAAATACTATACTGGGGACAAGGCCGGTGTGTTATTGCCGCGTGGGTATGCCGCCGACATATGCCGCAAAATCGACAGTAAGCCGCGAGCATTTCAGTTGTGACAGTTGCTGGCGTGGCGCAGTGGCTCATTTTTTTCGCCAAGCCCGCCGGATTAGACTACCAGCTGATCCAGGAGAATAATTAACTGGACCTCCCGAGTATCTTAAAGCTCTTGTTATTTCATACAACTGATCCCTAAAGTGTCAGTCCAGTTGGCAGAGTATCTTGTTGTATTTTAGGCTCCTAACTTGAAATTGTTGCGGTTAGATAAAGAGGAAATCTTCAACTATCTAACGAAAGTGGTCTGTGCGAATGCTATATTAGAGTTTCGTAAAGTACTGAAGACCCCCAATAAAATCTCAATTGCACGCAGTAGTTACTTTCAAGTAAATAAGCAACGCAAATAATGAGTTGATAAGACACTTATGATTGCTAGTCGTGCATTACGATCACAATGGTGAAGAACTCCTCACAGCATTCATCTTTTTATTTGTAGAACAATCTGACGTCGGTGACTTCTATTTTTTTTTATTCTCCTCTTCCTTCGCTTACCTCTCGATGGTCTCCACTGTTCTTGCCCCTTTGCCCTCAGAGTAAGTGCCAGTATGTCACGGTAAACATAGAACAACAAAAAATAATTAGTTTCATTCATAGATTTATGATCCGCACTATGACTGAAATACCTGTACAATCTGATAATGTTCAATAAAGCTTATAGGTTCATGATTAACGATTGTATACAATTATCCTAAGGTCAGGTACTGAACCAAATAGGCGTTCTTATCCATATGAAATATTTGAAGAGAAATCGTTGGATATATCAAATAAATTTAAGATTGGAGATATACCCATTAGCTTCCGTGGAAATTATCCAAATAAAATACGTAGCGTATTATATTCTACCTTAAAAATCGTCGAAGCTGCCAACTCTCTTCGAAAAGATTTACTTGTTCCAATGCCAAGATGTTTCATATTTTGATAAGTAATCCGAAATATAATTTATATTTTTTACCTTTAAATGATTAATTTGTAGATTTATTGCATTAACTTTATTCTACTGCAAGACTACATTAAGAAATAAATAGAGGTTTTAATCTATTTCATGATGTACTAGGGTTAATTTAACTCCTTGTTGGATGGCCCATGCTTTGTCCTTGTTGATTTTGGCTGTCTTCCATGTTTGCAGTATGGGTGTCAATTTATTAATGTTACATCCTTTAGTTGTCATGAAGTCGTAAAGATCTGTCACTAAAAACAAAGTACTCATTCAGTAAAAACCACAAATTCGAATTGTTTTTCAGATGGAAGACACAAATCGTTTTTAATTATCACCCTAACGATTATTTTAAGTGACTACTGCACGATTGGTTGAAAAACAATACGTTTTGTTGACGCAAAATGTGTAGTTTGACGCAATAATTTATGTTTAATTATTACTACACGACCTTGTGACCTGGAGTTAGACATTTTTTTTTCAATGAGTTATATGCCTACTGCACCTTCCTTAAGTATGCGTACTATAACAGTTGTTTTTTTTTTTAAATTAAAGGTGATATAGTGAAAATTTGCTGAGTGTTTGCGTGAGTGTACTGAGGTAATACATTTACATTATGCACGGTTAATGCAAGTCCTGATTTTCATGATTGTGATCATCGTCGGATTAGCCTAGTAGTGTGAGACGACCAGACTTCATACGCAGTACGCACGAGTGTTCAATAGTTCGAATCCCGCTGATTTTAATCCTAAAATAAAAAGGGTTTTTAAAGAACTGTTTTTTTCTGAAGGTTTCACTTCTGACACGTATGAACTGCTGCACACATTTTTTTTATTAATAATCCTATATTATAATATAAATAATAATTTTATAATTGGATTAATAGAAAAGTGCACTGATTTGCGACAACCATGATTGTCGACTTTTTTTAGTTATAACGTTATGATGATAAGCCTAGGTTTTATAATTATAGAGATTGACAAGGAAGTTTTGACAATACAAACTAATAGACTAACGATTACAATAGGTTATAAATAAAATGAACAATATTGTTTGCCGAAACTGTAAGGTCAGTGTGAAAGGTGATCATTGCTTATCTTCAGTATAACAAAAGAAGTATCGTATAAAAATATACGCGGAAAATAATATCTTTTATTTTTAGATTCGTAGCTCTTGAAACATCGATCAAAACTCACAACTATACCTACATATGCATGAGATATTGCTGGGTTTCTTTTTTGTTTGGGAATAATTGCTGGTACCTTAAATTGCTTCCTTTAGATATTATTATGACGTCAAAAGATAAGTACTTCATAATATCAAGGAAGCAATTTGGAGTCGACTTCAAGGTGCAGTTATAATAATAACCAGGTAATTATCTTTCTAACATATCTATTACTAGCTGTTCCCGCGACTCTTCTCGCGTGGACTATAGAATGCTATCTATCGGTCGAGCGCACGCGCGATTTGTCCTGCCCCAAAAATGCATATTGTGGGTGATCTTTAGACATATATAGCATATTTGACTCGCTGATTATTTGTAGGTATTTTTAAGACCTACAATTATGTAGTACATTAATTTGACATATCCCTTATGGTTTACTCAGTTTAGGGATCTTTTTTCCAAACTGATTCATTATTATTGTCACTGCTTATTTCATGTTACTTTTTTGTAACAAAATGTATCCTATAACCTGACCTAAAACATCATATCTATGAATTAAATGAAAAATCATTTAAATCGGATTGGTGGCTTTCGTATGAAAAGAACATAGACGGACAGAGAGACGTTAAGTTTTATAATATGTACAGAAAATAGATAGTTCTAATCAGTTATTTCACTTTTATGAGATTTTTCATTACTTAAAAAAATGTTTGTATGACACGCTTTACACTTGGTTAGCCATTGACAAAATTGTTTACTCACCTACATTTCTAAGCTTAAGTTTTGTACATATAAAGCTTGCAAATTGGGTCACCTCCGTCCGCGATACAGTAGCGACGATATTCGGGTGAAGGTCACTGCATTTAGTCTCCAAAACAGTCGCGAAGCGATTGTAGTGCGCTCGGGAAAATTGCGCGGTTAGAATTATGAATATCTACGTAAAATTTCAAGCTTTATATTTCATGCGATTTTGTGATGTTCTTTTGTTTTGATATATCTTACTTTGTGCTGCTGTATAATGTATACATGTTTATATTATATTGTAGTTCTTTTGTTTATATTATTAAAAGCTTTGTCATTCGATAAGATTTAGCATTGGAAAATTGTTTGAATGTCACGTACATTACTCCAAATAATAATACGTATATTACAAAATAAACGTTTTTATTACAAAGAACTTGACTTATCATGACCTTATTGAGCACATATATTTATAATCTAATAATGCTTAATTACTCTGAGTAAATTTATAAGGTAATCGAATAAATAAGACGTGGGAGTAAACTAACAATTGAAAAAGTCGGTATGGAAATATCATTGAATTATTGTGCACTAATTGGCGCGGCCGACGTTGTTCTGTCATTTCCAAGTCAATAACACGACCACAGCGCCATATATACCGAATGTCTCTTATTTGAAAGCTTTTTCAGGATCATAACGAAAATCATAAAATAACTATTACGGATAATTTCAAGTTCGTTGTTCTCTGTATTTTTTTTTTTATAAAATGGATGTATCAATAGCTAATGGGCATGCCGAGCCGTCTACTTCAAGCTATGTGTTTCACTGTAGCCTTAAACCTATAAGACGGCAGCCTGCAAATTCGATTTTGGTCTTGTCCGAGGACAATCTCGAACAGGTTATTTATTACTCCTAACCTTCCCATACAAACCTGCGTATAGTAACTGCTGATGTAGGTAGTACTTTCTTTCTGTCTTCTTATGACTTTTTGTTAACGAATTTTTTTCTGGTATCGGGAAAAATATACAGCGTTATTCACCGAATATTCTTTAAATTACCAGCAAACTTCTCTGTATAAATTCCTTAGCTTTATTTAGATGCGGGCGGGTGTAGAATTCACTTCTTCGATTACTCGATGACTGATATTAAATATCTTATTACGTTAGTTAATGCGTTGACCTTTACGGAATTACTGCAATACGAAACGATGTTTGTATGATTATAATGTGGACCATTGTGATACGGTAGAAGAATTCGACACGTTTATTTGATCTTTTAACTGTGATTGGCGGCCATGTTTGGCTATTAGTGCACGGCTGTACTGGAGCAGAACAATAGATCGTTGCTTCCGTCTTGACAATGCCCAGTGGCTTTTATTGTTGCAAGACTTTAGTGAATAAAACTGAATTATTTGTTTGGAAAATAATTAATTGTTCTTAATCAGGCTAATAGTAAATATCGTTGTTATTAAATTTGTTCTGTACAAAGTAGTTATTTCGGTAATTAACACACTATTAGTAATAACTATTGATATAACAAAGTCTATCTATCTTCTAAGGATCACTCAAATTAAGCATTTTTGGGGCAGCAAAATTCGCGTTGCGCTCGACCGACGGCATTCTGTAGTCCACGCGAGCGAAGTCGCGGACACAGCTAGTATAATATATAACACAGCTGTAGACAATAAAAGAGAAATATGTTAAAAGTTAAATGTCAATCAAGTCTCACAGATAAAAAATAAATTAAACTCAAGCACAATTAATAAAGTTCCCTTTCACAATTTTATACGCTTGTATTAAATATTGTATTAATTATTTCATTGTTCGCAATGCACGTGTATCCGAAAATCGAAAAGTACACTTCCGCCGTACGTTTTGATTAATTTTAACTCGATACCGTGTTAAGGCTATGTACCTTTGTCCTTTACAAACGTACTGTTTACATGAGATTTTTTCCCCTTCACGCTTATTTCTACTCACGTCTGACATTAACAAATATGTAGTGTGTGTATTAAAATACCATATTTTTGTATATACATTTTTTAATTTATTTACACTGTCAGTTACCTAGTCATGTTTACACATTCACTATTTTACAATTGATATTTATGAATTGCTATAAAGTGCTTGATGATGACTGCTGATCAATTTTCGTCCGTAAGGATTAATATGTCATGCCTAATATTAATGCTCATAAATCACTTTTATGTTTTCAATAAAACTTTGCCACAAAATACCTTATTGTAGCTTATGTATAATGTCTAAATGTAAATGTCTTTCTATGTGTCTAAATATTAAATCCGCGGAACCACTCACGTGTCTAAGACAAGCGAGCGGAGCCGCGGGCTTAACTAGTCTGTGTATAAATTTAATAATGTATAGTAAGTAAATTAAAAAGTGTTTGTGGATCTTTGTCGACGACCCTAAATGAAACGAGGTGAGATTTTGCCTGACCACTGCGTCCATTTTGACATCCATCTCTAAATCATGTCGGCATGTCATCCGTCGGCTGTCGCCGCGGTCATGCCGGCCTGCAAAATATCTCTTCACGTTACGCTTAAAGGACTCGATGTCATAAGAAGGAGGGAACACATTAGCCGTGAGATGGTTCGACAGTTTCACGGTACAACAAAGATAAGACTTAGAGAACTTTTTAGTTGGTACCGAGATGGAGGTTACACAGTTAAAACTGTGATTCGGAAGCGCAGCGCGTGTGGTTCTGTTGTGGAAAGGAGAGGGAGGAGGGAGGAGGAACAGCTCTTCACAACACTCGCCATGATACAGACGGTAGAACACACTTAGCGAGGCGATGTTCCTGCGAAGCTGAAGCGGCTCGGCTATTTACCCCCTTAACGATACCTTAGCCTTCTTAGCACCTAGTATATTACTGGTTAAACCAACCATATCATATATTGTAATACATTATTAGATTAGCACTATTATCCAATAGTTAGCAGTTAACTTGACCGCAACAGGAAAATGGTTGTTATGCAAATTTTTCACATACAAAACCATGGTATCAGTTGTCCGTCTATAAGATAAAATCGGCGTGCATAAGAAAAAATCTAAAAATAAACAAGGAAAACGTATCTACCTACTCTACATATGGGAGTTCCCGCTGTCAGACTTTTGATACCGATATCAAGTAAAAGGTTACATAAAGTATTTAAGAGTAGGTAGAAAACTTTCAATAACAGACTTGACTTCTGATAAAGTTTGAAATAAATATTACATTTCAATTGAATTACCTTGAAAATAAGTGTAAAAACTTTTGTCGGATTTTGTCTTAATGTATGTTTAGTTAAATGACCGAATTGGTATATTTTTATGTATTTGATGGTTGACACAGTTAAAAATACATTTAAAGTAGCTGTAGTTAAATTTTAATAAAGAGAAAAATAAAGCTTAAAATTAACGAATTCTATAATAGATGAATACAATATATTCAATTATTAAATTAAATAGTTTATATAGCTTTATAATATTTATTTATTGGGTACTTCTAAGAAAAGTGTAATGTATCTTTATGTATTTATTTTATCCGATTACTAACTGTGCCCACGGCTCCGCTCGAGTGGACTACAGAACTATTGTTTACGAAGAAATCGTGATATTTTTTAAAGGACCATATATCTAAGGAGTAAAACAAATACACAAAAAAAAGATTAAAATCTAGCAAGTAGTTTTTGCGTGATGCGCGCACAACAGTAAACCTCAATCACTTTATTTATATAGATTTGTTAAGTAATCGTACACGACGCTTTTGTTTAAAAGTAATTAAGTAACAAAAATACTACATTATTCAATACAAAACACGGGAGAAGGTTACAAGATAACATTGGTAACACGTATTCACTTTATTTGTATTCATAACACACCAATCGCATCACCTATTCAATAAAAGTACGTTGACACTTTATCCCAGGTACTAATATTTGTATAATTATAATTTATTCAGACAAATGCCGTAAATCTTGTCTGAATGAGTACGATTAAATTTACTCTCTTAAGTTCAAAGGACTTTGACCCGATTTCTTGAGTAGTATGTGTGATGAATATTCAAACTCAATGTTCGATATACCATAAAATTTAACTCCGAAGAGGTTACATAAATCATTCGAAATTTGAATGAAGGCAGTAGAGCAATGAGGTCTTTTACTTCGTTAATCTATGTTTTTTTATATACATATATCATAAATAGGCGGTACACTAAGACTTGTACTGGAGCTTTGTGGTGGGATCTTGATTGGTGGTAATGTAGTGTTTTACTTCAAGTTGCGGTATTTTGTCCTCCATTATCATGTCCATTTGGTGGCATATACAGTTATTGTGTAGAAGTGAATTCAAAGAAAAATTACAGAACGTGCGATTTGCCTCAAAATCTTTTAATTTTTTTCTTCAAATTGTACTTTACTAAATAATTTTATGAAAATAATACATTAGAGACTGGCAAAGGCTTCTGCGCCGTTAGATGAAGAAAAAAGAAATCAGATATCAATTTAAGCTATAAATAAAACAAAATTAATAATAACGATAACAACGTTTGCAAATATTATCAAGTGTAACATACCTATTATATATTCAGACATATCATTATGGATAAGTGAACTATAAATATATAGTTCTTGTTGATTAAAAAAAAGTATGATGAAAGTATTATAACCAATTACGTACTAACAAAGATTCCGTAACCTTTGGTATGCGAAAAAAATATTGTTGAAATTACACTTTTGTCACGTATTGTAAAATGAAAGTTAATTATATTCATATGAAATTCAACGAAATCGAAAACTAGGCCCGTGTAATTATAACTTGATTCAATTAAAGCGATAAAAATTAATTGTGACTTCGGCTAGTTTTAATAACTTGTGCAAAAACAAAAGAGAGTGTGGTTTCTAAACTCGAACGGACACAGGATTCCTTCCAAACTGGTTTTATAGTCGTAGTTGGAAAAGTACTGGTCAGTTAAATAAACATATTAAAAAAAAAACATATTGTTACATTCTGTGGCAGTCTGTTTTACTTATAAATCACCGATCCTTGATATAAGGAGTACGATCGACATGGAACTGCGTCCAGATATATAATTGCAATAGGTATGATGACTATAATAAAGAATCACTGAAATTTTAATTTTAAATAATAAAACAAGTTACAAAGACTCAAAAAATGAATTTATATGTACCATATTAAAAGCGAAATGAACATACATCTGTTAAAATAAAATATCAGCAATCCGCCATGTTTTTTTTTTTAAACACCGGTCAGAGCGAATGACTTAATTTGAACCGTTTTTCGACTATTTTATGGTTTCAAACTATTCAATTGCCTAGTTTTATGTTATCACAACCAAAAACCCAAGAACCAAGCTAATATAGAAACTGAATAAGGATTTATTAAGGCCAATAGCTTTAATTGATCTAAAAACGATTCTAACATTGGGAATGGTTCTTGAGTAAAATAAAAACGATTGTCCAGCAGAATTTCTATTTATGTAAACATCCATGTAAGTACCTATATTAAAAAATACAATTTAGAACTAAAAACCTCATTAAAACGGAACTATTTATTTATCATTTTAAGGTTATATTAACAAAATCTTATGTCGTAAACACAACCTACAAGCTTACCGACTGATTCTATTTATTATAGATACGGCTTAAACGAGATTGAAAAATGTGCATAGTGAAATATAAAATTTATCTGAATATAAGGTTTGTGCAATCAATTTTACACAAAATAATGAACACTCGTGTATTTAATATCAACTCCCCTTCTTTACATACTATATAATTACTAATTAATAGTTAATTTTAGGAAACATTTGATATAGAAGGAAGTACCATGTTATATTTAAAGACTTATAAATATCATTACGATTAAAACCATAACGATGATTTAAAAGTTGAGAAACTGTTCAAAATTAGCTTTGACTTGGAATAACTCGTGAAACAATAGATTTATTGAAAAGCCAAAAGAGTCCTTATTTGTGGATCGTATCATACGTATTGATCGTTCCAAAATGCTTATCCACTAACAAGATATACAATACCAAATTTAGTAAAAGAAAATTCAAATATGGTAAAATACCGCAACCTCTTAATAACTCAAGTTTCTTTATATTTCAGTATACTCAACTGAAATTTGTATATATGTGTATAGAATGTATATTTAATATATGTATATTATATATAATGAGCGAGACAGGCGTCGAATAATAAAATTACCTGCTTAATTATATTATAATAGATCATTATCACCGTTACGGTTTATCCGACACTATTAAGCATGCCCGTCTAATGGACATCATTATTTTCGGCAAGTCTTTATGCCGTCTGGTCTGATGGCTATATTGTGGTTAAGTGGTACACGTACCAAATATTTAAACGAAATAATATAATACAATAAAATTAATATGTAAGGTTAACGTTTGTAGGTAATGAATTGGTGAATATTTTCGCGAGTCCGTGAGAGCGAATATGAATATTTATTTTCATTAAGTAAAATACTTATGAAGGGCATTTTAAAATAATATCCAATATTATAATAATATATATATCACCTTCCTTGAATGTTAAAATCAGTTTTCTGTTTTTAATGATCGAATAGATATAAAAATTTACAATTACAAAAAAAAATATCATAAGTTATTTTCTCTAATATAAGAAAAATTATCAATAAACTTTTCCATGAAATGTTTTCATTAGTTTTGACTGTATGTAGTAAATGTCTTTTATTGAAGATTTGAAATACACTAAACAACGTAATTATGGGTATATATTTGTATAAACCGTTTTGAATGTAAAACGGTACGTATATATATATATATATATATATATATATATATTACCTATTTACGTTTACATAGTATTAATTGAACTAACATTAGGCTCTATTGTTCCATCAGTCCATAACATTTACGATTATGGTAAGCATACTTGAGAACTAAAACGACTTCCTAGTTCCTAGGCAAGCCGTGGCCTTCTGCAATACTTACTTTCGTATGTTAAAATGTTATACTAATATAATTGAAAGTACAAGTTTTTCTTATGATATAAAAATGTTTATTACTACCTATCTTCGTTCCAATTTAAAAATGTGTAGGTAAAATGAAAAATAAACAGTTATTATTATTATTAATTATGGCGCCGCACTATTCGTGCATTAGGCCAGTGTCAAGTATTTTACATTTTGTCAACAAAGCAAGGGAAATATTCTGTAATCTTTAAACATCGCTCCAACAAGTTGGCCGCACCCTTGTTAAAACTTTCCAGGGAGCCTTTGTAGCAACTTAAAATGCATGTTCCTAGTTATTTATTGTAATCCATTTCACTTGTGCACAACAACCACACTACATCACGTAAAATGCCTCCAAAATTACATAATATAGGGCCAAATGACATAAGTTTATGAATTAAAACAAAAACCACCACATGACACTTTAAGTTACCGCCAAAAACTTCAAATAAACAATTGATGATAAAAGTAGTTCTCATTCTTTTCTTTGGCTGGGCGCGACTTGCGAATTCGCCAGTGTCATTGTTTTATTACCATTGAAGTAATAATTCAATTTAATGTCGTTCATATTTGTTCAATCTCTAATCACGTAAAATGGCATAGAGATGACAAAATAAAAGTGTTATTTACATGAATAAAAAATAAAATCACTAAGTTCAATAAAGTCCCCGCTAAAAGTGCGAATAAATAGATTTACCATACTCAGGACAAAAAAAAAAACGTAATTAAATTACATAGGCACTTGCACTTATACAAAGTGGGTTTTTGTCTAAGTAATATAATTAAACCTGTATATACCCAATAGTGACAAAAACCTTTTTTTTTAACACTGGGGAATCTGGGGACACAGTTGTACAGATTCTACTGAAATCGAACATAGTAGTCGATTGTATCATGAATCGATAAGCACGGCAACAACTAGTATAATAAAAATAACTGGATTATTTCGTTAATCGCTAATTATTGAACAGTATGACAGCTCAGTCATAATCTTCATATTTAGAAAACTGTCCCTGCGTGCTTGAAAACAGGGTTGACAACCTCTTTGCACCTTTTGTGGTAAAAAAGCTTACTTAGCAACTGTCCCGAAGAGTGAAATCAAAGACTAAACAGTTAATTTGAAATGTGGGTCACGCGTAGTCCTTCGTAGTTGACCGATGCGTTTGTTTACTCGTCCGGATAACCAAGCACTACTGACACGACGCGTCACCCGTAATAAAGTTAAGTGATCGGCAAATTCCACTTTGACTTTACGATAGGCTGGGTCACCGTAACTCAGTTAGTGTCACATAATTCTTAATGTTGATTGCTTTATGATTAATTTAGTAATTTTGTTAGGGATATTTTATAGCTTGTAATTTATTTTGCAATAGTGTAGCTATATAGGCTTTTGCTATAGAAGGTTTTTTTATCTAATTAAGGATTATACAAGAGTTGCTGCTGACTTTTATAGGAAATCCACCCTCCAGTTAAAAATCTGTTGAAAAAATGCATTGCAAAAAAAAGTTTTGCGCTTACTTGCACATCATTGGATATTCAAATACTTACACACACACACAAACATTCACACATCATTCAAAAGCATAGACTATCACACTCCAAACACCAACACACTCCTTACTAATAGTTAACCCATCTCAAAGTCTCAACTTTATTAAATTGTTTTATAAACAGTTAACGGTGGCGCGGGTATCTGTGATACAGTCTCACGACTAGTACAGACACCAACGTCAATTATATTATTAAAAAATTAAAAAAATTAATGCAATCTTATAATATAATATAATGAATTTTATAATTGAAATAAATTATTATTATTATAGGTACCTAAAGTTGTACTTGAGAGCTAGTCAAATCTAGCATTTTACCATCTTAGGATGTAGATGTACATTAGCTGGTATAACTTAATTGAGTAATAAAGCTAATGGAATTGTTGACGGTCCAAAACTCTTGTCAAAAATTCAATTATGTACAAGTACATTACTTAGTTACTTACTTTTACAGGTAACACTGGGAAAGAAGATGTTATTTATACTGGGCGTCGGATTGTCAGTATATAGACAGGATGCATTTCTAATCCGAGCAATCGATAATATATTTCTTTAGTTGATAGCATTGGCATTAGTGTAGATACTTAACTTCTGATAGTTTAACTAGCGACTTTTCACAAATACAGTACAATAAAAAGTTTCAAAATCGTTCTCCAAATCAAATTGGATCAAATAGAGTTTAGCAGACTATTCACTGCTGGGGAAATGACGAAGCAGTTGCCAGGGAAGTGACGGAGGAGCGGTCGTAACGAACAGAAGTAGAAGATTGGATTTAAATGCGGAAACATCGACCCGAGACACGTTGCTGCAACGTGCCAGAAACTGTTTGATTGTTTCAACGGACGTAGGATATGTCTATTGAGATGTTTGAGCCACCTTCCGAGACCTCTGGACTTCCTTGAACCGCAGCTATGTTGCGCAATAAGTGACGTGATTATTTAAGTATCCTATGGTAATTTATGAGTGAATAATGACTCTTGATGTTCTGTTCCGATCTGTAAGGTGCGGATTAGAGATGATCGATATTTTTCAATTTTATCGACATTAGATTCCATAAAATATCGAACTTTGATGTTTCCATGCATGTGAGATTTAAATGGAGTTTGAGAATCTCCGAACGTAAGCAAAATATAAACAGAAACGCAAGTTTTCCTGCTTACCTAAAAAAAAGGATCGTTAACAACAGAAATGGTATCCGACAGGATAAAAAGGTACTTAGGTAGTACGTAGTAAGTCAAACAATAAATTTGGTTTTCATGTAAAATTATAATTAAAATTACAAAAACTTAAAACATTGTAAATAGAGCTTAGGAGGTTTTAACAGTTAATGATTAAAATAATTCAATTGTCTTCGCGGTTATAAATACTAAAAAATCTCCGATATATCGGGATAAAAAATATATACAGCTCTTAAATCCGACGAATTATTTTGTTAATAATAAATTTAAAAATGACACTTTAATCAATTAGTTAATCCTCCAAGGTCTAAGCTTCGTAATAAATACTAGTATATACCCATGACATTTCCAATACTTTTAATTCAAGCAGAAGCCGAGAAATGATCGTTGCGACAGCCAGCACTTCGCTTACGTGACATTAACATAGAAAGAAACTTATTTGCACAATACCGTTGTGCAAATACCTACGTGGAACGATATTCAAGCCTTACGATTTCTAACAACATGCAATTAATTGTAACAACCTACTCTGTAAGGTTATCAATTAATTATATCTAAGCGAGCGAGCTTTGGATCTTACAAAAAAAACCATCTATCTAGGTAAACTTGAAAGGTAAAACATTATCTTAATACTACATTTTTATCGAAATCCTTAGAGCTTTTTCCGTGAATCCAACTAGATATATAATATATTTGTTGTATAATATATTTGTTTTTAAATATAAATAGTTAATTTTTTACTTTCATGTTTACATACATATGTATATATATATATATATGGTTGTTCTTCTGCAAGACACCAAGCTTAGTTTGGTTGCCTAGATATTAAGAGTTTGCTTCCCACTATCCTTTTTAATGTAGGCAGTTGATATAAAGGCTATAATAACAAATAGGTAATCATGTCTGTACACATACGTAAATTTCTCAATAATTATTTACTTACCATAAGTCGTCTTGTTTATACAAAACAATCCATCGACAAAACATTTTAATTACACATAACGTTACTATATTGACTGAGACACATTGACTGAGAATTACTGTTGCAGAGGCATGCTCGCTTTAACCCATACATTTGTTTGAGAAATAAACTTTAAGAGGAAACGCGGTCAGCAAGAGATTTGAAAAATATGTTTTGACAGAAATGTATTGCTGTCGCGCTATGCCTGTACATTCAATAGAGCGTGAGGGAGACAACTATAGCTCGGAATGTTTATATGTATAATATGTAAAATAGACGAAATCATAATTTCGTGTTCCCCTTTGTCCTCAAAAAGTTCACCGATTATTTTTAAGATTAAAATAAGAAGAACTTTGACTATGACTATGTTTTTCTTTTGTTGTGTTTTAACAGAGAAATACGTTTGTATGGACTAAATGCCGCCCGCATTTGATCAAAATGAAATATCAAATTCATTTAAATAAGTATAACAGACCGGCGAATATTTTATTCGGCTGTTATTGGAACGAAATGTAGAGTTGATATTCACTCTTGAATCGTTGAAACAGTCTGTCATTGCTATAAAATCGAATTCATTACAATTTTAAAAGCCGATAAAAGAAATATAATAATATTTATAATATAAAATACATGAAAAATATTATTGTAGAGAACTCTTGACATACTTTCCTATTACCGGATGCAAATGGGTTATAATTTATAAACTTGCAAATCGAGGTGAATGATTCGTTACGTATAATTTCAAGGTTTACAAATCAAACTTCCGATTTTAATATTTTCAATCAAAATTATTCCGTTATGAACTTGATAATTTTTTGTAAGGGTCATTCGCGTCCACCATACAACAAGTCTATAACCCGCCCAGTGTCACGCTTAGGAGTTTACGATCCGGAGTCAGCAAGCGTATATCCATTATTTAATAGTGAGCGGACCTGTAATGATGGGTAGCGTGATGTCACTCAGGAACAGTGTTTATTTGTAGTTGACTTAATAACTGCATGTCTTCACTAGCCAACGACTCGAACTAGAATGTTACTAATCCATGAATGAAGGGAGAATGCCCGCGCTCCTTTTTTTCCATCTGACTACTGTTATAGCCTTAGGGGCCCTGGAGCCTTGACGGCTTTTACAACTTCACCGGGCTTGGGGGCGAGCGCTTAAGGCACTCAGCCGCGATAGTAAGGCAACGAGCTCCAAGGGTGCCAAAGTGGCCGAACCTCGTCTTGCACTGTTGCCGCGTATGTAATGAAGTCGCGATCTAACTAATTCCCTATCCGTAATTTCTTTCAATTTTTTTTTTACCTCGATGGTGGCAAACAATCATATGGTCCGCCTGATGGTAAGCCGTCACCGCAGCCTATGGACGCTTGCAATACCAGAAGCACCAAATGCGCGTTACTGACCTTTTAAAAACTTATTCATTCTCTTTTTGAAGAATCCCAAACTGTAGTCACTTGAAAACCGTTTAAGTTCAAAGGTGTCAGGATGAACTTCCTGACGAAGGCGTCAAGTTCCAGGGTATTTCAATATTATAACATTATACGTTGTTATATCACGTTGTTTAACCTCAGTCGTCAGACACGGAACTTATGACAAGAAAGTTTTGTGTCGAATCTGAATTACATTTTATATCACGAGATCATTAAAAAGTTAAAACTGCAGGTTTAATATCAGAAAATTTCTTAATTCAGTACCTGAACAGAGTTTTTAATTCGGCATTTCATCAATATTCCTCTTAATCAACTGAGCTAGTGAAAGGCAAACTTTGTACAAATAAATAGGTCTGAAACCTGTAGCAATAATTTATACACAATACGCAGCAAATTAAACTTTTGGACATTAGGAAAAAGTTACGTAATTTTTGATGTGTACTAATACTTATGATTTTTGCGATATAAATTTGTTCTTGGCATAGTTTAAAACGAGCAGCAAGGTTAATTCACTAAATTTTACTTAAGTTAATAAACGCGTATCAAATTATGATACCTTTCACCTCTAAATCTCAAACAATAATGAAAAATCTTATCTATCAATAAATAATTCATGACTAACATAACGATCCATAACTTAAAAGGCTATTTCTATATTTAAACAAAACAAGTATTTTAATATATTTTATCAACGATATGAATTTTTGCGTATTCATTTCTTTGGTAATTGGTTCATTTTAATAGCCACTGATTTTAAATATTCATAATACGTGTATAGTTTTTACTTTATCAATAATTTGAAATATAATTTCAACCTTTTTATTGTTAATCATTATTTATTACATATCTACAAGATAATTTGTTATAATAGATAAAATATATTTTAAAAAAGTTGTCGTCTTTTTTATATATAAAATAAAATACAAATATTTGATTATATATAGTTAGAAATACGTACTAGCAGTATTCACATATAAAAGTTCTCTTAGAAACAGAAAAAAAATGCAAATATGTTATGATCCTATTACGTGTAACCTTATTCAATGGTGCAGACATTACAGAAACAATTCTGCATAGAAAATGATTTCATAGCGATGCATTCATGTATCCTAAAATGATCAATTAGATTTTCTGATGGCAATTCTTTTATTTGAAGGTCAATATTTACAATTTCACATCGTACTTATCAAGGGCAGTATACATTTCATGCAATCTTATGAAGATACATAGGCCCTGATCCTAAGGTTAAGAGAAGCAAAAGCCGAGAATCTCTTGGACGTATAAATGTATCATAAATCAATTTTATAACCAGAAGTTGTAATAAAAATAATATTGAAATATTTTGTTAATATGTTATTAAAGAAGACATACCTTGGGTGTAAAACGGAGAAGTATACTTGAATTTTATTACGGATGACATTGAAGCTTTTGAAAGTTTCAAATAAACTAAATTTATTGATCGGTGTCGCCACAAAAGTAATAAAACATAACTCATCAGCCTTACTATATGCTGTTGTTACCTTGAAATGATCTTGGATCGTTACTTTAGTTGAGAGCATGGGGTTTCTTATTTGTAATTCTCTTTATGGCCCACCGACAACAACTGCAATGAAAAAAAAAAAAATAAGTGACGTTATACTTCTTTGGCGTAATAAAACAAAACAAAAAACTCCAAAAAGTTTATCTCGCGCGCCAACAACTTAACCATCGATGACAATAATGTGAATTCAATTGCTGACTTTCAATTTTTTTTTATCCGCGAGTTGATAATATGTTTATAAATTAAAAGTTGCTCATATAAGCATTTTAGTATATTGATATAAAGCTAAAAAATATAAATATCGGGAAAATATACATATTTATTTAATTTTCCCTGAGGAAAATTGAGATTTTTTTTTCTGGTAGTCACGTGATCGGCAACGCCAATCATAGATATTATTTATCATGTTAATCAAATAAAAATAATGTTTATTTATAGAACGTAAAATTATTTCTAAACAATAAAAAATGTTATCATTGATGTCTAAGTTTATCATGTAGCACTTACATCACACGATGCGCGCGCGGCTCCTAATTTCACTCCCTACTAAATGCGACAAAAGAAAAATAAATTCGCATATTTTGATTCATCATGTGCTCTAATAAGAACTGAGGGTAATCACGAACTGCTATCGAAAATGTAAAATCGTTTCGAATGCTATACAAATTGCTTAAGCTCTCGATACGATTACATTTTCGATAAGAGTTCGTGATTGACCCTCTGACAAAAAGTGCTTACTGCTCACAGTTTGTACTTGTATTTAATAGATATTCTATTATAATACTTGAAGTATATGCTTCGTAATAATTCCTAAAACAGTATAGTTTAATTATAATGAGGTGCAACAAACTTACAAAACCGATTTCCGAACTGCACATTGTGAAACCTTTAAACGCAATCTTACAAAGACCGGCTTTCTCTACTAGCACGCCATATTAAATAAGATATTATTTAATATATTATGTCGAAGGATCGCGTCGATGTGATTATGGAATCCGTACTAATGACTTAGCATTTTTACTATTGACTTGCACTTTTGCCTGATCGCGATACCAATGTACGCATGCAAGTAATCTTGAAAAAGAACGAAAAAAAAATAATAATAAGTATTCGCTCGAAAATAAAAACACAACAAAATATAATGCAACATTACAAAATCAGTACAACCGGAAAACCATCAGCGTGGTAATTAAATTAGAATCACGACTCATGTTGTAAACTTCATTTATTTTAGTTTCTTCCATTAGGGAATGTAATACGGTAAGAGTTTATAACGGATTTAGAAGGTAATTGAAATAAAAAAAAAACATTTTGTAAGTTACAATTGATTATGAGAAATAGATTTTATGTATGTATGTCACATACATTATTGTCGTTTATTTTTGAAGTTATGGCAGGTGTGTGATAGTCGGGATCGAGTCGGGCACAATTCGCGTGTTCTAACATCCAACAGTCGCTCAAATCCAATGGGCATTAGCGAGCGATTTTGAGTCCCTTATTACTACCAAACTAACTAATAAATATTGGGTTTATAATAAACTTACCACCACATGACACACGTCAAAAGGATCGGTTCGTTTGTCTAACTATGAATAAGCATGGTTTTAAATGTGAGGTGTATAAAGTCATCAGTACCATTGTTTTTTTTTTGTTATAACGTTTCTTTTAATTTAGATCTTACCCGATCTCTTATAAAATAAATTCGTAATTTATCTCGGTGCATCTATATTTTCTTATCGTACACAATATTACCTAACAAAGTAACTTTTAATAATAAGGAAGCTATTAGGTATATGAGTAGGGTTATTTAATAAAATTAAAATTTGGGTACGTGCCATCTGTGGCTTTTTCCGGATACAGTTTGACGTTAGATAGTTCACGTCTCTTTCATCAAGCGGGCATCACGTTAAAGCCAAAATTATCGTCAATCATCTCGATGATATTATAAAAATGATATAAAATATTTAATATTAGATGCTATTTCACTGGGCTTTGTAAGATTGCTAATTTGCTGTCAGAATTTTCCACTACAATTAATTGCTTTATCTTAAGGAGCTTGAAATTAATAAAGTTATTGCCCTTGTGACACTTCGGGTTTGGTGTCATGAAAATATGCTTTATAGGGTAATTCTTACTATTTAATTACAATTACCCTTTTTATTAAAAGGGCAAAGTCATAAAGATACGACCATAAAAATTGCAAATAAATGGAAGGTTTTAAATTATAAACAATGTATCATATTGTTGTGTGATGTATCGCAGAAAATATCATCAGTAGATGTAAGCGCTTTTATCATCGAATGCATGATGACGACACAAAAGTATCATGTTCCAAATTGTAATGCGGCGCTATCCATTTACTAAATACGAGGGCAATATTCTGTAATTCTGATACCATATCAACCGACCGGCATACGAACAGAACTCGGTCAAGTTGCGCCGCAACATCTGACATTTACGAAAGTACGAGTGCTCTTGCGTTTATTTTAAACATAATCTATGAATACATCTATATTTGCGAAATAATTAGATCAAACGCACAATATACCCAAGTAAAAATTGGAAAGTCATGGTCTTTTGTTCCGTCCTTTTGCTACCAACCATTATTCTGTTACTAGGAACTTTATTTTGTATTAGATATGACTGATAGCAAATCATCATTGATGCTGTCAGATTCCCAAGTGTTAAACAAAATTGCTACAAATAAGTCTTCACTGTAGATGAAGCAAATATCACAGAGGCTACACGATTCTAACAAATATCCAAAATACCCAGAGAATGGCATTGATTGCGTTGCTAGTGAAGTCGATCACAAATATAATTCAAGTTCTAATAACATCTGCTAATATTATTAATACAAACTGGTTCCAAAATATTCCACAGTCGTGTAGCGTTATAGATGCTGATATTTAAGAAACGTATGTAGTTTGTAAATTCGAAATCTTACGAACTGCTAGACTGGAAATTGATTTACTTAAAGCACTTGTTTTGATTCCCGTCAAAGATTTCTAATTATTTGACGCTTAAACTGAACTCCAACATTTGGCGTTATGTTGCCATTTCTCGCATTTGAAATTACATAACTCAAAATACGTGTATAACAAATTCCTGAGTATTATATAATACAGCATGCATACTCAATGCGTCATAGTCAATGTAAGTTTTTTTTGTTACAGGTTCGTCATAAATCTTCTGGCGACCAATCTTTTGACAACTTCACTTCTGGCACCTGCCCTCTTTGGCGAGCACTCGGCAAGTGGAGATATCCGGCTTTGGATCGAAGCGGGAGACGTCGTCGCTTCAGCGTGCAGTTTAGTTGCACTTCTTGCTGTTATGCTGATTGCACTCGATCAACACCACGCCGTAACTGACCCGCTTCGATGCCACACACGTCTTCTACAGCGGCGCCCAGCCACACTATGTGCTGCCACCTGGTTCGCAGCTGTGCTGATCGCCGCAGTCCGTGCTACCTTCACAGTCGTCCGCTACTACTACCCTTCAGCGACCGCCCTGCAAGGTCTCCAGATAGCCTACTACATAGTGTACCTAAGCTTAGGAGTTATCATGCCGATAACTGTCGTCTGTATAATGTACTCGAGGATATACCGTGCGGCACGCTCGTCAGGTTTGCGAGCGCGAGCGCACGGAGCAAGCGCGCTTCAGTTGTACGAACCTCAGCCCAACTTGCCCGATCTTGCCGAGGAAGGTGAAGGCCTCACCCTCAGAATTGACGGCACTGAGAACTCAGGGGAAAACGATCGCAAATTTGGTCCATTCCTATTACCACCGGAAAGACCTGTTCGCTGCCCCTCAGTCGCCAGTCTACGTAATTCTCGCAAAGAGGGTAAGTCAAACGAGGATCTGAGGAAAGGCTTACCATCAGTAAGCTCTGCCCCTACCCTGGCCGCTCCGTTACTAACGGCGCAACAACGGACTACTCAAATGCAGCAGAACGGATCTAAGATTACTTCTATAAGGTGCAGGATATCAAATGCATCCCTGTTTCGCTACAGAGAAGAATCTCGTGCCGCTCGTGTGGGTCTACTGACCGGAGCGCTGGTGATGTTGCACGTGCCGCACGCGGTGACCGCTTTAGTATCAACAGCGATTCCACAACTAGCCGAGTATGCTCGCACACCCTGTCTCGCTCTATTGCTGCTGGCGTCTGCCGCATCGCCATTCCTATTCGCGCTGCGCTCGCGTCGTGTGCAGCGAGAGGCGCGGCGGATTCTTCTACCCAAGAAGAGTGCATGGGAGCGGGCGTCAGGAGCGGCGACGGCGGCAGCGACGGACGGGCAACGCGCTCGGGCCGCCCTGGACTTGCTTCGCACACTCTCTCCGGGCAGCGGGAACGGAGATACGGCTCCATCGGGAAACGGAACGGACGCGTCGACGTGCCGCGGGTCATTCAGCTCTGGCGGCAGCACACAGCTCTCATCCGCGTCGGACGAGTGACCACCGGCCGCGGCGATAGCGCCGCTCCACGGCCCGCGGGTCCGATTCGCCCCGCGCCCCACCGCTCTACTCATCTGTGATACTAGAATAAGCTGCACCGCGCTCGGCGCGACCGTTAGACTGATTTAGTATTAAGTTAATTTATTGTGTCCATATGTACCTTGCCGCTGAGCGGACGTTTTTATTACCTGAGTATTGTAATATTAAATTCGTATCGAAGTGTAATTATTATTGTTTCATTTTATTGTTATCTTCATCGAGTGTGGTTTAACAAGGAACCACAAAGTTGCAGATTACACCTATATACCTAGCCGTACGAGATATGAAAGATCGAACATGATGATGCTTTTAGATCAAGGCCATTTCGCAATTACTCTTAAATAAATTACTATTATTTATATTGAAATTATATTGCAATACCTACATGCAACACCTACTACTACATACGAGTATCATATGAATATGAAACAGGCAGTGATATTGTCGCGTATAAAATATTATTTATATCTCTATAACTAGAATATAATAGGAATCAGTTCTATCAAAACAAAAGAAGGCATTGTTACATAACCTTATAAATCGTTCTAAAATGATGTGAACATTATATGCATTTATTGACAGTCTTAAAGCCAATTGTTATATTTTTTACTTATCTCAAACAAAATCATCATGGCTACAATAATTCTTTAACATATTAAAACATCGAACTCAAATTATGTCTGGTCTCTCATAATTCAAAAGATATTGTAAAAAGGGAAATTTTAAATAGCACTGGTAGTTTTTCATACTTTAGAAGTTATTTGAAGAGAATTACTGTTTCACTAGTCGACCAAACACCGTATCGATTGACATGGCTTAGAATCCTACAATGATCTAAGTCTTGTCAGTGAAAGATATAGGAAAATATCGTGATGAAATAGTAGATTTCAGTATCATATTGAAAAATTATTATCAAACATCTGGCTTTCGTACATAATTCGATCAAATAACTGTATAAAAATCTTGTGTGCGTCTGTTACTGATGCAACTTCCGGACAACTTGACCGATTGCGCTCATATTGAAACAATACATTTGTTTTGTCAATTAGATTGTTTATAGCTATGGAAAGAGCTATGCTCGGAGTTTCTCTGAAGGATAAAATTCGTAACGAATACATCCGACAGAGAACCAAAGTTATCGACATAGCTCTAAGAATTAGCAAGCTGAAGTGGCACTGGGCCGGCCATATCTCGCGAAGAACCTGCAACTGCTGGGGTAAACGGGTTCTTGAGTGGAGACCGCGACTCGGCAAACGTAGTGTAGGAGGCCCTCCGACCAGATGGGATGACGATCTGCGAAAGACTGCAGGCAGAGGCTGGATGCGGACAGGTGAAGACAGGGCGCTATGGTGCTCATTAGGGGAGGCCTATGTCCAGCAGTGGACTATTATAGGTTGATGATGATGGCTATTTTAGGATAAAATGGGTGGCGCTGTAGTCGAGCCTCATGGTAGTATTAACTAAACTACCAGAAAGAAAAGAACAATGTCTGCCGGGCTGGCTAATATATAATATCCCGAAACCGAAACATCGAAAACACATCAAGCGAGATACAATGTAAATAACACGGAAAATAAAATAAAAAGAACATCAACTCTGAATACCGCAAGAAAATGCAGTAGGCCAGTGAGCTCTTTGTTAGATGGTAGATCATCCATATTAATAGCAAAACACGAAAACAAAAATAAAAGTACAGTAGAACCTCTGTAAGTCGAACTTAAAGGGAGACGCCAAAAAATTCGAGAGTTTTCGAGTTATGGAGGATTTCGACTTAAGCGAATTTTGTCAGGAAACGTTCGGCTTGTAGAGGTTAAGATTTATTCCAACTAATTATGAGTTAGAGAGACCTTACAACTTAGAGAGACCTGGCACCTGTAAACATGCACGTTTTAACGTCAGTCATAAATTTCATAAAATTGGTTTATTGTATACCTACTTTTACATAGATTTCTAAAAAACAATTATGTACATTGTCGGGATATTCTTAAAGTCGATATCTTCATTTTCTTCGAGCTTAGAAGTAATTTGATTAAAAAAATCGAGTTTTGAAGGTTGTATAATCGAAGATTGCTATATTCGAAATATAGAGGTTTTTTTTAGTTATAGAGTGAAAATATGTACCGAATTTACTTGTAGGGACTCACTAGTTATTTCTACTTATAGAGAGGTCAGATTTCAGCAATAGAGGTTTTGGGGCTTGATGGGAAGGGAACACAACATTTTTTCGAGTTCGGAAGGTTTTCGACTTATCGAGGTTCGACTTAAAGGGGTTCTACTGTATTTAAATTTGGTTTGTGAAAATAAACTAACCTATGTTACATAGACAGATGATGCCACAAATATAGAAAATACTTTTAACGAATGATTAGTAAAATACATGGCTATATAATAGCAATCCGTGTTTCTGCCAAACGATTCTCATTGCACCATTAATATTTGAGTGTTCTCGGTTATTTATTTGTACGATAATTTTTAAACCATTAGGTAAAGAAATAGATTTATTGAGAGTTTTTCAAGACATGTTTATTATTGAGAGTTCACTCATGGTTATCTATAATCGACCACAAATAACACTAGTTCTTTCCAAGGTTGTTTTAAATATGTTAGCCCAGTCAACAAGTTCAAAATGGTGTTAATTCGAGATAAAGCTCCTAAAAATATGAGCTAAAGCTCATTCGATTCGGAATTACATTTAGAAAAATGTACCTCGAAGATTATTAGCACATAAAAAATGCAAATGTTATTATCAAAATAAGATGGAAAAAACGGAAATTAATTTTTCGTTAATAATCAAAAACTAATTTGGACTATTAATAACAATTTTTGGAAATTTCATTTTGTGTTAATTTAAAAAATATATAATAGGCAATATAATAAACTTTTATAAACTTTCATCACGTGGTCTTGTTAAGTATATACATGAGCTCCAAAGAAAAAAAAAATGTCAATTATTTAAACTTTTATGTCATCGTTTGTGAAAACGGAAATTGAAAAATAAAGGTTTTTAACAAACGTATAACATTTTGAAATATTTTTTTTCAAACATGGTTTTATTATTTCAAGTCATCAGATAATTTTTTTCTATTTTTTCAATTGATATTTAATATGTATTATAAAAAATATCTTTTATGCGTCAAACTGTTATTAGTGGCAGTGCGCCCACTACCGCAATGGCCGCGCGTAGACCCATTTTCGGCAGTAACCAAAAATTGTAAATAATGAAGATAGAGTTCCGCAAGTGAAGACTTTTTTATTGAAAATATCCTCCTCTTTAAGAATCTTTTTAAAAATTCCAAAATATTAATAGTTTTGAGTTTCTAACGAAAAAACTAGATTCAATTTTTTTTTTGTTAATAACAATTGATATTTTTATCTGCTAATACATCCTCGAGGTACATTTTTCTAAAAGTAATTCCGCTTCGCTCATATTTTTAGGACCTTTATCTCGAATTAACATCATTTTGAACATGTTGACTAGACTATTTCTACGCGTTGGCATGAACAGGTAGCACGAACACTGGTACTTCATGGCATAAATAAGTGTGGTGGTTCCTCCGCAGCTGAACTTATGGTAACGATCTTCCAACAGTGGATTTGGGAACATGATTCTCTTCCTTCTTTTCCTATAAACCTTTCAGAATTTAGCGAAAAGTGTTGTGTACATAAATCATCTATACTAATAATGTAAAGCTCATTAGATTGTTTTTCTTTATTTGCATTATATAGCCTATTTATTTAGGAAGGTTATAGGATGTTAAAACTTTACGCTACGGTCCTAAGGAGTAACCACGAACATCAAGCAAAGTGAATCTGGCTATAATATATTTAAAAAAAAATTCGAATTCGAGTGGTAGTTCCAGAGATTAGCATGTTAAAACAAACAAAAAATCTCTTCAGCTTATAGCTATACCCCGCGGTTTCACTCTCTTATAACTTGAAACAAATCGTTGATTCATGATTTATAATACTAAACTTCAGTATAGACAATATTTTTATCTGACGCCAGGTTTATGCGCCACAACTCACACGGCTCGTTCGTGCCACTACACCTGTAGTCATAGACCCGAGCCGAGTGTTAAATTATTTTAATTTTCCCAAACTACGCAAATGCTATAAAGGGCAAAGTTAATCATCGTAAAGGTATATGGCATCGCATGCTTTTTTTAAATGTACTAAGGAACAATGTTTTTGTAAAACTTTGTATTTACGTATCACGAACGATTACACCAGCGCACGCTGATAAAGCAGTACGGAAGCGATTTTTCTTCCGATTTACTTAACAAAAATCAATATTTAAGGCTAGCTGAGAGGTGTATGCTTAATACTATTCCTCACGAATCTGGCTATCATATACAAAAAAAAAGTCGAATCCGATTGGTAGTTCCAGATATTAGCGTGTCTAACCGAATTTAACTCAAAAACTATTTGACCGATTTCTATGAAGTTTCTTATACGGTAATATTATCTCATTCCTCAATTGATATGCTATAAAAATTATCAGTAATATTATTAAAATGAGCTTACGAGACGAAACGAATTATTGGGGAAGCACTGGTATTCATTAATATAGTTACTACAAAATACCATGATTTATGGTAAACCCAATAAAACCATAATTTTCAATAATCACACGCTCTATTGAAGATATAGTTTTTGGTTCTTTGACTATAAGCTTTATGGAATACGATTGCGACCTGGATTTGAAGGATATATAATTGCCAATATTTTAATATGAAAATAAAACAGATAGGAATTTAGTAATACTTCCCTACCATGGTGCTTTGTTATGTAAACGCAACGCAACACTTAAACAATGTCCATTGTGTGACAATGGCTCATCTCTATTCTCAACGAACATCATTTTACTGGCATTGCTTCCTCGTGCTTACTACGTAACGCTTCACAGCAGGAAATATTTAAAGTTTATTAATAACTGCAAGATTCACATTACGAAATACGATTTCTTCAAATACGATGCGAAAGTATAACAGTAAAAGTATAAATGATATTCCAACTCAACGGTCATGCGTTCTATGAAGCTGCTCTGTGTCGACAGGAGATATGAAGAGTCCCTAAACCTCTTTCACGCACACATTGGCTTGAGACTGTAGATACTAGAATACGAAGCTGATAAAGAAACTTTTGGACAAGCGAGATTTGTATCGTGCGGACGCAGCGGTGATCCGGCGAGAGTTTCTTCGAGAGTTGTCACGGTGATGACAATGACAATTAATACCTGTCTACCCTCACTGGATATTATATTTAGCAATGTCAAAAATGAATGAAAATAAACGACTTCCAGTTTTTGGTTACGCGACCGAAAAATTAAGTTTTATAAAAGTAATGAGGCTCATTGGTAGCGTGTATGGACATCGCAAGAGCATCCATTTCGTTGGCAGAGGGAGGAACACTTGTTTCAAACAAAAATTGACACTTCAAAGCTTAATATTTCACAAACGGATCCTTGAATCGAATAATAGCTTTCACAGACCCATAATATGTTGCAATGCAATGGCAGGCAATGCTCGCCTGGCTAGCTACCACCCTCAACTTGAAAATCTGTCACGAAAGACCAATAGGTGTGTTCCGACAGCTGCACTTGAGAGCCGGAGAGCTTTCGGTGAAGGAAAACATCGTAATGAAACCATAGCATGGTAGTAGAGCTTTTTCTAATGTTCCCTCGGCTAGTCACTACCTTCAAGTTGAAAATCTGCCGTTAAGAATCAATAGGTGTGTTTCGGTAGCTGCACTTGAGAGCCAGCCCTCCCAGTAGGCTTAGCGTGTTACCATCTTGGGTTACATCGTCACTTAAGGTCAGGTGAAATTGTGACAACAACGCTGAATCTATAATGATAAAAAATGCAAAACTAAAATAACCCCAGACAAAAATAACTTATTCATTGATATTATTTCAATGATCCCGAACATAATACCTCAACTGTAAGTTGGTGAGGAGTTGGGAGAATGATGAGTAATAAATAACGATAACAGAATACCAAATGTCGAACCGTGTGAGTTGTAGCCGCCCGATAAAAATATTATCTTGACTGAAGTCATCAATCATCAATCAGCGATTTTTTTTTTATTATACGTACATCTACTTTATTATAATTGAAAAACTAAGTCGATCACCGAGTGATCGGTATTACGTCGCCGGCCGTCGCTGACATACCGGTCCGCAAGGCTGTTGGTAACTGGATGTACACTATATGATCCGGCAACGCGAAAAAATGAACTAGAGTCACTGTGACGGGTTCATTACCATGTGCATAGTAGTTGCGACCCAGTACCTACCACCCCGCTTTATTGCTGATATACAACGACTGATCTCGGAACTTGACAAACTGAATTAGAGTCACTGTGACGGGTTCATTACCATGTGCATAGTAGTGGCGACCCAATCCCTACTACTCCGCTTTATTGCTGAATATACAACGACTGATCCCGAAACACGACATACATAAGTGTGCCACTAAGGCGGGTGCTACTTTTTATAAAGTTATTTATAATATAATATTTAGAGAAAGCAACGGTGTACAATATTGTGTGTATGTCGTGAAATGACAGAAAAACGTACGTCAGTACACGCATGAAAACAGTGGAAAACATTGTGAAGTTTTTACGACATACTCTTGCGTCATCTGAAGAAGTGTCACTGCCAAATTAATAATTCTCAAAAGTTCGTATTATCACAAATAAATACAACATTGTACAAGAAACGTATAGGTTCCGTAATGCATAAGTTTTCAACGAGTCATAATCAAAATTGTGACAAACAGTTTAGGCGTAACGAATGTTAAAAATACTACTATCGGTTCGGAAAACATCTCAGTTATCGAAAATAGCCGTCAAGAGATTCGATTGGGTTTAAAATTTATTTTACTAACTTTTTTTCAATTGTGTAAAAATAATTTAACGTTTATACGACAAAAAAGTATTTATTATAACTTATTAGGTGCGCACATAAGTACTAGCATACAGTTTGTAGTTGAAGAAAAAAAGTCCTGTAATAGAAAATGACTGCAAGACAGTTTTTGTTTAAGCCAAGATAGTGTTAAACATGCGTTGTGAGAAATATCACCTGCGCGTTTCACCTCCACATCAGTTCATTACACATCTGGAGCGTTTGCGGAAGGAAACTTCTATGGAACGTCTGCGAACATTTAGGCTCCAATGTGTGAGGATGAACGCCCTACTGATGGCGAGCAGTGCGATGGTGGAAGGTAGCCGTTGGGTTTATGTCGGATAATTCCTCGGAACACAACCCATCATACAAGTGGTAGAACAAAGATAAGGAGGCAGTCTCTCCTTAGACTTGGTTCGATACCGCTTGAGTTTAGAATCGTCTACAATTCTAACAGCTCGTCTTTGAGTTTCGTCTAATGTCTCAAGCTGGTATTAATTAAAAAAAATACCATAAACCCATAAAGTTATATAAGAAGCATAAACTTACCTTATCATTATATGATAATGAGCTCTTCATACGTAAAACAGCATTATAAAAACTTGTGTCAATGTCAAATGGATAAAAGATATATGTATAAAAAATAGAAACAGATAAAATATTTCACAATATTTTTTACGTTATACTGAGAACAGGGTTACCAGTACAACAATAATAATCAAGCTTTATTTAATTCCGTACAAATAATATAATAAAAAATAGAGTCTATAAAAAATCTTATGTAAGTGCTAACGCAAATTGTTACATTTAAAATATTATGGTTATCCCGAAAGTAGTCAGTTTAGGTTATGTTTACGGTAGAAGTTAGTCAGGTTTAGTCAGAGTTGTCAGTATATACTTATTTAATATTATTTCACATTCTCGTTTTGACTGCAAATAATTTTTCACAATAACTTATCACACTTAAGCCAGCTATATCTGCACATCTGCACATCTGGGCCGAACAAAAAATAAAGATGTGCCTTGTCCTTGTTTCGACGCGTCGCATTTTGTATTAACGGTTTTCCTCCAGTGACCTACTACACTTTCCGTAAAATTTACAAGCTAACAAAGCTACGGTTACTTTTCGAGTCGTATTTCTGTTGTAATTTTTTTTAATAGTTCCTTACGACACCCCTAACGTAAAACAGGGATCTTGTGTCATCTAAAAATAATTATAAGATGTGTCCCATCCTGCGGTGAGGAGTTTCCCAAATGAGCCCATTCTGTATTAATTTACAATTTTAAGATCTACTTATTATTAATTTTCTTAAAGACTACATTGCTTCCCTTCTCTTTTTAATAAGTACTCTATCCTTATGTATAGCAAATGCTTCCCTTCTCTTTTGATGTTCTTACTCTACCGAAAGTTTCCTTCTCTTTTTTAAACCTTACACTAACATGCCTAAACCTATCATTACAAGTGCGTATACAAAGTTTTTAAAACAAACAAACAAATTTTAGTGGTTGTAATTTTGTTAGAAGTTTGTTATAAATAGACAAGTACAAGAGATAGTGACTATAAAACCTCGTTATATGGCCAATCTTGACCGTGAGCTAAGCCAAAGTCAAACCCGAACCAGCCAAGCCAGCAAAGCATTTCACAGCGACATTAAAAGACATTTAATTGAGTCTCGCCGATTATGACGTCACGAATAACTTGTCTTGTTTCTTCGCTGGTATTATGTTGAGGAATATAATTACCCTTTAAATACACCGTGAGCTCATTTGAGTGGTCATACTTGTCCTATTTTCCTATTTGGACGGTGTTATTCTGTCAGTGTGATCTGTCACTATTTGAAGTGGTTATTCTGAACAATAAACTTTTGATTATGTTTCTAAGTCGTTTCATTATAGGTAGATTAAATTTAAAACAAACTAGTTAGCTCGGCAGACGTTGATCTATCGTTTCCGGTAGACAATAGCACGATTATGCAATAATCGCCTATCGGATCTTAACATAGGTATGAAACATCATCTTCATAAAACCAATATGTGATATTTTTTTCGTTAATAGGTTTAGCTCTATGATCAATTTTACCAATCTCGCTAATCCTAGAGGGAAAACTGGGAATATGAGCTCAATCGGTCAAGTCTTTCAGAAACTATAGAGTCACTAGCAGACATACACAAGGTAATATATAAAGATTAGGAATGTGCGAAAAAATCGAACTTGCGAATTACATATTTGGATCGAATCGAATGTTTATATTCGAAATTCAAATCGAATTATACTCGACAGTTACGAATTATTCGTAAGTATTTGGAATAAGTAGGTAAATAAAAAAAATCTAATTATTTGTTTTTATCGAATAATTCGAAGAAAACGAATTATTTTTAAATAATTTGAAAATTTCGAATAAATCATGAGTTTCTCCATTAATTGTTTATATTATTTATATTCGAAATTGGAATTTTTATTATTTGGAATGGAAATAGAATACGAGTAGTTTATACTTAAATAGTATAATTCGAAATATACATTTTAATAAATTAATTATTTACTATTTTGTAATAATATGTAACTTCTTTTTTTTAAATAATATATAACTTGATACCAAATATAATCGTAAAACTTATTGCAAATAATAATAGAAGGTAACATTAACTATGATAGCCCATCGCGAGATGATCTCGTCGTTATTTCAATGTAGGCTGATTTTTAGGGTCCCGTCAACATGTCCGTTTGTCTGTCCGCGGCTTAGCTCCGGTATTCTCAGTACTAGAAACCTTTATATTGTTTAGGGTACCTCTTCTAGACGTAAAGTGGGAATGTTTGTGTTGTCGTTTATGCTATCGTGTGGGTTGTCGTTCAAAAATATTGCGGGTGTGTCAAAACCATTTTTCGATTCATGGATCCGTTTGCGAAATATTAAGCTTGAAATTGCTTATTTTTGATACGAGTCAAGTGTGTCCAATGCACAATATTTATTTTGGATATGTGAAAAAAATCGTGGTAGTAGTATATATAATGAAGTTAAAAGGAAAACTATCACAGGTAAGTAGGCTTTACAAGTTAACGAGTTAATCAACTTATAAAATTTACTTGGAGAAGTAATTTCGTATAAACTCCATTCAAAATTACTTAAAGCCCCCTCTCTAAATCTGCATTCTGTGACGGACGGTCAACTACGGAAGCCTACACTGCGCGTGGCTTAACACGATCAACATACACTTTACATAAATTCGTTGAAATTCCGGTCGAAAATGTCTTTCAAACAAAAAAATCACACCTCTCAATTACGTAGTTATTCCTACATATTACGGTATGACTGCTAATGTTACAGCATGTAAAATGTTTGATAAGACGGGGGCACGCCCCTACGTCACGCCATTCATACGACACGATAACAATTATTGTAAATAACGTAGTAAAGATAACTTGAACGAGGGCAGATATACTATACGTAATAATATCAAACATATATTTGTGATATTTGCCTAATAAATATATATTGCTTTTCATTGCTTGTTATTATTAAAATTCCACCCAAATCTTTAGAACCGTTTTCGAGAATCCAATTACATAATGTAGATTGTAGATAGAAAGATCGGCTATTACACCGAGAGGTCGCGTCTTCAATCCTTCCAATATGATTGATTTTTGTGTGATGAGTACGATTGTCAGTTGTGTGGTCTGAGTGTTAAGTTCATACTAATATACTAAAACTCAATAGATTGTTTGTTTGAACTTGCTAAGCCAGATTTGTAAATACCTTTTAATATTTTATTGAGGAAGGTTAATAGACTATATGACTTCATGCTACAATTCTAAGAAGCCATGAACTTGAACTTCAAGCAATCTGGTAAGCTGTAGGCAAGTACGGGAAGTAAGGACAACGGTACGCGACACGGGGTGCGTTGAAGCTGTGGCGGCGCGGTGGATAGTTGGTTAAATGAATTTAACACTGGTAACCTAATCAACCAAACAACAGCTTGTATTCATATATCTATAGTATATCATTATGTTAAGCCATACTTAGTTTGAAATTAAATAGTGTGCGCGTATAATTTAAAAGAAATCGCTGGTTGATGATTTATAATACTTCAGTATAGACAACGTTTTATCGGGCGGCCAGGGCTAGCACCACACTCAGACGGCTCGTTCGCGCCACTACACCTAAAGTCATTGACCCAAGCCAAGGGTTGATTTATTTTAATTTTAGATTATCTCACAAACTATACGTCCAAATGACATGCTATAAATGGCAAAGTTTATCTTCATTAAATTGTCTTGATGATGAAATAACTTGCATAATTTTGTTTCTTTAATAAGGTTCGTAATATGCCATGCCTGATAATAATGCTCATAAATCACTTTTAAATTAAGCTTTGTCACAAAATAGATGTACTAAGTGAAAATCTTTTTGTTAAACATTGTATTTACGTATCACTAACCATTAAGTCAGCGCACGAGGATAAAGTACTTAGGGTACGCTATTTCTTCTCACTTACTTAACAAAAACATTATTTAAGGCTAGCTGAGAGGTGTAGTCTAATTCTAGATAGCTTATACTATTCCTCGTCAATCTGGATCTTATATACAAAAATATTTTTACGAATCTGACCTTTAGCTTTATTATACTAATAGTATATTAGTATAGATTATAAAAGAAATGAGCGCTGACGCGCACTCATTAAGAACTTGATCAACCGCAATCTACAAACATATTTATTTGCAAAATAAATATCAATTTGCGACGAAGTATTTATATTATGTAACGAAATTTATAATTTTATTTATATATTACCAACGCGTAGTGGCGACTCCGTGGAGGTAAACGAATTAGCGAGAAGGGTATAGCATTCCATCGAGGTGCACAGTTAATTCGATAGAGTTATATGCCTCTATGTGTGCCTACCATACCTCTTAGTCTGGGACAGATTGATAGTAATGTAATAAAGACAAATTACTAAAACCTTTTAAATTACATATCAACACAAATAACGATACAGACTCTTCGTCTACATCCAGCAGGTCCTTATGGTAGTTTAACCCATCTGCTCTTGAGACTCGGTAGAACAAGAACACATATCCCCGACAGTGGTTTCAAGAGTAAAGTTTTGTTTGAATGATCTGTGATTGATTGATGAAGGATTGGGCAGTCGGTAAAGATGGAATCGGGAGTTACTAGCCAGAGTGTGCCAGATGTGTACTGGTATCGCTACTCGCGTAGGCTTTTGTCATGCACCACCTATCGTAGATGAGTGTTACATATACTGCTGTATTCCAATCTGGTGGTTGTGGGGTTTAACTACACACTAGTACACGAATCTTACTTCAAGGATATCGATCTGCTTCATGTTGACCTTGAACAGAGCTACAAATCGCACTTTTGATTGCTGCTGGAGCAGAAAATTCTAAAATATGTGTTGGCCCCTAAGTACCTTGACCTTGAAGATGACCTTTTATTTTATACGTGTTTTCTCTACATTTACTCCCTTCTTTAGTTGATATACAAAAACACAAACACTATAGATCTAAGTTTATAAACACTTGCTTCATTTAAAAAAAACATTGTGATGGTTAGTGTAAGTCTTTTTTTTCACGGTCGGGGGCACCCCTAAACGTATGGCACTCAGGGCGACCCTACTCCAATGCCATCTGACCATCGTTGCCCACTAACGAGTTATATTTATGAATATGGTGGTACATTTAGGAAGGATTGGACACTCGCGTGCTCATAAAAATAATGTGAGCGACGAATCCAAAAATATTCAAATTACTAATGGTAACTAAGAAATACGTCAAACAATACATTTTGGCACAGGCATTATACTTACATGATATCTGTCATCGCATCATTTATTTAAAAACATGGCGAGTGTGAATCGGTCTTTAAAATCTCTGGTTCTTTTGTATTTTTTTTACTTCTGAGCAGAGGATATTTTTATTTTATTAAGCTGCCTGTAAAAATAAGCCAACATAAGATTATTCTAAAGTACAGTCTAAATATAGAACTCAAAATATTCATTTTAATTGCTTCAGTTTCATATCTGCAATTGTATCGTTAAATTATTTGTAAAAACTCAAAGCAGACAGCCAAACAGACGAATACATTTTATAAATTTTATTTTGAGATAAAAACGGGTTTCTTAAATATAACTAATTACTAATTATTTAATTAAGGAAATACTTTAACAAGATATTATTAAACTGTAAAAATGAAATAAAAGTAAATATTTTTTACATTTCTACTTAAAGTAATTTATAAAATGCATAGAATATAATTTAAATATGGTCATATTTTTTGTTATTGAATATTGTATGCACTAATTCAGAAAACGTTTCACATTTTCAATATCTCATGGCAAAGAACTCCAGAAATTATTCGCTCCTTTGCGTCATACCAAAGTCCACTACGAACACCAAATTAGTCGAAAACCCATCGAATTAGAAAATTCATAAATTACCTTAGTTCAAAAACGGAGGTCGTAGACCTTGCGTATGAGTCAACGAGCGTCTTGTGGGCGGGACTTCGCTCTGTAATGGATTGAGTATGTATCCACAGAAGCAACAATTTAGCATCTTATTATGCCTAACAATTGTAAAGTTTCTCTGTGGTTTCTATTTCGCACGAAACTTAATTTAGTTTGATGGAAAATCGCTTTAAAATGGTTAATAATAAACTGATGTTAGACATTTAACTTAAATATTAAAAATGAGAACAAATCAGTGGTGAATACGTAAATATTTAACACTGAGTTATCTTTTACAAAAAAAATGCAAATTTTATTAATTTTACTAATATTTTTAATGGATCGCATTTGCTTCTAAAAATGTTTAACCTGACCGCCTTTTGCCACTGGAAACGGGTAAATGTAAATTTATAAATACTATATATATATAAATATAAATATTTATAATATACATATAAACACAAAATTACCGAATGCTTAAATGGATTGAAGATTGCACGTTAGCTAGCTTAGATTAGCGTTACCAAAACAAGCTTTTATTTTATTTTTCGTAGTTTATTGTTATGTTAATTTTAAAATTCAAGCTGCTTAATATTCCAACGTTTATATGCAACCACATCATCACTAAACATAAGGTATGATTATGGTTTTTAAAACTGAAAAATAAATCATATAGTAGAAAAAATGAGACAACAACGAATTAAAAATTAATTAATTTATCTATTGTAATAAAATTGAAATGTCTTACTCTATGACATTATTTAATGAAGCGCCATTGCGTATGACCTTGCTGGTTGCAATGCGTGTTGTGCAGTATTCGTGGCTGATATCCACAGACACTAATATTGTATGCAATTTTAGCCAATACAAATTTAATTACACGTCTCGTCTTCCGCAATTTTCAAGCTGTATACTTCTCGCCATATAAATTACTTGCGTAAAAATTTTTTGTTCAGTGACGTGACGAGGTGATTAAAGTCAACAAAGGTTCATTTCGTAAAAATAAATCAGGTTTCTCGATCGAACAATAGACCCTTCGGCCGTTATAATAACACTGAATGATCCTAAAAAGATAAGGAATCATAAATCGCAGTGAATAAAGTTGGTTTTGATACAAATTATGTATGAAGAAGCATTTTACGCTCGCTTTTATATAAAACGGCGTTGATGCACACGGACATGAGCAGATCGCGACTTATTTGCAATCGCTGCAACAGTCCGATCCGTGGTTTGGCCACTTTGGCACCCTCGGAACTATGTAGTTGCATTGCTTTCGTGGCTGAGTGCCTTAAGCGCTCGCCCCCAAGCCCGGGTGAAGCTGTAAAAGCCGTTTGAGGCTTCAGGGTCTTTATCAGTATAGTCAGTTTGCAAAAAAAAAAAAACACGGACATGATACAAAATTTTGTGTAAATGTAACTGCTTGACTCAGGAGGAGTGGGGATTCAAATTTCCTCCAGATATTTGGAAGTAATATTGTTAGGTCCCAATAAATGAATAAAAAAAGAAGTGAGAGTGCCTGTACCTGGAAGGTTTGAGAGCCACGCTCACGCTTATTTTTTTATTTGTTTGATTTCTTTATGAAGCTTCTCGAACCGGGTACAATGTATATGTAGATGAGGAGTGTAATGCATTAATCACTACGAAGAAATGAAACGAAAGAAGCGTTAAAACTATTGAAATTACACAAACGAAGAATGCGATTAGGTGACAGATATAGATCACGTTTTGATGGAATGTGTCCAGAACAAAACAGAGTGGAAAAGTCTAGTCTAATTATTTGGGATTAGGGTACCTTCCATACTGTATTGTCAAAACCTGACAGTACTGACGCTATTCCGGTATATAACTTGATTGCTAATTACTTCAAATAAAATGCATGACAGCCAGTAGGCTGAAGTAACCTTACGAGTTAAGGCCAAAAAACTGGAGGCAAAGGCGACTAGTCGGAGTGAACATCATCCTCACATGGATAAACATCTCTTGCTACTTCTATTGTGTTAGTATTGACGGTGGGGTGATTAAATTCATGACTTCCACCAGTAATTATTGGGTTCTTTTTCTAGGCACCTTTCTAAGGTGATTTGTTTGATTACAGGATCAGACATTATCAAATCATCAGACGTCACCATCATCAGAAATCACCAGATCAGACATTATCGTGTTTCCTCGGATGGTGCTCGCGGGGTCTACGGCAGTCTTATTATGTATCTCTTAAGATTCTTCAGACAGCTACCCGATTAGAAGAATACGTGTTTTAATAACCTAAATACCAGGATTTTTTACACTATAACGAGGATATAGTACCACAAATAACGATCGAGATAAAGAGTTCCAGTTTCCTTGACCTTCACATTCACCTCCACCTTGACCTTCTAAGCTGTCCTTGAGGATGACATCCTCCAGATGATGAGGAAGCACAGGGCTGATGCATACTTATTGTAAATTCTATATCCGTACCCTCTAACCGGCTTTTATTTTTATTTAAAAATGCTTAATTTTCATATTGGACTTTTGAGAGAATTTATTATATTTATTTGAGATATTATATTTATAATACCAAATTTCTGCTCGATAAAATCCATTGCACGTGATTTTCGCTCTTTTTTAAGTTTTCGCCATTCTTCAAATAATTCATTTTTTTCAGGACTCATGATCTGAAAAAGTATTTATTAATAATTAAAGCGGATCGATGCACTAGTCAATTATATAGCTAAGTGTGCTATGCAGTATAAAAATACCCCGGAGACATAAAAAGAGTTACATAAGTTTAAAATTCAGAATGAAAAAGAAATTAAAAAAAACATACTTTATTCAAAAGCTATTATAACACAAATATTCTGTGATTTAAAAAAGTTTAGAAACAAATAAACAATAGATATTATTTGGAAATAAAATCCATCAGAGCAATAATCATAATTGTTCACTAATAATTTTGTTAGATACTAGCGAAAGCAATATAAAATAGTAACTAAATTATTAAAATAAATGGATATTTGACCTCAACCACTTATTACCAATTACTCTGGAATGTTTGGTACAATAATTACTTTTAACCGTGACCTACGAAGGGTTGTTATTGTTATGGGATAATTAATTAATCGATTTTTTGAATTGAATTTTGTCCACCTAGCATGTTCTAGGCGGGATACTGTTGCGAGAAGAGTTTCTCGGATAAATTTACAGCACAGGAACAGCTAGTATTGTAATAAAAGACTAGTGGTCTCTGAATAATGTTTGTATAGTATATAATTAGGTATGAAAATATCGCTATCATACCAATGTTATAAAAAAAATCGATATAAAAAAAATCGTCAACGTATCATAGATGTGTTTTCAAATGTTTAATACGCGCAGATACTTCGATGTCCGTATTTCTACTGTAATATGAAGTGTGGGTTAAGCTATACCAGCAATACATAGCTTAATATATTCAATTAAATCAGATATTTATTAAAAAATATCCTAATATCCTAATTTATAATTATACAATAAAAAATCGCCAATTTAGTTAGTCTCAGAATAGTGGGCACTTTTTCAAATATTTATCTCAAACAAATCATTGATATAAAACATCGTTCAAAATAACATCGATAAATTGATTACTTGTATTGGAAGTATCGATTGCAAACATCGATACTGTTCTATCGTCTTAATATCTATGTATTATGTACTAGCTGTGTCCGCGGCTTCGCTCGCGTGGACGACAGAAGAAATCGTAGTTTCTTAAAACTTTAATAACTTTTTATTGAATGAAGATACCATTTTTTTTTTCTATTAGAACCTAGATTTTTTGTGAGGAGCCCTAATTATTTTTCCATATATATATATATATATGTTATATATTATAGCTAGTCCTTATAACATCAGCTATCTGCCATCCCGTCAAAGTCGGACCAACCGTTTCGGAGATAAGCCGGAACAAACAGACAGAAAGACAAACATTTTAAAATTTGTTTTTTTTTGCTATAGTTAGCATGTATGCTTTCGTATGCAATAATTACAAATGTGTTATTTTGACATTACAAGCAGACACTTCAATTTTATTATATGTATAGATATAGATAAAACTAGTGTAATATGAAAGAATTATCATATCATCATTACCTATTGTAATATCCTAACATAATATTATAAATTTGTTTGGTTGTTTGTTAGTCAATCACATAAAAACGGCTTGAAGAAATTTAGCACTTAGATAGTTTATAACATAGATAACACAGGTTTTTTATGGAGTATATAATAAGTATTGCCCTTGTCCATGATCTCACCTGATGGTAAAAAAGATGTGGCCGACGATGGGTCGCGCTGACTTATCAAACGCGTGTTCACTCTTCGCTTGAAGGCTCCCAAGTTATAGGTGGACGGGAACACAGACGCCGGGAGTGAGTTACACTCCTTAGCCGTTCGCATAATGAACGACGAAGGAAAACACTTGTTGAGAATTAGGTGCTCACGGCCTCTCTTACGGTGTCTAGTTGTCCTGCGGTGAAACGGGTTGGGTGAAATTAAGTCGTACAATTCCTGTGCACACTCTCCAAAGTGTAACATGTAAAACACTGAGGGTGAAATCTATAGAGCGTACTCAGACTTATCTCACCTTAAGTCCTGAATTCAAATGTATACTCGCAAGCTTAGCATTTGCTTAGCATTACCTGAGCAAAGTTTGTCATCGAATTCGACTACTTACGGAAAACTTGGGTGTTATATGTACGCGCGTTAGAGTTTATACTTCTTTCAAATTATCAAAATTATTTTTAATTTACACGAAATTAATTTATTGAAATAAAATGAAAAACAAAAAATTCAAAATTCCTAAATTAAAATTCTAGATGATAATGCATCTTAAAAATAACATTGAGTGTGACTATCTTCATCACTACAATAAGCCAAAAGGTTTTAGCAAGCAACGTTTGCCACCATCTCGACTATCGCCATTTCGAGTGTCGCCATATCGACCGTCGCCATATCAACTGTCACCATCTCGAGTATCACCATCTCAACTATCGCTATTTCGGCTGTCTCCATCTTGACTGTTGCCATTTCTACTGTCGCATCTTAACTATCGCCATCTCGACTATCACCATATTTACTGTCGCCATCTTGACTATCGTCATTTCGAGTGTCACCATCTCGACTATCGCCGTCTTTACTGTCGCCATTTAGACTATTAACATTTCGAAATCCATCGGTGGCCGCCGCTGTCATGCCAGCCTGCAATTGTTCATTTAGACTATGGCCATTTCGACTGTCGCCATCTTGACTGTCGTCATATCGATTGCGGCCGTCTCGACTGTCATCACTTCAAAAGGTAAAATTTTAAAAATTCAATTACGTTGATAGTTTACCAGAGACTTTCTCAATTAAAGCTAGCTAACCATGAGCTAAGCATAACTGGACTGTAAATTTGAATTCTAAGATTGTGCTGAGTACATACTCAGCGAAGTTTGAGCTAAGCTAAGGTTGAGATAAGACATAATACGCTCTATAGATTTCACCCTGAGAGGTAAGCAACCTTAACAATGGCTCAAGACTGATCATTCGTACCGTCATCAGTGCTTAATCGCCAATAAGTCGGCGAGCTCAGCGCTGAATAGAGTCCAAAGCGGCCAACTGACATTTGGTTGATCCATCCCAAAGGTATCCCAGCACTATTCAACACATGCCCGTACTTGTGCTTGATATAAGCTAAGAAGCCTGAAATACCGCCTAACCTTGAAGAGGATCCCCAATTTCTTGGCAGCTGTTCTCGCTTTTAACTCAATCGGATAGGATACTTTTATCCTAGTAAATGACTTATTTTTTATTTCTCGTTGAACCTAATTCTGAAGTATACGTAGATGAAATCGCAGGTAGAAGCTAATGATGAATAAAGAATTATGAATTATAAAAATGTGTATGTGAATGTACAGTTCTTCCAGCTTGCTTACGTGACACAGCATGAGTGACCGTTTCAATCATTGTCATTGTTCTACTGACCCTGAATATAACATTTCTGATGCATTGAAAATAGTTCGGTTGTAGACAATAATGTTTGAAGGATTTGGTAAGGTCAGAGTATTTGTTAATTCCGAATATTGGAAAGATTAATTATGGTTATTATTCTCACTAAATTTTATAGCGGCTACATAATTAATAAGGGTCATGAATTTCACACACAGTCATTTAATTTCACACTAAGTAAAGTTTGTATTATGGTAACTAAACAGCTGGTACATTATAGAAATATATACCTATAGATATTTTCACCTAGCGATACATTTGAAGATTATGCTTATCGTACATAAGTAACTCAGGGGCGGGGATCGAACCCGCGGTCTGTGGGCTTAGTAATAGGATTTGGTTTTAACTAGAGCGATTTTCAATAGAATATTGTTTAATATTCGTTTTTTTTATTTTTCGTAAAGAATAACATCTCAGCCGGCTGGGTCAAGTAAAGATCGTAGTGTAAAAGCTGCTTACTTTAATGTCTCCCAGTTCGACGACCACTGGTGGGTTGGTACTTATATCTGCACCCAATATGAATAACATCGTAACTTTAATTACAATAAAATATAATCATAAGCTAAGCAAATACAGAAAAACAAATTTTATTGTAGAGTTTTACAGGTTACAGCCTCTACGACTAATAGCGCCACTTTTATTTGACAATAAAATTATCAATGTATATAAAATAAAGGAAATCATGTATAATTTTCGGTTCCTTCCACCGAGAAACAACACAACAAACAGGAACAAACGTAAACAATTATCGTTTTCTTTAGTTGTCAAGACCAGTTTTGTGACTCTAACCGTGCTACACCAAACATTGGTACATTGCTGGACAACAAATAATTAGCCGTTTTCACATATGAGTTCACACCTTTATGATTCACACGAATGTATGCCATTTAAGAACTTTCCTTTATTGCTAATATATTATAATACAATATATAGTTCTCTTATGTTTTTAGAACTATGCCTGACCGCCGCCGCCGCAAGCGCGATCCTCTTAATGGTATGATTAAAACCGACCAATAAGTTACTTGTAGTACGTTTGCCGTAAGGATATTCGCGGTTTTATTTTTGTGATTGCTACACATGGCATTATTTTACGAAGAAGGAAATTATGACACTGTTATTTAAAAAACCTTACAGTCTATCAAAAATAATGCTTGATCATGTTTTGACAAAATTATATTGTATTAAATTTACTTTACTACTTTTACTTTAACGGATTGTAAAGATGACACGAACAATTTTTTTTTCTATATTGGTAGTAATTTTTCATTAGCATTTTAATGTAAACAACAATATAATGTATATCAAATATTTTATTTATCATTAGATATCTGTCACAGTTGCAATAACATGAATAAAATATTGATCTTCAGATATAGGGTGTATATCCAATACCGTGTATATCCGTGCACACCCGCCGTCCCGCGTCCTGTTCCCGAATTACTTCTAAACTACCTATTATAATTTGACAAATAAGGTATCGTTAGAAGCGTCTTGATCGTTCGCCGGTTTCAGGCTATGTGACCTCACAATGAATTTCATATGGCGCACTCTAGAGGAGGACGTATAGATTTGTATTAAAAAAAATTGTAATGTGCAGTGTTGGGTATCTAATGCAAGAGATTAATCAGCACATCTTAAAAATATACATGGTACTTTTCATAACGTGATGTTTTCCGTAGTCGGGTTTTAGTTTTTAAACTTTTATCGCTTATTTCTAAATAATATACCAAAACACTTAACATATTAATGATATCAACCTTCCCATAATCCATGTGACCGGTCCATGCAATAAAATAACCTTCAACCTTATCAGACGTAGAGGACAATTCGCTAAGCCTTAAATAGACCAACCAAATAAATGTGATCTGAATAACTTAATGTAAGTAATAAAAAATTAAAACTATTAATATGCTTGTCAATCAACGTTCAATAATTTTTATAGCTAGAATTAGTCTTATAATTTAAGTTTTTTTTTTAACAATACTTATATAGATTCTACTAGCGGTGCTCCTCAGCTCCGCACGCATTTATTACGCAGTAATTATTTTCGTGTCGGAATTTTATTTTTACGCATATTAATACTGATGAATAAAATTAGAAAAATAATAATTAAAAGTACAGATGTTTTAAAATCTGGCCTTGATTCTTTTATTACCCGACTATGGCAAAAGTCAAAAGGAAGGGTTATGTTTTTGGCGGTCCATGTGTCTTTGTATTTACGTATGTTCCACCGTAGTGACTAAACTACTATAGTGCACAATTTTGACGAATGAGTTGTCAGTTGATTCCTTGTTATTGTATATAAACACAATCAATATAACGGATGTTACATCCAAAAAAGGGGGTCTCAGTTTTTTTGCTATCGTACAGAGTTCGATATCGAATGAAGTTTTTTTTAATATATACGATATTAATAAAATATACAAAGAGATAGAAAAACAATTTTATACTATACTAGCAAACCAGGTCATGTGCTGCAGTAGTTCAGAAAAAAAAATCCGTTCGCTACCAAATTTTACAGGATCACTCGCTGGGCTAATACAAAGATTGACTGGAAATTTCATCAAAATCGGCTCCAACCTTTTTGGATTCCATAGGGAGCATACATACAAACATAAATTTTTATAGATATGGCAGATATTTAATTTCATTGGTCAGGTTACAGTTTTTTAAACTTTCGTTTAAATTTTAGTAATAATGCCGTCACAATGACTGTCTTATTGTTTGACGCATTTTGGATTCAGCAGTCAGCTGGTGAGAGGTTTACTGACATGACAGCGACCATCGATCTCTTAGTTGTTTGTTTTTGGATTGTACAATGCTTATCACGGCTCAGTGCCGTCATTTAAAAACTGTATATAAAAAAAAACACTCACTCGCGGGCCTTATGTAACACGGCAAACTATTCCACACGGTTGTTAAATAATCCATAGCCTCACTAGTGGAATCGGTGGATACCTACGAAGGCTACAACTGTGGAAAGTTCTTACCTTCGACGTTGCGTTAAGTCTTTATTAATTGTTGCATCGAACGGAAAACAACTATCGTGTGGGCGGACACATAATTCTTCAAGCTACCATAATATAAAAACAAGGGTAAGTAGAGAAATATTGCACATCAAAATGCTGGACAAAGTCAAACGATAATGTCACTGTGAATTTTAAATCTTCACAGCTGGCTTTTATGTTTTTGTGAAGTTTCAAGCGTGGACTTAAGCGTAGCCTATTAGCTGTTAAGCATATTTTTTTGAGTAAACAGATTATTGCAATGCCCATATATACTCTGTTTTAACACTTATATGAATTTATATTGATATAAAAAGTGTAAAGGTTACGCAAAAATATTATAGCTTGAAAAAAAATGTTACAAATGTCTATGTTTACAAAAAAAAACTTATTGATGTAAAAATGGATCACTATACATTTAAGGGTTAAATTCATTAATTGGTCACATTTTGGGCAAATAAAAAAAATTTTGGAATTAAAGTAGTTTTGGAAGTAAAGACTATTTTAGGCCAAATTGACTTTATCGTGTACTCTTACTTAGTTTTTTATGCTGTTACGTCCTGTGTTATAAAAATTACAATGAAAAAATTTTTCATTACTACCAAAGATTTTCTTAAAGCAAAACACCACTTTTTGGGAAGTTTAAAATCAATTACAAGATTTGTACTAAAAATACAGTCAAAAAGCGAGTTAACAAAAACGTGTAAAGGTAAAAAATACAAAAGATACAGAAAAAAAAGAGTTACAAAAACGTGTAATGGTAAAAAATACAAAAGTAACAGAAAGAAGCGAGTTAACAAAAACGTGTATAGGTAAAAAATAGAAAAGATATAGACATTAAAGCGAGTTAACATAAACGTGTAAGGTAAAAAAACAAGTAGATAGAGATATATCTCCTTGCATCTGCACTCACACCGTTGAATATTTCGTTGCTTATTATAATTCTGCAATCTAATGATACTGCGAAAAACGTTCAACGACAGGAAGAGAATAACGATATATTTTATGAGAATCTTGCTACGAGAATGTCCAGTGCTGTTGTTGTTTTTGTTATAAAATTTGTACATTAACTCCAATAAAAAAAAGTTATTTTGATAATGATAACATGCATTTAGATATCCATGAAAGGTACTGAGCGTGTACGTTCCATTTTCGATGCCAACTTTTCCATAGGAGGTCGATGACACTCTGCTGCGTATATAAATCCTAAACTAATATTATAAAGCTCAATAGATTGTTTTTTGGTTTGTTTGTTTGTACGCGCTAATCTCTGGAACTACTAGTTATAAAATCATTTTTTCGTTTTATAGATTATTTCTCGAGGAAAGCGTGTAAGCTATGTAACTTTATACTAAGACACTATCGCACGGAATCGTAACCATGCACGTCAAGCAATCTAGAGAAGTACAAGCAAGTTTTTTTTGATTTGACTAGACTGTTAGCTATAAGGTCCCTAGAGCCTCAGACGGCTTTTACGTCTTCACTCGGATTTGAGGCGAACGCTAAAGCCACTTAGCCGCAAAAGCGTGGCAACAAGCTTCAAGGGTACCAAAGTGGCCGAGCCTCGACTTGAACTGCTGCCGTAGTTGTAAATAAGTCGCGAACTAGCTAATTCCCTATGCGTAATTCGATCTAACTAACTGTACATGTCTCATCCCCCTGCGAGGAGGGAAGAAACATGAAATATGTATTTAATAATCTGTCAGTTTTGGTCTGAACTAACTAGTCAAGAAAGTAAAAAAGGTCTCTTACAGAACCAGTGTACCTGAGTGGTGTGTATGTATGTAGCTAGTGAATGCAGTGTCACAGTATCGCGCGAGCGGCTGTAGGGTCAAGGGCTCCTTGCCGGAGGAACGGAGCTAGGCTTGAGTTCAACAGGAGATGGTGGACGTGGCGGGTGTGCGGGAGCGAAGTTAACTGCCAGTCCCTGGCGGAGGGAACGGTTGTTTCGCGGACGTGGGTGCGAGCACGCTTGGTTTACAAGGACGGACGTTTAGTACGCGTTGGCTTTCTCGATCTTGACATCGAAGTCGGTATAGATAATCCGCGGTCGGCGCTTTGCTTTCGGGGCGTTTGGGACTGGGGTTAGAACTTGCGACGGTTACCACTATCGGGTTGGGCTGTTGGCAAGTACTTACATACGTACTGTATGCACAAAGAAAGGCGGCTTGGTAGAGAGTAGGTCGAATAATAACACGAGTAAAACCGTGAGGCATAGCTAGTATTCTATATTTTCATTTAATCTGTTTGGATTTCATTAAGTAAGCTGTCATTTTCACAGTCGAGTGTGGATTAAAAACGGTGTTGTTCAAAATTATTGCGCTTAAGTGGATTTTTTATTATCATTTTTTTTTTGCCTGTTCTTGCGTTTTTGCATTTATATCTTTTAGCTTACCGAACGCGTGTGTTAATTTTTCTTTTTATCGTATCGTATTGCGTAGATTAGATGTCGAACATATTTATACTAGTGTTGGTAAAAATATCGGTTTTTGGGACAATCGAATAGGTACATTTTAGCCGGTCGAGGGGAGGGAACGGCGATGATGGCTCAGTTGTAACGTGTACGATTTCGCGTCGATTGACGTGAGTTCGAATTCCTGCAATGAGCCTGAGCTTTCGGTGAAGGATAACATCGTGAGGAAACCATAGCTTGGTGGTAGGGCATTTTCTAATGCCCGCCTGGCTAGTTACCACCGTCAAGTTGAAAATCTGTCGCTAAACACCGATAGGTGTGTTCCGGCAGCTGCACTAGAGAGCCAGTCTTCCACTAGGTTTAGCGTGTTATAATCTTGGGCCAAATCGTCACTTAACATCAGGAAAAACGTATACGATAATTTTGAAGAAGCACGTTAAGCAAAACAGCGTCGTGACTGTTTAGTTGAAATTACACAAAACAATAAATTACAATTATATTATTACTATTATCGTGAATTAATCCTAATCAATAATTAAGAATTATAGCATTAAATACACATCTTGTTCTTCTTATAAAATAATTACGAGTGTACTTACAGAATTCCCTCAGTGGCACGTGGATAGAATCTTAAACGAAGGTATATACGTATCTTATACTTAATAACAAATAACACTTGTACTTAATTGCCTTTCAACATGTAATAGCCGTGTGCCCGATGTGATATATCATTGGTAATATCTCAGAAACCATTGAATTATACAAAACTGTACAAAATGATTATATCAAAGATAGTATACCGCTAAGTCTAGAGGTTAGCTCTTAAGTGTAACTATACGTGCTTGTCGACAGTATTTGAACCTGAGGGTAGTAGCTATCCAGCCAGTTAGTAGAAATTGCCTTACCGCCATGCTATTCTTTCATCACGATGTTTTCGTGATACGATTGGAACAAGTCCAAATAAGACATCCGTGATACTTCTAAAACAATTCTTCTATTTTTCATAAACATAATCATAAAACTGTGCGTAATAAATTACCTATTAAATTATAAACGACCGTTAAATTAACGATTATTTTATACAAATCTATATTATTTTTAAACCATTAAAAAATTTAAGTCAGTTAAATGAATTCACAACTAACTTCATTAGAGTTTTTGGCGGGATCCCAAACTGTCATGTAGTGGTTTTTATTTTTTATTCATAAATTTGTGTTATTTGACCCTATATTGTGTAATACACAGATGGCGTTATTCATAATAGACATAATAGAATTTGTTTATTATGCACAAGTGAAGTGAATTGGAAATAATAACGTGGATCGTGAATTCCGAGACGCCACAAAAACTCCCTAGAAAGTTCTAACAAGGGAGCCACCATCTTGTTAGGATACACAAATCGTCATAACACTGGAAACTATACAGGGTGTTAGGAGACCGCTCCCGAAAACGAAGACAGACGATAGCACTACTGACACCTTTGATGATGGCACAGAAAAAAAAACGATCCTGATTTAAAAAAAAACACATTTTCAAAACGTTTTATTAGCATTATTTACGCTCCATCATGTTAGTACAGCTAAATGAAACGATAGTTTCATAAAAAAACACATTACGTTACAAAAAAAAAACCAGCAATGGAAACACAAATTCATAAACAGCTGATGCTGCGAGCAACAAACTCGTCCAACCCCGCCAAAACAAACCGCTCCTTTTGCGAATGCCCGCGGGCGTTTTGATCATTTCCACAGATCAATAAAGCGTAGACATTCCCAACTTTTATTTTATAAGCTTATTTATCTCTACAGACTCTTTTTTTGGAATTAAGAAGTTATAACTATAATTATTTAATACAACTATACAATCAATAGTACTCTGACGTAACAAGAAGCTCGTTACTACAAAAATGATATTAGAATATTAAATTAACCTAATTAGATACTACGTACACAACTATAAAAACTATTTAATCTTAATCTTTGATTTTGTATAAGAAATTAAAAATGAAATGGTACAGAATAATTTGATAGTTGAAATTAATTGCAATTATGATTAAGCTAATTAGTCTATCAGAATGAATTTAAAATAGTATTCTTATACTGTATGTTTAACAGACTTTCCGTTTTTAGTCCGTCCAGTACCATAATTTGAAAACAGGTAGGTACGTCACAACTATCTAAAATTACTTGCAATTTTTATTGTGAACGTCGTCGAACTTTTATGGTGCCTGCAAATTTTATACCTACAAAGTTTTAAATTTTGGGGTGCGCGGTATCAAAGCCACGCCGCCGCCGCTCGGCGCCGGCGCCATGGTGCCCTGGAGAGTTCGTTGCTCCCAGCATCAGCTATTTATGAATTTGCGTTTCCATTGCTGGTTATTTTTTTTGTAAAATAATGGGTTTTTTATGAAAATATCGTTTCATTTAGCTGTACTAACCTGATGGAGTGTAAATAATGCTAATAAAACGTTTATAAAATATGTTTTTTTTTTTAAATCAGGATCGTTTTTTTTCTGTACCATCATCACCTTTTTTTTTTTTTTTTTTTATCGTTATAGGCTTTGGCGTAGTGGCCACAATCTCACCTGATGTTAAGTGACGATGTGGCCCAAGATGATAACACGCTAAACCTAGTGGAAGACTGGCTCTCAAGTGCAGCTGCCGGAACACACCTATTGGTATTTGGCGACAGATTTTCAACTTGAGGGTGGTAGCTAGCCAGGTGGGCATTAGAAAAAGCCCTACCACCATGCTATGGTTTCCTCACGATGTTTTCCTTCACCGAAAGCTCAGGCTCATTGCAAGGATTCGAACTCACGTCACTCGATGCGAAGTCGTACACACTACCACTGAGCCATCATCGCTTCAAAACACACATAACACCCTATGTACACTCGATAAGGCAGTAGTGGTCTTCAATAAAGAAGACCGGTTGCCAAGTTAGGAAGAAGAAGAAGATCTAACTTCATTATGTAGCTCTTCTGTCACATCATGCGCGCGCATCTCTAAATTTTATCTCTACTAAATGCGCCAAGAAAGTGTAACTGAAATATTTTTAATATGAAAAGCAAATAATCTTACTATCTGATATCAAGTACAGACATAATTCTTCGCAACTTTGTTGTGTATTTCAGCTGTATTTGATAATATGATCATCGTAATTCAAAAGATCATAATTTTGCTAAGTAATTTATTCTTGTGTACTCGTATTTTAGAAGAGTTGTTGAACGAATTATTTGTCGGTCAATTGTAGAGTAGGATGATCTGGTACATAGCAAAGGCTTATGTAATCAGATTAAATAGGTACTAACTAGCTATGCCCTAAATTTCACTCGTGTTAAATTTCTTTGAAAAACTATCGTTATTCGCGCTTCCCGTACCTGCTTACAGCTTGCCAGACTGCTATATAGTTTCATGCTTACTGCTCCACTCCTTAGGGTCATAGTGTGAAGTTACATGGCCTATAACTTTTCTCAATAATCTATCTATCTTCTTCTATACATACTATAAAACTCAACGTCTCTCTGTCTGTCCGCTTATGTTCCTTTTACACGAAAACAACTTTTTTTTTATCGTATAGGTTTGACGTAGTGGCCACAATCTCACCTGATGTTAAGTGATGATGTGGTCTAAGATGGTAACACGCTAAACCTAGTGGAAGACTGGCTCTCAAGTGCAGCTGCCGGAACACAACTATTGGTGCTTGACGACAGATTTTCAACTTGGGTGGTAGCTAGCCAGGCGGGCATCAGAAAAAGCCCTACCACCATGCTATGGCTTCCTCACGATGTTTTCTTTCACCGAAAGCCCAGGTTCATTGCAGGGATTCGAACTTACGTCAATCGACGCGAATTCATACACGCTAACACTGAGCCATCATTGCCTATCTAATTTACATATGTTTTTTTTATTAAAAGCCATGTTATCTGGCCAGGTTATAGGGTATATATTATTAGATAAAGTAACATACGAAATAAGCAATGACGATAATTTTGAGTCAATCCGGAAAATAGACGCTTTTGAGGTGTTTAAATGGCTTACGCTGATTAAACAATAATAGATATCTCAAATCAATGTTCTACATATTTGTAGACCTAAAAAATACCTACAAAAAAGTCAACGATAGCATTTGCATATCTTCTAAGGATCAGCCACAATAAGCCTTCTTGTCTTTAAAATAACGCCGGGCGACCGCCGTGGCTGGGATTGAGAGAAGCACTATCCACGCGAGAGGAGCCGCGGGCACAGCTAGTAATGCTATAAAATGCAAAAGCTATTTTTCAAATCTGAGTGATAGTTCCAGATATTAGCTCGTTCAAACAATCATTGTTATTATAGTCGTAGATTATCGAAGTCTATTGACTGAAATTATATGGTTGGTAGTTTGGTGAATGTTTCTACTTTGTGCTTATAGGATATTTTATTTATTGGGTCAATTTATTCATAGTTCTTTGGTAATCAAGTTATATTTATGTTCAATTTGTATTGAATGGTTTAATTACTGGTACTAAAGTTTTAGTTTTTCTTTAAATTATGTATAATACAGTCGTTATTTACAATGTAATTAATAATTACATTGGATAATTAATTATAATTACTTAAAAAATAATGTAACCGAAGTTGATAACACGGTACAATTAGAAATAGGATAAAGATTTTTAAGTTGAAGGTGCACCTAGTTTGGTGTGCATTAGAATATGTCCTACCACCATGATAAAACTTATACTTCATGTTTTAAGGTGCCCTTTATTGAGTAAATTTTAAAAATCAGTTGGCAGGTTAGATTAGGTAATTTCCCTAATTATTTTATGTTATGGTTTTTTAATTTATTTTAGATATAAATAAAGTACATGTAGGCGCTCACTATATGACTTTAAGAACTATAATATAATATCTAATTAAGTCTATATATTTCGTCAAGCGATTTGTCAATCGATTTTTTTTTGTTTAGAAGCTATTGACAACATGACGTAATGTTATAAATAAAAAAAAACCCCAGTTAGTTTTTTTGTTCTTGTAAATAAATATAAAAGTCTCTATATTCTTAGATATACAGTGAAAAGAAAAGAAGACTTTTTTTGGGAAAAAACACGTTCCCGTTCACGTTTTCCTCAAATTTTCAATAATAATTACGGTCTAATTTCGGCCACAGGGCGAACACTACATTTGTTAAAAAAATATAAATATTTAAAATTAAAGAGCTTTTAAAGAACATATTTGTTTCCGTAGGGTTCACTTCTGACACATGTGAACTGCTGCACACATATTTTACTTTTTTCGACCTTACTGTACTATAGCCACAATAGCCCTGAAGCCTCAGGCGGCTTTTACAGCTTCATCGGGCTTGGGAGTGAGCGCTTAAGGCACTCAGCCGCGAAAGCGTGATAACAAGTATTCAAGGGTGCCAAAGTGGCCGAACCTCGGCTTGAGCTGTTGTCGTAGCGAACTAGTAAATAACTGGGTAAATTACTCCCCCTGGGAGGAGGGAAGAAACATACGTATATTATTATGTACTCGTATTTAGTAATCCCTCAATTTTGGTCTAAACTAACTCGCCAAAAAAAGAACAACAAAGGTCCCTTAGAGAACCTATATACCTGAGTATTCTGAGTACCTGAGGTATCCATGCACACAGTGTTCTATATTAAACATCAGATCGATACAAATAATACAGCATACCACACCGTGGTCCAAAAGTGTCATAATTAGTAAATAAAGGACATTCATACTATATACCAGTATTATTATTATTTTTCTTACGACCCAGTAAGCTTGATTACAATTTTTAGCTGTAAAAGCCGTAAAGGCTCCAGGGCCCCTCAGGCTAACAGTGTAGTCAGTTCGAAAAAAAAAAAAAAAAAAAAAAAAAAAAAGATTACAATTTTTACTCCAGCTGGGCCATTTAGACCTTAGAGGAAGATTTTATATCAAAAAAAGTAACGATTAGATCGACGTTATTACAGAAAATCGAAAAACAATCTGTTAGTCTAGACTCGTAATTAGATTCTGAAACTACTGGATTTGATAAAAAAGATTACTGTGATGAAAATTTTATTAACCGTTTGGCTGTATCTATGCTATTGCTCAGTGTTGGCGTGTACGCACACCGCATCAATCGACGTGAGTTCCAGTCCTAGTAATTGGCAACACGTACGCATTAGCAAACTGTCAAATGCTGACTAGCCTCTATTAGTACAGCGGTCCTCTCACCTGATGTTATGTGACGATGAGGCAACAACAACAAGGTGCCAAAGATGGCCCAAGATTTAATAGATAAACTTATATATAATATACATATTTCTGTATATAATATTAAAACTTAAAACTAGAAGCATACAAGAATCGAATTGTCTATCGAAATCGAAATATTTCATTCAATTTAGACCCTAAGAAAGTATTTATGAGTGTCAACACACCACCAACGGTTTGTAAAACATCCCAGTCACCGAGAAGAACCGGCACAATAAAGTTTATAAACTTTTTTCACTTTTAGTATGTATTGTTTACAGTTAGTGTCATTTTTATTAGATGTACAGAGAACGAGCCACTTCCAGACATCACTGTCATCCACCTTATAATAACCCTTTCTACAATAAGACTTACTTAACATGATTGCTAAATTTACTATCCGTCATATCGGTAATGTGCTAAGAAAGTTTATTGTAGAACTTAACACAATTATCTAAAAAACTTACTAACTCTAAAAAAAGTATTTATCTATAAATATTTTGAATTCGTTCATCACCCTCTTTCTCTATATTGGTGACGACTGTAATTACATGAAAGATTCAGCGTAATGTATTCAAGCAACGATCAAAGTTAAATTCTTTACAAAATTTATTCGCCCTCTTTCCATTCGACGTGTTACAATAAATTATGCGATTTTCTAGCAAACGCTAAAACCACAAAATAGTATAAACGAGTAGGTACAATGCGTATTATTGTATAATTAAATTTATAGTCATATTATAAAGAGATGAAGTAGGAAGTTTATGATTGTATGAAGTAATCTCCGAAAATACTGTTCCGATTCTGAAAATTATATCACTAATAGAAAGATACATTATACCTGAGCGCTATAGGCTATATTTTATTACTATGTATAAAATTTAATATATTACTATGTTTGAGGTAGGGCACAGAAAGGTTTCTTTGGAGATTTTTCTTTTTAGAGCAGTTCAACTGGTGGAACGTCTCCACCATACAGGTTGAAGATCGCAGGCAAATAACCTTGTGTTGTGTTTCTGCGGTGCATAGGGTTTCCAGAGGCTATGATATCCGCTTACCATGAAACGGGCACTATGCTCCTTTGGCACTATAGTTTTATTTAAAAAGAAAACCGTACATTATTACCGCAGCTATCGTATTATTAGCGCCGCTCCGTATGCGCCCACTCTGAATAAATGTCCAAGCCATACTAAAACAAGGTGTACGGATTGCAGTACAGTTCAAACGAACGGAGTGAGTAGTCAGATCACGAAATCTAGTACGTAGTACATGTATATCGAAGGAAAACATAGAGATGCAATTATGCCATGGTGATTTCGAAGTGCTTGCCTTGATATCTACCACCCTCAAGTTGAAAATCTGTGCCAAGCACCGATGAGTAGGTATATTCTAGCAGCTGCATTCGAGAGCCAGGTGCTAGGTTTAGTAGTATGTTCCCGTTTAGGGCCATGTCATAACTTCACATTAGGTACATTTTGAACACATGCTAAATCTCAAAAGATATAAAATACTAGCGGTGTCCTGTGGCTCCGTACGCATTTATTACGCAGTAATATTTTATTTTTACTTAATAATTATTGACAATTCTTATTGTTTATCAATTGAGGAATGACATATTATATTTCTCGTGTACAATATAACTATTGTTGACAATTCTTATATTCTATCAATTATGGAACGTCTATAAAATTGTATAATATACTTTTGAGCTAAATCCGGACATACAAACAGACAAAAATGTTTTATTATTTAAATGTCATGTTCGTGAGCAGTCTTCTTTATAATAGAAGACTATCAGGAAATTTGAAACAAAAACATTAGAGGCATAACTACAGATTCTTTAATATAGATAAAATTAAAAACATTATATCAGAGTGGTTAAATGTGCTATAATAATAATATTGCGGTTCCGTGCACTGCGTGAACTAGCTGTTTGAATTTTTCTTTTCACCATGCAGCTTCTAACCTATTTACTGTGTTTGAAATACCACAATCCTAAGCTATATGTGTTGAATGTTGTTCTTATTTTATTGCGAAAACGTGCGGGTTATGTTAAATTGTATAGCGTATTATTATGCTATCTCACGTGTTTATGAATGGGGATGACTGAGGTTTTTGTATGATTTATCGCCACGACAATCTATTACAGAGTGGACTACGTAGAAGGGATCAAATTTTTTTTTTTACTTGGGTTACTAGGTATTATGTTGTTTATTTTGCTAAATCTATAAATTACCCAAAGATTATCTTATCTTTAAAATAAAGTTCCTTAGTTTTAGGTAAGAAAATATTTATAAAGCTCAAGGATTCGTGTTTGTTTGGATTCGTCGATCTGTGGAATTACCAGTCAGATATGATTTTTTTTTGCATTTTATATATTAAGGTTATAAAACTTCACGCCACGATCCTAAGGAGCGGAACAGTAACCATGAACATCAAGAAATCTGGCAAGCTGTAGGCAAGTACTGGAAGTGATAACAACGATGCGGGTACGTTGGCGGTAGGGTTGCCAACTCTACTATATAATATAGTATCTTACTATATTAGGAATACGAATACTATATTTGTAAAAAAATATATATAGTAGGCGAAACTACTACATTTATTTATTTCAAGAAATCTACAGCTTTTAAATTCATATACCATATATACTAAATTAACATATTAGTTTGGCAAAAAGATTTCAGATTTTTTTACATAAAAAAATTAAATAATAATCGTATATCCTAACGAAACTGTTAATTATTATTTGCATGGGAAAGAACTTAACAATGGTATTTTGTGCGAGTGTGTGTGTGGGAGTGTGTATGTGCGCACGCTCGTGCCTTTCTTTATGTAAGTACTAATTACGTATACTCAACGAAGTCTGAATAATATAATTTTGTTTGGATAAAAAATTAAGCAACATTATTTATTCCAAAATGTTTAAGCGTAAAACAGAACGCAGGCCGCAGTCGTTATCTCTTTCTGAACGATAATTAGTACCTGATAATTCAGGAAGAACTTTTACTGTGACGGCACACAAGACGGCATATTTTTTATATAATATTAAAACATACGGGTGTTGATATTCCACGACGTTTCCTTTGCAAATTGACACAACTGAATACTTATAAAATTGTTTGCGACATTTTCGTGTTCTGTCGGTTCCATCTGCCTTTTTCTCAAATCTGTGCTTGAAGCCTACTATATTTTGTTTGAGTTTTTGCGATCTACTATGTTTTTTCAGGTCATAGCATCAAAAATACTATATTTGATATAAAAAGAATTGGCAACCCTAGTTAGCGGCGACGCGGTGAAAGGTTAGCCGAATACATTTAAAACGGATGAAACCATGGGGCACAGGTAGTAGTTATAATAAAATAAATGTTCATAATAAAGTCCATTCTGTGGTGAGGTATAAGCTGCTGAGGCCAAAGGGAATTCTAAACTAGTGTAACATTTATTGGTTGAACTAGTTACGACTCTAGTTTACGACATATTTGTAGCTTAATATGAAAACAGTCATTAGGGGCGTAATATGCAAGTTTGTGAACCTATATATATTATATGTACATTGGGTAATGAAGAAATTAATTTTGAACCTACTGACTTGACCTAATTGACTCTAATGCTTCTAAAAATAATCTATCCACGTCACATTCGTATAACTGTGTATAAACTGTGAAGGAAAACATCGTGATGAAACCATAGTAACCATGGCGGTAGAGCTTTCACTAATACCCGCCTGGCTAGCTACCACCCTCAAGTTGAAAATCAGTCGCGAAGAATCTATGGGTGTGTTCCGGCAGCTGCACTTGAGATTCAGTCTTCTACCGGCTTTGTGTGTTTACCATCTTAGGTCACATCGTCACTTAATTTCAGGTGAGATTTTGGGCATATAAATAAAAATCTATAATCGATAAAAAAAGAAAACATAAGTGAAGAGACATTTTTTTAAATAATAGCTTGGCACATTGACTATACATAACAATCCAAATACAACAGCGACCATCGAAAGATCAAAATCCATCGGCGGTCACCGCTGTTATGCCGGCCTGCATAAATATCTCTTCACGTTACGCTTGAAGGAACCGATGTCATAAGAAGTAGGGAACACATTGGCCTGGAGATGGTTCCACAGTTTCAAGGCACGACAAAGATAAGACATAGAGAACTTTCTAGTCCGTGCCCGAGATGGAGGTTACCGTAAAACTGTGATTCCGAAGCCCAGCGCATGTGATTCTGTTGTGGAAAAGAGAGGAGGAATTGAATTGAACAGCTCTTCAGAACACTCACCTAAAGCCTACATTTAAGCAACCCGGTAGGACAGGGACAACTGACGATGGATTGTAGATACCTCGGTGGTCGCCGAAGTTGTTGGACGTACTGTGCTTACTATCGCGTGTAGTGGAGATCACTTTGATATGATTCTATAAAAAAGGCTTACTTCAAAAACTCAAAAGTATACATAATGTATTCTTTTTATATTCAATGTTGTTACGTTGTCATTGAACACGTGAGCTCACATGCGCCTGATAAACGTGCCTCGCATATCTCGGATAAAGTATGCATCTTCAATATTGACATTGTTGATACGATTTAATCACAGACATAATATTACGCTACGCTTTAATAATTACATTTGTCAGGGATGCTCAGATTAATAATTTAACAATAATGTAATGCATATTTGTGTGGTGCTATAAAGACCTACAGAGAGAAAAGGAGGGCGGGTGTGTAGGGCGCTCCCTTGCTCGCTCCTACTGTCCAGCCTTAGGAAGAGACGATCAACCGGATTTTGGCCCGTACTGAGTATACGTTAAAACTATCACTAAGATATATTAGACAAGATAATATCTCGAAACAGTTAACAATTTAGACTAAATAAAACACATTATATGGTACTAATCATTAATGCACAAAGGGTTTTCCATTTACATCACAAGTCACTTAATTTGATGTGTAAATAATTGTGATTTTACACGAGACGTGTAATTTTTATGATTATTGATTGTTACATACCCTGAACTGGTCATGGTGTTTGATTCTTAGTATTACTTACATACGATGAACGAAACGGATTATGTCATCAATTGTTGTGACAGTTGTCTAATGCTACGACCACATTATCGGGGGAATATACGTATTAAGTTGTTGCGATAAAAGTTGGTTATTGGCTTCCGGCGAAGTAAATAAAGAATGATGTGGCCACATCTATACATATTATAATACTCAACGTCTCTCTGTCTGTCTGTCCATTTATGTTCTTTTCACGCGAAAACCACTTATCCGAATGGCCGCAATAGTTATATTATATGACAGAATATAATTATGGATTTCATTTTTAATATTAAATTAAAAAGATAAATCTTGCTGTATATTGACAACTTATAGAAATAGAAATTCAAACAAAAAAATGAAATTCTATTTATATGAATAAATCTTATCTTTACTATCGTTACTGTTATAGGTTATTAAGAATTTTCTAAAGATATCTTTACCCTTCGTTCAATAAATACAGACTAGATTAACTACTAGTGAGCACTTCAAAAACGGTCCGTAAAATTAGACCACAAATACTGTTGTGGTCTTATTACAAATTAATATGGTCCAATCATAGCCAACATTAAGATATCAACCATCTACGAGTATTCTAACAGACATCGACTGACCATCACTACAGATACTGACATCGTGAATACAACTTTCATAATTGCTCTTAAGGTTTAAATTTACATTAATGTATGTTTATTTCAATTAGAATTACGTAAACAAAATTGGCGACAGTTTTAAGATAACGTTGCATGTATCTAGTGTATTATTGATCGAAGTCTTTACCGCTAAAAAGTCATGGTCGGTTAATTGATATCCCATGCTTGCGCGGCTGAGTACCTTAAGCGCTCGGCCCCAAGCCAGGGTGAAGCTGTAAAAGCCATCTGAGGCTCAAGGCCCTTATGGCTAACAGTATAGTCAAATCGAAAAAACATTAAATAATGAGATATTATACCTTTAGATATAGCTAAATACTGCATAAAAAGTCGAGGCCGATTGCTAGAAATATAAGAGGAATATTAGATCATAAAATCATTTGGCAACATCAAAGAGATCCCATTATAAAGTACTCAGAACTAAGTATCATCTGATTCGTCTACCGCTCCAATGATATTGTTGACTCAGCAAGGGCATTGGGGGTATTGTTAAATTGTAAATTACAATCATTCTAGTAGTTCCCAGTATTCCATCGTTTAATTATTAGCACGAGCGCGAATTCCGAGAGAGCTGCGGCTACAAGGAAATGTGCGATCAAGGCTTGCGTCAGTTAATGTTTGATAACATATTGTTATGATACTTTTTACAAAGGCATCGTAAAATATATACCTTATGGACGTCCGTACATTACCTATGAAATTCGAGAACAAGGATACCAATCTAGACGATCTATTGAAGCCATTGATGTTACCTAGTTCTAAAATATTTTGTACATGGACTTACAATTTCTCAAATTGTTAATTGAAGACTTAGACGAAGATGATAATAACCTAAATTTAGCTATATCGTATAGCTAGAAATACAGGTTTGTTGATAAACGTTGTTGCCAATCTAGATGGCTTGGCATTTGGCAACCACTGTTTCCATGCCTAGTTGTGAATATTTTTTGCATAGACTTTAACCACAATTTCTCCTGATGTCAAGCGAACACTTAGCCGAAGATGGCAATTGGCTGAATCAATTTGGCTGCCGGAAGATAACCATAGATTTTTACATTTTGATTAGCACAATCCTATGTTCCGCTGATATGATATTTTGTTGACTGAAAACTCAGTTCAATTATAGAATTCGAAGTCACGTCGATAGATGTAGTGTTTAAGGGTTACTACTAAGCCAGCAACGCTCTCCAATAACAACCGCGAATAAAGCCGTTATATAACTTGATATATATAGTTAGATTGAAATGGAATCTCATATCGCGAGTTTTTAGGTGGAGTTTTCGCCACGTCTATACTGATCACTTTCGAGTCAGGCAGAGGTGTTCAAATGTATCAGCTTGGTAGCTGGTAGAAGATATTATTATATTTTTCATTTATTTGTATGATCATGTCTGTAGAACTTCATTGTATGGAAAAGTTTAACAGAAGATAATCTAGAACTACTAGCAAGCCGTCAAGAGGATGGTGATGAATCTAATCCGATGTTTACTTAAATAAGTAATGTTCCAAAACTCAATTTATCTAGTGACTAATCTTATATTTTATTTTTGTTCAGAATTAAAATATTATTTTTCCGTTCATCACCCATTTCTTTGACAGAATTTTATTACTCTTTTAAAGAGGATCGTCTATTATTAATCCTTTGATCAATTGACACAAATCTATTTAATATTTATATTATATGAAACGTAATTTCAGAGATGTGGCGTTATTATATATTTAAAACTAGCCGTGCCCGTGGCTTCGCTCGCGTGGACTATTGCCGTAGTTAGGTAGAACGCACGCGCGAATCATACCGACAAAAGACGGAAGACGAAAATTCTTATTGTGGGTGATCTTTAGAAGATAGGTACATGTTATTGCAGAACTTTTTGTAAGTTTTTTAAGATCTACAATTAGGTAGAGCATTAATTTGATATATCTCGTATGGTTTACTCAGCGTAAGCCATTTTAGCGCCTTAAATGCGAATTTTTTAGGGTTCCGAGGTCAAAAGGAACCCTTATAGTTTCGATATGTCCGCCTGTCTGTCCGCGGCTTAACTCAGGAATTTGTAGTAGGGGAGAAACGGGTAATGGGGGTCAGCGGGCAATGGTAGTCAGTAAACTACTAAATAACAAATACTAAATACAAAAACAATAATAAGAAAACTAAAAGACGTTGACAAGTGAATATCGAGCGAAATGATCGGACATACTACACCCGGTACCCAGATCTAATCACCGTTTTAATTGTAACGTGACGTTTGGACGAAAAAGGTATATTATTGTCCGCCGCGATTTCATTATAATTTTTCCTGTGTATAACATAAGAGATGAGATATTTATTTAAATATTTTTTTAATTATAACTTTTCTTTTTATTTTAGTAAATTACTAAATATTCTTTTTGTGAGACATTTTTAATGAAATATTTAACGATTTATTTTCGTTTAGATTTTTTTAATTTCATTTCTATTTTGGGGTAATGGGAGTCAGTTGACCCCCACGGAATAGAAAAAACCGCAGCAAAGCAAAAAACCTTTAGGCAAGGCCAAGGGACCTGTTCTTCAAGATAAACACTCCTCCTGAGAGTCAGATACAAGTTTCTGTAATATATGTGATGTCGATAAAAATGACGATACAAAGTAGGTCCTTGATTTGTGATGAGTTTAGTTGCAAGAATGAGTTATGGTAACGCGCTGTTACACTTCGTGTGGTTTATGGGCACACGCTAACTGCTTCCGATGGATTCAGCAAAAGGTTATGCGTACGACAAGTGCTGAAGATGTGTTGACTCTCATTGCCTTATATGATGACTACCATTACCCGCATGTTAGGGCAATGGTGATCAAAATCGTTATTTTTATAAAGTGTAATTATAAGTATATTACTATCCAAAAATTTAAAAAACTGCTTTAAATTATTAGTTATAGTAATAAAATATGTTTTTTTAATTAACCTGAAACAAATAACTTCAGATTTATATCGATTTTTGCTTAAGTGACTCCCATTACCCCATTTTCCCCTACTAAATAGCTGTAATTTGGTATGGGTATACATATTAATTACGCCGACAAAGTGTTAAAAATGTACATGTTAGGGGATATACGTAAAGTGGGAACGAATTTTTTTTTTTGCTATTACATCGAAGTATATGTAGGTCCTTCAAAAACATTATGGGTCTGTGAAAATCATTTTTCGATTGAAAGATCCGTTTGCAAAACATTAAGCTTCAAAGTGGAAATTTTTGTTAGAGTCAGGTGTTTCCCCACCGCCAGCTAAATGGTTGTTTTTTGATGTATGAAAAAGTTCATAATGGTAGTATACTTATATAATGAAGTCAAAATGAAAACTATCAGAGGTTTTACAAGTTAACGAGTAATATTCAATCAATACTATAATATAATAAAGCGGAAGAGTTTTTTGTTTGTTTTTTATTTAAACATACTAATCTATGGAACTACAAGTTTGATTTGAAAAATTATGTTTGTATTAGATAGCCAAATTTATGAAGAATAGTATAGGTTATCTAGCATTAAAGTATTTTAGCTAGCTAGCCTTAAATATTGATTTTTGTTAAGTAAGTCGGGAGAAATAACGCCCTCGAACTGCCTTTATCCACGTGCGCTGGCGTAATGGTTAGTGATACGTAAATACAATGTTCTACAAAAATATTGCTCCTTAGCATATTAAAAAAAACTTCGATACCATATACTTATCTTTTATACCTAAGTCACAATAATATATTTTGTGACAAAAATGTATTAAAAATTGTAAACCTATTTATGAGCATTATTATTAAGCGTGGCATATTACTCCTTACGAATGAAAATTACTTCATCTTCAAGACAATTTTATGTAGATAAACTTTGCCCTTTATATCAAGTTATTTGGACACATAGTTTGGGATAATATGGAAAAATTTTTTTTTTCGTTTCCTCGAGTTTCTAATCACAATAAAGAAGTTTTCACTTCAAAAACCTAGATTATAATATAGAAGTGAGAAAAAAAAATACTGAGCATAATCTATAGATAACATCTATAACAAATTCGTTAGCATTACCAGTAGTCACAGTTGATCAAACATTAGTGTTGACAGGTTCATTGAACTCTAACCTTAGAGCAAAACAAAGGTGTGTTGATGTGTGTTTTATTATTAAGTAAACTCACTAAACATACGTCAGTTAGGTAAGTATATAAATTGTCTTTTATAGAGTATTGAAAATATTACAAAAGTTTTTTTTCTTTGTGATAACGTAATAATAATTAAATTACGTTTTTACAAAATAAAATAAAAAATTTGGCAAAAAAAGTAGATGCGGCTACTAATACGTAGAATTCTTTAAATAGTTACACTAGATGTTATGTGACTTTCTTCACCATAAAAAACAAGAGGCTTACCAAAGAACTTCAATGTGCGATCACTTCGCAAAACTTCAGTCATTACTTTTTCATATAGAAACCAGGTTTATAAATTAAAATTGGACTAAGGAAAAAATCGCGTCCCATATAAAGTACGAAATAAAAAAAAACTTGCCCGAAATTCTTATCTACCAACTATTCATAATTCAATTATATATAATCTAAAGTGGACAACTAATATATTTTTTAATTTAACACATTATATAATGATTTTCAGAGGATAGCCGTGATTGCATGCCATCTCGTTCTAAAAAGGCTGCTTACTTTACACATCATACTTAATTACATTTAAAAAAGGAATCTAATAACAAACTCTTCTAGCAATTAAAGTGACTAAGAAATACCATAATAATTCGATTTCTATAACACAAATCCGTAAATTGATGTATTCATGGGTTGACCAAATTAGTTTATGTGCAATCTCTGTTGTTATGTCTCAATTTTTTATCAATTTTTATTTATGGGATAAGCGTGGGAGTAATATTCGCAGAAGTTTCAATTATAACTTTTCGACTATTACTTGCTTTAAACGTGTTTAATAAGTTTTAACGACTTCATTAGTAGTGTATGGCTCGTTCAGTGACACATAAGAAGCCTAGGTTACTTGAACCTGCTAAGGGCCGTCTATCGTTTAGGTAGAAAACTGCTGTATTACGACTGAAATTACCATTGGCGAGCAAGGATTGTGGCCAGAGAAGGGGAGCGGAGGTAGGTAAGCGAAAAGTAATGCTTAGTTGTTTTTTTTTATGGTAAGTACGGTACAATCCAAAATCAACGGCGACCGCTGATAACAGATTCCATCAAGAATCATCCTCCTGAAACGCCTCTTCACACATAGTTTGAAAGACCCCATATCATAGGAGGTTATGAACACGTCGACTATAAGACCGTTCCTCATCCGTAATACAATGTGTTTTCCAATCATTTACTCTTCGTTTTGGGCATAATCCGAACGAGTTCTTAACAACACTTTCAAGGTTAGCTACCCATGACCCTTACTAAACATCCATCCAAATACGGTAACCAAATGGTTATCAAGAATAATGACGCAGTGATGGCTCAGTGGTAGCGTATACGACTTTGCGTCGATTCACCCTGCAATGAGCCTGAGCTTTCGGTGAAGGAAAACATCGTGAGGAAACCATAGCATGGTGATAGGGCTTTTAATAATGCCCGCCTGGCTAACTACCACTCTCAATTTGAAAATCTGTAGTCAAGCACCGATAGGTGTGTTCCGGCAGCTGCACTTGAGAGCCAGTCTTCCACTAGGATTAGCGTGTTATCATCTTGGGCCACATTGTCACTTAACAGGTGAGATTGTGGCCACTACGCCAAAAAACTACAACGATAAAAAAGATAAATAAAGTGAATTGCGATATAAAAAAGAAACATTAATATGTTGTCGAAAATCCCGGAGAAGTTACTTGCTGTTGTACTTGGACATAATGAATACCTATTTTATATTACCGATTTGATGGTAGTCTACTATTTATAAAAAACCTAATGTTGACCTACATTAAATAAACTTTATTTTTATTTAATTTCAAAGGCTTATAATTTTGCCATTACATATATAAATAAACAAGCTTGCACGTCAGACGTTGTTCTACCCTTTCGGTAGATAATGGCTCGAACTTAACGTCCTAATGTAGCTATGTACCGTTGTCTCTATAAAACAAATATATTCTGTGAATATGTGCACAGTCGCTCAAGTTATTAATAAGTTACATGATCACTTACAGAGAGAATAACGAGATTTATTACCTTCCGGGTAATAACTGTCCTCTACGTCTGAATCCGAGCAAAAGATCGATCTTCAAAAAACGAATATAGTCATTGAAATATAATTTCGCTACCCTTCAACCAATTTATGAGCTTTTTTTTTTTTTTTTTTGAACTGACTATACTGTTAGCCTTAGGGGCCCTGGAGCCTTTACGGCTTTTACAGCTTTACCGGGCTTGGGGGCGAGCGCTTAGGGCACTCAGCCACGAAAGCTAAGCAACAACATCCGAGGGTGCCAAAGTGGCCGAACCTCGGCTCGGACTGTTGCGCGTATGCAATTAAGTCGCGATCTGACTAATTCCCTATCCGTAATTCGATCTAAACTAACTATACATATATACATGTTTCTGCCCCCTGGGAGGAGGGAAGGAACATGTGTATGTGTATTTAGTGGTCTGAAAATTTTTGTCTAATCTAACTAGGCAAAAAAAGAAAAAAAAGGTCCCTTACAGAACCTATGTACCTATGTGTGTTGTGCATGTGTGTATAATGCAGTGTCATTATTATGGCTGTGAAAGCTAGTGATTGTAGAGTCACTTGTATCGCGCGAGCGGCTGCTTGGCTCAAGGGCTCCATGCCGATGGATCGGAGAATTTATGAGCCGAAACTATCCAACTAGAGTAGCCAAGTCTGAAACACAGTTAAAACGTTTTAAAAAAGTACTTTTAAAAGCAGTATACATATATTATATAGCAGTTCAAATAATAGTCATCATCATCATTACAGCCGAAAGACGTCCAGTGCTGGACATAGGCCTCCCCTAAAGATTGCCACAACGACTGGTCCTGTGCTGCTTGCATCCAGCGGCTTTCCGCAACGTTTACTAGATCGTAGGTCCACCTTGTGTCGGTCCGCCCACGCTGCGTCTTTCGATACGTGGTCGCCGCTCGAGAACTGCCACTGCCGCCCGCTGCCACTTCAAATAATATGATTTCTTAAACTTAACAAAATGTAATGAACGGAATAATAATTCCGAGTAGGAACGTTATAACGCTATTTCTAAGTCAAGACTCTCCTCTTAACATAGGCATGAGGTATTTATAATACCTCAATGCAAAAAGGATCGTTACCTTTGAACCAACTGTAAAGTGAAAATAGTTCATAAATACAATTTCAAATCAAATTAAAAATATTTATAGCAATGCCTCATAGATAAACTAATAAATTCAGAAGCAAAATGTTTAAATGCTTTTTATTTTTATTCTAATGCTACTTGTCATCATTTACCATTAGCAAACAATTTATTTGTAAATAATATTTAATATACTTGAAATTTTGTATGTGTATTTTAAAATATTATTGTTTTTTAGATGTTTCTTAATGATTTACAAATATTTTACAAGACCAATTCAAGTGGTCAATCGTAGAATCCAACTCGGCAGGGCAGCGTTTGGGAAGCTCCGTAACTTCTTCTCAAGCAAGATACTGCAGTGTCACTGACTTATGGTGGTGAGATGTATTCGCTTTTGAGTCTCATGAGAATGCTCAAAGTAACTTAAAGGGCAATAGAGAGGTATGTTCGGAATCAGTTATAAGAAGATCCGCACAAGAACCAAAGTCACCCACATAGCCCTAAGGAGTTGCTAAAATTAAGAGGTAGTTGGCGGAGTACATTGCTCGTAGAGCAGATGACCGATGGAGTCAAAGAGTTCTCGAATGGCAATCACGCACCGGAAAACGCAGCGTGGGCCGACCACCTGGTGAAAGTCGTGTAAATTTGCTAGATGCGAGCAGCGCGGGATCGGTATCTTTAGAAAGGGCCTATGGCTAGCAGTTGACGTCATTCGGCTGAAATGATAATAATGACAAATACTTTTTAAGAATCACGACCGGAACATAAACAAAGATAATTATGTCACACTATATTACAAACGTTAGATTTCAGATCGTCCACTTACATTGATGGTCATGCATGTTTTATCATTACTTTGAAAAAGGAACCTTTTTTTTCGAACTGTCTATACTGTTAGCCATAAGGGCCCTGAAGCCTCAAACGGCTTAAATAAATGAATTCCCTATCCGTAATTCGATTTAACTAACTATACATATATACCTGTCTCTCTCCTCTGAGAGGAGGGGAAGAGACAAGTGTATATGTATTTAGAAATCTGTCAATTTTGTCTAGACTAACTAGCCAAAAAAAAGGAAAAAAAATGTCCCTTACAGAACCTATGTACCTGAATGTAGTGCATGTGTGTAATGCAGTGTAATGATTGTATGTTGGTAGCTAGTGAATGCGGTGTCACTGTATCGCGCGAGCGGCCACTTGACTCAAGGGCTCCATGTCGGAGGATCGGACCTAGGCTTGAGTGGCCGCAGAAGAAGGTGAAGGAGAAGCAGGAGAAGGCAAAAAAAAGGAATACAAGTCACTTGATATTTAAACGTGCTTATAATATCTGAATTGCGCTGAGCGGCGGCTTTGCACGCGTTTATTACGCAATAATTTCTTAGTCTCGTATATTTACTTTTATGCAAATTTTACGATATGTAATATTATTTTGGACAGGTCTTGCAACCTATCAGTTGAGCAATGGCATTAAATTTCTGTGTACATAATTTCATAAAAATCGATCAAGACATTTTTTACTTATAGCCAGACATACAAAAAAAAACATATTCATGATCAGTGTACTTTTTAATAGACTAGCTGTTTCCGCGGTTCCGTTCGCTTGTACTACAGAATGCCGTCGGTTAAGTGTACGCGCAAATCGTACTGTTCCCGTTCACACCGGTCGACTGGCTGTTATTTCAAAGACTAAAATGACGAAGATAGATATGCTATCATATTTTTAAAATGCAGAATTAATTTATAATTAACTATTTATGTAGTAAATAAATTTTATGTATATCTTATGGTTTACTCAGCGTACTTACGCCAATAATACGTATTTAAGCGCTCGAAAGCATCTTTTTCCGAATTTAGTCACCATTATCGTCACTGTTTATTTCGTATGTTACTGTATGTAACAAAAAATATCCTAAAACCAGGCCAGATAATATAGCTATGAATTAAAAAAACATATAAATCGGATAAATGGCTTTCGCCAAAGAAAATAAACGGACAGAAAGAAGAAGAAGTCTATTACGAAATTGAAAAAAAAAATACATGTACGAAAAGAAATACAGATTCAGTGATACATGTAAATCCTAACGTAGAGGTACTTACGTACTATATTTTCAGTGAAGTAACCTATCTTCATAACATTTCTTGTGATATGTGTCTATGTAAATATTGGCCAATGAAATTTTAAAACCGTACATTTTCGCCGAAATCTTGCTGTTAATTCTAAACAGGATATCTTTATGTAAACACTATTTTATTTGTGAATTTTGTCATATTTTTGACATTAGTTAATATAAAATAAAGAGGCATTTAATAGAATTAAAACTTCTTTTATCACCAAGCAAGGAAGCACCACCGTCACATCTATTTCTGCCGCAAAGCAGGAGTGCTCACACAGCTGTTCCAGATCGAAGGGTGTGGTTATCAACACAACTTCAACACGTTGACTTGTTGGCGACGAAGCACTGATCAATGTAGGTTTTTTTATCGCTACAGATTTAGCGTTATGGCCACAATCTCACTTGATCTTAAGTGACAATGTGGCCCAAGATGGTAGCATGCTAAGCCTTAGTGGAAGACTGGCTCTCAAGTGTAGTTGCTGGAACACATCTATATGTGCTTCGCGACAGATTTTCAACTTGAGGGTGAAAATGCCCTACCACCAAGCTATGGTTTCATCACGATATTTTCACCAAAAGCTCAGGCTCATTGCAAGTATTCGAACTAACGTCCATCGACGCGATGTCCGTTCACGTTACAACTGAGCCATCATTGCTTCAAAGGTTACTCTTTGGAGAGTGTGCACAGGAATAGCACGTTAAATTTCACCCAACCCGTTCCGTCGCACGGCCACTAGACGCCATGAGGGTTTCCACCCTTATATGGTGAATATTTCTCCAATTCGTACGAAGCGTTTTGCTTTGTCATTCATAATGCGAACGGTTAAGAAATATAAACTCCTCCCGGCGCCTGTCTTCCCGTCCACATATAACTTATAAGTCTTCAAGAGAAGAGAGAAATGGCATTTGTAGGTAAGCGCGATCTATCGTCGGCCTCATCTTTGCTTACCGTTAGGTGCGATCGAGGACAAGAACATATGTTCCATTAAAAAAAAAACATACTTACACGCGTTACGTCCTAACTTATGTTACAAGGGCCGGTTTCTCCTATCAAAACGTCTTATTAAGAAAAGTACTATTTAGTATAAGTCGGAAAATCGTTTCAATATTATTATGGAATACGTATTAATTACTTAGTATACGTACTATTGACCAGCACTACTAACTGGGTGCCATAGCACCAAGTGTGCTGTGATCGCACGTACCTTATAAGCGGGCAACGACTGGCTGGAATACACTCTCGCTTGAGCTGTTGGATAGAGAAGACCTCAGTTAATAAGTCGACTACGATAAATACTGTTATTAAGATTTGTTTCGCTGCCAATCTCGCTACGTATTACACTTATAGCATAATCTTAGGATTGCAGTCATTTTTTAGGATTGGCCAGATGCAGGGAATAAGTCTGCAAAGTTTAATCGTATTACAGAAAACATCTGTTTATTTAGTCTGGAAACTAAAACTACTTCTTAAGATGAAGCTTATGAATATATATAAGATTAAGTTTTAAAATGAAAATTAAAAGTAATATGTTAGTTTAGAGTCATTTTAAGAATAAAAGAATCACTTAATATCGACAACTTGTATGGCCTTATCTTTTTGGAAGAATAACGTTTACTCCGTGAGCCACTGAGTTTTAAGGCACCGTAAACTTTATCAGCTGAAGTTAAGTTGAACCTTTACAGTAAGGGGATTTAACCTTTCAATTCTTATACATTCATCATAGTTAAGAATGACTTTATTAAAGTTGCGTCCTCTTATTACACCGTTCTGTAATATCTAATTAGTAATTTAATCTTGAATGCATGATTTATTTCGTAAGAGGTCTCTTTTTATAGTAGCTTGGCACATTGACGTTACTGTCCCTGATGTTAAGCACAGTACAATCCAACTTCATTGACGGTCGCCGCTGTCATGCCGGCCTGCATAAATATCTGTTCACGCTACGCTTCAATGACCCGATGTCGTAAGAAGGAGAGAACACATTGGCCAAAAGATTGTTCCACAATTTCACGATACGGCAAAGATAAGAAAGACATAGAGAACTGTATACTTCGTGCCGAGATGGAGGTTACCGTAAAACTATGATTCCGAAGCCCAGCGCGTGTGGTTCTGTGGTGGAAAGAAGAGGAGAGAATTAGATTGAACAGCTCTTCAGAACACTCACGTATGTGGATGGTCCCATTTTTCACGATATTCAATATTCAAATCCTCTATATACAGTAAGTGATCATAGAAGGTGAGTTTTGACTTTTCTCACAGTAGAAATAACAACACATACCCCTAAAAGCAAACTAATAATAAACATGTTAATTTTTCAATTCAGGGATCCGTTCGAGAAATATTAAACTTTAAAGTGCTAATTTTTGTTAGAGTCAATTGTCTCCACCCTTTCCCCCCACTCTTTCTGGATATGTGAACAAATTCATGTATATATAATGAAGTTAAAAGGAAAACTATCAGAGGTAAGTAAGCTTTACAAGTCAACGAGTAATATTCAATCAACCTATAAAATTTAGTTGGAGAAGTAATTTCGTACAAATTCTTTTGAAAATTACTTAAAGACCCCTCTCTAAAGGAAGATTCATATTGCGGCGGCTGAGACGCGGTAAATCATCTATAGTATACTTTTGTATGAAGTAAGTCATGCTCCACCGGCCCGGAACCAGCCCGGCCCCGGCTCTGTGTAACATGAATCATCTTTTATCTATGCCACGGTGGGCCAAATCCGTACCCTGGCCGGGTATGGTGGCAGGGATCTGGCCCGGTCCCGGCCCGGTGTAGCATCAATCATTTTATACAAAAGTATACTATACTCGTAGATGTTTGGGAGTGTCCTGGCCGGCGCCTGGCCCGATTCCGGCCTGCTGTAACAGTCTTAAGTCTGTGTATTGTAACGGGCAACTACGGACCCCTACACTACACGTGGCTCGACACGCACTTGACATTTTTTTTTATTATTTATAGATTTAGTGTTTGCCCACAATATCACCTGATGTTAAGTGAAGATTTAACCAAAGATGGTATCACTCTATGCATAGCGGGAGCACTGGCTCTCAAGTGAACACATCTAGAGGTGTTTGGCGATAACTCTTCCAATTTTCTAAATTTTGCCAGGCATTTGAAACGTCCTATCGTCATGGTAAGACTTCATCACGATGTTTTCTTTCACCGAAAGCTCAGGCTCAAAGTTGCAGGAATTCGAACTCACGTCGATCGACACGATGTCCGTACACGCTACCACTGAGCCATTATTGCTTCAAAATGACGCCCCCAAATTATGGCGAGTAGGTACTGGTATCGTCCATACCACCATTAGTCGTGATACAGTTATACACAAATAAAAAAAACTGTTATATATCGGTGTGACATCAGTTTCATCTAGCCTCGAGTGAATCGGCGTTTTATCACTTTCCAATCACGATTAAACCTTGCACTCGTCAATTCATGGCACTTTCCCGGCGATCGCAAGGCTGACTTCTCATTATGACGTCTCCCGTTTGTGTTTCTCTGTGTATTTCTTCGACCGAACCCTGTTTCTATTATTAACTCTGCAAATATTATCGGCTGGTCGCATTACGTTTGGATTTCAATAGCAAGAGCACACACATTTTCTTTGTAATCATAACTCACACTCAAATGAACATCTATTTCGCAATAAAGTTGTAGATGTATATAGCAGTTTAAGGATGTTTGTAGGGTTCCATACCTTATAATTAAAAAAAAATATATATACCTTATATGATCATTTTGTTGTTCGTCTGTCTGTCTCTTTGAAATTAATATCATATACCAAAATCTATAGCCTCATGATGCTGTAAAAATATCAAGTTTTTAGGTTAACGCGTTAAAAAGATACAGTAGTTCATAATTAACATAACGCTCACGGATCGCTTATCAAAAGCTATAGGGTACTTTTAATATAAGTTAAGGAATAAATCCGAACAAATTTCTATTCAGTTTTCTTTTATCGAAACGCATTCAATAACCGACTGTCAGAGCCTACAGGGTACCTACTTTTTGAAATTTGGCACGAAGGGAGGTCTTTTAATATAAGTAATAAATCAGATAATATTAAATTTGTTATCCCGTTTGAAATTATAATGGAACAAAAATTATATTAAGTTTTATTATTTCTTTCGAATACAGCTTGAGCTATAAAGATTAAATGAATATCAAATACTAAGATTTATGTGTCTTACTGCTGTTATTTTCAAACGCCAATATAAATACGAACATGTAAAATAATTAAAAACCTTGTTTTTTTTGTTATTTATTTTTCAACTTAAATATATGCGTATATTTATTTAGTACTCACTATTATACTGCACAATGATTCGGCAATTAAACAACTAAGATAATAATAAAGTACAGTACATACACATTAACTTTACTTTACTAAATCCATTCAATTTTACTTGTAAAATGATGTGCACATTACGTCACCTGTATAGCTACAGATATACTGCTCTTACGTATGTCGGTGATGCGAACTCACAAGATTTCACCCATCCAAAAAGCGTCTAACGCGCACAGCTCACTATCAGGTATACACGATGTTTTATACGAGTATACGTATATATATATATATATATATATATATATATATATATATATATATATATATATACGCAGGATGCGCCAGTCTGATATCATAGCAGTACGTGGTATAGATATATATACTAATAGATATACAATTAACATTAGCATGTCGGTGACGCGAACCAATAAGATTTTCCCCGACCAAAAGTACTCAACGCGGCTAAAGAAGTTTTCACTTCAAAAACAAGTTTTTAGGCTAACGTAATAAAAAACATACAGCTCTTCATAATAAAAGTTGTAAAGTCATCATACTCGCTGATCGGTTATTATCAAAACCTATGCTTACTTCCTAACCTATACTTCCAAACTACATAAAGTTTTGAAAGCCCTCCTAGAAGTTAAGCATATAATGTTATTTATATAATAGTAAACAATGACCCGGATTGTCTTATTGAGTATACAGTTCATAATTGTTATTCACGTAAACATAATAACATTGACATTTTTCTTATTTCTTTTGTAGCATTTTATTACGTACTTTTTGTGGCTTAAATATTGAAGTTAGTTATATACGGTATAGTAGTATTTTTTTTAGATCTGTCTTGTCTATAAAACTGTCTAGTAACATTCAAGAAGAAGAAGATTTCTTTATAACCTATTTATATTTTATATTACTTTTCTATTATCCTATCAATATAACGGTAACGGTTTCGGCAGCGTATTACAAGAAAACGTGCTGGGGGTGTATTCTTTGAAATATACTTTTTATTATCTTACTTGTTTTTTTTTAACTGTGTAATGTAATCAGTACGGAACCCTCAGGGCGCGAATTCTACTCTCTACTTGTCCGATTTTTGTGTCATCACGATGTAAAATATAAAAGTACTCATTTTACCATAAAAATGATTTCTCTTCGACTTTTGAAGCGAATTAAACGTCCATTAAAAAAACAGACTGCGTTTAATTTGCTGTGCAGTTTATCGTCTAGTTAATAGCAAGTTTTGAAGTTCTTAGGTATGCAGTCAAATGGTAAGAAATATTTAGTCAGTAAATGTTACATCAGTTATACGTTCTATAAATATTATAAAACTCAACGTCTCTCTGCCTGTCTGTCCTTTTATGTTCTTTTCACGAGAAAACCACTTATCCAATTTACATGATTTTAATTCATAGCTATGTTATCTGGCTATAGAGTAACATACGAAATAATGGTGAATCAGTTCGGAAAAAGACGCTTTTTGGGTGCTTAAATGGAGTACGCTGAGTAAACCATACGAAATATATCAAATTAATGTACTACATAATTGTAGATCTTAAAAATACCTACAAAAAAGTCAGCGATAGCATATATTTATCTTCTAAGGATCACCCACAATGAGCATATTTGACTTCCGTCTTTTGAGCGAGAGCAGCACGATTCGCACGGGCGAAGCTAGTTTATTATAGTTAGCTACATAATACAATTTTGCTAATATGCAACCTACTCGACCTTAGATGCTTTACATAATAGGTACAATGTTTATAAACGAGGAGGCATAACCTTGACCTGAAAACACGTGTTGCAGTTAAAACAATGCGGATATTTATATGGCAAGAGTGTGATTGGCTGGTTCATTGTGTTTACTGATGGTATAGTTTCATTTATAATATAATAATGTTACTATGAACTGCGTATGTCCTGTTCAGTAGTGTAAAATGGGAGTAACTAGAGATTTTAATTGACGAAGGCGTTACTTTGTGAAAATTCATCGTAAATAATAGATTTAAAAATTTATTTGCTCCTTTCGCTAAGAACTGATAAACAGTTCATCTGTCTTTCAGCAACAAGCAAATGCTATTATTATTATTATTTATTTTTCAGGTCCAACGCAAATAGAGGGGTTTATCAGTGTATCCCTGTATCTGTGTGTCTCGCAAACCGATTTTGAGCTGAGCCTAAAAGCTACCTAATTGCTTTCACTTTTAGTTGGAATTACGATGGTAACTGTCAACGAAACCTCAGTTTTGAACGATGGCCAATGTAAAAAAAGAAAATTATGTAACTGCTACAACATTACACTATGGTATTAAGTTCGACTATAGCAACGTCTCTCAAGTTTACTTAGTAAAGATAATATTATAATTTTCACGTTTTAAGGCATTTGGTTAAAACTGTGTGGTTTTTATGACGTTTGTGAGTGCGACAAAGTAATAACCTATTTTCAACTTTATGGTTGCGGCGCCATTGATAAGAATGTATATCGTTAATAACATGTTTTGTTGATGTAGGTACAATTTTATGAAGTCTTTTATTGGTATCGTTTACATGGAATAATTTCTGTGATTTTCCGTTCATTTGATGAATTTTATATTTATTTTCGTGCCAATCAGGAACATAGTGTTTTCTTATTTATTGATTTTATAAAGTTACAAGTATTAGTACTTAGTTTAGAAATATCGTTAGTAGTATATGTTAGATTCGATTATAATACAAAATTTTCATCAATTTTTTTTTGATAATAAAACAAAAATAACTCCAAAAAATGTATGTCAGCGGTATGATGACGATGATTAGCCATCAATGATAATAATGTGAATTAATATTAGAAATAAAATTATATTAAACTCTATTCTTACGGTCTGGGTAAGAGAAAATAGAAAAAAAGAATCACCATTCTTATAATCTCAAGAATTGTCCGGAATGTACCCGAAATATCGTATATTTATAGTGTAGTCGTGTGTCGAGTAGTCGTAGGTTCAACGGCGCACACATAGGAAGCCTCATCGCTACAACTGTCAACAAACAATGGCCTATAAATCAAACGTCCCCCTCGTTTTAAAAGCGTTGACGTAAGTTTTTTCAACATGTTAAGAGTTCAAGAACCTTCTAGAGATTTCGGGACCATCTCATTTGGATATACAAGCGAGCCGCAACGCGAGTTAGAGCAGTTCTAATTTCGAATGCGAAGTGAAAACAATAAGCGAAATAAAAGAAGAACTACAAGAGGAACATACAGGCGTATTCTGTAAATACATTCGGTGAGCGATTTGTGAGTTTGTTATGTTTTCTTTTAATTTGTATTTGTTTGAGTACGAATAAATTGTTTTCGTGAAACACTACGGCATTTTACTACACACGGGCGTAACAATATAATATTTAAAACTATCAATAATCGTTTACAATAATCACATCTTTTCCTTATAATCAGATTTATTTTTTTGGAGCTATAGTACTACACATTTTTATTTGATTAAAATAAAAAATATTTATATAGTCTTAAACAATTTTTTCAAAAAAATTGTTCAAAAAATGCATTTACGATACATTGTTCGACTATAAAAAATTATGCACCATACAACGGGATGTGCGGTAAAATAGCGCATACTCCGTTTTATTACCATTAAAAAAAAACCCACCAAGGAGTTTCACATTCCGAGAATAAATAAGCTGAGTGATCAAACCTCCTTGGAAGCGCTTTTGATCAATACATTTGTCTCACTTTAATACTGAAGTAAATGTAACATGTAGTTCTAATTTTCACCACGCGCACGTGACGTTATTTGCAAATGCGCGCCATTTTCATATTAGAAACGTCAAAGATTGTTGCGACCTTCCGACTGATATTTATAAACAAAATAATGAGTTCAAGCGAGGAATCCAATATTAATATGGAATCTACTCCGCCTGCTATCTTGAATGAGGCGCAAATTACAGGTAAAACTTCCAAGAGTAGAGAGTGACCTATCTTTGTAATTTGTTATTTCCTATTAAAAATAATCTAATGAAAAAGTTTGTATCATTACCTTATTATATTATACTGTTTTCTCATAAATGTGTTGAAAAACGTTGTATGACACGCGTGCAGAAATTGGTTTTTATTATAAACTCGTGACCATGTTAACTCTCGACTTGGTCTCGGGCTTACATTGTTATATTGTTACTCATTTGTAAAGCTTACCCAAACTACCAACTTACCGCACTTACCAACTTACCGCAGTAGTACTATAAAGAACTATTATGTACACTATTTAAAAAAGTTAGTAAAAATAATTCACATCGTTATCATTGATTGCTACCATCATCTTAACGCACTACCGTCACACGATGCGCGCGCAGCTACTAAACGCGCCAAAAGATGTACCGTACCTATAGCTTCAAAGAATGAAGCTGATTATAAGAAAAAATATTTTTTTAAATAGTCTTAACGTTTATATAGTTTAATTTAATTTACTTCGCTTTACAGGCAGTTGTTTATTATATAAGAGCTGTAAAACACGGTTTCAATCGCGTATAATTTAAAAGAAATGGCTGATTGATGATTTATAATATTTCAGTATAGACAATTTTTTTGATGATGAAGTAACTTTCGTTCGTAAGAATTAATATGCCATGCCTAATAATAATGATCATAAATCATCATCAATCAATCAATCAATAATGAAAAAAAAAAAACACAAAATACCTTATTGTGACTTATGTATAAAAGATAGGCATATAGTATCGAGGATTTTTTTTAGGTGTACTAAGGAGCAATATTTTTGTAGAGCATTTTATTTATGTATCACTAACCATTACGCCAGCGCACGCAGATAAAGCAGTTCGGGTGCGCGGTTTGTTCCGACCTCTTAACATAATTCAATATTTAAGGCTAGCTGAGAGGTGTAGCCTTATGCTATATAGCTTATTCTATGCTATTCTTCGTGAATCTGGCTATCATATACAAAGAATTTTTCGAATCCGATTGGTAGTTCCAGAGATTAGCGTGTTTAAACAAACAAATAAACAAAAAAAACCTAAGTATTAGGCTTAATTTGGTAAGTAAATAAAACATTGATTGTATTTTTTTATTTTATACAATAAGTTGACAAACAAGCATACTGGGTCTGTTTCATGTTATGCGGCTACCGTAGCCAATGGACGGTTTTAATTCCATAGGTATCACTAGTGTGTTGCTAACCTTGAACCTCCAACGCAAGGAATTCTGGAAGCCCGTTTTTTCGATCTGAAATTATCATGTGCCAGGTCTTGACAGCTTCACCGGACTTGTGGGTGAGCGCAGAAGGCACTCACCCGAGGACCTTCTTGAGTATGTTCTGCCGTTTCTATAATAGGCTGTGTGTTCGAGGAATTATCCGACATGATGTTAATGGCTACCTTCCACCAATTCACCACACGCCAATAAACACGCTAGAACGACGGAACCTAAATGGTGTCGAATAGTCCGGTTTTATAGGAGTTTACCTTCAGGCGGTCCGCAGACATTTTTGCTACCATCGTGGTATAAAAATAAAAAAATAACAATATTGTATTTTTCATCTAAACATTTAAATTTAGTGAAGTTTCACTGTTTCTCCAATGTATCACGCGTATGTTTACCACAGGTCTAATATTAATAAATATGCATTAACTGATGTGGAACATGCATAAGATTAGATATTGCGTTACAGATATCAACGTTGCAACTTTTAGGGGAGATAAAGATGGTTCAAGGCCTTGTTTTGTTATTCACTGATTGAACAAGGTATCTCTTTGTAGGTGGAATATTATCTGGCACTTGTTATTCAGAATTTATTAGAAACCTAATCGACGTTATACGAGATATTTTTCTTAATGCTGAGGACAATAAGAGTAAAAGGGATAACTAGTAGAAAATGTCTAGTCTAATTAAAAACATATTTATACGGCGTATATATTCATTATAATATTTGATAATTAACAACTTAAATATATTATTTATATAATATATTTTTTATATCAACATTAATCTTATAATTCTAAATGTTTAATTCTTTTGATTTAATTAAATATCTGGTAATTGGCTTTTTATATTTTTTTAATTGAATTTATTTACATCAAAACGATTATCGATAATCTTTACTTACCCCTTAATTACTTATTAGTTTCTCATTTTCCAGATTGTAAATTGTAGATTGTACAAAATGTAATTGATTTTATAAACCATACTTAAAGTAATTACATTCTTGGCCCAGAAATGCCCGTCTCCTTTAACATCGGAATAGTAAAATAAGATTAACAATAAAAATTAAGTGAAGCCATTTTCACAAATTCGTAAATAATTGCCGAGGTATTTGATCATACTTGAATAACTATTTCGTTTCATTATTTATAGTGACTAACCTATACTAGATTTTTAGTACCGCATACCCGCCACGTTCATCCTCTCCGTACCATTGGCCGCTTATAGTGGGGTAAAACGGGTTCGAGGTTGCATTCACCGCGCCACCCTTCTCCTGCGGCATCTCCTAGGCCGTTCCTCCGGCATGGAGCCCTTAAGTCAAGTAACCGCTCGCGCGATACATTGACACTGTATTCACTAGCTACCAGCGTAAAATCATTACACTGCATCTAAACATACATGCACACTACTCAGGTACATAGGTTCTGTAATAGTCCTTCTTTTTGGCTAGTTAATTTAGACCAAGATTGACAGATTACTAAATACAGATACGCATTTTTTTCCCTCCTTCCTGAGGAAAGAATCATGTATATATATATATAGTTAGTTTAGATCGAATTACGGATGGGGAATTAGCCAGTTCGCGATATAATTGCGACTACGGCAACAGTTCAAGCCGAGGTTTGGCCCCGTTTGGCATCATTGGAGCTTGTTGCCACGCTTTCACGGCTGAGTGCCTTCAGCGTTCACCCCTAAGTTCGGTGAAGATGTGAAAGCCGTACTAACAGTCTAGTCAGATCGAAAAAAAATATAATTTTTAGTCAAAAGCAAAACTGAACTTCATATTTTGTTTTGGTTTCGGCTGAAACTGAAACTTAGAGATATATTTAGCATTTACCCACAATTTCATCCGATGTTAAGTGACAATGTAACTCAAGATGGTAATACGCTAAGCCTAGAAGTACTCTGGCTCTGAATTGCAGCTGCCGGAACACACCTATAGCTACTCAGGCAGTCATTAGAAAATACCCAACCACCATGTTAAAATTTCATCACAATATTTTTCTTCACTGTAAGCTAGGGTTCATTATAGGAATCGAACCCACGTCGAACGACGCGGTTTCCGAGCATGACAAAGAGATCTAATCTTTTTTTTACTATCTTCAAGACGTGCACGACTAACTGTAAACATTTTAAATAATAAAATAAAATGTACTTAAATGGCATTTCTTATATACCTATTTGATCGGCAAAAACAACCAGCTAAAAAGTTACTTTGACAGCACAACAAATATATATGTAATAATATATGTATGTGTTTCCGTATTTCGCACATATATTATCAAGCTGGCCAAATATCTACTTAATTTCTATAAATTATTAATTTCAATTCTGACCAGGTATTGCTGGTGGTTTTCTTTACGGTCGATAAAATCCTATTATGCTGTCAAAATAACTTTTTAGCTGATTTTTCTTGCCCAACGAATATAAAAGAAATATAATTTAAGGCAGCCCAGTATCACATTCCTTTCCGATAAATTTAGTTATTTTGGCCGACCACTATTATATAAGCAGCTCAATTCACTTTGTTTGTTGACAAAATAAATTTTGAAACTAACCGAAACCTCTTTAATTAGCTGACCGTTTAAATGATAGCCAAATAAAACATTTAAAGTAGCCAAACGATAAACTATATTTATTTATTAAAAATATCTAAAAATTAAATCAGTCACGCATTAAAGATTTAAAAATAAAACATTTTGAAACTACGCGAGCAATGCTAGTAAGGCGGTTAAAGTATTGAATATTTAGATATCACAATAAAAATCTACTTATTAGTAGGCCGAAAGTTAAGAAGTGAAGTAAAACTACTACTACGGATAATTAAGTGTTGGAATAATTGGGAAATTTCAACTATTTAATTCGATTCTTATGGTATTCGAGCATAGCTTGTATTATGGTAGCTTAACAGCTGATATACTACACACATATAGATATAAATTAAAATCCCAGACACACAATTATGTTTATCACATAAAAGTCAGTCACGTGAGGGCATCGAAGCGGCGACCGACAGAGAAATAGTTACTAATATTGGGCTATGAAGCGGATATAATTCGAGAAATCGAAACCGCAACTATATTTATAACCGAGTCCGAAACTTCGGCGGTCAATAATTAATTATTTATGTTAGCTGATTTAATTGACCTCACAAAGAAAACACACCGAAGCGGTACGTTGGTGAACTATTTTCCTACTGGCACAATTTAATTGATTTTATTTAGTTACTCATCCGTGATGGCATTACGCCTTACCCGGATTCTGGTTAAACTAATCTATTACTGACTGACCAACCTAAATGTTTTGTGATTAGATAACAGAAATGGGGTAACGTTGACACGTATATACCAATATTAACTACATCACTATCATACAGTACTAATTATTACCCATAGTATTCTAAACTAGTATAATATGCAGCGAGATGGGCAGCGTGACGTCACTCAGGGTCAGGAACAGAGTTTAGTTGACTCATTAACTGAGGTCTTCACGATCCTTTAGCTCGAGCTAGAATGTCTTTCAGCCGGTCGTCGCCTGCTTGTAAGGTGCGTGGAGTCACAGTTAATAGTACGAATACTAAGTCATTATAGTACGGATTCCATAAACACGCCGACACAATTCTCCGGTATATATTGAACAATATGTTTTTATTAATCGTTATAAGTTTAGCTTTGTGGCCACAATCTGAACTGATCTTAATGGCGATGTGGCCTAAGATGGTAACACGCAAAGCCTAGTGGAAGACTGGCTCTCAAGTACAGCTGCCGTAACACACCTTATGGTGTTTAGCGACCGATTTTCAACTTGAGGGTGGTGGCTAGCCAGACGGGCATTAGAAAATGCCCTACCACCATGGTTTCCTCACGATGTTTTCCTTCACTGAAATCTCAGGCTCATTGCAGGGATTCGAACTCACGTCAATTGACGCGAAGTCGTACACGCTACCACTGAGCCATCATTGCTTCATCATCATCAATTTTTATTATGAAGTTCGAAACTTAAAAATAATTTTCTTCTTACGTATAAAGTCACACACACACATGCAGTCAATTTGGTGTGTAGTGTGTACTGCAGTAATAAGTAGCTTTATTACCAATTTCAAACAGGACCGGAATCCTAATTGAAGCCAATCAATCAGTTGCTACTCGTGACTACTTTGGACCACCTCGTATTAATTTATTTATTTGCGATCATGTATGTTTATTTTCATCTTAACTACTAAATTATCCTTACACGTGGACCCTGAATTTATAATATTCCTCCTCGTATCCCAGTATGTGTTGTCACTTAACCCTTCGAATTGGAACACAGCGGTGCGGATATTGCTACTTTGCGGCAGAAATAGGGCATGCAGACCGTATATCCGCAGTAGTTGAACCTTATAATCTACTAATCTTAAGGTTGAGATTGGCAGTTTCACAGTGAAACCCTATCAGTTTTATTGATTATTTTAACGTGATATTAAGCTATATTTCAAAAAGGTGTTAGCCAATAAGAGTTACGTAAGTTTCCAGTTCTGTGGCTACGTTGTACCTGTAAAGTTATAAGATATCTATTTGAGACTAGACTAGCCAAAATATAATAAAACAAGGGGTTTTAGCAAGCAAGAACTTCACGGTGTAGATTATAATTAGCACGCGTATCGTATAAATTCACACGCATACTTTTATCATAACGCGCGTAAACAACTATAAACTTCAATAAATAAAAGTTTCTCTACAAGACTACAAAAATCAACGCCACGGCGAGATAAGTTCATGCATATCCTAGCTACTAGGAATTCATAATTTCGTGATGGATATTTTCCCTTTCCTTATCCAGTCGAAAATATTCCCTGAACTTCAAGCATTAAGTTCATCGATAGAATAACTTTTTTAGTTCGTGTGACGAAAGGTGTAAAGTTCAAATTAAGTAATCACTGTAAATCACTCACGATCCTCATTTCAGTTTTATTTATCATACTAAAACTGGATATTGTGGTATGATCTTATTACTATCAAAATAAAGTTCAATTTCTAATGATATTACCTCAATGTCTCACTTTCAGTTTAATGTCCACGTTCTTATGTTTTCCTGGTATATTCCGCCGGGTTGAGGGTCGGAACACGGGATGAATTGCCCCGGCTTGTCGGAGACTACGGGATGTTGATATAGGGTAATATAGCGTTTTCTACTCAGAATCGCTTCCATTTAAATTCATTTTTAATATTTCAAAAAACAACTTAGGTGAGGTACAAATTAGGCCATTGTTATACAATAAACAAGTATTTTTAGGTTAAATAGTGATGAAGTTAACTTACGATCTCTATATTATTAACAATAATTATAAGTAGTGTCGAAAATCCCAGTTTTAATCATTATTAGAAAAGATAAAAAATAATCTGTTTACAAAATAAAATAAATAAATTCTAGAAAAAGACAATTCTACTATGTATTTATGTTTGAAGTTTTAGTTTACCATGAAATTTTATTTCTCTGTCGTTAGTCGTGTCAACTTCTAAACAATAATACAATTACAATACAGTCATTACTTTTAATATCATTGCTTTCTATGCAAGTTGTGGTAAAAATACGATTTTCATTACTGCAATAAAATGTAATATAAAAAGTAAACGCTATTATAGAATTCACTGGCAATATATACACATGTGTATAATTTTATTAGAAAAAGGTTTGGTGTTGTGGAGATGTAATACAGCGTCGTGATTGGTCCGTTTGAAATGGTGGTAAAAAATAAACTAGGAATAGCAAAATAATATGAATTAAGAATTTTTTGGCGGAATCTTGATCAGACGCGTGTTGGTTTTTATTTTAATTTGTAAATGTAATTTATGTAATTGTTATTCAGCTGTATGTTTTTTTTTTCGAACTGACCATACTGTTAGCCTTATGTGCCCTGGAGCCTTTACGGCTTTTACAGCTTCACCGAGCTTGGGGGCGAGCGCTTAAGGCACTTAGCCACGAAAGCTTTGCAACAAGATCCGAGGGTGCCAAAGTGGCCGAACCTCGGCTCGGACTGTTGCAGCGATTGCAAATAAGTCGCGACTTGGCTAATTCCTTATCATTCGATCTAAACTAACTATACATATATACATGTTTCTTCTCCCTGGGTGGATGGAAGGAACATGTGTATGTGTATTTAGTAATCTGATTTTTTTTTGTCTAACCAGGCAAAAAAAAAAGTGTGTGCTTAAGACCGCACGGCAGAAGTGAAAACTTCATAAAGACAATTATTACGTATGAATTGAATATACTAAACACAGCGACACAACAGCGAAGCTGACTGTATCTTTCTCGCTCGGGTACACTCGGCGGTCCCGAGTTCACCCGACCGAGCCTTTCACCTCAGGGCGTGATGGATCAGCCTAACTTACTACCTACGGAAAATCGGTGTGCGGTGCGCCAAAAGAAGTTTTAACTTCAAAAAAAAAGGTCCCTTACAGAACCAATGTACCTATGTGGCGTGCATGTGTGTAATATACAGTGTAATTAATGTCTGTTGATAGCTAGTGAATGTAGAGTCACTGTATCGCGCGAGCGGCTGCTTGGCTCAAGGGCTCCATACCGATGGATCGAACCTAGGCTTGAGTTGCCGCAGAGGAGGTCCGTGGTGGGTACTGTATTTATATTATATAACTCACCACGGCACCGCTGCCAACACGCCCTCGTGTAACCTTATCGTTGTTCCACTTCTCGTACTTGCCTACAGCTTACGATATTGCTGGACGTTCATAGTTACTGCTCCGCTCCTTAGTGTATTAGCGTAAAGTTATATAGCCTATACTATTCTTCATGAATCTGGCTCTCGTATACAAAAATAATTTTTCGAATTCGAATGGTAGTTAAACAAACACACAAACAATAAGCTCTTCAGTTTTATTATATTAAGTATAGATTTTGGCGGCATTTTACGTTTTCTGATTTGGATATTGTGCACGAGAGAGCTGGAAATACTAATAATAACTACAAACATGCATTTTTAATTTCCACAAAAACCCCCTGGAAATTTTTAACATTTGAAGATTACACGAATAATTAGTAAAATATTATATTTACGTTACGTTGGCATAATTGTATGTAAACAGAGTGGCCGTTAATAAAAAGAAAAATAATTATATATTTAGTAGTCATAAAATCATATTTGACAGTATTTTATTGGTGAGAATTGACAACTCACTGGCATTGAAGTTTATTTATGTTTCACACACGTCCTTTGCAATAAGTGGTGTGAAATCATTTCTGTTTGGGATTTTGGCGGGATCTTGAGCTGCCATGTTGTCGTTTTTTTTTTTTAATTGAATATAATTTTAATTATTATCTTAGGTTCTATGACCCTATATTAAGTAATATTGGTTGCATTTTGTGTGATATTGCTTTGGTTATTGTACATTCGTGAAGTGGATTATAAATATTAACTGCATTTTGAGATGTCACAAAAACTCTTAGAAAGTTCTAATAAGAGAGCCACCATCTTGTTGGATCAACTTTGTGTATAAAAAACACTACGAAGACAAACAGTGCAGTGCTTTTCGCGGCGGCAATGCAAGAAGAAGAATAATTTATGTTATGACCACTTTGTGAACAAAAGCGATAACAATTTTCAAACATAACAAACCTATATATTTTTTCGTATTAGAATTAATGTATAGTTATGTTATACTTGTTATACATGTATCATATTAAACTCTACCTGCCTCTGTTATTTGTAATACGCTTCTTTATTTTATACTACAAAGGTGGTAAACAAGCATACGGCCCGTTTGATGGTAAGCGGCAACCATACCCTATGGAAGCTTGTAATACCATAGGTGTCACTAGCGCGTTGCCGACCAAAAACCAACCAAAACCCTCCAACCCCAAGGAGCTCTGGATATCCACCGCAGGAACATAACACTAGTTCATTTGGCTGCAATCTTCTGTGGGGTGGAGGTATTCCACCAGTCGGGCTGCCCCAAGTAGAGAGAAATCTCCAAAGAAATTTCTCTGTGCCCTACCTCCCTTTCACTCTACGGTTTATGGACCACAATTCAAAACGAGAAACAATATACTTCGTATTTGGTTGGTTAATTAATAATTTATGTGAAGTCCTACCTCTCCTAATAGTCATTTTAATAAGTTAGTATATTATAGTTGAATGTGATTCTATTCATGTTTACTATGATAACAATAACTATAACCATTGTTACAATAATTGTTACGCGACGCTGTGAAGGTCGATAATCTTATAAATGTATTCACAGGGAATATTATTTATTTTCATAATCTTAGTTACAGCGGCAATTTGGCACCGGCGTGAAACGATGCTAAATCATCTGGATAATTTTCTCAGAATGGAAATCTATACTAATTTTATTAAGCTCAGGTAATTGTTTGTTTATTTGAACGCGCTAATCTCTAAAACTACCAATAACATTTGAATTTTGAAATTATTATTGCATTTTATAGACTATTTTTTGAGGAAGATTATAGACTATATATATTCACGACACGACTTTAAGGAACGGAGTAGTAACCATGAACGACAAGCAATCTGGCAAGGTGTAAACAAGTACGGGAAGTAAGAACAATTGTGGCGTGATGGAGAGTTGGCTTAATAACTGTAATATTGGCGAAATCGTGGAGCACAGCTAGTAGTTATAGTCATAAATAAATGTAGAAAGCTGATATGTGCCTAGTGTATTATATCTCTTAACTTTTATATCTTCTATATCCTCTCTTTCTGTCTATCCGTTTACATTCTTGTCACGCGAAAACTGCTTATACGATTACATGATTTTTTTAAATTAATAATTATGTCATCTGGCCAGGTTATAGAATATATTTTATTAAATAAAGTAACATACAAAATAAGCAGTGACGATAATGGTGAACAAATTCGGAAAAAATAAGCTTTTGGGGAGCTTAAATGGCTACGCTGAGTAAACTATAAAAGATATATCAACTTGATGTACGACATAATTGTAGATATTACAAAGACCTATAAAAAAGTCAGCGATAGCATATATCTATCTTCTAAGAATCACCCACAATAAGCATTCTTGTCTTTAAAATAACCAACGGGTGACCGCCGTGGGTGGATTCGTGCGTGCGTTCAATCGACAGTATTCTGTAGTCCACGCAAGCGGAGTCATGGGCATAGCTAGTCATACATAAATGTAGAAAGGTGATAAAGTGTATTATATCCCTTAACTTAAAAGACATTTATTAATATAAGTCGTTGACCCACGACAGTAATTGACACTAGTGACCTCTGAATAGAATATTCCGCTATAACCATTCGATAAAGCATAATTACTACTCTCTACTTGTATTCCTTTATTAATGATAAACTTTAATAGTATAGTAATTATTTAATAAACACAAGTCAAGAATCAAGATATCGTCGTGGCACCTGTAAATACTATATGTGGGTGTTACTTTTTAGGATAATAAAGAAATAGTTTTTTTTTTTATGGTATTTTTAAGTAACTGTAGTCTGAAATTGTTTTACTACATGTAACTTTAATTTTTATATTACCAGTAAAAAAACGATTTTTATTTCTCCTAAAAAGTGAGATTTACAGATAGCAGATTTTGCAAGTGTAATGACAATATATCTGGGCCTGCCGCCGGGATGAAAATGTTTATTTATTTCTTCTTATACCAACATACAATATTAACAGCTACAAGGCCAAAAAATATTATATGCATTTACAAATACTTACTTGCTTTTTTAATTAATATTTAAACTAGCCACTAATATTTCTAAAGATCTCCGAGTTTCGTCAGACTATGTCATTCAGACTATGTCATAAAAATGTCATTCGCCTGAGACAGAAGATGTTGGTAATACAAAAACACTTATTTTCATTTCTTTGTAAAATTCATTGTATTACGTTTCGAATTATTAGAATTCCTAGGTTACTTTCTCTAGATATTAAAACGGTATTCGCTATTTCTAACAAATACATACATTGTTTGTTACGCCTCTACATTTGTACAAATATATACATAGTTCAGTTATAGAATATAGATATAGTTTGGTTGATAAACTATAACACGCTGTTGTATTTTCGTGGTTTTTTGTTTTTTTACAAGTATTTGTTATAGATCTTATCGTCATGATTTCACTAAGGCGCCAACTCCACAATCAAGTTTATCGTGGCGATATCATCGTCCTGCCACTTGATTCTATAACATCTCTATGAACGTGTCTCCACACGGCGATGCAGCGAGTGACTATTGCCCGGTTCCTATACTCAAAGAACGACGTTTTGCTTACGAACGGTAGTATTTTTAGCCAGACGTAAGCCAAAAAAGCGTTCCTATGAAAAACGTTTCGTCAGGTAAGTTACCAATGGCCTGCTACGTACGCCTAAATTTCTGGTTTCGATATTGTGTTATGTGATTATAGTAGTAGGTATACTTGGCTACGCATTCTGCATATAAATATTATATTGAATGAAACATATTATACATTAACTGGAATAAACTTTACTAAAGTGTATACTCGATCTGCGTTCTTTTTACATGAACGTATTAAAAAACCATTGATTTTCTTTAAACAATGTGATCCAACTATGTATATTAAGTTCAACTCTTTGAAGTTCAATAAAAACGTCAAAGAAGTCAATGTAGGTATATTTTCTATATTATTGTTGGTGGCGGAGTTCTTACATGTAAATATTAGATTGCTTTATATCAAGTCCACTATTTGATCGTATTTTTTTTAGTTTTGTATAAAATTATTAATAAATACAATAAATTATCAACCCATTTTATTGAGCATTTAATTCGCTTTACACTTTTTAAACTAAATTATTAACGTAGTTACGTATCAATATTAGAACATGAACATGCATTATACATATTACAAAATCTATGTTTACAAACAAATGTCAGCACAAACTAGAGTCAAGCCCGGTAAAGCTTTAAAAGCCGTAAAGGCTCCAGGGCCCCTAAGGCTAACATTATAGTCAGTTCGAAAAAAAAAAACAGACTAGTGTCAGGAAATAAAAAGTTTCGTTTAGTGGGTTGCCAGGTTGGACATTGTTGCGCTTTGGTCAATTCAGTGCGAGCTGTGCGAGTGCTAAAAATAATATTGTTATTGAAATAAAACGATATTTTCATCAATAAAATGATCAAATAATTAAAAAAGTAATTTTATTACATAAATTATGCATACCTGTTTAGATATTCAAATGTACTTTAAATTTTTATTTTTATCCAAAATAAATTTGTCTGTAACAAGGAAACGCTGTGAACTCCTCGGAGGGTTCTCGGTAGGCGGGAGAACCGACAACCATTCATTACGAGTTTTTGGCGAGATCACCCACTGTCATGTAGTGGTTTTTATTTTTTATTCATAAATTTGTGTTATTTGTCTCTATATTGTTTAATACAGGTGGCGCTGTGCATAATAAAGTTTGGTTGTTGTGCACAATTGAAGTGAATTGGAAATAATAAATTGGATCATGAATTCTGTGATGCCACAAAAACTCCCTAGAAAGTTCTAACAAGGGAGCCACCAACATGTTAGGATACACAAAGTATCATAACACTGGAAAATATATACACTCGACATTGTAAGTAATTGTCTTCAATAAACAAGATCGGTTGCCAAGTTAGGAAAAAGAAGAAGAAGAATCATTCTTCACTGGTAGTAAACGTAAAAGTTGTAGGAATGTGTGGTATAACAGAAATCACAGGCGTAGTCGGTGCCAAGAGGTAGTTATAAAACAATATAATAATAAACATTTTAAACTTATAAAATAAAATGATAACAGAAATATTCCTATGGCCGGGAAACCCTAAGGTTATCAGTGGAACCTTGTCAGCCGGGCCGCTAGCTTGGGGGTCGCTTGCAAAAATAACTAAATTGATAAACGTCAAGTGCTATTTATTGATAACATTGTTATTTTTTAAAAGATGACTTCCGCATTTTTTAAAATATTGCATGTATTTATGTACGTTAATAAAACATATTAAGTGGGTATTTATTTTATATATAATTATCTGTCCAGGTCTTTCTTATAAGGATCTAATGGTTAATTCCCAAATACTTAACAGTTCGGTGCAAAAAACGGTTTAAAATACAAAAATGCGTCACATTTATGTGATGTCTAACAATCTCTTATACTTGAACCAGCGCGTAGTACATCCGCATAACATAGATAGCTATTAAATAATTAATATTCATATGAATTAAAGGAAAAATGGTATAAACTAACATCCGTTAGTGCTTATTCTTTGGAAACCTTATCGAAAATATAATCAATCAGTGAAGCTATTGATGTTTAGGGTTCCGAAGTAAAAAGGAACCCTTATAGTTTAATTTGATGTATATCGTATGGTTTACTCAGCGTAAGCCATTTAAGCGCCCTAAATGCGTCTTTTTTAGGGTTACGAAGTTAAAAGGAACCCTTATAGTTTGGTATGTCCGCCTCTCTATCTGTGGCTTAGTTCAGAGATCCATAGTACTAGAAAGCAGTAATTTGGTATGGGTATACATATCCATCACGCCGACAAAGTGGTAAAATAAAAAAATTGTTCAGGGTGCCTCCCCTACATGTAAAGTGCGAATGTTTTTTTTTTTTTCTCGTATATCACATTGTTGTGGGTGGTTCGTTGGATAAGTCTTTCAAATATATTATGGGTCTGTTAAGACCATTTTTCGATTCAAGGATCTGTTTGCAAAATATTAAAGTGTCCAACCCCTGCCAGCTGTGCCAGCTAAATGGTTGTTTTTGGTTATGTGAAAAAATTCATGGTAGTAGTATATATAATGAAGTTAAAAGGAAAAATGTTAGAGGTTAGTAAGCTTTACCAGTTAACGAGTAACAGTCAATCTATACTAATATAATAAGCGGAAGAGATTTTGTTTGATTGTTTGTTTATTTAAATACGCTAATATTTGGAACTACCAGTAGAATTAAAAAATATATCTATAAGATAGCCAGATTCATGATAAATAGTATAGGCTATCTAGCATTGGGCTAAGCCTCCAAGTTAGTCTTAAATATTGATTTTTGTTAAGTAAGTCGAAAAAACAGCGCACCCGAACTGCGTTATCCATGTGAGCATGCGTAATGGTTAGTGATACGTAAACATAATGTTCTACAAAAATATTGCGGCTCAGTACATTTAAAAAAGTCTGCGATACCATATGCCTATCTCTTCTATATACGCCACAATAAGGTATTGAAAATTGAAAAGTGATTTATGAGCATTAATTATTATTAGGCATGGCATATTCATCCTTAGAAACAAAAGTTACTTCATCATCAACATAATTTTATGATGATAAGCTTTGCATAGCATGGCATTTGCATATCATTTTTCGGGCAAACATTGCAGGAATGCTCTGTTTTTCTTTCTTATCGTCCAGGTACACTCATATGTCTAGCTGTTTATCGATTCGCTGGTGGAGGTAGGTGGTTTTTTTATTTATTTCTTGAATGTTGGTGTTCGTACGTCATTGATAAGCCCAAATTACGAATGGATTTTATTCTCTTGATCGTAATGATTTTTTTTGTTCGAAAAATAATGAAATCGCCTTACCGGACGAAATCGCATCGCAGCAATTCGCGTAATCGTTATATCTGCGTTGCGAATTCGCAGCGCGCCGATTCGCTGTTTTGTGTTTCCACCCTAATAGGCTTTAGTAACATAGGACACGTAAGTAAAAATCCATAGAAAAGCAAACAATTACTATATTTTTAACTAGAATTATAGGTTGCCACCATACTGCCATACATATTGCAATCATTATTTTATAGTTTTATTGATATTTAGATAAGTATAAGTGTATTTAATTATTGAATTAATATTTTATACAACACACTGTATACTGAATTTATCATGTATTGACCTATGTATTTATAGATACGGAAAATTCCTTCCAGTTGATAAACCGTGCCGCGGTCTAATTATTATGAATGACCTTGCAAATAAATTACATCATATAAAAAAGTAAAATATTATTTATTAATAGAATTGATTATGATGAATGTCACAGTTTTTTGTAACTTTTAGTTTGTATCTTTTTTGGATGTTTACGTGAACGTTTTTTGCGCATGTTTTTAGATTTCACGAGTTTCCGATTTTGAATGGGAGAAGTTTACAGGCTTTGTTTTTTTTTAAATTAGTTCCTCTTTCGTCTATAACGCAAATCAGGGTCTTTATTATTTATTTATCATATTAATTGCTATGTCAGTTTCCTACTCTACTTTAAATCCTCCCCTTCTCTTTCGTTTGACACTATAATCATACTATATTTCAAATCTCAACTCATAGATCTATTCTATTCTTTCTTAATTCTATTAGGTACTTTTTTCTCAATTAAATAATACTCTGCATTTAATATACTCTATTTACTTATTCATACATTTATTTCATAAAGTCAATTAGTTATCCTAATTATTACCAATTATTCTTTTGTTATGTCCTTAACTGTTTTAATTATTGCCAGTGTGTCTTGTCAATTACTAGCTGTTATTTACATTATTATATAATTATGCTATATATATTTATATATAGTGCTATCTATGTCTTGTATTGTATGTATCTTTAACTATTTCTACCATTTCCTAATTTTTAATAAATTATTGCGTTTCCCATTTTTTTGCCTATTTATTTCTTTTACACGCTGTTTTTGTTATTTTTTCCATAAAGCCCAGTATAGCCTGGTATGTCTTCTTCTCAGAGAGGAGTGTATGTAATTTATTGCTTTGTTATTGGATAACAGGTGTTCATTGATCATGCGGTTTAATTTTTCGTATTACGTCAAAGTAACAGTGCTTATGGTAAGCATAGTTAATCTAACAAGACCGGCCACCACCGAGGCATTTAAAATCCAAGAGAAGCCGGCGCTGTGATGCCGGCCTGCTGAAATATTTCTTTGCGTTATGTTTAAAGGACTCCATGTTGAACAAAGGAGGGAACTCACTACCCGGGAGATAGTTCCGCAGCTTCACAGTACGGCAAAGATATGACATAGTGGACTTCTTTGTACTTGCCGTGAGGTTACCGTAAAGCTGTTACTCCGGAGCCCAGTACATGTGGTAATATGGTTCTGTTGTGAAAGGAAGAAGAGGGAATTAGTCTTTGGATAAAAGTATCAAAGGTGTGGTCAGTAGAGGGTACGAATGCGGGAGACCGTGCATAGAGAGTTGACTTAGCTTTTATTTTTTTTATGTACGAATTAACCAACGGGTCCCATCTACTCTACATTTATAAAAATCTCAACTAGCTCTGTTTAGACTTTTAGAGCACATTACCTATATTGAGTAAAATTTATAGGGTCCAATTCAATAAACTGTATATTTAATCAAATTTATTTGAAATCTTTATTTTTATTTTATCGATTATAGTTTTGGCATCTCGCCTGATGTTCAGTGACGATGTGGCCTAAGATGATGAGACGTTAAGCCCTGTGGGAGGACTGGCTCTCAAATGCAACTGCCGGAATACTCCTACAGGTTTTCAACTTGAGGGTCGTAGCTAGCCAGGCGGGCATTAGAAAAAACCCTATCACCATGCTATGGTTTCATCGGTTTCAAAGCTCAGTTCATTGCAAGGATTCGAACTCACGTCGATCGATGCGGTTTCCGTACACACTGCGACTGGGACATTTGAAGAATAAATAGGTTTTAATATGAATCTATTACTGTCGCGCTGTGCTTGATTTAATTGAGTTTGAGAGAGAGATATGTAAGGTATGTGAAATAAAAGAAATTATATTCGTATTTTGCTGTTTCCTCCTCCAAAAATGAGCTGTTTTTTTATAAATAGGTACTTAATTCCTTTTAAGTATTTAATAAAAAGACTTTGACTATGGCTATAGATTTGTTATTTTATTTTCTATATTCTTCAAATTTGTTTATTGGATGTCTGAGAAAAGTGGTATTACTGGTCAATTTTAGTAACTTTAGATGGTTCCTAATTATTTTATGATAATTTATGAAAAATAAACAAAACAGGAATATGGCAATAATAGATTGTATTATGTATAGTATAAAAATATTTTATCTAGAGCCAGGGATAAAACAGGAACATACGTTTGTATGGATTTAATACCGTCAGCATTTCCTCTAAATATTCCTAGAAACTTTTAAGTACATGTTCAGTACACGATTATTTGAACATACATATATTATGTCGACACAGTGAAATCATAAACCAAATAAAGCGGTAGGCCTGACAAGTGAACGACCTTGCGGCGTGTGACGTCACCCGTGACGTCATCTGCAGAAGGCTCGTACCTTGCGACCAAGTGACCTATTTCGTAGAATGTTATCATGACCGTATGGCCTAATGGATAAGGCGTCGGACTTCGGATCCGAAGATTGCAGGTTCGAGTCCTGTTACGGTCGAAAATCACTTTTGTCAGATGACTTTTAAATTATGAAATAGACTATTATTTCATACTTAGGAACAAGGTCTGATAATAAGGTTATTTTTAAAAATTACGTTGAAATTTTAGGTAAATAAATTACCTTTTTTAATAATTAATTACTTTTCATAGGTGACGTAACAAAACAACAAACGAAAGAGTTTAAATTCGAATCCACTTTTATAAGCAAGCTATAAGTTGATCCGATAGATTTTTTTTCTTTCCGACTGTCTACCTGTTATCCTTATGGGTCCTGGGGCTATTAGAGGCTTTCATTGCTCACCAGCTTAGGGGCGAGCGCTGAAGGCACTCAGCCTCGAAAGGAAAGCAACAAGATCAAGAATGCCAAAGTGGCCGAACCTCGGCTGGGCTGTTGCCGTACATACAAATAAGTCGCGATCTGACTAATTCCCTATCCGTAATTCGATCTAACTATACTGTACTAACTGCCTTCTGGAAGCAAGGAAGAAACATTCGTATATATATTTATTAATGGCATACATCAATAGAACCAAACCTTCCAGCAAGGTGTCAAGGAAATAGATACGTAGCCCACACGATACTCGGTGACTTTGACCACAAAACAGAATGTGGGAGATCAGAGAGTTCTTAATAGTTCTAATTACGTTTAATATGGTTAGTATATATTTTTTGTATTATATAATTTTTCCATTTATTTGGATACTAGCTGTGCCCGCGGCTTCGCTCGCGTGGACGACAAAATTTGTTGTTACCGGGATAAAAAGTACCCTATGTTACTTCTAATACCTACAAGAATATGTGTACAAAGTTTAATGATGATCGGTTAAGTAGTTTTCGCGTGAAAGCGTAACAAACAAACTTACATTCACATTTATAATATTAGTAGGATTATTTGATGAAAAACATTAGGGTTTTTACTTTTTTTTTTATTTTATATCGATGTTTTTGTTTCATGTTAAATAAGTACCTACTGAATCGACTTTAATGAATTTCATATTTTATTTTACACAAGATTTGGAAGCTGTAGATTTCTTTGAAATCTATACATATTATAAAATTGAAGTGTCTGTTTGTAATGTCAAAATAACACATTTTTACTAAATGCATATGAAAGTAAACACGCTACCTGTAAAAAAATATGTCTGTCTGTCTATTTGTTCCGGCTAATCTCCGAAACGGTTTTACCGATTTTAACGGGACTTTCACTGACAGATAGCTATGTTACTTGGCTACTTTTATTTTATAAAAATAATTAGGGTTCCGCACAAAAAAAAAAGCAAAAGATTTTTAGGTAGTCCATGCGAGCGGGCACAACTAGTAAATAAATAAAGACTCTTTATGGTAAATTAAAGCATTTTCGAATACACGATGAATGTTCTGAAGATTTGTGTGACCTTATGCGGTCATCTCTCTTCCCCTACAGAACTACACGGACTGATCCACGGAGCCACAGCTATACGGTAACGCCCATCAAGACACGAACAAAGAAGTTCGCAAATTCTTACCTATCCCGTATCGTGCAGATATGGAATGGTCTCTCAGGCATCCCTCCTATGATATTGAGTCCCTCAAACGAGACATGGAGAGGACTGCCGATGAAAATATTTGTCACAGACGGTTTCTCCTGTTTGAGGACCGTACCGTACTTAACATCAGGTGTTGTACAGTCATGTACAGTCATCACAGTACATCACATGTAATATAAAAAAAAAATACGTTGAATTGAAATTGTAAGTACAATTGTATTTTTTTTTTGCATCATATACTTGTACATATTTGACATACAAAGCACGTAATAGTTATCACACTAAGCACGATTTATCTGTTTGAGGTTCTTTACCATATATTGAATTGAATAAATTGTATACGAGATACAAGGAAAACCTAGAGAGAAAAAATATGTAAAAAATCAACTTTACGCCATATTATGGATGTTTTGCTTGTAAAGGTTTATTATCTGATACAGTCACGATTTTGTATGGTCCATATCGTATTCCTAACGTCGTTTTCGTATGAGGAGAATTTAGTTCTGGAGCCGTAGCCAATTGTTTTTCTACAATTTATAATGATTGTAGAAAGGCAACTTGGCCAGGTTCTATGAACTAACAACGTAATACCTGTTAGTGGATATACAGAGAGGGAAATAACCTTTCCGACAGTAAAATTTGCTTGATATGATTCTTGAACTTATTATCTAGCAAATCAGTAATGTGTTTAGGAAGATTTTTGTAGAAGATAACACAATTACTTAATGTTATTATTTAATATTATTTTACCCAATACTATTATTGCTTCATAGCATATTTTATCACACTATACAGAATGATGTTAGCTATAAACACTAGCAGAAGAGGATTTCTAACTGGGCCCTTAATAGTAAATAACAATTATTTTTAGTTTCCGGAGTGTGGTCCTTTTTGAAATTGATTATAAATAGATACATGTTCTAGTGACGCTGCAGCATGTAGGAGCTACATTAATATGTTTTTTTATAATGATTATATGAAATTTTAAAATAAATAGATTATTAACTCTAGTATCAAATAGCAAATGTCATCACAGTTGAAAACCACACGTAACTTGTCTGTCATTATTCTACATATATACTTATAAATAAATATAAAATACTGCGAATAAATTAAATAAAACTCGGCCAAGTGGTGAGTAGTACTCGCCCTGAGGGTTTTCGTAACTACGGATTACATAACATACGGTACATTATTGTACCCATAAATATGGCTTGTATTATCCTTATATTCTCTAAAGTCTCTCCGTCCATCTGTCTGTTTGTCTGTATGTTAGGGCGCTTATAACTCAAGAACCGCCTAACCGATTTCGGTGAATATTTTTTATTATTTTGTAGATTTTTTAAAGGTATTTAGGTTATGTTTTGGTACGCCAGCTACATATACGTGTTTCATTATTTTTATTAAAGAATCTAAGTATAAAATTTCAAGTCAAAAAATAATGTTTTTCCGCTCACTGCATAGAAACTATCAACACCTATTTTATACCCTTAGAAGTTGAATTCTCCAAAATTAGTTCTTATTGAGCATCTATATGAGACCTTTGATGAATTAGAATATCTGGGTGACAGAGCTAAGCTCGGTGTCTTGGAAAAAAATAATTGTGAAGACTTATGTAACTAAAATGTGTACTTAAGTAAAACGATAACTAAATACAAAATTTCGTCCAAATCGTTTGTATTTTTGCTATTAGCGAGTATTAGATATATTGCACTCGGAAGACGTGTACAAGAAAACCTCTTTTTAAGTCTAAACACGAAAAAGGTAAAAAATCGATCTGATTAAGCTGTTAGCCTCAAGGGCTTTGACAACTCCGCCGGTCTTCGTGGCGCAGTAGTAGTAAACTCTACCCGTGAACCGAGACTTCGCGAATTCGATCCCCGCAAGTGACTGACTTTTATGTGATGAGCATAATATTTATCTTTATTTATGTATATTATTATATGTATAGCTTGATTCGTTTGGAATTAAATGGCCGTGTGTGAATTTGTGTTCCCATGTTCATATTTATTTATAGTAAATCTATTTTTACATCGTCCCAAAAATGTACACAATAAACGTTATGTATCAATATATTTGTAACCTAATACCCCATTATCTATGACCCAGCCTCCGCACTGTCATCTCTGCAATGATAGATGAGTAACATTCACCTTACCGAGAACTGGGTAACTTCTAATAAATAGAGAAAAAATAAGAACAGGTTACTTGTACAACACGGTATTCTATTCAAATCATCAACCCACGCTGAGCATCTTTTTATATATTTTTTAAGCTCAACAATTCACAGTAAAAAATGTCTAATATGTGCAATAATTATTAAAATCTCTTTTTTTAAGATATAGTGGTTATGTTCGCAAAAAATTATGAAATTTTACGTAGGATTGTCCTGTAACGTTGTTCGAGCAGTTAAAAGTTTTAGAAATCTAATGTTCTTTTCTTAATGATGATTTTTTTAACAAGTAATGTGGGCAGCATTATTTAATTCCGATGTATTTCTCTGTTCTATCCCTATATAATGACTTTGGTGCTATTTTTTTACTGTTTGCTTACATATTCGGACCGATAACGTTTCAAACTGTGCGTGTTCCGCGACGCCTTCTTTTACTTATGGATTTATACTCGATGTTTGCAACGAATTGTAGACTTTTCCTGATATGTCTTTAATTTTCGAGAGTAGTGAATTTTATATACAGATCGTAACAATAAACTGTACTTATTTTTTGACATTTAACCATAATAGTATAGGTATTTGTTTAAATAAATTGTAAAAAATATCCGATTAGTGTTGTCAAAGGTAAACATAAAAGAATAAGGTAAAGCAAAGGTCGCGGAAAAAATTTGATACTGAAATAAATAATTCTGGGAAGTACTCAATCAGGCTATAGGGATGCTTGACAGTGTGGGTGGACACCGATTAACTCCGTTCGATTGAATACGTGAATGATGTGTTTGGTTAAGAATACATTTTCATTGTGAATGCGAGAATTATGTTATCATATAAATATTCATCAATTGAAGATATAGTAACTTGATAAGAAAGAAAGTAAATATGTTTATTACAGAAAGCACACGGACACATCAAATAAAATAAAATAAATACAATACTTAACACAAAGATAAATTATTTAAATCTCCTATATTTATTTTTATGAATTTTTGGACACGGAAAAATATGTTATCCCTCAATTAATATGCCATAAGAAATGTCAACAATACTTTTAGATATCGTAAAAAAAAGTTATTTTTTCATTCAATTTTGATGAAATTTATACACAAGAAGTATGTTATTCTGTAATTGGAAGACTATAAAAAAATTTATCAGTCATACTTTTAGAACTAATAAAAAACAAGTAAAAATTAAAAAACGCGTACGGGCACAAATAGTTTATTATGAACGCGTAACTCGTTTTATCAAATGAACACAGAAAGGTACCATTGTAATAATAGGTACATACATTTGTCGTGAAGACACCATATACATTGACTATTCCTAATTACTTTTTTTATTTAGGACAATTGTGGTCATAAAGATAATGAAGATGTAAAACAAATCACTTCTCGAGAACGTTACTAGAAACACGTCGACGAACGTACACCGGGTCATGCACGCACACACAAAATGTTAAACACGAGGAAACCGAACTGATAAATGTATATAATTCAAAACATGATCTGATATGAATTGGAGATTTTTCGATACAACGTTACAATACAATGTAAGTGACGTCATCCACAGGTCATCGTAAACATATTTACGTAGATCTTGATCAATAATGCCTACTTATATTTAAATTACATTTATAAATTAAACCCACTAATCAAGAAGCGATATCGGATTCGCCACGTCCAACAAAATTTGGATGAATCCCACAATGACCTTGAATATAAGTGAAGGAAAACAAAATAGCATACTTGAATAATGCTTCATAGTGATCGCTTAGGTAGTTACCTAAGTCGTAGAAATAAGATAAAGTGGAATAAGTTTCGCTAAATACCTATATTTTTCCTTTAAGTGCTGCAATTCATTTAAAAAGAAAATGAATTAATAGATAATAAAAATGCGTAACACTCAGAACAAAATATAAGCAAACAGTTATTTATCTTTTCGGATTTCGGGACGACCGCGAATCTTTTTATTTCGTTAAATGAAATTTATTTATTTTTCATAATAATCTTTTAAATACATAAAAAAATACCTGTAGAGGAAAGTTCATGAAGATACGCATATAATATTAAAGCAATATCATTAAGCATTTAAAGATATATTAGAAGTTTTAAAAACATTAATTTGCTAATTGAATGACATGATATAAGTCATTCGGCATCTCAGTAATGCATTTCAGACCTCTCGATGGTCGCCAAACTGTGTTTTTCAACAGAGACAGTGCAGTAATTTTATCGTGTTCATATAAAAAAAATCCTGATGAGTTACAAGTCCTTAATGAGTTTAACATTAAAGCGACGATATCGAATAAATACAAGTAAAAATAACGGTACTAGAATGGAAACATGCAATACGTGGGAACTACCCAGAACTAAAGAAATTCTATATTACGAGTACTTTAGATTAACACGGCAGGGGGCGCGGCCAGCTGTTTCATTCGTCTTGAAAATGATGTTAGTTTCAAAGTAAAATGAAAAAAATATTTATGGATCTTAAGATGCGAGTGGGAGCTTATAATGTTGTATTGTAAAGTTGATAAAGACTTAGGGTGAAATCTACAGAGCGTACTCAGACTTATTTCAGCCTTAGCTCAGCTCAAACTCAGCATAATTTTAGAATTCAAATTTATAGTCCAGTTACGCTTAGCTCATGGTTAGCTGGCTTTAATTGAGGAAGTCAATGGTAAACTATCAATGTCATCGAATCTGTAAAATTTCGATCATTTGAAGTGATGACAGTTGAGATAGCGAAAATCGGTATGACGACAGTCAAGACGGCGACAGTCGAAATGGTCATAGTCTAAATGACCATAGTCGAGATGGCGACATTCCAGATGGCGACAGTCAAGATGCTGACAGTCGAAATTGTTATAGTTTAAATGACCATAGTCGAGATGGCGACTGTCGAGATGGTGACAGTCAAGATGGCGATAGTCAAGATGGCGAAAGTCGAATTGGCTATAGTCTAAATGACCATAGTCGAGATGGCAATAATTCGAGATGGTGACAGTCGAGATCGACAATTTTGATCACGTCAAAGAAGTATAACTTCTAACGCGCGTATGTACTCGTATAACACCCAAGTTTTCCGTAAGTAGTCGAATTCAATGACTTGAACTTTGCTCAGGTATTGCTAAGAAAATGCTAAGCTTGCGACTATAAATTTGAATTCTGGACTTAAGGCTGAGGATAAATCTGTGTACGCTCTATAGATTTCACCCTAAGACTAAACCAAGCCCAAGGCAATATGTTAGTAAAAGAAAGTCTTCTTGTTATCAGACTTCAAAAAAAGGAGGTTATCAATTCGACTGTATGTTATGTATGATTGTTACGCGATTATTCCGTCTATTATGAATTAATTTTTAATTACTTATTCTTTTTTGTTTGGTAGCTCATACTTCAGAGTTGATTCCATATAAAATTTATCGAAATTGATTCAGCGCTTTTTGGAAAAATAAAATACATACATATGAGGGGCATTCAGTGTATTCACGGTATCGGGATAATTAAGTAATGAAGTGAATAATTTAATTTAATAACGTCATCGAATAATTACACTAACTGAAGACATAAATAGAAAATTGGATGTTCAGCCATAACCAAGTTGTTTATGAACCGATTTAGGTGATTATTTTTTCGTTGGAAAAGGGATACCTCAAAGGGGGCCCCCGTTTTTATTTCACTGGCATTGAACCTTCGACCTCGAAGATAAACCAGGGAACTCCTCAAAATTGATGAAGTTGTTTTTTTTTTGTTAAAAATTGTCTTATTTTTATCTTTACGTTAAAACGTTGGAACCAAACCAAACGCCAGATATTTCAGATCAAGGTGGTCAGTTCAAAAAAACTCCAATTTCATATGTAAGGACGTACTATTTATCCCGTCGAGCGTCAGATTAAAATTTGTCATTTGCATCAGAAATTCTTATTGGGATCGTTTTTTTTTATTCTGGACTAATAACTAGGTATTTCTAATTCGATTTTATACTAATTGTACCTGTTTTCTAAGTACTAGTCATTAAAAAATAGGAATAAAAGTCTTATAATTAGTATTTTAATAATTTTTATTCGAATCAAAATGTTTCTTAGATAATTCAACTTACGGCACTTAACTATCCATTTTTATATAAATTAAAAAACAAAACAAAAATCAATTAACATCTTCTCAAGTTAAAATCTAACACAAGTATAGTGTCGAAGCAACTTGTTGCATTGATTTATTTTGTTTTGAAGCTAAGAGATTTTTAAATATTTCACAAGATATTGGCTCTATTTTATTTCTCAAGTTGAAAATCTGACGCCAAGCACCAATAGGTGTGTTCCGGTAGGTGCACTTGAGAGCCAGTCTTCAACTAGGTTTAGCGTGTTATCATATTGGGCAACAAAGTCATTTAACATCAGGTGAGATTATGGCCACAACGCCAAAACTTATAACGATAAAAAAGCTGTCTAAGCGACTCTATAACGGGTGTTATATTTTGTGTGTGCTGGTCGCGATCTAGTGCGACATAATTGTCGCATCCTACCAACCAACGAAACTGACGGGACATCAATTACGGCGAATGATTAATAGACTCTAATTGAAAGCAATCTAAGTGATCATAGATGTAATGATAGCTTTAAGGTATAATGAAATTATCTATTATCTATTACCCTTTAGTTTAGGTAGGTGAGGTTTAGGGTTAGACAGTAAAAAATATTGTTATTAAAAAAATCTTTAGCAAAAAATATTTATAAGATATATCATATTGCAAGAACGCTTTGCAATATGAAGCAATTATCGAGTCACCGCGACGTTCGACATGAGTTCGAATCCATAAAGTGAGCTTGAGCTTTCTGTGAAGGAAAACATTGTGCTGAAATGCATAGTGCCTATGCATGGTGGTAGGGTATCTTAATGCCTGGATGGTTAGCTACTATCCTCAAGTTAAAATCTGTCACCAAAAACCTGTAGGTGTGTTCCGGCAGCTGCACTTCATAGCCAGTTCTCCCAATAGGCTTTACGTATCACCATCTTAGAACAGTCTCTAAATATCTGATGATATTAGGTCATAAAACTAAAACCAATAAGGATAAAAAAAAACATTATTCCACTTAACCTGAATAGGTTCCAGAAATCGCCTAATTGAATTCCGCTATGCTAAATTTGAGTGCTCTTAAATCCCTGCTAGATAAGGGTGAGGGTTTATTGCGTCCCTTATAGGGTCACAAACCTTTGGCCCAAATCTCTGTTTTCATTACACCACTTACCGGGAGCTAAGCTTTGTGTGACAAATTTAATTTCCTTATAAATATGGTTCTGTATAACATTCTTTTTCATATTATCTTCACTATCCCACACATCAAGTGAGAATGCCTTCAAGCCGGTCATTGAATGCTTATAAAATGCATGTGATAACAGAGCACACTTGTTGCTATTGCGCTCCGTTGATATTGCGGGTCAATAGTAAAGACAATAGTACGAATATCAAGTAATTAGTACGGATTTACATAAACACATTGATATGATTTACCAACAAATTCTATTAAATAGTACCTTATTTAATTAGGAGTGTTAGCAGAGGAATCCGGTCCTTGAAACACTAGAGATTGTCATTTGGTTATTTCATGAAAGCAAATCGTTGTGTGTTATTCATTAACAAAAATATAACTGTAGATATATATTCAATAATATATTGTATATTACATATCTATTCTACAATTACAAAAAGTAATGTTTGTAGGTTTGTAGGAGATAATCTCTGGAACTACTGGTTCATTTAAAACAATTCTTCACTAATAAGAAGCTTCATTATCGCGGAGTATTTTTTATTCTTAATAAATGTTATATTCTATTTAACGCGTACGAGTTTTCGGACGAGACTTAGTATAATATTGTTAGATGTTTGTCGGTGTGATTATTGAATCCTTACTAATGACCTACTGCTCGTACTATTGATTAGTGACAGCTACTTTTGACCCGCACTATTGACTGGGCGAGATAGCAACAGGTGTGCTCTGTGACTGCATTCACTATATGTATAAAAAGACAACGCCACACTATTTCCCCTCCAGCTATCGGAGATTCGTAGTTCGACAGTATTCTTCTAACAATATACGAGTATATGGAAAGAGAAATTCACAATGAAACAAACAAATATGTAACAGTTAATTATTTTACAATAACTGTCAGTTACTCGCATAGATTATGTGGTCTCCGCTGCACTTCATTTAGATACCGCGCTATCTACAAATAATAGCACCGATAATTATCGAACGGCCAGGGTTATACGTTTCTACTCACACGGCTCGTTCACGCCACTACACCTATAGCCATAGACACGAACCGAGTGTTGAATTATTTTAATTTGACATTATCTCCCAAACTATGCGTCCAAATAACATGCTATAAAGGGCAAAGTTTATCTTCATAAAATTGTCTTGATGATGAAGTAATTTTCATTCGTAAGGATTAATATGCCATGCCTAATAATAATGCTCACAAATCACTTTTCAATTTTCAATAAAACTTTGTCACAAAATACCTTATTGTGGCTTATGTATAAAAGATAGGTATATGGTTAGGTTAACAATAGCTTATTGTTAGTATAGATGATACGCGTATTTAATATTTCAACGTAAAATAATATAAATCTCGACCTTATTACAAATAGAATAAGATCGTCATATAATATGTACTTAAATTGTAGTCAATAGCTAGTCTAATTAACACTAACCAATTAGTTCTAATAGTCCAAGCAAATTTATTGACCAAATATGAACTTAGCATACCGATCCCTAAAAATCTAACAAGCTTCTCAGTCAGATTTCCGCTAAAGGCGCTAAGTTTTCAAGCGTTATAAAAACTTTTTAAGGTCAAACGCCTAGGTGATGTTTTTTATATAAACGGCTTTTATTTATATCTTTTTTTACAGTTTTAACTTGTTTATACATTTTTTTTAAATATTAAAGTATGAAAATTAAAGTTTTAAAATATGTAAAAAAATAAGTTTTCAAGACACTTTGTTTTTATTTTAAAGTGTTTTTTTTTAATAATTGTCGCGTATTTTCATTTTCCAAAAATGTCAGAGAGTAATTTGTTAATTAAATTAAATTTAGATTTACGGTTTTATTTCTAGAACATTCCAGTGGCATCTTATATTCAAGGTTCAAGGCATTCTTAGTTCAAAAACCCATAGGTCTCCCGATCCCCTTTTGTCTTTCTTAGATTTAGCATAATTATGCATGGGGAAATTTTATGTGTGTAAGTTTGTAAATTTTTTATCGCTAAAAAAAATATCAAACTATATATTATAGGTATTCTATATGCTAATAAAAATAGTTTATTCTCTAAACGAAAAGTTCTATTCATCTAAGTGACCTCTTTAGCACTAGGTCGCACTGCGAAATCTCACCGCGTATTTTTTATTCGAATAGAGCAGATATTCTCCGTTTTAAATCATATCTAACACGCACTGGGAATAAAATTCCTCGGGACACTTATCAATTCCGTTTAGTTTTCGATCGAGAGGCATGTGTTAAATGAACAACATTTCTAAAATTTTGATTTACCCATTATTACGCCTAAAAGACAAAATAATATTTTTTTAATTAACTATTAACTACATGTTAGTTAGTACTGCCCTTAACAACTACGCGTGTTAATTTGTATTTTCACGGGGCTCGCCCCTAAGCCCGGTGAAGCTGTCAGAGTCTCTAATGACTTCAGCGCCTTTACGGCTAAGTGTAGTCAGTTCGAAAAAAAAAAAAACTACTTTATTAGTAAAATACATAGGATTATGAATAGCGGACTTTATTACTATATGCAAAATTAGTTGGCCCAGCAGACGGTGTTTTCCCCTTTTCGGTACTTAATTGCTAGACTACAACGTCACATATCGTATCCTAACATGTCTATAAACCATCGTATCGATAAAGCAAATTATATTATGTAAACATGAGCTCAATCGCTCACGTCGTTCAAAACTTATACAATCATGAACAGACGCACACAAGATTTTTATATGTAAGTTATTCACGTGTATTTTTTCCGTGCTGCATCGCGTCAAATTTATATTAAACCATAGATTTTGCTCTAGTACTTCGCCGATGCATGTACATATAATTCAAAACACATAATTATTATTCTGTGTTAAAGAATTACAAGAAAAAAATACGCGGTGTTGTTTCGCAGCGCGGCCTTGGCTGTAACTTTTTTATAAATATGTTTCGATAAAATAATATTGAATAATCACAAAACGTTGTCATCGAAAATTTCGTAAAGAACAATTTTCTACTATATTAGCGGCTTGGATCAAATATTTTCACAACATCCCAACACTTTAACAAGGGAAAACGTGTAAATAATTTTCATTGTTTATTTGAATTACATTGCAGTAGTAACGTCGCTTATATAAATATTATCTAGAAAAATCTCGCAATGGACAATAAAAACCACGTTACCGACGGAATCGTGCCAAGGTTTAACCTCCTGATGAGGCCTTTAACCCCTAGCCCTCTTACCTCTCACCCTATTGCAACGTCCACAATTTGATCCCACGCTGTACCTATCGTTATTCTTTACGTTTATGTTATCCTAGTAGTCATTAACTCTACGCGGGGAGATTTTGCTGCTAAAAAGAGACTTTTCTGTGAATACAGAAAGAAGAACGGGAGATGATATAGAGATTAACTATTGCAGAAATTACCGAATAAAATATTTCTAAACGCCACAAAGTGCTTTTTACTGAATATTATTTATTAGACTTCTTAAATACCTACTGGAATTTAACTGCATAATAAATAGGTTGCCACATACAAAAATAAAAATATAATATAGCAAAGGAAATAAATTCTTAAATATTAAAAGAGATACGATAACAAATAGACGCATAAGCACAATGTTTAAGAAGCGTTCCGACTCAGTCCTCAAGAATAGAAAACTTATTATAGTCTGACCTTAATTAAGATTTCGTTCCTTTTTCAGTTTAATTAATAAATAAATTAATAAGCTAATAAATAAATAACGTTAAGATGCAGTGGCCACTTACAATACATCAGCTAGAAGCATGCCTGTATGCTTCTTAATACTATTTTTTTTTCTTTTTAATACTCGTAACATTGTCTAATAATGTAATAGTATTAAGAACGGCTTTAACAATCTGGATTTTTTATTTATTTAGAGAATGTTTTAGTTTCCAAGTTTACCTAGATAGGTATTTTTCTTCGAATTTCGAAGCTCGAATATCAAAATAATTAAGTACTTTAAAAAATAGTAATTACGAATAGTTTCAATCCTGTGACTTTAGAGGCAAGAAATTTTTCATGGAACTTTCATAAGCTATTATTAGTATTATTATTATTAGTATTATTAGTGGTATTATTATATTATTATTAGTAGTATTATTAGTAGGTAAAAGAGTTTTTTTAATCACTTAAGTTAGTTAAAAAGGTATAAAGTAATATTGCCGATAGGAAATCTGATTGTTCATACGGTTAGTGACCAAATAAATTATTTTTATTTTCTTGTATAATTTTAAACATTGAGTAGTTTTGTTACATAATAAAATTCATTGGTAAAACGTCTCAGAAATACATAGATTAACAGTTCTTTCTGTTCTTATTATACTAGGTGGCCCGGCAGATCTTTCCAATAGTTAATAACTCGAACACAGCGTCACGTATTCCGTTATTTATATTTTTCATAAGTTTGGCGTAGTGACCACAATCTCATCTGATATTATCGATTTAGCCCAAGATGATAACAAGCTAAGCCCTAGTACCTAGAAGACTGGCTCTCAAGTAAGTACACCTGCCGGAACACATCTGTATGTGCTCGGCGACAGATTTTCAACTTGAAGGTGGTAACAAGCCAGGCTTATTAGAAAAAGCCCTACCCACCAGGCTGTGGTTTCATCACGATGTTTTCCTTCACCGAAAGCTCAGGCTCATTGCAGGGATTCGAACTCACGTCAATCGACGCACTACCACTGAGCCATCATTGCTTCATTGCTTTTATAGTATCGTAACGAACAAAACATAAGAATTATGTATCGTTCGTATGATGACTTATGGTCTCGAGTCCAATAGAAAAAAGGAAATTTTCCGAGTGACTTTTTTAATTATTTGGTTTGATGCGTTAACACTGAACAACATAACAAATTTTATTTATATAGATACAATTTCAGTTATGAACTTATGACAGCTACGAAGTTTTGATGAAAATATTTTCGTGTTTTTAGAGCGTCAAGCAATGATGTATATTGGTTATTAATAAATTTGGGATTTGCGGTCATCGGTTGTTTGAACTATAAGAAAAACAATGAAAATAACAAATTACTTTTCATTTTTTTGGGACTTCAATTATATATTTTTTTTTTATAAATTCAGTGGGATATTGCGTATTGTAGCTTAGTGGGTAGTCTACGCGGAAGTGGCGACGCGTCGATCGTTTGAATCCCACAATTTGATTGAATTTTCATCGAAGAAAGAATTCGTGACGTAACCGTGTTTAGACATTGCACTTAGAAACTAAATACTTTCATGAATCAGTGTGCTAGCATCTCTGTCAACATTAATTTTAGAAGTTTACTTCTTTATTGATATTTTATTGTGGAATTAGCCGCGTGACCGATAAGATTTCCTCCATCAGCAATATCTAAACAATGATCCTGTTTCCAACACCCAAGTGAGGTACCATTAGGGGATGAATTTTAAAATATTGTTTCTTATTGCTCACTTACGTTATATAATCAACTCTTGCGCAAGTGCGTTGGTTGTCAGTCAGTATTTTTATTTTTTTGTAGAACTTTTTTTTTTTTCGAACTGACTTTACTGTTAGCCTTAGGGGCCTTGCAGCCTTTACGGCTTTTACAGTTTTACCGGGCTTTGTACAACTAGGAAGGCAAACATGTATTCGACCGACCTGATGGTAAGCAGCTACTGTATTCTATGGACGCTTGTCACACCAGAGGTATCGCTAGCGCGTCGCCGACCTTGCTCAATCAGCTCTAGAAACTCTACTCGTTGCAGAAATACATCAAAAATTTATTTTATTTGGCTGCAATCTTCTCTTAGGTGAAAATATTTCATCTGTCGAATTGCCTCAAGCAAAGAGAACTCTCCAAAAGATTTGCTCTGTGCCATAACTCTCTTAACGACTACATAAAATTTTACAACACATTTAATTTACACGTGCAAGTAAAAGTTATTGACAATTGAATTGGATTCACGCGCCTTATTTATCCAAATATTGAGAGATTTCGACCCTAGTTCTATCGGTACTTTACCCCAGCCACTGTTGCAAAGTGGTTTAAAGTTCACTAACCTTAATTCATCTAGTTCAGTGCTTACCTTTAGCATAGGGTTGTCGAACTTGTCACAATTGTTAAAATATTTCAATATTGTTTGAAGTTGTTGTGAGCTCCTTGCCCCAGTTTCTTTCCACCCAGTTTATACATAATTCCTTAATATTTCTGGCTTCTTTGTGTGTTAAAAGAATAGATGTTAATAAACCAAATTTCAATACTTGTTACAGTGTAAACTCTATTTAGCGAAATTGAAAGACCGAAATGTCTTTATTACGTAATAAAGACATTTCTTTGGAGAGTAAAATAATATGTAGTTATTTGTATTTTACAAATACAAAAGTACTTGGTTTTAATTTTGAATTAATTCAAAAATATGGATGAATTAAGAATATGATTACTTAAAGATAAACGCATAGTAATAAGCCAATACTAGGTTAGTACAATAAGCAAACACATGCTAGGAAATTACCACAAACAAATGAACACATTTCTTACAATTCCATTGTACGTACGAAATGTTTACGACTCTTTGTCTATTACTGTGTTTGAATTCAGTGAAATCAATGTTTTATTGGGGTATTAAAAATGATGTTTTGTTGAGAATTCTATATAGAATCTATTGAGAATGGTTGTTGCGCTATATGGAATTTTTCAGTGCATGGGTGACAGTGCACATCAAACAAACCTTAGTAATTACTACGTGTTATGGTGTTCTTTGTTAAATAGATGTTATAATAACGTATATAGGTACCTCAAAGGACAACGTAAAAGGCTATGCTCGGAGTTTCTTGGCGTGATCAATTAGGAACGATGAGATCCACATAGGAATCAAAGTAACTGACATAGCTATGATAATAATAATTTATTTCAATTATTAAATTCATTATATTAAATTATTTATACACAGTAAAGGAAACTAAAGATTGCATTAATTTTTACATTTTTTAATAATATAATTGAAGTTGGTGTCTGTACTAGTCGTGAGACTGTATGACAGATACTTGCGGCACCGTTCACTGTTTATAAAACAATTTAATAAAGTTGAGACGTTGAGAGGGGGTTAATTATTAGTAAGGAGGGTGTTGGTGTTGAGAGTGTGATAGTCTATGTGTGTAAGTATGTGAATATCCTATGATGTGTAAGTAAACACAAATCATTTTTTTAAACATTTTCTGTTTCCTCATAGTTACGTTTAAATAGTCAGTTTTTCTAAACACACGGATTGGGTCCGGATATATGTTGCGATATTTGTTCTTATAATTATAAATTCGTGAACCTAGTACATTGAAATGCCTAGCTGCTAACGAAGTTCGGTACGGATCAATTTTGCAAACTTCATGGTTTCTACGTCTCTTAAGGATAAAAAGGTCAAAAGGAAGTGGACTATGTTTCACTATAGCGGCATAGAATACAAAGAGCTGTCTAATAGTCATGACATTACACTCTTTATATAGTTCAGATTTTGTATACAAAAATGGCTTTTCATTCATGACTTTTTAAGTATAGCTCTCTGTGCCTGTTCAAGTTGCAGTAAGTTAGATTTACATGCACCACTCTCAAAGATTTAATACAATATGAAAAGGTAAACTGAGCTAAGGCAAAATAAACCTTACCCATGGAATCTTTATCTTAACTTTTTTAAATAAAGCTTTTAAAAAAAGTTAAAGTGCCAACCCTACGTATTTTGGTGCATATAATTATAAGTATATCATATTTTATTGTAAGTTTGATAAATATGTGCATATGGATTGAACAAATCTTATATTGAAAAACGTGTATTCACGAGCACGTATTACAATTTCAGAGTTTTTTCTTTTACTACTTTTGTAGTTCGATAAATGTGTTAAACGCATATCAACATACGTTGAAGTTTTTCAATAATTATCCTAGAATATTAGAACAAATTTTATGTTGTTGATATTCGATTGATTATGAAGCAACTAAAAACAGTGGAGCATAGATATTTATAATCTGTTTTCTTCTTTTTGTTTTGGTGAAGCAGAAGCATTTGCCACTGTCAATGTTTTTAAATAAAGTATTTCCTAATCTTCAAAATTGGGTCTAACAAGGTGGTGGCTCTCTTGTTACCAGTCTAAGAAGCTTTTGTGGTAACTCAAAATACATGTTTCCAGTATATATTTATTTAAACCTTTTTTATTATATTATTTATTTAATTAATCCACTTCACGTATGCACGATAATCCTAAAGCTGTAAAAGCCGTAAAGGTTCTGGAGGGCCCCTAAAGCTAACAGTATAGTCAGTTCGAAAGAAAAAAAGAAGTATGCACGATAAACAAACTATATATCACGCAAAATGCCACCAATGTCTATACTAATATAATAAAGCTGAAGATTTTTTTTTTGTTTTCATTGTTTATTTGTTTAGGTTTCGAACCAGGGGTAATTACATACTTACAATTTTGCGTGGGAAATAAAGAAATAAGAATGAGGCGATGGAAAACGCCTTTACAGAGTTCATCGATTCCAGTACTTAGGGAATTTTCCATCGAAATAGCATAAGTGCATCAACAATAATAGGCATCGATTAATTAAATATATACTTTGCATTAAAACAAAAATCTATATAAAACTGCTATTTCATAGGTAAGGATCTAATAATTTCATGCAATGTATTACGATCAATTAAGATTGTTTGCATTTTCATGCATTGTGTGTATTCTTTGTGACAAAAAAATTAAGGAGGACGAGGGTAAAATGAGTTTGCCTAATAGGGTCATAGGGTAACATGATTGAAAAAGCTAGGAATAGCAGGTTTAAACGGACTAATCTCTGACTAATCTAACTAATTTAAAAAAACTACTAGTGGGATTCGAAAAATTCTTTTGATATATGTTAGCCAGAATCATGAGGAATAGTATAGGCTATATAACTTTACGCTATGACCCTAAGGAACGGAGCAGTAACTATGAACACCAAGCAATCTGGCAAGCTGTACGCGAGTACGGGAAGTTTAACAACGATAGGACTATACGGGAGCGATGTCGATGGCACCGCGCCGTGAAGAGTAAATATAACACGGGTGAAACCATGGGGCACAGCTGGGTTAAATAATATAGGGTCAAAGAACATAAGTTAATGAATTAAAATAAAAACCACAACATGGCAACTCGAGATACCGCCAAAAATTCCTATAACTTATCTTGAAAGAGTTACTTGTTATTTAATGGCACAGTGTACTTAAAAAAAAACATTTTTTTTTCATCGTTGCAGTTTTAGCGTAGTGGCCACAATCTCACCTGACGTTAACTGACTATGGGGCCCAAGATGATAACACACTAAACCTAGTGGGAGATTGGCTTTCAAGTGCAGCTGACGGAAACACACCTATTGACGCGAAGTCGTACACGCTACCACTGAGCCATCATTGCTTCAAATTATACCAACGCCACGTGGTATGCAATGGTGGGTGCAAGGGTGTGCATTTTCATAATCCAGACCAAGAAACAAGTGATTTTATTCAAAATATATTGTGTATTCATGACTAACAAATATTATAAATTAATTACTTACAAGTTATAACAAATTAAAAATGTATTACTTGTAATAAATTCGATTGTTTTTTAATCTAAAAAACATTTTTACACATTTACATGAAATTGATCTTACTGAAGAGTTGTCTTATTGTAATTGGGATATCTCTGCCGATGTTCGCGAACTACTTGCAAAAAGTATTGCAGTTGTTTCTCATCTTTTGTGAGGTAATTGTTTTATTCCTCAATCAAAGCAACACCTCGTTCAGTTACATCATTAGTGACTTTCTATGTATTGAAATATTCTAAACATTCCTTGTATGAATTATTACTGCACCATGTTAAAACATCATCCTCCAAAAAATCGCATAGCAAATCGAATTTTTTGAACAGCTCTACCGAATTTTCGGAGACAATCACTCAAATCTTTTTGCAATAATGATTCAAGATTTTGTTCCGTAATGTCATACCTTTGACGCATTGGTGTAGAACTTTCCCGATTTTGAATTGCCGCAACAATTTTTTTCTTATTAGATTATAGCTTTCAATTCTCTACAAAAATATTCAATGGAAATTGCAGAGCAATTTATGGTTAATTAGTTACAAAAATCAGAAAAAAATACATAAAAAATCCTGTGTTGTTTATGGGAAATCGAAAAGTGCGATGCGGACAACCTTAATATTAATATTAAGGGCTCATATTTTCAGAGGCCTATATTGGCATCTAGGCCTGGTTTCGAGTTTTTTTTTTTAAACACCCTCTTCTATGTACATACATTTACGTTCACTGAAATTTAAGATATTATATATTATTTATAGAAATTATATCATAAAAAAGGGGGATATCTAGATATTATTGTTAAAATTATTTAAAAAAGATATTTATAGGTAGGTAAAGTTAAAGAAATTGTGTTTAACAAAAATAACTTTAAATGTGAAACTAACTTATGTCGAAAAACAGAAATTACTTTTATGACGCTAAGAGTACCTACTATTATAATGTATGTATTTTGATTTTAACAGTACCTAAGGATTGCTAGAATTAGTTAAATTATGCTTGCTTGTTTGAATGAAAACACTCTAGTGATAACAGCAGTTTGCGCGGTTCCCACCTGTCTACGAACAGAGGGGAACAGTACGATATCGAATATTGATCGGTTCGGAAGAGCTCTTCACGTATTCTACTCTCCTAGTACTTTCCGATCGGCCGGCCATTATCGGCAATCGTCGATACGTTTTCAATAACTCTTCAAATAAAGATTTTTAGGGCCAAATTTATGAACAGCTACATAAAAATAATAATTTTTATTAACGATTTAAGAGTCGTCTACGATTTTATGCGTTGCAAAACAAATTCCTGGATGATCAGTAAAATATAATAGATAAAATTTAGTTTCATTGAATCTTTGTCGTTTGAGGGAACATTTTATCTATTGTCACAATATGTCTGGCTATCATTCGAGTAGGGTGAACGTTTGCTAAGCTTGCTATTCAGTGCCGATGAGATATATTGATCTATTATGTATGAATAGAGGTTTGACCGATTAAAATAACATTCATATATTTCATTTCAACTCTATACAAGAAGCTAAATTTATTGTATACACAAGTAATCGATACTACAAAATCATCATGATCACAACAGTCCTAATATTAACCTGTTTTCAAAAAATATGACGGTGTAACTAAATCCACTCAAATTAAAAAAAATAATAATAATGAAAATATATATTAGTATATTTTATCCTGAAAAATTGTTCTCATAAACTAAAATAGGGTACAATGAATTAATTAAAGAAATTTTTAGATGAATTGTTTTTAATTTTGAGCCTTATGAAAATAAATATGCCATAGATTGTTACAGAACTAGTTGCCTTCACAGACAATTGACATTTTGCAATTAATTGTTATTACGTCAGTTAAGTAAGGAGTTATAAGGAGTAACTTAGGCTACTTTTGTTTTAGATTCTGAAGCCGTGGGAAAAGCGTTCGTAAAATATACCTCATGACTCGTTTGTTCAGAAACAGTTGGACTTTTTTCAGAAAGGGTAGAACAACATCTGCCGGGCAAGCTAGTATCTTTATATGTATATTATAATTGGTTTCTCGAGAACGGTTATGGGGCATGGTTTTTAATTTGTGTTCTTGTTCTTAGTACATGTTATAGACAGTCTTGTCAATCCCTAGAACCTTAAATTTAGCATCAAAAACGTTTTACAAACATTATATTTGTAAGGTGCTTAAACTTAGGTTCACCTACAAGTTCGTCGAACAACGGTCGACAGCGTGACTTTGGTGCATTATTTCAAAAAATATTTATATCAGGCCGGTGAACAAACTCGAAACGTTGTTTTTTGGAGGCTGTCACGCTCAATATCAAACTTTAAAAAACTTGTATTACTTCGTTTTTATAATTCCATTCACTCGTAATGGATGCATTCATTATTTTTCCAAAGAATGTTGTATGTATTCTTGATTTGTTTTTAAATATTTCTTTAGTCGATGTTATGTTTCGTTGAAGGTCATACAGGTGTACGCTCCGACCTCGGCGCACTCCGGCGATGAGGTGGAGGCTATATATGAGGATATTTCTAAAGCCATGCATAGTTTCAAAGCCCACTTCACAGTTGTTCAGGGGGTATTTCAATGCAAAACTGGGCAAATGAGACGGCGATGAGCTGCGAGTGGGGCAATTTGGAGTAGGAAACCGGAATCATCGGGGCCAACTACTGGCTGGCTTCATGGAGAAGGAATGCTTTTATATGATGAACTCTTTCTTTAGAAAGCGAGAACACAGGCAGTGGACTTGGATGAGCTCTGACGGTGTAACGAAAAACGAGATAGACTTATCATGTCGACGAAAAAGCACATATTCAATGATGTCTCTGTGATCAATGCGGTCAAAACCGGAAGTGATCACCGTATGGTAAGAGGCACATTAAATCTTAATTTGAAGCTCGAAAGATCTCGACTGATGAAGTCTACGCTTCGCCCAGCACCGATCCAACTCCATAACCCCGAGAGCTTTCAGCTGGAACTCCAAAACCGTTTTCATTGCCTAGAAAACACCGTGAACAATTATAATGACGGGTTCGTGGAAACTGTTCATACGGTTGGATCCAAGTTCTTTAAGACCCGCCGTACAAACAGGACCAAAAAACTGTCGGACTCTACTCTAAAACTCATGGAGGAAAGGCGTGAGATGATTCTGCAGTCAAGAGGTGATGCCTCTGCTGATCGGCAGCTTAATAGACGGATCTCAAAGTCACTGAAAACTGACATATGCCAATTCAATACGAATTGAATTACAGAGGTGATAGAGCGAAACAAAGGCTCCAAAGTATTCGCAAGAGATCTGTCTATTGGGCATTGCCAGCTAACAAAGCTGAAGACTGACGACGGCAGAATTGTGTCATCCAAACCTGAGGTCTTGATAGAGGTCAAGAAGTTCTATGGACAGTTATACACATCAACGCAGAAACCGTTACGAATCTAATTAAAGACCCAAGAGCTACATTGACTCGACACGACACAGAAGACATCCCGGACCTCAGCTTGTACGAGATTAGTATGACTCTCAAAAAGCTTAAAAACAACAAAGCTCCCGGATATGACGGAATCACAGCCGAACTATTGAAGGCGGGTGGTAAACCAGTACTGAGGGCCCTTCAGACATTGTTCAATACCGTCATCCACAGAGGTAAAATGCCACAGGCATGGAACAAAGGTGTGGTGGTACTCTTTTTAAAAATGGTGACAATACCCTATTGAAGAATTATAGGCCCATCTAACTTTTGAGCCATGTTTATGAGCTGTTTTCGAGAGTTATTAAGAATCGTCTCGCAAGTTCGACGACTTCCAGCCCCCCGAACAAGCCGGTTTCCGAAAGGGCTTCAGTACCGTAGACCACATGCATGAATTACGGCAGGTTATACAGAAGACCGAAGAGTATAGCCTACCCCTTTGTTTAGCATTTGTAGACTACGAGAGAGCCTTCGATTTGATTGAGACCTGGGCTGCACTACTTTCTTTCCAGCGGTGCCCAGTTGACAACCGGTACATCGACGTGTTGAAGTATTTGTATAAAAACCCTACTATGTCAATTCGACTGCAGAATCAGAACTCGAAACCTATCCTGTTGCAGCGGGGATTCAGACAAGGCGATGTTATCTCTCCTAAACTGTTCACCGCTGCACTGAAAGATGTTTTCAAGGTTCTGAATTGGGAAGGACTAGGCATTAACATAAACATCACAGTACATCACCCGCCTTTGGTTTGCCGACGACATAGTAGTCTTGGCTGAGACCATGGAGGATCTCCGTGCGATGCTCTCCTCTGAACGAATTAGTCTTAGAATGAACGTGGACAATACGAAGATTATGTCGAACGTCCATGTAGCGCCAACTCCCGTGAAGATTAGAGACTGTCCGCTTGAAATTGTTGAAGATTATGTTTACCTGAGACAATCTATCCAGGTAGGTAGATCCTTTTTCTAGAAAGAGGTCAATCATCGAATCCAACTCCACTGGGTAGCGTTTGGGAAGCTACGTAACATATTCTCGTCCAAGATAGGCAGTGTCTCAAGACGAAAGTCTTTGACCAGTGTGTATTATCAGTGATTACATATGGTGCTGAGACGTGGTCGCTAACTATGGGCTTCATAAGAATGCTCAAAGTCACTCAAAGGGCAGTGGAGAGGGCTATGCTCGGTGTTTCTCTGCGTGATCGAATCAGAAATGAGGAGATCCGCAGGAGAACCAAAGTCACCGACGTAGCCCGAAGAATAGCTAGACTTAAGAGCAGTGGGCGGGCAACATAGCTCATAGAACGGATGGCCGATGGGTTCAAAGAGTTCTCGAGAGGCGGCCACGTATCGGAAAACACAGCGTGGGCAGACCTGCCACAAGGTGGTCCGACGACCTGGTAATGGTTGCGGCAAGCCGCTGGATGCGGGCAGCAGAGGACCGGTCATTGTGGCGATCTTTGGGGGAGGCCTATGCCCAGCAGTGGACGTCTTTCGGCTGAAATGATAATGATGTTATGGCTGATGAATGCCGTAAAATCATTCAAATCTACATTGTAATTATTTTAGTTAATAAGTGTTTTAATTCGCTTTAATTCGTTAAAATAACTATACATATATCCATGAGAAACATGTGCATATTTATTTAATAATTTAGCTATTTGAACCTATGTACCTGAGTGGTGTACAAGTGTGAATTGTAGTGTCATGTTTATGTGTGATAGCCTGTGAATGCATTATCACTGTATTGCGCTAGCGGCTGCTGGCTCAAGGGCTCCACGCCGGATGAACGTACCAAGGCTTGAGTTGCCGCAAAAGAGGGTGTTCGTGGCGGATACCTACCACAATGATTTGGCACCTGTGATACAGTTTGTAACTAGTATAGATGCCAACAATTAAAATTGATGTTTTATTGGCCTTTAGCGTCTAATACCTACTTAACGATTTTCTTTACTCTTCTAATAATTTAGTATTACATTTGAAAATGAGTAATTAGAAACTTTATGTACCTATACTTGCAGTTGCCAATGGATGGCATGATTATTTGTTTAAATAATTTAATTAATACATTACTGTTATTAATATAACCCTTATTACATTTTTGAGTAGGTACCTATCTTTCTGAATAACTTAATCAATTTGTCACCATTTTACGATAACGCATAAATACTAATAAAAATTGTTACTATTGTATAGAATGTTCACCACACAAGTAAAGTTAAAAAAATATATTCTGTGACGTACACAATTGAAAACAACATTGTTCTTAAAAAAGAACACAAAAATATTTTAAGCAAAGGATTTATAAAAATTACGTAAGAAATGTCTTGAAAGAGATCTGATTTCACGTAACAAATCTTAAATATAGCTTAAAATAGGTACTGTGTATTCTAGTAAATTCTGATTATAGTCGAAGAGTTCAAATGTTAACCATGACGAAAGTCGACAAAATAAATAAATTTAGGAGAGTTTCAAATGTGATTGCAAGTTTGTCCTAAATACGTTGTTTTTTTATGGTCATTTTGGTCACTGAATGGGACGGAAGGGAATGGAAAAATATATTAGAAAATATAAGCATATGTAAACAATGATGGTCAAGTGTTAGCGTGTACGAAAATCGCGTCGGAAAACGTGAGTTCGAATCCCTACAGCGAGTCTTAGCTTTCGGTGAAGGAAAAGGGGAGACCGATCACGACCGCCGGCGGGAACGGACGTGTTTACGACCGCTCTCTGCCGCCTTTGTGAAGTTTTACGACCGACCGGCTTTGCTGCACACCTGCATCGCACCTGCGCCGCACCTGCGTATCGCCGTCTCGCTCGCACCCATTGTGTCGCGCTGCACAACCATAAAACTGCTCTTTTAAGAGCAAATTGTTTCTATTCGACGAAATCCACACTTTAGTGGTCACTTGCCTGATACCTGACGGTGCCAACTAAAGCAAGTGGGTGCGTGACCCAAGCGCCCCTCGGTTGCCTCCTTCAGAGGCAAACGATAGTACTTGGTCGGGCTCAGGAATCTTGGCCCTTGATAGAGTCATAGTCAAGCCCTGAGTGTCTCCTTCCCACCCTTCCGATCCTGCTACACATCCATCCCCGAGTGTCTGTTTGGGCGTAGCTAGGTATTTATACCGGCTGCGTTCTCTGCCTCGGTATTGATAGGGACCTCCACGTAGGGCCCGGTAGGTTCTTTCCTGCGAGTCATTACACCGTGACCCGCAGGTCCCTTTACACGGCTCGGGATAGCCGTTTAAATTCACTCGGCGCACCCCCCTGCCTCTCCGGCAGGGAGGTTTAACTTCACCCCCGCCCGCCCAACCGCCGCCGCCGGAATGGCAGACTTGGAAAGCTTCGTTGCGTTCGCAACAAGCCTACACCCGTCGATATGGACGGATTTCAATAGGGCCATCGCGGCCGCGCAACCCGCCATTGCTGTCGCACAGGCCACCGAGGCCACCAGCGACCCCGCCGCGCCCCACGCGACGGACAAGAAGCCCGTCTCGCGCTCCCGCTCAACGGCACCCCGCGCTCACCGTCAGACGCCGTACAAACGGCCGTCATCGCGCTCGCGTTCCCCGGGCAATCAAGTCACGATCCCAGCGCCCTCTGCGCTGCCGATCAAGAACTCTTTCGCGTCGTTAGTTCCCGAAGCGGACACGCCGACGCTAGTAGCTACGAACAATAGCTACTCGCCCACTAATCCGGATCCCGAACCCGAGTCCAACGAAATGGACACGGCGATAGTCACAGATAACGAGGGCTTCACCCTCGTTCAAAAAAACAAGCCCGCCAAACGGGCATCGCGTTCGCGTCCCGAGTCTCCGGAGACTCAGTCCCGCCCACAAAAGGCGCAGAAAACTGGGCTAAACAGCCACGCCCCCCGCTCCGCAGCGCCCTCAGCGCCTGCCGGTACTTTTGCCGGCAGAAAGGCGCGTCGCCCACCGCCGGTAGTAGTCCAAAACAAGGCGGTCTGGACTAAGCTCGCGGACAAGCTTAGAGACTTAAAAATTAATTATACCTCGGCCAGTAACACGGCCAACGGTATCCGCGTACAAGTAACCACTTCTGACGAACACCGTCAGTTCACAAAGTTGCTCCGAGCAAGCAACCTACACTACTACTCATACACCCTAGACGATGAGCGTCACCTCCGGGTTGTAATCCGCCGCATCCCGGTGGAAATCACGCCCGAGGAGGTCAAAACTGACCTCTTAGCGAAGGCCCTCCCTGTCCGCGAAGTGCATAGAATGCACGGCGGACAATCCAAAAACCGACCATTAGATATGGTCGTAGTTATCTTGGATCTGACCCCCGAGGGCAGAGCCATCTTTAATGTCAGGAAAGTGTGCGAGCTCTCCGGAATAGCCGTAGAGCCCCCACACAAAAGCCGCAGACCTCCGCAGTGCCACAACTGCCAGCTGTACGGACATTCGGCCCGTAACTGCCATTTACGTCCCAGGTGCGTTAAGTGCCTCGGGGACCACGCGACAAGCGAGTGCACGCGCACTCGAGAGTCGTCTACCCCTCCGAGCTGCGTGCTATGCGGCAACGCGGGTCACCCCGCGAACTATCGCGGCTGTCCCCGTGCCCCGCGTCCCACGCGCCCTATGCGCCCTACGCGCCCAAGGCAAGAGCGACACACCCCTCCTCAGAGGGCACGTCCCGCCGCCAATAGTCAACCCATGCCTCTGCTCACGCCAGAAGCCTTTCCCAGCCTCCCGGGCGCTTCCCGCGCCCCGGTGGCGGCCACCCCCGCACCCCGCGCACCCCCTCCGGCCATGCGAGCCCCTCAGGCAGCATGGGTCTCTACTCCCCGCCCTCAGCCTCCTAAGGCTCAGGCCTCCCCGCCCGTTAGCACGCGCCGCGGCGTTGACTACATGGTCATGCTCTTCCGCGAGCATGACCCTCAGGAAGTACTGGCATACGACCAGTGCGTCGCTGAGTACGGCCCCGCCGAATCCATCAAGCGTTTTCCCCTGATGACAGCGACGCTAATGCGCCTGGCCCGTGCCGGGAAATAGATAACGGTTATAAATGGCTCGCATTAAACCTAGGAGTCTCAACATCTCTTTCTTTAACGCGCGAAACCTCCTTCCACAACGGGACCTAGTATCCACCTTTCTTAGGGAACGGGAGATAGACGTATTTCTAGTACAAGAAACACTTCTAAAACCCAGTAGGCGCGACCCTAAGATAGCAAATTACAATATAGTCAGAAATGACCGTGCCACCCGAGGAGGCGGCACGCTCATCTACTACAAGCGTTCCCTCTATTGCATGCCAATAGACCCTCCCGCACTTACCAATATGGAAGTGTCCATCTGTAGAATAGGCATGACTGGCCATCCGTCAATCACGCTTGTCTCTGCATATCTCTCCCCGAGTAAAAGACTCCTTCAGTCCGATCTGGAGGTGCTACTTTCACTCGGTCAATCCGTAATAATAGCAGGCGACCTCAATAGCGGTCACACCCATTTCAACAACTCGCGTAACACCCCTAACGGGGTTATTCTCGACCTACTATGCGATGTGCTCGGCTTTGACGTCATAGCACCGCTAGAGCCCACGCACTTTCAAGATAACTGTCAACCGACAGTACTTGACATAGCCCTCCTCAAAGGTGTCTCACTTCGGTTACGACTTATAGAAGTCGTACACGAACTGGACTCCGATCACCGCCCGGTTATCTTACAACTCGGGCAACCGTTCGACCCCAGTCCGCCAAAAGTCAAAGTAGTTGACTACGCGATATTAAATCGTTACCTAACCAATAACGCTACCCCGTCCAGCTTAGCTAGGATCCCCGACGTATTAGAGTCAACAGCAGACGCCGACTTAGCGATCGATTCCCTGGTCGACTACCTCCAAACCGGTGTAAGGGAGGCCTCGAGAGAGGTGCAAGCGGCAAACGAACGCCGTTTTATACTCCCCCCCGGCTTACGAGCGTTAATCACTGAAAAGAACGCCGCGACACGTGCACACGATTCTTATCCGACGAGGGATAACACCTGTAGGTTACGGCGACTTCAGAGAGAGGTTAGAACTCGCATCGGCGAGTACAGAGGTCACCGGTGGGATAACCTCCTAGAGGGTCTCAAGCCGTCCCATCTGGCTTACTGGAACCTCGCCCGCTCTCTGAAGTTAGAAGCTTCCGCCCTGATGCCGCCCCTCGAAAGGGGCCCCGATCTCCCACCCGCGTTCGATAGTGACGATAAGGCAGAATGCCTTGCCGCAAGCTTGGAGAGCCAGTGCTCTCCAAACTGCGACAACGTAGACACTGCCCACATCGAAACCATCGAGACCGCCGTTCAGGAACTAACGACGATTCCCCCCGCGGAAACGTTAAACCCGGTCACGCATGACGAGATTTGTTCTGTTATTAAAGGCCTTAAGCCTAGAAAGTCCCCCGGCCCCAACGGTATCAGGAATGAAGTACTTAAACTTCTTCCCGATCACCTCATAGCTCTTTTGGTCTGCATCTTCAATGTAGCCATAGCCCACTGCTATTTTCCAGCCGTCTGGAAAAAAGCTATAGTTATAGGTATTCACAAGCCCGGCAAAAAAGCTTCGCTTCCCGATAGCTATCGCCCGATCAGCCTTTTAAACACACTAGGGAAACTTTACGAGCGGCTCCTTCTGAACCGTCTCAAAACCGTTATAGATATTAAAAATCTATACCCTCCCGAACAGTTCGGTTTTCGCGCCCGACACTCGTGTACACATCAAGTGCACCGCCTCACGGAGCACATCACGAGCAACTTTGCCAAAAGTAGTATCGCCCCCGCCCGTACGCTTGCGGTCTTTTTCGACGTAGCTAAGGCCTTCGATAAGGTCTGGCATGCCGGACTAGTCCACAAGCTACATCAATTAGAAGTCCCGGATAGGTTAGTTCATCTAGTTCACGATTTTCTACGCGACCGCACCTTCCACTACCGAGTGGAAGGAGTACTATCTACCGCCCACCCTATACGCTCAGGCATCCCGCAAGGTTCCATTCTGGCGCCTTGCCTTTTCAATCTGTACGTCAGCGACCTCCCGAAGCCCCCCGGGGTCGAGGTAGGGCTCTACGCTGACGACACAGTCATATATGCGTCAAACAGACACAGAAAAAATCTCGCCTGCGCAGTCCAACGTGCCGTAACCACTCTCGGGGAGTGGTTTCGAACGTGGCGAATAGCTATTAATCCGGTAAAGAGCGCCGCGATTATGTTCGAACCGCATACATGCAAACTACCACGCACGGTAGGACCCCTCTCATTATTCGGTACGAATATCCCTTGGGCCACCAAGACTAAATATCTGGGTGTCACCCTCGACTCGAAGCTTAACTTCAACGCACACGTTACTATAGTCAGGAATAGGGCCATCTGGATCCTTTCCCGCTTGCGACCCTTGCTCAGTTCGGTAAGCAAAATGTCCTTAAGACATAAGCTCACACTGTACAAGATGTGCGTCCGTCCGATCTTGACATATAGCTGCGCCGCGTTCGCACATATGTCCAAACATAACTTTGCCCGCATGCAAAGAGTCCAAAATCGGTTTCTCCGTCGCCTGCTTGACCCTCCAGCCTTCGTTAGGAACATGGACCTGCACAGGGACATGAGGCTTCCCTCGATAGAAGCCTATGTGAAATATCTCACCAGGAGATACTTCGATAGCGCTTCGAATCATCCCAACCCGCTCGTAAAATCCACCGTGAACTACGTCCCAGACAACTCGATCCCCGTTGCCAAACGTTATAAACGCCGTCCGCGAAATCTCTTTGTCGATCCCGATGACGACATCGAGAACGCTAACAATTTCTACGCGTCCGCTCCCGCAACATATGCGTGCTCGCGCCCACGCCCGCGAAACCACCGTTCCCTCCGCAGGGGACGTACGGTTAACTTCGCTCCCGCACACCCGCCACGACCGCCCTCCTCTGCGGCAACTCAAGCCTAGGTCCGATCCATCGGCATGGAGCCCTTGAGCCAAGCAGCCGCTCGCGCGATACAAGTGACTCTACAATCACTAGCTTTCACAGCCATACATGACACTGCATTATACACACATGCACAACACACACAGGTACATAGGTTCTGTAAGGGACCTTTTTTTCTTTTTTTGCCTAGTTAGATTAGACAAAAATTTTCAGACCACTAAATACACATACACATGTTCCTTCCCTCCTCCCAGGGGGCAGAAACATGTATATATGTATAGTTAGTTTAGATCGAATTACGGATAGGGAATTAGTCAGATCGCGACTTAATTGCATACGCGCAACAGTCCGAGCCGAGGTTCGGCCACTTTGGCACCCTCGGATGTTGTTGCTTAGCTTTCGTGGCTGAGTGCCCTAAGCGCTCGCCCCCAAGCCCGGTAAAGCTGTAAAAGCCGTAAAGGCTCCAGGGCCCCTAAGGCTAACAGTATAGTCAGTTCGAAAAAAAAAAAAAAAAAAAAAAGTGAAGGAAAATATAGTGATGTAACCATAGCATGGTGGTAGGACATTTTCTAATGGCCCTTTGGTTAGCTACCACCCTTTAGTTGAATCTATCTCTAAGCACCAATAGGTGTGTTCTAGAAGTTCTACTTGAGAGCCAATCTCCTCTGATGTTAAGTGACAATTAACCTAAGCTGGAAACATGCTAAGCGTAGAGGGAGACTGGATCTCAAGTGCAGCTGACGGAACACAGATTTCCAACTTAAAACCAAAACTTCCATAAAACAATTTTCGATAATTAAATCATTAACAATCAGTTGACACAGTTAACTCTGCGACTACAGAATCCATAAAAATGAGTTGACTCAATTAACTCAACAGAGATTATTAAATAAAAGAGTTTGCGAAACTTTCACTCTCAATATTGTGCGTTTAATTTTCCAGTTACGCAATATCACTATTGCAGAAATGGAAATAGCTTCTAATCTCGAACCGAACAGAGGAACCCATAGATCTTCTTTTTCCTGTGTGTGTGTAGTTCCTAACTTGGAAATTAAACTAGTAATTGAAGACAGTTGCCATTATCGAGTGAATATATAAAATTATGGCTCCCTTGTTAGAACTTTCTAGGGTGTTTTTGTGGCATCTCAGAATACATAATCCATGTTATTATTTCCAATCCACTCCACTTTTGCACAATAACCAAGCTTTATTATGCAAAATGCCACCTGTATTACACAATATAGGGTCAATAACACAAATGCAGAAGCAATGATGGCTCAATGCGTCGACATTGCGTCGACGGACATGAGTTCGAATCTCTCCAATGAGCCTGAGCTTTCGGTGAAGGAAAACATCGTGATGGATAAAGTGGTTTTCGCGTGAAAAGAACATAAACAGACAAAGAGACGTTGAATTTTATAATACGTGTAGAAGATATGTGTTTTGTTTCTTTTATTTAGTATACAAACTTCATCTATAGTAATGTAACTATGTAGTTGCGCTAACATAATATGCTTGCCTTTAATAAAGTAAATGTTGTTTTTTATTTATTTATCCTAACATATACGACTGGTTTAAGTAAGTATTAGTATAAGATAGTTTAATCAAATAATTTCACTATTCTCACATGGTGGTAGGGCTTTTTCTAATGCCCGCCTGGCTAGCTACCACCCTCACGTTGAAAATCTGTCGCCAAGCACCAATAGGTGTGTTCAGCTGCACTTGAGAGGCAGTCCGCCCACTAGGCTTAGCGTGTTACCACCATCTTGGACCACAGCGTCGCTTAAGACCATGTGAGAGTGTGGTCACTACGCTAAACCTATAACGATAAAAAAAAAAGTGAATAGCAAACAAAAAACCCCTACATGACAGTCCAAAACTCCCCCCGCCCCACAAGCGTGTAGGTAATATCTAGCGTATTAAATTTTTTCATTCATTTAAAACTTATTTATTATGTATGAAGCCGATGAATAAAAATCATCGAATGTGATATCAATAAATTGTATTTTAAAACAATCATGTATCGTGGTCGACTGATGTGAAAATGTCCAGAAGATAAACTGTTATCGCCCATATGTTGAGTTCCGGGTACATGGTACTAATTTGAAATATGAAGAAAAAAATGTTATTTCGCCTAATTATGAAAAATACAATAAAATCCAAGGTGTGTACCAATGTCCGGAACAAAACAGAGTGGGAAAATCTGTTAGGGTGCTTTGGTCTTTGGCCTCAATATGCGGGATCTACATATCAAAAGTTTTAAAACCAAATAAATATATATTACTGATGGATGGATGCCCTTATGATGTACAACTTGATTGCTAGTTAGAAAATTGTACCAGTCAGTCCTATTGAATCAAATCCAATCGAGTCCTATCGAGTAAAAATGACTAAAATGTTCTAAATATGTCACTTTCTTTTTATAAAATACCAAAGTCCTGGAATTAATTATTCAGTGGGCGGGGTTCAAAGAGCCGAATAACGCTTAAGCCTCCAGAGATACCAGGGACACATAGTTTAATAAGATGTATCCGCATTCCATTCCCTCGCCCTTCCCGGGAAGCGGATGTGCCAGACGGTGCACCGGTCGACGAACCACACAATAGACAAGGACAGAAACGGGACTCATAATTTTATCTCGCTTCAAAGTTTACTAAAACGGAATAGATATCTATTCTATTCGTAAGAATGTAAGGACGAAATTTCTAAGTCAAACCGTTTTGATCCAGGTAAAAAATTGTATTTTTTATAGCATACACATCTTGTAAATTTTACACACCGCAGTTCTTTTTTTAATTCGTTGCCTTTAGATTGAATATTGAATAACTAGTATACATTGTAATTATTTTTGGTTTATAATTTAATAGGGGATCAGAGCGTGAGAAATTTGGAAAGAAATTTCTTTCGAGCTACCAGGAACACAGAAATGAACAAGAGGTAAAAATTCCCACGTTGCTCTTATCTCCTTTCTGTTTTTTTTTTTAAGAAATTTTGATTCCATATAAAGTCAAAATAAGCTTATTAGCTAATATGCATTATGCGTCTTAAATCTACTGCTGTGTTAAATATTAAATTATCTATAACTTGTGACAGTTCAGTGAATGACATGAGTATTTTATTTTTTAATTAATTATTGCATTTATCATTTTTAAAAATAAATACAGAATTTGGAATTCTCGATATTTTATTTCAATAATTTCAAGAATAGTATTTAAATAATTATTACCCTAGTCATTATGATGTATGGATGTAAGATTAAAAATCACAATTAAATACATATACTAAAAGAACGGAGGATGCAGGGTGGGTTTTTAATATCAGGTAGAGGAGGTAGGTATCGGAACAGTATTGAACATCGCCAATCGCCGATGATAGACGACCGATCGGAAAATACCAGGAAATCATAAACAGCGAAGAGCTCTATCGAACCGATCAATATTGATATTCCCTGTACCTAGCTATCGATATGCTCACATGCAAGCTCGAATCCGACAGGTGTTCTCACAGTCCGTTTCCGGACGCGATTTCAGGATTCCTTAAAAATACGCAAATATAAAATCACTGAGTATGGGAACTTACACTTAAAAATACCCGTTAATCTGAATTGAATAAATCATATTAACGGTAATACATGATATAAAAGAGACAATTAAAAATACTAGTTTACTTTATTTCAATATATATTCCAGTACTTATAATATTTTTTAAAATTTAATGTCATTCATAAAATCAGACAAAGATGCGCATTTCATATTCTTGTATATTTCATTACGAACCTTTTAGGACTTTGCCTTCTAAGAAATCGATACCCAATATGAATAACATAATAACTTTAATTACAATAAAATACAACTATACACTAAGCAAATACATAACAAAAACTCTAGATTTGAGTTTTGCCGCTTTATCTCTACGACGAAAATTATAAATTGAAAAAAGGCTATCTATTGAATGTGTAATATCATCGTTAATTATCTAATTATTCGTTTTAATAATTCTTTTATATCTAATTATAATTCGTTATAATTCACAAATATCAAGTCGAAAGAGCTTTGAGGATAGGTATCACCCAATTTATATTTGAATAATGTTAACAAAAAATTTAATGATTGAAGTTTTTTTTAATGCCTGCTGAGAACCATGGCAAAATAAGTTACGATTTTATTCATATTGGGTATCGAAATGTAGTTATCCGAATTTATATTCGAATACCGAACGAGGAAAGTCGTAAGCAATAAATTACGTTGTTAGGCTGATATAATTTTACTATTTATAACCGTAGGATATAACTTAAAAAGAAAAAAATATTATTAATGCAATAATTACTATATTAGGAATAATAACTAGCTTCCGCCCGCGACTTCATCTGCGTGGACTTCAGAATTGAGTCTTTACCGGGATAAAAAGAATCTTATATTAAACCAGGTTGTAAATTATTTCTGTACCAAATTTCATCCAAATCCATTCAGCCGTTTTTGCGTGATTGAATAATAAACATAAACACTTTCAAATATATGTTTTAAAAACTAGCTGTGCCCGCGGTTTTGCACGCGTTAACTACATAATTGTTGCTTAGTAAGATAAAGTGATTTTTTTTGATAAGGACCAAGTATGTGATGATTATAACAAAAAATAAAATGATCTAAATTTATCCAGTAGTTTTTGCATAATGCGCGCGCAATGGCATTATATGGCTTATTTATATAAGATAGAACATTACTAATGTATTTTTACACCTATTAAATAGTTAAATATCACCATTCACCCACCACAATACCATCATCGTGAACCATCGTACCAACGTGAAGTTTGGAACATACACTGACAAATCTATTATAATGATATTATAATTATTATACTTTTTAAATATAGTAATTCCTTTGTCATGTCTAATTTGAAAATGTCACGTGCGATAAAACAAAGATCACCAATAAATAGTAGTGATCTAATCGAATAATCAATATAACTTAAATTATCTCGTTATGACTTGGTAAATATGATACGCAATATGGTTGACAAGTGTCAAAGAAGACCTGTATTTTAAATAAAATTTAATTTTAATTAATTTTTACTACGGAACTCTACGATTAACAACGGTAAGCTTGGCATAAGGGTCGCTAACCTTGGCAAAACATTGCCCTGTACTTTGAAATTAGGTCGAATTCGAAATTAGAAAGAAATCATGTAGAAAATAATAGGAGAGTTAATCTTTTGATGTTATCCACATACGGATATGTATTATGTAGGATTTTCTTTTGGTTGATTTATCGTACCGGAAGACGCAGCGTGGGCGGACCCGCCACAAGGTGAATTTTTTTTTTGACTGTACTGTTAGCCTATACTAGTCTTATGGGTCCTGGGGTCTTTGAAGGCTTTCACAACTTCACCGGGCTTGTGGGCAAGCGCTTGAGGCACTCAGCCGCGAAAGCAAAGCAACAAGTTCCGAGAGTGCCAAAGTGTAAATTGGATCTAAACTAACTATACACATATACATGTTTCTTCCCCCTGAGAGGAGGGAAAGTGGAACGACGACCGACCTGGTGAAGGTTGCACGAACTCGTTGGATGCAAACAGCGTTAGACCGGTCATAGAACGATATAAGGGGAAACCTACGTATAGCAGTAAACGTCTTTCAACTGAGTTGATGGTGATGATTGATTTATAGGATAAAAATCCCAACGTACAATTTTAGTGTAAAAGAAGAGATCAGAAAAAAAAAAATTGGGAAAATATAGTTTTTTTTAAATGTATTGAACCAATATAATAGATGACAAGGAAAATGGATTTTGCGAGTTTAATTTTTATATTTCTTAAATTTCTTGGCAACAGATTTTCAATTAAATGGTTACTACCCTCAAGCTACCTACTGTTAACTGATAGCCAGGCGAGTATTTTAGAATATGACTACCATAGTATGTTTAGCCAGGCTTTTGGTCAAAGCGGCAGGCAAGGGAACACGAATGTTTAGATTGTCAAAATTATTTACTTCTCCTTTCGGAAGCACTCCAACTGACCTCCTGTCTATACCTTAACTACACTCATATCTAACACAATTGTATAGTATCAGCCTGAGCTTTCTATGAATGAAAACTTCGTGATGAAGCCATAGCATAGTGGGAGGACATTTTCTAATACCAGCTTGGCCAACCACCACTCTCAAGTTAAAATCTGTCGCCAAGAATCTATATACGTGTTTCAACAGCATTTCAGAGCTCCCTAGATTTAGTGTGTTAGCATCTATGACAGGATTCACAACCTGGCGCGACAGGAATCGTACTGGCAACGTAGAATTATCATATATTGGACTAAAACTATCGTACTTCACCGGCTTTCGTTCCGGAGGTTTTTTTTTTAACTCGTCGGTAAACAAAATTCCATCTTCCACCCCGTGCGTCCTTTTTTATCAATTCTTAGAATATTCAAATAATGTGCAATATAATACAATACAATATCTTTATTTGTCTCAATATGGTAATTACAGGTTTTAAGTTAGAAAAACAGTTTATCATATTCTGCCATTTGTGGCGTACAAATTAATAACGATTATATTTAAATTAGAATTCATGCTCATTACATCAAATTATATTACCCATAAAAATAATTAAATGTCCAAAATACTTCATGTCATTAATTAATATTAATACACACATTTATTACACAATTATTAGATTAAATTAATGTCATATTATATTAATGTACATTATAAAATAGTGTCGTTTAAAAAATTAATTATTTTACTTAAATAAAATTTAATATTTAATAAATCTATAACTTTATCCTGAATAAGTTTAAGTTTAACTATTTATAAGCACTTCGTGTTTTGTTGTAGATTTTGGGAGTCCTACAAAAAACACTTTTATACGTAAGAGCAGTCCTAGAGCTATTGGACAGTATAAGAAGGTATGAAATTGTCGTACACGTCAAATAAATAATTATCGTACGGTTGTGAACTCTTATCTAAGGCCAAATCGTTATTTATTATCAGTTGAGATTTCGAAAACCTATATAGTATTTAAAAAACATTATCTTTATCTATATTGTCTATACATACATATTATAAAACTCATCGTCTCTCTGTCTGTCTGTCCGTTTATGTTCTTTTCACGTGAAAAGCACTTATCCGATTTACATGTTTATTATTTTAATTTATAGATATGTTATCTGGCCAGGTTGTAGGATATATTTTCTAAGATAAAGTAACATAATATGATATAAGCAGTGATGATAATGGTGAATCTATTCGGAAAAAAGACGCATTTGGGGTGCTTAAATGGCTGACACTGAGTAAACCATACGAGATATATCAAATAAATGTTCTACGTAATTGTAGATGTTAAAAAGACTTACAAAAAATCAGCGATAGCATACATCTATCTTATAAGAATCACCCACAATAACCATTTTTGGCTTCGTCTTTAAAGTGGAGGCAGCACGATGCACGAGTGCACTCGACTGAGGGCATTTATATAAAAATCTTATATACGCGTCAGTATAACTTTTGACCGAGTTGACCAATTGTGCTCGTATTCACATAGTTTTTTTCTTTTATCGGAACTATGGTTCATAACTGTGTTGGGATCCGACAGATGGCGCTGTGGTCGAGCCATTAACTATTAAAAGGGCAGACATACATCTGCCGGGTTACCTAATTTACTATAGTTTCTAATAATCTCTTCCATAAATAAAACGTTCTGTATATAATAGTACCGTACAGGCAATTTATGTTTGCTAAAACAACAAACATTGGTCAACCACAGAAAGGGTGTCAATAAAATAATTCGAATTTAACACACAAACATCCGATGTTTAAACAACAGTCTACGACTAGTAAAACTTTTATCAAAATAAAATGAATCGCTTTTAAAAGTGTTGCTGGTAAAAAAACAGACAAAACAAAACTCCTAGAGTGAAACATCATGAGATTATCCAAACGCTGAATAAATTACGTTTGTTAATTGCTTAAAGAACATTGATGGACAGAGCAATATATCACGTTGGACATAAATTGCTGTCGTAAAATGAGTGGCTGATTTACCAGTAGACTGTTTTAGAATCTATAGCTATCTATTGTATATAGATCTATTAAGGATGTTTTCTTAATTTGTAGGATTTTTATCAAGTGAACGATTTCATAGTTAACACCATACAACAGGTGTAAAACCCACCATAGTAGTACGCTTAGGCGTATTGTGTTTCGAGGTCAGCCGGTGTATGTATAGTAATCAATCGGGGTGGTAGGAATCTGTAGGGGTCTTAGATATCAACCACGATGAAAGTGGTTTGCAGGCCGACATGACAACGACGACAGCCAATGAATTACCGATCTCTCGGTGGTCACCGTTGGTCACTATCCCATGATCTATAAAAAAGGCATCTAAACTCGTATTATCATCATCATTTCAGCCGAAAGACGTCCACTGCAGGACATATGCTTCCCCCAAATATCACCATAACGACCGCTTCTGTGCATCCAGCGGCTTTTACCAGGTCGTCGGACAACTTTGTGGCGGGTCTGCCCACGCTGCGTCTTCCGGACCATGGCCAACACTCGAGAACTCTACTGCCCCATCGGCCATCCGTTCTACGAGCTACGTGGACCGCCCACTGCCACTTAAGTCTAGGTATTCTTCGGGCTACGGTGATCCTTAGAATATAGATAAATGCTATCACTGACTTTATTGTAGGCCTTTATAAGATCTACATATATCTCGTATGGTTTATTCAACGTAGGCTATATAAGCTTTCATTTTTTTTTTTTTTTTTTCGAATTAATTCAACATTACCGTCACTGCGTTTTTCGTATGTATCTTACAAAATATAGGTATAGGTCATTGATGCTTAACTTTATCATGTCACATAATGACAACGCAAAATGAAAGCGAAAAAGCGCAGTTCTCAATTTTACCCTCATTACCTATTCATTGAGACCATACCAATGACTCCACACACGATATAGTAAGTTGGTGAAGAGTTATATATCCTGTAGAGATGATGTTGCAGCATCAACTCAACGTTGCCTGTTCTTGTGATAATCAATCAAAAGTTGAAAAGCTGTTGCCAACTACCAAGGTGCGATCCGGCAGCTTCACCTCCACTCCACTTCCTCCACTAGGCTTAACATGCCCACGCTGCGTCTTCCGGTACTTCCGTCTTCCTGCCGTGTGTGTGTTGGCTTAGAATCGCACCACCTCATCTCATCATAGCATGGTGGTAGGGCAGTTTCTAATGCCCGCCTGGCTAGCTACCACTCTCAACTTGAACATCTGTCGCCAAGCTCAGGTGTGTTCCGGCAGCTGCACTTGAGAGCCTGTCTTGAACTAGGTTTAGCGTGTTATCATCTTGGGCTACATCGTCACTTCACAACAGGTGAGATTTACTATAAAGATAAAAAAATGCGAATAAACTCAACGTCATAACCGTTTAAAGATTTCAAATTGCTGATAGAAATTTATTTCGAGAACCCTTAAAATGAATGATATTTCCTGAAAATCGTAGTCATTACCAGCATTTATCCTTTCACAGCAAGCAGTTTAATCTATTTACAACATTTAAACGCTTAATAAACGTTACACTTATTCAATTTCAGATACCTAAGACGTGAATAAAATAGACGTTAACCTTAATAATAACAGATGTAATCCTTGTAAAATTACCAGATAATTTTCTAGTTATGCTTTAGGAAGAAGCCATAATATAGTTTCCTAGTAGATCGTCCTTACCTTAAATGATAAAACATAGCGCTGTCCAAAGCCTTCACTACAAAAATGTTATGTCATTATCCATTCGGCCTTTATTACACATTTGTTTTTTTTCGTTAATAAATATGAAATGGTATACCTACTTAAAGAACACCCCTTGTGTTCAGATTTTGACCGCAAAAGCGCGATAAGAATCGCGCTACTATTTTGTTTTTTTTATTTTAAAGGCTGTGTTTGATAAGACATGCTATACAATCTAGACAATTTAGGATTAAGAATCAATATCACCTATCTCCATTTATTAACGTTTTTAATAGAGAGACGTAAAAAAATTTTTCGCCTTATTTGTCAAATAATTAGTATCAAAATTCATCAACGCTCGTATCTCACAATCTTTCTAGGTTTTGGAAGTCAATTATCTAAGTCTGTCTGTTCGCGGCTTAGCTTAGGGTTGCTTAGTACTAGCAAGCTGTAATTTGGTATGGGTATACATATTAATCACGCCGACAAAGAGGTAAAATCTTGAAACAAAAAATGTTTAGGGTATAGTGGAAATGATTTTTTTTCTCACCTATCTCATCGTTGGATAGGTCGTTCAAAAACATTCCGTGCGTGTGAAAACTATTTTTCGATTCAGGGATCCGTATGTGCGAAATATTAAGCTTTAAAGAACAAATTTTTGTTAGAGTCAAGTGTCCCTACGCCATGCCAGCTTAATATAAACATACAAAATTTCACATCTATAATATTAGCAACATTATTCCATTATGGATTTCTGTTTAACAAACACCAGCCTTGTCAAAGTATGTTAATGTTTCAAACACTGGTTTGAATTTATGGTAATGGACTGAATGAATTGAAAGTAATGAAGGTGAGACTCGATGGTCATCGATTAGAGATTGGACTATGAATTGATGCGAAATTATATTGAGGTTAAATCGTACTTAGTACGATAAACTAAGAGAGTTGAAAGACATGCTTTAAAGGTCATATAAGTTACTATATTTACATATTTCAGACATTAGCACTGCGAATTATTCCATGTCCATTGATTAAATTGTGTTTATAAATACTTTGACGTTCTACATGAATCTATTGTGGGTATTAAACCATAAATATACCTTACAAATATATATAGGGAAATAGATCCGAAAAAACGAATTCAAGCCATTACATACATTTTTGTGTGTATCATTTCTTCTGCCGCGATTGGAGAGAAGGTACCCTGACATTCTGTGCGAACGGATAGACCGCATTGACAAACGAAAATTACTTCATAAAATCTATAGTAAAATTTGTTTCTATAAATTTTTATATAACTCAATGCAATTAATAATGCTCATTTTATTAATAACTAGCTGTACCCGCGGCTCTGCTTGTGGACCACAGAATGCCATAGGTCGACCACACGCGAGTATCGTGCTACCCCCGCTCAGAAGACGGAAGACAAAAATGCTTATTGTGAGTAATCCTTAGAAGATATATATATGCTATCACTGACTTTTTTGTAGGTCTTTATAAGATCTACAATTGCGTAGCACATTAATTTGATATATCACGTATGGTTTACTCAGCGTTTGCCATTTAAGCATCCCAAGTGTATGTTTTTTCCGAACTGATTCAACATTATCGTCACTGCGTTTTTCATGTTACTTTATCTCACAAAATTTAGGTATTCACTGTCCGGCCAGATAACATAGCTATGAAATAAAATAAAAAACATATAGGTACATTGGAAAAGCGTTTTTCACGTGAAAAGAACATAAACGGATAGACATACAGACAGACATTGAGCTTTATAATATATATAAGTTACTTCTTGGTTGTTTTAACTTTAATGTTCCTATCATCTACAAAGTACGTGAACGTCAATTCTATGAACGTTAAAAAAATCTTCAGAGACTTTCACTTTACAATACACAATAACCCTTTAGGCAAGTTTCTGAATCATCCTTTTCTTTTTTATCGTTATAGGTTTAGCGTTATGACCACAATATCACCTGATCTTAAGTGACGATGTGGCACAAGATATGGCTAAGCCTAGTGAAAACCTTGGCTCTCAAGTGCAGCTGCCCGAACACTTTTGATGGCGGCGAGTCAGGTGGGCATTAGAAAAAGCACTATCACCATGCTATGATTTCATTCACAGAAAGCTCAGGCTCATTGTAGGGAAGAGTGGTAGGGCACAGATAAATTTATGTGGAGATTTCTCTCTACTTGGGACAGCCCGACTGGTGGAATACCTCCACCCTACAGAGGATTGCAGCCAAATAACCTAGTTTTGTATTCCTGCCGTGAGTAGGGTCACCAGAGCTCTTTGGGGTAAAGGGTCGGCAACGCGCTAGTAATACCTATAACAATACTACAAGCGTATTACAAGCGTCCATAGGCCACGGTAGCCGCTTACCATCAGGCGGACCGTATGCTTGTTTGCCACCTTTGTTGTAAAAAAAAAGAACTCACATCGATCTACTCGATATAATTCTAATGACATTAGGATGACTGTAATAATAGTTTTACCATAAATAAAAAAATATCAACGTGCGACCTTCGCGCAACAATCCAGTTGTTTAAGCGGAAGTAAAATGGTTCACAAAAATAACACTGGAGAATTTTGTGTGAACAGGTCTGTCTCTTCCATAACATTGTCGTAGACAACGCACTTCCGCCAACACGGCCCTTTTCAATGTCGCTGCTTACCCTTGGGACGAAACTAAATGTTTATTTTAACATAATTATATTTGTACGTGTATGTTCTTTGGTACTGAATTTCAAAATGTTATAGGCACATATTATTTAAACCGTAAATTAAAAAAATCTAAAGATATAATATTAAATGCCGTAATATCAATTTATGAATATTGTTAAAAAAAACGTTGTAGCCACAACCTCACCTGATCTTAAGTGACGATGTGGCCCAAGATGGTAACACGCTAAGCTTACTGGAACACTGGCTCTCAAATATAGCTGCCGGAACACAGATATAGTTGCTTGGCGATAGATTTTCAACTAGAGGGTGGTAGCTAGCCAGGCGGGCTTTAGAAAAAGCCCTATTTCAATGAAAATGAAATGTGTTCTATCGAAAATAAACTAAAGTTTTCGTTTCTCTCTTTTATAATTATAAAAAAATAGGACATACCTACATGATTTTCTGTTGTGCATATGAAACACCATTAATTTAAGCTCTATTCAGACTAGAAGGGGAATTGAACCACAGAGCTATAAAGTACTATTTCTACAATAAAAACTAAATGATTACCAATTAATGTCGAGTATATATTTTCCACATACAAATAAAACACACTGTTGTGTTGTTCTAAAACCGGTAAAGTACAACATTTCCTGCATTCATTTTTCCACTCCAACATGACAGGTATCGTGTTACCCTGGAAAAACAAAAACAACTATTAACCTGAGATGTTAAATTTTCGTTATTTTAAACAAGGTAACTGTTTAAGAGCGCTACAAAACAATAAAAATAAACATCGTACGATTTCTTTTTTTTCTATAGAAGTTCGGCATATTGACGGCAATTTCTTTCAAACATAACGTGAAGAGATATTTGAGCAAGCCAGCATGACAGCAACGACTGACGATAGATTGTAAATACCACGGTAGTCGCCGATGTTATTGGATTGCACCATCATCTACGGTTTCGTCACTTTGTCGTGCTAATAAAGTTTAGACCAAAACAGACAGATTACTAAATACATACACATATGTTTCTTCCCTCCTCCCAGTGCGAAGAAACATGTATATATATGTATAGTTAGTTTAGATCGAATAACGGAGAGGGAATTAGTCAGATCGCGACTTCATTGCATACGCGGCAACAGTCCCAGCCGAGGTTCGGCCACTTTGGCACCCTTGGAACTTGTTGCCTTGGATTCGCAGCTGAGTGCCTTAAGCGCTCGCCCCCAAGCCCGGTGAAGCTGTAAAAGCCGTAAAGGCTTACCACTAAGGCTAAAAGTATATAGTCAGATCAAAAAAATTATCGTGCTAACAAATAAAGCAATGACAAACATGGAGAGATCGGCACTCTATCACCGGTCGCCGTTATACCTAATGCAAGCCTAAGCCTCTCTGCAGCTGGATATACACTGGCTGATTCCGAAAAGAAAAAAAAACCAGGCGAGAATAATTGTTGGATATAAACCGGCTGATCCCGGAACTCGATAAGTCATTGCGTGTCACTGTGACTGATGTTACACGTGGTGGGTGATGGTAGCCATCCAGTAGGACACAGTCGTCGTACTGTACCATTCAGAACAATCTATATTTCTTTCGCTTATCCAACGATATACACTTTCATTGTAAGGCTTAGTTGACCTCAAATTTATACTAATTCACATATCCAAATAACAAAGATCAACAATCATTATCTTGGCTCAGTTGAAAAATACTTAGGTCTCAGTAAGGAATGAAACTAAGAACTAGGCAAATTATAGATATACATGACACAGAGATACTACATAATCTTTGTAATATTTTAAAACTCTTTAAACGAACGTAAATTCAATGTTATAACTACAGAAAAGTTATGTCTAAAAATGGTCCGTTGCTGGTAAAATATCTCTTCCCGTGGGAAGACAAGGACTTCATCAGCACGCGAGCTCACAATGTAGGGATACCTACTGGGGATTTCGATTGCGAGTATATAATAGTTCTGCATATTTCCCACGATTTCGTTCACCTACAGGTTATCACAGTCAAACGATGTTGTTATAATTCAATACAAATTAGAAGGTGTATGTAAATTTCAAAATATTTACTAATTACAACAAAATAACTTTACACCACGCTATGAACCTGCGGACATCGTATTCATTATGCTCCACTGGTATAATTCGTCTATCTAATACTAAATGGTCTTTCATAATGTATTTACCAAGAATAATCACACCTGTAATGTGCTAAAAAAATGAACAAAGGTTATTAACACGTGACACATATAACCCCCTGACGCGATTAGAACAAGGCATCGCGCTTGAAAACACCCCAGACAGAATCCTGCGTTCGTTGGCATTATAATTGTTAGACGCTTACTTTAATATACGTCAATATATATATATGTATATATATATATTATAGGCAATTTATAGAATGCCTGAAGCTAGCCGGCAATGTATGAAATTATTCATATTTCATACATTGCCTAGGCATTCCATAGAATGCCAAATTTGAAACCGGAAAAGTATGAAATACATCTCCGATTCTTTTCGAATATCACGTGACAATTTTTGGCGGGATCTCAAAGTGTCATGTGATGGGTTTGTATAAAATACCTAAACTTATGTTTTGTGAACCTATATTAGGTAATTTTGACGGTTGTTGAAAAACTCCCTGGATAGTTTTAACAAGGGGCTGCCATCTATGTTTTGGAGGTATGTTTGAAGACAGACAAATAAAAATTGTTTGAAGGTTGAAACATAATTGACATTCTTATTTATTTATGACTCAGCAAGTTATATAACTAGTTTGAACTATTTCACCAGCAATAACCTTTGGAGCCGCTTTTATCGACGACTATAAGTTTACCAGCAAAGATACTAAAACTGTGTTCTTGTGAACAGTTAATATTGTAAATTAATTGATTGATTATTAATTTCTTGTTATACATGCATTTCAAACCAATGTGACGAACACGCCGTCACGTGCAATAAAGCTTACACAATATTAGTTACATGAGATTATATACAAATACATTCACGCAAGGTACAAGAAATATATGTATAATTATACAGTCGTGCTCTCCAACATAAGTAAGAAACCTGGAGAATAATTTGAACTCGCGAACATTCTACGACCATTTATTACTAGAAACATATGTGGCTTAAATGACTTGGTTACATAGGCTAATGCTGGTATTGTTTGAACGTGTTAAACACTGGAAATACCAGTAAAATTTTAAAAATTCATTTGTATTCTTTTGACGCAGCACGGGTTATCGGGGTCCGAGAACGAATTTAAAAAATGAAACGCGAGTCAAACGGCAGTTCACGTATGTTATAATATTGATGGAAGGATAGTGTTCTTATACTACGAATTACGGTACTATGAATCGCGTATACTACGAATCATAGCTCCGGCGAATGTCCCTTTAGGCAGTGCTGCCAGATGAAAAACCGTACTGGGCGCTAACAATGGTGCAAAAGGCGCCAGATTGTATGAAATTCACGCGTCAAAAAAGCGTTAGATTCACTTGCCACAAATGTAATCGTATGTTTATAATGGAGATAGGATACGTCAGGGCGAAAGAGCGATAGGAACGAAAGAGCGGAGCAGTTAGAATGGAGATTTCAAGCGGTCGCTGTAACCGAAAGTGGTTAGAAGCACATGATGATGATGAGTTATTTTGTTTAGCGAGAAAAAAGAAAGTTCCAAAGACGAAACCAGCTCGAAAATCCTATCTACGTTTTAAGTAATGTTTTGTGAAAAAATAATGAATAATTAAATTCGTAAATGTATTAACATTAAACTATAAAAGAATTAATTACACGAGGTTTATTAGGTTTTCGACCTCATTCAAAGATTTAGGATAAGGTTAAAAATGTTATAAATGTACAAATGACATGTTAACATATTCAAGTAAAAGTTTTTATTAAAAAGCATTATAATTAAGGCATTAAAACCAATGGCACGTGTACGAACTGAAGGGATAATGCAATTAGAAATAACGACTGTGTTAATTTCAAGAGCCTATTAAAATAATTTTTACCCGTTTACTACGAAGAGGAGTTATGTCTTTCGAGTGTGTCTATTTCTAAACAATTTGAAAGGTCTAGATGAATTAGTCTTAATTGTGGGAGTAAGGCTATAATATTAAATAACGTATTATAATTGAAAACGTCCGAAACCTTTATACAACTATATACGTACAGACACGTTAATACAGTATGACATCAGGAAATAAACAAGAGAAAAATATTTTGTTATTATATGGGTATGCAATAAACTGTACTAAATATCCAATTCCAAATATATAATTCCTTATATAATATATGTTTTAAAATCCTTCTAAGCAGTCGGATAATAAAAGGGCAACGTATTTCTGAGCAGTCAAATAATATAAAGGCAACGTAATTTTGAGCAGTCAGGTAATATAAAGGTAAAGTAATAGGTCCTTACATATACGAAATTAGCGTCTTATATGGAAAAAGTAAAACGAAAATAATATTATGAAATTATACATTTAATCAATAGAATTATGTATCTTATTATTTATGTAGTTTCACCGTTTTATAGGAAGTTCACTGATTCCATTGCTGATAAAATTGTGGGGGCGAGAATTAATAAAATCTTTTAAGGCAATTTCGACAGTCTCATCGAAATTGAACTTATTCAAGAAATTTTCCAAATTCCGAAAAAAGTGGTAATTTGTTGGAGCAAGGTCCGGGTAGTTGGTGAGTGTCGGAAACATTCCAACTGTATTTCCTCTAATTTAACGACCGTCTGTCGTGAAGTATGAGGTCTAGCATAAGCGGTCCTGAAGCAGGAGTGGACTAGAGAGATTGACTAGTCTCGGTTGCTTAACGGCTAGCTTTCCCATCATGGTTTGCAATTATTGACAATACAGATCTGCCGTTATCGTCTGGCCAGATCTTAAGAAGCTGTAGTGTATGACACTAGCACTTGTACACCAAACACTCACCAGTACCTGCCTTATTGTGAATCAACTTTCGCTTGGGATAGCATTTCGTCAGTTTTCCTGGGTTCAACCACTGTAATGAGCGTTTCCGATTGTCTTAAAAGATGGTTCCTTTCATCACAAGTAACAATACGTTTCGACATTCCCTCGTTATTGTGACGGTTGAGTAATGTAACACAGCACTCAGTGCGTGTTTGTTGGTGTACTTCAGTTAATTCATGTGGTACCCATTTCTAAAGCTTTTAATCTTTTACAATTTGTTTTAAGTGATTTAAAATTGTTTTATCACTCACACCGAAACTTGCCGCTAACTCTGACGTAGTTTGCGTTGGATTCGCTTCCACAATCACCTTTAATTCTTCATTATCAGCCAGGGTCTCCGGCCGCCAACGGCGTTTGTTTCGTAGGACAACATTTCTTGAACGAAAACGTTGGAACCAAAAACGTGCCGTGCTTTCTTTCAGTAGCTTCCATATACACATAATTAATCCTTCTAGCTGTTTCTGCAGTGCTAATGCCACAGTGGAACTCATATTCGTAAATAACGCAAAAAAAATATATATTTTTCATTTTGTGAAAAGAACTATGTCCAAAGAAAAATTAAATGGCGCGAAAACAAATTAATCACTAAATTCGAAACACAAGCATAAATTTGAAATAAATTTGAATATGAAATTCCTAAACAAACGCCAGATATTTGTTGAGATCAAGATAGCCAATCCAACAAAACGCCAATTTCAAATGGAAGGACGATCTCTGTCTTGCCACCGATTGCTATAGCTGATTACACAAATTTGGCTCTTCACGGTTCCATTTCATCTGATAGTGTAACGGCGTCCGTACATATACAAAAATAAAATAAAAAAACACGTAAACCTTTATGTGGTCCTCGAGTTATAATGAAATTAATGGGCAGACAGTTCAGTTACACTATGTATTTTTTACATATCTACATAATACAATTCTTCAGTCTGACCGACTGGCTGATAACGCACAGCTTATATTGGTGGGTCTTAGAACCATGTAATTTTGCACAGGAGGACACCATCTTATAGAACGCAAGTTGGCATTAAGGAAGGAATTTTGAAAATTCCCCTAGGGGTTAAAATAGGTGATTTCTGAGATGTTGCCGATAGAAAATTCCATTAGGCATACTGCTAGTATATAATCAAACGCAATAGGACGGAAAACTGCAAGATCTTGATACCTATAGTTATTAGATACCTTACCTAGATATTAAATTAAAATGATATCTAAATTAAATATCTGATTGGTCAACTAGTTTCCGTTGTAAATTTATAATTTAATAGTAATAATTGTAGTTCTAAAACATATTTTAATTATAACTTCCACATAACATTAGTTCGTGATCAGAATATGTCGGCACGTACAAACTGGAGACCTCAGAATAAATATGAAGTATCCAGAGTGTAGCGGAATTAGATAGAAAACTATATGTATTTATTATTTATTTTGAAATTGTATTTTAAAACTAAATTTGCTCTGTTCGCCATATATGTACAATTGATCTACAGAGAAAATGTATATCACTGTTGGAACATGTTGAAAGTTAGTGTCTTTTTAGAAATAAAAGTGAAGACGTGTCTTTTGGCATAATTGCTAATAATTCGAAGAAAAAAATTTTTTTAGTATGTATTATATTAGAAATACAAACTATTTGAAGTGACTAATTTTACACATTCATTGCCCAATATTCATTTTAAACTTCTCAATTGAATGTCGGAGGCAAAGCTCTTTGGTAAGATGCGAATGACTTGAAATCGGGCGCGATATGCGAGCGTAAAGGCCCGCCCGTAGGTGGAATTTAGGCCTTGTTCAGAATAAACGATTTTTCGAAGAAATAAAGAATTATTATTTTTAAATTGTTTGATTTAATAAGAAACGCAGTCGTCAACAGATTTGAAGAATAGGTTTTAACAGAAATCTATTGATGTCGCGCTATACCGGAAAGACCGAATATAAGGCGAGAGAGAGAGAGATAACTGCAGCTTTGTGCGGACTGATTTTATTTATTTAAAATAGACGAAATTATAATTTCCTATTCCCCTATTATACTTCCTTTATAATTAAACCGGTTCGAAGTTCCGAAATCAGTAGGACTTTGGCTATGCCTATATGTTTTTCTTTTATTTTTAATTGTTAAGTAAATCCTAAAATATGTGAACCGGAATAAGCGCGTGCAAAAATATATTGTGGATTTTCGTCTTTGGAATCCTAAAAAGCTTTACCATGACGTATAAGCAAAATCCATAAAAGTGCACCAACAATTTGCATTTTATTTAGCAAAATCTAAGTACCACCTAAGTGTACCAAAAATATTTATGTTTTGTTTATTGGAACGAAGTTCCTTATGGGGCGTTGCGGAGGGGCACCTTAGCCGGCAAAAAACGTCCATAACGTTAAAAAAGCGTAACATTTTTATGTATAGTCTATATATGGTGGCTATACAGTGATGACTGTTATTATTATTGCAATATGCTATTATTTTATTATATATTTTTGCAAATCATTTGTAAATAAAATAAAGATGTTAAGATAATTTATTGAAGTAGTTTTTTTGACTTTTATCGATAAAAAAACATAATAAAAATGTATACCCGAATAAATATTTTCTTTATACCTCGAATAGAACTTGAAATTAATATTTTATAATAAGGAATTCATTCCTATCTGGTGTCCCACGACACCACACGTTTTTTTAATCAAATTCTATAATAGTACCAACAATTCCTACGTTTTATTTTATTAAGCAAAATCTATTATAGTGTACCAAATATTTTTAGGTTTTGTCCGTTAAGCAAATACTATAATAATGTACCAACAATTTTTCCAACATTTGGACAAACGCATATATAAAAATAATACAATTGTATCTCGAAGAATCATAAATAAAATAGGAACATGAAATGAAGACTTGGACAGGACAGAAGACAGGAATTGCAAATCTCCATTAGGTAATACCTACATCTTGGGCTAGAGTGATGAATAAGAGGCCTTTGTACTGTTTTGGCACTTTTTTTTTGTCGTTATAGGTTTGGCGTAGTGGCCACAATTCCACCTGATGTTAAGTAACGATGTGGCCCAAGATGGTAACACGCTAAACCTAGTGGAAGACTGGCTCTCAAGTGCAGATGCCGGAACACACCTATTGGTGCTTGGCGGCAGATTTTCAACTTGAGGGTGGCAGCTAGCCAGGCGGGCATTAGAAAATGCCCTACCACCATGCTATGGTTTCCTCACGATGTTTTCCTTCACCGAAAGCTCAGGCTCATTGTAGGGATTCGAACTCACGTCAATCAACGCGAAATCGTACACGTTACCACTGCGCCATCATCGATTCAAACTTTACAGTAATAAAAAAAATATAAACACGAAAAGGAAAGCTAAGTAGCTTATAATTTACAAATATGACGTACACTTTACTAAGGCCCAGTGGTCAACGCATCAACGGATCTTAGTTCGATTAAATGGTTCGTTACACATCGGCAGTCCGCTTCGATAGAAATTAGTTATTGACGGATGAAAAAATTTTCCACTCTATCACCCCATTATGACTGCATTTATGATATCGAATTGGATGAAAATTGTACAAGTACTTACGTAGGTACCTAGCTGGTTTTTTAAATCGTCTTGTAAAATAAACTATAATTCACCAGATGGTATATAAAAATTCATGTTCGTAACCTAAAATAGGTTTTTATGAACGCGATAGGTGGCATATTGGTCGAGTTATTCCCTATTGGAAACAACAGAACGTTTGCGGGCCAGCTAGTATGATCTAGGAACAATGCCGACAAGCCAAAGACAAAGAGTAATACAGTGTTAGAATGTGCGTAAGGTTCAACTGAGGTATAGCACCATCCAGTGAACATGTTACCTTACTTTGACGTCACACAAAGACATACGTGGGTCACAGCGTTTTTTATGTATACATGACATAAAACTGATATGATTTGCGATCTCAAAGTTATGTCGTACTCCGTTATATTAATATAACATCATACTGATTTAAAATTAATATCACACTGTTACGTAAAATCAGAGTAATTTTACCATTACGTACAAGTAACAACGATAATATCATACCTTTACATACCTGACAAGTCACATTTTTAATTGCCGTTGGCAACATTTTGCATTAAAAATAAGTCAATATTCTTCGTTGCTTGTTCCTACAGTAAAAATGTAGGAATTACGTAAATATATCTTATATCTTTAAACGAGCAATTCTTGTATATATATAATCTGAATCTCGGAAACGGCTACAACGATTTTCACGAAATTTAGTATACCTACAGGGGTTTCGGGGGCGATAAATCGACCTAGCTAGGATTCATTTTCAGAAAATGTCGTTTTATTCGTGTTTTCAGTAATCAACTAACCAGTTCATATTTTTTTATTATTCTGTCGGTAAGATCGAAAAATATTATTTATATTTCATTTCATCAGTATGTAATTCGTATTTAAATATAATTTCTAAAAAACGTAATTTACCAAAAATCGGTCATCATCGGTTACCAAATAATATATATATATATACATTATTATATACATATGTATATAATATATATATATATATATATATATATATATATATATATATATATATATATACATATATGTATATATATATATATATATATATATATATATGTATATAATATATATATATATATATAATATATATATATATTGTTAATACTCTAATTTGAAGTCATATAGAAAGTAACGATGCATGAAGTAACAAAAAAACGCAAATCACTAAAATCATTGTATAGAGGAAGTTATTTAGGATTTTATCGTGCAAAATGTTCGTGTAACGTTTATAATTAGTATCAACATTTTATTTAAATGATATTGACAGTCAAAATTACATGTTTTTAGGTTATGTCATAATTTGCACGACGTAACAATTTACGTTCTGGGGATGTGTCATGCAAGTCTTCTTACGATGCTTTCTCTTTCGAGTTGCCGATCTATATAACATATTAAATCTAAGATCTATACTATATATTTATTGTAAATTTTTCTTCTTTATGGTTTCATTTTTCTAATTATAATATGTAGGGGGAAGTGGGGTACTTTGATACAAGAGGCACATTGATACATCAACAGTATTTCAATATTAACAAACATTATTAGAGACCCGACAAAACTGTCTATATACATGTCTTAGCTCCACAGCTATAACCACACTGACCGCTTGTTAACCGTTAGCGTTGGAACAGAGTAAGTTTGTTTTTAATACGACCAAGTAAAAAATACTTAATTATCTAAAAGTATTTCTCTGCTGTTTTATATGATATAATTAAGATTGAAACTTACTAAAACGTTAGTTAATCTATCCAACATTCGGTATTAGAAGTATTTTTTTTAATGTGTTCGATGGTTTTATTGATTTTTTTTAAATTATCTGCTGCGCCACTGCAATACCTGTGCTTTAGCAGTTACTATTTCTTTAAAGGGAACGTCTCGAACTTTTTTCTTTTGTACTTTTTGAAATAATTTAAACGTATATAAGGTTCAACCACACAGCGGTGGTAATGGTGCCAACATAAATTGAGATACCTTTAGGAACTTGTCATTACTGAAAAGAGCTCAGCTTATACCTGGAACTGGTACCAATGGTGCAAGGTTGACTGTATCTAAACATTTTTTATTGTAGTTATTAAATCCATAGTAGTTTCTATAGTTTTATTTTAAAGAAAAAAGCCTTTGAAAAATATATTTTTTCCTTTATTATTAATCTTAAGTCTTATTATAATCTCCACCAGATAAACCTTATTTCCTATTATATATTCGTACATATATATTGTCGTACTAAAGTGCCTCATTCTATGTATCATTGTGCCCCATACGTGCCCCAAACCCGTTTTTTATTAAATTAATTTTATTCTCATTATTATTTAACTTTATTGATTCTTATGACTCATATTATAATATTGATAAAATTTAACATTAAATAAACAAAAAATAATAATATTTTATTAATTTTTTGTGCATAAAATACGACAATGAATTTTTCTGTATCAATCTGCCCCACTTCCCCCTAATGCCCCATCCACACGCTTGCCAAATCTTGGCAAACATTAACAAATTCAGACTTGGTTTGGCTTGCCACCGATGCGAGCTTAGCCTGTATTTGATGCATAAATAAAAGGAGCTTGCTTGTTATGCGTCTACACGTATGTGTGTACATAGTATCGCTTGCGAGAAATAATAATCGATAAATAACTGAAAACAGCCTGGTACGGTTTCTGTGAATATTTAAATCATCGTTTACCGATTTTTCCGTATCCTATTATTTTTCCCTTTTTTACAATAAATATTGGCTAATCTAAATGTTATAACCGACACAAAGTCGACATCCGTCTCGCTTGCCTATCCAAAAACACACTAGCATACTCGCAAACGTATGGATACTGATGTTTGGCTTGCCTATTTTATCCAAGCGTTTGTAGAGGTTAGAAGTTTGTGGCAAGAGTGTGGATCGAACATTAGAGCAACGGGTGTTGTATTAGTAAGTACCTAATGGTGTCAGTGTGGAGCTGTGAGGCGAAATAAAACGTTGGGAAGAGGAGAGGATAGGAGAGTTTCAGTTGATTGTTTTGCCTATTGGTTGGTATTGTTATTGCTATATGTTTAGAAAATAAATCACAGATTCATAACTTGTGGTTCGTTTTTCAATTTAAATTATGCTTTTCATTAAATATTATTTAATCTGTAAATTCGTAGCTAGCAACAAAATAATTACTCATTTTGTTTAACGGGTAAACGATTGTCCCAGAGTAATCAGCTTGAACGCCAACCTAGACCTCGACGTATGTATTGACGATTATACATTTTTTAGTGTTCATTCAAGTTTCCTCACGATTTTTTCTTCACCGTTAAGCCAATTATCAATTAAATGGGGTACTGTAATCGAATTCTGAATTCTTAGAGAGAACGTGCGGACCTCAGATCGATATTCCAGTGGTTTAACCATTCGGCCACCATATCCACCTAGCAACGATATTCGAACATTACCGCCGCCGCGCCGTTTCGTTGTTGACGATTCCATTAGCTATGGATCGTGTTGGAATGTACTTATTTTGAATTAAATGTTATATTTTACCGAACTAAAATTCGCTTATTGTAATAGAAAACAAATCTAATAATTATAAGGGTGAAAATATTACATAGTACTAAAATGGATCAAATAAAACGAAACTATACGGATCTGATAAATATAATTAATTTAAATTGTATTCTTAAAAATATAAAATACAAACTAAATAATGATAATAGAAACAAAGGTGTTTAAACTAAAATACGGTAGGTACCAGCGATTCCATTGTATACAATTTTACTGTGAACTAATTATTACTTTTAAATAAATAACTTAAATATACGCTCAAAATAAAATAATTTTATTTAATACGATATCTCATTTCGCTACAATTTTCATACTATAATAATTTATTATGTATCAACATTTAAAAAGCACATAGAATCATACGCATACTACTAATAGGTACATTTATTTTCAAGTATAAACTTTTTTAAATACTTTAATGAACTGAGCAGGATGGCCATATGTCACTTGTGCGAGCAGCTAAGTATATCATTAATGTAATATTAGAATATATAAAATGCTTCCATGTGACGTCAGAGATCTCGACTAAACTTTACAACTTCAAAACCTAAAGCAGATTTTCTGCCATATTTCTATGACAGTAATAAACGCATACCACTACAAAAAACTAATTTATTTTCATTAAAATAAGCTTGAGGCATAGATAATATCGTCAATGAAAGAGAAGCTATTAATGCGTCTATAAACATAATAATTTTATCACCATCCCTCATAGATGTCGCTGTAATAAGTAATACTCTTAATGTTGCTACTAATAACGTCATTAACTATTTATGCGTTTATAAACTTAATTCGAAATCAATGCAGTTAAATCTTATAATATAAATAGATCATATACGATACTAAATTATGCGGTGACTGGTTAAGTATTGCCTTTTTAGTCTGTGGCATACTGTTAACCTAACAACAGATTAATAAGTATTTCAATTTCAAATTATCATTGCACAAATAACCGGCGCTGATTTTAATTGTGTGTAAATGTCGCCATATTAAAATCACTGCCACCTTTGAAGTGGTAATTGAGAATGGGTAGTGATTTTTGTTTTGTTTAATACGCGTGATTAGCAACAAAGAGGCCGGCTTCGGCGCCCAAACCTGTCACTGATCCAGCCACGTATTTGCCTTGAGACGCCTGCCCGTTAGCCTGCAAAGATAGAAAAACTAGTGTCAAACGCTAAAGATATTCAAGCTAACATACTTACATTTTAACAAACCTAATACTAATATATACTCGTTTTTGTAGTTGATTAGTGTTTTATATCTACAGTTCCGTCGCTGAAAGAATGCGTTCCTGACGATTGTCGTAACAGACGACCGTTTAAAAGCATAAATTAAGTTTATAAACTTAATTTTTCTAAAATACTATTTATTTTTCTCCTCCGATCTTAATAAACTTTATTTCTTGTACAAAAAGTAGGCAACCGTAAATGTGGACAGCTACAATACGTTTATATTTCTGATAAAAAATGACAACTTCAAATGGGCTGATGGGCCGCCATTTTGTGTCTCTAAAAGAAGTTTCTGTTATGACAGACGTCAGGAACGCATTCTCTCAGTGGCTGAACTGTAGCATCATTACATAGTCAGTGCTTACTAATTACATTTCAAATAATAAAAAATAAAGCCCATTTGTTTACTACCAGCGCCTACTTTTAACATATAAGCACATTATTAATAATAATAGGTAGATATTTTTATGACAGAAATATTACTATCTTTCCCACTTAAGTAGGGTCGGCACAACAGGTTTTCTCTTCCACTCTACTCTATTAACTATCATCTCAGTATTCATCCCTTTTATACGCATATCATTCTTCACACAGTCCATCCATAAATAATTTCTTCGGTCTTCCTCTACTCATATATCCATCCACCTTCTTATTCTTCTAGTTATATGACATTCATCTCTCCTCATGACATGTCCATACCACGCTAATCTATAATCCCTCAACTTTTTTTGTGATTGGAGCTATTTTAAGACTTCCTCTAATATACTTATTCCTAATTTTATCCATTCTAGTTACACCACACATCCATCTTAGCATTCGCATCTCTGCCACATGTAATCATCCGTCTCTTTCGATAAATCAATGGAAAAAATATTACTATCTTAATATATTTACAAAGCAATTATAACGCTACTAAAATTACCTCAGTTGAGTATGTACACGAAGCGTATATGCATATATTTTGAAAACGATTGAACTTCTTGCTACAAGAGGGCGTTGTAATAAAAATGATTGATCAAATCAAATAATATATTGATAGTAATAAGTAAAACGGATTCATTTTAAGTAATTTACTATATTAATTATTCATTGGGGAATTGGTGTCAAACACACGGACGGTTGTTTGTGCCGGATAAGAATCCATCAACAGGTTAATTCGAGGCCAGCTTGTTTGTCTTTACAAGCGGGTGTTTTTCCGGATAAATTAATTAAATAAATTTACAGTTACTCTACGTTAATGTGATTATGGAATCCGTATTAGTATTCGTACTATTGACTTTACTATCGACCCGTATCATTTGCTGAGCGTGGTAGCAACAAGTGTGCTGTGACCGCAAGCACTTTACACGGAGCAACGACCGGCTGGAAGTTTTTTTTCGATCTGTGCCATTTTATTGGCTTTGATAGCTTCACCGGGCTTAGGACCGGCTTGAAGACTCAGTTCCTTGAGCTATCAGATTGTGAACACCTCAGCTAATACTAATACTGATTAAATGATACTACATTAAAAAATACTGTTCCTGAGTGACGTCTCCCTGCATATTATACACAATCACCTTGGATGTTAAATAATGATTAGGTTGAAAATTTTAACTTTTTAATTCGTAGGGAATTTTCGAATTTGTGGGTGACCACAATTTCAATTCTGAACGAAGATAAAGTAACACAGCCTATAGGGGCCTATATGACAAATTTTCAATCAGAGGATGGTAGCTAGCCAGGCGGGCATTAGAAAAAGATGTCAGAATAGTGAAATTATTTGAATAAATTACCTTATACTAATACTTACTTAAAACCAGTCGTATATGTTAGGACAAATAAATAAAAAACAACATTTACTTTATTAAGGGCAAGCATATTATGTTAGCACAACTACATAGATACATTACTACAGGTCAACTTTCTATACTAAATTAAAGAAACAAAAACTTAAACATATCTTCTACACATATAAAATTCAACGTCTCTTTGTCTGTTTATGTTATTTTCACGCGAAAACCACTGATCGGATTTACATGGTTCTTTTTTAATTCATAACTATGTTATCTGATCAGGTTATAGGATATATATTGATAGATTAAGTAACATACGAAGTAATAATGACGTCATGATGAACTAATTCGGAAAAAAGACGACTTTGGAGTGCTAAAATGGTTTACGCTAAGTAAGTATATAGAATCGTATAAATATATACGAGTATATATAACGCAAATTGCGAGTAATTCATTTTATTAGCTTAAATAAAATTTGAATCCCCATTGGTGTGAAACGAAACAGATTTTCAGAAATTACACCCTCCCCCCGACAATTTTAGTACGAGTTCCGCGGAAATTTTACATCGATAAACCATTCCTGTATATTAAATTTTTACATTATATACTCCGTAATTATCGAAGATGTATTTTAATAATCAACGTTGAAAGTGTTATTAAAATGAATTTTTTTAACAATCAAGTTTAGGACATAGGTTATTATTTCGTGCGGTTTCAAACAGGTTACTGTGACATATAGACAAGACAATTAAAAAAATATTATTTTATTTTGTTATATTACAATAATTGTTACATAATGCAATCTACTCTAAACATATAAAGTAACAAAGCCATGCGTACATTACTACAATAAAAATAGCAACAGAATATAGCCAGCTACTTGGCACGATTCGAGATACAAATACGAAAACAACATAACATATAGCATTTTGAAGCGTGTCTCATATAATTCAGTCATGAAGACACCATCATAATTGAAGAGGTGTTTTAATAGGCGTGCGATTTCACAAAATTAGATTTGGACGAAGCCAGTGACGGAATCGAACCGGCGACGTATTTGCCGGTAGCCGCGAGACCGTTCGCCTAAAGTGAAAAAAAAAATAGATCCGGAATGTGATCCGTGTAGCGGCCGAGTATGCGCAGGAGTGAGTTCCGAGCAGCATCGTCGCCATTACGTTGGCAATACGCAAGAGGCGAGCCAAGAAAAAAAAAAGATAAAAAAAAATTAGTAAACTAGTATTAGGCTACGAAAATTTGTATTAGAGAGTCGACTATGAACCATGCTTCAACTAAAATATACGGTAAGGTTATTATTAACAATAAGCACAAAGCGATACATAACTAAAACTAAGTTACAAAAACTACGTCTCATATATAAAAATCTTGTTACCCCAAACATTTTGTAGTATCCTGTTTTTTTTTTGTACCAAAACAAACCTTACCTTAGATCTAGAAGCTACTTTACTCATAAAATGTTCAATAACGTATTCTATTTTATATCATCCTAGTATTATAGGCTGACCGCTGTAAGTACGACCTTCCTGATGGTTTGCGGGACGCGGGGCGGCGGGTGTGCACGGATATACACGGTATTGAGGTGATCCGCTATATCATAAGATCAATAATTTATGCATATTGTTGTCTTTGTTAAAATACTAATAAAATTGTGCGTGTGACCGTTACACGCAGTTGAATTTTTTTTTATACTACTATGGTGGTAAACAAGCGTACGATCTACCTGATGGTAAACGGCTACCGTAGCCTATGAACGCTTGTAATACCAAAGGTACCATAGAGCTCTGGAAACCCTACTCACCTCAGGAATACAACAGAAAAATATTTGGCTGCGATCTTCTGTAAAGTGGAGGTATTCCACCAGCCGAGCTGCCCCAAGTAGAGAGAATTCTCCAAAGAAATTTCTCTGTGCCCTACCTCTCTTGAAATCTTTTGAAGTTAATAGTATATATTGACAATATAATCTAATGAAAACACACTAAATCATTGCTTTTGATTAACTGTATAGTTTTTTTAATCTCATGTGAAGCAGTCGCAAAAATAAAACCGCGTAAGCCCAGACGTCAAACGCCTATTACTGCCGGCGGCCGGCAACAGAATAGCTTATTGGTCGGTCTTGTTCCCCTCCCGCGTCCCGCAGACCATTATGAGTATCGCCCTAATGGCGGTCAAAGATAATTATACGTTGATGAGAAGTTTCTAAACGGAAATTAATGTCTTTCAATTAATTGTACATATCTAATCTTCTTTCTGTGTTGCATCTAAAACATGGCATGGCGGTAGTTTATTTTCTAATTTCCGTCTGGTTAGTTATCATCGTCAGATGAAAATCTGTCGCCAAGTACCTACAGGTGTGTGCCGGTTACTCCAATTGTGAGCCATTGTTCCCACTAGGCTTGGTCATCTCGGGCCATATCCTCATTTAAATTCAGATGAGATCTAACTCTAAAAGACTAAAAAATATCTATCAAATATTTACCACTTTCATACTACCTGACAATTGAAATAGCCTATATAAAACATGCACCTGTTCAGTCCAAATTATCTCAGTCATATTGACCTATTACGTCACAAAATAGGTACTCACATTTTCCGATCATCTCGTTTCATATTTAGAACCTGTGACAGAAGCTATACTCTTTAATAATATACTATCCTAGTATCATACCTTGGCACGCTTGATGAGCTCCTGCTGTCCAGCCAGCACGTTTTCCTGCTTGCCGGCCCATGCGCGGAGCACGGACGCCTGGAGGGCGCGCCCGTAACTGAAGGTGAGCACCCAGGGTCTCTTCAGATCGACCGAGTTGATCGCGTTCAGGTTCACCGAAGCCTCCTCTTCGGACTGACCACCAGAAAGGAAAGTAATTCCTGGAAAGAGTTTGTATAAAAAATTACTCTAAGTTTTTGGCCGAATCTTTGATAAGTGGTAGTTTTTATTTTGTAATTCATAAGCTTATGATACAAGAGGCTATAAAGTTCTTGTATAATCTGCCAGGTCAACGTCATTCCAAAGAGCTTATCGGGGCGTATGACCAGCGAAGAGCTTGAGAAGCTTTGATGCTCAGTAGCACTCAGCTACGAATTTTAGTAAGGACGCTGGACACTTCTTTGAATAAACATATGTCCAACATCGGTGTCCAGGGCACAAGAGATTGCAGATTCTGCGAAAGTACGGGACGAAACGCCAAAGCACCTCTTACGTAAATGTGAGCTATCGCAGTAATACAAGACTGCATAAGCCTGCTTAGCCCACATTTATAATAATATTAATAAAGCTCATGGTAATTGACCTTACATTTTGTAATTTTGGTGGCATTTTCACATAATGATATTTAGTTATTCTCCACGAGTGATGTGGATTATTATTAATAATAATATGCATTTTAAGATTTTACAAAAACGCTCTTGACTGTTCCCTGAAAACAAGACAGTCACCAACTTGCTAGACCTATGTTTAAAGAGTAAAAAAATAATTAGAAAAATATTTTGTTCACGTGACGTTGGCAGAATTGTGGATGATCACAGTTGCCATAAAATAAAAAGAAGAAAATTAGCTGCTTAAAGATACCTGTGTGGCAGTTCTTGTTTAAGTGAAACTTTTATTCTATCGCCCCAGAATTTTTTCGTTCATCTATCACATGTCGCATTACATTACATTGTCGCAAATAAAATTGAATTTTATGCCTTGCAGTCAATGATTATAATCATAAATTCGGAACATTGTATATGTTAATGTGCGTTGTCACATGTCTTCAATAATTTATATATATTTTTTTTAATTTTCACTTGCTTCGTGGTTTCATAAAACCACACAATAATTTTTATTAGAAATGAAGTAGCTTTATGTATGACCAGTGTTTTATCCAAGCTTTGATAGTTTCCAAATAGGATTTTAACAAAATCATACCTACATCTACTAGTAGTGCTCCTTATCAGAAATGTGCGTTTTATTTGATCATTTCACAAAAGGTCTGGGAACTTTAAGCGGTCCTTATGTCAAAATGAAAGTTTATAGTAACAGATGGTACTCACATAAAACATAAATCTTTAGCTAAACTTTTGAAATAAGTACGAACCTAATTTCAATCTGTCTGTTTATGGATAATCTATAGCTCGAAAATAAACGCGAAATGACAAAAAAAAAATACATTAAATTAAAAAAAACCTACCAGGAACGGCAGCAGGAACGGTCCTGAGTAAAGCGGTGACAGTGGCGCGGGCGATGTCCATTGGTGTGTAAGTCTTCTTGCACGATTGACCAGCGGTGACCTGACGAACAATGGATATTGAATTTTAGAAAACATTAATAATATCAGAGATTTGAGAAAATGCCAGATGAAGGCTTCAGAACAAAAACCGTGAGATCCTGCTATATGTGCTCGACTAATACAATGTATAAATATGTGCGACCGAATATAAGATAGTCAGAATAATAAACTTAAGTTATTTTTATTTTTTATCGTTTGTAAGTTTAATGTTATGGACACAATCTCACCTGGTCTTAAGTGACGAAGTCGTCTAAGATGGTAATACGCTACCCTAGTGGAAGAACTGGCTTACAAGTGTAGCTGCCGGAACACACCTGTAGGTGCTTGGCGACAGATTTCCAGCTTGAAGGTGGTAGCTAGTCAGGCATTCAGTGGTAGCGTGTACGGAGATATCACGTCGATCAACGTAAGTTCGAATCCCTGCAATGAGCTTGAGCTTTCGGTGAGAGAAAACATCGTGATTAAACCATAGCTTAGTGGTAGGGCATTTTCTAATGCCCGGCTGGTTAGCTACCACCCTCAAGTTGGAAATCTGTCGCCAAGCACCAATAGGTGTGTTCCGGCAGCTGCACTTCAGAGCCAGTCTTCCATTGGGCTTAGCGTGTTACCATCTTAGGCCACATCGTCTCACCTATATATTATTACATTTGTCGCCTTGAACGTGGCTTTCTATTAGTGAAAGAATATTTAGGATTGGATCAGAATTTCCAGATATGTTTTTATACCACGATAGTGGAAAGCAAGCATACTGCCCCCCTGGTGGTAAGCGATCACAAGCCTATAGATCAGCCTATGGATGCTTGCAACACCAGTAGCACCACATGCGCGTTGCTGACCCTTCAAAAACCTTTTAACTCCCCTTTTGAAAAACCCCATACTATATTCCCCTACGAAAACCTCAACAGGGAGCTCATTCCACATAACAATACAAACATATTCACAAGCACTACCTCTTTATAATAACAATGTAGACTATAGAGTAAGACTCACCATGTTTGGTTTCAGGAGAGTTCCTTCGAGGTAAACGTGATGGTCGCTGAGAGCCTTGTATACGGCAGCGAGTACGACTTCAGTCACCTTCTGAGCGCGCTCCAAGTCGTGTTCACCTGAGTTATTCATATACTAAGTTACTTCTTCTTATTCGTGCTGCTCGAATTGGTACAATAATTACCAATACTAACAATTTCCAGAATCCGCGTACATTTACTAATTTCAATTGGTAGCACTATCGGCTGACGGTGAAGAAAAACATTACTAAGATACTTGAATGCTTATAAAATGTTCTTATAGTACAAAAGACGGCATTCCTAAAGAGAAAGATTTTTTATTTATTGAAGTGAAACTTCTTATGCGTCTTCCAAGCATTAAACCTTAAATGTTAAACGTTTAACGCACATTATCGGTCTCTCCTCTTTGTGTGAGCCAGAGCGAGAGAGCAATATATTATTGATCTCTCCTCTTTGTGTGAGCCAGAACGAGAGAGTAAATGTCGGTGTGTATGTATATTGCACACTGTTTAAATAAAAGAGAAAATGTCTTTTAAAATGAAGTTTCACTTATATCGTGTGTGAATCGCACACACACCTTTTTTTAAAAAACTATTTATCTATTTTTAGTCAGTAACCGAAAACATTAACTTTATAATGAAGTTTGAATCATTAATTTTGAGAGAGACACGATACTGCCATAAAAAAAAACAGAGGTATAGATAAAAGCTTTGAAACTTTTATAGTAGCGACAAATTAACAGTGAAACTGTGTAAGCCTAATAATGTAGTTTTACTAACCATCAGGCAAGACCTCAGGCTCGACGATGGGAACAATACGCTGACTCTGGCATATGGAAGCGTAGCGCGCCAACACGTTGGCGTTCTCGAGGATGCTCTGGTAAGATGGCGTGTTGCGGCCGATCTTCAACACGCAACGCCATTTGGCAAAGTGACAGCCGTCCTTCTTGTACTGAGCGCAGCGCTGGGCCAAGTCATCGAGACCTACGGATGTACGAAATACATACTTTATTTATTTACGCAGTTTAATAGATCATTCTATAAACATACAGAACAAACATTCCAACATAAGAAATTACAATCATTATATTGTTAACTAGCCGTGCCTGCGGCTCCACTCGCGTGGACTTCAGAGTTTGGCCTTTAACAGGATAAAAAGTATCCTATGTCTTAATCCGGGTTATATAGTAAGCTGGCTGTGTGCCTAATTTCATCTAAATCCATTTAGATCAGGGATGCACAGACTTATTGGAATTAGGGGCCACTCGGACAGATTAAGAGCGAAATGCGGGCCAGTACAAATAAAAGCAACTGAATAAAAGTTTAAAAAGAATTTACTGACATTACAATTTTTTAATCGAAGTATAGCAATGCATTGAGTTAATAAGTTTGTAGAGCGCACACAGCACAAACCTATGGTCTCAACAACATATTCAGAATTATTGGCATTGCTTTTATTTGTCGCTGTTTCTTTTAATTCGTTGGCGGGCCGCACAGACATCGACAGTGGGCCGTATGCGGCCCGTTGGCCGCGGTCTGTGCACCACCGATTTAGATAATAACAATAAACTCACTTTCGTATTTATAATTTCGTATTCGACAGAAGAAGAAGACTAGTAACCCGCCGCGACTTAGTACGCTTAATATACAAATATGTTTATAATTGATTACCTACTAAGAAACGGCTCTAGCAATTTGGACAAAAGTTTGTATTTAAAGAATGTTTTACTTTCCGTGTTTATTTAAATAAGCAGCATGCTAGAGATTTTTTTAAAGACTCCGTACATATCTATCTGTATCACCCAGGTACTTGACATTAAACTGTCATATAAATAACATAATTTATTATATCAATTGAATATAAACAATATCATTAAGTAAGTTATTTCTGTATAATCACATCATGTAGTGAGGCAAAAGTTATCTTTATTAACAGCGAATGTAAGTCAGTAATAATAAAACCAAACCGAGACTCAAGTGGAATATTTTTATCTTTACAATTATATTGATACTTAAAGTAGTGTCTACTAATATACTTGTAATATATTGTACAATACAAATATTACGAGTAGATATACATAATTTAAATAGGCTCGAAATACTTCGTTTGACAAACGGGATAAACTTAGCTGATGTTTTGTGGCTTGGTATTAACGCTGGTTTTGAGGTCGCTCTCATATGTATGCATACTAGTTATGCCCGCAGCTCCGCTCGTGTGGACTACAGAATGCTGTCGATCGAGCGCACGCGCGAATTGTGCTGCCTCAAAAATGCTTATTGTAGGTGATTATTAGAAGATTGCTGACTTTATGAATTAAAGGAATAAAAACGTAAATCGGATTGGTAGTTTTCGCGTGAAAAGAACATAAACGGACAGAGTTTTATAATATGTATAGAAGACTAATTACACATAATAAAGCGGAAGAGTTTGTTTGTTTGTTTAAACGCGCTAATCACTGGAACTACCAGTCGGATTCGAAAATTTCTCTTTGAATTTTATATTCTACTAGCTGTGCCCGCGGCTCCACTCGCGTGGATTACAGAATGCTGCGTGCCGTCGGTAGAGCGCAGGCGCGAATCGTGCTGCCCCTGCTCAAAGGACGGAAGACAAAAATGCTTATTGCGGTTGATCCTTAGAGGAAAGATATATGCTATCGCAGACTTTTTTGTAGGTCTTTTTAAGATCTACAATTATGATGGATATTAATTTGGAATATCTCTTATAGCTTACTTAGCTTAAGTCATTTAAGCGGCCGAAATGAGTATTTTTTCGAATTGATACGCCATTATTCGTAAATTACGTTATCTTAAAAAAAAACATGTATATCGGATAAGTGGTTTTCGCGTGAAAGGAACAAACGGACAGAGAGTGACATTGAGTTTTATAATATGTATAGATGTAGATTATTGAGTAAGGCAAGTAACTATAAAAATTCACGCTACACTCTGAAGATCCGATCCGTAACCATGAACTTCAAGCAATCTGGCAAGCTGTAGGCAAGTGTGGGAAGTGAGAAGGTCGATAAACTACACGGGAGTCTATCGGTGGAGAGTTAGTAGATTAAATTTGACAGGGATGTACCCGTGGAACACAGCTTGTATAATAACATAATAGTGAATTATCAAACCACTGAATGTATTATTGAGGTTGAAAAATTTCCGAGTTTCCTATTCGCGAGTCGGCTATAAGTTAACACAGTCACAGCTCCTACAGAGTTGCTAGCTTAAAATATTACATTCACGGAGAGATTAAATAATACAGGCAGTTAAGATTATCATAGGCTATCAAAAGAAACCGAACTGTTTATCACGCTTATGACATGTGATAACGTGACTATCTATATGTAGGGTATTTAAAAGTGACATGAACAATTCAACGACAACAAAATGACATTGACGTAGACCGATTTTAACATATTATTCACTAACTATAAGGTCATGAATACACGAAATATTAAAATACAGTAGATCATCGATTATCCGTACCTCAGTTATAAGGATTCGAGATTATCTGGATTGCCGGAACTGGAATCCCTGAGTTTACTACAGTGAAAACGAATTTGTGTTGTAGCAGCAATGATGAGAAAAAAAAGTTTAATGACGTAAAATGACATTCCTATGTGACTTTTTTAGTAATCTCAAGTTATTTCATGAAAGTTGAAAAATTTTAGTAATTTTGAGAAAATATATACGCACCTATAGAAACACATTCAATTATCCATATTTTATATAATCCAAATGACTTACGACAACATTATTAGTCCCGTTAATCGGGTCACCACTGTACCTACGTTTATAATTACTTAGGAATAGGTAACACAATGAACGATTTTAAAATGTAAAATAAAAGAAAAAGGTTTTCTTTCGAATGAAAAATTGTCTCGGTTTTCTGACGTCGAGATGTTTTCAAATGATTTGGTGTCAATCGATCGCATAAGTGGTTTGCAGATGCAAAATTAAGTTACTTCGGATTAGAATCGGCACTCAAATTAGATTTAAAATAATGTAGGATCATCCAGATTTTAAAATAATCTATGAACATATAACAGCTGACTTGAAAATAAATTGTCTCAAACTATTATGGTCCAAATACTTCAATGTAAGATCATTAAAAAGGGGAATTTGGTATAAGACAATCCAAATGTCTAGGTTCTGATGGTTGGATGGTTGGTTCCGTGTATATTCCATTCAACAAATTTTATTTTTTAATGCAAAGAAGACCAAGATCTCAAATTTGTGATTTGAAAAAGGCGTTCATTATAATTATGTTGACGGAATGTGTCCGTCCGTAAAGAGTCTCAAAGGCGATAAATATTTAAGAAAAATCACTTTGTAGGTGTATGGTAACGAAATGTTGGCTCGTCCAACATCGGCAGAAGTCAAATTATGAATTGATAGAAGTTGTAATATTGTTTGCACCTATAATTTTCGATTCGGTTATGTTTTTAATGTGATGTCATGGATAAAGGTGGCTTGTTCTCTTTGAACAAACCATCAATAAAAATAAATACTAAAAATAAAATCTACGGAATAACGGGAAATATTACAGGATTTTTTAATAGAAATTTAATGAACTGAAAAATTCAGAATCTTTTTATAAAATCAGTAGATATGTCAACGTGTTATTGTGTAGAACAGTGACAGTCATATCTAGGCAGGCACTTATAACTGCAAAAGGACACCTTATCACGTAAAACTATGTCGATATTCATAAGTAGGTAATTATATACATGAAAAAAAAAACGCTAACTATGGTAACTAAACAGCTTATATACTATACATATATATATATATATTTGACACCCAGCCAAACAATTGACAAATTATTATACGCATCACACAAAAGTCTGTCATGTACGAGGATCAGTCTCTAGGCTTACTACCACTGCGCCATACATATATTTGCATTGATTTTATATTAATAATTTACCACAACTTTATAAAGACAAAAAAAAAACGTTAATTATGAATACTGTATATATTGAATAGATATAGAGTATTTATACAAAAATAATATCTGTAAAGGCGCTGTGTAGGTACCTATGTGTGTTATATAAAAGAACGAACAAAAACAAAACTGTTTTCTCTAGACTATCTGTATTCTGATAGCAGTGAACAGATAAAAAAATAATATTTAACACATCGGACCTCTCAACCTCGCTCGTATCAATCGGTACAATGTAGTCTGCTGGTAATAAATTGTGGCAATGACGTCTTGAACCGGAGGGGCTCGACCAAATTATCGTCTACGTGACAATAGCAACGCCTACTTTGTAAACAAGTCAGACATGTTTTGCACTTTGTAAACAAGTTAGACATGTTTTGCAACCAGTTTTTGACATTAACTATCCCGTCCGGAATCCACATCGTAGCGGACTCTATAGCCAATTCTAGAAAGGTTACGTTCTATAAATATATTATTTTTTTACGAACTATGGGCGTCAATATATTCTAAAGATAGCCTACTCAGATAGATACCTATCGTACTCAAGTCCGGTGTCTTTAAGTTTATCTAATATGCCTTATCAGAAGTTGCAAAAATTATATACTTACAATAAAAATTCAGGGACATAGACAAATAATTAAAGACAGAACAAAAAATAAACACTAAAAATGTGATGTGATAAATGTTCATTCAGACCCATATTTTTCAAAATTGGGTGATAACGCCCCTTATAGTTATTGGGCTTTCTCGGCAGAACATTCACTTAAGGTGGTCGTAAGGACACTGGCAGATTAAAAAATGGCAAAAAATCATGTTTTCCTGATTCGTATTTCGGCAGTTCTACGGAGTTAGAATCCACCGTATTTTTAAAGTATAGTTAAATAATTACTCCAAGCCCGCTGAAGCTGTAAAAGCCGTCTGAAGCTTAAGGGCCCGTATGGCTAACAGTATATTAAAATCGAAATCATATCATCATTCATCAGTATCATTTTTATATCATTCCTTATTCTTAACGTGCGTCTGTTTTATCTATCGTGACTTTTTTAGATCGTGTGTCAGTTCACACAGAGTGCCGTGCAATAAAACTTAAAATAAGTTTTTGTTGGAAAAAACTCGACTTTTTAGAGGACGCTAGAAAATTTTGCGTCGCGGAGTGCTAGATAAGTTTGAGAAGCTATGATTTAGACAGATATTTATTCTACCGAAAGACCAAAATGATTCAATAGGTACCTACCTCTCTCTCACACACAATAATTATAACGGATTATGAATAAACAATACTATTGCATAACTTAATTAAAAAATTAAGCTCACTATTGTTCATAACAATTTAAAATTTAATCTTCATTCCTTATTAAGCAAGTGAGAGTTAGATTATTTACACACATTAATGTAATTTTGAGAATAAAATTCGAACTTCAGTGTTGTAATATATTTTAACATACTGTTCTCAAATACCTTATAATTATCTAGACATTCCATTATTTAAACGATCGTATTACAATAGATTTTACCACTAAAGGTCATTAAACAACAAAGTTTAGTCGCCTTTAAAAATCACTCAGTGTCTGAGTATTCTCGAAGTTTCTAAATGTCCATTCTCGCTTTAGTCAGTTAAATTCGTAATAGAAAGAGCTATTATACCTTATTCATCGTAAGAAGACTTGCATGACACATACACAGAACGTAAATTGTTACGTCGTGCAAATCATGACATAACCTAAAAACATTCATTTCGACTATACATTATCATTAAACAAATGTTTAATACTGATAAACATTATAAAAATTTAATTACTACGTGCATCGTTACTTTCTATGCGACTCAAAACTAGAGTAGACCAAAATAATAAAACCAAGAAATCGAAAATTAATCGTACGAATCGAAAATTAATCAAATTGATCTATTGCCGTTGTATATTTAATTTATTAGTTTCTTGTTTACTTTCGAATAAATAAATATATTTACATAATTCCTATACATTTTTACTGCAGTAACTAGCAACGAAGAATATTGACTGGAAGAATTAATCTTGTTCTTTGGAGTCAGGCATTCAATAATTCAAGTGTACCAGATTGCGATCTCAATTAATTTATTTCATTTACACAGGTTACACATACCTCTATTGATTTAAAGCATAATCGTATTTTCGATTGTATTTAGTTCTAAAAAAGAATCGATAATGTAATCGTAAAATCAACATCCAATTTAAATTATGCTACATCTCTAAAATAAACGTTTGACAAACTGTATAGTGCAAGTCTTCTTGAATGAATAATTGGTAAGCTTATTATTAGGTAAAGTATAGGTGTCGCTGTCATGCCGGTCTGCAAGCCTCTTAGGAGCTGGATGTACAGTGGTTGATACCGAAATACGATAAAAGAGAATATGCATTGTGGTCACAACTATAACGGGTATACATCCCACTTGATACTGAATAGGATATACCTACACCGACTGAGCCCGGAATGCGATACGCCTAAGCATGCTAATATGGCATTGACGGTAGCCTAGTGTATAGTGGTCGCGACACAGTCGTATACAATTTTCGTGTCCTACCACCCAGCAAAAATAAGATGAAAAAAGTCATTATAAAAATAAGTACCTATTTATAGTTTATTAAACGTTTGGAAATAAGTCCTTCGCAGAGTTCGCTCTCAAGAATTACAACTATTTACTTGTAAATTTATTTTTACCTGACGTAAGAATTGTGGACGAAGATATCTAAATACCTACAGTATAAATGTTAGGGTCATGATAAATAAGGAATAGGGAAAGGGAATAAAATAAGGAAAACCCAGCGAAATATCTTACCTTGAGTAGTGCATTCGTCTTCCGATCCGAATAGGGGTACGACACCCTTGTCTACCTTGATACCGGGGATGATGCCGCGCTTCTCCAGCAGGGATACCAGAGGAGTTCCATCATCAGTTTTCTGGTAGAGAGTCTCGTGGAAGAGAATTACTCCAGAGATGTTTTCAGAGAGTGCCTAAAACGTATGTAATTTTTTTATGTGCCTCAAACCATGGAGATTTCAGTTACGACATTTCGTTTCGAATTGACCTCGTTTGAAATAATAGTTAAAACACTTATAACTAATAAGGGCGTTAGTTTCAAGTTTGCAAAAATCATTAAATAGTAGATTTTGTATTTGATACTTCCTACAATTTTTTCGTGATAGTAGTTTAGGAGCATTTTGGAAAAAATATAAGAGTGCTTATTTACAATGCGCGCGCACGTAGTACCAAAAAGTCTACACTATGAAGTTGCTGGCTAAAAACCTCTTGTTTTACTATGGTGAAGATGACTACACTACATTATTCAAAGAATAACTTGTATCGTTTAAAGTTGAAATAGTATTGAAAAACCATCAAAACATTTAAAAACAAAGTTACTATAGTATGCAATTATAGTGTACAGTTAAAAGAAAATACTCTGCTTTAAATTAATGGCAGCGTATATGACGGAACGTGTTATATTCAAATGAATACGACGACGTGACCGTGGTCATGGAAGAACCACTACGTGATTAAAAAAAAGCGATGAATCAGCGAATCCACATTTCGATCGATCATTCGTAACACATCTTTAAAATAGTTTCGTAAAATCTACATTTGCAAAAAAGTAGCTTTCTTTTTGTATATTAAATAGCTTGCGTTCAACAATGGAAAAGGTGTTGTAATTAATTTTGTATTTGGCTACCTTCAATTACTTACAGGAGCTGACTGACAAGCATTCGGTGGTTATTGGTATTTTTAATTTTATTATTGGCTCCACAACATACAGGCCTCATTATTTATACAGATTTTAAGGCCTTTCTAAAATTAATGCACGCGCTTTGTATCACTCTCTTAAATATAATTTATATTTTATAGTTAGGTACCGTTACATGACGTAAGAACCGCTGATATAACGTCGTACGAAAATCCCGGCATATTATAACATTGTATGATCAATTACACTAACCAAAACATGTAAATAGTGCAAAAAACAACGATTATCAGTCTATTAATTGATAGTTATTTGGACTATCTATCGAACAATCTATTGTTGATAGCCAATACATAATACGGGGTATTATTGTGATTACAAGGAAAATGTCCGCGATAGACCTTTTTTTACTGAAGCTATTATGGCTTAGTGGTAGCGTGTACGACTTCGCGTTGATTGGCGTGAGTTCGAATCCTTGTAATGAGCCTGAGCTTTCGGTGAAGGAAAACATCGTGAAACCATAGCATGGTGATAGGGCTTTTTCTAATGGCCGCCTGGCTAGCTACCACCCTCAAGTTGGAAATCTGTCGCCAAGCACCAATAGGTCTGTTCCGGCAGCTACACTTGAGAGCCATTTTCCACTAGGTTTAGAGCCACTTCGTCATTTAACATCAGGTGAGATTGTGGCCACTATGCCAAATCTATAATGAAAAAAAAAAACAATTATCTACCGTTGAATCAAATGTTTTTTTAGAAAACTATCATTTAATTAAATTGAATCCCGATGAATTACTTTACTATAATCCTATTGCTGTTGCCAGATTGCTGACTCAGAATCTCACAAAAATTCGAGATTTAAAAATAAAACCCCCACGACGTGTTTTATTTCAGGTGTTTTTTATTAACCATCTCTTCAAAACCCCCTCAATACCCCTACCTGAAGTTCTGTTTAACCAGTAAGCTTAAGTAAACTTAAACCCCCTGAATTAAAGAGGAAACCCCCTGAAAGAGTGATTTCAATATATACATACTAATAAAAAAGAGAACAAAATACTGAGTACCCAATAAGCCCCTTAGGGCTTCTGTACAATAACATTTGATTGAGTATCTGAACTTTTTTTATTGAATAATTTTTATATTATTTTAAATATGTTTTTAATTATTGAACTTACCGGGTCAGAACTGAACAGCAACTGACGGTATTTACGGCGGTTCTCCTCAGTATTCTCTACTCCAATGTCCTGAAGACGCTTGCCCATTGTACCTGTTTCAAACATTGCAATATAACATTCCATAGCCTCCTTATTCTAAATTTTCATTATCATAATGACAATATCTTTACAATAATTGTTAATTACTCATATTCCATTTGTCAGGGTTACTTGGTTACTTGTCTTATTTTCAATATTCAAGGCATTCCTAAAACTTCTGGATTGAAAAATTAAATAATATACTATGTCTATGTCTAAATATTGTTTTAAGTCCAAATACAAGTGTTAAGTTCAAGTGGGCTCATCAGAAATTAAAAGTAATTCAATGTATATAGTATTAATGTCTAAATATTCTTTTTCAGTCTAAAGACAAATATTAAATACTACTGAACTCATCAGAAAAGTAATTCAATGTAGTATAGATGTATAAATAGAGTCTTACCAGTAGACTCATCAGCCGCGAGGATGCCCTTGCCAGGAGCAACAATCGCCTGAGCAATCTTCCTGAGCTCCTCCTGCAGTTCAGGAGTTGGGTATTGGAAGTAAGTGGTCATTGTGGCTGCAACAAAAATGTTATATTGTGAATTCAATTTTAGGCTTTAATAGCTATTTCCTGCTAATCTATGTCATCTAATTTTAAAAATAATGTTTTAACGCAATCAATTGTTTCTGGAGTTTTATTTATACATAATCAAAGCCTATATTATTTACGCTTAGCCTTTTTCCGCTGTACATTTAAATTTAAATTGTCATTATTTGGGTGTTTCATTTCATTCTTTTCCAAAGATAATTTTTACTTTTTATCATTAAAATTATGGCAATTAACTTTTAATTAAAATTTGGCAATTATTATAAGATAGCTAGTATATATTTATTTTTACAAAATTTATAAGAAAACTAACATAAGACAAACCAGTTGTTCTCACAAAAAATTCTACAGTAATTTAAAATAATTTGGCATCCAGCCATTGTACTGAACAGCAATTTGGCTCAATTGGTACCATTCAATAAAATCAACAACATAATACTTACTCCAATGTTATAATAAACCTTATGATACAGTTGACCTTTTGACCCCCAAGGAATTTAGCTAAGTATAATAAACATCAGTGACCTCACTGACCTCAAGTAAATTGTGAAATTAAATTATATTATAATCATTATCTAAAACTGCCACAAAACAAAATTCTCTTTTCTGTTTGTTTGTACAGACAAAACTAAGTTTTCTTAAATTACTACTGAATAAATTACTTTAGTCTTCACCAATAGACTTATTCACATAGAAGATTATGAATTATTTGTAACTGAAAGATGGGCAGTACATAAACATTAACACCCGAGTTTTCGGCGGGATATCAAATTGTCATGTAGTGATTTTTATTTTTTTAATCATAAATTTGTGTTATTTGACCCTATATTGTGTAATACAGGTGGCATTATGCATAATAAAGTTTGGTTATTGTGCACAAGTGAAGGGAATTGGAAATAATAACATGGATCATGAATTCTGAGATGCCACAAAAAATCCCTAGAAAAATCTAACAAGTGAGCAACCATCTTGTTAGGATACACAAATTCTCATATCACTGTAAACTATATACATTCGATAATGGCAGTAATGCTCTTCAATAAAGAAGACCGGTTGCCAAGATAGGAAAAAGAAGAAGAAGAACATTAACACCCACCCTTTGTTCCGAAGCCTGGCATCCATCCTGACTCTGGTGGTCCTTTCTTTCCTTTACCTTTTTTACCCTTAGGTGGCATTTTATTACAAAATATTAATTAAAAATTTAAATGAAAACTTATACTCGACATTATAAAACAATCTATCAAAAACTCACCTAATCTGTCGTACAACTCTCAACTCAAACGTTTTTCTTTTAATTCAAATATATTTTTTTTATTATTTGTCTGTCCAACCTCTTTTTATACCACAATACTTATATATTATGATAATTTGACATTAATGACAAAAATTAGTGATGTAATAATCGATTATCAATAATCTCTAACCTTATTCTGTAGAAAATATAGATAATTAGAATATAGATCATTGTGGAACGATAACACTGACGATTTTTCAAAATTTTTTATGGAGCGCGGACACTCAGCCATTTTTTCATAAATACATAACGTCATTAATAAAACCAGTCTTTGCATAGCAAAGCTTAATTTTTTTATTTTATTTTTTTCGAACGACTATACTGTTAGCCTTAGGGGCTCTGGAGCCTTTGCGGCTTTTACAGCTTCACCGGGCTTGGGGGCGAGCGCAGAAGGCACTCAGCCACGAAAGCTAGGCGACAAGCTCCAAGGGTGCCAAAGTGGCCGAACCTCGGCTTGGGCTGTTGCCGATCATGCGAAAAAGTCGCGATCTGACTAAGGCATTGCAAAGCATGTGCATGCAAAAAATATATGTTCCAGAGATACGAGGTAAGCCAGAATTACAATAGTTGCAAGATGGAGATGTTATTATATTAATTATATGGAGATGTTCGTCAAATCTGCCATGACCAATTCACAAGCGACATATTGTTGTATAAAAGCGTTTAGTAACATATTTATCTATGCAAAACAATGGTGCTTATATATTTTGATTAATTGCTCTGTACCATAGTCCTTTCCGATGAAGAGTTTCTTTCCAGTGATGTACCATCATGTATGTCTTTCTCGACCAAAACAAAACAATTAGAAAGAGGTATTTTTATACCGTAGGCAGTTCTATAGTTATGATAAAGGCCTGCCTGTTCCTGTATAAAGTGATTAGTGTTGAAAACTTGATACTCGAGTATTTGATAGTCTCATTAGCACTATCGATCAATCAATTGTTGATTTCCGCTATCTACATAATAGGAGGTATTTTTGTACGTACAAGTAATATTTTGCGCTAATGACTTTTTTTGTAGCTGTCGTCGCTCGACGGACTAAAATATATTCCGTATGTAGTACAAAACAATCGATTAAAATCGTATGTTCAAAAAAACTGATGTTTTTTAACAACACTAATAGTGGTTATATCCACTTTGGCTGTACCTGCTGTACTTGGGCTGTATTATATGTGAAGAGGACTATCTTCAGAGAAGGTGATACATCAATCAATTGAAGACGCACAATAAAATCAATAAAAATTAGGGATGGGCCGAAGTTTGGTTCATTTTTTTTTAAATGAACCGAAGTTCAGAACTTCGATATCTAAGTAGTTAGTGCAGACATTAAAATCAAAATGGTACCTACATTAGTTTGCAATTTAGAATTTAAGAAATTATTCATATAAGTAGGTCCACATCATCTATGGGGATAATGCAGAAGCAGATCCAGAACTACCATTACCACCACGAGAAATCATGAGCACCAGTGTGTTGAGGTCTGAGGCAACAACAGGCAGAGGGAAAAGTGAACGAGAGGTGCGTAAGAGAAATGACAAGTGCAGCGTAAATATTTTTTGATACGTTCTTACCACCAAAATTGAAACAAAGTTCGGCCAAACTTCGGCTTCGGTATGATTTCGAACCGAACATGCGGCCGAGTTCGGCTTCGGTATAAGCCACATTCGGCCATCGCTAATAAACATGTTTCAAATACTACAATATAATATGCTGATGGCGATTTTATCTATCTCAATAAAGCAAGATTCATGTTATACAGGACCGGGTCCGGGAACTGTGGCACGGGTCCGACCCGACCCCACCCGGTACTGCGGTGTAACATGAATTACTTCATACAAAAGTGTGTTATAGGTACTATAAATGTTTGATCGTATCCCGGCCGCCGGCCCGGTGTAACATAAATCATCCTTAACACTTATTATCCCGATAAAGAATTGCCCTTGAAAGGTCAACGACAGAAATAAGAACAATATTACAAAGTACAAAACACACAGTACAAGTACAGGTAAAACAATGTACAAACTCATAACCAGTGCTGCCAGATGGTTACATTTCTTACATTTTTCGTAACTTTTGACTCTCTTGTGTAACATGTAAGTAACTTTTGTTATTAAGGCAATTTTCGTAACTTTTAAGTATATCGAGATATTATTATTGAAATAAGTTTGATAATACAATCAGTTTACGTACGTACTCAATTTACGATTCTCTCTCAAAGATGGCGCAAAATGAAATGTGACGTTATAACAAAATAAGTCTACTACTTTCGAGTTGAAACTTGATTGTGCCAAGTAGCTGCTTAAAATAGCTTATTGTCGTATACGTCTGTACATATACTAACAAATAATGTTTTTGTAACAAAAATAATACAAATTCACAATCAAACTAATTCAGTTTGAACTTGATACTAATATTAAGTACTTCCTTGATGTTTGAACTTTTTTTATCAGTTCACCATTGTATTTGTGTAGTCTTTCGTCTATTGCTTGGTAAGTTTCAGCATAATAGTTTTTCTAAGTTAAACAAGTAAGTACGGTAGAACTCTCAAGTGAATATTATACCAGTGATAGTAAGTACTAAATATAAAAATCTCGGACATGATCGTAATGATGATGGATGTTAATTAGAACTAATTTCATGCATACAAAGAATGTATTTCGTCTAACTTATTTATATAATACTTATGTAGGTATACTTGCTATTATTTGTATAATTTAAGGATCTTTGAATATTTTTTTTCATAAATAATCATTTATATACAGATTACCTGTCGTGGTGGGGCTTATGGTTTTAAAATAATTATAAAAAGAGGACACTAGTTCGAGAACTAGTTCTCGATGTGATGATGGGTTTCTCTAGAATAATGGACTTCCATGTTTTTTTTTTATCTTAAGTGTTCAAGACTGACATGAAATAATAAACACAAAAAAAGATAAACTGGTATCCACAATTTTTTCTTAAATTAAATGTTTCATATGAGAAATAAAAATGTGACATTCAAGAGTTTGCAATAAAAAGCTGGGAAAAGTGACTTTTGTCAACAAAAAATAATAATGGCATGTGAATATTGTAGAAAATTATTATCAGTTTATATTTTATATTACATATATAATTATATTATATATTATAAATTAGTTAATAAAATTAATGGTACTTATGCTATTTTGCTGCCGCCTATGCTACAATATAGTTGACGTCTAAAATAACATTTCGCGTAATAACTTATATAATTACAATAATGATCTGTTTTTTTGCATACATGTATGTATGTATATCACAAAGTATGTAGTACATTTTTTTTAGTATAGAAGTACATTCGCTATTTCTTAATATTGTACTTGTTAATAAATAATTGATAGCATTAAACACATAAAAAAATCCAACTTCAATCGCTTCAACTACAATTTTGCTTGGTACATACTTTTTGGTTTTCTAAAAAAATCTGAAAGAAGTACTGAAATATTTTGAAATATTTATAAGGTCAACACATCGAAGCCATCACTACCACAGGACATCAGGTTACTACTATGAAGCTATAATCTATCAAACAAACAGATAATTATGCAAACCGGTACGGTACACAAACTGGTAAAGTTTATAACTACACATAAAAGGAACAATCGAATGGAGGATTTTCTCCTTTTTTGAAATCCATTAAAAATGGGGAATATTCCTAAAAAAGGCTTTTTGATTAAACAAGAAAAAAATGCAACTTTTGCAGGAGGGATGTAACTTTTGAGGAAACGAGTGGTAACTTTCGATTTAAGGACCCTAGCAAGGGCAATACGAGTATCGCTTAGTGCAAAGATGCAAAAAATACAGGTTGATGATTTTGAACATCAGTAAATAATTTTAATATAACACGTTTTAAAATATTAAAAAATGTATTACACAATTATACTTATATCTAACATATATGCATTACACTTATAGTGATAATATAGTACGTACGTCGACAAGGTATGTAGAATAACAACAAACACCTTTAGTAATCATGTTTTAATTCGTGTATTATTTGAAACTAGTATGATAGTTATTAAGTTACCTATGTACTTATTTGCTCACACATATATTGAGGAATTTAAAAAGGTAATAAATAATAAAAAAATATTTTTTTCTTTCTTTTATAATTAAATTTTCAATCTCAAGATAATTTCTTGTTGGAATTCAAATAATTATTAAGTTAATTGTGAATTTATTTATGAAATGATTCAATAGGAGAAAAAGTATACATATTCCATTACGAAGTGTTTGCTCGATATCAAGGTTACATAAACTTATGGTAATATTGTATAACAGTTAGAAAAAACTACTTACAATTGTTTTTTTATTGAATAATCTGTAATTTGAGAGACACTCCCGAACTGTTACTCCTTCAGCAATGCTGTCAAACTAAGAAGTCGAAGAGAGGACACGCTAAAAGGTCATTTGAAGGTCTAGTGACAGCGCATAACGTTTTTAACGACATCAAGGGTAACCATCTTTTAGTATTAATGAATAACAACAGAGTGATAGTATTTGTTACGAACGGATGGTATTAATTTAAATTTAGTTATGAGGAAAAAGTATAGATGGCAGTCTACAATATATTTAATATTGACACAACATTAATGTCAACAGTGCCATCTACGCTTACTACAATAAACTAATAGTATAAAAGAAATGCTGTATGTACATATATATCTGGCTAAGTGCCTTAAGCGCTCGCCCCCAAGCCCGGGTGAAGCTGTAAAAGCTGTTTGAGGCTTCAGGGCCCTTATGGCTAACAGTATAGTCAGTCCCACCTACCGTGTAAGTTCGGAGTATTGCTATAAATAGGAGCGTTTTACCTACCAATAAAATGCATATTGTGTCCGGGGCCTTATTCGAAGCCTCATAAACAATTACAATTTAAATATTTTGAAATAGTAGTCCTCCCATTTTCGTTCACATCGATTTATCCTATTGGTCGAATCTCCTCGGCCTACATCGTGTGAAGTTTTTCCTGTTCACCTTGGTGCGAAGCTACCACCTCTCAGCTCACTGTAGTCTCAAAATATTTTATCTGAAATGCTAGATAAAATCTCATCACCGGGCAGAAATTAAAAGATCAAAATCGATTGACAATTTCAAGGCGTTTTGGTGTATAATCCGAAAATATAAACACAAAAATGTACAAAAAGAAAAACAAAATATAATCTTGATAAGTGTCGTTATAATAAAATCCATCAAGGAATTTCTAAAAAAATACATGTACAGACATAACTGCAGATTTATTAATATAGTTAATAAATAACTAATTTAAAATAACTTAAAATCATTTTAGTATTTAAACATATTAATCTCTTAGATATACTTAAAGATCAGTAAATATGTAAATCTTTCAATCGTTCGCGATACAATAAGAAGCATGCCACATCACGTTCTGAGCAAAACTTAAACAATACTCAAATGTGCTCAAAGGCAGAGACTGCGACCCAGTTTCCTGCGACGCGTCGTGCTTCCAGCGAGATCATGAATAATGGAACGGATTTTATGAGTTGTGCACTTACAGTTTTTTGAGAGATGTACTTTTGTAGATTCGATACTTTTTGTTTCATCAGAATTAAATTCCATAATTCAAAATAATAGGTCCTTCACCTATGAAATTTCCGATGTTCAATACTGACTAGTTTGAAGACGATATCTTTCATTCTACTTAAAATGCCAAAGTCATATTATTTTTCATCATATTAAAGTTCCTTTTGCCAGCATTGTTCATTACAGCATTTTGAGAACTGGCACAACAATTACTGCAGAGATGTAGTGTGAAGAATTACAAATGATGATGGACAAACTCGCTGTCAAACAACCAAGACTTGCCAATTGTTCAAATCCAGTCCTTCTTCACGACAACCTTCGCACAACAGAACGTCTCATAACTACAGAAGTTACGACTGGAAGCTCTCCGTCATCCACCATATTCGCCAAATCTTGTTCCAGCTGAATTCCATTTTTCTTCGAATTTGGATAATTTGTTTGTTACAGGGAAAAAAATCGAATCCGATGATGCGGTTTAAAACGTCTTTAAAGAGTTCATCGATTCCCGTCTTCAGGACTCTTATAGCAGAGACATCAGTGACCTTCCATTAAAATGAAAAAGTGCATAGATACTCGTAATAATGACCAGTACTAAGACTAATGAAATATATAACTTTCATTAAAAAAAGTTTAATTTTTTCTATATAAAACGGCAATTTCAACGACATTAATTTAAAACATCGTGTTGAAACCATAGCATGGTGGTAGAGCATTTTCTATTGCCCGCCTGGATAGCTACCACCCTTAAATTGAAAATCTATCGCTAAGTACCTACCTATAGGTGTGTTCCGGCAGATGCACTTGAGAGCCAGTGCCACATTTGTTATCATTCTGGGTCACATCGTCATGATTATCGCGATAAAGAATAAAAAATAAGTATTATGGAACGTGATATGCGACCCAAGTTGTGAGTTGATTCGAAAACCTGCACAGATAACATAGTTATGAATTAAAATAAAGAACACGTAGATCGGATAAGTGGTTTTCGCGTGAAACTAACATAAACGAACAGGCAGGGAGATGTTGAGTTTTATAATATATATAGACAGAGATTTTGTTGTCAAGCATTACATATCAATTAATATTTATAATCATACATAACAATTAACTGGTCAATTACTTTTGAAGTGAAATAATTAACATGTTATTTTCCTGCTTATTTAATTTTACCTATTATTAATTTGCTAACAGTGGTAGAGGCTTCACAAGATTCAAGTACGGAAGCAACATCCCTACACCTATTTCTCGCACAAAGCATCGATGCATGGTGTACAGTATTCCGATTCAAAGGATGTGGTTGGTATCACGCACTGATACACGAGGCGCTCCAACTCAGAACTCGGGAATAATAATATATTTCGGTAGGAAGTTTATTTATGGTGGAAAAGTGCTAAAAAAGAAATATCAGCTTGTATATGTCACACTGTTGGACAAGGGCCTCTTCCAGAAAGAACGCACGAGCTTAACCATGCCAGCCCACGGTGTATTGGCGATTTCAAACGCTAAGAAATCCACAGTTCTATATTGTTCAATGTCAATCACAATTTACCTGTTGGTTGGTATGTACCTTTCGTCCTTTGTATTTATAAATGATGGTGCCGACTGTCGTTGAAAGTCTGTTAGTGGTCACTGTTGGTCGTTTTGCCCTTTTTTTTGTTAAAGTAGGTAAAATGCATTTATGCATCCACAGACGGCCCGGGCAGGCCGAAAGGGTATGTGAGACTCACATGGTAATTCATGTCGAGGACCGGGAACAGCTTGCGCAATACTTCCGCTCAACTCGACGGTGGTCGTTTTGCCTAGCTAACGGCAACTAACACTGGCAGATGAGAAAATCAATCGACAGTATATTTATAATGTCCTGGTAACATTTTTTTTTTATTTTCTTCTATAGACTTATGATGTGATCAAAAAATATAAAACACTAGAAGTTAGAAATGTAAAAATAAAATAATATAGAGACCTGTAGAGACTACTTAATGTTTAAGTTGGATGGTTTTTTTATCGTTGTAGGTTTGTCGTAGTGGTCACAATCTCACCTGAAGTTAAGTGACGATGTGGCCCAAAATGATTACCTACACGCTCTAAACCTAGTGGAAGACTGGCTTTCAAGTGCAGCTGCCGGAACACACCTATTGATGCTTGGCGACAGATTTTTATCTTGAGGGTGGTAGCTAGCCATGCGGGCATTAGAAAATGCCCAAACACCATGCTCTGGTTTCCTCACGATGTTTTCCTCCCCCGAAAGCTCAGGCTCATTGCAGGGATTCAAACTCAAGTCAAACGACGTGAAGTCGTACACGCTATCACTGAGCCATCATTGCTTCAAAACAATTCAAGTAATAACTCTGTCACCCCACAACAATTCAGTTCCATTTTATAATAAACTTTAATGTTAACATGTATGTATGTTATCTAACTTTAATTTTAGAATGTTAGCACAACAAAAACATACCTGTGTTGAAAACGCGAGATAAAGTTTAAATTTGAAATGAAGTGTACAAAGTTGTGTTTATTTCCTGTCCACTGTTTCAGTACAGTTCGCATGTTTTATTTTGTCTATCTGACTATCTACGGCTATTTACTATTATACTGTGTTACCTTAGTAGTCACTAGAGTAGGTAAGAAGAATGAAGGACCTCTTCCCACTATCCTAACTTTCCCAAAATCTTTTGCATTAATTTAGATTTAATAATCCCTTTGTAACTCCGCACTGATCCCAACTGCTTTATTTAATAATTTTATTTTTTGAACTTTTTTAAAATCTTATGCTAGTAATAACTGTAATTTATACTAGTGGTGAACAGTCTTATTAAAAACACGCCTTGTGAGTGATAACCTTTAGTAACAACGTTTATTGCAGTCGTCTTATTAATTGAGGTCTTCACTATCCCATAGCTGAAGCGAAAATGTCTTCAAGCCACTTTTAACTTGTAAGGTGCGTGCGGTTTATTTTTTTTATATTTTTTTTCCGAACTGACAATACTGTTAGCCATATGGGCTCTGGAGCCTCAAACGGCTTCTACAGCTTCACCCGGGCTTGGGGTGCGTGCGGTCACCGAGCACACCTGTTACTATCGCGCCCAGTCAATAGTGCGGGTTATTAGTACGGATTCCATAATCACATCGACGCGATTCTGCGACTTATATTACATCTATTCAATATCTTATTTAGTATGACGTGTTGTTAAAATGAAAAAAAAAATACTTTATTCAACTTAGGCCCCAAGAAAGCACTTAAGTATTAAAACTGCTAGTCTAGTAAGCGAAGTAGACTAACCTAGCAGTGGCAATATCTGTTAACTGGCGAATCTTAAGTACTGCGAATGCAGCAGAACTTAATTTTCCCGCCAAAGTTTTAATGTGCGGACCCCACTGTAATTTTGAATCAAGAAGATAGTATTGTCAACTAAGCCTACTAAATTCCCTTCTATCTTAATATGAGTATCAACACGCTGAACTTTGGGCAAGGCAAATCGCATATATTTGGTTTTGTTTGCATTTAGTAATACATTATTTAAAGTTTAGAAATTCTGATTGTTAGAAATTTTAACTAAAGTATTATTTAATTGCCTAACCTCTGAATCTATTCTTTGCACTTTGAATATAAGTGAAGTGCCATCTGCAAAAAGAACCATGTCAGCACTATTCTCAACCACCAGCGGTAGATCATTTGTATACAAGAGAAACAAAAAACTGTCCCAAAATCGATCCCCGAGGAGCGTCGATTTTGGTTAATGATCCCGAAGAGGCTTTAAGAGAAGAGGCCCCATTTATACTTATTTTATGGCAGCGGTCTGTTAAATAAAGCCAGTCCAGTGGGGAAACCAGTCCTTGTAATAATATACACCTACCTACGTAATTACATAAGACATCTTAAATTATCAATTTTTTAAACAATATTGTAGTGTTTTACGTAATCTATGTAATAATCATTATTACGTATAAACACAACCGACCCAAATCATAATGATAACATTATTATCACAATCATTACCGTCCTGCGTGTTCAAAAATTTGTCAGTTTTATTAACGTGTACAGTACACAGTATACACGTCCGTAGATATCTGGTAAATATTTATTTAAATAATTATACATTTATTTATATATTTACTTGTATAGCAATAACAAGGCCTAAAGAACAATTTCTCGCCAATTTGCGTAGTTCGTACCTTCGTTAAATTAATTTATAAGTCGGCTATCTAATGATATTTTTATGAGATCGGGATTCTTATTCTATTGCGGTTTGATATGTGTGTTCGCGAATAACTCATTCAGTAGATTTATAAGTTATGCGTGATAAAACTTAGATTTTTTTAGTGCTGAAAAAATTAGTGTTTTTTTTGTTTATTATTTTTATTGTCATAAAAAATGCTAAGCCATTCAAACGCTATCTGTAGGACGTGAATTACAATTTTAGCAAGAGCCTAGCGCGGGTACAGTGTTACAGCCTAAGCTGTCGGTGAAGGAAAACATCGTGAGGAAACCATAGCATGGTGGTAGGGCTTTTTCTAAAGCTCGCCTGGCTAGCTACCACCCTTAAGTTGAAAATATCTCACCAAACATTAATACGTATATTCCGGCAGCTTCACTTGAGAGCCAGTCTTCCACTATGTTTAGCGTGTTATCATCTTGGGCCACATCGTCACTTAACATCAGGCGAGACTGTGACCACTACGTCAAACCTACAACGATAAAAAAAAAGTTTATTAGGTATACTCTCTTGTGAGCCCAATCTAGGTTGGCATTTTACCATCTATAAGTAGAGAGTTAATAAATTAATAAGTACTAATTGTATTCGTGATATTTAGATTTCCAAAATGCCCACCTTTTTCTCGTACCCCGACTCTGAACTCCAGGAGGAATTAAAGCAGATTGCCGAAGCTATTGTAGTTCCTGGCAAGGGTATCTTGGCTGTCGATGAAACAAATGGTATTTATAATAAACATTATATTATAGTGGTTACAATAAATAAGGTTATGAAGTGCAGCTAATCATTTATATCTGTTTATTGATATTCAATTTGATGCGATCTTATATGCAATTTTATAGCTTGTGTTCCAGCTATTGACGAAACTTATACAAACATATTAAAAATGATGTCTCCGTTAAATAAAATTATTCAAAAATTTCTTATTGAATTGCATTTATATCTCTGTTTATTATTTCAAAAACGTGTATAAAAATGGTATTCCTAATGAAAATATATTCAACTCACATGTACGAGGCGCCATTTATAAATACTCTGTTTAACAAACATGACAGCTAATTAGATTGTTTTAATTCTATAATGTGTGAAATATATGCATAGGTTAGCAAGTAGGAGTAAGGGAGTCCCATAAGGGAGTGTAGAGAGCAGTAGATGAAGTTGAGAAAACTCTCACAACAATTCATGTCATTCGGAGTGTAATCATGAAATTGTTATTGACTTAGGTAAAGTATCCAAGCGTCATTTATTATTTCATTGCATATACCCTACGTATTCGTTTTAAATTGTGTTTAAATTATTATATCCGTTTCGAAAGCTTGGTAGGTATATAAAAGAATATGTCTGGCTTTGTGTTGGTGAAATTTTTGCAATCGAATGTATACATCTTTTTGAGATTATGACAGAGAAACAGGTGACTAGTTTAAAATTTACTGCAAAATTTGTACCCAACAGACTGATAAGAAAGTAAATTAATATTGTACTGTCGTCTAGTTCTGAGCTATGTTTAAAAAGTTCCAAGTATGCTCACTGACAAGTTAGGTTAAAACGAAATGCAAAATTTGTCCCGAAAAGACAAACAGAGATATAAAATCGAGCTCTTAAAACGTGTTAATAAAACAAATGTTTAGGAAATAAGTATGGAAAGGACGTGTATCCAACATTTACCCGCACCTGGAGATCCTCTTCTTCGAGGTACTCAGGCTGAGTTGGTGGCTTAAGTCGCTGATCGTTAAGTAAGGCACTTTTATTCGTTACTGGCACTAGGTTTGTTAACGTTTTGAACGGTTTTTGATATATTTTATAATTTTTCATGGAGCAGTTACTCTCAGAGCATCTAGCTAGTTACGGGGTTCTCAGATACTACTGTTTTTAGTAGAAGGCAGCACTTGTTGTCGATAAAAGTGCGTTTTGGTTTGTCAGTGGATAGATCCATCCCATTTGAATAAATAATGAATCAATTAAAATAATAACTGATAGAGAAAGTGGTTTGTGTTAACATAAAGTACGGAACAATAACTCATAACTATTAGGAAGGTACATGGTAATTATTTTAACATAATTTAAATCTACGCTAACAGGTTATGCTATTTTATTTGTATTTCAGAGGGTATTGGAAAACTTCTAAATGGCGTCGGATTAGAAAATACTGAGGACAATAGACGTAAATACCGTCAATTGCTTTTCACATCAGATAATGTAAGTATAATATATTTATATGAAAAATTTAATTCCCAAGGTTTCGGCTTGGTCTCAGTAGGCCTGGCACATTTTGGCGGCACGATACGGCAGAGTATCCTTCGGCATCCGTACATGTAAACGCACACTGACGGTAACTATGCCGCGATATCCTTATGGTATGCCGCGACGTCCTTAGGCATGCCGAGGCTTCTTTAGCTTATGAACGACGTACACTCGTCGCTGTTTTGCCGGCATGAAAGAATTCCGAAGCGTTCCGAAGGTTGTCCACATGACATGCATATGCTTACCTGGGCATTGTTTTTGTACCTACGACCATTATTATCGAAATTTCAACTTAACCGTCATGTAATTGTCGTCTATTATTATTATTCATTACACGAAAAATCTCTTGCCGCGCCATGCGGCCGGTGGGAGCCGGCCCTTTTTCCTCTATTACATACGGATTTTTGGCTACAACAAATGAATAACAATAGTAAGTTGTGAAGCGTGTAGTAACTGAATTTTAACCGCATGAGTAAAACAACTATTTTAGCTAATTTAAGCTCTGTAAGTCGAGCCTGAAGGGAAGCGCGAAAAAATTCAAGTTATAGAGTTTTCGACTTATGGAAGACTTCGTCTTAAGTGAATTTTGTCAGGAAATGTTCGACTTGTAGAGGTTAAGATTTATTCCAACTAATTTTGAGTTAGAGAGGTGAAATAAATAAAAATTCTAGTTATAGAGGTATTAAACATTTTTATTTGAAGTTAAATGCAACTTAACATTATTTATTTTCAAATCAAACATTGCTATGTTCGAGATGCAGAGATCAAATTATTTTTTTCGAGTTAAAGAAGGAAATTATGTACTGAATTTACTTGTAGGGACTCTCTAATTATTTCGACTTATAGAGGGGTCAGATTTCGAGTAATGGTGGTTTTGGGGCTTGTAGGTAATGGAACACAACATTTTTTTGAGTTTGAGAGGTTTTTGAGTTAAAGAGGTTCTACTGTATACTAAGAATATTATAAAGATCCGGGGATTGTGTTTTTGTTTGTTTGTCTACTAGGAAAATTATTTCCTATTTATCGAGGAAGGTTATAGCCTAGCCTATAGGCTATATAACTATACCTACCTTGCGACTCTAAACCAGGAACGTCAAGAAATCTGGCAAGCTGTAGGCAAGTATGGGAAGTAAGAACAAAGATAGGCTAAACGGATGCGTCGACGGCGTTGGAGAATTGATCAAATAAATTTAATAAGAGACAAACAGGGCACAGCTATCATTTAATAAAACACAAGTATACATCAAATCCTGTCAATACTTTAAAAACAGTCGAGTCTTCTTTAAAGCCTTTTTACTTCCAAAATAAAATGGAGACACTGATATCGAATACAAAACTCGGCAATATTGTTACTAGTTAATTTTGAGACTAAATAAACGATTATTTTTATCATATGCCTATCTGAAGGTCCATTTTGTTTTTAAATTACATAATATTATTCGTCATAAAACGTATTTTTTAGGCACTGTCTGATCATATATCAGCAATAATACTTTTCGATGAGACGGTTTACCAGAAGACTGATGACGGGACACCATTCATTGAAGTTCTACAGAAGAAGAATATCATTCCTGGTATCAAATTAGACAAGGATGCTGTGCCACTCTTCCTGTCAGACGATGAAGTTACCACTCAAGGTAATTTTACGTGTATTATCCGATTATTTTAGTGAATGTCTTCGACAAGACTAGAATGGTCGTTATATGTGGGAACATAAATAAGATTTTTAGTCTTAAAAATCACAGCGGCAAATCTCCATGCGTGACTAGACATATATATGCCAAGCATGATGAGCACATGCTCACGTACGTATAACCTACCAACTACTATGGTATGCGTACATGTGAATATATTATGCTGTGTTCAATATTAAATGCACTGTGAAATACCTGTGTAGAGGAATAGCTGAATTCCGATGTAGGGAAGCTCGGACGGGTTCTAAGAGAGTATTCATTAATTGGAAGAGCTCTTTGAACTTGCTTGGCTTTCATCTCGTGCGGTATTGACGAGAATTCCTCTCCTTAATTAAATCGCAATTACGGTTTCAGTGTGATAATTTTTTTTTAATATGGTAAATCTTGCTTATAATAAATGTAAATAAATAATTCAATTTGCGTTGTAGGAAACTTGACTGGAAGAGGAGATATCTACTGTAATTTCATAGAATTGGTGAAATCAATCATTTAAGGCACTTATGAATGTCAAAAACTACTACTGATTCAGCAAACATTCAGTCAATGAGAAGGACTGTGAAGAAACTCGATCGAATTTATCAACATTTTTTTAACAGTTTGGGTTTTGTATTGTTTACAGTTATTATTATTTTCAGTGTATGTATAGAGAGGGAATGACTTCCACACATCACCGTCTTTCAAGTAATGGTATATAATACCTTTAATAATGGTAATAATACCTTTGCGACAAAAAAACTTGCTTAACATGATTCTTGAAATTTTCCTCCGTCCAATCGGTAATGTGCTTCGGAAGTTTATTGTATAGCCTAACATAATTATCTAAAAATCTTTTATATCTCATACTAAGTCTAAAAGAAAAGTCCTAAATTTTAACGATTCTCTAATTAGCTAGATGGATGTACCGGGAATAGTGCAATGGATTCACAAGTTGAAAGAGTTGCGCTCAACTTAGATAGAGAAGAAGGTGTCCTTGGTCCATTGTTCAACACAATTGCATTACTAGTTAGGTATAATGAGTTCGTCCTGAACTTGTTCAAAATTGACCGTTTAATTTATCTTTAGGCTTAGACGACTTGGCTCACCGCTGCGCTGAATATAAAAAGCAAGGTTGCCGCTTTGCGAAATGGAGGGCTCCTCTTAAAATAGGCGAATTATACTCCTTCAGTACAAGCTATTAACGACACAGCGCAAGTTCTAGCTAGATATTCATCCATTGCACAAAGTCAAGGACTTGTGCCAATTGTAGAACCTGATGTTTTAATAGACGGTAAGTTATTTAGGTATACTTTTTGTTTTATTGCGTACTAATTATTTAAGATTTTTGCGAATGAAATAGCCCAAGATGATAACACACGCTAAACTTAGTGGAAGATTGGCTCTCAAGTGCAGCTGCCGGAACACACCTATTGGTGCTTGGCGACAGATTTTCAACTTGAGGGTGGTAGCTAGTATTAGACAAAGCCCTACCACCATACTATGATTGGCTCACCGAAAGTTCAGGCTCATTGCAGGGATTCGAACCCACGTCAATCGACACAAAGTCGTACACGCCGTCATTGCTTCAAGCAAGCAAGATGTTAGCTCATCAGTAACTTACTAGTAGTACGTTATTATTATTATGTAGTGTCACTGTATTGCGCAAGCGGCTGCTTGACTTAAGGGCTCCATGCCGAAGGATCATACCTTGGCTTGAGTTGCCGCAGGAAGTCCTCCTAGGTCGTGGAGGGTGACGAGCTACCAATCGGCTCGCCTTTTATGCAAAATTTTGCGTAGGAGTTTTTGCCTCACCCCCATTTTGGCAATATTTATTTATTCTTACCTACTTTTTACATTTTTCTTAAATCTATACAAAGTTATATACCTTACAAGTTGTTTCACATAGAACTTGCCTACGACTTATGTGCTAAAATAAAAGCGCTATAATATTGTTCACATATTGATAAGTTTCTATAGCTAGATACATATTTAACACCTTACGTTTCTAATCGACAATAGACATATGAATATATGAGCACATTTGCTAACGTGTTACTATGTCGCGCGCCACGTTCTAGTTCTGAGGACGGCGTTGCAGGGGTCGTTTTCTTTGGTCGTGTACAAAAATAGATGCAAATGGATTGAATATCTTTATCCTAAAAGTTACCTTTGATTGAAGAATTGTTTGTAAAATACGGCTAAATTAGGTTCGACTAACATGTATTATTTTTAAAACATTTTACTAATTAACAGTAACTCACGACGGATTCCAACAACATAAATCAATACGTGTAATTAGCAGCTCCTTTCATTCTACGTCAATGCTACTAAATTACTTACAGTTAACCTCTAATTACGTTACCGACAGTTATTATAATATCCTCCTTTGTATTTAGTGTAATCAATATGTATCTCAACCACAGCGCCAACTATCGCGTTCAGAGATAACATAAACACCATGTTCATGGGAAAACACTAAGGCTTACCAACTTTCATGTCGATCAGTCAAACTGTGTAAGTTATCAATCCCTTGCGTCTTTGTGTTTGTTTGTTTGAATGCTCTTTTCTTTAGCAGTTAGATGTTTTTTTTTAATTATATAGCATATTTTTTTGAAGATGCAATAGAATCCAGAGACGTAGGCGGCATCTAAATTCGAAATATACATAGTAACTTTATCTAAGGAGTTGAATTCAAAATAAATTAACCTACTAATATTGTAAGTTCAAGACATTATTTGTTTGAACGCTCTCTGGATCTAGCAGTAAGATTTTTGGATTTTTTAACTTTTTTAATGAGGATGGATATAGGCTATATAACTTTAGGCTACGATACTAAGGAGTGCAGCAGTAACCAGCACTTGAGAGCCAGTCTTCAACATCAGGTGAGATTGTGGCCACTACGCCAAACATATAACGATAAATATATATGTTTTTGTTACACTAAATGTTCGTTTCCAAGTTTAAAAACTTATACTATCCAGGTGACCATGACATAGTGAGGGCGCAGAAAGTGACTGAAGTTGTACTAGCCGCAGTCTACAAGGCACTGAACGATCACCATGTCTTTTTGGAAGGCACCTTATTGAAGCCGAATATGGTATAACATCGATTTTACAAATATTTTATTATGACATAACCTTTTATTGTTAGCTTTTACGACAAATTAATATGTAATTGTAATTGTACTAGCGGGCGCCCGCGGCTCTCCAAGCGTTTGTTACGAAGTAGTTACTTTTATCCCGTAATTTTTCTTGACATATACTTTTAGATATATACTTTATAAAGATTATAATGTTCATCAAAATTAGTTAAGAATTAATTAAAAACATTTTTACAAATTCTAAAAGTATTATTGAAAATTCTTACAGCCTATTAATCGGCCAATAACTTAAGCTTCCCGTGTACAAAATTTCATAAGGATCGTTCAAGCCCTTTTTTGTGTTAAGTCCGGACATAAAAACTACACAGAATTAAGAAGATGAACTTTAGTATATTATTATTAAAATGGCAACGGTTACCATGGCAACGCTTACCATAGCAAAGGTTCTTCTTTTTCTTTTTCCTGACTTTGCAACCGGGTCCTCTTTATTGAAGAATATTACTGACATTATCGAGTAAATATAGTTTCCAGTGTTATGACGATTTCAGTATCCTAACAAGATGGTCGCTCCCTTGTTAGAATTTTCTAGGGAGTTTTTGTGACAACTCAGAATTTATGAGCCATGTCATTATTTCCAATCTACTTCACTTGTGTAAAATGCCACCTGTATTACACAATATAGGGACAAATAAAACAAATTTATGAACAAAAAAAAAACCACTACATGACAGTTTGAGATCCCGCCAAAAACTTCATAGCAAAGGTTAATATAACAGATTAAATAATAATAATTTATAAATTTTAGTATAAAATTAGTATAAAATTAAGGTTTCTTAGACTACCTATACAACCATACAATCCCTTAATTTAATGTAAGTGAAGCATTTTAAAAAACCTGGATTTTTCAATTGGAGAGTATATGTGGTTCATGTGTGGTTAATAATTATCATAAAATCTATAAACAAAAATGTTTTTATCACCATAAAAATTTTCAACCTTTATTTTACACCCTTAAATGATTATTTTTTACAAATTAAAGAGTATATGTACTAAATTTCAGGTCAATAGACATATTATGAGTCCATAATTATAAGAAATTACATAAATTATTTTTATCAAACTAACTTTCAACCCCTATTTATACACCCTTTACTGATGAATTTTGATATATGCTGACACGTGTTTCATTATTTTTATTAAAAAGTCTAAGTACACAATTTTAAGTCAAAAGACAATGTTTGCATCAAAACCTCCTTTTTTTCACCCTTAGAGGTTGAATTTCCCAAAATCCGTTCTTAGTAAGCGTCTACATCGTGAAAGGAGTAACTATGCTAAATTTCAAGTCTTCTTCTTCGTCTTTCAGTTTCTTCACCAAAAGCCTGAGCCTACAATATTGTGTGTACGTCAATCGATGCTATGTACTAACATGATACCATTGAGCCATAATCGTTTCAAATTCTTTCTGTTGATTTATGTGTGATATTTTTATTTTAGGTTACACCAGGTCAAAACTGTCTTATTCGGAGCACTCCTGAAGAGATTGCTGTAGCAACCGTGACAGCTTTTCGGAGAGCTGTACCAGCAGCGGTCCCGGGTACTACTTACTATTTTTTTCACCGTAGCATGGCTTGTGGCGAACTGTATCCTGATGGTAAGCACAGTACAGTCCAAAATAGTGGCGACCGCTGAGAGATTAATACAAAGAATCACAAGTCGCCTGGTCATGCCGGCCTGCGTTAATAGAAATCGGATATGCAAGGTCGGACACAGAATTACGACGTGCCTAAGTAAATTTCTATAACGTGCTTTTTAGTGGTCCATTCCAATCACCATTTCCTTAGTTATATATTATTCTAAATACATATATTATATTCTTCCGCATATATATAATTTTATTAACAGTTTTGTTCTGATTTTCATAGGAGTGGCCTTTCTTTCCGGAGGCCAGTCAGAAAAAGAAGCGACCGAGAATCTAAATGCTATCAACAAAGTCCAGCTTCCGAAACCTTGGGCAATGACTTTCAGTTACGGTAGGGCTCTTCAGGCTTCTGTGTGGAAAGTTTGGGGCGGTAAAGATGAGAACGTACTTAAAGCACAGAAAGAGTTATTGAAAAGAGCTAAGGTGAGTTCGAGAGAAAGCGATAACTTTTTTGTTTTCTCTACTTATTTTAGACTTAAGTAAGCTTATGTAGAATCTCACCGTATATAATTAGTTATCCTTATTATTATGATAAAGAAGATGATACTATTTTCTACATAATGGGATACCGAAATGCTTGCGGCTATAAAAGTAATTTACGAGCAAAATAATTGAACTTTATACATACTTTATGTGGGTTTGTATATGTCAAAATACTTCGTTATAATTTTCTCACCTGCCCATATAAGCTATTGTATTTCATGAATTTATGATCGGTCACGTGACATACAGCATAATTTGTACATGTTATTGTTTTTCCGATCGTATGTTTTTTATTGAAGTTGAATGCTAAATGGAAAACAGGGCGGCGCTTTGGCAGTTAATAAAAATTAAAAAATATTTGATTTTGATTCTTAATTTCAATATTATTATTTTTTATACCTATCATTAGCCACATACATATTTAACTCTAGTTTTATTTATTTTACAGGCTAATGGATTGGCTTCACTGGGTAAATATGAAGGAGAAATCATATCAGAAGCTGATGAAAACTCAAATTTTTCTACTAATCACAGATATTAAATTATGTATCATATAAGAATTTGTAATTTTGATTCCTTGCCTATTTTATAGTAGCTCGGCAAATTGACGCCATTGTTTCTGATAGTAAGCACAGTAAAATCCAAACATAAAGGCGACTACAGATAGATCGGCAATCCATCGGCGGTTGCCGCTGTCACGCTGGCATACATAAATGTCTCTACACGTTACGCTTTAAGGATCCGACATCTAAAGGAGGGAATAAATACACTGACCGAAACATGGTTCCACAATTTCACGGAAGCATAAGGCATTGAGATCTTTTTAGTTCGTGCCGAGATGGAGGTTATCGTAAAATTGTGACTCCGAAGCCCAGCGTGTGGTTCGGTTGTGGAAGGGAGTTGAATGAATTAAAATGACAGCTCTTCAGAATAAATACTCACTGTGATATATAGTGATATATAGACGATAGACACATTAATCAATATTATTAAATAACTAACTGTGTCCGCGGCTCCGCCCGCGTGGTCTAATAAAGAAGTTTTTTATTTTACTAAAATAAAAGTACCTAACCAAAGTTACTCCTTATAACATCAGCTATCTGCCAGTGAAAGTCCCGACAAAAACGGGCTAACCTTTTTGGAGATTAGCTAGAACAAAAAGACAGACAGAGATTTTTTTAGACATGGGTATGTATGTAAAACAGGCAGACACTTCAATTTAATTATATGTATAGATGAAGAAACTGTGAAAACATTTATCCTTCTTTATGTGCGTTAGTTTAAACATTTCTCCATTAGTCTACTTGTATTTAGCACAACTCCATAAAAAAATCATATTTGCGAAAATTATGACTTTGTGTTATGTTATTCCTCTATATTTTATATGTACCATCATATCATAATTTTATTTTTACTCATATTATTGACAATTCATTAGCGTAACAATTTATGAATGGCATATAGTTCCTGTGCACAAAATTCCATAAAAGTCGGTTGATATTTTTTTTAATTCAACAATTTCTAAAGGTATTATTGACAAATCTTATAGCCTTTCAATTGAGGAATAAGATAAGCTTCACGTATACAAATTTAATACCAATCGGCCATGCTGTTTTTGAGTTATATCCGGACATAGAAACAAACAGACACAAAAAAACATACCATATTGTTTCAACGACCGGCTACCCCTGCCAATACTTCATATTAAATAAGATACTATTTTATGTAAGTCGGAGAACCGGGCCTGTGTGGATTAAGGAATCCGTACTAATGACTTAGTATTCGTACTATTGACCCGCACTATTGAATGGAAGCGATAGCAACAGATGTGCATGTGACCACACGCACTTTACAAGCGCCTGCAACTACCGGCTTGGAGATATTCTCGCTTGAGCTGTGGAATAGTGAAGACCTTAGTTACGACTAAAATAAACACTGTTCCTAAGTGCCGTCTCGCTGCGTATAATAATATTTATTATAAGTATTAGAGTTACATTTATTTTTATCAAGAAATTTGGAAAAGTTTAGACCACCAGATTTCTGGAAATTATTAGAGAATCATTTTGTTTGTTTAAATTTCGAATAATTTCTCTTTTATACACACTTAAAGATCAGTAAATATGCGTAAAGCTTTCAATCGTTCGCAGTACGAAGCATGCAAAATCACGTTTAAAGAAATACTTAAATAAATAATAATAATAATAAGATGCTCAAAGGCAGAGGCTGCGACCCAGTTTCCTGCGAGGCGCCGTGCTTCCACCGAGATCATGAATAATGGAACGGATTTTGTAAGTTGTGCAATTACAGCCTTTGAGAGATGTACTTTTTATTTCATCAGAAACATTTCTATATTTTGTAGTACCTACTAAACATTTCATCAACATTTCTCATGCGTTCAAGTTTCCTCACGATGTCTTCTTTTATCGTCAGCCGATAGTGGTACCAACTATTAATTAGTAAATGTAAACGAATTCCGAATACGTCATTGCCGGGGCTCGAACCTGCGGACACCGAATAGATATTTTTCCAGACCAAACCATTGGACCACCACGATAAATGTCTCAGTTGCATTAAATTACATTTGGAAATTTTTGATACAGCCAATAACTTCCTGAGCGATTTATCACAAGCCTGACATTTATTAAAACAGGCCTGTGAGTGTTGATAATAATTGTTACACATTTTACAAAACGAACGCATAGTCCACTCTCGCAATAACCGGCAGGGTTACCACCCTCCATTTATTAAATGTGTCCTGTATGATATTAAAGATAGATGTAGGGTTATCAATATTACATTATTTTCATTATTTTTCTACGGCAATTATATAGGAAAGTGTGACACTGGTTTACGATTTTTAGATGGTCAAAAATGTTGAATCGTTTTACCGGTCATTATGTACCGTTTGGTTAGTACCATTAGTTTTTTGTATTTATAAACTATGGTTCCGACTTTCGACAAAGGCGAGAGTAATTAAGAATAATAACTGAATTCCCAAACGATAGGTAACACTAAGCTAATTATTTGACTCGGTTATTCAAAAAGAGTCTTGACCTACGACACGAAAACACACCATTTATTCCGATCCTGCGCAGTTCCTTACCCCAAAAAGAGTCTTGACCTACGACACGAAAACACACCATTTATTCCGATCCTGCGCAGTTCCTTGAAGCTGAAGCGGATTCGCCTCTACTGTGACACGGCAGCGATACCTGGGTTTCTTAGTCAGATGGCGACTTCTCTGCATACGCGCAACAGTCCAAGCCGAGGTCCAGCCACTTTGGCACCCTCGAAATTGTTGCAACGCTTTCGCGGTTAAGTGCCTTAAGCGCTCGCCCCAAGCCCGGTGAAGCTGTGAAAGCCGCAAAGGCTCCAGGGCCCCAAGGGTAACAGTTTAGTCAGTTCGAAAAAAAAAGATACCTGGGTCAACTAACTGGACAACTAGGACTGTTTAAAGTGATTTAAACTATACCAGCATCGGAAGATGAGAATGTCTTGGCAACATTACAAATTTTTTGTTATCTTGAAGCGATGATGGCTCAGTGGTAGTGTGTAGGACTTCGCGTCGAGTGACGTGAGTTCAAATCCCTGCAATGAGCCTGAGCTTTCGGTGAAGGGGAACATCGTGAGGAAACCATAGCATGGTGGTAGGGCTTTTTCTAATGATCGCCTGGCTAGATACCACCCTCAGGTTGAAAATCTGTCGCCAAACACCAATATGTGTGTTCCGGCAGCTGCACTTGTCTTCCACTAGGTTTACCTTGTTACCAACTTGGGCCACATCGTCACTTAACATCAGGTGAGATTGTGGCCACTACGTCAAATCTACTACGATAAAAAAAATCTTTTATTTTCCCTCTATGCAACTACTATTTGATCAAAAATTATAAAATGAATGAATGAGATTAGAAGTGTACAAATCATAAACATACTACAGAGATAACTTAATGTTTGTTTTGTTGGTAAGAACCCTGTCGCCCCACAACAATTCTGTTGTATTTTATAATAAAGTTTAATGTTGTTACTACATGAATTACTATCATAAAATATCTGTGTTGAAAACCGAGTATAAAGTTTAAAATTATGTTTGATACAAAGTTGTGTTTATTTTCAGCCGACTGTTGCAGTACAGTTTGCATATTCTATTTTATTTATCTGTCTGTCCTGCATCACATTCTGTGTTACCTTAAAAGTGACAAGGTGAGAAAAATTAAGAATTTCTTCCCAAGATTCCCAACATCTTTTGCTTTCTTATATTAATTAATTCCTTGATAACTCCGCGCCAATTGCAACTGCTTTATTAACTAACTAATTTCATAATTTTATTGGAACGAAGTTCCTTATGGGGCGTTGCGGAGGGGTAATCTAGCCGGCAAAAAACGTCCTTGAAAAAATGCGTAAGATTTTTATGTATAGTCTATGTATGATGGCTATACAGTGTCTAATGTATAGTCTACGTGATGACTGTTATTATTATTGCAGCTTGCTGTTATTATTATATATTTTTAAAAATCATTGTAAATAAAATAAAGGTGTTAAGATAATTTACTAAAGTAGTTTTTTGATTTATATCGATAAAAAAATCATAATAAAAATGTTTACCCGAATAATTATTTTCTTTATACCTCGAATAGAACTTGAAATTAATATTTTATAATAAGGAACTCGTTCCTATCTGGTGTCCCACGACACCACACGGTTTTTTTTCCTTATAAATTAACCTGAAATTTATGATAAATGCATTTCGAAAAATAGTGAATAACATAATAAAGAAATAAGCAATCACTTAGAATCGACTGATCACAAGGACATTGGCAACCAAAAAAGTTATTACCCCTGTAAGCCCGTGTTTGAGTTAGTTTACCGTTGAAGGATACCTTTCATTTAGCTTTCATGTGATAACCTTTTAGCCGTGAATAATTAATAGATTAATAGTTTGGAACAAAAACTTTGTCATAAATTCGAAGGGCTTAGTTGTAGTGAGTGTAAATAATTCATTATTATATAATTAATATATATAATTATATCAGATTAAATGAAAAGGTTACACATAAATGATTGGTTTCCGTTGCGGTCCGAGCACCGTGGAGACTAATTATTATACTAAGGCTTCTAACATTATAGCGGCCTAAGATGAAAAGATTAGTTATTTCTCGGTGATTAAAATGTTGTTCTAACATGCTTTTTTTATCGTTATGGGTTTGGCATAGTGGCCACAATCTCACCTGTTGTTAAGTGACGATGTGGCCCAAGATGATAACACGCTTAATCTAGTGGAAGACTGGCTCTCAAGTGCAGCTGCCGGAACACACATATTGGTGCTTGGTGACAGATTTTCAACTTGAGGGTGGTAGCTAGCCAAGCGGGCATCAGAAAAAGCTCTACCACCATGCTATGGTTTCCTCACGATGTTTTCTATCACCGAAAGCTCGGGCTCATTGCAGGGAAATCATCTGTTTTTCTCGTTTATGTCCCAGTTAGTATTGGAAGCAAAGACCTTTTACTTGGTCACAATTTTCTTGGTAAATCGAAAATTGCAGACTATTTCCTATTGCATATTATTTCCTATAGGGACACGAAGCTCTTTAAATAGTTATTACAAACCACCTTCACCGCAAACAGTCAAGTCAAAAAATTAAAATACCTTTTAAACGCTTACTTTGAAATAATATAATATATCGATAGATTTAAATATTATTATGTACGGCAGAGTTAAAGTTCGCAAACTACTTTGTTGGTGCCAAATAGGCGAATACCGAATGGCATTTGTTGCTTTATTAAAATGGGAGATTAGAAATACTCCTTAGAAAATTCAACACAATGCAAACAGCACTGAATCTCGATGATGTAAAGACCTGCATAGCTCGAACAAAAAAAATGTTTTTGGGGTCTTATAACTCTAGATCTTAATTTACAAAATTTTGAATGAGAATGATAAGTTTTACGGCAGAGTTAAAGTATTTTAAATATTTACACAAATATAATGGTATGAGTTAAGTAATTTGAATTTCAGTTTCAGAGACGTAGCCTAAAGAATCGATTCACTCACAACAAATTGAGCGTAGCTTCGGAGAGCCGTACGAAATATTGTGTTGAACTTGCAACTAGTTTAAATCACCCCAGATGCTAAATTAAAGGGTTTCGGGCTACCGGAATAGGTACTCAGGGGATTGGACAATATAATAAACGGCTGAACTGTACAGTTATACTAATAAATCTCTTAAATCATTGCGCTTATTTGTAAAATAATTACGTTTCGTACCAATTAAACATAACATCGCCATTAATTCACTAAGACATTTAATTCTCCGTTTGTTATAGTGAGAGAAAAAATCTCCAAAAGAGCTCCAAGTGTGAACATGTTTTTGTTGAAGTTTATAATTATTGTTTCGTCTTTCACATTTTCACCAAAATGTCTCAATTTACCAACTTTTGCAACTAGGATATTTTTGCTTTCTCTTGTATTATTTTTCCTCATCCATATTATTAGAATTATTTTAATTTAAAACTATTAGAGTGTTCATTTCTTATTTATGCTATTATTGTTTTCTCAATACTATAATTCCGAAGACTAACATAATTTGGCCTAGTTTAACACTGAGAGGTGTAAATTGTGATCGACTGAATTGTTTTTTTTTGTATATATATATTTTCACTACGTAGCTCGTGAGGTATTTAATGCAGTCTCCATTAGGGTTAGATCAATGGCGATAAATAATTTAGAATTTGTGTAAGTACTAGATTCACTTTTTTATGTTATGAAGTAACTAACTATATAGTATCCAGTCCACTTGATGTTGTTTAGTTGTCATTGCAACCTAACCCAGTGAACTCGATACCTTGCCTTGACATCACACACAGGTCATACGCGGAACAAAGAATTTTCATATGTAATACATGTGGCATAAAACTGACAAGTTTATTGATCTCAAAGTTATGTCATTCTACGTCACATCATACTGATGTTAAAATATGATGTCACGGCAATAATATCTATCTTACGTTCATCTGATGTAATGATCGGAATATCTACAGTATTGACTGGAGATACTTTCACACTAGAATGACTTAATTCAGCATACTATCTTAATCGACCCTTTAATACTAAGCATTAAGTTACGCAGTTAAGTCCATTCCCACGTAATTCTTATATTAAACGGATGTCAAATGTACGTTACAGTTATATCATACTTGTTACATCAGCATATTATATAAACAAGAGTGAAATAATGAGCCATAATTGACTCACTACTGAGTCATTTTATAGATACCAAATGACATTGTTCGATGCTATTCAGATACCACAGTGACATAAATGCACTATGTGCGCTGTGTGTATTCGCTATGTGGTTGCTATGTATAAATAACATCAAAAGGACCACAGTCCACAGAGGCTAGGCAGTCATAATAGGTTGCTTCTCCAGAGGATTTAGTTAAAACACTTTCGTGTGCCGGTATGTGTTGCCACTGCTCCTTTACACTTCCAGTTCGAACTTGTTTGAATACACGTAGATAGACATTATAAGATAAAGCGATAATTGCGTAAATGGTGCTTTGTAGTGAATAGTTCCGAAGGGCATATCGGGTCCAGTGGTGAGTCACTTCGGAAGGATATGTTAAGTAATGGACTGATCCTGGCTGACAATGTTATTCGTCCTAAATAAAAGATTTTAAAAATATGGAGTGTGACCTGAATTCGTTTTACTGTGAGATTTAAAGCCAAAGCCACAAATGGGTTTTACAAAGGACAGAGAAAAAAGTGTTTACAAAAACAAAATCCAAACGGGTTTTAACAAACGAATGAACGTTAACTCCCATTGTGAAGTTTCCAAGCGACAAAACTTGGGACGTCACGTTTTACGAACACAATGCTCTTTGAGATTTTGTTTGGCTTATCCAATAGCAAAAGCTATGTAAAGGTGCGTCTACATTGATATCTTTAATAAATACGATAAATGATACGCGATAAGTAATACCTAAACGTGAATTGAATGCATAAAGCATATGTCCCACCTGAATATAAATGGTTAACGTAGCATACGTATGAACGCTTGTACCACCAGAGGTATCAGTAGCGCTTTGCCGATCTTAAACCCTTTTCTCAAGGAGCTCTGGAAATCCTACCCACCGCAAAAGCATAATATAAGGTTATTTGGTTGCGATGTCCTGTAGGGTGGAGGTATTTCAACAGTCGAGCTGCCCCAATTAGAGAGAAATTTTTAGAACAATAAAAGCGAAACCGTTTATTGCTCAAAAGTTCAAACCACTTCAAACAATGACGGATCATACTGACAGGAATTATAACTTCCGTATAAAAATACAAAACAAACTGAGAAGGATTTTTTCGCGACCTATCCGAATTCGAGCTAACTAACTATATAAGTATGCATGTCTCTTGCCTCTGGGAGGAAGGAAGAAACACGCGTACATGTATTTAGTAATCTGTCAATTGAAACTGAGAACGGCACCCGGCGTATTAAAGGCTGGTTTTCCTATTGGTTATACGATGAACTTGAGAGAGAGAGAGTTAGTTGAGTGTCTTTTAATGTTACGTTCCATAAGCTTTATATATATATATATATATATATATATATATATATATATATATATATATATATATATATATATACAGTAAACTACAACATTATAATTATTATGCATTTTAATTTATTCGTAAATACCTACATTTCGTATTTGGTACGTTGTCGCTACAAAAATTTGGTAACTTACGTAAAAATTTTAGTGACGTACAGTAATTCAAAACAATGGGCGACTTAAAATTTTACGTCAAATGTTTGAATAGATGGCAATTTATATATATATATATAATATGATAATTTATACCAGGCATCAAGTTCACCAACCAACCTTCGAATCAATCACCAACTTTAACCACGTCAACCTTTCATTACGGTAGACAATATGAGCATACTGTAATACTATATTTATACAGCGTTTCTGAGAGAAGACTTTCCAATGGTCCAGGTTTCCTCGTGGTATTTTTCTTCTACAATATCTGACAGTATTTAAATTAAAAATAGTAATTATATTTGTATTCCAGAGAAGTTTGTATCAATATTGTATTACTTTTAGATATTCAACGTTCAGATATCAGAATAAATAAAATGGTAAGCACTATTCAAAAAACTTCTAAATTAAACATCAAATGCATTGTAATTCTGGAATGGGCCCAAGTAAAAGAGGGACTTAAAGTTTTAGACAAATTCAGAAGTTTTCTTATTCAAGTTATATAGCAAGGTTCCCTGTCTGTGTCACTCAATGTCATAATAATGCCAAACTCAGGATACTTCTAAAATATCGTCGGAAGTTATCTACATTGTAATAAATTTGTAGAGTTCAATTTTTTTATATTGTGGATCATTTTAGCTGTAGGAGTTAGTACATGGAATTTATTTTATTATGTTAGTAGTTTATTCTTCTTATCGTATCTAGTTGTTATTGGTAGGTCACCGTTAACTATTTAGCTTGAGGAATATAGCCTAGATTACACATATACAGCGGTATTTAACTACGCACGTAAGGATTTATACGTAATATAAACTCCAAACCACCTCGCATGCCAACAACATGATGAAGTTAGCAATCAGTGATAATATTGTACATTCATACAACTTTTTAGTCTAAAAAAAATATGTAACGTTGTATAAATGAATATTATATTAATTATTTTAATCAAATTAAAATAATGTATATTTATACAACGTTAAATTGTTACTTTCACAATATAAAATATGTAAGTCAGTAAAATTAATGTTGACTGAAACAAGCAACGAAGAATATTGACTGGAAGAATTAATCTTGTTGTTTGAATTTCAATTGTTATACTTTATTTTTGTTATTTCATTTACACAGCCTTCATCTCATTTAAAGCATAATCAAGATATCGATATTTAGCTCTCAAAAAGAATCGATAATCGTAAAAACAACTTACAATTTAATTAAAATTATGCTACATCACTAAAATAAACATTTGACATGTGTCGTGCAAGTCTTCTTACGATGACGATAATATAAATTCTAAATTCATTGTTCCACAATGAGTAAAACTAGTTGTCAAATATCAGAAAATAAATTACTGAGCCTTATTATATCAAAATGGGTCTATCCTCTCAGAAAATGAATTACCCCAGATCAAATTGTCCTTATTACATAATTGCCTATTTATCTATTTTTTTTAAATGAATTAGTATATATATTTTTTTTTACTTCATTTTGACTTTTATATGGTTATGAATGCTTCACACACCTTGGGGTTATATTGTTGACGTTATATGATAAATGTTTTAATAATATTTTATATGTATAAGCAGTATCTCAATTTCTTAAACCTTTCTTTTTTATCAAAATGGTGGTATCTCACATAATAGGTACAATAGTACAATTTATGGATAATTTGGATATGTCAATAATACCTATGGTAAAAAATAGGAATAAATTAGTTTTAACATTAAAAAAAAAATGTTTTTGAAGGTGCGTAAATGGCAAAATGCATAGATAATAATGGTACATACTTCGATTGATTAAATGTATAATTTCATAATTTCTTTCGTTTTACTTTTTCCATTTTAATAAAACGCTAATTTCGTATGTAAGTACCTATTATATACTTATGTCGGCGCAAAGGTTTCATTTACTCATTCTAAGACAATATACGCATGCATAATTAATTTCATGCGGCTCACGTTTTTCGTTATTGAATTTATACTTCTTATGGGTTTAGTAGAGGGTAAAATTAAGAGCTACGCGAACATCATGAGACGTTAAGTGCGACTTGATGAAGTTAGCCATCAATGATAATAATGTGAATTCATTTTACTAACTTATTATTACTCTATAATAAAAATTGTAAGTTAATAAAATGAATTTACATTATTATAATTCATAGTTAACTTCATCAAGTTGTTGACACGCGATATAAAATTTGTGAAGCAAAATTATTATTTTTTACGACAAATAATTGTAATACATATGTACCTATGTACATAAGTTCATACTTTTTTTAGATTATATCTAAACACGAGGTATATAAAAATAGATATTATTTACCCAATTTTTAGTTTTGTTGTGTGAAATTTTGCAAACGATGATATTGATAAGATTTTGACGGAGATATCTGACCAGTTAGTGTAAAATCGATCGCAAAATTCATATCGAATATACATACATACATAAGAAAGTGAGTTAATAAAAAAGTGGTATATAGTAATCTTCTTTTAATTTTTTCTTAAATAAGCCGTAAGCCATCGACTGGAATAACTACATATATTAAGAGAAAAAACTATTTTTATAATGTTTGGCAATACAGAGACATTCTTGCATTTGAATTTAATCATTATTACTAATTTTAGTACAAATAATAAATACCTGAAAAGAAATTCGATAAATGTATTCAGAAATATTGGAGAAGTAATTAATTGGAAAATAATTCCCTCGACGACGCACGGGACGACCAATATCGCTTAAAATATTACTCGCGTACCTATGAACAAAATATTCCATGGAAATGTATTCTAATATTGGATTCCCCCGGGCATCTAAATATACGTACATCGTAGTGTGTACGGTTTGACGGATCCGCGCGCCCGCAAAATTTTGTTATACCTACCTAACTACGAAGTACATTCAGTCAAAAAGTATCGGGAAAGGATGATTTGTTAGTTTCTAAAATCATTTTTTTTGTTGTTATATTTTTGCGTTATCGGCGTTTAAGAGAGCAAATTCGACAAAAAAGACCAGATTTGTGGACAGAAATTCTTGGATTTTGCAACACGATAATCAACGATAATCACAAGGCCATCATTGTGAACGAATTTTTGACCAAAAACTCAACAAATACCATCGAACAACCACCTCATTCACCAGAAATGGCTCCAGCCGACTTATATATATTCATATAAAAATTATAGATTTATATATTTTATTTTGTATTTAAAACTTACCTATACCAAACTGCGTACAGTCATATATTTATAGATTCGTAACACGGTCGGTCCCACGGGCGCTGAGTGAATACGTGACCCTCGCTGACCCTCACTAGACCTGTGCAAACATGACATTATTGCTTAAAACAGAACTATTCTACTACAGTATCATAGCTGAAAACTTTCTTTGATATTATTTTATTTGTTACAGGCATTCCTTGGTAGCTTATTTACTGCTTACCAGTTTTAACCAAGAGCATGGACCTTAAACAAAACAACGTAAACAGACATATAAAATATCCTTCCTAATTTATATGTTACTCTGTCCGTGTATGTTTGTCTGTCTGTCCGTTAACTAGAGCAGTTGATACATTAAGTAGTATAAAATGCAATAGATATAACTATAGTTTTGAAGCAATGATAGTTCAGTAGTAGCGTGTACGACTTCGCGTCCATTGACGTGAGTTCGAATTCCTGCAATGAGCCTGGGCTTTTGGTGAACAAAAACATCATGACAAAACCATAGCATGGTGGTAGAGCTTTTTCTAATGCTGGCTAAATACCACCCTCAGGTTGAAAATCTGTAGCCAAGCCACAATAGGTGTGTTCCGGCAACTACACTTGAAAGCCAGTCGTCCACTAGGTTTAGCGTGTTATCATCTTGGGCCACATCGTCACTTAACATCAGATGAGATAGTGGCCACTACGATAAACCTATAACGATAAAAACAATACATTTTCGTAAGAAATAACCAACCCATTTAATGATACTCATTCTTTAATTCGTTTGTTTAGTGGAGAAATAAAAATTAACAATAACAAACAAAATATATACAAAGCGTATTAAAGGTCATTGTGTAGTACAAATAATATTGACGGCATCGCATTAACGTCAGTAAAAATTTGTGTCGAATGAAGCGCTTTCGTCGCTTAAAAGTATTATAAGAGTTCGTTCATATGTGCCGGTATTTACATAAAAATTATTTAGAATACTTTTACGCTAAGTTTATTTATCAAACAGTTAATTTCATTGCGCATTTCTTATTTGTAATTTACTTTACTAACTCATCCGTGCGAAAATTTCGCAAATTAAATGTAAACTACTTAAGAGATGCCATGTTAGTTAAAGAGGTTGTTAATAGATGGCGCTCCTAAATGTTGCATATATATTTTCATTACGAATGCCATTTGTGATGTTTTTTTTAAATATATATATTTTAAGGAAAGCATTATTTTATACTATTTGTCTTATTTCATCAATAGTGTGGAACAATAGTTTTTAAAATGATGTTTGAACGATTCTTTTTGATAATAAAATAAGAACAATTTTGATAATAAATATAAGAAAATAATACCTATATAGAGATAGTTAGCGGACCACAATAGGAAAACACGAATAAATTATATCGGTTTGGTAATAACCAAATAAATAGCCTCAGAGAGACAAGCAGACAGCTTTTCAACTCTCATAAATTATTATGACAGTTGAAAAGATGCCCGCTTGCCTCTCGCAAGCCATTTGTTCTACGAATTTATTCAATAGCTCTTTCAGTATATAAGTACAATACAATTCAATATTACTTTAACGTTGTTTTTGGTATTAATAAAGAAATAGCAAAAACATATCATGATATAAGAAAAGGTGCACTGTTAGCGATTATTTCCTTTATTTTGTAATAAATAATAGCACAATTTGCATGTAAGTATCCTTATTTACCTCCCTGATCTCCGAATACATTATACGAGATGATTTTTTTGTTACATGAAACTTTGAAATAACTTTGTTTTGAATGGTGTAAGCCATTTTCTAATGCCCACCTGGCTAGCTACAACCCTCAAGTTGAAAATCTGTCGCCAAACACCTATAGGTGTGTTCCGGTGGCTGCACTTGAGAAATAGTTTTCCACTAGGCTTAGCATGTTTCCGCAACATCAACACTTAACATCACATGAGATCGTGATCAAAAGCTAAAGCTATAAAGAAATAAAAAATATGCTTAAAAGTCTTTAGTAAAAAAAAAATTGAATTAAATGTGTACACAAACAAATATTTTGAGATTCTCAGTGTTAAATTATATCTTGTAAAATACTTTAAATAATTTTAATTGTGCCGATTTAACCTCTAATTTAGGCTACATTTTGTTATAGCATAAGAGTACGTAATTATCTCATAAATTATTACATGGGTTAGTTTATTCGTTTAGTGTGAACTTTGTTTAATCTGGTAGAGTGAAGATTTAGTTAAGCGCGCTGTGGAAAATTCGTACAAATTGTGCTACGTCATGCAAACGACGCGGAACGCAGTTTGGGTTGTTGAACTGTCACTTGCAATTTAGTTAAATGTTAGGTTACATTGTAAGGTTTACGTGGGAGTTTATTTATTTATTTGGTTCACTGTTTATTTTACTTAGTACCTTCCACCAATCTTAATTAAGTTCTGAGCAATCATATTTTTTTTTTATGTGAAATATTTTAATAGCGCTGTTCAAAGTAAAATCAATTGTAGCTACATGTGACATCAGATTTCTTTTAAACGCCATCTATCCACGTATCCTTCGCACTAGGTAGGGTAAATAGGGGAATGACGCTCACCGGGTAATGAGGCGCACCTCTATAAGTCTATGAATATGGTGCATAACAATGTGGATATGGTGAAGGTGAATATGGTGGCATACGTAAAACGGGGGAGGGAAATGGCCTCTAACACGTAGCGACGCGCAGGGGCAGTCAGCTCGTGGAAAGCGCCGGTGAAGTGCGTTTGTTTGTATGCGGCTGCGGTGAACAAATTTTCGTCGCGATATTTTTTCGGTAAGTTCAGAATTTTGATATTTATTAAATTGTTAATATAGCTTTCCTAGGTACTTAATAATTTTTTTTTATGATGTATTATTTAATTTTCAAAAATTGCTTTTCAATCTTTGTTTAATTCAAAGTTAAATTCAAAACGACCGTTTGGGGTTGTTCCGCTCACATGAGCGTTATTACCCCTTGTGACTTCTTTCTTTATTGTTATAGATATGTTCAGAAATCGCCAAAGAACAACCGCCAAAGCGGCTTGAAACGAAGAAAACCTTAAATCCGCTAAAACTGCGATTGAAAATGGGATGTCCAAGAGACAAGCCGACAAACAATATAACATCCCATTTACTACTATAAGGGATCGACTAAAAAATGAAAATGTAAGCGACCCAAGATTAGGGCGTAGGCCCATTTTCACCCCGCAATAAGAACATAAAATTGCTGAACAAATTAAGCTGCTGGGTTCGCTATATTATGGACTGAGTGTCACAGATTTGCGTAAAGTGGTTTATAAATATGCTGTGCTCAATAATATCAAATATAATTTTGATGTAAAACAGCAAAACCGCTGGAGTGGATTGGGTACACGGCTTTATGCGACGCAACACCTCAGTTTCTGTACGCAAAGCTGAAGCAACGAGCTTGAATAGGGTTTCTGCTTTCGACAAGAAAGAAATAACAAATTTCTATGACAAACTTGGAGACTTAATGGAAAAATATAAGTTCCTTCCAAATAATATTTACAATGCTGATGAGACTGGTATCAGCACAGTGACTGACCCAGGAAAAGTACACTACATAACTACCTAATTAATACCTACTACTAATACTTTAACCTACCTACATTAATAGTTGTAAATGTTTGTTATTTAAAATGTAACGGTATCAGCTAATTTATTTCTATCGCAATCTATATTCAAATTCTTAGAAACTTTAAAATTTATTTTTGTTAGTTCTGAGGGGCGTTTGAGTTTGCGTCTCGTCTGCTTTTTATACCAATTAGCTAACGTAACTTTAATTATGGACAATATATGGACGATTACTATGTACGAGGGGAGGTCCAAAAGTTCGTGGAATGGAGGAGATGGAGTGGGGATAGGGGAGCACGCTTAGTGTCATACTAATTGGGGATTTATCATTAGTATATAAGTTGAGTTTCAGCCCTATTGCGTCACCAAGCCCGGTGAAGCTGTAAAAGCCGCAAAGGCTCCAGAGCCCATAAGACTAACAGGTTAGCCAGTTCAAAAAAAAGGTCATTCGTTTACGAACACTCGCCTGCTAAATAATTCAATACGGAAGAAAACTGAAACTATGGAGAAAACTGATCACCGTGCTGTGAAAAAATTCCTTACCAAGCAAGGAAAGAACACTCAGACCATTTTAAATGATATGGAAAACGTTTATGGGGAACAGTGCCCTTGACTTCGTCTCGGGCTTACATTCGTCTAATCGTTTGTAAAACCCAATTTACCGCACTGGTATCATAAATAATTATTACTGACTTTTGTTTTTCACTTGTGTAACAAAGGGTCAGTGAATTGAACTTACATTATTATCGTTGATGGCTAACTTCATCGTGTTGTTTGTACGCGGGATACAATTTTTTAAGGTATTTTTGTTTTTTTACACTAAAGAAATATACCTTCTTACGTAGGTAAATTATTACACACAATTTTTTCTCTTTATCATAGGAAGGAGGAAACAAGCTGATCAGGAGACGATTCTACATCTTTATCTTATGGCATAAATCATCTTATACTTATGTGAAAACTTTTTGTACAGGTGTATCTAATTTGTTTCATAGAAACGGCTTTCACGATTTGGATACGGTTTACTATTTAGGAAATATTTTACTCTCCATGTTTATCTAGGTGTCATCCCTGAAATATATGTTGTTTTTACGAAACTCGTTGCGAAGCTGGGTCGCCCAGGTATTAATTAGTCAACTACAGTGATCCTACCGAGATAGAGAATATACCGTATATAAATTATCACATCTTAGATAATATACGCACAATGTGTATCCAAACAAGCATTGATAAAGACAAATCTATAACAATGTTATAAATGTTATTATAATATATTATAACATTATTAAGCTCAAGAGATTGTTTCTTTATTTGTTTCAAAGCACTAATAAATAAAACTACAAGTAAGATTTATAATGTATTTTATAGTATATTTATTGACGAAAGTAATAAATAAAATTTCATTGATTTAATAGAACGTTGACGTGAACAATGTTATATACATTGAAAATTATATACAAAACAATTATATACATTGAACATGCATGTTCAATGTGCATGCGTTGAACATTCATTCAAATTAAAAGCTTTTAGATTGAATTTCTTGTTCGTAATTCAAATAAAGTGTATAAAAATTCATCAGCCAATTTTCAATAAAATTCATGGAATAAGCTGGTTCACAACGGACGATCTAACAGGCTTTTTCCGAGAGCAACCAACTTACCTGAGTCTTTATGTTCTAAAGAGATCCGAACCATTCCCGACACATGCCTCCGGGTTAGAGCAATCTTATTGTCTCCTTTTGTCTCGCACTTTTCTTCCAATAATAAGAACGCGACACCTTGGGAAAAATAAAAAAAGAAAATTCTTGTCTGGGTAAATTGCGAACACTTATTGTCCCGTTCAAGTGAACTAAAGGATATACATTTTTTTTTTATTTTATCCCTATAAGTGGGTTATAAACCGATTGCGAGTCTAATTGTTATTGCTTATTCTCCCCTGAAGAAGATTACGCCTCTATTTGCTGAAGTATTAATAAAATACAATACAGTACATAATAATTATCGGTACGGAAAGTTTCATTTTACAGGCGCTTTGTTATACTAACTTCGAAGTTAGTAACTGCGAAAAATCAACTTTTGGTAACCGGTAGTATAGCAGTAATTTACTTTAATGAACTACCTACTTAGTGGCATGAGAGTGCTACTTTATTATTTGAAGAGTATTGTAAGACAATTGAAAATATCTTTAACATAAATTACCAAAATGATAGTTGGGTGCCCAGTGACAGAGAAATTGAGGAATATTTGGTTTGAGTGGTATGGGTATGTCATAAGGAGGAATGAAAGGCATATAACTAGAGGATGTTATGAAGGTGGATGGTATAGGCATAGAGGTAGACTGATGGAGGTATGGATGATCTGTTTGTGGGACGATATGTGAATACTGGGATGATATCTGGTAGAGTGTAAGAAGAAAAAATGTGCCGACCCTACTTAAGCGGGATAAGATCAAAAAGAAGGAGATAGTTGAGTGCTAAAATAACAAAAAAAAAAACCAATACTGCCATAAAGACTTGGAATTTTTTATGTTATAATTAACATAGGTACAGACAATACCTTTGCTGTACCTTGCGGAAGTGGAATGATCTCTCAGCCAACGTTTTCGTTTCTATGATATTGGGCACTTCCAATGAGTTGTGAAGAAGCATTTCAGCAAACCGGCATGACATTGCCGTCTAACGATGAAATCTGACACCGACGGTCACAGTCTTGTTTGTACTGTACACACACACAGTATAGACAATTTGCCCATTCAGTTAGAATTGTCCACAGTACATAAGTATAGTATTGTACTATATTTTGGAATTACGTTTTGCCCATTCAGCTAGAATAGTCCACAGTACATAAGTATAGTATTGTACTATATTTTGGAATTACGTTTTGCCCATTCAGCTAGAATAGTCCACAGTACATAAGTATAGTATTGTACTATATTTTGGAATTACGTTTTGCCCATTCAGCTAGAATAGTCCACAGTACATAAGTATAGTATTGTACTATATTTTGGAATTACGTTTTGCCCATTCAGCTAGAATAGTCCACAGTACATAAGTATAGTATTGTACTATATTTTGGAATTACGTTTTGCCCATTCAGCTAGAATAGTCCACAGTACATAAGTATAGTATTGTACTATATTTTGGAATTACGTTTTGCCCATTCGGCTAGAATAGTCCACAGTACATAAGTATAGTATTGTACTATATTTTGGAATTACGTTTTTTCCATTCAGCTAGAATAGTCCACAGTACATAAGTATAGTATTGTACTATATTTTGGAATTACGTTTCGCCCATTCAGCTAGAATAGTCCACAGTACATAAGTATAGTATTGTACTATATTTTGGAATTACGTTTCGCCCATTCAGCTAGAATAGTCCACAGTACATAAGTATAGTATTGTACTATATTTTGGAATTACGTTTTGCCCATCCAGCTAGAATAGTCCACAGTACATAAGTATAGTATTGTACTATATTTTGGAATTGCGTTTTGCCCATTCAGCTAGAATAGTCCACAGTACATAAGTATAGTATTGTACTATATTTTGGTATTGCGTTTTGCCCATTCAGCTAGAATAGTCCACAGTACATAAGTATAGTATTGTACTATATTTTGGAATTGCGTTTTGCCCATTCAGCTAGAATAGTCCACAGTACATAAGTATAGTATTGTACTATATTTTGGAATTACGTTTTGCCCATTCAGCTAGAATTATCCACAGTACTATAATGTAAAGTGTTGTACTATATTTTAAAATTGTGTTCTATTCCATATAATCTTGAAAAAATACTCAAAAATATTATATTACAATTGCTTGCATTCCTAGACTTATATTTTATTTTATTATGGACAAAATATTCTTAAAAGATGCAAGAACGGTTTCGTTCTATCTTGACGTCAATATAATACCGTCAGACAAAAAAAAAAAACGTTTTTAATACATATCATTATTTTAATTTAGTATAAAAACGAGAGGGCATACGAAGTAACCCAGGCTTAGGGTCAAGAGTTAAGCTTAGGGCCTCATTATAGAGCCGGTTTCAAGTACCACTTGACAATTTCTGACCGTAGCGCTGCTGAAATGTATATTTTGTTCATTAATTTGTTAGATATATTTCTGCGTATACTTTGTTTTTATGATTATACTAGCTGTGTCCCACGGTTTCACCCGCCACCTACTCACCACTGTAGCCTACTATTGTTCTCGCTTCCTGTACATGCCAAATTGCTTGACCTGTATGGTTACTGCTTCGCTCCTTAAAGTCTTAGCGTGAAGTTATATAGTCTATAAACATCCCCAATAAATAGGATATACTGGGTGAAAAAACTAATGAGACATGGAGGAAAAGTACATTAAATATTGAAGGTAACAAATTTTACTTAAAGGAAGCATTCTTTTATTTATTTTTTAAGTAATTATAACCTCAATCACAGTTTTTTAAAAAAGCTTATCTGGAACGGGAAACGAAACAACTAAAAATGCATTAAACCGACATTCATTATGTCATTGTGCCAATCGATAGCGTCTATAATAAGGATAAAATCTCTCGAATACATATAGTATCTCACAATTCAAGAAGACCATGATATTTAACTTTAACTAACATTACGTAGACTGTGTACTTAAGAAAAACATGAAAATATTAGTATCAAAATAAAATCAATAAACTATACAACTTGTAAATAATTTACAAGGCACGACACGCACGTGTTTAATTTCCATTACTAAAATTATAACTTGACTAAATATGACATGTTTACTAATTACACGACAATTACTTTTCCAATTTGATTTCGAAGTGTATATTCGTACTTTAAATTATAGAATCCAGAATAACATAAAAATTTAATTTATGAATCTTTAAAGTTAATAGGTAATTTATAAAATTGTAAATCGTTAAAACACTCATATAATATCAATGATATCAATACCGACCTTTAAATATCCTACTGTTGGGAAAAGTCCTCTTCCCAATTAAACTCATGACGCGACATACTGGGAACTTCAAAGGCCTACGCAAATTCTACAATTTTGTATTTGTGGGTAAAGTACAGTAAGGTACAGTGATACTTTAAGAATATTTCTCAAGTGCCCAATTTCCTTGTGATGTTTTATTTTCTCGTTTTTGTTTTAAATGATAAGGTGACTAGATACACGTCCTATAAACATAACATTTGTTTTTCTAATTTTTCTTTTCTAAATATCGCTCTAATAAAATGGTGGCATCCTTGTTAGAACTTTCTAGGGAGTTTTTGTGGCATCTCAGAATTCATTATTCATGATATTATTTCCAATCCACTTCACTTGTGTATAACTAAGCTTTATTATGCAAAATACCACCTGTATTACACACAATATAAGGTCAAAAACACAAATTTATGAATAAAAAACAAAAACACAACATGACAGAATAAGATCCCGTCAAAATTTCCTTTGTGATGTTTTCCTTCCTCGTTTGTTTTTTAATTATTATATATTTAATTATAATTATTAACGTATGTTCTTTAAGCCTAACTTTCTAATATTTTTCTAATTTTCCGATATCCCTCTAACAAGATGGTAGCACCCCGTGGAGGCATCCTTTTTAAGAACTTGAAAGAGAGTTTTTATGACCACTTAATGCATGTTTCTTAATATAACACGAATACACAATTTTTTTTCATTTTCTAAAGTTTATTTTATGATTTTACGGTTAATTATGCACAAAAACGAAAAGAAAATACCTTTTTTTGGTAGTTTTTGGTTTTATGATAGTTATAGTAATAATACACATTTTAGATTTTTTTCATAAATGTATTTTCATCTTCTAAGTTTCATTTTCAATTAAAAATTAAAACCACAAATTTAAAAAAATATCGTACAATCGGTCCCCTAAATACAAAAGCAATTTTTTTCATGTCATATACTTTCTTTTCGTCTAATTACGACCTAAAATATCGAAAGTGCTTTAAAGTCAAAGTCAAATTTTGTTTTGACCCGTGTAGTCCCATTTCACTTGGGTAAACAAGTAGTAATACGTAAAAAGTCATAATATTATAGTCACAATATTATATAATGTAAGTTTAAGAATCTAAATAAAAACCACTTCGTGACAAATCAAGACCCGGTCAAAAACACCATGAAAACATAGAACATAGATTCTAGAAAAAAACATGAAAAAAAATTTCGATACAACTACAGATAATATATTAATTTGGATATAGGCATACTTTAAGTGGTGTTTCCAAAACGTTTATAGAATAGTTAGTCTGTACGAGACTCTATATTTTTCATCCAATCATCCGGTCCGTTAGAATTATAACTTCATAAACCCGAGTCAGAGCTTGTTCGATCGTGGTTTAGTTCCAGCCGCCTTACTCTTGACGCGATCGAGTTATGAATCGAATCGAATAAAATCACATTTGGTGAGTTTTGGCACTCTTGAAATCAACACTAGCGCACGATCATGCTGTGGCTCAAATCGGAACTAACTTCGATCGATTTTAAATCTAGCATTTTTACGTAAAAATGTTTGAATTAAAACAATTCAAGCATAGATTTATAATACTTTACGGTGACTTGTGTGTGTACTGTGACCAGATACAGTTAACGTTGATATGAGTCGATTATAACTCAATCTTGATTTTCGATTCCGTTTGGTTCCTACATCTGTAGGCTCGAGTTCGAATTAAAAGTGAAATCGAATCAGAAAGAAAATCAAATTCGAATCGTTCGAATCGGTTTCAAGAGTAACCTGTTTCAATTAGGTCAAGGCTTCTTTTACCAAATTTATATTGTCCTTCATTTTCAAGGTTTTTTTTTCGAAATAATTACGTATACAGAAGAAAACACTATTCAAGCTTTTATACTGATAAGGCTAATCATAACTTGGCTCATACAGTGAGCACAGTAGAAGCCGGTTAATAAATTATAGCAAAGTGGTAGGACTGTATAGCTAGTCTCGATCGAGACCATCATGCATACCTATAATGGTGAAAAGGTCATCATAGTGATTCGCTTTTGCTCGTCGAGTTTCGGAAACAGCCAGTGCATATACAGTTTCTGTTTACGCAGGCCGGCATGACATCGTCGACTGGCAATGGTTTGTTGACCTCTCTGTAATAATCATTATTTTTGAATGGAACTACGCTTTGCTCTGTTACCAGAAAAGAAAAGTGTAATTGCGATTTACGAAAACTGAATGTCATCATAATCGAACATTTTTAATAGGCAGCAAGATGGGCAGCGAGACGACAGTCAGAAACAGTGTTTATTGTGGTTGTCTTATTAACTGAGGTCTTCACGATCCGATAATTCGAGTGCGAAAGTGTTTCCAGATTCTCGTTGCCTTCTTGTAAGGTGCGTGCGGTCACAGAGCACATCTGTTGCTATCGTGCCCAGTCAATAGTGTGGGTGAATAGTTAAGTCAATAGTACGAATACTAAGCCATTAGTACCTATTCCATAATGACATCGACACTATTTTCAGACTTATATTAAATAGTGTCTTATTTTAACATGTCATATCGTGAAACGAAGCTTGTCCGTATAATAATCGTGTTACCTATCTGGATTGCAATGGCTGGTCCTAAAGGGGATTCTACAAATAGTGATTTAAACTGACATAAATCAGAACGATCTTAATCAATACAATATTATTTAGTATACATAATTACCTAACCATGTCAAGCTGGTTTAACTGTCTAAATGTTTATTGTTATTGTTAGAATCATTAGGTGAATGACAGTGATGTCTGGTAAGGACTCCTTCTCTGTACATCCACTAAATGTTAAAATTTTATTGTTGATTGTAAACTATTAAAACTTATTTAAAACTAAATAAAATAATTGATAAACCCGATCGGGTTTTTCTATCGGCTCTTCTCGGTAACTGGGTTGTTTTTCGAACCGATGGTAATGTTGCAACGGTTATAAAGCGGCTCCTTAGGGCTTAAACTGAATAATGAATTTAAAATTTTGATTATGTAATGAAAAGTTTTTATCCTAAAATTAACTATTTAGTTTATACAAACTTAGGAGATAATAAAGGAATCGTGTCTTTCCAAGTTTCTAAAGACATGTATTAAATTCTACGTTCAAAGTCTCGTTACGTGCCTACGTGACATGCGTCGCGGTGAGTCAATTTGTGAGCTATTCAGCGCTTTCACTGTGACAGCCTTTTAGCTTAATACGATTACGATTTCAAAGATTTTTTTAGTTATTTGTTTTAGAAAAGTGATATGTTGCACAGCGGGATTTATCTCGCTTAAAATCTGGAGCAGCCCGACTAGGGAACGCCACCACATTACAGAAGATTGCAGCCAAATAGCACTACGCCTTTGTAGTGTTACGTTCCTGCGATGAGTAAGGTCACCAGACGCTACTATTGGACTATGTGGATGGGACGATCAAGGGGACGCGGTAAAACGGTTAACTGCTGTTATTAATGTTTCCCGAACTCAGGGAACCTACCACTTTTCTGTACACAATCCCTCGAGTGACAGTCGTGCCGAAGGAGGTGGCCGGAATGGACCCGCTTGCTACCACAGCTTGCTACCATATCCCATATGGGGCCCTTCATAAAACAATAATGATGTAAAAAGTGTTAGGAAACGAAACTATAGATTTAGGTGGAAGTTCAGAAAAGAAAAACAATTTACATGTCCTAACCGAATTCTTGTCACGGATACACGTACCGTAAATAGACCAACTGGGATAATACAGTTAGGAGGGAATAAGATTACACTGTGATGAGGGTAAGACATGGCTCACGTTTGCGGATAGTTCCGACATGTTATTATTCATGTAAAAAAAGAAAAACAAATATATCACTTTTAAATGCAGAAACTATATAGTGTTATGTTGACAATTAAGATAAAGCACAATCGGAGAACATTTTTAGGAATATAAACCATAAACGCTTTATAAAGAGTAGAAAATAAAAGGGTAGTTTTCTACATCCACATATTAGCTGTGCCTCACGTTACCTATGTAAAATTCATTCGACCAACTCCTTCACTTACTGCTCCATTCTCTGTTTCTTAGAAGTGTTATATGAAATATACAACTGTAGGATGCCTTTTCATTATTCGACAGGAAACACTGTCGTCAAGATGTTAATAGTTTTTAATAGAAATCTATTGTTGTCGCGCTATGCCTGAACGAGTCGAATAGAGTGCGAGAGATATAACTAGATAACTATTTTACCCACACTTTGCTGTTTCTGACATATCTATAACTATACATATTATGAAACTATATGTTTTTCTGTTCGTTTATGTTCTTTTCACGCAATAACCACTTATCCGATTTACTTGGTTCTTTCTTTAATTCATAGTTATAGGATATACTTTGTTAGATAAAATAATATACGAAATAAGCAGTAACGATAACGGAGAATCAATTCGGAAAAAATACACTTTTGGGGCTTTTAAATGGTTTACACTGAGTAAATCATAAGAAATATATCCAATTAATGTCCTACATAATTATAGATCTTAAAAAGACCTACAAAAAGTCAGTAATAGAATATATCTAACTTTTATGGGTCACCTACAATAAGCATTTTTGAGGCAGCAAAATACGCGCGTGCGTTTGACCGACAACATTCTGTAGTCCACGCGAGCGGAGCCGCGGGCACAACAAGTTATTTATAAATATGACATACTTAATATGATATGATAATGATGATATAATAATAGTTATACACAAAAGTAATATCAAATTATATGTAAAATTATTAGGCACGACGGGAAACTTGACTACTTTCATAAATATCCGTTTCATTCAAAATATTCCTGTTCAAAGACTGCATTAACTTCTGAACTGTCATTATAAATAAACTTTTACTTGTCATTTGATGTTATTTTTTGTTAGAACAAGACAGCATGTTATAGTTTATCGTGTGTAATAAATACAAAATAGCATTAAGGCAAAAAACTTACTTGTGTCCCTTAAAAATACGTATACCGAGTTACCTTCAGGAATTTTGTCAGAAAACACATACATGGAATTTTTAGCCGCAAGTAGATTCCATTCTATTTGGTTTTACTCGCACGGGCACGATTGTAGCTTTTGATTGGGCCTTTGATCAGAATAAACTATAAGTGAAATTAATTTTTGATTCCCCTACTAACTGTAGTTCGGTCTTTTTGTACCTATGTATAATAGATGAAATATCACAATTTTGTATTCTCCTGTTTCAAAACTGTTTCCTTTTTATAAGTAGGAATTTTACTATGGCTTTATAATTTTCTTCTATTATTTTTTATTAATAAAATTTGTCTGTTGTATGTTTAGTAAGAGCCTTATAACTGGGCAATGTTAGTAATTTTAGAAAACTCCTATTTCTTACTTTTCTCTTTGTAGTGATAGATTTGTATAGCTATATATTTAATATTTTAACTTTGCCCTCCTTATAGGACTTGGATAATCTAGCATTTTCGTAAAAATTTAGATATTTTTGAAATTGTAAATGTCAGGCACAATTTTAATACTAGAAGTAAATATAAAATAGTTATTGCATCTTTTAGGCTTAGTAATACTAATAAATATTTTATGGGTAATTGTGTTTGGTTTTACAATAAACTAACTTCCTAAGCACATTGCCGATTTGCCGTATAATAAGTTCTAGAACCATGTTGAGCAAGTTTTATTGTCCAAAGGATATTATAGGGTGAATCATTACGTGAATGACGATGATGTCTGGAATTAATTCTCTCTCTGTACATCCATTAAAAATTATAATAATTGCAAACAATAAAATACTGTAAAAACAATTAACACTCCATTACACGCGCGGGGCTCAAAAGTGAACCAAGAATTTTTGTTATTATAACGTAAACATTCGACACTCGAACTTGAGACGTTCAATAGCTATCGCTAGTATCCTTGGTATGCATTTGGTATCGCGACGACCATGTCTGCGCAATGACGTTCGCTGTGCAATAATTTTAGTGCTGCTGGGACACACCTGTGCCCCACGCGTGAAACTACGTGATTTTTTTTAAGTACGCCGAGGTTAGTTCTGTTGTCTTAGTTATTTTATGCAATTTATCGATAGATTTTTGCATAAAATCGTAAGTATTTATTTGAAGTTATGATAAAATTTATGTTTTATTCATTTCAGGTACTAATATAAATAAAGATGGATAGAAGTGATCGTCAAATAGTTGCGTGGCTTGAGGAGTCTGACCAGGAAGAAGAAGGAGGCATAGGTGACTTACTTAGTAATGAGGATGAAGAGGATCACTTTATAGAAGAGTTACATGACTCACAGTCGGAAAGAGAAAATGATGAAGAAGACCAGATAACACTAAACTCAGCAGCGTCAGAAACTACAACCGTGCCACTGCCGTCAGACAGTTCAGGTGAAGATACTCCATTATGGGATTTACGGACTTATAAAAGAAAATAAGGTCTTCAGTAGAAGTCTACACCATTTAGAACTAACGTTCGTATACAAGCCTCTTACATTCGTACGCACCTAAAACCACAAATGCTATAGAGGCTTTTTTCCAAAACAATTCCTAGAACTCTAAAAGAACGAAGCATGCTATTTTTAGGTATCAATAAAAGCAATTTGATACCCCAGGAACACGATATCCCGCGCAAGAGGACTAAGACGGTCAGGTGTCTAATGACACTGTAATCACACTGTAATCAGTGGAAGAGTCAAAACTCGATCGACCAGAACTGCATGCCAAAAATACCATAAGCAGTTATACAATGAACATAAATAACTATAGTATATGTATCCAGTGCTATAACCAAAGTGTACAAAATCTCAACCTAATGATGACTAAAATGACAAAAATGATGGACCTATGCCGTTTTTTATAGTTTTCTAAGGTTAAAGAAAAACTGTTTTTTTTCTGATTTAGTTAAAAACGGTGAAATTTTTTGTTTGTGTTTTATATTTTAATAAAGACTGATTATGTATACAATATTTAAAAAAAATCTACAGTGAAAAAAAAGAAAAATCCTTTGGGGCACTTTTGAGCCCCGTCCGTGTTACCACGGGATTATTGAAGGCACTTGTAAGGCAGTGTTAAAAAAGATTGTTCTTCTAGGATATTTTCCGAACCGGTAGTAGTGTGTTGACATTCATAAGTACCTTCTTAGGGTCTAATGAATTTATATTTTGACCGAAGTTATTATGAAATATATGTTCAATGTTCATATATACTTATTATTATTAATATAGATTAATGTATATTACTTTATATGGTTAATATCATAAACTTTACTTTCATTATAATAATCTCCTTTTCAAACAAACTGTAATTTTTTTAGAGTCAATATTAATTCACAAGACAAAATTGAAACCTTGTTTTCAGAAAAGCGGCTTACGATATCACTATGCTAGTAAAATAAATTTCTATAAAGTCCAGCAATATCTCAAAGAGTAGGCCAACCGGAGCTTATAGTTTCTTTGAAGTTGCGAACACTTTGTCAAGCCAATCAAATATCAGATTATCACGTCAATTTTCAACACATATTGTAATAAAGGGAGCCTTTAGGGACCAGTTTAAAGAGAACCCTTAAGCATAATAGTCCCTTATGAGGCATACGTAGATACCATTAGATTGTGTTATAGTGAGATCACTTTACGTTGGGCATACTAGTCTCGGCGCGTAATTTGTACGAACCGGGTCGATGAGTGTGTGAGACGTTTTGAAGCTTGAGTATGTAAAGGATTATGAATGGTCCAAAGTACTTAATATTGCGTTTAATTTTAAGATTCCTTGTATTTAACTGTACGAAAATAAGGTCTGATTATACTAAAGTTCCTATTTTGTTATCAAGGAAATGTGATTGGTCTGAACTCAAGCAAAAAACGTGCATAAGCAGTTTACTTATCGACCGACCGACTCAACCGACAGCAATCTGTAGACCAAGCGAGAGAAGCCGCGGCATACCTAATATCGGTATATTTATTTATGTTAAGAAATTTTATTGAGTTCGCAGTAATTTATTCCGAGACCAGCAATATCTCTATATTGACACTCTTCTTTATAGATACTTACTTTGTGTTAAATCTTTATTTAAGGAGAAGAATTGCCTGCTCCTTTCTCCTTATAGCTCTTTCTGTCTACCACCGGCTAACACGATATTAATACGTAGTAACGTCTTATCTGCCATCTTTCTTGAATAGACAACATTTGTATCTTTTGACTCTATAAATTTGCGTTAGCGACAATAATATCGACTTTAAAATTTAGAGTACGCGATATGCTAAAGTCTTAATATTTTCAGAATCCTAACATTAACAAAAGTTAAATTTAAATGAAAGTTTAAGTTAAAATTAAAAAAAAAAACTACTAATTATTGAAGACATGTGACATACATTCTTTAATAGCAAACATTAACATATACAATGTTCCGAATTTACGATTATAATCCTTGACTGCACGGCATAAAATTAAATTTTATTTGCGACAATGTAATCCAATGCGACATGCGATAGATGAACGCTTTTTGTTTTGATTTGGGGCGATAGAATAAAAGTTATTCTCTAAAAAATATTGAATGGCATATTCGTCATCAGTGTCCTTCATGTAGGATGTCTATCGGGAAATTTGGAAAAAAATATTACATGTACAGACAGAAAGAACTATAGATTTATTAAAATAGCTACTTGCACAACAAAAGATTAGAAAAGCTGTATATATAATATTAACAAAAAAAAAGAATAATATTGAATTGTAATGACTTGGGCCATCGTTGCATATAGTATAACATCTTCATTAAAGCGAAAGCGTCAAGCCTTCCGTTATCACGGTTAATTTCAAACGATAATGAAAGTTCTACCAACCTTCTTCAAATTTTACTAAGCTTATCTACACGTCATTGAGCTGTCTTGGATTTCTCGGAAACGGCTCTGCGTCCGTCAGTGCCTTTGATATTAATAATAGGGGTTGAAGTATGAAATTGGCGTTTTATAAAAAAAAGAGATTGAAAGACATTTGAAGCGATGATGGCGCAGTGGTAGCGTGTACGACTTCGCGTCGATTGACGTGAGTTCGAATCCCTACAATGAGCCTGAGCTTTCGGTGAAGGAAAACATCGTGAGGAAACCATAGCATGATGGTAGGGCTTTTTCTAATGCCCGCCTGGCTAGCTACCACCCTCAGGTTGAAAATCTGTCGCCAACCACCAATAGGTGTGTTCCGGCAGCTGCACTTGAGCCAGTCTTCCACTAGGTTTGGCGTGTTACCATCTTGGGCCATATCGTCACTTAACATCAGGTGAGATTGTATCCACTAAGCCAAACCTATAACGATAAAAAAAAAACATTTTTTTTATACGAAAAGTATTTATTTAATAAGTATTAGTACTGGCAATTATTGTCTTTTGCCATTTTAATGGAAGTTCACTGATGACCCTGCTATAGAATTCGTCGAGACGAATCGATTAATTATTTAAAATCATTTTTAACCATTTCATCGGATTTCAATATTTTTCCTGTAACAAACAATCCAAATTTGGGAAAGAATGGAAATCTGTTGGAGCAAGGACTGGGGATATGGTGGGTGACGGACAGCTTCCAGACATAACTCCTTTAATTTATTGATGGTCCGCTTTGCAAGCGTTGTTGTAAAGAACGAGTGGACTAGAACAATTAACAAGTAATGGTTGTTTGACAGCGAGCTTGTCTTAACGCAAATTGACGTCACCTAAGTTAGTAACGTAATAAAAATATATATGTTGGAGAATAGTGTTGAGGTGATTGTCTAAACCGTTCTAATTACCTAGTGTTCGTATTTTTGACCATCAACAGGTGTGTACTATGTCCGGAAGCCCCATACAAATACCGGCTCGAATGACCTGTCTCGTTCGAGCTAGACCGCGTTAATATAACTTCCTGGGATGGCTCGAGGCTACGCACTATGTCGGTTCCTGAAGAGAGAATCTTTCTTGTTCAAGTTGAGGGAACGTGAGGACGTCCGAGATCAGTTACCGGGCAACCTACGGGCAGCAATGAAATAATCAGTTCAGTCTAAGCGAGGTTTCGGGGTGGTTGGGGAGGTTGGAGTCCACTGGGGGTAACTTGAAAAGACATTCCACTTAGACCGTCGTACAATTCACATCTCTACAGATATTCCGTGAATATTCTTTGCTTTGTGCTGGCATCTCTGGTGTTTCTCCGAGATATAAATCAAACCTTGCAAATCGAAGATTCTTTTAGTAATTCTGGAAAGACACTGTACTGTATTCGATGGTAAGTGTAATCCATAAACAGCGGCGACCACCGAGAAATCAAGTAGTCCATCTATAGTCGCCATTGTTATACCAGCTTGCATGCCTATCGACAGCTGAATATATACTGCCTGTTTCCGAAACGGGGAAAACCAAAAAAGAGTCATGTTGACGGGCTTATCACCAATGTATGGTGGTAGCAACGAAGTCGGTTACAGATTCCTAGAACCTTGCTTGATTACTTGACATACACCGGCTTATCTCAAAATGTAACCCGCCTTGTCGACCAGTGGGATACAATTTTCGTGTCCTACCACTCAACAGTCCTTAAGCTTGATAATCAGCCATCCAAATATAGTTTTGACAATCTTTCTGTGCAGAATACTTTGCAGAAAAAAATCTGTATTGAGGAAACTTATACTATGTTATGTATAACTTTTTATGTGTAGTTCCAAAGATTTGACTTAAACCGCCTACTATTATAACAATTATTAATACCAATTTCAAATTTCCGTATAATCCGATAAAGTTTAATCTAGTTGCCGTGGAAATTTCAAGTTTCAGAACTTACGTATTTACTCTGTAAATCACGTTTCAAAACTTACGAGACTGGTTTATATTATATTCTTCAACTAGCTGTGCCCCGCGGTTTCCCCCGTGTATAATTTAAAAGAGATCTTTGATTGATGATGTATAATAATTCAGTGTAGACAATTTTTTTTTCAGGCGGCCGGGGTTTTTAATTACAAACTCAACTCCACGGCTCGTTCGCACCATTATACAGTCATAAGCCCGAGCCAAGTGTTGAGTTAATTTTACATTATCTCCTAATCTATTCATCCAAATAACATTATATAAAGGGCGAAGATTATCTACATAAATTGGTGTTGATGATGAAATAACTTTCGTTCATAAGGATTAGTATGCCATGCCTAGTGATAATGCTCATAAATAACTTTTAATTTTTCAATAAAACTGTCACAAAATAATTTATTGTGGCTTATATATAAGTTATAAACACATAGTATCGCAGACTTTTTTTAGATGTACAAAGGAGCAATATTTTTATACAACGTTGTATTTGCGTATTACTAACCATTACGCCAGCACACGCGGAAAAGATAAAGCGGTTAGGGTGCGCTATGTCTTCCGACTTACTTAATAAAAATCAATATTTAAAGCTAGCTGAGAGGTGTAGCCTAATACTAGATAGCCTATATTATTCCTCGTCAGTCTGGCTATCATATACAAAAAGATTTTTTTGAATCTGACTGGTAGTTTCAGAGATTAGTTTTTTAAACAAACGAACAAAAAACTTTTCCTCTTTATAATATTCATAATAATTTAGACATAATTTGGTAACATAGATGCCGTTCAATTACATAAACCAAGAATTTAATTATCGTAATATTATTTCAACGCTGAACGATAATATGGATTCATAATGTTTGAGATTACATAGTAATTTTAACATCATTTTCCACCCAGTAATCGCCCATTACTGAGCATAGACCTCTTTACTTGTTTACCTGACGAAGTGGTGGGCTTTCGACTCGACGCGTCGTTTACAAGAACGTGACCGCCAATCCATTAATGTTTTAGTCCATTTGCCATCATTCTTCCTGGCAATGACTTGCCCAACTCCATTTCGATTTTGTGATCGTTTTTACAACTTCGCAGACCTTAGTGCGATGTGGGATCCCGACATTTCTCCTCGATCTTGTAGTTTTATGCCGAGCATGGCGCGGTTGTCCCATTTCGATTTTGTGCACAGCCTCAACTATGCGCCTCTAAGTGTCGACATTTTATGTTGTGGGTAAGCAGGATACATTGATTGTGTAGAGACTAGTCTTCAAGTATTGTGGAACGTTAAAAGGATTTGGAAGTATATATATGGCTATAGCTCATGTACGCAGGTACTATAGTTTGTTCGGTATTATTAGCAAATATTCTCGAACAAATTTTGCAAAACTGTAACAGTGAAAACTTTAAAATTGATTGATATTTAAGATAATAAAGCTTCACATAAATAAACTTTTATTTATTGAATATAAAACTAAGTACACATAATTATATACGTACACTATAGTTCGGTATTGGTAGCACATTATACTTAATGTTGATATATTGTCGAACAAATTCTGCATAATAGTAACAAGAAATTTTAAGCTTCATTGAAATTTAGGATCATAAAGTTTAAGTAATATTTAGTGAATATATAACTCATTTATTAAATAATCATCTAATAGGTTCTAATTTTATTCAATTAAACACAAGAAATTGAGACCGAATTAATTTGTATCTTATCTATACATATTATAAAACTCAACGTCTCTCTGTCTCTCTATCCGTTTATGTTCTTTTCTCGCGAAAACTACTTATCTGATTTAGATGTTCTTTTTTATTTTAATTCATAGATATGTTATCTTGGCTAGGTTATAGGATATGTTTTATAAGATAAAGTGACATACGAAATAAGCATTGAGAATAATGGTAAATCAAATCCGTAAAATACGCATTTGGGGCGCTTAACTGGCTTACGCTGAGTAAACCATACGAGATATATCAATTTAATGTTCTACATAATTGTAGATCTTAAACATACCTACAAAATAGTCAGCGATAGCATATATCTGTCTTCTAAAGATCACCCACAATAAGCATTTTGTGTTCTGCCTTTTGAGCGGGGGCAACACGATTTTCTTGCGCTCTACTGACGGCATTCTGTAGTCCACGCGAGCGGAGTCGTGGGCTCGGCTAGTATTAACTATGTCATGGATATATTAGAGGGTAAGGGGAACGTTAGTAAACTTTTTATGCTTTTTATCCCTAAGTTAACAGTCTTACATATCATTTTCATACTGAGTAATAAAATAAACATTGTCACTAAATGTATGCTATCTATATATCTATACTAATATAATAAAGCTGAAGTGTTTTTGTTTGATTGTTTGTTTGTTTAAACGCGCTAATCATTGGAACTACTATAATATCCAGATTCATGAGGAATAGTAAAGGGTATTTAGCATTAGGCTACACCTATAAGTATTAAATTCTGAGTTTTGTTAAATAAGTCGGAAGAAACAGCGCTGCTGAACTGCTTTATCCGTGTGTGCTGGCGTAATGGTTACTGATACGTAAATACAATGTTCTACGAAAATATTCCTCATTAATAAATCTAAAAAAATTGCGATACCATATTAACTATACATGGTCTAGATCTAATACATGAAGTTACTTTACAAAATAATACCAAATGCAAAAGCCATCGACACGCGGTGTTCTCAGGCGGTTACCCATCCAAGTACTGACCGCGCCCGACGTTGCTTAACTTCGGTGATCGGACGAGAACCGGTGTTTTCAACGTGGAATGGACGTTGGCAATGAGTAAATAACTATGCATGGTCTAGATCTCTTATACATAAGCCACAATAAGGTATTCTGTGAAAATAATTTATTATTAAAACGTGATTTATGAGCATTATTATTAGACATGGCATATTAATCCTTACGAACGAGAGTTACTTCATCATCAAGACAATTTTATGTAGATAAACTTTGCCCTTTACAGCATTATTTGGGCGTATAGTTTAGGAGATAATGTAAAATTAAAATAATTTAACACTCGGCTCAGGTCTACGACTATAGCAGCCGTAGCGTGAACGAGCAGAGAGTTGTGACGCATAAAACTGGCAGCCTGATAAAAATATTGTCTACACAAAATTATTATAAATCATCAATCAGCGATTTCTTTTAAATTATACGCGGGTGAAACCGCGGGGCAGCGATAATAATATTATAAAGCTTAAGAGATTGTTTGTTTGTATGTTTGTTTGAATGCTCTAAAATCTGGAACTAGCAATCAGACGTAATTTTTTTTTTCATCGTGTAAACTTTTTTTTGAGGAAGGTTTTATATATATATATATAGGCTATATAAATTCACTCTACAATACTAAGGAGCGAAGCAGTAGCTATGACCTTCAAGCAATCCGGTAAGCTGTAGGCAAGTATGGGAAGTGAGTACAATGGTAAGCTACACGAGTGCGTTTGCGGGGAGAGCGCGGCGCGGCGTTACGGTGGATAGTTAGTTGAATAAATTTAACATGAGTGAAACCGTAGGGCACAGCTAGTATCATAAATTATAATAGTTATTTATGATACTAGTGCTGTAAGTTGTTTTTTACAAACGAGTAGACGAATGTAAGCCCAAAACCAATTCGAGGGTCTACCACAGTCATGAGTTTGTAAAAACCAATTTCCGCACTCGTGTCATACAACGTTTTTCAACACATTTGCGATAAAACAGTACAATAAGTAATGAAGCAATTATTTTCATTAGATTATTTTTAATAGCAAAGGAAATTATACAGATAGTCACTCTACTCTTGGAAATTTTACCAGCAATTTGCGTCTCATTCAAGATATCAAGTGGAGTAGATACCATATTAATATCGGATTCCTCGCTTGAACTCATATTATTATTTTGTTTATAAATATCACTTGGAAAGTCGCAATAATCTTTGAAGTTTCTAATAAGAAAACGGCGCACATTTGCAAATGGCGTCACGTTCGCGCGGTTAATGTTAGAACGAAATCTATCGTCTCTGTTCCTCTTTAGTATTAAAGTGAGAAAAAATTATTGATAAAAGTGCTTTCAAGGTTCGATTATTCAGCTTATTTATTCTTGTAATGTGAAACTCCTTGGTGGAATTCTTATATATTAAAAAAAAACGTAAAAGATACGTACGGTGCTAATACAACGGAGCGTGTGGTAATTTTTTTACGCTATACCTACAGGCAATACGCTGTAAGCTATACAGGCTTCGTAAATGCATTTTTTGAGCAAAAATGTTAAAAACATTTTATTCTATTCTATTTTTATTTATTATATTAATATTGTATTAAAAGTGACATTATAGTATTTTATATTCTCGTGTAAAATTCTGCCCGAACTTGGATGATAATAATTGTGCAATGGCGCCGGGACGTCATATCAGAAAATTTACGACATAATAACACGAGGTCATAAAACCTCTATGCGAGAAGTTGATAAGAATATTATTGGCTGTAATAACCACATCATGAGGGCTTCATGACGACCTGAAAACAGATATGGTTATATTCTTATTCATAATTCCTCGTTATAAGATATTGATATTTTATTTTATTCTTCATAGGTCAATCTCACTTGATGTTAAATGACGATGTGGTCCAAGACGGTAGCACGCTAAGCCTAGTGTAGGTACTGGCTCTCAAGTATAGTTGTTGGAACACACCTATAGGTGCTTGGCGACAAAATTTTAACTTGAGTGTGGTAGCTAGCCAGGCGGGTATTATAAAATGCCCTATCACCATGCTATGGTTTCACACGATGTTTTCATTCAACGAAAGCTTAGGCTTATTGCAGGAATTCGAACTCACGTCGATCGACGCGGTGCCGTACACGCTACCACTAAGCCATCATTGCTTTAAAACAAGTTATGTGTAGAGGAAACGCGGACGGCATTTAGTCAATACAAAGGTATTCCTCTGTTTTCTCCCTAGATTGGCATTAGATCAAATATTATGATATACTTAATCTATTCTACCACTGCCGCGCTCTTATTTTTTTGTTTTACCTGCTACGACCACTCTCTCCAGCGGCAACTGAAGGCTAGGTCCGTTCCTCCGGCATGGATCACTTCAAACAGCAGCCGCTCGCGTGATATAGTGACACTGCATTCACTAGCTATCAACATACACACATGACACTGTACTTCACACATGCATACAACTCCGGTGCATACATTTTGTAAGGGACCTTTTTCCCATTTTTATATAGTTAGACTTAGACCAATTTGAGAGGGGATACAGATCGTGATTTATTAACATATATGGCAACAGCCCATCAGTCAAGGCCATTCGAGGTTTGACTACTATGGTGCCCTGGAGCTTATTGCTTCGCTTTCGAGGTTGAGTGCCTTCCATGCTCGCTCCATAGCCCGGTGAAGCTGTCAAAACCTCTAAAGACTCCAGGTCCCTTAAGGATAACAGCATAGTCAGTTCAAAAGAAAAACAAAAATTTAGATTTTCCAATAAATTAACTTTTTCTTATAAGAACTAGGAGGCTTCTAAAATGATAAAATTGCACAATTATGCTGCTGTTATCAGAAATTTAGCAAACAAAACCAAATTTTTCGTACATAAAAAGAGAAGAAACGCTCCTTGTATTATTTTGTATAAACCCAAAATGGAGTAATGTTTTTTTATTCACCACTCACTAATAAGGAGATATGGAGATCTTAACGGATATTAGAATAAGCTAAAATTATAACAATATAGAAACCAATGCGCTCCTATAACATGGGAGTAGGGAAAAATAACGTGAAGATAGGTTTCTGCAGGCCGTACGACTGACGTTGCATTTTAAATCCCACGGTAGCCGTCGATGTTATTGGATTGCACTGTGTTCACCATAATGTAAAGTGACGTCACTTTACAGTGCTATGATAAAAAAAAGTATTTGAAAATTATGAACACTCATACAAATAACCTTATTGAGATTATGGTCAAACGCCCAAACAATTAAAACGTATTGTTTTGTGATTAGTGTTGTCATAGGTAACCAAAAGTCTCCTGGAATTAAAAACTTTCGATTGAATTTTGTATATTTTCTTATAGACTTTTCAATAATAGAGAACGTATAAAATAATATCATAGAATAATTAGAAGTACTTTAACACGTTATTCAAAAGAATTTCTCTGTCATAAAGTTCTCTAGGTTCTTAACAGTACTTGCAAATTTCCACTACATTAGTCACGGTTTCTCTACCTTTACAACAGTTATTTACAAATTTATTTTTGCAGTTCAACAATTATTTTATAACTTTTATTTAAATAACGAGAAAGTTCAATTTCCTACTAAAATCAGTTACGTACATACAAAACATTAACTTTATTTTGTGTAAAAGCGAGAACGCTAAGTAAAGCCCAGCATTTAGATTTCATTAGAGGAAAGAGGAAAATTTTGGTTAAGCTTTGTTATTTATGCGATGTTTCTGTTTGAATTTTAATTAAACGGAATAATATACAATTTCAACATCGTATTAAAAATCTTAGGTTGCCGAGACTTTTAAGATATCAAAAATAATTTTAGTATTTAAGATTCCAAAAATAATTTTAGTACATCGGTAGTGTCATCTCCAATACATCTTGGATACTCGGAATCCTGAACAGGGTACGACGGTTTTTCATGCCCAGTCAACTGTATCTTCTTTACAAGGCACAAGTTTGGCTGTATCTGTAATACTCCTCATATTTCTGAGACGGATCCGCAAAATACCTCCTCGATGCTCTGGACAGGTTGTAGAGAAGGCCTGTCCGTGTTTTTAATAAAGCAGAGGTTATCAAATACATAGTGCCGCTTCAGCTGCGCAGGAACATTGCCTTATTGATCATGCGCCATAAGATCGATCAACGTGGCGTCGATGTAGCGATCTTTGGGGGAGACCTATGTCTTGCAGTGAACGTCTTTCGGTTAAAAAAATGAGCGTATTCTACTGTCTAATATCACGGTGAGTGTTCTGAAGAACTGTTTGTTCTAATTTCCTCCTCTCCTGTCCACAACAGAGCCACACCCGCTGAGCTTCGGAGGCACAGTTTTACGGTAACTTCCATCTTAACACGAACTAAAAACTTTGTCTTACCGTGAAACTGTGGAACCAACTCCCGACCAATGTATTCCCTCCTTCTTATGACATCGGGTCCTTCAAGCGTAACGTGAAGAGATATTTATGCAAGCTGGCATGACAGCGGCGATCACCGATGGGTTGCCGAACTCAAGGTGGTCGCCAATGTGTTTGGATTGTACTATACTAACCATCAGGGACAGTACAGTAAATTCGCCGACCTACTATAAAAAAAGAGATAAATTAATGTTTTTTATACATCCAATACATATTAGGTATTCATATATTTTAACTGCTCGAAACAATCTTGTTTCCTATATGATTTCTTCCTAGTAATATATCTCTTCTAACTAATGTCAATACATTACTTGCATATGTGTAATCCACTTTTATTGAAATATTGTAATGATTGTTTTCTCAATCATTTTTATCTTTTCATTATATATTTAATTCACCTTATTTGATTTCTCATTTATTCATTTATTGTGTTTATGCTCCTTTCCGAAGGCATCTCATCTATAGGTAATTTATTATTATCGGCATGTGACGATGCACAGCATCTGTGAGAGGGCGTTGTATACTTCCGCTTGTTTTCCACCAATCACAGCGCTTTAAACTGATGACCTTGTGCTCTGCAGCGCCATCTACTGAGTTTAAGTCACAGGAGGCCGGTGGGGGCATTTAATCAGTCATAGCGTCGTTACTTCCCGAACGAGCAACACGTCTACAGACCTACGTGGTTTCTATATTCGCTGAAGTTTAAAAAACCTCTTAGGGTTTTTGTGTGAATTTGAGTTATATTTTTTTTTGTTGTTCGTTTAAAAAAGTTAAATAAAATAGAAAAAATAGTGCAAGTGACGAGTGTTTAGTACAAGTGATATGAATGTTACTGCGCACGCAGCATTTTAACACCGGTTTAGCACTGTCGCGCCCGACAGGCGACGGCCGGGGCTCGTCATCGTTGTTCCTAAATTTTTCGGATAGCGAGGTAACATGGAGAAGATGCGGTGAGTCTAGTTTCAATCACTAGTTTACTTACACATGGAGAAGACGCGGTGAGTCTAGTTTCATTTACTAGTTTACTTACCCTCATTACTGGGCGAGGATATTTTATTACAAAAACAATGTGTAATAATTTATGCGCTTTAAAATCGGAGGGTCTCCAATACGCGTGCCATCTGGCACCGGGTTAAAAGCGGCTTACTGCAGTTACTATTGAGACCTTTCCTTTACAATCGCGTCTTTTAATTCATGAGTACATTAAAAGCCATTAGAGTACCTCGGTTTGATCCTGAACGCTCAAAGCGTTTGGAATGATTGCATATCGGGTCCATCTTGGATATACATTCAGTATCCGATACTGAAAATAATACTCGGTTTCGTAGACCTGGAGTAAATTTTTTTAATAACTTTTAACCTGTAATGTTTCTTCTGGTACGATGTTATCGCCAAAACAGTATTATTATGGTAAGAGTATATTTGAGATTTCTCACCTTATTCGAAATTTCACGTAGTAGTCACAGACCTCTCATGGCGCAGTGTGAGTAAGCTTTACTATTGAGCCGAGAGGTCGCGGGTTCGATCCCCGCATATGATCTTTACGTTTAAACATAATTATTAGTTGTCTGGGTGTTAAATACCATATAATATATATGTGTACATCCAAAGCTTTACTTAGTTTAGAATTAAAATGGTCATTTATAAATGCCATACACTTTATTTAGTAATGAAATCTTGCACTCATATGTGTATATCGGCCGTTATTACCATAGTACTAACCACAGTAAAAGCAACCATACTTACATACAAGTAACCATAGTACAAGCGCTGTTTAGTTTGGAATTAAGTGGTCGTGTAAATATGGGGATTTAACCCATATTTATTTTATTTAGTACTGAAATCTTCCACCCATATGTGCATATGTGTATATTAGTTTTTAAACGTCGTACAAGTTATGCTTAACTGGAATGAAATGGTCGCGTGTGCATATGAAGACAAAACCCCATATTTATTTTATGTACGGAATTATGCTCACGATATGTAACATACGGTCACAACACCTTTAAAACCGCAAGGAGCGTATCCTGATTGATTTGTGTGAGGATTTGCGTAAAATTTATGTACGGAATTATGAACACGATATGTAACATACGGTCACAACACCTTTAAAACCGCAAGGAGCGTATCCTGATTGATTTGTGTGAGGATTTGCGTAAAATTTATGTACGGAATTATGAACACGATATGTAACATACGGTCACAACACCTTGAAAACCGCAAGGAGCGTATCCTGATTGATTTGTGTGAGGATTTGCGTAAAATCCGCGCAAGTTTTAATTTTATCTTCGACAAAGAGCCGCTATTGCTTTACTTTTACTTTACAGTATTGCTTTACTGCTCTAGATTCTGATCTGAATTTCTTGTGTCGCGGCACCAGAATATTATACTAACATTTTTGTAAACTGACTAGATGTTCGGGGTTTACTGCACTTTATGTCACGGGTCGTCCCGGCAGGGCAGTGCCACCGGGATCGGGCCACAATGAAATAAAATGTTTGTTCGAAGGGAAAATTGTATGAAGCTTACACTCTTTTGTATGAAGCTTACACTCTTGATACTGGTGGAGTAGAGAGCTGGATCCAGTGGTTTGAGACTGAAAAATGTATTCTCAAACAAAGCTTATTAGTCAGTATTTTCTTCTTGGCGAAGAGAAGGGAGGGCGAGCAGTATCGGGAACAGTGGCAGAGCTGCAGGCCTCATAAGCCCTTCTAATTTTCACGGGAATGTCGGACACATTCCTTCGCCCTCAAGTTTGGCCTTGTGAAACAGTCTAATAAATTACCATCAGCGGTTGCAAATTTTCACGAGGGCTGTCCCCGAGCGTATCCTGGACAGTGGCAGACGCTGTAGGCTCCATAGGCCTTTCTCGAGATTATTACGAGAATGCGTTTATTTACCCTCTATACTCAATCTTAAGTAACAGAGACAATTGAATTAAGCAGTGGCGTCAGTACAAAACTTACGAGGGCTGTCCCCGAGCGTATCCTGGACAGTGGCAGACGCTGTAGGCTCCGTAGGCCCTTCTCAAGATTATCTTGGGAATGCGTCTGCCATTCACCCTCCAAGTTCAACCTAGTGTCAGCTTAATGAAACATCATCCAATTAATAATCGTCAATAGCTTCAAATTTTACGACAGTCATTCCGAAAGCGTATTGGGGAAAGCGGCAGACTGCTCAGACTCTGATATGTCACAAAAGATAAGAATCCAAGAACGATGGTGTGAACGATGATGTCGACGACGGGCAGCAACTCGGAGCCCAGTCTGATGTTGACGACTGGCAGCAACTCGGAGCCCAGTCATTTTACGAGCATATTTTTGTCAAGAGCATTGGCTCTTTACGACCCTGCTGAACACTCTTAAGTACATGATGTTCTTGAGGTTACTGACTGATTGGCTCTTTACGACCCTGCTGAACACTCTAAGTACATTATGTTCTTGAGGTTACTGACTGATTGGCTCTTTACGACCCTGCTGAACACTCTAAGTACATGATGTTCTTGAGGTTACTGACTGACAGAAACTCGAAGCACAGTTTCTTTATGACATGTTTTTAACTAAAACATTGGCTCTTTTAAGACCCTGCTGAACCAGGTCAAAGATATACAACACTAATCGGGCACTTTCAGATCCCTCAATTCCCTCGGAGGACAGAGTGGATCGTTTAGCTCAATTTATTTCATACATAATTTCAACGCACCTTTTGTTACTAAGGTGACTGGCCCGTCGTTGGCTTTGTACTCCAAAGAACTTTGAGGTAGTGCTACTGTTCTGGACAATTTTCGTCTATCTGGTCACACTCGTTACTTCAAGCCCAGGTGTGGAGTACATGAGTTCAGGACGACTTTCATCTAACTGGTGATGTTCGTTATTTCAAGCCCAGATGCAAAGTAAAGGAGTGAGTGAATTATATATTGAGATGTACTGTCATTCACGTGAAGTCAGTATTGAATCCAGGTCAGCAGATAATTGTGCCTGAAAAGTATTCGGTTGACAGAGGCAGATTTTCTAGGCAGTCAATGGAATAATCGGTATTATATATTCGCAAAGAAGGCGGACATTGTCACTAATCCCAAGCAACTTGACATTATCTCTTTGATATCTACTATCTCATCACGGATAGATTCTCACGAGGGAGGCAAGCAGCTGAGTAGCCAGCGCTGAGGACAAAATTTCTTTATTTGGATTCTCGGAAAACATTCGTTCGCTTCCATACAAATAGTTATGAAGAAATTACGTTATACAAATAGTTATGAAGAAATTACGTTAGAAGGATAGTCGACGTCACACAGCTCATCCAGGATGTCGGCTTATTACTCGGAGTGAAAGCATTACAAACCGATCAGCCAGCAAATAACGTTTAAACTTAAGTTATAGAATATTAAAAACATACAAAGCCTCATGGAAAACATACAAAGCCTCATGGGATTGATGGGTTAGGTCAAGCTGTGGAATCGAATTTTAGATTCTTAACATTATAATTCCTAGAAGATACATTATCTTACCAATCTATTTTATTGCTTAAAACATTATGTACTCGCGGGAGAGTCGTAATAGCAAAAGCTTTAATTCAATTTTTTCTTAGTTAAACAAGTGTAAAAGCAATTTCCTTTCGTAATTTAGAGCAGAGAAATTGTCAATTTGGTGTCCAAGTGCCATGGTTGTCAGAGGTTGTTATAGGATAATCCACCGCGAAGGACATAAGGCGTCATGTAGGCTTGCATTCTGCTCTTGGCGTCAGGCCGACGACTAGACTGCCTAGTTTTATTGGAGGCGTTCTAAAACCTCTACAACGATGCTTGTCATTTTGATTCCCATCTCTATGTAAAGCTGACGCAGGCTTAGACAGAGGCCATGGAGTTTCAATATCTTAGAATAAATAATATGCATATTCTCCGGAATCCTGCCAGTGGAAATTGGTATCATGGCCACACAAACTTGGCCGAGTGTAATAGTTAGTCTTTTACTACTATGAAAGCTAAGACACTAGCTGCTTAGTGAACTCTTGTTGGTATCTGGATAAAAACTGAGTTGAGATTGAGTTAACTCAGTACTTTGGAATCGATTGTCTTTTTTAAAATGGTAGCAGGATTTCATATTCTTAGCCATAGTTGCTGGTGTAACAAAAATACAACTCTTAAGAAAAATTCAATAATTTAAAAAGTACTTGGTTATTTTTATCTCGTATAACTTATTATTACGATGATAGATTTAAGTATTGGATTTATTACCAATAATATTTACTATAATAGAATTATTTTACTAGTGTCATCGTGTGACTAGTTTTAATTCTTTCTGTGTGATTACAGCTTAATAATACTAATTTCATCCACTTCACATAGCGTCGTTATCGCGTCACCAGGAGTTATAAACACGTCTCTCACAGATGCTGTGCATCGTCACATGCCGATAATGGTGCAAGTTTTACATAAAAATAAAACTTGTATTATTGAGCATTGACGATGCACAGCATCCATTTCAAAGCTCCTGATGAGAGACTGCTATGACTGATTAAATGCCCCCACCGGCCTCCTGTGACTTAAACTCAGTAGATGGCGCTGCAGAGCACAAGGTCATCAGTTTAAAGCGCTGTGATTGGTGGAAAACAAGCGGAAGTATACAACGCCCTCTCACAGATGCTGTGCATCGTCAATGCTCAATAATACAAGTTTTATTTTTATGTAAAACTTGCACCATTTTAAATATTGTATTACAAACTTCTTTTACATTGCGCATATATATATATATATATATATATATATATATATATATAATAAGTAGGTCTTATATAAATATTGTATTTTTGGCTGAAGAACTTTTTAAATTAATTAAAATATGAACAAGACGGTAAAATAATTGAAAAATGACGAATGGATTCTGTTATCTGGAGTCTATAAAACTTATTTTGTTACAAGAGACCTCTCGAATTATAACCGGTATTCGAAGGAGTTGGAACCTTTTACTCGAAATTATAAAACGAATGAAAAACCTGGCGGATGCATTCATTCATGTTGGCTTGAGGAAGCAGATATAAAAATGGAACAGAATGGAGTTCTAATTAAACACAAGCTTCTCACGACGGAATTTTACTAGCAGATCTGTTACGGATATATTCAAAACTTGGACATTTCTTACTAGTGAAGGTGTTATCATTAATAGACTTTAAAAAGGTACTCTGTTTTTATATCTCATTTAATGTTAATGCCTTCGGAATACACTTATTTATCTATTTCAAATTTCATTTCCATAACCCCTTTTAATATATTTATTTCGGTACTTATACCTATTTTTAATTGTCCACGTGATAATATCTACTGTTTTCATTTCTCGTAATAATATAAAATTGTAACGTAGCCTTTGTCCGTGTCTATATAAATATGTTTTCTAATTATATACTTAACATATCATTTTGTAATATCAGTACAGATTCCATAAAACAATATTAATTCTAAATTTGTGACTATTTTATGATGTGTCATTATGCGTTTTGTTTTTAGATTATGCTACATCGAACAATTGGCAACTACCTCTAAAACGTGTTTTTGTCATTGGAAATATTGTCTACCTAGGCAGACGCTATATTTTTATAAATACACCGACTAGTAAAAATGTCTGTACTTGTGAATGGTAAATTAAATACAATTTACGATGACTCACAATTGTAGATAAACGGCGAGTAATATACCAATTCGTTAAGCCCTAACTACACCAGAACATACAAGTTTAATTGAGCCAAGCGAGAAACGAATTAGGAGGCGTACTTTTGATCGGACACTGGAGATAACGTAATGTGCAAGTATACACACAATTCATAAATGATGAATTAAAGTTAGTCAAAACTGGATCATAAATAGTAAAAGTTAGTCAATTATATTATTATGAAAAAGACAGACATACAGCTGGGTGGTAGAACACGACTATTGGGTCATACTGGATTGTGATCACCATACATCAGGCTTAGCACCCGTTATTGTAGTAGCGTGTCGCGTTCTGGGATCAGCCAGTGTTCACTGATTCACTGGATCACATGGTGCCTTCTCTTTTAATTTGACGCGTTTCGGCATCAGTTAATGAATATTCGGTTACTGAGATACTTCAGGCTGGCAAGATTACGACGGCTGGTGATGGATTGCCGATCCCTCGATTATCGTGATTTTCAACACGCTTTTTTCTGTATTGTACTGCGCTTATATCAGGCCATGTGACCTGAGGCTATACAGGGCCATGCTGCTATATGAAAATATAACCAATAACAAATTTACTAGCAACCCGCCCTGGCTTCGCATAGGCAGCAGAGTAATAAATATAACTCTATTGGTGTACGCGGCGCATGCCTTTTTTTTCCGACATTTTCAGCAATCATAGTAATATTTCAGCCAATTTACAAAAAACCGTAATTAATTATACACTTAAACCTTCTTCATGAATCACTTCGTCCATTGATGAAAATAGTATGAAAATCCGTTCGCTAGTTTTTGAGTTTATCGCGCAGACAGACAAACGCAGTGGGGGACTTTATTTTATAATATGTATAGATTTACACGTAACAAACACAAACATGAAATCAATTACACTTTCAATTGTAAACTAATCAGGCATCACAGCAAATAAACAAATAAGTTTCAAAGTCGACTAATTTCACAGCGTAACGATCGATCGATTCTAGAGCATAAATACTAGAAACATACAAGGATGCATACATTCATAATTAAATGGAAGGAATCGTCGGCTGTTCTACCCTCGATCAACATATGACCGTTTCCCATGAGACATATTTTATAGTTACACCCTATTGGACGGAATCACTTTGAAAAAGATACACGTCAGTTCAAACCTTAGGACTTGACAGTGAATTAGAAAATCGATCATATTCCCTTCAACGGTTTGAACTGTCACACGTATTTATGAAACTAGAACAAAAAATTGTGAAAATTAATGATGAACAGTAAATTCAAATAGATATTGTAATATTGTACAAACTGAAAACAGGGGTTCATAAAAAAACTCAAGGTGAGTTAAAATTTATAAAGTCAAAAATTTTTATAAAATGAATTTAAATGAGGCCAATAGAATATATATTTTTTTGTTACTATTCAAATAGAAGTCTTGTTTATAGTGCGTTTTCAGTATTTAAAAGTGATAAAAAAATCTCCAAAAACAAACCATAAACTTTACCAACGGAACACCATATTATACAATTCGTGTAAAAATGAATGACTATTTGAATAAAGAAAAGAAAGGAAAAATGTTAGAAAATAAATAATTAATTAGTCAAGATTCACTTTTTTTAAGGAGTACTGGTATGTGTTTGACCTCGATCCTCGATCTCACCTGATGGTAAAGATAATGCCGACGATAGATTGCCCTTACTTAATAGATTTCATTAGTTACTTATTAGAGTTCATTCTTCGTTTGAAGACTCCTAAGTTGTAGATGGATGAAAAACTAGGAGTAGAGTAGAAAAACTGGAGTAAATTCCATTCCCTACCCGGTCGTATAATTAACGACGAAGCGAAAGGTTTCGCGCGAATTGGAGGAACATTCACCACAAAAGGGTACAAACATTCACGGCTCCTAATTGCCTTACGGTGAAACGGGTTGGGTGGGATGAAATCATGTAATTCCTGTGCACGTTCTCCAAAATGTAACCTGTAAAACACTGAAGAGACAATGTACCTTACGTCGATACTCTAGACCGAACATTCTTGTTCATTTGTTGAACGTCAGCTCTTCATCGCTGGCCAACAATTCGACGAGCTCTGCGCTCAATGGAATCAAGAGCGGCAAACTATTTTTTGCTGATCCATCCTAATGGTGAATGAAGTATAGCACACCTGTCCATACTTGTGCTTAATATAAGTTAAGAAGCTGGTCCGGTGTGAAATACCAGCTAACCTTAAAGAGGATCCCCAATTTCTTGGCAGCTGTTTTGACTTTTAACTCAATCGACCGCCCAAAGTTGAAATCAGATGTTAGTTGGACCGCAAGAAACTCGAGGTTATCTTCTACCTGAAAGGAAGCACTCGGAAAAGTAGGAGTTGGGCCGAACGGAGTCCGTTTAGCAGAGAATAGATACGCCTGTGTTTTGTCGGCGTTAAACCTGACCAGATTTGAATTACCCCACTCGGACACATAAGTTTCACTCCTTATTTAGCTTGTGTTGCACTAATAAAGTCTTTAAATAAATATACAAAGTTATAGAAAATAAATTTAAAACAAATCTTTCTACACATATAATCAGATTCCCAATTTATGTCGGTACCTTTCAAGATGTTAAGTTTTAATAAAAGAGTATACTCGTAATGGCAGATATCATTTACGATTATTTGACATAATAGACCGTGTTAAACGTATTCCACAACCTCTCTACTGTGCCGCCGTGAAGTGGATTGGAAATAATAACATAGACATTGAATTATGAGATTTCAATAAAACTCTCTTGAAAGTTCATCCATCATTTTGTTAGAAAAATGAAATCATCACAAGACATTCCGTAAAATGAAATAATAACTCAAATGATAATGGCAGCAATGGTCTTCAATAGTGAGGATTGGTGGCCAATTTAGGAAAAATAAGAAGAAATGTGTTTAAACAAAAGCGAATACGATGGTTTTTTTTACAGATGATGACCATAGTGAAGACTCAGGGTTTGGTGAAGTATTTGATGCCAAACATCAGATTGTTACAGTTGTCTGGACACTTTTTATTCAATTACCATGCAGGTTAGATAAAACATATTTATAGACTCATAAACAGCGTATAGAATATGCATTCGATTTTCTATCTCAGATTTAATAATATAATTAAAATAAATTTAGTAGTTCGATATCCATAATTTGTAGGTTATTACGATTTTCTAAGAATGTTTAAGAATTATAGGAATCAAATCGGGTTTAAAACTGTCAAGAATTGTGTGATTTTATAATTTTGAAATGATCATATATAACTAAAAAGTAAATTTTCTTATAAATCTATACATAAAACAAAGTTTCTCTGTCTGTCTGTCCGTTTATGTTCTATTCACGCAAAAACCACTTATCCGATTAACAGGGTTTTTATTTTGATTCATAGCCATGTTATCTGGCAAGGTTATGGGAAATATTACTATATTATAAAACAAAGTCCCCCCGCGGAGTCTGTCTGTCTGTCTGAACGCGATAAACTCAAAAACTACCAAATGGATGTTCACACGTTTTTCATCAATGAATGGAGCTATTCATAAGGAAGATTTAGGTGTATAATTCATCAAGGTTTTGTGTTATGACGATGATTGTTGAAAATTTCTGAAAAAATTATGCCGATGGGAGCTTTACCGGTATGCGCCGCGTGAACAAACAGAGTTAGAGCAAAGTATGCTACCTGTGCGAAGCCTGGGCCGGTTGCTAGTATTTTATAAGATAAAATAACATACAAAATAAGCAGTTACGATGATGGTGAACCGCTGGTCGTAAAACATTAAGCCGAATCTCAGTTCACAACATAAATATAATAGTTTGGACAAAATCAAGAAGACATCTTATAAAAATTGCCAAATACGTCTCGGGCTACGCGCATCGGTTGCCCATCACAATGCAGACTTCGAAGAGACTTTAAGTCATTTTCAATGAAATTTGTACGAAATTACGTATGCAAGTACATTTTATAAGTTGATTATTTATTACTCGTTAACTTGTAAAGCCTACTTACCTCTGATAGTTTTCCTTTTAACTTCATTATATATTCTACTATAATGTTTTTTTTTTACATATCCAGAAACAATCCTTTAGCTGACAGGGAGTGGGGACACTTGACTCTAACAAAAATTAGCACTTTAAATCTTTAATATTACGTAAACGGATACCTGAATCGAAAAATGGTTTTCACGCATCCGCAATATTTTGAACGGCCTTTCCAACTACAACCTACACGATGGAATAGACGAGAAAAAATAATTAATTTCCACATTACATGTAGAAGATACCTCCCTAAACATTTTTTTTTCAAGATTTTATTTTACCTCTTTGTAGGTACCACTTTGTGTATACATACCAAATTACAGCTTTCTAGTACTAATAATCTGTGAGCTAAGTCGCGGACAGACAGACGGACATAGCGAAACTATAAGGGCCCCTTTTTGGCTTCGGAACCCAAAAAATTCGAAATTTCAAAGCATACGCGAATGATCACTTTGAATATTATATAATTATTTTCTGTTGTTTTCTAAATTTACTGTATGAAGTGTAAATACATTAATTAATACATATTTGTAGATAATTCTGGTATGGCAGTGCTTCTTCGGAAAATATACGCAACCGTACATGCAATTCTAATCTTTATTCACTATGTTTGCATGGGTGTAAACATGGCCCAATATTCTGATGAAGTAAACGAACTTACTGCTAACACCATCACGGTACTCTTTTTCGCTCATAGCATTATAAAACTGGTATTCTTCGCTCTTAACTCGAAGAGTTTTTACAGGTTAGTAGTTCCTATAGGAGACTATTTACGATCATTTTATATTTATTCACTAACATTTACAGTAGGTTATAAAAACCATTCTATTTTAAAAAAAATAAATCTCTTTAATACTTAATCGTCAATACACTTGACGTATCTAGATATCAAAAATTTATTAACAAAATTTTATTATAAACAAAACTATACTTTTTTTTATCGTTATAGGTTTGGCGTAGTGGCTATAATCTCACGTGATGTTAAGTGACGATGTGGCCCAAGATGATAACACGCTAAACCTAGTGGGAAAGTGGCTCTCAAGTGCAGCTGCCGGAACACATCTATTGGTGCTTGGCGGCAGATTTTCAACTTGAGGTAGCTAGCCAGGCGGGCATCAGAAAAAGGCATACCACTATGCTATGGTTTCCTCACGATGTTTTCCTTCACCGAAAGCTCATTGCAGGGATTCGAACTCACGTCAATCGAACTACCACTGAGCCATCATTGCTTCACAAATGGTGTGAACATAGCTTTTTATTAAATTTAACTTTTTTTTTTGTTTTTCTTATACGTTTTAGCGATATGGCCACAATCTAACCTGATTCTAAGTAACGAAGTGGCCCAAGATGGTAGTACGCTAAGCCTAGTAAAAGACTGACTCTCAAGTGAGCCTCTAAGATGATTAAATAGAGGGTTAAAAGTACCCAGACGTTACTGATGATAGATCTAATTAACGGCTAGTAATGATTTATAATTTAACGGTTTATAAATAAACATTGTTTTACAAGAATTAATAAAATTTGCTATGTTATGCTATGCTTTGTCTATGCTCAAAGTTTATTTGCGTGATCAAAACAGGAATGATGTGATCCGCATAGATAACAAAGTAACCGACATAGCTACGTCGCTCTAAGAATTGCTAAACTTAAGTGGCTATGGGCGGAGCACATTGCTCTTAGACCAGATGGCCGATGTAGTCGAGAAGTTCTCAAGTAGCGGCCACGTTAAGAAAGACGTTAGCGTACCACAAGGTTGACCAACGATTTGGTGAAGGTTGCTCTACCACTGGATGCAAACAGCGCAGGACGAGTTAGGACGAGTCATTGGAGGAAACCTATGTCCAGCAGTGGATGTCATTAGGCTGAGATGATGAAACAAATTTACATTACTATCATGATGGCTCACTTTATCATTTTTTTAGCACGCACTATAAATATTTGGAGTATTTTTTTTACGCCTAAGAAGTATACCTTCTTACGTGTTTACTTTTAAGTACAGAATTATTTTAAAATAGCTCAAAAAAGTTGTTTATACAGTACAACGAATGGGAGCGCATCCAGATCGTATATTAAAAACTTCTTGAAGTGCATCATTACTATGAGCTTAAGTAGGTTCTCACTAACACTTACAATCACGCACACTACTTATCCAATATGGTATCTGGAGTAAGAATCCCTTAAATTTATCATACACACGACTGAAGATGAAGGTTAATGATACTCAATGACATGCTTATCCAATATGGTCTCTAAAGTTAGAATCCTTAACAGTTATTTTGCACATTACTGAAGGTGAAGCTTAATGATACACAATGACATGCTTATCCAATATGGTCTCTAAAGTTAGAATCCTTAACAGTTATTTTGCACACTACTGAAGGTGAAGCTTAATGATACACAATGACATGCTTATCCAATATGGTCTCTAAAGTTAGAATCCTTAACAGTTATTTTGCACACTACTGAAGGTGAAGCTTAATGATACACAATGACATGCTTATCCAATATGGTCTCTAAAGTTAGAATCCTTAACAGTTATTTTGCACACTACTGAAGGTGAAGCTTAATGATACACAATGACATGCTTATCCAATATGGTCTCAAGAGTTAGAATCCCCAACAGATTTTCATTTTTTTTTTGTTTTAAGATTTTGCCATTATATAGTTATGTCAGTAGATAATTAAACGAAAAACTTAACATTCAGAACTATGGCCATATGGAACCAGTCAAATAGTCATCCATTGTTCACCGAGTCGGATGCTCGCTATCACCAGATCGCTGTCACCAAGATAAGAAGGTTACTATACTTCGTCTCTGGAATGATTTTATTTTCCCTCATCAGTAAGTAACTTACCTTTATGTTCTGTTAGGTAACACTATCTTAGCACTATTGGGATTACTTAAGTATATTTAAGTACCTATAAATATTTAGGTTTTTTCTTTTTTCTTCTTCTGTGTAGTGTTTGATCCCAGTCTCCTCTGATATTAAGACAAGATGTTGCCCAAGATGGTAACACGCTAAGCCAATTGGGGGAACTGGCTCTCAAGTACAGCTGTCGGAACTTAGGTTATAAGTTTTTAACTTGAGGGTGGTACTGGTCAAGTGGTCATTAAGAAATGGCCTACAACTATCCTATAATTTCATCACGATGTTTTGCTTCACCGAAAGCTCAGGCTCATGGTAGGGAGACTAACTCACGTCGATCAACGCCATGTTGTAGCGTACTACCACTGAATCATCATTGCTTTTAAACGCTGCTTTGCATCAAGCTGGTGGTATGTAGGGTGGCACGAAGATAATTGCTTTTCTAAAAACTAGAATTACTCCATAGTAAATTTATGTCTTATATGCATTACAAAGGTCTATTAGACATATTATAAATTGTTGTAACCACTACTTTTTAATTTTACTGGTTATAGGTTGGGTAGTTCTAACATTCTTCGGAGAGTCCGTGCGTATGATTGCCAACAAAGAAACCAATGAGACACTGACAGAACCTGTACCTAGATTGCCTGTCAAGGCGTGGTATCCATATGACGCCATGAGTGGATCGATGTATGTTTTAACATTTATTTTTCAAGTAAGTGTACTTAGCTTTTCGTTTTTTTTTTAATAGTAGCTTGGTAAATTTATGATGTTGTCCATCATGGTAAGCACAGTACAATCCCAAACATAAGGACTATCACCAAAAGATAGGCAATCCATTAGCGGTCGCCGCTGTCATGCTGGCCTGCATAAATATCTCTTCACGTTACACTTTAAGGACCCGATGTCACAAGAAGGAGGGATCGCACTGGCCAGGAAATAGTTCAGATATACTTAAACATGGTTACATTCTGTCTACTGTAACCAGGGCTTCTATTATCCTTTATGCTTAACTATCTTTAACTTTTGCATTTATAAGCAAAGTTAATTGAAATCTTAGATTATCTATCATAAACTAACAAGTGAGTTTTTTAATAGCACCACAGTAAAATCGAAAAGCAACAGTGACCTCCGAGAGATCGGCTTCCATTGCTGATCGTCTTTTTCATGCCGGCTTGCAAGTATTTCGGCAGCTGGATATACAATGATTGATTCTGAATCGCGCAAATACAAAAGACTCACTGTGACGGATTTATCATATGCATTGTGGTCACGACCCAATCAAGTACAAAACACTACCACCCTGCTCGATTATAGTATATACACCGGATAATCTCGGAGTACAGCACGCATAAGGGTTCCACTATAGCGAGTGTATATGTTGTTCGCAATCCAGTTGGGAATAATTGCCCATAAAAAAAATAATATAATATCACTATAATGAAAGGGGCAAATTTTGAGACAATCGTCTTAAACTGATTAAAATAATAAGACATAAAAAATGACATGTTATTACAATATTCATCAGATCTACTGGCTCTTATTCGCCATGGCAATGGCAAACTTTCTGGATGTCCTGTTTTGTTCATTGCTAATCTTCGCATGTGAGCAGCTCCAACATCTAAAAGCCATCATGAAGCCACTTATGGAACTCAGCGCTGCATTGGATACGTACAGACCTAATACTGCTGAACTGTTTCGGGCTTCTTCCACGGGTAAATTATTAAGAGTCGATTTTATGTTTTCAATTAATTTATTTAAATTATTATTTATATATGTAATTCAATATATATAAGTCTAACTACATAATTGATAAGGATGATATATAAGTGCTAATCAAATTCCTATTAATTAAGAATTAAAACAAATAACAAAATTAATTAGATATTTTGAGATACTATCCAACAAATATTTTTAGCGAACTGTTTTTTGTTATGAAATTAATGTTTTTACCAACCTTCTACTTCTTCAGCCTTTTTCTACCCAAAATTTAATATAGGTAGTGCCGTATTTTACAAGAAATTTACTAAGTTACTTAGTACACAGTTAATAATAATCGAGTATATATTTTTTGTGATAAGACTTATTTAAAAGTTTTTGTGATTAAATGTGGTAAGAGTGATAATAGAATATTGATATCCGCTGGTTCGTGCCTTGGCATATATAACAGATTTGTTTTGGATATCATGTACATACATTTTAATTGAATAAGTAACACTATGATGGGAATGAAGGCAGCCATTGTGTGGAAACTTGAGCCCATAAAGAAATATTTTCTTTGTACCAAAGACTACTCGAAAGAAAAGGGATCTGTAACTTTCTTGGTATTTAAAATTATTTGTACATTGTGGACTGGCGTCAGTATCTTCCTTCAAGATAGAGGCCTTTAATCATAATTGGCCTTTCACCATCTACGTCAAGATGCTTTAGGTAGTATAACACCAGTCCTTGTTTAGTGACTCACCAAACTGATAGGGGAGCGGCAGCTACGATCGAATTTGCTTCACCTGAACAAATTATTTGTTAGTCCAGGATTTACAGACCGTTAAAGCCTGAAAGGTCCGGTTCTCACAGTGTTTTATAAACTGAATGGTGGCATTAATTAGTCTAGCAATAAATTATCATTAATTTATATATAGAGGCAGGTAATAAATACAATTTCACGCATAAAATTTTAAGCTAAAAAACTTTCACAGAAAAATCTGAAAGAATTGCTGACCCGGTTGATCTCGATATCCGAGGTATATATTCCACTCAACAAGACTTTGGCATGACACTAAGAGGAGCTGGTGGCAAATTACAAAACTTTGGAAGCAACCCGAACAACCCCAACGGATTGTCGCATAAGCAGGAAATGCTAGTCAGATCTGCTATTAAGTATTGGGTGGAACGTCATAAGCACATCGTTAGGTAAGTTATTTACTTTTCCAAAATTACCTTGAAGACTGTAAGAACTGGCGTAATGTACGCGACTTGTACGATTGCCACACCTATTTGTGTCGTAAAACAGTAGTGTTCACGCTTCTGAGTTGATCCCATAATTAAGTATTTCCATATTAAATACCAGCTATAATTATTAGTAAAAAAAAAAGATTATGCAAAAAAACAATCTGAATTTGCTATTTTTAAGACAATATTTAGGCTATTTCTTGTATTGCTTTGCTCTTGTAAAATACTTAATTAGGGAACTGGTTAATGGATTTGATTGGCAACATGCAAAGGTAACGAGGTGTTCCAACTCAATCATTAAAATTTTCGAACTATTGTTAACTAATCTCAGCAAAACTGCAGTCCTATTTTGTGCTGTTTGTAGTCGTAAACAAATGGCCTGCGTGTGTAAGTTGAAAAAAAACTTGATGGTCAAAAATAAAGAAATCTGAATTACTTATACTAAAATATAAAACTCATCCACATTTAGCATCTCAAATAAATTATAAATAGCATTATTTTTATTTAATGTACTTTTCCCAAACTAGGCTCATAGCATCAGCAAACCTATTTAAATATTTTTTTCCGTGAGAAAAGTTTTAAAAATTAACCCCTACACGAGTTCGTTGAAGAATGTTGAATTATTTTTCGAGCACTTTTTGGTGTGTTCTACTTCTTTGTTTCTTTTCAATACTGAGAAGAATGTATGCCATTATTACCAGTACGAATAACATTTCATTGAACATCGGTACGTTTAACCATCTTGGACTCTGTTATATATTTGACCAATGTTTTCTAAAAAATCTTTATTTTACCTTTACTTTAACGTCTTTTATCTTTTGTATCTTTAGTATAAAAGTTCTGACATCAGTTAAGTAGCCACTGCACAGGGTTTTAATACTAATCGTTATATGAACATGACTTGACATAATCGATGGAAGAATTAATGTCAAGCAAATGTGATGTACGTTTTATGGGAAAAATGCAAAGTAATGGCAATGTATTATACCGATCAATATAATTAAATAATTCAATATACTCAAACGATTAGAAGTTCATGGTTATTGTTATTATTAAATATTTTATGGTTTTGTGTTTACATAGTATAAAATGAAGTCGCTTCCGTTGTCTGGTCGCTTAGATCTTTTAAACTATTCAACGGATTTTAATAAAGTTTTCAGCAATAGATAGAGTGATTCAAGAGGAACGTTAATATTAATAATACATACATATTATAGTACAGAAAGGCCAACAAATTCTTTATGTGATGTCGTAACAAACATATTTTTGTGCGTTTAAATCACAATCGCTGGCTAAACCTAATGAGATAGATCAAATTAATGTAATACAGAATTGTATATCTTATAAAGATCGAAAAAAAGTCCGCAGTCGTATATATTTATCTCACAGTGCCCCATATTAGTATCTACATTGCACTCGTGCGAAGCCAGGGGGGGCACTAGTATGATATAAATCTCTATATTTTCCTACACAGTTTATAAATTTCTAAACTTGTAAGGCCTTGATAGGATAGGATGATAGGGAAGCCAATTATGATTTAGCTCTCATCGGGTAGATACAAACAAGAAGATCCTAAGGAGTCATAAAATTATAAACCGAATCTCAATTCACAATATAAATGAAGAAAACACATTGTGCCAACCCTACTTAGATAGGACAATTGCAAGAAGAAGACTGAAATCTCTTAATGCTGATTATGAAGACTTTCTTTGGAGGCACGTTCTATAAGAAAACAGCAATGACAAAAAGCGCAACAGCAGCATTGTAGGAGATTGTAAAGTAAATTTATTGCGGGATATATGAAATAATATCTACTTTGAGCAAGTCCTACATAGTGAAGCAATGATGGATCAGTGGTAGCGTGTACGACTTCACGTCGATTGACGTGAGTTCGAATCCCTGCAATGAATGGTGAAATGAAATGAAAACTATAGAATGGTGTTAGGGCTTTTTCTATTGCGTCCCTGGCTAGCTACCACTCGCAAGTTGAAAATCTGTCGCCAAGCACCAATAGGTGTGTTCCGGCAGCTGAACTTGAGAGCCAGTCCTCCACTAGGTTTAGCGTGTTATCGTCATGGGCCACATCGTCACTTAACATCAGGTGAGATTGTGGCCACTACGCCAAACCTATAACGATAATATATATATATATATATTATTTATATATATAGGTCGCCGCTGTCATGCCGGCCAAATTAAAAAATTTCACCTGGTTTGATAAAAAAAAAAAAAAATTATATTATAATCATGTGCCATGAAGATCTACGCAGTATTTTTACTTTTAGAATCCTAGGCGTAGACGGTCAATACCTTAAGTCAAGCTAAACTTTCATGTACACTTATCAAAGTTACTCGCCACAAAGTCTACTTGGGCCTAATGACCCTTACCCACTAAATACAGTAAAACTTTCTTATTAAGTAAAACTTCTTTGTGGCTTTCACCCTCGTTAATTATTCTTATATTGAGTTTCTTGGGAATGTTTCATCTTTAAATTTATTGTTTTCTAGCATTCTAACATTCATTTAATAAATTTGATATGATGTAGTCAAATTATGGTAGACAGTGATTTATACTTAGTGTGAAATATTTAATAATAATAATTACCTTATTATAGATCAGGTTGGATATAATAAATATTTTGTCTATTACACCTTCTAAGTTAATGACTTCTGGTCTGATCCGTATCTTAAATTATTTGTCTTTAAAAGCCATTGATTCCTGTTGAAGCAAAGTAACTCATAGATCAGTAGATATTATCTAATAAATTGCAGAGAATTGTATTCATAAAAAGTTCTCAGGCTGAAAAGGAAACAATTCAAATATTAATTTGAATAAAATTGCGTTCAAATTATATTAATTTTGGAATATAGTAACTACTGAATTACGTACTTTAATTATCACACCGGTAGACTGATATACGTTAGCCTTTATTCGTTCTTGTTGATAATATAATTGCTTATTATTATTACAGGTTGGCCGGATCTATAGGAGATACTTATGGAACTGCTTTATTATTCCATATGTTAGTATCTACAATCACACTTACCCTTCTTGCTTATCAGGCCACGAAGGTAAATATAAATTTTTATTGTTATATAGCATTAATCGACAAAGGTTTCGAGCCAATAAAAACTATGAAACATGAACCAATACAAGAATAATTTCTAGCCATACCTGCTACAATGATTTTAAATTCAGCGATAATAATAACAGTATATTATGTTATAATATTAAAGGAGATTTAGTTATAACTAACCACGGAATAAAGTTATGAAGAAAAATAATTATAAGATGAGGAAATAATAATTAATTTTAATGATAACTATGCAATGTTTGCACCGAGAACTACGATTACTAGGAGTGTAAGTAAGCTCGATTGTATTCATGTTTCTAGGTGAACGGTGTAAATGTCTACGCGTTCAGTACCATCGGCTATCTCTGCTATACTCTTGGTCAGGTGTTCCATTTCTGTATCTTCGGGAACAGACTCATTGAAGAGGTAACTTTGTACCTAGTATTTATAAATTTTAACATTAATTTCATTGTTCATTTTACTTATAGACTAGCAACCGCCTGCGACATAGTACGCGTTAATTACTATATAAAAATTAATAATAATAATATTTTGGAATCGGTCCAGTAGTTGAAGAGATTATTTCCTACAAACATGTTTACTAACTTTACCTCTTTGTAATAATAATGTAGATCAGTGCTTCGTTACCATACACCCCTAAATAAAAACAATCATTTAATAGTACCACTCCTAGTAAGTACTAGTAGTAGTAGTACTAGTACTACTCCTAAAAATGTGTCCCTTTTCTCTTTAGGTTTATCTTAACTTTGAAATATATCTAGTACTGTCTCTAGAGACTTGCGATCTATAGAGAGTTACTATAAGAGTCCCTTTATGTACATTAACAATTTTTTTGTATCGTATATTTTTTTTTAATATTTTCATGGATACTCTTATAACAGTTGGGGAGGGGGGGGGGTACAGGGTTTGGCAATGAATATCGACAAAAATGATTTTATTTTGCGCCATTATCAATATAATTTTCACGTACACCCTAAAGTATTATTGGAAACGTTTATGTCAGCTGGACTATTTCTCTGACAGAATTGTGTCAATGGAAGATAAAGTTTTAGAGCTAGATTGAGGTCATCAAAAATGTACTGCAATAAATTCAGTCGCTGATATCAGAATACATGTATATTAAAAGGTATTTCATAATCTTTATTATCATCATCATCTTTTTATAATTTAAATAAAACTGTTAATGATTTCATATTAGAGCTCATCAGTGATGGAAGCAGCTTATTCTTGCCAATGGTACGACGGTTCAGAAGAAGCGAAGACTTTCGTGCAAATTGTATGTCAGCAGTGTCAGAAGGCAATGACGATATCCGGAGCGAAATTCTTCACGGTTTCACTTGATTTATTTGCTTCGGTACGATATTTTTTATGGTAGCTTGGCACTCTAAATGCACGGTACCTGATAGAATACGGTTCAGTCTAGAATCAACGGCAACTGTCGGTGATAAAATCAATCGACAGTCGTCGCCGTCATGGAAGCCTGCAGAAATGCCTATTCACGCCTCTTTTGATGGAGTCGATATCGTAGGAGGGAGGGGGGAATACGTTGATTGGGAGGTGATTCCATATCATTAAACATTTTGGAACTGCTTTGTTCTTGCCGAAATATAGGCTACTGTTTAGTTGTGGCTTCGAATACCAGCCCGTGTGGTTCTGCGCCAAAAAGAAGATGATGGGATAAAGTCTTAAAGGCATTTCTTAAATAATATTCTTCTTTATTTATATTTTGTGAGTAAAAAAAGCTGGGAGTTTTTGGCGGGATCCCAAACTGTCATTTAGTGATTTATATTCATTTTTTTTTATAATAGCTCGGCACATTAACTTTACTGTACCTGATGGTAAGCAAACTACAATCCAAACACAACGGCGACCACCAAGAGATCGAAATCCATCGGCAGTCGCCGCTGTCATGCCAGAAAATGCCGGAAATTTTGTGTTATTTGACCCTATATTGTGTAATACAGGTGGATTTTGTATAATAAAGCTTGGATATTGTGCATAAGTGAAGTGGACTGGAAATGATAACATGGATCATGAATTCTGAGATGCCACAAAAACTCCATGAAAAGTTCTAACAAGGAAGAGACCATCTTTTTAGGATCCCGAAATCGTCATAAGTCTGGAAACTATAATCACTCAGTCATGGCAGTAATGTTCTTCAATTAAGAGGACCGGTTAACTGTCATAGCTTCGGTTGCTATTTGGACCTTTTAACCTGTGCTTGTATAGTTATAATTGCATTTCTTAGAACTTAATAGATGTGACCATTTCTATTACATATTCAATATGTTATATTGTCAAATTGAAAAAAGTAATTATAATCATATCTTAATAAACTGTATGATAATTACATTCCCAAAGAAAATTATGATGTTTGTACGAAATATAATAAAAAAATACAATTGCAGGTACTTGGAGCTGTCGTAACTTACTTCATGGTGTTGGTGCAACTGAAATAGAGAGTTTTGTTTCTGGTTACAATTGAAATGATTTTAAGTAGTACTTACCTTGTTCATAGTAACATCATATATTTTTATAGCAGTTTTCGTGTCTGTGTTCATATTTAGTTCGTATTGGTTGTTTTACGATTACATGATTCATACTTTTATTCGCTTTACTTTTCTTTAAACGGAAAAGGAAGCTACAGTTATTCTTTATTATAGACATATTGAAGTTAACTTAAAAAGAACCATAAAATTACTTATCTCTAGAAACGATAAGCAGAAGATATGAATACGAACAAAATAAGAGTGAGAAAAAAAAACATTCCAATGAGACTTTTCAACAAAATATTGTAATAGAAAACAACTAATATTGAATTGATAATAAACCCGTCTAAAAATGAATTTACTTTATACTTGAAGTAACATAATTTTAATTATTCTACATAATATGAAAATACGTGAAAAAACAAAGAATGTTATTTTTCAAAAAAACCTTTAAGAATTAAATGAATCCAATATTTGTATGTATACCAATTAAAACGACAGAAGTTCGAGTTATAGGTATACAATATAACTAGTATAAGTTATAAGGGGTTAAATTCAGAAATTGCCGATTTTAAATATTAACTAGTGTGAATATCGACATAATCTACTTAAAATTGCAAAATCCCCAATGTGTCCCCAATATATGAAATATATTTATTATTTGTAGTACATACATTTTAATTAGTTGTGGTTTTGTAAAATCAAAAATGATCGATCAAATTTTGTCAGCGGCTGTTGAATATATAAATATAGTTTATGAAATGGCGATGAAAATTAATAATTTAATTGTATATATTTTCATAGAAACACAGCACATTATTTAATTTTATTACGTGCATACGGTATTACAATAAGATTTTAAACTTTTGTTGTGATAATTCCATTAGATTTTGTTTTCTGATTTTATTGTGTAACTCAGATAATTTTGCTCCTATTTTAAATATAATGTTCAATTACTAGAAAATAAATTTAATTGTTTTATGTATATCTCTGTTTTCTTTATATTATATTTTACTACTGACAAGGTGGCAGGTCCCGTATTGAAACCAGTCCGTCCAGGGAGTTTTCGTGGCAATATTAGAGACTTTCGCGAAGGTATGCACAACAACTCATCAAAATTTCATCGTAATGGGACGAAAAGTTTAGGAACGCTTAGAAGACAAATAAAATAAGGTGTTTACACCGCTTCAGATTTTTTTTATATTATACATACGATCATATTAAATCCAAGGTGCCATTTAAGGAGACCGTATGAGCCATTCGGTACCTCGTCTCCTGAAATGGTCAGTGGATCGGATATTTCACTATACAAGCTCTATCTTCTGCCGCTCGCGCGCTATTATCGCTCACGCAAGCGCATGTGCGCTATATGCCTGACATATTTTTAAATATTTTCACATACGAAAGAAATACGATACATAATTTTACGTACCGCATAAGAGAAAAATAAGAAGAAATTAAAGATCTTATCGAATCGCATCGACTAATACATCATAACCATCGTCTCATCACAGCTTACCCATGCTCTCTATTTCATTCCCTTTTTTTTAATTTTTTTCACAATTAGTTTCGCATGGACGTGATCATAAAGTAACATTCATTTTTGAGTTTTAGGGTTGACTATAACAAGGAACCCTATAATTTTGCCATGCCCGTTCGTCCTTAAAAAATATTACAGGTATGTGAAAACCATTTTTTTTTTCGTTTCAGAGATTCGTTTGATTCCGTTTGATTGATCAGATTCCGATATTTCATTAAAGTGATAATTTTTGGTAGAGTCAAGTGTCACCCCCTACCTTACAGGTTGTTTTTTGGTATGTGAAAAAATTCACGGCAGTAGTATATATAACGAAGTTAATAGGAAAGCTACCACAGCTAATCGTCCAATGTAGGCGCGTTTTTAGATGCTATTGGCCTTTGAACCATGTGCTGCTATAATATGTTCATAGTATCAAATGAAAAGCCCCTTCTAAGTCTGCATATTGTGAGGGAAAACTAGCAAACTCTACACTTCTACTTATCTTCTACTCTTCTACTTATAGAAGTTCAGGACCACAATTTATTCTGAAGTCAATTTTAACTAAAAGCTATTTAAATATCATGTTTGTTAATAAGACTGTAATATAATTCATACAAATAATGTAAAAAAAGGTGTGTGTGCGATTCACACACGATAGAAGTGAAACTTCATTTTAAAAGACATTTTATATTTTATTTAAACAGTGGGCAATATACATACACACTGACATTTGCTCTCTCACTCTGGCTCACACAAAGAGGAGAGACCGATAATATAAAAAAGTGTGTGTGCGATTCACACACGATAGAAGTGAAACTTCATTTTAAAAGATATTTTATTTAAACAGTGTGCAATATACATACACACCGACATTTTCTCTCTCGCTCTGGCTCACACAAAGAGGAGAGACCGATAATATATTGCTCTCTCGCTCTGGCTCACACAAAGAGGAGAGACCGATAATGTGCGTTAAACGTTTAACGTTTAACGCGTTGGAAGTCGCATAAAAAGTTTCACCTAAAAGAAATGGTAAAAAGTTGGTAAAAAATTGATAAAAAGTGGTAAAGTGTAAAAAAGTACGTATTATTATGTACTCGCGTTAAAAGCTATACTGGTTTGAATAGTTATATTTGATATTAAGTGACGCATAACTAAAAAAAAAGGATAATTGAGTACTAATACTGAATTAATAAAAACGAAAAGGCCTCGATTAGCCATTTGAAATGAAAAGATATTTAAAACCGAAGTACATTAAAATTTACGAAGAAGTTACACGAACCGCGTTTTAATTAAACTTTAGAAATACCTTAAAGTTTATAATCAACCGGGGAGGGGTTGATCAAGGGAATCGATTTCTCAGCTTGAGAACTTAGTTCACGAGTTTAATTTGCGGTTAAGTTTCATACGTTTTTTTTTAAGTTATACCTATATAATGAAAAAAATGTATGCACTTTTGAAGTTATACTGTCTTTGACGTAAAAAAAACAATTTATTTTATTTAAATTAAATTAGATTTATTTCTACTTTTTAGTTGTTTTTTTTTAATTTGAACTAATCAATCAAATAAGTTTACATCATTATCATAGATAGTGTTGGATTCATACAAAAATACTAGCAACTTCCGTTATAAAGTATAAACGTATATCCGTATAAAGCGGAAGTTGCTTCGAAACGCCATCTGTGCATAGTTTTGATAAACAGGTATTGCAAAATAAAGCATTGTTGAATGATTCGAAAAATAGTAACGTAAAAGGAACAAAAGTAAAGATGTTACGATGATTCTGATACCAAGCCTGCAACATTATGCTTCTTACAATAGCCAACAAAATAATTGCGCCATAAGAAATATAACTAAAAAAAAAAAAAAATGAAGCATCTAAGAATTTCGCGCTTTATTTAAAAAAAAGGTTTTCAGAAACTAAGTAAAGGAATGTAACTCTGGAAAGACACAAAAACGATCTTTGTTTAGCTTTTAGGCTTTCGCTATATGAGCAATTATTGCTTCTCATGGGTCCATATATTATTTCTTAAATATGTTTTTGTGACAACGCCATATCTTTCGTAATTCTTCATAAAAATTCACCAGGAATGCCAACTGTTGATTTAACTAAAATGACATCTGTTAAATTGTTTACATTCTTATCGATCATATGCGAAATATTCGTAGAGGTCAGCTAGTATCTATATTCCACCCATTTAAACAATCTCGAAAAAATTTTGGTACAACGACGATGAGTCAGCATCACCTAGACAAGTCCCAAGCGCCATCTGTGGGGCGCGACAGTGCTGTACTGGTGTTAATACGCTGAGCGCGCACTAACGCTCGTATCACTTGCACACCAAATGGACGATTTCTCTGCTCTAAACTCACGAACTTACACCTGCCGCAGATAGTCATTTATTAGACTTTTACTCAAGGCTGAACTTAAAGTTAAATGCTGACATATTCCTGTGAAAATTAGAAGGGTCTATGAGGGCTACAGCTCTGCCACGGAATCATTTTTATCAATCTCAACCCGGTTTTTACCAACAACAGTTCACAAAGCAGCTTGTGTCCAATACGATAAATTTGCACCTGGTTATCGAAGCGTCACTCTACGAACAACTGACAGTCTTGCTGTATATTAGAAAGTGGCGGATCCGTAGATAACACAAGAAGATGGCTACATGACAGTACTGACTAATTAATGAGGTATTTCATCGTGTTTAGTACCTTAGTGATCAACTACAGGTGTTGTTCCCTTATCTGTATAGAACTGTTCACTGGTACACACATTATTTGATCTTCGCTATATTACCTTTATGTACTGGTCATTCATTTTGTCCAAGAAAAATCAAGATACATGTTATGGTTTGAACCATGAGTTGTTTATTTTTTTTCTTAGCTAAACTAGGTTTATAAACCTTAGAACCCATTTATCAAAACAGTTTTGTTAGCTTTACCGACTGGGATGCGATCACCATGCGTGGTTACGCATAAAGCCGTCAGTGCTTTTTTTTATTTGACAGTATATATCATAAAATTAATCATCTCGTTCAAGTCGCATCACTATTAAACATATAATAGGTCTTTACCTATGAAATTGCCGTTCTGCAGTACTGGCCATTTCAAATCAAAATAATTTTTGTTTGGCTAAGAATTCTAATTTCAAATTAATTTTATTTTAAAAACATGCAATTCTCTTTCCAAAAGTAGTCATGTGTTTATTGATTAGTGTTACATTTTCATCGCATTTCAATCTTTTTTGTCATCATGGATACGTTAAAAAATCGAGTAATTATGGAATATGAGTACCGTCGTGGCAGTAACGCGGCACAAGCGGCACGCAACTTCAACGATGTTTACGGAGCTAACACTACAAACCAACGCACCACCTGTTATTGGACTGCTCGCTTTCGTTCTGGGAATTTCGACCTGAAAAATGAACCTCGCGGTCGTCCGAAGGTTTTGGTCGACAATGACGAATTAAAGGCGATTGTGGAAGCTGATGATACACAATCTACGGCTGAATTAGCAGCAGCTTTCGGCGTTAGCGTCAAAACAATATTGGTCCATTTGCGTCAAATTGATAAGGTAAAAAAGCTTGACAAATGGGTGCCCCACGAACTCAATGATCGCCAGCGCGAAGTACGCGTCGAGACGTGCCTTGCACTGCTCAACAGACACACAAATGAAGGAATTTTGAACCGCATTGTTACCTGCGATGAAAAATGGATTCTGTTTGATAACCGCAAGCGCTCAGCAAGTTGGTTGGATCCTGGTTCAGCACCTAAACAATGCCCTAAACGAAAACTTACCCCTAGAAAAGTGATGGTCACTGTTTGGTGGTCTAGCGCCGGTATGATTCATCACAGCTTCTTAACAAACGGGGTGAGCATTACTGCATATGTGTACTGTGAAGAACTGAACACAATGATGGAGAAGCTGGCACATCTCCAACCAGCATTGGTCAATCGCTCGTCTCCGCTGCTCCTGCACGACAACGCGCGATCTCATACTGCACAACAGACGGTCTCCAAGTTGCAAGAACTGGGGTTGGAAGTTCTCCGTCATCCGCCCTACTCACCAGACCTTGCGCCTATAGACTATTACTTTTTCCAGAATTTAGATAACTCCTTGGCGGGAAAAAAATTCAATACCCGAGAGGCAGTAAAAAATGGCTTTGAAAAATTTGTTGCCTCCCGTCCAGCTGATTTCTTTAAGAAGGGCATCAATAAACTGCCACTGCGCTGGCAAAGATGCATTGATTGCATGGGTGATTACTTCGATTAATACAAATAAAAAATACATGAAAAAACATCGTTTAAATTTTTTCATACAAAACGGCAATTTCATAGGTAAAGACCTAATATTTATAGTCTTTAAATGTATAATTACTCTGGTTTGTCTTGTTTTTGGAATTAGCCATTGCATATCCTGCCTGTTTTAAGTTCAAGATGTATTTAAATTTGCGTGTAAGTTATAGGGAGTGTGTTTCATATCTCTGATAGATGTGCAATATCTTTTTTTCTACGATTCAATTTCATTCAATGTAGTGAAATAAATGTAAATGAATATTTCGAAATGGCAGACCTTGTGCAAAAGGCTTTTATATATAAGCGTTCTGTCCTCGAATAAACATTTGTCTGCGGTGAATATTTTCATAAATTCGAATTTCATTTGAATGATGTTATTTGTTCAGACATATATAAAAAAATTCGACCTGAAATAAATTCCCTAAAGTATCTTACTTCATATACCATTTATAAATAATCTATATCTACTTCTGGCATGTTACTGTTTTGTATTTTGTGTTTTATAAATGAATTATTGCAAGAACAAAGAGTCTTATACTGTCTGGATAATCGCTGAATATCTATGCAGTAAAGTAATAAATCCCAAAATAATAAACAAATGTTAAAAAGTTCAGTAGGAACGATGTTCGGGGTTTTCGTTGCAGCCGATAAAAGAGATGAAATCTAACGGGTGCCAAGTTCCATAGCTGTTCCTTTAATTACAGCAAATTTTTTTTTCGATCTTGCTACACTGTTAGCCTGAAGGAGACTAAAGATTCAGTGGGTTTTTACAGTTTCAACGAGCGAACGATGGTTTTAATTATAGCTTCAGGAATGTAAGTTCTTAAATTCATTAACAAAACAATTTGTTACTTTCTTTGATATGGGATTTCTACTATTTTGTTTATGCAGGGCAAGTATTCGTTTATATTATACTAGAGGACCGGCCCGGCTTCGCACGGATATTTAAGAAACATTTCAATAATTATAAATTATAACACACACACACCGTTCTTTTTGCGTAGGGGGTTACCAAGAAGGAGTATATTATAGAAAAAGATTTTTAAGGTTTTTTTTATTATTATTTCATATATACCTACATATATTTATTTATTTTATATTATTATATTATATTATTATTTATTATATATTATTTTATATATTTATTTTATTTTCAAGCATAGTTTGAACCGGCATTACTATTTAATATATATTTTTTTTTTTTTCACACTTTGGGTTACATTATCGAAGTTTTCATATGGATCCCTAACTTTTTTGAAAATATTCTACCATGTTCAACAGGTATTATGTAGGATTCTAATGGTGAAAGAATTTTTCAAATCGGTCCAGTAGTTTCAGAGCCTGTTCAATGCAAACAAACAATCAAATCTTTCCTCTTTATAATGTTAGTTTAGATTTAGCTACATCATAGTTTATAATTATTTCGTTCAAAATTTTTGTTCAATAATATTATCACGAGTATCCAAACTATCGTGATGATCAGCGTCTTTTTTTATACTACAAAGGTGGCAAATTAGCATACGACCCACTTGATGGTAAGCAGCTACCACAGCCTATGGACGTTTGTAATACCATGGGTATCACAAGCGCGTTTTCGACCTTGAACCTCCCTTCCCCAATGAAGTCTGGAAACCGTACTCACCGCAGGAGCACAACACTATGTCATTTGGCTGCGATCTTCTGTAGGGTATATGTATACCACCAGTCGGGCTGCCTCAAGTAGAGAGAAATCTCCAAAGAAATTTATTTTATTCTTCTCTTCTTCTATCACGCAAAAACCACCTACTTCAATGAAGAGTCGTGATGAGTGAACGATGCTAAAGTAGGTCGAAATGGTTCGTGTAAATATACTCACAGGCAGGTGTGTCGCCATTTTCTATTCCGAATTTGGCTGGCACACTGTTGCGTGTCTCGATTTGATGAATATATTAAAGAAAACCTTCTTACAGCTATTACTCTTGAAAAAAAAAACAATTCAGCTTTGGTGGAGGAAACGGGGAATACGAAATTATGATTTCGTCTATTTTACATAGGCATAATCAGCCCGAATTGCAGTTATCTCTCTCGCACTCTGTTCGTTCGTTCAGGCATAGCGTGACAGCAATAGATTTCTATTAAAACTTTATTCTTCAAAAGTCTCGACTATCGCGTTTCCTCTTAGAAAATTCGTCGAGCTCTTTGACAGTTTGCTTTACCTACGCCGATATTTTGCTGAACAAAGTACCTTTATTTATTATTTTCGATTTAAATTTATTCTTGATGTACCTATATTTAGGGTATATTTGAGAATTATGGGTTGTAAATATATATGTCGTAACGCGAGCTTGTAACATGAGTGTCAAGCAGCAGCAGTCTCTTCGATATACCGTCACTAGCGACGACTACAACAAGAATATCTCTTGACATATTACAGTCCAACGATCTAAGTAAGAATTCTGTGCGTTTTTTTTTCGAACTGACAGTTAGTATTATGTGCCCTTACGGCTTTTTTTACAGCTTCACCAGGCTTGAGGCTTGGAGCTTCTCGCTCCTTGTGCCATGCCTTATATACCTAACTCACTAGTCAGTCCGAGTAGTAGAGTAGTTATGAATATTAAATTATGAACATACCACACTCGTCTTAATTAATTACACTGGTATCGAATGATATCATCATACCAGCACTAAAACATATATATTGTTATAAGAACAATTGTTTTATAAATACAATCAATAAAATCAGAGAAACAATTAGTTTGTTTATATTTTCCAACACCATGTACAATACAATCAACCTTTATACCTTCTATATCGAGCAAAAGGAAAAATATAAGGAGGATATAAAATGTCTACCTTACTGGATTATTTTCCTTTGTATCCCGGTGTATTCCGAAGGTAAACACAAGATGTAAGTAGACAAAATTGTTACAGATAAGTAGTCACTAAGAAGGTTTAAATAGAAGTCAAGATAATTTTTACTCAAACTGTTTGTACAAGAGAGTATTTTTTTAATTTTCAATATTTTCATTATTTGGGCTCAACTCGGATAATATTAAATTAAAATGTTTTATCTTAGGCTCGAATGATAAAGAGAGCTTTGTAAGAGCGTTTTTTTTTAATTTTCTTTATTTGGATTCAATTCGGATAATAATAAACTAAAATGTTTTATCACGGGTTCGAATTATAAAGAGAGAAGTTGGATGCTACACGCTGCGTCATTAATTCAGTATATGATTTCTAGTATGTAAAATATACATGCAGTATAAACAGTTTGTTATGTGGATCGTGCGATTCAAATGGTCCTCGTGCCCTCATATTTATCCATATACAGTTCTAATCCGTATTCTTACGTCATTAAAAGTGTTGCCTGAACGCAATTGATTATTATGTAATATTTTTAATGAATTAAATTTTTACTACTGCCTCACAGACAGCACATAGCTTGAACTAGTGCATTTAGAAGCATTGAATTAAACATAGGATTTTCATATACAACATAAGTGGCATTATCAAAGGATTTTTTAACATATTATGTAAACATTTATACGTACTAAATGTTGTAAAAACTAGATTCTAAATCGTTGTAAGTAAGCGCATGAATTTGTACTTTATTCCAGAGATATGCTAATAGTAACATAAAAATATCACGAACACGAATCGAATTCAAACCGAATACAAATAAATAAATAAGAGCGTTAAAATGTAGCTTTTTCTTCGTATTGTACATAAATAAACAAGAATACATAACTGTATAAAAATGTTTTGCACAAAGTTTATTTGATAAATGTTCATGTATCTACCTATGTACTTAAATAATAAATAGCAGATCACTAAATGAAATTACGTTGATTAAATGAATATTAATTTGTAGTCATACAATCTGAAATGAATTTTGTTAATTAAAATAATTAATTAAAATAATTAATTATTTTAATCAATAATTGAAAAAAGGAACATAATTAATTAATCGCAAATTATGAACTAGCTCGTACCCACACCTGGTCATGTGAGGTTTTAAGAGAGGTAGGGCACAGAGAAATTTATTTGGAGATTTCTGTCTACTTGGTGGAAGCTCAAGTAGGTTATACCTCCACCCTACAGAAGAACGCAGCCAAATAACCTTGGTTTATGTTCCTGCGGTGAGCAAGGTTTCCGGAGTGCCTTGGGGTAGCAGGGTTCAAGGTCAGCAACGCGCTAGTGACATGTATAACATTACAAGCGTCCTTAGACTACGATAGCCGCTTACCACCAGTCTGGCCGTATACTTGTTTGCTACCTTTATTATATTAAAAAAAAATCGATTGGCAAGCTATTATAGTCGTGTTTATAAATCAATAAAATTTGATAAAAAATATGTCTCATCTGGTTATCAGATGGGTGAAGGTCGATCTTCACCGTCTCTTCTACTATATAGCGTGGCAACGCATGACGTGGTTGTTTCACATAAAAAAAGGCTATTTCACTGAGGGATAATGCAGATAGATTCCTATTAGTGAAAGAGTTTTATCATCGGATCAATCGTTACAGTACTTCCTATAAATATACCAACTTTATCTCTTAGAAATTAATTATATTAATGATATGTACTCTTAACTGCTAAACGTTTGTCTATTTCTGTACTTCACTTCATAGTATATAAATATCAATTATATTAATACATTATTCAAAGTTTTATTTTCTGTACTGCTGTCGGTTTTATTTTGCTATGGTTTAATGGGGTCCAGCGTTATTATATGGCTACATGTCATGACGTCGACAAAGACATATGGATGCCTGTTGAACGATAAACTATATCGTTCTTACGCACATCTTTTGTTACTCACCCAGTTATCTACATATTAATTAGAAAAGATACGTAAATGAAATGTTTGACAGAATAATTGAATGTATTTAGATTAGGTAAGGTAAGTCGATTTTACACGATACATAATTAGTGTGTATTTTAAGCGGACTTAAACTGAACACAAAATTATTTGAAAGCTATGAAACATGTAGAAAAAAAAAATCTTATGATAATATATTTTACTATCTCAAGAGAGATATTATAATTATAAGATGTGGTCGAGTGGTGGAATATAGACTCTATGTTTGAAGGATTGAGCCCAGATTTTTTTGAAATTAGCGTTCTTTTACTACTGCAAATTGGTAACGGTATCGGCTGACGGTGAAGGAATACATCGTGAGAAAACGTGAACGCTTGAGTAATATTATTCTAGGACGTTTGAAATTCGAAACGCTTCGTGCGAATCGGAGGAATGCTCATGACATAAGGCTGGATACCCTCACGACGTGGTTGTCCAGCAGTGGGAACGGGTTGGACGTTATTAAATCGTGCAATTCATATTTACACTCTCTAATGTGTAAACCTGTAAGACACTGAAAGGCAAGCTAGTTTACCTGGATGCTCTAGACTGAGCATTTATTGCCTTCATTAGTTCTTCATCACCAACAAGCCCCATGCTCGGCGCTCAACCGAGTCAATAGCGGCCAACTAATAATTAAAATAAATGAATTCCCATTTGACGACGAGTTTTAAAACCCAAAAGAGTCACAAATGTTAAATGTATTAGGCATATATACATTCCATTTTTTCCTTTATCAGTATCAAATATTTGAGCCGTACACAGGGGACAAATTTAAAGTGTCCCTGTAGGCAATTCGATTTTTTGTTCATGTTCCCAAACTTCCACGGTTTATTACAAAGTTTTACTTAAAATTCTTACATAAAGTTTCAAGTCAACAACTTTCAACGTACCTCGAATATATATTGTCAAAGGTAATCAAAATAAAATAGATTAACTTTATAATGTAAGCTACAAATGTAATTCAGTTTCGCTCTACACAATAATAAATTCAATTTAGCGGAATTTTGACGAGAAAAGATTTTATTTACAGAGAATATTAACTGGCGTGTGATTCCAAGGTCGAGATTAGTTCTGACTCAGTGCCGGGTAAAATGAACAATTTATTGTTATTTAAAAATATTAAAAAACCCTCAATGAGGCGTTAGATCAGCATATAATCACAATTATTTAGTGTTCCATGAAAGGATTTTTTTTATACTATCTGGGAAAAATGTCTGTACAGCCGAACTGTATTGGAATGGCGATTACACATCATGATGATATAAAGAAATGATGGCTCAATGGTAGCGTGTACGACTTCGTGTCGATTGACGTGAGTTCGAATCCCTGCAATGAGCTTGAGCTTTCGGTGAAGGAAACCATAGCATGGTGGTAGGGCTTTTTCTAATGGTGGTGGCTAGCTACCACCCTCAAGATGAAAATTTGTCGCCAAGCACCAATAAGTGTGTTCCAGCAGCTGCACTTGAGAGCCAATCTTCAACTAGGTTTATTGAGTTATCATCTTGGGCCATATCGTCTCTTAACGACAGAAGTAGATAGTGGCCAGTACTCCAAATCCATAAGAAATTGATGACTTATTAATACGATTAGAGATATTAACGTTTGTAAATCTTTCAATAATTCAATCTCGGAATTATAAAGAAACATCGGAAAAATACACAAAAATGTTATATAAAAATTCATAGCTGTTTCGAAAGGCCATATGTATCATAGTAATCAGTTCTATACAAATCCTTACCTGACTGATCATAATAATCAATACAAATTATTGTTATATTTGGTTATAGATATTGGGATTATTCTATTATCATACTCAAGAAACATGTTGAAATTCTATACTAGCGGAAGCTGTGTTACGAGGTTTTATAAGTGTTTTCAGTCCTTTGAACATAATCAGATATTGATGGTATTTTTGTCTATATGAACTAAATGAATATTGGTAAATGCTGTGATTTATTTGTTACTTTATCTTAACAAACTTATATAACTCATAATTCTCCTCCTTACCGCCGCGAACACAACCGTGCGGCCTATCGTTTTTCTCACTTCCCGTACTTGTACTACAGCTTACCAGATTATTTGGCACTCATGGTTGCTGCTCCGCCCCTTAGGATCGTAGCGTGAAGTTATATAGTCTATTACTATTCACAATAAATAGACTATGAAATGCAATTTTATTCGAAAAACTGATAGCTATTTCGAGATATTAGCGCGTTCAAAAAAGCAAGCTTTATAATATTACTAGCGATCCGCTCCGGATTCGCACGGATGCAATGTGGATGCTAATATGGGGCAGTGTGAGATAAATAATAAAGGGGCAGTTCGACTGGTGAAATACCTCCGCCTACAGAAGATCGCAGCCAAATGACCTAGTGTCGTGTTCCTGCGGTGAGTCGGGTTTCCAGAGCTCCTTGGGGAAGGGTGGGTTCAAAGAGAGGTAGGGCACAGAGAAATTTCTTTGGAGATTTCTCTCTACTTGGGGCTGCTTGGCTGGTGGAATGCCTCCATCCTACAGAAGATCGCTGCCAAATGACCTAGTGTTGTGTTTCTGCGGTGAGTAGGGTTTCTAGAGCTCCTTGGGGTAGGGGGTTCAAGGTCGGCAACGCGCTTGTGATACCCATCGTATTGCAGGCGTTCATAGGCTACAGTTGCCGCTTACCATCAGGCGGGACGCATGCCTGTTTGCCACCTTTGTAGTATAAAAAAAACCATCGCGAACTTTTTTATCGATATTTTGAAGGTATACAATTCCGTAGAACAATTTGATCTATCTCGTTATGTTTAGCCAGCGTTTGCAATTTAAGCGCACAAAAATATGTTTGTTACGACATCACATTACAATTCTTTGAATTATTCGGCCTTTATATACTATAATATGTATGTATTATACATATAAACCTTCCTCTTGAATCACTCTATCTATTGCTGACAACTGTATTAAAATCCGTTGAATACTTTAAAAGATCTAAGCGAACAGACAGCGGAAGCGACTTCATTTTATACTATGTAAAGATTATAGATTTATTTTAATAGTTTCTTTACTATCACCACTTTAAATATCTGATTTGTGCATAGCAAGTCTTGATTTCCCCCGATTCAAGCTAAAATATCTATAACAAATATCCTTAATATTTATCTAACTTTAATTTTCTGTTAGAAAAAATGATTTAGTGAAATAGATTTATTGAATGATATTTGTGTTTTTGAGTAAAACTAGAAACTCATTTGTCAAACCAAAGGCAAACTACAATTTTGGTTCACCTTAAAACCACATCCAAATTGAAATCCGTGACTGGCAATTTTTAAGTTACACAATTTGATTACTGTTTAGTTGACCAGAATACACAATTCTAAAAGAATTTGAGTACGAACCAAATCAAAATTTTACCCGATCTCTATCAACAACGTTGAACATTTGAAACTCGTATCCCAATCCATTTTACATTAGTGATGTATCAAAACCATAGAATAATTCAATTTCACTGATCACTGACTCGGTAAATAAACACGTTCGTTGGATTGAACAAAACAAACATTTAATCGAATTTATATATTCAATTAAATGGACTACATATTTTGCACACATATGCACATTTACTCACAGACACATACACTACAATTCTTATTAACACACCCAACTATTCAAATATTGCATAAAAACATAAAATCTTGGACGCCGACATCACAGTAATCGCGTCGATCGATGTAGATTCAAATCCCTAAAATATGCCTGAGCTTCCGGTATAGAAAAACATCGTGATGAAACCATAGCATAATGATAGGGCATTTTCAAATGCCCACCTGGGCTAGCTACCACCCTCAAGTTGAAAATGTGTCTTCATGCACCTATAAATTATTATTTACTAGGTAACCCTTCAAACTTGTCCAGTAACTGAAAATTTTTCCAGGACCATAACGAACAAATAAAGAATTCTACGCATATCCATCATTTGAATCGTGAATTATGTTCGTAAATGTCCATGAAAATATTCAATAAAATAAAGAAATTTCAGTTTTTCTAAAGTTTTCCCATTTTTCTTCCTTAAAACTTAACCTACTAATATTATATAAAAAAAATAATTGAATCAGTCCAGTCGTTCTCTAGTGATACGCTTGCTAAGGAACAGTATTTCATTTTTATTTGTTAACACCACACATTAAACGACATTCCTCGACTATACCGACGTTCGCTCGGGAAACGGCGGCAGTGCGGCGTCGGTGCTCCTATAAACACAGGGAGCTGAGTGATGGGGGGCATTCTAGTTGTGTATTCGCATAGGAACATTAATATATCAGTCGAATTATATTACGATATTATAGTATATATTATAATTAAGAGTTTAAATTTTATTTTTAGTGCATTCGTATACTTTCTTGTCTATCATATTATTAATTTATCTCAGTAACTAATTTTTCTACCACATTGTGTCTCAGCGTCCACATGTGTAATATTATTATATACATATATATTTTTATTGTAAAAAGCTGCTGGTTTTCCAATAAATAAATTATGTGTACTGCTTATGGGCAATAAATCGTTTGTTCAAATATGTCTCTAATATAACTTCACGCTCAATACAATAGATTATTTTTATAATGCCATCTGATCACAAGGTTCATGATGTTAAAATTAGGTTAAAAAGATTCATATTCAAAAGCGTGAAATTGGTGTCAATCGATGCACAGTTATCTCTCGATTATCATCATTGTTTTTCAATGGTAAACACAAGGACTGTTTTCAGTTATCTAAGCTTAAAAAAATCGAAGCTTACAAAAAAGAGCGTCTGTAACTGATCACGGGTGACAGAAGTAAAATAAATACCTACACCTTATCTTTGTTTACTTTCTCGCCTTTGTTGGTTAATTTCACGTGTGCACTTCTCTTATCCTATCACGCTCATCGATCTCTCTCAATTTATAGCATAACTTGCTGTGTCCCGCTGTTTCACCGGCGTATAATGTAAAATAAATCGCTGATATAAAACTTCAGTATAGACAATATTTTTATCAGGCGCCTAGGGTTATGCGTCACACTCAGAAGCGGACGGTTCGATCTCGCCACTACACCCGAGCCGAGAATTGAATTATTATAATTTTACATTATCTGGCAAACTATTGTAAGAGCAAAGTTTATCTAAATAAAATTGTCTTGATGATGAAGTATCTTTCGTACGTAAGAATTAATATGCCATGCCTAATAATAATGCTCATAAATCACTTTTAAATTTTCAATAAAACTTTGTCACAAAATACCTTATTGTGGCTTATGTATAGGAGAAAAGCATATGGTATTGCGGTATTTTTTTAGATGTACTAAGAAGCAATATTTTTGTTGAACATTGAATTTACTTATCACTAACCAATATACCAGCGAACGCCGATAAAGCAGTTAGGGTGTGCTGTTTGTTCCAAATTACTCAACAAAAATCAATATTTAAGGCTAGCTGATAGGTGTAGCTATTTCTACTAAAATTTATTATATTTCTACTAATTTTTTTTTAAATCCGACTGATATTTAAGCAGCGTGTTTAAACAAACAAACAACCTCTTCCGCTTTATTATATTACTATGGTATAGAGTTATAGAGTATAGAAGATGGAGATTCTTTCTCTGTCTGATTAAGTATCTATTAACCATCTATTTTCCGTAAGAATCGTTGCATATAAAACGTTGCAATAAAATTCGAGCTTGGAATTTTATTATCATCGTGCACTTCGAAACTCTGATCAGATTTAGTATTTGTATAACTTGTCAGGATTCTCTGATCCGATTGAAGCTTACGAAGCGCTGTCGAGCATGAACGAATGTAAGAATTGCTTTATCAAATAAAAAAAAAACTTATTTTTTTGATCTTGGAGTGTATTAATCGAGATCCTTAGAATTGCCATCAATGAGTGTATGGACTTCATGATTAACTTATAATATGAGGTTTTGTAGGTATATGTTACTCGAAGATGAAGAGTGTAGAAATAATAAATGTAATATAAAAATGTTGACTGTTGTTTGATGTTTGACTAATCGCAATGAAAGTTGGGAGAAATGTGTTTTTTTTTATGGAGAAGGGTTTTTTATGCTATTCTTTAACTCGCTGTGCTCGAGTTTTTGACAAACTGGAAAACGTAGAACGACATGTGAGGGGCCAGCTAGTATATTATGTCGGGATAAAAAAACAACATTGATTATTTATACATAATGATAGAGAACGAACGCAATTTTTATCATTTATTTTGAATTTGTGATGTAGATAAACTATTTGTATTTTTAGGTTCCTAAAGTAAAAGTAACCCTAATAGTTTCGGTATGTCCGTCTGTCTGTCCGCGGCTTAGCTTAGAGATTCATTGTACTAATAAAGAGCTGTAATTTGGTATGGATATCCATATTAATCGCGCCGACAAAGTATTAAAAAAATTAAAAAATTGTTTAGGCCTTTCAAAAATAATGTGGATGTGTGAAAACCATTTTTTGATTCAGGGATCCGTTTGCGAAATATTAAGCTTTAATGTGCTAATTTTTGTTTAAGTTTGTTAAGATTTGTGAAAAAATATGGTAGTAGTATATATAATAAAGTTAAAAGGTAAACTCTCAGAGGTAATAGTCGGTTATAAATTAACGAGTAATAGTCAATCAAGCTATAAAATGTATTTGGAAAAGTAATTTCGTAGAAATTACATTAAAACCAACTTAAAGATCTCTCTGTAAAGGATGATTAATGTTACACTAAGCCAGGCGCCGGTTGGCACTCGGTCAAACATCTATAATATATTTTTGTATGAAGTAATTCATGCTAAACAGGGCCGAGCGCCGGCCGGGACACGGTCAAATATTTATAATATACTTTTGTATGCAGTAATTCATGCTACACCAGGCCGGGGCCAGGCCGAAAGTCAGATAGGACATGATCAAACATCTATAGTATACTTTCGTATGAAGTAATTCATGCCACACCAGGTCGGGGCCGGGCCGGGAGCCGGATAGGACTTGGTCAAACATCTATAGTATACTTTTGTATGAAGTAATTCATGCTACACTAGGCCGGGCTGGGCCGAGTGCCAGCCGGTACACGGATAAACATTTATAGTATACTTTTGTATGTAATAATTTTACTTTGTCGGAGTGATTAATATGTATACCCATACCGAATTACAGATTTGTGGTATTAATAAACTCTGAGCTAAGGCGCGGACAGACAGATGGACGTACTGAAAATATAAGGGTTCCTTGTTGACTTCGGAACCCTTAAAATTAAATTTAATAAAGAAATTCCAGTGATGTAAGTACTTGAAACAGAGAACACAATAAGGCGAAACTCACAATTGAAATTCCTCGCCGAGGAATCTTTGAATGAACCATTGGAATCTTAGTAGTGGTTTTTACTGAAAACATACGATTATTTATAATCGAAGCATCGATGAAAAGACGTTGTACTTATTACTCTACCGTCGTTTATTTTTTATTACATAATATATAAGTCAAGGTAAACATTAAGAATATAGAATACATATTTGGTGTGATGATGATAATGAATTTTTGAGCAAAAATAAACATTATGTTGACGTTAAAAAGAATCACGATAACATTTTAAATAATAATAATAAAATTAAATTTAATAACAGATAAATTCCGAGATAAAATTATTAATTATTATTTGAAGAATAATTTTTAAATTTTGACAGATGTTTAGTACATTATCTTGCAGAATAATTCATCATATGAAGTTATCTGACGGTTGAAAGCTCGGCTCTTAGTCAAAATACTAAATAGATATGAAACTAAGCTTATACATGTAAGTGTACGAGTAATGTATCTCTCTCTTGCTTGCTTCGAATACAAGCGTTTTTTTTAAAATATCTCAGAAACGTATCAAATATAAATCCGTATGTTCCACACATTTCGGTATTCATTAAAATATTCACGGCTGAGTGGAAGCGTTTAATAATACTTTTTCGAATTTATCAATCAATTGAGATTTTTTTCATAAAATGGAACCCTTCAACCGTCTTAATCTGGCAGTTAAAATGATTAATTACCACAATAGTTTAAGTTATTATGGCCTGTCACGTTAAGTTCGTCAGTAACACTATTAATATATTAAACTAACTTTGGCACACAACTTTGTCTGAATCTGTCTGATGTCTTCAAAATTGGGTCCAGAGAGTAATGAAAAATCTCCTATGTTAACTAACCCAGGTTATAAATTATCTTTGTGCCGAATCCGTTCAGCCTTTTTTGCGTGATTCAGTAACAAACATATAAACTATCAGAGTAGGATTAATTATAATTCTTAAAATATTCTATATTTAAGGAAGGTTTTTACGCATAACTCTTTGGCTAGAAATCATAAAAGTCCATCCTGAATCAGAATCGAACCTGTGGATACTGATTCAAGGCAAATCTTATTTAGCTCATCACTCACTTAATGAATAAACCAACCCGAAATATACTGATTTAATATAAAATTGTTAGAACTTTATTGTTTCCAATAAGGCACGCGACGTGACATAACACCCGAGGTCAGAGAGCCATGATAAATAAAATGTGTATGAATAAGGAATGAAATTAATGTTTTTTTAAACATCGTTTATAGGTTTAACGTTATGGTCAACAACCTCACCTGATGTTAAGTGTCGATGAGGCCGATACGCTAAGCCTAGTGGAAGACTGGCTCTCAAGTTCAGCTGCCGGAACACACCTTATCCAGGCGGAAATTAGAAAAAGCCCTATACCACCATGTTGTGATTTCACGATGTTTTTTTCACCATCACCGCGATACCATTGAGCCGTCATTGCTTCAAAATAATTAGTATAATAGTTATAATAGGTATCTCATTTTGGTTTGACAAAGGGAGTATTACAAGGATTTATCATTATGTGAATGGTGACCCTGACCCAGTTGGATACAGGTCAATATCACTCCGTACATACGTGTTACACCTGCTGTATAACTACCTCTGCCACGCGGTTTCACCCGTGTATAATTAGAAAAAATCGCTGGTTGATTATTTGTAAGACTTCAATATAGACAATATTTTTATCGAGCAGCCAGGTTTATACGTCATAACTCCCACGGCTCGTTCGCACCCCTATAGACAGACCCGAGCAGAGTGTTGAATTATTTTAATTCTACATTACCTTCCAAACTATTCGTCCAAATAACATGCTATAAAGGGCAAAGATTATCTACATAAAATTGTCTTGATGATAAAGTAGTTTTCGTCTGTAAGTATTAATATGACGCCTAATAATGATGTTTATAAATCACATATCAATTTTCATTTAATAAATTTACAAAATACCTTATTTTGGCTTTTGTATAAGAGATAGACATACGGTATCATGGACTTTTTTGTAGATGTGCTAAGTAGCAATATTTTTGTAGACCATTTGTAGGCCAGCGCGCGCGCATAAAGCAGTTCGTGAACATTGTTGCTTCCGATTTTCTTAACAAAAATCAATATTTATGGCTAGCCAAGAGGTGTAGCCTAATGCTAGATAGTCTATACAATTTTTCGTGAATCTGGATATCATATACAGAGATAATGTTTCGAATTCGACTGGTTGTTCCACAGATTAGCGTGTTTAACTCTTCAGATTTTATTATATTAGTGTAGATAAAGCTTAAGAGTTTTTTATTTGTTTGTTTGTTTAAACGCGCTAATCTCTGGAACTACCAGTCGAAATCGAAAAAACCTGTATACGCAAACAGGATTCTTGAGGAATAGTATACGCTATATAACTTCACTCTACCAACCTAAGGAGCGGAGCAGTAACTATGAACGTCAAGCAATCTGGCAAACTTTAGGCAAGTACGGAAATTGGAACAAAAATACGTTTGAAGCGGCGCCGTGGAGAGTTTGACGAATAAATTTAACCCAGGTGAAACCGTGGGGCACAGCTAGTTTCTAATAAAAGTGATAGAATTTTATTGTTAAAAGATCTAATATTAAGTATATATCAGTAATTAGATAAGTTTTATTACTTCTTGTCCGTAATGTTTTAAACATCACGATGCCTAAGTCTAGGGCGAAGTGGGTGTTAATTAATGAAAGCGGTTCTCAGACGGCCAATGATATATCGTACTTAACATTAAAGGTAAGGTAGGTGTAAATCCTGGCACGAAGTAATTAATCGTTTTATACATAGAAATGTGTTTACTACTGAAAAACAATAGGAAGACAGAAAGCTATTTTGAAAGGTAAGGTACAGAGAAATATCTATGGATCTCTTGGGGCATTCCTCCACCCTATAGAAAATCGCAGCTAAATAACCTAATGTTGTACACCTGCGGTGAATAAAGTTTCTAGAGCTCCTTAGGGAAGGGTAGGTTCAAAGTCGGCAACGCGTTAGTTATGGTATTACAATCGTACATAGGCTACGGTACCATAAGACGGAACGTTGTAGTATGAAAAAATATTGAGATTTTTTATAGGAGCACGGCAAAGTGTCTCGGTACAGTGTCCGATGGTAGGCACAGTGCAATCCAAAAAAAAAATTGTCGTTCACTGAGCTAGTTTGAAGCATCTGCGCCGGTTCACTATATTTCATAAAATTTTATTTATTCTATACTAGCTGTGCCCGGGACTTCATCTGCGTGGACTTCACAATTCGGCCTTTACCTGAATAATAAGTATCCTATGTTATAAACCGGGTTATAAGATGTCTGTGTGCCGAATTTCATCTAAATCCATTTAGCCGGTTTTGCGTGATTGAATAACAACGAATAAACTAAGTTTCACATTTATAATCTTAGTAAGAATAGTGCGATCTTGCAAGAATCTGTAATTGTGATTCTTTCTGTAATTTCAAATCTTTTGTGAGTGATTGTGAATCTAAGTTCTTCTCTATTATTACTTCCATGAGTTCCAAGCTATCGTTAGAGTTACTATCTTATTAAGTAGTTTCCATGGATTTTTTTCATTTTTTGTAGCTTTTTTTAGCTCGATTTGAATCTTCTTAATATTTATTTGGAGTCGGAACTGTCTGAACTGAGCTGCGGCGCGGGTGGGTGAAGAGGCGCGGGGCGACTCATTTTCGAACGACTCGCAAGCACAAGCACCACGCGTTTAAAGTACTTACTCATGCAACAGCGTGGTTATTTTGTCAAAATATGCAATCACCGGACCAGGTCACCGGATCCTATGACCTCGGATAACCTCCGTGTCGGCACGGACTAAAAAGGTCTTTATATCTCATCTTTTCTGTACCGTATAACTATGATGGACAGTGGAAACATCTCCCAGCCAGTGTGTTTCCTTCTTCTTAATTAATCGGGTCCTTCAAGCGTAATGTGAAGAGACATTTATTCAGGCGAGCATGAATGAGACGACCGCTGATAGATTGCTGATCTGCCGGTGGCCACCGTTTTGTTCGAATTGTACTGTGTTTACCATCAGATAAAGTGTAATGATTGTTTTATCAATCATTTTTTTATCTCTTAATTATATATATTGATTTCATCTTATTTGATTCCTCATTAATTCATTTATTGTGTTTTCGGTTGCGAAGGCATCTTTAGTTCTTTAGGTAATTTATTATTTTAAATATTGTATAACAAACTTATTTTACGTTCGTATATATATATATTAAGTAGGTCGTATACTAATATTGTATTTTTGGCCGAAGAACTTTTAAAATTTAAAATATGTATAAGACGGTAAAATAATTGAAAAATGACGGATTCATTCTGATTGACGGAGAAACACGGATCGCTAGAAAAGAAAACGTACAATCTTAAATTAGATTTGTATAAGTTTATTGATATCTACTATTCTATTTATTGTTTTGACTCGCACATACTTATCTAAAGTCTATAAAACTTATTTTGTTACAACAAGAGACCTCTCGAATTATAACCGGTATTCGAAGGAGTTGAAACCTTTTACTCGAAATTATTATTAAACGAATGGAAAACCTGGCGGACGCATTCATTTATGCTGGCTTTGAGGATGCAGACATAATATATAATAATGCATAAAAATGGAACAGACTGGATATCTAGTTAAACACAAGCTTCTCACTACGGATTTTTATTAGCAGCTCTGTTACGGATATATTCAAAACTTGGACTATTTCTTACTAGTGAAGGTTTTACTAATTAATAGACTATAAAAAGGTACTCTGTTTTTTATATTTAATTAATATATACTTAATGTTAATGCCTTCGGAATACAATTATTAATCTATTTTGCATTTCATTTCATTATCCCTTTTAAACATTTATTTCGAAAATTATACTTATTTAATTGTCCACGTGATAAAAGTGAAGTCAATTTGCAAAGCTACTATAAATAAACTAAATTAAAATATGTTATAACTCGACAGCCTTCAACAATTTAATTAAATGACTTTCCTGCGGTGAAACGATCGACCGAGCGGAAATCGGTTCGACCACGACGCTAGGCGAGGTTCCCGTTAATTTAAAGTTGTTTGTTCCAGACATTTATTTTTGATTTTATAAATATTCATACGTTTTTGTGGGTGTTTGATTTTGAATATATATTTAACAAAAGAACGAAGTAGAATACTGGCTTTAATTACATGAAAGAGAAGATAGCTAGTTTCTACTTTTAGCATGATTGTAATTGGAAACTCATCATTCCACATTAAAGAATGTGAGTTTATAGGTAAACTAGCTATGCCTGGGACTCCGCTAGCGTGGACTACAGAACGCCGTCGGTAGAGCGCACGTACGAATCGTGATGCCCTCGCTTCCACCCTCCACCCAAACCGGTCATTTTAAAGACAAAACGCTTATTCTGGGTGATCCTTAGGATATAGACATATGCTATTACTGACTTTTTTGACGAAACCATGTAAGTTAATTAAATATCCTATGTAAAGTGCTTATCAAACTTTAAATGCGTTTTTCTGAAAATGGTGACCAACATTACTCGAAAACGGCTAAACCGATTAGACTCAAACTAGCTTGTTAAATATATTTTTTAGTAATTAATCGAAGATTGACAAAAAAATATATTTTGCTTATTCCTTCGATTACTTACTAGAGATTTAACATTACTTTAACGAAATCTGTTTGGTTTTTCCATTTCAGAGGATCTAGTTCAGAGATATAGTGGTCATCGCAAATCGTCTTTTTTGAGAGGAGCTCCCGGAGATCCCCTTAATGGATATGTTATATGATTATTATTTTTTTTTATCGTTATAGGTTTGACGTTGTGACCAAAATCTCACTTGATCTTAAGTGACGATGTGGCCCAAGATGGTAGTACGCTAAACCTAGTGGAAGACTGGCTCTCAACTGCAGCTGCCGGAACACACCTATATGTGCTTGGTGACAGATTTTTAACTTGAGGGTGGTTGCTAGCTAGGCGAGAATTAGTAAAAGCCCTACCGCCATGCTATGGTTTCACCACGATGTTGTCCTTCACCGAAAGCTCAGGCTCATTGCAGAGATTCGACCTCACGTCAATCGACGCGATGTCCGTCTACGCTACCAAAGAACGTGCGTACAGTAATACAAGTAAAAATAAAAGTACGGAATAAGAATAGTTACTTCGTAATAAACGCGTGAGGAGGCGCGGGGCACCTCTAGTATATGATAAAACTATACATAATGTAACATATTGAACTTAATTCTATTTCTGAGCACGATTTATTAACAGTTCAAAGGTAAGCATAAAGTTAGGAGAACAAATTTTCCTATCTAAGCCAATTTTTCAACTGCCGCTATAAATAACAACCTGCATTATTACTCCAATAATAGACTTTAACGTGCTTTATATAAAGTGCAAAATACCTCTTTTTAGACAACCGTTTTAAACAAACCGCAAGCCTCGGGCTTAAAACATTCGATTTGTATTCTATGTGGCATCTTTGTTCATTCGAAGAAATGTTTGTAGAGTTCGCAACAGATAGGATTCCATTAATTGACTTTTTAAACTGAATTAATTATTAATTAGTAGTTTATTTATTACCGAACAAATATATATCTTCTATCGATATCTATAAAAATATTATAAAACTTAACGTCTCTCTGTCTGTCTGTTCGTTTATGCTTTTTTCACGCGAATACACATTTTCACGGTCCTAGCCCCAGTAGTTAGATCAAATTACGGATATGAAATTAGCCAGTTCGCGACTTTTTGCAACTACGACAACAGCCAAAGCTGAGGTTCGGCCACTTTGGCACCCTTGAGACCTTACTGTCTCGCTTTCGTAGTTAAGTGCCTTAAGCGCTCGCCCCCAAGCCCGGTGAAACTGTAAAAGCCGTCTGAGGCTTCAGGGTCGTTATGGCTAAAAGTATAGACAGATCAAAAAAAAAGTCAGTCAATTAGTTATTTTTTTTTATAAACAGATTATTAAAGGTATTAAAGTCATTTGTTTGCATTCATATGACTTAAAAAGTTGGGCTAAAACGCTTTGCATTGAAATAATACAACCGGTATGATTTTCCTATTTAAATAGCGCTGTGAACTGTGGTTGATGTTGGAAATTGTGAAAGGCCGCCTTGTTTGTTTTTTTGTTTGAAGTTTGTTTGTTTCCAAATCTTGATTTAGAATCTTTACTGGCTTAAGAATACAGCTCAATAAATTGTATTCTGAATCCAGTACAGATTGCAATATGAAATGTACTTAATTAAATCAAATGATATATTATGAATTAAAATAAAAACCTTTAATTGACAGATCAGTTTTAGATAAAAAAAAAACATTTATTCATAATTCCCCGGTGCCATTAATAGGCGTCAATAGGCGATGGTAACCGTTTACTATTAGGGGGACCATCTGCCTGTTTCTAAATATTAAACTCCGGAGATATGATTTCTTTTTCTCTGGCCTTATCATCTGATACATTGATACAAAGTACCCACATCTTAACAAATTTCCTAACTCAATTCTCTTTGAAACCCGACATCAAAGCCCACATTTGCATACATAGTAAATCAGGGACACCATCTCACACTCTCCTCTTTGTGCTCATCAAACGCTCGATCGATGTCTTGAAGTCGAGCATTTTGTATTCGATATTTTATCTAAATTTAAACTTCAACCAGCCCGCTATCGCTATTTCCTTGTTCGTTACTTAACATGGTACTAATGTAATTCTTACTTCTTACTTAATCCTAATAATTCTAATATTATAAAGGCGAAAGTAAGTTTTTTTGTTACTCAATCACGGAAAACAGCTGAACGGATTTGGATGAAAACTGGCACACAGAAAGCTTACAACTTATAAGACATATGCTACTTTTTATCCTGCTAAAGGCCCAATTCTGAAGTCCACACAGACGAAATCAATGGTACAGCTAGTAATATTATAAAGCGAAATTTATTTTTACCGTTCAACGAAAGAGGGACGTATTTGCCAATTTTTCCAAAATTGAGTTATACATATATCCAAAATCAGGAAAAAAGGCGCACCTAGTAGTATTTTTTTTTTGTTTCCTTACGATCATCCGTTCATGTGTTACAGTTTGTATAAAAGGTCGCAAGTGACATATTTTTACATATCTCAGATCTTAATTTTATTTTCTTCTTCGGGTTTATTTATTTATTTTATTAGGACCACCAGTGGCCTGCATGCTTAATGAAGTTACAAGATTAAAATACACTAGGCCTTTTAAGGCAATCATAAAGTGCACTTTGAAGGCATCAATATATATATGTCGGATATTTTATTATTTAGATGTTTTTTGTTTATATTTTTGAATTAGGTTGTTGACAATACAAGTTGAAAATGACTGAAGTTGTCAATTAATTTGTAAAAGCTGCAAGATGTGTTTATGTTATGAATAATTTAAATAAAGGTTTATGGAACATATTTTCGCTTCAAGTCTTGGAATATCCCACAACTTTTGGGGGCTCGTCCGGGATAGCGCAAGATTTGAAGTAAAGTAAGATTTAAATCGAAGTCATATCGCAAGTCATCCAACGAAAGGTACCTGTAGGCCGCCATATTTGCATCAATTTTACCGAATTTGTGTTGTGTGAGCATAGACACAGGTCAGGGTCGGCATGAGTACTTCAACGACGTTGCGAACAACTTCAACGACGCGTTATGGTAGAATATGTTGTAAGCTATGAAAAAATTCTTCTAAAATAGTAGCTTTGTAATTTGGATATGAAGATTTATATTTGAAGACTAAAGACTAAATGAATCCAAATAAGCCATCATTTTGCACGAAGAGTAATAAAAGACGCAACTCAAATAATTTGAAGAATAATACTAGTTTAACTACCAAAATGCCGCCGAAGAAAGCTGTAAAGGAAAGTGAAGATGAAGAACAGGAGTTGGATGTACAGATTTCTTTTAAGGATTTAGAGAAGTCGATGACTATTTTTACCGGTGATGACACTTACCCAATTTATACATTTCTCGATGAATTTGAAGATACTGCTGAGCTTATGAAATGGACTAAAATTGAGAAGCTGATCTATGCAAAGAGGCTCTTAGATGGAACTGCTAAGTTGTTTTTACGATCATTAGGAAGAGTAAAAGACTACACAAATTTGAAGAAGGCACTACAAGAAGAATTTGGACCCAAGATTAACAGCGCAATCATACATAAGAAACTTGCATCACGCAAGATGAAGAACGACGAAACTTACCAACAATATTTTCTATCTATGAAAGAGTTAGCACTTCATGGCAAGGTTGAAGATGCTGCACTTATAGAATATGTCATTGATGGCATCCGAGACTTAGAGACAAATAAAACTATTTTATATGGCGCTTCAGATATGAAAGATTTTCGCAGGAAATTAGACATCTACAGTGATTTCAGAAAGAAGATACAGAACAAACCTGCACACACTGGTCAATCATCTGGGCACTATTCAACCCGAAGGACAACTTATGTAAAAAGATGTTACAACTGTGGCGAGTCGGATCATCAATCACCTACCTGTTCGAAGGGAATGAAATGTTTCAAATGCAACGAGTATGGTCACAAATCAACTGAGTGTACAAATAAAGGAATAAATAATGTAAATAAGACGCTGAATATTCAAAATATAAAAGAAGAGAAAGTTCCCTACAAAAAGATAAAGATTAATGGAGAAGACTTTACAACCTTGATAGATACTGGAAGCGACGTTAACCTCATTACAAAATCAGTATTCGAGAAGATTAAAGAAGGAATTGAAGATTATAAAACAGAATCAACATGTTTAACAGGAATAGCGGAGAACAAAGTTTATACTGAAGGAATATTTACTGTTAAAGTACAGATCGACGAATACTACACAGACGTCAAATTTCATGTTGTGAAAGATTGCGAGATACCTGTAACTTTACTGATTGGAAATCCTATCCTTAAAGATTTTGAAGTGTGTTTCACACCTGAAGGTGTATTTGTGGAAAAGATTATGCATCTTACACTTCTAGCGGAGGAGAAACGCGAACAAGAATATGATATAGAAGACTCTAAATACGCTGAACAGATTCATAAGATGTGTGAAGAGTACAAACCTAACGAAAAGAAGAAAGAAAGCAACGTTGAATTGAAAATAATATTAACTGACGAAGATCCAGTTTTCCAGAATCCGCGACGCCTATCTCCTTTAGAAATGAATGCTGTGAATACACAAGTAAAAGAATGGCTAGATAAAGAAATAATCAAACCTAGTAAATCTGATTTTGCATGCCCTATAGTTCTGGCTGATAAAAAAGATGGATCACGAAGAATGTGTATGGATTACCGACGACTAAATAAGAAAGTAATCAAAGAACGGTTTCCCCTACCTATAATCGAAGACCAGATAGACAAACTGAAGGAAGCTAAGGTGTTCACTTCCCTTGATCTGAAGAATGGTTTTTTACACGTAAAGGTACACAAAGACAGCCAAAAGTACACCTCATTTGTAACTCCACAAGGCCAGTACGAATTTCAAAAAATGCCTTTCGGATTGTGTACAGCACCATCTGTTTTTCAAAGATTTATCAACGACATCTTTAGCGATTTTACTATCGACGGGACTCTGCTCGTATATCTTGATGATTTAATAATACCCTCGAAAACAGAAGAAGAAGGAATATGTAAGTTAGAGAAAGTATTAGAAAGAAGTGAAGAATTTGGTCTAGAGTTTAATTGGAAGAAATGCCACTTTCTAAAGAAGGAGATTCAATATCTCGGTTACATTATTTGCGACAACGAAGTACGACCGTCTCAAGAAAAGATTAATGCTGTAGCAAATTTTAAGAAGCCAAACAATATAAAGACTGTTCAGTCATTCCTCGGACTGACAGGATATTTTAGAAAGTTTATCAAAAACTATTCTCTGATTGCGAAACCAATGACGGACATGTTAAAGAAAGACGCTATATTTAATTTTGATGAAAGATGTGAGAAAGCTTTTTTAGAATTGAAACAGATATTGTGTAGTTCACCAGTTCTCAGAATATACAATCCAGATTTAGAAACAGAATTACACACTGACGCAAGTGCAGACGGGTATGGAGCGGTTCTTTTACAGAGGAATCCCAAAGATAACCAACTTCACCCTGTTCACTACATGAGTAAGAAAACGACTCCAGCTGAAACAAAATACCATAGCTATTACCTAGAAATATTAGCTATTGTCGCCGCTATAAAGAAGTTCCGAGTCTATCTACTAGGGATACATTTTAAAATAATCACAGATTGCTCTGCCTTAACTATGACACTACAAAAAAAAGACTTACCGCCGAGAGTCGCTCGTTGGGCTCTGCTTTTAGAAGAATACGACTATACTATCGAACACAGACCAGGAACTCGAATGAGACACGCTGACGCATTAAGCAGATATCCTATCTGTATGATGATTACTGAAACTACGGCTCGTATAAGGAAAGCACAGAATGAAGATGACTATGTAAGACTGATTAAGAAAATTTTAGAAACAGAGAATTACCAGGACTATATCCTAGAAAATGAAATACTATACAAGATGAAAGATGGAAGTAAACAAATTGTTGTACCTAAGAAAATGCAGTATGAGATAATCAGAAAGAATCACGAAAGAGGACATTTTGGAATTTTAAAAACTGAAGAACTGATAAATAGGGAATATTTTATTGAGAATTTAACAGACAAGATTAAAAAAGTCATAAACAATTGTGTTGAATGCATTCTCATATCACACAAAAGAGGTAAAAAAGAAGGATTCCTTCATCCGATAGACAAAGGTAATATCCCACTCTCGACTTACCATGTTGATCATCTAGGACCAATGACTTCAACTCACAAGAATTACAAATACATCCTTACCGTCGTAGATGCATACACAAAATTTACTTGGATTTACCCTGTCAAAACTGTAACAACTGAAGAAACATTGGAAAAACTAAGACTACAACAGCAAACTTTTGGAGCACCAGAAAGAATAATTACCGACCGAAATGCTGCTTTTACAGGAAAAGACTTCGAAGAGTATTGTAGAAATGAAAATATAACGCACTATACAATCACTACCGGACAACCAAGAGGAAACGGTCAGGTTGAGCGCATCCACCAGATCATCATCGCCGTATTGAGCAAGCTAAGTGCTGATGACCCTACTAAATGGTACCGTCGTGTGTCCAAAGTACAACGATGTCTGAATGGAACATACCAAAGAAGTATAAAGATGACACCATTTGAGCTGCTTTTTGGCACTAAAATAAGAGATTTAGACGATGAACTTCAGAAAATGATAGAAGAAGAAAACATACAGAATTTTATCGAAAAAAGAGAAGAACTTAGAGAAAAAGCCAAAGAATCAATACAGAAAGTACAAGAAGAAAATATAAGAAACTATAATAAGAAGCGAAAGGAAGCAATAGCCTATAATGTTGGCGATTTAGTAGCCATAAAGAAGACACAATTTTCGCAAGGAAGTAAGCTATATCCTAAATATTTGGGACCCTACGAAGTCTTGAAAAGCAATCGAAACGATCGCTACGCCCTGAAGAAAATTGGTACAAACGAAGGCCCGATTAACACGACTACCTCAGCTGATCTCATGAAGCCGTGGATATCGCCGGAAGACGATTCATCTGGGGCAGATGAATAATCAGGACGGCCGTGTCGGATATTTTATTATTTAGATGTTTTTTGTTTATATTTTTGAATTAGGTTGTTGGCAATACAAGTTGAAAATGACTGAAGTTGTCAATTAATTTGTAAAAGCTGCAAGATGTGTTTATGTTATGAATAATTTAAATAAAGGTTTATGGAACATATTTTCGCTTCAAGTCTTGGAATATCCCACATATATATATATACATGCATAACTCTAGTAAAGATAATTAAATAATGATCCAAGTTCAACTAAACTAAATTAATTAATTAGTTTGTGTTTTAGTTTTAGCCTTTTTCTTACGGCGGCAATATAGAGGAAATGAGAACTACGATAGGATACACGGGTGAGAGTTGGTCGAGTTTTAACACGGGTGAAATCTTGGGGCACATTTAACAAATCTATACATATTATAAAAATCAACCTCTCTTTGTTTTTCTGTCCGTTTATATTCTTTTCACGCGAAAACCACTTACCCGATTTACATGTTTTTAAAATTTATTCATAGCTATGTTATCTCGCCAGGTTATATGATATATTTTGTAAGATAAAGTAGCATACGAAATAATCAGTGACGATAACGGTGAATTAATTCAGAAAAAAGATGCATTTAGGGTGCTTAAATGGCTTACGTTGAGTAAACCATATGAGACATATTAAATAAATTTTCTACAGAATTGAAGATCTTAAAAAGATCTATAAAACGTCAGTTATAACATATATCTACATTCTAAGGATCACCCATAATAAGCATTTTTGTTTTCCGTCTTTTGAGCAGGGGACAGCACGATTCGCGCGTGCGATCTGCTGACGGCATTATAAGGCCCACGCGAGCGGAACCGCGGGCATAGCTAGTGGCCTATAAAATACAAAAAGTTTTTTTCTTATCTGTCTGGTAGTTCCAAAGGTTAGCATGTACCAACAAATAATTAATCTCTATTCAATATCAACAATATAGCAATATCTATTAATAGATAAAAACATAACAAGACTTAATCATTTCCAGAAATAAAAAAAATCACAGCTTAATTTATAGGCCATTTATTAGAAAATGATATTTATGACAGTTATTAATTAAAAGGGGAGGATGGCTACCGGCTGATACCAAACGAGGGGCATATACGAATAATAATATTAATTGTTCATTAGGTTGTGCTTTTATTGCAAGAGCTAGCGGTTATTGTACTTTATGCATGATTACAGTATATTATTTTAACTAAGATTGCAAAATACATAAGTTTTGTTAATGATTAGGTATTTACTTTAAACAAAATAACATTTATCAAAAATGTATTTTACATAATACTGATTTAAGACCTTATACACTTTAGTATAATATCACACTTATTGTAGGTTCTACTGATATAAGAACTAATAGTCGGAACAATATCGAAACAAAAATCACTTATGATTATGAATATCGCTGAAACCCATAATAGGCATGTGAGTTAAAGTGGTGCCTTCGCTGTCAGTGGTCACCGAGTATAAGAACTGTAAATACACTAAAAAACTGTTAAATGATCAAATAAAGATAGTTCATTCTACAAAAAAACCAAGGTGACATCCCTAATTATAATTTATTGATTCACGCTACTTCAAAATCAAAACTACTTTATACAGTTTAGGTCAATGACCTAATGAGAAGGCAACTGTCTTCTTCTTCTTCCAAACTTGGTAACTATTATTCTTTATTGAAAATCCTTACTGCCATTATTAAGTCAATATAGAGTGTCTTGTCCTATGATGATTTCAGTAATCTAACAAGATGGTGGCTCCCATGTTATAGAACTTTCTAGAGAGTTTTTGTTCTCAGAATGCATGGTCCATTATTATTTCCAAGTCATTTCACTTGTGCACAATAACTAAGCTTTATTATGCGAAATACTTCCTGTATTACAAAATATAGGGTCAAACAACAATATTTACGCTATATATCGGAGATACCATTAGTATAGATGCTAAGATTTCCATCGACATCGTCGTTACTGAAACACAGATCTTTTAGGCGTCATCCGGGTTAGTGCAAGTGGCAAGTTATTCTTGTTTATTTGGGGTTACTCCCAGAGGCCTCCAACCTCCCCCCACCTCCAAACCCCTGGGTGTTATAAGATTACTTTGTTTGAAAGGTGATTTGATCGAGAGTGTTCTCAGCTATGATTCAAGTAAATCTGTTGAGCGGTTTGAAGATTACTACCTCTTCAGTTGATAAATAGATATTACTTCAATTCAATTATATTAAAAGAAATATGGTAACCTTGACCTGATGCTGCAGCATCATCTGGAATTTGTAGGATACCTAACTCCTCACCAATTCCCAGCGAGATATCGTGCTTGCGTTAATTAGAATGGTTTCAATGAGTTGTGTCGTAGGGCTTTTAAATTTTCAATATACCTTGTCGAGTACTTTTGTTTGTTGTTTAATTTTACGAGTGCGTACATTCGTCTCATTTTATCGTGCTTTCTGCTTCGATTTAGACATATTTTATTGCTCCAAGTACCGTTACAATGTAACATTGAAAATTTTGTCTTTCTCTTTAGAGTTAAGGGGTTCAAGGTAGGTTACGCGCTAATGATACCTATGGTATTACAAGCGCCCATAGGCTACGGTAGCCATTAACCATAGTCGGGTCGTAGAATTGTTTGTTTCTTTTGTTATATGAAAAAAATGTTGCGTTATATTTTACCTTACAATATTACTTTCATCACACCCAAAAAAATTTGACAGCAATAAATTAAAACTCGGACGCTTAAATACACAGCCCTATACCTAAACATAAATAATGAAAGGCTTTAGTTCGCGACGGACCCAGGGGATCCATTAGTTTCACCCTCACGTCTGGCTATTGTTAGACTTTGTGCCTCGGACGTTGTATAGGTTGAAAATGTTTACGCAGCAGCTTGCTACGCTTCTCTCGAGGGCGAAGTGACTAACTTAATTTTGCTTACTGTAAAATTAAACTAGATTTAGATTTCGCTACAGTTACTTATTCAGTACAATGATTTTAAAACATAATTCTTGCTTTATTTTGTTTAGAAACAGGATTATGGAGTCAGTGACAAAATTATTATATATTCGTAAAAATTATATTAATATATGTTCATTAATTGACCTTAATCATAAGTGACCGGCGTAGTTTCAATATCAGAAATAAACACAAATAGGTCATCTCGTATTTAAGACAGTAAGATCGATAATTTTTTTTTAGTTAATAGTGTTACGCTCTACATTAAGATCTCTAAGCACGTTCAAGTCACGAATAAATAGGTACCTTCTAGGCATGCGTGCTCCATCGTAGACCACGTATTACGATCATGAGAGGTCAAATGCCTCTATTTATAGTAAAAAAAAATACGATTTGCCAGACAGTGAGTTCAAAAGCCATGTCAAGCAAGTTTAACTATGAAAAAGTCATTACTGTACATCCACTTAGTATAATTATTAAATGTAAATAATAATAACACGTTTAAAAATTATAATTACTGATAAGCCCGATCCAGTTTCTTGCCGGTTCTTCTCTATGACTGGGATGTTTCCGATTCGGTGGTTGTTCTAAACTAAATAAAGTATTTTTGTAAATATAGCCTTAATAATATAATCAACACTGAGAAAATAGTGTCGAAGCTTTATAATTAACTTAAAGAGACTAAGTATAAATGAGAGCGTAGTAAGGCGACCCGTCGACTTGAAGGCCGGATATTGCGTTGTTCTGTACAGGAAGTCGCTCCTCCTTCCATTGTGTTGCTAGCTGTTAAAAAAGACAAAGAAGAAAGAAATTCGAACTAGAAGGTTGTTAAAATTAAGTTACAAAATGTTGTTGCTAGTTGGTAGGGAAGTTATAAATTACAAATAAAATGTTTTATTTATTTTAAAATTTTAGGAAGACTTACAAACTAATATTACAACAAAAAAGAGAAAAAATAAATAATAAAATAGCTAATTAAAAGCCTCCAAATTGCATCCTCAGCATCACATATAAAAAAAATAAAGCGAATGTATTATTTATATACATTAGGGTGTCTGTTATTTACCGAGTCGAATTTTGAGGGAAAAAGTATCTAGCCAAAAAATCTCTTAATTTCTGCTCTACAAAAATGCTCTTTTATCAATTTGCCTATTCAAAAGTTATCAATGTTTAAAGTTGAGTTCATACTGTTTTTTTAGATACAATATAATTGACATTTTTTTATCTAAAGTTCACAGCTTTAGCTACGTGAAATTAAAAACCTTTTAGCCTGGAAATAGTTGCACTTTTAATTTTTGACAGCACACGTCAGGCATAACGTAGACAGGTTAATATATTTTTTAAATTGGTCAGTTCTGGAGACGTTGTGGATGAGAAACGATGAACTACTATTATTAATAATCTCGTGAATTATGTAGGTAAAGACATAGCTTGCTTCGCGCGTGTTTCTCTCTCGGGTATTTACAAATTAGTGGTATAATATTCATACCCGCTCAATTACGCACTATGGGAGGGGGGGTTATGATCTGTCATGTGCTTGTTTGTATTTAATGGCCCAAATATCATAATTGGTAAAATGTTGCCTGATATATTTTAATAACTCGTATTATGCACAGGTATCTAAAGTGAATTATAAATAATAACTTCAAATAAGCACTGTCACTTCCCATAACAATTTCATGTACACTTTTACCAATGGAGCCACCATCTTGTTAGAGCCATGTTTCAAGATTAGAATAATTGTACGAAATTAATCTTAGAGGTCATGAATCCAGAGGCGTTAACATTAGAAAAGGTACTGTAGGATTAAAACATTTTATTCTGATGTAAGTAATTTAGCACTAATTTTATTTTATTTTACATTTTGTAATCGTTAAACCTGTAGGTGCTATATCTTAAATGTACTAATAATTAATCGCTAAGAGCCGGCACGGAGCGGAACGACGCAGCATCTTTCACTTTTGATTTAATTAATTCGCAAACCAAGTAATAGGTAATATTTGTACAATTTAAGGATTCACAGTCGTCAAGATTTTCAGTGGAATGAACTTGTTCGTTCTTGGATAAAAATCATTTAAATATTTTTAGATTTTTATGCCTCAGGTTAATCCATACAATGTCGCTCGGCTTGCTTTAATCATTTTAACGACAAAAAAGAATCCGATGGTGCTAGATAATTCTGAAATATATACAGGAAAAAACGGAAAATTTTCAAGGTATTTTTGGATAGTAATAAAACAAACGTACAAATGGCTCACAACTGTTTATTGCATTGGGTAACATTTGTATAATTGGTAGTGCTTAACATGAAATCAAAATTAATAGGTACTACGACATTTATAATTTTGCACCATTAGCGTAAACGCCTAATAAAGTATAATTAAATTTTTTATATGTTCGTAAATTATACAATTAAACCAAATACCAAAAATAAAGTCTGTTTGTACCAAATGGTTCAATTTCAAAAACTACTGACGTTAATAATTTTTAAATAAAAAGTTTTAGAAGTAATTTCAGTATTAATTTAGTTACACCAGGGTCGGTAAATTTGTAAGCTTAAAGAGTCAGCCGCAATTAAAATGCCGAATTTATGAATTCCAAAGATGTTTTTCAAATTTGTATTGTATAAAGAAACTGGGAACTTAATAAGCCGCATACAGCTCGCAGGCCACGGTTTTCCGACCCCTGTGTTACCTAAATCAATTTGGTACCCTGACTATAGATGGATTCCAATCTCTTATTGATTTATCTCTCATTCCGTCAAATCTAGAGCAGTGACTTGGACGAGCCAGTTAAACAAATGGTGTGTACTTATGCATATAAGAAATTATAATTATTTAGCGTAAAGAAAAATTACTCACAGAATTTTATCCCGCATGCCATGTACATAATAAATTTAGCCATCAATGATAATAATATAAATTAGTTTTTCTGACTTTTATTTTTATTAATCGAAATTAAAATAGTGTTTATTTATACACCGTTAAATTAGTTTACACAATTAAAAAAGTCAGTATAATGAATTCAAATTATTATCATCGATGGCAAAATACATGTCGCAATTTCGTCTTGTGGTGCGCACTCTTTACTAAACGTGCCTAAAGAATACCTAAAAAACGACATTTCAGTCACAATGATTAAACTCTCACTTATCTATATACGCATATTATCTATATAGGCATCTATAGATAAATAATTCGAAAATTTAAAATAAACAAAACAGTAGGTACAGAGAATAGTCCAAATCTTTTCTGTTATAATTTAAAAACACTTGTCTAAGATTAGTTAATTTACACTTTTACAATTACCTATATCTAACATTATAGATGCAAATTATTAAAGTTAATAGATCTAACTAACTATTCAAGTACTATAAGACTAGAGGAAGCACCTAGGTATGAAAACACAACACAGAGTGGATAGCCCTTATAATTAAATATTTTACTAACATTATTAATAATATTTTTAGCCAGTTACATAGATAACGTAATTGAAATTACGCGAACGAAATAGATCTGTGCTATGACAAAAATTTAAAAGAAAATAACAAAGCTAAGAAGCCCATAAGGAAGAAACAATACACAAATACACAAATTTGTGTATTTGTAAAATTCGATATTTCTATGAGCATACGTTATCGCATACGTTAGCTTACATTATCGAAAGTTATGTAATATTTAAGATAAAAAAAATGAATTAATTTATGAGACATGCTTTCCGTAGAATGTGAAAATATTGCACATTGAATGTTATTTTAAAATCACAGTTTAAAATAATAAAATATAGCTTCTACTAAATACATAATACCTAACAATATCACAAGAACTACATCTCTAGTTACGAGCTATTAACCAAGACAGATATATAGTAAAAAAGTATAAAAGTACCCTGGGAAAAAAAAACTAAACGTACAGAATTTAAAGCTTAGGTATTATAATTTAGACATTGAACAGTAATAATTATTACTTATAATGTAATTACTAAAATATTAGAAATGAAGAAACATCATGAGAAATACAATTATGAAATTAAATACATTGATTGCTTCATTATATTGTAATGCAATGAAAATTATTTAATACTTAGATACATTATAAAATCGTTATGTAATTTATATTGTCTCTAATTATCTGATTTTATTACGGTTTTAAATTGATTATATTTGAATACATAAATACGAATGAATTTGAATCTTAGACGATTATTATTATCCAAACTTGGAATAACAATAAAAACTGTATTATTTGATCCAAATATTATATCTGCGTAGTACTCATAATTTAAGAGCCGTGGGAAATTTCAACCTGTTTAATAATGGTTGCTTGTTAGATTAAGCGTAGGTAATCTATACTAATATTGTAAAGCTTATCTCTAACCAGTCAGCTTACCAGTCAGATTTGAAGCATTCTTTTGGATTTTATAGATTTTTTATTGAGGAAGGTTATCAAACTTGACGCTACGACATACAAAGTGTAGGTTAGAAGGTACCTACGCTCTAAACGAGAACGTGGTGATAGTATGAGCGGGTCGTGTGGCACGGTACTGGGCATTGAAAACGAGGACAGGTTCCCTGCCCATAGAGACCAGAAAAATAAAAACTTCAAATAAAATTAAATAAAATTTTAAACCGGGTCTTTGGAAATGGATACAAAAATGCAGATTTAAAACCGCTATAAAACCATTTGTAGAACAACATTTATAGACCGAAATAAATGTTTATGTATTTTTTACATTTATTAATTAGAGTAATATCTACTTATTGTAATCTATAACCTTTTAAAACGTGTAACACTCGCATTATTAACAGCATATTAAAATACAGTGTGCGTTTTTCAAGTACTTCTATCCTTCAAACAGAACCACACGCGCTGGGCTCTGGAGCCACAGCTTACGGTGACCTCCATCTCGGAACGAACAAACAGTTCTCTACGTCATATCTTCACCGTAATGTGAAACTGTCTTCCGACTAATGTGTTCCTTCCTACTACATGGAGTTCTTCAAAAATAAAGTGAAGAGACGTGTGAGCAGGTCGGTATGACAATAAATTGTAGATTCCTAGGTGGTCGGCTATGTTGTTGGATTACACTGTGCCTTCACTTGCCGTGCTACGACAAAGAAATAATTCTGAAAGCAAATATTTGTACAAAGAGCCAATCTTTTAATAGAAATAGATGTATTCATAAATTTATTTTAGTCATGATTTATGGGATAATGTATATGGATCAAGTCTCAAAATACCGAATTAAAGGTTTCTGTAAACCCGTGATTTGCTTATTTTAATCAGTCTGTTTCAAATCTATCTATTGTAGAATTCATGTGATAGCTATAATATTTATTCCATCTTTTTATTACACTGGTCATATTTTGAAGTTCCCATATTACATTTATGTTTTTTTTTAATGATTCATATGTTCAGACTTGACCTCGATCTCATCTGATGGTAAGAGAAAATAAGTGATGTCTATTTACTCTTCGCTTGAAGACTCCCAAGTTACAGGTGGGCGGGAAAACAGACGCCAGGAGTGAATTCTACTCCTTAGCTGTTCCCATAATGAACGACGAAGCATATCGCTTCGTGTGAATTGAGGGAATGTTAACCACATAAAGCTGGAAGCTCTCACGCCTTAACTGTTAAATTTATTTGCCATTTTTTATATACTAGCTTAGCACATTGACGGTAAGCATCAACACAACATAATCCAAACACAACGTCGATCACTAAATATCCAAATTTATCCTGCGGTCGCCGCTGTCATAAATATGTCTTCACGTTACGCATAAAGGATTCGATGTCGCAAGAAGGACACACTAGCATGGCCCCAGTTTCTATAATCTATAGTATACATAATTTATATCATAGTAAACGAGTTCAGATTTGTAGTTCAGTTGATTTCCGTTAATTCGAACACATTACTATAGTTTTTGTCTAACACAATCTATATATGGTATTTAGATATAAGGCTGATTTATCAAAATCGTGAATATTCATTAGTGATAGTTATTGCAAAATTGTTTATTTTAGAATACTTACATAGAGGCATAAATATAAAGTGTTCATTCAGCATTTGCGGGATTGAAGCAAAACTTTAAATTGAATTAAACTTACTGGTTAATCGGTGCTAAGCAATCGCACAACGAGTTTCGTGCGATCCGCCTCCCCCACCTGCCGACGAGTCGGGTGCCATGTCAGAACTGCGGCTACCCCCACTCCACTCTAAACCGTCTATCATTTCCATTAACTCTTTAAACACTGCTATAACCCTCCAATTATACTTCGCTGAGCATTCAACGTAGCCGCATTTCCAATTTTTCCGCACTATGTTAACAATGTTCCTCCTTTTTTCCCTGGAATCACCGCAAGCGCTTTCAGCTATCGCTAGCTGCTGTAATCCGCTGGCAGCTGAGGGCGTATTACTGCAGAGTAAATCTTGTTTATTACCAACCACCAGTACGGGGACGTTTCTCATGTCCCGACTTTCCACCATTTGGTCTCTTAACGTTCTTATATACTGGAAAGTTTCAACGTTTGATAAATCAAAGACTAAAATGTAAGCTGTGGCATTTCTTAATCCATAAAATCGGTAATGCGCCCATTCGTAGTACGAGTTGATAGGAAAATACGGTATGACTGGAACATCGGTAATTTTGACCTCGTAAAGATGTTCGTTTATGATCACCGATGGGTAAAATGTGTGCTTTCGATCCGTAGGGATGTATTCTTCTGAGAAGTCGCTCCATACGAATTGCTGTAATAGAATAATCGTTCAAAAATACTATAAATTTGTGTACAGGACAAATAGGGTATACAGGACATGCGGCACCAATAAAGGATCCATGGATACATTATTATTGTTATAGGAAAAAAAAAATATTTAATCTTCACTATGTATATAAACAAAAAACAAATAAAAATCCAAAAGAGAATTTTCATAAGTAAATAAAAAACATATATTTAGTTATCTAATAATAATAATTTATTTTAAATCATATTTATATATAATTCAACAGCTTAACTTGGAAATAGTCCTAAGACTAAATCTATAAAGTTCCTCACGTTTCGGCGTATTCCTTGGAGGTTGCTTCGAGCTAAACATATAGTTTTATTGTTCAACAAAGTGAAACAGAAAGAAAGTAAAATATTTTAATAAGACACGAATATTTTAAAGTAAAATGCGTAGGGTCACGAAAATCGATTACTATTTCATCGTATATTATTTGGGTTATTTATATTATTTTGATTTTCACACCCCTACACTAAGATACTATAATACATGAATCATTTAATTCACTTAAGGTCGAAAAGCTTTGATACAGAACAGTAAAAGCCTGCATAGCTACTCGAATTACTTTACCGAAATTCAATATTCACTCCATTACTCGTTTATTTGAATAAGAAATAGAAATAACTGTATCAAATATTCCATGAATATTTCAGAAAGTCATTAAGAGATGCGTAAACGTTTATTTATTTATTCAAATAGATATGTACGCAGCTCTTTAGTTTCTACTCCATTTATTTGCTGTGTAAACTGAGTTCGAACTGAGTTCGAAGATATCTGATCTATCAAGCGTTTACCCGACTACAGTAATAATTATGTTTTTAGCTAATATACGAGCACGATCAAGGCGATCGTGATCAGGACCTTTTTCATACTTTGCTTAAATAGCATTTTGACATTTTCGCATAAAAACTAAACTATAACACATAAAATGCGGCCAAAATTACACAATATATGGCAAAATAACATACCTTTATGAATTTATAACAAAAACCATCATGTGATACTATGACATCCCTCTAAAAACTGCCGCGTGATATTCAAAACGACTTTACGTACATACTTTGCCTAAATAGCATTTGTCATCCTATAGAATACCTAGGCAAAGTATGTAATAAATGTTAAAGCTTTTCCTTTTTTTTTAGTAATCATAAAACATAGTAAAAGATTGTGTCCAAATTTCCTAGGCTCAAAATTTTACATTCCGATATGTTTTTGGCATTATAATTTCAACTTAAACTTACTAGCTAAATTGACAGACAATAAAAAATGAAGGAACAATATAAACATTTTTCTTAGAAATTTTTAATTAATTGTATTTTTTTTTCATAAAATATAAACTGATAAATTTTATACGACATTAAAACGGTTTTTTCGTATATTTACGTTTCAAATTTACTGGAGCTCACAGCATACATTCCGAGCAGTTTTGATTATTATTAAATATTACACTCTGTATTTATGTTTGTTTGTAAGACATCTAATAATTTCTCAGGAGTGTAAAATTTTTGGAACTTAATATTTGGAACATTGTCCCAAGGATAGAAAAAGATTGTCGGATAAACCACCAGCCCGATAATCCGTCAATAAAGCTGTGGTAGCTGGTAATGCTTGAAGACACCGCAAGATCAAGAAAATCAAGAATGAGGAAGATGAGGTTTGTACTCAGCGTTGGATAAATGTAGGTTGAATGGATAAATAGGTATTAGGACATATTTTTTGTGGTAATGTTTTGACATTCATAAGTGTCTTCTGAAGGCCTAAATTGAATAAAAATATTTTTTATTTATCTAGCTGAAATATAAATAATGCACAATGTTTACTTTTATTTGCTAAGGCAGTCCGAACTATATTGTGGTGTACCATCCGCTTCGCTACTGAAGTCTATACCGCGGTATAATACGTGACGTCATACTACCACCACCGCGGCTCACGGCACCGAGCGTTGCGACGTGCGCCTACGTTCAGAGACCAGACCACCTCTAGCGCACAGTTGTTGACTCGCCGCCATTACATTATTATAATTGTTAATCTCTGTGTATTATCGCAATATATTAGTTATACATATTGCCTAGTATTTATTTATTACTTCAACTGACATATTAATGTGGAGGTGTAACCAACGCCCCCACAATATTTTATTATGATAATAAATGACATCAATGAAGTATATAAGTAAGGCATCTTCTAAAACTCGCTTGGCTAACTAACAACCTTCATAGAACGTTATTCGCCAAATACCTAACGATGTCACGTAGAACACACATCCTCTTTAGTTAAGTCTGGGAGATAGTTTTAGGATAAGAAAGTAAGCATCTTTGTATACATCGTCACTTTAGTTATGGCAGTTTGTATCCCTCTAATGCTCTCAGATCCGCTACTGAACTACTAAGCGAAAAGTTTTCTTCCATAAAGATTGTTATGTGAGCAGCATAAAGCGAAACTTGTTGTCTATTTTCTGTACAATATACGCCATAAGGTTCTCCGAACGATAAGTGAATCAATATTTACTGTGAAAACGAGTTACATTTTGTATTAATAAATCTTAGATCCAAGTTTTAACATAGAGTAAAGTCAAAATAGACATGAAACTTTGTTCGTTATTAAAGTGTTGTACTAAGACAAACTTTACTCCATTTACGATGTTCGTAGAACCGTTCTATCTGCTTTGTTATACATGACGTTGACAACAATTCGCTGATGTTCTAATTAAAACTTCGTTATTCACAGAAACTTCTTTGTCTGATGACTATTGTTTATTATCAAAATTATCAGTCACTAAAAACTCGTAAATAGTCGTGTAAATTTTAATTCTGCTCCAGCTTTGGCTCAGCAAATGATTCGTATATTCAGAAAAATTATCGCTACGCAAAGATGTAAGAAATTAATTTATAATCATGTTTATAAGGATGTGTTTATAAACATGTATTGGAGAGTAATGTAAGGCCTAAACACACTTATTGACGCTTAAGGTACATAAAACAAACAATGCCATACTGATAACATCTTACAACAATTATATTATTTCTAAAAGGTGTATTTTTTTTCTTGGTTATGCCCTATCTCCATTAATTCTTCATCAACATTAATGATTTAAATATCATTGTAAAGCTTATCTTCCTTGCTATTGACGAAATATAGTTTAGAATGAATGTTTTCTTTAAAAAACATGATTTAAAGAAAACATTGCCATGTGTTCATGCTAATGAAAATATACTCAAAGCGCCATCTATTATAACAATCTGTTGAATTGACATGATAACTGTTAGACTGTTTAATTTAATAATATGCGAAATATTCGCATAGGTCAGCTGGTGTGTAATATTTTACGGATATTATCTGTACTTCTTACAACATAAGATGTTATTGTGTATCCAATTTCCTGAGACGTACAACTCATATCAAGTGTCTATATAATGACATACCCTAACATTTATAAAAGGTCTTTCTTTCTTATGTCATAAATGTCATGTAATTGTAACCGTCTTGTTTATTGAGAGTATTATGATATCTGTCTTTATCACAACCACGAATAAAATAATTGAACTATATTGGCAAACGGCTTTCTACAATATTGAATATTTCATATTGCACAAACATATTACCTGTTTATATTTTAGAATCGGTATTTGTACGTTATAGTTTATTGAATACATTTATTTACATGAAAATGATTTCTAGCTCGGCCCTAAATATATAAAATAAATTACTTTCATCTTTGTCTAATAACCATAATATGTTTGCTTATGCTTATTAACATTCTGTTATAGCCTGTTTAAAACAATATAACGCCAAAATAACAAATTGATTCAATTTCTCGAGTAACACATGAATAGGTTATTTTGAAAATAATTTTCACCTGAATAATACTCGTCTTTCCAACAGCAGGCGCTCCGAGGAGAACGACCTTAACAAGGTCCAGGCTGTCGGGACTTGGTTCCACGCTCGGAGCGCTGCCAACTGTCAGAGTTCCACCTCCGCCGCGCTCCAGGTAATCCAAATCCAATTCTGTAATAGAAAAAGGAACATTATCAATCGTTTCCAGTTAGCCATTAATATGCTATTGTAGGGAGCTCTTTCAATTTCTTCCACTTAAATTTATCGTTCGACAAAACCCCTTCTCCGTTCCTTTCATCTTACTCTATCCAATGCATTCTCTGGTCAACTCCCCTAAAACCATTTTTCACCATTTCACACTTGGTTACGACGCTAACCGTAACATGGTTTTGCCAGGTCAAATAGTGATAGTTTTAGATCACTCGACAGCCATGAATGTAGATGCTAAAATCTTTGCTTTTTTGATCAAACAATTTATGATCACATGGTAGAAAACGTTGTTCCTGTCCTGTTGACTATTTTTATAGCACGGCAAATTAATGGAACTGTGCCTGATGATAAATAAAGTACAATCTCAAAACAGTGGTGACTACGAAGAGACCAACAATTTCTTGCCAGTCGCTACTGTCATGCTGATTTACGTAAATTGAAACTGGTTATGCATCATCGACTAATCCCGAAACAATAGTGTGTCTAAAATTCCTGGGCTAAATCCCTATGAAATTTTGCTACTATTTTGCCCACCAGAGAAAAAAAATGTACTTTATATATATATTTAAAGGTTTCTGTATAATATCGTGCACATAAGCGAATCACTATAACAAGCATGGTAGTCCCGTCCCACCCAGTTGAATTGTACACACCACACTTACCTTCTTACCACTTACCGTCTTACCACACTGCAAACCTCGATGATGCGCTTAGTCTTTCTCTCAATGGTCCTATTTGTTTTTGATTGTACATACATAAGTTTAATAAAACATTTTTACATAATTGTGTTAGGTTCTATTATAAGATCTCTAAGCACATTACCGATTTGCCGGGCAATAAGTTCAAAAATCATATCAAGCAGGTTTTAGTGTCAAAAGATTAATATAGAGTGGATCATTACGTGAATGACGGTAATGTCTGAAAATGACTTCCTTTCTGTACATCCACTAAATATAATTATTACAAGTAAATAATAGTTACAAATTGAGAACATAATTGATAAAACCGATCGAGTTTCTTGCCTGCTCTTCTCGATGACTGGGATGTTTCTGAACTGTTAGTAGTATTGTAATTTTCTTATGTTCCTTCTTAGGGTCTAAATTGAATAAAGTATTTTCTATTGATTTGTTGTTGGCAGATCTTTTAATTTCTGTGAACCTATATTACAAAAAAAGTCTTAATTCATAATTCAGATTCGACCTATTATTAATTAGGCATTTATGAACGTCGTTTTTCTATTAATTTCATGTTCAGTTGAGTAAATTGATCCGTTGCAACGATTCACATGAATGTAGCTTTTATAATGATACAAGCCAATCGAACAAAGTATTATATAATTATATAAGCCGATAGACATGAAATAATCAATAAAACAAAGAGCTGAACCTTATTGTTGTTCGGCAATAATCGTACATTAAGTTATGGCAGCAGTAAAATCAGCGATCCGTGAGCAATGTCTTCGAGCGATATTTCACTCAAGCCCCTGACCGATCCCATGATATAATTCATAAAAATGTTTACAATACAAAGAGGATATAGAATTGGTTAAAGAAATTAGTTTAAGACATCATCAGATAAATATTTATATGACGAAATATTTTAGTCAAAACTGCATGAATAAAAATTATAGATGTTTTAACCGCTGGTATGCGAAACACTCGATCTTTGATAGTGGTGAAATTGACATATATATTTTATCGTCATAAGTATGGCGTTGTAGCTACAATCTCGTAAGATCCTAAGTGACGATGTGGCCCATGTAGCACTCTAAGCTTAGTAGAAGACTGGCCCTCACGTGTTGCTGCCGTAACACACCGATTGGTGTTTGGCGACAGATTTTCAACTAAAGGGTTGTAGCTAGCCAAACGGGCATTAGAAAAAGCCCTACCACCATGCCATGGTTTCATCAAGATGTTTGCCTTCACCGAAAGCACAGGCTCATTGCAGGGATTCGAACTCACGTCAATCGACGCGATGTCCATAATCGTTACCACTGAGCCACCATAGCTTACAAAGAATAATTATTGCAATTTAATGTTGTAATTTTTTTAATAATTTGCCAAATGCTTGGCATTGGTATAATTAGGCACTCATTAGGCTTATCTCACACTCTAATTAGGCTTTGCACGGGTAACAGTATATATACATATAACTCTGTTGTTTTGCGTGGCGCCCGCCAGTAAAGCTCCCAGTCGGCATAATTTTTTCCGACATTTTCAACACTCATCGTCATATTTCAGCCAATTTACACAAAACGTTAATAAATTATACACTTAAACCTTCCTTATGAATTATTCCATATATTGATGAAATCCGTATGAAAATCCGTTTGGTAGTTTTTGAGCTTATCGCTTTCAGACAGACAGACTAACGCGGCGGGTGACTTTATAATATGTATAGATTTATAATACGTAAATATTTTATACTTTTAATTCGATATTTATAGCATGTAAGGTTTCACTCAAATTCAAAGGATTTTTTATTCGGCTACCGTAACCTATGGACGCTTATAATAACATAGGTATCAACTCCCGAGGTATCCCGAGGAGCTCTGGAAACTACGGTGAGTGTAGTTGTAGTTGTGTGTAGAAAACAACACGACGTTAAGACTTGTTGCCCAAAGTCTTCTGTGTAATAAAATCTTACAATGAAATTATCCATGTCCCATTTCTACAAAAGGAATTCCATAGAAGAATTTAATATCACTCGTATATATCAAATTTCCCAGTGATATTAAGAATAGAAACTCGATATTATACGTCTTTTACAAAAACCTTTAAATATACAAAGAGTACATTTTTTATTTTCTTTAGTAGGCTAAATTTCATAGGGATTTGAGCCAGGAATTTTAGACACACTATTTAGAAAATAAGAATGCAACGCAACTAATTGAATTTCTCAAATTTCAATGAAAGGCATGAAAGCAGAAAGAAATAACAGAAAGAAAAAATATTCCATTAACGAAATACGTTAACAATTCAGATAATTTCTGTCATTAGATTACTGGAAGACAAAGAGATGTCGTGAATAGGATTTATACAACAAAAGCTACATGATGAATGGATGATAATCCAATTCTTTCTACAGTTTCATATCAATCCATTAATGAATCTATAGCATACGTGTATAATACGTCCTTAATAATAAATATATCGACTACACTAATATGCATGTGATATATTAACATAATTATGTTAAAAAGAACGTTTTTTTTTTTATTTGTATTCTATTTATGAAATTGATTTTTACATTAGGTACAAATTAACAAAACATTTTTTATGAAATGTATTAATGTTATTTGTAAAAACTCACCAAGGATTTTGTTCTGCTTTGTGCAGTTCCCTTTGGCATTGTTGTCGTCTTCTTTATCGTGTTTTGATATATTATCAAATCTATTCATTTCAGTAACAATCCCAGTGATTTTAACACGTCATCGGTTTTATACATTATATATATTTTTTGACTACTAAAATTTCAAAAATTTCGAATTGTATTTTCAAGTAGTTTAAATAGTTTATTTATGACTAAATAGAATATTTGTCTAGTATATATTTAAATAATAATTATTGGGATACATAAATATCGCGAGTTTTGGCGGCAAATGAGAGTAAATTCAACACAACCGCTCTTTGACAAGACCCTCGATAACTGACGCATCTGCCGCGCCGTAAGCGTTGTTGTTACCGCCTTTCGTGCGGAGGTAAATTGTGGAGGTTTCACGATACTTTGTTATCTCCTTTTTTTTCTTTATGAGAAACGGTACCCTAATTATGGCCACAAAACAAACAACCCGTAAATGTACTTTCAAAGCAATTTTTGCTCATCAGTAGTATACTAGAAAACAGCGTTTAATAAGCCTAAAGGCTAATTCTGAGCCAGCTTGCAATGAGCCTAAGGAATGAAGAATAAACCAATCTATTAAAACAAAGAAAATAAGCCCGACCGTAAAAAATTTTGGCAAATAAGAGAAAAACCAATTATAATATTATCTACAACAATATACAACTATAGCAATATTGTTTCAGCTATGTAAAATAAATCCCGGACTATTTGTTTGTTCGATAAATAATTACGCAAATTATGCAATACTAGCAGTGCGTCTGCGGCTTCGCACGCGTTTATTACGCAGTAATTATTTTTATTCATATTATTGACAATAATTCATATGTGTCCGGTTCCTATATTCAAAGAACGATTCGTTTTGCTTACGATCGGTAGTATTTTAAACCAGGCGTATGGCCAAAGCGTTCCTATGTAAAACGTTTCGTCAGCTAAGTTACCAAATGCGTGATACCAATGGCAAATGTACAGGGATGACAGTTTGTTGTGCTTCTATAAACATTTCGACACATCGAAGAGTTGATAAAACTACTATACGTTTATGATTTGGTAACCGACCAAAATCGGTCGGTTGAATATTCGTTTTACGTGTTTTCCTTATTATTTATAAATTAAATCGAAATTTTCTGGTTTAGATATTGTGTTAAGTAATTATAAATGTTATCGGACTGAAGTGATTCTAGTTATGATGAAGAATGTGGTGTTACTACGAAATTACCAAACAAGCATTTAGCATTTAAAGGCATCATGTAGTAGGTACTGGCTACGCATCCTGCATATAATAAACATTATATTGGAATAAACTTTATTAAAGTGTATACTCGATCTGCGTTCTTTTTACATGAAACGTATTAAAACTCATTTATCTTCTTTAAACAATGTGACCCTCCCAGAGGAAAGAAACATGTAGATATGTATAGTTAGTTAGATCGAATTACTGATAAGGAATTAGCCAGTTCGTGACTTTTTTGTAACTACGACAACAGCCCAAGCCGAGGTTCGGTTACTTTGGCACCCTTGAGAACTTGTCACGCTTTCTCAGCTGAGTGCCTTCAGCGCTCGCCTCCAAGCCCGGTTGAATCTTTAAAAACCGTCTTAGGCTTCAGGGCCCTTATGACTAACAGTATTATATATCGTCACATCGAAAAAGAAAATTTTTATGACGGATCTTATCATATGGTCTATTGTTAAGTTACTTTTATTACTACCAAGTTATATATTTATTGTAACGTTAGAGTAATAGATATTATTTTTATAATTTTGAAATTGTATTTGGCTTATCCAATATCTATACTTATGTCTGTATATGATCTTTTTATAAATAAACAACTTAAAAGATGATTCTAAGATTGCATCAAGGAAAATAAAACAAGTATACTTACATTTTATAACGACAAACATTTTCAAATTACGTGGTCACACAAAACAATTCGCAAATAATTCTGGCCCGGGACAATAGAGGCAAAATTATGCAATACACAGAGTTTCACTGTATTTGTACTGGACAAGTATAAACAAGCTATTTGAAAGGTTCATTTCTATAGGCTTGTCCTACGTACCAACACAAATAATTTACACATTTATCCAAACTTATTACTCGTTTTGAATAAGAAAATAACATAGTAAATTATTAAATCAGTCAAAATCAAAAATATTTGACTCAATTTAGACTCTAAGAAGGGACTTATAAACATTACAACAATACTACCAGTTCAGAAAACGTTCTAGTCATCGAGAAAAACTGGCAAGATACTCTATTGGGTTTATTTATTTATTTTTTGTCGCGTATGAACATAAATGGCGTCATGACTCCACATAATTATTATTAAAATATCTTTGGAGATTTCTCTATACCTGGCGCAGCCTGACTGGTGGAATACCTCCAGTACCTCCACCTCCACCCTACAGAAGATTGCAGTCAAATGACCTAGTGTTGTGTTCCTCCTGTGAGTAGGGTTTCAAGAGCACCTTGGGGAAGAATGGATTCCAAGAAAAGTAGGCCACAGAGAAATTTTATTGTGGTATTGTGGTGACCGTCGTCCGCCAGTTATTATTTTAATTGAGAAGAACCGTAATTATTTTTCTAAAATATCTGCCAGTGAAAGTCCCGTCAAAATCGAGCCAACCGTTTCCGAGTTTGACAGGAACAAACAGAAAAAAATTGTTCTAAGTACCGTACCTATACTTTCATATGCGTTTAGTAAAAAGGCATTACAAATAGACGCTTCAATTTTATTATATGTTAGATGTAGTTGGTTTCTCGGAAGCGTTTATGATTACGATTCGTTGGTGTTTTTGTTTAAGACTTCTATTTAATCGACGACGCACACATATTAATGGTACATCTAAGACAATTTCCTAATTGTTCAAAATAATATATTAATATATAAAACTATAACGTAATTTTGGATTTATTAAAATAGGATTTAAAAAAACAACTACATTTCGGAAAAAAAGATACAATAATTAAACCAAAGTTAAAAGAAATATATTACACAAGGTAAAATAAACACAAATATTCCAGACACAATTTGCATAGACGTCACCTACGTTTTAAATATGCACCACATCGTCTCGGTGTATGTTTACAAGTCAAGCGAAATTCCCGTCTTGTGAAATGAGAGCATGTTAACTTGAACACAAATAACACTACATCAACGTTAAATTCAGCTCAGCGAAGTGCTTATAAGTATTTCTTTCAAAGTGACATTGTATTATCTTATTATCATATAAAATATCTAGTAGAAATTGTATCAAATAAGATTTTTAAACATCTAAGCTAGCCTAATAAATACTAGAGTATAACCGCAAAATACAGTAGAACCTCGATAAGATAAAGTTCAAGTAAAACGTGCGGTATAAACGGTAGTTTATAGAGTTTTTAACTTACAAAGGATTTAAGTTTTTAAAGTTCGTATTTTTACTTACCGAAGTTCATTAATGTTCTTAGGCGATTCGAGTTAGAAGAGCTATGTTAAAATCAAATGTTACTTCAAAAGTGAGTTAAAAGTAGGTTTTTTTTTTCAAGGAATTATATTTTTTTAAATCAATTTTTGTTTAAAAAGAAGCGAAAATATAAAGATCGTAAAGTGTTTACTCTCTTATTTGCTTCGCTGATCGATATTAGTGAATCGATTGATATAGTGGAATGTTTGTTTAAATGTTCACTTATTTTACATTGGCTCTCTGTAACACAAAATAATATTTTAGCTGCCTCCAGTTATTAAGTATTAATAAAACATTTATGTTATTATTATTTTGTGTTACAGAGAGCCAATGTAAAAATTATTCGTTTTAAATTGTAGAGGTTACGTATTTTAACTAAATTATGTTGACATTCTGAGATTTTTATCAGACTAACAGCTAAGGCAAAGGAAGGGTTATGTTTTAAACAGTCTATATATATATCACCCCCCCCCCAGTTGAAGAATGACATGTGATAATTATGCGCATTTTTTTAAAATTTCATTTATTAATTGATCATTAAATTTAGACACCTTTTTATAAATTGTCGTAAAAATATCTTAAAAAATACGAAAAATATGTTCTAATTAATGTACCTTACACAAAAATGTTTTTTTTTTTTCGATGTGACTACAACTGTTAGCTATAAGAGCCCTAAGCCTCAGACAGCTTTTAGAGTTTCACCGGACTAGGGGGCGAGCGCTGAAGGCACTCAGCCGCGAAAATGAAAATGTAGCTACAAAAAAGTTCATTATTATATATGCTTGAATACATGTTCTAGGACATTAGTACTAAAGGTCCTTCGGACAAGTTCAAGGTAGCAGACATAAAGCAGAATTCTCGACGAGAACTAAACTCAATTCCGAGAAAACCGTTTAAAAAATGTTTTTATTATTGGATTATTCGTTGGCGTAAGTGTATCGTTTCTGAAGGATGAATAACTAAATTTTTTTTTAATCTTTATAGATTTTGGCGTAGTGGCCACAATCTCACCTGATGTTAATTGACGATGTGTCCCAAGATGATAATATTCTAAACCTAGTGGAAGACTGGCTCTCAAGTGTAGCTGCCGGAACACACCTATAGGTGCTTGACGACAGATTTTCAGCTTGAGGGTGGTAACTAGTCATGCTTGTGGTTTTATCAGGATATTTTCCTACACCGAAAACTCAGCCATTCGAATTCACGTCGATCGACGCGATGTCCGTACGCGCTACCACTGAGCCGTCATTCATAATTATAAATAGGATATACAGATAAAACAACACATAGATTATTAATTAATTTGTGCAAATAAAAAGTCTGGATGATACACAATTCTATTACTACATATATATATATATGTATATAAAACTATACATATTGCAACAAAAAACCGATAAATAAAAATGTTAACTGAGCCAAAATTCTCGCATGCCAATTTTTCTATCTTTTTGTTTCCTCCTTGTACTTATAATATTTAGTGGTATTGTTAGAGAGTACTAAAAACACGTTACTAGGAAATCATAAATCAGTAAACTCACCAAAATCCGGCACGAACTAAGCGACAGTGTCGGCTAAAATGACGCCAGGCATTTACTGAGTTTTATAGGAATTTTACGTCTTTTGAGCGTCCGGAACATTGCCTTGAGTAAGGATTTTTTATGACTTACGCGTCTATACTTTTAAGGGTACATTGATTCGGTTGGGTTTTTGTTACGCATGACGTAATATTGTTTGGAGCCCATAGGGATATGCTTTGAAATACAATATTTCATTTTTTTTTTCTCTATCAAACAAACCTATATTGAACGTAATAAAGGTAGTGAACGAGACTCGCGACGTACGATTTTGGTAGAAATATGAACAAGTAATATTCTGGTGGGGAAGTGTCCAAGCCTTTTGCTCGTGGACGAAACGTTTCCCGTCATGAGATATATACTTTTTGGTATAAAATTTTATTATTTTGTTTATGTTTGAATAGCGGTCAGAATAATTTGATTTATTCAACTTGGTTATGTATATATACTAAATCTTGTATATTGATTTTCATAGAAGGTTTTTGATTTGAAAATAAGTTGAAGTTTCAATTAAAATCTATAAAAAAATGGCAAGTGCGTGTCGGGCTATGCGCAGTTTAGGGTTTCGTAGTTTCCCGTCACAAGAGGCAGATTAAGAAGGGGTCTTTAAGTAATTTTCAATGGAATTTGTACAACATTACTTCTTCAAGTATACTTTGGTTTAAGTTGGTCGAATATTACTCGTTAACTTATAAAGCCTACTTAGCTGTGATAGTTTACCTTTTAATAACGTTATATATACGTTACTTCCGTGAATTTTTCATATATCCGAAAACAACCACTTAGCTGGTAGAGGGAGGATATTTAAGTCTAACAAAATTAACACTTTAAAGCTAAATATTTCGTAAACGGAACGCTGAATCGAAAAAATGGTTTTCACAGACCCACAATATTTTTGAACGACATATTATCTACATCATAGGATAGACGAGATAGAGAAAAAAAAACATCGCCACTTTACGTGTGAGATACAATAATATATTTTTTCAAGTTTTTACTTTACCAGTTTGTGATTAATATTACCTAAACCGAATTGGGTATTTGAAAAAAAAAGATAATCGATTTTTTTATGCATTTTAAAGCTTCGTCATAATTATGATAATAGTCAATTGGAAAAACTCTTAAAACTTTTTTTTATTAATAATGAACAATTAAAAATTTTAATATTTTAAAAATAATCACATGACTACGAACGCGCCACGATCGAATTTGTGACGTCATAATGTTAAAGGAATTTCATCGATTAAGAGTCAAAGCACTGTATCAGTTGTGTGCTACAATGAGTAGAAATTAACATTGTGACGTCACATGCGCTCGGATTTATTCGGGAACAATCAGCGCGTTTTCGGTACTGAATTCAAAAATTAGTTTTTATTTTGAAATAACTATTGAAATATTGTGAAAAAAATGAAATAAAAATAGTTTGTTATAAAACTTATACATGATCTTTCTAATTATCACAAAAAATAATAATTCAAAAACCCTATTACAAACGTTCTAGTACTAAGAATCTCTGAGCAAAGCCGCGGACAGACAAAGGGACATGGCGAAACTATAAGGGATTTGACTTTTTGACTTCGGAACCTTATAAAAGTTATTATACATGGTTCACGATTATTAAGGTGATAGCAGATTTGTTTTAATTAATAACTATTTAATCGACTTCAAAAAAAGGAAGAGGTTTTCAATTCGAATGTTTTTTGTATGTATGCTCAGCCGTAACTTCTTTGTTTATGAACCTATATAGATGATCCTTTTTTCGCTGGCAAGACCCAGTAGACCCATTTTAATTTCATTGGCAATGAACCTTCAATTTTGAAGATAAACCAGAGAACTCACCAAAATAATTGGAGTTGGTATTCTTATTGTTAAATATTGTATTGTCCTATTGAATTACTGATGAAAAATGTATTTTATCAAATTACAAAAATATATACATAAATTCAAATAGACCTTTACAGTTCAAATAATTAGTGAAAAATAATGAAATAATGTGTACAAATACATAGGTTCAACTACCTACGCTTTTGATAATTATAACACGTTTATGGTCTATGGACTACAATTGCGTATTTGAATATACATTTCTTTGATAACTGGAATGATCATGTACATAAGTTTTATAACAAATTTTTTTTTTCGCAATTTTTCAAAGTTATTTCGATATAGAAGTTAAATTTTGAATTCAGTACCAAAAAAGGCGCCGATCGTTCCTGAATAAATCCGAGCGCGTGTGACGGTACAATGTTAATTTCTACTCATTGTAGCATACAGCTCTTACAGTGCTTTGATTCTTAATCGATGAAATTCCTTTAACATTATGACGTCACAAACCTGGCGATCAATCGTGGTACGTTTCGTAGTCATGTGATTCTTTTTAAAATATTACAATTTTCAATTGTTTATTATTAATAAAAAAATGGTTTAATAGTTTTTCCAACTGACTATTATCATAATTATGATGAAGCTTTAAAATACATAAAAAATCGTTTTTTTTTTTTTAAATACCAATTTGGAAAACAGTACAGTAATATATCGCATTTCATTGGTTAATCTATTAGAGCTAAATAACATCCCACTCACCGCCCCCGCGCCATCAGTACGAATTTTGTTTAAAAAAGTAAATATACTGTAAGTATCCTGTATATATATTAATATAAATATATCGTTCTGTGTGTACTTTTTACTAAAATTCTCCATAGATGTCTGTTACTAAGGACACTGATCATGACGACGATCATGACTGATTTAACGTTTAATAAATGTTTGCTTGTCTCTTTGCAAGTCTGGATTTAGTTCACAAAAGGCTTTATCGATTTTCAAGAAATTTTGTACACGGGAATTTTATATAATTCCTAAATCGAAAATTACAAATAAAAAGTTTATTAATTCCCGATTTTGTTGAAAATTTTTACACGGAAAGTACTTAACATGTATGTAGTTCTTCGATTTATAGGCTAGATATACGAATTGTCAATAATACCTCTAAAAATTATACAATACTACATGACCCGGTAGATGTTTCCAACTATCGATAAATCGACCAGTTAGCTCAGTCAGCTAGCTCGAATTCTTTTTTAAATAAGAATTGAAACCCTTGAATCACTTGAATCGTTGAGTTCATACAAAAATCCTATAGAAAAATGACGTTTAATATTTCCCGAGTTTTTAAATTTTCCAGAAAACTTTCCAATTTCCATAAAAACTGATTCATTTCATTTTTCAGGTCGAAATTCCCAGAACGGAAGCGAGCAAACCAATAACAGGTGGTGCGTTGGTTTGTAGTGTTAGCTCCGTAAACATCGTTGATGTTGCGTGCCGCTTGTGCCGCGTTACTGCCACGACGGTACTCATATTCCATAATTACTCGAATTTTTGACGTATCCATGATGACAAAAAAGATTGGAATGCGCTGAAAATGTAACACTAATCAATAAACAAATGACTACTTTTGGAAAAAGAATTCCATGTTTTTAAAATAAAATAAATTTAAAATTAGAATTCTTAGCCAAACAAAAATTATTTTGATTTGAAATGGCCAGTACTGCAGAACGGCAATTTCATAGGTAAAGACCTATTATTATACATATTCAGAAACGTATATAAACAAGTTTAACAAAAATGACGAACCAGCAGATACCCATTTCATAAGAAATTTCACATTTACGTAATTAAAGATAACGATCGAGGCCTTGCACAGATGTTGTACATGGATAACCATTTTCCGGGACCATTCGAACAACGTTTGGCAAGTTTCCACAATTACAAACAGAAATAACTTAGATAAAGCCTGTTAGATAATACTGCTAGTTGCATGGTATTTGCGGTTTAACATATACCTTCCTATCTAGTGAATTGTTTACAAGATATGAATTATTAATTTCTCTTTCAATAGAAAGAAGAGATAGAGGAATTCATTCCGGGAGTAGACCAATTAGAAAAATTCACTATATGTTAAAAATTATACCCGTAATTAATACATAATATTGTAGTACTATGCGTTTCTGAATGCATCCTAGATTGGATGATGTCCCGAGCAGCCAATCAGCGACGACTGTGGTGCCTTGCCGCGCTCGGGAATGACGTTGGACATTCTTGGACGTCCTTGAAACAGTACAGTCCAGAGCGCGACTTCATTGCATACGCGGCATCAGTTCAAGCCAAGTTTCGGCCACTTTGGCACTCTTGGAACTTGTAGCCTTGCTTTCGTGGCGGAGTGCCTTAAGCGCTCGCCCCCAAGCCCGTTGAAGGTGTAAAAGCCGTAAAGGCTCCAGAGCCCCTAAGGCTAACAGTATAGTCATATAGAAAAAAAAACCGTATAGTCGTCGTCACGAAAATTAGTAGAATTCCTTTGAGTGCTTTCTGTCTGATTACGTCAGATTACACGTGCTATAGGCTTATATAAAAATAAAACCCACCCTAAAATATTTATTAATACACCTTTAACCCGCCCGCTATCTTATTCGGCGTATATGCCGAATTTGGAGGCAAAATTATTTTTTTATTACGTCATCATCCCGAACGAGTTTAAAAGTAATAAGAGGATTATTTTTAATCTAAATGCAAAACATGCCGCATAGACGCGACGTGACGTCATAATATAATAAATAAAACTAAGGTTAAAGGTATCATGTGCAAAGTTGACTTTACTATAATATCAATTATAATTTTAATGACATTATTTCAACGCTTGGTAATAATTTTAGAGTCGGTTATCGAAAGATGTTTTTTCATTGAACGTTGACGTCACTTTTATAGTATGGTGTTTTAAATCACGTGACCTAACGAAAAAAAATGTGTGCAGCAGTTCACACGTGTCAGAAGTGAAACCTTAAGGAAAATAAATTTTCTTTAAAAAATCTTTTGAAAAGATTTAAAGTCAGCGGGATTCGAACTATCGACTACTCGTGCGTACTGCGAATGAAGTTTGTTCGTCTCACACCACTAGGCCAATACGACGACGAACACAATTATGAAAATCAGGACACGCATTAACCGTGCATAATATATGCCTCGTTTCAACACAACACAACGGTGCTAAAGAAGTTTTCACTTCAAAAAATAAGAATGAAATAAATAAACAATTATTTTTCCCAGATTTGTATTGTTTTAGGCTTTTTATCAATAGACCAATATTATTAAATAATTACTTTTATTTTTTAAACATTTTATTTTATTTTATTTATTTATTTGAAAAAATCTACAGCTTTTAAATTCATATACAATACATACTAAATTAACATAATGGTTTAGCCAAAATGATTTCAGTTATTATACATATAATAATAACCTATACCCTAAAGAAACTATTAATTATTATTGCATCAATTTAATAATAGTATTTTGTGTGAGTGGGTGTGCATGTGTGAGTGGGTGCGTATGTGTGAGTGTGTCTTTATGTATGTACTAATTGCATATATTTGACGAAGTCTGAATAATGTCAAGCGCTTTTCTTTTAAACGCAGCACTACTATCAAAGAAAATGTCTAGATTTTCTGCCTTCATATTATATGAGTGCATACACCTTATCAAAATTGAGTGATTGTAGTTTTTAAGTTCAGACACCCAATTCAACCTCATCGGCTGTGTAAGGAACAAGAAAATAGCGACAGCGGGGCGGTAAGGTGAAAAGCCCGTCATAGTAATTCGCCTATGCTCGTCGCATATCGGGATGAGCCGATGTTTTTTTTTCTGTTAGCCTTAGGGGCCCTGGAGCTTCTGACGATTTTTACAGCTTCACCGAGCTTGGGGCGAGCGCTTAAGGTGCTCATCCGCGAAAGCAAAGCAACAAGTTCCGAGGGTGCCATAGTGGCCGAACCTCGGCTCGAATTATTGCGAGTATGCAATGAAGTCGCGATCTGACTAATTCTCTATCCGTAAATTCGATCTAAACTAACTATACATATATACATATTTCTTCCCCCCGGGATTAAGGAAGATACATGTGTATATTGTATTTAGTAATCTGTATTTTTTTTCTAAACTAACTAGCCAAAAGAAAGGTATCTTACAGAACCTATGTACCTGAGGGGCGTTCATGTGTGTACGATGCAGTGTAATGAGTATCTGTTGATAGCTAGTGAATGTAGAGTCACAGTATCGCGCGAGCTGCTGCTTGGCTCAAAGTCTCCATGCCAATGGATCAGACCTAGGCTTGAGTTACCGCAGTCGTGCGTCGTCGTGGCGTGGCATGACAGCCGATGCATATTCAGTTTCTATATATGCAGGCTGGCATGACCACTGATGGATTTTGATCTCTCGGTGGTTGCCGTTGTATTTGGATCGTACTGTTCTTACCATCGGGAAAAGTGTCGCCCCTTACCCACACTACTATAAAAAAAGGTAATTGTTTTGCAACATAATGATTGAAACTCGGTCGCCCAAATATTCCCAAAAAATTTCTCCGTGTCTGTCTGTCTGTCTAAACGCGATAAACTAAAAAACTATCAAATAGATTTTCATATAGTTTTCATCATTGGACGGAGTGATTCGTGAAGAGGGTTTAGGTGTATAATTCATTATAGTTTTGTGTAAATTGGTTGAGATATGACTATTATTCTTGAAAATGTCAGAAAAAATCATGCCGAATGGGAGCTGTACAGGCGTGCTCCGCGTAAACCAATACAGTAATGTGTAGTACTCTGCTACCCGTGCGAAGGCAGGGCGGGTTTCTAGTAACCTATATAATTTACACCAATATTGTATGAGAAATAAATAACAATTTATGAGGGACGATGGTTATTAACTTGACTTAGTTGTTTCTCCCACTAGATACGAAATTTATACGATAACATTTCTTCTTCAAGCATTCTTATCGTTTTTCTTCATCGTCAGACTATACTGTAATTACAAATTTACAAAAATTGGTAAGGCTTAGATTCCTACAAATTCATTGTTAATGCTATCACTACAAAGGTATAAATTTATCAACATTCAGCCTCATTGACTTTGTAAGATTAACTAATGAACTATTAATATAATTAAAAATACGATAAAAATGACTAATTAAAATTTGAGATAACACACATATCGATCATATAAATTGGTGTATAGGTAGTATTATTGATTGTTCAAATCAAAACGATCATGATGAAGCTCTTCATTTTAGTGACGTTTCTCTTTTCAGTCAACATTTTGTTAAGTAGCGGTGAGTATTTTGTTTTATTTCAAATTCTTACCCGTTTTATCATTCCTATTGTAGAGATATTACGGATATGAAATTTTAGATCTGGACATGAATATCTTAAAAGTATTTAATCGGTTTCCGTTATAGATAGTGGATAACATGGATACGGATATGAAATTATTTCGGATATTCGATATTTATTTATAATATTATGTACATTACATTTTTCATAGAAGTAAAATAGGCATTATAAGTAAAATGGGCATGGTTATTGAAGTGAAACTTCTTATGCGACTTCCAAGTGTTAAACGTTAAATGTTAAACGTTAAACGTTTAACACACATTATCGGTCTCTCCTCTTTGTGTGAGCCAGAGCGAGAGAGTTAATTTCGGTGTGTATGTAGATTACACACTGTTTAAATAAAATAGAAAATGTCTTTTAAAATGAAGTTTCACTTCTATCGTGTGTGAATCGCACACACACCTTTTTTTACTTCTTCTCCGGCTACACGGGCGCGTCGGCGGCAGTGTCGTGGAAAGGAAACCGTGGAGAGAAGCTCGGAATCTACATACGTACTTAAAAAAATTGTGTGCATCTGTTAGTAATCGTGTACTTCTGAACGACTTGGCCGTTTGGGCGCATATTAAAATAATAAAATATTGTTTAATCGAGACGATGCAATCTAGGAATCCATCCAATCTAATTATAGTATTATTAAGCACTAGGTATATAATTATTCTATAGTATATAATATGCTGAATCGGAATGGATTTTGGTCTATATGTGATTAATAAATTCGAAAACCCTTGTATCGATCAAAACTTAAATTAGTATATCTATTAATATTATATGTATATTATATAGTATTGCTATACTATAGTATAGTATTTCATGGAGAATATTCCATAGATTGCGCATCCATTTAATAGATGGCGCTGTGGTCAAACCGGGACTACGTCTGCCGGACCAGCCAGTATATTAATAAAACTTTATTGTTAACAGCATTAAGCGTCCAAGATAATCTGGGTATAATAGGCGGGCATGATGTTTCGATATACCAAGTCCCGTTTATGGCTTCATTACGTATTAACGGGACTTTTCATTTCTGCGGGGCATCCATAATACACGAAAGATTCCTTCTGTCTGCCGCCCATTGTATTAAAAAGTAAGTATTAGTTTATTCACATTAGAACTCGATTTCCTTTTAAAAATTGTAGCAGATTTTGTAATACGCAGCCGAGATAGGCAGCGAGACAGCATTCAGGAACAGTGTTTATTGTAGTCGAGTAACTGAGGTCTTCACTATCCAACAGCTCAAGGGACAATACCTTCAAGCCGGTCGTTTCTTGTTATAAAGTACATCCGGTCACAAACCAATCCTGTTGCTTTCGCGCCCAACCATCAGTGCGGGTAAATTATAAAGTCAATGTTACGTAATGACTTGGTATCATTACTACGGATTCCATAATCATATCGACACGATTCTTCGACTAATGTTAAATAGTATCATATTTAATACTAGCTGCGCCCGCGGCTCCTCTCGTGTGGACTATAGAATGCCGTCGGTTGAGAGCACGCGCGAATCGTGCAGGCCCCGCTCAAAAGACGGAAGATAAAAATACTTTTGTGGATGATCCTTAGAAGATTGACATGTGCTATTGCTGACTTTTTGTAGGTCCCTTTAATATCTACAATTTGTAGAACATTAATTTGATATATCTCGTATGGTTTAACTCAGCGTAAGCCATCTAAGCGCCCCAAATGCGCTTTTTTTTTCGAATTGATTCACCATTATCATCAGTGCTTATTTCGTATGTTACGAACTGACTGTTAGCCATTAGGGCCTGAAGCCCCAAACGACTTTTACAGCTTCACCCGGGCCAAATATCTGGCGTTTGGTTAGGAATTTTAAATTTATTTCAAATTTAGGCTTGTGTATTTGTGTTTCGAATTTAGTGAATCATTTGTTTTCGCATTTTTCGCGATTTTTCTTTGACATCAGTCTTTTCACAAAATGGAGAACTTAAAATATCGCCTTATTGACGAATATGAGATCCATCCTGTCATCTGCGCTGCAGAAACTGCTCGAAGGTTTAATGACGTGTATGGGGAAACTACGGTAAAAAAAAACACGGTACGTTTTTGGTTCCAACGTTTTCGTTCTAGAAATTTTGACCTACGAAACAAACCCTATGGACCGCCAGAGACCCTAGTTGATAATGAAGAATTAAAGGTGACCGTGGAAGCGGATCCATCGCAAACCACGTCAGAGTTAGCGGCAGGCTAAGTTGAGATTGATAAAACAATTTTAATTCACTTGAAACGAAAATGGAAAGTGAAAAAGCTCGAGAAATGGGTACTGCATGAAATAACCGAAGCACACCAACAAACATGCATTGAGTTCTACGTTACAATACTCAACCGTCACAATAACGAGGGAATTTTGAATTATATTGTTACTTGCGACGAAAAATTGATCCTTTACGACTATGGAGAACGCTCATCACAGTGGTTGCACTCGGGAGAAGCGGCCAACTCCTGTCCCAAGCGAAAGCGGACTCAGAAAAAGGTAGTGGTGAATATTTAGCGGACCAGTGCTGGTGTCATACACTACAGCTTCCTAAGATCTGGCAGGACGATAACGGCAGATCTGTATTGTCAACAATTGCAAACCATGATGGAAAAGCTAGCCGTTAAATAACCGATTTGGGTCAATCTCTCTAGCCCACTGCTGCTTTAGGACAACGCTAGATCCCATACTTCACGACAGACGGTATCTAAATTAGAGGAATTGCGGTAGGAATGTCTCCAACACTCACCGTACTTCTCGGCCCTTGCTCCAACAGATTACCACTTTTTTCGGAATTTGGACAATTTCTTGCATGGAAAAAAAAATCAATTCTGATGAGGCTGCATGGAATCAATGAACTACTTATAAAATGGCGAAAGTGCATAGATAATTATGGTACATACTTCAATTGATTAAATGTACAATTGCATAATACTTTTTCGTTTTACTTTTTCAATATAAAATGCTAATTTCGTATTTAAAGGACCTATTATTATTTTTAATTTACTGACTTCAAAAAAGGAGGAGGTTATCAATGTAATTGGATCTTTTTTGCATTCATAATTGGCGGAGTAATTGGCGATTACTCCGCTAGTTATGAATTGATTTTGATGATTATTTTTTTGTTTGGTAGGTCATACTTCAGAGGTGGTCCCATATAAATTTTATCGAAATAGATTCAGCGCTTATTGAAAAAGTAAAAAATAATATATATATACCTACACGAGGGGCGTTCAGTATATTCTTGGTATGGGGATAATTAAGTAATGAAGTGAATGATTTAACAAGATCATCAAATAATTACACTAATTGAAGATATAAATAGAAAATTTCACATTATTTGTTTTGTGGATGTTTAGCCATAACCAAGTTGTTTAGGAACCGATTTAGGTGATACTTTTTCGTTGGAAAAGGGATACCTCAAGGGGATTCCATTTTAATTTCATTGGCATTGTGCCATCGATTTCGAAGATACACCAGGGAACTACACAAAATAATTGAAGTCGATTTTCCTTTTTTGTGTTGTTTTTTATTTAAATTGTCTTGTTACTAATACCGTTGACAATTCTTATAGCATAAAATAACTGAAGAATGAATGAATGAAAGAAAATGATGAAAGAATAACAAGTTCGGTTAAGAATATATATATATATATATATATATAAATGTTATATTGTTATTTTTAATATTCGTAAAACATTTATGAACATTTCTTATAACCAATCAATTAAGAAATGACCTAAGATTTCCGTGTAAAACTTTCATAAATATCGGTCAACTTTATGAAAAACGTTTCCAGGAAAAAGAATTATAAAATTGTCGTGGGTACAGACAACATCAGCAAAGGAGGAGAACTCTACGACATAGAAAAAATTATAGTACACGAGAATTACAGCGAGAGAACAAAGGACTACGATATATGTTTGATTAAATTATCCAAATATCTCACTTTTGGACCGAAAGTTGACAAAATTACTCTGGCTGATAAAAGTGTGAAACTAAAAAAGGGCACATTGCTCGATGTCAGTGGATGGGGGAGTACGAATGTAAGAAAATGTATCATTAATTTCTCATGCATGCACAATTAACACTTCAATATATAAGTTAATAGTTTTAGATATTTTTTTCACTATTTGATCCCGTGACACTTTAAACTAAAAGGGTCACTGTGAAAGGCTTATTATCATGTGCCATATGATTTCTTCTACTTAGAGATGCCTCTCTAACTAGTGAAGGCTGGCAGTCAACTTCATATATTTAGTTTTGTCCAACTAATACATTTACTATCGCGTGAACAATTAAATAGATATAAAATCCGAAAACTATATATTAAAAGATTAATGAAATGAAATTAAAAAATGATTTATATATATTCGGAAGGCATTAAACAATAAAGTAAGATATAAAATACAGAGTACCTTAATTTATAGTCTATTAATTTTACTAAACCTTCACTAGTAAAGTTAGTCCACGTTAATGCACCTATCCGTACCAGAGCTGCTTGTAAAAATCAGTCTTGAGAAGCTTGTGTGTATATGAATTTGGCAAACAAGCATTAGATATCATTCCGTTCCCGTTTCTATAACAGCATCGCCAAGCCAGCATGAATGAAAGCGTCCGCCAGATTTTCCTTTAATTTATAAACAATCTTTGCTCTTGTCAATTATGAATTAATAGTTTCAAATCCTTCGTATACCAATTAAAATGCGAGGGATTTCTTGCAGTAAAAATTAACTTTCTGTACGGAATCCAGAACGACAAGTGTGACTCCAAATAATAATATACAATCAGAAATATAAATAAACTTATACAAATCTTGTTAAAGACTGTACGTTTCTTTTAGCGATCGATGACTCTCCGTAAGTCAGAACGAATGATCTGATATGTAATTAAAGGGTTAAAGTTTTTAATGAAAAATAATGATAAAAATATTTGTTATTTTGTTTCTGAAGTGAAATAATTTTCTATTTTGTTAATAATGTTTGGTAACGTTGAAAATGATATCAAATAAAACTATTTTCACCGGAAACATTGTCTATTAACAGACACGCATATCGCGTCAAATATTTCTATTTTTCAGGAGAATAGTACAGCCGCATCTAATAATCTGCTGCAGGTGAAGGTTCCACTCATACCAACAGGGAAGTGTAAAAGGCTTTATATGTACCATTTATTTAATATAACACCTAGGATGTTGTGTGCCGGGGTTCACGGAAAAGACTCCTGTCAGGTATGTTTTTATTTTTTGTCCAAAGCTTGGCAAAATGGCAAGTCAATTTGCCAAATTGCCAATCGACAATTGCCAATGCCGCTTTACCATAGCGGTTTATTCGCACCTTACCTAGAATTAAAACAAAAACTAAAAAATCTGTTGTCAGATCTAAATTACCTGGATATTAAAATTTTACTCCATATTGTTAAATAATACTAAATTTTTGTACAAATATTTTGTTAAACTCTTTTCGTATTTGTCATTGTTAATACTGTGTAACTTGGTACAAACTTTTTTTTTTGGTATTTCGAGTCACTCTATGAGTTGTCACATACACACGCAAACACTTGTCCTTTTGCATGTTGTTGTATGTAACTATTTTTTGTACCTATTTGATAATAATATATGATTTTTATATAAAACTAGAGGAAGGGCAAGGAAGGTAACAAAATTATTTTAACCGGATCCTATGAACCCTTATATCTGCACCCTGCTGTAATATTTAATAAATAAATAAATAAATTAAGCCGTACGTGAAAAACAGGAGCATGCACTATTGGGGTAGATTTTTTATAAGCATATATGAAAAGTGAAATTTATATGACAGTGAAAAAACTGTACTTCAAATAAATGTTTTTATTTTTATTTTATTATTATCATATGATGCACCTTTCTTGAAATAAAACCGTAAGTGAAAAATCCAAAACAGGAGAGTACTTCCTGAGAGAACTTTCCTGAAATTAAGGCGTTTGTTAAAAACTCTAAAGGAGCGCGAAAAACAGTCCAAAAAATTAATTTGAAGTTCTATGAATGCGTCGTGACCAGCAAATAGGAGGCCCAAGCTACGTATATTACTTTCATATTTATTTGGTCCGTACCTCAAATCTTAAAAAATAGTACTCCCTCATTAATGGTAACAATAACCTTTACAGAAAACATTCACTAATTTAATGTCACTTATGTATTTAAACACACTCCAATGAAGATAATCCACAGATAAAGTAAGATTTTAGTCATTCTTATACGATTTGTTTAATAATTTAATAATAATTACACGAAAAGTGTGCATGAAACTCACAATTAATTAAAAAATATATGAACTTCCCCGATGCGACGGTCCTTTTGTAATATTTTAGTTTCCTAGTACATGTATTTGAATCAATTTAAAATATTTATATATTCTAAGGTGATATAAATAATATGATTTTATTTTATGAATAATTTCAAAGCAAATATATGTTTAGGATTCTTCTTTTTTACACTTTTTAATTTTGGTAAGAAATTCTGCATTGTTACTGTTACGAGAATTTGTAAAAAGATGTATATTTTAACTATCAATTCAAGAATATAAAAATAATTAAATAAGTATTACTTAATGTCTTAATATTAACGCTCGACTTATGAATGAAATTAAAAATGAGTGTTACTTATCATTTTTCTACAGTTTTTATTCCAAGAAGGGTGTGATTTATGGTTTGATAGCGACAAACTTCTACATATTAATTATTATTTCCCTAAATTATATCACGTATAGGTGATGTTGGCTTCGACTTCTTGAGATGTTAATAAAATCATTTACACTTAAAACTATGTTAAATTTTAGTGAAATCTCCATATTCGTAATATACAAAATTGTCTAGAGACGACACCGTATTGTTCTTCCACGTTCATAACCGTGGAAAATAATTCATGCGGAAAAAAATTGTGTAGTGAAATTCTTATACGTGTGCGCGTGATACGTAAATACAATGTTCTACAAAAATTTTACTCCTTAGTATATCTAAAAAGTCCGCGATACCATATGCCTATCTCTTATAAGCCACAATAAAGTATTTTGTCACAAAGTTTTATTGAAAATTGAAAAGTGATTTATGGCCATTATTATTAGGCATGACATATTAATCGTTATGAACGAAAGTTAATTCATCATCAAGAAAATTTTATGTAGCTAAACTTTACCCTTTATAGCATGTTATTTGGACGCATAGTTTGGGAGATAATGTAAAATTAAAATAATTGAACACTAGGCTCGGGTCTATGAGTATAGGTGTAGTGGCGTAAACAAGCCTTGTGTCTTGTGACGCATAACCCTGGCCGCCCGATAAAAATATTATCTATACAGAAGTATTAAGTCATAAATCATCAGTGATTTCTTTTAAATTTTAAGTGGGTGAAACCGAGGGGCACAGCTAGTCTTGTGATAAAATAAAAAAGACACAATTCATGAGCAACCAAGAATTCTGAAAGGCAATTGAATAACAGCAGTGGTCATTGTAATGCCGATCTTCAAATAACAGGACAAAAACCGGAAACATACACTAGTTGTCTTGAACACCCAACACCTCAAAATTGTTTTCCTTTATTTTTTATAGTACTGTACTGTACCTGATGGTAATCACAAGATAATCCAAAAACAATAGCAACTATCAAGTGATCAGCAATCTATCGACGGTCGCCACTGTCATGCCAGCCAGCAAGCCGCTGGATAGCTGGATATAAACTGGCTTATCCAGAAACGCGCAAAACCAAAACCGATTTACTGTATAGGGGTTTATCAAATATTCACGGTGGTTGCAACACAGTGGAGTAATGATCCGTACACCCCGTTTGATTACAGCCTGATCACGGATTCCGACCCGTCTAACGGTCGTTTTCAGTAACATATCTGAGACTATGGATAGATTGATATCATCAATTAGTACAAATAGAAAATCTATCCATAGTTTGCGTTTCAAGAATAAGTGTTAGTCTCGTTTGAAACTTAGGTATATTGAAACGCAGGTAAGTTCTTTTTGTATGAGCTTTCCTATCTGTAGTAAGCCATCCTTCCTCTCGATGACAGCTATAAACGTTCGATAGGAAATGCTATTCATCGATATTTTATTGAAATGAAAGTAATGGCATTAGGATAGATTTGTCTATCTTTAGTAATTGAAACAACGGATAGATTTGTTATTGAAAACGGCCGTAAGTGTGTCACTGTGACGGGTATTAAACCTGGTGTGTGTTGGTCGCGATGTAGTGGAACATAACTATTACCTATCACCCATGCAAAGGTTTTCCGATAAACTCTTAAGCTTTCAAAATGTTTCTAGGGAGACAGCGGCGGTCCGCTTACATTTAATAGAACGCAAGTCGGAGTAACATCGGTAGGATACCATTGCGGCGAGGCGCCCGGGGTTTATACAAAAATTTCTTCTGTTTTACCATGGATAACAAATACTATAGATGCAAACTCGTAAAATACATCAAAATTAATATTATCATACATATTTATGGTAACAATGTATTATTACGTAATAATATAAGATTTTTGTTTTCTTTTCAACATCCGCAGAACTTAATAAATACATATCATAAAATTTATACAATGTTTTATTCTACCTTATTATCGGTCAATAATTTTCGATATATGTTTTCAGTTTAAACTAAATAAACGCGAGAGTTTTGGCGGGATCTCAAACAGTCGTGTAGTTGTTTTTATTTTTTATTCATATATTTGTGTTATTTGACCCTATATAGTGTAATATATGGCGTTTTGCATAACAAAGTTTGGTTATTGTGCACAAATGAAGTGCAAGGGGTCAAAATTCCCATAACGAAAACGTTGAAACCAAAAACGATCGAGCTTTTTCTACAGCGCTGATGCCATTGTGAAACTCACATTCGTAAAAAACGAGATATTTTAAGTTTTTCATTTTGTGAAAAGAACGATGTCAAAGAAAAATCAAACGGTGCGAAAACAAATGAATCACTAAATTCAAAACACACATACAATTCGCTATTCGTTTAAAATTCTCTACTGCTGGTTGGCTCCAGATATTCAAACTCACACTTTTAATGCAGGTTATATGAAAAATATCGTGTGTCACGCGGGATGAAACACAATTTCAGACTTCGGGTGATGAAATAAATAAATAGCAATTAAAAAAATTAATTAATTTTTCCACGGAGTATCAAAAATATTCCCTAATCTTAAAACTTTCGGTTACGATAAAGCAATAAGCTACAACGATTGGCAAATGATATATTTTAAAAATTAATTTAAAATGTACATAAGTAGAATAACTTTTTTTGCAATAAATCCCATTTTCCTGGAGAATTGGCGGTCTGAAACATGAGTCTGTAATTTGTTCTCCGCGTATTTCAAGGGACGAGAGTAATTACTCGTTTCTACGAATAATAGTACTGCCAGTTACAGGCTTCGGTTTCGACGATGTGGTGTTTTTATTTTTGTGTTATTCGTATTTATCTTGTTTTTATGTTTGCATATTTATATCCAACTAGCTTCTGTCCGCGACTTCTTCTGCGTAGACTTCAGTATTGGATCCATTTAATGAAAAATATGGCATTTACTTATCAAGATAAATGATTCTCCTCTTCTTTCCACAACAGAAACAAACGTGTTGGGCTCAGAGGCCACAGTTTTACGGTAACTTCCATCTCGGCACGAACTAAAACGTTTACTATGTCTATGACATCTGTTGTTGATGTACTCTCACCTAAGTAACTATTTTACCGCACGCTCCGTTATATAGTGCCGTGGGTATCCAATACGGTTTTTTTTTATTTCCATAAAAACATATCCAAATTCCACCAAAGAGTTTCACATTACGAGAATAAATAAGCTGAATGATCAAAACTTGGAAGCACTTCTGATCAATGAATTTCTCTCACTTTAATAGCTAAGAGAAAATGAGATGAAAGATGTAGTTGTAATTTCCACCACGCGCACGTGACGCCATTTGCAAATGCGCGCCATTTTCATATTAGAACCGTCAAAGATTGTTGCGACTTTCCGACTGATATTTATAAACAAATTATGAGTTCAAGCGAGGAATCCAATATTAATATGGAACTTATTCCACCTGATATCTTGAAAAAGCCCAAATTACAGGTAAAATTTCAAAGAGTAGTGACCTATCTGTTTAATTTCTTATTTGTTATTAAAAATAAATAATGAAAAAGTTTATTTCATTACCTATTGTACTGTTTTATCGCAAATGTGTTGAAAAACGTTGTACGATACGCGTGCGTACGTAAAAAAAAACAACTTACCACTAGTATCATAAATAAATACTTTTGAGCAAATGAGGTGAAAACATCCTTTCTGCATTATATAGCCTATTTATTGAGGAAGTTTATTTGCTATAAATAACTATATTCTACAACTGTAAGAAGCGGGCGGGGCTGTAAAGATGAACATGAAGAAATCTGGAAAGCTGTAGGTAAGTACGGAAAGGTTTTTTTTTTTGGAACTGACTATACTGTTAGCCTTCTAGTCTCTCACTCTAAACTCTGGAGCCTTTGCGGCTTTTACAACTTCACCGGGCTTGGGGGCGAGCACTGAAGACACTCAGCCACGAAAGCTAGGCTACAAGCTTCAAGGGTGCCAAAGTGGCCGAACTTCGGCTTGGGCTATTGCCGATAATGCGAAAAAGTCGCGATCTGACTAAGGGGGTAGGGGAGGGGAGAGTGGGAAGAGAGAGCAACGTCAGGCTACACGAAAGCATTGGCGGCGGAGAGTTTATCAAATAAATTTAACACGAGTGACACCGTGGGGGATAGCTAGTATAGTTACAAATGTAAAAGTAACATTGTTTAAATTGTCCTTCAATCAAGCTCAATTCTATCAAAGGCAATAACCATCAACATGTTACAAAAAAAAATATGTAGGATGATATAAACAGGTACTGTTTTTCCCTTGGGCGTTCGTATTTTATTTATTGACTGACATCAAAAAAGGAGGAGGTTCGCAATTCGATTGTATATATTCTTATTCTTCTTCTATTTCCTAACTTGGCAAACGGTCTTCTTTATTGAAGACCATTGCTTCCATTATCGAGTGAATATATTTTCCAGTCTTACGACGATTGAACTTTCTAGGAAGTTTTTGTGGCTTCTCAGAATTCATTATCCGTGTTATTATTTCCAATCCACTTCACTTGTGCACAATAACCAAGCTTTATTATGCAAAACGCACTTTTATTACAAAATATATAAAATAACACAAATTTATCAATAAAAATAAAAACCACTACATGACAGTTTCAGATCCCGCAAAAACTCAATGTATACATATATATTTTTTATGGATGTTTCAGCCTTAACTTCTTTGTTTATGAGCCAATTTAGATGATTCTATTTTCTTGGAAAGGGGATACATCAAGGGTTGTCCCAATTTAATTTCATTGAATTACATAGACTTATATACTTAATAGAATTACAGATTTTGTTGATCAGGAATATATACTGAAATATGGTTGAATATAATATTTTCTTGTACAACTGTTTATATAAGATTAACCTGCAATGTCCTGTAGAGAAACCCTGTAAAACCACAAACAATACAAATAATAAATTTGCTTGAACACAATGAATCTTGTTTTATTTCTACTACATTCTTATGTGATGTTAAGCAAAATTGCAAAGATGCAAAGCATGGAATAATAAGGAAATGATGGTAGTTGCCGATTTTTGCCGAATTTTAATCGCAGAAGTCTATCAACTTCAGGACTTCTAGTTTTTTTTTAGTTTTATCATTTGGTCACAATCTTACCTGATGTTAACTGATGATGTGGACCAAGATGGTGCCGCGCTAAGCCTAGTTGAAGGATTGGCTCTCAAGTGTAGTTGCCGGAACACACTTATAGGTGCTTGGCGACAGATTTTTGGCAACCTCTAAAGCAGAATCAAATTAAAAAGAACAGTTCAGTATTTATATATTGCGCAAAGCCGCACTCTATTCCTGAAACGGGACACTACAAGGGCGTAGACTTATCATTGTCTTTCTTACAATTATCGTAAACAATATTATATTTCATCCAAACAATGTTAGCTAAGCATTTCTTTAGCGGGAAAATAGAATTTCTCTTCACTTATATAATGAAACCGAGATAAATAGTCCGGAAATTTAGTTAAGAATAATTTATCACGGAGAAAACACTATTTATTTCGTTCTCATTATCTACAAAATACAGTTCTTTAAGAGCTAATTAAATTGCATGTATTGAAATAATTATTTTATTGAAAAAGTATTATTATATCTCAAAGATGTTTTTTTCCTGTTAACGCTATTTCTCCGTTAATTCTTAATCAAAATAATGGCCTCAAAACTGATGCAATGTTCGTACTGTTATAATTTGTTCAAAAATTGTATGTGAAAAGTTTGTGTTTAATTGTTATTTATGGTATTAGTATAACGTAATACAATATTTTTTTGATCGTTATTTGTTTGCCGTAGTGGCGGCAATCTCACCTGATGTTAAGGGACGTTTTGGCCCATGATGATAACACGTTAAACCTAGTGGAAGACTGGCTCTCATGTGCAGCTGCCAGAACATACCTATTGGTGCTTGGCGACAGATTTTCAACTTGAGGGTGGTCGCTAGCCAAGCCGGCATTAGAAAAAGCCCTGCCAATATGGTTTCCTCACGACGCTTTCCTTCACCGAAAGCTCAGGCTCATTGTAGGCATTCGAACTCACGTCAATCGACGCGAAGTCGTACACGCTACCACTGAGCCATCATTGATTCGAATGAATCCAATTTACTTTAAAAACAAAAATGCTTAATGAATAAAAATGCTTAATTGATCCTTAGAAGATATATGCAATCGCTGACTTTTTTGTGAGTTTTTGGAAGATCTACAATTATGTAATGGTAGTACATTAGTTTGATATATATCTTATGGTTTACTTAGCGTAAGCCATTTAAGCTTATTTTTTCCGAACTCATTCAACATTATCGTCATTGCTTATTTCGTATGTTACTTTATTTAACAAAGTATATCCTATAACGTGGGCAGATGATACAGCTATCGATAAAAAAGTATGTATATCAGAAAAGTGGTTTTCTCGTGAAAAGAACATGAACGGACAGACTGAGAGATTTTATAATATGTATAGACTGATAGAAAATAAATAATGATAAAATAAATTATGTGTAATATTAGCTCTGTTGGCTCTACCTTTATTAAATACATAAATAAATGAACCCTGCAAATAAGGCAGAGTAATTGGATAAATGAATATATATTAGTGGATAAATTCATATGCTATTTTTATGTATTTCTGCTTTTAATGTCTTCTTATGTTCTTTTATCGCAAATAGATTATATGTTGACAATATAAATACATAAATATACTCTGTATAATGCACGTGCCACAGGTTACATAAAATACTTTTATAGCAGAGTTTTATTTAATAATAAAACCGTGCAACATAAAGAGAGTTGGCGCAGTCATCGCTCACAAAGAGTTTACGTGCTCAGCGTGACAAAATATGATATTTCACTTGTATTTTAACGTGTCACGTTTCTCTCACCACTAGACTAATGTAATAAAACATAGCATACACATATTTAAAAGTGCATTTATATAATATTAATACGGTATAGAATTAAATATTTACATTCAAAGATACATTTTAAAAAAGGGTATAGAACGAAGTACAAACAAATAAAAAAAGAGGTGTGTGTGCGATTCACATACGATAGAAGTGAAACTTCATTTTAAAAGACATTTTCTATTTTATTTAAACAGTGTGCAATATACATACACACCGACATTTACTCTCTCGCTCTGGCTCACACAAAGAGGAGAGACCGATAATGTGCGTTAAACGTTTAACGCTTGGAAGTCGCATAAGAAGTTTCACTTCAATAATAATTAAACCAAAAATAACATAGTACGGTATTCAGAACATATAATTTGAAGGGACTAAACTATTTAATAAATTACCGATAGACCTGAGAGAAAATGAATCATTTAACATATGTAAAGCAATAAAAATATATTTAAAGTATACGTATTTATTTTAAGTAATATAACTCTTTTATTTACTTACTTATTTTTCTTACAAATTTATGTTATTAATATTAATAATTTTGTAATCAATCTATATGAAATGATTTTCCTTTTTAAATCACTGGATGTTTTGTAAACTGAAATAAATATTTACGATATTCTTATTAAGTAAACTATTACTCTTTTTAGTAATACATTTCTTTAAAACGAATCCTGTTTTAATTGTACTATTATCATTGTATATAACCTGGGTATGCGGCTCCACTCGCGTGGACTACATATTGGCATCGGTCAAGCGCACGCCTGAATCGCGCTTCCTTCGCTCAAAATACGTAAGATAAAATGCTTATTGTGAGTGACCCTTAGAAGATATACATTTGCTATTGCAAATTTTTTGTAGGTATTTTTAAGATCTACAATTATTTAGAACATTAATTTGATGTATCTCATTCCTCTCATGTCCCTTCAAGACTGTCGTTGTCTAATTGTATAATGAGTGCGGCTATATAACACATCTGCTGCCAACGCGTTGATTCTATAGTAGTTGTCGCTAGTCAATAGTACAAACGAATAATTTTATCAGGAAAAAACTAGACACATTTGAGTGTAGCTCGAAATAATTTTAAAAAATTTGTAACTTGATAAATAAATATTGTACATTATTATTATTAAGCCTTTATTGCTGCTACTAATTACACATATAAACCAAAATTTTCTTAATCTTTACACGTCAGGTATCCCGTTATTAGTGGTCAGCGTGTCATGTGACACGTAGGCCTCTTCCAGCTGTTTCCATAACATCCTATCGTTTGCCTTTCTTGGCCATATTGTACCTTCAATTTTCTTTATGTCATCTGTCCATCTTTTTACTTGTCGACCCCTTTTTTTTACCATCCCGCGGATAACGTTCTGAAATAAATTTTGTCCATTTTATCTTGCTGTCTCTTGTCATGTGTCCTGTCCATCTCCATTTCAATTGTCTGATTTTTTTATTATATCTTCCACTTTTGTTATTAACCTTATTTCCTGTGCTCTTATACGATCTTTTAGTGTGGCGCCTATCATGCTTCTTTCCATTCCCCTTTGACATGTTCTCAATTTCATATAATGTTTCTGCGTCAGCGCCCACGTTTTACACCCATATGTAAGACATGGCAGGTCACATGAAGCAAACACTTTTTTCTTGGCTGCCATAGGGAAGTTTTTACTTTTAAATATCTCTTTAAGGGACCAGTATCTTTTCCAGGCACAAGACACTCTCTTGTCTATTTCTGAGTCAGTTTGGTCTTTGAATGATATTATTTGTACATACGTGTTTATAAATCGGTGATACATCAACTGCGTGAATTAAAATATAGGGAAAGTACCGTCAAATATATTCAGTCGACTACAAAACAAACTCATAGTTGATATACATTTCACGTGAATAGCGTGATAGCGTGGTGACGTGACAAACTTATTGTTACTTTTTCTTTAAGTTATCTTATTATCGTTATATTTCTTTTTAAAGTAAGTATTAAAATTATAAAGCAGTAAGTTAGTCGTCGACGAACTTCCATATACATGAAATTTAAAACAAATACAAAGAAATATCTGATCATGAACTACCATACCAATTATTTATTTCACACAGTCATAGTTCCATAGTTGCTTGAAACATCAATAAAAATTAGTTTAGTGAGGGAGTAACCATTATTAAAAATAAAAATAATAATTACGTTACGTTCTTTGTATTTCAACATACTTATTACACTTTAAGAAATATTACTCTGTTTTACTTTTAACCACGCAACAAAAACAAATACATTACTTTAATTTAATTTTACAATAATTAATCAGGAATACTCGCACTATAGGTACATTTAATGAATCTGTAAATCCACTATTATTTTTCAGTTCACTCATCATTATTGATAACGATATCTAATGTGATTAGTACTTATAATATGATTTAACCTCAGCCCCTAATTAATAATCCTTTTCACCATAAGTAAGGACGGTGCTAACTATTGAGGTGTCATCGTTAGTGTTTGAGAAAGGTTGACTTCTAGTTACAATTATCGTCACGTATTACGAGAAACGTGGCGAAAAAGTAATGTTTTATCCTCAAAGGAATACATGAAAGTGAAAAAGGTACCGTGTTTTTGATGAAAATTATTAGGGATGGACCGAAATTACATTCGGTTTAACTGAAGTTTGGTGTAAGTTGAACCAATATTCTGCATAACCTTCGGTATGTACTTAGTTCTTAGTAAAGTAAAAATAAAAATGGTACAACTGTTTGTAATGAAGAAGATAAAGTGATAAATTAGTATCACAGATTTGGTGATGATTATAAGAACTAATCTGAGTATTAAACAAAATAATATATTAATCCAATGAACAGTGAAACTAAAGATCCAAAAAAAATTCCTATGTTCACATGTCAGTTTTCCTAGAAATAATTCTAATCTTTGAAAGTAATTGTCCGAATCGTCTTTAAAATGTTAGAAAATCTGATGTATGGTGTTTGTCGCTTGCTTCACTAGAGAAATGAATCAAAAATTTAAAACGGTTGGTTATTCAACGCTGAAATTTCAGCTAAGGCTTCATGAACTTGCATAGAAAGTGTTATTCACTAACCAAAAAAAATTTGCAGGTAAAATAGATTTGCAAGATAAATGTCACGTTCCTAGCATTAAAATTGAAAGGTAGTTCGACAGAACTCCGGCTTCGGTATGATTTTGAGCCAAAAATTCCATAAAAGTTAGGTTACAGTGTAAAGCACATTCGGCATATCTCAAAAAAATATTGTATTATTATTTTTAACATTAAGTATACATTTTGCTTTAGTATTACATATTATTAAATTGATCTTACAAACATTATTTTAAGGCGTATGTTTTCCATTATTGCCGAAAAATAGACAAAGAACTTAATATTAACATTTTGTTATTATGCTATTTCCCCACTAGTTCATCGCAATATATTATATATCAGCTTAAACAATAGTTGACCTAAACATATACTTTACAACGGTCTGGTGCATTCATTAAATATTTATAATAGAACTAGCGGCATGCCCCGGTTTTGCACGGGTAGAAAATTTTATACTAACTTTCATCCCCTTTCTCACCACCTTGGGGGTTGAATATCCAAAAATATTTTCACGGTCCTAGCCCCAGTAATTGGTCTGTGCGTTGATCGATCAGTCAGTCAATCAATCAGCCAGTCAGTTTCTTACTTTATATATTGTTGCGTAGCTAAAAATTGCAACAATGCATTTTTAATTAAAATAAACGTCATTAGACTGACGTAATAAAAATAAAACATTGTGTAATAGAAACAAGTAATTGTGAAATGTTCCAGAAAGTTTCACGTAAACATTGCGCAATACCTAAACGAAGCCGCCGTAACTTCGACTCGCACACGCGCATACTTATTCAGACTTAGTTGTCATACCTACTCCAGTTGTAGTTTAAAGTGGAACCATTGTGAATTAAGTTGTAAATAAAGAAAATAGAATAATTTCCTTTGTATTCAGACATCTAAAATCCTTAAGACAATTCGTCGTTAACAATATAAGGATACGGGTGCAAAAGCTGTAGCCTACATCCTTAGGTCGTCTGCCGTTGACAATAGAACGATTCGTGCTACATCGCAAGTCAATATTCCTTTGGACATTTCGTCGTCACCAATATACTCGTAAGGATAAGCACTGGTAATACAACTCAATCATCACAAGAACCTAACGACAACACTGACAGAAGTAGCCAACATCCTTAGGGCACCTGCCGTGAACAATAGAAGGATTCGTGCAACTTCGCCAGTCAACATCCTTAGAGCATTTCGCCATCAAGGATTTGTACTGCAACAAGTCAGAATTATCATCAACAGTTTCTGGTATTTTCTGGTGTCTTCTGGTCAAAGAGAACACCTGGTGGCAGCTTAAAGAACTCATCTACCAGTGAAGGATCCAATAATGTATATATAGATCATGCCGTACTAATTGTTTTTTTTTAATAAGATGTTCTCAAATAAATATGTTACACAGTCAACGAACAGATATTCGCTAAAACATTAAATATAAATCGAGCGTTTCAAAATCCAAATTATTATCAATGCCAACCCTAGGCACTTGAGTTATTTCAGAGTTCCTCCAGCTGCAGTAAGTTGAACATTTAATTGTCTCTCGCAGGAATGCCACGCAGTAATTATGCTAGCTACACATTTCTATTGTTAATTTCAAATTTCTAGAAACTGGAATTACTGTTGTAAAATATTTATACTACTGCCCGTTGGGTTTAACTGTAAAGGTATGTGCATATGTTTTTGTGTGTGAGCGAGAGCAATAAGAGATATGTGTGTGTAGGTAGGTCCTTAAATAAAATCGTATATATCGACGCTACTGTCAGGGAATAATTAAAAAAGTTAACTTTTTTGTTCACCAGAGAGATGCTCTAGAGGTAATAGCTAAAAAAGTCGTTCACCAGAAAGGCATTCAGCCGACGGAAATAAATATAGTCACGATAGCAATCAGTTACAAATGTAGCAAGTTATTTATTATAAATAGCTCACGTGAAACTGTGAAATAGCAGTTGTGAAAAAAATATCTGCGATACTTTAAAATAGCTACAATAACCATGCCTAATTCTAACCTACTTTTTAAAACATTATCAGTAGGTATATCTATTTTATATTGTCTAACACAAGTAGCGATATAGACTTAGCTAATATGAACACCGTAATTGATTCAATAATGAACATCAATATTGGCAACCAGGTCCCGATAATTACACGGTTCAAAACACTGCGTAATTGTCTACTCCGTAGCGACTTGCGCTTATATGCAAAGTTCGCTTAACACTGCTTTTTATACAATATATAATAATGCCGATGAAAATCTTTTATCAGTAAAAATTGAAAATTTTCACATGCTTGTTTCTAAGTATGACTACCTTTTTATTGCTCCTGTAGGAAAGAAAATATTGCACCTCTTCTGTCTGTCATTGAGGAACTTTTTCGCTTCTTCACATCTATCAGTTTGATTTTGAGTAGTTCTTACTTTTTCTGCATTTCGTACTTTTGTATTTATAGCTAGCTTCGGTTGACATATTTACTTCCACACTCATTTGTTTTTCATGAAACCTTACTATTGTCCTGGTGTTTGTATTTATGACTTAGTGTTAATACTATTGATCTGGCGGCCGTACTGTTTGACTGATCGCTTTTATTGCTCGCCGCACATGCTCACAATCGCATTGGTCGTCACGAGCCGCGTGCACGTGACAGAGTTTAAAACCTATGAAGTAATATCAATTTCGCATTTGCACTCACGTTTCGACGCAGATCCTTTTACATGAATAAATGCGTGAATCGTGCGAGTGACCCTAGGCAGCTGAGACATGTTTGTTAAGTTTCTAATACATGGAGAAAAACTGATTGAAGCTGTACGAAACGGAAAATGTTTGTTTATACGATATAGAACATCAAAATTACGTACATGAAAATTAAAAGATTCTATTTGGAAATCAACCGCTGAGGGGCTAATTAATAAATAAAAAAATAATGTTAATTCTCCATGCATTTTTCTTTCGGACAAATAAGAGCTCATCCAGACATTTGTTTACTAAGATAATTATAAGAATTTGTTGTTATGATTGGTTGCTTGGTTCGTATCGATGAATGCTTTCGATGTACCTACCTACTTCGCGTGTCGGTAAATGCGGATACACATGTGTCTAGAAATGTCAGTGTCGTGTACAAGTGGGAGTACGTGCGGCAGGGCTACGAGAATTGGTGATGGGATTACACCTCTACAGATATTCTGTATTTTTTTACCTACCGTTTCAGTTATTCGCTTTCATTATTTAAACTATGATTTGGTTGACCGAACGATCAATGATAAAGCATGGATGACATCATAATTTTAATAACTGTCCTGTCGATACTGCGTCTTCATGTATCTTCATTATCATTTTATCATTAATCATACCGTCTATATGTCCGAATCAACGAAGCGTACATTAGACTTTATGTTATTAACATTTTCTTTCTAAAAAAACAATTTTAATCATTTCATCGTTTGTTAAGTGGCTTAGTAATGTAACTCAATATTAATGGTATAGACAGATCGTATTTATATTGTACTAGCTGTGCCCGCGGCTCCGCTCGAGTGAACTACATAATGCTGTCGGTCGAGCGCACGTGCGAATCGTGCTGTCCCGCTCAAAAAAAGGATGACAAAAATTATTATTGTGGATGATTCTTAGAAGATACATATATGCTAACGGTAACTTTTTTGTAGGTACTTTTGAGATTTACAATTATTTAGAACACGAATTTGATATATCTCGTATGGTTTACTCAGTGTAAGCTATTTAAGCACGCCAAATGCGTTTTTTTTACCGAAATGAAACCATTATCGTTACTGCTTATTTCGTATGTTGCTTTATCTTAATATACCCTATAAGCTGGCCAAAAAATATAGCTATTAATAAAAAAGTGTATATTGAATAAGTGGTTTTCGCAAAAAGACGTTGAGTTTTATAATACATATAGATTAATCTTACTTTTATAATATTAGTATATCAAGACTTTATATCCTAAATCATCATTAATTTTGTTGCCAGAATTAACAAGTGTTCTTCAGAAATATCACTCTTGCCACATCTAGTAGACATAATGTCTGCCAAACTAAATGACACGAAAAAGGTTTAAAAGAATACAGACAAGACAAGTAGAACTGCTTAATATGCTTACACATAACACACGACAAAAAATAAGGTAGCAAGTAGATGTGCTTGAGGCTAAATATACTTTTATCTCAGTTTTTTTCTACTCACCCCAGCAAAGGTATTCTGTAAGAAATGATAGATATCTACAAACGTACATAAATATAATCAAATTAATATTCTTATATATACAGTTACTTTGTCTACACAACGTTACTTATTTTAGGTTAGATCATACCAATGAAAACCAAAATTGTTTTATAACTTTTGTTTTAGCCAAATTTCGTTCACCTGCGCCACGGTCGAATTGTTTCCCTAAAGTTTTATTAATATGTCTCTCAAAGTGAGAAACTTTAAATGTTTTACTTACTTTACAACTAGTAAAACTTCTTAATTTGGACGATTAAACCTTTATATAAGTCTGTGTAGCGGCTCACTTTTCGTTCAAAATTTAAAAGGCTTACTTACTCTTAAGACTCCAAAGTAAAATACACAGATGTGTGTGTATACTTTTATCGTATTATAGTTTAGCGTTCAACAACATCATTAATCGATAATGCATAACCCTAATCGATGAAAATGGACTGACTCATGTTTGGTTTTTTAGCAATTATTAGTTGATCGTAAGTTTTCAACTTGGCCAAATGATTAATAGATCTGACGGTTGGGAAAAAGATAGACCATTGTTGTCTGACGGTTGTTATGATGTGTTCCTAATTGAAAATTAAGATCCTACCATCACAGAGATATCACTGCTTCTATTAATAAAGTAGTAATTATTTTTATCATAACAGTTGATGATTTCTGTATATTCGACAATGTTTCAGCACAAGGTGCATCCATTTGAAACAAAGGAATGTGAATTACAAGATCACTACTGGCTAATCTATAAAGTGAACTGAATTTAATAAGCCCTTTAATATTTAATCGTTCACTCCAAATATAAGCAACACTGATTGAGGTAACATTAAAATTGAAATAAACAAACTTGAATGTAAAGGACTTAGTAAATTAGAAAAATTGATATTGTTTATTTTAAAAATTGCTGTAAATTCGAGCAAAATGGAACCTTGGCAAGTAATTGCAATTTCTCGTGCTAGAAAGTTGGCAGTGGATCGTGCACTCATCTTGATTGCTTGCCGTACTTGAAATGTTTCATTTATTACTTCCGATAGACCAACATTTATAGACATTTTAGTAATTAATAAGGCCCGAATAATGCATCATATAATGGCGTAAGCATCTGAGGATTAACAGTCATCTCTTAGTCAAAAGCAAATCTTACACTCTTCTAACATATGTAACCTATGTCAGTAATGAATATTTTTAAAAACAAATATATAACAAAATACATTTAGCGAAAAAAACCGCAGCGTACAAATACACAAATATGACCCGCAGATAGTCATTATATAACAATAAATATTTTTGTGGTAAATAGTTTTTTTGTGCAAACAAATAATAAAAAACATGAGGGACCCTAACACTTACATGTATACGCGATGTGTCGACAAAAGAAATGTTTCATATAAATTATTTTTCCGACAAACCCAGTTTTTATATTAGGAGCCGATTTTCCAATGGAGGTAAATGGGCGGACGATGGAAAATATCTACGTGTTTTATATTCCAAATGTAATAAATTGTATCGAAAAGGGTTCATCGTATTTTTGCTAAAGTATTGGATAACTTTTTTCAACCCTTGTTGTACTCTGAAACGATGTATTAAAAAAAATATTTATTATATTGTGAAGTTTAAATGTTGACTTGTCTATTCCCAATGGCCCAATTAAGGTTACTAAAAGAAGTTTACCTTTTTTAAAGCGGTTTAAGCTACAAATTCTAATTGAAAATATATATTATACGTAGGATACAAAAAGACACCCGCGCCTGGCGTGTAAGTGTCATCAAACCCTTTTCTTCGATTTCTACAACCCGAAGACGCTTTATTATGCTATGAGAATTTAATGCTACAAGACATTCAGGTTTTATTTCTCTAAATCTGAAATTCTGATCACATATAAAAACATGTTATACGTCGAAAAAACAGGATTTTTAAGGATTACATATCAACATTAAAATTTCAATGACGTAAATAATGTAAATGAAGGTGGTGATAGTGTGGGGGGTAATGTGGAAGTAGTAATAATGACTAATTGAGGCCTAGGGCCAAATGAGACCTAACTTGAAACAAAAGAGTATCAACCGGAATAATAATAAGCAGTACTGATCACCGGTTTAAGCATGAAGAAGCTGCTGAAGTTAAAACAGCAGTTTACTGGAAAAGACAAAAATGACACGCCGTTCTTTCTAACTAAGCTAAAAAACATGTCAACATTATTATGCCGAGAACGTAATTAATGTGAATGAGTGTGGAAGTAGAATCTGGGGCCAACTGATGAGACCGAATTTCAAATAAAAGAGGAATAATTTATAAGTACTCATAGCCAGTGCATGGAAATGCTGATGAATTTAAATAAAACCGTTTGCTTAAAAAGTTAAAAATTACACTCCGTTCTTTTTGAATAAGTTAATAGGGACCACAATGTTATAGATAGTAAAAAAATCAACATTGTTACCTTGAAAAGTCTACCGAAATTGAATATAACAGTTTGCTAGAAAAGATAAAAAGACACTCCGTTCTTTTCGCTTAAATCAATAGAGACCAAGACGTGATAGAGATGAATAGTGTTTCTTTTTTAAAAGTAGAGCTTTTATAAAACTTTTTGAAGTAACATTATGAGCATAAATTACATACGGTAAAGAATGGTTAGCAAACTTTGTTATTGATGGAACTGAAGCTTTCGATGCATTAATTAAAACTTATTAACATGGAACCGCACCATTATCGTTTGTCACGGTGATATATTACTCCACACGTAATCCGATTAAGTTTGTATGTGCATTGAGCGGAATTATAAGCTTTTGCTTTAGTGACTTTCATATTTGATATGTATATATCGCACTATAAACCTATACTCAAAAAATCTAAATTTTGTATGTTTGTGGCGGGTAATTTTTGCAACTTTGTAACCGTACTCGTAGTAACTTTTCGCTAATAACAAGCTACGTTACCCTTGAGTGATATAGGCAATTTTTTATTCATACTAAAGCCTTGCGGCTTGCTAGTAAACAACAAATGTAATCTCGTTAACTGTATACTGTGTATTTATTATCACTATTCGTTTAATTCTAATATATTAACAGATACACATTTTTTTTCCTTTATAGGTTTTTTTACTGTTTCTTATTCGATAAGAATAATATATAATTTCAGTTATATTTAGACTAAAGTTAATATTGAGGGCAGATGAGGGGATATCACCTCACAACAAATTGTATTGAATTTTTTAATGCTTACAAGTTGTGAGACAGTTGTGATCCTTAATAGTTTGCGTATACACCAATATATTTTATTCAATGACTTTTTACGATAATTAGCTCAATGACAGCATTTTTGGAAACGACGTCTACCAACGCAGGTTTGAATCCCAAAAAAAAAATATTTGAAAAAGAGGCCCATGTAGAAACGACGTTCGGTTATTCGTCACCAGTAAAAGAAATGAGATCTAACTGGGGCCAAGTTTCATAGCAGTTTCTTTAATTATAGCTGTCTGAATGTACCTTATCAATTAATTTACAAAAAAATGTTACTTTATTTTTTATACTTGTTACTATTATTATTATTTTAAACTTGGCAAGTATGCGTTTTGTATATGCTTAATGATCTTACATTGATGCCAAATTTCAAGTTTATGAGTCACTTTAACGTTGTGATAGGTTTTTTATGAGTGAGGTTAGACATAAAAATGCTACTTTTCAGTCCCTAATGACTCAAGAACTATAATAGGTTTATTCGTGTAATTTAGGATTCTAGGTGTTCAAGGGAATATATAAAATTTCGAGTTTGTGTTGGTCGAATAGTTTTTTTACTTATGGAGGGGTCGAAATCAGCTCGAAATGGTTCGTGTAAATATACAAGCTGGCAAGTGTCGCCCGTTCCGATATTGGCTGACACATTGCCGTGTGTCTAGATCCTTAAATGATCCTTAAATCCTTAATATCACGATGTTTAATGTGTAAACATCGTGATATAACCATAGCTTCTAGACTCATTGTCTAATGTTCAACTGCTTTACTAAAAAACCCTTAAGATAAAAATCTGTCGCCAAACACCCTTATGTGTGATCCGGCAGCTGCACTTGAGAGCTGATCTTATTAGGTTCAGCATGTTAAACATCTTAGGTCTGATCACATACTTTAGTTGTGATCGTAGTCAAAAGACAAAACTACGAGTATAAAGTTAAAATTATCTAACGAACCAAATCACGAAAATCACGAATAATTTAAATTATCATCGTAAATCCGAATTCCTTATTCCAACAATGTCACTTTGTGGAAATTTATAACAAAATTTTATCGTTGGCCAACTTTTGTAATATATAAGGAGACGGAGTATACACTCGAAAACAATATAATTTAGAAGTAATTTTCTTTTGTTAACTCTTTCAGTTTAACACAGAGTTTCATGTCTGTTAAATTTTACAATCTTTGTTATTGATGTTTTAATAATTTTAAAACCTATATTGCGCTTATAGGGACCATCGCTATAGTGATCTCTATATCTTGTAATAAATCGGGAAGAGGTATTCTTAGGTTGACGTAGTGAATGTGATCAAAGGTATTTTAAGGGTCATATTTGTTAGTCTTTGAAGTTATCCTTATAAATTATGAGAATGAATTTTTAAGATGCCATATTGTAACTAAAATTGTACAATATGAAGATGCTTGCCTCTTATTTTATTGCCGGGAAGATATTCGATATTCGATTCGGGGATACATTCGATGTTATGCGTCACATAACGTTGAATGTTACTATTCAAAGTACTGACGCGCGTACATAAATATTATCCTTTTATTATTTAATATACCAAATTTGGCATTATTAAATGAGGTGCAATCATTGTTCAGAGACATCTACTCTTTTATATCCATTATAACATGTTTTAGAAATTTAATTCAGAACATGGTATGTAAGTATCAAAATTGATAACCCAAAGATTTAGTATAGAATGAATAAAAGTTAAGATAAATATAATTATTGTCGATATTCAAACAAAAACTTTAAGTCAACAATTTTGAGAAACAGCAATCTTATTTTCACGTTGCAACCGCCACGTTAGCGCGACAAACAAGTTATACATATTATATAAGGGACCTCGAAAACAATATAATTCCAGTAGGTACTCAGCTTTTACACACAATGAAGCAATGATGGCTCAGTGGAAGCGTGTACGACTTCACGTCGATTGACGTGAGTTCGAATCCCTGCAATGAGCCTAAGCTTTCGGTGAAGGAAAACATTGTAAGGAATACCAACCTTAAGTTGAAAATCTGTCGCCAAGCCCCAATAGGTGTGTTCCGGCACCTGTGAGTCAGTCTTCCACTAGGTTTAGCGTGTTATCAACTTGGACCACATCGTCACTTAACATCAGTTGAGATTGTGGCCAATATGCCAAACCTATAACGATAAAAAAAAACATACACTAGGAAGCATCAAATTATGTTATACGATGAATGATGGACGTGAGTTCGAATCCCTATAATGAGCGTGAGCTTTCTGAGAAGCAACAATATCGTAATAAACCCAAGCATGGTGGTAGAGCATTTCCTAATACCCACATGATTAGATACCATCCTCAACTTGAAAATCTATCACCAAGCACATATAGGTGTGTTCCAGCAGGTGCACTGAGAGCCAGTTCCCCTACTAGGCTTAGCGTGTTACCATCTTTGCTTACATCGTCAGTTGCAACTGCAGGTGAAATTGTGAACTCATAATGAATAAAATATGAAACAATAATGAAACAATCAGCATTGCTTGATCTAACAATAGGTATATGATTATATTCGTCGACTTGCGCAAACGTTGTGAACATAATAAATGTTACAGCAGAAAAATTTAATGCAACTAAAACTTGTACGGTCTCTCGTGAATCCTTGAATGCTCTCGCAGTAGCGCGTTACTCTGAAAGGAAATTTATGTAAGCCTCGACGAGCAAGTTCGCAGCGGTAAAAATAAAATATAAATCTATGGAACTATTGTTAACATCTTTCAACTCTGATTTATATTTTAATATGTATATTTTATCGTTTTAGGTTTGGCGTAGTGGCCACAATCTCACCTGATGTTAAGTGACGATGAGGCCCAAGATGATATCACACTAAATCTGGTGGAAGACTGGCTCTCAAGTGCAGCTGCCGGAACACACCTATTGGTGCTTGCCGACAGATTTTTAACGTGAGGGTGGTAGCTAGCCAGGCGGGCATTAGAAAAAACCCTACTACCATGTAGATATCCTATTAATAATATTATTCACTTCAATTTTAATTGGACATCCTTTAATGTCATTGCTATTTTTAATCTTCGACGCAAACAGAGCGGTGTTATAAGTTTAACATGTGTATCTGTGCGTCTGTTCATGGCATCGTAGTTCCCAAACGACTGATCTAATTTTATTTAGTTTTGTTTTTATTAAAGTCAAACTTTTATTCTATCGCCCCATAACTTTTCTTTAATTGTGGATCATGCTCGAAACGGGGTAAGTGATAGTTACAAAACCAGAAATAAGTTACTTTGTAAATGAGTCATATCTATGGAATAATTCAAGGACGTAAATTCTATTGCAGTTTACGGAAACACCCATTACCCTTAGGGATAAGGGCTGCCCCGGCTAAATTCCGGGATATTTTCATCTAGCATATTTTTATTTAAGCCGCCTTTTTTCTTCATATTTGGAGTTGTTTTACAAGGAGCAGACACAAGGCCGCCCTGTCCTTAAATACCCTTGGGAGGTGATCATTATCGGGAATTATAAGCATTAATGTTTTATGCTACCTTTGTAAAAATAGATTAATTGTTAATTTTAATCAGAGATCGAAGCTACTAGGTTAACGTTTCAAAGATACTTTGTATTTGTTATTGTAATGAAACAGCATATATTAATCAGGTCTGCACAGATCATTTTCCCTTCACACACGAACCCGAATCACTACAGTATATTATAAAACTACCTGTGTCCGCGACTCCGTTCGCGTGGTATTTCGCGTATGAAAAACTGTGTTTATAAAAACATCACAAATATGTACCTAGTACTCATCATAACTTAAAAATGTACTGATTTGAATAATTCAAAAAGTAATGTACTATTACGTAAACAGCATAAATTATATTTTAATAATTGATTTGGATAAGGATTCATATCATGATACGGATATAATCACTTTTTGTTCGCAACCGTGTTTTGGTTGAGTAATTTAAAAAAAAGAACAACGTTTTCGTAACATTACTATAGTAATTACATATATTGTCTCGTGAACTTTTTTATTCACATTAGTGAGAACGTTAAATATGTATAGTATTTTATTTATGTAATACCAATAGCTGTTGCAGCGCACGCGAAGAAAGTATATTTTTAAACAATTTTTTATTCTTTGTGTAAAACTATCGAGATTTTTATGAGGAATAAATTAATTTTTCAAATTAACATATAGCCTATGTTACTCGCTGATAATGTAGCTTTATATTGGTAAAATAATTTTTAAATTCGGTCCAGTAAATTTTGAGTATATCATTTACAAAAAAAAAGTCTATATAATACTAGATGTAACCTGCGGTTTCACCCGCGTTTTTTATTAAAAAGTATCCTATGTTACTTCTAATACCTCCAAGAATATGTGCACAAAGTTTCGTGATGATCGGTTAAGTAGTTTACGCGTGAAAGTGTAACAAAGAAACTTACATTCACATTTACAACATTATTAAGACTAGTTTAGATATAGGATGCGTGCACATGTAATTTTTTATTCAAATTTCCTGTTAGATAGTATAAAAGACGCTGATCACGGAAATGACATAAAAAAACTGTCCGTCTGTCAGTTTGTCTGTTTGTATCTCCGGATTTAACTATGTAGACGGAAAGCATATGCCATTCCATAATTACTAGGTTAGAAAAATTGTCAATAATACTTATAGAAATCGTAAAAAAAAAATTCCAAAATTTTTGTTTCAATAATTTTAACCTATTTTGTAGACAGTAAGTATATGTCATTTCCCACATGATCAGTTATATGTATTGTAAAAAATACGATAAAAAATTTAGCTACGAGAATAAAACAATTACTCCGTAATAAGCGCATCTGGAGCCGCGGGGCACCGCTAGTATAGGTACTTTATATATGTCAAAATACATTAAACTGAAGATTAAAAGTGTCGCATCGACATCAAGATTTATAGCTCATATCGAAGCATTAAAACTATTTTGAATAGGTACTCTATCGGTAATAGGTGAAAGTACGTTTAGTTTTAATAATAATATATTTACGAGTATTTATAAGTCAACAAAGGTCCATAACAAAGACTGTAAACTATAAAATAATGAATTAATGATTAAAATTAAATAAGATAAAAATTAGTTTAAAATAAATAACACAAATCGATACACAAGTTGCTCAATGATGACTTCACATCATCACCGCTATCCAGCGCTTCTTGCATACACTATCGTAAATTCGCATGAGGGTCCTCATTATTGAGTTGGGACTATTACAGATTAATTTGTATTATATTAAATTTAATTTTATTTAACATATCCCTACTAATATTATAAATGTGAATGTTTGTTTGTTTGTTACGCTTTCACGCGAAAACTACTTAACCGATCATCATGAAACTTTGTACACATATTCTTGGAGGTATTAGAAGTAACATAGGATACTTTTTGTCCCGGTAATAACAAGTTTTGTCGTCCACGCGAGCGGAGCCGCGGGCAAATGCTAGTTTTTGAATAAATTCATCAATTAATAAATACATCAAAGTGGCTTACGCAAACAAAAATGAAAAAACCTTTTGAATTTTATTTAATGTAAATTTCCTTTTAATACCTTTTTATAAATCAGCTATATTTTGCTAAGCAAAGTAATTTATTGTTACGTTATTTATACCGTAACTTCGGCGATACCTAACAATATATTGAAAAGAAGGTAGAACCAATATAAGTTTTGAAGGGACCGAAATCTCCCAATAAATTCAATCAACTTTTGTATACACTTCTTACCTACGTAATAGCGTTTATTGTAACTTTAATAAATAAGAAGGCAGGAAACCTTCCAATATACATTCTATGAACAGCATTTTATTTTATTGATAGTTACCCAATAATTAATATTATGACGATAGGATTTTTTAATGAATATTTTATAAGAGCCTTGGCCAAGTATTTATCTGTGGTCGGGTTGTCGCAATGAAAAGCTAGTCATAGTTTTTTTTTTTCCAACTGACTACACTGTTAGCTGTAAGAACCCTAAGCCTCAGACGGATTTTACAGTTTACCGGGCTAGGGAGGGAGCGCTGAGGGCACTTAGCCACAAGCTAGTCCTAGTATATGTAGTCCTAGTATATGCTGTCGCTTTATACCCGATCGACCGAACAGAGCGCGAGAGAGATAGCTGCAGCTTGAACTGATTATACTTTTGTGGGTTCCGAAGTCAAAAGGAATATATTATAGTTTTGCTATGTCCGTCAGTCTGTCAGCGGCTGAGCTTAGAGATGCTTATTACTAGAACAAAAGTGGTAAAAAGAAATTCTCTAGAACTATATAATATTTTCGAGGAACAAAACTGAGGAATACGTTTATATGAACAAATTCTTGTAAAATGTTAAAACTGTGAAAATTAAATAATTTTTATCTTTGATATTTCACTTTGTGGTACTAAATAAATATTAGCTATTTCCATTCTTGTGAAATCGAATTAAATTCGTTGTCTGTTGTTCTGTTTAAATATTAGCAAAATGGTTCAAATGGAGTTTGGGTCTCATACAGGTGGCCTGCATAATAAGACGGACGGACATGGCGAAACTATAAACGCTTCCTTTTGACTTCGGAACCCTAAAAATGTTAGTAATGAAAGTTTGCAAAAAAACCCTGCACGCAGAAATATGGAAGCAATATCTCTCTCTGGTCTTAATAACATTGCCGTAGATATACCTTCAGGCGCCTTACTGACTCTGTGGGTTTTTTGGCTGACTTCCAGTTACGATATTCCTCAGACAGTTGTGTAGGCGATTTGGCGAAAATGAATATGGAAGTATATTTGTAAAATATAATTGGTCGGGTTTAAAAGGGTTAAATGACATTGTGCACTTTGTTAATGAATTTGTATAAACTTTTTCGTTAGGTGATGTAATGTGTATGTGTATTATATTATACTAGCTTTGCCCGCGTTTTCACTCACGTGTAATTTTTTAATGGAATTAATAAAACTGACAGTTTGTATGGTAATTACTCCACTTTCTAAGTGTCGTAGTATAATGTTTTACAGCCTAACACCTTCCTTAATAAATTTCTTAAATTTCACAAGAGTTTTTTTAATCTGAGTGATAGTTACAAAGATTTTAACGTTCAAACAAAAAACTTTTGACTTATTAGTATTAGAGAGAATATTAGTATAGGTATAGATAATACAATCTTCATAGCGTATAAGTAGTTCAAGCGGAGAAATAAGCCTATTCAATTTCTGTGCACATTTCTCTTTTATGTGTTTTATAAGGACTGTTAATAGAAAACAGATATGTTCATAATTATAGATTTATACTGTCTGCTTGTTAGTATTTAATATCTCAGAGAACGAGATTTGCTCGATTTCTTGAAAAAGAAACTATAATACAATATACAGCTAGTTACTATAATAAAAGCTATGCGTGATACCAAGTTGTCTTTATAAAGCTTTCAGATAAGGAATATACCACTTTACACGACTTAATCGACGTGTTGACAGTATGTTTAAAAACAAACATAATTACTTTATTATATTGGTATAACAATTCAAATCTTAAACAATATTTTTTTGTTAGTTTAATGTTTCTTTACGAAGTTTTGTCTGTGAGTCACGTGATTGAAAACGCTATACAAAAAATATGACGTCATCGTTCAATGAGTATACACCGTTGTGTTATTTTTTTTAATAAGCGTTCAAATAGTGACTTGTATATGTTGTAATATGTTCTGAAGATATAACTGAAATTCTAGTAATGACTTTGCACATAATAACTTTAACCTTAATTTTATTTATTGAATGATGATGTCACGACGCGTTTTTTATTGATAATAAAAAAAAAAATATTACTCTTAAAGGTATGCCACCTTTAAGATTATTTATAGGTAATATTATTTTCAACTTATTTATAGCGTTTAAAACAATTGTCCAAAAGTTGTCTACTCCCAGATTATTAACATCTACGTGTTAATAAAAAGGCTTATATTACTTTTTTAGTTTGTATTCGTAATCATAACAAAACACGGCCTTGAAGTATTTCATTAGAGTTGAAAATAGTTTTTCCCGTTTAAGGACACTTACTTATTAAATATATTCTAATGATTCGGAAAATCGATTAATTATTGAAATGTGCCCAATTATACATTTTACCTACACTATTATATTATTATTATTATACAGACGTAAAGTTTATTTATTTGTTGGAAGTAATCCCTGGAATTATCAATTCATTTATGAATTAAAATAACTGAAATCTGCTTTCATACTGATGGTCATAGTCTGATTGACTGACTTATTGCGTATTAATTAATTACAAAACATATTATAAAACAAAGTAACCGCGTCTGTGCGTCTGTCTGTCTGAATGCGATAAACTACCGAACGGTTTTCATACAGTTTTCATCAACGGATGGAGTGATTCATGCGAAACGTTCAGGTGTATAATTCATTAAAGGTTTTGTGTAAATTGGCTGAAATATGATAATGATTGTTGAAGATGTCTGAAAAAATCATGTCGACTGGGAGATTTACTAATTTACGCCACGTAAAACAATAGAGTTATATGTATTAGGTACTCTGCACCCGTTCGAAGCCGGGATATAAACGAAACCGGTATAAACTAATATAAACAGTAAGGAAGTATTTGTGAAAGAAAGTCTACATCTATAAAAATGGATGTTGGTATATATAAATAAGACTAGTTATTCCCGCGGCTCCGCTCGCGTGAACTACAGAAGCCGTCGGTTGAAAACACGCGCGAATCGTGCTGCCCCTGCTACCACACAAGGCGATCGCCCACGAGTTATTTTAAAGACAACAATGCTTATTTTGAGTGATTCTTAGAAGATAGACATAAGCTATCGCAGTCTTTTTGTAGGTCTTTTTAAGGACTAAAATTATATATTATATTCATTTGATATATCTCTAATAGTTTACTCAGTAATGCATTTAAGCGTCCCAAGAGCGTCTTTTTTCCATATTGATTCACCATTATCTTCACTGCTTATTTCGTATGTTAGGTACTTATACAAAATCTACCTTACAACCTGGTTAGTTAACATGGCTATAAACTAAAAAAAAACATGTTAATCGGATAAGTAGTTTTTGCTTGAAAATAACATAAATGGAATGATAGGCAGAGATGCTGAGTTTTATAATATGTATAGATTGATAAGCTCCAAATATGTTTGATCAATCACCATGAAAATTAATAGATCAAAGTTTTTTTTTCATGGTAGAAGATTTTGTACTGTTCCTGAACGTGATAGGTGATACTGTGGTCGATATACTGATTACTACAAAGGGAAGAACAACATCTACGGGGCATGTTCGTTGTTGAGGTTATACAATCCAATTTCATAGAAAATTAAGAATAACTGAATATTTTATGGAGCAAAACCTTGTAGTGATTCGGGTCCGTGTGTGGAGGGAAAATGAGCTATACAGACCTGATTAACAGATGCCGTTTAATTACAATAACAAATATAAAATATCTTTATTAACAATTAACTTATTGTTACAAAGATAGCATAAAATATAAAAACTTTTAATTCCCTATAATGATCACCTCTCGAGGGCATTAGACAGAACGGGGCCTTAATCGATATGCAGGATTAATATATCCCGGAATATGGCCGGGGTAGCCCTTATCCCTAAAGGTAATGGGTGTTTCCGTAAACTTCAATATAATTTACGTCCTTGAATTATCCATAGATATGACTCATTTACAAAGTGACTTATTTGTTGTTCCGTAACTATCACTTATCCCGTGTCGTGCACAATCCACAATTAAACCTCACAATATCTGATTCAAGATCACAATTCTATAACGATAATATTTAGTTTATTTTTACTCGCACACAATACTATGAAACTCATACTCAACTCGTTTATTTGAAGAAACGTTCATTACAACCCACTATGTTGAAGCTGGTATTACAGGAAGTACTTGAAGAAATAAATGTGATTAAGGTTAGGAGGTTAGGTTCTGTAATGAGTAAAAGTTATAATGAAGTGTTTTAATAAGTATCATGGGGCTTAATAATTATAATAATACTCCTCACTGATATAAATCCTACATTAGTAGCTTACAAAATGCGTGCGTAAATTCACTGTTTCATTTACCAGTGACATTATAAAAGCAAAAATTACCATTTGATAATAAACGTGATTTGTGTTTTTCGAGGATGTCTAGAGGAGTTTTACAGTAAGCCTGTGCTTTCGGTAAAGGAAAACATTGTGATGAAACCATAGCATAGTTGTAGGGTATTTTTAATGTCGCTCAGTTAACTACAATTTCAGGTTGAAGATTTGTCGCTGAATACTTTATAGGTATGTTCCGGCAATCGCGCTTGAGATCCAATGCCAGTCTAGGCTTCACACTTAACATCAGTTTTTTTTTATAGTTATAGGTTTGGCGTAGTGAACACAATCTCACCTGACGTTAAGTGACGATGTAGCCCAAGATGATAACACGCTAAACCTAGTGGAAGGCTGGCTCTCTAGTTCAGTATGAGACTGATAAGAGTTTAAAGCAAGTTTCAACTTGCTCCTTTATACTTCTAAAGTATAGAGGTGAAGATTAGTCGATAAGAAACTAGTGAGATCTTATTTATCGACTAGCTGTGCCCACGGTTTTATCCGTGTTAAACTTATTGTACCAACTGTCCACCACGCCGCGCCGCCGCCGCACCGCTCTCGTATAGCCTTTCGTTATTCTTACTTCTCGTACTTGCCTACAGCTTGCCCGATTGCTTGATGTTGATTATCACTACTCTGCTCTTTAGAATCGTATTCTAAAATTACATAGCTAATAACCTTCTTCAATAAATAGGCAATAATGCTACAACATTTGTTTTCAAATACGACAGTTAGTTCTTGTGATAAGAGCGTTCAAACAGACAATCGAACAAAAAACTCTTGAATTATATAATGTTAGTATAGATTTTTAAGTCACTATGTTACGTATGTATATATTTATATATATATATATATATATATATATATATATGTGTGTGTGTACGTGTAATGTAATTATGTTAAATGTTTAGAAAGACGTGTAACAGAGGTTACGTAGCGAATAGCTACATTGTAAATAATTTAAAATGTAACAATGTTTTGAAATGAGATCGAGCCACCGTACGTAACGTGTGTTGCAGATTTAACGAGCAATAAAACTCTATCGTTGCAGCTTTCAACATTTATTTGCTACATAATAATACTCGGATGCAATTACTCGTCATCATCAGGCATTTAAGACCATGTAAGACGGTTTGTGTAGCATCATCCTTAGTTCCTTTGGAGATTTCTCTCTACTTGGGCCAGTCCGACTGATGGAATACATCTACCCTACAGAACATCATGGCTCATTGTTAGCGCGTACGACTTCGCTTCGACTGACGTGAGTTCGAATACTTGCATTGAGCCTGAGCTTTCGGTGAAGGAAAACATCGTGTTGAAACCATAGCATGCTTTTTATGATGCTCGTTTGGCTGGCTACCACCATCAATTTGAAAATCTGTCGCCAAACACCAGTAGGTGTGTTCCGGCAGCTGCACTTGAGAACCAGTTCTCCCACTAGGCTTAGCGTATTACCATTTTAGGCCCTTTATGGCCATTATGATTATGGCCGCAACGCTAAACCTATAACGATAAAAAAAAGTATTTAACGTATTTTAAAACGATTTAAATAGTGAAGACAGTATTGTGTTTAATTAAAGAAATGTGATACATACAATCATTTGTCAGGCAATAATTGTGTTTATTTAATCCTTGCGATACGCTTGGAATTTTTCATTGCCGTTGGAACTTCGAGTATATAAAAACATTCATCAATAAAAATGCAACGTTGTGTAAAAATTTCAAGTCAATATATCGACTACTTTTCAAGTTTTGCGGACACAAACATATGGAAGCTAACTTTATATATATATAGATAGATTTAAATACGCACGATCCCCAAGTCCGAGTGAAGCTGTAAAAGCCGTTTGAGGCTTCAGGGACCTAATGGCTAACAGTATAGTCAGTTAAAAAAAAGACGCGCGATGCTTGTTTAAAAAGTTTTCTGACTATGCATCGTGAATGAGTATAATTGTATTATTTTTACTTACGGATAGTGTATTTCTTATCAGAATGTCGAGAACTTCTGGTAGACTGCGAAGTGCGCCTCTTATAGCGCATTGTGTTTTCTGTAACAAAAATAATTATCAATATAAATAATTGGCTTATATTAAATTCCAAATCGCATTACACGCTTGATATCGTAAGTAAACGAGTGAAGAATGCAGTGTATTGTGTGCTGTGAAATCTCTGATTGTTGTAATCAAAGGCGGAAAATGTTAAGATATTTTATGAATAGTATTTATAAGAACAATACATTATTTATGGACATTATTCATGAAACGACACAGTTTAGATGCTCGAATACAATATTTACAGAACTGTATTCATACTAACTGGCGCTATTCCCGATCGCTCGGGAAAACGCCATTCGTCTCTACAGTGAGTCTGTGAGTGGTGGCGTTTACACACAACGAAATAATTAAAGTTAATGAATAAATATGCCAAATATTTCCAATTTTCAATAACCCCGAATAAGCATACTCCGGTAGCCTAATAACTCATGACTCTAAATGTTCACATGACATAACAGGAAGAATTGCAATAGCTAAACAAACTTTGAACTGAAAGAAACACCTGTTCAATTCTAAAGTTAAAACCAAGATTAGATAACGGCTCATTAAGACACATGAAGCATATCATATGATAGCTGTGAAATATGGACAATGAAAGGTTGGCTGCATTTGAGATGTGGTGTTGGAAGAGAATGGAGTTGTACAGAAAAGATTACAAATGAGGACGTGTTAAGAATTGTTGAAGAGGAAACAAAGTTGTTGAGAAACATAGATAACAGAAGAGGAATGATGATTGGAAACTTGATACGGCACGACAAGTTCTTTAAAACGATTTTGAAAGGAAAAAAATTGATGGAGGAACCATTGTTTATGAAGATATCATGATATTTTTTTTTGATAAGGACAAAGTATCTAAAGAGTAAAACAAAAAAGAAAATCTATTCAGTCGTTTTTGTGTGATGCATGCACATCAGAAAACCTTAATTATTTTATTTATATAGAAGATATATTTTGGGAGTCATTTTACGTGATATATTCTTGTGGACAAATACATAACAATGGACTAGTGAAGTCTTCTTTAAATTAGGTCTTAAAATGTTAATTATTGACCAATTAGAGGAAAAAAACTTGCCATATTTTTTTAGGATCTACAAAACCGCAAAACTTTAATTTAAAAGTTTACTTTTCGTAAATAGGCGAAAACGCTGTCTGCCATATTAGTCTATATAATTATTATCTTTGCTGTGACTTCATACGGGTTGTAAACAAACATTTGATATTTAGCAATCGTTCATCATTGTAAAAAGGTCGATACTTTTTATTAAAATGACGTTTACAGAGTTCAAAACAAAAAAAGAAAAAAAAACACAATGTTTAAATTTAAAATATGTAGCTATCTTACACTTTTAATATCTGAAATCGATAAATGTTGGTTTCTTAAGTCAAAATACTACAGAAATTATTTATTTATTGCGCCAAATTTAATATGAGGCAAGCAAGTAAGTTACATTAGAAAAATATTCTATTCGCGTGACTTTGTCAGATTTATGGATGAACACAGTTGCCATGAAATAAATAAAAAATAACAACTTCCCATTCAAAATGAAAACTGTCTGTAAAATCACTACGATTAAGTATTGTATACCAATTATGTATTACGGTTCTATGAATTAAAGCTTAAAGGTTACAAAATCCTCGAAATCATTATTGCATATTATAAAACAAAGTCTCCCCGCCGCGTCTGTCTGTCTGCGATAAACTCAAAAACTGCCGAGTAGATTTTCATACGGTTTACGTCAATGGACGGAGTGATTCATGGGGAAGGTTTAGGCCTATAATTCGTTAACATTTTGTGTAAATTGGCTGAAATATGACGATGATTGTTGAAAATGTCGGAAATAATCGTGCCGCCTGGAAACTTTACTGGCGTGCGCCGCGTAAAACAATAGAGTGATATGTATTACTCTGCTAGCCGTGCGAAGCTGGGGTGGGGTTGCTAGTTATTGATAAATTTAAAGCGTAAATATTTACCATTGTTACCGGATTAATCGATACGGTTGTATTAAAAAAGTAAATTACGCCCGTAACTTTGTTTTTTTTTTCGTTATAGGTTTGGCGTAGTGGCCACAATCTCACCTGATGTTAAGTGGCGGTGGGGCCCAAGATGATAACACGCTAAACCTAGTGGAAGACTGGCTCTCAAGTTTACAGTCTACAAGTGTCCAAGTCTCCCAATATTATAATATGCAGCAAAACATCAGTTTCATTTCAAATTAATCAAACGTTTTTCCAGAAGATTACTTTATTATTTTAGTTACGGAAATGTGTTTGATGCTAATCGCGGTACAATTCAAAAACAGTGTACGAATACCGAGAGATCGACAATTCAACGCCAGTTGCCACAGCTGGCATACTTAAATAGAAACTGGATATGCATCAGCTGATCCCGAAATGTTACGTGCATAAGCGATTCACTATGGCGGACTTTTCACCATATATATAATAGTCGCGACCTAGAAGGACTTTACACTACTACCACCCATCTATAGCTATTTCCTCATTCGTTACTCAGCAAAGTGCATTATGAGGTGACGTTGCCTTCGATATTTTCACCTCTTAATAACATAATGACGTGAAAGAAGTCAAATAATTCAACTATAATTTAACCTTATAAGTATCGGAAAATGATTTATCTTCGAACAAAAGATGAGAAAATTGTTATAACCGGGTAATAGAGTTCACGAGCCCGATTGGATAGTGAAAATTGTACACACGATGAAAATAATCTGACACAGTGATTCGATACGGCGTTTGGCTGAGAACATTCTGCGCTCGCCACAAAAATAGGTAAGGCTGTAAAGATACCTCAGACCCACGTAAAAGTCAGTTCAAAAAAAAAAAAAAAATTAACGTAATGCAGCTATCTGAAAACATACGCCGCACCGTGATATCCAGTGACCGCTGATTTACGAGAGTATATAAAAAAATCTAGTATATTTGGGTAAAGGTATTTCAATACTTCAAATAACAAACACATAATAATAAAAAAGCGAGATAGAGGATCGTCAGTCTCTTTTTAAATACATTTTCTAAAACATATTCCTGACTATTTTAATATGAAACTGGCGACTTTAGTATTTAGGTCAAAATATTATCATGGGCTAAATTTGAAACCGAATTAATCCTATATAAATGTATCAAAAGCTTTTTTAACTATTAAACTGAATTATATCACAAAGTCACTTAATTTACAGATCTTTATTAATAATAAGATGTAATAGTTTGTTTTTTATCATACAATTATTAAGTCGCTAATGGTTTTCTCGAAACGAGTTATTTTAAATGTACAAATAATACGAATGGAAGAATAATTGTTCTATTGATAATACTTACAATTTATTTACATTTCTGCAGCGTGGCAAATTTCTTAATATGTATTAAAATCTAGTCACCGCTGAAATTGTAAAAATTTAAACGCGATTTCCCAAAGATAATTTTTAAGTTAATTCAGTTTAGTGTGATATTTGTACAAATTTGATGACCCACATGATCACACTTATTATTAATTAGTTTTGTAATCTTCTTACCTTTCACGGTAATAGTATCGTGGATTTTATTCAGCACAACCTTGTACACAACACTTTGCACAATAACTAGATATGTATAAATAACAAGGAAGACTATAAGACAACAATCTAAGTCTAAAACATCAACATTACTCTAAACAGTTAACATTTCCTAAAACTATACATCAATCTTAAAGTGTCGTCACAAGAAAATTGATCGAAATTATTGTCTTTTATTTTATCGACGTATACTTATTAATAATTAACACCATTTCATTCATAATTATCGTCGAATAACCATTATATTTTTATAAAATTCGCTCCACATTTTAAGGCTTTGACATTTGAAACTGTGCTGCCAACTTTGAAAGTGTACGTTTGCTTATTTTCGAGATAAAAAAATCCTTTCTTCATTTATTACTTTACTAGATTTTTTTAATATTTTTTTTTCAGTAGATATTATAAAAGAATGACAGTATAATTACAAACGTTATGGATTGCCAAGTAATTATAGTTATTATTCCTAAAAACGGACTTTTTGTCCTTCACAAATGTTCTTTCTAGAAACAGTGTCGAAAGAAGTGTTTTTGGGATATTTGGTATATTTGGGAAGAGACCTCCGATATCTTCAGTCACCGTAATGATTAAACTAACAATTAAGAAAGAAAGAAAGCACATTTATTTGACGTTAAAAGAACAAATTACAAAGACGAAATTACAATAGGTAGAAGAGTATTGCTAATATTTATAACGTTACCAAACAAATGCCGCATTCAACATCAAAAAGGACCCGAGCTCAGCATATGATATGGAAAATTACCAAAGTGCTGATTTTCTGCTGGACCCAACACTAATATTGATGGCCTTAAATTAGATTAGCCTTGGTAGAAATGAAACAGAGATACTAATAGTTATTTTAAATAGAAGGAGAAACATTACATAAGTTATATTAAAGGAAAAACACATTCATTCAACATGTCTAAGAGCGGTAGGACATTAAGTAAGAATAAGAGTGCACAAATAAAATTAGTGTGCATAGTTGCAAAACAAAATGCCAACATATTATTTAAAAACTGGAGAATATTATTTTTAAACTAAACATGTTACAGAAAATACAGAATGTCTTCCTGCAGTTTCTTTATAAAAAAAAATGGTTACTGCCTGTTTTTATACCCAACTAAATATTTGATGCACTTGCATGTAGGTATAGTTATGAGGACTTTAACAAGAGGTATTATGATTTTAAGAGGCAACTCTGATTGCATAGTGCTTATTTCTAGAGTATGTAGACTCTTTTTGCCAAATTGGTATTTAGCTTCAAGCCAGCAGTCAAAGATGTATCTGTTATACTGTGTAAATAATAAATAAATAAATAAAATAATATACATCAAGAAATAAATTAAAAAAATCAACAACTTTGCATTGTCAACGTTTTCGATAGACAGTGCGTGTTCAAATGTCAAGCTTTTAATTTGTTTTAGTTTGAAGCATGTACACCATATAAAATTTACATCAAATATATCTTTGTTGTGTAACAATTCCAGATTAAATTTAAAAATAATTCTTTTCTAATTTATTCTATAGCCTTTTTCAAAACATCTCTCTTCGTATCAAATTTCGGAAAGTACCCTATAGATATTTATAATACTTAGAACGCCATAATAATATATTTTCTTGATTCTGATTGAAAAAAGAAGGGTTTTTCCAGTAAAAAATAAAGTAAAAGATTTTTACTAAGGTTTTTGTATATCAATGTTACTAAGTAATGTTACAATATAACATTACTATTAAAATTAAATTAGCGCCTCCCTAATTTCTGGAAAATTATTTGATTTATCATTGGCAGCACTGAGTTCACGCCTGCGCGCCAAAGAACCCCGTTCGCGCCAGATGTTAGCGCGAGTTTTGGTAGTTTTATTGATCTGCCAGACAGTAATGCGAGCTTCATTACCTATGATAGATCATGCCTATTAGGAGGACCTTATTTATAGTACGTCGATATACCAACCGCTGTGTTTACTGATATTCAAATTTACCTACAAATTACCCTGTACTATTTCAACGTCACATTAAATTACGGTTATGTCAAGTTCAATGATCAGCGATATGATAACACAAAATTATAACTAATTTATATGTTATATTAAAGTATACACTATTATTATTACCTATTTTTTATTAAGTACCTACGTTGTTTTAATTCTTCGGTGTTAATAATACGACAGACTATTTAAAATATTAAAACTTATTATTTACAGATTTTACGGTGTTTATTTAGCTAAAGAAAAAAAAGAAGATTTTATTAATTACACAAGCATATTTTGACAGTGCGAGTTTAGAAGTAAATGGACGATATAATTTATAAAAACGTCATCGATTACTTTGTACAAACTGTTAGTGTCTGGTAGATTGTGAACTTTTCAGAGAGTGATAGCTGAACTAGGGAGATTGTGTTTCTATTTAACACTATTCATCGCAGTTCTATGGCAACCTTTTTTTAAAGAGATACTCGTAAAATTTATGGATGAAACGTGTACAAAGTCGAAATTGGTTGCTAGTCTATCTATATCTATAAAAATGGATGTAGGTATACTCGTATTTATAAGACTAGCTGTGCCCGCGGTTCCACTCGCGTGGACTACAGAATGCTGTCGGTCGAGCGTACGCGTAAATTATACTGCCTCTAAAGTGCTTATTGTGGGTGATCCTTACAAGATAGACATATGCTATCCTTGACTTTTTTATAGGTCTTTTTAAGATCTACAATTATGTAGAATATTAATTTGATATATCTCGTATGGTTTACTCAGCGTGAGCCATTTAGGCGCCTTTTTTTAGAACTGATTCACCATTATAGTCACTGTTTATTTTGTATGTCACTTTATGTAACAAAATATATACTATAAACTGGCCAGATAACATATCTATGAATTAAAGGAAAAACCATGTAAATCGGATTAGTGGTTTTGCGTGAAAAGAACATAAATGTGGAGACAGATAAACGTTGAGTTTTATAATATACACAGAAGACTAGCTGTATTCGCGGCAGCGCTCGTGTGGACTACAAAATGCCGTCGATCGGGCATACGCGCGAATCATGTTCCTTTTCCCGAATTATTTTTATTTACGCGGCACCCTAATTCTTTTTCTAAAATAGAAGTAGTCCTGTCAAAATCAGTTCAACCTTTTCGTAGATTACCCAGAACAAACAGACAGACTGACACATGGACAGAAAAAAAAAAAAATTTATTACAAATACCGTATATACTTACATATGCATTTAGTAAAAAACTGTCATTTTGACATTACAAACTGACACTTCAATTTTATTATATGTATAGAATAGATAGATATTGATTGGTTCATTACAGTCGTATGCATAATATTATATCGACGGTGAAAAGGTTAATAGACTAACGTGCATTTGAAAAACTTTACAATTTCATATTTTCAAACGTAAGCCAACACCAATAAAAAAGTACTAGTATAACATTTATAAATATTGAAAAGAAAATAGTGTTAGGTGACAAGACAATAGGCAAATGGCCTTAGGTAATAAAGCCTACAATCAATTTGCATGAAAATCAATTAGCCTACATTAAATTTGGCATGAAATTGTTTTCTACCAATTATACTAATACATAAAAGTGATTTATTTAAAATTATAACAGTTTTTAGATTTGATTGTAAACCTTCCCAGTTTTTTTTTTTTTTTTTTTTTTTTTCGAACTGACTACACTGTTAGCCTGAGGGGCCCTGGAGCCTTTACGGCTTTTACAGCTTTACCGGGCTTGGGGGCGAGCGCTTAGGGCACTCAGCCACGAAAGCTAAGCAACAACATCCGAGGGTGCCAAAGTGGCCGGACCTCGGCTCGGACTGTTGCGCGTATGCAATTAAGTCGCGATCTGACTAATTCCCTATCCGTAATTCGATCTAAACTAACTATACATATATACATGTTTCTGCCCCCTGGGAGGAGGGAAGGAACATGTGTATGTGTATTTAGTGGTCTGAAATTTTTGTCTACTCTAACTAGGCAAAAAAAGAAAAAAAAAGGTCCCTTACAGAACCTATGTACCTATGTGTGTTGTGCATGTGTGTATAATGCAGTGTCATGTATGGCTGTGAAAGCTAGTGATTGTACAGTCACTTGTATCGCGCGAGCGGCTGCTTGGCTCAAGGGCTCCATGTCGATGGATCGGACCTAGGCTTGAGTTGCCGCAGAGGAGGGCGGTCGTGGCGGGTGTGCGGGAACGAAGTTAACCGTACGTCCCCTGCGGAGGGAACGGTGGTTTCGCGGGCGTGGGCGCGAGCACGCATATGTTGCGGGAGCGGACGCGTAGTAATTATTAGCTTTCTCGATGTCGTCGTCGGGATCGACAAAGAGATTTCGCGGACGGCGTTTATAACGTTTGGCAACGGGGATCGAGTTGTCTGGGACGTAGTTCGCGGTGGATTTTACGAGCGGGTTGGGGTGATTCGAAGCGCTATCGAAGTATCTCCTGGTGAGATATTTCACATAGGCTTCTATCGAGGGAAGCCTCATGTCCCTGTGGAGGTCCATGTTCCTAACGAAGGCTGGAGGGTCAAGCAGGCGACGGAGAAACCGATTTTGGACTCTTTGCATGCGGACAAAGTTATGTTTGGACATATGTGCGAACGCTGCGCAGCTATATGTCAAGACCGGACGGACGCACATCTTGTATAGTGTAAGCTTATGTCTTAAGGACATTTTGCTTACCGAACTGAGCAGGGGCCGCAAGCGGGAAAGGATCCAGACGGCCCTATTCCGGACTATAGTAACGTGTGCGTTGAAGTTAAGCTTCGAGTCGAGGGTGACACCCAGATATTTAGTCTTAGTGGCCCAAGGGATATTCCTACCGAATAATGAGAGGGGTCCTACCGTGCGTGGTAGTTTACATGTATGCGGTTCGAACATAATCGCGGCGCTCTTTACCGGATTAATAGCTATTCGCCACGTTCGAAACCACTCCCCGAGAGTGGTTACGGCACGTTGGACTGCGCAGGCGAGATTTTTTCTATGTCTGTTTGACGCGTATATGACTGTGTCGTCAGCGTAGAGCCCTACCTCGACCCCGGGGGGCTTCGGGAGGTCGCTGACGTACAGATTGAAAAGGCAAGGCGCCAGAATGGAACCTTGCGGGACGCCTGAGCGTATAGGGTGGGCGGTAGATAGTACTCCTTCCACTCGGTAGTGGAAGGTGCGGTCGCGTAGAAAATCGTGAACTAGATGAACTAACCTATCCGGGACTTCTAATTGATATAGCTTGTGGACCAGTCCGGCGTGCCAGACCTTATCAAAGGCCTTGGCTACGTCGAAAAAGACCGCAAGCGTGCGGGCGGGAGCAGTATTGCTCTTGGCGAAGTTACTCGTGATGTGCTCCGTGAGGCGGTGCACTTGATGTGTACACGAGTGACGGGCGCGAAAACCGAATTGTTCGGGCGGGTATAAATTCTTGTCGTCTATAACGACCTTGAGACGGTTCAGAAGGATCCGCTCATAGAGTTTCCCTAGGGTGTTTAGGAGACTGATCGGGCGATAGCTTTCGGGAAGCGAAGCTTTTTTGCCGGGCTTACGAATACCTATAACTATAGCTTTTTTCCAGACGGCTGGAAAATAGCAGTGGGCTATGGCTGCATTGAAGATGCAGACCAAAAGAGCTATGAGGTGATCAGGAAGAAGTTTGAGTACTTCATTCCTGATACCATCAGGACCGGGAGATTTCCTAGGCTTAAGGCCTTTAATGATAGAACAGACCTCATCTGGCGTGACCGGGGTTAACGTTTCCGCGGGGGGAATCAACGTGAGTTCCTGAACGGCGGTCTCGATAGTTTCGATGTGGGCAGTGTCTACGTTGTCACAGTTTGGGGAGCACTGGCTCTCCAAGCTTGCGGCAAGGCATTCTGCCTTATCGTCGCTATCGAACGCGAGTGGGAGATCGGGGCCCCTTTCGAGGGGCGGCATCTGGGCGGAATCTTCTAACTTCAGAGAGCGGGCGAGGTTCCAGTAAGCCAGATGGGACGGCTTGAGACCCTCTAAGAGGTTATCCCACCGGTGACCTCTGTACTCTCCGATGCGAGTTCTAACCTCTCTCTGAAGTTGTCGTAACCTACGGGTGTTATCCCTCGTCGGATAAGAGTCATGTGCACGTGTCGCGGCGTTCTTTTCCGTGATTAACGCTCGTAAGCCGGGGGGGAGTATAAAACGGCGTTCGTTTGCCGCTTGCACCTCTCTCGAGGCCTCCCTTACACCGGTTTGGAGGTAGTCGACCAGGGAATCGATGGCTAAATCGGCGTCTGCGGTTGACTCCAATACGTCGGGGATCCTAGCTAGGCTGGACGGGGTCGCGTTATCGGATAAGTAGCGATTTAAGATCGCGTAGTCAACTATTTTGACTTTTGGCGGACTGGGGTCGAACGGTTGCCCGAGTTGTAAGATAACCGGGCGGTGGTCGGAGTCTAGTTCGTGTGCGACTTCTATAAGTCGTAACCGAAGTGAGACACCTTTGAGGAGGGCTATGTCAAGTACTGTCGGTTGACAGTTGTCTTGGAAGTGCGTGGGCTCTAGCGGTGCTATGACGTCAAAGCCGAGCACGTCGCATAATAGTTCTAGTATAACCCCGTTACGGGTGTTGCGCGGGTTGTTGAAAAGGGTGTGACCGCTATTGAGGTCGCCTGCTATTATGACTGATTGGTCGAGTGAAAAAAGCGCCTCCAGATCGGACTGAAGGAGTCTTTTATTCGGGGAGAGATATGCAGAGACAAGCGTGATTGACGGATGGCCAGTCATGCCTATTCTACAGACGGACACTTCCATATTGGTAAGTGCGGGAGGGTCTATTGGCATGCAATAGAGGGAACGTTTGTAGTAGATGAGCGTGCCGCCTCCTAGGGTGGCACGGTCATTTCTGACTATATTGTAATTTGCTATCTTAGGGTCGCGCCTACTGGGTTTTAGAAGTGTTTCTTGTACTAGAAACACGTCTATCTCCCGTTCCCTAAGAAAGGTGGATACTAAGTCCCGTTGTGGAAAGAGGTTTCGCGCGTTAAAAAAAGATATATTGAGGCTTCTAGGCTTAATGCGTGCCATTGATAACCGATATCTATTTCCCGGCACGGGCCAGGCGCATTAGCGTCGCTGTCATCAGGGGGAAACGCCTGATGGATTCGCCGGGACCGTACTCAGCGACGCACTGTTCGTACGCCAGTACTTCCTGAGGGTCATGCTCGCGGAAGAGCATGACCATGTAGTCAACGCCGCGGCGCGTGTTGACGGGCGGGGGGGCCTGAGCCTTAGGAGGCTGAGGGCGGGGAGTGGAGACCCATGCTGCTTGAGGAGCTCGCATGGCCGGAGGGGGTGCGCGGGGCGCAGGGGCGGCTGCCACCGGGGCGCTGGAGGCGCCCGGGAGGCTGGGGAAAGCCTCTGGCGTGAGCAGGGGCTTTGGTTGTCCTACGGCGGGACGTGTCCTCTGAGGAGGGGTGTGTCGCGTAGGGCGCATGGGTCGCGTAGGGCGCGTGGGGCGCGGGGCACGGGGACAGCCGCGATAGTTCACGGGGTGACCTTCGTTGCCGCATAGCACGCAGCTCGGAGGGGTAGCCGACTCACGAGTGCGCGAGCACTCGCTCGTCGCGTGGTCCCCGAGGCACTTAACGCACCTGGGACGGAGATGGCAGTTGCGTGCCGAATGACCGTACAGCTGGCAGTTGTGACACTGCGGAGGACTGCGGTTCTTGTGTGGGGGCTCTACGGCTATTCCGGAGAGCTCACACACTTTCCTAACGTTAAAAATGGCTCTGCCCTCGGGGGTCAGTTCCAATATGACTAAGACCATGTCGAGAGGTCTGTTTTTGGATTGTCCGCCGTGCATTCTGTGCACTTCGCGGACAGGGAAGGCCTTGGCTAAGAGGTCAGTTTTGACCTCCTCGGGTGTGATTTCCACCGGGATGCGGCGGATTACAACCCGGAGTTGACGTTCTTCCTCCAGGGAGTACGTGAAATATTCGAGGTTGCTGTTCCGGAGCAACCTGGTAAATTGACGGTGTTCGTCCGAGGTGGAAACCTGGACGCGGATACCGTTGGCCGTGTTACTGGCCTGGGTGTAGTGGATACGGAGTTCTCTCAGTTTCTCTGAGAGTTTTGTCCAGACCGATTTGTTCTGGACCGTGACGGGGGGCGGGCGACGCGCCTTTCTGCCGGCAAAGGTACCGGCAGGCGCTGAGGGCGCTGCGGAGCGGGGGGCGTGGCTATCCAGCCCGGTTCGCTGCGCTTTTTGGGGTCTCGACTGAGTCTCCGGAGACTCTGGGCGCGAACGCGAGGCCCGTTTGGCGGGCTTGTTTTTTTGGACGAGGGTGAAGCCCTCGTTGTCTGTGTGTATTGCCGTGTCCATATCGTTGGACTCCGGTTCGGGGTCTGGGATAGCGGGAGAGTAGCTGTCGTTTGTTGCTACAAGCGACGGTGTCTCCGCTTCGGGGACAAGTGAAGAAAATTGATTCTTAATCGGTAGCGCAGAGGGCGCTGGGGTCGTGGCTTGAACGCCCGGGGAACGCGAACGCGACGATGGCCGTTTGTACGGCGTCTGACGGTGAGCGCGGGGTGCCGTCGAGCGGGAGCGCGGGACGGGCTTCTTGTTTATCGCTTGTGGCGCGGCGGGGTCGCTGTTGGGCTCGGTGCCCTGAGCGATGACGACGGCGGGTTGCACGGCCGCGATGGCCCTATTAAAGTCCGTCCATAGCGACGGATGCAGGGTCGTTGCGAACGCTTTGAAGCGTTCGAGCTCAGATTGGTGTGCCATTCCGGCGGTGGCGGTTGGGCGGGCGGGGGTGAAGTTAAACCTCCCTGCCGGAGAGGCAGGGGGGTGCGCCGAGTGAATTTAAACGGCTATCCCGAGCCGTGCAATGGGACCTGCGGGTCACGGTGTAATGACTCGCAGGAGAAGAACCTACCGGGCCCTACGTGGAGGTCCCTATCAAGCCCGAGGCAGAGAACGCAGCCGGTATAAATACCTAGCTACGCCCAAACAGACACTCGGGGATGGATGTGTAGCAGGATCGGAAGGGTGGGAAGGAGACACTCAGGGCTTGACTATGACTCTATCAAGGGCCAAGATTCCTGAGCCCGACCAAGTACTATCGTTTGCCTCTGAAGGAGGCAACCGAGGGGCGCTTGGGTCACGCACCCACTTGCTTTCGTTGGCACCGTCAGGTATCAGGCAAGTGACCACTAAAGTGTGGATTTCGTCGAATAGAAACAATTTGCTCTTAAAAGAGCAGTTTTATGGTTGTGTAGCGCGACACAATGGGTGCGAGCGAGACGGCGATACGCAGGTGCGGCGCAGGTGCGATGCAGGTGTGCAGCAAGGCCGGTCGGTCGTAAAACTTCACAAAGGCGGCAGAGAACAGTCGTAAACACGTCCGTTCCCGCCGGCGGTCGTGATCGGTCCAACCTTCCCAGTCGACATTTGCCTTATTAGTCGAAATTGTCCACTCAGCTGATTTTCGATTTAACTCTGGAGTGTAGCGATGGAACCACGTTTCATTCGGTGTCACATATCGCTTAAAGAAATCCTTTTTATTTCGCTTAATCAGCTCCAAACAACGCTCTGAATCATCAACACGTTGCTGTTTTTGGTCAACGGTGAGAAAACGCGGTACCCATTTCGAAAAGAGTTTTTTCATGGACGAAGATTCATGCAAAATACTGAGTACACTGCCTTCTAATATTTTTAAGATGTTAACTGTGATGTAGCTATATTAGCAATTTCACTTTACGGTCTTCCGGTCCGGTCTACAGTTTTTGTGGTTTCTGGATCACGAATCCGAATTTGGGCAACCGGAGCGCTCACCATCATCGATGTTCGTACGGCCGCATTTAAAATCAGCAAACCACTTCTATATCAATTATCTCGATGGAGCAGGTCTCTGCTCCAATAATATTTGTCGAGCCATTGCTTTGTTCAAACGGTATGGTAACGGTAACGGTACGGTTTTCCTATTAAAAAGCAATGCTTTATCAAAACACGAAAGTCAAATTTATCAATAGTTTTGAAAATTACAAAAGGAGGGTCACTAAATAACCCTAATCTCTTCAAACAAATTGGAAACGTGTAAAGGCTCGAGAAATGGGTATCGCATGAATTAACTGAAGCACACCAACAAACACGCATTGAGTGCTGCGTTACATTACTCAACTGTCACAATAACGAGGGGATTTAGAATCATATTGTTACTTGTGATGGAAAATTGATCCTTTACGACAATCGGAAATACTCATCACAGTGGTTGAACCCAGGAGAACCGGCCAAATCCTGTCCCAAGCAAAAGTTATACTCAGAAAAATGTACTGGTGAGTATTTGGTGGACCAGTGCTGGTGTCATACACTACAGCTTCCTAAGATCTGGCCAGACGATATAGGCAGATCTTTATTGTCAACAATTGTAAACCACGATGGAACAGCTAGCCGTTAAACAATCAAGACTGGTCAATCTCTCTAACCCATTGCTGCTTCAGACCAACGCTAGACCTGATACTTCACGACAGACGTTTGCTAAATTAGGGGAACTCCGATTGGAATGTCTCCGACACCCCCATACTCCCCGGATCTTGTTCCAACAGATTAGCACTTGTTTCGTAATTTGGACAATTTCTTGCAAGGAAAGTGGTGGAAAATGGCGAAAGTGTATAGATAATAATAGTACATATTTCGATTGATTAAAAGTATAATTTTATAATGTTTTTTCGTTTTACTTTTTCCATATAAAACACTAATTTCATATGTGGACCTATTATTACACAGGAATTGTTACACTGCGATATTTTCGTTTGCCAAAAACTCAGGCCCTGTAAAACTCGAACCGACGTCGATCGACCCGATGACCAAGCACAATACCATTGAGTCATCATCACTTCAAAACGTGTTTTATATCTTTCATATTGGTTTTTATAACCTGTGCTTTGTATCATTCTGACTATATTTAAAATAATCGTAGTAACTCAACCTTGAGAAGTTTAACTTCCTTTTACTGCCGCATTCCCAGAATTAGTTTCTCGGCAAACTTCAATATTTTTAATTTTAATTCCATGTTATAATCTAAGATCGTATATTGCAGAAGGATATCTGTTGATATTAACGATCACTTCAATTTATATTTGAACAAGCTGGTATAAGTAGTGTTTAAACCACGCGGTATGTTGTGTTATTTAATAAATTTTATATTCAAATTCGTACGCTTTCTGCAATGTGTAGATGGGGAATCGGCTTCCAGCCAGCATATTTCTTGCTGCTACAATATCGGGACTTCGAACGAGACGTAGAGAGGCATTTCTACAGACTTGCACAATTACCGATCTGACGATCACCGATGGAATTTATCGTCTGTGGTCGCTACTACGTAGCTATATAGTCATTTAAGGTAAAAAAATGCCAAGTAACAATTTTTTAAATATTTGGTTATACCACTTTTTCCACATATTATCTCTCATGCTTAATATTATGTAATCAATAGTCGTCGAGGTTGTAAAACCAGTTCAAGTTTCGACTGTGGTAGAATATACCCTACATTTGTATTTGACATTTGCGTAAGTAATGAGTGTAGGGTTGGTCCCACCGAAATCGAACCATGCACAATTACTCAATGCCTAAGTAAAAAAAATAGCTTATACACTACTGGTAACTTGTCAACAAATATATTGTATTAGCTAGCTCCACAGATTTTATTCTGCCCTTTCTAATCCAATAAAAAAAATACTTTATTTAATTTAGACCCTAAAAATGCACTTATGAATGTCAAAATACTACTACCGGTTCGGAAAGCTTTCTTCTCATCGAGAAGAGCAATTTTGTGAATACACATCTCTGTGTATCAATTCCAGACATCACTATCATTCACATAATGATCCACCCTATTATAAACATTATGACAGCAAAACCTGCTTGACATGGTCTATGAATTTATTGTCCGGTAATGTGCTTCAGTATCTTATTATAGAATCTACCACTATTACTTAAAACTCGTTTATTGCTTTTATTAAGTTTAAAACACGGTATGAGTAATTTATATCTATTTTAGTAATAAAACTATGACAGTCTTTGGACAAAATCTAGCTTGTCAAAGTTTTCATGAATTTACATTAAATTATCAAGGATGTCTGAGGAGGGCAAATATAAGATATTAAATTCCTGGAACTTATTCTTTCAATAGTTGATAAGTCGACCACAGCGCCTCCTATCGCCTTCAGGGATATCATGAAAACCTTCTCCATGATAAAAACTTAGATTTACTAACTCTCATGGTGATCGGTCAAACAATTTTGGAGTTTCGACGAGTTTCATTGGAGTTGTATGCAAATGGGTGTTCAATCATGCAAAATCATGCTAAAGTTCCATCTATTATAAAAATATACGCTGATGGTCCGAACTCAAGCTAATGACACACATACTTATCTTATGGAGAGTACGAGACAGCAGTCAAGATCAGGCAAGCAGCAACTGGATGAGTGGTTATCCCACATTGGGAGATCGTAGAATGTGACTTGCATCGCGAGTTTATTTTACATCCCATAATGGGATCGAGATATGACGAGTTACCTAATATTGACGTTAAACTTTAAGATATATAAACACTAAAATCTTAATATTGTCTTAAGAGTTTTTATATTCCTATACTTGCAAGGCAGAAATGGAAAGCCTTAAATCGATGATAGAGGGCTATTTTCAGCTATCGTCAGCTAAGCACAAACAACGAGATCCCAAGGAGGGTTGACGTCAGGCAGGCGGCCAGTTATAAAACACTAAGCCAAATGTTAGATTACAACATGAAGAAGGAAATATTTTGTGCCAACCCTGTGTGTGTTTTTTTAATATGGGTGCACGACAAAGTTACGACGCTATTCCTCATGGTGAGCACAGTATAATACTAAAACAATCGGATCGGCAATCCACCGGCGGCCGTTGCTGTCATGCCGGCCTGCATAAATATGTCTTCACGTTACGCTTAAAGGACCCGATATCGTGATAAGGAGGTTAGTTAATACATTGGCCGAGAGACTGATCCACAATTTTAAGGTAAGCAAAAAGAGAAATTTAAGAGAATTGGAGGCAACCGTAAAACTGTATAGGGCAATGTTCTAGTCTTCGATCAATATTGATCGAAGAGTGCACTGCATATATTATTAAGGTTGCTAAATCCTAGTGTGCTTGCTCTATTTGTTTTTGTAAAAGAGCTCTATGCAAATGTTTTTTAAATGTTGGATGGGACATACTGGTTGGTGCTCCGTAATGGAGGAGGTAGGTCATTCCAGATCTTTGTCGCTGCGAATTTAAAGATTCCCCTGAATGCAGCTATTGTGTGTTTCGGTAGCACAGCTATGTCCGCTAGTCTTGCCCTAGTGTTCTTCTGGTGTACGTTTTTAAACCACGTGAACTTTTTAAATAAAAAAAGACACCTACCTATAGGTGCTTGGCAATGGATTTTCGACTTAAGGGTGGTTAGCTAACGAATCGAGGATTAGAAAATGCCTTACCACCAATGCTAGAGTTTCATTGCGATGTTTTCCTTCACCGAAAACTCATGGTCATTGCAGAAATTCGAACTCACGTCGATCAACGCGATTTTCGTACACGCTACATTGAGTTGGATTAACTGTAAAAACATATGTATAGGTATCTAATAATAATAAAAATATATTTTAATTGAACGTATATTAGAAGCCGCTTCCGATATTCCTTCGTAACAAATAAGTATTGTTTTTGAAAACACGTCACGGAATTATGGCTAATTTATTCTCTCTTATACCGCTCGTGACCAGGAAAAGAATACCGCCTAAGGGACTTTTCCTTTCGCACACTTGCATTTTAATGTCACTAAAGAACATCTGACACATACTAAACCGTTTCATTTATTTGGGAGTTCAGACGAATTTTAGTTGAAGACGAAATTGTACGGAGTCGAGAATGTGCTTGTAGATTTTATCGACTTGTCTTACGTTTAAAAACTTTCTTTCGGTTTAACAAGGTTCAGTCGTGATCCTTTTATATTACACACATACTCGTATATGGTCATATTTACCATAGTGAGGTATTTGTGTTTATCAATAATATACGTTTGTTTTGACTTTTTTCAGTTTATATTGAAATAATCACTTAACAACTCTATTACTCATTATCATATTAGTTGATAATTTATTGTATATGCCATAAGTCACAAACAAATAGAATATTTAACTGAGGGTATTCAAGCTTGCATGCTACGTGACATTAGACAAACTCCCGAAATATTAGACACGTTTTTATTCATTTTTATACCTTATACATTTGAAGTTTTGGTACATATATTAAAACAAATTATTTACAAATAATTTTAACAGTTTTTGGAATGAAGTTCCTTGTAGGGCGTTGCGGAGGGGTACTCTAGCAAAAAACGTCCGTAACGTTAAAAAAGCGTAAGATTTTTGAAGTGAAACTTCTTATGCGACTTCCAAGCGTTAAACGTTTAACGCACATTATCGATCTCTCCTCTTTGTGTGAGCCAGAGCGAGAGAGCAATATATTATCGGTCTCTCCTCTTTGTGTGAGCCAGAGCGAGAGAGTAAATGTCGGTGTGTATGTATATTGCCCACTGTTTAAATAAAATAGAAAATGTCTTTTAAAATGAAGTTTCACTTCTATCGTGTGTGAATCGCACACACAACTTTTTATTTTATTTTTATCTATAAAAAATAATAATAAAAAATGTATACCCGAATAATTATTTTCTTTATACGTCGAATAGAATTTTAAATTAATATTTTATAATAAGGATTTTCTTACCTATCTGGTGTCCCACGAAACCACACGGTTTTTTTTTACAACGACTTAAAATATTTATTATCGAAAGGGCATTTATTTATTATAAGGTCATAAAGTGAATGTCAGAGTTATCTGGAATTAACTCCTCTGTATTAGCCATAACAAAAACTACTTAATATTACAAAAAAAAATACCATTTAGCTGGCAGGGGGTGGAGACACTAGACTCTAAAAACATTTAGCACTTTAACGCTTAATTTTATAAGTTGATTATCTATTACTCGTTAGCTTGTAAAGCCTACTTATCTCTGATAGTTTTCCTTTTAACTTAATTATATATACTACTACCATTAATGTTTTGATATATCCAAAAACAACCATTTAGCTGGCAGAGGCAAGGGACACTTGACTCTAGCAAAAAATAGGACCTTAAAGCTTAATATTTGGCTACCGGATCCTTGAATCGAAAAATGGTTTTCACATACCCACGATATTTATCAACGACGTATCCAACGACATACCACACGTTGTGATGAAGAGAAAAAAACATTCCCAATTTACGTGTACGGGGTAACATAACATTTTTTTTTTTCAATATTTTATTTTACCACTTTGTCGGCGTGATTAATATGTATACCTATACCAAATCACAGCTTTCTAGTACCATGAATCTCTGAGCTACGCCGCGGAGAGACAGATGGCATACCGAAACTATAAGGGTTCCTTTTGACTTTGAAATCCTAAAAAGAAAAAAAAATTGGATACACCTGATCGACTTTCTTTTGGGAACTTGTCAATGATTGGGATGTTTCTGAACCAGTGGTAGTGTTTTGACATCCATAAGTGATTTGTTTTGGCCTAAAATGAATAAAGTATTTTTAAATATGGTTAATCATATCTATTTTACAATTAAGTTATTTCGGATTTGATGTTTCTTTTTGTTTTTTGTACGTACATTATTTATTTCAATGATACTACTGAGTTTAAAACAGTGCAGTTATTTTTGTATCAGGGTCGCTTATAGAATTTTCTAGAAAAAAATAAAATACCTTTATGTACCAATGCGACTTTACATGGTATTATCACAAAATACAAAACTTGTGGATAATAATAATATTATTCTGAATAACATTACCTTAAAAAGATTTATTTTAGCATCCGTTAATGCTGAGGTGACAGCTGAGATAGGAGAGTGGAAAAAAAACATGTGCCGATCCTACTTAGGTGCGATAATGGTAAGATAAGAAGAAAAATCATTTTCTTTAATTTTTCTCATAATAAAGGTAATTGCGTTCGTAAGTTTCATGACTATTCCTGACAAATTAGTTCAATAAAAAGCCCGCTATTACCAATTACATGGCCAATATAGATAAAAAATCGAGTGTGGGGTCAAGGCCGGCCCGTGGAAGACAATTCGACGCCCGCCATGACTCAGTACTGCGCGCGCGCAGAAGGAAAAGGACGTTGTGTGAAGTGGGTAAGTTCTTTTTTATTTCTTATCCGAGTTTTCTATATGATAATTACATTCGTGATTCAAATTTTTTTTTATGAAGACACATCATATATACATATTTTATAAATTAAAGTTTTGGCGGGAATTATAATGTAAGAAGATAAAATAATGTAAACTTTTTTTAAACATTTTAATGCTGTGCATTTTTCTAAAGTGAGTTATGATACATATAAAACAGCCATATATATATTCGTGGTAATCTGACCATATATTTTACGAAGTGTGAACTTACTTGATTTATTCGTACTTGCCTTACTGAATATTTGAAAGGATTTATTATATTTAGTGGTGTTAAAAAAATCATCAATATTTTTCTCAATGTAATAATAATAGTTACGGTAACTTCACATTAAGAAAATCTATGTTTACTTGTAGTTTAAATAAATTAGGAAGTAATTAAAAGTTTTATCACTTTTCTTTCTTAATATTAGATCAATTATTTATTAATTAGAGTTTTAGTAATTATTTATTAGTATTATTATTAATAGCATTTTATTAATTCGTAGAAAAATAAATAAAAGTAAAAATCATAAAAATATTTTTATTTATTATTCTAACAATATTACAATTTAAAGAAATTTAATATGATTTTTATATTATAAATACAAATATTATTAATATTAAAAATATATAGTAATTAGAATTTTATTTACCAATGAAACACATCACGTAAAATGAATTTTAATAGGTAATTTAGTACTATACTATATATAAGGGTAAACAGGTAATCCTTTTTTCTATTTATAGAAATTAAATAATATTTCTTATTCACTCGGGGTAAGATGAAAAAAAAGAAACAATAGCGGTCTAGTGTTAATAAGTTAATATTGTGTACACAAATCCTTAATAACCGAAAATGATCATTGTTTTTTTGTTTCCGTAACGTCAAATTAATGCTAATTTAATTTGCGTTCTGCTAAATAAACGGTTTCCATAATACGATCGAACCATTTAATATTTGTCAAGAAAAAGGATACTGTATTTACTGTCATATAAAACGGTATTTAATCTTTGCAATACGAAGATAAATCTTATATTATTATTGTAAAGAAGTAAAGTTTTTATAAATTTGATAATCTCTGAAACTACTGGTCCGATTAAAAATTGTTTTTTTTAACAATGCTAAATTAGCCCATAGTGCTACAGGTTATTTTTTGTACTTATTAAATTTTATATTTTAATTAACGCGATGAAATCGCTGGCGGATACTAGACTTATATAATATAATTATTTATTTATTTATTAACAAAATTCACAGCTTGAATACCAATAATCTAAACTATATTCATAGTAGATAATTGGGTTTTTGAATACTATTTTTTATAAATGGATAGAATATATATAAGTTTTATAACAAACAATTTTTTTTTCACAATATTTAGAAAGTCATTTCAAAATAAAAATTAATTTTTGAATACAGTACCAAAACGCGCCGATCGTTCCCGAATAACTCCGAGCGCGTGTGACGTCACAATGTTAATTTCTACTCATTGTAGCACACACCTGATATAGTGCTTTGACTCTTAATCGATTAAATTCCTTTAACATTATGACGTCACAAACCTGGCAATCAATCGTGGCGTGTTCGTAGTCATGTGATTCTTTTTAAAATATTACAATTTTCAAATGTTCATTATTAATATTTTTTCAAATACCCATATAATAAAATAAAGAAATCAATTAAATGGGTGTGTGTGTGACTATGTACGTAGGTATCTGTGTGTTTGTGTGTGAGTGTCTGTATATACTTTTTTCTTGTTCGCGCATCGTTCATTCGATTGATTTGAAATTTTGTTCAACTATTGTCGACACTCAAATGAAAGTTTCTGACATAGTACAATAGATGGTGGGCCAGTCGCTTCAACAAATGAGTTTATTTAATGTACACAGTTTAGCAACAATTCATATGTTTTGATATTAATGTATTACTGAACCCGAGGAAAGATTTCAGCATGTAGCCTATATTACACTTTTTCATAAGGGTGGATTTGCCGGATGGTAGTATAAGACAGTTGTTTCTGACTAGATCGCGACCACCATACTGTTAGAATTTGGTTGATATTCTTCAATAATGATTACAATAGATTTATATATGTATTTTTGCAATCAGAGCACAAGTATTCACACAATACGTCAATTCGAGAGAGAGAGCTGTCAAAAATGAAATGTCAAGCATGACATTTTCTAACACGTTTACAAAGATACCTATCATGTGATCTTACATTATAATAATATATAATTGCGTTTACAAAGAAACACCAACACATACATGTAACACCCGCCGTAGTAACAAGCTTCTAAGCTAAAAAAGGCGTGTCGCGTTCCGGGATCATTTATATTGTATATCTCGTTATCAAGCGTGGTGGCAAGAATCTGGGTCCGACTGAGTCGCGACCAATATGCGCAATTTATTGATTTCTTTCATTGGGACCGTCAGTGGCCTATGTACTTAATATTTGTATATACGAGTATATTTTATTTTATAAATTTAACACGCCAACAGAGCAATAACAAATTAGTAAAATTACATATTATCATACACAAACCAAACTACAATGTAATCACTCGGGTAATAGGTCTGTATGACATATAAATACATATTGATATAAGGATAACTAAATGAATAAGATTAAACATTTAAAACTACATTTAAAATCATTACATATTAAAATTGAAATTAAGTTTTATTTTATTTTTAAATAAGGAGTGCTTGTATGAACGAATAGATTGAAAAAAGATATCTATGGAATTATTCGTCGTGTTGGATCTCTCATTGTACAATCTTGCCATAAGCACAAGAGGGCTATTTACTCGGAGTGGCAAATATGTTTCGGTTGAGCACCGCACGGGAATGAAATTTAAAATAAAAGTAATTAATAAGGGACATAGGGAAATAGAGCCATTTAAATTAAAATTATTATGAAATAATTAAATAAGACAATTCCTAACGCTACGTTTTGAACCAATGTCTTTATTTGTAACAGTTATACGGTATAAACAACCTATATAATATGCATAACACTAGTAAATATCATGAAATAATAAATCCAAGTTAAATGAAATGAAATGAATATAAAAAAAACTAGTCAGAGAAAAAGCAACAAATGTCAACTATATAATAACATTTTTTTTAAATGTCACAGGAAATAATTAAACAAAAATTATAAATTGATTAACCAAGACCGTGACCGTCTAACTTTCATATCCTACTGTGACGTATTAAAATAAATAAATAATGAAACTTATTTTTTTTACAAATCTCAGAAGACTTTTTTATCCTATGAAGTAGCAAACAAGCAATTCACCTGGTATTAATTGGTACTACACGATATAACTATTATAATCAACTCCAAATATGACTGACTTTTGAGATGGTAGGGTCTGTACCAGACTGTCACGACCCGTCCCGGTTACTCTATTTTTCTCGCATTTCGGGAACAGCAAATATATATCCAGCTCTTGCTTTTGGATTGTATTATGCTTAACATCAAGTGCAATGACGCCACTTTGCTTTGCTACTATAAAAAAAAGATGTACAAGAGATTAGAGATGACACTCTCTGTATTGTTGAAATAGGTTGACAGTATTAATCAAGTTGAAGATCTGTCGCCAAACACCAATAGGTGTGTTCCGGCAGCTGCACTTAAAATCCAGTCTTACACTGGACTTAGCGTGTTAATCTTGGGCTACATCGTCACCTTGATATATACTGCCCGATTCCGAAATGCGATAAAAAGAAAGTCACTGTGACGGGACGTGACACAGTCTAGTATAGACCCTACCACTTCAGAAGTCCTATTTGGAGTTAATTATAAATATTTATAACTTGTAGTACCACTTAGCACCAAGTAAAATTCAAATCTGCTGCTTCATAGGATTAAAAATGTCTTCAGAGATTTGTAAAAATAAGAAGTTTCGTTATTCATTTTAAATGATATGAAAGTTAGATGGTCACGTTTTTCGCGAACAGCCTTAACTCTCTTAACGTTTATCTTTGCGGATGAGCATGTACGATAAATAACACTAGATTATTTTTTTTGTTTTTTCAAAACGTGAGTATTTTATGTTGTAGATACCGACTTCATTTTATTAAGATATTTTTAAATTCTTTTATGTTAGGTTAAATGAATTTGTTTATTGTAATATTTATAGATTTACCGTTTGACACAATCTCACCTGCTGATAAATGACGTTGTGCCTGAAAGTGGTAACAGCTGGAGCATATATTCTCAAACTTATCTCGCCCACCAATAGGTATGTTCCGGCAGCTGCACTTAAGAGCCAGTTTTACCACTAGGCTTACCGTCTCATCATCTTGGGTCACATCGTCACTTAACATCAGTTGAAATTGTGGCCGCTAAACCTATAACGATATAATCTTATTTATCGAACATCTAATTTCATTTTTGGCAACCATAACTAATTTAAGATTCGGTAAACGGTTTTTGTGATTATTTTACTTTTTTATTATAAAATATTAGCTTTGACTCGTTGTACTATGGAAAACTTCAATATTAAAGAACAACTTTTAAACGAACGAAGCCGAATGTAAATGTTACTAAATAATAAAAGTTCAATAAACGATCACAATTCTTACAACAAAAATAACTATTACAAAAGAATTTTGTACATATAAATTTAATTACAAAAAAAGTGTGTCGATTAGTCTACGTGTAACATATTTACGTAAGAATGTAAAAACTGCATCAATAATACTATAAAATAATTGTCTTTCTCACTAATATTTCGAAAGTTATTCGATCTGGTGTAAGATCCGATTTTGATTCGACACAGCAATTACGATTTCCAATAAATGCGTGTTTTTTTTTACAAATTATTGGAATGGGTGGTTTGTTATAAGATAATTGCATATATTTCAGAGGTTAGTTTGGATTCATATGGCAATATACTCGTATGCTGCATACTTTCACGATCAACGTTTTTATTATATACCCTTTTCAAACTCATTCAATTATGTCTCTATTTTATTTGTAACCGAGAGAGCATACATAGCAATTTACATATTAGATGTAACTGCCGAATCTCGTATATATTTTTTTATTACCTCGTCAACCCCTCAATTGTGAATTTCATTAATGCTAGCACATTAGATCTGTACGTTAAAAAAAGAACCGATTGTCCTAGTTAAAGTTTAAGCAATGATGGCTGCAATGAGCCTGAGCTTTCGGTGACGGAAAATATCGTGATGAAACCATAGCATGGTGGTAGTGCTTTTTCTAATACCCACCTGGATAGCTACCACCCTCAAGTCGAAAATCTGTCGCCAAGCTCCTATAAGGTGTGTTCTGTCAGCTGAACTTGAGAGCCAGTCTTTCACTAGACTTAGCGAGTTACCGTCTTGGGCCACACCATCACTTAAGATTAGGTGAGATTGTAGCCACAATGTAAACCTTTAACTTTTAAATTTAAACTCATATAATTATTAACAGAATCCACATACGCACATATAAAACTACACATTTTTTGCTCCTTGACTGTTTCTTTCAAATATATTTATTGTAATTTTTTAATATGAAATTGGCTATACGACTGTCATTATATGAAAATTAACAATTATATATACACAGATTATGTATGCAACACTTTTTTTTAAATGGATTCCAGTGATTTTTGTTATTTTATTATTAATTATATGTACACAGTCGGGTAATCATAAGAAACAACAGAAATATTGTAGCTTATTAAAAAAGATATTACTTGCGATAATATAAATAACATTTTTATCGAAATAAATAAGTGAACTTATCATTTGCTAGATCGTGTACAATTAGCACAAACAAACATTAGCTTGTATATAATGTTAACAAATTACAGACAACTTACATCACACAAATTTGCTAATAAAAATGTATGCTTAGCTTTTATATTATTACTTTAATGTATTGTATTAGCTGTAGAGTATTTTGCAATAGATTATCTTTTTAAATTATAGTAATGTATAGTAAAATAAATCTAGAATTATCTTCTATACTCGTATATATAAAAGCGAAATACCACTCATCACGAGATTTCCGAAACTATATGTCCGATTGACTTGAAATTTAGCTTAGTTCCTCCTTTCGTGATGAAGACTCTCACTAAATACGGATTTTGGGAAATTCAACCTCTAAGGGTGAATAAGAGGGTTGTTGTATGCGGTGCAAACATTTTTTTTGACTTGAAATTGTTAATTATTTCAGCATACAACACACATTCATGAATTTTGTTATTATCATAATCTTGCCAGTAATCACCCACTGCTGAGCATAGCTCTTCGTGTACGCCACTCATCTCGATCCCGAGGTAATCCCATTCATGTATGGCAAGCGATTTTAATGACATCGTCCAGCCAACAAGCTGGTGGGCGTTCAACTTCTTGTTTACCCATACGTGGCCACCAATCCGTCAACGTTTTAGTGCACGTACTTTCACTCTGCTTGGCAACGTGTCCTGTCCATTTTAGTTTTTTAATAGACTCTCAACATTTCTTACTCGATCTTGTAATTTTTAATGTAGTATGATATGTTATATTTATGCAAATCAGTAACGTTTAAAGAAATAGTCACGTTTTGCGTTAGAGTGTAAGAGCTTTTGCTAATTTGATTGCGGGAGAAACACTGCCACATTTATTTCGATCGCAAAGTATTTGCGTTGCTGTTTTACGATCGGAAGAGTATATATTTTGCAACACGCACTGACACAGGGTTAGGCCCATTCCTCCGGCAAGGAGCTCTCAAGCCTGCAGCTCGCGCGATACAGTGACACTGCATTCACTTCTTCATTCATTCATTGTGGATTTATCAACACTCCACTCAGGTACATAGGTTCTGTAAGGAAACTTATCTTTAATCGTTTTAATTTATCTTTTTTTAGCTAGTTATACTTAGACCAAAATTGACAAACCACTAAATACACATTCGAATGTTTCTTCTTTCCTCTCAGGAAATAGAGACATATATATATATATATATATGTGTATAGTTAGTGAAATCTAACTCGGATAGGGAATTAGTTAGCTCGCGATGGTAGCATATACGGCAACAGCCCAAGACGAGGCTTGTCTTGGTTTCTTTGGCACCCTTACGCTTGTTGTCCTTTTACTCGGCTGAGTGCCTTCTGCGCTCGCCCACAAGCCCGGTGAAGCTGTCAAGGCCTCCTGAAAACTGTATACCTAGTCAGTTCGAAAAAAAAACTGACGCACGAGGCATTCCAGTTCAGTTCTCAGGAGTAATAACCTTTAATCACTGACGTCAGTTCTGTAATGTTTTTTAAACTTAGTAACAACAATATTTTTTTTTTTAAGTTTTTTGTTTAAAGTTGTTAGGTGATATAATAAGACCGGACAATGTGCTCAAGGATCACGACAAGCAGGTTTTAATATCAAAATATTATTATAGGGTAACTCATTATGTGAATGATAATGATGTCAGGAAAAAACTTCGTCTCTGTACATCCATTAAAATAATATAATTATTAACTGTAAACATTACATACACAGTATAATAAGAGATAAATCTGATCAACTTAATCGGGATGTTTTCCGAACCTGTAGTAGTGTTTTGACTTTAATAAATGCCTCCTTAGGGCCTAAATTGAATAAAGTAAGTTTGCTTATTAGACGTTGGTTAGAATCAGTTATAGAGTGTAGTGATCATTTAACATTACTTTATTTACGTACTGATCCATCCTTACCTTACCCTTGTGATAGTAAAACCTGCTTAACATGATTCTTGAAATTATTATCCGGCAAATCGGTAATGTGCTTATGAAGTTTATTGTAGAACTTAACACAATTAATTAACTAACACATATACCTATAATAATAACAAACAAATTTGCTAAATGTAAATAAAATCTAAAAATTGTTAATCGGTTTAATAAATTGAATTTTTGCATTTTCGTTTCTGGGATGACTTCATCAATAATTGATACAACGTTATACTACGCTTTCAATGTATTATAGGAAGTCGACTCGGTAGCAACTATTGACCTTCATCTATCCACAACCAGTATCTACCTTGCCTCTTGTAAGCCAATAACCTTGTCATGGTTCAAGATATACTAAGTAATTTATTAATACCATATTTTGTCATTTAATTAATAAAATTGCAATTCCTTTGCGAAAAGCAATGCGTTGTAACAGAAAATGCGGTCATTGCTTAATCTATACAAACGTGTTCCCCTGTTTTACCATTTCACAATGGCACTAGAGCAAACGTTTTTATACCATACAATGTATATATATCTACCACAGCCTGTTCCTTACATATGCAATTAATAGGTCCTTACATATGCAATTTGCGTTTTGTTGAACTGGCCACCTTGATCTGACATATCTGTTGTTTGGTTAGGTATTCCAAATTCAAATTTATTTCAAATTTAAGCTTTTGTATTTGTGTTTCGAATTTAGTGATCCATTTGTTTTCGCAACATTTGATTTTTCTTTGTCATCGTTGTTTTCACAATATAGATACTTTAAATATCGCGTTATTCACGAATATGAGTCCCACCGTGGCATCAGCGCTGCAGAAACATCTCGAAGGATTAATGATGTGTATGGGGAAGCTACTGTAAAAGAAAGTACGGTAGTTTTTTGGTACCGACTTGTACCAACATGAGCCCTATCTCTCTTTAATAGCTAGACCTTGTTTAGCTCGAATACCTAAATAGGACTTGTTGACGAGGATTACCTTATAGATATTGTAATATAGATGCATATACAGTAAGCTTATGTTTAAAACATGCATAGTTTTACATAGAATGTTGTTAGTCATAGTGTGTTCATTAATTTCCTGGTCATGTTAAACAAGTTTGGATAATAGCATAATCGTGAATAGATTTTGTGTACGAATTTCTTGATGCAAACTATATTAAACCCTATATAGGTTAATTTATGTGATGAAATATAACATTGTACATGTTCGTTAACAAAACGTAGAAGTAATTTTAACATAACATTTCCTGATCTTCATTTTTTTTAACAACTGACTGTACTGTTGACGTTAAGGGTTTTCACAGCTTCAGTGGGCTTTATGGCAAATGTGGAAGGCTCTCAGCTCAAATGGCAACATGCGCAAGAGTGTCTAGCTAACAGAACCTCGGCTTGGGCTGTTGTCATGCATTCAATTCCATAATTTGAGCTAACTTTTTTTATCGTTATTAGTTTGGCGTAGTGGCCACAATCTCACTTGATGTAAAGTGACAATGTAGCTCAAAATGATAACACGCTAAACCTAGTGAATGACTGGATCTCAAATGCAGCTGCCGGAACACACCTATTGAAGCTTGTCGACAGATTTTCAACTTGAGGGTGGTAGATAGCCAGGTGGGCATTAGAAAATGTCCTACCACCATGCTATGGTTTCCTCACGATGTTTTCCTTCACCGAAAGTTCAGGCTCATATCAGGGATTCGAACTCACGTCAATCGACGTGAAGTCTTACACACTACCACTGACATCATTGCTTCAAATACGGTTAATAAAATATTAGATGCATGTATTTATGTCTGCGCGTTAGAAGTTATAATTCTTTGATTAAGTCGAATTATATGACACATAATATCGAGTGGGACTATCTTCAACAAAATAAAACAAAAGACTCAGCAAGCAAATTCACTGTGTAGACTTTTTGTTATAATGTTAGAATTCACTCTCATCATTTCGCAGCATAACTCGATCGTCACTGTATTGAAAAAAAAAACGAACTTTTTTTAACCAGACCTTCAAGTACTTTATACTTTAATCACTTCATTATGGTATATATTTTTTATCCAACCATTATTAATGAGTACAGAGATAACCGATGCCCAGCATGACAAAAAAATTGTGTAGAAAGTCACAGCATCCAAAAGTTTTAGAAATATAAAAAATCGTAACGATAATCTTAGAAATACTATAAATAAAATATTCTTAAGAAATGCTTAGAAGAACAACTCACTAAGTTCTTAAAGCCAAAACAAATAAATACTTAAAGGATTTAGTGATTATTACGTGTGTTTAATAACCAAATAGACTTGCAAATAAATATTGTTATTGTTATTATTATTAAATCGGTGAATATTGTTCGCGGCTATTTTAGTCTAGTTACATAAAAATATACCTATTTTAAAATATTAAAAATATTTTAGATATATATACATATCTAAAATTCTGTGACATTGGTTTAACGTTACAAATATAGTTCTTATTTCCATTAGTCAACCTACCTTTTAGTAGAGATTAAAAGTTCCTAATCTTCTATTACAACGGAGATAAATAATCTTGAGTAGATTAAGACATAAGGCATCTGTCAACAATTTTATCCAAGATAATTTCAATTAGGCTAGTTTGTATGACGCTAAATATTTGCATTTGATTAGTTTAAGAGAGTTATGGCATAGAGAAGCACTCTTTGGGGCTTTTTCCCTGCTTGGGGCAGCCCGACTGGTGAATTACATCCACGCTACATCATACAATTTTGTGTTGTGTTCCCGCGGTGAGTAGGGTTTCCAAAGCTCATTAGTAAAGGGGGTTCAGGATCAGCAACGCACTAGTGATATCTATTATGGTGTTATAAGAATCCGTAGGCTACGGTAACCGCTTACCGTAACCATCAGGCAAGCCTTACGCTTGCTTGCCACCTTTGTTTTATAAAAAAAACCTTGAACCTAAACACCTTATTCCTTATTTCTATCATCCTTACAATATTTAAAGATTATGCTAGTTGCAATTGCTCCCAATAAATCAGATTTACGATTTCGCCATTAGCCATTAGCCATTACAGATACATTAAGACGTTATTATCACTATCATCATGTCATAATATATTTAGACCCTTGCAATTTGTATCAAGCAATTGTATAGTTACGTAGTTTATCCAATTTAATACTCATTCAGTACATCAATCAATTATTGCTCGGTATATCAAATCTTATATCATGATGCTTAGTACTTGCCAACGTGAATAGACACAAAAAATCTGTTTTCAAATAAAGCCTTCCATTTTATCAGTTTATCAATCCTCCTAGACATCTATCTATTATAAAATACACTGATCATGAATATGATTTTTTTGTGTTTGTCTGCTTGTCTGTTTGTATTTCCGTTTGAACTCCAAATTTTGTACACGGGTAGCCAATTGTGTCCCGTACACATATATCATAACTATATGTATCATAACGATATATCATTGCTCAATTGATAGACTATATGAATTATCAATAATAGTTTTAATTATCGTATTTTTTTATTAATTCTCAACCCGTTTTGATGAAATTTTGAAGACAGAAAGAATACGTCATTCAATGATTGATTGGCTATAAGATTTTTCAATAACATTTTGAGATATATTAAACAAATATTGTGTGGTTTTATGAAACCACGATGCAAGTGAAACTTTAAAAATAAAACATATTATTGAAGACATGTGATATAAATTATTTAATAACACACATTAACATATACATTGTCCCGAATATTCGATTATAATCCTTGACTGCACGGCATAAAATTCAATTTTATTTGCGACAATGTAATGTAATGCGTTTTGCGATAGATGAACGAAAAAAATCTAGAGCGATAGAATAAAAGTTTCAATTTAAAATATAATTTTTAAAGTTTTTGTTTTGTTAACTTTCAATCGGTTTTGATGAAATTGCACCCGGGTATTTGTAAACTGTACATGTCATTCCTCAATTGTTAAGCTATTAAGCTATATGAATTGTCGATAAAATTACAGTATGAAAATAATTACTATGTAACCAACACGTAAGGAGCCGCAGGGCACCGCTAGTATAGATTAAAATGAGTCAAAAATGATTTTTAGATTTTATAGATAACTACAGATAAAACCGTTTAAATTTCAATCAGCAATATCTCTGTAGACAGGCCTCGTGGCGCAGTTGTAGTAAGCCCTACTATTGAGCCGAGAGGTCGCGGGTTCGATCCCCGCCCATGACTGACTTTTGTGTGATGAGCATAATTGTCAGTTCTGTGTCCGGGTGTTATATATATATGTATAGTATATCAGCTGTTTAATTACCATAATACAAGCAATGCTTAGTATGGAATTAAATGGCCGTGTGTGAAATTGTGTCCATATACATATATATATATACATAAAATTATTCTACTCGTAACCCTCTTAAGGGATGAATTTTCAAAAATCCTTACTTACTGCTCACTCTATATTTGGAACTCGTGTGTAAATTTCGTATTCCTAGACCCATCGGCTTAAGCTGTGCAATGTCAGTCATTCTTCTTTTTATTTAATGATATCTGTGTTCATCAATAATTCTGCCAACGTCACGTGAATTGAATAATCTTTATAAATATTCTTGTAATTTTCTAACATAATTGTAATAAAATGACGGCTCCCTTGTTTAAACTGTCCAGGGAGTTTTTTTAGCAACTTATAATGCATACTTGTTTCTAGTAATATCTATATTAATAACATAAGTCTAACTTGGCAGATGATTCCGTAAATGGCGCATAGTTCTCAACCTCGATAAGAGTATCTCGATCCTCTACTAATAAACTACGAAATATACTTCACCTTTTCGGTATCCCAATACCTTGAGCCACCTAGATTAAATATCTGGGTGTCACCATCAAAAATAGGCTTAACTTCAATGCACATGTCCGTATAGTCCGGAACAGGGTCGCCATGGTTAGGGCCGCTATGCTCGGTAAGCAAAATGCCCCTTAGACGTAAACTTACACTATATAAAACCTGTATCGGTCCGATCCTAACGTATTGTTGCGCCGCATTCGCTCAGATGTCTAAACCGAACTTTTACTACATTTAAAAACTTCAAAACATATTCTTACATAAATAAGTCGATGCCGATGCCGATAGAGATATGGAACTTCCCTCGATCAAATAATACGTTAAATCCCTCATAAAATCATATTTCGACCCGAACCCGTTAGAGGTATCAGCCGCAACATACACCCCAGTCCCAGACGCCCCGTAGGCAAAACGCTGACCGCAGAATATTTTTACCGACCCCGATGACGAAATCGGGCAGCTATCGCGTTGTACTCCACCGCTCTCTGAAATCAAGCATGCTCGCTCCCACGCCCGTGAAACCACCGTTCCCTCCACAGGGGACGGGCGATTAACTTCGCTCCCGCACACCCGCCACGATCAGCCTTTCCTGCAGAAACTCAAGCCTAGGTCAGTTCCTGCGGCATGGAAGCCTTTAGCCAGCAGCCGCTCGTACGATACAATGACACTGCATTCACTTGCTATCAACATACAAGCTCATGACACTACACTTCACATATACACACCACCCAGGTTCTGTAAGGGACCTTTTTTCTTTTTTTGGCTAGTTAATTTTAGACCAAATTGCTAGATTAGTAAATTTATATACGCATGTTTCTTCCTCCTTCCCTGAATGCACATGTATATAATTATGCATAGTTAGTTAGATAGGAATCTATGGATAGGGAATTAGTCAGTTCAGTCTTAATTGCAACTAAGGCAAACAGCCCAAGCCGAGGTTCGACCACTTTGACTTTTGGACTTTTGAGATTGTTGCCCTGCTTTCCCTCCCGGCTGAGTGCCTTCAACGTTCGCCCACAAGCCCTGTGAAGCTGTAATAAAAGCCTTTTGAGGCTTCAGAAACGTTAAGGCTAACAGTAGAGGCAAATAAAAAAAAATATCTATGAATTAAAATAAAAACTTCAACATCGAGATCCCGCAAAAAACTCTCGTCAGTCTTATGAATTTTACTAAGTAGATATTTCCTTTTTATTGGACTCTGTTATTTATTACGACTATGGTAAATGTGAAATGTGATGTTCGTTACCAAAATATATCTATATTTTATAGCATAGTATAGTAATATATAAAACTATTTGTATAGTAAACTGTTAATGTCATTTATGTTAATGAAGGTGTGACCAGAATAAAATGATTATGGAAAATCAGCTATTTCTTTTGTATGCATTGTGGGTGTGTCATTGGATATTAACTTTCACTAGATTCTGTTTTAAAAACTTTGAATTTAATGTATATTTTATGGAAATTTATTCTTTATTTAAAACCTAAAACATGTATTGTTTCAATTTACATTGTATTCATATTATGTTTGATAAAAATATTATGAATCAGGCGCCTTTCTCTTTATGCAAGTGAATGACTTACAACTACTCCATTTTTTGTTCTTTAAACGCCTTAACTGCCCTCGACTTCGCTTGAGATGTTTACAATATAAAATAATAATAATAATGTTAACGTTGCTTCCTGTAAGTAAAAGAATTGTTAAAATTGGATCAATAGGATAAGTAGGATAAATTAGATCATTTTGAAGCAATGATGGTTCAGTGGTAGCGTGTAATACTTCGGGTCGATTCACGTGAGTTCGAATCCCTGCAATGAGCCTGAGCTTTCGGTGAAGGAAAATATCGTAAAGAAAAATAGCATGGTGGTAGGGCATTTTCTAATGCCCGCCTGGCTAGCTACCACCCTCAAGTTGAAAATCTGTCGCCAAGCATCAATGTGTATTACGACAGCTGCACTTGAGAGCCAGTCTTCTACTAGGTTTAGCGTGTTATCATCTTGGGCCACATCGTCACTTAACATCAGGTGCGATTGTGGCCACTACGCCAAACCTATAACAATAAAAAAGTTCAGAGATAGCCTCCTACAAAGATATAAACTTTATCTCTTTAAAATTATAGATTTGTTAATGGAAATCAATATATTAGAACCTCAAATTTAGACAAAAAATATTTTTATAGACTAAACTATACTTGTTTGCTTTATCGATAGCCAATATTACTATATTCACTTACCATAAAAAGTTATGACCGACCTCTACGCAGTTAATATTAATTGATCTACAGCCATTGTGAGGCAATTAATATACGAATTTACTAGGTTTATACAACAATAAAAATTTAATGTATATGCTACTGTTTTTATTCACAAATTATATTAAAAGTTATTGGATAAATGCAGCTATTATTATTCGATTTATTTAAGGGCCATCAAAGGTGCAATAACTTTTATCATAATAAACAAATATTTTAGTTTTGAGTGTATATCTCGAAAACATATAGTTGACCGTGTGGAAAATAATATTATATTCGCATAGTGGATGAGTTTTAAAAGCGTGTTGGATTAATATAACAAAAAGGTAATTAACTATTTAAATTAAAAAAAAACAGAACGATAATGTTAATTTTTGAACATGTGACAAGTGATCGAAAATTAGGCTGGATTGTTTGAATCTATCGTGACGTTACGATATGACGTATGACGTCATACGTTTGTCATTGATTACTGTTACTTTGCGTTCCTAGGTGTTTTGCGTTTTTAATATCGACTGATATTTTAGGATCACTAATTATATATTGATCAGAAGATACTTGTTTAATAAAAACATATACCATACAGAACTACAATACTTCTTTCATTCGGTCCGCATTGTGGTGAGTCTGCCTACGTTGCGACTTCCTGTACGTGGCTGTACTTTGACCTTGAATATCTTGCGAAAGAGTACATTTATCGTAAAAAATAAGAGACCTCTTCTGTAGAGCGTTCAATTTCCTACTAGAATACGTGCTTTTTTTTTTTGGTTGATCTATAAAATGTCAAATGCAACTTTTAGTTTTAAACTGTTAGTTTTTTTTTTGTTCGTCATTCTGAACAATATTATCGACATATTTTTTTTCCAGAAAGTTTTTGTCACAATATCATCCATGTATCAGTTTTAATGTGACTTTATATATATTAACACATCCGTTTCCACCCGTAAATAATATAGATTGGTTAAATCTATGACCTTATACGTTAAGCAATGCGGATTGTTGTTTCTCGCCGTGTAATGTCAAGGGAACTGCGTGATAGGATAGCTTGATATTTTGATTCATTGTTCTGTCATCTATATCTTTAGGTTTAGCTTAAATTGGGTTTGGATGCCATATCTTTTTTTTTTAATAGTAGCACGGCAAAATGACGAAACTGTATCTCATGGTAAGAACAATAGAATGCAAAAATAATGGTTACCACCCGAGATATCAACAATTCATAGCAAATCGCCTCTGTCTTATCGGCCTGCGTAAATAGATACTGGACATATGTAACAGATCCCGAAACGCGCCGCGTATAAATGAATCACTATGACTGACTTTTCACCTTATGTACGGTGTTTACAACTCAGTAGGACTGTACATCTCTACCGACTCGCTATCGTCATTTCCACGTTCGAAACTCAGCTGGATGCAACACGTGCAGGTGAGGTTGGCTTGGGTGTCACTAGTCTTAAGATTTTATCTTTGACCATCATTAGGCTTGTAGCCACCAGAGATGTGCGAGGTAGCTAGGCGGTGTGAGAATGCATAGCGGACTCTTTTCATTTAAAATGCAAACGGTGGCATCTCTCTTACAAGTTCCTTGCTCGCATCCCTCGTACACATTCCTTTCTCGGGTCTCTCGTACACATTCCTCACTCGCATCCCTCATACACATTCCTCTCTCGGGTCCCTCGCACATATTCCTCGCTCGCATCTCTCGTACACATTCCTCTTTTGGAGCACTCGTACACATTCTTCGCTCGCATCACACGTTCCTCGCACTTGTCCTTCGCACACATTTCTCACTTACTCATTTCCCTCACTTTTTTGTTTGTACAGATACCTAGCTCCGTTAGCTCTTTCACCAGAACTGCACCAAGTTAGGCTAGAAAAATAAAGTGATCCTATTGGTGAATTTTGTCCTCGTGCATCGTGTAGCTACCTCGCACATCTCTGGTGGAGACACATACACGTAGACTACACATACGTATAATGTGTTTGGATACATTAAAGATAGTATACCAACGTAAACCTTTAGTTTAGTTACTGAATATTCCGTTGACTTCCGTTAAGCTATTAAAAAAATACGTTTATGATTTACAGAACAGTGTAAACAAATTTTACATGCCTTTGGCAAATTTACTCGTGAGTTCATGTATAAATATGGAAAAAAAGTTTTTAAATACGTTAAACTATTAGATTACAGCTAGTGACCGCAAAACTTGTAATTGAAACACAAACATACCCAAAATCCCATGCAATGAATCATAGTTCATTGTACTCACAACAGTTATTGATTGTTGCACAAACATATTTTCTTATAATATCTATACACCAGATAACGGATCTAAGTGGACATTAGCCGTGCGTAATAAGTATAAAATTTAAGTATATTTTTATTGGCTTCGCAGTTTGCTGGAACCAAATCAATGTGTCTTTGACCCTCCATACGAACAATTAAATAAAATGCGAAGTATTCAAAGTTATTTTTAGGGCTTCATTTCAGGTCAAGTAATGAAGGACAGGTAAAGAGAAAAAATCGTGTTTTCATAATTTTCCAAGACTTCCGCTTGCTTGGACTACTAAAAAGGCTTATTATTTTATTTGCTCGGAACCCTAATTATTGTTCTAAATTAAAATTAGCCTAAAGCACTCCTTATAACATCAGCTATCTGCCATTGAAAATCCCATCAAAATCGGTCAAACTGTTTCGGAGACAATTCGGGCAAACATTTTAATTTTTTTTTTGTTATATACTTTCATATGTATTTAGTAAAAAGGTGTTATATTGACGTTACAAATAGACACTTCAATTTTATAATATGTTTAGATTTTAATTACTTTACAACGTGCATTCAGTTGACCTCTCAAGGAATGCTATCATTTAGTTCGGATGTAATATTCAAGGTGATAAATAATATCTATATAACCATATTACAAAATCATTGCAATAAAACCAGTCATCTTCTTCGTGGCGATACAAGTCGTATTTTGAACAAAAATAGCTCGTACCGTGGTGAAAAGACTGGTCAGTCAGTTAAGTTGGAATCGAGACAGACTGCCTAGTGTGTGCCAGGCATACTCAGGTGTTGTCACTTACGGAGGCTCCTTTCATGTACCAAGCCTATATATACTTCTTTATTACATAGTATAAAATGAAGTCGCTTCCGCTGTCTGTTCGCTTAGATCTTTTAAACTATTCAACGGGTTTTAATGGAGTTTTTAGCAGTAGATAGAGTGATTCAAGAGGAAGGTTTATATGTATAACACATATATATTATATTACAGAAAGGCCGAAAAATTCAAAGATTTGTTATGTGATTTCATAACAAACATATTTTTGTGCGCTTAAATCGCTAACGCTGGCTAAACCTAACGAGAAAGATCAAATTAATCTTCTACCGAATTGTATATCTTAAAAAGATCGATAAAAAGTCCTCAATGATATATATTTATCTCACACTGCCCCATATTAGTATATACATTGCACCCGTGCGAAGCCGGGGCGGGTCGCTAGTCTATAATAAAATTGAAGAGTTTATTTGTTTGATTGTTTGTTTAAACACGCTGATCTCTGGAACTATTAGTCGGATTCGAAATATTCTTTTTGTGTGCGATTGCCAGAATCATGAGGGACAGTATAGGCTATATAACTTCACGCTACAACACTAAGGAACGGAGCAGTAACTATGAACGTCAAGCAATCTGGCAAGCTGTAGGCAAATATGGGAAGTGGAACAACGATAGAGCTAGGCTACACGGAGAGTTTATCGAATGAAGTTGAACACGGGTGAAACCATGAGGCACATCTAGTCAGTCATAAAGTCCGTTTTAACTCCTTGCTATCCTTTGTTTGCAATCATATATTCGGTTACTTATTCATGGACACTTTTTAAATTGGCTTGCTTTTTGTACAAACTCGTGAAAGAATTTTCTTCGAAACAAATATTTTTAGATTAAGTTACAAATCCCCGAAGAAATAGAATACCGTTCACTGGATGCCAGACAGCGAACAAAAAACTGGTGTCCCAAGGAGATAAAATATTTGTTTGCATTTTTTATCATGAGAAATTGCTACTTTTTCAATATTTTTCTGTACAACATTTTTTGTTAGTTCTGAACAGAATTATTTATATTACACTAGCTTCCTTAGCTGTGTTCCTTATGGTTATTATTTCATTTACACCCATGTAAATTGTATCCGACAAACTCTCAACCTCGCAACTTTTTTATACTACAAAAGTGGCAAGCAACCATACGACCGGTCTGATGGTCAGCGGCTATCGTAGTCTTGAACGCTTGTAATGAATGCCATAGGTATTACTAGCGCGTTGCTGACTTTGAATCACTCTACTCCAAGGAGCTCTGGAAACCGTACTCACCGCAGGAATAAAGCACATGGTTATTTGGCTGCAATCTTCTGTTGGCCACTGCTAACGCACTCGTGTAACCTATCCTTATTCACGTTTACCGTACTTGCCTACAGCTTTCCACATTGCTTGAAATTCATCGTTATTATTTTGCTCGTCCCTCTCTCTCGTCCCTTTATGTGATAAGTAATGACCCACCTATACCATATTTCTTATTTTCTTCCTCGTAACATAGTTACTGAGAAAATTAAAAAAGATTGATCTTGTAACGGAAATAATATAAAAAGGATCTTTATTTAGAGAACAGGTTCGACATTTCAACTAATGATCAATCTCTATACTAACACATATTATTTAAAAAGTAAATAAATATGTTTGTGGTTGTTGTCACCAATCTAAATATTATTTCATTAATAGGACGCTATATTATCTCTGATTGCTATAGGCTATTTTTTATTCTTATTTTCATGTAAAGTGAGAGAGATCAGCAGTATTTCAGTTATCACATTTTAATCATTCATATAGGACCTATTATAGTCCGTGGACCAATATGAAAGTACTGTGTCGTCTTTAGCACTTGTTTATTGTAAACAATTTGTTAATAGATGACGCCTCTAACATGTTAATTGAATATATTTTAATAAAAATATTTCATAATAAATGTTTCTAACGATCACATTAATTATTTTCCTTCAATAGGATAACATAAGCTTTATACTGATATTTGAATCGTTAATTTTGATGAATAATTAAGAGAAATACGGCATTGCGGCAAAAAAAAAACACTTTTTAGAACTAAGAGAGATTTTAAATCGGCAAATTGACAGCCCTTTCCAAACACAAGGCTGAACACCGAGACGTTGGCAATCCATCGGCGGTCGCCGCTGTCATGCCGGCCTATATAACTATCTCTTCACGTTATACTTGAAGGGCCTGATGTCATAAGATGGTCGCACTAGTTGGGAAAGGGTTCCAAAATTTCATTGTAATGCAAAGATAAGACAGGACAACTTTTTAGTCCATGCCGAGATGGAGGTTACCGTAAAACTATGCCTCCAAAACAAACGCAACCTCACACGCGTCCATCAGGACGAAAGAGAAAAAGAGAGGAAGAAATTAGATTGAATATCTCTTCAAAACACTCACCATGATACTGAAGATAAAAAACGTTCAGAATTTATTTTATTTATAATATATGGATTTATTTTACAGCAGAAGGATGTCTCCGGCAGCGTCGTTTGCAGAACGATGGGCCCGCGACAATTTAACACGGGAGCCAACAGCGGACGAGCTGAGCGTTCTCGAACTGTTCCCTGTTACCTGCGACGGAGATGAGGTAGAGGCAACTAAGAGAGCCAGACGTTACTACAAAGCAAGAGGCCCAGGCGGACTCACTGAACTATGGCATAAAAGATATCCGGACGATGAAGACATACTTTCCAGTTGTCAAGACGCGTGAGTATACATTATTATACCGTTTACGTTATACGTTCTGTTGACATAAAAAAAATCTTTGATGAAACTGTAGTACCTAAGCCAAGTATTGAAGTGATGCTTGCTGGGCGTTCGAACATTGCTTTGAACTGTTATACAAATTACGAAGTTTGGGGCTTTTATAAACTATTCTTGGGTTGAGCCGAGCCGGGGTGCAAGAGGTGTAGAGCACCCACAGTGAAGAGCTACTAGAAGCTGAAGAATTTAAAAAAATAAAGAAAATCGGGCCACGTAAATAAAGAGTAGAAAATGCCATTTCTAAAACTACACATATCTTTATATATTCTCTATTGTTTTTAAATAGCTTAATTTTTTTTTTATATATCTTAATACAATATACTAATTTCATATAACTTAATATATTTCATTATTTTAAAGTTATCTAGCATGTAATGTACCGAAGAAATGCAGAACTATACATTTAATATTAGTTGCGCCTATAAGATATAAGGGTGATGAATTATATTTTGCACTCGAGCGGCAGTTACCATCGGCTCGGCACTAAACTTTTTATTTAAAAATATTCGACAAATTATGTAGTTATAGAGAAATTTCTGGCGGATCGAGTCTAACTGAAAGCACTAATCATTGCGCATAAAGACAAAAAAAATATCTTGTGTGAAATGCATCTTTTAAATAAATATATTAAGAAAATATTTTCACTTTTCAGTTATATAGTACCGCTTCGGGCTCGCAGTGTTGGTGGTAGACGGATGACCCTCGTACGTCTGCCAGCTCCCACAGCATTAGACAGACCTTTATCAGCCAAAGCTTTATTATCAAGATGGTTAATGATCTTAGACATAAGGTAAACAACGTTCTTAATGTACACTTCATTAACTATTGAATGTACACATATAGGTACTATCGCAGGTATTTACAACATTTAAAAAGATAATAAGTCAAATCGGTCCAGCCGTTTTCAAGTAATGCGTTTACCAACGAATGTTTTCATTTTCTAAACATTCTTTAAAAAAATACCCTAAAAGATAAAAAGGTGTGTTAAGCGATTCACACACGATAGAAGAGAAACTTCATTTTAAAAGGCATTTTTTATTTTATTTAAATAGTGTGCAATATACATTTACTCTCTCGCTCGATAATCGCAAGCGAACAACGCAATGGCTCACCACAGGTGAAATGCGAAAATAATGCCCTAAAGCGAAGTTTACTCACAGAAAACTGATGGTAACTGTTTGGTGGCCAATTCACGACGTAATTCAGTACAGGTTTCTCAGATCCGATCAAGCAATAACAGCAGATATCTCTACTGTGCAGAACTCCCAACAGTGAAGTCGAAACTCGCAGCAAAACAGCTCAACAACAATAGCTCTTAACCATTATTACTTTATAATAAAGCTTGTGAAACAGTTTTAACATTACATGAACTGCAGTTAGAAACCTTCCGTCAGCCTCCATACTCGCTCGACCTTGCCCCAACCGACTACCACTTTTTCTCTCACACCGACATTTATTCTCTCGCTCTGGATCACACAAAGAGGAGAGACCGATAATGTGCGTTAAACATTTAACGTTTAACGCTTGGAAGTCGCATAAGAAGTTTCACTTCAAAAAACAAACTTATTTCACCTAAGTGGTTAATTTTTCAGAAATAATTATCATTTTGGTACCACAACTACTGTCATTAGCCCCCCACTTTCTATGCCTTACTACTTCAATGCTACTGATAAAAAAATTAAATGACACCTCTAAAATTATTTACTATCAATAATACAAAATATACGCAATTGTTTCTACCGGTACGAGGAAAAATATTTTATACTTACAATAAAAACCTATATCATAAAAATATAGGCATGAGTTACCTACAGTAGGTCACACTGTATTTTATGATAATTGTGATTTTGTTCCTAAAAAGTTTTCTATTACGCTGGCCCAAAAAATTCTAACGTTTTGTCACAAGAAAACTTATATCAAATTCTGAATGTACTATGGAAGCCCAACAATAATATATTAATAAAAAAATAAGACGTTGGGTTTACGACATCATAACATACATTTTCATGAAAGTTACAAGAATCATCTATAGGTACTTAGAGACAATTATTATTTACTTTATAATAAATCGTTATGATTTTAAGCCTCAATCAGTAATCAGCTAAGATTCTGAACTCGATTTCCTTTGATAACACGATGAAATCTTTTTCCTTGTTCGTCCCTTACGGTAATCAGATTTTCGGATAAGAAATCCAAGTAAGTGTTTGCATATTTTCATTACTGCAAGAATGCATCCTTGTGCTCTTGTTCCATAGGATGTACCTAGATGTGGTGATTTTTTTACATTCCTAATAAAATACTGTCATTATTAATTTCAGACTTCGCGAAGACCCAAGTCCTGGTGAAGAAATAGTTTTTATAGATGTCAGCGACCTTCAGCCTTCGCATCTAAGAAACCATTTCAAAGGAACTTACTGGAAAGATTTCGTTTGGTGCATAAAGGTACACAATTCGTCTGCTTTTAAGTAATTTGGATATACAAACTACATAAATTGAATTAATAGATAAATATATTCTATTTAAACCCTACAATTCAATAAATAAAATAAAATAATATTGTAAATTATCCGCTTCAAATTACTGTTATTTCTGGTACAATGGTAATTGTAGGTAGGCAGAAACATGTATGTTTGTATTGTTAGTTAGCTCGAATTTCTATGGATAGGGATTTAGTCCGATCGCGTATGATCGGCAACAGCCCAAGCCGAGGTTCGGCCACTTTCGCACCCTTGGAGCTCGTTGCCTAGCTTTTGCGGCTGAGTGCCCTAAGCGCTCGCCCCCAAGCCCGGTGAAGCTGTAAAAGCCGCAAAGGCTTCAGGGCTTCTAAGGCTAACCGTATAGACAGTTCAAAAAAAACTATTTCCTACTACCTAATTAGTAGCCTTAGATTAATTATTTGTTTCCGCTGAGCGGACACTAATCATTAATCTAAGGACAAAGCTTTGTGCAATCAGGCAAAAATACTAACTTGATGTCATTGTAAAAACTCAATTCTCGCACAAAAAAAAAGAAGATTTTCATCTCTATCTTCTTCTATACATATTATAAAACTCAACGTTTTATGTTATTTTCCCGCGAAGACCACTTATACGCTTTACATGGTTTTTATATTAATTCATAGCTATGTTTTCTAGCCAGGTTATAGGATATGAGCCTGGTTATATCTGTGAGATAAAGTAATATACGAAATAAGCAGTGACATTGATGGTTAATCGATTCAGAAAAAAGACGCATTTGGGGCGCTTTAATGGCTTACGCTGAGTAAACCATACGAGATATATCAAATTAATATTCTAGATAATTGTAGACCTTTAAAAGGCCTACAAAAAAGTCAGCAATAGCATATATCTATCTTCTAAGGATCACCCACAATAAGCACTTTGTCTTCCAAATATTGGGGCAGCACGATTTGGGAGTGCGCTCGACCGATGGCCTTCTGTAGTCCACACGAGCCGAACCACGGGAATAGCTAGACTAGAATAAACGTTTAATTTCGTCAATAAAAATCTATTTTCCACAGACGGCATACCCCATCCGTTTTACCGAAGTCCATGTAATTAACACACAGCGATTGAAAACGATGTCGCTATTGCTACTTCATATTGGCCTTTACCCGTGGAGACGCAAGGTGGTCAAAATCCACGCAAACGCTGAACAAATAAACCAGGCCATCGGAGTCGATTATTTCCCTTTGGAGGGATTACCATATGAGTATGGAGGAAAAGCTGGCGCTATGAAGGATCTAAATGGTGAGCCTTTGTTTTATATATCTTCAATAAGAAACTAAGCAAGGTTTTTGTTAGCAAAATTTACTTGACAATTCAAATGTTAGGAAGCTTAGGTGAAAGATTTACTTATATTGCCTGTTAGTAAAACAAGATTTGAACAGCTGGAAAATGTGCAATTGAAACCGTTCAACGCTTGTGTCTTGGATTACATGTATACGTAAAGTGCACAGGGGGTTAAATGTGATGAAATTGCCTCAGGACATATTCAATCGCCATTTCTATACTAACTTTTTAAAGAGGTAAAGTTTGTAGGAGATACTTGATTGATGCTCAGGTTTTGTGGAGTTTTAGAGCTGGTTTATTATGAGTCATATAGTCAAATCTGGTACAAACGGTAATCTTTAATGTGAAATAATACAATATACGTGTGATCGGAAAGACGTCCGAGAAGGTGTTGATCTCGCGGGGTGAGGGCACGTGGCTGTGCGAGTGCCGGTGAGCGGGGTGAGGGATACTCGCGACCTGCTCCTTGACATCTTGCATATTATGTACGCCGTAACAGTACCTACTACTGATCCGATTTAAAATTTCTATCACTAATATGGAACTACATTAAACCTTGAGTATTATTTTTATATTGTAATTGACGCGAACGCAGTCGTGGGCGATTGCTCGTTGGTTATATACAGGTATTGATAAGTATATTAAATAAAAACATCAATATTAACTTTTCTTGCGTCGTATGCATAAGATCCTGAATGTTTATTTTTTAATTCAATGCGTTTTCAGGGAAAGCAATATAGAGAGAGATTGAAAATAGTTCATAATAATAATAATTATTATATTAGATACAATGTGAAGTAACGAAACAACATCTTTTTTATTTTATTAAAATAAAACCAATCAAAATTTATTCATGAATTTATTTAATTAAATAGAGAAAAATTGAAAATAAAAATACTCAGGAACAGCTAAATTGATTTTGATGAAATTTTAATATGTTTTAGGAAAATAGTATAAACGATCTCTCAGGATAAAATAAGAGCCGTATATGAAGGATACCATAATACTTATTTTGATAGAATTTGAGCAAATTTAATTCTGTATTTTAAATTAAAATACCTAATATCCTTTTTTATATTATTATATCATATGATAAGCTTATCAGTATCTGCCTACTTGCTCTTAAAGTACTTTCATTCCATAAAATATGAAGCTAAAAAACTTTCGTATAAAGTTCCGTTTACAGTAATTATAAGAATTATTAGTCTCATGTCCATAGATTTAAATTACAAGATACGAGGAGGGATCAAAAAGAAGTGAGAATGACATAGAATGTAATGACTATTGATAACTTAATAAGGTTGACTTCAAACCTTTTTACAAAAAAGTTTTGGTTCTCTACGAAATCCATCACCTCGTTATCGTTTTCGTACTTGTTTCCCCTTAAGTATTTTTTCAATTTGGGGAACAGATAAAAATCGCTAGCCGCCAGATCTGGTGAATAAGGGGGGTGGTCAACCAATTCGAAGCCAGCTTGCTGAATGGCAGCCATCGCATCTGCCGACCTGTGCGCGGGTGCGTTGTCTTGATGAAACAGCACGCCCCTTCGAAGTTTCCCTCTCCTTTTCTCTTTGATGGCATTCCTCAACTTAGGAATTAAAGCTGCATAATATTGGCCTGTAATAGTGGTTCCACGCTCCAGATAATCAATTAACAATATCTCTCTGAGACCCAAAATATTGAGGCCATTAACCTGGCCACCCGATGCCACGACACGAAACTTCTTCGGGGTCGGTGATGATGGCCGTTTCCATTGCGAAGATTGCTGTTTTGTCTCGGGATCAAAATTATGGACCCATGTTTCGTCCATTGTTACGAAACGAGACAAAAAGTTTTCAGAATCTTCTTGAAACTTGTCCAACAATATCTTCGAAATGTCAAGTCGATTTTGTTTCTGACTGTCGGTTAACATTCTTGTCACCCATCTTGCGGAGACTTTTCTTATATTCAAAGATTGTTTCAATACGGATTGAATACTTACACATGAAATGCCCGTTTCTTGAATTAAGTATCGGATGGTAACTTTTCGATCGCTCAATACAATTTTCTCGACTTTCGCAACATTTTCTTGGGTAACTAACATCGATGGACGGCCGCAACGATGTTTGTCTTCCGTGCTCGTTCTCCCTACTCGAAATGGGGAGGCCCACCTTGCGACAGTGGAATACGGCGGAGCAGACTCTCCTAATGTTGTCTCCAAATCGCAATGAATCTCTTGCGTCGTTAACTTTTTTAAACAGAGATATTTAATAACGGCTCGCAATTCGTTTTTCTCCATTTTCGAGAACACGTTCCAACACGAAGCAAACAAATGACTACATTCAGAAAAAAAAAACAAAAGAGAATCGAAGATTTTTTTCTTTATTAAAATTACAAATATGTATCTGAGCTATACCTGCCAGTATATTTTTTTTCTTACCAAGGAGTTCTCACTACTTTTTGATCACTCCTAGTATTAATGATAAATAGAAAATTGTTAATAAATTCATTTCCTTTATTTAATTTGTTTAATTTTTTCACAGACGAATGGACAAAAAAATTATTACTGAATTCCAAATGGCTTCAAACGGAAGAACGTATGTTCTACAACACAGAACTACAACCAGATATCCCATCACGTCGGCCTCGAAGCGCCATGAAGAACCTTCTAGGGAACATAGGATCCTATGACATGATCACTCGAACCCATTCCTGTAAATCACTGCACCAGCGCGATGACCTAGACGAAGCACTTTATGGAGCTTACAGAACTCTAAAAGTGAAAACTGATAAATACTAAATGTGTTCATAATTTTAAAACGTTTAAATTAACTGAATTTGTGATCATCGCTTTAAATTTGAATGCTAAAATAATCTAAAGTGGCATTTTATTCTTTCGAGAATCATTAGTAGGTACAACTAAGTTTCCAGTTTCCTATACAAGAATATGGTATTTTATCGTTCTTTGTTCACTTTTAAAATCTTACGGACGATAAGCCTGAACTACATTAGAAAGTCTGGTTGTACGAGTGTAGCTGAATTCACTGAAAGACCAACCTTGCAATTAAAATGAGTAACATATTTTTTTATATATATAGAGATAAAATGAAAAACTAAAACATGTTATTATAAACAATATTGTTGATAAACTTTTGATCCTCCCATATTTTTTACTACCTACGGGCTATAAAATATACATCGCCTTTCTAAACAATATATGATATGAAAATAAATAAAATGTATGTAATTTATTTTGCTTGTAACATAGCTTATTCATTTATAAGAATACCAGTGAGCTTTCTAGCAAGTCAAACCGTATGTAACTTATTTCTCCTATATAGAAAAAAAAATACTTGTAAATATTAGATACAATACATAATTAATGCAGAATTATTTACACACATTGTTAATTTTACTCTTAATAAACTATTGTCATCCTAAAATTGTATACTTTGTTAATTATAATAAATATTGCTTTTGAATTACTTTGTTCATTTTATAATTGAAATTGTATTTTTTCTACTACTTATATATCCATTCTGGAATACAAATAAATAAAAGTACTCTATACATATATTAACAATGTCTTTAAAACAAGCTTTTATGGACTCTTATTAAAAAAAACCTAGATTTTTTAATAACCTAAGCAACGAGACAATTTGCATTGTCATCGAAGTTACATAGTATACCAAATTTCAACTCAAAACAGTTAAGTGAAAATAGTTAAAATTTACAAGATTTAACCTATACATATTAACAAAGCGAGTTAAACAGAAATTTTTAATAACAAACAATAACAGATCAAATTTTGTCCTTCTATTGTAATAAAATTGTGTATAGTGCCATCTGTCCGATGTTGTCTATACTATTTTCCAGAAAAAAACTAAAATATATGAAAATGGGGCAAAGTTCAATAGAAACGATGATGGGGGTAGTCGTTGTCACCGATAAAAGAGCTGAGATCTAACGATTGCTAAGTTACATGGCTATTCCTTTAATTATAGCTTTAGGAACGTAAGTTCTTCAAATTATTTACAAAATAATTTCTTACTTTCATTGATATGGGATTTCTAACTTGGCAAGTTTTATTTATGGTCAATTGAAACGTCACACCTAGGAATCTAATATGATATTTTACCATCAAATGTATATTTTTCTGTACTGCCAATTTTACAATGTGAAAACGAGGCATTTGAGCAGGCCAGCACAACATCGACGACAGCCGATGAAATCTGTGTCACCGACGGTCTCCATTGCTTGTGCACTGTACTATGCTTCCCATCAATTCCTGTAAGGACATATGGCAAACTAGTATAAAGATATAAAAAACATAACATTAGGAGAGAATACAGTTTCAATATTTTAAAATATTTGATGCATTTAAATAACTCCCTGACAACATATTCTGTCTAAATGATGTTTTCATAGTACAGATTTCATACAGATCATAATATGAGCAATTTATGTAAGCGAAAAGACTATCACTTGTGAAAGTAGACAACGGATATATCGACTGGCTAATGTTAGATGTTAGTTCTTGTTAGTGCATTAAATAAAACTACCTCTATACATTTCTATATTACGGTAATAACTTTTACCGTTCAAATCTGCTGAACATGAATTTTCTTGTAGCTTCTAAATTCTTACGTCTATCTACAGCAGTGGTTTACCTAAAAAACGAATAAATTGCGAGATTACTTGAGTTGTAAAAATGTAATATTTTTAATAAAGCCTAGATGCTGTCATTATTACCTAATAATGCAACGTTTTACTGGGATCATAGTGCCGAATAAAAATCTGTTTACCGAGTAATATACAATTGCCTAACTTCTAATAGCTACAGCCAAGGATGTGACAAGAAAAATTCTTCGTTTTATAACAATATCATAATAACATTTGTTACATAAAAATATTAAGAGGAAACACGGTCGGCAAGACATTTAAAGAATATGTTTAACAGAAATCTGTCGTTGTCGCGCTGTGTACGAACGATCAAATAAAGCGCGAAAGAGACAACTGCAGCTTGAACTTATACCTACCTATATAAAATAGATAACATCATAATTTCATATTCCCCGGATTCCTCCTCTAAAATTGGCCGGTAAAAGAGTAATATAAGAGGAACTTCGGCTATGCCTGTATATTTTTTATTTATTTCTTATATGCCTCACATTTGATTGCTTTATGTCTGATAACGACGATATGGCTGGGCAGTTTCAGTAATTTTAGTTCTTCTAATAATTAATTTATGTATAGATTGTATGGTACAAAAATAGTAAATCTAGCCATACTAGCCGAGGAATACGCTTATATGTAATAAACAAAGTCCTCGCTTCCTCTTAATTATCAAAATCATCACACCATACAACATTATTACTACACTTTTCACTTAAAATACACTTTTAATAGTTGTATACAACACAAATGTTGATAATTAGTTAAAAAATCATATCTGCGCAATTTTTTGCGAAGCAATTTTGAAACTATGTATGAAAGAAAGTTACTAATTTAAAAGCCTTACAGATTATTACTCGTAGTAATTAAAAAATACCGTCGTATAATTAACATCAATTAATTTTATATTATGTAGATTTCTCAAAAAGATAATAACTATTTAATTTATACGTATAATTAAAATACAGTGTTTTGTATCGAATAGTTTTAATACAGTTTTCTTATTTATACTAATATTATATAGCTTTACGTCGAGTGACGTGAGTTCGAATCCCTGCAATGAGCCTCGGCTTTTGGTAAAGGAAAACATCGTGAAATCGTGAAATGAAAAGATAGCATGGTGGTAGGGCTTTTTCTTATGCCCGCCTGGCTAGCTACCACCCTCAAGTTGAAAATCTTTCGCCAAACACCAATAGGTGTGTTCCGGCAGCTGCAATTGAGAGCCAGAGTTCCACTAGGTTTAGCGGTTGGGCTACATCATCACTGAACTTCAGGTGAGATTGGGGCCATCACGCAAAAACCTATAACGATAAAAAGAAACCATATGCTGCAGTGAACCCTTAAAAACTGGTGCACTGCATGTATGTTTATATCTTCATAAAATAAACAAAACAAACAATTATCCTACTTATTTCCTCGAAATTTTTTATAAATTATAAACATTTGGAGAGGTAGGGCCCAGAGAAATTTCTTTGGAGATTTTTCTCTACTTGGGGCAGTCCGACTGGCGAAATACTTCCACCCTACAGAAGATCGCAGCCAAATAATTTTGTGTTGTGTTTTTTGCGGTGAGTACGGTTTCCAGAGCTCCTTTTGGTAGGGCGTTCAAAGTCATCAACGCACTAGTGATATACCTATGGTTATTACAAACGCCCATAGGCAACGTAAAAAATCCCTAATTATAGTATACATTTAATATAATCTACGAAACAAACACTTGTTGGGAGTTGAAGTATTTTTAAAATATTAAAAAAGTAATATTCCGTAATTTAAATGATTGAATTTAAATACGTAAGGTTATTAGGGAGTAGAAGCGGTAAATGAGCGTTGATCCGTCATGCGACAACACCACCTACCGGGAACTTTCTAATCAGCTTGTTGTATATCTCGGCATCGTTAAAAATATTCGCAACGATGATTCTCTACGGTATTTATGTGATGTATTCAAAAATGTTTTAAAAATGTAATACATATTTTATGCTCTCATAACATTGGTATGTACCGAGATCCGTGTTAAATCATAATATTAGTCGACACATTTTTTCCCTTTTTTTACTAAGAAAAAACTTGTATTATTTGTATTGTATTGTATTTGTATTACTTGTATTATTATTGTATTAGTAAACTTGTATTAGTTATTAACTATATTGTCCTAGTGACCACCTAAGTAACATGACACGTGATCTAGCGCGTAGTTTGTCACTACCATCAACATTCAAAGGAATTCTATGGAGTAGTGCTCATTCGCGTGGCGTGACGTAACATGACCTGACATGCCACTCAGAATTCTACTAATGCCACAATTAAGTGACGCGTGACACGAAACATGTTGTGACAAGTCAGTTACAATTCAAAATGAAGGAGAACTAGAATTTTGGTACACTGTTTAGTTAGATGAGGTTAGACAAAAAATTTCAGACCAATAAATACACATACACATGTTCCTTCCCTCCTCCCAGGGGGCAGAAACATGTATATATGTATAGTTAGTTTAGATCGAATGATAGGGATTTAGTCAGATCGCGACTTAATTGCATACGCGCAACAGTCCGAGCCGAGGTTCGGCCACTTTGGCACCCTCGGATGTTGTTGCTTAGCTTTCTTGACTGAGTGCCCTAAGCGCTCGCCCCCAAGCCCGGTAAAGCTGTAAAAGCCGTAAAGGCTCCAGGGCCCCTAAGGCTAACAAGTCAGTACGAAAAAAAAAAAAAAAGCACCCTTGTACCCTAACGTTGTCTCACTTCCCGTACTTGCTACAGCTTGCCAGATTGCTTGACGTTCATTATTACTGCTCTAGTCCTGAGAGTCATAGCATAAAGTTATAAACCATATAACGTTTCCCAACAAATAGGCTATAAATATATCGTTTCACATCTGATTGGTGGTTCCAGAGTTTCAAACAAACAAATAATCGCATTATCTTTTTAATATTAGTGAATATTATTAATGTTCAAATTCAAAAAGTAGTTTCACTACAACCGCGTATCACTCGAATGTATTCAGTTTCAACAGAAATCATGAACCTGGAGACTAAAATTAAAAGTGGGAATTAAGTAAATAATTACAAATTATAAAAATCTAGTCTTGTGATAACAAATCAACGAATGCATTGTGCACGCAATACTTCATGCACTAGTAAATTTGAGTAGGGAATCGTTGACTTAAGGAAAATTGAGACATTCTACATTGCATAACACTTTTTGGTGGACTACATTACAATGTAAGATGAATGGTGACCACATATCTACGAATATCTTTCATTTTGGCAAACTGGTAAATAATAGGGAAGAAATAACGTAACGGTATGTTTTATATGTTTATAGGCCTTTTTCTAATGGCCGCCTGGCTAGCTACCACATAGTGATAGATTCTATCAAATGTTTAGGAGTGTCTTGGGTAAATATGACTTAAAAGTCAAAGTAATAAATATCAATTAAATTAGTATTGAAAGCAATGACGGCTCAACGGTAACGTGTACGGACACCACGTCGATCGACGTGGGTTCGAATCCCTACAATGAACCTGAGATTTCGATTAATAGAAACATCGTGATGAAACCATAGTATTATGGTAGGATATGTTCTATAGCCCGCTTAGCTAACAAACACCCTCAAGTTTAAAATCTGTCGCTAAGCACCTATAAGTGCGTTCCAGCATCTGCATTTGAGAGCAAGTTCTCTCACACTAGGCTTAGGGTGTTACCATTTTGGGCCATATCGGCAATTAACATTAGGTGATTTTGTGGGCAAAAGTGATGACCTATAAAAATTTAAAGACGAACAAGTTACATGTAAGACTTCCGCCCTGAGGGTTAGCGTACCTACTGATTACATTACCATTACATTACTAAGCACCCAGTTAAGTAAATCACTTTTTTTATAGTACAATGGTGGCCAATAAACATAGGGCCTGCCTGATGGTAAGCGACTACTGTAGCCTATGGGCACTTGTAAAACCATTTGGGTATAACTATCGCGTTGCCGACTCTGCACTCCCCTACTCCAAAGAGCATTGGATACCCTACTCACCGCAGAAACACAACACTAGGTTAATTGGCTGCGATCTTCTGTAGCGTGGAGGTATTCCACCAGTCAGACTGCCCCAATTAGAGAGCAATCTCCAAAGATATTACTCTGTGCCTACTACCTACCTCTACCTCTCTTACAACGTGCAAATACAAATACGCAAACGTGCAAACACTTTTTTTTTTTTTTATCGTCGTAGGTTTGACGTAGTGGCCACAATCTCACCTGATGTTAAGTGACGATGCAGCCCAAGATGGTAACACGCTAAACCTAGTGGAAGACTGGCTTTCAAGTGCAGCTGCCGGAACACACCTATTAGTGCTTGGCGGCAGATTTGCAACTTGAGGGTGGTAGCTAGCCAGGCGGGCATTAGAAAATGCCCTACCACCATGCTAAGGTTTCCTCACGATGTTTTCCTTCACCGAAAGCTCAGGCTCATTGTAGGGATTCGAACTCACGTCAATTGACGCGAAGTCGTACATGCTACCACTGCGCCATCATCGCTTGTTGTTCTACGGGAACTATATGCTTGCTGGGATTTAAAGAGCCAGTTTGTAATTACTTTTTTAAAGTAATTTTATCCTCTCTGTAAAAGTGTAATATGTAGCCTACATCTTTTCTCAAAGTTTAGTAGTACTATGTTGATCTGAAAACTGTATTCAAATCGGTTCAGTAATTTTCTATTGACGCGCGTTATAACAAGGATTCAAGGTTTGAAAGATCCTTCAAACGTAACGTGAAGAGATATTTATGCAGGCCGGCATGACAGCGTCACCCGTCGATGGATTTCGATCTCTCAGTGGTCACCGTTGTACTGTGCTTACCATCAGGGACAGTACAGTCAATGTGCCGAGCTAATATAAAAAAAATATATTTTATTTTACACTAACTGTGCCTCACTGTTTTATTTATTCTACCAATTCTACCGCGCCGCTGGCAACCCACCCGTTTAGCCTATTGTTGTTCTCAATTTCCGTTCTCATCTAGAGTTCGCCAGATTGCTTAACGTTCATGGTTACTGCTCCGCTCCTTAAGATCATAGCGTCAAGTTATAAGCTATAAAGTTTCTTCAATAATGCTAAAAAAAAATCAAAGCCAAAACAAATTAAAAAAAAGGTATGGGTTTACAAATAAAACTATTTGTACTTGTTTAATAGATAAAATTATAAATATCTCCTTACTGAGAATGGGATATGCAGTAACTATAAATGTAGGTTTCATAACGCCCTAATGTTACACGTATTAAAAATTTACTGATGACCTCGGGATTCTTGCCACAATACAATATTACCAATGTAATCCTGTGGCTTTCGTATGATATTACAAAACCACTAAGCGGTATTTGATTCTATAATAATAACATCATCTTTAGAATACTTATAATTACGTTTTTTTTTTTTAATTAATTTTGACGGATTTCATTCTAATCATTTTCATTGCAAGACGCTGGTAAGGTTGATACAGTTCGTAATAATACAGTCGTTAACTCTATTAACCTCTTCAAAGCATAACGCCGTTCCGGTTTTTTTTTATAGTAACATTGCAAAGAGAAGGCACTGTCAGATCTGATGGTAGACACATCATAATCCAGAACTAACAGCGACAATCAAGGCTTCTCTACAGCAGGATATGTACTGATCCCGAGACGCCTCAAACTAAAAGAAGAATCACTGTTAAGGGTTTATTATCGTATGCATTGTGATTTGAAGTTATGATGGCTCAGTGGTAGTCTGTACGATATCGCATCGATTGACGCGAATTCGAATCCCCGCAATGAGCCTGAGCTTTTGGTGAAGGAAATCTTCGTGAGAAAACCACAGCATGTTGGTAGGGCATGTTCTAATGACCGCCTGGCTAGCTATCACCCCAAGTTGAAAATCTGTCGCCAAGCACCAATAGGTGTGTTCCGGCAGCTGCACTTGAGAGCCAGTCTTCCACTAGGTTTAGCATCTTGGCCCACATCGTCACTTAACATCAGGAGGGATTGTTGCCACTACGCAAAACCAATAACGATAAAAAAAGTAAGTTTATCAGCCGGGAACAAAAAAAAAAAAAAATACTATATTTAATTTAGGCCTCAATAAGACACTTATGAACATCAAACCTCTACTACCGATTCACACAACATCCCAATTATCAAGAAGAACTGGCAAGAAACTCGATCAGACTTATTTCTTATTTTATTTCTTTCCAACTGTAGCAATAATATTTACAGTTAATAATCATATGTATAATTTAATGGAAGCACAGAGAAAACTAGAAAAAGAGAGAAAAGTATATATATAAGACCATGAGTTCTTGTAGAAGCATAAAACAATTGGATTCATCTAAAACAGAGAATCGACAATTAAATGTTCATGCTTTACTATTCTTATAATAAAAACTGAAATCGTCTTTTGCAATTTTAAATTGAAGCAAATTCACAAACACAACTGAGTTTTAAAGAAGTTTTAAAAAAACATTTGTAACATAACTATCTGTTACTATTCGATTTGAATAAAGAAAAAATACGTTTTCACATTCTCCCCACTGGTAGCTCTCTCTTGTGGCCGAAATGACAGGTACATACTCAAATGTCAATGTCAACACAAAGCTTACATATAAATATATGTATAGGATAGATTTGTGAGATGCGATTGTATGGCAAAATCTGAAACTATGAGAAATGGTGCAAGGAGTCGCGAGTTCGATTTATGAGTAAATAAAAATTGTGCTTGCTTTTTTAAATATCTCACTTGAGCAGGAAATCAGTTTGATTTAAAAAAGTATGACATCTGTTTTTAGTCCAAGAGATTTTATTGCTAACTAGCAGTGCCCGCGGCTTCGTTCGCGTGGATGACAGAAGAAATCGTAATTTCTCAACATTTTAATAGCTTTTTATTGAAGCATTTCTTTTACGTTAATTATACTGAAAACTGTAATGATACACGTCTACTCATATGTAACTAAATTTGTAATAAATAAAATAAACAATAAAATAATGCATTAGAATTTACTCCAAAACTTTCGCAGTATTTTAACAGTTTAATTTAAATAAGACTAATTACCAATTAACTTTATTCATGGTGGCTTGCTTTAGTTATTAATTTAATTAAATTTTATCTCACAGCATGGTATTACGTATTAAATGCGAAGCGATTTTTTACGGAAATGGAAAATACGGTAACTATACTAATTAATTTAATAAACAGTTACTTGTTACCAAACCATACATTTCTGTTTAGGTAACTTTTACCGTAAGACGTTCCCGAGTTTATTACTAAGGTTATATACTAAATTTTAATTATAAAAGTTGCCAGATTATAATGTTATCATGCAAAAAGAATGGATTAACAAGACATATTTTAACAAAAAAGAAAACCAACTTCAATTAATTTGAGGTGTATATTCGGAGACGAAGGTCCAATGCCAATGAATTTAAAACTGAACTACCATTGAAGTATCCCCCTTTCCAACGAAAAAAGAATTATCTAAATCGGTTCATAAACAAAGCAGTTATTGCCGAAAATCCATTTAAAAAAAAACCTTCGAATTGAGAACTTCTCCTTTTTTGAAGTCGATTAAAAAGGTGGTTGAAGCTAAAAAGGTTTGCAATGATAGAAGTGTCCTAGTCCTTTCTATACCTCAGAAGGAACATGGTAGTATACGGATTAAAATATACATAATATTAGGAAATTTTATTTTGAAGCAATGATGGCCCGAGAGTGGGTTGTGACACCGCATCGATCAACGAGAGTTCGATACCCTGCAATAAACCTGAGTTTTCGGTGAAGGAAAATATCATGATGAAACCAAACTCTGAGGGTAGGGCATTTTTTAATGCCCGTCTAGCTAGCTACCAATCACACTTTAGTTGAAAATCAGTCGCCAAGCTTCTATAGATGTGTTTCGGCAGCTACGCTTGATAGCCAGAACCCCACTAGGCTCACCATTATACTGTCTTGAGCCACATCGTCATTTACTAACAACTGGCGAGATTATGGAAACTCTAAACCTGCAAACAAAATTAAAAAGAAATTCGAGATACTCTTGTCGATGACAATATACTAAGCTCGAGGCCCTATCAGTGTCTAATGAAATAAATTCAATCACAATAAAGCTACATGAAATAAGTAACGTCTCTGTTTAAACTCTACGAAGGAAGTTGATACTTAAACAAATTTTTTAACTATTAAGAATTACAATCTTTAAATTATAAAACTAGGTCTTATATATTCACCAAATAATTTTATAGATACAACAGTGTAAATTAATATAAACTACAAGTACCATATTATGCTATCCAACTCGCCATTAAAAAGGAGAAGTGTTAAATATTTTAGTAAATAATGATCTTCATCTACAACGTCCGACAAATTGAGAGGTTATGCTTTGATTTCATTGATAAAATAGAAAAAACGTTTGGAAGGTTATAATACCGCTGTTTTCCTGATAAATAAAATAATTTAATTGAATTTCTTTTATACGCGTCACTAAAGTTATTAAAGTCACTTTTAAAAAAAAAATTAAGCTATTAACGGTATTTTATATTTTTATCTTCGCACCAAGACAAACTTGTCTTTGGTTCAGATGACCAGCACATTAAGAGACATTTTTATATAGTCAGTGTGTCTGTTTCCATTTACTAAAAAACATTTAACTGTTTCGAGACTGAAGTACTAAAGAAAGTATATAGCAACTGAATAACATTTTCGACAAGAATGACTGTTGGAATTTGTCTGATAAATTAAAAGGCGAGCATTATTTTTCTTTACAAATTGATATCCCAAAACCATGGTTCATCATCATGGCTTAACATCAGGTGAGATAGTGGCCACTACGCGAAACCTATAACGATAAAAAAATATATATTATTAAGCTGTAGATTTTTATGTAATTTTCTTGCGTATATCTGTATTTTATTTTTGTAAGTAATCTATTCTTGATGTTTTATGTTTAGTTACATGTGTTGTGTTCGTTTTGTGTTTGCCTATAGATAGCCTGGACTGGAACAACATTTACAACTACATACCATACTTTTTGATACAATCTCCTTCATAATTCTATTCACGTGACATTGGCCGAATTGTGTACACACACGTTGCCATTTTATATGAAGAAGACAAAAATGGCAATCTACATCCTTCGTAAGGTATAAGCATCAGTTTAATAATACAATCATATAAATACACTATTATATGAAGATAGAAAAAAAAAACACTTATTTAAAAAATCTTTTAACTTTCCTGTTATTAATGTTTTTATTTTTAAAAACGAAAATCAAGTAATTCATGATAAACAAATGTGATAATAATCCAGTCTGTTGTCATTATAATTTTATATGAAGTATTGTTACCACGACAATTGTGTGTGACTCGATCGCGAATATTATACACCAAGTGTAAAAGGGCTTAGTGGTACGTTTAGGCATGTCGCGTTTTGGAATCAGTTCGTCTGTATCCAGTGATCAAGCAAGAGTTAGGAATCTGTACCAGATTGGGTCGCAACCTCCATGCACACGGTGATAAATACGTCATAGTAACTCTGTTTTGATTTGTTGCGTTTCGGGATCATCCAATGTATACTCTACTGCCGACTGTAAGCTGGGCATGACAGTAGTGACTGGCAATGGATTACTGATCACTTGGTGGCCACCATTGTTTCTGGATTGTATAGAGCTTACCATCAGGTATAATGACATGCTACTATTTAAAATAACAAGACAATTTTTAACAAAAATAAAACCATCTTCAATTATTTTGATGAGGTCCCTGGTGTATCTTCGTAGTCCAAGGTCCAATGCCAATGAAATTAAAATGGGAACCTCTTCAGCTACCCCTTTTCCAACGACAAAATAATCAACAAAATCAATTCATATTTGGCGGAATAATTGGGTAACAAACATACAGTCGAATTGATAACCTCCTTATTTTTTTGAAGTCGGTAAAAAATAAAAATCTGGGTAATAATTTAAACCAATATTATAGAGAGAGAAAGAGAGCGAATTATGTGAGTTTGTGTAAATGTGGAGGGTAATCTCCAGAACAACTGCACCATTTTGAAAAAATATTTTCACATTTTAAAGTCTATTTATTGAGGAACTTAATAAGTTATATAACTTCACTCTCCAACTGTCAAAAAGATAACATCTAATTAATTTAATGTACCATTAAAAACACAGTGTTTTGTATTTCATAATTTTAAACCAGTTTTCTTATGTTTACTAATATTATAAGGTTTGAGAGATTGTTTGTTTGTTTGCACGCGCTAATCTCTGGAAATACCAGTCAGATTAGAAAAAATCTTGTTGCTGAGTAATTGAGGAAGGTTATAAGGCTATAAACCATCAAGTTACGACTCTAAGTAGCAGAGGAGTAAGCATGAAAGTTAAGGAATCTGACAAGCTGTAGGCGAGTAAGCCACACGGGTGTGTTGACGGCGGTGCAGTGGAGTTTTAATCGAATAAATTAAATTTAATTAATAAACCGAGGGGCACAGCTAATTATAAATAAATGTGATAATAATCCTGACCGTTGTCATTAAACAAATTCTTATTATATAAAATATTATAATATAATACTTATTTTTATCAAATCTTACTTAAATTAAAGTACCGGAAATTATAAAATTACTGTAAAAAAATATTACTGAAAGGTGTTATGGAAATACGATAAACGATTACATGTAGAGTGGGAGGGGAGAATCGCACCACACACTACACAGTGACTCACGCGTACATTACCCACTTCCCGTATTGAGCGTTATGATTACGCTACCTTATTGTATACATAATGTAGACGCATGTCGTAAGAAAAACAACGGTCAGATGTTTCATAACCATGAGTGAAAGAATTTTAAATGGTTCCCTGTTTTGGTATTGTTTTATTTTGTTACCAGACTAATAATTCACTAGCGGTGTATCGCGCCTCCGTACGAATTTGTTACGCCGTATTTAGTTTCGTCTCGTAATTTCATTTTTACCAATATTAATGAGAATTCTTATAGCTATCTTTATATAAGTTTGGAATGACTTATATACTTCCCATATACAATTTTTTTATTTCTAGAAGTATTATTGGAAATTCCTATAAACTATTAGTTGACTAATAACATAAGCTTCCTGTATATAAAATTTCATAAGAATCGATCAATTCGTTTTTGAGTTAAATCTGTACATACAAACACGCAGACGATTTTTTTTAATATTCATATTCGTAATCAGTGGCCTTTGCTAGGTATGCCCGCGAATTTGTTCGCGTGGAAAAGTAGCCTAAGTTATTCCTTATAACGTTAGTTATCTGCCAATGAAATTAAAATCGGTCCAACCGCTTCGGAAATTAGTAAGAATAACCGTATATAACTTCATGTGCATTTAGTAAAAAGCCGTTATTTTGGCATTACAAACAGACACTTCAATATTATTGTTTGTTAGATAGACTTCATATCAGGAAATTAAAAAAAAAGCACTTGTACACAGAACTAAAGATTTATTAATATTAATTATAAACTATTAATAATAATAAATATAGAGCTTTTATTTTTTGGTATTGTTATTATTTCTAACTGATACGTGTATATCAAAATCACTGCACTTATGTTTTATATGTATTTAAATAATGGAATAGTTTAGTGATCATGCACTAGTGACAGTCTATAAAAGAGTGTTCCCTATGGTAATTATTAGGAAAGAAGTGTTTACGGAGCTTGATTTATCTTGTATAATTTCATGGAAGGCCATCTCAAATGTGTACTGTTGTTTCAGTGTACAAGTTTTGTATGTCAGGTACGTGGAAATATCCTTTTAATATGTTGTATGTTTCGACGAGGTCACTTCTTTACTTTGTTTTTTTCCACTGTAGTTAACTTTTTACGGTTTACTTTTAAGATAAATAAGAATTTTTGTTGTTCTCCTTACTTTTATTGTCATCAAAATCTATTAGGTTCCGTGTGAAAAGTTTATTAACTCTCTATTAGAAGAACAGATATACAAATTTTGGTGAAACATAATATTAGAAAACAATGCTCGCGTGCAAATTTAACTAAAAAAGTAAGAGATGTATTTTACAAAGAAAAGACATCAACGCGTCTGCATAAAAAAGTTTAAATAAACGTGACTGTACATTTATGCTTTCTAAAAACAAATGTAAATAATATTACTGTTTTAACAGTATTATTAAAGTTTAAAAAAACTTATAGTATGAAAGTGCTTTTATTGTTTAACTGGCTCTATACAATTGTTAGTATATTTTTTGAAATATAATTTGTAGATATTTTATCACCGTAATGTGAACATGATTTTCTACATGAATATGGTTATATGTGTATGTGTAATAATATGTTTTTATAGGTTTAACATTTTGACCACAAGTTCACCTGTCGTTAAGTAACGGTGTGTTGTAGCTGGTAACTCAGTATACCTATTCATGAAACTGGCTTTTAAGTGCGACTGTCGGAACACACTGATAGGCTTTCGGCACAAGATTTGCACAAGACTGATAGTTTATCAGGTAAGTATCAGAAAATGCTCCGCTATTATACTATGGTTTAATTGCAATGAATTCGTTCACCGATAAATAAGTCTCATCGCACAATGTCTGAACAAGCTACCACTGAGCAATTATCGGCCTAGTGGGCCTGTTGTTTAACTTCTTCATATGTTTAGAAAAGCAAACATTGTTCGACAGTTTATATACTAAATAAAAAACAATAGTTTGAAGTTCCTGTGTTCAAATTATACAACGAACTATAGTTTTAAATTTACATTAACAGCGCAACGCAAATAGTTGCATTGGCAGAAGCTACGAGTATACTGTAAGTTACTAGGGCACTTTCCAATCTCATCTGACAAGCTATGAACTTCATAATGGAAGTTTATTATCAACAGTTGTCAGTACTTTTAATAGCCGTGTTTTGGAGTCAGTTTGTTTCCTAGGTTTTTCGCTTTTCTATTTAGTAGAAGGCTAATCTATAAGTCTTTAAAAATATTATATTAGCTGGAGTTCAAATTACAAGTCTATATTTCATTTTGTCTGTCGACGATTAGTTCGTTTAGAGATCGTACTGTATGTACTAAATATCAAATAATATTGACCACATTTTTACAGTTAACTTTAAATATACTTTTTAGGATTAATGAATGTACTCAAAAACCTAAAAAAAACAGGAAGCACTGGATCGAAAAACATAACTGTCATCGAGAAGAGAAGATACGGCAAGAAACACGAACGGATACTTCAGTATAATCTTTTTTTATATATTGCCCGACGGTAAGCACAGTACAGTCCTATAGTAACGGCAACCATTGAGAGATCGGCAATCCATCTCCGATCGCCGCTACCGTCTATCAGTAGTCGGATATCTACTGGCTGGTCCTGAATGGCGACAAAACAAATGAGAATCACTATGACGGGGTTATCACCATCACCATGTATATATTTGTTATTTACACAGTATAACAGACACATCTATAACCATGAAACACAACAATTTAAACATAAAATCTACAAACATTAGGTATTGCAATGTCTATACTTATTATGAATCACTCCTAATCATTCCATCCTTTATAAAATAATTTCAATGAAGCACATAAATCTTTCTATTCATCAGCAAATAAATCGATAAGTGGAAGGGCTGTATAAGGCCTTTGTTAAACTGTCAGAGTACTCGGATGATAGGTGAATTGTAATTTGCTACAGTACGACATGTGCCACGTACCACAAGGTGGTCCCGACCCAGTAAGGTACATATCCCTACCACCCCGCTTTATTACTGGAAATATACCTACCGATACCGGAACGTAACACGCTTTTTTCTATCTGACTATACTGTTAGCCTTAGGTGTCTGGAGCGTTTACGGCTTTTACAGCTTCACCGGGCTTGAGGGCGAGCGCTTGAGGCACTCAGCCGCGAAAGCAAGGCTACAAGTTCCAAGGGTGCCAAAGTGGCCGAACCTCGGCTCGGACGGTTGCAGCGATTGCAAATAAGTCGCGATCTGTCTAATTCACTGTCATTCGATCTAAACTAACTATACATATATACATGTTTCTTCCCACTGGGAGGAGGGAAGAAACTTGTGTGTATGTATTTAGGAATCTGTCTGTTTTGGTCTAAACTAACTAGCCAAAAAAAAAGGTTGCTTACAGAACCTATGTACCTGAGTGGGCGTAACACGCTTAAGCGTGCTACTGTAGCGGATGTTACACTTGGTGTATGGTTGTCAGGATCCAGTCGGATACGATTGGCATAACATACCACCCAGCAACTCCGACCGTGTTGACTCATCTAAAGCTTCATTAAAGTGAATGTTATTATAAGACCTGGTCTAATTTTATATCAATTGCCATCCAAATCCGTTCAAGCGTTTCGATGTGGTTGAGTGAACAAGGAAATTTTTTCATCTATAATATTAACAGGATTTTGAAACGACAAGTAATGTTTACTTTGATATGTATATAGTATAAGTAGCTAAGCTCCATGGTTCCACTTAACGCGGTTAAAGTTATTCGACCTCGTTGTACTCACTTCCCACACTTGCCTACAGCTTGCCAGATGACTTGACGTTCATGACTACTGCTCCGCTCCTTAAGGTCGTAGCGTAAAGTTACATAGCATGGTGGTAGGGGTTTTTCAAATGTTGGCTTGGCCAGCTACCACCCTCAAGTTGAAAATCTGTCGCTAAACACCTGTAGGTGTGCCCCGGCAGCTGCATTTAATAGTCATTTTCTCTACTAGGCTTAGCTTGGACCACATCGTCACTTACCATCAGGTAAGATTGTGGCTAAATGATAAAAAAATATTTCTCAAGAAACAGGCTACAGAATACACAAATAATTTCAAATCTATATATAGTAGTTCCAGAGATTAGCGTGTTCAAACAATCAAGAAAACAATATCTTAAGTTTTATAATAAAATTAGCAGTGCCCCGCGGTTTCACCCTCGTATAATTTAAAAGAAATCGCTAATTGATTATTTATACTTCGGCACACGGCTCGGTTGCGCGACTACAGATATCGTATAGTCAAAACCCGTGCCGAGTGTTCAATTATTTTAATTTTACATTATATCTCAAACTATTCGTCCAAATAACATACTATAAAGGGCAAAGTTTATCTACATAAAATTGCCTTGATGATAAACTAACTAACTAACTTTAACTAACTCTCATTTTTAAGGATTAATATGCCATGCCTAATAATAATGCTCATAAATAATTTTTCTATTTTCAATAAAACTTTGTCACCAAAGTGTCACTTATTGTGGCTTATGTATAAGAGACAGGCATATGATATCGAGGACATTTTTAAATGTACTAAGGAGCAATATATTTGTAGAATATTGTATTTACGTATAACTAACCATTACGCGAGCGCACGCGGATAAAGCAGTTAGGGTGCGCTATTTATTCCGACTTAGTTTACAAAAACCAATATTTAAAGCTTGGCTATCATATAATTACTAGGGTATCATATATGGCTATATAATATTTCGAATCCGACTGGTAGTTACTGATATTAGCGTGTTTAAACAAACAAACAAAAAAAACTCATCAAGTTTATTATATTACTATAGATTACAATGTATAGGTAAAGAATACTTGTTAACATTTTGTTAGGAATGAATGAATACTTTATTACACTTTTTACTTCGTACACTGGCGATTTTAACGCCACACGATATTTTATTACAGCTAACCAGCGGTATTGTGGAAAAAAAATAACATTGTTTTATCTTATATGCCAAGATTTCGTTTGAATGGCTATTTGTAAATGGAACTACTTTTACATTTTTCTTACCGACGCTTCCGACGACCACATTATGACTCATAGTGTTCAGTTTCTCGCTCACTCCAGATGAGACGCGGTCACGCTGTAAGCGACAGTTTATCAAAATTACTTTTGTTTATTTAGATATATATATGTGTGTCTTTTAGTGATTCTATAACTTCTGAACGACCTGACAGATTGAACTCATATTTAAATAATGTATTTGTTTTATCGAGATAATGGTTTATAGATATGTTAGAATCCGATAGGTGGCGCTTTGGTTGAGCTATTAACTATCAAGATGGGCAAGACAACATCTGTTGGAAGAGTTAGTTATTATTTTTTAATACTACTAAGGTGGCTAAAAAGTATACGGTCCGCCTGAATGGCAAGCGGATACCATAGAATATGGACGCTCATAGCACCATAGGTATGCACAACAACTACAACAACTAGCGCGTTGTTGCTTAACCCTCCCTGTGAATAAATAGTAAAAATGCTATCTTTGTCTATTCTGTATTGGATTTCAATTGCCTAAGCCTATTTAATTTTTGAATTAAAAATTAATCGCGTAACTAAATTTTTATTCATATCACATGTGTGTCTTACTTTTTCGTATATATACAACTATAGGATAATTATAAAGTAAGCAATAATGTAAAGTATCTAGGAAATGCAAAATTTTATAACGATTTAGTAATAATTATAAGGTTGGCAAATACTCTCAGCTCGGTTTTGTTCAGTATTATAGAAAGGATAGAACACGCTTACTGAAGAACTGTTTAGTTAGTAATTATAAATTGCTTCTCTTTTTTATTCTAATAATATATTATATAAAGTACAATACGTGAAAGTTGGTTCACCCGCTAAATAACTGAACAATTCTCCGGACGCTAAAATAGTATCATATACACCCAACCTCCCCACAAGTGCAATTGCAGACTCGCGTTCAAACCGCGTAACGAAATCATAAAAAGAGCGCACCGGCTGTATCAGCCGCATTCAAAAGAGCGCGAGTGCCTGCGCTGTGAATATTTAAAAAAAATTGAAGTTCCATTTTTAAAATTGATATAATTCTTTTGTGTCTTTTTAAACTTCAAACACGTTGCGTCCGAGTGCCAGTGTTATTATCGTAGAGAGTTTGGCGAGTGACTTGATATTCCGTTTTAAAGGTGATTTTTTTTTTGTTATTTTATATTATAATCATTATTTTTTTGTGATTTTCATTCGTGTGTATGTTTGTAACATGATTCAGTGGTAAGAAATGTTAGTTAAGAATTCGAATAACAGATGGCGATACGTGCACAAACCAAACTTCGTTACATATAAAGTTACATAAAGAAAGAAAATTATGTTATTACGATTAGATACACACACGATAGACACACAGATAACTTAAGCCTTACGCAAAGAGAAATTTCTTTGGAGATTTCTTTCTACCTTAGGACAGTCCGACTGATGGAATACCTCCCCCTACAGAAGATCGCAGCCAAATAATCTTATGTTGTTTTCCTGTGGTGAGTTGGGTTTCCAGAGCTCCTTGAGGTAGCGGGTTCAAGGTTGGCAACGCACTAGTGATACCTATGGTATGACAAGTATAGCCGCTTACCATCAGGCAGGCCGTATGCTTGTTTCTACCTTCTTAGTATAAAAAGATATATATAATAGATTAAGATCTAAGATACTTTTTATCTCAGTAAAGACCCAATTGTGAAGTACACGCAGATGAAATCGCAAGGATAGCTAGTAATATCGTAAATACGAAAGTATCTCTGTCTATATGTTTGTCACCTTTTCACAATTAAACCTCTAAACCGATCGTAATGTTTGATATAAAAATGCCTGGGATATAGAAAAGGACATAGTAGGAAAAACACGCAACTGACATCTCCGGAAAAGCTAGTATTTAATAGTCTAGCTCTCAAATACAACTGCTGAGACATACCGATATCTTAGTAATAGATTTTCTATATGAGGATCGACCTACCATCAAGCTGTTGTTTCATTAAGACATTTTTCTTTACCGTAAGCATCTCATTGTAGAACCACGTCGATTGAAATAAAGTCCACTGAACCAACATCCCTTTAATAAATCCTAAATCAGATGTCTTCAATCTCACCAACATCGAAAATGATTAACCGATTATTTTTTAACACTATGCCTTTTTACCTTATGTTTAGCAGATATTAAAATAGTCCATAAAGATCCTTGCATGCGTTTATTGAAACCACTTTGAAAATCGTTCAGAGGAAACGCGGTCGGCAAGACGTTTGAAGAATAACTTTATACAGAAATTTATTACTGTCGCGCTACTTCCGAACGAATGAAGAGAGTGCGAGAGAGACAACTATGGCTCAAAAATATACGAAGTTAAATATGACGTCGTATTCCCCTATTTTCCCCACAAAAACTGGACCGATTTCAATTGTTTTTTTTTAATGTAGGCAGTATAAGAGACTCTTCGGCTAGGCTTATATGTTTTTTTTTAATTTTTCAAATTCGTGTAATCTGTTATCTGGATATCTAATAACAACGTTATAACTTTGCAATTTTATTGATTTTAGAAGGCTTTTATTAAGTATAATAATTGCTTTATGAAAAAAAAAAACAAAACAAAGGTCATACAATATGATAGTGATAGATATTAATTTATAACAGATAAGAAGAATACATTTGTATGGACTAAACGTCGCCGTCCGCATTTTCTAGTTAAAGTTATCGAGTAAGAACTGCAAACAAAAACGACCTCATCATACTCACAGTTTGTTAATCGCTTGCGTATTGAAAGTGGTCTTGCCAGTATATCGAATGACGCATTATGTCTAAATCAGCGTACAAAGATAAAGACGTAAAACGTCACGCTAGCTGCAAATAACTGTCAACCAAACACCCTGACCAGTAAAAATCGATTCAAATAGTTAACAATAATATTTTTATTGAACCATTTACACATATTATTTTATAAATTAAGTTATACGTCTTTAGGCAAGTTATGAACAAAAGATGAGGTGAATTTTTAAATTGTGCGCGCATATTGTCTACACTATAAGTCGCCTGTTAAACCCATTATTTTATTGTGGTGAATATAGTCACATGCGATGTTATGCTTCATGAAGTACAAGTATTCACTTTTTTCTTATAAATATTATGTAAATTCTGTTTGTATGTTTATGTTTGTAAAGAGTCAAATTTGCCTAGTATGTTCATAGTCAGTCAGTGTATGAACATTAATTCAAACATTCTTCTATATTAATAAATATCTAGTTGTGTCTGTACATGTGATTTTTTTTATAATTTTCCTAATATATATTCCATATAAAGGACACTGATCAAGAATATACCTTACAAATTTTTTTTGTTTATCTCTAGTTATGTCCAGATTTAACTCAAAAACGACATAGCAATTCATATGAAATTTTGTACACCGGAAGCTTATGTCACTGGCCAAATTAATGACATGCTACAAAAATTTACGATAATACTTTTGGAAAAAAAATCTGATACTTCTTAATCGATTTTGATGAAATGTACAGACAAATATATTTTCACATCAAATATCTTAAGCACAAAAATTTACATAGCTTCATATTTTAACTTCAGTTGAACTCGTGATTCTTAAAACAAAATACATTAACACATTACAAAAAGCCGTTAATGTAATAATAAACCATTACCGTAGAGGTCAAGAGGGTCGAGCCATAACTAATTTTGGATACGTATTGCAATGAGAATAATGACAACCAAAAAGTAGGTAAATGTCTAAATAAAAATAACACTGGAATGGCAGAAAAAATGCTTAATGATAACATAAATCGGCGGAAAGAAGTTTCTAGAATTCCCAAAAATAACCATCTCCGTTTTAGCGAATTTCACTTAAGAAAGCGTTATAAATTGAGGTGGTATGTATGCCTTCAGGTAAACTTTTCTTAATAGGAGTAGGACAAAGTGACGTTATTGTGCCTGATCATAAGCATAGTACAATCCAAAAACAACACAGACAACCTGGAGCTTTTTGGGAACCAACTAACATCTCATGTCAACTTTGGATGCTCAATTGAGTTAATAGCGAGAACAGCTCCCAGGAAATTGAACATCCAAGTTTAGGCGATATTTCACTCCACAATTACGGTCATGTATGAAATATTGCTTTCACCTTTGGGATGGATAAAAATATCAGTTGGCCGCTTTGGACTCCATTAAGCGCCGAGCTCGCAGACTTGTTGGCGATGAAGCACTGATGAGCGCAAGAATGCTCAGTCTTGAGCATCGTCGTAAGGTAGCTTGCCTCTTAGCGTTTTACAGGTTACACTTTTGAGAGTGTGCACAACTTCCTCTTCACTCTATCATATGGATTGCCGCTGAGAAGCACTTTCCATCAGTATAAGATTTTTATATTTTGATTTGGCTTTTAGACAAGTATAGGCTGACATTCTATTAAGTTTTCTTAATTTTAAACTTTAACACCATATATATATAAACAATAACTATTCTATACTAACGATTTATATATACAATCAAGCAGCGTAGCTTCTCATAGTCATATAATATACAAAAACGAAATTATGTGATGCGGCGAAACGAACACGACGCGTAACAGTACTCACTCTACGTAACGAATTCTTTGATCTCTTAACTATCGAGTGGTGTAATAAAATTTTGGATGTAGATGATAATTATATAGTTGCAATACCATACACTATCTCCCAATTTTGATATCACCAGTTTTTTAAATGCCTCCCACTACGCAAGCAAATTTGAAAAACGTGTTTACGTCAAAACTAATTAAATATATAAATAAGTAGTTACTATTTTTAGCAAGCAAATCATCTAATACGAATTAGTAAAGTATAAAAACTAATAACAAAGTAAGCTATGAAAAATATTTAAGAGGTACACAAAATTAACTTATGTACCTATACTTATAAGGACCTCAATTCTAAACATGACAGACAAGGCAGATTAATTACACACATTTCTCTTTTCTTTTCAATATAAGTCATTGAGTTTAGTTGATATTTAACCTTGTGAATTGATAAATGCTTCTTTTGAATTCGCGTCACGTGCGTTGTTGAATAGAGCTAAAAGAAACAAAATTCCCCTACGACCACAAATGAAGCAAAACCTACTACTCACTCGACCGTGACTTCCGTGCCTGTAAATCATTTAGAGAGAGCATTGTATTGCATAGCGGTACATCGACTGCCGTTATAATCACGATTCAATTATTTGGAAAGGCTACGTTGATCGACGTTCAATGGTCTTGTAGTTTGTAGGTATACAAGTATATAGAATGAAAGGATGTATTTATATATCCTTTATATTTATATATAACATATCCTTTTATATTTTATATGTAAGGATATATTTAGTTAGATAAAGGAAAGTCAAGTTTGATTCTATAATATATATAAATATATATCCTGTTACATTAATCAAACCTATGTTTGTATAACACGATTAGCATTGCCCGGCAGTTTCATTCGCATTTTTAATTTTATTTTGAATTAGTTTTAGAAAAGTGTTCGGTGTAAACAATATCCCAACATAACTATGAAAAAGGGGCAAACCTCGCTGAAACGACATTCATGGTAGACGTCACCCATATATAAGCTGAGATCTAAAAGTGCCAAGTTTTTAGTAGTTCCTTTAAGTATGGCTGTAAAAATGTCAATTCATTTACAAAACAATATATTACTTTCTTTAATTAGGATTCTTAACTTGGCAAGTTTTAACTGTCAATAAAATACGATTAAAAAATTTGACGCTTTTAATTAAAAATTAACGTAAACATTTATTGACGTAATAACTTAATAAGTAGTAAATATTTTATTATAATTAATACTTTAATATATACACATATATATATAAACTGACTGACTGATCGATTAACGCACAGCCCAAACTACTAGGGCTAAGAACGTGAAAATTTCCATGCGAGTTCCATTTACACTGTAGGTGAGCACTAAGGAAGGATATTTCGAAATTCAACCCCTAATGTGGTGTAACAGGGGATAAAAGTTTGTATAAAAATCCGTAATTTTTGAAGATAGATCAATGAAAATTGGTATGTAGCAATTCAGTTGGAAAGTAAAAAAAGATGGGGCATAGCTAAATTGTGACGTGAGCGAAGCCGCGGGAAAAGCGCTAGTAATTTAATATATAAACTACCATAAAATATTTCTATACAGGTTTCTTTCGCCCGTGAACTTGTTAATATTCTAAATAGAAATGAAATGTTTGTTCTTAAGTACCAAGAAGGATCATGTAGAATTCAATAAAAAAAGTAATTTCCATTGAAATAAGCTCTCTCTATCTTTACTTAGTAAAATCTTGTTTGACGAAGAGTTTTAATTTAGTTGTCTGCCGGGTCAACAGAGGACGCTGAAGTAAGAAGCTTAATAAAAACGTTTAGTAGTCGTCATTTCAATAATAACGCTTTCAATGGTTACTACTAATTATAAAAACAAATGAAACTTAGGAATCAGAGCGTATTAATACAAATCGTGATCGTATGAAACTTGTTATTTAAAAAAAACTGCTGGTAATCACGGTGAAAGTCGACGCAAGTCATGAAATCAGTGAAACTCATTAAATTACTTTTTTAGTTACACGAAAACCGTTCCGCCGTGTAATCCGAGAAATCTGTTTTTACTATCACAAACTCGGACTGGTTTTGTATAACTTAAAAAGAAAGTAATGTAATAAATTTGTATTAAAGTAGGTTTATTAAATCATAAACAATTAGAGAGTAGGTATCTGGAAACAATAAATACAGTTTTTGCTTTTTTTTTTTTTTTTGGAACTGACTACACTGTTAGCCTGAGGGGCCCTGGAGCCTTTACGGCTTTTACAGCTTTACCGGGCTTGGGGGCGAGCGCTTAGGGCACTCAGCCACGAAAGCTAAGCAACAACATCCGAGGGTGCCAAAGTGGCCGAACCTCGGCTCGGACTGTTGCGCGTATGCAATTAAGTCGCGATCTGACTAATTCCCTATCCGTAGTTCGATCTAAACTAACTATACATATATACATGTTTCTGCCCCCTGGGAGGAGGGAAGGAACATGTGTATGTGTATTTAGTGGTCTGAAATTTTTGTCTATTCTAACTAGGCAAAAAAAGAAAAAAAAAAGGTCCCTTACAGAACCTATGTACCTATGTGTGTTGTGCATGTGTGTATAATGCAGTGTCATGTATGGCTGTGAAAGCTAGTGATTGTACAGTCACTTGTATCGCGCGAGCGGCTGCTTGGCTCAAGGGCTCCATGCCGATGGATCGGACCTAACAGTTTTTGCCTTAAACATTAATTCATATTATACATAATGTACTTTAAATTATAGTTCATTTTTTATTCGAAATAATAAATGGAACGTAAATTTGGAATTACTTTCAAGATCACCCTTAGAAAATGTAATAAAATTATAACCACTTATCTATGACGAATTTTTTCTCCGAACAATGAAAAAAAAAAACTCATTACCGAAATCGAACGTTGACACTGGGAAATGTTTCTTCGACACTAATTGAAAAAAAAAAACCTGTATAGTTTGATGCATAGTTATACAGCATTTTACAAATTTATAAAATATAAGTGTTATTTATGTTACTTTTTAACATCATCTATTTAAGAAACTATAAAATAAACATTGACTAGATAGGTACTTGACTTATGAAACTTTATCATTAGAGAAGATCAATATTAGAGGCTAGGGTAAAATATTATATATGCGTTGGTTCTAAAATCTAATAAATAATAATTAAATTCGGGTTCGTCAAAAGAAGAAAACAATGATTAGTATCGTATATAAATTAACTAGTTTAAATTAACTAAGTTAAGAAAAATACTACAGAACCAAAATAAAAAAATAATATTATTTCACTGTCACATGTAGAGAAAGTTTCATAAGTAATGATTAGGATATTAATAACTTCATGATTAATAAATAAATTAGTAGTTTATTATTTATACTAATAATATAATAAGACTGATTAGTTTTTTGTTTGTTTGTTTAAACACGCTAATCTCTGAAACTACCTGTCGGATTCAAAAATTCTTTCTTTATATGATAGCCAACTTCATGAGGAATAGTATAGACTACATCCTACATTACAAGCTACATCCTCAACGAGTAGAGCAGTAAATATGAACGTCAAGCAATCTGGCAAGTTGTAGGCAAGTACGATAAGTGGAACAACGATAGGGCTACACGGGCGCATTGACGACGCCGCCGTGTTGAGTTTGTCCTATAAATTCAACAAGGATGAAACCGTGGGGCACAGCTAGATAGGTATATGCAAGCAAATATACTTAGTCATGAATGTTCTTAAATTAATATTTTCATATACGATTATTCCAGATTATTCACTGTAAAGTCTTTATACATATAAATTCTTAAAATATTTATTTTCCATTTAACTTAGTTTACTAGTTCATTATTTTACAGTTTCCAAAAGACAATATAAATGTGTAAGCTATTTTTTATTATTATTAATTATTACATCTTTAATGAATACATTTAGTAAACATAGCGGGTAATTACATCTACCAATTAAAGAGTACGGTCTAGAAGTACATGTATGTGGTCATACTCATATTAGTGGATGGTACTATATTATATGGTTGCGCATATAGCGGCACCGCATACAAACCAAGGTCTTTGTTTTGTAAGTGATCATTCGAATTATGAAATTTCCAACGGTTTTATGATTGCAAAGACAGTGATGTCCTCACATTACTTTTACATTTTGAGATATTCACTCATTTAAGTATGTTTAACTCAATGTTTATATTACGGCACAGGTTTTTTTTTTAATTCTGTGAATGCGGAGCGAATATTCTTATTTTTAAGAAAAAAAGAACGTTTCCTTTAAGTAAAATTTGCTATCTTCGATTTTTAATGTATTTTTCCTCCATGCCCCATTCATTTTTTCCATCCTGTATATATCCAGCTACCGAAAGACACATTGACGTCACTTTAACGTACTACCTTAAAAACCACATGCACAAATTTAAACCTTTACGCTATATTAATTACGTATGATTTTCTTAGAACCCGAAGAAGCGAAAATGACGCTGGAACAGCCTTCTGGTGAAATGTGGCAGAAGATCCGCGAGGAGTTGAACGAGAATGTGGAGACCAGAGATGCGGACTTGGCGCACATCAAGGAGTGGTTGAAGAAAGAGCCACATCTACCTGACGAGTTCGGTATGTTTTGTTTATTTTTGAAATAATTTTACCAAATAATATTTCACTAATACTTACTTATAAATGAGGTTATTTGAGCTCTTGACTATAGTGACAATTTAGTTAACTAACTTATTATATTTCAATTTTTTTTTGTGGCTACACCATATCATCTTTAATGCTTCTTCAAAATTAATGATTCTATAATCATTTTAATGCGTATATTCCTCGCTATTGATGAAAAATAGACAATTTAAAATAATGATTCGTAAAAAAAACATTACGGTTCAATAAAGATCAACATGAAAACACGTGTGAAAATTAATTAAAAAGCTTTTATAAATCACAAATCACAATTTCAGACAATCTAAATTAATGTTTTCGTAACTTTAAGTAAGTAAGCCTCTCGCTGGAGCTTAATTACAGCTACCGGAATATACTATAAAGTTCTCGGTAATACAGATTTAATTTAATATCGAGTCATTTAATCAGAGTGCATCTATTTTCAACAGATGACCAGCGCATTATGACCTTCCTAAGAGGTTGTAAGTTCTCGTTGGAAAAGACCAAGCGTAAGCTGGACATGTATTTCACTATGCGCACTGCCGTTCCGGAGTTCTTCACAAACCGTGACGTCACACGCCCCGAGCTACAGGAAATTTTAAATATTATGTAAGTAACAACTAACATAATAATGTTACAACAATGTTGAGGACTACAAATTGTAATAAGTCAATTAAATTATAGTATGTATATATAAACTTTGTCAGAAAAACTGTACATATTTTATCCTTTCAGTAGGTCTGTAAGTCTGTAATGTTACCATAACAAATAATATTAAATATTATGATGAAATAACATTAATATATTAAAATATAAATCAATTAATTTGCTGTATTTTTTTTTTCAGTCAAATGCCACCGTTGCCTGGCATCACACCCCAAGGACGTCGAGTAATTATTATGAGAGGTATGTCCAATTAATACTATAACGATTTCATTAATTTCACCTAATTAAAAAAATACTATTTCAAATGTGCTCGGTTCGTATTTGATAATTTCATTTCTAGTTTTATTTTATCTACAATTGAAGTAAAATAATTAAACCGTGAAGATAGATTTTAAAGTAAGTAACGAGAGGCTGTTATTTTTGAATTCTAGGAGGAAAGCCGTCGATTTGATTTCAAAGTAGTACCTATATATTGAGAAATACCAAGGCAATATAGTCAGCAAGCTTAAGATAATCATGATGAGACAGATGAGTGTCTGCCTAGGGTTATTTATTAACCAATCTTAGTTTCAGTTAATGACACATTAAAAAAATAATTAAAAACAATAATAATATAACAGTTATATGACGGCCCTGTGCCTTATTTACCATTTAGTAATAATCCAAACAATAACGGTCGCCGATCGAGAGATTGGGAATCAGCCGCCGGTCGTTACTGTCATGCAGGCATGCAATTTTCTCGGCAGCTGAATATACACCAGCTGATTCCTAAACGCGACAAACGAAAAGAGTTGCAGCCCAGTCGGATGAAGATCCCTTCCACTTGAGTACTGTATATACACCTGCTGATTCCGGAAACGTGACACGCCTAAGCGTGCCACTGTTACACCTGGTGAAAGGTGGTCGCGATACAGTCGGACACACTCCATATATATTTTTAAAGTTAAATACAGAACTTCCTCGCACTCATATGATATAGTACATAAAAGACAGTTATATGACTATGAGCCTAATTCGTATCAAGTAAGTTTTAAGTTAATCATTTTACTACAGGTCTCGATAAAGACGCCCAGACACCAAACGTGGCGGATGCCTTCAAGCTGGCCCTAATGCTCGGTGACGTCAGATTAGCTGAAGAGAAAGAAGGTGTTGCCGGCGATGTCTACGTTTTGGACGCATCTGTTGCTACGCCGACACACTTCGCTAAATTTACACCGACGCTTGTCAAGAAGTTCCTTGTTACAGTTCAGGTATGTTATGATAATGATTTTCTTTGATTCGTTAAAAACGTGGGCTTAGAAATTAATTAGCTTTACTCTTTACTCTATTCTTTATGTATTTCAATTAAATAATAGTAATAACATCTGATACTACAAATGAGTAACAAAAAATGAAAAAATCCTGGATGCATGTATTTATGTATGCACGTGAGAAGTTAGGTTAGTATACTTCTTGGAATAGTCACACTCGATGCTATGAGATACATAACATCATTGTTATGTATAACACAAAAAAATTGGAAAGTTTCAAAGACTTAAAAATATTATACTGACGTTTAGCGTGACAATTTTTAATAATGAACCAATGAGCACATATTATATCCATACATATTATAAAATAAAGTCTCCCGCCGCGTCTGTCTGTCTGTCTGTCTGAACGCGATAAACTCAAAAAGTACCGAACGGATTTCCATACGGTTTTTAGCAATGGAAGGAGTGATTTATAAGGAGAGTTTATGTGTATAAGTAATTCATTACGATTTTGTGTAAATTGGCTGAAATATGACTATGATCGTTGAAAATGTCGGATAAAATCATGCCGACTGGGAGCTTTACAGGCTCCCAGCCTGTAGCTGGGAGCTTTCAGGCACGGGTGTGTGAAGCCGGGGCGGGTTGCTAGTTAATGATAATTGGTTTTTACATTTCTAATTTATTTCTACATATGGCACTGACATAAACACAATCTTCGCCACAATAAATCAAAAGGTTTATCGAGTAGTTCATGGTGTTGACTTTTTGCGGTATAAATTCACCTCATCATTTTTTCATAACGACTAAAAATAACTTCATAAATAATTTTGGAACTGATGTTAAAATTCTTTTGGCTCTTACTGTCCAGTTTACATCTAAATTATAAAGGGTTAAAGATTTAATTTCTTCACTAACAACATGAACCCTTTCTTAATATGACCAATGAGATGCAGTGTATCAGTTGTGTAAAGCATACCAAAACACTAAATCATTTAACAATATACAAATACAATTTTCTGGAAACATTATATCAATTACGTCCATGAAATCTGAGCGCCTGTTATTATAATAATTGCAATTATAGTCATGGTGTAAAAGAAAAAGGCATATTATAGTTCGAAATATGATTAGGAACTGACGGTAATCTGACTTTTATGATTGTCTTGCATATGTAAATTTTGGTTGTAGTAATTAATGTTGGTAAAAAAAAGCGATATGCATGATATCAGTTACCTATAATTCTGTTATGAAATGTTAACATGACTATTATTTACAGGAAGCCTACCCAGTTAAGCTGAAGGAGGTGCATGTTATCAACGTATCGCCTCTCGTCGACAAAATCGTTAACTTCGTCAAGCCTTTCATCAAGGATAAGATTAAAGATAGGGTAATTTTTATTCACTTTTTATACATATCGTCTCATAAATGGAAAACTGACGTACCTATCTCAAAAATCTATATTTAAAAAAAATGTCATATACGTCTGTACCTGTGTATACTTTGTGGGAAAGTGACGGTTTTGTTATGTACAATTATTTTGAGTCGCGTGTACTCTTTTTTTTTATAAATCTTCAGTGAACGTTTTACGTATTTCATCATCATCAACTCAGGCGAAAGACACTCACTACTGGACATAGGCCTCCGCCAATAATAATTACAATAACCGGTCCTACGCTGCTTGCATCCACCAGGTTCCCACAATCTACACCACGTCATCGGTCTCACTTATGGCAGATCTGCCCACGCTGTTCTTTGGAGTGATTCAAATATACTCTTACTCACAATTATTCCCAATTACAATTCTCATAATTAATTTAACTACCTACAGATCTTCCTTCATACTGAGGCTGATGAACTTACCAAATACATTCCAAAAGAGATGCTTCCTACAGAGTATGGCGGTAACGCTGGCTCTATGAATGACCTTCACAGTAAGTATTATAATAAGAAATACTTAAATTAAAATACGTAAATATCGTCAACTCACCTTTTGAAATAAATTCGAAATCATTGTGCTTTAAGAAATTTATACACTTGAGCCATTTAACTAATGAGCTGCGTTTAGCGTTATGGCCACAATCACACCTGATTTGCCCAACATGATGAAACGCTAAATGTTATGGGGAAGCTGGCTCTCGAGTGCAGCTGCCGTATCATACCTATAGATTACTTGGTGACAGATGTCCTACGTGAAGATGGTAGCTAGCCAAGCAAGCATTAGAAAAATGCCTTCCACCATGCCATGGTTTACTCACGATGTGTTCCTTCACAGAAAGCTCAGGTTCATTGTAGGGATACAAAGCCACTACCATCTACGCTAGTTAAAGAAATAGGCTACTTATTTTACTTTCTGACCTCAGGTACTAATGACAAAACGTCTATTAGTAATTTAGTAGAAACTTGTTCAAACCGAGGATTTAAAATATTCATTTATATTTTTCCAGCCGCTTGGGTCAAGAAATTGGAAGAATACACACCTTGGTTCACGGAGCAGGAGAACATCAAAGCGAATGAAGCACTCCGACCAGGGAAGCCAACAAATTACGACGAATTGTTCGGTATCGACGGATCTTTCCGTCAGTTGGTTATTGACTGAACCTTATTATAAATATAAGCAACTTATAAAGAAAACTTAGTATATAGCACATTGTTAGAGTGACGTAGGGATGGTAGATATACCTGTATCCAGGTACACGTATCTGGTTTCAGGGTTTTGTACCATGTACCAGGTAAAAGTGATGCTGGTACACAATAACGTTTGGGAGCGGAAGATGAAATAAGGCCCCTGACAGAATATAGTACTAAACCAGGATTTGTTGCTTAAAGTTACCAGCTTCCTTCCAAATACAATTTTTTAGCGATATCTGAACCAGGTTTATTGGGCCACTGTCGACCATCCCTATGACGTGTTGTGAAGTGACTTTCACGTGTGAAGTTACGTGTTATGTAGATTGTGATCATAGAGTTTTGAAGTGTGCTTGAAAAAACTTACTAAGCTTTTCTTATACATTTGTTTTTACTATAATTACCCTACTACTTATTACTATAGTTACCCTATCATTTTGAGAAAACGAAAGTTTTATAGTTCAATTCTATCCTAGATCGTTAAAAATTGTCTCTCTATTACTCACTTAGTTACCATTGTATTTTTTTTTTGACAAGGGAGCACAACCACAAAGTTAATTTCATATTCTCCATTGTAAATCACAATGACAGCTGTCACTTTGACAGTTCTGTGACGGGCTTGATATTTATTATCATTTATGTAATTACCTTTTTATTTGTGACAGTATTTCACTGTTTTATTTTTGTATTGTCAACCAAAGTTTTGCTCAATTTATATTTTTATAATGAGTTAATAATAAACGTATATAATAACATATTAGCATTAATAAGCATTGTAATAAATAAATTCTCTCTTTTTTTACATTATGTTTTATTAACGTACCCTAATAATCCGCAAATTGACAGTATCTTTAAAAATTAAAGCCAATTGTTTTATAACATCGGTGTATTGATAAAAAGCATTACACATTATAAGTTTGAAAGAATTAATTAATTATTTACTTAATTTTTCATTCATATATTAATAATATCAGCCTATAAGTGTCTGACTGGTGGGCAAAATCCTCTTCCTAAGGAAAGGATATGGGTTTAATCACCACTCCAATCCATAAAATATTGGTGATTACAAACATATTTTCCCACATACAGAGGTACTACTAGAATTAGAAAATTTAAATAATTTTTCATTCCAAAAAAATTTGTCTGCGAGTCACGTGATTGGAAGCGCCATACAGAAAATATGATTCAACGAATGTACGTTGTTGAGTATTATCTTGTGATAAATGATTCTAAAATCATTAATAAGCGTTGAAATAGTGGCTTTAAAATGATATTAGCTGATAATAATTATAAAACTGAAACTCTAGTAAAGTCAACTTTGCACATAATTACCCTTAACCTCAGTTTGATTTATTGAATAGAAGCGTCAGACCGCGTTTTTGCAGCAAGTTTTTTATTTAGGTTAACAATAGTAGATTATATAAGTGAAAAAAGAAGGGAATTTAGTTCGTCGAACTAAAATGGATCCCGAATGAAGCGAAGGATTCTAAAGGAGAATTCTGAGCGGAGCGAGGGATACAAGGATCAAATATTTTTTTCACGAGTTATGTACTCTACTTTTCACCACTGACGGCGAGAAAATAATAGTAGTACAGTACTTAATTATATTTATTATTTTTTTATGTGGCAAACAAGCATACGGACCGCCTGATTGTAAGCGGCTACCATAGATCACTAGCGCGTTGTCGACCTTGAACCTCTCTACCCCAAGAAGCTCTGGAAAACCTACATATACTTACCCTACCCTACAGGAACATAACACATGGTTATTTGGCTGCGATCTTTATGAAGGGTGAAGGAAGGTATTCCACCAGTCGGGCTGCTCCAAGTAGAGAGAAATCTTCAAAATTTCTATGTGCCCTACCTCTCTTTGACATTTTGTTATGCAATCCGTAATAAGAGAACAAAGAATTAAATATAAACATTAGAAATTTATAGTGAAATTAAAACAGTTGACGAAATTCAGTGTTATATATTATTATTATGATTTTGTTAACTTTCCAATGACACAAAACAGCCACGATAAAGAAAAGAAACTCCCAAGCCTAGTGAAGCTGTAAAAGCCGTTAGGCTCCAGTAACTAATAATAAGGCTAACAGTATAGTCCGTTCGAAAAAAAAAACAAATTAATCTGGATTTTATTTCCTTAATTTAAATTTAATAGCTTCGTCTCCATAGGTACGTACGCAAAGTACTTTTTATTTATTTTTTGTACATAATCCGTATAATTAATTCGTGCTTGTTTCAAATTTTATATTAAGTATAAGAGAGTTTTATTAATTGTTATCGATGAATAAAATGCCCTTTTTCGAGTGGCAATGGTAAAAATATTATTATATTATATTACTTTCAGGGCCGATTTTTCAATCGTCAGATAATTTTATACGAGGAATAATTTTGACGTTTTGACAGATACTGTATAAAAACATGTCAAAATTTAAAAATTATTCCTTAATAATGAATAAATATTCATTCACAAGTATTATTTTCAACATATAAAGTGTTTAAAATAATTATTCCAAAGTTTCCTACTACCGGAATGACATTCTATTATTTCGTTTTTGGAACGATTGTACTTTGTACCTTTATTATATTTGCCAAATGCGTGTCGAGCCACGCGCAGTGAAGGATTTCGTAGCCGCCCATTAGAATGCGCACACTTAGAGAGAGGGCTTTATGTAATTTTAAATGGAATTTGTAGGAAATTACAGCTCGAAGTACATTTTATAAGTCGATTGACTATTACTCACTTGTAAAGGCTATTTACCTCTGATAGTTTTCCTTTCAAAATCATTATATTTTCTAGTACCAGGATTTTTTTCACATATCCAAAAACAACCATTTACGTGATAGGGACTTGACTCCAACAAAAATAAGCAATTTAAAGCGCAATATTTCGCAAACGGATCCCTCAATCGAAAAATGACTTTCACACCCCAGCAATATTTTTGAACGATCTCTCCAACGACACCCCACGTCACACGACAAGAAAAAAATAATTAATTCCCAATTCACGTGTAGGGGAGGTCCCCCTAACAATTTTTTTTTCAATATTTTTTTACCACTTTGTTGGCATGATAAATATGTTTACCCTACCAAATTACAGCTTTCTAGTACTAAGAATCTATGAGCTAAGCCGCGGACAATCAGACGGACATAGCGAAATTATAAGATTTGTTTGATGACTTCGGAACCATACAAACATGCATATATTTTACAATCATGTTATATAAGCAATAAAAAATATGAAGAAAAAGACCTGAAACACCACATTACAAGTAGTAACAAGTCCTAAAAACAGGAAGAGCACAACCCAATTATTGACAATGTAGGTAATAAAGCCTTGTTTGGTTTACAGTAAAAGTTTTTTTTTTAATTTAAAGGAAATTCGTCGTCTAATATGTGTCCCAATGTCAGATAGACTCGTTTAATATTTTAAAAAGCTATATGCTGTAAAACATTTTAACTGTCAGTAAAAATAACTATATGTTGTAATTTTAGTTTACGAGCATATGATAAGGATTTGTCAATTATAATAAGTTCCAAAGACATTATCGAAATTTTGGATGTAATTTTATATTTCTTATGATAGTTCCGCTGAGGGTCATAAAAGGCTGACCCCATACAATTTTTATTTTTAGACCCATCGGTATATAACTTGTGCCATCCATTATACTTTGTAGTGAATTCCTCTAGTATACTAATCTAAGAATTTCTTTATTAAAGGATTTTATTTTTTTAATGATACAGTCTAAATGAGTTCTTATAATATGATATGTATTTTTATTAATATTATTATATGCATGTGTGTCTATCTTAAATACATGGGTTTTAGCGCTACTATGATACAAAAAATAACCATAATCTAATCTACTGCGAATTATAAATTTTCTTAGGAGCTTAGGGTAGACTTCCCAAGAAGAAACCGCTAATAATTTTAATATATTAAGAAATTTATAGCATTTGGCAAAAACTTCAGTTATGTTTTTACCTGGGGTTAAGCGTTAGTCCAACCACATACCAAGATATTTAATATTGTCTACACTAGAAATTAGTACTTATTAACTAATTTTATTGATTGTTATCTGTGGCCCCTACTAAAAATACTATATTTTGATTTTATGTCAGAAATGTCTAATCCTAAGCTTTATAATATCTTTATCATACATTCCAAAGAACGTTGTATCCTATTTTGACTAGTTTCACAAAGTTCATGTCTAGCGTATAGAACAAACTCATCAGCGTATTGTCCTACAAGACATTATTAATGCTTTTATAAATAAAAATAAAAATAGAAATACTAGAAGTAATAATATTAAAAATTCAAGTATAAATAACATCTCCTTGAGCCAAACCTTTATTGGTCCATCTACTGAGCACATTATGTGAAACTTCATTTTTAATTTTCAACTGTATTTCACTAAGAAAAGAATAGAGATATTCACAAATTTTTGAACCGATACCAATACTGTCTAATATTCTGATAGCATCTCCCGGTATAACATTATTGTAAGTATTTTCTATATCTAAAAAAGTAGGTTCGTTATCAGAAAAACCTATCTGAATTTGTGTAATCAATGGAGTTAAGCAATCTAAACATGACTGACCTCTTCTAAAACCGGTATTATAGTTAGATAAAATCTTATTTTGTTCTACAAACTATTCGACTTAGTAATCACGGAATGGAAAATCTTGCACAAACAGGATAACAAAGAAATGGGCCTAAGTGTAGAAATATCGCTACAAGTGCTTCTTATTTTAGTTATAGGATGAATAATTATACTATACTATTGATTAGATATACACCCCTCATCCACAATACGATTGTAGAATTTTAGTAAAAAATTAATTCCAGCATAAGGTAGATTAAAGATTATAGAATAAGTAATTAAATCATGCCCAGGAACAGTATCACTTTTCTTAATGCAATATTCAATGTCTTGAATATTATTTTACACGCAATATCCGTGTCTTTAGATTTAAATTAAGGAGAAATGTTCATCAAACATTCAGGAGCTAGGTTAAAAAGTGATTCTCGTTTTAATTCTTCAGAAGCATAACATTTTGAAAACCTTTTTTCCTTTAACCTGCGATGGTTAAACGCATTTTTGACCACATTTCAGATATTGTAACATATTCATCTAACTCACAGCAAAATTTTTGCCAGCTTAGACCTTTTGCCTTTTTAATAGCAGAATGTGCTTCTGCTACTTTTTCTTCCAAAATATTTAGATTATATGATGTGGGTTTTTTTCTAAATTTGCTAAGTGCTAATCTTTTTTCAGCTACTTTTTTTTACCAAACTGTATTTCAATAGAGTTTGGGATTAAACGATTATAAGGATTATTATAGATAATAAAGGGAATATATTAATTAACAGATAATTGAATTTGAATAACAAAGTAGTCATACATGTCTTGCAAATTATTATACACTTGATCTTCAGTGAATACTACACTCAAATGACCGCGGTATCCACTGTGGTTGTGGGATAATTTACAATTTCGGTTTAATTCATATTTAATACTGTCAGTGTAATTCATAGTCATTTTAATAATTAGATAGGCAATGCCTAAATTTTCATTTACGACATTCCAAATAAAATTTACAGCTAAATCAGGAGAATCAAAAGTAATATCTGGAGGTGACTTCTGAAGATGTTGATTCACTAATTTAATTATTGTGGCCCCTTCCATCGTTAAACGAAATATAACCGTATTCTACGCACTAATCAAAAAGTTGAGTACCTCTACTATTACTTTTATAAGACCAGTTCGTGTGATATCCGTAATAGTCTTCCGCAATTAGCGTTTTAGAAGAGAACTGAGAAAAATTATCATCCCATTCTGATTGATTGGTGTGTACCGAGGAAGGGCAGTAAATATCTATAATATTTCTTTATGAGCAACAACTTAGTATTTTGACATAAATTATTTCCATACCTTAGTATGTATGTTATATGTGGACTTTTAATGAGTGATATATTATTACAGCAACACGTGCGTATACGTCTCATCTATATTTTCTAAAAACGTCATATCCACTGAGGTTAAAATATATTTCTGCATTCATCCGTGATTCGCTTATTATTGCAATATGTACTTTTTCATTTCTCTTCATTCATAAGTGATGCAAAAGGTATAACAGTTCTGGGCTTCCAATGGAGTTCCAATGAAATATTTATTGATTGATTAAGTTCTGATTATTTGTATTATCCATTAATAAAACAAAAATATAAAAAAAACTTTGTAATATCTGTATTTTTAAATAATGCTAAGAAGAAATATTTTGCTCCTTCATACAGATTTTTGATTAATAGTTCTGTTTTTATTTAAACTAAATCTGCTACAATAATTTCAATAAATCTTGTTTAAAATCTTGGAAGTCGAATGATATCTTCTTTTTCTTATTGTTACTTTGAGTTAACATTGTAGCCGGTTTTCTGCCATCTTCAAAAGATTTATGTGTAATGTTACCCTCTTCAGCAATTAAATTTATTTTAATTATATTTCTTTTTTATTTCGTATTTAGGCTTGTTTTTACACGTTATTTTATTATCATAACTTTGTATTTCCTTTGAACTTGAGACTTTAGAATCAGACTCTTCAGCTGCTGATTCTATCACTAAAGCATCTCTGTAGCTTCTTTCCATGCCTGCAGTGAGAGGCTTTTCCAGAACTTCTTGTATGTTGAGTGGATTATTTCTATTATTATTTGTCAAATATGTTTAAAAGCTTTTCTCTAGGTTAACTGATCTTGACACATTATATTTCGGATTTCATTATCTTTGATGAACACAGGACACGATTTATCAAGAGACATGCCATGCTTTACAATTTATGCATTTAAAATCATTTGTTTCGCAACTTTCACGTGGTTCTCCACATTTCGGGCATAGATTATTTTTTGTAGGACGACTTTCGCAAATGACCAAACTTCCAACAAATCGAAAATTGTGTAACAGAAAATTTGAATAATTCCACCTTAACGTCTGTATACCTTGCCCCCATATATACATTACATTTTTTTTATCGTTGTCGGTTTGGCGTATTGGCCACAATCTCACCTAAAGTTAAGTGACGATGTGGCCCAAGATAATAATACACTAAACCTAGTGCAAGACTGGCTCTCAATTGCAGCTGTCGGAACACGCCTATTGGTGCTTGGCGACAAATTTTCAACTTGAGGGTAGAAGCTAGCCAGGCGGGCTTTAGAAAAAGCCTTACCACCATGCTATGGTTTCCTTGTGATGTTTTCTTTCACCGAAAGCTCACTATTTTGTTTTATTAACACCTTTCACTTCTTAATAACTTTGCCATACCAAATTGTTTGGGAAGTATATTTTTAGATGTAACACATACCTCAATTTTATCTTCATACTCCATTATTTTTGTTATAGCCTAAGAGACTCCTAACCGGGTGCTTATTTTTTTCTTTAAACTGTAATCAAGCCAACGTCTATATTGTTTTGTTCGCTGTCTTCTATTGAATTAGTATTTTCTCTCGGTCTTTTAACACCAGGGCGATGCTGTTGAATCGGGTCAACCTTGTTTCTCGTATTCCTTAGATATAACACTATTTTCACTCAAATTAACCATTATTAACTAGATATATACAAAAAGTATGTAGTCGAGAAAAAGAAAAAAAAAACATTCCAACCGTGATAACGATTTCAAGATGCACACTAACTGTCGTCGCAGATTATCGTGAAGGAATACTACTATACTAATTAAGAGTGAAATTTTTGGATCGTATTAATATCGTAATTGCTTTGTAAATGAATTGAATAATGTACATTTCTTCAGTTATAATTAAAGGAACTACTATGAACTTTAGCACTCGTTAAATCTCAGCTCTTTTATCGGTGACAATGACTACGCACGTCGTATTTACCGAACTTAGCCTATTTTTCACATTTACGGTTTTGTTGGGATTATCATTAACCAAAATGAAGTAATTGTGGTTGCTTGTTGATAATAAAAAGTTACTAAATATAATGTTTGAACGTCTAAAGTAATGACATATTTGCAAATGTTAATTATTAAAAGAATACAATTATGTGCCTAGTATTATAATAAGATAATGAATTCTGCTTATCTCTCATAATAACGTGACACGCCGTTCTGATTTCGCCTTTCACCTTCAATCATAGCTAACCGTCGCTCATTGTGAAAGAGATTGCATAAATATTAGAGGTAGTCTATGACAACAATTTGAGAATTTAAAGATCTTTACGTAATGTATTACAGTAAAAAAGGTATTATTATATACTTTACAAAATATTTAAGTAGATTATTTAGCTGTATATCATATACATCGCTATTCATATTGTAATACCTTAAAATATGTACGAATAGATTAGGATGTAAAGTGATAATGTGGCCGAAAATAGAAAGAAAAAAAAAACGTTTATTGCTGGTACGAAACAAAAAGAAAAAAAAAAGAACAAATATAAATTATAACAGCTGGTATTGCATGTAGTACAGTACATTACAGTATGATTACATGTATACATATTATAAAATATTTTCTCGCGGCGAACGCGATAAACTCAAAAACTATCAAAAGGATTTTCATACGTTTTTCATCAATGGATGGAATGATTCATGAGGAAGGTTTAGGTGTACAATTCAGTAAAGTTTTGTGTAAATTGGCTGAAATATGACGGTGATTTTTAAAGAGATCGGAAAAAATCATGCCGACTGGGTTACTGCCGGGCGCCGCGTAAAGCAATAAAGTTAAATTTATTACTCCGCTACCCGAGCAAAGCCGGGGCGGATTGCTAGTTTATTATATAATAAAGACCTCCGCCGCATCTGCCTGTCTGAACGCGAAAAACTCAAAAATCTATTCGGTAGGAATAAATTTTCATACGGTTTTCATCAATGGACGGAGTGACTCATGAGGAATGTTTAGGTGAATTTCTGTATAAATTTGCTGAAATATGTAGATGATTGTGGATGATGTCAGAAACCCGAGACGAGTTGCTAATATAATAATAAAGCGAGAAGTATGTCAAACCGCTTGTTCTCAAGTGAAGCTGAAAGATACACCAAATAGATGCTTATCGTGCTAAGTTGAGAATGATAGCTAACAAATAACCGTGTAGTTTTAAATTTCCTTCAGATGTCTTTTTTAAGGTATGAAATAGCGAGCTTTCAGACTACATAATAAGTGATCACCGAGCTAATTAATTACCAATCTCAAAAAATACCTATCAATAAAAGCTTGTTACTTTTAAGGACTGAGTTGGAAGAGCACCGTGTGTGTTAGCCTGTATTGCCAACTATTATACACTTCGGACCCGAACGCATTAGCACGAGCAATTTTTTTGGAACGAAGTTCCTTGTGGGGCTTTGCGTAGGGGTACGTACCGTACCCAAGCCGGCAAAAAACGTCCGTAACGTTAAAAAAAGCGTATAATTCTTATTTATAGTCGATGTATGTATGATAGCTATAAAGTGTCCAATGTATGTCTACGTGATGACTGTTATTATTATAGCAGTTTGCTGTTATTTTATTATTATTTTATAAATAATTGTAAATAAAATAAAGGTGTTAAGATAGTTTTGTATAGTAGTTTTTTTTTATCGATCTTTCACAGTTCTGATCGAGTCAAAATTTGGTATTCTGTTATTTGATTGATGAACATGAAGAACATGACAATATTGAGCTGATATCGTGTTTAGGCTCCTTGTAATGGGCTGAATGGATTGTTAGAGGTTTCTTAAATTTTCAATTAACCTTATTTTTCTATACAAACTTTACTATCTCCTTACATTCACTTAAGGTTGAATTTAGAGAAGTCTCTTCTTAAACGACACCCACAACTTAAAGTCAATATACATTTCAAATTTATATTCTTAGTATTTTAAGCTGGGCGATGATGAGTCAGTCAGGACATTGCCTTTCATAGATATAGATTAGATTAGACTTATTTGCTTATATCATTTTGTTCTGTATGACGTAATTTTGACTTATCATTTCCACGCTGTAGGTATATAGCTGAACTGTATACAATGATTCATACACTAATTATTATCAGATAGAATTATGATAACGCACAGTATGACAAGTTTTTTTTATATATTTAACGTGTCACCTCGGACACTTACATGTTCAAAAGTTTGATTAAATATATAAAACCCCTAACCAATTTTTTTTTTTTAACATAAATGTGTGTATCGAATATTTATATAGAAGCAAATAGTTTGTATATAGAAGCAAAAAGTTTGTTTTGTCGGTAACAACGTTAGTAAAGTGCATCGATCATGGCGTAACCTCCGAGGTTCAAACTGCCATTGCGTAAGGCTTATATCCGATCAGGTCAGTTCAGTAACGTTTCGGAGTTTGGAAGCTGCGCTTGCTTCGGCAGGTCTGTGTTGATATTGCGAAACAAGATACACCAAATAGATGCTTATCGTACTAAGTTGAGAATGATAGCTAACAAATAACCGTGTACTTTTAAATTTCCTTCAGATGTCTTTTTTAAGGTATGAAATAGCGAGCTTTCAGACTACATAATAAGTGATCACCGAGCTAATTAATTACCAATCTCAAAAATACCTATCAATAAAAGCTTTACTTTTAAGGACTGAGTTGGAAGAGCACCGTGTGTGTTAGCCTGAATTGCCAACTATTATACACTTCGGACCCGAACGCATTAGCACGAGCAATTTTTTTGGAACGAAGTTCCTTGTGGGGCTTTGCGTAGGGGTACGTACCGTACCCAAGCCGGCAAAAAACGTCCGTAACGTTAAAAAAAGCGTATAATTCTTATTTATAGTCGATGTATGTATGATAGCTATAAAGTGTCCAATGTATGTCTACGTGATGACTGTTATTATTATAGCAGTTTGCTGTTATTTTATTATTATTTTATAAATAATTGTAAATAAAATAAAGGTGTTAAGATAGTTTTGTATAGTAGTTTTTTTTTATCGATCTTTCACAGTTCTGATCGAGTCAAAATTTTGTATCCTATTATTTGATTGATGAACATGAAGAACATGGCAATATTGAGCTGATATCGTGTTTAGGCTCCTTAGAATGGGCTGAATGGAATGTTAAAGGTTTCTTAAATTTTCAATTAACCTTATTTTTCTATACAAACTTTACTATCTCCTTACATTCACTTAAGGTTGAATTTAGAGAAGTCTCTTCTTAAACGACACCCACAACTTAAAGTCAATATACATTTCAAATTTATATTCTTAGTATTTTAAGCTGGGCGATGATGAGTCAGTCAGGACATTGCCTTTCATAGATATAGATTAGATTAGACTTATTTGCTTATATCATTTTGTTCTATATGACGTAATTTGATTTAGGTATCATTTCTACGCTGTAGGTATATAGCTGAACTGTATACAATGATTCATACACTAATTATTATCAGATAGAATTATGATAACGCACAGTATGACAAGTTTTTTTTATATATTTAACGTGTCACCTCGGACACTTCCATGTTCACAAGTTTGATTAAATATATAAAACCCCTAACCAATTTTTTTTTTTAACATATATGTGTGTATCGAATATTTATATAGAAGCAAAAAGTTTGTTTTGTCGGTAACAACGTTAGTAAAGTGCATCGATCATGGCGTAACCTCCGAGGTTCAAACTGCCATTGCGTAAGGTTTATATCCGATCAGGTCAGTTCAGTAACGTTTCGGAGTTTGGAAGCTGCGCTTGCTTCGGCAGGTCTGTGTTGATATTACGAAACACTTCGAGTTTCGAAAGTGTCTGTGACATTCTAAATGTGAGTTTTTTTTAATAAACAATTATAAGTAGTAATTTTTATTATACGGTTTATTTCTTACTATGTGTATTGAGTTTCAAAAATAAAATAAAAATAAGTTATATACATTTAAATAAAATAAGTTGATAATAAAATATATATACTGTTTGTTCACAATGTACTTCATTAGTAATAATTTTGATAATAACTAAGAAATGTTCATCAATTATGTGAATACTTAATTTATTTGTACATAACATATTTGCATATTTACTTTGTTTTCGCAATAATTCAACGGAAACTTTCTAATGTCATCAAAACGAACCTAATATGAATTAAATAAATATTATATCACCTATGCTTAGTCAATGATTATGTCATTAAATTAAACTGTAAAAATAGTTTTTAAAAAGTTATGAAGCCAGGATAGTAAACCCACTAAAAAGTCAATACGGTGTCCCAGATCCCCGTGCCTCGGAATGTATCGTTAAAATTTTCGGAATTCACATACAATTATTTCAATTTATCAATAACATCATCCGCTGACGTGAAGGGAAACATTAAGAATAAATAGACGCATTTGAAAAATATAAAAAAACTCATAACTTGTATAATAGTGGGAAGAATACAGGATTGTAGATTTCTCGACCTTTGAAATAATCGCCCATATATTGTGGACAGAGCCCGTGTTTTTTCTCGAAAAGAGGTCTTATGCCCGGTTGTGAGATACTTACAGAGTAGTATTTTTATAACTAGCTTTTGGCCGCGACTACGTTTCCGCTGTCTTTAAAATGAAACGACTCGCGCGCCACCTATTATAAAATAGTTGCACTAATTCTGAAACCTTTCCGCGCGTGCGCACAATAACTCAACAAAGTTTCCTTGCTATATGATGAATGATATAGTAACATATATGCCGACGCCAACGCACCCGTGTAGTAAGTAGCCTATCGTCGGTTCAACTTCCTGCACTTGCTTATAGCTTGCCAGATTGGTTGACGTTTATGGGCACTGCGCCGCTCCTAGAGGTCGTAGCGTGATGTTAGATAGATAAATTTATTCCTCGGTAAATAGGCTATAAAATACTTCATTTAAAAAAAATCTAACTACTAGTAGGTTCAGAGATTAACTCGTTCATACAAACAAATAAAATATTAAGCTTTATTATGTTAGTCATAGTGTATATGTTTCTTTCTATAATTTTTCTTTTTAAATATATTAACTCCGGCAATATTCGAAATATAATATTCGAAAAATATACAATATATTTTAGGCAAAATGAGGTCAAGTTACATCTTTAGCTTTGATACAAAGTGACGAAAGATTGAATAATTATGAAAGTGTTTAAAAAACAGATTGACAAAGACTTAAAATTGCGATTGTATTCGTTTACTTTGGTTAATATAACTATTATATTTATATTTTATAACATAATTGGATCACTTGATATACGACTTTCTTAAGTAAGACTCTACTACTAAAACCGGTCAGATGTAACAGTTAGTTGCAAAATCTTAAAGGGAACTTTAAGTAGGTGAGACACATTCCGAAAGTAAAACTTTGTGCAAATAATAAAATTAATAAATATCTAAATATCCGTTCATTAACGAATACCGATTTTCAAAAGAATTATATATATTACACATATGTGCATATCTTTAAAAACTTTTAAAATATTATTAATAAAGAAGATCGTTCGAATTTTATATTGTATTCCTGCGGTGAGTACGGTTATAAGCACTCCTTGGGGAAGGGGGTGATTCGTTCGCCCTGTTCCACTGCCGTAGCTGAACTAGGGGAGACGGGTCGGGGGTCCGTCTTCTCATTGCACAGGTTTGGTCGTCCTTGAGATAGCTAGGCTTGTTTCGAACTGTCTCCTTATAGCGTCGGGACCCGGAATTCAGCTGGGCCTACCGATGGGACGACACGATGGAGTATTTGCGCGATTTCTTGTCGCCATTGTCCTTGTCTTGGTACACTGTGGAGTTTTAATGAATAAGAGTCTGTACCCATGCAGATAAATCCTCTGGTGTTACAACCGTCCGTAAGCTGAGGTAGCGGTTACTATCAGGCGGCCCGTACGCTTATTTACCACCTTGCTTGAATTTTCGTATTTTTCATTTCAATTTTTTTTTATAATTTAGTTAGTTGCATTTAAATTAGTTTGCATTACAAATTAGTTGTATAGTGTTTTTGTTTGTTCATACACTCTTCCATTCGTGGGCCTAAATTCTGTCACATTTGTAGTACGCTACATGATGTACTCATACTTTTTTATTGTAAACACGTGATTTCAAAGTAACACTATGAAAAATTAACTTAAATTGGCGTTAAAAACTGCAAAATATAGAATATAATATTAATTTAATAGTTTATTAAAACTTATTAATCATTATGTTGACGATAGTAATGTTATTAACAGGGCTACTATCTTCAATGGTGTCTATACTAAAAAAAAAAAATTTACACGATAAGAATAAAAAAGGAATACATTTTTTTTTAGTTTTCGCAAAGAAGTATGGCTTCAGCAGCTATATTAACTCAACCGAGTGGAGAGTTGTGGAAGAAGATACGGGTAGAGTTAAACGAAGATGTCAACACCAGGGGACAGGATCTAGCGACTGTCAAAGATTGGCTCAAGAAGCAACCGCATCTTCCCTCAGAATGGGGTAACATTTCATTACTATCCTAGTTATTGAATGGCAACGTGTGTTTATAAATAATTATGGCAATGTCACGTGGATATAATTTTTTTCTAATCTTCAGAGTTCAAACAACCTTTTAACAAGATTGTGGCTCCTTTGTTGAAATTATACAGGGAGATTTTAGGATAGTCATTATTTATAATTCACTTCTCTTGTGTATAATACACAAGCTACAACACTTAAAGTGCTGACAAAATTTTATAATATAGTGCCATATAACAAAAGCTTATCAAAACAACAAAATGACAGATTATAGTTCTACCAAAAACTTTTCGCTACTTTTAATTCATATATTTTCTAAACTGTAATCGTATTATCGTTGTTTTGAGAATTAGTAAGTTTTTCTATGATCCTCTTTTATTAAGAAAACCCATATAAATCACTTAATACGTAGTGAATTGTTTTATGAATAAGATAGAAAGTTTGTCGTTGATCAAACATAAATCAAAATAAGGTATTTGTCAGAGCATAGCCTTTTGCGAACATTCTGGTAAACTTAGCATTGGTAATTCAATATTCTCTTAATAAAACTAATAAATATAAAAAAATAAAAATAATTACCTGTAGATTACGATGGTTGGAATCTCTACTATAATCTGTCAACTATTTAAAATACTAAAGTAAAATTTAACATAGAAGTAGAAGATATAAAAAGGAAATCAGACAATTGAAATAGCAATAAACGGGACACTTGACAAGAGACAACAAGATGAAATTCATAAAAATTATACCCAAAGGATGGTAAAAGGAGAAAAGATAGACAAGCTAAAAGATATACAGATGAAAATAGATAGAATAACTAAGAAAACCCAACCTTAGGATAGCATACAAACAGTAGGAAGAGGAGTGTCACATTTTTAAAATTACCTCAAACACCTTTAAAATACATTTTTTCAGATGACGCTTGCATAATGACTTTCTTAAGAGGCAGCAGTTTCTCCCTAGAGAAATGCAAGAGAAAGCTGGACATGTACTTCACGATGAGAGCCGCCTGCCCCGAGTTCTTCGCCAATAGAGATATTACCAGACCCGAGCTCATGTATTTGGTTAATAAGGCGTATGTATAATATTGAAAGTATACTTGTATATGCACTTTTTTTTCATTCTCCTCTTCCTCTGGGACCTTATCTAGATTAAAAGTAAGCTGTTTTTATTATTTTATTTGTAATGTTATTTTTACTACTTAGCTCCTATAGGAAAGCGTAATGATGAATGTAAGCTGGATAACTCTTTGAAGACCTCTACCTACCAATGCAAATCCCGCCAAAAACTTTAATCATTACGATTTATTCCTTCATCGAAACCTTAGGCTCTCATTGTGGTTTTCAGACCAAGATTGATCAACGCGGTGTTCAAGCACGCCATTAGTGAACCATCATCTCTTCGCTTTTGCTTCGCTTTCGAAGAAAAGTCATTGCATAGTATCTTCTTAGCGAACTTCGGGAAATGTAATCTGAGGTTGTTAATATTTGCCTCATGATATTTCTCCATAAATCTTGATGGGCCGTAAGTCTAGTGGCACTCATACAATATTTTCACTACCAGCAATAAAGGCCTTGACCTCCAATGAGCCTGAGCTTTCGATGAAAAAAAAAACATCATGATGAAACCATAGCATTGTAATAAGGCATTTCCTAATGCCTGCCTATCTAGCTACCACTGTCAAGAGCCAGTTCCATTTCTAGGCCTAGTTCCATTCTAGGCTTAGTATGGGTGTCATCTTGGGTGACATCGTCATTTAAAATCAGTTGAAATTGTGGTCAAAAGCCAAGCCTATAACAATCTCACCTGATCTTAAGTGACGATGTGGCCCAAGGTGGTAGCACGCTAACCTTATGGAAGACTGGCTCTCAAGTGCAGAAGCCAGAACACACCTCATGGTGCTTGGCGACATATTTTCAACTTGACAGTGGTAGATAGCCAGACGGGCATTAGAAAAAGCCTTGCCACCATGCTATGGTCTCTATGGTCACTATGTTCTCCTTCGCCAAAAGCTCAGGCCCATTGCAGGGATTCAATCTCACGTCGATCGACGCGATGTCCGTACACGCTACCAATGAGCTAGAATGAACTTTAGATGCTACCGTAGCTCTCGCATATGCTCGGCAGTGATCTTATTAGATTTTTTAAATTCCTTTTGGCGCGAGTTTTCCTCTGATATGCGTTTTCTATAATTCCGCAAACCTGACGGTATTTTTTAACACAAGATCTACCGACTATCACTGTACCTAAAGAGCGAATTGAAGTTTTCACCTCAAAAAAAAGACTGTGTACCTGATAGTAATTCAACGTGAATTATAAAAATAACATCGACCACCAAAATATATTTTATGGACAGTCACCGTCGCGATACTAGCTTGCTGACATGAAAGGCAACAAACCAAAACGGTTTACTATAACCGGTTTTTTTAAGTATACGAATGTCGAAAAAATTACCCAAGTGTAATTAACAAGGTTTTATTCAATTATAATTTGATGACCTAGAAGTTGTATAGCCTACAAGCATTATTGCTTCTTGTTGTAGGGGTTGAGCAACAATACTAAATATACGGGATTGAAACAATGTTAAAATATCAGTGTATTAAGAAATTAATACATTTTGTGTTTTATAACGATTGTTTTAAATTGACAACTTATAAAAATTATCAGAAAATAAGATAAAAGAAGATATAATGATATCTTAATACACAAATGATTTATATTTATATACTAGCTGTATCCGAAACTGCGCACGTGTTTAGTATGCAGTAATGATTTTCACCTCCTAATTATATTTTTACTCATATTTTATGACTTTTTATTATTATTACTATAGCTTAACAATTTTGGAATATCATAGACTTCCTCTATACCAACAAAATTTTATTCAGATCGGTTGAGTTTTTTTTATATGAAACATTAAATGCACCGGGTCCGACCGACTGTTGGTGTGGCGACACCTCACCACCCAAGCCCGGTGAAGCTGTAAAAGCCGTTTTAGGCTTCAAGGCCCTTTCGGCTAACAATGTAGTCAAATCGAAAAAACAAGCCTCGCGTGACGCGTCTTCATGCGCGTGTCTGTTTATTTTTGATTATATCATATTTATTTCATATTTTTAATTTACCATATTTTAAATATGGTAAATTATCCATATTTATTTTGATTATACTATATTTATTTTATGTATATTATTTTTACAAAATTATTTCTATATTTCACATCTGTTTATTATTATCTTTTTACGATTTCTAAAGGTGTTATTGATAATTCTTATAGCCTATCTGTTTTTGAGTTGAATCCTGATAATGTCATATTCATGATCAGTTACGTATATTTATCACTACATATTTATTATTATAGATTATTAAAGTATTAGATAAAGGATTAAAGTACAATAACAATTAACTATTTGTTAAATTTTAGACAGGGGTCAACACTGCCCGGTTTAACTCCACAAGGAAGGAGAGTCACAATATGCAGAGGTAATTTTTGATTCAACTGTATTTAATGGAACGGTAAACAACAAAGAACCTATAAGTAATCAATTTCTCTTTAACCACTTTCTAATGTAATTTGAAAGCACAACTTCCCAGCATAGATTTCTACCGCCGCGCCGCTTACGTGAGTTTTTAATACATTTTTACCGCAGAAATCTATAAAACAATGTTTTATTTTTATTGTGTGATGTTTAGCTAAACTAAATATCATTATATTGTTCATAGTAGCATGGGAAAATGACGACACATAGTAAGCACAGTTTAAACAAAAAACAACGGTCTATTAAATTATTTTATTATTACATTCAATAAACCTCTAATTTTTATTAAATATTAAGTTTAGCAGCTAATAGTTTTTATAAAATTAGCTTTCGACATTAAATCTACAAAAATTTTACTAGTTTTTTAAATTAGTTTTAATATTTATGATATTTAGATATTCTGACCTGTCGTTGCGACACACTCGGAGTTGCAACAGTTTAAAATGTAAATGTAACATGTATTATTATGAATGCACTGTTGTTGTGTAGCATGCTAAAATAATTATTACAGTAGATAAAAAGAGAAGGGAAGCTTTTGTAGGGTAAGAAAAGAAAAGGTGAAGCTTTCGATTAAATTAGTTCGTCAACATTATAGTATGGGGTGATTGGGGCTAACTCCTCATAGAAGGATGGGTGTGTAATATTTATTTTAGAAGACACTTCTCTGACAATGTTAGAGGTGCCGTAGGAACTTAAAAAAAAAACAACAGCGACCACAGAGAGATCGGCCATCCATCGACAGTCCAACGGTAGTTTACTGTGACATTCAGCAACTGAAGTAGATACCATATTTGTACTACAAAAACGGACAGTTATAGCAATTTATGAGATGGTACCTCGTGGATCACTGAAGAACAAGTTTCAAAAATTTAGTATCTTAACTTTGCCCTCCCAATATAAGTTGGATAATATAAATATATGTTCAAAACAATTTAGATACTTTCGAAGTTGTAAATGACAGGCACAATTTTAATACTAATGTAAATATAAAACAGTATTTCCATCTTTTCGATTTAGTAAGACTAATAAATGTTTTTTTTTTTTCATAGTTGTGTTAGGTTTTATAATGAACTTCCTAAATACATTACCAATATGCCGTATAATAAGTTCAAGAATCATGTTAAACAAGTTTATAGTCCAAAAGACATTATAGCGTGGTTCATTACGCGAATGACGGTGATGTCTGGAAGTGATTCTCTCTCTGTACATTCCATTAAAAGTTATAATAATAGTAAACAATAAAAATATGTAAAAACAATTAAAAAAAAAAGGTGATAAACCAGATCGAGCTTGTTGCCGATTCTTCTCGATGACTGGAATGTTTTCCTATGCGTTTTCCTATCCTATAAGGATGTTACAACTAGTGTATGGTGGTCGCGATCCAGTCAGACACAATTGGGTACTTGAAAAGAAAAATAATATTGATTTTTTTAATGTATTTTAAAGCTTCATCCTAATTAAATAATAGTCAATTGGAAAAACTCTTAAAACATTTTTTTTTTATTAATAATATACAATTGAAAATTGTGTATTTTAAAAATAATCACATGACTCCGAACGCACCACGATTAATCGCCAGGTTTGTGACGTCATAATGTTATAGGAATTTCATCGATTAAGAGTCAAACCACTGTATCAGCTGTGTCCTACAACGAGTAGAAATTAAGATTGTGACGTCATTTGCGCTCGGATTTATTCGGGAACGATCGGCGCGTTTTCGGTACTGAATTCAAAAATTAATCTTTATTTTGAAATAACTTCCGAAATATTGGGAAAACAAATAAAATAAAAATAATTTGTTATAAAACTTATATATGATCGTTCCAAATATTAAAAAATAAAAACAATTATAATCGTGTCTTATCACCCAGTACCAATATGAAAATCATTATAAATAATATTTACTAAATTAAAAAAAAATTAGGCGAACCGTACGCTTGTTTGCCACCATTGTGGTATAAAAACTAAATTATTAATAAAACAAAAATAATATTTAATTCAGGTCTCGACAAAAATATTGAAGCAGTACATTTAACCAACGCTTTCAAAATCATCATGATGGTCGGTGATATCAGGCTCAGAGAAGAAGTAGAGGGGATTGCTGGAGACGTTTACGTCTTGGACGCTTCTACTGTGACTCCCAGTCACTTAGCCAAAATATCACCAGCTTGTTTGAAGAAATTCTTCATTTGTATTCAGGTATTTTGATAATCTCTTTCACATTTTTTTGTAATAATTTCACGACGTTGACAAATACCTTCATAGGGCCTAATTGTATACAGTGTTTATGATTTTCATGTATTGGTTGATTTATTGGCGTTTCGAAATTGATGTTATCTGAAGTGATGTCAAGTTGGAAAAAATGAATTAGTTTTCTAATGGGTCTTTCATTAAGCGCTTCTTATCTTTAAATTTAAATAAATCAAGGTGTATGTGAGGTCTTATCGAAATAACCGCCGCGGCTTCATTGGGTGGCGTGCATTAGAAATGCCCAATTTTCCATGACTGTGGCGCATAAATCAGGCTGAATTTGACCGATGGCATGGCTTATGTTGGTTTTGTAAGCAACTGTGGTTTGTGTCTTATTTGCATAGACCTGAGACTAAAGAAAACCTCACAAGAAAAAGTCTAGCAGGGTCAAATCGCACGATCTCGGTGACCAGTTCATATCACCTCCAGGTGAGATTACCATGCCCTCAAATCGCTCAAAGACGTGCAGAATGTCTAATGTAGCACGAGCTGTGTGGCACGTATCGCCGTCATGTTAAAGCCACATGTCATTGGTGTATATATAATCCAATTTAGGCCAAAACAAGTTGGTAATCATAGACCTATAACGCTCGCCATTGACGGTGATGGCCTGGCAAATATCGTTCTCAAAGAAATATGGAACGATGACGCCGCCAGTCCTAAATCACACCAAACAGTAACTGTTTCGGGATGCATTGGACGCTTTTGGATCTCATAATTTTCAAAATTCGAATTTTGTTTGTTGACGTACCCATTCATTCAGAAATGGGCCCCATCGCTGAAGAAGATTTTTTAATGAAAATAAGTGTCAGTTTCTAACTGCTCCAAGGCCTATTCAGTGAACAAAGATCGTTGTCTATATTCGATTACCTTATATTCCTCCTGGGCCAGATGAATTTTGTACGGGTGCAGGCCCATTCACGACGCTAATTCGCCGAGTTGTGGTCTGCGAAAGGCCGAGTTCTTGTGAGCGACGATCTCCTGTTTGTGTGATCTCCTCTGATTCTCCTGCACACTTTGACGGACAGCGGCGATGTTTTCGGCAGATCTTACGTTCTGTCGTCGTACGGGTGTTAGTTCACTGTTTACGGAAGCAGTGGACTCAAATATAACCACCACACTTTGAATAGTCCTCTCGGTAGGACGATTATGACAATCGTAAAATGGACGAACCGCGCGGAATTTTGTCCGAACAGAACATCCATTTTGATAAAACAAATCATTTGCATATGTTGTTGAACGCTATATCCGTCCATGGTGATTTGCAAAACAGACTGAATAAATGAAAGCCAATTCGACAGATGTAGCTTCAACAATATGACCGCTATCAACTGTCAAATTTCGGAAGTCCCTATTGGAAGACCCGTTATAATGACAACAGAACTCATACTTCAAAACTGGCAGTGATGGAATTTTTGAAAACTAGTGATTGGAAGCGTCACGTTCCAATTTCAAACTTGATATCATTGCACCCAAGATTGATGTTTTTTTAAAAATCAAGTCTTGCAAATGAGGGATATACAAAATAAAACATAATTAAATACGGATTATCTTTTTATGTATTGCAATATATATGTCAATTTTCGATTCCAGGAAGCGTACCCAGTTAAGCTGAAAGAAGTACACGTCGTCAATGCTTCTCCTGTCGTGGATATTTTATACAATATTATTAAACCTTTTATGAAGGAAAAATTAAGAAACAGGGTGCGTACTCGTAATATTGTATTTTGTTTCTACCTAGCTTTCCCTACACTTCCGAGTTACTTCCCAATTAATTAAAAAAATAGGTTATGTTAAAATTGTTCTTCCACTAGGGTACTGTAAAAAATATATTGGTAATCCCGATCCGGTAATAGTGTTTTAACATACTTAAGTGCCGTCTTAGGACAACAGAATTTTTGATTTTCACTGTATCAAATAAATTTGAAGTTGAGTTGAAGCAATGATGGCTCAGTGTACGAATTCGCGTCGATTGACGTGAGTTCGAATCCCTGCAATGAGCCTGAGCTTTCGGTGAAGGAAAACATCGTGAGGAAACCATAGCATGGTGGTAGGGCTTTTTTTAATGCCCACCTGGCTAGCTACCACCCTCAGGTTGAAAAACTGTCACCAAGCACCAATAGGTGTGTTCCACATGGCTTAGCGTGTTATCATCTTAGGCCACATCGTCACTTAACATAATGTGAGATTATGGCCACTACGCCAAACCTATAGCAATAAAAAATACTTTGAACTTAGCTCTACTTTTTTATTATGTATCTAGTTTGGTTAGGGTTAAGCTACAGTGTTGAAGAGAAAAGATACACTGGCATATTATAACCCGATATCGCCCCTCTATGAGAGGAAGTCATGTCAGTAAATTGAATCTGAAAATAATTTATGTAGAAAGAAAGTCTTTATATATGAAATATAAAATCTATGGGAACTTAGATAAATAATGATTGTCAGCCCTTTATAAGTGAATCTTACTTAACCTTCAATAGTGTTGTGCCTTTAATAATTCCTTATTAACGTCATATTTTTGGATCAAGGCTACTGATATCTATAATCATAAAATTTATAATTAAAATCTGTAACCAAAATCCTTTATCTGTGTCAATTATCCTATTTCCATATTAAAAGTTGTTTTATGCGTATTTCAGGTACATTTTCATGTCGATGTACAAGGCTTGCAGAAATACATTCCTATAGACATGCTACCGAGAGAATATGGGGGAACCGGTTACTCTTTCAGCGAAATTAACGGTGAGTTGAATTCATCCATTATTATTAACTAAATATATATATCGGGAATAATTATAAAAGTATCAAAAGTGATCTTACATATTATACATCTTACATACATATATAAATCACGCCTCTTTCCCAACGGGGTAGGCAGAGACCTCGTCCTTCCACTTGCTACGATCCTGACATACAACTTTCGCTTCCTCAACATTCATAAATCTTTTCATGCATGCTCGTCGGTTTAGAGTACTCTTGACCTAACCTTTCTTCAAAACGTCCCCGATTTTATCGTGGACGTTCGTCTAGGCCTTCCTCTTCCAACGTTCCCAATTACACTCATCTTATAAATCTGTCTAGTCAATCATCTTTCATTCATCCTCTCTACATACATCTTACATATTAATATTTATACTAATTTAGCCGAGTTACAACAATTCAACATTACTATACCGAGTTGGAAACAAGAATGCTGTCTGTATCAATATCCTTACTATCCTTACTTAATATTATATATGCGAAAGTGAGTTTATTTGTTTTTTGTTCAATCACGTAAAAACAGCTAAATGGATTTAGATGAAATTTGGCACACCGACAACTTATAACCCGGATTAAGACATAGGATACTTTTTATCCTGGTAAAGGCCCAATTCTGAAGTCCACGCAGACTAAATCGCGGGCACAGCTATTACTGAATACACTGTGTCTAATAAACTTAAATACAAGCTTCACATGTTTAAAGGAAACTACTGTGGTGCAATCTATTTACATTAAACATTAAGACTTCGTTCAGGGCAGTATCCATCGGGGAAATTTGCATATCTCATGAGAAAAGCAGAGTCACCCAATTGTAGTATATGTGGAAAGATTGATGATGTGCATCACCTACTGATGGAGTGTGCCAAGAACAAGACCGAAAGGGAGTCGCTGGTGAATAGCACGAATTTAAACTGTCAAGATATAGGTGTTTTTCACAGCATTTTGGCAGAACCTTATTCAGATGGTGCCAAGATGTTGTATGACCTTGTAGTGCTAACTCATCAGCGAATCTCTTAATTTGATGATATAAAGGATGAGGTACAATGGGACTGATATATTCGGTAGAATAAAAGTCCCAAAAAGAAACAAAAAAAATAATACAAATAATAGTCTTGAGACTTGTATTATTTATGGAATTAATGTAAAACAATGAAATATGATTTACTTCAGATTTATAATAAGTCAAAATAATTAAATTATCGAGTAATTATTGATCAATTACAATAATGGACAAGTCATAAAATTGTTTATAAAGAAACTACATAGAATTAAATAGTTAGTCATACAAAATTATAATATGTCTAAAAACATTTTGCGATAATTTATTATGGATTTAATACATTGTCTTAAAGAGGGCGTTCAAGTATTACGTAACGCAAGTTGGGGGGGGGGGATCTTGTAAAACGTTACGATGCTCTACAAGGGTTGGGAGGGTTCGAACAACGCTTTATGTAACATGTTTTTTTTTTAATTTAAATAAAAAACTAGGCAATATAAATTTCCCAAGTTCGCAACCCTTTTCGTTTATGTTTTAAAGGGAATCCCTCGATTGTATTGTACGTCATTTTTATTTTGTTCTCCCCCAAGTTAGCAATTATAATTATGACTTTAAGGTAAAAAAGGTCACTTGGGTGTTACGTAAAGTTTAAGGAGGGGGGGGGGGGTAACGAAAATGTTACGGCGCGTTACATGGAGGAAAAGGAGGGTGCAAAATCTTAAAAAATTGCGTTACGTAATACTTGAACGCCTCCTTAACTATTATTTCTGAAGTACTATAGTACTAATTTACATCAAGAGATGGCGTTTAACGCATACGCCCACATATACTTACCTAATGAATTATTTCTAAGTTTAAATATACATAGATTTTTATAGGGTTTTAGCGTTTGGACACAATCTCCCAATCATATGTAAACGATTGTGGCCCAAGTTGGTATCACTGTATTTGCACTATGTGCATTCGTATTGTTTTTGTCAAAATAATCAATATATAATATTATGTCCATAGGATTTTTTAATATATATTTTTTTTTGTGTAAAATACATATCGAACTGTTGTCTAACGCTGATTGAGTTGCATAAATTCAAATACAACTTTTATTTTCTGTATTTATCAATAATATGTATAATATACAATGTCGAGAAAAGGCAGTGATTTTTGTTAAATATCCTTATTCGATTTTAATGTTTGGCCACAATTTTACATGATGTTAAGTGACCGATGTGGCCTTCCTGATTCCTCCTGATCACGTTAAGACTACTCTAAGAACTGGTTTTTAAATTTTTGTCTTCAGAGTAGTACCTACCACCATAATATGATTTCATCACTACGTTCCTTCACTGAAAGCTCGGGCAAATTGTAGGGATTCGAACTCACGTCGATCGACGCTGTGTCCGTAGACGCACCCACTGAGACACCATTGCATTAAGCGGTTACGTATTTGACGCATATTTATATGAATGTATGTATAGGTATTTGTGTAAATTGATTTAATAACAATATTTATAATTAATACTCAACAATTTACAGAAGCATGGGTTAAGAAGCTCAAAGATTATACGGAGTGGTTCAAAGCACAGGAGGCTATCAAGGCGGACGAATCTCTCAGACCAGGAAAACCGACTAACTACGACGAACTGTTTGGAATTGAAGGCTCATTCAGACAACTATCTATCGATTAATTTACTTATACGGTTTTTAAATACATTTTTATATTATTATTTTTTTATTAGTCTGTTATCGAAGATAAAATCACAATGACACCATAACCATAGGGCCAGACAGGGTAAAATTGATTTTATGTAATCGGTAATATTCTAAATAAAGTTACAAATTTGATTTTCGTACACGTAAATATCATCCTACGGCCATACTATGTATGATTACCACGTAATTTTGAAATCAAAGTCCAACACCCTAAATTTTTATTACCAATACATATTGCTAACAAAGGAGCTGAATGTACAAAAATAAAATGGGTTTGTTATCTTATTAAAGCGAAATAAAATGTATATTATACCACAGCTAGTTACGAACTTCTTTTATGCACTAGAAGAGTGAAGTTCTTCTAAGACTAGGTACCTGTATTTACTAAATTCAAAACAAGATTGTTTATATCTTAAAAAACATACATTAATTTTATTTAGGATTATTTTTATTATTATTTTTATTGAGGTTCTATTATCAAAAATTGAAGCCTTTAAGTCGATCTGAATGTAATATTATCCCAGTTTTATATTTTCTAAGTCAACCATCAACCATCCATTCAGTTAAAACATCTGCCATGCTGGACATGGGTCTTCCCCGAAGATCGCCACAACAACCAGTCCCACGCTGCTCGCATCCAGCAGATTCCCGTAACCTTCACGAGGTATTCAGTTCACCTTGTGGATGGTATGCCTACGCTGCGTCTTCCAGTGCGTGGTCGCCACTAAAAAACTTGAGTTCCATCGGCCAACCTTTCTACGAGCAACTGTAATACGTAGGGAGACGGCCCTCGGGAACAGTATTTATTGTAGTCGAGCTATTAACTGAGATTTTTATTTTTGATTGCTTTGAGCGAGAGAGTCTTTCAGCCGGTCGTTTACAGCCTGTTAGGTACGTGCGGTCACAAGCACACTTGTTGACATCACGCGCAGCCATTAATGTGGGTCAATAGTAATGTCAATAGTACGAATACTAAGCCATTAGTACGGATTCTATAATCACATTGATACGGTTCTCGGATATATATCAAATAGGAAATTATTTAAATATGTGTCAATATGTCCCGTCCTGTCTACTGCCACTTAAGTCTAACAATTCTCTGCAAGTCTAACAAAGGGCATTTTTGATGACTGCATTTCATCTACGGATATTTTCATTACGCAGATATACTCCACGTATAGCCCTCTCCATTATCGTCTGAGTAACCTTTATTAAGCTTTCTTATGAGGCCCATCGTTAGCGACCACGTCTCAGTACCATAAATCATCCCTGGCACATATATTTTATTTTATTTACCATTATTGTTATTGATATAAACTGTAAGTATATATTATAACTAAAATACATTTCTGATTATGGTGTAATGACTGTGATAAATATTAAAAATTAAAATCTGTGTTTTAATTTTAAAACTGATATTATTCTATGATCCCTAAACTTTGTACTATAACCAATGATATATACACGAAGAAAAGATTCGTCACTAAGCCAGTGACGTGGGTTGAAGTTTTCTAATTTTATATAAGTTTTAAATTCAAATTAATGCGATATCATTGTTGTCACTTTACCTATATTTATTTTCTGTTCATCGGATTATATAGTTGATTATTAATTTTTAAGGCAATTTTTCTTTTTAGTCTACAAATACGTTCACGTTTACTTCATAATTATGATCAGGTAGAAAAAGTAAAAACATTATTAATAATTATGGTGTTTACATTTTATCTGTCAAGAAAATAGTTTTAAAACACAATTATTATTATTATTATTATTTTATCGTTATAGGTTTGGCGTAGTAGCCACAATCTCACCTGATGTTAAGTGACTATGTGACCCAAGGTGATAGATAATACGCTAAACCTAGTAGAAGACACGCTCTCAAGTGCAGCTGCCGAAACACACCTATTAGTGCTTAGCGACAGTTATTTCAACTTCAGAGTGGTAGCTAGCCAGGAGAGCATTAAAAAAATCCCTACCACCAGGCTATGAGTTCCTCACGATGTTTTCCTTCACCGGAAGCACAGGCTCATTACAGGCATTCGAATTCACGTCAATCGATGCAAAGTCTTCCACGCTACCACTGCTTAAAAAAAAGTGACAGACGTCCGTGCGCTTGAATATGACCTTGTGACATATTGCTAGACTTAAGTGGTAATGGATGTGGCACATTGCTCTTAGAACGGAGACCACGCACCAGAAGACAGTGTGGGTAGATCCGCCCACAAAGTGAACTGACAACCTGGTAAAAGTTGCGGTAACTCGCTGGTTTCGAGTAGCGTAGAACCGGTCGATGGCGATCTTTGGGGGAGGCATTTGTCCAGCAGTGGACGTATGTCTATCGGTTGAATAGATGGGTGAATGGAAATATTATTATTATTTTATCATCCTTTACACCTGGGTAGGATTGATTAAAAAAACGTGTCTGACTCACTTTGCAATTAAATGACTCCTAAAAAAAAGCCAATTCTTCCTTAGTCCGTACACCTTAAGGCCTACTTAAAAAAAAGAATCAAATTCCTAATTTCATATTAGTAAATTATCTATTTATTAATATTAAAGTATTCTTTGTATGTAAATGTTTTCATAATTTTACAATTAAGAGAATAATAAACTATATAATAATGTTATAATTAAAAAAGTAACCTCTAAACTTAGGATACTTGATGATCAATGTATTCTACTAACAAAATTGACAGCCGATGGAGGCAGACTGCGTGACAGTGTCTCATACTCTCATTAAAAGTTCAGCATTAGGAAGCTGCGCTTGCGTTGCAGATCTTTTTTACTAAATAAATACGAAATACTTTAAATTTCAAAGTATCTGTAACAATAGGAAACCATAGCATGGTGGTAGGGCTTTTTCTAATGCCCGTCTGGCTAGCTATCACTCTCAAGTTGAAAATCTGTCGCCAAGTACCAATAGGTGTGTTCCGGTAGCTGCACTTGAGAGCCAGTCTTCCACTAGGTTTAGCGTGTTATCATGTTGGGCCACATCGTCACTTAACATCAGGTGAGATTGTGGCCACTACGCCAAACCTATAACGATAAAAAAAGATTTCTCTCTACTTGGGCCAGCTCGACTTATGGAATACCTCCACCCAACAGAAGATCACAGCCAAATAACCTAATGTTGTGTTCCTGCAGTGAGTAGGGGTTCCAGAGCTCTTTGGGTAGGGAAGTTCAAGGTCGGCAATGCTTTAGTGATACCTATGGTATTACAAGCGTCCATAGGCTACAGTAGCCGCTTACCATCAGGCGGGCTGTATGCTTTTTTGCCACCTTTGTTGTATAAAAAAAGAGTAACGAACGAGGAAATGGCTATAGCGGGGTGCTAGAGTTTTGGCATATTGCGAAAAGCTCTATCATAGTGATTCGCTTATGCGCGTTGCGTTTTGTTGTCTGGAAATATATTTTTTCGAACTGACTATTCTGTTAGCCGTAAGGGCCCTGAAGCCTCAAATGGCTTTTACAGCTTCACCCGGGCTAACGGGCGAGCGCTTAAGGTACTCAGTCACGAAAGCAATGCAACTAGTTCCGAGCGTGCCAAAGTAACCGAACCTCGGCTCGGACTGTTGCAGCGAGTGCAAATAAGTCACGATCTAGCTAATTCACTATCCGTAATTCGATTTAATCTAACTATAAATATACATATACCTGTCTCTATCCTCTGGGAGGAGGGGAAGAGACAAGTGTATATGTATTTATTAATCTGTCAATAATGTCTGGAAGTGGTTCCCTCTCTGTATATCCACTGAAAATGATAATAACAAACTGTAAACAATAAAATAAAAAAATAAAACAATTAAAAACAAACTCGATAAAGTTTGTTGCCGCCTCTTCTCGGTGACTGGGATATTTTCCGCACCTGTAGCAATTGAATTTATTGTCACTCTTAAGTGCCTTCTCACAGCTCAAATTAAAGATTTTTTAATTCCGTCACTTTGCAAAGCCAGTATGTATATATATCATTCGAGTTTTCCTGCATAAGTAATGAGATCATGACTTATATTATAACAATTTTTAATATTCTTATTATTGCGGTCTCACACGCCATAACTCATTCTACCTTGGAAATGCCCTAGTCAGGAATTCGTTTCCAAGCGTAATTCCGTTGATGAAATTTTTGTTGTAGTAGTGGTGTGTACGATGAACCTCTCGCGATGTATATAGGCCGTTTAGGGGCACAAAAACTCAACTCAGCAAGTTCTGTTTATAATATTGACTAAGAGCTTATAATATTGTATAAGGAAATAGTGTCTAGAACTAATCTTCTTCTTTCTTACGATAATCATATGATGAAGAAGAATTACGTACACAAAGGTTTTTTTAAAAAAAAATCATAGTTGTGAAATGTTAAATTTATGTATATATACATATATGATTGTGAGATAAGGCCCAAACCAGACATTTTTTTTTTTCATCATCGTCAGTATTATGTTTCCTTCGCCTGTAAAGCGGTAATACGAAATTACATATAATATTAGATATTTATGATATTACTTAGTTTATGTACATTATTCATAATTACACAAAAGTATTTTATTTAGAGCCGATTTTTCAATCGTGGGATAACTTTGTTTGAGGAATAATTTTGATGTTTTGATGGATAATGTATGGAAAACTGACAAAATTTTAAAAAATATTCCTCAAATAAAGTTATTTGTTGATTGAAAGAGATAAAAATATTTACACAACCTTGTTTCCCACCATGTATGTTTTCCCACAATATGAATATAATTAAAAATCAACAATTACTATGTATTCACGCAAAATTATTTAAAAATTGTAATCTAAGTAATTTAAATTTATAATTAATTATGTTAATGCACGTAGGAGACGAATGCTTAGTAGAAGCCTTTATAGTATTTAAGCACTTTATTTAATGTTACATATATCATTAATAGTTTAAATGTATTAATATGACGTTGCAATGTACTAGATGATTCTTGTTGTTAATATGCGTTGTCCTAGCGACCATCTCGTTCTAGGGTAGCACCAGTATGCGGTCTAGAGATGTCCTCTTTGTTCATATTTATGTTACAATCGCTAACAACTTAGAAACTACCAATGAAGCTACATTTCTTGTTTCGGCTGGATTTATGCTATCTATCAAGGTAATAATGCGTAATACGTTCCGTATTGTTGCCATCTTCCATTTAACGAAGTCGTCGGAACCTAGCCTGATCGCGATTTATATGCATACGCGCAACAGTCCGAGCCGAGGTGCTTGGTGGAGGAGCTATTGGTGCTTGGCGACAGATTTTCAACTTGAGGGTGGTAGCTATTCAAGCGGGCATTAGATAAAACCCTACCACCATGTTATGGTTTCCTCACGCTGTTTTCCTTCACCGAAAGCTCAGGCTCATTGCAGGGATTCGAACTCATGTCACTCGACGCAAAGTCGTACACGCTAGCACTTAGCTATCATCACTTCAAAACTCTTCTGTTTCAGTTTGAAACGTGCTCTTCACTATTCAAGCCTTAAATATATTTACTGTGTTAGAGAGAGATTACAAACAAATATGAGTTAGAATAAGCTCTTTACTCTTGTAAATTAAAGTAATAGAAAGAGAATAGCATCATGTAATAGACTGTTTAGCGTGGGTTTAATTTGTATAGGCCTATATAGCACGCGTACAACAATCAAACGGAACGCACTCAAAGGAGGAATTTTACTTATTTACGTGACGGCGACTATATTCTTACAAGGACGACGCCACACAGCCCGCAGTACAACGTCATTACCGAGCGCGGCGAGGCGCCACGGTCGTCGCTGATTGGCCGCTCGGGATATCATACGATATGAGATGCGTTCGGAAATGCATCGTGCTACATCCTCCTCCTCCGATTCACGAAGCTACAAGGAGGGAATCGGCAAAAAACAAAAGCACGATAAATCTAGCTGGCGACACGCCGAGAATCCTTGCGCGGGCGACCTCTTAAGCGACGAGGTTGTATCGGCTGGAGCGTACCGGCTCTCTCCGATACCAACGCGGTAAGCTCAGACGTGTGGAAACGACCTAACACTTGACCTTGACTGTCAACAACCTCGTAAGTGGTCGGGCTTACAACCCTTTTAATGGTGTATGGCCCGTCCCTCAGAGGCATCAGCTTCCGAGTGCGACCCTTTGAGGCATTACTAAGAGCATGAGTATTTAACAAAACTATGTCACCAACCTGAAAGCAAGGCGATGAGCGTCGGGAAGCGTCGGCGTACTCCTTTCGCAGGTCCTGCTGTCTCTCAACTTGTTCTTGTACTTCCTGTAGTGAAGTGATAAACTTCGAAAGATAAGGCGTCACCTGAGGAACGAAAGTTTCCTTGGTAAGGATAGTTCGTAAATCATGATGCACATCAAAAGGTGTGCGTAGGTTGCGTCCAAATGTCATATAAGCGGGTGACAGACTGGTGGTAGAACATGTAGCAGTGTTAAGCGAGAAGCGAATCTGAGACAGGCACGCCGGCCACGTACGGTGTTCATTCTGTACCAAGATGGACAGCTGTGTTTTAAGATCCCGGTTCTTCCTCTCAGCTGGATTAGCTTGTGGGTGATAGAGTGGTATTAGATTCTGCTTAATCCCAAACAGGAACATACACTGTTGCATGGCCGCGGAAATAAACTGAACTCCGTTATCTGATATAATTCGCCGGGGAAAACCATAGCGTAGAAAATATTCCTCAATCAAAAGCTTTGCACAAGCTTCGGCAGTAGCGTCCCGCAGTGCATACAACTCCACCCAACGAGTGGAAGTGTCTTCTACAACCATAATCCATTTCTCACCTGTTTCTGCTTCAGGTAAAGGTCCAAAAAGGTCGACAGCAAGCACCTCACCCCGTTGTTGCAGAACTGGTGTCTGCAGTAAACCAGCGGGCTTCAGGTTACTATATTTGTACCTCTGGCAATCAATACAATTTTTGAGATATGCTACGACGAATTTACGCATTCCAGTAAAGTAATATCTTTGTCGAATTCGGTCGATAGTACGGTCAACTCCCTGGTGACCAGCGGTAGGCGCGTCGTGGAACTCTTTCATGACGGCCTCCACCATTGAAACGGGTACCACCAACTGGGGCTCTTCAGAGTCCGAATCTGGCCCATAGCGATAAAGAACGCCCTGGTTCATGAGATAGCCTCGTTCCAACCAACGAGCAGGTGCTGTAGGATCCGAAGGGTGTTCCAGATCCTGAATGATCTTGTTCACTTCGGGATCATCTAGTTGAGCAGACCGAAGTTCAGCAATATTCACAGTTGGTACATCTATAAAGGCTGAACAGACTCCACAAACACCTGGAGAACCCTCGTCACAGGCAGGACGGCTTAAGGTGTCCGCCACTACATTCGATTTTCCAGGTGTGTACTCGTACCGTATATCAAACGCTTGTAGCTTAAGTGCCCATCTCATCAGACGGCCACTAGGTGATTTCAATGTTAAAAGCCATTTCAGAGGCTGGTGGTCAGTTCTGACAACCACAGGATGTCCTTCAATGTAAGGGCGATACTTCTCAAGTGCCCACACTACAGCAAGAGCTTCACGTTCTGTGGTACTGTACTTACGTTCAGCAGGACTGAGTAAACGGCTTGAGTATTCAATGGGATGCTCCTCATGGCCTTCACCCTGCAGAAGGACGGCTCCCAGTGCATAGTTACTAGCGTCAGTGCGTACAACGAAGGGTTTAGTGTAGTCTGGTTGGACGAGGACAGGAGCTGTTATCAAACTCTTCTTCAGCTCTTGGAAGGCACGTAGCTGTTCTTCATTCCAAGTCCAAGGTTGGTTTTTCTTTGTTAGTTTTGTAAGAGGTTGAGCGGTAGCAGAAAAATCTGGAATAAATTTTCGGAACCATGAACAGGTTTGTAAAAATGTTTTAAGATGTTTAATGTTACTTGGTTCCTTCATCTGTAAGATTGCTTGGACTTTAGAGTCATCTGGCATGATCCCTTTTGGTGTGATAAGATGTCCTAGATACTTCACTCGTTCACAGGCAAACGAGCATTTATCCCGGTTGGCATGCAAACCAAATATACGAAGACGGTTAAAGACGGCTTCCACATCCTTCAAATGTTGGGTAAACCCATCAGACAAGATCAGGAGGTCATCCAAGAATACCAAGAGAGTAACATCCTTTAAGGCAGCTCCAGAACGAAATCGATCCATTAGACGTTGGAAGGTGGCCGGAGCATTCTTGAGTCCAAACGGCATACGTCTAAAGCGATAAGTACCTAGTGGTGAAATAAATGCGGTTTTGTCTTTATCAGAGTCCGCAACAGGTACCTGCCAGTAGCTTGACCTTAGGTCTATAGTACTTATGTACCCCTCTCTCTTAGTAGCATGAAGAAGATCCTCTATGACAGGCAATGGATATGAATCACTGTCAGTGATCGCATTCAGCCGCCTATAATCAACACAAAAACGGTACGTACCATCTTTCTTCGGTATCAATATAGCGGGAGCAGCCCATGCTGATTCGCACTCCTCTATTATTCCCTCTTTCAACATTTTATTGATTTCATTCTCCATGGTTACCTTCTTAGCAGGAGTGAGGCGATAAGGGGGGACAGCAACAGGCGAGTGGTCTCCTGTGTTTATGTGATGCACAGCATACGGAGTAGGTCCTCCTCCTGGCTTGAAGATATCTTCATGGCTCTGAAGAAGTTCTGCAAGCTCTTGACGTTGATGACTGGCGAGCATAGGACCCTCATCATCCCGCAACAGGAAAGAAGACACAACCACTGGATGAGTTTGCATTGGTTCCCCGTCCTCATACTCGAGCGGGTAAACCATACTGCTTCCTGAAAAATGCCAAGAAGACGAAGCAAAGTCTAGAATCATACCAGCAGCATGTAGGAATTCAATTCCCAGAAGAGTCTCATTATTGTTCGCCTCAGGAAAAACAACAAAATCTAACCTAATAGTTTTTTTTGGCGTAATGGTAACATCCACAGGGTATACCAAAATCTCCCGTGGCTGAACAACTCCATCAGCAAGCTTGACATATACCTCTTTGGCATGGAAGGAAAGTCCCCTCTGTTTGAAAATATTATAAAGACTGTAACCCGCTATCGAACATTTTGCAGCGGTATCAATCAAGGCTCGACCCCGTAAACCAAGGACCTTTATACTTAGGATCGGTCTCAAATTACTAGTATTCGTAGTCATTATCTGCATATCCACTGGAAATAAAACCGAACTGTGCTTACCAGGACAGACAGCAGTATCTTGAGATGCTTGCTCAGCGCCAAGCACGGTTGAAGACACTACCGTAGGCGCGTCAGCATGGCCGACCGCAGGAGCCTGGGAATATGGGCGTGCGTGCTTCCGATCAAATGATTTATAACATGCGGAAGAAACAGGTACATTCATCCTGAAAGGTAAAACGTCATAAGTATCGTCCTTATTTGACAACCTATCAAAATCGTGTTGCATGTCAAGGTCACGCGCAAGGTCGTTTCCAAAACGATTATACGTGTTACTATCGGTTTGTTTCTCGAACGTTTTAAAATAAGAAAATTTCATACCATTACACGCGGTGCATCTAGACCGAATAACTCCCTTCGCGCCACATCCATAACAATAAACAGATTGCGATGTTACATTATTATTATCACTACAACTAACACGATTAGCTTTCACACACTCATCACGAGAATGACCGTACACTTTACAATAAACACAGCGCTTTCGCGGTTCATGTTTTGATCGTTCTAGTGATAACGATGACGTAGATGTAGCGGAGGGCCGTCCGCTAATTGTGGAACGCCGCGGATGCGCAGCGCCAGCAACAGGCGGCAGCGTCGATGTACTCGGCGGTGACCTCGATGACCTTTCGTTTCGCGGCAGGTACCGCTTGCTCGTGGTGACCGGCACAGGGCTGCACACGTCGTTGGAAGATTCCTCGATGGTTCGAGTAATATGCAACATCTCCTCGAACGTTTTAAACTGCTCCCTGTGTAAACGTTTTCGCACGCGTCGATTCAGAAGACCATATACCATGTCCAGTTGTACTTTAGTCGATAAGTCCTCCGGTGGAATTTTAGATATAAGTGAACGACATTTTGCAACAAACAAATCAGTATTCTCTTCGCCTTGACGGTATTGAAACAATTCAATATAAATTCGGTGCGGGGGCCTTCTATCTCCGTATGTACTTTGTAAAAGTTTCATAGCTTCTGACCATGTGGTAATTTCTTTTCTCACTCCCTGCCACCAGACGGCGGCGTTATGTGTTAGTAGCATTGAGAGGCCTCGTAGTCCATTCTCATCGTCTACGTTAGCACATTCCTTAAAACTTTGAATTGCATCGATGAATGCGTCCACAGATTCGTCGGCGGCACCGCCATAGCGAGCGGTGTATAGCGTAAAAGTGCCAGGGCTGACGGATGACGGCAACGGCGCTGGCGCAGACGACGAATAACCAGGATGACGATCCAAAACCGAATGTAAAAGCCGCTCAAAGGCTTCAGTCTGGGATCGCTGCATAGCCGCCATCATGGCGGTTACTTGGTCGGTCGAATACGACACGTCGCCGGTATCGTCGAAATCTTCATCTTCTTCTTGTTGTCGTCGAGAACGCGGCATAATTATAGGCACAACGTTGGGCAGCCAATTTAGCGTGGGTTTAATTTGTATAGGCCTATATAGCACGCGTACAACAATCAAACGGAACGCACTCAAAGGAGGAATTTTACTTATTTACGTGACGGCGACTATATTCTTACAAGGACGACGCCACACAGCCCGCAGTACAACGTCATTACCGAGCGCGGCGAGGCGCCACGGTCGTCGCTGATTGGCCGCTCGGGATATCATACGATATGAGATGCGTTCGGAAATGCATCGTGCTACAACTGTTATTTTGGAAAAGGTTTTACGAAGTGTTGTTGAACTATGGAACAATGGAACAGGTGGAAAATGTTACCTGTTTTATCTCATCCCCATAAATCGCCAAGCTGTTACCATATTTATTTAGCCTCCACTCACCGTATTTTTATTTGGTACCTATTTGGTGTGAACGTATCTCCATGGCAGGCGACCCACGCTCTCTTTTTCTTTTCCTTTTTTTAATTGTTTTTCACAATTAGTTCCGCATCCGCATGATCATATAGAAAAAACGCGATAAAAAAAATCCGGCGGATTATTGTTCATTCATCTATCCAGTAGGTGCCTGAACTTTTTCATTCCTTAATTTTCATATTTAATACGTTTAAATAAATTTTATTGTTAAAGTACCCGAAGTGGGTGTCGCTTGCGCAAGCCAGAGTACCCGTTTTCGTGCGTATTTTTACCCCTATGTGAAAATTATAAATATTGGTCCTACAGATCCTGGAGTTGAAACTCTGTTTTAGAATAAATATTTTGCTATTATTTCGAGTAACTATATAAACAATTATTGGTATAAAGATTTGTACACATCATAATGTATAAAAAAAAGTAATGAGATTGTGTTAAATAACAAAACGGTGAAAAGGGCATTGACATTAAAATAACATTTAGAAACTTGGCAAGAAACCTTTTTTAACACGTTACCTTTAAGAACCTGGCAAGTTCGGGCTCCACATCTTTTATCTATATCGGAACATTATTATTTTTCGTATCTATTGTACACTTTTTTAGGAAATTTCCTCCTCTATTTCAATCTTTTTTAAATTTCAAAAATCTTAATTAGTTAGTTTTTGCATAAAACCAAACACCTCTTTTCATTAAATTGTTTATAACTTTTGCAAATTACATTCTATTCCGAATCGAATGACACCTCATTCATATTTTTACGAGACTGCTGTAGAAAGTTGAATAAAAAAGCATTTGTTGACTAGACAATACATATTTTTATTGACATATTATATTCTACCGAAGATACATATGCACGTAATAAAACATGTCTCTCAAAAAGAATCCGTCTGACATGCTCTAAATTGAATCATTTAAATTCGTCATTTCTCAACGGTTAGTACATATGCCTAATCGATCGTGGCCCCACAACTTTTTATCTGTGTTTCTTTTTACAGAATATGCATTGATATAAAAAAATATTCAGTGATTGTCGATTGGTGTATTGAATGATAAATATGAAGTGAAATTGTGAAATAAAAGTACAGTAACAATATGCACCGTATTTTTTAATTAGTAATAGCACTAAATTCCCTTAATTCTTTAAACTACAGTCATACTGTTCATCATCATTTTTTTTTTATTATCGGATTTTTAGATTATTTCCATTTAAGTATATTTTTAGAACACATTTTTAGTAGGTATGTATATATTTAAATTTTCACTTCACTTGAGCAGGTAGCAAATCGAAAAAAATATAAATAATTTTGACTGATTTTGATTTTATTTTGAGATTACAAACAGATACTTCAGTTTTATTTATTTGTATGTATAGATGAAAATAGGTAACAACTTGAACGTGTTACAACGCAGAAAATTAAAAAAATAATTAATGTTATCATTGAAACAAGAATATTTAAACCCCTTCACAAAAAAAAAAAAAAAACAATGTTTGCTAAGTACATTGATCATCAAGTATTAAGCTCAATATAACCAGCCATTACTTAAAATTTAATTCAGATAGAGACAAACTCCGTAACAGTTCGTTGGCGTTAGCTCTGGAAAACTGTGCTTGCATGACAATATTAAAATATTATTAAAATTTACAAATATCTGTGTCAATCGAAAGGTGAGTAATATTTAAATTTGATAAATAACTTTGGATTTTATTCAGTATAGTCCGAAAATATACAACATTTGAAAAATTGTTTTAATTTTTGTCAATAATTTTTTCCAAATAATTGCCAAGTGCGTTTCGGGCCACGCGCAGTGTATGGTGTCGTATTTACTCGTCACAATATGCAGACTTAGACAAGTAATTTTCAATGTAATTTGTAAAAGATATTCCTTTTTTTAGTTCTTCAAGTATATTTTATAAGTTGTTCAACTATTACTCGTTAACTTTTAAAGCCTACTTAACTCTGATAGTTTATAAATAATTATCCGAAATTTCTTTGCTAATTCCGCTTGCAACAGAAAAAAAAACTTTTATTTATTTAAAAAAATCTACAGCTCTTAAATTCATATACCATAAATACTAAATTAACATATAGGTTTAGTCAAGGTAATTTCAGCTGTTTAAATAATAATTTTATACCCTAACGAAACTATTAATTATTAATTGCATCGAAAAGAACTTAACAATGGTATTTTGTGCGAGTGGGTGTGCATGTGTGAGCGCGTGTGCGCGCGGGCGTGCGTGTTTTATGTATATACTAATGACATATATTCAACGAAGTCTGAATAATATCAATCGCTTTTCTTTTAAACGCTGCATTATCTCATATCGCATATCTCACCTACCTCAAAATAAAACTTACCCTTAAATGTTACTCTTTTCTGTATATTATTTCTGTATATTACCTTTTAGTTCCTTAGAAACCGTCTAAAGGATTTTGGATGCTTAATAATAGATTTAAATTTATAGAAATTTTTTTCCACATATCCAAAAACAACCATTTACCTGGCAGGCACGTGGAGACACGACTCTAACAAAAATTAGCACTTTAAAGTTGAATATTTCGCAAACGAATCCTTAAATTGCAAAATGGTTTTCACCGACCCACAATATTTTTGAACAACCTATCGATTGACATCCCACTCAATGGGATAGACTAGAAAAAAAAGAATCATCCCCACTTCACGTGTGTACGTACCTCCCTAAAGTTTTTTTTTTCAAGATTTTATTTTACTACTAGCAAACCCGGCGAACTCCATTTCGCCACCAGATGGCTTCGTTTTATGTAACATTTCGTTTGGTGATTAAAAGATGAAGAAAAATTTTATTTTTGTTTTATATTTGAAAAGGAAAATTTTTATTTCATTTCACAACAGTAATGAATTCATTTCGATTACAAAAATGAAGTGTTATTTAGTTGAACTTCTCTAAGTAAATGAAAGTGAATCCAAAGTAAATACTGAATCGAAGCGTTATACGTGTCCGCAAATTATCCATTTCATTGAAGTGCTCTTTGGTAAACCACATTTTTTGTTTTTTGGTCTGACGTTAACACAAACAAAGCAGATGGTTTCCCAACTCGTGAACACGCAACGTATAACTGCCCATGTGAAAAACAATGATTTTCTAAATTTATCCCGCAAACACTAAGTGATTGGCCTTGCGACTTGTTAATTGTCATTGCGAACGCAAGGCGAACTGGAAATTGCAATCGTTTGAATTCAAACGGAAGATCAGTCGGAATCATTGGTATTCGAGGAATACATACATTTTCACCTGCGTACTTTCCGTTAATAATGGTTGCCTCAATCAAATTCGGCATAAGTCTTTTTACCGAAAGTCGAGTACCGTTGCAAAGTCGCGGTGGATTCAAATTACGCAATATCATAATAACTGTACCAACTTTGAGTTGCAAGTTATGTGGTGAAAATCCTGGTAACTCCAGAGAGTTCAAAAACTCCGTTGGATAATTTACTACATCATCGGGATTTGTTATGGAATCAACGGATTTGTATGTCACCAAATCGCCAGCAATTTTTGATTGAATGGTGAAATTCAGTGCATGTACATCATTATTCTTTGCGGCAAGAATTGCTCGTTGACTTAACCAAGCATAATTCTGATAATTCTCACTAATGTTTGGGAAAACATTTTCAATAAGAGCTAATTGAGAGTCTACAAATCGGCAAAAGTCGTTGGTAAGAGTAATTAATCCAGATGTCGCATCAACTGGGACTTTTCCATTTCCAACAGCTAACAATTGTTTGGAAAATTGTGCAGCACTTTGATCATTTTGAAGTTGAACTCTCATATTAGTGGTTAGCGATAATATTTTTACGTTATTCCATAAAGGTGATGCCTTCAGGTAAGCATTCAATTCATCTGCTGGCGTTCCACGGGGAATTACTGGCAACGTCTGCCTGAAATCGCCTGCCAACAATATCATCAAGCCGCCAAAGATGTTGTTATTTCGCCGAAGAAGTGTGAAGTTAAGTGCTTCAAGTGATTTCTTATGGGCCATTGTGCACTCATCCCAAACAATGAGCTTGCATTGCATCAACAATTTTCCCATTGCACTGGATCGGGAAATATTGCATGTTGGAATATCAATTGTGTTTAAATTGAGTGGCAACTTAAGCGCAGAATGTGCAGTACGACCACCATCTAGAAGAGTTGCCGCAATTCCAGATGATGCTAACGCCAAAGCTATGTCACATCTTGATCGAATAGTGGCCAAAATTAATGAAATGACAAATGTTTTCCCTGTTCCTCCAGGTGCGTCCAGGAAGAATAGACCACCAGTATTATTGTCCACCGCTTGCATTAATGTTTCGTATCCTTTTTTTGCTGTTCATTCAGCAACGGCACATTATTTCGAACGAATTTCTGCAATGTATCAACATTGTATTGCAGCTCTCTATTTAATTCTTGGTTGAATGCATCGTGCCTCGATCGATTTGGCGCAATCATTCCTACTTCAATCAGTAGCTTGTTTGCAATAGTCAAGCATTGATCCTCAATCAGAATCAATCCTTCATTGTAGATTTCATCTGTTATTTGTATGTCAGGATTATTCGTTTGAATGCGCAAGCGATGCAAGATATCTTCACATATGTCGTCTTTGTATTTGTTCCATAACTGAATTGGTTGTGAAGGAAAACATGTGGTGATGACATAATTGCGAACAGCGTTCGTATTTGGTACGCATTTGATGAAACAACTGAATCCGCAAGTGTTAAATCCCAATGAGAATCGTTCTCCAGCAAACCCAATAGTTGACATGCTTCTCGATATGTTTAGCATTGGTGGCCATTCACAGTTTTCAAATGCGCAAATGATTTTGGTCCACGTACATTTACCAACAGCAGTCGCAAATAAAAACATTCATCATTTCTAGGATGAACAGTATACATGCGACCTAGTGCATCAATGGAAAACACCTGTGGCCAATCTGGAACTGGGGTTCCTTGTTTGCGACGTTGGAATTTCTTTGTTGATTGATTCCAAGTGTAATACTTGGGCATTTCAACGTACATCAGCGTCGCTGCGAATGGATCTGCTTAACACATTGCAAAGAAGCTAGTCAATGTTGTCAATGGTGGTCTCTCAGCTCGTTGTACCGCATTAGCCTCAGTGAAGTAAACTCTTTGGCCATTTTCCAAATGCACTGCTAAATGTACAACTGTGGGATATCTTTCATGAATTTGAAATGACAATAATCGCCACAGTGCTTCATTAGTACTGACGTATCTGCCCATTTGGAAGTTGCTGATTTCGTCATTCGCATTTTCCGACGCAATACCAAACACAGCTATGTCGCTGCCTTTTGTGACGTACTTGCACAAATATTTGATTGATTTGGCCGAATGACAACTCTCAACGTTTGCATGTGTTTCGAAAATTCGTGATAGCAGCGGGCAATATGGTACAATGAATTCATTTCCGATCTCAATCTCTTGATTTTGAACTTTAACTTTGATAGACTATTATCTTCTTTTGAATGCCGACGATAAACTGGATATCCATCGTTCCCTGTGACTGTTTCAGCAACTAACGGTCGCGGATATCGTTTTGTGCACTTTCCATCAGCCATGCAAGGCGATAATTGATTTAATGCAACGCACGGTCCATGTACCATCTGTGTCGTCACAATGTCGTGTAGATGGGGATCAGTGACTGGATCAGGAATTTCAGCTGATATGATGTTATCCACTTCATTTGAATGTAATTTGTTCAGCAACCAAATTAGGATATGAGCATGCGGTAGTCCACGCTTCTGCCATTCCACCGAGTACATATAACAACGTGTGTATCCAAAAACTCGATACTTAGTAAGCACATCCATCATAACCGTGAGTTTTTGCTGAAATACTCCGGCGATTATGTCATCGCGATCTTGCGGTTTTTGACCCGTTCAACTCACGTTCAATTTCCGTCCACTTCAGATTGCATGTGAACGTAATAAATAAATCCGGAGTTCCATAATTTCGCAGGTACGTCATAGCGACTTGAGCGTATTCGTGCATGTGGCGTGGGCTTCCGATATAAGATGATGGGAGAATCGTCAGACGTCCAATATTCTGAACATCACCATCTGAATGAATAGCACCACGCAAGTGTATATAGTCCTCAGATCGTAGCTTTGCCTGATTGAATCGGATGAACGCTAAACGTTCGGTCTCGACTTTGACATACATGTCGACAGCGAATTGCTGGAATAGCCGACGGCACTTCAGAATGACATTCTCCTCATGTGTACGAATCATCATACGATACGATGCAAGAAGTTTGAGTTGCAATTCGCCTTAGCTATAGCAAAAGTTGACCGTGAATGCTATATTACCATATATTATTACTCGGACGTCGAGCCAGAAATTTTAATTGAGTTTAATTTCTAATTTTCTGCGTGCATGTACCATGACGACCTTATATGTTATTTTGTGGTATTTTATTATAATTATTAAATATAATTGTATATACTTATAAAGCTTAAGAGGTGTTTTTTTAACGCGCTAACCACATAATATCAGTCAGATTTGACGTGAAAACGTTTATTCGCTTGTTAAGTACAGTGATAGCCGGTCAAATTTTCTTATGTTGCAAAATGTTGATTTTTTGGTACTTAATGTTGAAGCAATGATGACTCAGTGGTAGCGTGTACGACTTCGCGTCGATTGAAGTAAGTTTGAATCCCCGCAATGAGCCCGAGCTTTCGGTGAAGAAAAACATCGTGAGCAAACTATAGCTTGGTGGTAGCGCATTTTTTAATGCCCGCCTAACTAACTACAACCCTCAAATTGGAAATATGTCGTCACTTAACATCAGGTGAGATTGTGGCCACTATGCCAAACCTAAAACGCAAAAAAAAATCCGTCAGATATCATCGCTAATATATAAGAGACTATTAATGCGATAAGAACTATTGAGGTCACAATGGATAGAGAGCATGTTTGTCGTACGCCGTAACGTCATCTGGATAGTATAAGCGCCTGAGCGTCATTGTTGTGAATTAGCGTTATGTAAAACTATAAATTAGTGTAGCATGAAAACGCGTTCAACCAGGACGTTAATTCATGTATAAATAAATGCAAAGAGCTTGATAAGTACTACTAGGCCTCAAAGTGAAACAATAAAAATATTTGCCGAAATAATAGGTCCTTATATATGGAATTAGTGTTTTATGAAAAAAGTAAAACGAAAAAAATATTATGAAATTATACATTTAATCAAGCGAACACCATTATTATCTATACACGTTCGCCATTCTATAGGTTCGTTGATTCCATAGCTGAATAGTGGAGGCAATAGGAAGCAATCAATTAAATCTTTGAAGCCTAATCGGAATTAAATATTTTTCTTGCAAGAAATTGTCCAAATTCCGAAAAAAGTAGTAATTTGTTGGAGCAAAATCCGGGGAGGAAGGTGGGTGTCGGAGACATTCCAACCGCAGTTCCTCTAATTTAGCGATCGTCTGTCTATCGTTGTCCTGAAGCAGCAGTGGGCTAGAGAGATTGACCAATCTCGATTGTTTAACGGCTAGCTTTTCTGTCATGAATTGCAATTGTTGACAATACAGATCTGCCGTTATCGTCTGGCCAGGTCTTAGGAAACTGTAGTGTATGAGACCAGCACTGGTACACCAGTACTTGTTCAGTACCTTATTCTGGGTCAACTTTCGCTTGGGACAGGATCTGGCCGGTTCTCCTGGATTTAACCACTGTGTTGAGTATTTCCGATTGTCATAAAGAATCAATTTTTCGTCACAAGTAAAAATACGATTCAAAATTCCATCGTTATTGTGACGGTTGAGCAGCCCTCAATGCGTGTTTGTTGGTGTGCTTCAGTCAATTCAGGCGGTACCTATTTATCTAGCTTTTTAACTTTTCCAATTTGTTTCAAGTGAATTAAAATTGTTTTAACACTCACACCGAAGCCTGTCGCTAACTATAACGTGGTATGCGATGGATCCGCTTCCACGATCACCTTTCATTCTTCATTATCAACTAGGGTCTCCGGCCGTCCTCAGAGTTTGTTTCGTAGGTAAAAAATTCCAGAATGAAAACGTGCCGTGCTTTCTTTTACAGTAGCTTCCCCTTACACATAATTAATCCTTCAAACTATTTCTGCAGCGCTGATGCGTCGGTGGAACTCATATTCGTAAATAAGGCGATATTTTAAGTTTTCCATTTTGTTAAAAGAACGATTTCAAAGAAAAGTCAAATGGTGCGAATAAACGAATCACTAAATTCGAAACACAAATACACAAGCCTGTATTCCCGATACTTTTTTGACTGTATGTAAAATTGCAAAAAAAATATAGTTATCATCTCATATGTCTCGTAAATATACGCGGAAATATAGAAAATTCAAATCGGAGGAAAGTTCGCATGAAAATGGATTTCAAAAACCTAAAAAGTTCAACGCCAGGCAAATGCGAGAGCTACTGCAGCATCGAAAAGGAAATGAAAACGCCTTTTTTTACGGAAAGTCCAAACGCGGACCTTGACTACGTCTTTCCGCATGAAAACAAAATTATTATAGGTTTTTAGGGTTTAGCGACAATCTCACCTGATGTTAAGTGACGATGTGGCCCAAGATGATAACACGCTAAACCTAGTGGAAGACTGGCTCTCAAGTGCAGCTGCCGGAACACACCTATTAGTGCTTGGCGACAGATTTTCAACTTGAGAGTGGTAGCTGGCTAGGCGGGCATTAGAAAAAGCCCTACCACCATGCTATGGTTTCTGCACGATGTTTTCGTTCAGCGAAAGCTCAGGCTCATTGCAGGGATTCGAACTCACGTCAATTGACACAAAGTCGTACACACTATCACTGAGCCATCATTGCTTCAAGAAGTGAATCTTCTTAGGCGACGATTCCATAATTGGACGAGAATTGAGAATGAAATTTCAATGAAGGGTCAGGTTTAGGTACATTTTGTTACATGAAAGAGAAGAAAGATATAACATAGAGCGAAAGAGAAAGAAAGCATATACACATAAGCACATTGTATATCTTACTGTTGGTTCACACTAGTTTGGAACGATTCTTGAAAAATTCTTGAAAAAAAAAACAGAAACGAACTGTATAAGAGCAACGTGGGAATTTTTACCTCTTGTTAATTTCTGTATTCCTGGTACCTCGAAAGAAATTTCTTTCCAAATTTCTCACGCCCTGATCCCCTATTAATTTATAAAACAAAAATAATTGCAATGTATTATATATTGTATGTACTAGTTATTCAATATTCACTTTAAAGGCAACGAATTAAAATAGAATTGCGGTGTGTAGTAAAAAATTTATGCTATAAAAAAAATTAAATTTTTTACCTGGATCAAAACGGTTTGACATAGAAATTTCGTCCTTACATTCTAACGAATAGAATAGATTTTGGTAGTTTGGTATCAGGTTTCAGGTTTACACGAGCTAAATTTCTGCAACTCGACGTCTATGTGCGCCTATTTTGCATGAGACCGACAGTTTCAAAGTGATGGTAAATGTGTCTGAAACATATTGTCATATGTATTCCTGTAGTTGTTAATAATAATTACTTTACCATACACATAGTGATAATCCCATCAAAGATTTTCTTTGGGTTTGACACGTTCCGGGATCATTTGGTGTATATGCAATAATAAAATGAAGTGGTAGGGATTGCGACCACCATAAACAAAACTTGAGAATCAAACGTCGTCTTCGTTCGGAAAGCCACCTCATAACTGGTGACGAGCCAGCAAACGATAAAAGTAGGGTGATAGGTATATTATTCGTTTACGTTGCTTCATCACGTGTCACCAGTATTGAAGGATTATGGGATTACCACGGATATATACATATGAATATGTATATATATATATGACGGAGCAGTTGGTCCAGGATGGTTTCTAGAGACAGTCACGTTGGCATAGCCAACGTCATTGTTATCATTATTACTGGATTGTTGCATAATTGAAGTAATTAACAATAAATTAGTTGTTCACTCTTCGAGAACCGACAAGTTGTTGCGCAGTACACTGTGGTACTATGTTGTTGTGCGTACACTGTGGTACTATGTTGTTGTGCGTACACTGTGGTACTATGTTGTTGTGCGTACACTGTGGTACTATGTTGTTGTGCGTACACTGTGGTACTATGTTGTTGTGCGTACACTGTGGTACTATGTTGTTGTGCGTACACTGTGGTACTATGTGTTTGTGCGTACACTGTGGTACTATGTGTTTATGCGTACACTGTGGTACTATGTGTTTATGCGTATACTGTGGTACTGTGTGTTTATGCGTATACTGTGGTACTGTGTGTGTATGCGTATACTGTGTTTGTTTGTCATGTAAGGTATTAACACAATATCATTATTTGTTTAAGAAGACGTGAAAACATTTTCCAACTGGCGGTAGTATGAATAAATGCTCATAGCTAGCCTTAACACTCGAAAATCATTGTAGAAGCACGTTAGTTTTAAACATGAGCACAGAATTGTTACTAGTGGGTGTTTTTAAAATATTCGAATACAGAAAGATGCTTCGTAGAAACATCGATTGTTGTGTTACATCTCATAACACGTATTTGTTTTCCTATAAACCTGGCAGGAATTGCCACAATTTATACCACAAGTGAATACCGTCCACTCGATGTATACCAATCATTCGCTGGTAATCATCTTCTGGCCACTCGTCCACTCAAAGACAAGTATGGTATGCCGACCTCGGCATCTAGGTGCTCAATTCTGGCGCTACAGCTGCTAACAGAATACAAAGTAAACCAGCACAAGTATTCTTTTAAAGCTCGACCACTTCTGACTAATAAAGCCAAGAAGCTGAGCCAAAGCAATCGGAATATTCTTACCAGCACAAGTATTCTTTTGAAAGCTCGACCACTCCTGACTAATAAAGTCAAGAAGCTGAGCCAAAGCAATCGGAATATTCTTACCAGCACAAGTATTCTTTTGAAAGCTCGACCACTCCTGTCTAATAAAGTCTAGAAGCTGAGCCAAAGCAATCGGAATATTCTTAAAGTCAAGAAGCTGGGTCAAAGTAATTGGAACCCAAGAATTCTAGTCAAAACGCTATCACGACGAATATGATAGGCACGAGGTACTTCGTTACTCATTCAACTGGCTTCATAAACAGTTGAAGACAATTTCAACACAACATTATAGAAGTCGTCAGTGGGTAAGACATTTTGGTCTACACGGCTACGGGCTAGCCAGGACGTCGTGGTCCAGCTATGGACGAGCATGGACGTCGTGGTGCATCACAGCGTTCTACCCGGCTATTGGCGAGCCAGGACCTCGTGGTGCATTGAACAAATTGAATTGTTCCTGTTGCATCAGTATTCCATTATTGCTCGAGATGTGTACTGCAGGTTACAATTCCCTTGCATCATCAGGTTGTTGAGCGGAAGTGGCAGGTAATCCCACTTCTGATGACGGAGCAGTTGGTCCAGGATGGTTTCTAGAGACAGTCACGTTGGCATAGCCAACGTCATTGTTATCATTATTACTGGATTGTTGCATAATTGAAGTAATTAACAATAAATTAGTCGTTCACTCTCCGAGAACCGACAAGCGAATGTGTTTCTCCGCTACAGCGAGCGGCCTTATATAGCCAAATGGTGGGGGGCGATCATAGTGAATCACTTGTTTACGCTGTACGAAACACGTGTAGAGATAACATAGCTAATCGCATGTTATTTTGCGCCGACATATATATATGACATATCATAATTATCAAAAATCATTAATTTTATCAATTAAACCACCAACCAATGACGGTGTACATATTGAATAAACAGATTTTTTTAGCAAATTTCGTATAGTTGTATTTCTTTGAAATACTCTTTCTCTCTCCCTCTCTATTTGCCTCTCATACTAAATCTCTCTTATTCTTTATTTTTAAGAAGTTTCACGTGTACGGTGTTGCACGCGCACTTTTTTTATTAATGTTAATTCATTAAAATTATTATTAACTTGGCTCCATTAAGGAAAAGCGTAATGTTGTAAAACAAAAATTATACAACTAAGATGGCAAAGAAGCATTCGACCCGCCTGATAGTTTTTTTTTTTATCGTTGTAGGTTTGGCGTAGTGGCCACAATCTCACCTGATGTTAAGTGACGATGCGGCCTAAGATGGTAACACGCTAAACCTTAGTGGAAGACTGGCTCTCAAGTGCAGCTGCTGGAACACACCTATTGGTGCTTGGCGGCAGATTTTTCAACTTGAGGGTGGTAGCTAGCCAGGCGGGCATTAGAAAATGCCCTACCACCATGCTATGGTTTCCTCACGATGTTTTCCTTCACCGAAAGCTCAAGCTCATTGTAGGGATTCGAACTCATGTCAATCGACGCGAATTACGAATAATTTAAATACGTATAATAAAAAATGTTGATATTCATGGTTCTTTGTGTAGGCAAGCATATTACCAGAAATATGATTTTTGATATTTAAATTATAATAATTTAATAATAAATTCATTATTTTTTTCACAGACTAAAATGGTGTCAGCCGCCACATTAATTCAACCAAGTGGAGAGATATGGAAGATGATACAAGAAGAGTTAAAAGAAGACATCAATACGAGGGACCAACATCTCGCAATTATCAAAGATTGGCTCAAGACACAACCTCATTTGCCATCAGAATGGGGTAACCTTTCATCATTATAATTGCACTTCTCTTTCAGGTGAAAATAGAGAGTAATTCACCAAATTTCAGTTCGATAGGCATAAATCCGGCAGCTGTAGAATATTTTTTAATTTAAGAAAAACGATTCTTTAGCAATTTTCTAAATTTTATATCTTGAGTTCCAATATATCTTAAAGATTCAAATTAAACGACTTTTTATCTGCTAACTCTATATATTCAATAAAAATAAAACATGAATTTTTGTAATAACTTCTAGAACTATTATTGGATTCTAAAAACATTTCACATTAAAATAGATAAATAAACTACATTATCCTTATTACATTTTATTTTATACTAGCTGTTTCCAGCAGTTTCACTTGCGTGTAATTTAAAAGAAATTGCTGATTGATGAATTATAATACTTCAGCATATACAATATTTTTATCAGGCGGCCAGGGCTATGCGTCACAACTCACACGGCTCGTTCGCGCCACTACACCTAGACCCGAGTCGAGTGTTGAATTATTTTAATTTTAGATTATCTCCTAAACTATTCGTCCAAATATCATGCTATAAAGGGTAAAGTTTATCTTCATAAAATCGTCTTGATAACAAAGTAACTTTCGTTCATAAGGATTAATATGCCATACCTAATAATAATGTTCATAAATCACTTTTCAATTATGAATAAATTTTTGTCACAAAATACCTTATTGTAAAAAAGTTATTTGCACCTACGATTATTAAAATAATATCAACTACTGTTTTTTTTTTACATTATTAAGCGAAATATGATGATCTAAAAAAATCCTATATTTAAAAAATAAGAACAGTTTTTTTTATTAAAAGTAAAAAGTATTATTAGTAAGTAATATTGTCAAAAATGCCAAGTGCGTGTCGGACCACGAGCAGTGTAGTGTTCCGTTGTTGCCCGTCAAAATAATATGCAGACTTTGGAGAGGGCTTTTTAAGTAATGTTCAATGGAATTTATACAAAACTACTTTTCAAACAACATTTTATTAGTTGGTTGACTATTACTGATGATAGTTTTCCTTTTAACTTCATTATATATACTATATCCGTGAATTTTTTCACATACCTAAAAACTACCATCTAGCACCTCTTACAAAAATTTGTACATAATGCTTAATATTTCGCAAACGGATCCCTGAATTGAAAAATGGTTTTCACACACACGTAATATCAGGTCTTTACCTATGAAATTGCCGTTTTGTATGAAAAAATTTAAACGATGTTTTTTCATGATGTTTTATTTGTATTAATCGAAGTAATAACCCATGCAATCAATGCATCTTTGCCAGCGCAGTGGCAGTTTATTGATGCCCTCCTTAAAGAAATCAGCTGGACGGGAGGCAACAAATTCTTCAAAGGCATTTTGTACTGCCTCTCGGGTATTGAATTTTTTTCCCGCCCAGGATTTATCCAAATTCTGGAAAAAGTAGTAGTCTGTAGGCGCAAGGTCTGGTGAGTAGGGCGGATGACGGAGAACTTCCAACCTCAGTTTTTGCAACTTGGAGACCGTCTGTTGTGCAGTATGAGGTCGCGCGTTGTCGTGCAGGAGCAGCGGAGACGAGCGATTGACCAATGCTGGTTGGAGATAGCCAGCTTCTCCATCATTGTGTTCAGTTCTTCACAGTACACATCTGCAGTAATGCTCACCCCGTTTGTTAAGAAGCTGTGATGAATCACACCGGCGCTAGACCACCAAACAGTGACCATCACTTTTCTAGGGGTAAGTTTTCGTTTAGGGCATTGTTCAGGTGCTGAACCAGGATCCAACCAACATGCTGAGCGCTTGCGGTTATCAAACAGAATCCATTTTTCATCACAGGTAACAATGCGGTTCAAAATTCCTTCATTTGTGTGTCTGTTGAGTAGTGCAAAGCACGTCTCGACGCGTACTTCGCGCTGGCGATCATTGAGTTCGTGGGGCACCCATTTTTCAAGCTTTTTTACCATGCCAATTTGACGCAAATGGACCAATATTGTTTTGACGCTAACGTCGAAAGCTGCTGCTAATTCAGCCGTAGATTGTGTATCATCAGCTTCCACAATCGCCTTTAATTCGTCATTGTTGACCAAAGTCTTCGGACGACCGCGAGGTTCATTTTTCAGGTCGAAATTCCCAGAACGGAAACGAGCAAACCAATAACAGGTGGTGCGTTGGTTTGTAATGTTAGCTCCGTAAACGTCGTTGATGTTGCGTGCCGCTTGTGCCGCGTTACTGCCACGACGGTACTCATATTCCACAATTACTCGAATTATTAACGTATCCATGATGACAAAAAAGATTTAAATGCGATGACAATGTAATACTAATCAATAAACAAATGACTACTTTTGGAAAAAGAATTCCATGTTTTTAAAATAAAATTAATTTGAAATTAGAATTCTTAGCCAAACAAAAATTATTTTGATTTGAAATGGCCAGTACTGCAGAACGGCAATTTCATAGGTAAAGACCTATTATTTTTGAACGACCTATGCAACGACAATCAACCCTATGGGATAGATGAAAAAAAAGTTCATCCCCACTTCACGCGTGTACCTCCCTAAATGTTTTTTTATTAAGATTTTATTTTACCACTTTGTTGGTGTGATTAATATGTATATCCATACCCAATTACAGCTTTCTAGTACTAAGAATCTTTGAGCTTAGCCGCGGACAGACAGACGAACATGGCAAAACTATAAAGGTTCCTCGTTGACTTCGAAACCCTAATAAAAAATGAAGCGATCCTTGTCGGTCAAAAATAATCTTTTAAGATTCTGACATTATAAAAATAATAAAAACACTTTTTTTACATAATTAAACAATAATTAATTTTGTTTTAACAAGGATATTAATTGAAACAATATATTGTAACCTTCCAGAAGACACTTGCATTATGAACTTCCTGAGAGGGACCCGTTTTTCTTTAGAGAGATGTAAAAAAAAGCTGGACATGTACTTCACGATGAGAGCCGCCTGTCCTGAGTTTTTTACCGATAGAGATATCACTAGACCCGAGCTCATGTATTTGGCTAACAAGGCGTATGTATTTATTTATTAATTAATAATATTATTGGTATATGTGATAGCACAGTTGGGCTGGTCCACCAGTTCAAAGTCGCTCAGCGTTTTATAGAAAGAGCTATGCTCGGAGTTTCTCTGAAGGATAGGATTCGTAACGAATACATCCGACAGAGAACCAAAGTTATCGACATAGCTCAAAGAATTAGCAAGCTGAAATGGCAGTGGGCCGGCCGGTGGACTAGTATAGGTTGATGATGATGTGATAGAATTTGTAAAGGTTTCAACAACCTACCCCATTTGTCTTTTATCAAAACTGTACCGATAATCAGTAGGTATATCTGTTTTGTATCTTCCAATGCTAATCTAATCTAATTTAAGGCCATCAGTATTAGTGAGGGCTCAGCTTAAAACAAACTTTACAAAAGGGCTTTTTGATGTTAAACACAGCATTTATTTAACAACATTGCAACATTATCGACATAAGTAGTGATGTGCCGGAACCGTAAAAATGTATATTCGCGGATACGGATTATTGTTGTTTTGAATTGCCGCAACTTTCGTACTTCGTTTATTTACGTGTGAACTTGAACAAATAGTTAGCGAACCGTTGCGAAAGTAAAATTATGAGACTTTTTTAAACTTACACTGTGCACATTTATCACCCAGTAATGAACTGATAATCTTCAAACGGATAGTTCTAGAATCATAACTAAGAACACTGTTGATTGAGATTCATTTTAAACAAAAAAAAAACTATATTAAAATCGGTTCAGCCTTTTGTAAGCTACGATGACATGGACAGACACACAGATACATACGTTAAGCTTATATCACCCCCATGTTTGCGTTGGGGCTTAAAATAATATTAAACATGCTAAATTGAAACTTGAAGAAATCCCCGACACAAGTAACCTATTCTTGGAGACTATTCCAATGAGCCCAAACACGATATCTGCAGTAAGTTGGTGAAGAGTTAGGTATCCTGCTGATTTCAGATGATGCTGCAGTAACAGTTCAATGTTGCCAAGTTTATCAAAGATCATTAAAGTAACATAATACCAAATTAGGACTTGATTAGACCTGTGAAAGATACTCACATTCATTTATCAACTAGTAAAGAGCTGATGACCTTGAAACGGTTAAACAGATTTTGATGAGACTTGTCTAAAAACTACCGCTATAAAACACGCTTACAAATAAAAAAAAACATATCCAAATCGGTTCAACCGTTTAAGAGCCACGGTGCCACAGACAGACACACACACGCATAGTGGTGAAACTTATAACACAATTTATTTATAGTAGGATACGTTTTTTCGATAAATTAAGTTTAAATAGGCAAGACTTAGTATTTTTTTTATATTACCTAATATACTTATTGTAAGTTAGTAACAACTAAAATTAATTAAGGAGTTTAAGTTTTTCATTTATGAATTGAATATAAAAAAGGTCATTTTAAGATTCTCAAAAAAAAACGGATACGAAGGATCCGTACGGCTCTTTTCCTCCTCGGATATCCGCGGATACGGATACAGATACAGATATCTGGCACATCTCTAAATATAAGTAATACTAACTATAGTAATTTCGTGTTTGTAATTATTATTGTTTTTGTAAAAAATTGCGCTTTCTTTCTTCTTTCTATCAGCAACAATGCTACACGAGGCATTCCAATTTAGTTCTCACTTCTCAGGTGTAGCAATCTCTGTGATAGGTCTCTAGAGATGTAGACGATACATCGATGTTTTAATATAAAAATATCGATTTATCCAATTACAAATATATCGATGTTATTGTGAACGATGTTTTGAAACAGTGCCTCTATTTTAAACCTGACAAATTCGGCGAAGGATTCTATATAATATTTGTTTTTCCGACAGTTGCCAATGAGATTAGGATTACTGGCACTAGTTCAGTTATTATTCAGTTAATTGAAATTCATAATTCTTTATTCGTCATATTATAAAGGTAATGATTACAAGATATGTCAGTTTTACAACAGACTTGGTTTAAATGAAATAGATATGCAAATAATAATAATACAAAATATAATAATCAAATAATTACATAGGGCACATTAAAAATTTTCGGAACTGGCCACTTACTTTTATCACTTAGTTACTTTCTTACTACTTATATTTGCCACTTTTTTTACATTTTGGCGCTATTTTAAATATTGGGTGTCTATGTTACCATGTATTTAACTTGGGAAAATTTTCATAGTATTATTTTCTACGATTTTAAGTGTAGTTTGACACCTCATCAGAGTGTTGCCCGCCTTTAAACTACTTTTGGCAATGAAACACCATGCAAGTCAACTGTTTAGTAGATTTGCAGAATTCCAACGCGGTCGTGTTAATCTCAGTGATGAATTTCGTGATGGTCGTCCGTCTACCACTGTGAACAACGAAAATATCTTTGCTGTACACCGTATGATCAAAACAGGCGGGCATGTATGTCACTTACCATGAGTTTCGGACATCCTTAGGCATAGGTATTAGTGAGATATAATCAATCCTAATAAAACATTTGGGTGTGAAATAACTGAGTTCCCGATGGATCCCTCACAATTTAACTGAGGCTCAAAAAACGCACCGCGTCTTTGGCAATTTCATATGGACCCAATATATAACTTCTAATCAACGGTACTTCATATTAATCATTTTAAATGTAAAATTATGAGAACTATTAAAAGACGCTATGATAGGAAAAATACTCATGCATATTGTACAAAAACTTAATAAATTAATAGCAAAGTAGTCTAACTACGAATATACGAAATTTCAGGCACGGATTATTGTTGCCTGGTTTAACTCCACAAGGAAGGAGAGTCATAATCTACAGAGGTAAGATATTCTAAAATCTAAAATTTTAAAAAATTCCATGTTTGTACTTTAGAGTAATTCCCATTTCCATATTCTAATTAAGCTAAATTATATAAAAATAACAAAATAAATTAAGAGTTTATTAACAAATCCATCAACAAAGCTGAAGTCTTTTATTTAAAGTTGTGCAAAGATTCTCAGAAGAACATGTCTTCTGCGATTCCTATTCTGTATAATATTATAAAGATCAAGAGATTGTTTGAACGCGTTAATATTTAGAACTACCAGTTAGATTTGAAAACATAATTTTGAATTTATATCTTATTTATTGAGGCTATATTAAATCACGTTACGAGCTTAAGTAGCGGAGCAGGGACCATGAACGTAAAAAAATCTGGCAAGCTGTAGGCAAGTACGGAAAGCGAGAACATCAATAGGCTAATGGGTGCATTGGCGCAGAGAGCTGGTCGAATAAATTTAACACGAGTTAAACCATGTGGCATAGCTGGTTGTTATAACCTGGAAACTTACATTAACTTACAATAGTTCTTATGGCTGACGTTTTAAGAAAGTTTATCTGCTGCCTGGGATATCTACGCAATGTACGAAAGGTTTTTTTTTGTTCTGTTAATAATAAATTAATTGTATAATCTTGTAATGTGCAAAAAATACTATATTTTATGCACCATAAAATATTATTAAACATAAATTATAGTATTAAACAGGCACAGCACTGTTCCTAAAGGTTGTAAACACAGTACTATGCCTAAAGCATGTAAGCAAAGTACTGTGTCTAAAGGTTGAAAGCACAGTACTGTACCTAAAAGTTGTAAGCACAGTACCGTGCATTAAGCTTGTAAGCACAGCACTGTGCCTAAAGGTTGTAAGTACAGTACTATGCCTGGAGCATGTAAGCACAGTACTGTACCTAAAAGTTGTAAGCACAGTACCGTGCATAATGCTTGTAAGCACAGTACTGTGCCTAAAGGTTGTAAGTACAGTACTGTGCCTAAAGCATGTAAGCACAGTACTGTCCATAAAGTTTGTAAGCACAGCATTGTGCCTAAAGGTTGTAAGCACATTTAAATTCAAAAGCACTGGCGACCAACGAGCTATTGGTAACCCATCGCCGGCGCTGCAATGCCCCTCAACAAGCATTTCGACAGTTCTGTATACCCTGGCTTTTTCCAAAACGCGACAATGCAAAAGAGAGAGTTACCCTGACACCCTGCTTTATCTATATATATAAAAGCAAAATTCCACATCACGAGATCTCCGAAAATGTAGGCCCAATTGACTTGAAATTTAGCATAGCTACCCCTTTCTCGATGTAGACGCTCACTAAGAACGAATTTTGAATAATTCTCAACGTCTAAGGGTGCAAAATAGAGGTTGAAAATTTGTAAGGGATGGATGAAAAAACGTTGTCCTTTAACTTGAAATTTTGTACCTACTTAGACTCTTTAATTTAACACGTCTGTCAGAATTTATCAAAATTCATGAGTAAAGGGGTTAAAAGTTTGTTTGGTAACTATAGTTTTATAACTATGCACAGATAATATGTCTATTGACTTGAAACTTCGCACGCATAGTCTTCAATAATTTTTTACATGGGTTTTCTCAATTGATAAGCTATAATATAAATTGTCAATAGTATGAGTAAGAGTAAAATTAAGGGATTAAAATAATTACTGAGTAACTAACGCGCACGGAGCCGCGAGTGTACCGCTAGTTACTGGTTAGTTAGTCAGTTATCGCTCGTTAGTTAGTTAGTTATCGGCTGATCCTGGAAAGCGTTACATCTGGCGTATAGTGGTCGCGATCCAGTAAGACACAATTTTCATATCCTACCAAAATTAAATCCTATATAAATCTAATCATTCTAATAAGCCTGATATCAATTATATAGTAACATATTTTTTTATTCAATTTAGCGCTTGACAATACCCTTGGGGCGGAACATTTAAACAACGCTGTCAAAATCGGTATGATGACAGCGGATGTCAGGCTTAAAGAAGAAGTTGAGGGGGTTGCCGGAGACGTCTATATTCTAGATGCTTCTATCGTGACTCCTAGTCTGGTAGCCAAGTTATCACTGCCGCTCTTGAAAAAAATCGTCGTTTGTGCTCAGGTATTTGTAGAATATGTTTTTAATTAATCTATTTATATTTTATCATGATAGGCAAAGTATCTGTTAAATGAGCTTCAGCAACGTAAAATTACTATTTAAAATATAATTTTATCCAGTTTTCATCTCTTTAAAAATTTATGTTTAAATACACATAAAATAAATATACTAGGTTACCCTTGCAATCTAACTAACATCTGTCATGATAATTAACAATCCGTTAATAGATAGCGTATTGAATATATTTTTATTGGCATCAACAAATGGCATTTCTAATAGAAACTTTTTTTAAACGATTGTATTACTATTTTAAAGGAAAGGCGTTGCCAGGAAAAACACATTTAAGAAATAATATACCTACCTATATGATTTATTTGCAGATGTGCCAAAACCTATATCAATCTTCAGGTCTTCAAATTTTAAGTAAAAGTAGTTGTTAGGTAATGTTAGTATTTTCGACTGAGTATTATTACTCTCTTGTATTTTGTATGTCACAGAATTATAATAAAATTGTAAATTAATTAGGTACCTACATAGTCAGTAAAGAATGTAGTGCTTTTTTATTTATTTTTATGCCAAAGAGTAGCAAACTGGCGGACGTCCCACCTTATAGCAACTGGTTTCCGTCTTCTATGGACAGCTGTAACACCAGGGGCATTACAAAAATATTGCCTACGTTGGAGACCGTATTTACCGATCCCTTTTTCAATAACGTCATAGCTCTGAGAGAAAACCTTCCTATGTAACACGGTTCACAACGTCAAGCGACGGGAAGCGTATTGAGAACCTTAGTGTTGTCGCAAAATTTTGGAGCCAGCCAGACAGTAGTGGAATGTGTAAGAGTGGAACGGTTATGAGGGCACCGTGCCGAACAGTTCCTGTGAGAGCACTCCGCATTGTAAGTTCTTCAAGGGTATAGATTGCAAGTTGTCTTTTATGATGAACTTCATCTATACATATTATAAAACTCAAAGTCTCTCTCTGTCCGTTTATGTTCTTTTCACGCGAAAACCACTACTCCGATTTACATGGTTTTTCCTTTTATTCATAAATATGTTATCTGGCCAGTTTATAGGATATTTTATAACATAAAGTAACATACGAAATAAGCAGTCACGATAATGATGAAACAATTCGGAAAAAGATGATTTTGGAGCGATTAAATGGCTTAGGCTAAGTAAACCATACGAAAATAAAATGTATGTTTTACATAATTGTAGATCATAAAAAAACTAACAAAAAAGTCAGCGTTAACATATGTTAATCTTCTAAGGATCACCCACAATAAGCATTTTTGGGGCAGCAAAATTCACGCGTGCGCTCAACTGACAGCATTCTGTAGTCCACGCGAGCAAAGCCGCAGGCTAATCTAGTACTAATATAATCTATTCCATAATTGACGTTATAAATTTCAAATCCTCTTAAGTCCAACAAAAATTCTATTGATATTTTGCCTTTAAGTAAATTTATGACTTTAAAAATGAAAATATTTCTTATCAGGTATAAGAACTCTTATTATGTTCGTCAGAATTATATCATTTTTTCATTTTAGAAAACAGTTAATTTAAAATATACGAGCTATACAAGTTTTCCATTTAAGTCCATACGTATACTATTTTTTTAAATATTAACCTGTACTTGGGTGGGACCGAGTGATAACTGCGTAAGTCGAAGACGCGTAAGAATTTTGCATCTAAGGACATATTTAAAAATTATGGTTAATTGGGACCAGAAATCCAGATCCAGATCTTAAATATTACAAGAAATGTATTGTATTACGATATTTACAATATATAGTACGAAAACGAATGTTTTATAATTTTTTATACCTTTTTTAACTGAACTGAGACCTTCTGTCCAGTTTGCAACCGTTCTTTAATCTTGTTTGGGGAAATTTAAAAATTGCGTCACTGCGTATTAGCGGTAATCGATTATTATTGTAGTGTTTATATCCAAGTGTAAATAGTAAGTAAAACCAGATAAGTTGAGATTTAATAGGTTGGCGTCATATAGGCATATCATAAGGAGTGACGAAAGTCAGATAACTAGAAAAATGCTAAGTATGAAGAGAGACGGATATAGGAGCAAATCAAAATTGTAAGAAAGAAAAGTAAAGGCAGTATTGCCAGACTAGTACAATACAAATTACTATACAAAATGAAATTGCCAGCTTAATAACTTTAAAAACCAGTGTTCATGTATTGAACAGGAGTAGAAAAGACCAAGAAAGGCATGGATGGATTGTATGAGGAATTATATATATATATAAAAGCGAAATACCATCATCACGAGATCTCCGAAAATTCTAAAACATGTTGTATAATCCCTAATTAAGTGAGATAAGCGCAAGTAGAATGAGAAGTGTAGTGTTAGGCTGTTTTGAATAAAAAAAATCATTAACGTTAATTTATCTGATCTGACTTTCAATTTAGTTATTTCTAAATTAGTTTAAGTTTTTTTAGTTTATATTCAGTGACTACTAGGAAAACGTCGCACAAAGCATTATTTTAAAATAAATAATAAGCTTTATTTGTTGTTTCAGGAGGCATATCCTGCACAGGTGAAAGAAATTCACATTATCAACCCAACAACTGCCGTGAATATTATGCTAGGTATTATTATGCCTTTTGTAAAAGAGAAAATTAAGAAAAGGGTAATTATTTTTTGTACTTTTTTACTGTATTAAAGGCGATTATATCACCAAAATCATACTTGAAGTTATGATGGATATAAAAATGGTGTTTGGCAGACCTAGCCTAGGAAGAGATTATTTCTCAAGAGCAGCTGCTGAAATACACCGTTCATCTTTAAAGTGAGCTTAGGGATTTACTAGAAAATGTTAGAATATTCTACCATGTTCTGATCAGGATGTTTTCCATCCCAAACTCAGGCTTATAACTAGTAGAAATCTAAATCACCACTTTCTCAACGCTGCGAGTCCACTGCTATTAAGCTATCTTCCATTCAAATTCATCCTACACACTTAAATCTGACACCACCTTTTCTAGAGGCTTGTTTAAACAACAGTACCCCAGAGTTAGTTTTAATGCTAGAAATAAGTCGACATGGACGAAATACAATGATCCGGCAGACGGGGGCCCGTCGCCTCCCGGAATAGTTCGCCGGGAACCCGATCTGGTCACCAACTAACAGGACGAATATACCCAAGCTTATGCGCTGCATGTTTAGGCAGCCTCTCATGTTGGTTAACCATGATTGGACCCCCGTACTATACCGCGGACAGCCAGAGGGACAACCGTTTCTACGGGTCTCTCTGGCCGCTGGGTCATGCAGTTCTGTGAGGCAGTAAGCCGTTTAAGTATTCTACCAGCATCCGTGCCAAGCGAAAGTCACTACATAACTGGATATGCATAGGTTAATTCTGAAACGTGACCCGCAAAAACGAGTCACTGTGATGGACTTTTCACTATATGCATGGTGGATCGTGACAATCAAGTAGAGCAAAACAACTCCACCACTCCGCTATCGTCATATCCTCGTTCGTACTTAGCAGGACGCACCACATGCAAGTGTGGTTTGCTTGGACGCATCATATTTAAAGATGTTATTCGACAACTCTTACACCCGAAAATATAGGACGGATCATTACGTGAATAATAGTGATATCTCGAAATGACTCCCTCTCTGTAAAGCCAATAAAATGATATTTATTACCTAACTGTAAAAACTATTTAGAGCCTAAATTGAATTAAGTATTTATGATTTGGATTCGTATTCCTACCATCTTCCGCCACATCGCAATTATCATTAATTTTTATTGTCCTTTCGAAAAAAAACCAGCTGTAGTTAAAATGTTATTAAACATTATTTATTATGTGTTCCAGATATATATTCAAACCAATATCAAAGACCTGCAAAAACATATCCCGATAGATATGCTACCGGTAGAATATGGCGGTAATGGTTGTTCTCTCGATGACGTTAAAGGTGAGATAAATTACGCTAATCTTAAATACTTAATACGGAGCCAACTAAATCCGTAATTACCTCAGAGTTGTTAAGGCTTTGTATATGAGACTTCTGAATGATAAATATATGGCTTTGTCCCGGCTGACACATCATCACCCAGTTCATACATTTTTTTCTATTGTGGCGCTGACTTATATGTACTGGCTGTGCCTCCGTCAAATAATGCGCGCGTAGCTTTCAATTTAAACACTCTACCAAACTAAACGCACCAAAATAAGTATCCTTACTAATATTATAAATGCGAAAGTGAGTTTATTTGTTTGTTACTCAATCAGACAAAACGGCTAAATGGATTTAGATGAAATTTGGTACACAGACAGCATATAACCCGGATTAAGTCATAAGACTATTTATCCTGGTAAAGGTCCAATTCTGAAATCCACGCAGACGAAGTCGCGAGCACAGCTAATAACTTGGTAAAAGATAGACAAAATTAAATTATTTAATAAAAGCAAATCAAAATACAGCGGTACTAAAACAACATTTCTCAAGCGTTCAGGCTTCCTCACGATGTTATCGTTCACCGTCGGCCTATAGAGTTACTAATTTGGATTAGTTCTAAAATTTACGAGAATTCCGAGAAAGTCGATGGTCAACATCGAATCGATATTCTGCCGGATTCGATCACCATGACCACTATAGACTAACTACACTATAGGCATATAATATTTGATATTATATTAGAAGCAATGATGGCTCAGTGGTAGCGTGTACGACTTCGCGTCGATTGATGTGATTTCGAATCCCTGCAATGAGCCTGAGCTTTCGGTGAAGGAAAAAATCATGAGGAAACCATAGTATGGTGGTAGGGGCTTTATCTAATGTCGCCAAGCATCAATAGGTGTGTTCCGGCAGCTGCACTTGAGAGCCACTATTCCACTAGGTTTAGCGTGTTATCATCTTGGGCCACATCGTCACTTAAAATCAGGTGAGATTATGGCCACTACGCCAACCTAACGATAAAAAAAAATACAGTACAAATCTTATAGTCTATGCTAACGAAGCTGTAAGCGGAAAGTTAGTAAGGAATATTTGAATACAAAGACAACTTACTCTCTAGTTTTGAGGCATTGTTATTTTAATATTGTTGATTATATATTTTAATAAAAATTACAAACAAATATAACAACATACCTGTTCTGTATTAAATTTAGAAATCTTCCATAATTATTTCACAGAAGCATGGCTTGAGAAGCTCACAGATTACAAAGACTGGTTCAAAGCACAAGAGTCTATCAAGGCGGACGAATCTCTCAGACCAGGAAAACCGAGTAACTACAATGAATTGTTTGGAATTGAAGGCTCATTCAGACAACTGTCAATAGATTAATTTACTAATAATTTGCATTGTGCTACCAAATTAAAGCCTTTTTTTTGTTATAAATTTTAAAATTTATGTTATTATTCTTTGTTATATAAAATTAAATATATGTTTTATTAATCGCTCTTTCCTTCCCAAAATAAATCCCTCTTTTGATTGTATAAGAGAGAAGGTGTGGATTTAATACACGTAAACATGTCAAATACAAAATATTCATATCTACTATCTCATGAAATATTATCTTGGCCTACAACCAAGTAATAAAGGTATCTTTTTGGCTCGTTTATTCCTTTGATATATAGTTTATAAGCGTCACGCCACTATTACAGTATGCCACGACTACCCGTAACTTCACTCGGTAACACGACGGTAAGTGGAGTTGCCACAAACCAGAGTATCCAACTGCTCTGTACGTGACCAACCCTGTTCACGCCCGAGCCTACCAGGCGTGAGTATACGCCAAACGTATGTGGTCGCAGACAAAGAGTTACGCGGAGACGTGCCGCTAGTTGATTTAGATGGATCGGGACGCTCGCGGGAAAGAGAAACAAAAACACAACCAAATTCAAGCTAATGTATTATAGAAACATGAACTGTACAATATATATAAATAGAATAGTCCAGTGCTTCGGAGGTTTCACTTGAGAATGTCTTGCAGTTTCTTCAGATCTATTCAGGAGTCCTTTTGCGTTGCGATTGACTGCGATTGACAAATTAGCGGGGCCGTTTTTTTTTTGTTTCGAGTTGACTGCAAGAAGCCACAAGGGCCCTGAAGCCTCAGACGAGTTTTACAGTCTCAAAAATCCTATTGAATTCTTACAAAACTACTTAGAATATCCAAAACAATTAATTGAACATTACAAAGTACTACACTTCTCATATATTAAGACTTACAACTTTAAGATAAAATAACTCGATAAAACTGTTATACAAGTATATTGATATGAAGCCTATCAGAGCACTAAATATTATGCATTTACATAATATAATTACTCAATATGAATCTTTAAAATTAGCTATTTTAACATAAACTTTTTTTTTTCGATCTGACTATACTGTTAGCCTTAGGGGCCCTCGAGCCTTCACGGCTTTTTACAGCTTTACCGGGCTTTGATTAACATAAACATACATCAAGACATGTATGTAGAGATGATTGAAAGATAGCTGAATGTCACGTTAAATCGTTAGGTATATACTTCAAAATTATATATATTTAATCTATCGCTATTATACTGTACCTAACATTATTGACAAACATTATCAAGTAAAAACTAACGAACTATGTACCTAAGCCTAATTCTTTGCGTCGCTAACAATACCCATAACTTAGGCTTAGAGAGCGTTCAATTATTGAAGTGAAACTTCTTATGCGACTTCCAAGCGTTAAACGTTACATATTAAACGTTAAATGTTAAATGTTAAACGTTTAACGCACATTATCGGCCTCTCCTCTTTGTGTGAGCCAGAGCGAGAGAGTAAATGTCGGTGTGTATGTATATTGCACACTGTTGAAATAAAATAGAAAATGTCTTTTAAAATGAAATTTCACTTCTATCGTGTGTGAATCGCACACACACCTTTTTTTATATAAGCAAACTTTTAAAAAAATATTTTTTTTTACTAAGTATACAATTTTTAGGCTCATTTTTAAACCATTTTTTTTTTCTTATTACCAAAGAGTCGCGACTTCATAGGCGTTTATTACGCAGTAATCAATTTCATTGCGTAATTTTTATTCATATTATTGACTATTTATATGATCTGATAATTGAAAAATAACACATACTTTTCATGTACAAAATTTCATCAAAAGCGGTGAAAATGATAAAATGCTTTTTACGATTCCTAAATTTATGCTATTCAATTATGGAATGATGTATGCTTGCCGTTTACAATATTTGATCGGAATCGGTTGAGAATATTAATAGATTTACGTGCGGTGCGATACCTTGTTGGATTCGTAATGAGATATAGAAATATGTAAGAAAACTTCACACCCGCACATAAAAACTTGAAAAACAAATCAAACCCTTTTCCATTTTTTAACTTTTTGATGATTAAATAATACATAACTTATTATTAATTAGTATTTTCGTCAAGCTAGCTCAGTCAGATAAATAATTTTACTTGACAAATAAAGATATAGGTTTATTGAAACAGAACACTGTGTTACACCTTCAAAAGTTTCGATTAGTTTTTAAATAATTAGAAAACAAAGACAGACATTTATAAAATAGTACAAGCGATGCGATAGCTAGAACTCTTCCTGTTGTCTCTGTCAAAATCAAGAAAAGAACATCAACACGCGCGTATACCACCAGATTCAAATAATAACTATATACAACCTACATCGCGTATTCGCAGTAACGAGGCGGGAGACGTATTTCACGACGTCCGGAAATACTAGGCCTGGGTTGTCTTGCTATAGTATATATTAATATTAAAAATACCTCTTGTTTATAACCTTTTTAAGTATAATTGCCAAAAGGTTCCCACGAAACGAAATTATTTTAGAAGCTTTTATGTGACAATTTAAATATAAATAAAATATTTGTAAAATAACAATGGGTTCGTTAGATCAAAAATCAAGGAAAATAATATTCCCACCAGTTTTTTCCTTCTAGTATCTCAATGACAACATATTTTTATCGAATTTTTAATTAATAAAAACATAAAAATGTTTTATTAGCAACGACCGGTTTCAAGGAAACATTTTGGCATAGTACTACCAGTGCGGAGTCATATTTTCAACATTAATTGAGATAAAGTCCTCGGATATGACATTTTTTTCAGAAATTTCCTCCTCTTTAAGATATTTAATTTATTTCTTTAACAGTAATCTTTCATCTTCAGTATTATATTTCTTTCGCCTGTAAAGCGGTAATACGAAATTACATATAATATTAGATATTTATGATATTATTTAGTTTATGTACATTCTTCACAATTACACAAAAATATTTTATGTAGGGCCGATTTTTCAATCGTGGGATAACTTTGTTTGAGGAATAAATTTTGATGTTTTGATGGATATTGTATGGAAAAACTGACAAAATTTAAAAAAACATTAATGCTAATTGTTGATTGAAAGACATAAAAATATATATACAACCTTGTTTCCCACCATGTGTTTTCCCACAATATGAACATAATTAAAAATCAACGATTATTATGTATTCACGTAATTTTTTTTAATTGTAATTTAAATATATATTTACTTATGTTAATGCAAGTAGGAGACGAATGCTTAGTAGAAGCCTTTATAGTATTTAAACATTTTATTTAATGTTACATATATCATTAATAGTTTAAATGTGTTAATATGGCGTCGCAATGTAATAGTTGATTCTTGTTGTTGATATGCGTTGTCCTAGCGACCGTCTCGTTCTATGGTAGCACGAGTATCTGGTCTAGAGATGTCCTCTTTCTTCATATTTATGTTACAATCGCTAATAACTTAGAAACTACCAATGAAGCTACATTTCCTGTTTCAGCTGGATTTATGCTATCTATCAAGGTAACAATGCGTAATACGTTCCGTATTGTTGCCATCTTCTATGTAACTAAGTCGTCGAAACGGTTACCTGTTAACAGAAAAAGTAGTTATTACGTGCCTGTTCCATATACTGGTGTATATCACAAAAGTAAACTGTTTCAGTTTGAAACTCTTCAACTAGTAGACTTCCTTATACGAAGAATGGATCTTAATCACTTCATGTGGAGTGTCAAGAGGACTCTATAACACTCTATAATAAATAGTATTTCAACAATGAAACTTGTTTTGTATGATCCTTGAGCTTAATGCAGAACCCAACACTATTACCTAAAACCTATCATAGTCTCAAAGATAGAACAATTATTTTATCATTATTTCTAGTATTACAATTATAACGGTTACAAGTTCAAACTTAACAAAATATTTCCGAACATCCATAAATATTATAAAACTCAACGTCTCTCTGTCTGTCTGTTCGTTTATGTTTCTTTTGACGTGAAAACCACTAATCCGATTGACATAGTTTTTTTTTTAATTCACAGATATGCTATCTGGTCAGGTTATAAGATATATTTTGTTACATGAAGTAACATACGGAATAAGCAGTGACGATAATGGTGAATGAAGTTCAATAGGTGCCTGAACTTTTTCATTCCTTTATTTTCATATTTAATACGCTTAAACAATTTTTGTTGTTAAAGTACCCGAAGTGGGTGTGGCTTGCGCAAGCCAAAGTACCCGTTTTCGTGCGTATTTTTACCCCTATGGGAAAATTATAAATATTGGTCCTACAGCACTTGGAGTTGAAACTCTGTTTTAGAATAAATATTTTACTATTATTTCGAGTACCTATCTAAACAATTATTGTTATAAAAATTAATATACATCATAATGTATCAAAAAAAAAGTAATGATATTGTGTTAACTAACAAAACGGTGAAAAGGGCATTGACATTAAAATAACGTTTAAAACCTTGGCAAGTTACCTTTAAAAATTTGGCAAATTCTTCTATAGGAAAATTGTTATTTTTTGTATCCATTGTACACTTATTTAGGAAATTTCCTCCTCTTTTTCAATCTTTTTTAAATTTCAAAATTCTTAATTAGTTTTTGCAAAAAACCAAACACCTCTTTTCAGTAAATTGTTTATAACTTTTGCAAATTATATGCTATTCCCAATCGAATGACACCTCATTCATATTTTTACGAGACTGCTGTAAAAAGTTGAATAAAAAAGCATTTGTTGACTAGACAATACATATTTTTATTGACATATTATATTCTACCGAAGATACATATGCACGTAATAAAACATGTCTCTCAAAAAGAATCCGTCTGACATGCTCTAAATTGAATCATTTAAATTCGTCATTTCTCAACGGTTAGTGCATATGCCTGATCGATCGAGGCCCCACAACTTTTTATCTGTGTTTTTTTTTACAGAATATGCATTGATATAAAAAAGTATTCAGTGATTCTCGATTGATGTATTGAATGATAAATATGAAGTGAAATTGTGAAATAAAAGTACGGTAACAATATGCACCGTATTTTTTAAATTAGTAATAGCACAAAATTCCCTCAATTCTTTAAAGATCTAATTAAAGAAGCAAAATAAACAGAACTAATCCATGAAATAAATCGGAATGTTGCCTGAGAAGAAAACGATAACTAGAAGTCATATTGTTCATCATCCACTTTTTTTTTATTATCTGATTTTTAGATTATTTCCATTTAAGTATATTTTTAGAACACATTTTAGTAGGTATATAGTTAAATTTTCACTTCACTAGATCAGGTAGCAAATCGAAAAAAAATATTAATATTTTTGATATTTCTGATTATTATTTTTTCAATAAGAGAATTTATTTATGTAGGCAATTTTACTAATGTCAAAATAGACGTTTCAAAGTTTAATTTGCCAGTCGGCTGCATTTGTATTTGAACATTATTAAATTAAAATACTACTAATTGAGGAGATCCGCAGGAGAATCAAAGTCACCGACATAGCCCGAAGAATAGCTACACTTAAGTGGCAGTGGGCGGCCAGAACAGATGGCTGATGGGGTCAAAGAGTTCTCGAGTGGCGGCCACGTACCGGAAGACGCAGCGTGGACCCGCCACAAGGTGGTCCGACGACCTGGTAAAGGTTGCGGGAAGCCGCTGGATGCGGACAGCACAGGACCGGTCGTTGTAGCGATCTTTGGGGGAGGCCTATGTCCAGCAGTGGACGTCTTTCGGCTGACATGATGATGATGATGACTACTAATTACTAAAGTAGTAACATCACGTTATCCACTTGAACCACTCAAGCACTGTCAATAAAATTGAAGTCTATTGAAATTACTTTCACTGGGCGCACCATTATTCATTATATTATTCAAAAATTTACACTTTGAAATTATTACTTTGTTGTTCATAACTACCTGTTGTGAAATAGTACAAGCTTACAACAGGTAGTTATGAACAACAAAGTAATAATTTCAAAGTGTAAATTTTTGATGTTCATAACTACCTGTTGTGAAATTACAAATTACTATTTATAGATATATATATAGATATATATAGATTTTCAAAGTAAATCTTAATATAGATTCTTCCTTAATCCGCACATGTTACGTCCTTTTTTAAGTGTAGAAATCCTGCATTAGATACCCTCCCGAGCCGGGCCGTTCAATTAAGGCTTATGTCGAAGTCTTATCAAGTAAAACCGCACGATGTCCTTCTCGCACCTATGGCCGGACCATGGCAATCGCTTGCGCATACATCCGCAGCCTCGGCATGTGACTGTACCACGGGGCTACGCCTCGGTAGGAGGCAATAGGAACCTCCAACGAACCTCGGAGGGCGGGCGAATACTAGCGCGTCTGCTCTGTCTCGGGTCTACATTTATTACATTTACGCGGTGACGGACATGGCCAAGCCCATCCTTATATAACTAGCTGGCCCGCGGCTTCGCTCGCGTGGGCTACAGAATCAATGTTTATGAAGGTATCGTGATTTTTCATTTTTGATAAGGACCATAAGAATGAGTAAAACCAAATCTGTCCAGCGTGATGCGCGCACAACGGCAAACCTCAATCATTTTATTTATATAGAAGACTAGCTGTGCCCGCGGCTGCGATCGCGTAGACTACAGAATGGGGCACAGGCGTGAATCGTTCTACCCCCGCTCCCGGCTACGGCTGCGATCGCTTAGAATACAGAATAGGGCACACGCGGCGTGAATCGTGCTACCGTAGCGGGGGGCTCCCGGCTACTTTAAAGACAAAAATGCTTATTGTGTGAATGATCCTTATGAGATAGACATATGTTGTCACTGATATTTTTGTAGGTCTTTTTAAGATGTACAATTATGTTCTACATTAATTTAATAACATTATACCATAAGTAAACCATAAGTTCCGGAACGGATTATAACGGATTCACCATTACCAGTCAGTTTATTTTATTTGCGCAGAACCTTAACTCTTTTTGTAAAATAAAAATAGCCAACTTACTCCTTATAACACCAGCTATCTGTCAGTGAAAGTTCTTTCAAAATCAGTCTAACGGTTCCGGAGGTTCGCCGAACAAGCTGAAAGGCAAAAACATTAAAAATAGTTTTATCGTACATACTTTCATATGCATTTATTGTTATGTTATTTTGACATTACAAACAGACACTTCAGTTTTATTTATTTGTATGTATAGATAAAATTAGATAACAACTTGAACGTGTTACAAAGCAGAAAATTTTAAAATTTTAAATGTTATCATTGAAACAAGAATATTTAAACACCTTTACACCTGTAGTATAAAAAAAAATCTTAGCTATACGAAAAACATTACAATGTTTGCTAAGTACATTGATAATTATTAGGCTCAATATAACCAGCCATTACTTAAATTTTAATTCAGATAGAGATAAACTCCGTAACAGTTCGTTAGCGTTAGCTCTGGAAAACTGTGCTTGCATGACAAGCCTTTAGCAAATAATATTAAAATTTTCAAATATCTGTGTTAATCGAAAGGTGAGTAATATTTAAATTTGATAAATAACTTTGGATTTTATTCAGTATAGTCCGAAAATATACAACATTTGAAGAATTGTTTTAAACACTTAATACGGTGAAAATAATAGCCGTGAATCTTTATTCATTATTACACCTTTATTAAAGATCTTGTTATTTTATTAAAAAAGTTGACAAGTGCGTTTCAGGCCACGCGCAGTGTATGGTGTCGTATTTACACGTCACAATATGCATACTTGGAAGGGGGCTTTAAGTAATGTTCAATGTAATTTGTAAGAGATGTTCCTTTTTTTTGAAGTGAAACTTCTTATGCGACTTCCAAGCGTTAAAAGTTAAACGTTTAACGCACATTATCGGTCTCTCCTCTTTGTGTGAGCCAGAGCGAGAGAGTAAATGTCGGTGTGTATGTATATTGCACACTGTTTAAATAAAATAGAAAATGTCTTTTAAAATGAAGTTTCACTTTTTTTGCGGGTGTATGTAATGCATTGGCATTTGGTCACATTAAGATCCAAAAGATTAAGTGAGCAGTATTCGCATAATGTATTTAAATCTAGCTGCAATTTGCTATAGTGATCGACAGCACATATCGGCATAAATATTTTAGTGTCATCAGCGTACATAGAAAATCTTGCATATTTAAAACAAGAACCTATGTCGCTTACATATACATTAAATAATAGAGGCCCGAGATGCGATTCTTGGGGAACACCCCATGAAATGGATGATAACCTGGAATGTTGCACCCTATTTTAACTGCCTGAGATCGGTTATCAATATATGATATCAACCATTGCAATAGATCACCATGAATACCCATGGCTGCAAGTTTCTTTACAAGAACAGGGCGAGACAATCGATCGAAGCACTTCGCATAATCGGTATAAATAGCGTCAACCTGCATACCATTATCCATTGCGTCAATTACGTAATCTATAAAGCTAGCGATATTCAAAACAACCGATCTTTTTCGCATTAAACCGTGTTGATTAACGGGTATACAATTTTTTAATAGAGGGTAAATTTGATTATGAGCTATCAGTTCAAAAGGCTTACTAAAAACTGGTAAAATTGACACAGGCCTATATGTTTCAATTTTAGTTCTTGAACCACCCTTGTGAATAGGAACGATCAAAGCTTCCTTCCATTTCCGCGGAAAAACTTCTTCCCTGATTGATTTATTAAAGATGATTTGTAAAGGATGCGCCAAAATCGCTGCACATTTTTTCGTGAAGATAGGAAGTACACCATCACTACCTGGACCCTTATTACACTCTAGCCATCTTAAGTATTTAAAACCTCATCTCTGGATATCATTATTTTAGAGATACTAGCACAGATTGGTGTGGAGATTCTCAAATTGTGGTCATTGAAATCACATGATTTTCTATAAACTGAACCAAAATATTCTAGAAAGGTCTCGCATATCTCACTTACCTCAAAATAAGATTTACTCTTAAATGTTACCCTTTTCGGTATATTATTAGTACCTTTTAGTTCCTTAGCGTACCGTCAAAAGGATTTTGGATGCTTAATAATAGATTTAAATTTATAGAATAATTTTTTCCACATATCCAAAAATAATCTGAATAAATCTAGCAGGGGGTGGAGACACTTGACTCTAACAAAAATTAGCACTTTAAAGCTTAATTTTATAAGTTCATTGACTATTACTTCTTAACTTGTAAAGCCTACTTACCTCTGATAGTTTTCCTTTTAACTTCATTACGTATACTACTACCATGTTTTTTTTTCACATATCCAAAAACAACCATTTACCTGGCAGGCGGTGGGGACACTTGACTCTAACAAAAAATTAGCACTTTAAAGTTTAATATTTCGCAAACGAATCCTTAAATCGAAAAATGATTTTTCACAGACCCATAATATCTTTGAACGATCTATCTATTAACATCCCTCTTGATGGGATAGACTAGAAAAAAAAGAATCATCCTCACTTCACGTGTGCACCTCCCTAAATGTTTTATTTTCAAGTTTTTTTTTTTTGTCGGTGTGATTATTGTGTATATCCATACCAAATTACAGCTTTCTGGTACAATGAATCTTTGAGCTAAGCCACGGACAGACAAACGGACGTACCGAAACTATAAGGGTTTCTTTTGATTTTGGAACCCTAAAAATGTGGCTCGCGATCCGATGCAAGATGTTCGAGTTGCAATTAGCCTTATTTACAGCAAAAGGTGACCGTGAATGCAATATTACCTTATATCATTATTACTCGGACGTCGACCCAGTAATTTTAATTGAGTTTAATTTTTAATTGTCTCAGTGCATGTACCATGACGATATTGTATGTTATTTTGCCTTATTTTATTATGATTATTAAACATAATTACATATACTTATTACTCAAGAGGTGTTTTTTAACGCGCTAACCACATACTATCAGTCAGATTTGACGTGATTGATGTTTATTCGCTTGTTAAGTACAGTGATAGCCGGTCAAACTTTCTTGCGTTGCAAAATGTTGAATTATTGGTAATGTTGAAGCAATGATGACTCAGTGGTAGCGTGGTAGCGTGGTGTCGATTGAGTTAAGTTCGAATCCCTGCAATGAGCCTGATCTTTTGGTGAAGGAAAACGTAAGAAAACTATAGCTTGGTGGTAGGGCATTTTCTAATGCCCGCCTAGCTAACGACCACCCTCAAGTTGGAAATATGTCGCCAAGCACCAATAGTTGTGTTCCGGCAGCTGCACTTGAGAGCCAGTCTTCCACTAGGTTTAGAGTGTTATCATCTTGGGCCACATCGTCAATTAACATCAGTTTAGATTGTAGCCACTACGCCAAACCTATAATGAAAAAAATACGTCAGATATCATCGCTAATAACTAAGAGACTATTCATGCGATAAGAACTGTTCAAGTCACAATGGATAGAGCATGTTTGTACGTGTTTGTCGTGCAGTTTTGTTTTGCCCGTAACGTCATCGGGATAGTATAAGCGCCTGAGCGTCATTGTTGTGAATTAGCGTTGTGTAAAATGATAAATTATTGTAGCATGAAAACGCGTTTAACTTGGACGTTAATTTGTGCATAAATGCAAAGAGCTTAATAATTACTACTAGAACTCAAAATGAAACAATAAAAATATTTGCCGAAATAATAGGTCCTTACATATGAATTTTGCATTTTATGGAAAAATAAAAAAATAAAAAATTATACAATTAATCAATCGAAATATGTACCATTATTGTCTATGCACTTTCGTCATTCTATAGGTATATTTATTCCATTACTGAAAAAATTATGGGAGCAAGAATCAATAAAATCTTTGAAGGCGGTTTGGACAGCCTAATCGTAATTGAACGTTTTTCCTTTCAAGAAATTGTCCAGATTCCTAAAAAAATTGTAGTCTGTTGGAGCAAGATCCGAGAAGGATGTGGGAGACATTCCAACCACAGTTCCTCTAATTTAGCAACCGTCTATCGTGTAGTATGGGGTCTAGCGTTGTCCTGAAGCAGCAATGGGCTAGAGAGATTGACCAGTCTCGGTTGTTTAACGCCTTCAAAGTATACCTTCAAAAACGAAATACTTACGCCAATTAATAATCCAATCATCAAAACATTTTTGCTTAACTTTTTCCGGAATTGAATTTAGTTCTCATCGCGAATTCTCCTTTATATCTTCTACCGAATGAAATTCGCAATACACACTAGTTATGATCTAACTAAAAACAGCACTGTATTTAATATAAATAGCAGATGCAACTCAAAGTTCGCACCAAAATGAAAACAAGTTGTGGCAATCTAAGAACAAAAAAAAATTGGAACCATAAACAAGTCATTCATTCACGATACTTGTATTACTGAAAGTTGAAAAAAAAAAATAGATGTCGTCTTATATGAGTCGTAAACATGCGCGAAATTATAAAAATGCAAATCGGAGGAAAGCTCGCATCAAAAGGAATTAAAAAAAGGTAATAAATTCAGTGCCGAGCAAATCAGAGAGCTACGGCAGCATCGGAAAGGAAATAAAAACGATGTTTCCACGGAAAGTCTACAACGCGAAACTAGACTACATCTTTCGGTGTTAAAAAAAAAATTAGCTTATAGCCACAATCTCACCTGTTGTTAAGAAACGATGTGGCGTAAGACGGTAACACGCTAAGCCTAGTGGAGAGACTGGCTCTCAGATGCAGCTGCTAAAACACACCTATAGGTGCTTGGCGACAGATTTTAACTTTAGGATGGTAGTTAGCCAGGCGAACATTAAAAAATGCCCTACAACCATATGTTTATAGTCTATTTATTGAGGAAGGTGATATTTTATATAGCTTCGCAATACGATACTAAGGAGCGGAACGTCAACCAATCTAACAAGCTGTAGCAGGTACGGGTAGTGATAACAATGATAGGTTACACGGTTGAAACCGTGAGTCACAGCTAGTAATGGGGACACAGTTACACAAACGGCCATTTAATCTCTAACTAAGTAAAGCTTGTATTGAGGTAATTAAACAGCTGATATACAGTACATACCTATATAATAGATATTTAACACCCAGACATACAATGCTCATCACACAAAAGTCACCCATATGCGGAGATTGAACCCATGACCTGTCGGCTCAATGATAGGGCTTACTACTACCGCGCCCTGCCCGAGACCTGTCTTTTTATTATTGCTTATTTGTGAAGTGAATCTTTTTAGACGGCGATTCAATAATTGGACGAGAATTGAGAATGAAATTTCAAGGACGGGTCAGGTTTAGGTACATTTCGTTACATGACAGAGAAGAAAAGTATAGAGCGAAGGAGAAAGAAAGCATATACACATAAGCACATTGTATATCTTACTGCTGGTTCACACTAGTCTGGACCGACAGTTTTCAGGCATCAGGTTTACACGGGCTACAATTCCGCAACTCGACAATTATGTGCGCCTATTTTTCATGAGACCGATAGTTTTATCGAGACGGTAAATGTGTCGGAAACATATTGGCATATTTATTCCTGTAGTTGTTAATAATAATTACTTTACACACATTTTCTTTTGATTTGTCACGGTCCGGGATCATTCGGTGTATACGCAGTAATAAAATGACGTGGTAGGGGTTGCGACCTCCATAAACAAAGCGATAAACTACTTGTGAAGGAAACGCCGTCTTCGTTAATTGTACGCGGAAAGCCAACTCATAACTACTTTGTGACGAACAGGGTAGGGTGGTAGGTACATGATTCGTTTACGTTGCTTCATCACGTGTCGCCAGTATTGAAAGATTATGGATTACCACCGATGGAAGTGACTCTACATTTTATCATGGTTGAAGAGCATCTGTTAGTATGTCTCATTTACAAGATGAATTCCGAAGACTTACATTGATCGACTGGAAACTGTGGATGAACAAATAATCGATTTTATGACTGGATTATTTTTCTATACTCTTAATTGTCAGAGCCTCCGAGCGCATTCCGCCGATCTAACAAACGCTGTCATATGCAAATCAATTATTGTACTTTTGTGAGAAACTTTTTAATTTGTTTATAATAGCTCGGCCCATTGATAGTTCTGTCCAACAAGTTTATTTGCTGCGATCTTCTGCTGGTGGTGGTAACGTACCATTCGGACTTCCCCAAGGAGAGAGAAATTTGAAAATAAACTTCTATCGCCCTACCTATCTTCTTGAATTATTGATTGAAATGGTTTTAGCATCTTAATAAAATTACCTTTTTTAATTGTTTTTTTTTTTAATCATATGTACGAATAATTTAATAAAAGTTTGATATTCATGGTTCTTTGTGTAGGCAAAGATATTAACTGAAATAAAATTTTTGATAATTAAATTATAATAATTTAATAAAAAAATTTACAGATTAAAATGGATTCAGCCGCCACATTAATTCAACCAAGTGGAGAGATGTGGAAGATGATACGAGAAGAGTTAAAAGAAGACATCAATACGAGGGACCAACATCTCGCAATTATCAAAGATTGGCTCAAGACACAACCGCATTTGCCATCAGAATGGGGTAACCTTTCATCATTATAATTGTAGTTATTTTTCCGATCAAAATCTAAAGCTATTTAATAAATTCCTCAGGATCCCCTAATAAAAAGTCTTTCTCCTCTCTGAATAAGGAAAGAACATGTTCTAAAGTATCGCCAGATAAATTAATTGTATGCTTGTAGCTGGGCATATCCATTACTTTTCGACGAAAGTATGCGTGCGTGGGTCAACGAAGTTTCCAAAATTCAGTAGGTTCGAAAAGAGAGTGATTCAACAAATTTCAGCTCGATAGGAATAAATCCGGTAGATGTAGAATATTTTTTTAATTTAAAAAATATCGTTTTTTTTTGTAATTTTCTAATTTTTATATCTTGACTTCCAATTTTCTTACTTCTATTTAATTCTTCTATTTCTACTTCTTTCTTAATTTACTTCCAAGATTCAAATCAAACGGATCTTTCTCTGCTAACTCTAAATATTGAATAAAATTAAAAAAACATGAACTTCCTAAACCTATATTCACCTATATTTGTAGCAACCTCTAGAACTATTAATTGGATTCTATTAAAATTCATTAAAATAAATAAATTTACTACATTATCCCTATTACATTTTATTTTATACTAGATGTGGTTTCACCGGTGTGTAATTTAAAAGAAATCGCTGTTTGGTGATTTATAATACTTCAGTATAGATAATATTTTTATTAGGCGGCCAGGGTTATGTGTCACAACTCACATGGCTCGTTCGCGCCATTACACCTAGGCCCGAACTGAGTGTTGAATTATTTTAATTTTACATTACCTCTTAACCTCTCATAAAGTTTAACTACATAAAATTGTCTTGATGATGAAGTAACTTTCGTTTGTAAGGATTAATATGCCGTGCCTGATAATAATGCTCATAAATCAGTTTTCAATTATCAATAATTTTCTGTCACAAAATACCTTATTGTAAAACTTGTTATTTTTTTTTTAATATTATTAACCGACATATGCCGAACAAAAAAAAATGCCTACGTTTGAAAAGAAAACAGTTTTTTTTTATTAAAACTAAAAAGTATTTAATATTGTAAAAAATGCCAAGTGCGTGTAGGGTTCCGTTGTTGCCCGTCAAAATAATATGAAGACTTTGGACTTTTTAAGTAATGTTCAAAGGAACTTGTACAAACTACTTCTCAAACAACATTTTATTAGTTGGTCAACTATTACTCATTGAGTTATAAAGCCTACTTAGCTGTAATAGTTTTCTTTTAAACTTCATTATATATACTACTACCGTGAATTTTTTCAAATACCCAAAAGCTCTCATTTAGCACCTCTAACAAAAATTTGCACATAATGCTTCATATTTCGCAAACGGATCGAAAATAAGTTCATCCTTACTTTACGTGTTAGGGTACCTCCCAAAATTTTTTTCAAGATTTTATTTTACCACTTTCTCGGTGTTTTTAATATATATATATATATATCCATACCTAGTAATTAATAGTAGTAATAGTAATTATGTAGTACTAAGAAGTTTTTAGATTAGCCGCAGATAGACAGAAGGACATGGCGAAACTATAAAGGTTCCTCGTCGACTTCGGAACCCTAATAAAAATGAAGCGATTCGTGTCGGACAAGAATAATCTTTTAAGGTTATGTCATTCAAAAAAGTTAAAAAACACTTCTTTTACATATTGAAGTAATAATTAATTTTGTATTAACAAGGATATTAATTGAAACAACACATTGTAACCTTCCAGAAGACACTTGCATTATGAACTTCCTGAGAGGGACCGGTTTTTCTTTAGAGAGGTGTAAGAAAAAGCTGGACATGTACTTCACAATGAGAGCCGCCTGCCCTGAGTTCTTCACCAATAGAGATATCACCAGACCCGAGCTCATGTATTTGGTTAACAAGGCGTATGTATTTATTTATTAATGAATAATATTACTTGTATATGTGATAGCATTTGTAAAGATTTCGACTTACCCCATCTGTCTTTTATCATAACTGTATCTACAATCAGTAGGTATATCTGTTTTGTATCTTCCATCTTTCAAGGCTAACCTAATTTAAGGCCATGAGTATTAGTGTGGCTTCAGCTTAAAACTAACTTTAAAAAAAATTGATGTGATGACTTTAAATGCGGCATTTATTTGGCAACATTGCAATATTAACAACATAAGTAGTGATGTGCCGGAACCTTAAAATGTTTATTCGCGATTTTGATTTGCCTGAACTTTCGTACTTCGTTTGTTTGCAGTAGTGCGTATGAACTTGAACAAATAATTAGCCAACCGTTGTGAAAGTAAAATTATGAGACTTGTTTAAAAGGCTCCAGGGCCCCTAAGGCTAACAGTATAGTCAGTTCGAAAAAAAAAAAAAAGACTTGTTTAAACTTGCACTATGAGCGCGATGTGTTTATAGTAGGATACGTTTTTTCGATAAAATTATTTTAAATAGGCGAGTTTTAGTATGTTTTTTATTATATTACCTATATACCTATTCTAAGTTAGTAACAACTAAAATTGATTAAGGAGTTCAAAGTTTACATTTAATGAATTGAATATAAAAAGGTCTGTTTAAAATTAGCAAAAAAAAAAGAATATAAGTACTCGGATATGGATGCAGATAGAGATATCCGGCACATCTCTAAATATACGTAACTATAGTAATTTCGTATTTGTAATTATGCCCGGTTTTCAATAACTAATAAATGTGCTTTCTTTTTTCTTGCCATCAGCAACAATGCCACACGAGGCATTCCAATTTAGTTCTCACTTCTCAGGTGTAGCTATTTCTGTGATTGTTCTCTAGGGATGCAAACGATACATCAATGTTTTAATAGAAAAATATCGATGTTTCCAATTACAAATTACAAATGTGTCATTGTTATTTTGAACGATGTTTTGTATGAGATAAAGTTTTGAAACAGTGCCTCTATTTTAAACCTCACAAATTCGGCGAAGGAATCCATATAGTATTTGTTTTTCCAACAGTTGCCAATGAGATTAGGATTACTGGCACTAGTTCAGTTATTATTCAGTTAATTGAAATTCATAATTCTTTATTTGTCATATTGTAAAGTTAATGATTACAAGTTATGTCAATTTAACAACACACTTGGTTTGAATGAAATAGATATGCAAATAATAATAATACAAAATATAATATTCAAATAATTACATAGGGAGCAATAAAGATTTCCGGAACTAGCCACTTACTTTTATCACTAACTTACTTTCAAATATTTGTCACTTGTTTTTGAATTTTGGCGCTATTTTAAATATTGCGTGTTTACGTTACCATGGATTTAACTCATGAAAATTTTCGTAGTATGATTTACTACGATTTTAAGAGTAGTTTGACACCTCAGCATAGTGTCGCTTGCCTTTAAACTACTTTTGGCAATGAAACACCATGCAAGTCGACTGTTCGTAGTAGATTTGCAGAATTCCAACGCGGTCGTATTACTCAGTGACGAATTTCGTGATGGTTGTCCGTCTACCACTGTGAGCAACTAAAAATGAATGTTGTACGCCGTATGATCAAAACAGGCGGGCATGTGACTTACCATTCCATTCCATTCCTTAGGCATAGGTATTAGTGAGATATAATCAATCCTACTAATAAAAAGACGACCATTAAGTGGGGTTAAAGATACTTATGTTACTAATATTTTCGAGGTCATACACTCTTTAATATTGTATAGGGAATACTCTCATAATATTTTAATTTAAATTAATTACACGGTACTTATGTTTTTTGGTTTTATTATACATGTCTATTTTTAAATTGATTCCCTGTTTATACGTTTTTACCAATCTGGTTGTTATTTAAATGATGTAGTCTTTCAGTCGCGTTTTATATTTATGTATCTTTTACTCTAAGATAGCTTATCGAACATTAATCCACCTATCTCCTAAACAAATGCAGATCACATTTTAAGACTACTAATGTATAGTGTGTAGTGTACATTAAGTTCCACTTTGAACTTAATAAAATGAAAAAAGAAAATGGTTGGAGTTACGGTTGTGTTCAATGATTATTTTTATAGCTTTATTTTATGTTTAAAAGGAACAGGAAATTTTCTATATACTTCGCTACATTTAATGTATTACTGTAATTTTGTTCAATTCGAAAAACTACTTCCATAAAATGTGAATTTCAATTACTACTATTTTTAGAAGCCCATAACTTGACAAATACACATCTTAGAAATAATTTATTTTATTCGTAGCTTGGCAGTTTAGTAGTACTGTCCCTGATGGTAAGCACAGTACAATTGAAACACAACGACGACCACCGAGAGATCGAAATCCATCAGCGGTCGCAGCTGTCATGCCAGCTTGCATATCTCTTCGCGTTGCGCTTGAAGTACCCGATATCGTAAGGAGGGAAATACACTGGCCGGGAGCTGTTTCCACAGTTTCACGGTACGACAAAGATAAAATAGAGAACTTTTTAGTTCGTGCCGAATATGAGCGAATTTCAGGACCTCACATTTCTTTTATTATTTGCTTCACGTGAATTGCCCCACAAAGTTCTTGCTCCCCCGGGCAGGAATAATAATAAGTTCTGCACTTTAAAATAAAATGGTCTCTTAATATTAAGCTCACTATATGTTCATTTACTACTAACCCGTACATAAAAAAGAAATAAGTACTTATTCATTTCTAGTTTATAAAATAGGTGGTAACCTACTGATTTGCCGGGCAGTAAAATCAAGGAACAAGTCAAGTAGATTTCATTGTGTAACGGTTATTATAGAGTGGATCATCATTATGTGATAGATAGTGACGTATGGAAATGACTCCCTCTTTGTAAATCCGCTAAAATAATATATTAATAATACCTAACTTTAAACATTAGTTACACAGAAAAAAATAATTTTAAACCCGATTGAGTTTTTCCGCCACTTTTCAATAAATGAGATATTTTAAGAACCGGTGGTAATGGTTTAACCTTAATAAGTGCCTTCTCACTAACTGAATAAAAATCTTCTGATTTTGAACGATAAATGTAGAGAAAATATAAATAAAGTTTTTTGTATTTATGTAGAATCGAATATTTATTATCGAATTTATGTAGCTCAAACAGTGGCAAATGCCAGTGCGATAAGTATTTAGTACAAAAATATTGTTGGTGAAACTTTACATATGAAATTAGCGTTTTATATGGAAAAATAAAACAATTTTTTTCTAATGAAATTACACATTTAATCAATCGAAGTATATACCATTATTATCTATGTACTTTCGCCATTTTATAGGTAGTTCATTGATTCCATTGCTGAAAAATTGTAGGAGACACTTAACATCAGGTGAGATGGTGGCCATTACACCAAACATACAAAAAAATGATATTTTTCTTTGCAAGAAATTGTCCAAATTCTGAAAAAGGATCTGTTGGAGCATAGTCCGGGGAGTATGGTGGGTGTCACAGAAATTTCCAACCGCAGTTCCTCTAATTTAGCGACCGTCTGTTGTGAAGTATGAGGTCTAGCGTTGTCCTGACGCAGCAGTCGGCTAGAGAGATTGACCAATCTCTGTTATTTAACGGCTAGCTTTTCCATCATGGTTTGCAATTGTTAACAATACAGATCTGCCGTTATCGTCTGGCCAGATCTTAGGAAACTGTAGTGTATGACACCAGCACTGTTCCACCAAACACTCACCACTACCTTTTTCTGAGTACAAGTTTCGCTTGGGGCAGGATCTGGCGGGTTCTCCTGGATCAAACCACTGTGATTAGCGTTTTAGATTGTTGTAAAGAATCCATTTTTCGTCACAAGTAAAATACGATTCAAAATTGCCTTTTTATTGTGTCGGTTGAGTAATGTAATGCAGCACTCATTGCGTGTTTGTTGGTGTGCTTCAGTCAATTCATGCGGATTTTCGAGATTTTTCACTTTTCCAATTTGTTTCAAGTGAATTAAAATTATTTTATCACTCACACCGAAGCCTGCCGCTAACTCTGATGTGCTTCCACGATCACATTTCATTCTTTATTATCAACTAGGGTCTCTGGCCACCCAAGGGGTTTGTTTCCTAGGATACAATTTCCAGAACGAAATGTTGGAAACAACAACGTACCGTGCTTGCTTTTACAGCAGCTTATTAAAAGACGCTATGATAGAAACAAATACTCATGCACATTGTACAAAAACTTAATCAATATAGCAAATTAGTCTGTCTAACTACGAAAATACGAAATTTCAGGCTTGGATCATTGTTGCCTGGTTTAACTCCACAAGGAAGAAGAGTCATAATCCACAGAGGTAATAAATTGTAAAATCTAAAATTTTAGCTCGTCGAAAAATTCCATGTTTATACTTTAGAGCGATTCCCCTTTCCATGTTCTAATTAAGCTAAACTCAATAATAATTACAAAATAAATTAAGAGTTTATTAGCAAATCCATCAACAAAGCTGAAGTCTTTTATTTAAAGTTGTGCGAAGATTCTGAGAACATGTCTACTGCGGTTCCTATTCTGTATAATATTATAAATATCAAGAGATTGTTGGAACGCGTTAATATTCGGAACTACCACTTAAATTTAAAATAAAATATTTTGAACTTATGGCTTATTTATTGAGGCTATACAAATTCACGTTACGAGCCTAAGGAACATCAATAGGCTACACGGCGCAGAGATTGCATTGGCGCAGAGAGTTGGTCTAATAAATTTAACACGAGTTAAACCATGAGGCATATAGCTGGTTCTTATAACCTGGAAACCTACATTAACTTACAATAGTTCTTATGGTTGACGTTTTGTGTAAGTTTATATGCTGCCTGGGATATTCACGCCATGTACTAAAGTTTTTTTTATTTTTTATTAATGAATTACATATTTTTTTAATTGTATAATCTTGAAATGTGCTTGTATTTTTTATTGCACAGCATTGTTCGTAAAGGTAGCAAGTACAGTACTGTGCCTAAAGCTTGTAAGCACAGTACTGTGCTTAAAGGTTGTAAGCACAGCACTGTGCCTAAAGGTTGTAAGCACAGTAAAATTCAAAAACACTGGCGACCACCGAGATATCGGCAACTCATCGCCGGTCGCTGTAATGCCCGTCAACAAGCCTTTCGACAACTCTGTATACACTGGCTCTTTCCAAAATGCGACAGTGCAGAAGAGAGTCTACTGTGACGAGTTTATCGCCATGCGTATGTATGGTGGTTGCGACGCGGTAGTATACAGTTACCCTGACACCCTGCTTTATCTATATACATAAAAGCAAAATACCACATCACGAGATCTCCGAAACTGTAGGTCCAATTGACTTGAAAATTAGCACAGTTACCCCTTTCGCGATGTAGACGCTCACTAAGAACCGATTTTGAAATAGGGGTCGAAAGTTTGTATGGGGTGGGTGATGAAAGGTTGTCCTTTAAGTTGAAATATTGTACCTAATTAGACTCTTTAATTTAACATGTGTGTCAGAATTTATCAAAATTCATCAGTAAAGGGTGTATAAATAGGAGTTAAAAGTTTGTTTGGTAACTATCGCCTTATAATTATGCACAGATAGTATGTCTATTGACCTGAAACTTAGCACACATAGTCTTTAATAATTTTGTACATGGGAAGTATTTGTCATTTTTCAATTGATAGACTATAATATAAATTGTGAATAGTATGAGTATGAATAAAATTAAGGGATTAAAATAATTACTGAGTAACAAACGCGTGCGGGGCCGCGAGCGCACAGTTAATTACTGGTAAGTTAGTTAGTTATCGCTAGTTAGTTAGTTACCGGCTGATCCTGGAAAGCGTTACATCTGGTGTACGGTGGTCGCGAACCAGTAAGACACAATTTTCATATCCTACCAAAATTAAATCTAATCATTCTATTTCTAATAAGCCTGATGTCAATTATATAGTTTTTTTTTTATTGAATTTAGGGATTGACGATACCCTGGAGACGGAACATTTAATCAACACTATCAAAATCGGTATGATGATAGCGGATGTCAGGCTTAAAGAAGAAGTAGAGGGGGTTGCCGGAGACGTCTATATTATGGATGCTTCTATCGTGACTCCTAGTCAGATAGCCAAGTTATCACTAACGGTCTTGAAAAAAATCTTCGTTTGTGCTCAGGTATTTATACAATATGTTTTTAATTAATCCATTTATACTTTCATTATGATAAGCAAAGTTTCTGTTAAATGAGATTGAGCAACGTAAAACTACTATTTAAACTAAAATTTTATCCACTTTTCATCTCTTTAAAATATGTATTTTTATATAAATTATATTAAATACACATAAAATACTAAATACTAGGTGACCCTTGCAAATATTTCCCAAATCATACATAGAATGTAAATCTAATTAACAGCTGTCATGCTATTTAAACGGATTGTTAATAGATAGCGTATTGTATAATATATATTTTCATTAGCGTTAACAAATGGCTTCTAATGGAAACGTTTTTTTAAACGAATATATAACTTATACTATAAAGGAATGGCGTTGGCAGGAAAAACACATTTAAGAAATAATATACCTATATGATTTATTTGCAGCTGTACCAAAACCTACATCAATCTTCAGGTCTTCAAATTTTAAGTAAAGGTAGTTTTTAGGTAATGTTAGTATTTTCGACTGAGTATTATCTATTTTGTACTCTTTTCTATTTTCTATGTCATAGAATTTTAATAAAAAACTAAATGAATTAGGTACCTACATAATCACTAAAGAATCTAGTGCATTTTTATTTATTTTTATACCAAAGAGTAACAAACTGGCGGACGGCCCACCTTATGGTAACTGCTTTCCGTCTTCTATGGACAGCTGTAACACCCATACATTACAACCATATTGCCTACCTTGGAGACCGTATTTTGATCCCTTTTTAAAGAACGTCATAGCCCTGAGAGAAAACCTTGCTGTGTAACACGATTCACAACCCTAGGGTACGCGAAGGTAAGCGTATTGATAACCTTAGTGTTGTCGTGATTCGGCAAAATTTTAGAGTCTAGTTAAGGCTGAACACGCAGCCTATGGTGGAATGTGTAAGTTTGAAATGGCTATGAGGGCAACATGCCGAACAGTTCCTGTGAGAGCACTCCGCGTTTTAAATGCTTTATAACACAAAAAGACCTAACGTCTCTACGAAGTTCTTCAAGGGTATAGATTGCAAGTTGTCTTTTATACTCAACTTCTCACACTAATATAATCTATTTTTCTACCTTTTTTTAACTGAAATGTGACCTTCTGTCCAGTTTGCAACCTTTCTTTAATCTTGTTTGGGAAGGTTAAAAAATTGCGTCACTGCGTATTAGCGGAAATCAATTATTATTGTTATTTTTATATCCAAGTTTATATCCAAGTGTAAATAGTTGATAAAACCAGATAAGCTGGATAACCAGATTTAATAGGATGTCGTCATATAGGCATATCATAAGGAGGGAAGAAAGTCAGATAAGTAGGAGAATGCTAAGTATGAAGAGGGACGGATATAGGAGGAAATCAAAATTATAAGAGAGAAAATTCCAGGCAGTATTGCCAGACTAGTAAAATATAAATTACTGGACAAAACGAAGTTGCCAGCTTTAAAAACGAATGTTCATGTATTGATCAGGAGCAGAAGAAAATCAAGACAGGCATGGAGGGATAGTTTGGGGAATTATATATATCCATATATATAAAAGCGAAATACCACTCATCACGAGATCTCCGAAAACTCAACTTCTAAGGGTGTAAAATAGGGGTTGAAAGTGTGTAGGGTGTGAGTGAAAAACCATTGTCTTTTGACTTGAAATTTTGTACCTACTTAAGACTCCTTAACAAAATTAAGGGTGTAAAATAGGGGTTGAAAGTTTGTTTGGTAAAAAAAAATATCTTATAATTATCCACACATGTCTATTGTCATTAAATCAAATAGCGTTTTCTTTTAAATTATACTCGGGTGAAACCTTGGGGTGCAGCTAGTATAATAATAGGTGTGAATACTGAGATGACAGCTGGTAGAGGAGAGTGGAAGAGAAAACATGTTGTACAATCCCTAATTAAATGAGATAAGCGCAAGTAGAATGAGAAGTGTAGTGTTAGGCTGTTTTGAATTAAAAAAGCATTAAGGTTAATTTATCAGGACTTTCAATTTAGTTATTTCTAAATTAGTATAAGTTTTTTTAGTTTATATTCAGTGACTTCTAGGAAAACATCGCACAAAGCATTATTTTACAATAAATTATAAGCTTCATTTGTTGTTTCAGGAGGCATATCCTACAAAGATGAAAGAAATTCACATTATCAATCCAACCCCTGCCACGAATATTATACTTGGTATTGCTATGCCTTTTGTAAAAGAGAAAATTAAGAAAAGGGTAAGTTTTGTACTTGTTTATCGTTTTAAAGGAGATTATATCACCAAAATCATACTTGAAGTTATGATTGATATGAAGATAGTGTTTGGCTAACCCAGCTGCTGAAATACACCGTTGATATTGAAAATGAGCTTAGGGAATTACTAGAAAATGTTAGAACATTCTACCATCAGGATGTTTTCCATCACAAACTCAGGCTTGTAAGTAGTAGAAACCGACTCTCACCTCTCACTCTCATCACCACTTTCTCAAAGCTGCGAGTCAACTGCTATTGAGCTATCTTCGATTCAAATTCATTCTACGTACTTGTAAAATCTGTCACCACCTTTTCTATAGGCTTGTTTAGACAACAGTACCCCAGAGTTAGTTTTTGAAGTGAAACTTCTTATGCGACTTCCAAGCGTTAAATGTTAAACGTTTAACGTTTAACGCACATTATCGTTACTCTCCTCTTTGTGTGAGCCAGAGACAGAGAGCAATATATTATCGGTCTCTCCTCTTTGTGTGAGCCAGAGCGAGAGAGTAAATGTCGGTGTGTATGTATATTGCACACTGTTTAAATAAAATAGAAAATGTCTTTCAAAATGAAGTTTCATTTCTATCGTGTGTGAATCGCACACACACCTTTTTTTTAACAGGGTTGGCGAAATCACTATAGAACAAACAGGAATTTCATATCTTAACATTGCCTTCCCAATACATCCTTGACAATTTAAAGTAAAAACTGTGATAATCTATATTTTGTAGATAACCAGTATAGTTTTAATGCTAGAAATATACATAAATAGTCATTCCGTGTTATAGACTTAGCAAGACTATTAAACACTTTTTAGGTAATTGTACTGGGCTCAATATAAGATCCGTAAGCACATTACTGATTTGCCGAATGATGAGTTCAAGGAATAGGTCAAGCAGGTTCTTTTAAAGTAGCTCGGAAAATTTACGGTACTATCCTTGATGGTAAGCACAGTACAATCCAAACTCAACGGCGACCACCGAGAGACAGTCCATCTGTGGTCACCGCTGTCTTGCCGACCTGTATAAATATCTCTTCACATTACGCTTGAAGGACGCGATGTCATCAGAAGAACGGAACTTACTGACCGGGGGATGATTCACGCATGATGCGTCACGCATTGCTAGTGAAACGATCTGAAGAATGGAGAGGGGGGAAAAACGTGGATTTGTTTGCAGAAAACGAGGACACCCGATTTTTTTTAGAATTAAAGTTAACCAATTTACTTGCTATGCCAATATGCGGCGTAAGGATGGTTAAGTTAGGTGACAAGTTCCTACAGTTTATTTTCTGTTTCTGCCCGACCGCATGTAGGCTTCCTATAATAGCACTCATAGAGCATCGATAGACGTGAGTTCAAATCCCTACAATGAGCCTGAGTTTTCGGTGAAGGAAATCATCGTGAAGAAACCATAGCATGGTGGTATAGCTTTTTCTAATGCCCACCTAGCTACCATCCTCAAGTGGAAAATCAGTCACCAAGCACCAATAGGTGTGTTCCGGCAGCTATACTTGAGAGTCAGTCTTCCACTAGACTTAGCTTGTTATCATCTTGGTTAAGATCAGTAAGATTGTGGTCACAACGCAAAACCTATAACGAAAAAAAAAATGGTGCTGTCTCCTAGCAATGAAAATGGCTTAAAAATGACATATCATTGATATGCAGAAGAAACAGAGTAGGCGAAAGCACAGAGTCTTGAGGAACTCCTGCGTTTATCGACATGAACTGCGAATCACATCTTTCAACACGGACACAAATTCTGCGTTCATGTAGAAAGCCGGAGATTCAGTTGCTCAGGTTGAGAAGTCCGTACACTGGAAGTTTGGAGAGAAGTCTACGGTACCAGATACTATAAAAAGCTTTATCTATGTCAAGACTGATCGCCAGAGGCTCTTCATGCTTATTAATTACCTCCACCTAGCGGTGCAGTATATACGCCAGAAGATCACCCGTTGATCGATTCTGGCGAAAATCATATTCTGGCTGTTATCTGGCTGTTAATAATCCGTTCAACGATCTTGCACACTACTGAGGTTACAGTAATTGAACCCCCGGCTGTTAGATCCTCCTTCTTGGGAATCAGTTGCACATTAGCCTATCTCCAAACCAGAGACACGACACCAAAGAGGTAGGACAGGCGGTAAAGGCGCGTCAACATTGGTGACAAGTCAGCTGCAAATTTTTTAAGTACTACCGCTTAGATACCGTCCGGATCACTGGACTTCTGAACATCGAAGGTCGCAATTCACTAAGAACATCACATTTTGCCTGAATCGTAGCTCGGACATTGTGATACCACAGCTCTGAATTATAAGCGGTTGTTCGTTGTAATCGTCGTCCCGGGAACTGACCGCAAAGTAATTAGCTAGTAATGACGCTTTCTCCTTCGGCTCATGAGCCAGTAATCCATTTGAATACCTCAGCGGAGGTACAGCTGGATGACAGAAATTGACTTGAACTGACTTTTGCCAGACTCCCGTAGATTCTAATGTAGGTCATCCAACAAGCTTTGGTGGCAGAATTATACGCTGATTTAAGGGAATTGATATTAGGGTCCTTGTTGGTAAGAGTGTCCTTTGTGATTACAAACGATATCGGAAGACGGAATATGATATTCCATGGCGGTTCCAATCTCGTCGGCAATTGCCTTTGCAATCGATGAAGGATCTTTCCCATTAAAATAACGCTACCGCCAATGGATGGATGCAAAATAATTCCGCATTCCGTCTCAAACTGCTGACTGGATATGCATATGCTAATCCCGAAACGCGACCTGCAAAAACTAGTCACTGTGATGGACTTTTCACTACATGCATGGTGGATCGTAATGATCCACTCGAGCAAAACAACCCTACTTTCGCTATCCCGCTATCGTCATATCCTCGTTAGTACTCAGCAGGGTGCATCACGTGTAAGCCAGTTTGGCTTGCTTGGTCTCAGCTTTAAAGATGATATTCGACAACCCTTACCTACACCCGAAAATATAAATATATTATTATAAGGTGGAACATTACGTAAATGATAGTGATATCTGCAAATGACTCCTTCTCTGTAAATCTACTAAAATTATATTTATTATACGTAACTGTAAAAAATATTTAGGTCCAAAATTGAATAAATTATTTCTGATTGTCATTTTAACGTATTTCTACCATCTTCCGTCACATTGCACTAAACATTAATTTTGATTGTTCTTTCGAAATAAATCCAGCTGAAGTTAATATGATATAAAACATTATTTATTGTGTTCCAGATATATATTCATGCCAATATTAAAGACCTTCAAAAACATATCCCGATAGATATGCTACCGGTAGAATTTGGCGGTAATGGTTGTTCTCTCGATGACGTTAAAGGTGAGATCAATTACGCTAATCTTAAATACTTAATACGGAGCCAACTAAATCTGGAATTACCTCAAAGTTGTTAAGGCTTTGTATATGAGACTTCTGACTGATATATATATTTAAGGCTTTGTCCCGGCTGACACATCATCGCTCAGCCCATACATTTTTTTCTATTTTTTCTATTCTATTTTCTATACGTACTGGCTGTCCTCGTAGCTCCGCTCGCGGGGACTACAAAAAATGACTAATATTATAAATGCGAAAGTAAGTTTATTTGTCAGTCAATCACGCAAAAACGGTAAAATGTATTTGGATAAAATTTGGCAAACAGACAGCTTATCACCCGTATTAAGACAGGATATTTTTTATCCTGGTAAAGGTCCAATTCTGAAGTCTACGCAGACAAAGTCGCGGGCACAGGTAATAACTTAATCAAATACAGATAAAATTCAAATTATTTATTAAAAGCAAATTAAACTGTTTTGATATAGTGGTTAGGAAATCTATAAGTGCAGTAAAATACATGTACGTGCGCCTAATATAGCCTATTTTGCAATACTTATACAAGCCCGATATTATACAAGTAATTTATTAATGATATCATAACAAAAAACATGTTTTTACGTAAAACTTAACCAAAAACAAGAGCTCCTTAGGTAATCGGTCTTGTATAATAGTTTGTTTTATCATAATTGTACGTTGGCTTATCTTAGCCTTAGCAAATTTAATCTACCCACTAAACAAAATTCTCAAAATAAAAACAATTTACAACACTTTTTTCTCTCATTCTAATCATTTCTTAAAATGGAATAATAATGAAAGAATAATTTTGCAAATTATTACAAAAAAGTTTCCTCACAATTTCGATGAGCCTTTTTAGAAGGAACACTTCAAAGATTGTAGAACTTTTAATTTCGAACCTTAATTACAATATAAATAAGATTTAGTATTCTAATACAACATATTTATCTAAAATCAACCGTCTGTTTTAATAAGGTCCGGGCCATCTTGGGAACCCGAGTGGTGGGCCTTTATAGGAACTTTTCCCGGCAACAATAACTACTTATTTTAATAAATACCAACAAAGGATACAAACTACTTACCTTCTTCGGAATGCCCATGAACCTAAGTAACTTTGTATTTAAAAAAAAACACGAAAGCAGATTATTTTTTTAAAGACACACTAATATGTTTGTACATATGAGTTTATAAATCGTAGGCAATTTGCAACGTGACTGACAAACTGTGAATTACTACAATGATAGCGGCTGCCTTTGATATGAACTTGCAATTTTAACTGTGGCACTAACCGAACATGTGCACGAAGTGTAAACTTATTCACACGTTTACAAGTATGAGATTTTGAAAGTTTTTTTTTTTTTTTTCGAACTGACTACACTGTTAGCCTGAGGGGCCCTGGAGCCTTTACGGCTTTTACAGCTTTACCGGGCTTGGGGGCGAGCGCTTAGGGCACTCAGCCACGAAAGCTAAGCAACAACATCCGAGAGAGATTTAAGATTTTGAAAGTGGGCCATCTTAGGAATAGGGCCTTATTAGGCGCAGGTACCTTATTTAATTTGCAGATTTCCCATGCGAAACGAAGCATGGAGTCGTGTTTTAAATGCTGAACTATATGTTAAATCCAATGTATAATCACCTGTTTTTTTTAATATAAATTTCATAAATTTGACTGTACTAGGTACAGTAAATGTAACTTCTGGAGTATAAAAGTTTTTCTTCCTAATAAAAAATACTATGCTCTTACAAGGAAGGCTGTTTGCCAGCCCACGTCGATCACATTGTAGTTAAGAGTAGTTCTAAGAGATGGTGCTAAGTTTTTTATACTGTGAACGCGAACTTTTTAACCACCGTATCTTGTCCTTTTATATCAATGTAGGTATAGTGGACACTCGGACTAATTCTTTTAGTCTGAGTGCGGGCTTCGTTTAAGAATGGATTTCACGAAATTCAACCCCTAAGGTTAGGAAAGTGGATGCCATAGTTGGCATTAGAACGATATTTTTTTTTTGTCGTGTTGGATTTATTTCCTTCTTGGTACCTATAAATAGTCTACCGTCTCAATTAAATAGACAGGTACATCGGCGCTTTTCAAAATTCAACCGCTAAGATTAAAAAGGGGTTATAAAAGGTTTGTATTGAAAATACGATTTTTTCTGTGTGGCCTGTTCCATCCTCAGTTCCATCAGTAGCCTAGTTATTTTGGCACTCCACAGTAGAATCAGGAATGTGGTGTACAAAAAAGTGTGTTTTATTAAATTCTAACTTTTTCGGCATCTTTGTTCACATAAATTTAAATACACTGTTTGCACACTTTTGTATTTTATAATTGAAGTATAGACATAATAATAATATCAGCCTGAAAGTGTCCCTTGCCATTTTTCCAAAGGAAGGTACGGGCGTAATTCGCCAGCCCACGATGGCTATTTCAAACACCGAGAAATCAATAGTTATATATTTTTCCCACATACAGCGGTACTAAAACAACATTTCTCAAGCGTTCAGGCTTCCTCACGATGTTATCGTTCACCGTCGGCCTATAGAGTTACTAATTTGAATTAGTTCTTAAATGTATGAGAATTCCGAGAAATTCGATAGTCAACATCGAATCGATATTCTGCCGGACTCGATCACCATGACCACTATAGACTAACTACACTATAGACCAACTACACTATAGAATAACTACACTATAGACATATAATATTTGATATTATATTTTAAGCAATGATGGCTCAGTGGTAGTGTGTACGACTTCGCGTCGATTGACGTGTTTTCGAATCCCTGCAATGAGCCTGAGCTTTCGGTGAAGGAAAACATCATGAGGAAACCATAGTATGGTGGTAGGGGCTTTATCTAATGCCTGCCTGGCTAGCTACCACCCTCAAGTTGAAGATCTGTCGCCAAGCAACAATAGGTGTGTTCCGACAGCTACGTTTGAGAACCAGTATTCCACTAGGTTTAGCGTGTTATAATCTTGGGCCACGTCGTCACTTAAAATCAGGTGAGATTGTGGCCACTACGCCAACCATAACGATAAAAAAAAAAAAAATACAGTACAAGTACAGTACAGTAAGTCTATGATAGCGAAGCTGTAAGCGGAAAGCTAGTAAGGAATATTTGAATACAAAGACAACTCTCTTGTTTAGAGGCATTGTTATGTTTTAATACAGTTTATTATATTTTTAAATAAAAATTACAAACAAATATAACAACGTACCTGTTCTGTATTAAATTTAGAAATTTTCTATAATTAATTTACAGAAGCATGGCTTGAGAAGCTCACAGATTACAAAGACTGGTTCAAAGCGCAGGAGTCTATCAAGGCGGACGAATCTCTCAGACCAGGAAAACCGAGTAACTACAATGAACTGTTTGGAATTGAAGGCTCATTCAGACAACTCTCAATCGATTAATATACTATTAATTTGCATTGTGCGACCAAATTCAAGCATTTTTTTATAAATCTTTAAATTTGTTTTTTATGCTTTGTTATATAGAATTAAATATATGTTTTATTAACGCTCTTTCCCTCCCTAAATAAATCCCTCTTTTGATTGTATAAGAGAGAAGGTGTGGATAATGTACGTAAACGTAAACATGTCAAATACAAAATATTCATATCTACTATCTCATGAAATATTAGCTTGGCATACAACCAAGCAATAAAGGTATACTTTTGGCTCGTTTATTCCTATGATATATAGTTTATAAGCGTCACGCCACTATTACAGTATGCCATGACTACCCGTAACTTCACTCGGTAACACGACGGTAAGTGGAGTTGCCACAAACCAGAGTATCCAACTGCTCTGTACGTGACCAACCCTGCTCACGCCCGAGCCTATCAGGCGTGAGTATACGCCAAACGTATGTGGTACGCACACAAAGAGTTACGCGGAGACGTGGCGCTAGTTGATTTAGATGGATCGGGACGCTCACGGGAAGACAAACAACAACTCGTTACCCAAATTCAAGCTGATGTATTATAGAAACATGAACTGTACAATATATCTAAATAGAATAGTCCAGTGCTTCGGAGGTTTCACTTGAGAATGTCTTCAGATCTATTCAGGAGTCCTTTTGCGTTGCGATTGACTGCGATTGACAAATTGGCGGGGCCGTTTTTTTTTGTTTCGAGTTGACTGCAAGAAGCCACAAGGGCCCTGAAGCCTCAAACGAGTTTTACAGTCTCAAAAATCCTATTAAATTCTTATTGTATTCTAACAAAACTACTGAGAACATCCGAAACAATTAATTTAACATTATAAAGTATTACGCTTCTCATTTATTGACTTACAACTTTAAGATATAACAAATCGATAAAACTGTTATACAAGTATTTTGATATCAAACCTATCAGATATCTTATAAATAAATGATTCATGATAATTGATGAAAGATTGAATAAATTAAGATATTTTACATCTGCTAGGTTTCTCGTGACCCCTCAATTTTTTATAGCAACTGTATCGGCTAAATTATTACACTGTAATAACGGCGACTATTACGAAACGAATATATGCATGTACCTGCATTTTTCTATTAATATGAAGAAATTATTTTTAAACTTCTTCAGATAGCTTGGTTTATTCCAATGTTGGTGGCCGCCATTGCCTACTACCAGTACGATCAGACCAACACCGAGGGCCGACTAGGCCGACATCACTGATCGGATGCTGCCGAAGTACGATTTCATTATAGTCGGAGCTGGGTCTGCCGGTCAGTGAGTATATCGTCGTATTTCGGTAGGATTACTTAAAAGTATTAGTAGTGATCCATGGAGTCTTGTATTCATGATGCAATGATTGATGGCTCAGTGGCGTTGATTGACGTGCCTGAGAAATGAGCCTGAGCTTTTATACTTTTAAACAATATAATTTCTCAATATGAATCGTTAAAATTAGTAATTTTAACATAAACATACATCAAGACATGTATGTAGAGATGATTGAAAGTTAGCTGAATATCACAATAGTTCTTATATACTTCAAAATTATATACGTTTAACCTATCGCTATTATATACTATAGGCTATTATATATTATACCTAACATTATAGACAAACCGAAAAGTCTATTGTGCATTCATAGATTTTGAAAAGGCCTATAACAAAGTGGTGAGGAATGAGTTGTGGTCAGCATTATCTTTGCATGGGGTGAGCAGTAGTCTGATACAGACATTGTAATCCCTCTATTGGGATTCCAGCGCTTGTGTCAGAATAAACGGAGCGTACACCGAATGGTTTAATATCCAAAAGGGTGTTACACACGGATGTGTAGCGTCTCCATGGCTGTTCAACCTATTCATGGATAATTATCTGACAGATTTGAAAGAGAGTGACTGTAGACTGAGAGTGAATGAGTTACTTTTCAAATATCTTCTTTACGCCGAGGATCAAGTACTACTAGCATCGTTGGCTAAAAATTTACAAGCGATTGTGACTATTATGAATGATGCTTTGGAAAGAAAGAGAATGAAAGTAAACATAAAAAAGACTAAAGTTATGGAGTTTGAAAAGGAAGAGAGCATGACAGAAGTATGTATCCGTATTGGTGGCGACAAACTAAAGCAAGTGAATGAATTTGTTTATTTGGGATCAATGTTTACTAGTGATGGAAAGTGTGAAATTGATATTGAAAGGAGAGTTAATGCTGGTAATAAGATGAATGGGGCGTTGCACGCCTTTACAAACAGCCAGAAAATCTCTAGAAAAGCTCGTCTACCTGTACATGGGGCAGTGTTAGTTCCAACACTCATATACGGAAGTCAAAGCTGGGTGTGGCAGAAAAAACATGAAACTAGAATAAATGCAGTAGAAATGAGAGCGCTAAGAAGTATAATTTGAGTGACAGGATAGGAAATAGTGTAATAAGAGAACGTTGTAATGTGAAAGAAGATATAGTGACACGGATTGAGAAAGGGATGCTTAGATGGCTTGGGCATGTAGAGAGGATGAATGAAAGAAGAATGACTAAACAGATTTATAAGATGAGTGTGAGTGGGAACGTTGGAAGAGTAAGGCCTAGACGAATGTTTCATGATCAAATCGGGGACGTTCTGAAGAAAGGTGAGGTCAAAAGTAGAATGTTGAGGAAGCGAAAGTTGTGTGTCAGGATCGTAGTAAGTGGAAGGACGTGGTCTCTGCCTACCTCGTTGGGAAAGAGGCGTGATTTATGTATGTATGTATTATAGACAAACACTATCAAGTAAAAACTATCAAACTACCTAAGCCTAATCCTTTGCGTCGCTAACAACACCCATAACTTAGGCTTAGAGAGGGTTCAATTATTATACAAGCAAACTTAAAAAACATTTTTTTTTACTAAGTATACAATTTGTAGGCTCATTTTTAACCATTTATTTTTCTTATTACCAAAGAGTCGCGACTTCATAGGCTTTATTACGCAGTAATCAATTTCATCGCGTAATTTATATTCATATTATTGACAATTCATATAATCTAATAATTGAAAAATAACACATACCTACTTTCCATGTACAAAATTTCATCAAAAGCGGTGACACCTATTTAATACGATTTCTAAATTTATGCCTATCAATTATGGAATGATGTATGCTTCCGTTTACAAAATTTGTTTGGAATCGTTTCAGAATATTAATAGATTTATGTGCAGTGTGATACCTCGTTGGATTCGTAATGAGATCTAGAATAATGTACAAAAATTTCAAACACGTGGATAAATGAAGCAAGGATGGCTCAGTGGTAGCGTGTACGACTTCGCGTCGATTGACGTGAGTTCGAATCCATGCAATGAGCCTGAGCTTTCGGTGGAGGAAAACATCGTGAGGAAACCATAGCATGGTTGTAGGGCATTTTCTAATTTCCGCCTGGCTAGCTACCACCCTCAAGTTGAAAATTTGCCGCCAAGCACCAATAGGTGTGTTCCGGCAGCTGCACTTGAGAGCCAGTTTTCCACTAGGTTTAACGTGTTATCATCTTGCGCCACATTGTCACCTAACATCAGGTGAGATTGTGGCCACTACGCCAAACCTGTAACGATAAAAAAAAAACTTGAAAAACAAATTAAACCCTTTTTCGTTTTCTTTACTTTTTAATGATTAAATAATACATAACATATTACTAATTAGTCTTCATAAATAGCCAAATGACCTAGTGTTGTGTTCCTGTGGTGAGTAGGGTTTCCAGAGCTCCTTGGGCAAGGGTGGGTTCGGGTCGGCAACGCGATTGTGATATCTATGGTATTGCAGGTGTTCATAGGCTACGGTAACCGCTTACCATCAGGCGGGCCGTAAGCATGTTTGCCAACTTTGTTGTATAACAAAAAAATTGGTTAGATTTTGGAGTGTGAGGATGAGCAACTAGCCCATGACGGAAGGTGCGAGTTTGGAAGAAACTAATCCAAATCTTGAATAAATTAAGTAGTAGTTGTAAATTGAAACTAGTATCATATTTATCAATGTAAATTCCATTTTTTTAAACAATTATTCTCATGTATTTGATTTGCATTAAGTTGTATTTAGTCATATTTATTAAGTTAACCAACAGAATAATTAAATAAAACTGGCTATATATTGACATATGCGTTTTTTTATCTTTCACAATAAAAAAAAATACTTTCTAATGGGGCCCCGAATTTTTTTGTACCCAGGCATTATGTGTGCATGGCTCAAGGCAGCCCTGTAATAGATCATAGATTCTCGTTATTTTATTCTATCGTGACTGAACATAAGCATGCAGAAAAATCTAATAACAAATGTTATATAAATAAAGTCACGTATTTCCCTGTGTACAAGACCACTATATCTTTCTTACTCATCTTGAATACACAATGAAATGTGCTGATTAAGCTATTTGTATTGTAAACGTGGTATGATGTCGATTGCTATTTTTTTTAATCTGTTAACATCTTGCGTCATATTTTTACCCGACTACGGAGAAGCCAAAAGGAGGGTTATGATTTCAGCAGGCAATGTATGTGTGTATGTTCATTTGTTCCCGCATATCATCTAAACTACCTACCTAATTTGACAAATGAGGTATAATTTAAAGTGCCTTGATCATCCGCTAGTTACAGGCTCTGAGACGTCATACTGAATTGTATATGGACATTCCTGTATTTAAAAAAAATGTATAGGGTATCAAACGAAACGGTTAATCGGCACATATTAAAAATATAGATCGTACAATTCAGGGCGCGATATATTCCGTAGTCGGATTTTAGATTTGAAACGTATCTTTTTTTTTTTTTTTTTTTTTTTCGAACTGACTACACTGTTAGCCTGAGGGGCCCTGGAGCCTTTACGGCTTTTACAGCTTTACCGGGCTTGGGGGCGAGCGCTTAGGGCACTCAGCCACGAAAGCTAAGCAACAACATCCGAGGGTGCCAAAGTGGCCGGACCTCGGCTCGGACTGTTGCGCGTATGCAATTAAGTCGCGATCTGACTAAGTTGAAACTTATCCAGTATTTGAAGCGGTCACTCCACATACTTTTTTATTTTATTATATACTAGCAACCCACCCCGGCTTCACTCTGGTACTAGAGTAATACATATTACTACTGGTACTATTGGTTGTCTGTCTGTATATATGCCCGGATTTAACTCTAAAACGGCTTGACCGATTTTTATGATATTTTGTACACTACTACTATTTTGTATACTTACATCATTTCTCAAATTATAGGTTATAAGATTTATGAATATTACTTTAATAACTTGTGTCCCGGGATGGGATATAAATTACGTATATTTTTGTGACGTTCGAAAACTAAAGTGGAAAGTGATCTTAAAAAAACCGTTTCCGAAAAATACAAAAAGAGAGCTAGAGAGCACGGAGATTTGTTTTAGAGATTTTTTTCTACTTGGGGCAACCCGAGTAGTGGAATACCTCCACCCTATAGAAGATCGCAGCCAAATAACCTAGTATTGTATTCCTGCGGTGAGTAGGGTTTCCAGAGCTCTTTAGGTAGGTGAGTTCAAGGTCGGCAACGCGCTAGTGATACCTATGGTATTACAAGCGTCCATAGCTTCGGTACAGTAAGAACATCAAATGAGTAGGGAAGCATTTGCTATACATAAGGATAGAGTAGTTATTAAAAAGAGAAGGGAAGCTTTGTGGTCTTCAAGAAATTAAAAATAAGTAGATCTTAAAATTGTAAATGAATATAGAATGGGCTCATTTGGGTAACTCCTCACCGCAGGATGGGACACATCTTATAATTATTTTTAGATAACACAAGATCCCTGATTTACGTTAGAGGTGTCGTAAGGAACTATTAAAAAAAGCGTCCATAGGATATGGTAGCCGCTTAACATCAGGCAGGCCGTATGCTTGTTTGCCATCTTTGTTGTAGAATATAAAAATACGATTTAAATTAATTTAAATTCTTAACCGACTTTGATGAAACTGTATACACGGGAAGTATAATACATTCCATTATTGATGGATTATAAGACGTCATTAATAATTTTAGATATCGTAAAAAAAACTACTGATTTCGATATGAATTTTCAATAATATGAATTCAAATAAAACTACGAGAAGAAAATCATTACTGCGTAATAAACGCGTGCGTAGTCGCGGGACACCACTAGACAACTATTATAATATCGTCCAAATTTATTAATACGTGAAGGTTGATGTGCTCTAATTATAATACTGCGTGTCATGTAAATCTCGATTGTACCCTCGTTTTAACGAACTTTCCATTCTCTTAACTAAGGATCAAGTGAATTGTATACATACGGATAAAATTTCGAACGAGCATCGTCGATACTAAGAATATTTCAAATTAAAATCGAATATATTTTGGGTTTTGCAAAAATATTATAGATTAGTCTTATTATTATATAGTTTAGTATTTTTTTATACAAATACTATTAGTGTATTAAACTTATTTGATGTGTTGTTTAACCCCTGACACAAACAATGGGTTGGAATATATTTCACGTGTGTACTGTGTATCTGTGCATTTGTATATCTGTCTGTCTGTATGTGGCATCACAGCTCCCAAACGGCTGAACCGATTTTGATTTGGTTTATTTTTATTTGAAAGGCTAGGTACTTGATCGAGAGTGTTATTAGCGATGATTCAAGAAAATATGTTCAGCCGTTTGAAGATTATCAGCTCTTTTCTAGTCGATAAATAAATGTGAATATCTTCCATAGGAACGATAGTGTCGGATTTTGGTATTCTGGATATTAAAAGAACATGGCAACATTAAGATCATGCTGCAGCATCCACCCGGAATCTGCAGAATACCTAACTCTTCACCACCTTACAGCATAGATATCGTGTTTGGGCTCATTGCAATGGTCTCAATAATTAAATTACTTGTGTCTAGGTTTTAAAAATTTTACTTACTTTGTTAATTAGCTACGTTTTTTATACATTTTGTATGAAAAATGCCATCTATCTATACTAATATTATAAATAGAGAAAGTTTCTGATTAAAAAGAACGAAGTCCCAGAAGGTTGCTAGTATATTATAAATATGAAAGTACATTTCTTTGAACGTTTCTTCATTAATAACACTCAAACAGTCGAAAGGATTCTAATGAAATTTAGTATAGAAGTCGATTATGTCGTATTAAAGGACATAACGATACTTTTCTATTTTATACTAGCTCTGCTCGCCACTTCGTTCGCGTGGACTACGTCGGTAGAGCGCACTCGCGAATCGTGCTACCCTTGCTCAAAAAATGGAAGACAAAAATGCTTATTGTGGGTATTCCTTAGAAGATAGACATATGCCATCGCTGAATTTTTTGTAGGTTTTTCTAAGATCTACAATTATGTAGAAAATTAATTTGATATATCTCGTATTGTTTATTTAGCGTAAGCCATTTAAGCGCCACGAATGCGTCTTTTTTTCCGAATTGAATCATCATTATCATCACTGCTTATTTCATATGTTACTTTATCTTACAAAATATATTCTATAACCTGGCTAGATAACATAGCTATAAAATAAAATAAAAAAAAGCATGTAAAGCGGATACATGAAAGAATATAAACAAACAGGCAGACAGAGAGACGTTGAGTTTATAATATGTATAGACATAAAAGATATAGATCATCCAGAAAAGCGGACGGGTAATGTAATGCTCGTGTTAGATTAAATTGAATAAAAATAATTATCATAGCTTCGTAAAATATAATATGTAAAAATTTAAAATTGTCGCATAAAATAATATGTACATAAAATTAATAAAACCATATTTATAACTTTAAAATATTTACAACCTTGATCATAAGATATTTTGAAATATATATTTTTATCGTTTTAGGTTTAGCGTTGTGGCTACAATCTCACCTGATCTTAAGTGACGATGTGGTCTAAGATGGTAAAGATATCGCGAACTAAGCAAGGTAAGTATTTAGGTATGTAATATTAAATATAAAATTCCGTTGTGGTGTGAAAGAAGATACCTATAGTGACATGGATTGAGAAATGATGCTTAGATGGTTTGGGCATTTAGAGAGGTTGAATGAAAGGAGAATGACTAAACAGATTAATAAGATAAGTGTAAATGGGAAGTTAGAAGAGGAAGGCCTAGACAAACGCTCCACGATCAAATCGGAGACGTTCTGAAGAAAGTTCAGGTCAAGAGTACTCTAAACCGACGAGTATGCAAGATTGATGAATGTTGAAGAAGGGCAATATGTATGTCAGGATCGTAGTAAGTAGAAGGACGTGGTCTCTGCCTACCCCGTTGGGAAAGAAGCGTGATTTATGTATGTATGTAAAATTCCGAAACCGTTTTCGAAAATGCCGATTTATTTGTTCGGTTTGATAAAATATAACTCCGAATGTTATATTATTCAAGTTTTTAAGCGCTACATTTCTCAATAGGTCCCAGAGAGAGGCTGGCTGGGTCTATACGTACGGTAGTGGTCACGGAGTTCGCAGACTCGACAGACGCGGACGTGACCTACAATTACAATAAATTAAATACAATATAATTGTGCTTGTGAATTAGCTGTATTGATAAAAAGTGAGTATTATAATTATATATTATGTGATAATTTCAATTAAAAGTGTCCCACTAAGGGTCGATTTTTCAATTCAAATATGAATGAGCATGAAAATCATCGTAGTTCAATTTAATATATATTTGGATGATATTATAACATTTCGTCTTACTGTGGTATGAACAAATATTAAAATCAATTTTTTAAGTAATACTTTTGTACATTCGTGTGTATGTCTACATGTGAAAGAAAGTCTAATGCGTTTAAAATATTGTGAGAATAATATCACCAAGGTTTATAAAAACTTTCTTCAACAATAAATCTGTACAAAGCATTAAAATAATATATTTTATACATCTGTGTGTGAGTTTGTGTGCGTGTGTGTGTGTGCAGATGAGAGATAACCCAATGCATTTATAATACAGTGAAAATAATATCATGAAAGGGTTATAAAAACTTTCTTTAACAATAAATCTGTGCAAAGTTTTAAAATAATATATTTTATACATCTGTGTGTGTGTTTGTGTGCAGTGAAACATAATCCAATGCATTCATAATACAGTGAGAATAATATCTCCATTGTTTTTATATTAAAAGGCGTATACTACTTTCGTTAACAAGAAATCTGTCTATAACAGACAATGCTTAAACGTTTGTAACAATTCATACGCGCGGTTTTCAAGTTTTTTTTTTCATATATTACTAGCTAGCCCCGCAGACGTTGTTATGCCCTTCCCATAGCCAATAACTCGAACACAGCGCCACTTATCGCATTCAGGGCTAGTATAAAAACCTTCTCCGTGAAAAAACATTTAGATCTGCCAACTAAATTATCCAAAGTTCCGTTTAGGTTCGGGATAATATACTCAGATTCAATTACACCAAGACACAAGTTTGCGCGTTCATGTTAATCGCTTAGAAAAAACTCCATTTACTGTGGTCCCACAATTCCAGGAAACACCCCCAATCATCTCAAAGAGTATTGGAATCCTGGGTGTTGACATCTCCAATGACGTTTAGTTCCGTAGTCGTTAAGAAGACAAGGTCAAGCTGGCGTCCAAGAAGCTCGGTGTGTTGAATAGAACAAAGCGGTACTTCACCCCGGGGCAAAGACTGCTGATATACTAATCACAAGTCCGACTTCATATGGACAATGCCGTCATCTCTGGGCGGGAGCACCTGGATACCAGCTTGGCCCATTTGACTCGGCTCAAAAACTAGCTGTGAGAATTGTTGACGATCCCAATCTCACAGGCGGTATCGAACCTTTAAGTCTAACTAAGACTTTGCCTCCTTGTGCGTGTTCTACGGCTTGTATAATTTAAGTTTAAGTGTAAGGTTAAGTTCTAAGGAATTGTTCGACATGATGCCAACGGCTACCTTTCACCATCGCACCGCTCGCTATAGACAGGGGGTTCATCCTCACACCTTAGAACCTAAATGATCGCGGACAGTCCGGTTTCAGAGGAGTTTTCTTCAACGAACGCTCCGGATATGGAATGAGCTCCCTGCTGAGGTTTTCCCAGGAGGCTATAGTATGGGATTCTACAAAAGGGGAGTAAATATGTTTTTAAAGGGTCAGCAACGCGCATGTCATGCTTCTTACCCACCGCCGCCACTTGCTGCTTACCCACAGGCGGGCGATATGCTTTTTTGCCACCATCGTGGTATAAAAAAACTGCAAACTTTCATGGTGATCAGTCAAACGGTGTTAGAGCTTACCAAAGCTCGAAATCAGCTTTTCCTGGGTGCTAGGTAGGACACATAAATTGTAACCGACTGGCTTGCGATCACCATAACCCAGATGTAATACCCACCATAGTAGCACGCTTAGGCGTGTAGCGTTCCGGTATCAGCCGACATATATCCAGTATTCAAGTAGGGTGGTAGGGATCTGTATCCAACTGGGTTACGAGTGAGTCACTATGTCTTATTATTGTTGAAAAAAAAAATCACGATACAACTTACAATTCAACAACACAAAACAAATTGACCGCAAGAATATTGTCTAACAGCTTTGCGAGTTCGAAGGTAATTATGTAATAATAATCCATTAAATTATTACTATAAATAAAAATATTTGCAAATTAATTTTTATATCGAGTAGCAATTATCTTATATTTTATGTTCTCTAATGCAAGATTCCAATTAACTAATAACACGATTATTAGTTCTTTAATTACTTTGTCTTTTAAACCAAATAACCTACGTTTTGATGAACAAAGATTACCTTTGTTTTTATTTTTTACTAGCAAACACGGCTCCGCGTTGCTGTGGCACATAAAGAAATAATGTTTATCCGATCGCTACCAAACTTTAGATGATCACCCGCTGGGCCAATATAAAGATTGTAGGGAAATTTCATCAAAATAGCTCCAACCGTTTTGTTGTCCATATGGAGTATGCATATAAACATCTATTTATGTATATATAGGTTAATTTTTTTTAATTTCCTTCAGTCACAATCTCTCCTGTTATTAAGATGGTAATACGCTAAGCCTTATTGGGGAATTTGGTCTCAAGTACATCTGCCGAAATACACTATAGGTGCTTGGTACCTAGCCAGGCGGGCATTAGAAAATTCCAAACGCATGTAGGGTTGAGAACTTCCATGGAATGACACGATGTCCGTACACGCTACCACTGAAATGTCCTTACTTCCAGTTGTAATTCAATTGCTATCTAAAATAATTTTGACTTTTGAATCATATCTACCCAAGACAGATCTAAATAATATCAGAATGTATCACTTTTTATTACTTACGTATATTCTCATCTGGGTCACTATTATCAAAATAACTTACTGTATTTAAGCTAACAATTTAAACTACATTGTTACCCATTGGACAATTATGACAAATAACAAAATTGTAACGCTTTACTCTAAGTATCCAGAGCTAAATATTTTGTTTGTTTCCTTTATCCTAAGACATAGGGTTTTTAAAATGATGCATAAAGGTCTATTGTAGGAAGCTGAAGTGACAACGAAATTCTACAGTCTTTTAGAGATAGCTGTTATTTGTGGGCTCCGTACAGTCATTTTGAGGAATTCCAGTATAAATTTATTTAATTTAACCCTTAGTTTATTTAAACTTCTATTTAAATCTAAAATGAAAAAAGTTATTTAATTATTTCAACAGTTTTAAAACCATGATCTTAATGTATAATTTAAGTTAATATGAATATATAATTTTAATATAATAGTGTCGATCTTGTATTCCTTTACAAATAATGTATAAATTGCTAACTTGATTTAAAAAAGATATATTTATATAAGTAGGTACTGTCATAGCAACGCCGAAGAGTGCGATATTTTGTATTCGTTTTTTCTTATTTAAGTTTGTAGTAAAATTTCTTTGTTACATGTTTTTATGTTTTTTCCCCAAGTGTTTCGAGACAGGAGTAAACATCAAATATGTTGCCCTCACTACAACCCTGTTCTACGCATAACAATATTCAATATCTTTGTACATTGAAAAGCAAAGACAAAGTTCACAAATGTATTAAACAGAAGGTCGCGTCGGTGTTACGAAGGTCAATAGTCCCATTAAGCCAAAGTGCGTCGTATTGCCTCACGACGATGAACAGACTATATTAAGAACTAACTAAACACTTACATCATTTTTTTTTTTACAAAAGGAGGATGGGTTGATTATAAAATGACCTTTATTTTATGTTTGGGCAACCGAGCTTAGCTCAAGGTCATGCAAAAACATCTTTATAAACTTGTAAAGTACAAAACATCTAAATATAAAATACCCACAAACTCAGTTGATGTCAAGTGATAGTGTGGCCTAAGTTGGTAATGGTATTGGTGAACACCTAGAGGGGGGAGGGGACTTGGTCTCAAGTGCAGCTGGAGCGCCTATACTACCTATAGGCCACAGAGTACATTACATTACATTGGCGACCTATTATCAACTCGAGGGTGGTAGCTAGCCAGTCTGATATTACAGAATAGTCCTACTACCATGCTGAAGTCTTCATAAGAAATCTATGATTTAGATATTGTAATTATCGTTCTGTTTTATATTTTTTATGTAATTATTTTCTCGGTAACTGTTCTAATGGTGTGAATATAGATAATGTTTTTTTTTTACTTTCCAAGTTTACCTAGATAGCTATTTTTTATTTGTTGATGAGTGATGCTTTGTCTCCTGATATTATACCTAAACTGCTATTATTTCTACACACAATTATATTTTTATAATATCAAAGCACTATTATTTATACACTAATAAATAATGGTTATTATCTTACTTTGCATTATAATGCCTATTTAAAATTACGTTACCCCAAGAAGATCAGTATGAACTGACCTACTTTGAAAAACACAAGTATAGAAAGTTTCGATAGATTTGCAGCAAAATGTGCACTAGTTATCGAAGTACCGTTTCTGTACTGAGCACATGCAGTTATTCAAGTCCATTTACCTACCTCGCGTACAAGTGAGCTAAATAGCTCATAGTCAGCTATTGGTAATAATAATTTATACTTCTTTACTAATATTATAAAGGTGAAGAGATTGTTTGTCAAACAAATTCTGTTTACTTTAAAAAATTATAAGTTAATTATAATTATTCGGTGAAAACGACTCCACAAAGGGGAGAAAATAATTAATCGGGTTTTACGGGGTTTCCACTTATTAACAAGACACCGAAAAAAATATCTAATATTATTTAAGAATGCTTGTACGTATATGTCAGAAATGGCTACAACGAGTTTTGGTGAAATTTTGTATTTAGGTAATATTTTACTTTCCAAGTTTACCTGTATTACCTGTTTACCAAACCAATGTACTACATATTGTACATCTTAAAAAGAACTACAAAAAAGGCAGCAATAAAATATCTCTATCTTGTAAGTCTCACCCACAATAAGCATTTTTAGGGCAACACGATTCGCGCGTGCGCTTCACCGACAGCATTCTGTATTCCACGCGAGCTGAGCCGCGCGGCAATAAGTAATAAATTCCACTTTTATAATGAATTGGAAATTAACATTCTATATATATATATATATATATATATATATATATATATATATATATATATATAATTATATACGATCCGAGTATATTACAATAGTAGTCATATTATGGCAAATAAATACGCATCCAGTGCGGTAAAACAAAAATACATTCAAAACTTATATAATATAAAATAATTTACCGTCATCAAAAATAATTTCGAAAGGAAATCTAAAACCAATTTTATAATCCCATTTTTATTACGTTTACAATAATGAATAATTATCTGTATGCAGAATTATTTTGTTTCACATCACGGATCGCTCAAATCAATGAACTAAAAGGTCAGGAGTCACAAATTTCTTCATAGATTTCGATATTATCGTTTCTGCGTTCGTTTTTGTTTGTATACAATCGCGATATATAACATTTGAAAGGATGAGTTATTAATATATAAACGAAACACCAAGGCTACAAAAATCGATAAAAACATTAATAATAAGCAATAACCGAATGGTTTTTCTGCACTCAGGTATATAACCGTGTACAAATGTTATTTTGAACTTTAAATATAGCTTGCCTTAAAACGTATTCTTTATTGTCTATAATGATACGAAATAATATTATTAAACCAAAGAGATTATTTGTTTGAACGGGCTGATCTTTGGAATTACCAGTCAAATTTAAAAGTTAGGAAATTTATAGCCCATTTATTGAGGAAGGTAATATGGTTTACAACTTCACCCAGCGCCTCTAAGGAGTAGAGAGTTCGTCGAATAAATATACATATTAATAAATATTAGCCATTTTTACATTTGTATCTTCTACTTTTTCTAACATTCATTTGTTTAACTACAATCTGATTAAAAAATTGTCGTCAAATAACTTGAGAACCGAACTTAAAGATTATCGATACAATCGATATTAGGTTCCTTAAAACGATGTTTACACGTTTATCTGTTTTAAAATGAGTTCGAGAGTCCGAAAACAAAATATAAACAGAAACACAAATTGTCCTAAAAAAAGGTCATCAACACAAGAATTAGCATCCAAAAAATTAAAGTGTCTCAACGTTAACGTAGCGAAATGCGATAAATTGAAAAACTACCGAACGAATATTCATACGGTTTTCATCAATGGACGGAGGGATTCATGAGGAAGGTTCAAGTATATAATTCATTAAATTTTTGTGTAAACTCGCTGAAATATGACGATGATTGTTGTAAAAGTCGGAAAAAATCATGCCGACTGGGAGATTTACTAGCCGCGTAAACCAATAGAGTTAGTTATATGTATTCGTGCGAAACCGGACGGGCTGCAAATAATGAAACAAAAAATTATAAGGAAAATGCGAAGGATGATTGATCAGTACCATGTCTAAGTTTTGATATTAATAATACATGAAGCGATAATTTTGGAGTTCTATTACAAAGCAAAAGGTTGTCGATAGCTGTCCAACCTTCTCAAACAACACGTACCGTGACGCGCCGTAGAGCACATAGTTAGGCGTGACTTACTACGAGTTACTATTCTATAGAGTTATTTCTGGTATGTCTGTCTCATTTTATAAAACCTTAGACGTTACACCTTTTTCATATTTGTATATATTATAAAAATGAATATTTATGTGTTCGTGTTCTGTGTTTGACAATCAGATACAGTTGAAACTTTGTACAAATATTGCAGATACTTGGGAGAAGGTTATTGAAATAATACCATCATTATACAATACGTGGCGCGCGAGTCGTTTCATTACAAAAACAACAGAAATGAAGTAGCGAGCAAAAACTAATGCAGTTAGGATGTGATTGAAAATATATAAATTTACATCTCAATGATTTGAAGTACATTAATTAATTCTTCGATAAATTAATGATTCAAAAATCGTTTTAAAGCTTATATTCTCCACTATTGAATCATAGACAAATAGTTCAAAATTAATGTTTTAATGTAAACAAAAAAAACTTTTGTTTAGCTAATGAAAAAATATTCAAGGCGCCATCTATTAGCAATCTGTTCAACTAACATGTTTTTAATTCACACAGTGATGGAAATTTTTACAGATATTTTTATAAACAGTCGAAATTTATTTTTTGGTACTTGTAAAAATATATTCGGTTTTTGGCGGAATCTTGAGTTTATACCATATTGTGGTTTTTATTTTTAATTCATTACCATAGGTTCTGTGACCCTATATTATGGTGAGCTGTTGCGTAATATAGTTTGGTTATTGAGCATTCCTGAATTGGATCATAAATATTAACTGAAAACATGCAGTTTTAGATGTCACTAAAACTCCCTAGATAGTTCTAACAAAGGAGCCACCACCATCTTGTTGGACCAACTTTGAATATAAAAAATACTACAAAGACAAACATATTGATATTGGCAAGTGCTTTTTACGGTGCCAAAATAAGAAGAAGAAGGCATGTCGCATTCTGGGATCAGCCGTTATATACATCCAGTAATGAAGCTAGTGTATACATAGTTGCTTCGCGATCGTTTCTAGAACTTTCGGTGGTTGCCATTATTTTTTAATTGTACTGTGCAATGTCACTTTGCTACGAATACAAAAAAAGTTATATCTGACCTTTTCTTTCGCACTAAGCTTAACTGCCTTATTCACATAATCGCATCATAAAATAAAATATCACTAACCTAACATTAGAGACCATGCATTGGTTAATAATACGCAGTTAAATTGCAAAACAAGTCAACACGCGGTCCGGATGGAAATTGTGAAATTCTACGCTTCTCGTTTGCGAAAGGTAGTTGTTGTAAGTTGTTATGACCTTCAATGTTTCTCTGTTTTAGAATATTTCGATATCTTCAGTGTGATAATTTTGGCTTAACAATTACCAATTTTACATATTTAAAATTTATTTACTGTTGTTTTATTACAATTATTATTTCTATTACCATTAGATACTACTTCTATTTCTGTATAATTTATCAACCATGTTTTATGTATTTACAATAGCTTTAAGTTTAATATTATGTTTTGATCGAATATTTCTTGTTCGATGACATCATTCAATCATAGCTATTATTATAATTCATTGAATATCAAGAGTTCAGGTTTCCTCACGATGTTTTCGTTCACCGTCAGCCGATACCAATTTGAATCAGTAATTGCACGCGAATTTCTATAAATTCATTTGATTCCGGGGTTCGATTCCGCGGACATCTAACCGAACTTACTCCATGGGTAACAGCTAGTAAACTACATATGTTAAATTAGAACTTCAGAAAGTATATAATAAATAATCTAAATAATAATCTAGATATGATAACATCTCCCATATTTAACTATGATACTAAGTTTACTACTGATGATGAATCGGGAGTTAAATTTATAAAATAAAGGATTCACAAATTACTGTCGTCCGAGCAAAATAAAAATATCAACAAGAATAAAATTAATTCATTACCTACTGAATTAAATGAGCGTACTTTCATAGTATAGTAACAATACAAATAATAATAGTGAACAGAAACCGACAAAAATATTATTTTTGTAAAGAGTTTTGTTTTACAAATACTCAAATAAGAAATGTATTGTTCTCGTCAATTTAATGCTGAAGTAGTTAAATTCACAAAATATATACGCACATTAATTGTTATAATAATAATGATGTATTGTATGAATGATGCCAGTGGAATTTCCTTAACATTTTTAGTATTAAAATGAAATATTATCTACCATGAAATACTAACAAAAGTGAAAGTCATCATTATTAATTCACAATAATATGATTGATGGCTAACTTCATCATGTCGTACTTCAATTACCTATAACAAACCTATAATAAATTTACTAAATATAATTGATTTTTTTATTCATTATTTATTCTTTCTGTCGTTGCAGTTTATAAAATGAAGATAAAGCAAGAACTGCTAGTTCAGCCATCAGGCGACACTTGGAAAAATATTCGTGTGGAACTAAAAGAAGATGTAAACACCAGGGACAGAGATGTGGCAACAATCAGAGAATGGCTTAAGAAACAACCACATTTACCTGACGATTGGGGTAATTTCATTTCATTACCCATTAATCTAAACTTTGTTTGCGTAACACTAAAATCCTAGATTATACATTCTATCTTTTGAAGTGAAGAAGGTTTATTGTTAGCGGACTGGGACATTACGTCGATTGACATGGTGTCGAATGCTATGATGTAATGAACTTTATTCGAAGGAAAATATCTAGATGAAACCATATTATAACTTTTCATCAGTTTCTAATGATCACTTACCTGTCTACAACCTTAGAATTGAAAATGGAATGGAATTGTAATTAAAGCGCCAATCAGTGTGTCCTTTAAATAAACTAAGTTTAGAAAATTATCATTAAGAACTCAACTCAACTAAAGTTTTATAAATCATGTCTTTGATTAAAGTTTCATTAAAAATGATACCACACCAACTCATCTGAGAGAGGAAACTGTTCTAAAGCCGAAATTGCGAAAACTTTGTAACGGCAGATCTCAGCTTGATAATAATAACTTGATACTCCAATAATTTGCTAGAGTTTCATAATTTCGATATTAAAACTTAACGCTTGTAGATTTCGTCATCTAGTATTTAAAAAGATAGACTCTGTTGATTATAATTTATTTTAGCCCAGGTGATTTCGGTCTTAGATCCATTGTATGTATCAAGTCAATGTTAAATCAGTTGCCATTATATAGCGTTTATTCTATAGTATATTATTCACACACGATATTTCAATTGAGACACATATAGCTAGACACTATTGCGTTGTATTGCGCTGTACGTATAATTGACAACACCTGCGTTAATCATTGCGTGGAATATTTCGATTTATATCTAGTCATCTAGACCTAGTAGTCTATTTAGTCGTCTCTCGATCTCTCTGTCCGTTTATGTTCTCTTCACACGAAATCCAATAATCCGATTTACATGTTTTTTCCTTTAATTCAAAGATGTCTTATCTGGCCAGGTTGTAGGATATATTTGATTATATGATATTACATACGAAATAAGCAGTGACGATAATGATGAATCAATTCGAGAAAGCACTCTTTTAGGGCGATTAAATGGCTTACGCTGAGTAAACCATAAGATATATATCAAGTTAATGTACCTACCACATAATTGTAGATCTTAAAAAGACCTACAAAATAGTTAGCGATAGCATATGCCTATCTTGGTTCAGTACGCCTATGCTCAAGTTTTTAGTTTCAAACCCGCACAGATCTCTAGCATATTATTATCTTTTCATCGATATCTTGAGCGACCAATAGACCATTCACTAGTTGATGAACCGATTTCTTCACTTGTCGCACACTTTTACTTTCTAATTAGATGATCAGCGAAGAAAGTACACTTTTTCTCAGTTACTAAAACGTTATTTTTCTTATTAAGGATCAGAGTATTTAACACTAGACACTTTGACTACGTAGAGTCTTCTCGTCATCCATTTCAATCAGTGCGTCCTACCCGTAATGACCTACGGAGCTGAGACGTGGACGCTCACGGTAGGGCTGGTCCACAAGTTCAAAGTCGCTCAGCTTGCTATGGAAAGAGCTATGCTCGGAGTTTCTCTGAAGGATAAAATTCGTAACGAATACATCCGACAGAGAACCAAAGTTATCGACATAGCTCAAAGAATTAGCAAGCTGAAGTGGCAGTGGGCCGGCCATATCTCACGAAGAACCGACAACCGCTGGGGTAAACGGGTTCTTGAGTGGAGACCGCGACTCGGCAAACGTAGTGTAGGACGCCCTCCGGCCAGATGGGATGACGATCTGCGAAAGACTGCAGGCAGATTCTGGATGCAGACAGCTGCAGACAGGGCGCTATGGCGCTCATTAGGGGAGGCCTATGTCCAGCAGTGGACTATTATAGGTTGATGATGACTTTGACAAAAGTACCTATATTTTATTTATTAATTCAGACATCAAGGTATCTGTTCATATAAAAAAACACGTGGATTGTAATCCTCTTGAATCAAATTTTGATTGGCCTAACTTTAGAATTTTTAGATTAAATTTATTCGACAATCTTCTCCATAGCGCCGCAAACGCACTCATGTAGTCTATCGTTCTCATATGCCGTACTCGCCTACAACTTATCAAATTGCTTGATCTTCATAGTTACTATTGCGCTCCTTCGAATCCTAGTCTGTAACACTACTCAGTAAATAGGCTATAAAATCTCTGACCGGTATTTCCAGGTATTTCCGGTTCTCTGACGGTATTAGCGCTTTGAAACTGACAAACAATCACTTTTGGTTTATTTTATTAGTATAGATATGTATTAATATTACGTTTTCATCATAATTATTTAACCGGAAAACTAATAAGTATCTTAAGATATAAATATACATATATATAATTAGTGCTTTATATTTTCAGAGGTTGGACCGATAATGACTTTTTTGAGAGGCAGCAGCTTCTCGTTAGAAAAGTGCAAAAGAAAGTTAGACATGTACTTCACAATGAAAGCTGCCTGCCCGGAATTCTTTTCCAATCGGGACGCCAGCAGACCAGATCTCTTGGAGATATTGGTAAACAAAATGTAAGTGCATATATTTAAATAACTATAATAACCATCAAAACTGGTAAATAGAGAGAGACCATATCTCTTCAAAAATAGTCTCGCTTATTAAAGAACTACATGCAAGTTTTAAGTTGCCTTGAAAATAATCTATACTAATATAATAAAGTTGAAGTGTTTTTTTTGATTGTCTGTTTAAACACGCTAATCTCTGGAACTACCAGACGGACTCGAAAAATTGTTTTTGTATATGATAGCAGGAGGAATCTAGCTATTATATATAGGATGGTAAAAAAAATTGTTATATATAGCATAAATATATACCATTAAATAATTAAAAGTGTTTTACCTGTGTTGGTAATACAAATGTAGACTCTTGTAGACTCGGTATTTCTAAAGTGCACAAATAAAAAACTAATTTCAGACAAGGACCTCCCTTGCCCGGTGTCACACCTAATGGAAGGAGGGTTACTATATGCAGAGGTAATTAAGCAATAAATATTCAGTTGTTACCTTTAAGTTAAAATTGCACAAGTGTTTATACTCTCGACCCAAATTTTCATTTTTATCCACATTCATAGTTTTTTCATTATTTACTTTAATTAAAAATCGCAAATTCTTTTTCATTCTTATTACTTTTTAAACATTTTTTTACCCTGTATTTTATTCATTAAGTATCAATCCTAAAACATAGTCAAGGACTATCTTCTTTCGCAATACTTCTTTTGATTCTTGTGTCTACAGTATTTAAAATGCATGGTATCGCCATAGTGAAATTAATTAAATCAATAAAATAATTACAGGTATTCTCTCTGATTTAGACTCACAGCAGATCGTGGATACTTTAAAATTGGCTCTCATGATTGGTGATGTTCGTCTAACTGAAGAAAGGGAAGGTGTTGCCGGCGATATTTATGTCTTAGACGCAGCAATACTAGGCCCCAGCATGTTAACTAAATTGTCTGCTACTACTATTAAAAAATTTATGATTTGTGTTCAGGTGAGTTTTGTAAAGTAGCCTTTTGAACGTGATTTCATAAACAAATTAATATAATATTAATTTATAAGGTAAATAAAGCTAAGCTCTTTTCTATCCCTACTAATATTACAAATGTGAATGTAAGTTTGTTTGTTACGCTTTCACGCGAAAACTACTCAACCGATCATCATGAAACTTTGTACACATAGTCTTGGAGGTATTAGAAGTAACATAGAATACTTTTTTTTAATTAATTTTTTTTAATATAAAATTACTTTTTTTTTCAGAGAAATATATTTGAACATTTGTTGTTGTATTTCAATAAAGTATATTTTAAGTTTTTTGTAACTTCATTGTATGTAGTAATTTTTAAAAATTGATAAACTCATCCTAGCAATAATAAAATATAGCAAATCATATTGATTCATTTCTATTGTAATGATGTCTGATATTTATTTAATGGCTTCAATGCGAGCGAAGACACGGGTAAAAGCTAGATTTTAAAATGTTCTCAGCTAGCAGTTTAATGTGTGCTCTCAATTGAACTTTTCGTTAATTTATGATTTTCTATTCAAATAATTAATATTTTACTATACCATTTTTTTATTGATGTGATACTTATAACACCGTTGGTCAAACGGGCTGTTGGCGAGGCGACGCACAGTGTTTCAGTATTTGAAAAATAGGGACTTAGGCATCGAAAGTTGGAATTTCGATTTGATTTTTATTTTATAGTATATAAAATTAAATAATCCATAAGTATGTAATGTAAGTATATCCATTAATCAAGTGGAGTGTTAGGGGGTCGCAACCACCATACAGATAGTAATGGACTATTCCTCTCACAGCGATTTACTTTTGGTTTACGCGTTTCGGGATCTCCAGGTGTATACCCAGTAATCAAGCGGAGTGGTAGGGGGTCGCGACCACCATACACATACTATATGAAATAGTTTCGATGTTTAACTACTGTCAGGTGACCTGCAATGGCATTTTTTTTCTATAACCTTAAACTCAATTTCAAACTAATTGAGAGTTGCTGAAATTAACAGTGGGAATTTAGCGTGTAATTTTGATACTGTGTGTGTGTATATGTAATATGCTAAACATTTACACAAATACTAGCTAGGCCGGTAGATGTTGTTCTGCCCTCTCCAGTAGTTAATGGCTCGACCACAACGCCACCTATCGGACCCTAACATATCTATATACCATGGTCTCGATAAAACAAATATGTTATGTGATACGAGCTCCATCTATCAAGTTGTTCAGAAATTACACGATCACTAACAGAAACACACAATCTCAAACATATAAGATATACAACATATTTTAATATTCCAGGAAGCTTATCCTATAAAACTGAAAGAAGTCCACATAATCAACACATCAGCTCTGGTTGAAAGATTCATCAACTTTGTCAAGCCATTCCTTAAGGAGAAAATTAGAAAAAGGGTATTTATCGAAATTTATTGATTACACAATTCACCATATTATTCTCTGAAAAGTTTTTAACCAGTCCAATTTCAGCTGTTTATTAATAGTCTACTTTTATACTCGAATAATATACCTTGCTCTTGAAATACCTATTATCTAATATATTACTTTATTTCACTCTAGATCTTTATACACAAAGAGATCAAAGACTTATATAAGTACGTACCTCAAGAAATGTTGCCAGAAGAATACGGCGGCGATTGCAGCACTATGGGAGCACTACAAGGTAAGATTATTTGTTTTATCTACATCACTTTTTTTATATTATAAAGGTGGCAAACAGGCATACGGCCCGCTTGTTGGTAAGCGGCTACCGTAGCCTATGAACGCCTGCAATACCATAGGTATCACAAGCGCATTGCTTACCTACATATCCTACTACATAATCTACCTCAAGGAGCTCTAGAACCCTACTCATCGCAAGAATACAACACAAGGTCATTTGGCTGCGATCTTCTGTAGGGTGGAGGTATTCCACCAGTAGAGCTGCCGCAAGTAGAGAGAAATCTCCAAAAAAAATTTCTCTGTGCCTACCTCTCTTTAAACTGTGAAGCAGTATCCTATTATAATATTTTACGTTTCCTCTTATTCCAAGAAGATTCAGTCAGGGTTACATTCTACTATGTTTTCTATCTGAAGATTAGTGGGTTATTTGAACAATATTTGAATACAAGTTTTAGATAAACTCTAATATGATCAGATTTTGTCGACAACCGAAGGAAGCGAATTCGAACTTCATCGAATTTGAAAACCATAAAAGAAAAACCGACTAATTTGACGCAAGCTTTCTTGAACGAATTATTAATTTACATATTTTATTTATACGTTTTAAATATATTATAAATATTATTACGAATTACAAAACGGTTTACAAAAAATAAAATAATAATTTGAAATGTAGTCCGGATATTTACTATACACAAATAATTTTTAAAGTTAAAATCGAAAACTTTTCTCTCCGGAAATTCTGTTACAAGGTTGATTTAATTGAAACAAATAATTATTCAACCACCAAAATTAAAGCAAAAAGAAATAAAAAAAAATAATGAAAGCTTTTTAAAATTTCAATCTTTAAAGAGATTTATAACAATAAGTTAATCATGTGAATCTTGTTCTTGGTAGATAATAAAATGTCAGAGTTGTATCACTTGTCTTATAACTTTATTAATCGAATTGTTTAAAAAACAGAACAATGGACAAACAAACTTCAAGAGTACCGCGACTGGTTCAAGAGGCAAGAGTCCGTGAAGGCCAACGAGTCCCTGCGGCCAGGCCAACCAACCAACTACGACGAACTGTTTGGCATAGATGGTTCCTTCCGACAGCTCTCTATTGACTAATTAGATTTATATTCAAAATAAATATTTAGTTGATTGTCTATTTTATAGTTTTAAGTATTCGTTAGAGAAAGAAACGAACTTTTAAATTTACTAAACAACTACTTCAATCCAAGGAAATATTGACAACATTTAGAGGGTCTATCTAGTCTTACCATTGTCATAACCTGTTGATTTAAAATGTGTCTAAAAAAATTTCAACACCCTTGCAATAATTATTACAGTTAATATATGTTCATTATCAAAATTTTCATAGTTATCAATTACCACTGAAAGATTTATTTATTGTCTTAGTTTGATCTTTATTATCATAACTAATAAATACAAGTCATTCGACATTATAACTATGATAAAATAATACAATCAAAAATAACAGATACACGTTTTGATATAGAACGTTTTGAAATAGAAGATTCAACAATAATAACAGTATTTAAAATGTTGTCAATTCATAAATCTTGGCTAGTTGTGTTGGCTTCTTAAAAACCAAGTGCTCAATTAGAATATAAAGATGTTTAATGATCTTTAAATTTTACAAGTGGTTCATGAATATTTTGAAACGTATATATCGATAATTTTATTATTAATGTCAGTAAAAACGTTATTACGTTAATTATATTCATGTGATATGTAATTTATAAGCAGTAGAAAAGAATAACCTATATAAAATTCTAAAGTAACTAGTTGACCTATGCAAACGTATCGTCTTATATCTCGGCCGCAGCTTGTTCGCTCGTCAAGTTACTCAATTTAAATTCACACTCTCGCGGCGCGTTAGTTGTTTTCGAACTATCAACTATGAGCCCCTTTGACTCGTGCCCAAAAAACCGCGTCCGATGCGAGCGCTGCGAATTACAAGCAAGCAAGCACACCTATTACACACGTGTCTCGTGGTCCGCCTCGCGGCTCGTCTCGCTGCTCGCGCGAGAGTGTAAATGAGGTATAACAGATGTCATGTTAAACAGATTGTTAATAGATTGCGTCTTGACTATTTTTATTTGGCATGAATAGATGATATTCTCAATGAAAAAAATTTTAAATCATTTTTTTAACGAAAACTTTAATGTCAACAAATGTCTATGTTTCGTCAAACAGTAGTGAACACAGGCTTAAAATGATCTTTGAATCATTAATGTTGATGAGGAATTAACGGAGATATGGCGTTACCAGGGAAAAAGACTTTTGAGAAATAATATACAAAATATAATTCAATATGTTTATCAGATAATAATTATCTACATTTAAACATATATTTAATAAGATCACTTATCTTGTATATATACTACCTATGTGTACTGTATTGTAAATAATAAAGCTTAATTGTATCTAAAAATATAATTTCACTCTATGGATTACGGCCTATGATCTCCTTTTTGTATTCTGGAAAAAAACCTGAAATTAATAACAAAATATTATACAAATTTAATTTACAAAATATAGGCTAAAATGTCTCCAATTATTGTGTCAACATTATTTTAAAATTGGTATATAGATCGATAAATAATGATAAATTAATATTTTCGTCGCCTTAAAACTTCCCTTAAAAAGTATTTGATGGCAAAGTTAACATACTAAATTCTTGAATCTAGTTCCTTAGTGATTATTATTTGTTGATCGGATCAGCCAACTACTGGATGGGGACATTCTCCATCCCATACTGTAGTAACCTGGGAAAACCTCAGCAGGGAGCTCATTCCACATCCGGAGCGTTTGCGGAAGAAAACTCCTCTGAAACCGGACTGTCCGCGACCATTTAGGTTCTAAGGTGTGAGGATGAACTCCCGTCTATAGCGAGCGGTGCGATGGTGGAAGGTAGCCGTCGGCATCATTTCGAACAATTTCTCACTACACAACTCATTATACAAGTGGTAGAACATGCACAAGGATGCAAAGTCTCTCCTTAGATTTAAAGGATCGATACCGCTTATAAGATTACGATTGTCAATATTTCTCACAGTTCGTTTTTGAGCCGAATCAAATGGGTCAAGCCGGTATACAGGTGATTCCGCCCAGAGATGACAGTAGTACTCCATATGGGGTCGGACTTGTTATTTGTATAACAGTAGTCTATGCCCGAGGTGAATTACCCCTTTGCTCTATTTAACACACCGAGCTTTTTGGACGCCAGCTTAACCTTGTTTTCTAAATAATTACGAAACTGAACGACGTTTAGGCTAATTCCCACTTTGCAACTTCTAACTCAATTAGTTGAAAGAAATTTGAGTCGGCGAAAATATGAATTTCGCATAATATTTGGTCTATGTACCAAATTCCAAAAAAAATGTATTGATAAACCCGAACAAGTTTCTTGCCGACTCTTCTTGATGACTGGGATGTTTTCCGAACTAGTGGAAGTGTGTTGCAATTCATAAGTGCTTTCTTAAATAAAATATCTTAGATTTTGCTTACTCACATATTAAATTCTGAACTCAATTAACTGAACACACTACTGTTCGAGTTAAATTTGCTGATAGTGGCTATCTCTTCCTCTGTCAGGGAGAAATCAAAGATGTTTATGTTCTGCTCAAGGCGTTCCTTGTTCGTAGATTTGGGAATCGGTATAAGATATCTATCAACCTGTAATACATACATATTAAAATTAATACTGAAGCTTTGTAACTGGTAACCACTCGTCAGGGTTTTTTGTTATATATTTATTATTATTATTAAAGCATAATTTCCATTTCTAACATCTATGGGACTAACCATAATTATTAAAAGCCTTCCTACTTGTTAATATGTATCCTTAAGTAATTTGCAATTAATAGAACCAATCAAGGGAGCTAGAGACCTTTTTGGTGCGTCCCAAATATTCCTTATAACTAATTCATATCTGCTTAATATTCACAAGACGAAACATATATTTACACCACTTTTTTTATCAATGTCAAATATCGCAAGTGGCAAACTCTTTTTCTATATGAAGTTAAAAGTCACGGTCGAACTAATGACCCACTAAAATTGCGTAACTAATGTGGCATACAAGTTGACCTTGCCATTACTTGCTCACCTCTGCTGCATCTAATAATATAAAATAATTATCAAAGATTTGGATGTGCTCAAGACTTTGGCATTGTACGATTTAGCTTGTAGAGATAGATACATTGCTAAGTATAAGTATTGTAATAGAGACGTGCAAAAAAGAAAATAATGGTGATCCTACTAAACGTTTCCAAACGCTTCAGCAATTTTAGTTTTTTTTTACTATTCGCACTGTATTTTATAAGTACGGTGCAATCGCAGAATGCAAGTGAACCTGATAGTTAACTATCACTATTTACCACTGAAGATAAGAACCCATCGATAGTCTTTATGCCAAATTGCAAATAGCACAAAGAGTTCAAATTTCTTTATAATATTGATATCCTATTGCAAATATAAATGGATACTTTATAATCTTACCAGGTACCGCAGCACAACTTGACTAGTTGTTTTTCCATACTTTTTAGCGATAGCAACAAGTGTTGGGTCGTCTGCTTGAGGCGGAGGTGCTTTACTACTTTCTCTGGACACTAAGAAACCGAAGGGACTATATGCCATCACTGCGATACCACGAGCTTGGCAGTCTCTAACCAACTGCTCCTGAGTATTCGCTGGATGAATCTGGAAATTAAACGTATTTTTAATCTAAATACTACCTGTACCCGCTCTCACTCAACTCTCCACTGCACCGCCCCTAATGCATCCCTTTAGTCTATGTATCATTGTTCCACTTCCCATACTTGTCCTTCAGCTTGATAGATTGCTCGACGTTCATGGTTACTGCTCGGTTCTGTAGTGTGGTAACGTGGAGCTATATAGCCAAAATCTTCCTAAATAAATATACTATAATACATAAAAAAAAATCAAATGTGATTGCTAATTAATTCCCTAGATAAGCGCGGTCAAACAAACAACTCTTGAGCATTATAACATCAATATAGATTTTAGAAAAAATATTATTGTTATATTCATTTACTTAAATAATAAATTACACAATAAATTAATTTCAATTCTTTACATGTCCAATAACATGACCGAGTTTTCCAAAACGTGCGATGATTTTTTGCAGGGATTCTTGTGCATTAGAAATATTAAAAGTTGAAATACCAGGGAGTAATTACTTATTCTAAGTATTTTAAAACGCAACAGTAGGTATCTCGTACTCGAATTAAATTTTCAAATAAAGTTTACGCTATTTTTTTTAAGTATCAATGTTGCAATCTTTATAATTATTAGACTTCGGCTCCGAATACCTTGGTAATAAGTACTCGGTCATTGACATTTCTACAGAACTCAAATCATCTACCATTAGACACGCGCAGTGTACGTTAACATTAATTATATTTACAAACAGAATATTGATTCATTAGATATGGTATAAAGATAAAAGGAAAAATAACGTGTTTTTAACATATTACTTCTATATAATAAGTAATTTAAAACAAGCAGCATCACCTTACATACTATTTTTATTAAATTACACAATAGTGTATTTAACCAATTCTTATCCACTTTCTCTATGTCTTATTTTTGTCGTACCGTGAAACTGATCGTCCTTCTTATGAAATCGGGTCCTTCAAGTCCGACGGATTTCCATCTCTCGGTGGTCGCCGTTGTATTTGGATTGTACTGTGCTTACCATCAGAGAGTGTATAGTCAATTTACCGAGCAACAAAAAATGCTTATACTTATCGCCACAGCCACTTCACGCTTAATTATCTAGTATAATATTATAAGTTTTCTTCCTATAATAATACAGCAGTTGCCTTGAATTTTCCGAAAAACCTTTACATTTAACTGAAACATACCGACTAAAATTAAACCATTCCATCTTAAAGCATATCTAGTATCTTTAAACGTTATTACAGCTATGAAACGCCATCATGTTTAAGACATTATAAATAAGTTTGTGTTAAAATTAATTTTGAAATAAAAGTAATCGCTGTAATAACCTCAATCTGATTGACAGCCGGTACAACGTGACTATTCGAAATGATCCTGTCAATTTGTTCGATGTTGAAATTGGAAACGCCGATGGATTTTGCTAAGCCGAGTCTCTTTGCCTCCTCCATACCTTGCCAGGTCTCTAGGTAATCGATATCGGCTGGTGAACCGTCCGGCTGAAATAACAAATAAATATTATATTTATTTAAATCCAAATCAAATATAACCGAGTTTTCATTAGAATAGTCATAGTTTTTAGTTACTTCATAATACTGATAAACTGTATGTAAAGTACCATCACTACACCCACTTCTGCGAAGCAGTACTGCTTGTGTTGCTATGCTCAAGTCTGAAGAATTTGGTTGACAACAGCGTCGATACTACAAGTACTCTCACTTAATCCTCAAGATACTATCCGTGAATGTTCTAGGACAATACTATATTTCTATTTGGGTTTGATTGGATGCTATTATAATATAGGTTGTAGTGATAAATAAACATGAGATCGATGAATTTTTATCCATTTGCTAGTTTTTGCCATAATATAGATTAATATACACATCATTTTGATACCCAACGCGATTGTGGCCTCTAACTAAAGCAAGTTTCATATACATACGTAAGGTTAGTAACTCACTGACCAAAATTTTTGTTTGTGGCCATTTTTTTTGCATTTTTGGCATCGGAGAAATCATCTCAGTTATTTTGCTCATAGTTCCTTAGTTTATATTCAAACATGAAAACAAAATCACTTTGATAAAAGCTTGTCATCAACACTTACCTTCTCAGCTGTAGGAGAATGTATCAGATAAAGATCCACATAACTCAGTCCAAGTTTGCTCAGTGATTCCCGTAGCGCTGGTACGACTTGATCACGGGCGTGCTTATCATTCCACAGCTATAGAATAAATTACAAAAGCTAGAATATAAGTATACTTATATGGTATTGTATAATCTTGACTTAATAAAATATACAACAAGAAAATCAACGTCAATTTTCACGTAAAATACAGATTTCCCATTGAACTTAACCATTTAACAACCTTATTAACCACTGTATGGAAAACTCTTTTTTTCTTGCACAGAATATCGACAAATCACAGCTATATTTAAATATATCATATAAGTTAAATTGAGAAATTTTCTAAAAGGTGTTAAATTTTATAGTACGATATCATCGAAAATAATTATGAATTCATTTAATATTTGGTCAACATAACCTGAGCTGTATAAAGAAACGGTAGAATTTCCTTTCAGTAAGATATACAAAGGGTTGACAGATTTCAGAAATTCGGGAGTCTCTGAAGTTAATGCTATTACTAAAAGCCAATTCTCTTTGCTACATAAATTATGGTGTCGAGACACCTAGGTAAAATTAGCCATTGCGTAGACATTCAAAGGCAAGTCTTATTTGTTTACAATCCTGATCCTCCTAATTTTAGGAATCACAGTGTTCATTATCCGGGATTAGTTATTCAAGAGAGGTAGGGCACTAAGAGGTTTCTTTAAAGATTTCTCTCTAGTTGTGGCAGCCCGACTGCTGGAATATCTGCCACCCTACAGAAGATCGCTGCCAAATGATCTAGTGTTGTATTTCTGCGGTGAGTAGGGTTTCTAAAGCTCCTTGGGGTAAGGAGATTCAAGATCGGCAGCGCGGTGGTGATAACTTTTGTATTACAAGCATCCATAGGTAACGGTAGCTGCTTACCATCAGGCCATATAGTTGTTTGCCTCATTTGTAGTACAAAAAACCAGTTACAGAGAAACTTGCAGCCCGGCATTACAGCAACGACTAGCGATGGAGAACTTATCTTTCTGCAATCGCCATTGTCTTTAGACTGTACTGTGCTTACCATGAGGCGCAATGCTGTCACTTTTTAATGCTGCAATAAAAAACTTACTTACTTTAGTAGTTATAAATAGATCTTCTCTCTTGACAATTCCCTTGCTGATAACATCAGCAATACCTAACCCGATTTGATCTTCATTTCCGTAAAGTGCTGCGGTATCGATATGCCTATAGCCAGCGTTTATGGCCCAATTGATAGTCTGTCGCAGTCTCGCTTTATCTTTATCCTGAAATATAATATTACTCTATTCAATATCAAAATCAAAAATACTTCATTCAAATTAGGCTCTAAGAGAGCACTTATGAACGTCAAACACTACTACCGATTCGAAAACATCCCAGTCATCGAAATGAGCCAGCAAGAAACTCAATCGAGTTATTTTCTTTTTTTAATGTACAAATAATATTTACAGTTATTATAATTAACTGTAATTAGATTTAGTAGACGCACTGAGAGAGAGTCACTTTCAGATATCACCATCATTCACGTAACGATCCACACTATAATAACCTTTTGACAGTAAAACCTGCCGTAAGTGGTCCTTCAACTTATTGTCCGGCAAATGAAAATTGAATAGTATCAGTAAAATACAAAGTGATCACTTGTAAACATTATCCTCTTTGACCTTTTCATTTGACATTTTATTACTCGGCGACAGAGTTTCGCTCGGTGTCTTACGAAAAAAAAACATATCTATGTAGGTAAATTTGTAAAATAAAACATTATCTAAATAACTATAACATTTCAACCAAATCATTATCTAGAGCCGTTTTCGAGAAAACAATTACATATGTATACAAGAATTGCATATTTCATCGTATTACTGCCGCTCAAAGAAAGAGATTGCATTTCGATTTTTGCTCATTGAGTTTTATTTATACATACTCGGAATCAGGAAGAAAGTGTATAACATGTGGTTATTTTTTGATTGCCTATTGCCTTCCATTCTTGAATTACACTTACTCTGATATATAAATAGACGTATCTCCCTGAAGACTTTCCCACATTTCTCCGGTTTGTGTTTTAGTTAGATACGCCTCTTACGGCCTTACAGCGGCTGATTAGATATAGACATTTTATTTATAAAATTGTAATAAAATGTTGGTTAGTCCTTACCTATTCCTCTAATAATATTTGTAATTTTAAAATATATATATAACTTTACGTTAGTACAGATATCACCTATCATTTGGAGGAGTCATCAAAGTAAGGAAGTATATATAAGACTTACTTCGAGTTTATTTTTGAAGCCAACTTGAACAATAGCGTAACTAATCTCTGTTCTAGATATAGACCATTTTTTGTATAACCGGAAACACACTCGTAATTAACAGAAAGCTATGTCAGATACTAGTATGTGTATCAAAGTTTAGTTAGTAGCTGGTATGCTAGAACTTAACATGATAGAAGATTACATGCATTGAATATTTCCCTACGGATAGCGTCATAATTTTTATGGTCTTCAATTGATTTTAGAAATTGGTGTACAAGTGTGTATTATTCTATCAGAAAATGACAGTACTTGGCACATACCAACTTGCTAATGTCTGGTTCCTACCATATTCCTATAGCTATCATAGGTATGGGCACATATTATAACCTACTCATCATTTAGTTAGTAGTTGGCAATAACACCGTAATAATATTAATAATAATAAAACAAATTAACAGGTATTATTTTAATTAAAGTGTTTCAATACCTATTTAAATTTCAAACTCCTAAATGTTACGTCATTATGTATCAAAGCACGTTAAATTACCATATTTTTTCCATTACCTCACAAGTTGCCCGGTTAAGGAAAACCGCATATAAGAAATAATGAAATCTTGTTTTTGTTCGATCATTTTGTAACTGGAAAATTGTATTTTTTTACTAACAACCTACATAATCACATTAGTCATCTTCACAGAGATAATTCTACAACAGCCACATAAAAAAAATGTATTTCAAAATTAAATTTATAAAAATAATAAACAGTTTTCGTTAAGTTCAACAATAAACACACTTGTTAAGTATATATATATATATATATATATACATATATCTATACTAATATAATAAGATGGTTTTTTAATATTTGTTTGTTTAAACACGCTAATCTCTGAAAGTACTAGTCAGATTCGAAAAATTATTTTTATATGATAGCATGATTCACGAGGAATCTATCCAGGCTATCTAGTATTAGGCATTATTGCATTATTAGTGCATTATTACACCTCTCAGCTAGCCTTAAATATTGATTTTTGTTAAGTACGTCAAAAGAATTAGCACATCCTAACTGCATTAACCGCGTGCGCTGGCGTAATGGTTAGTGATGCGTAAATACCATGTTCTAGAAAAATATAGTTCCTCAGTACATTTAAAAAAAATCTGCGATATCATATGCCTATCTGTTATACATAAGCCACAATAAAGTGTCTTGTGAAAAAGTTTTACTAAAAATTGAAAAGTGATTTATGCGCATTATTAATAGGCATGGCATATAATCCTTACTAACGAAAGTTACTACATCACCAAGACAAAATTATGTAGATAAACTTTGCCATTTATAGCATGTTATTTGGATGAATATTTTGGGAGTTAATGTAAAATTAAAATAATTCAACACTCGACTCGGGTCTATGACTATAGGTGTAGTTGCGCGAACGAGCCGTGTTACCCACACGGTAACTCATAACCCTGGCCGCTCGATAAAAATACATGTCTATACTGAAATATTATAGATCATCAATCAGCGATTTCTGATAAATTATACGCTGGTAAAACTGCGATCACAGCTTGTATTACATAATTCTCATAAGGTTCAAAAGTCTATTACGAAGTTGGTTGATTTGATAGATTCATGTTTACAGTCTCATTAATTTAAGAAAGAACCAAAGAAAAGAAGTTTCGGAATTAATGATGTAACGTAAAAAAGTATCATTTATGAACCAATAAACATATAAGTAATAAATAAGGTATTGTAGAACTAAATATTGAGAAACGAATACCATTAAAACATTTTCTTTAATTCGAGAAACAAACAAAACTGCGCAGTTATTGAAAGCGTTCACCGTCATATTTATGGGTAGACGTGACGATGGGTTCTGTTCTAGAACTTGAACTTACAGAGAAATCGTTTTAGCGAACTCGCTTAAAAGGAAACGGTTATCTATTCAAAAAAAGAATCGATCGGCCGTCGACGTTTACGCCAGTTATTCTAACAACGGTATCGACATGCCGATAAATAAAATTATGTTAGTGAGGTACTCACCGAGAGTTTTGGCGGGATCTTGATGTATCATGTGGTGGTTTTTATATTAATTCATATACTTATGTCATTCGGCCCTATGTAATTTTTTTTTATCGTTATAGGTTGTCGTAGTGGCCACAATCTCACCTGATATTAAGTGACGATGTGGCCCAAGATTATAAAACGCTAAACTTAGTGGAAGACTGGCTCTCAAGTGCAGCTGCCAGAACACACCTAGTGGTGCTTGGCGACAGATTTTCAACTTGAGGGTGGTAGCTAGCCAGGTGAATAATAAAAAAAGCCCTACCATCAAGCTATGGTTTCCTCACGAGGTTTTCCTTCACCGAAAGCAAAGGCTCATTGAAGGTATTCCAACACACGTCAATCGACGCGAAGTCGTACACGCTACCACTGAACCATCATTGCTTCAAAATCTATTTCATATCTAATGTTGATGATATTTTACATGATATAGATTGGTTATTGCGCACAGGTGAAGTGGATTATAAACAAAGACTGGGAACTTGCATTTTAAGTTGCAACAAAAACTCCTGATTCAGTTTTAACGAGGAAGCCGTCATCTTGTTAGAGCCACGTAAGAAGAATACAAGAATAATTTGAAAATAATTTACTAGCGTGTTATTGCCAGAATTCTGTATAAACAAAGTTGTAATTAAATAAAAATAAAAAGTACTCACTGATCCAAAAGTTCCCAATGCCAGTAATGGAATATTTCTTCCATCGTTGAGCTGTATAGTCGGCGCCTTCGCTTCGGTTGCAATTGTCACCTGCAACATAGATAATGTGAAAGTTTACTTTATCCAGTACAATCGTTTTGCACTGGTAGCTTGTGGCTACTTGAGGCGGTTGTACCAGCAACCGATCTTTTAAACCGATCAATTTTTAATAATTACGTAATTTTACCTAGCTAAATGCATGCTTAAAAAAAAAGTAAAAAAAGATATGCTAATATAGTACAAATAAGTGTGAATAAGGTTTTGTTGTCAATTCGAAGAAAGGACACAAAAGAACGGTTTTTTTATATTAACTAGAAGGCAAACAAGCATACGGCCCACCTGATGGTAAGCGTAACGTATGGACGCTTGTAATATCATATACATCACTAGCGCATTGCTGACTTACCCCAAGGAGCTCTAGAACCCTAGTCATCGCAAGAATACAACACAAGGTTATTTGACCGCGATCTTCTGTAGGGAGGAGGTATTGCACCAGTGGCACTGCCCCAAGTAGAGAGAAATTTCTCTATACCCTACCTCTCTTTAACCTTTAATAAATATTTTTCCAAATTTTACTTTTTTTTTCAGGGTATCGTTTGTTTCTACAGTCATGTTAGTCAACTTAGTTAAGTTAATATAACAAGCTAAAATAATAGCGTTAAACAATTAAAACGAAATAAATCCACCTTTTTTACCTTTAACTTAAACACAATTATTATATTTATAAGTGTACAAACATAAGGATGGTACCTTAATATTTTCTCGAATCATATTAGGGACAATAATACCACTTTTTTTAAGTCGTTTAATTGTTTTTTATACTTTTAACTTTGGTTTTTAATGTTACCGATGCTTCATATGTATATAAACTTAACTTTACTTCATACAAACTTTTGTAAATTAAACCTAAACTTATCATACCAGTATCAGAAGTTGTTAAGAAAAACCAGAAATATCTAAAAATGACTGTGTTTTAGTCATAGATCACATTGATTACCCAACATTACACTATTCTAAACACGTTGAATTGCTAGATACAAAACTCAACATTTAACGGTACATTCGCTTGCGATATTCTACATATAAGAGGACAACTGTGTACATAGAAGGTTGATCGTACTAAACGCATAATAAGCGTTTACTTGAGGTCAGTGCACTGTCAACAAGTTATACGCAAGTTTTTATACTTGTCTATATCGTAACTTTAAGATATAAGACATAAGCGAATATCGAAGTACTGTTAATTAGGAACTTTAAATATATTTTAATATATAACTTTCTTACCTACTTTAAGACAAATTGTTAACTACCACTACCACTAAGGTTACCAATTACTCTTTATAATTACGTGTCTTATTTTATTTTCGATTTTACTTAAAAATAAAGTATTTTCACATACTATGCGTATGCTATATGTATGCACATACTACAAAGTATGTGAAAATACTTTATTTCCAATCTTTACTGTAATGCGTAAAACGAAACTCTCATATCTGCCATTATTTAACTATTTATCGACACTTATAACTTATAAGTATAGATCTATAGAAACTCCACTAAAAATGGTAAAACTAATTTCATAGAAAAATACTGTTGAGAAATGGAAAAAAAACATCCCTGTTTCTGTTCCCACTTCTTTCACTGAGAGGTTTTTTCGGTTATGAATCTGTAGAGGCGAAAAGAGAGAAACAGATTGTTCATAAATTTAATAAAGAACGAGTTATTTATTTAGTTTAATCTAAATTTAGATTGTAAAACCAGCTTTGAAACGTTCAAAGACAACAAAAAAATGTTAGTGTGTACTAAAAACACCTAAAATTAAAATACTGTATTCTTTTTTCTTATTCGAAGAATTTCATATGTTATTTTTCGCAAAAAAAAGTTGGCTACCCTTTAAAGTATCTTTAAATTGTATCAGTGTAAAATGGTAAAATGTGCATAAATCTATGCTACTAGTATAAAGTGGACAAATATAAATAAATCTATACTACTAGTGTAAAGTTGTAAAATGTGAGTAAATCTATACTTCTAGTATAAAGTGGTCAAATGTGTATAAATCTATACTGTTAGTGTAAAGTGGTAAAATGTGAGTAGATCTTTATTACTAGTAAAAACTTCTCAAATATGAATAAATCTATACTGCTAGTGTAAAGTACTAAAATGTGAGTAAATCTTTACTACTAGTATAAAGTGTTCAAATATGAATAAATCTATACTACGAGTATAAAGTTGTAAAATGTGAGTTAATCTTTACTACTAGTATAAAGTGGTCAAATGTGAATAAATCTATACTACTAGTGTAAAGTTGTAAAATGTGAGTTAATCTTTACTACTAGTATAAAGTGGTCAAATGTGAATAAATCTATACTACTAGTGTAAAGTTGTAAAATGTGAGTTAATCTTTACTACTAGTATAAAGTGGTCAAATGTGAATAAATCTATACTACTAGTGTAAAGTTGTAAAATGTGAGTTAATCTTTACTACTAGTATAAAGTGGTCAAATGTGAATAAATCTATACTACTAGTGTAAAGTGGTAAAATGTGAGTAAATCTATACTACTAGTATAAAGTGCTCAAATATGAATAAATCTCTACTACTAGTATAAAATGGTAAAACGTGTGTATATGTTTGTAGAAGGGGTAATCTCTGGAACTACTGATCCGCTTCTAATAATTATTTCACAAATAGGAAGCTAGCTACATAATCCCTTTTACATTACACATCATACATTATCCATTCTTTATTCTTATTCAATGTTATATTGTAATTAACGCAAACGAAGCCGCGACCAGTTTTTAGAAATATATAAATTTAATAAAATATATGAAATGCCTTTGTTCATATTTACGTGTGGAACAAAGGCATTGCTTTAAAAATAAATAAAAGACGACAAAGGTCGCGCTGTGCACGATACGAAAATAATATGTAATTAGATCGTTGCAATTGTAGAAGATAATCGTGAGGGTAGACATAGAGCACATATAATTGTATAAAACAATATTGATAATAATGCCGAACACTAAATGAATTTCTAGACAAAAACTCCAAACCTGAGTGAAAGCTTAAGCTTGATCATCACGTCAGGCTAATATTAGTTCTGTTCATTTACGTTAAGATGATGGTGTTAAGAAAATGTTTAAAGAGCGTGTAAAATTCCTTCACTGTGTTTTCCTTGAACCTACCAAATTTGTTAGTAAATCTACGGGAATTGCGACAAATAACTTTGTACTGTCAAAATTTAAATTAAGATAATTTGGACCTAAATTTCTTTCTTCGAAAAGTTTTTAAATCATCATAATAAATACATCGCGAAAACCCTAGTTATGAATTATCACAATTAATTCCCGGAAAACATTGCGAATGACTTGCATTTAACGTAAAATTATAATTAAACAATAAATATAATACGAGTAAAAAAATTTTTTTTACACAAGTGACCGATTACTTTATATAGACCGCAAGCAGACCAGGCATATTATTAACTTAACTGACCCTAGAGATAATCAAACCTGCGATTTTCGTCTTTATTTACGTTAATTAGAATTGAAGCAAAATTATTTATACAGTTTAATAACTGAGTCAGCTTATTCATTATGTACTGATCGCAATTAAATTGCGTATAATGTGTTGGTACCTATGCTATAATTGGTATGATAATATTCTGTTATAAAAGTTAAACATCTTATAAAACTCAACGTCTCTCTGTCTGTCTGTCCGTGTGTGTTCCTTTCACGCGAAAACCACTTGTCCAATTTACATGTTTTTTAATTTTAAATCATAGCTGTTTTATCTGGTCAGGATATACGATATATTTTGTAAAATAAAATAACATACTAAATAAGCAGTGACGATAATAATGAATTAATTCGGAAAAAAGACGCATTTGGGGCGATTAAAAGGATTAACCTAATTAAACCAAACGAGATATATCAAATTTATGTTCAACATAATTGTAGCTCTTAAAAAGACCATGACATTGATAACATATATTTATCTTCTAAGGATCACCCACAATAAGCATTTTGTCTTCCGTCTTCTGATAGGTGGCCGGACGACACGCGCGTGCGCTCGACCGACGGCATTCTGTAGTCCACGCGAGCGGAGCCGCGGATACAGCTAGTAGTATGTGAATTAACTATTGATTTCGCTTAAAACTTATTACTTTACGTAAACACCTGGCATGCACGAATTGCATCTAACACTAAGTTCGTATTATTTAACACTACTTTATCTAGGCATTATAATAATTTAGATACTTACTAGATGTAGATACTTACAAACTAAAACAAAAAAACAAGATTTTAAATTCTTAATGTACATAAATCCTTTCTAAACCTATATAAAACTATCTAAACCTATGACTAAAAAACAATCCATATTTATATCGTACTAGATGGCCCCGCAGACGTTGCTCTAGCCTTTCCAGTAGTAAATAACTTGATCACAGCGCCACCTATGACGTTCAGAGATAGCATAAAAACCTTCACCATGAAAAAACACATATTTATCGACTTTCACGATGATCGGTCAAACGGTTTTGATCTTTTTATACATAAAAATATTCAATATATAGAGATTACTATTTCAGTAATTATTTTATTACATAAAATAAACATATTTATTTTTACTTGTGTGTAAAAAAATAATATTAAAAAAAAATCGTCAAACTCGCACCGTATTATCGTCACATCGTTGATCATAATCGATTTCGATATTTTTATGTCTAGGCGCAATTTATTGTTATCTATAATGGTTATAGAATAAAATAAATTAAAAATATACTTACAGCCGTAATTGCAGTTAGGACGAAGACACATAATACTTTCAACCCCATCTTAAAACGCCTTTACGATACGAAAGCCACGACTAGACTGATCATCACATAAGCGAAGCTTTGTGAATCCTTATTTCTTACATACATTATCTTAACGTAATTGTCTTTTTGCGACTCGTAAAAGTATTTGAATTCGTTCCAGTTAACAAATACAGCAAAAAACGTTGTTTTTAATTATATTTATTTGATATAAATAGCTCTAATAGAGAATATTAAACAGTAAATATAACAAACTTGAATCTTATTCAAAAGTTTTTACTCTCGAAATTGATCTAATACTATTAAGTGAGCTATATAAATATATCTCTATATATTATTTGTTAAAGGGTTTTTTTAATAGTTGCTCGGTAAATTAACTTCTCTATCCCTGATAGTAAGCACAGTACAATACATACACAACGGCGACCACCGAGAGATCGAAATCCATCGGCGGTCGCCTGTATAAATATATCTTAACGTTATGCGCCATGGACCCGATGTCATAAGAAGTAGAGAACACATTGACCGGGAGATGGTTCCATAGTTTCACATTACGGCAAAGATAGGACACAGAGTTATGTTTGTTTAATGTAGGTATATTGTTAAATAGAACAAGTAAAAATACCCAAAACTTTATTAAATGACACTCGGAGAACCACTAATAAATAAATAAAAAAAATATGTACTAGCTCGGCAAAATCTTCGAATTTTATATTAAAATAGGTGTGCCCCGCGGTTTCGCCCGCGTATGAATTAAAAGAAATCGCTGATTGATCATTTATAATACTTCAGCATAGACAATATTTTTATCAGGCGGCCAGGGCTGCGTCACAACTCACACGGCTCGTTCGCGTCACTACACCTATAGTCATAAACCCGGGCCAAGTGTTGAATTATTTGAATTTTACATTATCTCCCAAACTATTTGTCCAAATAAAATGCTATAAAGGGCAAAGTTAATCTACATAAAATTATCTTGATGAAACTTTCATTCATAAGTATTAATATGCCATGCCTAATAATAATTCTCATAAATCACTTTTCAATTTTCAATAAAACTTTGTCACAAAATATCTTATTGTGGCTTATGTATAAGAAATAGGCATATGGTATCATAGACTGTTTTGTATATGTACTAAGGAGCAATATTTTTGTACATCATTGTATTTACGTATCACTAACCATCTCACCAGCGCACATAGGCAAAGCAGTTAGGGTGCGTTATTTATTCTGACTTTTTTTATACTACAAAGGTGGCAGATAGGCATACGACATAAGCAGTTACCATAGCCTATGAACGCCTGCAATACCAGAGGTATCACAAGCGCGTTGTTTACCTTGAACCCCCTGCCCCAAAGATCTCTCGAAACCCTACTCACCACAGTAATACAAAACTAGGTAAAATAGCTGCGATCTTCTGTAGTTCTTAACTTACTTAACAAAAATCTATATTTAAGGCTAGTTGAGAGATATAGTTTAATGCTAGGTAGCCTACCATTCCTCTTGAATCTGGCTATCATATATAAAAATATTTTTTCGAACCCGACTGGTAATTTCATCGATTAGCGTGTTTAAACAAACAAACAAAAAACTCTTCCGCTTTATTATACTAGCATAGGTAAATCATACAATTTAATCACCCAAGGTAATATTACTTGAACTATAACAAAACGTGTTCGAAGTTTGAGGTTGTGTTTATGATCTTAGCCCAACTTAGAAATTCCAACCATCACAAAAAAGGTAGAAAAAAAATCGTATAATATCCACAAAAAAGGTAATATACCGGTTTTTTAAGTTGGATAAACCGAATTGAACATCGTTGGCAATTATAAAATTGTCAAATGAAAAAATGTAGCGGGCTTACGCTGGGCATACAAGCTACGGTCTACCGGAGATCTACTTGTACTGGTGTGCCTGCGCACAACATGTATTAAGATAGACATGTTCAGTTGTTTGAATCTACGCAAGCGATCGAAATCAAAATCGAAATTCATTTTTTTTATTGACATCGTACTATGACCCTGTGCGTGTGTACGTGCCCATACACGCTACAAAGTGCGATCGACCTGCCTAGGTAAACCTCTCCGGTAGACCGTATCGTGTATTACCGACATTAAGAATGACTTATTGTAAACATGTTTCACAATGTCATATGGGTGCGATGCGTGCTAAAGCAAGCTATCATACATGTATTATCTATTCCTTCCAAGTTTTTATTTCATCTTTTTACTAACTTAAAACTATTGGTATTCGAAAAGTAAAGGTATTCGAAAATGTATTAGGCTTGGAACTGTGCGTAATTGAATGATTCACATTTAAAGGGCATTCAATCCTAACCATAGACTTAGTATAGTTTAGACCGGCAATAGGTTGAATAAGACGAGACCCGAATACGGAATACACTATTGTGCGTATTATTTTATTGATTGTCTTTGTTATTACGAGTTACATCCAAGTACAGTACACGTAACCACAATTAAACACGTCTACTAAATATTAAATTACACTTAAAAACCTTACATTTTGCTAAAATAATCGGGATTTGTTCTGGTACACATACGAAAATGGTCTCGTCTCCCCTATCTCGTTCTACACAACGTGTACAACGTGTAGTACAAGCGTATACTTTGCTCTTTCTCTATCGAGTTTCCGATCTATAAATATTAAATCTATGGTCCTAGCCCTACCTTGATGAAAATTGTAGGACTGTCGTCTGGAAATATTTTCACCTTACAGAAGATCGAAGCCAAATGACCTTGTGCTGTGTTCCTGCGGTAGGTAGAGTTTCCAGAGCTCCTTGGGGAAGAGGGATTCAAGGAGTTCAAGGTCCATAGGCTACGGTAACCGCTTAACATTAGACGGACCGTACGCTTGTTTGCCACCATAATTGTATAAAAAATCTAACGAACTATAAAAGATGAAATAGATGATATGGTATTGCTTCCTCTAATATTGTGAGATCGCATGAGACATGAGAAGTGTAAAAGCAAAAACTTGCCAACGTTCAATAAAACTTTTAATTAAATTATTTCCTTATATCAGTATATCACGGCGGTATATACTTAAAACTGGTAATTGTAATTTTTTGTAATGATCACATCTTCTTTACATTTCATCCCAATTTTTTTTTCGATGACTACATTTTTGGCTACGGCTGATTGTAAACGATAACCGTAGCCTATGGACGCTTGTACTCGTTACACCAGGAATATCAATAGCGCGTTGCCGATTTTGAACCACAAGTATATCTGGAAACCTTACTCACTGCAGGAACACAACACAGTTATTTGGCCGCGAGTATCTGTAAGGTGAAGGTATTCCACCAGTCGGACTGCCTCAACTTTCTTTTGTATTAACATTTAAAGAATTACAAAAATATACTTTAAAAATGCAATCTACGCAACGTGACGATACTCAAAATCCAGCGTGCTTTTTGCATATTTAATACGATACGCGATCGTTGATGACTAAAAACTACTACTAAAAACTAGTATAAGTAAAACGCAAATAATAAATATGCGAAACGACATAGAAAGATCTCGAACGTGTGGCGTCGGTTTTTGTAGAAACGCATAAGGTGCTGTACGTCTGAAGGCTTATTTAAATCAATGGTTGCGTCGGATGTTGTGTTTACTGACATACATAGAGTATATTATATATAGGTACTGAAACTTACATATGCACTCCTTCATCCACAGCATACTTATCCGTGGACGTGGTGGACTTTATATACCGTTCATTTAACGAGTTAAGAGGAAAGGTGCTTAGTCCATACAAACGTATTCCTTTGTTTTACACCAGGAAAATAGCACAAGAGCAAATATTGTTATACTATAGGTACCTACCTACAGTCAATATCTACCATTGCCATGTTTATATAAAATGATTTTTACATAAAATATTTATTATATGAAATAAGAGAGTTATAAAATTTCCCAGTTATGTCTTTGTTATCAGATATCAAAGAAACAAATTTGATGAATATAAAAATGAAAGAAAAACGTAAAGGCAAGTCAAAGTACGTCTTATATTATTTTTTAATCGATCCGGTCCTGTTGCGGACTGTGAAATAGGGGGATACGAAATTATTATTTTGTTTACAATACGCAGAATAAATCCCAACTGCATTTGTCTCTCTCGCTCATTATCTGGAATAGCGCTGTTCTGGAATAGCGCGACAATATATTTTTTTTTTATATATCCCATTTTTCAAATTTTTTGACGACCTTATTTCCTCTTAAGTCTACTGCTGGTTTAGAAATTAGTTTCATTCATTACAGTTGTTTTCTTCGTCAAAACTCTATAGAAAGTAATAATAAAGATAAGAAACTCATGAAACCAAAGAATTTTAGTACGCATCCGAAAATGGTAGTATTAAGTCCTCCAAGAAGACTGGGTTGTTATGATTTAAAAATAAGACGATTGATTACATTATTAACACCTAAACACTTACGATGAGTGTTATGCAGTGATTTTAAAGTATGTATTCAGTTTGTTCTCATACAACTAAGAAGCCTACGGGCTCGCCTAATGGTAATAGATTATTGTAGTCTATGGAAGCTTGTAAAACAACAGGTACCACTAGCCCGTTGCCGGACTTGAATCTCTCCTCTCCAAGAAGCTCTGGTAACCCTACTCACCGCAGATACACAACACAAGGTTATTTGGCTGCGATCTTCTGTAGGGTGGAGGTATTTCACTAGTCGGGCTTTTAAATTAGAGAGAAATTTCCAAAGAGATTTCTCTGTGCCCTACTTCTCTTCTTGATTCCCTCATCTTCAAGGTGCTCTGGAAACCCTACTCACTGCAGGAACACAAAACAAGATTATTTGGCTGTACAGGATCTTCTGCAGGATGGAGATTTTTCACTAGTCGGAATGCTCTAAGTAGAGAGCATTCTTAAAGGGAAACCTTTGGGAAATCTTGTTTTTATCTTATGAATAAAACAAAAGAATACAAAAAAATCAGAGAGTTTTATTTTCAAAAATATTTTAATAATTAAATTTGTAATTCAACAATTATACTTTTATAATTAACTTCATCCTTTTAATACCTCTCGAATGGATAATTAGGAAAGTCCTGCCAATCTGTAGGATTTATTACACGTATGTTCTTATTAAATCTACTTATTGTGTTAACTTCATCTTCCGTTAAATTGAAATCAAACAAATCAATATTTTGCGCGATCCGGTTCTTGTTCGTCGACTTTGGGATTGGAATTAGGCCTCTTTCGATCTGGAATTACGGATTTTTTAACTCAATTTTATTAATACAAAGCAAATTAGTATTACTTAAAAGTTAAAACAACAAATGAGTTTACAAATTAATAAAAAAGAAGCGGCTGATCTTTTGAAAATCATTTTATAGAAATTAATAATAATTAGTTAATATATTTTAATTTTCCTCGTTTATCAATTATTTTTAACAATCACTGTACCTGATGGTAAATACAGTGCGATCCAATAACATCGACGACCACCATGGGATCTACAATCAATCGCTTATCGACGCTCTCCTACCGGCCTGCTAAATGTCTTTTAACGTTATGTTAAAAGGACCTCATGGTGTAGGTTTTTTTTCTCGATCTGACTATAATGTTAGCCATAAGACTCAGACGGCATTTATAGCTTCATCCGGGCTTGAGGGCGAGCACTTAAGGCACTCAGCCGCGAATGCAAAGCAGCAAGTTCCAAGGGTGCCAAAGTAGCCGAACCTCGGCTTGGACTGTTGCCTTTTATGAAAACATCGCGATCTATCTAATTCCCTATCCGTAATTCGATCTAACTAACTATACATATGTACATGTTTCTGCCTTCTGAAAGGAGGGAGAGGAGGGAAGAAACATGTGGATATGTATTTAATAATCTGTCAATTTTTGTCTAAACTAACTAGCCAAAAAAAGAAAAAAGCTCCCTGAACGGTGTGCATGTGTGAAGTGCAGTGTAATGATTGTATGTTGATAGCTACGTAGTGAATGCAGTGTCACTGTATCGCTCGATCGGCGGCTGGCTCAAGGGCTCCATGCTGGAGGAACGGACCTAGGCTTGAGATGCCGCTGGAGAAGGTGGTCTTGGCGGTTGTGTTGTAGGACGGAGGGAATGCACTGGCCGGGATACAGTAACACAGTTTCACAGTACACGTGTTGTTCTGTTTCTAATTAATTAATCCTACATTAATCGATTAATTTTGAACCACATGTAAAAACGCCAGAAACTATTCACTCGTGTATTTATAATATCAAGAAAAGTTAGAACCAACTTGATCAGTGCCCAAACGTCTTTAAAGTAGAAACTAACATTTTTATTGAAAGTATTTACATTTTTGGATACGTAGTTAATATTTTGATAGTTAAATTTTTGCCATTTTAAATTCATTTTCAATTTTAAAATCCTGGCCAACGAGCGCTAGTTACAAATATAAACGATTTAAATTTTATTCCATTGAAATATTCCACTCACCAAATATCGTAAAACGATCTGACTTGTAGTCTTTCCGTACTTATTGGCCATTGCTAAGAGAACGGGATCGTCATACCGTGGTGGAGGCGAGAGTTCACCTTTACGAGATACCACGAATCCAAACGGGCTGTATGCCATGACCGCTATTCCAAGCTTCTGGCAGTGACCTACCAGAGGTTCTTGCGTCATAGTCGGGTTTACCTAATAACCAATTTCAATAAATTAATTCAGTTCGTTTACATCATAGTTCGCTTCCGAGATCAAGGCTTCGGAATATTAATTTAAAACTTTCGATACCAAATATCGCTATTATCAACAATCAGCAATTAAGTAATCAAGATTGTGTTTTCTTCACATCGATTACTGGCTAATTATTTATAGATGATCGTAAAGTTATTATAACAGTAACTTATTTATTTTTATTATACAAATACTAGGAAAACATAAAGTTAAAATGGTAAGATAACATAGAGGTTGGTAATAAAGAAGTACATTTAAAAGTTATCACATATAAAAATAGAAGTTCGGTCGTTTGAAAGATACAAACATTAAAAAATTAGTGTATTAGAAAAATAATAAAGATCTTAGTTTATATTTAAGTAAGAAAGTAGTAGTGTTATAGAAGTGAAAGTTTCTAATTAGTATATAAACGAATTAGGTTTATAATATGAAAATAACTAAACTGAAAATTTAAAAGGAATGAGAGATAAATAATCAACGTTTATTATAACAGTACCTTTGAAAATGAAGTTAAGGAGGATGAAAAACTGCGCTTACAAAATATTACTGCACTATAATTATTCATAAATCACAACTAACCTCAAATTGGTTTACGGCCGGTACTACTTTGCTGTTAGCAAGAACTCTATTAATCTGTGTTATATTAAAGTTGGAGACTCCGATGGACCTAGTCAGGCCTAGTGCTCTGGCTATCTGCATACCCTCCCATGTTTCTAAATAATCTATGTTGTCTGGAGTATTATCAGCCTAGAATGAAAAACACATACATTTATTAAATCGTAATAACTGTGATAGTTAACACCTGAGGAATATTGACCAGAAATTCCGCAGGTATATACTTCAATATAACAAACGTAGTTTTCGTGATTTGCAAATATTTACAAATTTAGCGTAATAAATAAGGGTAAGGAAACCACCGCGAGGAAACCTAAATATTTTATTAATATTCACCTAGTCATATGGTCCAGTGGAAAAAACACAAAGCAATCAATTTCTTGACGCTTGAAACCATGAGGAGGTGTGGTAATTTTATTAAGCCCATATTTTTCCTCGCGAAGATAGCTTAGCCCAGTAATGAGTCAATTGCAAGCTGGTATAAATATTATTATTTTGAAGCATTATAAAATATAGCCAAAGGCATTTTTTTTAATATATTTTTGAACAGCACTTCATTCAGTCATCATGTTTATTACCTAACTTTAAATAGACATAAATATAATTCAAGAGGTAGTATATAATTTAAATATCCCCCTTATATTAATAATATACGGGTATTTTCAAACTGCTTTAGGGAGTTTCTGTGAATGTACTTTATCCATCCCTAATATCCTAAAGAAAAATTAGTTGGAATGTTTTCGTTATATAAGAAATCAATGACTTTTACCTAGTAGAAATCAACACTATTGGAGCAAAAGCTACTTAAAAGGTCCATTATCGGCCGTTTTCAATATTATATCTGTACTTATGGATAGATCGCTATCCCCGATTAGTACAGATAGAATATCTATCCACACTTTGCGTTTCAAGAATAAGAGTTAGTTTCGTTTGAAACTTATGTTGAAACGCATGTAAGTTCGATTTGTATGAGCGTTCCTATCTCTAGCAGGCTTACATATCCATCCTCTCGATGACAGATAGATTACGTTCGATAGGAAATACTACCCAACGATAAGTTATTGATATGAAAGTAAGGGCTAAAGGATAGATTTGTCTATCTATAGTAACTGAAACAACGGATAGATAGGTTATTGAAAGTGGCCGTTAATCAACAACGATCCGTCGGTCGATTGGCGCTCATCACCCTTGAGCGTCGCTGATTTTGAGGTTCACTGTACCACCATACTTATGTACCATACCATACGATGCAGTTCAGTTGTAATGATAGATTAAAAAATATATCACCTTTATTGATACAGGGAAGTGAATCAGATAGAGATCAACGTAATCCAAGCCAAGTCTTTGCAACGACTCCCTTAGTGCTGGTACCACTTGCTCTTTTGCGTGTTTATCGTTCCATAGCTGAAATTTTATTTTTATTGCTTATTTTACATGTTACGCTTACGTGTTACTTTTAATTATATTCGTGTCGTAGTTTAATTTTTATTTATATTATTGTTATATATCGTATCGATTGGAAAATGGCACGTACTTCTCGTGTACAAAATTTCATCAAAATCGGTTAAAAATTTACATTTTATTTATTTATTTACCATATCTAAAAGTGATGTTGACAATTCTTTTAGCTTATATCATTCAAGCAGTTGTTGAATAAAATCAGGACAGAAACAGACAGACAAAAACTATTAATGTCATATTCATGATCAGTGTCCTTTATAAAGGATATCTATCAGAAAAAATACATGTACAGACTGAATAAAAAACTTATTAGTATAACTATTCGATCGAAATACATTATTGAATACAAATTTATAACGTCTAAATAAATATCAACTAATAAAATATCAGTGGAAAACTTTTAAGATTCTAATGTAGAAATGTTAATTTCGCAATATTCAAGGTTGTTTATCAATTCAAAATTAAGCATATTAAATTGTATAATGTCACGAGATCTTGAAATAAAACGATAACGGTAATGTAATCAAATCAACAAAAACTAAAGGCACCAACGATAATGTTGACGCATTTGATTTGACATTTTAGACCAGATTTATATTTAGTTCACTAATAACTCTACCCTTTATGATTTTTTCCACACTGCTGCTGATTACCTACAGGAAAATTGCTTCGGTGACATTCATTAATTACGTAAGAATGATTTTGGTGATTTTGGATCCCCCCTAACCCTTTGTAAGGGTAAATAAGATTTCTCGATACACCCCTCCCTCTTCTTACGTAAGATTCAATCTCGGTTTTTAGAATAATAAAATGTTAGCAAAGTATCAGTTACACGAAAATTCACAGTTTGACAATTTATTTTTATTTTATAACAGATAATTAAGGTAATAATACTCTTTTATTGCTATCAGATATACATTACTATTATATTATTATTAGTCAACTATCTAGTCCTTGGGATATAAAAAAATGCTAATGTGACCGGAATTATTATTGAATAAAAAAAAATATTTATCACTCAATGCTATTGTTGCTTGAAAGTAAAAGAATATTTTTTTATTTATCAAATAATTATAATAAGATTAATATGCGGGAAGCATGTACTATAAATATTATTTACAACATTTAAAATGGATAAAAATGAACACATTTAAGATTTTAATAAACAATAAAAATTTGTAAAATTTGATATAAATCTAAGTGTACATTATAGAATGAAGTAAACTATACGGCATCCGAAATGGAACTAGATTTCTATTAAATTTAGACTTACAAAATATTACGTAAGAACAGGTTTTACCCCCTCCTCCAAAGATAAGGGCATACAGAGATTTTCTTTAATCACCCTCCCCTTCGGGACCCTTTCACGACAACCATACATGTAGTTTAACATCCGCTATAGTGACACGCTTAGTCATGTCATGTTCCAAGATCAGCTGGTTTATATCCAGCAAAGAAACTGGTGATGGGGATCGGTACCCGACTGGGTCACGACCATCATGTAGAAACCCGTCACAGTGATCTCTTTTGATTTGTGTATTTCGGAATCAGCTTCAGTATATCCAGCTGCCAAGAGCTTGCAAGCTGGCATAACAGCGACTCTCGACGGATTACCGATCTCTCGGTAGACAACATTATTTTTGGATTTGACTGTATTTACTATCATGTACGGTGCTAAAAGGTATCCAGTGTAGAAAACAGAAATGCGCGAAAAAGTATGCCTAAATAGTAAGGTACGATTTGGCCCACAAATTCTACATCACATTGTTTGCCAAGTGCAAAGTAAATGGACAAATAATTTACAAAGCTACCATGATAAAGGTTATTATTTTCAAAAACTTCATACAGTTACTGTAAATTTCCTTAGCAAAGAAGAAAATATTACCTTAGTAGTAATAAACAGTTCTTCTCGCGTTACTATTCCTTTAGCTATTGCTTCAGCGATACCCTGACCGACTTGTGTTTCATCATCATACGCAGAAGCCGTGTCTATGTGCCGATAACCAGCTTCGATTGCCCAAAACACAGCCTGCCTTACTTGGTCTATTGATTCAGTCTACAATTTAAAAAATGACTCTTATAATATTTTCACCTTTCCTTTTTTAACAATTTCAAGTTACAAGCATTGTAATTCAAACAAACAATTATTATATTATGATTAAAAGTATACTTCTGTGGCAGTTCCTCGACCGGTGCCCAAAGCTACAACTGGTATTTTGTATCCATCGTTGAGTTCCAAGCAAGGCGCTTGCGCACCACTGACTATCTGAAATGGACGTAAGAAGGTTTTACTAGTGTTAATTAAACATCAAATAACTATTGATTAATGAATAGCCTGGCTTAAGTTATCGATAACAGAAAGTTCCAATATTTTAAAAGATGGTACATAATATGGGGCCGCCTTTTTGTGACTGCAATATATCTTTGCGCATTTTTTTAAGAGCATTGTTTGGTCAGCTTTACCTATATTGTTTTTCATTTAAGCCGCGTATCCACCAGAGATGTGCGAGATAGCAACCTGTTGCGCGGATGTGTAGTAGCGCTGTGAAATAGTGTGATGTTTTCCATCAAAGCTGTGCTTACGCGGAAAGAAGATGTGTAGTGAAACTGTCTGTAGCTGAGTAGTGCGAGGATGCGTAGCGGACTCTTTTCAACTGGGATGCAAGCGGTGGCATCTCTCGCACACATTCCTCACTCGCATCCCTCGCACATATTCCTCGCTCGCGTCTCTTGCACATATTCCTCACATATCTCGCTTATTGTATGTATAAATACCTAGCCCCACTAACCCTTTTCCACCAGACTTGTGCTAAACGAGGCTAGGAGATTAAACTAATCCTATTGGTGTTTTTTTTTTCTCGCGCATCGCCTAGCTACCTAGCACATCTCTGGTGGATACGCAGCCTTTACACGGTCATAAAGGACAGTATATTACCCCTGGAACACGCGAATGACCTTTTTTTCACTGTCGTCGCTCGCCTGCGTGGATGACTGTTAATCGATTTATCGATAGCTTTTTTACAAAACAATCCATTATATCAGATATTAAATTACAACTGAATTTAACCGATGCTCATAAATCATGATGTGGATACTACGCTTTACTACTACTTTTTTTTACGCTTTAAAAGAGGCTATGTTTAGCAGTGGATTACAGGGAGGTATAGCTGTACCGTCCCGCATGTCGCGACCACCACGCCTATGGTGAAAAGCCCGTCATAAGGATTCACTAACCGCGTTACGTTTCAAGATGAACTGATACATATCCAGTTTCTATTTACGCAGGCCAGTATGACAGAGGTGATTGTCGATGGGTTGATCTGACAGTGGTCACCACTGTTTATGCGTGGTACTGCGCTTACCGTCAGGCAAAGTCCCGTCACTTTGCTATGCTATTGTAAAAAAGTTATTAATATTATTAAAAATATTAATACGAGCTTACAGTTATTTTACTTCTTAGAAAATAAAATTCTCCACAATGTGTCAATCTAACCTTATTAAGTAGTTGTAGTACGTAGACTCACAAAATTGTTATAGTTGTTCTTATAATATTCCTCACCCATAAAAAAATAATCGATAAATAAAAAGATGAAAGATGAGTGATATTGTGAAATATATAGATAGAAGATTACGTTAAATTTCACAAAGGATCTTGATACTTCGGTTTATTGACAGAAGTAGCTGTGCTCGCAGCTTTGCTCGCGTCGATTACAGACATGGTTTACTCAGAGTAAGCCATTTAAGCGCCCCAAATGCGTATTTCTTCCAAATTGATCCACCGTTATCGTCACTGCTTATTTCGTATGTTACTTTATCTTACAAAATATATCCTATAACATGACAAGATAGCTATGAAAGAAAATAAAAAACATGTAAATTGGCGTAAAACATGTTTTCGCGTGAAAAGAACATAAACGGACAGACAGGCAGAGAGACGTTGAGTTTATAATATGTATAGGTGAGGTTTATAAATGTACGCAACTGTTATTACCGGACAAATATTTTCCTAATAAATAATAAATATTATACATATAAGGTGTAGTCCGTAGTAGGGACCTGTGCCCGACTAGATCGTGACTACCTGGCACATGGTGATAAACCTATTACATTAATAGATTACTTTAAGTGGCTGAGTGCCTCAAGCGCTCGCCCCCAAGCTCGGGTGAAGCTGTAAAAGCCGTTTGAGGCTTCAGGGCTTTTATGACTAACAGTATAGTCAGTTCTAAAAAAAAAAGTTTAATTTGTCATGTTCAAATTCAGCAAGTGTATATCCAGGTGCCTAAAGCCTTGCAGTTCAGCATGACAGCGGTGGCTGGCAATGGATTGCCGATCTTCGTGATCGGCATGTTTTTGTATTGAAAACGTATGTCAATAATTAAATATAACTTTTATTTATTCACTATTCAATTCGATTCATAAAAGAAAAATAAAATACTAATACAAATATTGAATAATAATATTAAATTTAAACTACGTATTTTTACTATCGGATTCGACCTAGTTTGATACTTTAACTGTTTAATTGACGCCCAGTTACGATACATACCAAACGCGGATATGTTACCGTAACACTACAGTTTATCTGAGTTACCTACATCTGTTAACTACTCAGGTTAATTATAAAATACAGTTTTTGCTTGAACCTTACACCTAAAAGTTACACAATAGCTTGAAATATCAAATATAAGGTAGGATTAATTTCATTGCTTTTCTTTTGGACTGTTGCCATTAATGAAACAACTATATGAAAAAAAAACTAGTTCATTATTTATTCTCGGACAACAAGGTATATAATTTTAAATTTAAATTAAACCTATAGGCTAATAAATTAATTATTTTTCATATTTTGCCTAAATAGCATTTGTAATTTAGGCATAAAAATCAAACTATATTACATAAAATGCCGCTAAAATTACATATTAAGAGCCAAATACATAAGTTTATGAATTAAAAAAAAACTATCATATGACACTTTGAGATCCCGCCAAAAACTCCCACGTGATATTCTAAACGAATCAGAGATGTATTTCATACTTTACCTAAATAGTATTTGGCATTCTAAAAACAAAGTATTGAATAATTCTCTCTATTTCATACATTGATGGCTGCTCTTAGGCGTTATATAGAATGCCGGTATTTCATACATTGCCTATAATAGATATATTAGTTTACATTTGTCTAATCTGTTATAGTTAATATCACATTTATGTTCCGTCTAATTGTTTCTTTTCCCCGCTACCTACACTGTCTCATCCATAAAGGAAAGTAGAGCCAAACGGGTATCTTCTTCATTCATCAGATTCGCAAGGCCTTCCATAGCCATTCTAATATCGGTTCTAATTTAGAGGTCGGTTTGTTTTGTTACACAAAGAATAATAAAAGAAGAATACTCACATATATAGATATCTTATATGCACATAGCGTTCAACTAAGTCAGGTCAAGGCTCCTAATGTACGCCTTAAGTAATACTATATTTTCTCGACACGAGCTAAGCATCCCATGCATTGCAAATTAAAGAGAATTGTAGTCCATAATTTATAAAGCAACCTATTGTTACGAACTGTACTAAAACGCATTGCTCATTAAGAAGAATTCTATTCCATTGGTTTAGTAATTTATTGTTACGATCTGTATAAAACGCCTTATTTAATTAAAGAGAAATGTACCCCATAATTGGTAAACAACTTATTGTTTTAGGTCCTGTAAAAACTCATTACTTAATTAAGGATAATTCTATCTCATAAATTATTAAGCAATTTACTTACTACGTCTTGTACAAAACGCAAAACTTAATTCATGATAGTTCTCCCCTATAATTGATTAAGCAACCTAATTGTTACTAAGTACCTGTACAAATTGGATTACTTCCGAACTTTAAAGAAATATCTGGAAAAATCTATAATTCTTCAAGGGTGTAACACTATAATTTTTCTTTAGTGTATAATAACTTTAATTAAAACAACTGAGAAAATTAATGAACTAAAATTAATATCGAAAAATATTTTTACTCAGTTATGAATTTAACTGGAGCTGACGACTTGATTCGTAATTGTAGTAGGATAAAATGTTGATAGAAAATCTACGTTTTCACTTTTTTGAACTATTGTACAATATTAAATTGTATAAATACTCAAGACACGTACATTTTTTTCGAAGGATCTTTAAACCAACGTTTTTATTTGTCTACAAAACGTTGAAATTGTAATATCAAAATAAGTAATATAAACACGTAAAATCCATAATTCCATAGGATGCAACTCGAGCGAAAAAAAAAAGATATTACTTATAAAAAACAGTTAAATAAGAAAACTTACAGCAGTGATAAGACTCGTGGCAAGAAACGTTAGTACCAAATCCATCTTGCCGTATGTGAGACCACGATAGCACTGGCTGAACATTATACAAGATATGTGCTTTATATATACTATATAGCTAAAGATAGTATAAGACATATGTCGCGTAAGATAACAGAACGCAAAGCTCAAACCAGTAATAATGTCTACAAAAACATGAACTAATAGAAGTTTGATAATCACTACCGTTATTTGATACCAGCCGATTCTCGCGACTTAGTTTACATGAAAATGCTTTTGTGTTCCTCGGGAAGGTATATGGATAGTTAGTTAGATCGAATGTTACGGATAGGGAATTAGACAGATCGTAACTTATTTGTATGTAGTACGACGGCAACTGCTCAACCCGAGGTTTGGCCACTTATCATCCTTGAGCTTATTGCCTCGCTTTCGCATGGCTCCAGGGCTCTTAAGACCCTATATACTAGTTTACCGTATATTAATTTAATATTACCAACAATAATAGTATGAACTGTGCCACAGTTGTTAACGATTCCCATACTAATTGGTTACACTAAACTACGAAAAAGTAAAAAAAACGATAAAAAAAAAAACAAAGAATTAAGAAAATATATTACACAATTTAATTACACAAGAAATTTAGACTATGTGAGTGAGTGTGTACCTAAGTGTAAACGTATATATAAATTAAAATAAAATTAGAAATATTTGCGAAAATGTTTAAATAATTATAAATACTTTATATTACTTATTATAATATTATTATGATTTTAAGAGCCCTACCTGGCACAGAGAAATTTCTTTGGAGATTTCTCTCTTCTTGGGACAGTCCGACTGGTGGAATACCTCCATCCTGTAGAAGATCGCAGCCAAATAATCTAGTGTTATGTTATGTTAAGTAGGATTTCCAGACCTCTTTTGGATGTAGGGGGTTAAAGGCCGGCAACGCATTAGTGATTACAAGCGTCTATAGGTTACGGTAGCCGCTTAACATCAGGCGGGCCGTATGCTTGTTTCTACCGAAATAACTTTTAATTCTATCTATTTTTCAAAATATTACGAATAATATATACATCTTATTAAAAAACAAGTTTTAACAAAATTTTCAAATTGATTATACTCCGTACCCCACCCCTTCTTATATACGACTATGTTATCTAATTATAATTCATCTGTTTCTTCATTTAAAAATAACTATTGTGTATGATGGGATTACTCATGGGTTACATCTCAAGAATCACATTCTATTTTTAACCCTCTTAGGAGAAAAAATCCAAAAATATTTTCTTAGTTTCCCCTTTCTTTATAAAAGAAACTCTCTGCTAAATTTCATGCTTAAAAATACTTAAATATTTTATTATTATATCATTAAGTACTTCTTAAAATCTGAATCTTAATAAACACAAAATTATTTTACGTACCTACATATTTTTAAGTTCATTACAAATTATTTATTTGTGGAAAAAAATTATTATGGAAGTTATGCTGCAGACATAGAAACTGAATAATTATTAATAATTATTGTACATCATCTGTTATTTTTGTTAACTCACAAATTAAGATTTTTTAGAGATTCAAGGAAAACCATTAACTTTATTTCAATGGATAAATGTTTGTAAAAATAAATGCTTTAAATTTCGTTTCTTTACTTATTATATTATCCCAAGAAAAACATAAATTTGGAAACGTGGCCAAGTGGCCGTGAGATCTAACGGGTGCCAAGTTCCATTGCAGTTCCGTTAATTATAGCTGTAGGAATGTACAATTGCTGGCAACTGTTTCTCGGCGGTCGTTCATCATCATCATTATGTGCTGTGCAGCCATTATTCATAAAATAAAATAATCGTTAAAGTACCTCAAGTACTTTAATTTATCCACGATTTCATGGCTTTTTTTTATTGAACAACACGTAATAGTTTCTCATTTCGTCTTTGGTTCGGGATTGGCCAGTGTATATCATTTAGTATCGGCTGATGGTGAAAGAAGGCATCATGAGGAAACTTGATTGTTTGAGAAAAATTCTCGCACTACTACCATCGACATCGTCAATACGTCGTGAATAGGGAATATGCATGTAACTTAAATATAGATGTAGTATTTTTATTTGGTATTTTTATTAGTGTAGAATTAAACATATAACGTGTTTTTTTTTATTAATCGCTTTTTATTTGATAGATTTTCATCAATAAAAAGTGTTTAAAAAAAACAAGGGAATTTAAAATCGCAAAACGTCACGCTATTGGTCAAATCGAATCGTGACGTCAAAGTACGCGTTCAGTTTGTCCACAAAGGCGAAGTTACTGGATGTTTTTATAGTAGTGTATTTGTATTGAAGTTTTATCGTCATATATTAATAATTAGTAAGTAATTAGTGCAATATTGCATTCTTATAATGCAAATTGGGGATCATCGGTCGAGTATGTTCGGCCAGACCACCCTATGATAAATGACTACCAAATAACTCGACTAAATACAACAGTATGATATTAAAAATACATGTTTTTTTATAGTAGCACGACAAAGTGACATGCCGATGGCACTGTGCCTGATGGTATGTAGGTACAATAGAATCCAGAAACAACGGCGACCATCGTGACTTCTCACTTCGGCAATCCATTGATGGTCGTCGCAGTCATGCCGGCCTCTAAGTATACCGGCAGCTGGATATATATACACTGGCTGATCCAGAAACGCGAATACTAAAAGAGAGACACTGTGATGAGCTATCACTATGTGCATGGTGGTGGCGATCCAGTCAGGTACAGATACACCACCACATCGCTTTATTACTGTATGTACCCCGGCTGATCCTGGTGCTCTATACCTACACCGAAGTATGTCAATACAGCAGGTGGTACTCACCTGGTGTATGGTGGTCGCGATCCAGTTGTACACAGTTGTCTTGCCCGACCCAGCAAAAAGCTTTCTTCATCTGGTAAGGTTTAACAGAATACTTTTATATTAAATAGGAAACCTGTTAAAATATTTTATTACAAACGACAGAATGTCTCGAAGAATCTTCTCCTTAATGTTCTATATTAGAATTATGGATTATAAAAATTAGTTATGCTATTTTTTGGTGGCTTTTCAAGCGGTTAATATTTCTAAAGTGTAAATTGTATCTTGGTATCGGTACGGTACATGGAAATACAGTTTATCAGGTGCATTTATTATCATATTTTTACATATAGGTAAAATATAGTACTTATAAAATGGTTTTCCACTTCCATCTAAATCGTAATTAGTTAAATTAACTTAAATTGTTTAATATAAAACGAATAGAACACTCTGCAGTATACAAGATATCTATTTTATTGCGTACGCTGACGTCACCGACACTCGGTGACAGCGCGCCAAAATGGTGGCGTTTATTTAAATCGCCCTAATCTGATTTCAGTTTTAAAATATTTATTTTAATGTTTAATTTTTATTAATGTTTGATTTTTTATGTTTGTTTGATTATGAACTATTGTAAATAATTTAAAAATATAAAAATATTAGATGCATATTCCCTATTCGAGTGCTGATAAAATCTCGTAGAGAGTGGAGGCCTTTGCCTAGCAGAGGGACATTTTTTTATCGTTATAGATATGGCGTAGTGGCTCACCTGACGTTAAGTGACGATGTGGCCCAAGATGATAAAACGCTAAACCTAGTGGAAGACTGGCTCTCAAGTGCAGCTGCCGGAACACACCTATTGATGCTTGGCGGTAGATTTTCAACTTGAGGTTGGTAGCTAGCCGCTACCACTGAGCCATCATTGCTTCAAACATTAACAGTACGGTATTATTACTGTTACTTTACAATTAAAGGTTTTGCCGTCGCACTTGCATGTTAGCAGGACTGGCATGACTGACAATGGTCGTTAATCGTAACAAAAACAGAGAGATTCACAATCCATTGCCAGCCACCGTTCTCATGCCGATCTACATAAATAGAAACTGTACGCATAAGCGAATCACGATAACCGGCTTTTCACCATGTGCGTGGTGGACGCGACCCTTTGGGCTGTATCATCTCGCTATTGCCACCCGCTCATTCGTTGCTCAGCAAGATACAACACTACATGCAGGTTAGGTTGGCTTGTGTGTTTAAAGTTTTAAGATGTATTTGAACACGTCTTACACGCACTTATTATTCCATTAGAAAATTTCACCCAAAAAGACTATGTGTGCGCATATTCTTTGCTATTTATCATTCAATGGACGTTGATTCTTAAATCACACATAGACTTCCCTATTCGTGTGACATTTGTTCTGAAAGTGCAAATATATGAATAATGAAAGTGTTACCGAACAAAACTGGTTATGGCTGAGCGCAAGAAAGTTGATTTCTGGCGGCAAACACATTCTGCATTAGGTCATTTAGGTCTTATTATATGAAGTAGGGTGATGATTTGTCAGTCCCAGCGTCTTTTTTGCCTACCGATTTTAATAAGATTTGGTGAACAGGAAGTATTACGTCATTCCTCAATAATTAATAGGTTATAAGAATTGTCAATTATACTTATAGAAATAAAAATACGAAATGAAATTATTGCGTAATAAACGCGTGCGGAACCGTGGTCACAATTAGTATTACAAGGAGCCAGTGTTACCAACACGTCATATTAAACAAGATACTATTGTTCTTTTTCCTAACTTGGCAACCGGTCTTCTTTATTGACGACCATTACTGCTATTATCGAGTGACTACAGTTTCCAGTATTATGACGATTTGTGTATCGTAACAAGATAGTGGCTCCCTTGTTAGAACTTTCTAGGGATTTTTTATAGCATCTCAGAATTCATGATCCATGTTATTATTTCCAAATCATTTCACTTGTGCACAATAACCAAATTTTATTATAACGCCACCTGTATTTCACAATATAGGATCAAATAACACAAACTTATGAATAAAAATAAAAACCACAACATGACAGTTTGAGATCCCATCAAAAACTCAAGATACTATTTAAAATAAGTCGGAGAATTGTATCGATGTGAATATGGAATTAGTGGTTATTGAAACAAATTTACAATTTTTATATACCTAAGGTTGCAACAAGCGTACAGCCCGCCTGATGGTAAGCGTTACTATGGACGCTTGATACACCATAATATTCCATGACTGCGATCTTCTGTATGGTGGAGGTATTTCATCAGTCGAACTGGTAGAGAGAAATCTCCAAAGAGATAAACTCTGACAGACTTAAGGTAGTAAAATTTATTTATTCAATCAGTCTAAGAATAATTATTTTGATTTCTTAATTACAGTAATAATTCAACTTCTACATGGTTTTCCAGCTGATCCTTGCGAATATTTCGCATATCTAACAGCTGTCATAATAGTTAAATAGATTTTTAATAAATGGCGCCTTGAATATATTTTAATTAGTATCAACAAATGGCATTCAAGCATTGTACGACGGTTGCCTCGCTTTCGCGACTGAGTGCCGTCTGCGCTCGCCCCCAAGCCCAGGTGAAGTTTTCAAAGCCTCTAATGACTCCAGGGCCCTTAAGTCTAACAGTATACCTCCGGACCCTCCCTTTAGTCAACACTGAAACGCTAATACTCGCAGAATATTCATCTTTTGTATATTTCGCGTATCTAACAGCTGCCATAATAGTTAAACAGATTGTTAATAAATAGCGCCTTGAATATATTTTAATTAATATCAACAAATGACATTCAAGTTTGTAAAACGAAACCATACATTTATACAATAGATGGACACATACATTTTAAAATAATCCCTGAATATATGATTTTCATCAAGAATTAACGGAGATATGGCATTTTCAGGGAAAAAACCTTTAAGAAATAATATATATATATATGATTTCTTGTTGTGCATCTCTCGTCAAATTGGAAGATATAATCAACATTATACTTTTGTTTACATTTTCATTTATAACTGGAGTGTTTCCTGACTGTATTTGCTTATCATGTTTTTAATGTCATCGACCGTAGCTTATATCTTACATTATATATAGGTATTATGTTTATGTTATTACCCTTGATTTTCATATTATTCTCGCTATTTTATCTCGCTATTAATTATAATACTTTTTATATCCTTAGCACTTTTGTTAGGGCAACAATATATTCTGTCACCAAAATTTATATTCGTAAAGTTTATAAACCTGAAATAAATAACTTCAGATTTTTATCGATTCTTGCTTTAGCGACTCCCATTACCCCTTTCATGCCACAATTCTATACAAAAAAACTGAAATATTTATTTGTAATGTAAAAATAACATCTTTTCACTAAATTCATATTATGATATAAATATGCGGTACCTAAAAAAAATTTGACCGAATCTAATCTGTCGATCTATCTAATGAATCTAATCTCGGAAACGGTTGAACCGTTTTAAGGGACTTTCACTGTCAGATACCTATCTGATTATATATGGAGTGACTTAGGCTATGTTTTTTTTTAAATAATTAGGGTTCTGCGTAAATAAAATAATAAGCATTTTTAACCGGCTAGTGACGGTCACCACAATACCGACAGCGTTCTGTAGACCACGCGAACAAAGCCGCGGGCACGGCTAGTCTTACATAAAACTCTTGATTGTCTATCCTCTGAACCACCTGACTGATTGAGTTCCGATTCAATTAATACATTCATTTTATCGAGACGAAGGTTCATAACTATGTTAGAATCTGATAGGTGAACCATTAATTATCGAAAAGAACAATACGTCTGCCGTGCCAATGAGTTTTTTTATAAAACTGTAATTTTCAATTGAATGATGTTGTTGTAGTTTAGTTTATGCCTTTGTACATTCTACGGTCATGTTAAATTTCTACATTCAAAAGTAAATAAGTTTATTTAGTATGTAACATTCATCCAGAAAAGCCTATTGGAACCAGGCTACAGACACTTTCACAGAATGCGACCCACAGCGATACCGAATCGAGAAGTAGATCGAATGCATCGATTAGTAACCGGAACTATACCTTATCAAGACATACGATCAATTATAGAAAAAGATAATTACAAATTTAAATGCTTAAAGCGTTTAGTCGTTCGGTAAAGCTATATTAAGCTGTATAAGAAATGTAGTAATCAGTACTGTTAGAAAAAAAAACTTGTATCGGTACATTGATTAGTGTAGAACTCAATTCTTTTTAGTTTTTAGGTCCCGAAAAAAGCAAACCTTATTACTAAGCTTACGATGCCTGCCATATTTTTAAAAGGCTGTATCTTTTGAACCGTAATAGGAAGCCGGTTGAAATTTTGTCACAACAGATAGGTGTTATAATGGCGGATTTCCTAACAGCTTAAAAAAGAAATGTAACTATGTAAATGTATGAACGGAATGTAACAAAACATCTTTTTTTGGTAAATACATACACAAACATTTTGGATATCTCGTCATATGGAAATCCGTCTCACACTTAGCCTTTTTTAATCAAACCTTAACAGAACTTCACTTGATGGTAAGTACAATCCAAGCAATCTTTAGAACAACAGCGATTACTGAAGGATGAAGATATTAATATCATCAATAAAATCTCTTAACGTGGTTCTCATCAATTCATTTTTCCCCCGTTGCGTGATCCCATGTACCTACCTCAGTTACCTACATTCAGTTTTCTAGTGGCTTCCTCGTAATATTGAGAGTATCTCGAAACTCGACGACATCGAGTACATACCTACAATCGTTTTATGGACATTGAAATAATAATAATATTTCTTCGAGAACACAAAGAATGAATACAAATAGAGTCATATTCATTAGGGATTTTTTTAAATCACAAGAATAGTACGTTATTCGCATAATAATAAATAGGGTCGTTTACGGTTTTCGCCTGTTTATAATGCGTGCGACGTACCGTAACTAGGTTCGTGAGACGCGTCATGTCCATAGTTTGCAAAAAAAAAACTCGATCTGCCATATACATCTACACTACCTATGTAGACTAGATTTGAATCTCTGATAGATACTAATATACTTGAATATATAATTATGTATATTTTCTTCATACATTACAATTGTAGTGTACTTTTTTCCTTGCAAAGAAAGTGACAGTTGTGCCCGATTCCTATATTTAGCAGCCGTGTCATTCAACACAAATGCAGTGTGTAGGTACGATCAACGTGAAATGCGATTCCTTTTCACCTCAACGGCCCGTGTCAAGATAACTGTAAACCGTTTCTTTAGTATCGAAATGTCGTCGTAGAATTTCTTTGAGCCAGTTATTGGCACAACACACAATAGCATCGTCGTTCCCCGCGGCATGACACACGACAACGGGCCTTCATTTACTTCCGTGCTAACATTCCGTTAGCTACCGTCTTTTCACTTTTTACTATTCAATCATGCAGTAAATAAACACGCAAATAATCGATATAGATTCCATTCGTATTTGCGATTGCGGCCATATTGGAACTGACGTTAAATTTGGCGGGAATTTGTTCACCATGGTACGGACGAGTTGTAAACTATTTTATGTTGTTTGTACCGTTTTTCTGGTATTACCTTCATGTGAAATGAAAACGAAGGTGAAGGATTATCCTACGGAGAAACAATTAACGTTGCAGAGAAAGGAGACGACTCCGGTGGATTTCACAAGACTTGTTATAATGAGACTAGTGTACGGTTTGGCCAAAGTGATGGGGTTCAGTGAACCAGTTAGTGAAGTGTTAAACGGTGCCTTTGTTCCTCCGGGAGTTGATGATGATGATGACTTTGATGACGACGATGATGATGATGGTGGTATTTTTGATGATTATTAGTCACTTAATTAGATGTATAATTTATATCAATTGACACCAAATATAAAGAGCATTTATCAGTGTACTTACCTAACAAGTGAAGAAGATAAATATGTAGGTAAATAATAGATGTATATATAGTTTATATAATTCCAGTGTATTAGTGTAATATTATACACGAACTTATTTTTGTAAATAAAGATTAAATTATAAAATATACTTTTTAAATAATATTGTAATGTTTGTACTGGATTTTTAACTTACATATTATGAATATTTACGTACCTTCATAGAACATCATAAAGAATCCAACAAAATATTCGATCATGAAGTGATCATAGATAACATTTGAAAAATTCTTTATTTATTGCCCGTAATATAAGTAAAGTTCATTTACTTAAGTTCAAGTAAAGGCTAAAATTTTTATCTATTTAAAATCTTAAGCAGATGTACCTGGTAGACATATTATTTCTGTGAAGTCATTTTTGTATGTCTTTTGTTAATGTTTCAAATATTTGGATAAGTGTAGTAGTATCTGATTGGTTAATTGGCCGTAAATAATAATTATGATTTATTAAATGGGCACATATTTTCTTTGTAGGTACCTACCGCTTCTAATTTAACATTAAAGTTTTTTCAACAATAGATTACTATGTTAATAATATTGTGTAGTTTACTTTAAGAGTAGGTATTAAATATATTTATACAGTTTAATATTTAGAATAGAATAGAATAATATTTTTTTATTGAATACCATTAATCAATATTTTATGTAAGTGTACATTTACATTTTGCAAACAACGACTACAAAAACATATTTGTTTTTATTCTAATTTTATAATACATAATTAATTCAGTTAATAAATATTTAATTAAAATATTTAAGTAACAAAATTTATTTTGAAATCAGTTTTATGACAATAATTAAGCTGGGCGCTACATATCAATCTCATATTTTACCACAATTTCACTAGATGTTAAGTGAAGACGCAACCAAAAATCTCGACACGATAGAATAATAATTAAATGTATATGACACGGGATAATTGTACAAACCGTTAACTTACAATTTGTTTTTTTTTTACAACAGAGGATGCATTCAAGTATCCGGCTCGCCTGATGGTAAGCGGCTACCGTAGCCTATGGACGCTTGTAATACCATAGGGACCGTTGCCAACCTTGAACCCCCTGCCCCAAAGAGCTCTGGAGACTCTACTTACCGCAGGAACACAACACTAGATTATTTGACTGCGGTCTTCTGTAGGGTGGAGATATTTGAACTTGAATGAACTTGATATTTGGAGATATTAAATATTGTGAACGGGCACTAAAACTTGGAATCTATCGCTTACATTTTCGTAGGTATATAAACTAATTAGGTTAGTTTGAAACTGCGATCACAACGCAGAGTGCCAGAAATAAATTAAGCAGTTGAAAATTCGCATATTACAAATCCTAGTATTCATCATCATTCAATCATAATTTTGCTTGCTGAGTAGACATAACCTCATAATGTCTAAATTATTAGTGATCGTTCACAATCAATCGACAGGTTACAATCTCATTAGATTGTTTATAAACTAACTGTTCGTACTGTTATATACATTAACTGTTACTAAAACGATGATTAAATAAATCCTCTTTCCCACGAAAGTGTCATCATACACGTTTGTCTTTATAAACATAGCGAAGAGCGCGGGCTCCAGTCAGTCCTTCTTACTTATTCTCGAGAGCACGATATCTCTATCAGACTCTGTGTGTGCCAGTTTTAATTCATAGTTATTGTATATTTTTAAATCTATAATTAAAAGAAATTTTAAAATTAATAATTAAAATATTGCTGTAAGCTTTGCTTTAAAAAAAAAAGTTCAGTATAACAGTACGACACATATAAGCACCGATTCCGGAACATTTTCGACAGGAATTCGTCTTTCAACGATAACAATTAGTTACTGATATTTAATTATCATCTCCCTATACAATAAGAACAGGGTCTGTAAGGGGCGATTTTTTATTTATTTTTTCTAGTTGGACTTAGTAAAATGATTTCAGTTGAACTTAATACATACCTACAAGCATATTTATTAATATATATAGTTAGATCGAATGGATAGTTAAATAGTTACTTAGAATTCGGTATTTCTCAAGGTAGTATTTTGGGCTCTACCTTATTTATATTTTATATTAATGACGTTTCTCAACTAGACATAGAAAATTCTAATACAAATGCGGATGATATTAGAATTATATTTCATGGAAGCAACAGGACAAGGGTTTTTAAACAAGTAGATCGCGGAATGGCTAAAATCCAGAATTGGTTAAATCATAATTCACTGACACTAAATACTCAAAAAACGATTTTTTTTTCATAAAACAGCTTCTTCGCGACCAATAGCGACCTGTAATTAAAGTCCATAAATGTAACCACGAATTATTACAACTACTGAAGCAGCTTGACTGTGATATCATCTCGAGTGTCAGCTCAATAAAGTACCTAGGAGTGATCTTAGACGAAAAACTTTTTTTTTAGATTCATATAAAAGTTACAGCACAACGCACCTTAAAATTAATGCCCATTATAAAACCTGAGAAACATAGCAGACAAGAATCTTCTCAAGACAATCTATTCTGCCCTTGGTGAATCAGTTCTCATCTACTGTATATCAGTCAGGGGAGTGTAAATTAATTACCAAAATGATTAGATTGAAAAGAGCCCAAAGATCGATTATCAAAGTTATGTTCACTTAACACTGGAGACATCCAACAGAGCTACTTTATCAAGAAAGTCAAATTTTGAGCGTTCGGAAATTGTTCATAGCTAGTCATACAATTGCACAATAAAATAATAAATTCGCCGTCCATAAAACGGTTATTAAATCAAGAATTTTTTAAGTACACAGACCCAAAATAAATTCTTCCTTTGCAAAGACTGTCATTTTCTCTATCCTTTCTTATAAAACAGAGTAAACAAATTCTGTTATGTTAATGTTAAGTTCAATCATGGCTTCAAACTTTATCATACCATAATACAGAGAAACTATTACATGTAATTACATAACATACCCATTCACGCATAAGCACAGCCACATACATACCCGTAAATACACACATTCTCTCTCTCAACATGCAACCACATACACGTGCGTACAAATACCAGTACGCATGCATGCATAAATACATTCTCTCTTACACAGCACACATAGGTACTCACATGTCACGCGCGTACGCACTATTTATAACAGACAAATAATTACACGCGAAAATACTTATTATCTCTAAATATTTAATGACGCTGTTAATGTACACGATTAACAAACCTCTGATACTGATATCCACAAGACAGGTCTTTGAACCTAGTGTGGAGATCAACGAGAATTGTTATGAGGTCCTGGTAACTCTACCAGCATATCGAGAAGAGTTTTGATTAATCATTTGTAAGCCTAGGATTAGTTATTTTTGATAATAAACATTTATTATCATTATTCTTATTAGAAACAATTGGCGGAATTACATGCTATGGCAACGGCCCAAGCCGAGGTTTAGCCACTGTGGTAACCTCCCGCTTGTTGCCATCTGTACTAACCACAGAGCCCAGTGAAGCTGTTAAAGCTCTTCAGGCCAACAGTCGGAACTAAAAATAATACCATCAACAAAAGAGAGCTTTTCCCCAAATAGAAAAATAAATCAAAAAGATGAATGAAGGGTAGTTCAAGATTACCAATGAAAAGTTTTTTTTCTATGAATAAAACAAAATAATTGTTAAAAAGTATATTCCTCATAAATCATAATTACAATCTTGAAACCAGCTTGGATATTCGTCAATACTACGCGGCGCTGCTTCATCAGGATCTTCTAAAGCAACTGGTAAAAGAAAAAATATATAGGTAGGTAATCCTATTTTACTGTTTTACAAATTAAATCTAAAAGAGTATAAATACAAATTTTATTGTATATCAAGCGTGGACGCCGGCAGCAGGGTGCAATTTGGTGCACTTACACGCCCTGTCAGGAAACAAAATACATAGAAAACATTAAAAAAGAATAAGAAGTTACGGTTTGAATTTGAAAATTTGCATAATACATGCACAGATTCGAGAAATAGGAATGATGCACCTCTCTGAAAGTAATCCTAGAGACGCCCACGATATCAACCACATACAGAAGTAATATTTCTTTCCTTTTCTTCCTGACTTGACAACCGGTCCTCTTTATTGATAATCATTACTGCCATTATCGAGTGAATATAGTTTCCAGCCTTATGACGATTTCAGGATCCTAACAAGATGGTGGCTCCCTTGTTAGAACTTTCTAGGGAGTTTTCGTGGCATCACAGAATTCATGATCCATGTTATTACTTCTAATCCACTTCACTTGTGCACAATAACCCATCTTTATTATGCAAAATTCATAAATAAATTGTGTAAAATATAGGGTCAAATAACACCAATTTATGAATAAAAAAATAAAAACCACTACATGACAGTTTGAGATCCCGCCAAAAACTCACACAAACAATCATTCATTTTCAAAAATTATATTTCTCATTAACTAATGTAATGTGGTGGTCGAGAGTCCTAGCCTGGCAAAATATCTATTAGACTTCCGAAGGTTCGAACCCTGGCCTATTCAAATTCACGTAGGTAAGTTTGCTCATTTAAATTGGTAACACTATCAACTGACAATGAAGGAAAATATCGTGAGATCTATATGTAATGTATGTACATTTATTTACTTTACGTTTTACATACAAATTTCATTGCGTAGTTATCTTACTAACCTTAATTTTGAATCATTTTTGTTTTGTTTTAGAAATTAGCTTACCCTATTTCCCAAATGTAGCATAATGTTACAAAAATAATAAACTTGGGTAACATTGGTACATATGCCAAAGGTAGTATTACAATAGTAGTACAAGTCAACTTTGATTACAAGTCAAGTTTATTCAGCTTATTTTGTGATGACGCCCATCGTCCGGATTGGCGAGGAAACTACTTGACACTGGCAGAATTGTGGTATAGCACCATAGGAGCCATAGACCAAAAAAAAAACCTGAACGATCGGCTGTTATTCCGCCTTTCAAGCCTTTCGGCAGCTGGATATAAACTGGTTGGTCCCGAAACTCGATAAACCAAAAAAGACATTGTAACGGATTCATCACCATATTCATCGGTCGGGTACAGACGTCTACAACCTAGCTAGATTACTGGATATACAACAGCTGATCCCAGAACACGACACGTAACCAGCACTGTGGCGCGAGATAACCCTGGTGTATGGTGTAATTGTTGTTTCTTATGCCCGATCCACACGCTTGCCACTTGAAACAAAATTCAAACCTCTACAAATGCTTGGATAAGACAGACAAGCTAAACATCTGTACTCAACTTTTGCGAATGTGTTTTGGATAAGCAAATATGACGAGCATTTACCTTGTGTCGGTTATAACATTTGGTTTAACTTGTTTTTATTGTAAAAAGAAGCAAACTTAAAGGAGGAAAAGTTATAGAATACGGAAAATTTGATAATGTAGATAGTTAAATATTAAAAGAAACCGTACCAGGTTACTATCTAGCGATAGTATCTACTAGTGATACTATCTACACACAACATGACAAATGTGTGACTTTGATTTGTGCATCAAATACATACTTTGCTTGAATCGATGGCAAGCCAAGGCAAACGCCCTATCCACATGTTTCAATTTGTTAATGTTTGCCAAGGTTTGTCTAGCATGTGAAAGGGACTTTACAATCCAGCATATACCATATTCCTGAATGTAAATGGAGGGGTTGCAATCCCAAGGTTGAGAAACAATGAATGAACATAGCATCAAATAAATATGATAATTAACATTATAAAACAAATTTTAAGGTAAAGCTAATAATTACATATACTTAATATACATCATAAATACCTGAACATCCTTTCATTTTTCTAACTAAGTCACCCCACATCAGTTTCACATTACAGAAAGGGCAATTTCCCTCAATGGGTACATATTCACAGGGCGACAGAAACACATCCGCCAAACATGTTACATGAGCTATTAATTCACACTTTTGGTTTAGACACGTCATCTTCGAATTATTATTACTTATATATTGTAAACACATTTTACATTCCTCAGTTTTAGTTATTGTAGAGTTGGCTTTCTTTAGATTTTTGCTTTTGATGGGTCCAAAGCAAATTTTCATGTGGTCTGGAGGTTTCCTTTCTACCTATAATTACAAAATTAAATGAAATTCAAAATTACATTTCGTAATTTCAGAACTAAATCACAACTTCAACGCACAACTGGAGTTTACTCTTTAAGAATTATTGTCTTCGAATAAATATAAAGTAATAATAATAAGAACAGTAACCGTCCAAAGATTCCCTGGAAGAGATTGCTGTGAGCAATAAGACCACCCTTTGTACTAATCACATAATTTTAATGTTTCTATAGAATCTGTAAATTAATGGTGCACAATAAAATTAAAATATGGAAATAAAATAAAATACACAGACAACAGTATCATGTGTTGCTCTTTATCTAATTTAAGTACCATGGGTTATGAAAGAAAATAGATTCTTAAGGAATAAGCTCCAAAAATTCAATAATATATCTAGTATATCAGTCACAGTAACACATAACAATAGAAAACTTACAGGAAATTCCTCATAGAAATCTTTCTCCAGCCAACGGATCAGCAATGGTAAGCGACACCATGGTCCAACTCTGAGCATTTCACTCAAAACTCTCAATTTGAATTGAAATACAGTCTCCTTTCGTGGTATTTTCTTTAAATTCAAGTACTGAAGTCTTATGGTTTTATTTGGATTCTGCCAAGCCCATTCAAACTGAAAATGTTGTAAACTTTATAATATCCGATATTAACAATCTATACATATAATAAAATTGAAGTGTCTGTTTGTAATGTCAAAATAACAGGTTTTTACAAAATGCATATGAATAGCTATAACATAACTATAACAAAAGCCCTTTTTTTATTTTTGTCTGTCTGTTTGTTCAGGTAATCTTCGAAACAGTTTGACCGATTTTGATGGGACTTTTACTGGCAGAAAGATGATATTATAAGGCATAATTTAAGCTACTTTTATTTAATTTAATTAATTAGGGACCGCACAGAAATAAAAAATAGCATTTATTTTATTCAAATCAGTATTAGTCACATTTACCCTTTTTTATTATTCTTTATATGTTTAGCCTTATGGCTAAAATCTCACCTAAAGATAAGTGGTGGAGTGACTTAAGATGGTGAAATGCAAAGCCTAGTGGCTCTCAAGTGTGGTTGCAGGAAAACACCTTTAGGTACAGCAAACTTTCAACTTAAGGGTTGTAGATGGTCACGCAGGCATTACAAAATACCCTACCACCATGCTATGTTTTCGCCCCAATGTTTTCCGTTGCGAAAAGCTGAGTCTCATTGTAGGGTTTCGAACTCATGTCAATCGAGGTGGTGTCAATACACCTACCACTGAGCAATCATTGCTTCAAAGTTCCAAATAGAATGAAATGAATAAAACAAATAAAATAAAAATATTTTTATTAAAAAGATATTAGCTCAACTGTCTGCTAGCAACAATCAGAGAATTTAAAAACTTATAATTAAATAAGATTTATATTATTAATCTTAATAACAAAAAGAAGGAAGTGGAAGGGTGTGATCTCTGCCTACCCCATTGGTAAAGAGGCATGATTTATGTATGTATGTATATAACAAAAAAAGTAGTCTATAACTATCTACCTAAACAGAATCAAGACCTAAACAAGCTATCAGTGAAAGTTTTTTTTTAAATAGATTAGTAGTTTCATAGATTACCTCCTACATATTCATAACTTACAAACTTTACCTCTTTATAATAGCAGTGTAGGCTCAGAAATGAGTTTTAAGTAATATACTTGTTTTAGATACCAGTGACTTTATAATATTAACTCAAGAAAAACAAAAACAAACTTGTACCCTGAGTGCTGAAATGTTGTTTGGAAATCCATGCACAATCATCACCATTTTCCTAAAAAAATATCAAATCCAATACTGAAACAATTTAAAAACCAAATTAATGGTAATGTAAACATTCAGGAATTATTTTTATCATTTGAGTAAATTTAATACTAAATCATCACTTAAGTCACAATTAGTACTTACTACATAAATTTAATAAAATTTACCAAATGTAAATATTATTTGCTTAGTTAATATATATAAATCAGCAACTTGAAAGAGAAAAAGCATAGCATACACTTGTGTTACAATGACATAAGGCTATAAGACCATTTTCTTATGTGCCATTTGCCTGTATCGGCCTAAATAAATCGTTATCAAAAGAAAACCCGCTTATTTTTTCAAAATCTAAGCTTTTGAAGTATAATTTAATATTCAGTAGACATGTTTAATAGTGGTACTGTAACTGGATGTAGGGTGTATAAAGAGAAAATCAACAAAATAGTATGCTAAGCACGTTAGTGTATTCCGTTTTTAGTTTTGTCTTGATTTAACCTATTGTCGATCTATACTATACTAAATATATGGTTATATATAAATATTTCGGGCCAATATTCTTGATATGGCTAAAAATCATAATTGACTCAAGTGCAACTACCAGAACACACCATAAAGTCTCCGTAACGCAAAAACTAGAAAATGGTCTGTCTATGAACTATTGAAATTTAACACTTCAGTACAAACCATGGTCCCTTATTATTCGTACGATGTGCGCCACCAGCCTCAGTACCTCCGTTATGTTGCATGATTCGTCGGTTTGGGTCGCGAGTGTAGCCTATGTATGTTTGCCCTTTAAACTTAGGATTCAAACAATACAACAAATATACGCCAAAGAAATCCTCCACTAACTCTGGATCCGTCATTTTATTCCTCTTATTCTTATATAGGTACTCTAAGAATCTAAACCTAAGACATAATCACAGATACAATGTCTACATATTTACATATTTTATCATAGAGTAATAAAGCAAATAAAGTCCGCTACAATCACAGAGTACGGCTATGCTATAATTGGTAGAGGGCTATCACAGAGGGCTATGCTATAATCATAGCTGTACTTTTATATTTGAAATTTGATGAAATTTCTGACTTTTTAAATTTATTATGGCCTTTGGATACAAGTTCTTTAAGCCATCCTTTGTAGTCTTTTCTAATCTTCAAAGTGAGTTCAAACTAGATGGTGGCTCCCTTGTTAAAAGTATCTATAAGGGAGTTTTTGTGGCACCTCAAAATGCATGTTTCTAGTTTATATGAATTATAATCCACTTCACGTACGCATAATAACCAAACTATATCTCGCAAAATGCCACCAATATTATATACTATAGGGTCAAAAAACCTAGGTTAATGAATTAATATAAATAGCACAACATGGCAGTTCAAGATCCCGCCAAAAACTCTGCATCAGAGAGCACTTAGTTTGACGGGAATTATATCTTCGTATTTATGTAATGTTATGCGTTGGGATATCAGGAAGTTCATAAAATAACTCCCGTCAAAACATGAGATAGAAAATATATATTTGTCAGAGAATCGTATCTATGTCATTATTTAAAAAGAAATGAAGTCTCATAGCAACGAAATTACAGATCCTGTCAGGTATTAAAAATACGACAAATATAAAATAAATGGAAAGATATTAGAGACGCTACGCGCTAGCAACAGGTGTGCTCTGTGATCCACACAACCATATAATCAGATAACGACGGTCTTGAAGGATGGTTCTAGCTCGAGCCCTTGTGTCGTGAAAACCTTCATTAAAACTGGATCCTAAGATTGTTCGAGGCCACCTACTAAGTCGGAACCCGAAGAGGTCATTCTGGCTGGAGCTTGTTGGATCGTGAAGACGTTTAAGATCAATTACCAGGTCACCTACGCGCAGCGATAACATAAGACATGCGAGGCATGGGGTGGCTATATAGGGGAGGTTAGTGACCACTAGGGGCAACCCCAAATAAAACAGACATCACTCTAACTTGGATTGTCAGACCGTGTACATGCTAAAATGCTTGCACATAACCCTGATTACGCCCACAATATCTGTGATTTCGTAACGACGGTGTCCAGGAAAATCCTGGTGTTTCCGATAATCTATTCTGATGTCTCTGTTTCTCTCTTTGACATATTCTTATCTACGGATATTGGTAAACTTATGTTATTTACACAAGGTGCCTGTGTTAACAGGTCTTGTATTCGGTAATTAGAGTAGAAGCACGGATTTTTTACTAATACACTGTCTACGGTAACGATCTTAATACTAAATGCTAAAGTGTTTCTTTTAGTCGTTTTTCCGCTTGTCTGTCCATAATCAAAATTGGTTATTTATTATAATTAATAAGAATAAATTATAATAATGAATACATACATTCCTTGTAAAGTTCTTGTTTTAGAGATAGGTTATTAGAATATTAGTGTTGGACACCAGAGAAAGATGGTGTTTATTTATTTAGAAACCATTTATTATATACTCACACGCAGAGCTGGGCAAAATACATGCTTTGCTTAAATAAAATACAATTTACAAAATACTATCTCGCATGTATTTAAAATAAGAAATACAAAATATTTTGAAGTCGTGTATTTGAAATATAAAATACAGTATTTTAACTATTTTTATTTAAAATACAAATTACAAAATACAGTCAGATGTTAGGTTATGTAAATAGAATAGGTTCGGCCACTTTGGCACCCTTGGAGCTTGTTGCCTAGCTTTCGCGGCCGAGTGCCTTCCGCGCTCGCCCCTAAGCCTGGTGAAGCTGTCAAAGCCTCAAATGGCTCCAGACACTATACTCAGATCGAAACAAAACGAATGAATTTGATCATCTATCGTGACGTTGTACTACTTCTTTTTCTTGATATGGCGCTGCAATAAGCACTTGCCAGTGTGTTTAAATCTTCGTAGTATTTTTCAAACATTCAAAATCGGTCCATGATCATGGTGGCTCCCTTGTTAGAACTATCTAGGGATTTTTTGTGACATCTCAAAATCCATGTTTTCAGTTATATTTATAATCCACTTCACGAATGCATAATAACCAAAACATATCATGCAAAATGCCACCAATATTACATAATATAGGGTCAAAAAACTGAAGTTAATGAATTAAAAATAAAAACCACAACATGATAGCTCGCACGAAGAATGTTCCGTTTAAGAACGTTTAAGGATGACAATGACTATTGAAAAGATGTTTGACAATTTGACGTACAGTAGGTACAGGTGCAGTGTAGACAACTTTAAAGATTGACATATTTAGCGGTCGCCATTTTGCTTACGAAAGCTATCGACTGCTATTTTCTGCAGAACGATTCGATGGAAGCGATGATGGCTCAGTGGTAGCGTGAACGACTTCGCGTCGAGTGACGTGAGTTCGAATCCCTGCAATGAGCCTGAGCTTTCGGTGAAGGAAAACATCGTGAGGAAACCATAGCATGGTGGTAAGGCTTTTTCTAATGCCCGCTTGGCTAGCTACCACCCTCAAGTTGAAAATCTCTCGCCAAGCACCAATAGGTGTGTTCCGGCAGCTGCACTTGAGAGCCAGTCTTCCACTAGGTTTAGCGTGTTACCCACAGTGTTACTATATGTAGCGCCACATCGTCAATTAAATTTAAAAAAAAGAACGCACCCATTAATAAGATCGCTAAATGTATTTTCAAGCTTGTAGTATTTGAAATACTAACTACAAAATACTACTGCGTCAGGTATTTGAAATACCAATTTCAAAATACATTTGTAAGAAGTAATTAAAATACAAAATATGTATTTGTATTTCAATTACGTATTTTAATTACAAGTAATTCAAATACTGCCCAACCCTGCTCACACGTATCGCAACATACAACGTACATGATTTACATAGAACCAACTATAGACTATAATATATAATATAACTCAAATAGAGCTGCCACATTGCACCTACTCTAACAAAGAAAGTAGTTAATTATAATTATGAATAAAAATATTGAATATTCATAGTATTTTACTTTGCTTTTTACACGATAATTTCTAAATGTATCCACAGTATTTTGAATTTGAAACACCGTAGTTTTAATTTATCAACATGGTAATTATTAAATTTTTTATCTGGTATCAATGTATGGTGCCATCCGTGCCATAAATAAGAAAAAGTAAAATAAATAGATAAATGTAATTAAAGCTTTGGTTACAAGGAAATCTACATATTATATTAAACACCTGCATATATTTACACATAACATATTTGTAAATATATAACACGAGAGCGTTTTAGTTCATTTCAAATTAGAACCATCTCTGGTATATTATGATTTTCGGTTTTATATAACCGATTCACAACTCTAGTCTGTTAACTAAATCAGCTGTTTCGATTTGACTTCAGACAAGTGACAACAGTCAATGACAGTCAACTTTCTGAAGTTCAGAGTAGGGATGGCGATTCTTTTAAAATAAGATCGATTTTTGCATCTGATTGAAACGAAACCTGATGAATTGATTCGCAAATAAATCGAAGTCTAAAAGAGCGATTTCCCAAAAATCGATCTGGTTTTGATTTAGTTTCTTTCTTATTATAGAAAACAAACGGGGCACCATAATAATTAAACTTTTGTCATTTTTAAATAATCAAAGTTGTTTTTCTAACCATACCAAAGTATGATGATGGATGATTGATCGCTTCATAGTACTTACTTATTTACAAGTAAACAATATATATCAAACAACAACAGCAGAATAATGTAATAATTTCAATAATTGTTGCATAGGAATAATCCATGACATTATTCGTTATTGTAATAATGACCACCTCTAAATAGAAACGTAACTTTTTTAATTTTTTTTTATCCATTAAGGTGTGGTGAAGAAAACTGAGTATGCAGCTAATATATCCATCTCGCGAGTTTTTGAGAAATTAAGTAAAAAGCTGTCATTTCTTTACATGATTTTGGGTACATTTAACTTTGTAAATAATTTTATGGTTCTTATGAAAACAAAAAAAATCGGATCGGTTGAAATATCAATTCACTGGATTGATTCAATAGTATGTATCGATTAAAAATAGTTTTTTTTTGTTCAAAAAATCGATTCATTGATTAATCGATTTCAGATCGCATCCCTACTTCAGAGATCGAGGTTTTTCCTCGGTTCAAATCATAAAGTAATGGTTCAAATGCAGAAATCGTTTCTAATCTCGATTTTGTTAATATTACAGTGAAAATGAATGCAGAAAACTCATCGACTTCTAATCACAATAAAAATAAAATGACTTGTGGTTTGTATGTATCCCTTTCTTAAGATTTTGTTTGTAACATTATATTTTTATATTTACGTGCCTTATTCTCCATAATTATTCTGATTTTCGATCTTTGTAGCATGAAATGCTGTAAAATTTTAGATTATTATTAGTTAAAGTTGAGTATAGCTTTAAACTCAAATTTACATTAAAAAATCTGTCGTTCTCTATCACGAGTAATTTGTTTGTTTAGTTATCTGCCATAAATAAACTACCAGTCACGATAATTATTATTTCAGATGTAATTTAAAAGAAAGCAAGTATTGCTGTCCACGTTGTGATGTTTTATATTGTTCTCTTGACTGCTATAAGTTAGAAAAACATTCAGAATGTTCTGAGAGCTTCTACCGAGATTGTGTAAATGAGGAACTATCAACATACCACACTGATAATGAGTCAAAGAATAAAATGATTGATATACTTAAAAAACTACATAATGAAGATATAAATGAAGACGAAGATGTTGAAGAAATATTGGAAAATGATGATGAATTAATTGATTCTGATGATAATGAAGAAATAGAGTTGCATGATAGAGTTAAAGACCTTGATCTCAACGATGCTGATGCAATTTGGAATGCTTTGACTGAAGATGAAAAGAATGAATTTGAGGCATTGTTAAATAAAGGTGATGTTAGTTGTATAATGCCACAGTGGGAGCCATGGTGGCTTTATATAAGGGAAAAGAAATTAGTGGAAGATGTGGAAAAAAGACCTGATGATTTAAGTAAATGCCCTCATTTGAAAGAAGTTCCTAAATTTAATTTACTAACTGTAAGTTTCACTAATATATCATAAAAAATATATTATTCAATGAAATAGTATCAATTAATTATAAACCTTTATTGGACTTTCTGGATTGTACGCTGGTGAGCATAATACTACAAGTTATTTACTTCAATGGAGACAGTGGTATTATGAAAAAAAAAGTAGGTACCTAGTACAAATGGAAAAAATTATAAAAAGTGAGAAAACAAAAAATTTATGTATTTAAAAAAGTAGGAAATTTAATTATATACATAAATAGTGTACTTAATGTGAATTAAATGTAAACATTGGTGCCAGATTGGAATAAATATGATTGAATAGAATGATTCAAACATATTCATATCAGGTGAGATGGTGGCTACTACGCCAAACCTATAATGATAAAAAAAAAAGTAGTCACAATAATATGGTGGCTTATTGCAGCTTATAATATATATTGTGTATTGTGTTTGAATCTAGCTATTATATGTAGCATTTTTTGTAAAATGAGTTATAAAGTAATGTAATATTTTATGTATTTTTTTTCTAGACTGTTCAACCATCACAAACCATTCAGTTCAACATTGCAAATGTATTGGCATCATATGCATTTGTAATGAGGTATTTTAATGGTGAAGTGGAACCCAGGGAAGGAGTAACATATTTGCTGAATATTTGTACAAATTTGGACACAAACACCAATTTTGAGGATCTTGCTACTGCTCTTGAATCTGTTGCTCAAAAGTGTCTACAGGTGAATTTTTTCAATTTTTTTTATAAGCTACTTTCTTATTTACCTTTTTTGCTGGCATAACACACAGTCAACATTTAAATATATCATTTGAATGATTTGAGATGACCTGGAAATACAGATTTTATGGAAGATTTTATATTAAAGGCTTAAAATGGGTTTTCAAGTTTATTTGCCAGAATACTTCAATAGTTTTCAAACTTTCAAAACTCTCTTTGCTCTTTGTTATGGTACATAGAAATTTCATTAGAGAATTCTCTCTACTTGGGGCAGCCTGACTGGTGGTATACCTCCACCCTACAGAAGATTGTAGCTAAATAACCTTGTGTTGGGTTCCTGCGGTGAGTAGGATTCCAGAGCTTGGGGAAGGAGGAGTTCAAAGACAGGTAGGGTACAGAGAAATTTCTTTGGAGATTTCTCTCTACTTGGGGAGCCCTACTGGTTGAATACCTCAACCCTACAGAAGATTGCAGCAAAATAATCTTGTGTTGGGTTCATGCAGTGAGTAAGGTTTCCAGACCTCCTTGGGTAGGAGGGTTCAAGGTCATTAACGCCCTAGGTGATACCTATGGTATTATGGCTGATCATAGGCTACAGTAGCCACTTACCATCAGGTAGGCCGAATGATTGTTTGTTGCCTTTGTAGTATACACAAAAAAATAATTTTTGATTGCCATCAGGGTATACAATCGCTATTCTAATTATAAGAAAAATATGGAAGCTACCCAGCCAAGCATCAGAATTTGTCTACTGCCATTGCGTCAGTTTTATATTTCAACTATATGTATTGACTTTTTTTTATAGAGTGAACTGATACATACAGATGAAGTAAGTCTTCAAGTAATGAAACATGATACTTTCCTAATGTTAAAAGGACCAAGTGAAGATAATAAAAAGCATTACAGCAAAGCAGCTCTTTCCCATCTTCATGACATGTTAACCGAAGTGAAATCAATAGAAAAAACGAAAACTCCAAAGACAAGTATAGTGAAGAAAGAATTTTCTAAAAAGTTTCCAGAACATGGCATAGAACAGCTGCCGAGGTTAGATGTTAACAAATTGAAGAGATGTGCTAAAAAAATCGAATATTATTTATCTTATATTGAAAGTTATGATATTAATTTTGAATGATTTGGTTGTTTCATTGTCATAAGATGCATTAGTTATGCATTACATTAGTTAAATGCATCATCAAAGTTTTTAGGCAATTCATTACTGTCCTGCCAGCACAGCAGCAGAGTTAGGGCACAGAGGCATTTCTTTGGGGATTTCTCTCTACTTGGGCAGCCACACTGGGGAAATGCCTCCAACCTACAGAAAAATGCAGCTTATAAACTTGTCTTGTGTTCCTTCAGTGAATGGGGTTTCCAGAGCTCTCACCGTTGCAACCGCCTACCAACAGGCGGGTTTAAGCTTTTTTGCCAACTTAGTCATATAAAAAAAGCTTTTCCAACAAGATTACTTATGTCCTCGACTCATCTCACAGCTGGCTGTATCTACTAGATCATCTATTATGTTAATTTGTGCAGTGTAAAATTTCATTCAAAGACAAACAGTAGTATTATATTTTTAGTTAATTTGATAAAGTTAACCAAGAAAAGATAGTTGAGAAATAGTACTACTACCATGAGGCCTTAATATAATTATTCATACCCTCACTATGATACTAGATGATAAGTAAACATGTATGTATTATATCGCTAAAGTGGCGTAACTAGCATGGGTGACACCTGCGACGGCATATCACATAAAATTTTAGCAACATCATTAGGTCTTACTAAAATACTATGGAACACGCATATCTCATTCTTTTTTAGACAAGTTTTATCCTTTTTTTTATTTTTCTTAATACGTTCCATTACAAACTGATGGACATCGGACCTCGGGAATATGAATTTTCCCAAAAGTGGGACATTTATAGGCTAGTAGTAAATTATTTTATAGAACACCGTATATAAACGGGAATATAGTTGAGGGATATTTAAAACTTAGTATCTTGGCAATTGTAGGACGTCCTTAAACCAGATTGCACGACGACTTGCGTAGAGCCGCTGGATGTGGAAATCGATCGTATCCGATGGCGAACCTTAAGAGAGGCCTATGTCCGGCTGGAGTGATACTATGGGCTGATGACAATCGTTATTAAAAACTCAGTGAACACATGATCTTAGACATCACATTGAGGTCATGTGTGTCAAATATAGGTCACATGTTCACAAGGAAGTATGTACTTAGTTTTTTTAAGTTTCTTATCGTCACCCCTAACTCTCAGATCAGGGACCTTATGTCTTCTAGTAATCATTTTAACACATTGCACTCCTGCCATGAGGAAATCTCACACAATAACCCCAGGCTTTAATATTTACAAATGTCAGATATAATTTAAGTCTAACAAATTCTTAAAATTATGCGAAAGCTTCCCTTTTGTTTTAACTATACTCTACCTTAGACTAAGCAAAAGGTACCGTTTTCTTTTTGTTCTTAGTACTGCCAAAACTTCGTCTTCTATTTTTTTAAAGTTTACTCTAATACGAAGTACCCTACTATATTCAATAAATATTTAAAACTAATTTATAATCTAATATAAATTGCTTGTATAATAATTGAATTAAATTAAAAAGATAATTTGTATACTACCAGCAGCTAATTTAAAATAATAATATTAACTGATAATTTTAATATTGAGGTTTACTTTGAAGTTGTTGGTTTTAGGAACAGTAGCTAGATTCAAATTATTGTCTATGTCTTGTGCCTCATTTGTTCCTTAATCCCGCTCATTTTGCAACGTCCTTTTTAAAAGCAAGAAAGGCGTTGCGATGCAATATCCGTGTCGGGGCTGTCCTTAATTTTGAAATGGTGCAAGTACGCTGCGAAGCCCCGTGACCAGTTAAAACTTGCACGTGTCGAGGCGACAAACGAGCTTTCCTCATGATTGCACGGGCCTGTTCGACCCTTGGGAGGAAAGCCCGCGTCACCTGCCCCGTGACGGAGGCTTCATAGCGCACCTGCCATAGTGCTGCCCAGTGCAGGCGTACAGAACGTCCTTCCGCTCGGATCTCCCTGAGGGTCACCTGCGCCGCAAGAGCGAGACGGTGAGGCGGTGTTGGATTTGCCTGCCTAGAGTCGCTGTAGATGCCGACATCCCCATCCTTCGCTTTTTTGACCGCCTGTATCGCCTTATGAAGCGCAAATAAGCCTAAAAAACCGTACAGAAGGACTCCAAGCGAAACGTGGAGAACCTGGTCTCTCGTCCCTCCTTCCACCAGGTCATCGCGACTCCCACTCCACCATCGATCTTACTGCTATCGGTGAAGATAGCTGAGCCGCAAGACTCTGGAGGGACTTCCAAGCTCTCGTACGCTTCCCCTACGCATTGCACAGGATGCGGATACTCGGCGAAGCTTACTGTCCACTCAGGTTCGCGGCCAACCACTATAGTACTTAAAAGTTGAATAATACACACAAAACCTTCACTAGATACTTTATTTTGAATATAACAACAATAATCCACAGGAATGTCCAATTACATCGATTAACAATAATAATATCCATTTCACTTATTTACACCAATAGAATCTTACATTACCAACTTAACACAATCTACAGAGTACATACACTATTACAAGACTTGAACGAGACATGATATCGAATAAATTATATAACTTATTATTGAGGAGGATTATCAATACTAATATAATAAAGAGAATTTGTTTGATTGTTTCTTTAAACGCTCTAGAACTACAAGTCGGATTTGAAAAAAAAACTTGTATATGATAGTATTCATGACCAAATAAATTACACTTGCCTTGCGAAACTTACATTATTGTTATAAAAGTCCATTTATAGAAGGAATACATGAACATTTTACAAAAAAAAAACTATATATTCTTTGTCAAAGGTGTTTTGTGGAAACGTCATATATCCCTTAATTCTTCATAAAAAAATATTGATACAAACAAACTTTAAAGTATTAATCCCCGTTGTTGACGAAAAATAGAAAACTAGCTCAAAATTAATGGGTTCGTTAAAGAATAATAATTAAAGAACCTTTCACGAGGAATGCCATCAATAAATGTCAGAACATATATTCAACAAACATGTAGGAGGCCCGATCTATTATCAATCTGTTTAATAAGACAGCTGTTAGATATTTCCAAGCCCGGTGAAGTTGTAAAAGCCGTAAAGGCTCCAGGGCCCCTAAGGCTAACAGTATAGTCAGTTCGAAAAAAAAAGTTTGATATTTACATTCTATAATTCACGAATTATTCGCACCGGTCAGTGTTAGTACATAGTTATTTAATCTATACATATAATAAAATTAAAGCGTCTGTTTGTAATGTCAAAATAACAAGTTTTTACTAAATGCATATGAAAGTATACAAGGTACACATTATAACAAAAAACCCATATTAAACATTTTTGTTTGTCGTTTTGTTCCGGGTTATCTCCGAAACGGTTGGACCGATTGTGACGGGAGTTTCACTGGCAGATAGCTGATGTTGTAAGGAATAACTTAGGCTACATATCGCTCATTTGGAGCGACAGTGACACAATTGCAAATTTCTAAATTTTACAGTACACCAGTTTTAAGATTTTTTTTATAACACTACTGAAGATTCTTAACATTTCTTACAGTAAATGACTACCTCTATATTTTATTATTGTAAATTGAACCCTGGGCTTGAAAATAGGACACATGTATTTTTATTACCCACTTCATATCTATGAGATAAAAATATTTTTTTTGCAGTTGTGTCACTGTCGCGCCAAATGAGCGATATATAAAAAAAAGAATTAGGGTTTCCTACAAAAAAATAAGAAAGCTTTTTAGTAGCTCACGCTAGCGGAGCCGCGGCCACAGCTGGTGTATTATATGAAGCAGTTTAAAAAGAGAAGAACTGGTTTCGGTTCCTCCTGGTGAAAGATTTTCCTACTAATACTTTGTTAGCAGAAGTTTAGAAGAAGATCTGTCGATAATGTATAGAGCCAACGTGTTATTCGGCCAAATAATTTTCTGACACGCTCACTGCAGGCGAGTTGAAGTTTCTCGAAGATTCAACATTGAAATAAATAAAAAGTGAAATATAAATAAAAATTCTTCAATAATTGAAAATGATATTAGTCCGCAGGTGCCTTTAGATCCGCTTCTTGTCCACTGTATTCATAACTTTATTTGACTAACCAATTAGGTTTTGGATGTGAATCATCTAATGTTGCGTGTCAGACTGACTGTTGGCGTGGCGATGCGTCGTGGCCACTTTATATGATAGTACTAGCTGCGCTCGCGGATTCGCCACTACAGAACGTTGTCTACGAATTGTTCAGCCTACTTAGAAGATAGACATGATATGCTATTGCTGATTTTTGTAGGTCTATTTAAGATCCACAATTATGTATAAGATTAATTTGATATTTATCTTATAGTCTACTCAGCGTAAGCCATTAAATCGCCCCAAAAGAATCTTTTTCCGAAAAGGTTCATCATTATAGACGCTGCTTATTTCGAATGTTACTTTATGTACCAAAATATATCATATATCCTGACAAGATATCATAGCCATGAATTAAATGGAGAACCATGTTAGATTAGTGGTTTTCGCGTGAAAAGAACATAAACGGTCAGACAGAGATGTAGAGTTTTATAATATGTATAGAAGAAACAAACATCTAATACGGTGTGGTGACGCGTCGCCATGCGCAAGTGACTGTTTATTTTTGATTATGCCATATTTATTTCCTTTCGTAAACTATCCATTTATGCATATCATCCGTACAAAAAAATTTCGATGTTTCACATTTGTTTAAACATTTATTTTTAAACATGTTGTATAATATATTTATAAGAGTTCGCACCATATAAATAGACATAAGTACATCGACGACAATAAATATTTAGATACCTACGTATCGGCATATAAATTTAGTACAACTAAAAACAACGAACATTTTACCATCTAACATCATACACTTATCCTAATTGGTAACAAGCTTCAATGAAATATATTTATTAGTTTACGAGGTGGTAATATTAAAATCTAATCGAAATACATGTTTTTTTTTATAAATAGTAAATAAATAAAAAAGAATGCATAAAGTTGTCTTGATAAATCCAGTCAATAGAATCAAAATAATATTCTATATTGCATTGAAACTAATTTTGAACTTGCTTAGGATGAAAAACAAGTTATTTTCAATTTATAAATGAGCGAACTTTGAGAAAAAAACTTGTTTCAAAATAAAATCAATTTCGGAAGACAGACATCAAATAATCTCGTAAGAATTCGATAATAACTGAATAAATAATTACGAATTACTAATTTACTAAGTACTTACTATAAATAAAGCCATTTTAACAAATATTTCTAAACTTGTAACATAATTAAACGACGTCGGCTTAAAATTTCGATTGCACAATTACATATCCAAAAAGTAAAAAAGAACAACTTCGTTAAAGACCATAATTAAACATAATTATCATATATATTAATAAGAATGGTACCTTAATATTTTAATAGGCTAAAACCATCCCATAAGTATTTAGATTATTACCCCAAAAAATAACAATAAAAATCGGTTACATATATAGTTTATGAGAAAATCGCGCAAAACATGCTAGGAAAAACAGAACCTTCCTTTATTCTAAATCGATTAAAAATGCCAGTAATAATCGATAAAATATAAGTTTTATGAAGTATTCATGAAGGGTTTAAGAGGAGTAACTACTCCGATACTAAAAAAGTGTTTGAGAAATCGGGTAAAATTAAGATGAATAAAGTAGGTACCATAAAGTCTCATAACTACAAGCCATAGTTTTTTTGGCTACGTTAGCGCCATTTTGATGGAGACTTACCAAGTTAAAAGCCCGAATGAGTCGGCACTCCTTGTCTGTATATACTCTCTATAGAAGTATTCTTTCATTTTTATTTCGATATATTATTACAGAAATCTACGGTTTTTATCAACACTTATCACGAGGACAAGTGAGGTCAAACATAGATATAAGTTAGTTTAAGAATTAAATCTATAGTGCGTACTCAGTCTCATCAAGAACAATGCTAAGTATTTACTCAGTGCAATCTTATGTTTCTAATTTAAAGTAACTGTTGCATCACTATTGTTTCATTATCTTTTTTATTCGTATAATACACAAGTTTTCTAAAAGTCGTCGAATTCTATGACTTGCACTTTGCTCAGGTAAAGAGTTATGCATATGCTAAGCTTGCGACTATATTAATTTGAATTCTGGACTTAAGGCTGAGTACGCTTAAGAAAAGTCTGAGTACGCTATATAGATTTCATCCTAAATGTTTAATACAATACAATACAAATCTTAATACTTAAAATAATAAATGTAAAAATAATAGACACCATAGTAATCAATATTACCACATTTTGGATTTGGTTTTAGATCGAGATGAGTGTATTAATGTTCTGGAAGAACTTTCCACTGTAATACGGAATATATGCACAGAGTTTAAATTTAAGACTTCCTAGAACATTATTTAATAAGACTTCTAGAACATTCTTTAATAAACATATTTCACAACTTTTTATTGTAACGAGAAAACTAATATTTATACTTAATCATTATATAGTCGGTTTTATTTATTTATACATAAATCATAATATAACAATATATTGAATCTATATTAATTTTTCCTATTTCATATTTATACAGGCAATCCTCCTACTTACGTTATGTTAGGTTCTCGAAATATGCGACGTAAATCGAATCGCCGTAAGGTCGCCGATCTCTTTTTTTACATACCATTCAAAACCCAGGGATTAGGTTCCTCAAGAACTTTAAACTGCATTTATTACTTTAAAAATAATAAATGCATGTCCTTAAAATACCTATTTATCGAATTAGTAATTATTTTTGGTACTTATTGATTTACTATTTTAGATTTTATCACAATGTAAATAAATATGAGAAAAGAAAAAATTAAACCTTATGCTTCAAGTTCGGTAGGTCGGTCGATCGTAAGTTAAGTAAATTTGCCTGTGACGTAAAGTAACGTTGGTATGAGGAATGTTATCAAAATATTGTTTAACGTAACTAGAAGTGATTTAAGTCGAAACGACATAACTCGAGGACTGCCTGTAGTCTTCCCTATAGAAATTAAACTTAATAAGGTATTTGATTTTGATAATACTGAATAAAATCGTACGTACGTGTCCTAAAGTTAAGGAATGAGTTACGTATTACTGAGAGCATGTAGGCAGCTGCCTCCTTCTCTGTCGAGTTTGGTGCGAAACGTGAGCGAAGGAGACGGATAGTCTGCCCGCGGAAGCAAGGCAGGCCGGTGTCCAACATAAGCGACACCATTGATATTATCGCTTCTTGATATGGCCTACAATTAAGAAATACTCTTAGCCATATCAACTTTATTTTTATTCTTTACAGGTCGTTTGGTCACAGTCTTATCTAATGTTAAGTGACTCGCTCACAAATGCAGCTGTAACACACCTATAGGCGCTTGGCGAATGTTTTCAACTTGTGGGTAGTAACTAGCCAGGTGGGCACTAGGGAAATACCCTATGCCCATAATAGTATTTCACCACCATGTTTTAAATAATATTTTCAATAAATTTTTTTTTGTTCCTAACTTGGCAACTAGTTTATTAACCATTACTGCCATTATCGACTGAATAAAGTTTCCAGTATTATCACGTTTTCAGGATCCTAACAAGATGGTGGCTCCCTTGTTAGAACTTTCCAGGGAGTTTTTGTGGAATCTCAGAATCCATGGTCTATGTTACTATTTCCAATCCACTTCACTTGTGCACAATAACCAAAATTTATTATGCAAAATGCCACCTGTATTACACAATATAAGGTCAAACAACACAAACTTATGAATAAAAAACAAAAGCACTACATGACAGTTTGAGATCCCGCCAAAGACTCTTTCAATAAATTATAAAACTCAAGAAATGATTTTTTTTAAGGCGCTAATCTCTGAAACTGCCGGTGTGATTTAAAAAATGATATATACTATTTATTGGGGAAGGTTCTAGGCCATATAACTTCAAGTTGCAAGCAATTTGGAAAGTTGTAGGCAAGTACGAGAAGTTCAAGCTACGATAGTAGTCTATACGAGTGCGTCCGCGGCGTCGAATAAATTGGACACGGGTGAAAACGTGGAGCATATAACATAAATAATAATATAACATAATAATAAACAAAAACATAAATATAATATAACATAAATAAATACCTGACAGCTAGGAAAGCTTGCACGCACAACTCGCAGAACCATCGGAAGGGCGGTGCCTCCATCTTCCCGCCCATCACCATAACCATCTCGTCGGTTAACTTGATATCAGGCTCGAAGCCGAGGTTACCACCAGGTGAAGACTCGAACATGAATCCGAAATCTATTAACAAACAAAATTGATTTTCATTTGAACAAATGTAGACGTTTGACGTATACGCTACGGTTTATCGGAGAAGTCTACCTGAACAAGTGTGCCTGCGAAGGTGACCAGTGACGAAATCGAAAATCTGCTTATTGAGTTGCACCGTGCGGTGAACCAGTACGTGCCCATACACTCTACATCAGCTTATGGATCGCTTATATATCAGAAAAAATAAGGGTTCTTAAGTTTCAGAATGACCTTGATCTGTTTACCGATATCGTTGGGGGAAGTATACTATTTTTAGAATTTGTCTGTTTGCTTACATAATTGAACCGATAAGATATCAATGTGTGCGTGTTCCGTGACGCGTTCTCTTAAATACAAATTTATACTCGATGTTTTTGGTGAATTGTAGACTTTTTTAGGTCTCTAAATCGGCACAATTGGTCAAACAATTATAATATTTAGTAATTGATTCATAAATTCAGTCAAAAAAGTATCGGGAATGGATGATTTGTTTAGGGTTCCACATATTTTTGTCTGGTTTTACTTTATGAAAAACACTTAATGACATAAACTTACCGAAAAAAGATATTCCTTCTATAATCTTGGTGTTACGATGGTTATTTGCATAATTTTTGAACGCACAATGCAGTATTTTGATGTCTTAATATTGACTATGATTGGACTGCTAATTTAAAATAAGACTACAACCATATTTGTACTCTAATGTTTCGGGCCGTTTTTGAAACGCTTACTGTTAATCTAGTCTGTATTATTGATCAAAGGGTGCTTGCTACCCATTCCTGCCGTGAGGAATTTTCCTTCAATGTGCCCAGGCTATAATATTTAAAATATTAAAGATCTACTGCAGCTTCCCTTCTCTTTTATTTTAAAGTTCTTACACTAACACAGTTATTACTAACAAAAAACACAATAGTGCATTAGGTTTAACAAACAGTTATGCTGCAGCTCCGAGATTTGTCGCAACGACACATCCGAAATTAAAATTTTAATAAATGTTATAACTAGTTTATAAGCTAATGTAAATTGTGTATAATTAATTGAAGTATAAAATTGTATAATAAAATTAAAATTAGAATTTTTTTAAATGTGAATTTTAAGATATTGATTTTGTAAATACTTTGTCTAATTACCTCATTTGTTCCTTACCTTAACCCAGCTCTTTTTGCAACGTCTTCTATAAAATCGAGGAAGGCGTTGCGATGCTTCACATCTAGCATCAGAGTGAGCAAGGTATCGAGTTCAATTTTGACTCCAGTACTGCACTCGAGGTCGTATTTGCAAAAGTCGTATCTAGGACAGTATATGATAGATGGAAACTGTCTCGGCGATATCTATGTCGCATGTTAAAACTTGCACGAGGCGACAGCCCGCTTTCTCATTATTGCGTGGGCCTGACCGACCCTTGGGAGGAAAGCTTTTTTTTTTTTTTTTTTTTTTTTTTTTTTTTTCGAACTGACTATACTGTTAGCCTTAGGGGCCCTGGAGCCTTTACGGCTTTTACAGCTTTACCGGGCTTGGGGGCGAGCGCTTAGGGCACTCAGCCACGAAAGCTAAGCAACAACATCCGAGGGTGCCAAAGTGGCCGAACCTCGGCTCGGACTGTTGCGCGTATGCAATTAAGTCGCGATCTGACTAATTCCCTATCCGTAATTCGATCTAAACTAACTATACATATATACATGTTTCTGCCCCCTGGGAGGAGGGAAGGAACATGTGTATGTGTATTTAGTGGTCTGAAAATTTTTGTCTAATCTAACTAGGCAAAAAAAGAAAAAAAAAGGTCCCTTACAGAACCTATGTACCTATGTGTGTTGTGCATGTGTGTATAATGCAGTGTCATGTATGGCTGTGAAAGCTAGTGATTGTAGAGTAACTTGTATCGCGCGAGCGGCTGCTTGGCTCAAGGGCTCCATGCCGATGGATCGGACCTAGGCTTGAGTTGCCGCAGAGGAGGGCGGTCGTGGCGGGTGTGCGGGAGCGAAGTTAACCGTACGTCCCCTGCGGAGGGAACGGTGGTTTCGCGGGCGTGGGCGCGAGCACGCATATGTTGCGGGAGCGGACGCGTAGAAATTGTTAGCGTTCTCGATGTCGTCATCGGGATCGACAAAGAGATTTCGCGGACGGCGTTTATAACGTTTGGCAACGGGGATCGAGTTGTCTGGGACGTAGTTCACGGTGGATTTTACGAGCGGGTTGGGATGATTCGAAGTGCTATCGAAGTATCTCCTGGTGAGATATTTCACATAGGCTTCTATCGAGGGAAGCCTCATGTCCCTGTGCAGGTCCATGTTCCTAACGAAGGCTGGAGGGTCAAGCAGGCGACGGAGAAACCGATTTTGGACTCTTTGCATGCGGGCAAAGTTATGTTTGGACATATGTGCGAACGCGGCGCAGCTATATGTCAAGATCGGACGGACGCACATCTTGTACAGTGTGAGCTTATGTCTTAAGGACATTTTGCTTACCGAACTGAGCAAGGGTCGCAAGCGGGAAAGGATCCAGATGGCCCTATTCCTGACTATAGTAACGTGTGCGTTGAAGTTAAGCTTCGAGTCGAGGGTGACACCCAGATATTTAGTCTTGGTGGCCCAAGGGATATTCGTACCGAATAATGAGAGGGGTCCTACCGTGCGTGGTAGTTTGCATGTATGCGGTTCGAACATAATCGCGGCGCTCTTTACCGGATTAATAGCTATTCGCCACGTTCGAAACCACTCCCCGAGAGTGGTTACGGCACGTTGGACTGCGCAGGCGAGATTTTTTCTGTGTCTGTTTGACGCATATATGACTGTGTCGTCAGCGTAGAGCCCTACCTCGACCCCGGGGGGCTTCGGGAGGTCGCTGACGTACAGATTGAAAAGGCAAGGCGCCAGAATGGAACCTTGCGGGACGCCTGAGCGTATAGGGTGGGCGGTAGATAGTACTCCTTCCACTCGGTAGTGGAAGGTGCGGTCGCGTAGAAAATCGTGAACTAGATGAACTAACCTATCCGGGACTTCTAATTGATGTAGCTTGTGGACTAGTCCGGCATGCCAGACCTTATCGAAGGCCTTAGCTACGTCGAAAAAGACCGCAAGCGTACGGGCGGGGGCGATACTACTTTTGGCAAAGTTGCTCGTGATGTGCTCCGTGAGGCGGTGCACTTGATGTGTACACGAGTGTCGGGCGCGAAAACCGAACTGTTCGGGAGGGTATAGATTTTTAATATCTATAACGGTTTTGAGACGGTTCAGAAGGAGCCGCTCGTAAAGTTTCCCTAGTGTGTTTAAAAGGCTGATCGGGCGATAGCTATCGGGAAGCGAAGCTTTTTTGCCGGGCTTGTGAATACCTATAACTATAGCTTTTTTCCAGACGGCTGGAAAATAGCAGTGGGCTATGGCTACATTGAAGATGCAGACCAAAAGAGCTATGAGGTGATCGGGAAGAAGTTTAAGTACTTCATTCCTGATACCGTCGGGGCCGGGGGACTTTCTAGGCTTAAGGCCTTTAATAACAGAACAAATCTCGTCATGCGTGACCGGGTTTAACGTTTCCGCGGGGGGAATCGTCGTTAGTTCCTGAACGGCGGTCTCGATGGTTTCGATGTGGGCAGTGTCTACGTTGTCGCAGTTTGGAGAGCACTGGCTCTCCAAGCTTGCGGCAAGGCATTCTGCCTTATCGTCACTATCGAACGCGGGTGGGAGATCGGGGCCCCTTTCGAGGGGCGGCATCAGGGCGGAAGCTTCTAACTTCAGAGAGCGGGCGAGGTTCCAGTAAGCCAGATGGGACGGCTTGAGACCCTCTAGGAGGTTATCCCACCGGTGACCTCTGTACTCGCCGATGCGAGTTCTAACCTCTCTCTGAAGTCGCCGTAACCTACAGGTGTTATCCCTCGTCGGATAAGAATCGTGTGCACGTGTCGCGGCGTTCTTTTCAGTGATTAACGCTCGTAAGCCGGGGGGGAGTATAAAACGGCGTTCGTTTGCCGCTTGCACCTCTCTCGAGGCCTCCCTTACACCGGTTTGGAGGTAGTCGACCAGGGAATCGATCGCTAAGTCGGCGTCTGCTGTTGACTCTAATACGTCGGGGATCCTAGCTAAGCTGGACGGGGTAGCGTTATCGGTTAGGTAGGGAGGAAAGCCCGCGTCACCTCACCCATGACGGATGCCTCATAGCGTACCTGCCAAAGCCTAAAAGTTTCCCCGCGTATGACGAATACCGATCTTAATCGGCTGCCGTCTTTTTGTGAGACACACGCTTTGCCAATCCTTCGACACGCTCGTTCCCGATTGTGCCCACGTGAGCTCGCACACAGTGTAAGCGAACAGAACGTCCTTCCGCACGGATCTCCCTGATGGTCATTTGCGCCGCAAGGGTCAGACGGTCCAGCGACAATTTAGAATCGCTGACATCACCATCCTTTGCTTTTTTGACCGCCTGTTTAGTCTTATGAACCGCAAGTAACTCAGCCTGAAACATCGTACAGAAGGACTCCAAGAGAAACGTGGAGAACCTGGCCTCCCGTCACTTCTTCCGCCAGGTCATCGCGACTTCCACACCACTATTGATCTTACTGCCGTCGGTAAAGATTGCCCCTACGCATTGCACGTGGTGCGGATTTCGCGCCCGACCACGAATTCGTCCAGGCGCTCACCCCTTTTTATACGGTACAGCTTGTGCATCTCTTGAGCTCGAAGTTCTAGCGAGAGCAACTCTGCCAGAACGATCGCCGCAGTCAGAGTTACCGTACGGTATGCCCTACATATCTTCAGGGCGAAACGCCTTTGCAGCGAATTCAACTTATTTCTAAGCGAGATTTTCGCTGCATGCGGGCCCCATACATTTCAGCACAGGCCACCATATATTTCCACATATTTCGAGTAATGTGAACTTTATTATACATATTATAACATTATATTTTTTTAATAATCGAATCTTATTTACAAATCTTAAAAAGTTTCGCTTCTCTCGAGCGTCCCAGGACACCTCACTTTTTTATTTATGTATAAATATAGACCTTTGCCATTATGGTCAAGTCATATTTAAAAAAAAAGAAATAAATACACATAATTTAAACTTACCTATATGTATGATGTGGCCATCTGTATCCAACATGATGTTACCGTTGTGCCTATCTTTGATTTGCAGTAGGAATCCGATGACGCTGTACGCAGCCATTGACGTCACAAAGCACCTTCTCGCGGCCTGTTTATAGAAACATTGTTAGAATTAAAAGTTCTGTGGTAATGAACTACAAGCTAACCGCTGTAAGGGTTTTTTTTAATTTTTTAGCGTAGTGGCCACAATCTCGCCTAATCTTAAGTGACGATGTGGCCCAAGATGATAACACACTAAGCCTATTGGGAGTACTGGATCTCAAGTGCAGCTGCCGGAACACACCTATTGGTGCTTGGCAACAGATTTTCAACTTGAGGGTGGTAGCTAGCCAGCCGGGCATTAGAAAAACCCTGCCAGCATGATATGGTTTCATCACGATGTTTTCCTTCACCGAAAGCTCAGGCTCATTGCTGGGATTTGACCTCACGTCCATCTACACCATGTCCGTACACACTACCACTGGGCTATCATTGCTTTATTGGTTTGGGTATATCCGTATTTTCCAAATAACATCTTTTCATGAGTTGGAACATTTCCTTTTCTCAATTAAGAGATAGCTAGGGGAAGCCTGTCGACTTATACTTCAAGTTTAAATATGTTCCGAAAAGACACAAGAAAGGAAATAGTGTACCAGAAACTTAGTTATACCGTGTGGGGAAACTAAGCATCTAAACTTTAAGATTTTGGTCTGATATACAAACAGTCACACGAACGTGTTCGATTATCAATTAATTACCTGAAATTCTCTAGTTGTCTCGTCGCCGTACTTCTTGATGAAGTACTCGTACATGCCGATGTCTGTTTGTCTGCCGAGTTGGTCACGTGACTTCGCGTTCGGGACACACTCTATTACTCCACACTAAGCATCAACGAAAAAAAAAAACACTTTCGCATTTTATAACTAAATCATCATCGTCTGAAATATTAAAAAGTAAAAAAAAAAAACAATACAGATAGAATTTTTTTTATTGATATATTGATTTTATCTAAATTTCTTTTTGTAAACACGTTAATAGATAGTAAGAAAACTTTGCTAGAATCGATAATAGCGCACACACATAATATACACTCGTTCAGAAAAACGACACCCAATGCATTATATCGGTAATTTTAAATACAACTATACTCTAAGGCCTCTAAGCAAATACAGAAAAAATCTCTAAATTTGAGTTTTACGACTATTTGATCAATTTTTACTTGATTAAAAATAAAATTTAAAAGGATATAAATTGTATATAATGTCATATGCATGTATATATATCATCATCATAATTTCAGCCGAGAGACGTCTACTGCTGGACATAGGCCTCCCCTAAAGATCCCCATCTGCCATCCGTTATACGAGCTACGTGGCCAGCCAACTGTCGCTTAAGTGTAGCTATTCTTCGGGCTATGTCGGTGACTTTGGTTCTCCTGCGGATCTCCTCATTTCTGATTCGATCACGCAGAGAAACTCCGAGCATAGCCCTCTCCATTGCCCTTTGAGTGGCCTTGAGGTTCTTTATGGAGCCCATAGTTAGCTAGCACGACACAGCACCATATGTAATCACTGGCACAAGAGAGTTAGAGCACAGAGAAATTTCTTTGGAGATTTACTACTGGTAGAATACCTTCACCATACAGAAGATAGCAGCCAAATGATCTAGTGTTGTGTTCCTGCGGTGAGTAGGGTTTCTAGAGTTCCTTGGAGTAGGGGGGTTCAAGGTCGGTAACGCGTTACTGATACCTATGGTTTTAGAAGCGTTCATAGGCTACGGTAGCCGCTTATATCAGGCGGGCCGTATGCTTATTTACCACCTTTAGAGTATAAAAAAACACTTTTGTCTTAAGTCGTATCATATCATCGTTAATTGATTGATACTCTCAAAAATAATGAGCAGAACATTACAAACCGGTTTCATCCAACATAAATATGAACTATGATGCAAAACATAACGATGATATATTTGTAAAAAAATACTTTTCTGAAAACCATGGCTTAATGAGTTACGATGATATTCATATTGGTTACCGAAATAATATATGTTTTTTTTTTAAATTATACGTACCCCAGGAGCCGTGGCGACCACTTTGTATGGGAACAGGTACAAATCCAATCCAACTTGTTGGAATATATTTTTAAATAACGTTATCACTTGAAGCGCGAGCATGTCCTGCCTGACGTCATCGCCAACCTTGAAGATCGCCGCTTGCCAGGTTTCCGAAGCTATCGCGGTGTATCTATCTTTGCCTTCTTCCTGAAAATTACAAGTTTCGTCCTTTGCAAGATCATATTGACATCGAATTCAAAAATCGATAGACGATAGAAAATTGTAATATCTATTTAAAATTATTTGCAATGATCACCATAATGCCTATATATTATTTCTTAAAGGCGTTTTTTCCTGGTAACGCTCTATACCTCCGCCAATTCTAAATCAAAATTAATGATTCAAACACAATTTTAAAGCTTATACATATCAGCCTGTGAGTGTTTCACTGCGATGCAAAGGGCTCTTCCTAAAGGACGCTATGGGATAAATCACGTCAGGCAGTGACATATTGGTGATATCAAACACCGAGAATTGAACGATTCTATATTTTTTCTCACATATAGACATATTCTACAAGAACATTTCTCAAGTATTTAGGTTTCCTCACGATCTTTCCTTTATCGTTAGCCGATAGTGTTACCAATTTGAATTAGTAAATGTACGCGAATTCCGAAAAACTCGTTGTTACATGCCGGGATTCGATCCTGCCGACATCGAATCGATATTCGACCACCACGACTTATACGGTATATAAGTGGATATATCTGAATCGGGAAACTATTAAAACTTGAGTTCCCCACTATTGACGAAACGTAGATAACATGATGTTATCGTTAATATTTTTGAAGTGAAACTTCTTATGCAACTTCCAAGCGTTAAATGTTAAACGTTTAACGCACATTATCGGTCTCTCCTCTTTGTGTGAGCCAGAGCGAGAGAGTAAATGTCGGTGTGTATGTATATTGTTTAAATAAAATAGAAAATGTCTTTTAAAATGAAGTTTCACTTCTATCGTGTGTGAATCGCACACACACCTTTTTTTCTTATGGTTACGTACAATACGTAACGTATTTTATGGATTCGTCCTGCAATTTTTTAATGATGAATATATTATAAAAGTTTAACTTTACTTTCAATTGTACGGAGTTGCACACGCCCTTCCTTACATTAATTGACATATCGATATTGACTATGAATTATTCTTGTTACATCCCTATTTCATTTTACTGCATTGTAGTATAATTACCGTGGGGGGCTCCTCCCCGGCGGCTATTGCCATCGCGACCGCTTCCATCTCGGCGATCCCGTACTTTCTGACTCTGAATCTGGCTAAGTAAGGAGCCTTAGCCGCACTCTGCATAGGTGTACCTTTATAAAAGTAATAAAATTAACTATACTCCGTTATAGTATCTATATTAATAAATCTTTAGGTGTGTCTGTACATGTAATTTTTTTACAAATGTCCCGGTTAACATCCTATATGTAGAACGATGCACACGAATATGCCCTAAAAAAAAATTTTGTTTGCCTGTCTGTAGATGTCCGGATTTAACTCATAACCGGCTCGACCGATTGTTATGAAATGTTGTAAGCTTCTGTCAATGACAAGCTTATATTTCTCAATTGATAGGCTATATGAATTGTCAAAATATGAGTATATTAGTATAATAAGCTCAACCATGGACTCTATAAACGCCACGCAGTTCTTTATGTCTATGTATAAAAAAAAAACCTACTCTCTTCCTTACTATCAACGTCTTGTACAACCGGTGTTTTATTTAATCCTTTAGTACGTCTGTGATTTAATCAAGTTTAATCTAAGTTATTCCGATATCTATTAACACAGTAAAAATAAAATTCGGGTAAAAAATAATTACTGCGTAATAAACGTGTGCGGAGCCGCGGGAGCACCGCTAGTTATTTTGTATAACGGGCATAATATTAATGTCAATGTTGTTCACCCCGAACAGTAAATTGACACCTTATTTTTTCATGACACATAATTTTTACCAGTTTTGTCGAACTGTTTATATTTTTCTTTCCGATTATTTTGATGTTAATATTTCAACTATCAAATTGACGGTTTTTATTTATTAATTGATATCTATAATAATATAATAAAGCGAAAGAGTTTTTTTATTTGTTTGTTTGTGATCACGCTAATCTCTGAACCTACCAGTCGGATTCGAAAAAATATTTTTGTATATGATAAAAATATTGTCTATACTGAAATATTATGAATCATTAATCAGCGATTACTTTTAAATTATACGCGGGTGAAACCGCGAGGCACAGCTAGTATTTTATATTATCCACATACTAGATAATAAATTTTTATCATTACATAATACTTTTGGGACACTAAAATTATGTGCAAATTTCAAATTACCTGAAAAAAAAGAACTTAGACCAATGACAATTTCAATTTTGTTTACATTATTCGGTCCTCGCCTTTGGTTTTCTCAAAAAAAAAAAAACAAAGAAAAACATGTCGTTAATAATTTGTTGTGTTCCTACATTTTAATTCTCTTTCTGGTTTAGTATTAATCCCATGTATACTAGTGCTTTTCTTTACCACTAAATCCCTCCCCGACCCTGACGCACGTAATTTCTTACCAAAGGCGAAGGCGGTCTACATTTAGTTTTATTTATGTTAAAATAACAGAAATATTTAATAATCCTTACCGCTTTTGTAATCGATGTCAATGACCATTGAATCAGGATTCGAAGGCAAGTAACAACCGGGCTGAACCTGTAAACATTTTCCATGTTTAGCATCCCGTTCCTGATAATGAAAAAAATGGACCCATAGAGGAACACTTTCAGGCCCACGCTACGACTAGTGCGGGGACTAGGTCTCAAATGCAGTTGCGGGAACCTGCCTTGCCTTGAAGACCTAAACGGGGTAGGGCAGCCACCCTGGAGAGTATTGGAGAAAGCCCCACCACCACTTTGTGGTTTCATCACGATGTTTTGCTTCACCGAAAGCTCAGGCTCATCGTGGGGATTCGAACTTACATCGATCAACTCGGTGTCTTTGTTAGCTAGATATATTTTGTTGGGAGTTAGTTAGGAGTAAGTGGTTACTTAACCATGGCATAGAAAGTGACTTACTTTGACATTCTTGAGCGCATCCAAACAGGCTCGCTTCCTTTCGGCGCCTTTCGGGTACGGTCGGATCAAACCGCTAATGTTTGTTATTTGACTGAAAAAGTCAAACTCCCGTTCGTAGAAAGCCTTCGCGGGCCCCGACAGTGAGTCCACTATGCTCTTTGTCAAACTTTCTAGGATATCGAATAGTGCAGCTGTAAAAACAAAGGGGCTTTGTCATTGATTTTCTATCTCTATTCTCTATTTTCTATCTATCTAAAAAATATTAAAGTACATAGTAATTGTCTATCTCATGTCTACAAATCAAGTTATGTTACCTAATGAATTTAAATCCGAACAAGGCACGACATTTTCAAAGACTGATCGATGTATGCCGCTAATAACATAAAAAATATCACACATGACAATGTAGTACGAAGAATTAGCGATAGATGGCGTTAAAACAAATCTGACTCGTGATGCCATGTATAAAATCGATTTAATCCCAAACCTCGTTATTGGATATTTCACATCAAAAATCTATAGATATGTGGAAATGTATTTTATACATACGATCTTTATTATGCATCTCTTCATCAGTATACATATTTGTATGCATGTTCCATATTAGTTGATGTGCCACAACTTGCGACTTTTTCGCCAATGACTTGATCAATTCTGCAACGTAACCCATCTGCAAAGAAAAAATATTAATAAATTTCCAAAACATTACAGATTAATTTATATTACTATCGATTAAAAAAAACTGTTGTAACTAACTTATTATAAACTAGCTGTGCCCTATGGTTTCACCCGTGTTAAATTTATTCGACAAATTCTCAACGGTGCAGCCGCCAACGCGCCCGTGTATCCCTATAGTTGTTCCACTTCATGTACTTGTCTATGGCTTGCCAGATTGCTTGACGTTCACAGTTACTGCACCGCTCCTTAGGGTCGTAGCGTGAAGTTATGTAGCTTATTGCTGATGAATCTAGCTATCATGTACAAAAAAGGATTTTTCGAATCTGATTGGAAGTTCCAGAGATAAGCAGGTTTAAACAAACAAAGCAAAAACTCTTCAGCTTTATTATATCATTAAGTTCATCATAAGAAAGGTTATATGATGTAGAACGTAAATTGTTACGTCGTGAAAATTTCGACTATCAATTATCATTATAACAAAATAACGATACTGATAAACGTTACAAGAAAATTTTACACGTAAAAATCCTAAATAAATCGTACAATAAACTTTCGATTTAAGTTATGCAACATCTCTAAAATTTACATTTGACGTCTGTATGCAAACTTTCTTATGATGAACTTAGTATAAATTCTAAATATCGATTATGTACAAGGAAAAAGATTTTTTTTAGGTTAGTTCGATTCTTCTGAACCGAGTTAAAGATCTATTCCCTTACCGTATCGTGTCGTAGAGCTTGCACCAACTGCGGTATATAAAGAAGAAGCGTTGAAGACGGATACGATGTCAAAGTGTTGACCGCCGCCTGCGCCGACAGGGGATGCGGCGGGTACTGCCGACTGAAGTAAGAGAGAGCCTCGACTGGACTCACGCGGGCCCAAGTAACCATGTGTACCAACTGCGAATAAAGGATTTATATACCTACATGTAGGATTGCAAGATGTACGGAACTTACAAGAATGGTCGAGAGAGTTCGAGATAAGACGTAAGAGTTGTGGAACTGTAGAATAATTTGTAATAAGGATTATAAAAGTATTTTAGTAGAAATAAACCGTGGAATCATTATCTCACATACACGCTCAGCAAACTGACTACAGTTTATCACCGCGGTTTCCAAACTGGAAAATGGTAATACATTTATTAAACGCTTTTTTCGGAATTGAGTTTAGTTCTCGTCGCGAATATTCCTTTGTCTTCTACCGAATGAAAACGAGTGCTACTATGTGATAATTTGTTATTAGCAAAAAGAAAGAAGTCGGCTGGAGCTATATCTGGTGAATAAGGTGGTTGCTCGATGGTATTTGATGAGTTTTTGGTCAAAAATTCGTTTACAATTATGGCCTTCCGCGTAGGCGCATTATCGTTGTCCAAAATCCAAGAATTTTCTTTCCACAAATCTGCCCTTTTTCGTCGAATTTGCTCTCTTAAACGCCGCATAACGCTCAAATAATATACTTTATTTAAAGTTTGACCTTCCCGGAAGAATTCCAAGTGCACAACACCGCGATAGTCAAAGAAAACAGTCAACATGACTTTGACTTTTGATCAACTTTGGCGTGGTTTTTTCGGTTTCGGTTCAGTTGGAAAGCGCCACCCGCGTTGGTAAACCCACGTTTCGTCACCAGTAACAAGGCGTTTCATGAATGTTGGGTCGGAATTGACTCGTTCTAGCATGTCCTCAGCAACTTTTATGCAATTGAGTTTTTAGAGAAAATTCAGGTCTTTTGGGACTAGCCCGCTCGGCTATGTTTCATATACCCAAGCGATTATTCAAAATTATACGGATCGACTCGTGAGACAGAAAGTTCAGCGGCTATCTTTCTCAAACATGAATGATGATTTTCAGTCATTATTTCCTTTACATTTGCGATGTTAGCTTCAGTTGAAGACGTTGATAGCCTACCAGGGCGAGGCAAATCTTCCAGGCATATCTCGCATATCTCGACCGCTTTTGAACGCTTTGTACCACTCATAAGTACGTGTTTTTGATAAAGTCGATTCACCGTAAGCCTTCTGCAACATTTTCATATCTAATGTAACACGAAATGCCGTTGGCGATGCAAAATTTAAAACAAGGTTTTGTCCATTATGAAATTTTCAATAAACACAAGATATGATCTAATTAAAAACAGAACTGTTTGTAATCTAAATGACATAATATGCGACTCAAATTCCGCGCCAAAATGAAATATAGTTGTGCCAACCTAACAAAAAAAAAAGAGTTTGGAACCATAAACAAATCATCCATTCTCGATACTTTTTTGACTGAATTTATTCTATAACCTGGCCAGATAACATAGCTATGAATTAAAATAAAATAAAATATAAATCGCATAAGTGGTTTCCGCGTGAAAAGGAAATAAACGGACAAACAGACAGAAAAACGTTGAGTTTTTTTTTATATGTATAGATGGGATGTGTTCGTATATAAAAACAAAGCGACTAACCTCGTGTGCGTCATTCAGCAAGGTCTCGGTGGTGACGAGATATTTCAGCGCTTGAGGCACGTGGCATACTAATGTCGGCTGGGTTTGTACTTTTCTTCTTATCTCTGCCACTATACTTTCGTTCTTCAATCTGTTATCACAATGTGACTATAGTTGTTTAATACACAATAACTATAAAATTAGAGGTTAGCTGACAATGCCTATTCAAACCGGCCTATATATTTAGTTCGGTATTTTGAAACCCAACTAAAAACAATTATCGATATATCGAATCGATGTAAATATAGTGGGAGAAAATGTAAACAATGAAATGTCACTGTCAAAGTGAAGTTTCAGGGGTGGTGAACATTTTCCAAGACAGTCAAATTATTAACTCGATTACAATTGTTAATTAATACAAAATATTCTTATATGTTGTTTATGTTTCTTTATTTGACAATCCCATAAATTTCAATTGTTTTCGAACATAAATTATGAATACATTTATAAATTTTAACTCAACCTGAACCTGATTTTAAAGAAAATCCACGATTTTAATCCAAACAGCTATGTTTTATATTTGGATCATATTTTACGTCAGATTAAAGCTACAAACTGTGTACAATATTTTGTTTTATGTGTTTAAGTTATAGGTATAGTTTGAACACGATATTTTAGTTCTTTTGGAAACCTTACACAAATGTGGTTATTATTTATTGTAAAACTTTTCAACACCTTTGTTTACATTTTTGATCTCGAATTCCATTTCCGACTATATTCGTTGATTGACTCATAATCTATACTAATATAATAAAGCGGAAGAGTTTTTTTGGTTGTTTGTTTAAACACTTTAAACTATGGAACTACCCGTCGTATTCGAAATAATTTTTTTTATGAGAAAGCCAGATTCATCAGGAATAGTATAAGCTATTTATCATTAGGCTACACCTCTCAGCTAACCTTAAATATATATTTTTTTTAATTAAGTCGGAATAAATAGCGCATCCTAACTACTATATCCGCGTGCGCAGGCGTAATGATTAGTGATACGTAATTACAATGTTCTACAAAAATATTTCTATTAAGAACATCTAAAAAAGTCCGCGATACCATATGCCTATCTCTTATACACAATATGGTATTGTGTGACAAAAAAAAATTAAAGTGATTTATGAGCACCATTAGGCATAGCATATTAATCCTTACGAACGAAAGTTACTTCATCATCAAGATAATTTTATGAAGATAAACTTTGCCCTTTATAGCATGTTATTTGGACGAATAGTTTGGGAGATAATATAAAATTAAAATAATTCAACACTCGTCTCGGGTCTATGACTGTAGGTGTAGTGGCGCGAACGAGCCGTGTGACGTGGGACGCATAATCCTGGCCGCCCGATAAAAAAATATGTTTATACTGGAGTATTATAAATCATCAATAACAAATTATACTCGGGTGAAACCGCGGGGCACTGCTAGTATTGAATAAACACACGTTGTAATTAAATAAGAACAAGAAATATTTAGTCTTTAATATAACTCTAACTTACCTTTCAGGTAAAAACACAGCGAGTGTAGGGCTGATCTCCCACGCGAGCTTAGCGTAGTCTCGCCACGTACGTTCCATGTTCGGTTTCGAACGCCACGTTGCTATATTGTCTTCACCCGGCACCGCTTGTTCAGGCCGACCGTGAGGATTGTGCCACGTGACTAGGAACTCTATTTCTACAGCCTGTCGTGTATATTAATTGTAAATGATTTTTTATAGTGTATATTAATTGTTATTATTGATTCATCGTAAAAAGACTTGCATGACATATGTCAAATATTTATCTTAGAGATGTAGCATACTTTAAATTGTAAGTTGAATTTACAATTATCGATACTTTTATAGAGCTAAATATATAAGATAATACGATTATGCTTTAAATGAGATGAAGGGTGTGTAAGCTGTGTAAATAATACAAAAATAAAGTATGTCAACAATTTAAATCGCAATAATTATATGTACAATGGCGTTCGATCAATTCGATTACTTTCGATTCGTACGACTAATACAATGAATTTTCGATTCCATGGTTGTATTATTTCCACTCCTAGTTTTAAGTAACATAAAAAGTAACGATGCACGAAGTAACATAATACAAAAATTCACAAAAAATCATTGTATAAAAGAAGTTATTTAGGATTTTATCGTGAAAACTGTTTTTATAGCATTTAACAGCATATTTTTTTATGATGATAGTCGAAATGCATATTTTTAGTTTAGGTCATAATTTGCACGACGTAACAATTTACGTTCTGTGGATATGTCATACAGGACTTCGTATGATGAATAAGGTATAATAAAACTATGCATAGACCACGTAGTATATCTATCTTGAATATTCTATAGTGGAATTACTATTAGTGCAAGTAGTGCTACCAATTCCGTTGTATCATTCGTGTATGTCGTTCGCCTTTGTGACTAAGTTTTTGTCTCAAAGTACTAGTCTAATAATATTTGATTTATATAAATAAAAAATACAGCTGAAAGCAAAAAGTAGAATATATAAAAAACACGCGCTCACGCACGGTAATTAGCCACACATATTAATCTTGTTGGTTCATTATCACTGATCAAGTACTTAATCCGTCCTTTTTTTTTTCTCAGAAACGTTTCGTTGTGAAACGTTGCAACGAAATTCGACTTTGGAATTTAGTTCTCATTGCAACCAAAGAAAGCTGGGTGTGGTAGAAAAAACATGAAAGTAGAATAAATGCGTTAGAAATGAGGGCGCTAAGAGTATGATAGGAGTGAAATTAAGTGACAGGATAAGAAATAGTGTAGTAAGAGAACGTTGTGGTGTGAAAGAAGACAGTGATACTGATAAGGAAAGGGATGCATAGATGGTTTGGGCATGTAGAGAGGATGAACGAAAGAAGAATGACTAAACAGATTTATAAGATGAGTGTAAATGTGAACGTTGGAAGAGGAAGGCGTTGACGAACATTCCACGATCAAATCGAGGACGTTTTGAAGAAAGGTCTGGTCAAGAGTACTCTAAACCGACGAGCATGCATGAAAAGATTTATAAATGTTGAGGAAGCGAAATATGTATGTCAGGATCGTAGCAAGAGGAAGGACATAGTCTCTGCCTACCCCGTTGGGAAAGAGGCGTGATTTATGTATGTATGTATTATAGACAAACACTATCAAATAATAACTATGGAACTACCTAAGCCTAATTCTTTGCGTCGCTAACAATACCCATAACTTAGCCTTAGAGAGCGTTCAATTATTATGTAACCAAACTTCCAAAAAGCAAAATTTTTGTTTTACTAAGTATACAATTTGTACCTAAAAAAGTTTAACTTCAAAATATTAGCAAGACATGATGATAAACATTTTAAATAATATGCTAACATACCATAAGTTCCAAAATAAGGTTCCTCTTCCTGACATAATCCTTGGCGAACGTATCCTGGGGTTTAACCTGCGGTTTCACGCTGCGGTTAGAACGCTTGCCTGCGATACTACCTGCACCACTGCTTAGAGTCGTGGTCGACATTGGTACCTGTGTTAGATAAAACAATTCAGATAATTACATATTATACCAAATTGTAATAAATTTAATCACAAGGTTACAGTCGCGAAACCTAATGCCCTGAATATGGTCATGGTCGAAAACAACGAATTAAAACAAAACTTAGTAGAGTACAATAATTCGCCAATGTTCGTCCCAGGAAAAGAGACAAATGTACTTATTTTTTAACTAGCTGGGTCCACGGCTCCGCTCGCGTGGACTACAGAATACTGTAAGACGAACGCACGCGCGAATTGTACTGTCTCAAAAATGCTTATAGTGGTTGTTCCTTAGAAAACAGACATACGCTATCGCAGACTTTTTTGTAGGTCTTTTTAAGATATACAATTATGTAGTATATTAATTTTATATATCTGTTATGGTTTACTCAATGTAAACCATTTAATAACCTCTAAAACGTCATTTTTCCAAATTAATTCACTATTATCGTCACTGTTCATTTCGTATGTTACTTTATTTATCAAAATATAACCTTTAACCTGGCCAGATAACATATCTATGAATTAAATAGTTTGGGAGATAATGGAAAATTAAAATAATCCAACACTTAGCTCGGGTACTGACTACAGTAGCAGTGGCGCGAACGAGCCGTGTGAATTGTGACGCATAACCCTGGCCGCCCGATAAAAATATTGTTTATATTGAGGAATTATAAATCATCAATCAGTTATTTATTTTAAATTATACGGGGGTGAAGCCGCGGGACCCAGCTAGTTTATACTATATATTAAGAGCTATAATACTTTATAGAACTTTAACCTATCGTCCGTAACGTAACGGAAAAGCTTCGTTTCCGTTACATTTTTTTATCGGACCGACCCCATAAAAATCTTCGCTCCGAAAATATGTAATAGTAATGAAAGTATAGTGAGTTCAAATCTGCAAAAATACTTTAATATTTATAATGTAATCGTTGTACTTTTTAGTATAATTAGCACAGATTTGAGAAAAAGGCAGATGGAGTATTCAGAACAACAAATGCGAGACCTGCAATTAGCTTTGTGTTCTTGACAACCAGGCGTACGAGTACGAGTACGTACGTGAATAATGTTGCCATGATAGTTATTGTTTTTTTTACCACTCCACCAGTGTAGTCGTTAATCCATTTTCCGTCATAAAAACCTGAGTTTTTGACTTTTTAATTGAATTGAAGGACCCCAAGGGCTTCTCATGCCAATTTTCAACTAAACTTATATGTGCCATCTTAATTTTTTCATTATCAATGGATATTTCTCGGTTCTCTTAATGTTTTTAGTTTTAACTTATCATAACTATCCCTAATGTTTCCGATATCGTCAGCATTTGAAATTTTTGACGACCATCTTTGATTTTAATTTTTTGAGTAGCACACTAAATTGTCCAGGGTTCTCTATAATTTATACTTTGAAATCATAACGCTATCTTTTTTAATGTTTGTAGATCGTTGTCAAACAAACAACAAACTATTACTTGACTATTACCCTACCTTTAGTTTCATGATAATTAGGTTGTAAATAAAAATGATCTTCCAACGCTGCATACATATATTTTAATATAACTCCCAGGTAAATATTTCATTGTAACCTAGCAACACTGTTGTAGTTTTGTAATCAGTAGCAAATAACACGGAAAATAATATCAAAAATATGCTCGGATACCTATGAAACGATACTCTGTCTTCTTTTTTGTATCATAGAAGAAATTTTACTATGTAATTACACACAAGACGGCATATTTTTCCTATAATATTAAAATATAAGGGGTGCTGATTATGCATGACGTTTTCTTTGAAAATTGACACAATTGAATACTAATATAGGACATTTTCGTGTTCTGACAGGTTCCTCCTGCCTTTTTCTCAAATCTGTGATGATTAGTATATGAACAACGTACTGTATTAATCCAACCGGTTGTCTGCCGGTTGCCAATGTCGCTGCTGTTCACGGAGGATCTATTGTCCGTTGGCGAGTTCGATGTGTAGATACTCTGCTGGCTCGTCGGTCCCATAAGCTCGAACTCGCCTTGTACCAGATTCATTAATTTAAAACATTGATTACGATAAAATTGTTGCTATCAGCTCCAATTCAATATATATATATATATATATATATATATATATATATATATATATATATTTAGTTACACTTGTTTAGGTGCGTCATAAAAAAGAGATGAGAGAGATTTTTTTAAATTGCGCGCGTACTCTTTAACAAATTGTTTACAGCATGAAGTTGCTTGCTAAGCCTCTTGTTTTATTGTGGTGAAGATAGCCACACTAGATGTTATTAAAAAAAAATACTGTATCATGCCATCGATAAATAAACTACAAATGTTGAAATCAGCGTGTTTTTGGCGGGATCTTGAGCTGCCATGTTGTGGTTTTTATTTTTAATTCATTAGCTTAAGTCTTTGGCCCTATATTATGTAATGTTTGTGGAATTTTGCGTGATATAGTTTGGTTATTGTGCATTCGTAAAGTGAATTGTAAATATTAATTGGAAGCACGCATTTTGAGTTGTCACAAAAACTCTCTAGATAGTTCTAACAAGGGAGCCACCATCTTGTTGGAAGAACTTTGAATATAAAAAATACTACGAAGGAAAACACATTGACAGTGGCAAGTGCTTGTTGCGGCGCCAAAACAAGAAGAAGAAGAAATGTTGAAATTAAATTCAATTAAAATTAATTAAAAACAATTATAGTGAACGGTCTTTGGTTGACTATGTAGTTCAAAATTGTAACGCTAGGTGTCAATATCGACGGCTCCCACGCATAAAGTCGAAACACATTTTTTGAGTAAATTGTATTTTTGTGTCATTAGAACCATAATATACAGTATTAAACATTCCTGAACCCTAATTACTGAATTCCTGAATACTAATATCTTCTATAAATTATGAGTTTTTGAATTACACAAATGAACTATATCAGTAACGTTTACAAAAATAGCTCTCCTGAAAAATATCGTTTTTTGCCTTACGACCTTATGCGTGGGAGCCGTCGATATTTTTAGATTTTTGAGTTATTTGACATATAAAATCGAGTGTGACGATTTAAAGAAATATAACCTCTAACGTGTATACATGCATCGTTTATTCTCCATTTTTCATAAGTGATCTCAATCTAACCTGATGCTAAGTGACGATGAAGCCGAATGTGGAAACATGCTAAGTCTAGAACTGGCTCTCACGTGCAATTACTGGAACACACCTATAGGTGCTTGTCGACAGAGATTCACTTCAAGGGTGATAGCTAGCCAGGCAAACATAATAAAATGCCGCTTCGCCGCCTCATTGTCTCATTACGCTAAAACTAAGCCAGAACTACATTATACTTACCCCCGATATCGCTAATCTTTAGATATTTCTTATCAGAATGCATCAATTGCCAAAATTTTATCAGCGATATGATATCTTCCCTGAACGGTCCAGCTGTCTTCGAAGGGCATTGGAGTCCCCGGCAGAAGTAATCGAGACAAACGCTATACACGCGCTCTCGGAGTATGTTGCGAGCTAGAGATCGCGGAAGAATGTCGCCTTGCAGTAGAGAGAGACCGCATGACAGAAGCCTAAAAGCAAAGAATAAAAACACTCAGAACGGTAGTAGCCACACGCAGAGTGAAGCCGTTTCAAGTTAGCCTTTAAAGGCTACCTACGTCTCTCGGCACGTCAGTACTAAAAATGAAGTCATAATGCAAACAGCTCCCGCAATTTTGACAAATTACGACTTCACATAACGTCACATAATCACCAGAAACATTTAAATATCCTATTTCACGGAAAAAACACTACCCTGCAACTTATAATTTTATGTCAAACATAAATAAATTGTTGCATTGCTAGTTATCATAAAATATATTACCCCGCTTTTTGAAGCGACTTACTTTTTACTTCTTAGGTGCGATTCGATAATTGGACGAGAACGTTTCATTACAAGAGAGAGAAGAATGATATAACGTAGAGAGAACGAATAAGACAGCTATACTACCTTACCTATACTACCAGTTTAATTGGGATGGTATATGTGATAAATGTGTGGCAATAGTTATTAATAACTAGCGACCCGCCCCGGCTTCGCACGGGTGCAATGCTGATACTAAATATACCTACCTACTATAGAATGTGCTTATAAACAACGTTTACATCTTTTTTGTCATTAGACAATACAAACATGTTTTGTTTAGACGTTGCTCTTGAAAGAGCGACATATAATTGACCATGGTATATAGGGCTGGTACCGCCGCACCGCTATGTCCCTGCATTTTAAATCTGTAATATCTTCGGAAATATTAATTTAAATTACATGCTGTAAAGGGCTACATTGATGTATATCAAATGGACAATGTATTTAAGGTATTAATGTACTTAATTGGATAAGGATTAATGCTGTATTGCTTAAAATCACTTCGTAAATAAGCCATTTTTTCCCATAAAATGTAACGAATAAAAAATGGTTATTGTGGGTTATCCTTAAGAGATAGACATATACCATCGCGGACTTTTTTGTTGACCTTTTTAAGGTGTACTGTAGTACATTATTTCGATTTATCTCGTGGGGTTCCGCCAGCGTTTGCAATGTAAGCGCAAAAAATGTGTTTTTACGACATCACATTAGAAACCTCTAAATTTATCAGAGTTTCTCTACAATATTATGCATGTATTATACATATAAACCTTCCTCTTGAATCACTAAAAAATCCGCTTCGAAATCCGTTGCGTAGTTTTAAATATGCATAGTAATAAACCAAACACTGATTTTCATCGGATTGGGCACGCTCCGGGATCAGCCGATGTAGGAATATATGCATTATGCAGTAATAAAACAGGGTATCACGGATCGTGACCACCATACACATAGTTCTCATCATTGATTTTCTTTTGGTTTGTCAATATGAATAATTAACAATGACAATAATTGCCTTTATTATTTAATCTGAATCACCATAGATGACTGAGACCATCACTCACGGAATACTTTAATACCTCCATTTTTGGTGAAAATTTGAATCACTTACAATATCATCCGTGCGTATGTGTTTGTTTGTGTTGGCAAGAGTAATTACGTGTCGTTTACGCACACATTAATTTAGTTTTGGCTTCAATATTGAGCGGCATGTTGTATGAAACTATCGCTCTGAGCGTAATAACTCCATGCCTAAAAGTAATAATTCTACAGATATCTGTTTTACAATGTATGAATTTATGAAATATGAATGGTGTCACAAAATTACTCCAACAGGCGAATTATTATTTGCGACTCGTAATATTGAGCTTTCCTGGAATGGGCGGAGCCATATATATAATTAATTCTCGTAGTGTTCATTTTTATGCGATATGTTAAAAGGACTCGTGCGCCATCTATTATGCATGGTTGTACTATTTCATAAAGCTTCACGGGTGTACGCACATCAACGCATGTATTAATGGTATAGAAACGTATAAGAGATAAAAAAGAAGAATTATTTCTGTCCGTTTGTATGTCTGGAATGAACTCAAAAAAGTCTTGCCCGGTTTATTAAATTTTGAACGTTATTATACGTATATATTATACGTCCGTAATTGAAATAGGATTAACGAGCGGGAACAATTAGATATTACAGGGTTCGAACAGCCGACTAACATATAAGTCAAGACAATTAACTTACTTGAATCTGACGCCAACAGCCTCGACATGTCTGTTTATATGATCTCTCACGTCACCGACCGTTATCGGTAAAGTCCTGTCAAAAATGTTAATTATTTAACCATATTGATTTATTGATAAAATACACAAAAATACAAGACTGGAAAAAAGTGTTATAATTTTCCTATAGGAATTTTTTCCCATATTTTCGGCATATAAACATTCTATAGTTTTTTGAGTTATGTATAATAATAATAGTAAATTATCGGGTATATTAAAAAAAAAAACAAAATATTTCAATTAATAAATAAAAACCCACAATTCAGTATTTCAAATCTTACGATTCAAATAATTGTACCGTATAATATACGGTAAGCAGAACGCTAAAAAATAAATTTGGCAACATTATTTTCAAGTTTGACATTAGCGATTGTCAATTTACTCCGTGAGATTAAAAAACGCACCGTGTGTGTAGAAATAGTGATTTTAAAATTATATAGATGTTGAAACAGATATACTGACTAGTAAAATTAACTTTGCACATAATACTTTTAAAATGGAGCTTTATTTACGATGATGTCACGCGCGGTCACATGAACGTTATACCGCATTTTTATAGCCCTTTTTTTTATTTCCTTTAAAATGTGTAATATATTAATTAACGGATATTATTATCAACAAAAAATGTTAAAAAAATAACTTTTCAAAAGTTGTCCCCTCCCGGATTATCGAGAACTAATTATAGTAAGGTATTAAAGAAACATGGATATTATAATTATTATAAAGATAAATATAATACGCACCTGTGTAAGAGGCTGGCGAGCATTTCTACTTTCTCCTGGCTGTTATATTTAGCAGTTTCAGCGACTTCACATAAGTACCGGACCCAGACAGCGTGCGGGGCGACGAATGGCGGACGGGGCTCTAGTTTGGAGCCTGCAGATCATTTCGTTTATAAAAGGTTTTTGTTATGAAAATAATGAGCTGGTTATATTGTAACAATAACATATACAGATACATACATACATATACAGATCATTTCGTTTATAAAAGGTTTTTGTTATGAAAATAATAAGCTGGTTATATTGTAACAATAACATATACAGATACATACATACATATACAGATCATTTCGTTTATAAAAGGTTTTTGTTATGAAAATAATAAGCTGGTTATATTGTAACAATAACATATACAGATACATACATACATATACAGATCAGATGCAGATCATTTCGTTTATAAAAGGTTTTTGTTATGAAAATAATGAGCTGGTTATATTGTAACAATAACATATACAGGTACATAAATACATATACAGATCAGATGCAGATCATTTCGTTTATAAAAGGTTTTTGTTATGAAAATAATAAGCCGGTTATATTGTAACAATAACATATACAGATACATACATACATATACAGATCAGATGCAGATCATTTCGTTTATAAAAGGTTTTTGTTATGAAAATAATAAGCTGGTTATATTGTAACAATAACATATACAGATACATACATACATATACAGATCAGATGCAGATCATTTCGTTTATAAAAGGTTTTTGTTATGAAAATAATAAGCTGGTTATATTGTAACAATAACATATACAGGTACATAAATACATATACAGATCAGATGCAGATCATTTCGTTTATAAAAGGTTTTTGTTATGAAAATAATAAGCCGGTTATATTGTAACAATGACATATACAGGTACATAAATACATATACAGATCAGATGCAGATCATTTCGTTTATAAAAGGTTTTTGTTATGAAAATAATAAGCCGGTTATATTGTAACAATAACATATACAGATACATACATACATATACAGATCAGATGCAGATCATTTCGTTTATAAAAGGTTTTTGTTATGAAAATAATGAGCTGGTTATATTGTAACAATAACATATACAGATACATACATACATATACAGATCATTTCGTTTATAAAAGGTTTTTGTTATGAAAATAATAAGCTGGTTATATTGTAACAATAACATATACAGATACATACATACATATACAGATCAGATGCAGATCATTTCGTTTATAAAAGGTTTTTGTTATGAAAATAATGAGCTGGTTATATTGTAACAATAACATATACAGATACATACATACATATACAGATCATTTCGTTTATAAAAGGTTTTTGTTATGAAAATAATAAGCTGGTTATATTGTAACAATAACATATACAGATACATACATACATATACAGATCAGATGCAGATCATTTCGTTTATAAAAGGTTTTTGTTATGAAAATAATAAGCTGGTTATATTGTAACAATAACATATACAGATACATACATACATATACAGATCAGATGCAGATCATTTCGTTTATAAAAGGTTTTTGTTATGAAAATAATAAGCTGGTTATATTGTAACAATAACATACACAGATACATACATACATATACAGATCAGATGCAGATCATTTCGTTTATAAAAGGTTTTTGTTATGAAAATAATAAGCTGGTTATATTGTAGTGTTATGTAGAGATATTAGACTTATCGACTTTAGGTTAATATTCGTTACTTATTTTATGCATTTGTATTTGGGGTATTCGAAGTGTTCGAATCGAATAATTTGCAACCCAATAGGTTCTCACAAATTATTTGAATTATTCACACTATTCGAATCATTCGAATAGTTGAAATTATTCGAATAATTTCATTTATTCAATAACTCCCTTAATCCGAATAGTTTCGGTTATTCGAATAGTTCGAACTTCGAACCTAAATACTCGATACGATTAGTGAACGAATAATTCTAATTCTACCTAGTTTGTGTCACCGTGCCTAAAATATTTAATCAGTTAATCATAAATATAGAGGATAATGACAAAGACAATTCGCGAGTTATTACTTCCAATGTGATTAATTATCTGATATAATTCAGTACTCCTTCATTTCTTACTAAAAAGTATACAGAGTGTTCGGAGACCGCTTCCGAAAACGAAGACGGACGATAGACGAACCTTTGATGATGGTACGGAAAAAAAAATCGATCCTGATTAAAAAAAAAAAATTAAAACGTTTTATTAGCATTATTTACGCTCCATCATGTTAGTACAGCTTAATGAAGCGATAGTTTCATAAAAAACCAGCAATGAAACACAAATTCAAAAACAGCTGATGCTCGGATCAACGAACGTCTGGGCGCCGCCGCCCAAATACTAAACATAATAATCAACCTCGCCAAAACAAACAGTTCCTTTTGCGGTGGCCCACGGGCGCTTTGATAATTTCCACAGCGGTCTCCTGACACCCAGTATAATATTTCAGTGCGCTTTATACATGTAAACAACTAATTAAACTTAAAAAAAACTATAGAATCCCTCACCTTCGTAAGCAGCCAAAGGACTGATCTCTTCGGTTTGCATAGAGAACAGCCCTATTTTTCTATCTACAGTAGATTGCCAAGCCGAAAATATTTCTTGAAGCAATCGTAGTTCCAAGTCAGGTCGCGCGGTAGTAAGCCATTGCCAGCATTCGATTGCTGAAGTGACTGCGTCCTCCGTGAATACCTCGACTTGCGACCATGCTGTAAGAAGTTTATTGTTCACATCCAAAACTGCATAATAACACTTACTAGAGTTTTTGGCGGGAACTCAAACTGTCACGTAGGGGATTTTATTTTTTAATCATAACTTTGTATTATTTGACCCTATATTATGTAACACAGGTGACGTTTTGCAAAATAAAGCTTGATTATAGCGCGCAGGTGAAGTGAATTGGAAATAATAACATAGATCATGAATTCTGAAATGCCACAAAAACTCCCTAGAAAGTTCTAACAAGGGAGCCACCATCTTGTTAGGATACACAAATCGTCATAATACTGGAAACTATAAGACCGGTTGCCAAGTTAGGAAAAAGAAGTAGAAGAAGAAACACTTACTAGACTATGTTCATAATAAAAAATATTTCATGGCATATCCATAGAACGTAAATTGATACGTCGTGCTAATTTCGACATAACCTAAAAACTTGTATTTAGACTATTAATTATGGTTATATTTATAAAAATGTTTCAAACGATAAAATCCTAAATAACTTTCGGAAAAAGAAATGTATATATTTGTAATTCCTACATTTTTACTTCAGCAACAAGGAACAAAGTATATAGCCTGGACGAATGAACATACCGCCATCTTGTTGTTTGGCGCTCGGCACTCAATACGTGTGCGAAAGCCGCGTATGATAAGTGGTATAGTTTATTTTTGTTATTTCATTTACAACGCCCTCAATTGTTTTAAAAACATCTGAAATATTTAGCTTTAAAAAATAGTCAATAATCGTAAAACAGATTTGCGATTTAAGTAAAAAAAATAAAAATTTGACAAAGAATCTGTCATGCAATATTTCATAAATTAAGTACAAGTGCTCTGATTGGCATGGAACCTACATGACAGTGGCAGAATTGTGGAATAATACCACAGGGTCCATAGACAAACAAAAAAGAAGAAGTATAATAACCAAGTATTCAAACAAGATTTTCGATGTCGTTAAATGACTTAAAAATTAACTCCTAATATTTATTAATCGACTACAGCATAAGTCAAGACCTTGACTTGTGATTAGTTAGAATAGTAATAGAATTATAGAAACGCCAGTACATTAAGTAGGGTTGTCCTTTATTATAAGTTGCCATTGGACCCTGGCGTTCGTTCAAATAAAAGTTTTTAAATTCCTGTCCTAATATTGACTCGTGCCTCTTTGCAATTTAAGTTTCCAATCTGAATAACATGGGCATTAAAAATGGTTTTTTATTATTCCAGCTAAAGTAACTGTAAAAATTGTGTTCAAAAAATTAGTATTTTTATTTTATTTTAGTTATAAAATTTTTATAATTCCTGGGCGACGTAGACTCAGTCAGTCACCAGTCTCTTACAAAAAAAAATAGCCGAAACTAAAAATTTATCTTGTCTATATATCTGTCTATTATCTTGTCTTAATCTGTCGCGTTCGTGAATTTCTCTTGATTTATAGCATAGTTGAATCTTTTTCTCTCTCTGGCGAAGGAACTATCTCCGTCCTTTATGCGTTAGAAACGTTTCGGATAAAAAATGTTCACTAAAAATAGATTTTTGAAGTTTACTCTCATTGCGCCATCTTGTTAGTTATTAGCCAATTGTGTCAGGTTGAATCGCGTATATCCAGTAATCAAGAGCGGTTGTAGGGAGCTGTACTAGAATTAAAAAAACATAAACCGACCAACGGAATGCAGCAGGTGCCTAGCGGCCGGTGCGGTGTGCGAGTGCGGGTAATGCCGCGCGTGTACCAGCAGCGCGGTCGCACGCCACAGCGCGGCGCGATGCGCGGTCTCGCTGCCGCTGGCGCACGCGTCCCGCAGCGCAGCGTGCAGCCGACTGCCCACGCGCCACAGCGCGGCTTCACCGCCCCCCTCCGCGCTAACTGTGCCCGAGATCTAACACAATTATCAAACAGCTCAGTGGTAGCGAATCCCTGTAACGGTGGTAAGGCATTTTCTAATACTAACGCTAGTTTCTAACGCTCAAATCTGTCGACAAGCACCAATACGTGTGTTCGGACAGCTGCACCTGAGAACCAGTTACCACACTAGGCTTAACGTGTCACCATCTTCGGCCAAATCACCACTTAACAAAAGATCATACGCACACACTCATGTGCGTACACACAAAGGTGCTAACTCACACACACAGTACTTTTGTATAATAATATTCAAATTAAAATTTAAAATTGAAATCGTCTTTGGCTAAACCAATATTTTTATAATTAAGTATCTATGTTAACTAGAATTAAGAACTGTTTTTTTTTTAAATAAACAAATAAGTACTTACTTCACCAGCGTATCGACTACGCTGCGACACGACCGCCAGCAACGCAGCGGAGTCCTGCGTCACACAGGGCGGGCGCTTGTCAAGTGCAGCGCGGGGTAACGGTGCTGACATTCGATTCAAACCTGCGGCTCCCAACAGGGCCCCAGTCGCAAGAGCCAAGCCACAGTGGTGCCACAGAGTTGAGTTAGGCACCTGTCACATACGATCAAAGAATATGGATAAAGACAAATTCATAAAAGTTATCGACACATCGAAATTGTTGTTGACAAAAATTGGGGACAAGGCCGGTGTATTTTACTTAAATGCGTAGTCACTCGAGAGTATTTTTATGTTCCCGGCACCACTTCACTCTATAATATGGGGGTTTTATTGATACCACTGTATTACTGTTGAGAAGTCATATCCAACACTCTACGATTTCTATATTTTGATTCAGCTTTTTAACGAGTATAAGCCGACATTGTATTTTGTTTGTTTGTTAACGCAGGTTACTTGTTGTTTGTAATTGTTTACGGAATTGATAAATTTTAACGAAAGCTGTCGATTGAAACTAAAACGAGTATCGTAGCTTCTCCGAGCCATAATTTATACAAAATACAACATAAATAGCAATACAATACAAAAGTATTTAGATCATATGTGAACAAGAATATATTAATAACCTGATTGAGATATTCTTGAAGATGTGATCGTGTAGACTGCGGTGCCCATTTCATCGCCTCTTGTACTATACCGTGACAGCGGTCGGCGAAATCCTTCACTATGCACTGTAAATAAATCATATATGTATCACATTATAGATATAAACCAACTGACATTTGACTTAAAAAACCGCTACTTTTAGAATTTTGCATACACTTCAAATCTATAACTATAATTTTTAAAGGACTTCAAAAAAAGGAAGATTCTCTGTTTCCCTAATAAGTTTAATGCACGCGATTTTTTCTAAATCTACAAGACCGATTTTATATCTAATCTGTATTACTTTTGAGAAAGTTTTAGAACCTAAATAAAATATTAAGGTTATATTTTATATACCTTAATATTGTATGTGCCTTTCCGATAAAACACAAGACAATTTCTTACAAAAAAGTAAATCAACTTCAATTATTTTGAGGAGTTCCCTAGTGTACCTTCGAAGTCGAAGGTCCAAATGACTATAAAATTAATGGGACCACTCTTGAGGTATCCCCTTTCTAATGAAAAAAGAATCATTTACATCAATTCATAAACAAAGAAGTTATGGCTGAACATCCATAAAAAAATACATACATTCGAATTGAGAACCTCCCTTTTTTTTGGAGTCAGTAAAAAAGCATCAAATGCCTATAATGAACTTTGTTTGCTTCTATATTCAAAGGCGTATACAACTGATAAAAATTAACGTACTGTACCAAATTTTTTAACGTACTGTAACCAAATTTTTTAACATACCGTAACCAAACTTTGTACCGTAGTGTAACCAATCTTGTTAACGTACTGTAACCAAACTATTTCCAAAAATGTCTAAAGTACTGTCTTGTAGATTATTGCATGCATAGAACGATTCAATAGTTTCGATATGTTTAGACTTGTCCTTATGCCTCCTAGTAAAAATAGGCACGAACATTTTAGACGGCCTAATAATTTACAATTTATTTACCTCTCTTCCTTCCAACGTGTCTTGCAATTGTAATGCGAAATCTGTGCCGGGCACTTTGAGTAATGGTGTCTCCTGGTTTGCATCTAATTCCAGGCTGAAGCTTAACACTTGCAGTATGTCCAACATCGACCATAGAACCTGCCAACCAAGAATAATTGTCATTTTTAATACCTACATACAACTCCAACCCCGGGAGGGCCCCCGCTCCGCACAATAATTATTTTAGTCTCTTGATTTGATTGTAGATACCTAATATTATTGACAATTCCTTATTGACAACACATAGATTGTCTAGTATCATTTCAAGTTCTCCTGTAAAATACTAATACATAATACTAAGAAGAGTGAAGGCAAAGCAAAGGAATTAACTAACAAGTAACAACCCCACTCACAGCTATCCATAACTATTGGGGTTATAATATCTTAGCATAGCAGCATTCATTATGACCACTTTTGTATTTAACAAAACCAGAAAACTCTATGAATTAAGAAAAAAAAATACAATTACATAGAGGTGGCCCACAGTCACTTTTACTGTTAATATTCCAGTTAGCATACCAGAAGGCAAGCTTACACACCCGACAATTCCACAGCAAGTGAGGGAACTTGTCCACGAGACCGGCAAGCCATTTGTCAGCCACACGACGAATCTGCTTATGAATGTGGTTAAAGTTGACCAGAAGGAATTGCGCATGGCCCTCCAGCTCTCGCTCCCTGGACTCGTCCTTCACCTTCTCCGACATCACATCCAGAAACTTCTGGAAGACCTTGTCCCCGACACTGCAAAATTACATCTCATTGAAATGACTCACTATTTTAAGAGTTTGGACTCAAAAAATTGAAATCGAGAATAGTAGTTATTTATGATACTAGTGCGGTAAGTTGGTTTTTACAAACGAGTAGACGAATGTTACCATAGTCACGAGTTCGTAAAAATCAATTCCGCAGGTGTGTCATATAACAAATTAGCGAGAAACAGTACAATATGTAATAAAGCAAACTTTTTCATTAGATTATTTTAATAGCAAATAAGAAATTATACAGATAGGTCACTACTACTCTTGGAAATTTTACCTGCAATTTGCGACTCATTCATGATATCAGGTGTAGTAAATTCCATATTAATATCGGATTCCTCGGTTGAATTTACATTATTATTTTGTTTATAAATACTAGTCGGAAAGTCGCAACAATTTTTGACCTTTCTAATATAAAAATAGCGCGAATTTGTAAAAGGCGTCACGTTCGCGTGGTGACAATTAGAACTACATCGTTCGTCTCGTTTCATAAATATTCGTTCGTACGATTAATTTTCTATTCCTTGGTTTTATTATTTTGAACCATACTAGTTATAAATAACATAGAAAGTAACGATGCACATAGTAACAAAAAAATACGAAAATTATTGTATAGAGGAAGTTATTTAGGATTTTATCGTGCAAAATGTTTTTGTAACGTTAATCAGTATCAATTTTTTTTAATGATAATTGATAGTCGAAACGCTTGTTTTTAGGTTATGTCACAATTTGCACGACGTAACAATTTACGTTCTATTGATATGTCATGCAAGTCTTCGTATGATGAATAAGGTATAGTATAGATTTTCACATGTTATTATTTTTCTTATCGTACATTTTTTACTGAAAATCCATTCAACATTTAAAACAAGACGGCGGTTTGGCAGTTATATTCTTATTTGAAATGCATAGTATATCAGAATACTTCATTAATACAAAATAGAAGATAAAAATTAATTATGTTTTCTTAAATTCTACATACTTTTAGTGTTTGACCACATCTCACATGATGTTAAATATAGTCTAAAATGGTAACATGATAAGCCTAGGTGCGTTAAGGTTTTTGCCGTCAACTAATAGGTGGCAACTAGCCAGGCTGGCATAGGAATATGCCCACCACCATGATTTTTTATATATATGAAAAAATACCTTGACAAGCTTAATTTTGTCAAAGATTGGCACAGTTTTAATACTAGAAATAGACATAAATTAGTCGTACAGACTCAGTAAGACTAATAAAAGTATTTTAGGTAATAGTGTTAGGTTCTATAATAAGATACCGACGCACATTACTGATTTGCTAAACAATGAGTTCAACGAACATGTCAAGCGGGTTTTACTGTCAAAAGGTTATTATAGGGTGGATCATTTTGTGAATGATAGTGGAAGTGACTCCACTCCACTCTGTGCATTCACTAAATTATAAATATGATAATAAGATTATTATCTGTAAATATTATTTAAACAATTGGAAAAAATAATTTAAAAAAAGATAAGCCCGATCGAGTTTCTTGCCGGTTCTTCTCTATGACTGGGATGTTTTACTGTGGTAGTATAGTAGTGTTTGAATTTCATAAGTGCTTTGTTAGGGCCTAAATTCAATAAAGTATTTTTTGATTTGATTTGATAAATTATTGAATAATTGCTGAAAAACATCAACAAAAAACAAAAATAAACGATGAAATATATTATAGATTCATCGATTAGATGCAAGCGCTTATCGATGTACGGAAATAAATTAATATAAACGGGGATTACCTGGCAACACATTGCCACATGCCAGCCTTGTCCTTCTGCAATGCGGTGTCACTTAAATACTCGATGATTGGTTGTAAACTCGGCTCTGGTGAATTACATACACTAAAACAATATTTTATTTATTTATTTGATCATGTAAATGTTGATATGTTTAATGCATTTTTATAGCAACAAATCAAAATGACAGCAATAATAAGAAAAATATTATAGTCACGTGACGTTGGCAGAATCATAGACAAGCACAAGTCGTTATTAAATAAAAAAAAGTAGAATACTCACCGTAGTGTTTCCAGCCAGTAAACGCTTAATATATACATACACGGAGCAAACGTCAATTTGTTTACAATCACAGTGACGTCCGGCGGATGATCCAATAGATTCAGGATCTGGGTTTTGAGCTCTTGCAGTTCATGCATCGACACCGAATCGTTTCTTACCGCGGACGTGTATTGTAACTCTCGCATTTCCGAACGAAGCGACGTTTGCGAGACTAGGAAGGGTGACTTAACGGCTATCTCTTTCACACCGGCGTACCATTCTTTGGGCCATAGTCCTGTCGGTTTATGTTATCGAATTATTTGACAAAAATAAAATAATAATAAAACTTTTTTATATTTTCAGATATTATTATATATTATTTATTAGTTTCCTTTTATACGAGAAATACACAAAATACATGTTATAATAAGTTTTTAAATGGAAAACTAAGGCTTTCCATAAAACAGCTTATTTTAAAAAGGAAAATTTTTTGCTCAGACTTATGTTAAAAGTAATCAGTAAAAGTATAAGTGTACCAGACAAACGTTACAAAAAATATATATCTCACAAATAAAAAACTATCCTAATTTAAACACAACAATGCACCACACACTAAAATCGACAACAAAAATAAAACCAAGTCCACTCAAAAAACTCCATCTACTCGTAAATACATTTCTCTTAAAAAAAAAAACTTACTTCACCTAGAAGCGCACTCTGTAATATAACAACCAACACACAAACTATTAGGTCAAACAACTGATACAAACACTAATAAATACTTAGCTCTTTCAAGGCTGTTCATAATACAAACAGCTTGCTATACAGTGCTATATAGTTAAGAGCAGGCCTTACATTATTTAAAGAGAGGTAGGGCACAGAATAATTTCTTTGGAGATTTCTCTCTACTTAGGGCAGCCCGACTGGTGGAATATCTCCACCCTACAGAAGATCGCAGCCAAATGACTCTTATTGTTGTGTTCCTGCGGTGAGTAGGGTTTCCAGAGCTCCTTGGGGCAGGGGGGTTCAAGGTCGGCAACGTGCTTGTGATACTTATGGTATTGAAGGCGTTCATAGGCTACGGTAGCCGCTTACCATCAGGCGGGCCGTATGCCTGTTTGCCACCTTTGTAGTATAAAAAAAACTATGTAGAAAATATTTTATAGTATTTCTCATTTGATTATTCGATATTTGTTTACCAAAATAAGAGTTGTAATTATCGATATTATATAATCTCAACTGTAGCAGAAGTAAAATTTACTAAATCCACATCAAAGTTTGAAGACATTTCAAAGTGATTTATTTACAAAACTTAAGATCACATTAAAAGGGAGCAAAATTTTTTTCCAAGACATAGAGAGAAACTATATTGTCCAGATATTAATAATTAATTAGATCATTTGTTTAGCCATTTACGTATCTGGGATACATGTAATGGAAAACTACCTAGTTTGATTACACAAAGCTTATCTATCCACTCAGTCTATATAGGCCAAATACTACAAAAAAAATATACAAAACTGTCATACATCTATTATATATACTCATTCTAGAAGCATGTTTACTCACGCTTTTGCATGGCTACGGGCGTTGCCATAGAAGAAGAGACAATAAATTAAATATATCTATATGAACATCATAATATAATAAATATATGTACATACTATTAAATCGTAATTAATAGAATATTATGAAAGGAAAAGCAAATTTGAATATTAAAAAATCTAATTTTAAGGGTTATGTATCAGAATGTAATTAACATTCGGCGAACTTTACCAAACAAATGTCATTTGTTAAAAATATTTTAGAGGAATAAAAGCCTCGAGTGCTACAATAAAAAACACACGCTTTCATTTACAAGCCAGTTCCTTCCAGCTTAACAAAATTAAGAGAACTGTATGAAACCATGATGAATAAGGATAAATGCAATGGCGACAGGTCTTGGAGGTCACGTGAGATCCACGAATGCCCTTGAAAGTTAAGGGAAAAGTGTATAAAACTATTATAAGACATGTCTTGATGTAGGGATCTGAGTGCTGGGCAACGAAAGAGACGGATGAAAGAAGATTACATGGAGCAGAGATGCGAATGCTAAGATGGATGTGTGGTGTAACTAGAATGGATAAAAAGGAATGAGTATATCAGAGGAAGTCGTAAAAAAGAGCACTAGTCACAGAGAAGTTGAGGGTTATAGATTAGAGTGGGATGGGTATGTCATGTAGAAGGATTAATGTCATATAACTAGAAGTATGTTAAGTATGAAGATGGATGGATATAAGAGTAGAAGAAGACTGAAGGTATGGATGGACTGTGTGTATAGATGACAGTTAACAGAGTAGAGTGAAAGAGAAAAACATGTTGTGCCAACCCTACTTAAATAGGATAAGGATAAGGGTAAGAAGAAGAAGAGTTGAAACCGTGAATGTATTGACACTTTAATGCAAGGCTACTCAAACCCGGGCCAGCCAAATATTATTAAAATATCTTTAACAGAAAACTTTATGTATTCACTAGAAACCCGCCCGGCTTCGCGCGGGTAGCAAAGTGAATACATATAACTCCAGTGGTTTACGTGGCGTACGCCATTAGAGCTGCTAGTCGGCATGAATTTTTCCGACGTCTTCAACAATCGCCATCATATTTCAGCCAATTTACGCAAAACCTTAATGAACTATAGACCTAAATATTCCTCATGAATCACTCCGTCCATCGACGAAGCCGCGTTCAGGATAGACAGACAGACGTGTCGGGGCTTTTGTTTTATAATATAGTATGATAACTTTATCCATTTTATATATATCATCATTAACCTATATTAGTACACTGCTGGACATAGGCCTCCCATAGGTCCTGTCTTCGGCTGTCCGCTTCCAGCATATGCCTGCAGTCTTTCGCAGATCGTCATCCCATCTGGCTGGAAGGCGTCCTACACTACGTTGGCAGAGTCGCGGTCTCCACTCAAGAACCCGTTTACCCCAGCGGTTGTCGGTTCTTCGCGAGATATGGCCGGTCCACTGTCACTTCAGCTTGCTAATTCTTTGAGCTATGTCGATAACTTTGGTTCTCTATCGGATGTATTCGTTACGAATACTATCCTCCAGAGAAACTCCGAGCATAGCTCTTTCCATAGCACGCTGAGTGACTTTGAACTGGTGGACCAGCCCTACCGTGAGTGTCCACGTCTCAGCTCCGTAGGTCATTACGGGTAGGAGGCACTGATTGAAAACTTTCGTTTTCGAACATTGCGGTATGGATGACGAGAAGACTCTACGTAGTTTCCCAAACGCTGCCCAGCCCAGCTGCATCCTTCTCTTAGCCTCCTCAAAATTGTTTTTACCCAACTGAACAATCTGCCCGAGGTAAGTGTACTCAGAAACAAATTTCAAGAAGGTGGCCATCTACGACGACCGGTCCTGGATCAATGTGGCGATTGATCATGACTTTGGTTTTATCCAAATTCATGCCAAGACCCATACGTCGCGAGGCTGAAGCTAGGCCGTCCAGCATCCGGGTTAGCTCCTCTTTTTATATATGAATTTTATTTATATATGAATTTATTATGACTGTAAATATTATTTATTCAAATTCAAAATTATAGCCTACCTTCAAAATTATATAGGCAGCCTTGTTTTAATGAATAAAAAGACTCTCCCAAGAATTTTCAGGAACAGGTTTATGTTACAAAACATGGCAGTCAATACTTTAAAATCATTTTATCATACATATTAAATGAAATTCATAATCAGATAAAGTTCGCCAAATGTTAAATTTGCAATTATAAAATTATATAAAACTATTAAAATTTTATTTGTGGTTAAGTACCTAAAAAAATATTAAATATAATAATATAAAAAACACAGCAAGTAACATAAATTACCTGATTCAGCCGCAGTGAAACCCATCACCACGCAATACAGCCAAAAGTCCTTAAACAATTTGTGTAATCTTGGCTTTGGATTCTTTATCGGAGGTAACCTTTTTACTAAAACCTGTAAAATCATATTATATTATTTCTCAAGTGTTTTTCCCTGGCAACACCATATCTACGTTAAATTTTCATCAAAATTAATGATTCAAACATCATTTAAAAGTGTATGTTCCCACGCTATTGATTAAAAATATACTCAAACCGTCATCTATTAACAGCCTGTTTAACTAACATGACAGCTGTTATTAGATTGTTTACATTATATAATATGAGAAATAATCACAATGGTGCTGGTTTCTTGTAAAAAAAAATGGCAACCCCAAATAGCTTGTTATGCCCCCAATTCGTAACCCTGAAACAGTAGTCTGTTCTGACAGACATTAGGAACGCGAAGACATTAGGATTTTCAAAGAGAGGTAAGGCACAGTTAAATTTCTTTGGAGATTTCTCTCTACTTGGGGCAGCCCGACTGGTGAACTACCTCCACCATACAGAAGATCGCAGCAAAATGACCTAGTGTTGTGTTTCTGCGGTGAGTAGGGTTTCAGAGCACCTTGGGTAGGGGGTTCAAGGTCGGCAACGCGCTTGTGATAACTATGGTATTGCAGGCGTTCATAGGCTACGGTAGCCGCTTACCAACAGGCGGGCCGTATTTCCGTTTGCCACCTTTGTAGTATAAAAAAAACCTATTCTCTCAGCGGCCAAACTAGAAAGTTGCAAATGTTTTCCGATATTTACAATAATTTATTTTTTATTATATATCACTTCACAGTACATTTAACATATTTACACTTGTTATACAGTTTAGCAATCAAGTAGTACCAGTTACGAAGCAATCATTATTACATTTTTCTTGTCATGCAGAGGTTAAATATTTATATACATAAAGAGCCCGGTGAAGCTGTAAAAGCCGCAAAGGCTCTAGGGCTAACAGGGCTAAGGCTAACAGTAAAGTGAGTTCGAAAAAAAAAATGTGGTTTTATGTGCATTCTAAGGCTATAACTCTGTGGTGTATACATGTTCTTATATCTGAATGTGAGTGTGAGTGTATGGATGCAAGTGCGTATGCGTTATTTTTCATGTGTGTATGAATATGTAATACGTTATGAAGTGCTTTGTAAACCACAAAATAGACTGTGTCCTTTGTTCCTGTTTCATATCCATGATGTCTATTTCAAAGTTTAAGTTTTTAGTTTTTTTCATAATTGTGTTTAACTGGTATGACACAAATTCTGTGGCTATGGTTTAATAAATAATGAACTTACAGCAATAACGGGTATAAGTACGCCCAGGTTGCCAGCGCTACCCGAAGCCTTAAGCACTGGGGCGGGCGAGCGATCGGTCGCTCGTTCCCCGCCCAGCCCCAGCTGCACGAACAGCTCCAACAGCCGCGTCAACAACTCAAGGCGGGCGCTTGTACCGCGCACGTTGGCCGCTATGTTCGCCAACGCATTTAACACTGCTCCGGACACGTGTCTTATAATTAAACAACAAGTGTTAAAATGTTTATACAAAACAAGTTTCTATCGTTTAAACGGGCTATTATAATTAACTGCGCATTCAAAATTTCTTGCAGCTAAACTATGGTGCAATTTAAAGCGGGCTATCATAATTAAATATGTGTAAACACTTGTGTGGCTCTTGGGTTATCCGTGCTTACTTAATACTCGGGATAGTTTAAAATCAGAAAAAAATAATAACTTGATTTATTGCATAAAATACACAAGCGTGTGGTCATAGATCTATCGTAGAGACAACTAGCGTTTCCCCAAGGGGCGCAGGTAGTGCCAGTTAGCGCGAATGCAATTCTGCAAAATTGCAGACTTGTAGAAGACCGACATGACAGCGGCAAACGGCGATTCATTGCTAATCTCTCGGTGGTCACCGTTAATTGGATTCTACTGTGCTTACCATAAGGCACAAAACCATCAATCTACCGACCTAGATATTAATAACCACACTATATAGTTTTAAAAATATTTATACGCCGCACATCAACAAGTAGAACTGGCACAATAACAAAACAGTACAAATAACGTTCAACAACTATGGTAAGGCACAAGGTTAAAAAGCACCATTGTCGCATTGAATGTGATGTCAATGTGGGAGTCAACTGGCGGGCCGCCAATCATCAAGTACGCTTGCGCATGGAGGCGTGGCTCGATCGAAGGGATTAGCTCCGCCCATTACAGTTACGCTCAACTCATCGGATCGCAAAAACAATGGTTCTCGTGTGGCACACATTATGTGGCAACACACCTAAATATGCTGTTGGCTGAGTGCCTTAAGCACTCGCCCCCAAGCCCGGATGAAGATGTAAAAGCTGTCTGAGGCCTCGGGGCCCTTATGGATAACAAGACTGAAGACTAGTCATATTGAAGAAAAACCTAAATATGCTTAAAGCGCGTCCACTATTATTTATAAAATATTTTGAAGAGAATACTTCTTTATTACCGTTGTATATTGAAACTCGGTGAAACGAAAAAGCGACACTAAAAAGAGACAAACACATCTATAGGATTTAGTCTGCGAGAGAATGAGATAGAATACATTATACAGTGTTTTTATTTTCAATATGTTTCACTTCTAACGTGTGCGAACTGCACACTTGATGTTTTTTTTTCTTACCTATACTGCCTTTTATCGTCCGTGTGATGGTAAGTGGCACTTGCTGCTTCAACGGTTATCACAGTGAACATGCGCATAATCTCATCGTGAGCTGAACCTTCGGGGCTGGCCAGTGCCATGCAACCCAACTGGTCGACAATCAACGTATCCAATGATGATGGGGCACGGCAGAGCCTGTTGATAATAATCAATATTGCAGAATAGGTACAAAATGTTACCTAAATATACTTTTGGTGAATAGTTTATTCTATAGTAATAATTAAAAATATATATATATTTAAATGTGTCGCCAAGCATTGCATTTGAGAGGCATTTGCTCTTTCAGATATTGCGTGTTACTACTATCTTAGGCCACGACATCACTTAACGTCAGGTTAGGTTATGACCAAAACACTAAATCTATAAAGAATCAAATAAAATTGTGTGTACTTTTAAGTGCGCACTTAAGAAGTTATAGTTACAAGGACCTTCTTCCGCTCCAAACACGTCATATTAACTAAGATACTATTTAATTATGGCAGAGCATCGTGTCGATGTCATTATGGAATCCTTACTGACTTAGTATTCACACTATTGACTTTACTATTGACCCACTCTGTTGGCTGGGCGCGATAGCAACAGGTGTGGTCTGTGACTGCACGCATCTTACAAGCAGGCAACGACCGCCTGGCAAGATATTCTCGCTCGAGCTATCGGATCGTGAAGATCTCATTTAACAAGTAGACTACAATAAGCACTATTCCTGAGTCCGTCTCGCTAGCCATCTCGCTGCGTATTACGTACATTAAACACTGTTCTTGAGTGCCATCTCGCTGCGTATTACGTACATTAAACACTGAACTTGAGTGCCATTTCGCTGCGTATTACGTACATTAAACACTGTTCTTGAGTGCCATCTCGCTGCGTATTACGTACATTAAACACTGAACTTGAGTGCCATTTCGCTGTGTATTACGTACATTAAACACTGAACTTGAGTGCCATTTCGCTGCGTATTACGTACATTAAACACTGTTCTTGAGTGCCATCTCGCTGCGTATTACGTACATTAAACACTGAACTTGAGTGCCATCTCGCTGCGTATTACGTACATTAAACACTGAACTTGAGTGCCATTTCGCTGCGTATTACGTACATTAAACACTGTTCTTGAGTGCCATCTCGCTGCGTATTACGTACGTTAAACACTGAACTTGAGTGCCATCTCGCTGAGTATTACGTACATTAAACACGGAACTTGAGTGCCATTTCGCTGCGTATTACGTACATTAAACACTGTTCTTGAGTGCCATCTCGCTGCGTATTACGTACATTAAACACTGAACTTGAGTGCCATTTCGCTGCGTATTACGTACATTAAACACTGTTCTTGAGTGCCATCTCGCTGCGTATTACGTACATTAAACACTGAACTTGAGTGCCATTTCGCTGCGTATTACGTACATTAAACACTGTTCTTGAGTGCCATCTCGCTGCGTATTACGTACATTAAACACGGAACTTGAGTGCCATTTCGCTGCGTATTACGTACATTAAACACTGTTCTTGAGTGCCATCTCGCTGCGTATTACGAACATTAAACACTGTTCTTGAGTGCCATCTCGCTGCGTATTACGAACATTAAACACTGTTCTTGAGTGCCATCTCGCTGCGTATTACGTACATTAAACACTGTTCTTGAGTGCCATCTCGCTGCGTATTACGTACAATGTTAAACACTGTTCCTGAGTTCCGTATTAATAAAAATATAACTTTAATATCAATCCAAGTAAACAATCAAGTAATCAATATACACAAATGGCCAGTGAATATGGTACTACTCACCGTTGTTGAAAGAACTGCAAAATTGTGTCCGTAGTCTTCGGAGTGTCTTTCAAAGCAACGGCGACGTGACCCAGCATGATCACGATATTCGTGCTGATCAGAGATGACTCACTGAAAATATCACGGGATGAAAAACACTTTGCGATGTCTGAAAAGTTCTTATGTTACAAAGGAATCTCTTCCACTCTCATGTTCATATTTTTTGCAGTTTTTTTTTATTGCGCCACGGCAAATTCACGCCACTGTGCTTGATAGTAAGCAAGTATACGAGTATGAGAGCCAGATTCACGTGGAATATTATAGGCTATTTAGCACTAGAATTAAATAAATCTAACTTACAAACTCACCTGTCACTAGTTTCTGCGGTGAACAGCCTGTTGCTAACAGACCCTACTAAAGCAGGTACACAGTAAGGATCCACGATAAGAGCCGCTTCCAACGCAACGCACAGGTTCTCTATGGCAGCGTCTCGAAGCTTCTCGAATGGTGTCGATTTCACGGGTACTCCCGTCTCAGTCAAACCTTTGAGTTCCTTACCTTGTACTGCAAGTTTTATTACGAAACTTTTAAAAACTCACATGAAAAAAAATCTAAAATGTTAATAATTACCTGAATTTTAACATAAATCACAACACAAGCACTCTATAGGTGTTTTTAAAATTGATTTAAAAGATTTTAATAATAATATAATAATAATAAATCTTTTATTTCAGACAAAAAAAGTCCATTTCGTTAGGTTAGTACACAACTTAAAAATTAGTGTTAGTATTTACATGTAATAGGGAAAATAAAAATAAAATAAGAATAATAATACAAATAATACCACAAACAAATTAATTATTGAAACGCCACAGTGGCATGTAGGCGTACCCAATGTTCCAGTATAGGACTGTCCCACCTGTCTGCGATAGTATTCAGGATACTGTTAGGGCTAGCGCGTACCCTACGTATGAGTGAGGCACATCGCTTGCGCATGATGGCATGAAAGCCATCAATTCTCGCCTCTGCGAACATGCCCGAAGCGCTACAGTAGCGCGGCAACCCCATCAGCACCCTGAATGCGTTATTATATTGTACGCGCAGAGCACTGTATTCCCTCTGCGTATAATTGACCCACAGACTGCATGTGTAGAACGACTGACAATACGCTCTAAACAGCGTTGCCTTCACGTTAGTCGAGCATTTAGCAAATCTGCGAGCCAACATATTACAGCGGACAGCCAACGCCCTGCGCTCACGCTCAATGTCCAGGCTATCTTTTAGGTCATCAGAAACCCAGTGACCCAGATACTTGAATGTAGTGACTTGCTTTAGGGGACATCCACACAGTTTCAACTGTGGTGTAATCGGGTAGGTTTTGGGGCCTGCCTTAAAAACTAATAACTCACTCTTCTTAACATTGTATCTGAGCCCATGGGCCTCCACGTACCTTTCACATATCGTAAGCAGGCCCATCATGGCATTGATTGAAGGGCTCAGCAACACCATATCATCAGCATAACTAATATTGTTAACGCACACTCCGTCTATATAACAGCCCTGATAAGTGTTGCCGAGTTCAACAATCAACTGGTTTATGTACAGACTAAAGAGGCGAGGAGAGGTCAGACCACCCTGCCTCACACCGCATTCCAGCCTATACACATCTGATAACGATCCTGCCCACCTTACACAGTTAATCTGATTGTTATACCAATACTTTAGTATAGATATAACTTCCCTATCCACTGAGGTATCTCTTAGTAATTTCTGCCACAGCAAATCGTACGACACCAGATCAAACGCTTTAGAAAGGTCTAGAAAACACGCGTTAACAGATGTTTTTCTAGACGTATAATACTTAACAGTATGCTTGAGAGACAGTATGGCACTTTCAGTAGAGAGTCCCGGTCTGAACCCAAACTGCGCATCATGTAAATTGATGCAGGTCGCCATATGCCTGTCAAGCAAACCGTCCAGCACCTTGGCAATGACAGTGGCCAGGGATATAGGCCTGTAGTTTGAAAGATCTGACGTGTCCCCCGTCTTATCCTTCACAATAGGCACTACCACAGTTTTCATCAGATCGCTGGGCAGATGAGCATGGCTCAGACAGAGCGAGTAGAACATTGCCAGTACCCTAGGCAAGTGAACTCCTGCATGCTGTAGGTGCTCGATACTGAGGTAGTCATGTCCCGGCGATTTGCCCCTAACCATACTTTTTATAAAATCAGAAACTTGTTTCGCTGAGAACCTAACATTCAAATCCGTCCGTAAATCCTCAATCTCAGCCGCCTGCGATGCTAAACCAAGAGGAGATTCAACTTTAAAGTGTTTTACAAACAAATTGGCGATAGCAGTAGGATCATATTTTTTTTTTTTTTTTTTTTTTATAATAGCTCGGCACATTGACTGTACTGTACCTGATGGTAAGCACACTACAATCCAAACACAACAACGACCACCAAGAGATCGCAATCCATCGGTGGTCGCCGCTGTCATGCCGGCCTGCTTAAATATCTCTTCACGTTACGCTTGAAGGACCCGATGTCATAAGAAGGAGGGAACACACCGGCTGGGAGACCGTTCCACAGCTTCACGGTACGACAGAAATAAGACAAAGCGAACTTTTTAGTTCGTGCCGAGATGGAAGTTACCGTAAAACTGTGATTCCGAAGCCCAGCGCGTGTGGTTCTGTTATGGAAAGGAGAGGAGGGAATTAGATGAAACAGCTCTTCAGAACACTCACCATGATACAGACGGTAAAACACACTTAGCGAGGCGATGTTCCTGCGAAGCTGAAGTGGCTCGATGCAATGGGTAACGTCTGCATCATTAACAATGCGAACAGCCCGTCTCTGTAACCTATCCAGGGCATCGAGGAGGTACTTTGCGGATCCATCCCAAAGGTGCGAACAGTATTCCATACACGGCCGAACTTGTGCCTTATAAAGAAGGTACAGTTGACCGGGCGTGAAAAACCGTCGCACCCTGTTCAGGATCCCTAGTCTCCGAGATGTAGTGGAGATGACACTCCCGATGTAATCCCTGGAGTTGAGGTCGCTGCGAATATCCACACCTAGGATATTGAGGCTGTCACGCATTGCTAGTGAGACGTTCTGAAGAGTGGGGAGGGGAGAAAACGGAGATTTTTTTGAGGAAAACGCGCACACCTGAGTTTTCTTGGCATTGAACTCAACCAAGTTACTTGCTCCCCATGTAGAAACACGTTGCAAGCATTGGTTAAGTTCAATGACAAGTTCCTCCCGTCTCTTTTCTGTTTCTTCCCGACCACATGAAGGCTTGCTATAATAGCACCCATGAATGGTGCTGTCATCTGCATAGCAATGAGTATGACCTAAAGGTAACATATCATTGATATGCAGAAGAAACAGAGTGGGCGAAAGCACAGAGCCTTGAGGAACTCCAGCGTTTATCGACATGAACTGCGAATCACATCCTTCCACAAGGACACGAATTCTGCGTTCATGTAGAAAGCCGGAGATCCAGTTGCAGAGGTTGTCGGGAAGTCCATACGCCGGAAGTTTAGAGAGAAGACCACGGTGCCAGACCCTATCAAAAGCCTTAGCTATGTCAAGACTGATCGCCAGAGCCTCGCCATGCTTATCAATTGCCTCCCCCCAGCGGTGCAGTACATATGCCAGAAGATCACCCGTTGATCGATTCTGGCGAAAGCCATATTGACGATCATCAATCAAAGAGTGATCCTCTAGGTAACGGACAAGCTGGGTGTTGATGATCCGTTCCATGATCTTGCACAACACTGAGGTTACGGCAATTGGACGGTAATTGACAGGGTCAGATCGATCCCCCTTCTTGGGCCTATAGCCCTGCTACGCTCACAGGGACGCCCGGCTTTGGATTCATCCTATTTGTATTTTTCCAAAACCTTGAAAAATCTTTAGATTTATGACTTTCAGCTAATATATCCATTTTTATTTTATTTTGATTGTTCTGACACCATCTTAACTTTGATTTAAACACTTTTCTCGTGTCATACATATGTTTATACACAAAACCAGAAGCCGGTTTACCAGATATCATCCAGACTTGAAAAGCAAGCCGGGCGTCCGCGTGAGCGGACTTAACATGTCTATTCCACCCTATAACACGTTTACTCCTACAAGCCCCTACCACATCCACATTACTGGTACATTGGGCAGCCTCTGTAAGTATACATATAATGTTTTTATACATGTTATCTAATACCAGTTTATGATTGATATCCACACAAAACCCGTCAGCACATTCTGAAAATTCTAATGGGAAATGAATATCCCTTAACTTAGTGTGACATCTTTCTTTGTATTTATTTATTTCAGTGGCGTCCCTTTCACCCCATATTACATCATTTTTGCTTAAATTGGTTGTCACAATTATAGGTCTTATCATATTAAAATTACACTGTAACTTTATAGGCATATGATCAGACCAATATGTATCATACAATACAGTTGCACTAACAAGCAGACGTCTGGCGGCCTCGGTCACTACACAGTGGTCGAGCCAGCGGTGGCAACCATGCGCGTCGCTCACAAAAGTATACGAATCTCGCGGCAGTAAATCCAAGTCCACACAGGTCCAAGATTGCTCCGCACAGAAATTTAACAATTCACTGCCAAATAACCCGCTCGGATGCGCGTTAAAATCGCCAAGTATGATCACTGATTGCACATTTTGACTTTCTATTATGGCACTAATTTCACTAAGGCAATCTGTCAACTCAGTTACGTTTTCATTCGACTGCGTAGGCATATACACCGAGAAAATTAGTACGGAGCGGTCCTCCGACACTATCTTAATAGCTACAAGGCGTACATTGTTGCAATTAACAACTGAGACAGAAGGAAATAGGCTCTTCCTCCACAATAAAGCCACCCCTCCATAAGGCCTTCCACGTAGCACTCCCTCTGAGGTATCAACAGCCGAATTTCCAGTAAAAGCGAAATCATCATTAATTTGCCCTAAAAAGGCGACATCATGTGGCAAAAGCCAAGTTTCTTGCAACGCGACAACGTCAGCCGCTACACACAGACGCCGCACACAGTCAACTGATCTTTTTATACATTTACAATTAAAACTTATTAAGGTTGTATTATCCATTTAAATTTTGCTACTATTCATTTTCAGAGTTTTATCTCTGTCTGTTTTCTTCTTAGAGAAGTCTATAAATTTACGATATGATATACCTTCAGGCCAAAAATCATCCCTCAGGAATATATCACATTTGTGCTTTGGAATCGAAATCTTATATGCATCATAACTCTTAGGCACCTTCATGATCATTTTCTCAACATCCACCTGTATATTGCCTTTGTCGGCAACATACTCTGTAATGTCATTCTGTGTCACCTGTTTATCCACATTGTAAATATATAAAACGATTTTTTCATTTACAGCCTTAAATTTACCCATTGGTTCTATGACAGCTTTTCCTATATTTCCCACAAAACGATTTCTCAATTTCTTCTTCTGTTTCTGTACCAAGGTCCACTCACCCTCTTTCACAACCTGAGCTACCGTTTTAGGTTGAGATTCAGACGGCAACTGGGCGAACGCTACGGCCGTGTGTCCCGGGCACTTCGCAGTGTTATTATTATCACTTTTCTGCGACGCGGACGCGTTGGTGCATAGTGGTGAGCGTAAACCGGTTTCACATTCATTCCGACTATGCTCATTCATAATCTTTATGCTCTGTATATTATTGTCCACTGATATTGGTGAGTTGGGGGTAGGCGGTGATATTGACTCACTTTGAATTATTGAACTATGTCCTGATGTATTTTTGTTAATAATAGGAACATGTTGCAATCCCATCGGCCCGCTATCATAATCACATCTGTCCATCATATGAATTCCACCTCCTCGCTTTGTGTTAACATACGAAGAACATATACTTTTTGTACTGGTCAACTTTTTCAAATCTGCTATGTCACGCTTAATTGGATCAAGTTGACTAGCAGACGCATATTTTACTTTTATTTCTTCAATTTCACTTCTCATCCATGTTAAATCTTTAAGTAATTTTGTCACGTCTACGTGATCAAATAATACTGGCGGTAGCTTATGCAAATCTTTTGCAACAAAAACTGGCCGATCATCAGGATGGGTTACTTGCAATAAACTAATAATATCCTCGATCTCACGAATTTTTTTCCCATCTTTCCTCCTCACAATCTTTCGTTTAGAAATTGTTTTTGTTATCGCATCAAATAGTAGGTTTTTTGCTTCCACAATATCACTATCCGAGAAAGCACTAATACATATCCGACTTAGGCTTTCCTCGTCCATTATGTCCAGTTTATTACACACGAAAGCTAATACTTCGTTAATAACAACATTACAGCTCGCACATTTTACTACGTTAGAGGAAGTCATCCTGCAGTTAATTAGACACGCATGTCACGTCCGATCGTTAATGCGCGTGCGAACTGAACATCTTACTTAAATAATTACTTTCTAAAGCACTTAAATACAGAAAAATTGTAACTCGGTTGAATATGAAATGCATAAGATCCGCCTATAATTTCGATGAGTCCTATCTATTACGTCAATGTTTTAGTTAATAATGATCTTATTAATCAATCAATAACCACCAATAACATAAATAAATACAATCTATAAATTCAAGTACCAATTTTTGTCTTAAAAAATTTACTGGTCTTAAAAACGAGTAAAATTTGGTCTACGAACGAAATTACAAGTCTTCATTTTCCATTCTACATTGCCAGGATAAAGTATCGTTCGGTTTATTTGAATATTATTTATTACAAGAAACCCATAGATCAGTACAAATATTATGTGAAATATTCGTCATTGTACAATCACTAAATTATATCAATGTTATATTTAAGAATACTTACATGTAACCTTCATATGTTCCTTTCCGGTTTTCTCTAACTCCAGTTTGTGTAATTTGAATAATATCGGCGAAGGTGTTACAAGGAAATCCCTTAGGCAGTATATCGATGTGTTCGCTATATTCGGAAATTTCGTCGCTAATTTGCCGAGTCCCTGTATAAGAATTTCAAACAAAAAATGACAAACTAAACACCTTTTAAGTCTATTTTTTTGTAGCAACTTTTTTGAATCAAAAAGGGTAAGTACCTACGTGTTAATATAAAAGAAGGAATATTGAATTAAGAAAATTATTCAAATTTTTTTCTCTTATTATATGAATTGTTAGCTACACATAGCATAGTTTAGGGCTAGGTAGTTATTAAGTTTAGTTTTTATATATGTTCATCACAAATCAGTAGCGATTTTGATAATAATAGGTTGTTTTAAGTGTAATTAAAGGGTATGATCGCATTTTTATAGTAAGGATTACAAGTAGTACCCATTCAATGTTTGATTGTGTAATTTAATAGCCAATAGGATTCGAATAACGTGGTTTTTTATGTGCTAATATTAGAGTGAGACAGGAACAATGTAAATAACGATTCTTTGTTTTGGATATTTTAGGTTCGATTTATTAATAATAATTGTTCTCTTATTATGTACCGATTACATAATAATATATAACAAATATAAATACTATACTATTATTTATTTTCTCGCTGTCAATAGTAAAAAATAGAGGTCATAACTCGTGTTTTTTTTATTAATCTCTTTTCTTGTATCTCCAACTTAGTCCCTCGAATTTAAGTCCCTTTTTTCACTTGTTGTATAATCTACTATTATTAATAATACAATAATCTATGTGACAGTGTAAAAGAAATTAAACACAACAAAGAAATATAATAAAAAAACACGTTTATTGCAAAGTAACTCACCTCGAGACAGACCATAAGCAATGGCATATGGGCTAATATCAGTTTGTGATTATGATTGGAGTTTATTTTCTCTGTTAAACGTCCACATAACGAATCGGCACCTTAAATAAAAACATTATAATGAATATTAGGATTTTTTTGCAAACCTAGCACGTTCTCGCTAATGTTTTTACTGGTCCATTGCATGACAATATACATAATATAGCCTTTAACTGGACCAGTAGGAGCTAGCAATAAATCAGTATCATAACAGAATTACATATTAAAATTATACCCAGTATAAGTACTATACAAGATATGTAATATATATCGCAATAGAATGAGGATACCAGGGATTACGTGAAATCCCTAGGAATACTATGAAATCACGAAAAATGTCGAATATCCTAATAAGTTACCTCTTCTTACTGAAAACATTTAGTAAAGCGTCGTTTCACTAGATTGAATTTACTAAAGGGAAGGCATCTAGAAACGTATCGTCAATTGTTATGACGTGCAAGTTGAAAATATGCATTTTGACTATCAATTATGGTTCTAAAAAAAAGGCGACACGTGTCACTGTGAATGTAGACGTATCATTGACAACGTGCTAGGTTAGATTAGATCGGACTTGTGATTAAAAAATCACAGCTTCAGTTATAAAAAGAGTATTTACTAAATTTAATCTAGTGAAACAGCATTTAACTATACGTTTTCAGTAAGAAGAGGTAATCGATTAGAATATTCGACTCCTTGCGAGATTTTTCGTATCTTTAGGAATTTCACGTAGGTAATCCATTAATTTGCGACATATATATGTATATATAAGGTAAAACCACAAGTAATTGACACTGCACCAATAGTTGACATTCTGACGAAGAAAATTAAATATTAAGGAAAAAAAGGAAGCCAAAGATCGAGATGGCCAAAATCACTGATTACTGATATATTTTTAATGTTATAAATACATATAGGTACAGTCAGTTATAAAAGTCGGTTAACAAACTCAAGACTTCAAATCAATTTAGTATCAAATATTTAATTTTCTTCGTCAGAGTGTCAACTATTGGTGCAGTGTCAATTACTGGTGGTTTTACCTTATATATATATATATATATATATATATATATATCTGGTATCAAATGCAATATAAATATATATAGTGTTAGTTACTAAAATATATCTTTCATTAAAATAAGTATTCAGTTTAAGTGATTTTATAAAGCATTATTAATGTTTATAGCCGATTTATTCGTATAAGGCCAACAATGGTTTATTAGGGCCCTACCAGAGAAATTTCTTTAGAGATTTCTCTCTACTTGGAGCAGTCTGACTGGCAGAATACCTCCACCCTACAGAAGATCGCAGCCAAATAACCTTGTGTTGTAATCCTGCGGTCAGTAGAGTTTCCAGAGCTCCTTGGGGTAGGGGGGTTCAAAGTCAGCAACGTGTTACTGATACCTATGGTATTACAAGCGTCCATAGTCTACGGTAGCCGTTTACCATCAGGCGGGAATTTTGCTTGTTTGCTACCTAGGTTGTATAAAAAAAAACATTCATAAAATTAGACACATTTCGTTAGTAAACTGTATATACATATTATTAGTATGTACTCATAAAGTCCGTTAGTTCATTGATCACTCTGAAAAGCATTCGAGTAGAGATACCTATTAATATTGTTAGAGCGTTTATAAGAGCTGGCACATCATACTCCTCATCCACTGCAAAACCATAATAAATACATAATATAAATAAAATAATATATATTATATCTTATATAAAAGGCATTATACTAGCAAATAAATAGTATTAAAAAACATCGGTTCTGTGGACAATCCATTTTTTTTAAATAATCGTTTAATGGATTGAATTTTGATTGTTTTCTAGTCTGTACATATTATAAAACTCAATATCTCTCCGTTTGCCTGTCCGTTTATGTTCTTTTCACGCGAAAATCACTTATCCGATTTACATGTTTTTTATTATAATTCATAGCTATGTTATCTGGCCAGGTTATAGGATATATTTTGTAAGATAAACTAACATAATAAATAAGCAGTGACGATAATGGTGAATCAATTCGGAAAAAAGACGCATTCGGGCCGCCTAAATTGCTTACGCTGAGTAAACCATACAATATATATGAAATTAATGTTGTTCATAATTGTAGATCTTAACGAGACTTAAAAAAGTCTGCAGTAACACCTATTTATCTTGTAAGGATCACCCACAATAAGTATTTTTGTCTCCCGTCTTTTGAGCGGCGTTAGCAAGATTCGCGCGTGCGCTTGACCGACGGCATTCTGTAGTCTACGCGAGCGGATCTGCGGGTACAGCTAGTACGGAATATATGTCAGCCCGTCGAGGAACAACAGCGAAAAAAGGTCATTCATGTAATTTTTTGTTGTAATCACGAAAATACCCCGTATTATATATCAATTGTTTTATTTTAACAAATATCTATTGTTCTATTACAGACATAATATAGCTCCTGACTATCGATTAATTGATGTTTTATCAACACTACTCGCAAAGGAAGTAACATCGAATTATTTCATAATGCATTTTTAATGTTTAAACTACTTTCTTTTATAGAAACAGGATATATATTCAGAGATTTTGTTCTACAGCATGTGACAATCATGTTACCGTTCATATATTTTATAGAAAAAGAACATAAAAATCAATTGATAACTTCACAGATATGAGAAATGATAGCCACCGCGAGAAAGGCGAAGAAAGGACAGAACAGACATAAATTCATATAATCATTTAATTCAATAATCAAAATTAAATATTGGCATCAAAATAAAGTATATTTTTTATTGTAAATTCATGTATATAGAATACCATGAACAGAAAACAATGATACGAATGAATTATGACAAAAATTAAGTCATCACCTGTTTCATCACCAATAGCCCACACGAGTAAATCAACACAGGCCGAGTTGGCCATCACGTTGACCTTAAACTTGTTAACCGTCGCATAGTTATTCTCCCTGTCCTCACGTTCTGACGCATCGTGATGACGGCTCTGCAGTTCCGTTTGACCGCTCAGGAAAAGACATTTCACGAATTCCTTAAACATTGACAATTTCTATATTTATACTATATACCTACTCACAACTAAATTTCATTTGCGTTAATTTATATAGGTATTAATCTACACTAATATAATAAAGTTGAAGAGAATTTTTTGTTTGTTTGATAGCCAGGATTCATGTAGAATAGTATAGGCTATATAAGTTCACGCTACGACATTAAGGGACGGATCAGTAACCATTAATGTCAAGATGTAGGCAATTATGAGAAGTGGAAGAACGATAGGGTTGGCCTACACGGGTGCGTGGAAATTAAAACGGCCGAAACCGTGGGGCACAGCTAGTTACTATACAAAATTTTGAATGTATAAAATATAGCCTATGCCACTCAAGAGGAACGTAGTTTTCTATTATATTATAATCGGATATGGAATTCGAGATATAAAATGTAAACAATAGTGTCGCGAATACAAATAATAAAAAAAAGTATTAAAATATAATATTAAAATATCTGCATAACTTAAACACCTAAAACATAATATAACATATAGATTTCAGCTTTAAAGTGGCGTAAATATAATATAATTGTTTGAAATGAAATCGTGCATATTTTTAGCAATAAGGCAAAATCTCTAACTAAACAGTTTGCTCTTTTCACAAGAAAACGAACAACATAAATTGATCATGACCAAAATTACTGAATATTCCCTTATTTTATGTTCAATAAAAATTAAAATGTCTTTAGGATTTAAGAACAACTTGTTAGTCATTATCTTTTATTTTTACAACAGTAACTAAATATGAAATACGTAATTATTCAAAATTGTTAATAGAGAATTAAATCTAATTAGAAGTAACACTATTGTTCAACAACTAATATAATAGTCAACCACAGCATGCCTCAAATTAAGTAAGTTAATGATAATAATTAGAATTTATTATTACTATAATATATAGAAAAAGCATTGAACACACAAGTCCAAATAAGAGATAAAAACACAAAACATATTTCATAATAAAATTACCATATTAAAGAAATAAATCTACATAGTTAAATCATTAAGAATTGAAATTAAGTTAATAATTGTACTGTTTATGAAAATGTTGACTACCCCTGAAATGTTACTTCGACAGTGACATTTCTTTGTTTACTTTTTATACCTCGGATTCCATTATTATTCCATTACAGTAAAAAAAAATACGAAATCGTAATAGTAGTTCCAGAAATGGCTTACAAAGAATAAAGGAACTTAACCTCTTTATATGACTAGATTTTATTTTTGGTGTCTGGTCACCCAACAATTATGTCAGACCACCATACACCAGGTGAAACGACCGCGAAATGACGTGTCGTGTTCCGGGTTCAGCCGGTGTATATACAATAATCAAGGGGGTTGGTAGGGTATCTGTACCCGACTTGGTTGCAACCACCATGTACATGATTATAAACTCGTCATAGTGAATATTTTTTGTTTATCGCGTTTCGGAATCAGCCAGTGTCGTCACTTTGCCGTGATACTATAAAAAAAAGTGTGCAGCACTTCAAACGTGTCAGAAGTGAAACGTTCAGAAAAAAATTTTCTTTTTAAAGTTATTTTTAAATATCCTAATCAGCGGGATTCGATCTATCAACCACTCGTGTGTCCTGCGTAAGAAGTCTGATCGTCTCACACCATAAGGCTAATCCGACGACGATCACAATCATGAAAATCAGGACTTGCATTAACCATGCATAATGTAAATGTATTCTATCTCATTCTCTCGTAGGCTAAATCCTATAGATGCATAAGGTTGTCTCTTTTTACTGTCGCTTTTTCGTTTCGAGTTTCAAATCACAACGGTACTAAAGAAGTTTTCACTTCAAAAACTTACCTGAACATCTTTTGTAAATGGACCGGGAAGATCTTTTTGATGTTGCAAAATTTCTCTCAACAATGTCACCATCACCAAGTTTAGTGTTTCTGAGAATGATTTGTATGGGAATACCTGAAATAATCATGGGACGTTTCTACATAAATAATGAAAAATATTGATTACTATTTAAAAATCTTTTTTTTATCGATATAGGTTTTTGGCGTAGTGGCCACAATCTCACCTGATGTTAAGTGACGATTAGGCCCAAGATGATAACACGCTAAACCTAGTAGAAGACTGGCTCTCAAGTGCAGCTGCCGGAACACACCTATTGGTGCTTGGCGACAGATTTTCAACATGAGGGTGATAGCTAGCCAGGCGGGCATTAGAAAATAACCTACCACCATGCTATGGTTTCCTCACGATGTTTTCCTTCACCGAAAGCTCAGGATCATTGCAGGAATTCGAACTCACGTCAATCGACGCAAAGTCGTACACACTACCACTGAACCATCATCGCTTCAAAAGTATTCCACATATTATATTCCTGGTATTTCCACATATTAAGAAAGGCTTGTGTTTAACTTATCACCAGATATAGGAAAATTAACCTCAAAAGAGTCCTTCATATGGCCAAAAATAGTAATTGATCACCAAAATTAAAACCTCATTATAATGTGCAATTATAAGCCAAAATTATTCATTTTGCTATCCTATTAAAGCAAATGACTCCGAACTAATAACTGTTAACCCAAAAATAGTAAATAACTACAAAAATTTAAACCACATGGTATTTTTGTATCCCACTTCCTATCCGCGTTCAAGTTCTGAATCGAATAAAATTTAATTAGATTTGGTGCCATTTGGTACTCTTGAAATCAACACTAGCGCACGATTGTGCTGTGGCTCGAATCGGAACTATAATGGATCTAATCGAATCAGAAACAAAATCAAATTTCAATCAGTTTCAAAAGTAACCCATCAGATGCTCGCCGCCCGCTTTTGCGGTCGTTTTCGGCTGTTTCTAATCACAAGTCAAACCTAACCAAACCCAGCAACATCTTAATAGCGCATTAATTTACTCGCTAAGATTCCGTGATTATTTGCTATTTGTATAATAATTAAGGTGCAATCATGATTAAAATAGCTAGAAACTCTTTGGGTCCCAAAATATTAACTGGTGGTCATTATATTTAACCTCATTAAGAAAGCCTCATAAAATTACAAATAAAAAAAAGCTATATGCAAAAGCATTACTTGTATCTGTCCAGAAGCATAAATGTCCTCAGCTTCTTCATCCAAAAACGCTAAAAGATCTTTAGTTAACAATTTCTTCGCCAACGTCAATATAGATTGTAAATATGCAACGAGAAATTGCACATTGATCCTCTTCTCTGGCGATTCAGAAAACCTCATATATGGAAACTGGTTGAAACTCGATCCGAATTTACTAAAGAAATATGTGGTCGGATCGTATGGAACCGAATTGTAACTATGTAAGGAACCACGTTTTAGCGTACTTCCTGCGCTGTCAACATGATCAATTCCATTTTCTATAATAATCTCATTATTCGGATTTAGATTGCCTGACAAAGACCTTGGTATGATCGGTCGGAACTGATTGAACTTTCTCTTTTTATCCAAAGTCGAATATTCGAAACTGGGTTCCGGATCTTTTGATTTAACCGGGCTAGGCGGTTGCGGGAACAATCTACACAGCAGTGGCGGCTCAACAGTCGCGTATCTCCCCATAGATCGAGCTAAACCGATAAGAATTGGTATTGTACTTTTGCAAAGTTGCAGTTTGGATATAGTTTTCGTATAGTCTTTACTCTCGTGACAGTTGATAATGATTTTTGTTAGGTTGGACATGAAATCAATTTGAGCTGTGATGATTTCTTCCCGGATCGATGATTGTCTGGACGCGATGTCTGACAGAAGGGTATTGAGACAAAAGCTGAACTTCTCGGACATTGGTATACCTGAAAACAAATTAATAATATGGTAATTTCCTCTAGTATCTACAAGATGTAATGTGATTATATACATTGTTTTTTTTTATAAACAATTAATATCAGTTGTAGCCAGAATGCTTCCTTATATCATAATATTGCAATGATTGAAAACCTTCGTCTAAAAAAGGTGAAAATGGTGAAAATAAATGAATGTAATGAATGAATGTAATGGTGAAAATAAGTGAAAATAAATACTTAATGAAATATAATATTATAACCAAATTATTTTCGCAGTTTATTTGACGTTTTTACCAATTTAGCCGTGTTTCGTGCTTTGTGAATACCTCGGATTCCTGAGATGCAACGTGATACTCACGGTTAGCAGTCAGCCTAGCGTCACATTCACTACTTTCGATCGATCGATATTCTGCCATACGTTTATCTAATAACTCGTTACGTACTCCTCGTACCTCGTCCTAATACCTAATACGTCGTTACCTACCGGTTTACCTACAGACAACAATTGCAATAACTGTATAAATGGTTCTGTCCATGATTTGAAACAACCAATTATAAATTAGACTGTATAATTATTTAATAAATATGTGAATAATAGCTAATAATAATAAATTATACCACATAGAACAAATTATAAACAACCTTCCTGTAGTATTTTTTCTCAAATATCTTTAATGCACAGATTGCAACTCTTTACTTTTTTATTATAAGTATAAATATAATATATAAAACTATATACTTGCGCTCAATTATAAGCTAGTTAAATATTGGACAAGGTCAGGCTAATGTTCTATTGTTTACATAATTGTAAGCTAAAAATAATTGTTTATAATATAACATTCCCAGGCTTATTAGCTTCTGCCCTGACTTCCGTCTGCATATACTTCAGAATTGGGTCTTTACTGAGATAAAAAGTATCCTATGTGTTAATACATACATACATACATAAATTACGCCTCTTTCCTAACAGGGTAGGCAGAGACCACGAGACCACTTGCTACGATCCTGACATACAACTTTCGCTTCCTCAACATTTATCAATCTTTTCATGAATGCTTGTCGGTTTAGAGTACTCCTGACCTGACAACACAGTGTTTTGAGTTTACTGGTACATTTGCTTATTTAAAACATCGAGTAGGTAACTACTATTTTCTGATTTTATCATAATATGTATTACAACCAAAATAATCATAATATCATAGGATCATGCTATACCAGAATACTTCGTGAAGAACACTAAACTGTTGAAGAAAGTTTCGGTAGTACCGCCTAGTCAAAAACTAAAGAATACATATTCGTCAAAACGTTTGAATCGCCAATACGTAAGTAGGATGGCGTTTATAGGCTGACACTGTGTTAAGCCTCTGTGTGTTTTCCTCATTTAATCTCACCTATGAGCTGTCCTCTCAGTATTTATGCCTTTTATACATAAGGTAAATAAATATATATTACATAAAAATATTATATTTAGGTTGATAGACTGCGCATCTAAGCAATCTATTTTTTTTTTTGTAATTGCTCATATATACATTTTATAGTTTCCTGAATTATGTAATGATAATTAGTAAGAAAGCATCAAAACGTCCCCGTTTAGAAACTATCTGTGTACCAAATTTCATTCAAATCTGTTTATTCGTTTTTGTGTAATTAAGTAACAAACAAATGAAATCACTTTCGCAGTTATAATATTACATATTAAGTAAGGATGTACAACATTTTAATAATGAGGCATGAAATAAGGGATGCCAATGTATTTTTTGGTTTAATATATTCTTATTATTCTGATATACTTGAGCAATATAAAGGTATTTTTATGCTTAATAACTTGACTGCCATGGATGGCATTAATGCCAATTTTATGTGCATTTTGTGTAAAATTGAGAGCCAAAGGGTTGAAGCATACACCTTAAACAAACATAAGCAAAGATGTCTTTGTAACATGCCATCTGCCAATATTAACGATTTTTTATGATAGTATATGCATGTCTTGAAAAATACAGAACTATATTAAATGCAGTTCTAGTAATAACTAGCTGTGCTAGCGGCTTCACTTACTACTAAAAAACTAAAACTACTAAATATACTTACGCATTTCCATAGAGGCAAAGTATTAAAGACAATCTCTACACTAACACTTATCACAATAAGACTAATCTAGATGAGACACATTGTTCCCAGAGAACTTCAAAACCATATTCATTTGAACAAAGTCATGGACTCAAGCTAGTACTAAAATAATTAGAAAACCTATATTATTTTACTTAGGTGGCAAATATATAATGACATACAGAGAAAGCGACAGAAATAGTTAAAAAAATATCTAATACTTACGGTCCGCATGTTTGGTTCTGTATAATGGTTCCTCAAATTGAGCAGTCGGGAGACACTTCAACACCTTCAGGAAGTATGGAAGTAGTTTGTCCTGATGTTGAAGACCACTTTGCAGGAAGTACAGCCCAAGTGCTATGGTTGCCTCTTGACTACGAGGGGTGACTACTAGTGATGAAGTAGCTTGCGGGCACAGCATGAACAAGGTATTCACCTAAAACAATAGTATAACATATTTGACTACAAATGTAAGCACTATTCCATTAGATATATTGTCCAAGCCAAATTGTAATACTGTGAAATGAATATGATGACAATTGTGCATTTACTTACAAAAGTTACAAATAGATCTATCAAAAAAGAAAATGGTGATAGACATTTTACTCTATATTTTTTTATATTCTCCTATTTTTTTCATTTTTGTGTGTTATTATACATTATATTTTCACTTAGATATACTTATCTAATTACAACCCTTATTAGAAGAGATGTAGCTAATCAAGAGCTTACTAATGTAAAGTTTTAAGTAAGTCTTTACTGATGTAATTTTCAGAATGGAATATCTTAAGTGTATTTATTTGATTGTAATTAAGTTTTATAAGTATAATTATACAGTACTTAAAGGATAATAAAAACAAAAACATTCTAAAATGAAATTAGCTCTATAATACAAAAAATACTTTAACAAAATTCATACAAAATGAAATTATTTATCAATAATCCAATAAGACTTTATATTCGCCTTTCATTAGAATACTAGGTTCAAAAGAATGTTCAAGGTCTTTACATAAAACTCTCCATTTGTTTTATCAATCAATATGTAAAACACATAACTTATTTTAATCTGTATAAACTTCAAAATAAATATGTAATTACACATGAATCATTTAATTGTATTAATTCAATGACGATAACGTTACAACTTATGTCATGGTGAGATCATATTATGATAGCCATGGGAAAATACCTAAATTATTTATTTTTAGCATTAATAATTTAATAAGTAATATTACTTAAAAGTAATTAATACAAAACTTTTTTTAACTCCTTATACTGTAATGGGAAAAGGAATTTCCTAATAACACGATTACAAAATATAAGAGATGTGGTAAACATAAAATTAACTTACTTTTTCCCATGGTGTCGGGTCTATATTGGATAAACACCGGGCCAAATGCTGTACAGTCTGTCTGAAGAACTCGTTTTCGTCCATAGCTTTGTTTATTCTACAATATAAAACATTTTTCTAACATAAATACAACCACGAAATGAAGTCACTCGTAGTAGATTTGACAATTGATTTTTTATAGGTATTTACATTACATAGGTATTTTTGACATTGACAGATTCTCAGACAGATTGTGAATATTACGTTCCGCTTTGCTCAATGTCAACGGGGAATTTTTATGTAGATTAAAAGAAATAACTTATATGTAATCTTATATTTTTTAATTAAAATTTTTACTTACAAAAACTTTAATTTTTGTACAAATAGATATAAATTGTATATAAAGCTAGCAAATGTAGAGATAACATTAAAATATTAATTGTACTAAGTGCGGTGCCCTAGCATTTGCTTCTTCTGTTATATGGCTAATACGGCCTGGAAATTAACAATAGACAAAATATGTCCATTACTCTTTGGTTAATTCGCATTTTGCGAGACATCGCGTTGATCGACATGTGTTCGAATCCCTACAATGAGCCTGAGCTTTCCGTGAAGATCGTGATGAAACCTAGCATGGTGGTAGGGCTTTTTGTAATGCCCACCTGGCTAGCTACCACGCTCAGGTTGTAAATCTGACGCCAAGCACCAATAGGTATGTTCCGGCAGTTGCACTTGAGAGCCAGTCTTCCACTAGGCTTAGCATGCTACTGTCTTGGGCCACAACGTCACTTAAGATCAGGTGAGATTGTGAACGCAACGCCAAACCTCATTATATTTTCTGTTAAGTTTAAAAAAACTCTAATAAGCAATGTTATAAACGTTCATCGCGTCATCTTGTTAAGTGTATATATAAGAATAGCTCCAAGAAGCGAAAAAAAATATGTCAATATATTACACTAACTGTGCCCCGCGGTTTCATCCGCGTATATTTTTAAAAGAAATCACTGATTGATGATTAGTAATACAACAGTATAGAAAATATTTTTATCGGGCAGCAAGGATTATGTTTCCCCACGGCTCGTTCACACACTACACCTATAGACAGACTCGAGCCGAGTGTTGAATTATTTTAATATTACTTACATTATCTCCCAAGCTATTCGTTCAAATAACATGCTATAAAGGGCAAATATTATCTACATTAAATTGTCTTGATGATGATGTAACTTTAGTTCGTAATGCCATGCCTAATAATAATGCTAATAAATCACATATCAATTTTCAATAAAAAAAATTACCAGAAAGTACCTTCTTGTGGCTTATGTATATAATAAGAGAGACATACGGTATCGAAGACTTTTTTAGGTGTACTAAAGAGCAATATTTTTGTATACCATTGTATTTACGTATCACTAACGATTATATATAGCGCACGCGGATAAAGCAGTTCGGGTGCGATGTTACTTCCGAAATACTTAACAAAAATCTATATTTAAGGCTATGTGAAAGGTGTAACTTAATACTAAATAGCCTATACTATTCCTCGTCAATCTGGCTGTCATATACAAAAAGAGTTTTTCGAATCCAACTACTAGTTCCAGAGATTATCGTGTTTAAACAAACAAACAAAAAACTCCCGCTTTATTAGATTAATATAGATTTTGTTGAATAAATGCATCCTGTGTAGAACTATATACCACAATTATGTACGTATAGTTGACATATAAGAGAAAACGATTATAATGTATTTTTGTTCTAGAATTATTATAACAATAGTGAGCAAGATCTAATCAAACCATTATTTTCCCATCATCATTTTCTTGTTGAAATAAGATAAACATCGTCTGAATAATATAAAAACTCCGTCTAACATTTTTATTTAACAGTTCAATTTATACGCTTGAACAAAAATCTAAAATGTTTAGGAATTTATTTGTAGTGTTCGTGTTTATGATGCTGATATCAAACGTAAGTATTTGTTTTCTTATTAGCTTTAGTAGGCACGGCTTTAGTTTCTGTTGAGTGTGTATAAAATAACACTTACGTCGGGTTACCGATTCACTATATATCTATATAGCCTATTTATACTTAGCAGGTAGCAAGTATCGTAGTAACTGTACGTAGCGAGATGTGTAGCGAATCAGCAGTATGATCGCTACAAAGAAAAAACCGGTAGGCACTTAGGAACAGTGCTTATTGTAATCAACTCGATTTGACTGTTACACTTCTTTTTAGAATTCCGAAGTTAACAAGGAACCCTTTTATAGTTTTGCCATGCACGTCTGTCCGCGTTTTTTCGGGTATCTCCTCTACACCTAAATTGGGGATGTTTTTTTTCTCATCTATCGCATAGTGTGGGGTGTCGTTAGATAAATTGTTGAAAAATTTAGATCTGTGAAACATTCACAGCAGTAGTATATTTATAACGAACTTAAAGGGAAAACTATCACAGTTATGTAGGCTTTACAAGTTAACAAGTAATAATCGACTAACTTATAAAATGTACTTCGAAAAGTAATTTCGTACAAATTCCAATGAAAATTACTTAAAGCCCCCTTCTAAGTTCGCATATTGTGAAGGGCAACTACGGAACCCTACACTGCGCATGGCCTGACAGGCCGACACGTACTTAACAATTTTAATAATATCATTTTCAGTAGTGACCACATGACCAAATAACAACTTATTAGAAACATATATAATAAAATATCTAATACTCATTAAATATAAATATGTAAATAATTCATATGTACAACAAATAAATACATCATTTTATATATGTACTAAACTAGCTATGCTCCACGGTTTCACCCGTGTTGAAATTTATTCGAAAAATACTCCATGTCGCGGTGCAGCGTCTCGCGGCGTCGCAAACGTGCTCGTGTAGCACGTTAATCAGCAGGATTCCAACTATCTATCACTTGTGCGTACTGCGTATGAAGTCTGATCGTCTCACACCACTACGCCAATCCGAGGACAATCACAATTATGACAATCAGGACTTTCATTAACCGTGCATAATGTAAATGTATTCTATCTCATTCTCTTGTAGGCTAAATCCTATAGATGTATATGGTAGTCTCTTTTTACTGTCGGTTTTTCGTTTCATAGAGTTTCAAATCATAAAGGTGTTAAAGAAGTTTAGTTCATGGCCCTACCACCATGCTATGGTTTCCTCACGATGTTTTCCTTCACCGAAAGCTCAGGCTTATTGCAGAGATTCGAACTCACTTCAATCGACACGAAGTCGTACACGATACCACTGAGCCATAATTGCTTCAAAACTACTGAGCTGTCATCGATTCAAACCATTTCATTTTCGGGACCTCATATAGGTTCTTATACTAAATACTGAATAGGCACTATGTATATAATTACTGTGTCACTTATGGCTGATTCTGAAAGCCGACACTCTGAAGTGAGTCAGTTTTCCGTTATTTCAACTATATTATTATTAGGTCGGTTAATATTTGCAGACCAGTCTCTCAACACTGCATTACTTTTCGAGATTTTTTAAATGTCAAAATTAAATTTAGCAGTACAAATAATAGACGGTAAATCCCCATAAATACGGTTGCTTCTTTAATTGACGTTGAAATAGCGTTTAGGATACGAGGTTTTCTTTACCTGACTTAAAAACGCCCGTGCTAAAAAGGGCCATAGTTTATTCAAAAAGTTAGTATGAAAAAGTTTATTGATTCGTCTATTTTCAGAGTTTCCAGCAGCAGTCGGGATCTAGTAAGTATTAATTATTTTCTAGTCATAACTAAGATCATTATTTAAACCAAACCTGCCGCCTTACTATTTACGCGTTCGAGTTCGGAATCGAATCGAATAAAATTCGATTTGGTGAGATTTGGCACTCTTGAAATCAACACTAGCGCACGATTATCCTGTGACTCGCATCGAAACTAACATTTTTATGTAAAAATGTTAGAATTAAAAGAATCCAAGCAATGATTTATAATAATTTACGGTGACTTGTGTGTGTACTGTGACCGGATAACAATAACGACTTTGATATGTTTTGATTATAACTCAATCTTGATTTTCGATTCGGTTTGATTCAAGAGTACCTAGTACACTTGTAAGATCGAGTTCGAATCAAAAGTGAAATCAAATCAGAAACAAAATCAAACTCGAATCAGTTTCAAGAGTAACCCCCAGGACTAAAGCTAGGACAAGATAAGAAATATACTTTTTAATGTTATGAAACAGCAGATAGGCATGCATCTGATGCATCTCACCTAACATTACATGATCAATACAGCATATAATATATTATTATATAATTAGCCTTTTTTACATAGGTACTTGAATACCATACTTTAATTCAGCCCCAGATGTAGGAGCTGGTAAACAAGGGTAACTGAACACGGCGCTAATGTAATGTTTGAAAGAAAAAAAACTTGTTTCAGTAAAGCGCCTAGCATGCAGGGCACGTAGTACATTCGATTTTGGGCATTTGATTTTGAAACACATTGTAAGTTGATTTTTAAACTCGTGTATGTGTGATCTTTCTGTCAGGGGAATTCCCGTAGCTTCTTGAAATCTCAAATTCTTTAAAGGCGCTAGGTATTGTAAAGTTTTTACCTCGATTCAGAATAATCGTACATTCGGGGCGCGGCTTCAATTCTAAAATATAAAAATTTTTGTCATAAAAAGATAGAAGTCGACTGATTTTAGAGATAAGCATCAAAATTATGAAAAGGATAGAGATGCACTCTATTCTCAGAGACAAGCCAAGTAAAAAGTCATAGAAATGTAAGGGTGAATACCTACAGTACGAATGTATACAAAAGAGAAATAGATTATCGTAACGTCTATACTTTTATAATTATAGAGAATATAAAGATTTTGTATTTCAGACGGTGAAGCTAGCAGCGGTGCTAATGCTGGTGGAGGAGCTGGAGGTCTGTTGTTTGCTCACTTTTTTATGGTTAAAAAAATACAACATTGCTATTGTTTTTTTTTTTTTTAAATATACTCGATCGATTTTTGAGTTTGAAAGTTCTATGTTCTTTATGTTTATATGTTGTATTTTTTAAATTAGGAATATTTAATAGATATCAAATTATAACCAAGCTAGTATAAATGATTTCTAGATTTCTAGAAACCGATACTAATGACACTATTTTGTATTTAGATAGTTTTACTTTCTAGCTTTAGGTAACTAAAGTGCGTATTTATTCCCGCGCAGCAAAATGACATATCTTGTATTGCTAGTTTATTGTGTTTTTAAAATAGTAATGTCACTAATCGGAACTAAAACCGTGCGATAAGTTATACCTATTGACAAGTTTTTCTGAAAGAACCTCGAACTCTCCAAATTTAAAGACCGAATATAGCAGACAAAATCGCGTCTCTCGTAGGCCAACCGAAGCGTTTTTCATGTAATTCGTTTATTATAAGATTAAAATATTTAATAATAAAATCAAATCATGTGACTTTTAAGGATCAGCCGGCGGCAGCGCCGGTTTTGGATTTGGTGTTGGTGGCGGGGCCCAAGGCAGCTCCAGTGGAGGCGCCGGGGCCGGGAAATGACAAATGTAATTATTAAAAATAATATTATGATTATCATTGATACATATCTTCTATCAAACATGTTCATATCAACATTAGGAATTAAAATATAGAGTATCTGATTTCTACGTGTTGTTTCTATTGCAATTCACTTATTTTTTTTTTTTTTTTTTTTTTTTGTTTTCAGGCAATATCACTACGAAGTTGCTACGAAAATGTAGCTTTTGTTCATGATTGAAACAAATAAATTAGTCTAGACTAATTTTCAGATGGTTTTATTATTTCATTTATTATACACGTTTTTTTTTCTCATTGATAATACTTTTGTCACTGTGGTATCTTAATGACATCGAGCAATATCATCCGTTATTTACGAAATGACTCAGTCATGAGTTATATTTGATTCATTATGTCATTTTTTTATGTAATATGCTGATGTAACAAGTATGATATAACTGTGACGTACATTTAATATCAATTTAATATAAGCAACACACACCATGTGTTGGATTGAGACGTATAAAGATTTTTCCGAGTAGCCCGAAGCACTGTTGGTTCAGTGATGGCATGTATGGGCATCGCGTCGACCGACATGAGTTAGAATCCCTGCATGAGCCTGAGCTTTCGGAGAAGAAAAATATTGCGATCAAACCATAGCCATGGCTGCCTAGCCTCAAGTTGAAAATCTGTCACCAAGCACCAATAAGTGTTTTCCGTCAGCTACACTTGAGACTCAGTCCTCCCACTAGGCTTAGCTGGTTACCCTATTGGGTCACATCGTCACTTAACATTAGGTAAGATTGTAGCTAAAATGTTAAACCTATAACGTATAAAAATATTATAATTATTAGGCGAATTCTAAAAGACTCCTTGATATATGGCGAAGCACAGGTGACATACAGGATAGATATTCGGCCATCATAAGTATTTAACTTAAAAATGATATATATTCAATTTCTTATAAACAATTATAAAATAATAAGAAATAAAAAATACGGTCCATGATAACAATCCATACACAAAATCTTTTAAAATGTAATTTTAATCACCTGCAATGATAATACTGTAAGTAAGAAATACAAATATTATAATAGCTAATAGTAATTTATAAATTAAATTTATTCTCTCTCTGCCTCTAATACTATCTTCTTCAACTTCGAACGAGCCACCTTCCCCGCTGAAGTCAATGGTATTTGGTCCAAAAACTTCAAGCCCGGTAAAGCTGTAAAAGCCGTAAAGGCTCCAGGGCCCCTCAGGCTAACAGTGTAGTCAGTTCGAAAAAAAAAAAAAAAAAAAAAAAAAAAAAAAAAAAGTCCAAAAACACTACACCACCTCGCAAATGTTTAGAATCGGATAGTTTATCTGAAATATAAAGAAAAATATAATTAACCTTATCCCTTGAACGAGTTATTAGGACGAGCGAGTTCTAAATGATGAAATTTATTATATGCCTTGATTTGATATCAACAATTATTAAAAAAAGTTGAATCACATAAAGAAATACTAACCAAATAATATGAACTTAGTAACATGACCATTTGTTACTGTTTAGGGAAGTAATTTTAAATTTTTTTATTAATAAATTGTGTTTGTTCAAAATAGTTAATTTGAAAGCTTTTCCTACTTTATTTCATACTGGAAGTGGTGAACTTAAAGATTACTTAAATTCATAATAAAATAAAATTAAATTTATACCTTATTTTACGACTTAATAAATAAGACATCTTCACCAGCCAAACAAAGCCATGCTTTTAGCTAATTTTAGTTTCAATTAATTACAAATTGTGATATCTTTTCGTTCCGTAACATCATTGAATTTTAGCGGCTTGGGCGTGTCAACGAAATACGTTACCAAGTTATCAAGTTACGTGCTCATATTTTATACACTATACGCGAATTCACAGAACGAGGATTCAAAAAGGATTTAAAAAATAAGACACATGGCTGTAACTACCCTAGGGGCACAGGGGCCTTTCGCGAGATGGAAAACTGCGAGGAGCAGCAAATCGCGCTATTGGTGCCTAGAGCAGAAAAGTAAAATATATTCAGTCCACAGTTCCACGGACTCGATATACAGACTCTTTATTTTTAGTGTTTTCTGTAAGCGAATGCTATGAGTCCCGTGCATCAAAATCTAGGAGCATCTAGTACCATTTACTACATTTCATAGTCTTACTTATCCTAGATAAGTTGAGGACTATGAGGTATGAGCATGTCATGAGATGGGATGAGAGTTAAATAACTGAAAGAATATTAAGTACTAACTATATCCACCAGTTTCACCAACACGCCCTTATAGCCATAGGGGCGATAGCGTTGTTCCACTTCCCGTACCTACTTGCCTACAACTTGACAGACTGCTTAACGTTCATAGTTACTGCTCCGCTTTTTATTCTCATATTTTGAAGTTATATACCCTATACTATTCGTCGTGAATATGGCTATCATATACAAAAAGTATTTTTCGAATCCGACCGGCAGTTTCAGAGATTAGGGCGTTTAAACAAACGAAAAAAAACTGTTCAGTTTTACCTACTTCATAAGTATACCTAGATTGATGAAGGTGGACGCACATTAGCGTAGAGTAAGACCGAAGAAGATATAGATTAATTGTGCGAGGAATCATATGTGTATGAAAGGTGTAAATGCTGATTTGGAATAGAAGAACATTTTGTGCTGACGTTACTTAGGTGGGATAAGGGTAAGACGAGAAGCCCTGAAGATCTGTTACTTCGGTTACATATAACTAAAAAATATTTTTTTTTAGTAATATTGTATGGCATAGTGTAGTGATATGTAAAAACAAAGTGATTCCTTACAATCCTTAAGTGTAATATAAATTTCTGTAAACTCAAATATAAACTAGTTTTTAGATTTCGTAGAGGACGGTAATGATGTTGTGAAACATCGTTGTAAAGTCTTACAAGAATATTTATTATTGACTGTTCAGAATGTTTTAAAGGCGTTTAGGTATTCAAAGTTATCGGATAACTAGTTTCGTGTATTTTTTTTCTTTGTTGTTACCAAAATACATTCATACTTTATATAAAATCACAATGCAATCTATTCAAGAAGTAGAAAAGACTCTCATGATTTCAAGATATCAGTAGAAGAATCCCGAATTAGCAGAATTTAGTAATGTCTAATTTCATCGAGATTTTTATAAACATGAAACAATAATATTTTAAAACTATATTTAAATAACATTTTTCATTAAACAGGCTATGTATTCAGACAAACATTTAAACATATTATAACTAAAATGTAAATAACTCTGACAAAGTTTTAAATATGTATTTTAATTTGATATAAAAATAAACACGTACCAGCTACAAGATTTTTTATTTCTTGTGCAGTGACATTTGATCCCTCTCGCTTCACAACACAAGCGACTGGCAGCTCTCCATCTATCACATCAGGAATGGCTGTCACCGCAACATCATGGACCCCCTCGTGACTGCGGATCACTTCCTCTAACTCGGGTGGTGCTACCTATATTGTTATTAGATAATAGCTGTGTCACGCGGTTTCACCCGCTTATAATTTAAAAGAAATCGCTGTTGATTAATACTTCAGGATAGTATAGACAATATTTTTATCTGGCGGCCAGGGTTATGCGTCACAACTCAAACGGCTCGTTCGCACCACTACACCTATAGTCATAGGCCCCAACCCAGTGTAGACTTATTTTAATTTTACATTATCTCCTTAACTACTCGTCCAAATAACATTCTATAAATGGCAAAGTTTATCTACACTTAATTTTTTTTAATGATCAAGTAACTTTTGTTCGTAAGGATTAATATGCTATAATGCCTTATAGTAATGCTCATAAATCACTTTTCAATAAAACTTTGTAACAAAATACTTAATTTTTTTTATCTACTAAGGAGCAATATTTTCAATATTATTCGTATCACTACCCATTACGCTAGCGCACGCAGATAAAGTAGTTAGGGTGCGCTATTCCATCCGAAATACTTAACAAAAATGAATATTTAAAACTAGCTGAGAGGTGTAGCCTACTATACTATTCTTCGTGAATCTGTATCATATACAAAAAGAATTTTTCGAATCCGGCCGGTAGTTTTAGAGATTAGTGTGTTTTAACAAACAAACTCTTCCGCTTTATTATATTAGTATCGATAATGAACCGAATTAATTGAAGGTACGCTCAAACCATGGCGTCTAATCTGCGTTCACGGTAGCGGCTGCGGTGGCGATTTACGTGCATGCGAAAATCATTTGTACACCAACGCGTTCAATTTGTCTGTGACAAGTAAAATGTACGACGAGCTCGTGGCGCAATGATAATAAGCATTAACTACTATTGAGCCGAGAGGTCGCGGGTTCCATCCCCGTTGGTTGAAACAATGATGGCTCAGTGGTAGCGTGTACGACTTCGCGTCGATTGACGTGAGTTCGAATCCCTGCAATGAGCCTGAGCTTTCGGTGAAGGAAAGCATCGTGATGAAACCTAGCATGGTGGTAGGGCTTTTTCTGATGCCCGCCTGGCTAGCTACCACCCTCAAGTTGAAAATCTGTCGCCAAGCACCAATAGGTATGTTCCGGCAGCTGCATTTGAGAGCCAGTCTTCCACTAGGTTTAGCGTGTTACCATCTTGGGCCACATCATCACTTAAGGACATCATCATCAGGTGAGATTGTGGCCACTACGCCAAACCTACAACGATAAAAAAAGCATATGACTGAGATTTGTGTTATGAGCATTAATAATTTTCAGTTGTATGTCTGTGTGTTAAATATCTACATAGATATGTAGGTATAGTATACCAGTTGTTAGTTATCATGATACAAGCTTTGCTTCGATTTGAATCAAATGACCGAGTGAAATATGTCTCCATAATTATTACCTAGGTGCTTGTTGGAAATTATATGTAGATGTTATCTGTGGACTGATGTATATTTAGTCTGTGGCGCTTTATGTCCATATGTTCAGTTCAGAGTACATTGATAGACATATTATTAGTGTATTATCTATAGACAAATTTGTAATACGCTCGATATCTCACCAAAACATCTGTATCTTATTTGAATATCAACAACATTACACCTACCAGCAATCTTTCATTATCTAAGTAATCAAAATACAGTACATTAAAAGAATAGATCAACACTACTATTGTTGAATTTTGTGTTGTAAATGGAAAATAATAATAATGAAAGTATAACCTTTTTTCCGAGACTTTTATAATATGAGTGTGATGTATCGTATAATATTTAATGTTTTGGCACTTCAGTGACATTTTTTTTACTCTGAAATTGTAGACATCCGTAAATCATTACCGCTCGTGCGAACGCCGTCTGACCGCCGCATACAGGCCGCAAGACGCGTGCGTTTGGTTTGAATTTGAACACATCTATACATTATGCAAATACAACGGTAGTATTTGATCGCTATCGTGCACGCCACGGTAGCCGCAAGACGAACGCTTATTATGAACTTCGTTTAAAACAATGATCAAAATCTACCCGGTAGTTTTCACGTGATGCGCGCACAACGGTAAACCAAAAAATTTCATTTAAGTATATAGATTATTCGGCTTGTTTCAGCCGTTAGTTACATTCCTTTCCCATAGATAGTCCCATACTTATTTCTTCACTGTAACGAAATTAGTGAATAGGATAATTTTAGATTCTCACTTCAAGTACTTACGTGATAATTTTTATACTTTATAAGCATTTTTAGTCGTTCTACGAAATAAAAATTATATTCTTCATCTCTATAGAGAATGTCACCAGTTTTGTACCAGCCGTCTTCTGCGAACGCCAAAGCAGTCTCCACTGGATCATTGTAATACTCCTGATATGGAAAAAATTGTTATATATATGAGAAATATTTATAATACTTATCCATATCTTCTATACATATTATAAAACTCAACGTTTTTCTGTCTGTCTTGCCATTTATGTTATTTTCACGAGAAATCCACATATCCGATTTTATGTTTTATTATTTTAATTCATAGCTATGTTATCTGGCCAAGTTATAGGGTATATTTTGTAAGATAAAGTAATATATGAAATAAGCAGTAATGATAATGGTGAATTATTTCACATAAAAAGACTCAATTTAGACGCTTAAATGACTTACGCTGAATAAACCATACGAGATATACCTATCAAAGTTCTACATAATTATAGATCTTAAAAAGACCTACAAAAACTCAACGATAGCATATTATATCTGTCTTCTAAGAATCCCCCACAATTAGCATTTTTGCCTTTTGAGTGGGGGCTGCACGATTCGCGTGTGCGATTGACGGCATTCTGTAGTCAACGCGAGTGGAGTCGCGGGCACAGTTAGTTAAATATATTCATAAAAAGGTAATGCTCCTGAATGACTCATCATCACCCAGCCCAAAGTACTTAGGATATAAATTTGAAAGTGTGTACATTATAATTAATATTTTTATCCCTATTTATTTATCCCTACGGGGATGAATGAGAGTGGCAAATATTTTATAGAACAATATTTTCGGGTAAGATTTGTTTGCAGCTTGGTATTCATACTCATCGACATAAATAATGAAATACGTATATCTGATTTTTTCGAAATTCTATTCCTAAGTGTGTGAAAGCTGGTAAAGTTTATTTCTCAGTTTAGATTCATAAATAAATATAAATATGACATATATACTATTATATTATATAATTCGAATTACATTTCCCAAATAAATTATGACAGAGTTTTTGTCACAAGGTGACATTGCAACTGAACAAAAACCAAGCTGAAAATATACAGAGTTATCCTTCTGCTGATCTTTTAAAAGTTTTTCATAAATAATTGTTCTTGTAAAATTAAAATTTGTGTGCAGTAGTTGAAACGTGTCAGTAGTGAAACCTTCAGAAAATGAAATAAACAATATGTTCTTTAAAAGTTCTTTTATATATCCTAAATCAGCGGGATTAGAATTATCGTCCACACGTGCATACTGCGTATGAAGTCTGGTCGTCTCACACCATTTGGCCAATCCGATGACGATCATAAAAATGAAAATCAGGACTTACATTAACCATGCATAATGTAAATGTATTCTATTTCATTCTCTCGTACGTTAAATCCTATAGATGTATATGGTTGTCTCTTACTGTCGCTTTTTCGTTTCATCGAGTTTCAAATCACAACGGTGCTAACGACATTTTCACTTCAAAAAAACACTTGCTGATCCCGAAACGCGGCAAATCAAAACATAATAAGGGAATAATAGGTATTATTAAAATAATACGAATAATTACATATATCTTCAATTTCACACATTATTTCAAATATTGAGATAAATACTATAAAGTTTTTATACTGTTTAACCTCAAAGTACATTTTTCGCTTCAAAATTAACATAGGTAAAGCACTTAGCTTTATTATTTCAAATATTGAGATGAATACTATAAAGTTTTTATACTGTTTAACCTCAAAGTACATTTTTCGCTTCAAAATTAACATAGGTAAAGCTAAGTACATAAATGTGTATATATATACATACCGTAAAGCAATCTCCTTTAGTCCACAATTCTCCTGGTACAAATGGTTCTTTTATTTCATTCCCTGTTTCAGGATCCATAAGCTGAAAATAGGACGGATATATTTCTTAATTTTAGAATTTATTACTTTGTTAAACATAAACTCACCACTACTATTTGATTATGGTCTACAGTGACTACTAGGAAACTAAGATAGTACAATTTGGTCATCTCTAATTATTTGTATTTGAAGATATATTTCTTTTGGCGCGTTAGTAAAAAAATATGAGAGTGAGTTTTTACGAGGCGCACACACATTGTAGCAAAATTCTACACTATGAAGTTGCTTACTTTTTGTTTTATTATGGTGGTCATACTATGTATATGTTATTTAAGAAAATGCGATATCAGTGCCATTTAGAAATAAATAACAAATGTTTGAAAGCTATTACGATGATTGCTCTTTGGTCCACTATGTAGTTTATAATTGGAACGCTAGATGTCAACATAACCGTGTCCGGAAAAAAGCGCACATGAATAATTATCGCACAGAAAAAAGCACAATGTTATATGAGCCCACAAGAAATATCCGACTGTGGTAAATTGCGCACGTGGATTTAATCAAACACGGAAAATACCTCACACAGAAAAAAAAACGCATGTTTCATGTACGCTTTTTTCCGAGAGTCTAATATGATAAGTAGGTATATTAAATTATTTGAATCTTTACAATATTTACAACACTTATTACAGTACCTATACATAATTTAACATAATCTTTTTGTTAATCTTATCTTACTATATTATAAAACTAAGTTCCCGTCACTTCTGTCTGTCTGAACGCTATAAACTCAAAAACTACAGAACTTATTTTCACACAGTTTTAATTAATGGATGGAGTGATTCATGACGAAGGTTTAGGTGTATAATTCATTACGGTTTTGTGTAAATTGGCTGAAATATAACGATTATTGTTTAAGATGTCGGAAAAAAATCATGCCGTCTGGGAGCTTTATTTGCATGCGCCGCGTCAACCAATAGAGTTATATGAATTACCCAGCTACCCGACCGAAGCCGGGGCTGGTTGCTAGTAATTTATGAATTACTAGCTGTTTATTCGTCCGCTGTGGTGGGTGTAAATTAAACTTTCCCGGCTTCACACGTGTAGCAGAGTAATACAAATAACTTTATTAGTATTGATATATAATATATTGGTATGGTTTATAGTATTGGTTTAAACGGCGCACGCCTGTAAAGCTACCAGTCGGCATGATTTTTGCCGATATTTTCAACAATCACAGTCATATTATACATTTTACAAAAAATGCGTATGCCTTGTGTGTGACATCAAAGTAAGGCAACGTGTTCACTGGGTTATAGCTTCGAAACCTCTTGCTTTGTAATTTAAAAATACCTTAACTAGAACAGAATCGATTTTTTGACCGCAGTTACCCAGCGGACCTTTTGGGTTGGGCTTAAATACCGGTCCTATATTTTCCGTTTGTCCATATACTTCTATCACAGCAGCATCAGCTCGCATTCTTTTCTGTAAAAAGTTGAGTAATTAGAAGATTATATTTAAAAACTTTGTATTGTTTCATCGTTATTTGATTGATGGTGTTCCTTTGTGAGAGTCCATCGTAAATCACTCATTCCAAAATATATTCACTACTTCCGCCTAGAACTGAGTAACAGTTGTTACGTCTGTCTCCATATTTGTTTATTGAGAAATTCTCGAGTGAATTATTTGAATTCTCGTGCTTTCCCCTAATCCAAATCTTTACCCGTACAAGACAGAAGCATATTTAAGAATTTATTGTACCTTGATGAAGACTTCATAAGTTTTAGAAATTGTTAATATTCATGCATTTCGAGTTTGAATATTTGAAACATTTTAGTACTTCATTCAATACAAGTTACTTAAGTTTTTTCAACTTGAGTATTTTACAAGCTCGGTGATGATAGAACGTTATGAAGATGAAGTGATGGACTTTAAGGATAAGTACGTACTCGTAGGTCAATCAAAAGATCCTTATAAACTTTGCCTCCCCCGATGGCTATGGTGTTAAAGCTTGTGAAGTCGCATTTCTTCTCGTGTTTCAATATAGCTGTCAAGAGCGACGATCCCACCATTGTAGTTACGGGCTGGAATACAATATTCAGTTAGTGTTTCATATTCAAAGGTACCTAGAACCTATTATTTAGCTTAAATTGATTACAACTAGCTTGTGTGATGTAAGGCTCTAATGACTTCCCGCAACTATCACTATGTTGTCGGTCCACCTTGTAGCGGATCTTATAGCCCACGCTGTACCTTCCGGTACATGGTCGCCGGTCGTCACTCAAGAATACTTTGGACCCATTGGCTATCCGTTCTACAAGCTACGTGCCCCGTCCAATGCTACTTAACTCTCGCTATTCTTAAGACTATGTCGGTGACTTTGGTTCTTGTGCGTATCTCCTCATTTTTAGATAAACTGCGAGCATAGTCCTCTCCATTTCCCTTTGAGTGACCTTGCTTTATTTTACTGTACACCATTAATTACAAAATTAAGTGTAAGGACCTTGTATTTATTGATCATGTCAATAACATGTTCGGCAGTAACTGGTGCTGAAGTTTGCAGTTTGATGTGGTTCATCAGAGGTGATCCAACTGCATTGAAAAATCCAGAAACCCATTGGACAGGTGACAAATTAAGCCCTACATCTTGCACCGCTTTCTCACTAAAACATAATTAATATTATTTTTGTCAAGATATTATAAAAAGGCTTCATAGACGCGTTTTGAAAAAATATGAACTTTTACGATGCGCGCACAATTTGTAACAGAAAGTCTACACTATGAAGTTGCTTGCTATACGTTTTGTTTTATTGTAGTGAAGATAGTCAGACTCGATGTTATTTGACACATAGGGTGACGTATAACTTTTAACCCGCATGTGTACACGCATTTACCATTTTTTTCATTTTCTCTTTCCGTTTTCATTCTACATATACTGTTATACTTACTTCTCTTCTGAAACTTGCTCCATTATTGGCATGTGACGATGCACAGCATCTGTGACAGACGTGTTTATAACTCCTGGTAACGAGATAACGACGCTGTGTGAAGTGGATGTAATTAATATTATTAAGCTGTAATTACAACGAAAGAATTAAAATTTAAACTAGTCACAAAACGACACTAGTAAAATAATTTTAAACTTATTTCCATGATTCATCCAGTACCTATCCATTGTTTTAGTACAGTAACTATATTTTTTATTATAGTAAATATTATTGGTTATAAATCCAATACTTAAATTTATCATCGTAATAATAAGTTATAAGAGATAAAAATAACTAAGTACTTTTCAAATTTTTCTTAAGAGTTGTATTTTTGTTACACCTGCAACTATGGCTAAGAATATGAAATCCCGATACTATTTTTAGAAAGACAACCGATTCCAAAGAACTCAGTTAACTCAATCTCAACCCAGTTTTTATCTAGTTACCAACAACAGTTCGCGAAGCAGCTTGTGTCTTAGCTTTCATAGTAATAAATGACTAACTATTACACTCGGCCAAGTTTGTGTGACCACTATACCAGTTTCCACTATCAGGATTACGGAGGATATTAATATTATTTATTCTAAGATATTGAAACTCCATAGCCTCTGTCTAAGCCTGCGTCAGCTTTACAAAGAGATGGGAATCAAAATGACATGGTCGTCAGCATCGTTGTAGAGGCTTTAGAACGCCTCCAATAAAACTAGGCCGAGTAGTCGTCGGCCTGACGCCAAGAGCAGAATGCAAGCCTACATGACACCTTATATCCTTCGCGGTGGAATATCCTAAAACAACCTCAGACAACCATGGCACTTGGACACCAAATTGACGATTTCACTGCTTTAAACTCACGAAGGGAAATAGCTATTACACCTGTTTAACTAAGAAAAATTTGAATTAAAGTTTTTGCTATTACAACTCTCCCGCGAGTAAATAATGTTGCATGTTGGCTATTAACCAGTATTTGTTTGAGAATACATTTTTTCAGTTTCAAACCACTGGATCCAACTATGTACTCCACCAGTAATCAAGCGTGTAAGCTTCATACAATTATCCCTTCGAACAAACATTTTATTTCATTGTGGCCCGATGGCCAAGTATGGTTGCTTGTACTGTGGTTAGTACTATGGTACTAACGGCCGATATACACACGAGTGCATGATTTCATTACTAAATAAAGTGTCCCCACATTTATAAACGACCATTTTAATTTTAAACTAAGCAAGGCCTTGGATGTACACATATATATTGTAGGGTATTTATCACCCAGACAACTAATAATTATGCTCAAATGTAAGTCATATGCGGAGTTCGAACCCGCGACCTTTCAGCTCAATAGTAAAACTTACTACCACTGCGCCATGAGGTCTGTGGTGACTACTACGTGAAATTTCGAATAAGGTGAGAAATCTCAAATATACTTTTACCATAATAATACTGTTTTGGCGATAACATCGTACCATAAAAAACATTACAGGTTAAAAGTTATTAAAAAATTTACTCCAGGTCTACGAAACCGAGTATTACTTTCAGTATCAGATACTGAACGTATATCCAAGATGGACCCGATATGCAATTATTCCAAACGCTTTATACCGTTGGTGTACTATAAAAAAACGGCAATCAAAACTACGCCCAATCGGCGTACTCAAGTCAGTTTCATATCAACAATACTGTCACGTTTACAAGAACCATTTCAAATAGTCACTACACACTGCGATATTAAGTTGCCGTATTCTAGAAGCTATTGTTTGTAGATAGCGCGGTATCAAATTGAAGCGCAGCGGAGACCAATCATTAATCTATGTTGAAGACATTGTCAATGAAATTTCAAATATTTCTAGAGAAGGCAATGTTGCAGCGAGTTATGTATTAGTTTTCCGATGCCAGCCTGCTCCCAGCTCCGCATTAAAAAATGCCTGAATAATTGGCGTAGGAGGAGAGAGGCCTATGTTGTGCTTACGGGATTATGAGATAACGATGATGAATTACGCAGTATAAAAATAGTCGTTTTCTGAAGTAACAACAAAAAAAAAAACATTCAAAATTATGCAGGATGATCATATTGTGATTATAGCATACAGGTGGTGAATTATCTAATGAACGCTTGGCTAACTATGCAAATACCAACAGCAAGCTTTCAGCAAGGACCCTTGAGAGTTAGACCATTTCATATCTTAGTTTTCAGTTAAAACGAAGTGAGATTGTGGTATGATGAATTGGGGCATTCCTTCTTCTTTGTGTCGAAAATGGAAAATAATCCAGTAACTAATAACAAATAAAATGGATTTTAATTCGTTTTCATTTGAATCTTTTTAGCAACAACTTTGAATTAACTGAATCGAATTAAAACGAATTCACGAATTGTTTTGTATTATGAACAACGAATTTCTTTGAATGTATAGTATAAGAGAATAACTTCGCATTGAAAAGGAAGACTTCGCACTGAAAAAAATTAAACCGTATTAGGTTAAGAGACAGAATGGATACAAAAAAATTATAATAAAAAACTAATAAATATTTAAAATATTATAAAAACGAACAGAGGTGAATTAAAGAGGGTTACATTATAGAGTTAAAGTTAAAGACAAGTTAAAACGAATAGGGTATAATTGAAGAACTGGAAGGAATATATATATATATGTATATATATATTATTGTTTATTTATTTTCGTTTGAACACCAACTCCTTGATTCGTTTGAAAATACTGTGTTGTGCTATATGTTCTACGTCGTATGTCTCACACTTTTTATTTTTCATCATATTTTTTATTTTATTTTTATATTTTTAGTCAGAATGTCCATCCTGTGATGTCACTGGACGGCTCCAACGGAAGACTAGCGCTGGTTGTTTGCAACCAACATTATGCTGAGCTGGAGCCGTTTTGTAACAACTGGCATTTAATTTTTAGTTCTTAGTAAGTAGATGTAAAGGTATTTTTAAATCGTTTATTGTTGTCAAATGTCGTTGGTACAAATAAATTAATCTTTCTTTCTTTCAATGCGAAATTACGACTTTTTAAATAGAATAGTTTCAATTTGTATTCAGTTACTGTGAATGTATAAATAAATAAAAATATAAGGACTTACTCAAAATCTTGTATAGGCTGATCGTCATTGTGAGTGGAAATTAGTTCACCCATAGAGTGTTCGCCACCAAAACTCACAACTCTAGTATCAAGGTTCAGGTTATCGACTACTTTGATATAAAGGTCATAGTGTTCGCTATCGCAGAAGGCTATTTTTGGTAGTGTTAATTTGAACAGCGACTTTATTTCATCTGAAAATTATAACACGACATTCTATTTTATTTAATAATAATAATAATTTATAAAAACATATTTTTAAATTCTGTATCAGTGTAAGAACCGCCGATTTGATTTGAGATTTTTTTTTCGAACTGACTATACTGTTCGCCTTAGGGGCCCTGGAGCCTTTGCGGCTTTTACAGCTTCACCGGGCTTGGGAAGATTTGAGAATTTGATTTGAGGAAATACGTAACTTTTATGTCAAAGTGATCACATAAAAAAAAATTATCATCTTCGCCCACAACTTTATTTTTGTTTACCCTAATTCCGAACATGTGTATAATGATTTCTCAAAAAGTGCGATTATTTTTTTAGAAAAATAAATATTAATACTATAATAATGCGATTTTGTTAAAATATATAGAGATTTACTTAAATTTTGGTGCTTATCCGATGGACGCAATTTTGAGCGTAGTATTAACACAGATAATTCTTTACCAAACTTAAACTGAGGATCAACACCAACGAGAGGCAATCCATTCATCAATCCAGCATAGTAAGGTATATGAAGATCAATGTGATTCTTGCCGCCTAGCGCCAAAACGTCTCCTGGTTTCAAACCCAATTTTCTAAAGCATCTCGCCAAACGTATGGAGCGATTCAGCACCGACCCGTACGTCTCCTCTTGTCCTGTTGCTGCATCGATCTGTTTCAAAATATTATAAATACATAATATATTTTTTAACATATTTGCTCAAGAAATGCATTAACGAAGCCTGTATGCATTTATAAATATATAAGAACACTCCCAAGGAGTTTCACATCACGAGAATAAATAAGCTGAATGGTCGAACCTTGGAAGCACTTTTTATCAATACATTTGCCTCACTTAAGCCTCTTATACTAAAGAGAAAATGAGGCGAAAAATTTAGTTCTTATTTTCACCACGCGAACGTGACGCCATTTGCAAATTCGCGCCATTTTCTTATTAGAAACGTCAAAAATTATTGCGACTTTCCGAATGATATTTGTAAAAAAATAATGAGTTCAATCGAGGATTCCGATATTAATATGGATTCTACTCCACCTGATATCTTAAAAGGCGTAAACTGCAGGTAAAGTTTCCAAGAGTAGTTTGTCGCGTGGACAATTAAACAGATATGAATACCGGAAAATATATAATAAGAAGGTTAATGAAATGAAATGCCAAATAGATATATATATATATGTGTAATTCCGAAGGCATTAACAATTGTGGTGAAATATAAAATACAGAGTATCTTATTTATAGTCTAATAATTTCAGTAAACCTTCACTAGAAAGATAGTCCACGTTTATGTATTTATCCGGACCTGGGCTGCTTGTAAAATCCGTCTTGAGATGCTTGTGTATATATGAATTTGGTAACAAGCATTAGATATTCAATCCGCTCCCGTTTCTATAGCTGCATCGCCAAGCCAGCATGAATGAAAGCGTCCGCCAGGACTTCAATTAACTTATAAACAATATTGACTCTTGTCAATTATGAATTAAAAGTTTCAACTCCTTAGGATACCGATTACAATTCGAGAGATCTTTTGTAGTAACAAAATAACTTTTGTACAGACTCCAGATAGGTAAGTGCGAGTCCAAACAATAAATAGAATAGGAATTATAAATAAACTTATACAAATCTAATTAAAGATTGTACGTTTTCTTTAGAGATCCATCTCCCTGCCGTAAGTCAGAATGAATCCTGTCATTTTTCAATTATTTTCAAGTCTTGTTCTCTATTTTAAATTTAAAAGGTTCTAGCCAATAAATACAATCATTATATACGGCCTTCTTATTTATACAAATATGAACGTAAAAGAAGTTTGTCATACAAAATTTAAATAATAAACTACCTAAAGAACTAAAGATGCCTTCGGAAAGCGACCGAAAACACGATAAATAAAGTAATGAGGAATGAACTAAGTTGAAATAAATATATATAATTAATGATAAAAGTGATTGATAAGCAATCATTACAAGTTACCTATAGGTATAATTTCTTATTTGCTATTAAAAATAATTTAAAATAAATGACACTCAATATTACAGTATAATTTCGTTGGCGGTACGACTTTAGTAACCTTACCCTACCACACTGTTATGTAATATATTAAAGATACTTTTTCTTTAACGATTGACATAACGATAAAATCCTACCGTCACATAACTGATAAGTCGCATGTGTATGTGTCGTGAGCATAGTAATAAAATCAGAATTTTATATTACAGTCTATTACTTATAACTAATATTTAACAGCGAATCTTATCGTTGCGTGACTGAAAAATCGCTATCCATAAAGTAAAATATTTAAATGAAAACTTTTTTATATTTATATGATATAGCACTGCCACTATTTGTGCCGGATATAGTTTGGTTTCATACATTGGGTATAAAGGTTTGTTTTTATTGGCAAATTATTAGCTGCTTCAAGTAACACGAGTCTTAACCATTAACCTTCCGAAGTACCTCCAGTATTGCCTGTAGTCTGGAGGTACATTCGCACTAGAATTACTATTGTGTCATTCTAGTGTGTAAGTGTAAATTCTGTTCATGGTTACTTCATCATCTTAGCATCTTACCTAAGCTGTAATTTAAAAGTTAAGTTGATTTAATATTGGCGTTCAAAGGCATCGACCCTTCAACACTAAAACTTTCAGTCAAATAGATATCATAGTTAAGTCCTATCCCACATAATTCTTACTTTACCTAAACGAATGTCAAATGTACGTTACAGTTATATCATACTTGTTACATCAGCATATTACGTAAAAAAGTGTGAAGTAATCAATAAAATATAAATCACGACTGTATCAGTTCGTACATTACTGTCATTCAATACCACAGTGGCATAAATATGGTCACCGTTGTACACAATTGTTGCAAGGACAATTGAAGTTAATTTAATTTACCTACTTAGAACTAAGATTGTGCTTTTCTTTTGTTCGTCTCTTGACTTTATGAAATTCTTAAAATTTTATTCGTTTACTCTTAAGGGCTAAAATATTAAGAAGTATTTTAGTAAAGTCATTACGGTTTTAAGTTTGTGTAATGTTATTGATAATGTCCAAATTATCCCAGACACTCGTCAGCATCTCATGGTGCACCCTGCTAGATAACAAATGGCCGAATGGTTATAACGGTGTTTTATCACAAATATATCCGCTTATGTAAGGATATAGGATTGTTTAATAGTAATACGATAGAGAATCATATAATATAATCGCATTTGTTTAAGACATATTAATACAATAAAGTCATATAATAAGATTTGGAAACAGTTTACTATTTCATTAAGGAACGATGCAAGGAAGCGAGCTCTTTTTATTATTAACGCGCATGAACATTAATTAAAGGTTAATGATGTCATTAGAGGGTAGTGGAGATGCTGAATCCTGAAAGCTATCTTTTGAATGAGTAGAGATATCACAAAACGGATGACGGCAATCGTTTTTTTTTTTTTTATCGTTGTAGGTTTGGCGTAGTGGCCACAATCTGATGTTAAGTGACGATGCGGCCCAAGATGGTAACACGCTAAACCTAGTGGAAGACTGGTTCTATGATGGCGCAGTGGTAGCGTGTACGACTTCGCGTCGATTGACGTGAGTTCGAATCCCTACAATGAGCCTGAGCTTTCGGTGAAGGAAAACATCGTGAGGAAACCATAGCATGGTGGTAGGGCATTTTCTAATGCCCGCCTGGCTAGCTACCACCCTAAAGTTGAAAATCTGCAGCCAAGCACCAATAGGTGTGTTCCGGCAGCTACACATGAGAACCAGTCTTCCACTAGGTTTAGCGTGTTATCATCTTGGGCCACATCGTCACTTAACATCAAGTGAGATTGTGGTCACTACGCCATACCTATAACGATAAAGAAAAAAAACTCTTCTGTGATTGGTGAGCTGGAAATGTACAATCCCCCTACTCACGTGCTCGCTAACTAGATTCAAATTCAGTAACACAATCTACTATGTATTTTACTTTATAATTAAATATATACTTTACTCTAATACTAAACAAGTGTGAATAATAGGCGAAAACGGCAACGTGTGACGTACGTATCAGAAAACTTTATACTGATGCCAAAAGTATGTGTAATTGTAGACATATATAAATAACAAGTCCAAAGTCGAAAACAATTAAGAATACTAAAAATAAACCCATTTTTTTACAAGTAAAAATTACATCGCGTTCATTCACAACTTCGTACCTATCTAAAAATAACTTGAATGATAAAATCAACCCTGACAGGTTCGTAACGGCTACTTTCAAAACATTGCTTCACATTTTATAATAAGAAAGTGAGATCAATTTGAAGGTAATTTATGTACACATATACAAAGATTTTAAAAAATGTATAAATTTGAGACACGAGATTGTGAAAGTACACATATATTAATTCGAGGACATATTTATTTATATATAATTTTGTTCATAATCGATGTAGTTTTGATTTAGTTAAATATTACAGGCTTGCTCTGGGACTTACATAGTCTAATAAAACGGTAATGACATCCCCTACAACCTCCTAGCAGGTATAGGTCGATTAACCAGTAACCCTGTTTTTTTTTCTATATCAAAATCTAAAATATTTTCTTCATTTTCAAAATCCTAAACATCGAAAAATACTGGCAACAACCCGATCAGGTTAATAAAGGTGAATAAAAATAAATGTTTTTTTACACTATATAGATTGTTTACAGTTATTGCCATTACTACTGGATTTACAGAAAGGGAGTCACTTATAGACATCATCATCATTTACGTAATGATCCACCCTATCGACAGTAAATTAATATATTATCTCCTATTAACATTTCCTCATTGAAATTATCCCCGTTTAAGTCTATACAACTACCTGCTCATTTTACCAACTAAACCGTTCGAGAGATTGCATAGAACAAACAACAACGCATTATAAGTGAGTTTAAAAGACAAAATAAAATATTAATAGGTACAAACTTACTTGGCATATATCATCCGCTTTACGTCGCCGTAGACAATCAATGAAGAGATGACCCATGTGATAGTCTGCATCGTATACGCTTCTAGCTGGCATTGTGCGGGAATACTTGTTAACTGGGACACTTTTCTACGAACTCTATGTGAAGTTTAAATTCGGATAAAACACGTTCCGCGTCTGTCCGAAACAACAACCACTAACGTTGTGAATTGCGATTAACAAGAAATAATATTGTAGACTGCAGTTGATATTATGCGTTATGATAATTGTGACGATTATCAGTCTGCTAGTTTATTTATATCTCACTCTTATTTATATTGATAGGTATATGTATATAAACGTTGGGACAATTACTATTATTGTCTATTAGTTTTTTGTTGTATCCAGAGTCGGCTATAGAGCGGTGCAACCAAGACGCCAGCGCCGAAGGGGCTTCGTCTGGTAGTGCCAGGGACCATTCTCTTTTTTAACCTCCGTCGCCAGTGGCGGATTTCCCTTAAGGCCAATTAGGCCCAGGCCTAGGGCGACCAGATATTAAGGGCGGCTAATCGTGGCAAAAAATATACTACCAAATGCAAACATATGATTACAATAAATAACAGTACACTAAAGCATAATATAAAGTATGCATTAAGACTCCAGACATGGATAAAAATCTAGTTTGAATTACAATATTGACATCGTAAAGCTGTACTTTAATACCATCAAATTTGAAATGTTTTATTAAATTATGAGCTGAGAAGGGGCTGGCTAGTGCTACACGGCCTAGGGCGGCCAAAACTGCAAATCCGCCACTGTACATCGCAAACAAAGTAGTGTTATAAGTTTAACATGTAACGGGTCTTCCACATGTCTTCCAATAAGGACCCGAACTTTGACAGTTGACAGCGGCCACATTATTGAAGCTACATCTGACGAATTGGCTGTCATTTCTTCAGTCTGTTTTGCCAAATCACCATGGACTGATATAGCGATCAAAAACACGTGCAAATGCTAAAATTGTTTTATCAAAATGAGTGTTCTGTTTAGGTAACATTCCGCGCGCTTCGCCCATTTTACCGTCGCCATAGTCGTCTTACCAAGAAGAGTATTCGAAGTGTGGTTGATAAATTTCAGTCCACTGGTTTAGTAAACAATGAACCATTTAGTAAACATCGCCGCTGTCCGTGAGAATGTGCATTAGAATCCGAGGCAGTCGTTTTCCCGTCGCTCACAAGAACTCGGCCTTTCGTAGACTACAACTTTGCACGTTTTGCGCGAAGCTTGGGCCAGCACCCGTACAAAATTTAACTGAACTAGGAGCTGAAGGTAAACGACCATAGACAACGATGTGATTTCGCTCAATGGGTCCTGGATTAGTTTGAAAGTGACCCTAATTTTCATCAAAAAATCATCTCTGCGATGAGGCCCAATTTTGGATGAAATCTGTGTGTGGAACCGTAGCTCCCAAACGTACGAAACATTTTTTTTTTTTGAGAGATTTCCTGATCGTGATTTTTCTTAGCTATGATTCAACAAATCTGTTCCGCCGTTTGAATGAAATAGTGCTAGGTTAGGTTGTATAAAGTTCTGGGTGAGTCGTGGTAGAAAAAAGTGCTCGCCAATCGTGTCCACGCGGCTACGCCCAATTCGGTGGCAATGGTAAATTCCAACTAAAACCTCACCTTAGCTTCTAGATGAAGTCCGGTCGATGTAGCTAGGAGGATTATATATTTACCTAACTTTGATCAGAACATTGCAAGAATAATTAATATACCTAGATGTTAATAATGGATACGCTGTGTTTATGCATAGAGTATCCGTACTTGCATTATTCACTTGCGGCACTTTGAAGGCGACTTACCGATAATGATACTATCATATCATAACAGTACATATCTATGTTGTTTATTTCATTACTATCATTATAAGTGGGAAAAACAAAAGGTATTTACCTCGAATATACTACCGTAATCTAGAGGGACTGGAGTTTAATCCTTTTACTTATATGCATTGTCATTAATTGCATTGATAATTGTCATTATCATATTATTGTTACATGTACTTAAAATGTACCGAAATTAGGTAAAGAAACATATTTGAAGATATGTTCATGTATAATGTATAAGTATCCTAATCGATCGACCAATCCAAGTGCCTATATCAGGAGATCATAATATTGTACTTTAACGGCGACCATTTTTGTTTAAAAATCATATTCAAATAGGATCATATGAAAATTTATTGGACAAAATGACCAAATGAAAACAGTACAGTATATTTTTTATTAACCTGAAAGGTCACATTTGCATGAATTCTTGTTTACCTTCACGTTTAAAACTAGGAACTAATAATATGTGTCAGAAAGGATTATCCACAATATCTGTACTGGATTGCCTTTATTCTCCATTGGAAGAAAGAAAGAAAAGAAAGAAAAAATAATTTATTCGTACCAACAGCATTTGACAACAACAAATAATCTAAAAATATCTTTACATGAAATAGAAACCAAATGCCAGTTGCCACAAAAACGGCTCCAGCTCAGCATAATGTTGGCTGCAAGCAACCAGCGCTGGTCTTCCGCTGGAGCCGTTTTTCATTGCAAGATCAATATATAATCTATCTTTTATCTACCTATATAAATAATATAATTAAGGTTTTACAGTCGTGCGCGCATTGCGCCAAAACTACTGGATACATTTAGATTTTTTTTGTTTAACTCCTTAGATACTTACTAGGTCCTTATAAAAAAAACACGATATCTTCATCTATACTAATATACTTATCTATAATAATATTAAAAAGAGCAAATATTTGATTGTTTGTTTGCATTGAATAGGCTCTGAAACTACTGGACCGATTTGAAAAATTCTTTCACCATTAGAATCCTACATTATCCCTGATGAACATAGGCGATAGAATAAAAAGTTAGGGATCCGTATGAAAATTTATAATTTTTGAATTTTTTGTTAAATACCTAGATTCTAGGATCAAATCCATAGATTTGAGGAAAAGGCAGATGGAGCCTGACAGAACACGAAAATGTCCCTAACAATTTTATTTTTAAGATTCATTTGTGTCAATTTTAAAGGAAACAATATGCAATGTTTTCATATTATCTATATAAAAAAATATGCCTGAAGACAAAAAAGTGAAAGGGAAAATCGTTTCATAGGTAACAAAGCTTATTTTGATATTGTATTCCGTGTTATTTGTTACTGATTACAAAACTACAACAGTGTTGCTAGGTTACAATGAAATATTTTCCTGGAAGTTATAGTAAAATATATGTGTTTAGTGTTAGAAGATCACTTTATTTATAACCTATCATGAAACTAAAGGTAGGGTAATATTTGTCACGTAATAGTTTGTTTGTTTAACAACGACCTATAACCACTGAGAGATAGTGTTATAGTTCCAAAGTAAAAATGATAGACAACCCTGGACAATTTAGTGTACAGACACACCTTTTTTTTTCTTTGATTGTTTTAACACGCTATCTCTGGAACTACGAGTTGGATTCTAAAAATTATTTTTATATACGATAGCCAGATTCATGAGGAGTTTAGTGGTCGCCCAGTGGTCGAAATTCGACCATAATTAATTTAAATTATAAGTTTGAACATTATTAAGGTTCTATTGACAAAGACTATATATTTTTATAATCACAGGTTTCGCCAAGGCTACACTGTTAATTTATCTATTTTTTTCAAACAAATTACATTAAATATAAAAAAAAAATGAAAAATGATTAAATTAAAGAATACCTTTTATAATTATATTTTTTATTGAAACAAAAATCCATTCGATAAAGCAAATGCTGTCCATTGAACTTGACATACATATTTCGATAATTTAATTAATGATACAAAACTTCTCTGTAAACGATGTTTTTTGTAAAAACTCTTTCATCGTTTGCTAAATGTCCTTGACCGTTATATTCGGAAATAGAAAATTTCAAACCGTCGAAAGATCGAACTCTACTTCCTGCGACATACAATTGCCCATGTGTAAAAACTGGCCGATTCAATATAATTCCAATTTTTTCGAATGTTTGTCCTTGAGCCTTATTTATTGTCATCGCATATGCACTAGTATTATAGGAAATTTAGTTCTTTGAAGGATACATGGTAAAATAGTTCTGGATTATGTTAAATTTATACGTGGATACGGTAATATTGCTTTACCCTTATGACATCATGAAGTGAATGCAGTTCTGTCACCTAAAGTGATTTCAGATTCAAAATGTTACACATTGCAAAACCTGCATTCTAAATCCGTTAATCAACAATGTATTTCTTCAATTCACTTCTTCATTCTGTATAATATTGACACTATTTGAATTTTCATTACTATTATTATGTGTCCGCGAATATAGATTTATTCTTCTTTGTCTCTCAATCCGACCCGTTAATGTTCTATGTGAAGGCATAATAAAAGTAGAAAAAACTCATGAAATTACTCAAATCGAGAAGAGAAATACAAAAAGATCTTTGAACCAACAATAGCAAACATATATATTTTTTACCTATATGATATTGCTACACAACTTTCTTTTTATATTGAAGTTTTATATTAGATTTATATTTGTATATTGAGCAAGCAGTATTTCACTAATAACTGTGTGTCAAAGAGAGAGAGAGAGAGAGAGAGAGAGATCAGAATAGATACAGACAGACACCAGGATTTTCCTAGATATCTTAATTATGGAATCATAGATCTTGTGGGCGTAATCTGGGTTAGGTGCAGGTATTGTAGAGATGTACAGGGTCTGACAATCCAAGTAAGCATGATGTCGGTTTATTTGGGGTTGCCCCTAGTAGCCTCCAACCTCCTCTATATAGTCACCCCATGCCTCGCATGTATGATGTTATCGCTGCGAGTAGGCGACCTAGTAATTGATCTTGAACATCCTCACGATCCGACAAGCTCCAGCCAGAATGAGCTTCTCTTCGGGTTCCGACTTAGTAGGTAGCCTTGAACAAACTTAGTATTCATATTTGGAGATCTTCACAATGCGAGGGCTCGAGCTAGAACCATCCTTCAAGCCCGTCGTTGGCTGCTTATATGGGTACACAGAGCACACCTGTTTCTAGCGCGCGGCATCTCTACTTTCTTTCCATTTATTTTATATACGCCGTATTCTGAGTTCTTGTCATGATCTGTTATCTCGTTGCTATGAAACATGATTTCTTTTTTAAATAGCGACATAGACACGATTTTCTGACATATATTAGTTTATTACGATTGGTTTTGACATTATAGACATATAATATTAATCTGTTCTCAATTTGACAATTTGACACTTTAACAATAAACAAAAGGGTATATATTGTGTGTGTCAAATGCATGGTAGTGTGTGTAATGTTTTATTTATTGATTTTATGTATTTTTTATGAACAATTTAAAAAGAAATATTAGCATTCGGCACTCCTTCTCTATATTAACTATAAGTGTGCGAAATTTCATTCTCCTCTGTCCGCACAATTTTCGTAAAAAGGGGTACAAAGTTTTTGCTTCACGTATTAATATATAGATAATATAGGCTATCTAGCATTAGGCTACACATCTCCACTAGCCTTATATATTGATATTGAATATTGATTTTTGTTAAGTAAGTCGGAAGAACCCGAACTGTTTTATCTGCGTGTGCTGGCATAATGGACAGTGAGTGATACGTAAATACAACGTTCTACGAAAATATTGCTCCTCAATACATCTAAAAAAAACCTATCTCTTATACATAAGCCACAATAAGGTATTATGTGTGACATGTATTATTATGTGACAATAACTTGTGGCGGCTAACCGCAGCAAACAGTTTATCTTTATATGTACTGTAATGTAATGTAATAGACTGGCTGGTTATTTGTCTTTGGTAAAAGATACATCAGCCGTCAACAATTAGAATGTATAAAATAAAAGAAAGTGGAGTTACAATATAGAGAGCAATACATACTCGTATATGAATCAAGTTGTATTTTATTTATATTCAATATTCATACGAACCAAATATCCTGTAAGGTTGTGGTGATAACGCCATAACACCTACCACGACCCATAATGGTGACCCCGAACTCCGTTGGATTGGAGCCTTTTTCTACCTAAACGGCTGCTAGTCATCGCCTGAAATTGTCTACGGGGACCATCAAGCGCAAGATCCTGGCGCATTTGATCTGTTCCCGATGGTTTCTACAGGAAAAAAGACCCGCATCATGGTGAAGTCGGATGGACCTGGCATCTGCTAAAAAGCCGACCTACTCCGATATTTCGTCAACATCACCGTGTAGAAAGTGTAAACAGTGTTTACGTTCAAAATCCGGTTCGTGGTATACGGGACAAAGGGCTCGACGACGCTAGTGCCACGGGCGGCTCTCCGAAGTAACTTCTGACAACGGGTTTATCTGTCAGCGCTGTCACTTGTGTTGTGTTGCGCCAAAAATTTTGTATGTATTTGTTTACGTCGGACAATCGTAAGTTTTTACACCATTTATAACAAACACTATTGTTCTCAAAAGTTAAAATCGGTGGACGAACATTCATAAAACTCTATTATAGTGATAGATAACCTTAAGTTCAAGTCAGATTTTTTTTTATACCCGTTGTTTTTATTATAATTTAATGTTCTCATTTATTGCACGATTGTATTAGTGCTCATGTAGTTATTCTGACATTTTGGATAAGGACATTTGATTACTAATATTGTAATTTTATATTTTAAGAACCTTTAAATATTGTTTTTTACATCACTTAAACTGATATTAATCAGGTGATTACACCTGTTCTCTCTATTAGGATTTTGTTTGTATATTGATACTCAACAGTAGGTTATTTAGAGCACTAAAATCTTTCAACAAGTTACCTTGTTGTGTGTAACCTGTGTATTGTTTGTTTACCTTTTGTTTTGTTTTATATGGGTGCAGGATTTGTGCCTACTTACTATAACTATAACTATAGATTTTTATTGACATACATTTTGTTTTGGTGTTTTGTTTGCCAGTTTGAGTGTGCTTTCCATGTATATTATTACATATATAATTTTTCTTTTTTGTTATATCTTGGGGATTAACTATTTCATACATAGCTTTAGTGGTTATAGGGATTTATTCTTTCCTTTCTTCCCACAACCATGGCTGTCAATGCTGAAATGCTGGAGCAACTTAAACAGCTTCAGGAACGAGTGTCGGCTCTCTGTGGTGAGGCAGCGCCCCAAATTAATGAAGTTAAAGTAAAATTGCCAAACTTTTGGACAGAAAAGCCAAAACTGTGGTTTGCCCAGGCTGAGGCCCAGTTTGAAATCTCAGGCATAAAAACAGATAATACAAAGTATGGTTATGTGTTATCAATGTTAGACACAAAAACAGCTACATTAGTGGAGGGTATAATTTCCAACCCTCCTGCTAATAACAGATATGAAAACCTTAAAGGCGAATTAATCAAAAAGTTGTCTATCTCAAGGGAGCAGCAAGTAAGACAGTTGCTGAGTGGCGAGGAGCTTGGAGACCGGAAAGCTTCGATATTTCTCCAACACCTCCGCTCATTGGCTGGAACAGCCATGACAGATGAGAGCATCCTGCGTGAGTTATGGATGCGTCGTCTACCGAAGGAAGTGCAACGAATTCTTCTGGCTCAAAAGGATCTGGAACTGGACAAAGTGGCTGAGATAGCTGACGCTATCATGGAGGCTACTCCTTCACCACCTTCTAACGTCTTCGCAGCCAGCACTACCTCGTCATCTCCGTCTGAATTGACCAGCCTTATGAAGTGCATTGAGGCCCTAACCAAGAAGGTTGAGGCACTCAGCACTGGTTTTCCACATAATTCAAGATCTACTTCACGGGCCCAGACCAAATCAAGGGCAGCTTCTAAATCTGGAACCCGATTGTGTTGGTACCACAAGCGGTATGGCATCAAAGCCTCAAAATGTACCTGCCCTTGCTCTTGGGTATCTAAGCAGGAGGGAAACCATCCCAGCAATCAGTAGAGGCGGCATCTGATTACTTAAACCCCGGCCGCCGTTTATTTGTGCAGGATTCCAAGTCAGGTCATCGATTTCTAGTCGATACTTGCTCGGACCTTAGCTGTTTTCCTCGCAGTTTACTTAAGGGAACCTACAGCCCCACAACCTTTGACGTTCGCACTGCAAATGGGAGTGCAATTAAAACCTATGGCACTCTCCTCTTGCATTTAAACTTAGGGCTTCACCGGGATATAAAATGGAATTTTATTATTGCAGAGGTTAGCGCACCCATCATCGGTTCGGATTTATTGGCGGAATATCACCTGATGCCGGACTGCCGCAACCAGCGTCTGCTAGATGGCAGTACCAAGCTTTTCGCACCGGCAACTATAGCCCAGATCGACCAGGCGAGTGTCAAGACCATTGTTGCTGAGTCTCCATTTGCCAAGATCTTGCTAGAGTTTCCAGAGATTTTGCGACCACCAGGGCTGCCACGGAAAGTCAAGCATTCTACCGTGCACCACATCATAACAACTGATGGTCCACCGATTTCCTGTCGCCCACGAAGACTTGCACCGCAGAAACTACAGGCTGCAAAGAAAGAATTTGAGGAAATGGTAAGTTGTGGAACCGCACGTCCCTCTAGCAGCCCCTGGGCTTCGCCTCTGCACATGGCGCGAAAAGACTACCGAGCGTTGAACGCTAGGACTGTTCCTGACCGCTACCCGGTGCGTCACATAGGTGACATTGCACATAATCTAGCTGGCTCTACGGTGTTCAGTACAATTGACCTTGCCAAAGCATACCAGCAGATTCCTATTCATGAAGCTGACATTAGTAAAACAGCCATTACTACTCCCTTTGGCTTATTTGAGTTTCCTTTCATGACTTTTGGCCTCCGTAAAGCTGGTCAAACCTTCCAGCGCTTTATGGATGAAGTCGTGAGGGGACTCGACTACTGCTATCCATATATTGACGATATCCTGGTATTTTCCAGCACCCCGGAGGAGCATGCTAAACACTTGCGTGCACTATTCCAGAGATTGTCGGAGTATGGAGTCGTCGTGAATACATCTAAGTGCGTGCTTGCTGCTGACGAGGTAACATTCTTGGGCTATAAAATTAACAAGAATGGATCATGTCCACCTCCAGAGAGAATTGAAGCCTTGCGAAGTTTTCCTTTGCCTAAAACGGTTGAAGGCCTTCGCAGGTTTTTAGGCATGGTAAACTTTTACCGCCGATTCCTCCCGAATGCAGCCAAACTTCAAGCGCCGCTCATTGATGTGTTGGCATCGACTCAACTAACAGGACCAAAACCTGTGCCTTGGACGCCTAAGCTAGAGCTCGCGTTCAACAAATGCAAAGAGCACCTAGCCACTGCTACACTCCTGGCTCATCCCATCGCTGATGCCCCATTGGGGCTCTTCACTGACGCGTCTGCGACCCATGTAGGAGCCTGCTTACAGCAGGAAGTCAACGGCCAGTGGCAGCCGCTGGCATTTTTTAGTAAGAAGTTGTCGCCGCGACACTCCACTTGGCCAGCTTATTACCATGAGCTCTTGGCAGTTTATGAGGCCGTGCAGCATTTCCGGCATGTTTTGGAAGCACAGCACGCCACCATATACACGGACCATAAGCCTTTGACGTACGCATTTATCCAACGCCGTGAAAAATTGCCCCCTGTACAGCTCAATCATTTGTCTTTTATTTCTCAGTTTACCACGGATATTGTCCACATCAAGGGAAAAGATAATGTCGTTGCAGACACCATGTCCCGAGTTGAGGCGATTCGGCTGGAGGATGACTATGCGGCATTGTCTGAGTCACAAACTACAGACTTGGAACTTCGTAGGATACAAACCTCAGATACTTCTTTGAAACTTGAAAAAGTTCTTTTACCGGGAACTGAAGTTTCAATATTTTGTGACGTGTCTACTGGTAAACCACGACCGTACCTGACCGAGGACTTCCGGAAGAGGCACTTTGAGAAGGTACACGGTCTCAGTCATCCAGGCGGGCGAGCTTCCGTACGCTTGATGACTGACTGCTTTGTCTGGCCTAACATAAAAAGAGATTGCCGAAAATGGGCACGCAACTGCCTCGCCTGCCAGCGAAGCAAAGTTAGCAGACATGTGACTGCACCATTGGGAAAATTTGCAGGTACATCTCGTCGTTTCCGCGACGTACATCTGGACATAATAGGTCCTATGCCTCACAGCAAAGGATTCCAGTACTGTCTGACAGCAGTCGACAGATTTACTAGGTGGCCTGAGGCATGGCCTATGTCTGGCATCACAGCGGAAGAAGTTGCAGAGACGTTCACTAGGGAGTGGATATCTCGCTATGGGGTACCCTCTTTAGTGACTACTGACCAAGGACGTCAGTTTGAGTCTGCACTATTTCATAGGCTCATGGATGTTTGCGGCTCAAAACGCGTCCGCACCACTGGGTACCATCCCCAAGCGAACGGGATGGTTGAACGCATGCACCGCCAGTTAAAGGCGGCTCTCATGTGCCATGGAGATTCATGGTCCACGGCACTGCCTCTAGTTTTACTAGGTATGAGAACTGCATTAAAAGAGGACCTTAAGACTTCAGCAGCTGAGCTCCTTTACGGCGAGCCCCTTCGTCTGCCCGGCGAGCTTGTCGTCGCTCCTGAGGAACCTGCTAATGTTGAGGTGACAAACGATTTTGTCACGCAGCTGAGACGTCATATAAAGGGCTTGAGAGCTGTTCCTGCGTCTCAGCATTCTCAACCCACCTCATTTGTGTTCAAGGACCTGGCTGTAGCTACGCACGTGTTCCTGCGAGACGACACAGTGCGCCGAGCGCTTCAACCGCCATACACCGGTCCATACCTAATCAAAGCAAGACAAGGTAAAAATCTTACCTTAGACATTAAGGGTAGAAACGTCGTTGTCAGTGTTGACAGGGTGAAACCGGCCCATTTGGACGTGACGGCCCCTCGCCGAGCTCCTGAGCCGCCTGCACCTCCTACAACATCTGCAACACTTACCCCGGCTCCGGACCCTCCTACACCGTTTCCCGTATCTTCTCCGACCCCTATTACCACTAGAGCTGGTAGGAGAGTACGATTTAGATATAGGTTAGATTTGTAAGTTTGTATATTATAATTATTTTTTTTTCCTTGATCGCTTTACCTTTCTCCTTGGGGGGGTGATGTGGCGGCTAACCGCAGCAAATAGTTTATCTTTATATGTACTGTAATGTAATGTAATAGACTGGCTGGTTATTTGTCTTTGGTAAAAGATACATCAGCCGTCAACAATTAGAATGTATAAAATAAAAGAAAGTGGAGTTACAATATAGAGAGCAATACATACTCGTATATGAATCAAGTTGTATTTTATTTATATTCAATATTCATACGAACCAAATATCCTGTAAGGTTGTGGTGATAACGCCATAACACCTACCACGACCCATAAACTTATTGAAAATTTGAAAAGTGATTTATGAGCATTATTAACAAGCATGGCATATTAATTCTTACGAACGAAAGTTACTTCATTCTCAAAATAATTTTATGAAGATAAACTTTGCCCTTTATATCATGTTATTTGGACATTGAATAGATTGGGAGATAATGTAAAATTAAAATAATACAACACTCGGCTCCGGTTATAACTATAGGTGTAGTGGCGCGAACGAGCCGTGTGAGTTGTGATGCATAAACCTGGCCGCCTGATAAAAATATTGTCTATACTGAAGTATTATAAATCATAAATCAGCGATATCTTTTAAAAAATACGCCGGAGAAACCGTTTGATACAGCTAGTACGTGATAAATTACGAAATGCCTGCAATATATATTGTTTATTATAAAACAATCTCAACAAGTTTCTAAACATCGACGTTAGAAGCATTTCGAACTTTGTACCGTAAGGTGTGACTTGTAGAAATAATATCGAATAGGAGGCAGATCAAATAATACTGAGTTACGTACATTCAACACGTGATTATAAAGTCAATCAGACTCGCTAATAACATCCGTTAACATTTAGATGGTGAGGTCACAGCATGACAATATAAAAACAGTACGTATCTACACGAAAATTTGAATGGGCTTTAAATATATATTCTTAAATATATTATCACTTATTTACAGATGTAGACCTAACTATTAGACGAAAATAGATTCAGATTATTCCAAAAGATAGTACCTAAATTAGCAAATTTTCAAATATTATGCAATAAACAGAAATGTAAAATGAAACTTAAAAATTGCAAAGTGCGTGTCGGGTCACGCGCAGTGTAGGGTTTCGTGTTGCCCGTCACAATATGCAGACTTAGAGAGAGACGGAGTAATTTTCAATGGAATTTGTACGAAATTACTCCTCGCAAGTACATTTTATAAGTTGATTGACTATTAATCGTTAACTTATAAAGTCAACATACCTCTGATAGTTTTCTTTTAACTTCATTATATAAGTATATACTCTTATCATGATTTTTTCACACTTGACTCTAAAAAAATTAGGACTTTAAAGATTAATATTTCACAAACAGATCCTTGAATCGAAAAATGGTTTTCACACACCCGCAATATTTTTAAACGAGCTATATGTATACCCATACCAATTTACAGATTTCTAGTACTAAGAATCTCTGAGCGAAGCCGCAGAAAGGTAGACGGACATACCGAAACTATAAGGGTTTCTTGTTGACTTTAGAACCTAAAAATGGGTTCGAAAATTGGGTAGAAACAGATAAATTATTAAAAAGCTTGCAGTTGGTCGTTAAAGATCTCATTTTGAATAGAAGAGACAGGTAGAAGCGATAATGGCTCAGTGATATCGTGTCCGACTTCGCGTCCATTGACGTGACTTCGAATCCCTGCAATGAACCTGAGCTTTCGGTGAAGGAAAACATCGTGAGGAAACAATAGCATGTTGGTAGGGCATTTTGTAATGCCCGGATGGCTAGCTACCACCCGCAAGTTGAAAATATGTCGCAAAGCACCTATAGGTGTTTTCCGGCAGCTGCACTTGAGAGCAAGTCTTCCGCTAGGTTTTTAGCGTGCCACATCTTCACTTAACATCAGGTGATATGTGGCCACTACGCCAAACCTACAACGATAAAAAAGGTGTTACCTAAAAGGAGCTGTGCCCGCGGCTATGCTCGTGTGGTCTACAGAATGCCGCCCGCCTGTTATTTTACATACTAAAATGCTTATTGTGGGTGATCCTTAAAAGATATATATATGCTATCATTGACTTTTTTGTAGTTATTTTTAAGATAAACCATTATGTAGTACATTTATTTGATATATCTCTTATGGTTTACTCAGCATAAGACATTTAATCGCCTCAAAAGCGTTTTTTTCCAAATTGATTCACCGTTATCGTCACTGCTTATTTCGTATGTTACTTTATGTAACAAAACATATCCTATAACCTGGCCAAAAAACATAGCTATGAATTAAAATAAAATAAAAACATATAAATCTGATAAGTGGTTTTTACGTAAAAAGAACATAAACGGGCAGACAGACAGAGACGTTAAATTTTATAATATGTATAGACTGTAAAACTATTGCGCTTGTAGTCGAATTTGAAATTGTCTAGACTTGAAGGTTACATGAGTTTTCGTATAAATTACAATAACCAAAATTACAGTTTAAAATTTTTATTAATGCATAATAATTGTTAACATAATACAATCCTTATTGAAAATATACACCGTATTCTTAAAGCTTTAGAATTACAATAAACTAATTTGTTTTAACTTATTATTATTTATTTAATTTACCATCATATTTTAACATATAAGCTACCATTTTAGGAGTTCTGTTATATTACACATGCAAATTTTGGAACGTAGTTCCTTATGGGGCGTTCTGGAGGGGTCCTAGCCGGCAAAAAACGTCCGTAACGTTAAAAAAAGCGTAAGATTTTTATGTATAGTCTACGTGATGACTGTTATTATTATAGCACTATGCTATTATTTTATTATATATTTTTATAAATCATTGTAAATAAAATAAAGGTGTTGAGATAATTTTGTAAACTATTTTTTTATCGATAAAAAAATCATAATAAAAAATGTATACCCGAATAATTATTTTCTTTCTACCTCGAATAGAGCTTGAAATTAATATTTTATAATAAGAAACGTCGTTCCTATCTGGTGTCCCACGACACCAACGCTTTTTTTTTAAATATGTGACATTAGTTAGTACCAAATATGCCGACATGGATCCAAAACATTGTCTCCTTGAAGTATGTAGCGACAGCAGTCCCGACTCTCTCATTACGTCTTTACAAGAGCAAAGCGATAGCAGAAATAGTTAAATAACGGGTACAACAAGGCAAATTCAGATTACGTACCGCAATAGCAGAAATAGCTAAACATCGGATACAGGATGGCAAATTCAGAATATGTAGGTAACAAACGTAATCTGAATTTGCCATTTTGAAATATTTAACCATTTCTGCTATTGCTTTTTGTACTTGCGAAATACGCAAATAGGAGTATTATATGAATTTTCAGAAACATTGCTCAAAAAACATTTAAAAAAAGTCTTCATAAAGATGGCCACAAAAAAGAAAAAACTAATAAAAATGATTGTTTCCTATACGTTCCTAAGTCATTCAACAGATTGCGATGAAACTTTGATAATTTTTTTCCGCACAAGGTACGACGGTTTGGCCAAAGTATTGTATCAGTAAAACCAGTTTACAATAGGAAGCGCGAAAGACGTTTTATTTCGAAGAAAAATCTAATGAGTTATTAATATAGGTATGTATATGGTAAACCTTCCTTACACAACAGGACATCATAACTAGAGGTGATAATTATTCTGCTGTCGGTTATCTGTTATTATTATTGACAATGACAATGGTCGGCCCGTTTTATAGCAACGTGTAAACAAGCAAGCATTATACAACCATCCATAAGTGTATTAGAGGGTGACCTTCACGTTCCCCACACACACTCAAAGTTACGTTTCCCCGAATTTATGATTATAATACTAGAGCGCACGGCATAAAGTTCACTTTTATTTTTATATTATCATTGTTCATTTAATTATCGTGTCATTACAAATTATAATACCATAACAGCCAATTGCCCAACAGCAGAATAACGACAACAGTTTACAATAATGATTATTCAAAATAACACAACAGATTAATTCATTATTGACATAGAACTGTTATTGCAATCTTTAATCAAAGGTAACTACTAACAAGGTAATAAAATTTGTACTAATAATGAAATATTAAACTTTGCATAACGTGCTCGTTTTCTTAAATATATATGAATCCCATTTTTGCAATCCTGTTTACACAAAATAATATAACAAAATCCTGTTAAAACATAATTTTACACGTGAACAAATTATTATTTACATACCTACTTACATATAATGCTCATATGTTAAATTATTTGAAAAAAAAAAACTATATAGATTCCTGTTGAACAATCAATACTTCTTTCTGTAGATTTCCTGAGCCGATTTTGCAGTTCGACATAACCTGTAAACCTTCGACCCTGAAAATATTTATAAGAATCAGTTCAACTTTAAAAAAATCCACCATTTGTATGTACATATCACACAGCCATACAAACACAACGCATACATTGTTCACAAATCTTTTTGGAGATTTCTCTCTACTTGGGACAGCCCGACTGGTGAAGTACCTTAATCCTACAGAAGATCGCACAGAAATAACCTTGTGTTGAGTTCCTTCGGTGAGTAGGCTGTTGAGAGCTCCTTGGGGAAAAAGCTAAGGGGATAATGAAACCTCTGGTGTTATAAGTGTACATAGGCTATAGAAACCGCGTACCATAAGGTAGGCCGTAAACTTGTGAGCCAGCTTAGTTGTATAAAAAAAGAACAACCAAACACTGACTCACGCAATAGGGATCGTGCAAGTGGACTATAAATTCCATCAGCCGATAAAAAAAATCAAACTTTGTGATAGCTTTTATATAATATTGTTCATGAATTATTTACTTCTTTAATAAATAAAATCAATTTTAGGGTAATAAGATCATTAATCATAAGTATCGTAAATACTGCTGATTAAAGAACAACAAATGGCAATAGTAGGAGCGGTAGGACTGTACAGACCGACTGGGTCGAGACCACCATTCATATCGTAAAAATCCCCTCACGGTGATTCGCTTATGTGCGTCGCGTTTCGGCATCAACCTGTACATATCCAGTATGTGTTTACGCAGGCCGGTAAGACAGCGGTGATTGGCAATTATACATTGGATCATTAAGTGAATGATAGTGATTTCTGGAAGTGACTCTCTCTCTGTGCATTTAATAAATCTATACATATTATAAAATAAAGTCCCCCGCCGCGTCTGTCTGTCTGAACGCGATAAACTCAAAACGGATGGACGCAGTGATTTATGAGGAAGGTTTAGGTGTATAATTCATTACGGTTTTGTGTAAATTGACTGCCGACATGCCGACTTGGAGCTTTACAGATGTGCGCCGCGTAAACCATCAAAGTAGTTATATGTAATCTCTGCTACCCGCGCGAAGCCGGAGCGAGTTGCTAGTAATTAATAATATGGTTATATTAACTGTAAATATTAATTTTACATTTACAGTTTCTTACCAGTTCTTCTCGGTGAGTGGGATATTTGTCCGAACCGGTATATGTTATGTACATATGCATAGCGATAGTAACGGATCGACTACAGTGCTACCTATCGGATCCTAACATAACTATGAACCATTGTCTCGAAAAACCACCAACAATATTATGTGAATATGAGCTAAATCGGTTAAGTCGTTCAGAAGTTATAAAAATCACTAACAGACGCACACAAGATTTTTATATATAAGATAATTAGATATGCCCTCGGCTCGGTGCGTGGATTACAGAATCCAAAATAAAAGTAGCCTAAGATACCCCCTTGAAAGTCCCTTTAAAATCGATCCAACCGTTTCGGAAATTAGCGGGAACAAGCAGACAGACAGACAAACAGTTTTTTTGTTATAAGTACGGTATATACTTTCATTTTTTGCATTTAGTAAAAATTTGCATTTAGTAAAAAAGTGATATTTTGACATTATAAACAGACACTTCAATTTTATTATCTGTATACGATTATTACGAGTCGTGAACACAGAGCGTAAATGACGTATAAGTTTCCACGGACATTACTAATCGTTAAGGAGGGATAATTATTATGAACCAGTCGTGCGGAAGTATGTACTTGCCTCGTTCAACAAATTAATTGGTCACTGCAAATATTAACATAATGGTCACGAGTCGACGACATAGCATACAAAAGGGCCATTATTGAATTAAAAATTATTACTACAGTAATATCCCGAACATACGCGATAGATGGGACTGAGCGATAACTAAAAGTCGAAATCGCGTAAATAGGGATTTGAAATTGCATATATTTTTTTTGATTTTTTTTTAATTCCCAATAGAGATTAAACAAAAAGTATATTTGAACATTAGATATATAATATGCTAGCGGTGCGCCCGCGGCTCCGGACGCTTTTCTTACGCTGTATTTTTTTTCATCGTGTAATTTTATTTTTACTCATATTATTGACCATTCATATAGTCCATCGGTTGCGAAATGACATGGGTATACTTATGGTGTACAAAATTTCAGCAAACTATATTTTTTTACGAACTCTAAATATATTAGTGACGATTCGTATAGCTTATCAATTATGGAATGACGTATGCTTCCGTCTACAAAATTTGATCGAAATCAGTTGAGAATCGAGATATTTTTACCATTTCTAAAAGTTATATTGTCAATTCTTGTAGTCTATTGATTGAATTGATAGCCTATCAATTATACAATTCAATACTGACTAGTGAAAATATCAATAACTTTCATTCTACTTAAAATTCCAACGTCAAAATGGCATTTCTATTAAAAAATGAGTTTTTTATTTTGTTCCCGCCGTTAGATTTTTTTTAAAATCGCTGTTTCTATGGCCACGGAAATATCGAAATTCGCATTATTTTCGAATACGAGTTGTGTCGTGGCACCAACGCAGACACACGGCACGCAATATCAACGGTGCCAGGTAACGCAAGTAAACGCACAATAAGTTTTTGATTTAATCGTTTCCATTTTGAAAATTTTGATCTCAACAAGGAGGTCCGTGGTCAACTGGCGGGAGACACGAAAGTCGATAACGATGAATTGAAACTCATAGTGGCAGCAGATTCATCTCAAACCACGTCGGAATTAGCAGCAGTCTTCAACGTAAGTGACAAAACAATACTGATTCGTTTAAGTCAAATTGGAAAGATAAAAAAGCTAGGAAAGCGAGTGTCGTATGAACTCACTGAACAACAACAAAAAAATCTCGTCGAAGCATGCTTTTAACTTATTGAACAGACACACAAATTAGGGGATTCTGAATCGGATTGTTACTTTTTATGAAAAGTGGGTTTTGTATGATAATTTTAAACGTCCGTTGCACTGGTAGGACACTGGAGAGGCAGCCAAATTATGTCCTAAACGCAAATTGATGAGACAAAAGAAGCAGTTTGTGAGTGTATGGTGGACCTGCGCCGGCATTGTTCATAACAGCACTTTGAGACTTTATCCAACAATTACGGCAGAGCTGTACTGTGAAGAATTGCAAATGATGATGGACCGACTCGTTGTCAAACAACAAAGACTTTTCAAGGTTTTACTCAACTCCTTCTTCATGACAACACTCGTATTAAGGACTGTATCAAATTTACAGGAGTTACGACTGAAAGCTGTCCGTTTCCCGCCATACTCACCAGACGGTGTTCTAACTAATTTCCATATTTATCCGAATTTGGATACCTATACTATTTCCATTTCTTTATTTTCTCGATGACAGCTCCTGTGGAAACTTGAACGAGCGTCTTTTTTACATTATGTGTACATTATTTCATAAAAATAATGACGCTTACGCACGTACAAGGTCATAGCAGAGTCGGAGAAACTGATAGGGATGGAGCTATCGATAAACATAACACGATAACAAATTTAAAATCGAAGAGGCGGTTAAAACGCTTTTAATGAGTTCATTGATTCCTGTCTCCGTCATTTGGCACATTAAAATGGCAAAAGTGCATCGACAATATCGGTTAGTACTAAGTCGGAATAGCGTGAGTTGGGAGTTGCTCTAGTCGGAATAGCGTGAGTTGGGAGTTGCTCTAGTCGAAATAGCGTGAGTTGGGAGTTGCTCTAGTCGGAATAGCGTGAGTTGGGAGTTGCTCTAGTCGGAATAGCGTGAGTTGGGAGTTGCTCTAGTCGGAATAGCGTGAGTTGGGAGTTGCTCTAGTCGGAATAGCGTGAGTTGGGAGTTGCTCTAGTCGGAATAGCGTGAGTTGGGAGTTGCTCTAGTCGGAATAGCGTGAGTTGGGAGTTGCTCTAGTCGAAATAGCGTAAGTCTGTGTATTACAGTAGAATTATGAAAAATGAGAGTACTTACTCTGTGTATTTTCCGCCAGGTCCCTTGTCGACTTCGCATCGAATACTCTGTTCGGTGCAGTCAATTATAGTAGTCCCGTTGAGTTCCACGCGGGACCCGGAGTACATCTGTATGCCGACGCCGCATCGCTTTATTATACAATTTCTTAGTTCCACCTGTACATTGATAATTACTTTTTTTATCGTTAAAGGTTTTTTTGTAGTGGCCACAATCTCACCTGATGTTAAGTGACGATGCGGCCCAAGATGATACACGCTAAACTTAGTGGGAGGACTGGCTCTCAAGTGCGGCTGCCGGAACACACCTATTGGTGCTTGGCGACAGATTTTCAACATGAGGGTGATAGCTAGCCAGTCGGGCATTGGAAAAAGCCCTACGACCATGCTATGGTTTCCTCACGATGTTTTCCTTCACCGAAAGCATCAGGCTCAGGGATTCGAACTCACGTCAATCGACGCGAAGTCGTACACGCTACCACTGAGCCTATCATTGCTTCAAACATTACTGGGAATAACATTTTCATTGAAATCTACTTTTTATTTTAATTTCATTGTTGATATATTTAGCAATTCGTATATCTTACCTGATCTTATGTGACCATAGATTTAATATATATATGTATATAGATCGATAACTCGAAAGAGAAAGAGCATAGTTATACGCTTGTGTTAGAAAAAGATAGGGATATGAGACCATTTTTTATCAAAACAAATCCCGTTGATTTTTGCAAGATATTAAGATTTGAAGTGCAATTTAATATTTAGTAGACGTGTTTAATTGTGGTTATATGTACTGCAACTTACTGTACTCGTATAACAAAGAAATCAACTAAATAATAATCACACTAGTGTAAGTCCGTTATGGTCTCGTCTTATTCAACCTATTGCCGATGTACACTATACTAAATGTATGATGATAATATTGTAATCACTCTTTTTTAAATGAATGATTCCATATAACATCTTAAAGACATAAGGCATTAAAGCATTTATGTGGTTCACCTTCATTAAAAAACTAAAAGGTTTCCACACCACACTCCCCACCTGCATCAGACGACTGATGCTAGAATCATACTACAATTCATCACGATCGTTCTTAGCTGAACGATGAAAAAGGAATCATATGTCCTATTCGGTAACATAATAGACGTCTATATCAAATTTCATAAGAACTTGTGATAGGCAAACAAACGTACTTTCGTATAATATATATTAGATTATGATATCGAAGTTGCAAGGTATTCCTTCCCGTCTGTATCGTGATCCTCTCAACTTTTATGTAAATATCAAGTTTGAAATTAAATGCAAATTTATAAATCCCGAAGAAAATCCTTCAAATAAATGATCATTAAACTCACTTGAGCTCCCTTGTGCACGACAATTCCTGAATAGAAATTATCGAAGGTGCAATCTTCAATTAGAATCTTGGCTCCCGTCATTGCCACTATGCCTTGTGCAAATTCACTCTGAAATTACGAAAGAAAAAAATCAAATTATATCTACGTAAATTTTAGACTTAAATTTACACTCTTGAACCGTGTGATATCAACTACATATAGCAAAAATGAAAAACAAACGAACGCAAGTTCTTTGTTATCTATAGATACAAAGCGCTAATCTCTAGAACAATCTGTCAGATTTGAAAAATTCTTTGTTCTTTCATTCTATATCTTATTTATTGAGGAAGGTGGAGCGTCACGGTCGCGCGGAACACGCACACATTGAAAGCTTATCACTTCGAGTATTGTAAACAAACAATTTCTAAAAATAGCACGCCTCGAAACTTAACTTAAACGTTATCGGAATGTCATAAATTATTCATAAAAACAGAATTTTCGACCCATCGTTTTTATCGGGTATATAAGTGAACAACATGCCCAACAACCAGGTTCAATCGATTTGGTATCCTTGACTTAGTTGCCCGTTCTCGTGGCCGAGTACAACAAATGTTATAATATGTACAATAAATGGAGGACTACAACCACATGTATATATTTCTTCTGGACTATGAGAATACGTATAATAGTGACAAGTGAGTTCGCTCTACTTTTGTTTTTATATGAATAAATTATTTTACTGCCAACAGAATTTTATTACCCACAGTTATATAAATATATACTTGTATATAAAATGTATAGAATGATATATCATATACTGCATTTTGTTATTTATTTACCTGTGCATTTTTTGAATCGTCGAGCAGTGCGCAGTTCGTGATACGCAAGCTACCAGCTCGCATTAAGACGACCGTGTTGACTAGCGCGCAATGCAGGGTCAAGTCTTTCAGTCTGCACTCTTCACTTAACATAAGCAAACATGATCTCATATCTGTTGCTCTTAATGTCGCACCTGATAATAAAAACGTTCATGGTCACGTTAATCTCTGAAACTAGCAGTCGGATTCGAAAAATTATTTTTGTATATGTTAGCCAGATTCACGGGGATTAGTATAGGCTAAGTAACTTCACGCTAAGACCCTAAGGCGCCGAGTAATAACTATGAACGTCAAGCAATCTGGCAAGCTGTAGGCAAATACGGGAGTAGAATAACGACAGGGCTACACAGACGCGTTGAAGGCGGCGCCGTGGAGATTTTGTCAAATAAATTTAACACGGGTGAAACCGTGAGGCACAGCTAGTGTACGATAATTATCCTGTGTCCGCCTTGGGTCGTGAGTCCGTTCTAGGCGCTTACCTAAGGAAAAGTCGTAGGGGTCATGACCACCCCATAACTTTCAATTATTGTAGAAAATTATATTTGTTTTTATATGTTTTTTCGACTCGAACTTTCGATAAGCTTCAATCTATGACGCCTTTCAAAGTTAAACTTTACATTAGCGCCTGGTTCGTGGTTTTAAATTTAATATGATACCTGTCAATTGTAATTAACTAATTAATGTCAATTACACAGTACCGGAATCAGAATGAAAACATTAAGTAATCTTCTTAATTCTTCTTATAGAATAAAATATGTTCACTACAGACATCGAGTTAGGCACACATATTGATTTCCACTGTGGTAATTATTAATGTATACTATAATCTAAACATATCCCAAATGTACGTAGTGCATTAGAGTTTTGCAGCACAAATCAATAAGTCACAGCATTTTGACATTCTGTAAAATACTTTAGGACATGTGGTCTCGTGGTTTGGGCCGGCGAAATATCTATTCGATATCCAATAGGTTCAAACTCGAACATGTACCTACATTTCCTAATTTGAATTGGTAAAAATGTTGACTGCCTGTAAAGGGAAACATTGTGAGAAAACATTAATATGTTGATTTGTCGGTGATTGAAGTCGCTAATATGTCATGAACTGGTGTGATGATGAAGCCCACGCCATCCCTCTGGAAGAGGCATTTGACTAACATATATACATATACAGGCTGGTATTGTTATTGTTATTAACTTGGATACATAAATTTGTATCTTGATTCTCCTAACATCCAATCTTATTAATTATAATAATTCTGGGTACATACCGTTAAAACTACATATGGATATCTGTAACAGTGGCATCTCCGGCACCTCGTAATGTTTGCTGCACACAACTAGTTCTTCGGGTTCCAAAGTTAAAGCATCTTCAGCAGACACCATGACGGTGAGCGTGTAGTCGTTGGTTAGCCGAGAATGAAGGAACTTCGATATCTCGTCGAATTCGAACACAGACCCGCCTTGCCAAAGTGCTACCACCTGACAACACAATTTTTGATGGTATAAACATACTTATACTTCTTTAAGAGTCCTACAGTTAGTTATATTATCATTAAATATGTCTATTGTATCAATATTCATAAAGTCAATACGTTAATCACCACTTTTAACATGATAAATTCAAAGACAATACGCTTGATATCGATTCCCCACAATACAGTGTTAATTTGTACTTACAAGGTTTTTTTCGTAGCAGAGCAAAGTGACTCAACAAATCAAATGAGTCACAATGACGGGTTTTGTCATCAAGTGCATTGTGTTGGAGACCAACATAAAGTATTTAATTTAACAATATATTGGCAACACCGCGTCTCACGTAGTCGTGGACTGCGGTGTTCTATATTTCCTGTTCACTTCCAATTATCAAATGAGTCACAATGACGGGTTTTGTCATCAAGTGCATTGTGTTGGAGACCAACATAAAGTATTTAATTTAACTATATATTGGCAACACCGCGTCTCACGTAGTCGTGGACTGCGGTGTTCTATATTTCCTGTTCACTTCCAATTATCAAATGAGTCACAATGACGGGTTTTGTCATCAAGTGCATTGTGTTGGAGACCAACATAAAGTATTTAATTTAACAATATATTGGCAACACCGCGTCTCACGTAGTCGTGGACTGAGGCGTTCTATATTTCCTGTTCACTTCCGATTATTGTATTGTGAGCAGATATTTCAATTGCATACAAGTTTGACTCTATTCTGAATATATATTTCATCACAGAGTCTTCACACAGTTCACACCAGCACATAAGGGTTTAATCACATGGTGATCGCAACCCAATTTGGTACAGATACCCTACCACCCCAGATTGATTTGCTGGATAGACACCTGATAATACCAGAATGCGACACGCCTAATTGTGCCACTGTGACGAGTGTCATACCTGGTGTATGATACGATTTAGCCAGACACATTTGTCCTGTCCTATCCAGCAATATTTGGAACTAATTTTATCGCTACAATTAATTTATGGATTACTGGGCCATTAACACAAAAAATGTCCAGTGGTTGTAGTGTCCACTAAACATTAGGTAGATTACATTTACTGCCTCTGTTAAATAAAATATACTCACATGTTTTTTGTTCTTGTTCTTTTGCCATTTCTTCTTAGCCTTCGCTAGGTATTGTTCCCTTATAACTGGGTTTTCGTAAAGGGTCCACTGTGACATCAATCCATCGAGACGAGCATTCATTTCCGCACATAATGATATGTAATTGGGTGATAATAAGGAATCTAAAATGGGATAAATAATTGTATAATAATTGCACTTTCACAGTAATTTCACAGTTCACTTAAGCAAAATAGACTATCAACACATAAAAAAACAGTCAAGAAGGCCTTAAAGAAAATTTGTGCCCTATATTAGTGATGCAGAGACTGCAGAAAAAAATCAAAGCTAGAGTGGTTTAAACCAGTGAAATATTCAATTTAAAGTCTGCAGGCTCCAACTCTGGCATGTACCAACGAATATTTGAGAAAATTTGATTTTTTTTACCTAATTTAAATTGGTAGCATTATCGGTTGACAATGAAGGAAATAATTGTGAGGAAACCTGTACATTTGAGAAATATTCATGTTACTGGGAGAAATATAGAACTGTTTATTTCTCCGCATTCAAATCACCATGTGATGATGTGGTGCTTAGCCCGTGCCTTCCCTTGGGAAGAGCTTTCATTACCCAACAGTAGAACACTAACAGGCCGCTCTTATTATTGTTACTTTTAAGCTATAGTTAGAAATAAACAATATTAAAAAAAAATACCATCATCATTTTCCAAGTCCCCTTCACACAATGAAGAGTCTAATTCTTTGAGTTTATGATGGGCATCAATGGCACTACTCCTTATCAATGTTACGGTACGAGCCACACAGTTTGGTATAGTTCCATTGTGCATGTCAGACCACAACTGCATTCTATCCTCAATTGTATTTGAAAGCAGAACTTTATCATCCTGATCATCCCAAGGCATCCATATATCATTGTAATAAAATCTGTTGGTATTTAAACTTTAGTTAACATAAAACCAGTAAACCTGGACTCCTTAACTTCAACTTATTGAAATTTCGAATTGTTATTATGTATTTACACTGGATATCCGCAAAGTAACGCCTTCATCAATCAAATATTAAATTGATAAATGTCATAATTATATAAAAGTTAATTATACAGGATTTTAATTCATCTAGGAAAATAGCAATAGAAAATTACAATAAAACTATAACACTCTCTATAAAGGTGTAACACCCACCATAGTGGCACGCCTAAGAGTGATTCGTTCTAAGATCAGCCAGTGTATGTCCAGAGATCAAGCGGAATGGTAGGGAGGGATCAGTACCCATGGCATGGGTAATCCCGTACCAGTATCACACTTTTGGTTTGTCACATTTCAGTATCAGCCAGTGTATATCCAGCAGGCTTATAGGCTGGCATGATAGTGGTGACTGTCGATGTCTTATGATTGTACTGTGCTTACCATAGGTAAAGTGTCAGTAGTTTACTGTGCTCCTATAGAAAAATATATAGAATGTTACAAACAGTACAGATTTTTAATCTCATTAAGTCAAATAATGTTAGTACTTTTCCTGTACATTTAAATAGAAATCTATACATAAAATAAAATTGAAGTGTCTGTTTGTAATGTCAAAATAACAGCTTTTTACTAGAGCAGAGGGCAGAGAAATTTGAAGTAATTATCTATAAAATCTTACCTTAACAAATCAATTAACTCTGCAGTTGACGCTGCGTTTATACACTGTTCTCTTTGTTTTGTTGTTGGCCACAATTCAATTAAGGGCACATCAACAACTGACTCAGGTAATGAGACTGCTTCATGCTGTACACTGAGAACATCAACGCAGGCTGATAGATTCTCAAAGTCCACAGATGTTACCGTTACATAAGCAATACAGGGATACCTCACATCTGTAATATGATTAATAAGCTTTTAGTTCACATAACACTAAAAAATTAAGTTTACTCTTATATCTGAATGTTAAGGATCAAGTGTAAATCAAAACTATAACACATATAATCCTAAAATATAACTAGTCTTTTTGGGTATACAAAATAATTGCATAGCATCTGATAATTCAGTGCAGTATAAAAACAAAGGTCTATGCTAATTAACATAAAAAAACTGCAACTTGACTCCTTTAGCCTACACAGCTGTTATTAAACAAATACAATTTTGAGTTTTAAGATTATTTTATCAGACTTACCAAACTTTTTACAAAAATCTTTTGACAACTTCCACAGTGCGTCCCAACCGACAGGTTCAACCAGGACCTCAGCTTGAATAGACCATTGTTCTCTGGCGGTTCCACGACCAGAACTAAACACGCGCAGTAACTCTTGGAGGATCTCATTATCACTTCTTGAGAATGTATATACCGACGGCATTTCTGCAAACATGTTTTTAATCATGACAAAAATATATACATCAGTATGTATAAACACATTCTCGAGTTTTTTCAACTAACCAATTTGAATTAAAGTTTCTTATTGTTTTATTTCTTACTGTTGAATTTACTTTAAAACCTTATTTATTACCAATGGATTATACGAGAAGAAATTAAGAGAGAGAATATTAAGAGTTTTATACGACTATCTAAAGCAGAACAACCAGTGAGTAAAATTTGAAACAATTTACAGTTGCCGTGAGTCATCATTAAATTTCATATTTACTATTATTTACAAACATAACTATAATAATTTTAAAACAATTACCTTTAAATATAATTTACACGCGACTATAACCACTTCAATCACTCGTAATTTATATTTGTAAGATTTTTTTACGATTAAACTGAAGTTCAAATTATTTTCAAATTTAAAATTGACGTTTGTAAAATTCAATCTTGTAATATTGCTTCGTTCTCATCTAGCCTCGGAGTAATATTTGCCGTTGTCAGTATTTTATTTTGTAATTACTAATTGCAATATTATGGTGGTAGCTCTTTACAGTAAATTTGTTATTTTAAGATGTATTATATTAAATTTATATAAGTCTTATCATTTTTCCATGTTAAGCGTGGTAAAATAATAAAAACATGTTTTTTTAATGGTAACAATTGTAACGTTCTTCACCATAGATTACTAATGCGGCCTCCACATGTTCGTTTGGATTTGTTTTCTAATTTATGGCTAAAAGCGATGGACGTCGAGACGATCGCAGCTACACATACTTATCATTTAAATGAATATTGCAAAAAAGTAAAAGAAATAGGAACCCTTGATATAATAGGCATGAAGACCAATTTTGAGAAACATTTCTAAAATGATCTTACATATTTATTAATTACAAAAAAACTTATATTTGCATAAAATACAGGGTTAACAATAAAAATTGACGCCAAAACGTTCGAAAGTGGCATGGCGCCTGCGTGATATCACGGGGCAGTAAGCACGGCGCCCTTTCATATTAGTAAATACATAGACTAAAATAATAATATAGACACCGCGCGTATTACAAAAATGTGAATCCGACTTAAGCTATCTGTGTGCGTACCGGTAGTATATGTATACGTTTTAGAGTGCGTGCGTGGTGTTACCACAATATGTAATATCCCTACAAAACATAAATATTTTTTAATGCAATATAAATATTTATACGTTATAAATGAAATAAAATAAACATTATAATTATTTGTTTTTCTGAAGGGTTTTACAAACATTTTAATGTAACATAAAACAAAATTAGAAACCTTGATTTTGCATCAAATTTCGGTAATCTTGCACGGAAGTCATGCACGGAAGTCTTCGAACAGTGGTTTCTAATTTCTAAGATCTACTTGTATGATGATTCTATGATAATGGATTCAATATAAAACCGTCATCTATATCTTCTCCATTCTTACTTAATGTATCTAGCCCATTCATTTCGTAAAGTCGGTTATCTTGGAAATCTGACAAATATTATAAAATGTTTAAGTTAATTTTAATTTAAAAAATAATAAATTAAATGCATCTTATAAAATCTCCTCACGCCTCACGGTTTTTTTATTAATGAAGCGTGACATACGAAATGGTATTCGTTTGCTATGTGGTATTACTTTTAGGTGGTTTCACTCGCGCGTTGTAAACTTTACGTCTATTCTATTCTTTGGTCTGAGGCGTTAACCTTAACACATGGCGGAACATGGCGGATTGCTAATATTTCATGCTTTTATTTTAATAGACGTATATTCATTTCGCTTTTAATATAAAGACAAATACATTTTATTCAGTCTTTTCACTTATTTCATTATATAAAATTAACATTTCAGTGATTCTTTGTTATAGTTATCATGCCTATTGTGATCTTTTTCCCCGGATAATGTACAACCTGATAATAAGGCTTTTGTATAGACGGAAAATAAAATATGACGTGTATAAACAGCATAGTGTATAAATGAGCGATGTGAATAGCTGTGAAATACACACTCTTGTTATTTATACTAAAAAAAGTATTTTAGTTTTTCCAAGCCTTTAAAAACACTTTACAATTTGTATTTAAAATATTAATACAATATCCATTTGTATTTAAAATGGGGAAAAATATAAACAATAAATTTGAAGGTTTCATCAATATATCAAGCTATACTTTTTAAAGTCGAATAAAAATACAACAACACAGCCCTGCGGTTGAATGCCGAATGGATTTTTTTTTCCGAACTGACTATACTGTTAGTCATAAGGGCCCTGACGCCTCGAACGGCTTTTACAGCTTCACGCGGGCTTGGATGCCGACTGGAGTACTGGACAGATGTATAACGTGTAGAGAGTGTCACAAATGTTTGCCCGAATTCCTTTGATTGGTGCTTAAACACCGCTAAACGATGCATAGCAGGCGAATATCGATTAAAAGAGGCAAATTCCTAATACGCCCAAATACTCCCTCTACAAATTCGTGTTCGTCTCTATTCGTCAAATACAAGCGAAATTATACAGGCCGCTTTATGTTAAGAATTCTTCACTATATAAGTAATGTAATTACAGAGTACTTTCTGAAAAATGTAATCGCACATAACACACGTGACTCACAAAACAGAATATATAAACTCTATGTATATCTTAGATTACTAATTGGTCTTCGCTGCGGCTGAAGTGCAATGATTATAAGTTATAGACATTATGAAGTATATTTTATTTTAAACTAGCGGACCGGCCCGGCTTCGCACGGGTATTTAACATAAATTCAAAAATTATAAATTTTCATACGGATCCCTATCTTTTATTCTATCGCCTATGTTCACCAGGGATAATGTAGGATTCTAATGGTGAAAGAATTTTTCAAATCGGTCCAGTAGTTACAGAGCCTATTCAATGCAAACAAACAATCAAATCTTTCCTCTTTATAATATTAATAGTTTAGACTAATTTTATTTTAAACTAACCATAAGTACCTCGGTTTTCTAGTAGGTAATTTTGGATTGTATGTCAATTTTGGTATGAGAGCTTGAACAATGAAGTTGTATACCCTATAAACACGTTTATGTCACTGTGGCATCTGAATGACATAGAGCAATATAATCCGTTATGTACGAAATGACTCAGTCATGAGTAGTTATATTTGACTCACTATTTCAAACTTTTTTTATTAATACGCTGATGTAACAAATCTGATAATATAACTGTGACGTACATTTGACATCAGTTTAATATAAAAATTATGTGGAAAATTAAGTAACTCTTTACTCCGTGTGTTTTAATGTTTCATTAAATACATCTATATAAACAAAGGGTTCTATCTTCATTTTTCTCAAATCTATGCTTTTTATATAAAAATCTAAAGTAATTTCTATGGTGTAAATAATAAATTAGTAAAGTGTATTCTGTAAAATTAAAATATTAATGAAGTGTATAATTCTAAAAACTAATTAAAATCACACTAATGTGATCAACTAGTGTTAATCAACTAATTAAAAATTTCAAAAATGTCACCGTTATCATTGATGGTTTTTACTTTATCGTTATACATTTGGCGCAGTGGCTACAATCTGACCTGATGTTAAGTGACGATATGGCCCAAGATGATAACACGCTAAACCTAGTGGAAAACTGGCTTTCAAGTGCGGCTGCCGGAATACACCTATTGGTGCTTGGCGACAGATTTTCAACTTGAGGGTGGTAGCTAGCCAGGTGGGCATTAGGAAAAGCCCTACCACGATGCTATGGTTTCTTCACGAGGTTTTCCATCACCGAAAACGCGGGCTCATTGCAGGGATTCGAACTCACGTCAATCGACGCGAAGTCGTACACGCTACCACTGAGCCATCATTGCTTACCATAATAAGAGATGCAGTCCTTCATAATAAAAGTCACACTGATCAATTATCCTATAGGGTATCTACTTTTTGCAGGCCTTCAGTCTTGATACTTGGCACGAAGAGGTATTTTAATAAAAGCTGAGGAAAAAGGGTAGGATGGATATATTTAAATATTCTCTTATTTAAATATCAATTAAATTACACAAAACATAACAGAACACACTTTATTTGTTTTTACAATACAAAAGTCATTAAAGTACTATTAATCTGTAAGTTACAATTCTTTTTAGTCATACTTAGATGTAGTTTTTAATGATGACAATTATTTTAGTCAGATTTTGACGTCGTTTTTAATAATGATATTCAATTCATCTGCAGTCTTGGCCGAACTCTAACATTGTATCCGTCAGCGAACTTTACCGATATAGCTACATGAAGTTTCAGATCATCTATTGACCCGGTCGCTTCCAAAATCACTTTTCTTAGGACCCTTACTACGATCGTCTTTATCAACGGTGTAGCATAAACACGGCCTGAAAATGAAATACATGATTATGTTTACTTGCTTCTTTTATCTCTTGTTCTTTGAAACAAAATCTATATAAATAAAACGATTGAGGTTTGTCGTTGTGCGCGCGTCGCGCAAAAACTACTAGTACGAACAACGCTCGTCTCGGTCAACTTAGCTACCGACTTATTATTTGTTCACAAAATTGTCAATCAGTTAAACAAGTACCTTAAAATCTAATAAATAGGTAGATTTTCCTACGAAATTTTTATTTCCTACGACATTTACTACCTAGTACATATATATCGATGGTGTAAGCCTATCGTTTATCTCACTTCCTAGGTACTTGCCTACAACTTACCCGATTGCTCAACGTTTATGGTTACTGCCTCGCTTCTCAGGCTCGTAGCGTGAAGTTAGATAACTTTAACCTTCCTAAATAAATATATAGGCATTAAAATGGAAAATATTTTTTTCAAATCTGATATAGAGGGTAGATGTACCTGTATAAAATCTGAGTGGTAGTTCCAGAGATTAACGCATTCGTAACAATGTTTTGAGTTTTAAATATTAAGTATAGATTTTCTAAAAAGGTTTTAGATAACATTTTTTACCGTTACCATTAAAAACTTAGAAAACCTTGGAAAATATAGCTTAGAAATACTATATAGGTTTTGATAATCGGTCAGTGTGCGAGACTTTTAGTATGAAGGGCGGTATTTACGTATTGCATTAACATAGAAAAGTGTTTCTTTTTTGTTTAAAGCAGTATGAAGCCTTAGTATTTGGTATTAAAATAATCAATTCGTTTTTGAGAAAAAAAATTAGCCACAATATAACTCGTATGGCGTAATGGTATTGAAATATTTAATTTTCGGTGTATTTAACTCTCTTGGTGCCCAATTTGAAGACTAGGTCTCCGGGAAGTACCATAGAGCTTTTAATAACTGATCACTGAGTGCGAATTTTAGAGTTTAAGTATGAAGAGATATATCTCTTTATTTAGTTAACCTAGAAACTTGATTTTTGTATGAGGTCATAGATCGTAGTATTAATTTCAATACATTTAACACTTTTCAGGAAAAAATAAAATTAAACGTAATATAATTTTATTGCATTATACTCCAACGAGATAAGAAATTCTTTATTTTCGGATTTATTTCTTAAGTTTAATAAAAGACCTCTCTTCGTGCCAGATTTCAAGACTGTGATATTAATTTCAACATTATACCTCAAGCCATTTTAGAGAATAAGAATCTTGACACACATACAGACAGACAGACAGTCAGCCAACAAAGTGATCCTATAAGGGTTCAGTTTTTTTTTCATTGTGATTCACGGAACCCTAAAAGGTATAAAAGAATGTGATAACTTTGAATTTTATTACCCAAACAATCCATAGGTCCCAAACTGAAAGGTATGAAAGCATTAGGGTCCCTTTTCTTCACGTTCTCCGGAAGGAATCTTTCAGGCTTCACCTTGAGAGGCTCCTCCCAATATTTCAAGTCTCTGTGTACTTCATGAATCGGTATAAGCAGTGATGTACCAGCTGGTAGGATTATTTTACCTGAAGAAATTTCAACGATTTTTTTTTTGTAGATTTTAGCGTTATTCCTTAATCCCACCTAATATTAACTGACAGATTTTTAACTTAAAGGTGGTAACAAGCTAGGCGATCACTAGAAAATGCTTTAATGCCCTAACACCATGTAAGCTTTATTAAATGTAGCCCGAAAAAGTGTTTAGAAAATTCTATGTCACCGAAGACTGTCATCGAGAAACTTGCCTAGAATATAATATTTGCTGTACTTTAGTCAAAGGGTTTTTTTTAATTATTTTAACACCAAAGAAAAACTGATATGAAATGAAAAGAACCTACCATTATTAATAGTTGTCTCTTCCTCGACGGTCCTCTGTATAAGTGCGGCAATAGAGAGGTATCGGAGTGTTTCTTTATAAACCATATCTAAGTACTGTAAATCTTTACATTGTTCAGCAGTGACGTCATTATCATCAGGGCCCATAACATCTATAATTTCATTATAAACTTTTTCCTGAAAGGAAATATGAACAAATTCAAAATATGGCTAGATTATTTTTTTGCTTTAGCTAGTAAAAATTTTATCTTTTCAGTACTTGAATATCCATAACCTTGCATTTCATTTAGGAGTTCAGCAAGTTTTACGTTAAATAGATTATTCAACCAAAGTGAATAAAATATCTTTCAATACATTTGAATGACTCTGGATTCAAAATTAATTAGGTTGGCCTAATTGGCCTAAACTACACTATATACAATATCGTCTAATTTACAACAAACCCAAAAGTAATCTATGTTTTGTTTTCACAACTAAATAAGAATTTAAAAGCAAATACTATTTAAATGTTTACATACCTGCCATTCAGGTAAATGTGCCAAAAATAAAAGGACAGCAGATGTTATTTTAGCAGATGCTTCTTGACTCTAAAAAAGATAAACAGATTTATTGTTGATAATAACAAACTGATCTTTAGGATTATGACGATACCAATAGTATAGTATGAAAGTTGGAATTCTTTTAAAGATATAATTGTTTATAAGAACTATATTAACAATAGTTGAAACCAAACAGTATACATTATTTCATATTATGACAATTAAACAGGGCAACAGACGACACACAGGAGCAGTTTCCTATTGCGGAATTGGTTGTCTTGGGGGACTTTACGCACACCACGAATCGTGGTTGAGTTCCTCCAAGACATACCATGCAGGACGAACTGCCTATGCATTCCCTCCTAACTCATAAGCTGACTTAACTGCCCACCAGGATTCCCGATGTTAATGGTCATACGTCCTCTTCGCTGGACCTTCTGTTGACGAGCCATCCAACCGGGTATGTTGTGTTAGTCGATGCGCCTTTGGGTATATCGGACCACTGCCTGTGTTCTTAGTGATTCGCGAGGTCTAATGTTGAATATTACTCGATTTTCCTGCTTTTGTAATTTGATATGATCTGTACCTCAGGTGCTGAACCCCACAGCAAAATACCGTAAGACATTATACTATGAAAGTAAACGAAATAGACTAACCGAGCAATGGCAATATCTGTTAACTGGCGAATCTTACGCACTGTGAATGCAGCAGAACTTAATCTTCCCGCCAAAGTTTTAATGTGCGGACACCACTGAATGAAGCTTGAATCAATCATGAAGCCCAAGAAGATAGTATTATCAACTAAGCCTACTACATTCCCTTCTATCTTGATAATACGAGTACTATCAACACGCCGAACATTGGGCAAGGCAAATCTCATATAATTGGTTTTGTTTGCATTTAGTAGTAAATTGTTTAAAGCAAACCATTCAGAATTTTTAACTAAATTATTATTTAATTGCCAAACCTCTGAATCTATTCTTTTCACTTTGAATATAAGTGAAATGCCATCTGCAAAAAGAACCATATCAGCACCGTTCTCAATGACTAGCGGAAGATCATATATATAAACGAGAAATAGAAAAGGCCCCAAAATCGATCCCTGAGGAACGCTGATTCTGGTTAATGATCCTGAAGAGGTTGCTTCATTTACACTTCTTTTCTGACAGCGATATGTTAAGTAAGAGCTTAGCAGGTCGGGAGACGTTGCACACACACCATAGTGTTTCAGCTTAAGTATACCTTAACGTACATCAACGCAGTCGAAAGCCTTTGAGAGATGACAAAATACATCGATTGCATCCTGCGACTCCTCTCAGGCCCTAATATATGACTTAGCAGCGTTGCACCTGCGTCAGTGGTTGATTTTGATTGCGTGAAACCATTCTGCCGACAATCCAAAAGCTCTTGTGTTTTGAAATATTCTACTAGCTGCTTAAGTTTTAATTTTAATTTAATTTTGAATTTATATGTTTAATCAAAATTTCTAAGAGTGGTACCATGGAATGATGATATTATCTTTTTTGTTACTTCTAAAGGTACATTTGTGAAATAATCCTGGAAAACAGTTGCTGCCTCTGAACTTTTTGTAATATGTACATATGTACAATAGTAAGTACATATTATCTGGTCATGACACATCTAGGCCTATACCATGATGGTCATAGGTTTGAAAATCCTACATATGTATGTGTTTGTATCTTTTTAGTGTCGATCGGGTCGGACAATTTTTTAGTTTAGCTTCCATCCTACGATAAAAAAATTCGTTTCAATAGAGGATAGTTGAACTCAAGAATTTCTAAATGTGAAATGTTTTGGCAAAAAGGAAGATCTTAGCGAAGTTATCTTATATTTTTTATGGTATGAAGTAGCAAACAGGCGTTAACTGTTCGTTGAAACCTATAACTATGCATAATCGATCTCAAAAGGATTGCAGTGCCAGTCATTAATGGATTGCTACTCCAGGAAACTACTTGAAACTGTGTGTGTTATCTAGGCATGCAAATTATACCTACTTTAATTAGAACGTCGTGTAATTTTTTTGTGCTGTAATATCACGTGTGATTTTTTACGAACACATACTTTATGAATGCTAATATGTTCAACACTAAGAAAATAAATACCCTAATATTAAAAAATAATAATAATTTGTGTGCTATTTCACACTGATACATTTTAAATAATAATAAACAAGATATGGGAACAGAAATCTCTCTCTCCCCATATCTGATGGCCGCCATTTAATGTAAACCACTTCCCTTTTTATTAAGCCATCCCATGATGATGTTCTAATAACGTCGCATAAAGATGAGTCGTTTATATATATTTATTTATAAATCATCATACATATAATAAAGCAGATATTTTGATGCATAATTTTTGTTATCACTTCGTTATTCGGCAGTTGAGCCTTTTACACAGGCGCTACCAATCTGCTAAATGTATAACTGAAATATTTCGACTCAGTCAATCACAAACAGACTCAAACCGTCATTATATAATCTTATATAGGAAAGTGGTTTTATATACCCATATGTTGCAGGTTTAAACTTACCTCTACATATCTCTACATCTTCTACCTTAATCACTAGGAAACGATGTACTCAGATTTTAAAGAAAATTATGCTATCATCTAAAACGAAAGGATTGTCTCGACTATTACAATATAAGGATTAAAGAAAATATTTATTTGAAACATAGAAGATATAACATTATAAATATACAATGTACACAAGTCATAATAGCAAGTACCTAATAGAACAACAGTTTTTGTTTGACACGTCTCCCTAGACTATAACACCATCATATGGAAATAGGCAAAATTGTTGCCATTATCATTGATCGTTAACTTCATATTGTAGCAATTTTATCCTCTACTAAACGCGCCAAAAGAAGTATAAGTTAAAAAAGAAAAATACATACAGTTGTAAATAAAGAGAATGTCTCCCATTTGATTTCTTGTTCGCACAATTCTCCAGAAAGAATATATCGATCCACAATACCCATAGCTTCTTCTTCGATGAAGCTTGCTTTATTTAAAACTCTTCTTCTTCTGCTTATTATATCTGACACAAACTCATCGATCAATTTAACAAAATTGTTCTGTTCCTGTTTACCTCCAGACAACCAGTAGATTAAGGGTATTTGTTGCCACCATATTGTCATTTTTGTAAAAATTAAATTATACATTCTGGAAACAGAATTCTGCGTTTAAAATATGCATTACAATAGTTTAATTATATAATTTTCATTTCTATCTACACATTTCTAAATACAAGACAAAAAAGTAATCATGTTCATCAAAGAAATACATCAGTATACACTATCGGAGACACCAAAATGTTCCTTGACATTGTCGTAACGAAATCACAAATCTTGTGGGCGGCATCAGGACGGTCCAACTATCCAAGTGAGAATGATGTCTGTTTATTTGGGGTTACCCCCAGTTGTTTCTAACTTTCCCCATACTAGCCACCCCTCATGCCTCGCACCCGTACGTTATCGCTGCCCGTAGGCGACCTCGTAACTGATCTCGAACGTTCTCGCATTCCCACAAGCTCCAACCAGAATGATCTTCTATTCGGGTACCGACGTAGTGAGTTGCCTCGAACAATATTAACGCAAGTCTTCAGGATGCGACGCGGCTTAAGCGAGAATCATCCTTCGAACCTGTCATTGTATGCTTATAAAACACGAAAGTTTTCAATCAGTGCGTCCTACCCGTAATGACCTACGGAGCTGAGACGTGGACACTCACGGTAGGGCTGGTCCAACAGTTCAAAGTCGCTCAGCGTGCTATGGAAAGAGCTATGCTCGGAGTTTCTCTGAAGGATAGGATTCGTAACGAATACATCCGACAGAGAACCAAAGTTATCGACATAGCTCAAAGAACCATATCTTGCGAAGAACCGACAACCGCTGGGGTAAACGGGTTCTTGAGTGGAGACCGCGACTCGGCAAACGTAGTGTAGGACGCCCTCCGGCCAGATGGGATGACGATCTGCTAAACACTGCAGGCAGATGCTGGATGCGGCAAGCTGATGGCAGGGCGCTATGGCGCTCATTAGGGGAGGTCTAGGTCCAGCAGTGGACTATTATAGGTTGATGATGAACTTTCGAAATTTAGCGAAAAAAAATAAAATAAAAATAGTTTGTTATAAGACTTATATATATGATCTTTCCAATTATCACAAAAAAATAATAATTCAAAAAGCCAATTTCGTTGTAGTTTGGATTGATTGTAAGAAAGCTTTCGATTCGGTGTCTCACTCATGGCTATTGAGGGTAGAAAGTCGGTGATATATTATAAGAATTCTTCACGGCGTGTATGGGTTGGGTTATGACGGCAGAGAATAACCGATTATTAGTTAAGAGAGCGTTCGTTCAGGGCGATTGTCTGAGTCCGATTGGTTTTGCCTGGCTCTGTATACTCTAAGCACACTACTGGAGAAATTGCCGACAGGTTTTCAGTTTCAGAGAGGAGGTAATTATGTGTCTAATTACGTCTCATATGGACGACCTAAAGTTGTTCGCTTCAAATGCTTCACGATTGTGGGATATATTACAGATTACTTGTCATTTCAATGAACCAGAGAGAGCGAAAGTCGTGCATATCGACCACATTGATTACAATTCAGTAGATCTAAGATTCTTCACTGAAACATACCACTACTCGGGCATAGCGCAGAACATATGTATAATGGGAGCGGATGTGTAGCGGGTAGTTTGCGAGAAGTTTTATGAGCGCTTTACAACAGTTCTTACAAGCGGCTTATCTGCCGTAAATAAGATTCGAGCATATAACAACTGGCTTATGCCTGTTCCCATGTATACGTTAGATGTGCTCAGGTGGTCTCAGACCGAACTAGATTCTCTAGATGAAGCTGTATATCAAGCGCAAACGTGGCGATAGTGGCGTCCTTAGCTAAAACAATTCATAACCGTGAGATTTGCAGCCTCATAAGCTACTTCCTTGCAATCACAGAAAGGTCGGTACATGCTGATGTCATCAAATGTGATAAAAGACTAACTCCTCTATAACTAGCCGATGAGCAATGAAATGTGCCGGCTGTACTGAGTACGTGCGATCGCGAGTCTACATGGAAAGCGAAAAAGTTGCAAGGACGCTTTATCAAGTCTCTACATGAGCAGTACGTCTATGAAAAAGACTCCGTGCACTGGTTACGCTTCCGTGTCTTATGTGAGGAAACCGAGGGTTTTATTTGTGCAATACACGATCAGGTTATAAAGAAAAAAACCATTGTAGCTCTATCTTGAAGGACGGGACCGTCGACATTTGCCACCTGTGTCACCGTCCGGAGGAAGCCCTTTGGCACATAACATCTGGCTGTATCATGCTGGCTAACACTTAATACTTGTACAGACACAACCAATAAGCCATTGATGTACGGACTCATAGAACGGAGAGTGCCATATTACCAGTATGATCCGGAATCCGTATCATTAATTTTATCTATCAGAAAAATAAAAATATGTTATCCATATACACTGGTACGTGTCACCTTTGAGTTTTTAAAACAACTTGTTCCATGTTCACCAGATCTTTTGAATCCTCTTTCGAAAGCCCCATTAAGGTTTCTGAAATAAATTATATTTAATACAGCAAATTTCAGCATATATGTTTAGATATAAGTGGGAAAATTTGACAAAGTGCTCTATTGAAATAAATATAGAATTTATTATCCGATACCGTTACTAAAATAAACGTACACAAAACCTTATTTGTGAACTTTAGGTGTTAGATATCGATGCTGTAGAAAATATTATTAGATTGGTATCAAGATTACCTCTTTATTGATTTATTTTATAAAACAAATTATTAATTAAGTTACTTACGACAAACACATTGTGTTGTGGTTGCAACGACATCGAAGTAAACGTCAAAAGTCACGTCTGGGTCTTTGCATTGTAACGCCTTAGCTAATTGTATTGCCTCTTTATTGAATATAGCCGAGTAGTGGCTTACTGCTTTTTTGTTGTAAGACGGTGTCGCTATTTTACGATGGCTACGCCATGTGGGGCCTTAAATCGAAGAATAAGTGAATGTAATTGCATAACGATTTTGGATATTAATGTGATTATGATTAATCTAAGAGATGGATCAGCATAACGGAAACAAGAACTCTTTTTTGACTATGAAACATGCAAAAAACTTAAACTGTTTCCTTCACCGGAACTGACTAGAGGGATATTCACACAATTTTTTATTATTTATTGACAAAGTATCCATCAAATGTATCTAGTAGTGTGTATTAATGTATCTGTAATGTATCTGTACTGTAATGTATCTGTATGTGTGTAGTATCTATCAAATGACACAAACTGGTTATTTACACTTGGTAATATAAATTTAAAGAGCAATGTTGTTGAATTTGATAAATTTGTGGACATAAAAGAAAATTTTAAGCTGCTAAAACTTAATTTAGGTATGAATAATCTTTATGAAAAAAATGCTGTATTAAAAAACTTTGTTTATATATATATATATATAAGGGTTTTCGGAATTATCTACTGCACAAAAATGGGAGCAAGTATTTTGCTTAATGATAATTTATCAAACTCGTATAACGTAATTTCATTTTTACTGTCTATACCGGCCACGTCAGCATTCACAGAGAATGTTTGTTTTCTGTGATAAACAGAAAATGCAGATACGAAAGAAACAAAGCGTCTCTGAATCTGATAAAAAATGAACAGCTTATTTACTTTAATTTAAATATAGACAGTAAAGATGCTGTGCAACTGTTTAGCAGAGCTTTAGTATTTCTTTTTCTATGCTTTATTCTTTGTATCTATGCTTTCTATGTGTAGGTATGTTATTGTGTTACGTACCTCCAGTCAAAATTCCCGGACCTATAAATACTTTCATCAGTTCATAAGATGGTCCCTTCTGATTAACTTTACCGCTTGTGAGTAATAGCTGTAAATAATAGTTCAAATTTATTCGAAACTATGTTTCGACTAATCGTTAAATTTTCGATAGTTATCATATCAAATGTGATGCGCATTTAAACATAAATAGAGATAAACATAATATTTAGGCTATATAATATTACATTAGCATTAGCATAGCTCGCGGCTCAGGTCGCGTGGAGTACAGAAAGCCTTCGGTTGAACACACGGCGATCGCCCGCCAATTAATTTAAAGACAAAAATGCTTATTGTGCTTGATCCTTAGAAGATAAACATATGCTATTACCAACTTTTTATATGTATTTTTAAGATCTACTATTATATAGTACATTAATTTGATATATCTCTTATGGTTTACTCAGCGTAAGCTATTTAAGCACCTCAAAAGCGTTTTTTTTTCGAATTGATTAATGTAACTGATTATTGGGTACTACACTCCATGATACAAAATAGATCCTTTAACCTGGCCAGGTAACATAGTATGAATTAAAAAAAAAATGTTAAACGGATACCTAGGTAAGTGGTTTTCACATTAAAAGAACATAAACGAATAGACAAACGTTGAATTTTCATAATCATCATACATTATTGTTGTTGTTTATAAAAACATACATTCGAATGTAAAGGAATATTTGGAAAATCTTAGCATTTGCGACGATTCGCAGAACGCACATGTATTTCCAAGAAATGTTATCATTCCATGTATCGTAAACAAATAACTCTAGAACTTAAACAAGGATTTAATCGTGGTGGTCGAGTGGTTTACTTCGGCGTAATATCGATTCAATGTCCGCAGGTACTTACCCTGGCATGCACCAACCAATATGTCAGAATTCACGTACATTTATTAACTCAAATTGGTAACACTATCGGCTGTTAAGAAAAACATCGTATTATCTTATCATGCCACAGTTGGATCGAAGAAAGTTATAGTTTGGACATCGAAGCGAATACTAGAAGCGACAACCGGAAGAAGTCTAAGAGCGAAACGTACAAGAGAGTATATCTAGATTTGTGATAGAGTTATTAGATATCGTGTGGGAGAATAAATTATTTAACCGCTTAACACGGCACTCTTATAACTCGCAAGCGTAGCAAATTAAATAATAACTTACCCTTATATCTGCTGGGTTCTTTACTAATATGTTCAGATCAGGTCCCAACCAAAATTTGCAATATTCGCCATATCTTGCAAAAATAGATGCAATTTTGTCCAGCAATTGTTCTGTAAATATACAAATTATCATTAAGAAAAAAAAGAAATGATTGAGGGTTGTGACATCACGCAAAAACTACTGGATATATTTTAATCACTTTTTAATACTTGACCCTTATCAAATACAAAATTATCACGGTATCTTCATTCAGTAAAAAGTTATTACATTTTTAGGTAGGGTAAAACGAGGTATAACTAGCCATCTGCAGTAACTGGCCAGGTCCCTCTATAACAGTCAAAAATAAGCTACTGGGTCATCAAACACCACCATGTTTAATTTATTAATATTATTTACACTATCAGGTCTCATTTTAGTTCACAATTGCGTCACCATACTTCGAAAATAATGCCAAAATTATAGTTATATTCTGACAGTTGGTGAGTAAGATTCTACTTGGGTGGTTGCTTAACAAAACGGTAAGATTAATAGTTATTTAAAATTTCCGTTAAATATGTTTTATACTTAATAGCTTTATAGTAAATGATCAAGGCTTAGTTTTTGTTAAATAGTTATTAAAATTACAGAATATTTATAAGTACGCTTTTATTGCAAAATTGCTACGTAATCTAAAAGGTTAGAGGGTTTAGTATAGCTTGTCCAAATATCGTGTTTTTTTATGAAGTTCTTTCAGTAACTGGCATAGGTGGCTATTTGGGTGGCCCGTTACTATTTTTGTTTCCAGATAAGTAGAATAATGTCCAAAAAGCGGCAATATACGAAAGAAGCTATAGATAAAGCTGTGAATTTTGTTCAAAATAAAGAAGGATCTGTTCGCAGTGCTGCTAAATTATTTGGGGTGCCTAGGAGCACTATTCAATTTAAAATAAAACATCCTGAAACAAAATTTAAGTCCGGTTCAAATCCTGTATTAACACAGGTTGAAGAGTCCCAGTCCCAGCAGTTTTCTACGAATACACTGCTAACGTGTTCTATCCTCAAATAATCGCAAATGAAGTAATGGCTAGTAACTAACAGACAGAGTGCCAATTACTGATTTTGATGGCTAATTACTGGTTAAATTTGATAACTTTTAATTAATCAAACTTTAAAACTATGGCAATAGCACTTTTATTTCATTATAATTTCCATATCACATAATGACTTTTGTACTATTCAGCAATAGCATACAAGTTCAAATTGAATGATGCATATTGGAACTGTGAAGACTCAAACTGGCTAAGGTGCTTAAGTGGCCAGTTACTGCATGATTTACCCTACTACGATTTTATAAGTACTACGCGTTCTTTTGTCGCCCACGCGAGCGGAGCCGTAAAAGTACCTGTCTAAATGTTCCATTACTTTTTTCAAGCTGAAACCCACAGCAAAATCCCTAAGACATTAAGCCATGAAAGTAAGCGAAGTAGACTAACCTAGCAGTGTCAATATGTGTTAACTGGCGAATCTTTCGTAATACTGCTAATGCAGCAAAGCTTAATTCAGATTCATTCTTTTAATAAGCGCAAAAGGTATACTTTTCAAGTGAATTTGTAACTATGGAGGCCTCTTTGAAAAGGGCATCGATATTTTTCGTCGATATGAAACAGAAATCTATATAAATGAAATGATTGCGGTTTGCAAACTGTCTATACTGTTAGCTATAAGGGCCCTGAAGCTTCAAACGGCTTTTACAGCTTCACCCGGGCTGGGAGCGAGCGCTTAGGGCACTCAGCCGTGAAAGCAAGATATTTGTTTTACTCATTATATACTAGCTACTTTAAAAATAAATATTTCACGATATCTTCATAAACAATAATTATGTAGCCCACGTAAGCAGAGCCACGGGCACAGCTAGTTATACATAAATGTTATTCAATACTTCGATTCACAAACGTCGATATTTCCAACAGTCAAAAATTTATTCCTTAAGTAATTAATTTTACCAATTTCTGCTCCTGTTGTATAAGAATTTTCCTATGCTGGAATGATACATCTTCTATATCTATACATTAGCTATGGCCCGCTGGTTCACCCGCGTATAATTTAAAAGAAATCGCTGATTGATGATTCATACTTCAGTACAGACAATATTTTTATCAGGCGGCCAGGGTTTTATGCGTCACAACTCACACGGCTTGTTCGGGCCACTACTATGTCTACTACTATCCATGTCTATGTCTACTACTATGTCCACTACTATAGTCATAGGCCAGAGCCGAGTGTTGAGTTATTTTAATTTTACATTATCTCCTAACGATTCGTCCAAATAACATTATATAAAGGGCAAAGTTTATCTACATAAAATTGTGTTAATGATGAAGTAACTTTCGTTCGTAAGGATTAATATGACATGCCTAATAATAATGCTCACAAATCGCTTTTAAATTTTAAATTAAAAAAAAAACAACAAGCTTCGGTTTCGTCCGATTTACTTAACAAAATCAATATTAAAAGCTATCTGAATAATTAGCCTAATTCTAGATAACCTATACTATTTCCACGTGAATCTGGCAAACATATATAAAAAATTTTCGAATCCGACTGGTAGTTCCAGATATTAGCGTGTTTAAAATAATAAACAAAAAAACTCTTCCGCTTTATTATATTAGTATAGATATTATCAAACTCATCGTTTCTCTGTCTGTCTGACTGTTTATGTTCTTTTCACGCGAAAACCACTTATCTGATTTACATGTCTATTATGTTATCTGGCAAGATTAGATTATATTAAAAAAAAAAGTACCATATGTAACGAGCAGTTACGATAATGGTGAATCAATTCGACAAAAACATGAATTTAGGACACTTAAATAAATGGCTTACGCTGAGTTAAGCCATAAGAGTTATATAAATTAATTTTCTACATAATTGTACATCTTTAAAACATCAACAAAAAAGTCTGCAATAGTAATCTATCTTCTAAGGATCATAGACATTAAGCAATTTCGTCTTCCTTCTTTTGAGCGACGGCAGTACGATTCGAAAATGTGCTCGACTGACGCGACGGTATTCTGTAGTCCACGCGAGCGGAGCCAGGGGCAAAGCTAGTGATCTAGTATAGCATATTTGAATAAAAGTATTTTAAAATACTTATTTTGCATTTTGTATTTCAATACTTTTATTTAAAAACATTTTGTTTTTTTATTTAAATCATCATCATCATCATCATTTCAGCCGAAAGACGTCCACTGCTGGACATAGGCCTCTCCCAAAGATCGCCACAACGACCGGTCTTGTGCTGCCCGCATCCAGCGGCTTCCCGCAACCTTTACCAGGTCGTCGGACCACCTTGTTGCGGGTCTGCCCACGCTGCGTCTTCCGGTACGTGGCCGCCACTCGAGAACTGTTTGACCCCATCGGCCATCCGCTCTACGAGCTACGTGGCCAGCCCACTGCCACTTAAGTGTAGCTATTCTTCGGGCTATGTCGGTGACTTTGGTTCTCCTGCGGATCTCCTCATTTCTGATTCGATCTCGCAGAGAAACTCCGAGCATAGCCCTCTCCATTGCCTTTTGAGTGACTTTGAGCTTTCTTATGAGGCCCATAGTTAGCGACCACGTCTCAGCACCATATGTAATCACTGGCAACACACACTGGTCAAAGACTTTCGTCTTGAGACACTGCGGTATCTTGGACGAGAATATGTTACGTAGCTTCCCGAACGCTGCCCAGCCGAGTTGGATTCGACGATTGACCTCTTTCTCGAAATTGGATCTACCTAACTGGATTGTGTGTCCCAGGTAAACATAATCTTTAACAATTTCAAGCGTATGGTCTCTGATCTTCACGGGAGTTGGCGCTACATGGACGTTCGACATAATCTTCGTCTTGTCCATGTTCATTCTAAGACCAACTCGTTCAGAGGCTTTACTGAGGTCATCGAGCATCGCACGGAGGTCCTCCATGGTCTCAGCCAAGACTACTATGTCGTCGGCAAACCGAAGGTGGGTGATGTACTCGCCGTTTATGTTGATGCCTAGTCCTTCCCAGTCCAGAACCTTGAAGACATCTTCCAGTGCAGCGGTGAACAGTTTAGGAGAGATAACATCTCCTTGTCTGACTCCCCGCCGCAACAGGATGGGTTTCGAGTTCTGGTCCTGCAGTCGAACTGACATAGTGGCGTTTTCGTACAAACACTTCAACACTTCGATATACCGGTAGTCTACTTGGCACCGCTGGAGAGACTGTAGTACAGCCCAGGTCTCAATCGAATCGAAGGCTTTCTCGTAGTCCACAAACGCTAAACAAAGGGGTAGGTTATACTCTTCGGTCTTCTGTATAACCTGCCGTAATGCGTGTATGTGATCTACGGTACTGTAGCCTTTTCGGAAACCGGCTTGTTCGGGAGGCTGGAAGTCGTCGAACTTGCGAGCAAGACGGTTCGTAATAACTCTCGAAAACAGCTTATAAACATGGCTCAAAAGTGAGCTGGGCCTATAATTCTTCAATAGGGTATTGTCACCCTTTTTGAAGAAGAGTACCACCACACTTTTGTTCCAAGCCTGCAGCGTTTTACCTTCGTGGATGACGGAATTGAACAATGTCTGAAGGGCCCTCAGTACTGGTTTACCACCCGCCTTCAATAGTTCGGCTGTGATTCCGTCATCTCCGGGAGCTTTGTTGTTTTTAAGCTGTTTGAGAGCCATACTAATCTCATACAAGCTGTAGTCCGGGATGTCTTCTGTATAGTGTCGAGTCAATTTAGCTCTTGGGTCTTTAGCTAGATTCGTAACGGGTTCCTGCGTTGACGTGTATAACTGTCCATAGAAATTCTCGACCTCTCTCAAGAGCTCGGGTTTGGATGACACGATTCTGCCGTCGTCAGTCTTCAGCTTTGTTAGCTGGCTTTGCCCAATAGACAGATCTCTTGCGAACACTTTGGAGCCTTTGTTTCGCTCTATTGCCTCTTTAATACGATTCGTATTTCAGTTTTCAGTGACTTTGAGATCCGCCTATTAAGCCGCCGATAAGCACAGGCATCACCTTTAGACTGCAGAATCATCTCACGCCTCTCCTCCATGAGTTTTAGAGTAGAGTCCGAGAGTTTTTTGGTCCTGTTTGTACGGTGGGTCTTAAAGAACTTGGACCCAACCGTATAGACAGTTTCCACGAACTCGTCATTATAATTGTCCACGCTGCTGTCTTCTAGGCAATGAAAACGGTTTTGGAGTTCCAGCTGAAAGCTCTCGAGGTTTTGGAGCTGGATCGGTGCTGGGCGGAGCGTAGACTTTATCAGTCGAGATCTTTCGAGCTTCAAATTAAGATTCAATGTGCCTCTTACCATACGGTGATCATTTTCGGTTTTGACCGCATTGATCACAGAGACATCATTGAATATGTGCCTTTTCGTCGACATGATAAAGTCTATCTCGTTTTTCGTTACACCGTCAGGGCTCATCCAGGTCCACTTCCTGTGTTCTCGCTTCCTGAAGAAAGAGTTCATCATATAAAGGCCTTCCTTCTCCATGAAGCCGGCCAGTAGTTGGCCTCGATGATTCCGGTTTCCTACTCCAAATTGCCCCAATTGCAGCTCATCGCCGTCTCGTTTGCCCAGTTTTGCATTAAAATCCCCCATGACAACTGTGAAGTGGGCTTTGAAGCTATGCATGGCTTTAGAAATATCCTCATGCATAGCCTCCACTTCATCGTCAGAGTGCGCCGAAGTCGGAGCGTACACCTGTATGACCTTCAACGAATACCGTTTGGTTATTCTGAGTATAAGGCACGCTACCCTAGTCGACACACTTTCGACTTTTACCACGTTGTTCACAAGGGACTTGTGGACGATAAACCCGACACCTCCTTGGGACTGTTGGTCGCCCTCCCGGAAATAGAGCAAGTTACCAGATTTAAGGATTATCGTGTCCTCCCCCTCTCTTCGGACTTCAGATAAACCTATGATATCCCACCGTAACTTGGTCAATTCTTCCTCAAGTTCGACAATTTTCTCGTCAGTTCGCAGTGTGCGCGTGTTATAAGTTGCCAGGGCCAGAGTTCGTCGGTTGTGGTAGCCGGATCTCTGCCGGGGATTAACTATAGCACCCCCTGCCCCACCGTTACCGTGACCGCTACCGGAGTCAGGAATAGCAGGGCCGCCGGGGACTAGGGGTCTAGGTTTTGTTTTTACTATCATCATTATGGGAGGATTTGCCATAATCGCCACGCTTGGCAGGCGGTATTTAAATACTTGTACTAAACTATTTTGCATATCTCTAGGAGTTAATCACCATATCGTAGAACTTACCTTCGTTGTTTAGTATGAAGAAAAGGGTGTTCCCTATGATAGGGAGCGCAGGTGGGCCGGGCACCAGTGCGGCCAACTGCAGCATACGTCTGTGCTTCCATCTCCAATAATACCAATATACTAGCATTGGCAATATTATTATTGTAAATATTGTCAACCAGGACATGTTAATAATACTTCAATATCTGAAAAAATTATGTTTATTTAGGAATTGTATAGTACTTAGTGTGTTTTTCTTAGGATAGTTGCTTGTGACACTTTCGTACGTAGAGATCGTGAGCAAGGATGTAGCCAAGATTTTGTTCTAGGGAGAAGGTCAGGCAAACAACTTCAAACTAATATTACGCATATCTCGCTACAGAATTGCTTTGTCTGGAAATATTTAAAACTCTATTGACAATGTGTTCAAGTTGTGGGTTAAAAATAGCGACACTTTTATTTTTCCAACCAGATTATTACATATTATTAATAATTTGAATTTGAGTTGCGAGCAACTCAAGTCAGCCATCACTCAGCTTACCCACACTCAGCTAGCGGGAGGGGGAGTTGGGCAATTGCTGGCAACATCCTTGGTCTCTAGTTCGTATCCTTAAATGACCCCGAGTACGATGGTGCCACGTAATGGAAGCCGCAGTATAGGCAGACACAAGGTAAACAGACGATCTAGTGAAGGTCACAACTGTATGCGAGCAGCGCATGACCGGTCGTTGTGGCGATTTTTGGGGGAGGTCTATGTTCAGCTGTGGACGTCTCTTTGCTGAATGGATGGATATATGGATACGTTGCCATTAAATAACTTCGGTGATACTGCAATATGTTCTATGACAAAGACTCAGCCTCAGTTTTGTTCATTGTGAAAGTGTGATAGTTTGCTCTCTCTTCTGTAAAATCAGTTCATAGTAACATAGCCCGTTTTGCAGTTTCACCGACGGTAAGAAGAATAAGCCCGAACTTAGTTGAAGGAAAATATCCTGATAAAACAATTGTTTATAGCTGTATTTTTGAATCTTACGTTACTGAATACCAGGTGTTATTGTTGTCAAAAAACTAGCTTTCAAATAAAAAATAATTACTGTTATCTCGGATTAAAAAAAAATATATATATAATTTTTCTCAATCTTAAGTGCTTTAAGTGAAACCTGCAAGAATGAATCTGTCGAGATTTGATTAATGATTAATCTTCGCTGCGCAGGGGAAACCAATCATTAATGTAAGCAGTATAAATACTTACCACAAGGTTGTAAAATTTTATCCTTAGAAACACTTATTTATAAGCGGAATACATTCGAAGTTTTATATTTGAACACTCGTTTGTATGCAAAATAACATGTCAACTTATTTATTATTCTTCAAAGGATAAACTATTATCACAGCTGTGGAGGAAATAGTCGCGTTTCTCAGTAGATTCAATTTATACCTAACCGCTTCGTACTGTAATTATGTTATGAAACGGTGCGTGTTATATAAAATCAACTTAATACACGTATTTAAATCGTAAGGACTATTTTGAGTATTATTTCTGTTTAGGTTCTTGTTATTCATTTGTCGAGGTTAATTTTCCTAGGGCTTCAAGTGCGTAAATTCAAATCCGCTCCAAAAATAAAATGTAGTCTTCTGTACAGAGAGCAGCTGGCGAGCAGAACTCTTCGGCATTGGTGGTTAAAATGGTCAGATCCTGAATAGGAATGGCGACGAGCCGCTATTATTTTTTATTTTGTTTTCGAACTGACTACTGTTAGTCACAACAGCCCTGGAGCTTCAGACGGCTTTTCCAGCTTCACCCGGGCTTGGGAACGATCGCTTAAGGCACTCAGCCGCGAAAGCAAAGCAACAAGTTCCAAGGGAGCCAAAGTGGCCGAACCTCGGCTTCGACTGTTGCGACGAATGCAAATAAGTCACGATTTGACTAATTCCCTATCCGTAATGCGATCTAAACTAACTGGGAGGAAGGGAAGAAAAAAGGGTATATATATTTAGTAATCTGTCATGGATATTTAGATTAACTAGCCAAAAAAAAAAAAGAAAAAAAGGTCGCTTACAGAACCTATGTCCCTGAGTGGAGTGCACGTATGTAGAAATGCAGTGTAATGATTGTATGTTGATAGCTAGGGAATGCAGTCTCACTGTACCGTGCGAGCGGCTGCTTGCCTCAAGGGCTCCATGACGGAGGATCGGACCTAACGACGAGCCGCCAATCGGCTCGCCTTATATGCAAAATTTTGCGTGGGAGTTTTCGACTCACTCCCTTTTTACTAATATTTATTTACTTTTACCTACTTTTTACATTTCTTAATCGTTTATACAATCTTATACATCTACAAGTACTAATACTCATACTTATACATTTCTTATGTACTAAAATGAAAAACACAAAAAATATAGTTTATTACTCACACATTAAACAGCTAACTATAAGTTTGATTTCTTACGTTTCTAATAAAATATACAAATATACGAGCACATTAGCAAACGTGTTATACTAAGTCGCGCGCCACGTACTAGTTCTGATGACGGCGTTGCAGGGTTCGTTTGCTTTGGTCGTGAATTATGGCCGACCCGTGTCAATACGTGTGTAATACGTGAGACGCACTAAGTTTCAGGAACAAATAAGAAAAAAATACTCTGAATGACAAAATGTTCTCCCTTAGCTTCAGTGCACTTTTTCATACGAATAAACCAATATTGAAAACATTTATGCCACTCCTCCGTGGCTTCTTCTCATCCTCCGTTGAAATATACCTACCCTAATTTAGACCGGATAAACTGTCTGATAACAGAAAAAGTTGGTAGTATTTTTGTAAGAATCCACCGTAACTTTACCGTGTTACTATAACCCTTAGGGTTCCGTACTGTTTACATTACCTACTTAAGTATAACTTTATACCTCAAGCTGTTTTCGAGAGACAAATAAATCTTAATATAATTTTATTGCAATATAATTTTGTTACATTATAATTTCACAAGGGATTAGAAATTATTTTTGTCTGATTTATTCCTTAACTTTTGTAGTAACTGCCCGAGGTTATGATAATCTGTTTGTGAGCAGTATTTTAACTATAAACTGTCATATCTTTTTAATGCATTAACCTAGAAACTTTGTGTTTTAAACAAGCAATATATGATATACATCAATTTCAACTTTATACCTCGTCGTTTTCGAGAAAAAGGGTCTTAACACAGATAGACACGAAAGACATACGGAAAACAAAGTCATCCTATAATGGATCCTTCATTTTTCATTATGTGGTACGGAACTCTAAAAAAGAATAAATTTTGAGTAGGTACTCGTTCATTATTGCTTCCTTGATTGTTTACCTCCAATTTAATTGCTTCATTATTACTTAACAACTCATGTCATATATGAGGACCTAATCCATTCTAACTACAGTAAGATGTTTATCTATACGGTGTGGAATTTTAAATTCTGTAGACATAAACTTGAGTCATTTAAACATTATCCTTCGCAAATGTTGCAAAGATTGCTTCAGTTTACCTCGTCATTACATTCGGGGTGTCCAAAGTCAGTGTGGTTTATCTTGTTCTGACATTTTCAATAACATATATATAATTTTTATAATGTATGTTTAAGGTAATATACAACTAATAATAGGGATTTAAATATGAAATTTCCGTTTTTTATAGAAAAGATTAATCATTTTTTTAAATGAAATGTATATATTAAATAAGTCGTAGTGCTGGCAATTATTGTCTATGCACTTTTCCATTTTAATTGAAGTTTACTGATGCCTCTGCTATAGAAATCCTGGAGACGGCAATCGATAACCTCTTTAAAAGCGCTTTTAAGCGCTTGATCGCATTTGAAATTGTTCCCCTGTAACAAAAAATCTACATTTGGAAAAAAATTAAATTCAGTGGGAGAAAGGTCTGGTGAGTATGGTGGGTGACGGAGAACTTCCAGACATAATTCTTGTAGTTGTGAGATGGTCCGTTTTGCGATTGTTATCGTGAAGAACGAGTGGACTAGAACAATTAACAAGTATTGGTTGTTTGGCAGCGAGCTTGTCTATCATCATTTGCAATTCTTCACAGTAATTGTTGTACGAGGTCTCAAGGTGTTGTAATAAACAATGCCGGCACAGGTCCACTATAGACTCACAAGCAGCTACTTTTGACTCAGTTCGCGTTTAGGACATGATTTGGCTGCCTCCCCGGTGTCCAACCAGTGCAACGGACGTTTTTGATTATCATACAGGATACACTTTTCATAAAAAGTACCAATCTGATTCAGAATCCCTTCATTTGTGTGCCTATTCAACAAGCTAAAGCAAGCTTCAACGCGATGTTGTTGTTGTTATTTAGAGAAATCATACGATCCTTTTTTCCTAGCTTTTTTATCTTTTTAATTTGACGTAAACGAAGCAGTATCATTTTATCACTTACGTTGAAGGCTGCTGTTAATTCCAACGTGGTTTGAGATGAATCTGCTGACACTGCGGTTTTCAATTCATCGTAAAATATTTTAATTGCCTCGAACCCTAATTATTTTTCTAATATAAAAGTAGCCTCAGTTACTTCTTATAACATCAGCTATCTGCCAGTGAAAGTCCCGTCAAAATCGGTCCAACCGTTTCAGAGATTAGTCGGTACAAACAGACAAATACAGACAGACAGACAAATAATTAAATTTAATTTAATAATAAGGTGTTATTTTGCCATTACAAACAGATACTTTCATTTTATTTATTCGTATAGATAACATTATATTTAATATGAACAATTAAGTTTTTTTTTATTGAATAACCAATCTAAGCATCATACACACAATATTTTGATACATTTTCCATTAATTTATTGTTCATCATTTATGTATAATATTTTTAAGTTACATTCAAATGTTTACTTTATTATTGGTTTGTATAAAATATTTTTTCCTATTAATCGGGTAAAATTCAGAAGAAGAATACTATTTTGTCACGTAAACAAGCTCATTACAAATAGTCACTACACATAACGATATTATATTGCCGTATTCTAGGAGCTATTGTTTGTGTGTAACGCGGTATCTTATAGTTAAAACACAAAGATTAATCTATGACATCAAGAATAAAAACACGTCGACTTTTTGGTAGAAGCTTGTTGGGTCGTTATATAGGGGCTAGAGAATGTATATTATGACCACTTTAGACTTTGTGTTTACCTTGAGAGGAAGAATTACGGAATTGGTATATTATAGCACTCGTAAAGTTGGAGGAATCAGTATAACGACATTGCACGTACAGACACGGCTATCAAAAAAATCAGAGCATTTTTTTATGACTTACTTAATAATATAATTGAAACATTAACTATGTAAGTAACATCATCCTATAATTTAATTGTATATTTATAGTTCGGTTTTATCATCAATAATTTAAAAAACAGTTTTTAACACTGTTCTAAAAAGCAAGATTATATAGCAAATTTTGCAAATGCAATGATCGTATTGCATCATTATGTTTTCTCTAATACATAAAATAAAATATTAATCAACTTTGTATTCTCAGAATAAAAATGAGCTGGCTACTAATCTTCATCGTGATTGTGATAGCTCTATTCTGGCTTAGATGGAGATATAATAACAACAGAATGTTGGAAATGTCCAAAAAGTTTCCCGGTCCACGGCAACTACCTCTACTAGGAAACGCTGCATCCTTTATGTGTGCGCCTGAAGGTAGGTAACTATGTGAATTAGATTTATTACTGGTTATTATAATGTATTAGTCTTGTAGGTATACCTATATGAATTCGACAAGTAAGCCAGAATTCTATATAAGATGTTAAATATAATTGTTATTACCCCGACATACAACCTTATAACAGGGTTCAGCCTGTGTAAAATTATTATTAAATCAATCGTTTCATCCAGCGTATCACCTCTTAAATTTACTTAGGCAGGCTTACAAAAAACGTGTCTTTTTAGGGGTTCGAAATTCAAAAAGGAACCCTTACAGTTTCACTATGCCCGTCTGTCTTTCGCGATTTAGCTAAGATTTTCTTAGTACTAGAAAGCTGTATTTAGTATGAGTATACAAATTAATCTCGCAAAGTGATAAAATAAAATCCTGAACAATGTTGTTTAGGGTACCTCCCCTTAAGTGGGAATGACTATCTTTTTTCTCGTTTATCACATAGTGTGGGGTATCGATAGATAGATCATTGAAAAATATTACGGGTGAGTGAAAACCATTTTCCGATTTAGGTATCCGTTTACGAAATAGTAAGCGTAATAGTAATTTTTATTAGTGTCAGCTAAATGCCAGCTAAATGTTTTTTTTGGATATGTGAAAAATTCATAGTAGTAGTATAATATATAATGAAGTTAGAAGGAAAACTATCACAGGTAGGTAGGCTTTACAAGTTAACGAGTAAAACGAGTAGTCATGGCAATCAACTTATAAAACGTACTTGGAGAAGTAATTTCGTAAAAATTGCATTGAAAATTACTTAAAGGGTACCATATTCACGTATGTTGCGTCTTACGGTACGTGGCCGCCACTCCAGAATTCTTCAGCCATCCGTCCTACGAGCAATGTGTCCCGCTCACTGCCACTAAAGTCTAGCAATTCTTAGAGCTATGTCAGTTACTTTGGTTCTTATGCAAATCTCCTCATTTCTGATTTGATCACACAACGAAACTCCAAGCATAGCTCTTCCCATTGCCCTTTGAGTGACTTTGAGAAAAATAGATTATCTAACTTATATTAAAAAATCTGTACATTTATGTTTTTTTTTATTATAGCTTTTTATAGGCCACTGATCTCGAATTTGACATTCAAAACTTTTTTGTCTGTGTTTCTGTCTGTCCATTTGTGTGTCTACATTTAACTCTTACCGGTTCTAATGAGCACGGGAATGAAAATGTACATGAAAACATGAAAATGTACGCGGAAAGTACGTTTCTCAATTGATACGCTATAAAATTTAACAACTATACTTTTGAATTCGTAAAAATTATATGTTCAAAAACTTACCTTGTTTATTCTTAACCTGTATATACCTATATTATATTAGATAATTCCGAAATTGATATACTATAAAGTTAACAATTTAACTTAAAAAAAAAACTAACATTTTACTAAAATTAAAATTACGAGAAGTAAATAAAAACTGTGTCATGAATGCGTGCGGGGCCGCTGGCATATCTAGTAAGATAATAAAACTAACATTTCTATATTTTACAGGGCTAATTAAAGTTATTGAAGAATTAATACGTGATCACGGAGAAGTGTTTAGATTTTGGCTTGGGCCTGATTTGAATGTGGTTGTGAGCAATCCTGATGAGTTGAAGGTAAATAAACTAGTTCCTTTACTCCACGGTTGGTAAAAACCATTATTGTCGTGTGGCTCTTTGTTAGTGAAAGTATGTAGTAGTAAGCATGTTTTTAAATATTTAAACTTAGTTATTAAATGTAATGATTCTCACTTAGTTGTAGTACTTAGCTGCTCATATATAAGTAAGCTATTTTTTGTAGTAATTTTTAATTCTTTTCTAAAAAAAAACGCTCACTTAAAAAATGGTGCGGACCAAGAGTCTGCAGTTGCAATATTTCATTAAAAAAAAAGGTAAATAATTGTATAAATAGCAGTTTCTATATTAATGAAAGTGCTTCAAAGAGAAGCTTACAAGGAGAGAGATAGAAAATGCTCTTACACAAGGGGTTCAGAGTAATATTAAAAAAACATAGATATACATACATAAATCACGCCTCTTTCCCAACAGGGTAGGCAGAGACCACGTCTTTCCACTTGCTACGATCCTGACATACAACTTTCGCTTCCTCAACATTCATAAATATTTTCATGCATGCTCGTCGGTTTAGAGTACTCTTGACCTGACCTTTCTTCAAAACGTTCCCGATTTGGTCGTGGAACGTTAGTTTAGGCCTTCCTCTTCCAACGTTCTCAATTGCACTCCTCTTATAAATCTGTCTAGTCAATCTTCTTCTATTCATCCTCCCTAAATGCCCAAACCATCTTAGCATCCCTTTCTCAATCCGTGTCACTATATCTTCTTTCACACCTCAACGTTCTCTTATTACACTATTTCTTATCCTGACACTCAATTTCACTCCTATCATACTTCTTAGCGCTCTCATTTCTACTGCATTTATTCTACTTTCATGTTTTTTCTGCCACACCCAGCTTTCAAAAAAACATCGATGTCCGATAAATATCGAAATACAAAACATCAATTTTTTGGTGCAGTTCTAGTGGGCGATCTTTTTTAACACGCTTGTATGTATATGTAGTTCAGATGACAACACTATAATTTGGTATCTTGGAGCTCATCTGATTATGGAGCCAGGAGGTGGATAGTGGAACACTTCAGTGGCTACTAGTAAGCTCCTCGAGTTTGGGCTCATATGATTCGTTTTGACAAGTTCAATAGAGTGGGCTTTGTAACGAAGGTTTGGTGATGGAGCCAGGAGGTGGATAGTGGAACTCTTCGGTGGTTACTAGAAAACCCCTCGAGTTTAGGCTTATATGATTAATTTTAACTAATCAAATAGATTGGGCTGTTATTGTAAGACTAAACAGTTTTATAATTTTTAGTGCGTAGTTAAAGCGTGTTTTTAGTTTTTTTTTACTATCATTTAAACTTATTATTAATTGACTACTATTTATTACACCTCTTGTGTTGACGGCCTTTCTTTTAATAAAATCCTGTTTATTGTTTGCTTACGTAAATATGGGTACTACGCACCCTCGAACTCCATTTCAATGACATTTGATGGAGTTTTTGGCGGGATCTTGGACTATCATTGAGTAGTTTTTTTTTATTAATTTGTGTAATCTGACTCTATAATGTGTAAGGGGGCATTTTGCATGATAAAGTTTGGTTATTTTTCACAAGTGAAGTGGATTGGAAATATTAACATGGACAATGAATTCTGAGATGCAACAAAAACTCCCTAGAACGTTATAACAAAGGAGCCACCATCTTGTTAGTATACTGAAATCATCATACGACAGAACATAGTATATTCACTCGATAATGGCAGTAATGGTCTTCAATAAAGAGGTCTAGTTGCCAAGTTACGAAGAAGAAGATGAAGATAAATAAGAAGTATAAGATGATAAATGTCATTGTTTTTGTTCATAGCATCGATGTATCATTGTTTTATAGAATTTAATATCGATGTCCTAACTTCGCTGTTTTCTAGCTCTAACATCGCTGTTTCAAAAATATCGAGCATCCTCATCTGACACAAATTTTTAGGGCTTATGATTTTTTTTTAAAGATCTTATTATTAATTACATTTGCCATGCACACTACAGTTTGAATAATTTTCAGATTTTATTAACAAGTAACACAACAAGTTTTAAAGGACCTCAGTACAAATATATGGCTGATTTTCTAGGTGGAGGAATTCTAAGTGGATCAGGTATGAACTAATTTTCATATATAATAAATCATGACTTCCTAGAAGCTCACACTTTAAAATACAACGCATAATAACAGTACCAGCCTGTAAGTATCCCACTGTTGGGCAGTTAGGAAAGGCACATGAGACCCGTGCTTCTTGTAGGAAGCTTTCGATACGAATGCAGACTACTCTATGAGAATATAGATACGAATGACAAAACGCACGGAAATTTTACGGTAGTGCGTGTACGAAATCAATTGTAATAATTTTTCGTTGCGGTTTTAAAACCGAATTGTAACCCGGCGCATCGCAGTGCGCGCTAACACTTTCTGGACATATCTATTTTATTTGACAGTGCTTAACGGGTTAGCTATTACTTTCAAGTTGAACGAAAATCTGTTGACAAACACAATATATCTAAGTTTGAAGTTATCGATAACTTCAATTATGAGTGAGATGCCTTTTGTAGGCATAGCGTGTTACCAGTCACCATTCTCGTTCACACATTCACTTTAACGTACCTAAAGTTTCTTTGGGACTAAACTCTACATGACAATTAAAAATAGTATAAATGAAATATCCATTCAATTACAGGATCGGTATGGCGCAGACATCGTAAAATCGCATCACCCAATTACAGCAAACGGGCTGTCGAAAATTATAGTAACATATTTAATACAGAAGTTGATCAGTTATTGAAAACATTACGAGAAATACAGCCGGAGAAACAATTCGATGTATGTCATTACGTGGCGAAGACAACTAGTTACGCTTCTTGTCGTAAGTAAAAGTTTATTACATAATTAGTTTAGATTAATTTCCTTAATAAAGGTGAAATACAAAATCGGAAGAAGTGAAGAGAAAACAATAGTCACTGGCTTTGCTTTGCTAGACACCGAGGTTTATTTACCAAAAGTTACAAGTTTAGCGTTTGAAATAAAATACTTATTAAACTTAGGAAAATATTCTACACAAAATATAAATTTTACTAAGAACATAACAACGTTCATTCTAAGATAATGCTCTCTTTTTAATGGCTGCGCCGAATGCGTTTTATATTCTCTCGCCGTTTCTTCTGTTGGTTTAAATAATAACAATAGGCATTGTCAATAAATTCTTGTCACTAGACCTTCTGGTCTTTCAATACCGGCAACAATGCGCAAGTCATAGCAACATCTTGCACAAAGGTTAAAATTGGTTCACGTACACATGGTCTTTACTTAATTCAACACGCCTAAATCTAGTTTGTAAAGTATTGTGCATCAATTGATGAAGTAGGTAGTATGAGTATATTATGGTGAGTAGTAGAATCTAAAAAAAATGCAAAATATTAAACAGATAACATTAGTAAGGGTGGCGATCGATGAATATTTTCAAACGGCACCTTATTTACGTATTTCGCATGAGCAGATAGTGCTAAGAGTCTATTCATTCTCGGAGTCAATGATCATAAATAATTAGAATTAGTTATTTTCTGTAAAATTACAGTGGAATATTGCATTATATTTTACTTCACAGAAAGTTTGATGGGTCTCACTAAAGAGCAAACCGTGAATCTTCCACATCTCCAAGAAATTATTAACCAAAGTGTAAGGTAAATTTTAGTCAAACTTAATTATAAATAAAATCAAATATACAATTAAAAATATAAATTGAATTGAATTGGAATTATATATACAACTTAATATAATATCAGCCTTAAAAAAACAACAAAAACATTTCAGGCTTTACAATGTAGTCTTTGCCAGAATGACAAAATGGTATCTACAAATCGATCCCATTTATTGGATGACAGACTTTTATAAAGACCAGAAGAATTTTACGAAAATGATGACCAGATTTACTGAAGTGATTATACAACATAGGAGTGACAAGTTATCAACTTTAAAAGAACAATGGAAAGAAGATATCATAAACGTTGAGGATGATGACAGAATAGGTACAAAATTAAGTGTTATAGACAGATTTATTTTGTCACAAGAGTTAAGTAAAGATGAATTACTAAAAGAGACATTTACTATATTCACATCGGTAAGTGCAAGCTCATACTTTTAGAACGTTATTTTGTTTTAGTTATTTATAAATTTTTTTATATCAAGGGCCTTCAAGAAAATATATTATATTCTTACATATTACATATGGCATCGTTTCCTTGTCTGGCTGTGTGTCAGTTAGTGTACTTATAACTCGAGAACCACTGAACAGAATTATATGATTCATTTTTAATAGGGTTCCGAAATCAAAAGGAATCCTTATACTTTTGGTATGTCTGTCTGTCTTTCTGTGACTTAGCTCAGAGATTCATAGTACTAGAGAGCTGTAATTTGGTATGTGTAAACATATTAGTCACGCTCATAAAGTAGTAAAATAAGATCATGAAAAAAAATTAGTTTAGGTCACCTCCCCTACACGTAAATTGGGATTTTTTTTCCTTGTCTATCACATCGTGTGGCGTGTCGTAGGAGAGGTCGTTCTAAAATATTGTGGGTCTGTGAAAACCATTTTTCGATTCAAGGATCCGTTTGCGAAATATTAAGCTTTAAAGTGATAATTTTGCTTAAAGTCAAGTGTCCCTCCTGCCAGCTAAAATGATTGTTTTTGTATATGTGAAAAAATTCATGGTAGTAGCATATATCATAAAGTTAAAAGGGAAACTACCAGAGGTAAGAAGGCTCTACAAGTTAACGAATAATAGTTAATCACGTTATAAATTTTATTTGAAGAAGTAATTTTGTACAAATTCAATTGAAAAATACTTAAAGACTCCAATCTAAAGGATGTTTGATTCATTTTACATCCAGCCGGGTGCCAGCCAAGGACATGGTCAAACATCTATAATATAGTTTTTTTTATGAAGTAATTCATGCTACACGGGGCTGGTGCCGGCCGGGGTCATACAAAAGTATACTATAAATGTTTGACCATGTCCCGGCCGGCGCTCGGCCCGGCCCTGGCTCGGTATAACATAAACATACTTAAGTCTGTATTTTGTGACGGGCAACTACGGAACCCTACAATGCGTGTGGCCCGACATTTTTACGATTTTTTCTTAAATCTTAGATGTTTTCTTTAGCCAACTATTAATACATGTTTTGTTAAATTAGGTAATTTATAGAATAAAATCATAGATAAAATTACTACTAGTATGTTTTCTTAATTGTTTAGAATAAAAGTTTCTAAAATAACAATGTTATAGTCGCTCTACTCTTACGCGCGAATAAGGTGCGATGGTGTGAGCAACACGAAAATAAACGAGGAAGCACAAATTTGAAAAAAAAAATCTATGAAAATAGCACCAGTTACAGAGAAATCGTAGAGTAATAAAAGGTTAGCGTAGTATGTGAGTTTCATGAGGAGGGATGGGATGAAAGTCGTTTAGGAATATGAAGTCGTAGAGAAAGATCTAATAAGACATGGATGAATCGTGCATGAGAGGAACTAATTGAGTTTCAAAGGTGTAAGTACTGAGACGAGGAGAAGAGTGAAAGAGCAAAACATACTGTGCGCATTCTACTTGGATGGGGTAAGAGTAAGGACAATTGCACAATTTACAAGATAGAAGAAGGACAGTACAGGAGTATGTCGTTTAATTTAAACGATTATTTGATAAAAATATGTAAACGGTTAACTGCGAAGCAATTAATTTCAGAGTCAAGAAGCATCAGCAAAAATAACAAGTTTCTTATTATTGATGATGGCTTATCATCCAAAATGCCAGGTCTGTATGGATTACATATTTGATAGTACATAAATTATGTAACGGTTATAATTATTGAAGTGAAACTTCTTATGCGACTTCCAAGCGTTAAACGTTTAACGTTCGGTAACGGTAACGGTCTCTCCTCTTTGTGTGAGCCAGAGCGAGAGAGCAATATATTATCGGTCTCTCCTCTTTGTGTGAGCCAGAGCGAGAGAGTAAATGTCGGTGTGTATTTATATTGCACACTGTTTAAATAATCTTTTAGATGAAAATGTCTTTTAAAATGAAGTTTCACTTCTATCGCGTGTGAATCGCACACACACCTTTTTAATACGCTTTTTTTTTTGAAACGAAACGTCTTTAGGCGCGATGACAGTAAAATTCTGAGCTCGAATTTTGGTTTAACGTTCTATATAATTTTTTGTTTGTGGTGACTGTCAGGGTGGTGGTCACCGTCGGGATGGTGGTGCCTGTCGGGTTGGTGGTGACCGTCGGGTTGGTGGTGACAGTCGGGTTGGTGGTGACCGTCGGGTTGGTGGTGACCGTCGGGATTGTGGTGACCGTTGGGATGGTGGTGACCGTCGGGGTGACCAGTTTTACTTCAATCGCGTGTGACGGTTACACACTTTTTTTTTATTAACATTTTTATTACTATTTCTAATAAGTTTAAACATCGCCAAAGATATTTCACTTTTGTCAGGTGTAGATACGTTCATAGGTGCTGAGTTAACGCGCTCTTTTTTATAAATTAATATTTATTGTTTACCATTTTGTTTAGAAAAAGCTTTATGAAGAAATATTAACAGTCATTGGAGACCAAGACAGATGGGTGACTGATGAAGATTTCAAACAGATGCCATATTTAGAAATGGTCTTCAAGGAGGTGGTACGGTTGTACCCTATAGGAGCTTTAATACAAAGAACTGTTATTGAAGATATCACAATAAGTAAGTTAATATCGCAATTTTTTTCTATTATTAAGAAGTTGATTTTGTTTATTTGTATCCTTTCACAAATAAAAAACTACAGTGTTATAGGTTGCTTTACATTGTTATAAAATTTTATATTGTAGGTAATTAACGTAAACAAAGTGACGAGCAGTTGCTAATATATAAAAATAAATAAAAATTGAAGTGCCTGTTTGTATTGTCAAAATAACAGCTTTTTACTAAATGCATATGAAAGTATATACGATACTTATAACAAAACAACAATTTTTAAATTTTTGTATGTCTATCTGTCTGTTTATTCCGGCTAATCTCCGAAGCGGTTGGACCGATTTTGACGGGACTTTCACTGGCAGATAGCTGATGTTATAAGGAATAACATAGTTTATAGTTTTATTTTATAAAATCAATTAGGGTTACGTGCAAATAGAAAGAACTGGTAGTGGTGAAACAATTCGGGTCATTAAATTAAATTGGCTGCAATGGAGAGCCAATGCTCCCACTAGGCTTAAGCCTACTGTACACTATGGTCGATGATGGCCCACTACAGGCCATCGCCATTGTGTACAGGGGGCAATGGTGTATCGTGGCAGACAATTGGTCGTCGTGGCGCGCAATGGTGATGTTGTCGGTTTTTGTGTCACACTTAAAACGGATCGTGGCGTAGCGTGGCCTGTGGCGTTCACACAGTGGCCCATTGTTTAATTATTAACATGTTTTTTAACAAATTTGCTGAGGTACACACTTCTATGGTAATTATAATCAGTATACTAATAAATAGCCGCTGCCGTAATTAGTTCCACGTCCATCGCCAGGCAGTAATGGGTGATGCACCATTGCGTGAACACCATTGTGAAGCTTGCCTACAGTTGCGCATTGCAAAGCATGGCCCACCACCGGCCACTGTGTACTGGGAGCTTGAATGCTGGCCGATGCTGGCCCACTACAGGCCATCGCCATTGTGTAGAGGGGCTTTAGCGTTATAACCTTCACACGACACTAAAAACTATAACGATAAAAAAAATATTTAAAGTGCAGTCATTACTAAAACACCAAGATACTTTTAGGGTCTCATTGTATTATTTGGTGGTCATTATATTTCATTCCGGATAAAATTAACTACTTTTTTTATATCACCAGATGCAGGTACTCTCCCAGCGGGATGCTCATTAGTAGTTCCAATATATCATATACATCGTGATCCTCGGTTCTGGACGAGACCCGAAGACTTTGATCCAGAGCGATTTAACCCTCATAACACAAAGCAAAGACATCCAAACTGCTACATACCTTTTAGTCTGGGACCAATGGATTGTTTAGGTAATTATTGCATAACATCTATAAAGCCATATTTTCGGATTATATTTTTTTTATTTTCTCATTGCACTTCATATATTTAAGAGGTGGCATTGGAGGTTTTTGGCGCGATCTTGAGCTGCCTTGTTACGGTTTTTATTTTAATTCATTAACTTAGGTTCTTTGATCTTATACGTAATATTGGTGGTATTTTGCGTAATAGTTTGGTTATTGTACATACGTGAAGTGGATTATAAATATAAACTGGAAGCATGCATTTTAAGTTGGCATGAAATGTAGTTCTCACAAGGAAGCCACTATCTTGTTAGAACGCACGTTGAAGATTAGAAAATAAAACGAAGACTTAAAACATTAAAAACTGGCAAGTGCTTCTGCGGCGCTAAATAAGAAGAAGAAGAACAAGAGGTGAATGTCTGAAAATATGGTAATTTTTATATCATAAAGGATTCTTTGATTTAATTCGGTGAAGCTGCAAAATAAGCTTATCTATTTATTGGAACAGCCTGTGGTCAGTGTATTAAATGCATACACGAGGTATAAGGAAAATAATTATACGAGTATACATTTTTATTATGATTTTAATATCGATAAAAATCAAAAAATTACTTTACAAATTTCTTAACACCTTTATTTTATTTACAACTAGCGACCCGCCCCGGCTTCGCACGGGTACAATGCTGATACCAAATATACCTACCTACTACAGAATATCCTTATAAACAACGTTTACAGCTATTTTGTTATTAGACAATACAAACATGTTTTGTTTAGAGGTTACTCTTGAAAGAGCCACATATAATTGATCATGGTATATAGCGCCGGTACCGTCGCACCGCTATGTTCCTGCATTTTAAATCAGTAATTTCTTCGGAAATATTCATTTAAATTACACACTGTAACGGGCCATATTGATATATATTAAATGGACAATGTATTTAAGGGACTTAATTGGATAAGGATTAATGCTGTATTGCTTAAAATCACTTCGTAAATACGTCATTTTTTCCCATAAAATGTAAAGGATAAAAAATGATTATTGTGGGTTATCCTTAAGAGACAGACATATACCATCGAGGACTTTTTTGTTGATCTTTTTAAAGTGTACAATACTGTAGTACATTATTTTGATTTATATCGTGGGGTTCAGCCAGCGTTTGCAAAGTAAGCGCAACAAAATGTGTTTATTTACGACATCACATTAGAAACCTCTAAATTTATCAGTGTTTCTCTACAATATTATGCATGTATTATACATATAAAATCCTCTTGAATCCCTCTATCTATTAAAACAAACCGCTTCAAAATCCGTTGCGTAGTTTTAAAGATTTAAGCATACATAGAGACGGACATAGCGACAGCGACTTTGTTTTATACTATGTTAGTGATGATTTATAAAATGATATAATAATAATAGCAAACTGCAATAATAAAAATTAAAAGCGTGTAACCGTCATACGCGTTTGAAGTAAAACTTAAATGGTCACCACCATCCCGACGGTCACCACCACCCGACGGTCACCACCACCCCGAGGGTTGGAAAGAAACTAATTGTTCAGAGTTGCTCTGGCTAACTAAATAACAGTCATCACGTAGACTATACATTAGACAATATATAGCCATCATACATAGACTATACATAAAAATGTTACGCTTTTTTTAACGTTACTGACGTTTTTTTGCCGGCTAAGACCCCTCCGCAACGCCCCAGAAGGAACTTCGTTCCAATAAATATAATATACCAGTATTATTATTAAATATTTGTTATTACTCATTTATTGAATACACCCATATAACCAGTCTTCACGGAAAATTGCATAGTAAGGGATTTGGATTTTTATCTTGATTCGAAGCGAACATTTTTACCGCAAATGGATGCGATTATTGCTAAAGCATCGAAAGTGTAAGACTTTCAAAGATGACGCAATCAAAAGTACATTGTATAATGATTACATTACGAGTATTTTTGAATACTGTATTGTATTCTGGAAAGAATGCAAAGAAGATTAATGAGTTATCTTACATACCACTCCCATCTTAGTAATAACAGATTTCATTACAGTGACAACTTAGAATATTATCAAATAGACTCCTAGGAATTCCGTAGGCAGGTTTTGGGTTTGGACTCCCATAACAAACTTCTCAAGGGTAATATCGATAGCCCCCAGTATCTATAAAAGTTTGCTTTAAGGGTCCCTCATAGATATTCTAGATATTCTGGCGCTTTACTGCAGGTACCTTTCGCAAGGACTAATCTTCCGAATCATTCCTATCTGGTGTCCCACGACACCACACGTTTTTTTTTATGGGTATATTTAGTAGGAATTAATTTTACATTGCGACTAAATTATAAATTTGTTGTGGTAACATTTTGATACTTTGATATCCATCCTGTTATTACGGCACTACTTGCTTAAATTACGAACATCTTTCTGTAGCAGAAGAGAGTCGTCACTGTTTTGTATGGTTCTAGCTAATTTGAAATCGCCAGCAAATAACAAGATTATGTCATTTAAATAATAAATTTTAAAGAGCCATATACCCAAATGTGAACCCTGATGAACCCCAAAGCAAGCTTTATAGTTGCCAGATGCGAAACCTCGTACAAAAACATATTGAGGTCGATTGCTTAAGTAAGACTCTAACGAGCTGATCAAAAAACCTCCAAAGCCACAGCACCTAAGCTTGCTAATTAGCATCTTGTGACCTACTTTATCGAAAGGTTTAAGGTAATCCCTATATACATAAACTTGACAACGTTTGTCCATGGCATTTACCAGGTTTATATAAGACAATCTTGATTTAATAAAACCGTTGCACAAGCTTCCGTTGCGTTATAAAAGCATTTGAACGTGATAGTTATATTTTTCGGAGTAAAACAAAATGAACAAAAGGAAATTAAAATTTTAAACACGTCTTGTTGCGTATTTATGTACAACAATTTATAACCGAGCACGACGTGACATTTATAAAAATGACTAGAGACCTTAGAAGAAGGTTTTTACTCTGTATTGTATACACGACCGCAATTTATCCTTGATACACCGCAAATTTACTGTTTTTTTAAATAATGCTTTAACGTTTGGCCTAAATCTCACCTGATGTTAAGTTACAATGTGGTCCAAGACGGTAACACGCTAAACCTAGTGTGCGGACTAGATCTCAAGTGCAGCTGCATTTATAAATGTTTGGTGATGATTTTCGACTTGACGGTGGTAAGCCAGGGAGGTATTACCTTACCACCAAAGCTATGATTTCATCACGATGTTTTCCTTCGCCGATAACTCAGGCATTGCAGGAATTTGAACTCACGTCGATCGACGCGGTGTTCGTACACGCCATCACTGTGCCAACATTGCTCTTTACTACGATAATTACAATGCATTCATATTATTTTTCATTACTTATATCTTTTTATCGATTTAAAAACTTGATTCGAATTTGATTTTGTGGCTGAAATTGGTGACTCCCGGAACACACCGATAGGTGCTCGACGACATTTACTGTGTGAATCGTTAAGGATCCAAAACTCACAAGCGATATCGAACCTTAAGTCTAAGGAGAGGTCACTTCCTTCTGTTTTTATAATGGGTTCTATTCCGAGGAATTGTTTTATATGATAACAGCTTTCAACTATCGCTATCGCTGGGGAGTTCAAACTCACATCTTGGAGCATAAATGGTCGCGTCAATCCGGTTTCAGAAGAGTTACTCCCATGAAGGTTCCGTATGTCAAATGAACGCCTTGCTGCGGTTTTCCCAAAGACAAATTCCATTTGACATTTCCCAGAGACCGTCGCCGTTGTATTCACTCGTAGTCATTTTGCCGAGCAAGTATTTAAAAAAAGAGAACTACATACAGTAAGGATTTATTCAAGAGGATAATGAAAAGGTTCTTAAAAGAGTCGACAAAAGTGCAGGCTGTGGTGCAGGTGACATTTTTGGTATTGCAAGCGTCCATAGGATGCGATGATTGCTAACCATCAGGCGGACTGTATGCTTGTTATCCACCATAGTGTTTATAAAAAATTTAAACGTGAGGAAAGAGCGAACCGTAATAAACAAGACAACTCTTTGATTGACGAGAGTTAGGATCCCTGCAATGAGCATGAGCTTAAGGTGAAGGAAAACATTGTGACGAAACCAATAGCATGGTGATAAGAAATTTTCAATTATCCGCCTGGGTAGCTACCACACTCAAGTTGATAATCTGTCCACTAATATCAGGTGAGACTAGGGTTGCCAACTTTATTTATATCGTATAGAGTATTTTAGAGGCTATTACCTGAAAAAAAATATTAATTTTCAAATGAATGTTTTATTTTTTAAAGGAATATTTTACTACTTGATAGACAGATAACGATGATAATGGCAAATACTCAAATTGAAAATCACATTCCAAGTCTCGTTCAGAAAGAGACAAAGTTCAAATTATGGGTATATTATACTTAGGTACTCCAAGAGATAAAGGCTGCGGCCTGCTTTCCGTTTAACGCTTAAACATTTTGGAATGAAAAAAATCCAATAAATATATACTAGTTTTACCTACTTTTCTATACTAATATTATAAAGAGGAAAGATTTGATTGTTTGTTTGCATTGAATAGGCTCTGAAACTACTGGACCGATTTGAAAAATTCTTTCACCATTAGAATCCTACATTATACCTGATGAACATAGGCGATAGAATAAAAGTTAGGGATCCAAATGAAAATTTATAATTTTTGAATTTTTTGTTAAATACCCGTGCGAAGCCGGGGCTGTCCGTTAGTTTTTAAATATAGTAGTTGGTCGCCTAATATAGGAGGATACTATATTATATAATAGTAAGGTTGGCAACCCTAGGTGAGACTGTGGGCAAACGCGAAACCTATAATGAATTTATTTATTATATTAAATTAATTGAAAATATTTTCTCACTTTCAGGGAGATACTTCGGAACAATATTGGTGAAAACGATTTGTGTACGAGTTTTGAAAGAGTTTGAAATTACAGCATTACAATCGTATAAAGACTTGAGACTATACATAGCTATATCTGCTACGCCCATAGATGGTTTTAAAGTTATGCTACGGCCGAGATAAATAATTATAACAGTTATAACATAAACAACGACAATAAATATTATATAGTACAGCTGTATAGTAATAGTTTTACTGTTTACTATTTCCCTTGCTAAGACTATTTCCAAATTTTCGCTTTTCGATATCATAGAACAGAATATATATTGTCAGTCACAGATAAAATTAGTAGAGGCAGGTCGGCTCCACACATTGACGCCAACGGTGGCATACTAACAACACAGTACTTAAATAATACGGGGATCCCAGATAACAATAAAACTCTAACGGGTCCTATTTTCACTTGGTATTCACACCCACAATCGCGCTAACGTGTTAAAATAAGTCGTAGACAAATCGTATAACCGACTGTAATAGCGATATTTTAGATAATTGTTATTAAGACAAAGAGACTAAGATTAAGAGATATATAAGACCTATTATTATCAATAACATTCAGCAAATTACGTAGATGCTGTCTAGTAAGTTCATCAATAAGATCTTAGTACGATTTATCATAGAAATATACAGAAAATGAAATAATCATGTATGCTTATTCTTATTTAATACTAGCTGTGATCGCGGCTCCGGTCGCGTGGACTAAAGAATGCTGTCGGTCGAGCGCATGTACGAATTGTGCTGCCCCAAAAATGGTTATTGTGGATGATCCTTAGAAGATAGATATATATTTTACATACATACATACATTCTACATTTATTTTTAATTTCATTTATTTATTTTTTTACACGTCTTTCGACGCGGTGTCTGTATACGCTAACACTGAGCCAGTATTCATATTCTTTGATTCATAGTATGAACATGCCATGAGGCGGGAAGAAAAACATATTACTAGAAGAATATTAAGTGTGAAGAAGAAGAGGAAGACGAAAAAGGTATAGATAGATCGTGTGAGTAATGGCATGTGTACTATTCGAAATGTAAATATATATGTATTTAATAAAAGGGTACGCATACCCTTACATTTATTTAATTATACTCGTACATATGTATAAAACTTAATAAAATATTATTATGGATAATAAATCATATCATTTTTAAAAGCATGTTCCAAGTTTCTCATCATTTTTATAATCATCTCTTGCAATACGTTGGACAGTGCTATCAGATTTACCTAATTCAATAAAGAAACAATCTACTTAAATCAATCACTCGATTTAACTAAAGTTCAAAATTACATAGTCGTAGTACAAATAACATGCTTAAGTTTAGGAATATTTTCTTAATGTGTTATGAAACAATAATTATATTTCTTACAGTAAATAACTGTTTAGTGTTCAGCCATATTCTTTCATTTTGACATGGACTCTGTAGACGGGGTCTAGCATTTTCATGTTATTTATAGTCAAAAAATAGTAGTGACCTATATAAAAACTTATCGAAATTTCCTGCCTTATTCTTTTTCAAGCCATAAATTTTTCTTGTTCATTTTCTCCTCTGAAACTCCCCCTTGCAACCTTAAAAACCCCTGAAACTAGTGGAAACCCCATATATTTAAGAGAGATACCCCTAATAAGTGTAGAATTATGAACATTCGTTACCAGAATTACAAATCATTGTAGATCCGAAAACATTAATTTCTGCCCTTTCTGAGAGGACGTAAAAAATATACTTAAAAAAATCTACTGACATTTCCTTGATATCCTGATAAATGTATTAATTTTCTACTTTTTTTTTACATTTCAACAGGCAACGCTGCCTGTTTTATATTAAGATTTAGGAATTAGTTGGTACCTATGGGGATCTGGAAAGTAGACTTTGATGCCATCTGATGAAAAAAATTCGAGTTTCTACGATATGGTTTGATTTACGAAAAAGTTCTGTTTGTATTATATTTGTCGTACCGTGAAGCTGTGGATCTATTGGATTGTACTGTGCTTACCATCAGGGACAGTACAATCAATTTACTGAGCTACTATAAAAAAGGTGTGTGTGCGATTCACACACGATAGAAGTGAAACTTCATTTTAAAATATATTTTATATTTTATTTAAACAGTGTATATACATACACACCGACATTTGCTCTCTCGCTCTGGCTCATACAAAGAGGAGACCGATAATATATTGCTCTCTCGCTCTGGCTCACACAAAGAGGAGAGACCGATAATGTGCGTTAAACGTTTAACGCGTTGGAAGTCGCATAAGAAGTTTCACTTCAAAAAAATTGGCGTTTATATGAAACTTGTCATTAATGATTTTGCCTTTATCTTCTTCAAAAGTATTTTGTTGTATTCGTGGGTATTCAAATATGCCATATAAGAATAATAAATTGAATAGACAGGTGAAATTTAATAGTTTCTGAGAAAGCTTGTTAAACACGGCGTAGATAACCTATAAATATAAACAGTGGATAAATACAGTGAAAAATTCATATTTTAATTAAAAATTAAATAAATATATTAAAATGAAAAGCAAAATTATAAGTTTTTTATTTATAAACACCATGAAACATAGTACAAATATGAAATATAATACCGAGTCCTATATACAAAATGTACTCTGTGATACTGAGAGCGTGACTATTGGCGTAAGTGCTGCATCTATATTTCGTGTACGATCCGTATTGAGGCTTAAAGTAGTAGGAGTGGGTCGATAAGAGTTTTTTCAATAACGTTGCGTTATCGTCATTGGAAAACTAATAGCGCTGTAATAACTATCTTTTTTCCATAACTATATCTTTTCCATTAAACGATAACTGAACAACGATCGAGTAAATCATAATAAAACAACCGGACATCTATATCATTCACGTAAGGATCGACCCTATAATATCCAGTACTTCATTTTGCGCTCCATCTAATTTTTAAGTTATAAACTTCAAAACTAGGATATCACTTCAATCTAGGACTAAAGTAGGATATCAACAATCTGCTAGCTTGTCTTCGTTAGCCGTTACTGTTGCGTTGCATGAACAACGTGCCTGTGGAAGTAATACAAAAGTTACACAAAGCACAACTATTCCGCAACGAATGGCAATGATCCAACGAACCAACGAACGAAATCACCGAACGTTATTTTGTTGCACGGCAACTAGGCAAAACTTGACGTTAGTAGCGTTTTCCGTTATGGAAATAGATAGTTATTTCATTCTCGTATAACGAGTTATACGTTACGTAGCGTATAACCGTTTACGTAAATATCTATATGTTATATCGCCCACTCCTATAAAGTAGTACATACTTATGCTTAGTAGTAAGACGGGTTAAAAGACATGAGTCTAGTGGCCTAAATACCGTATATTAGATTAAAAAAGATGAATGTCAAAATTGACAATAACGTCAGAAGTGCGTGGGAACACGAATTTAGGTTAAATTCGTGACCTACTTGCGGTTATTATAGAAATTTAAACCTATACTTTCTTATTAGACATCATCTTTAAATGTGTAATAAATAATAACTATACTCTCAGTCAGTAAATATGTCCACGTTTTCAAGATTTCACAAAATTGCATTGATAAGTTTAGGGGCTGTCGGTGGTAGTTTAGCTTATTATCATATAAATAGTGGAAAAAATGAGAAAAAATTCAACACTTACAATTCGTGGACGACAAATTTTACGCCTAGTGTACAATGGGATAAGAATTGGGATCAGTAAGTGCAGACAAAAATAATTATGAATGTAATTATTTATTTGATGACTTAGCAAATACAATTTTTAAGCAATGGAATTCTCAAGATGTTTTATTAAACTTACAAATTATACGAAAGAAGCATAACCCCTGATTTAAAGCCATGTGTAGTAGCTGATAGATATAACCCAATTATTATAATTTTTTTCATAGAAGTTTCATCTATGTGTTTAAATAGTAATACATAATTATGTTTAAAGTTCACTAGAAAACTGTTTTTGTTGCTATGAACCTATATGTGCATGTAGTTAGGGTTTACTTAGGAGCAAATATAACTGAACATGTTTGTTATAGTCATCATGCCTATTATCAATGACTGGTTCACGTTAAAGAAAAATACTTTTGAGAGAAACCAGTTGATATTAGTTTAATAACATTAAACTTAACATTAATTTTATGAGTTAAGTACTGATGGTAAATTTTTACAAAAGTAGATATTGTTATTTTTGCTCTTATACTTCTCACATATTAAGCGTTATTATTAATACTGTCAAACAGTTATAAAGACTATACATATATTATATTTGCAGTAGAGAACCAGAATCTATTATCAGACCAAAAAGGTCTGACACCCCAGAGGAAGATAACAAATACAATGAAAAGCTGGAGAAGGCAAAGAGTAAAGCTGTAAGGCATTTATTCCTAATCAGGCATGGACAGTACAATGTTAATGGAGTAACAGACAAGGAGAGGACACTTACAGATTTGGGTAATGTTTTAAAAATTATGCCCACATTCATTATAATTTAAAAGATAATAATTAGTGCATGGAATTATCTGTCCACCCTAATAATAATAAGGTATAATGATTTCCTGTTATTTAATAACGTCTGTCTAGGTGGTAAGACATGTAAATTGTGTCAGAATGGACTGCGTCCACCATGAACCATGTGTAACATCCACCATAATGAATTAGCCAGTCTATTTTTTTTTATCGTTTTAGGTTTGGCGTGTTGGCCACAATCTCACCTGATGTTAAGTGACCATGTGGCCCAAGATGGATAACACGCTAAACCTAGTGGAAGACTGGCTCTCAAGTGCAGCTGCCGTAACACACCTATTGGTGCTTGGCAACAAATTTTTAACTTAATGGTGGTAGCTAGCCAGGCAGGCATTAGAAAAAGCCCTACCACCATGTTATGGTTTCCTCATGATGTTTTCCTTCACCGAAAGCTCTGGCTCATAGCAGGGATATGAATTTACGTCAATTGACGCGAAGTCATATATGCTACCAATGAGCCATCATTGCTTCAAAATTGTGTATCCAGTTAGTAAGCAAGGTGGTAGGGATCTGGGGGGTTATTGAAACTGATTCGATTTTGATTTAATTTCACTTTTGATTTGAAGTTGATCTTACAAGGGTACTCTTGAACCAAACCAAATTGAAAATCAAAATAGAGTTTTGTTATCATGTATTTTGAAGTTTATTTTCGATTTTACAACTCGATTCATAGCTGTCAGATTGTGTCAAGAGTACGCATTTTTCGATTCTAACGAATTATTATCATTGTTTTTTGTTTGTATTTTGCACAGTGCCATCACTTTGCTTTGTTACAAATAAAAATATTCCACTGATAAAAATGAAAACATAAACTTGAATAACTTCAATACAAAGTAATTTTCAGGTAAAATCCAAGCAGATATAACAGGACAGAGATTAGCATGCCTTGACATCAAATGGGATCTGCTTGTAAAGTCAACAATGACGCGTGCACAAGAAACCGCTGCTATTATCGCCAAACATTTAGATAAGGATATAGAAACAAAGGATTGTCAGTTAATTGAAGAAGGTGCTCCAATACCGCCTGAACCGCCAGTAGGACATTGGAGGCCGGAACCAAGAGTAAGTTGATAAAAACAATTTTGATTTACGTTTCACCTGTAATATGATTTGTTGAAAGATTTTTGGTGTGCAGCCTGTTAATTATATTGATTAGTCATTGTTGGGCATCTAATAAGATTAATGCATTTACCATTACATATTGATCATTTATCAAGCTTACAAATATTATATTTACGTCATAATTACTAATTAATTGCTAATACTACTAACTAATTAAAAATGATATTGTTTTACTGTAACAATAGATAAAGAGTAAGTTTTCATAAAAATAGATACTTTACAAATAATAAATGCCCACAAATGAATTTGAATAAGAAATTCAACCAGTTTAAAAAATCTATAACTAAAAATTTCATTTTTAAATAGTTTTGTAAGAATGAGTAATATGTAATATAAAACTAATACTAAGTATACAATTGTAAATTATTAAGTATTGTAGCATATACAACTGACAAGTTATGCATTATTCCATTTCACTAACTTATTGTATTTAAATATATATTGCATGTAATTAAAACAATTAGTAAACATAAATAGTTAAAAAGAATTCATAACAATTTAAAGTTTCTCTCCATTAATATTATCTTCATTCCATGTTCATAATATACCTATATAACAAGTAAAAGGTTAGTAATTTAGAATTAGATTCTACTATTCTGTATTTAGATACTAGAAGTTAGAAATATCTTAGAATTGCAATACTTTGAATCACTATAGGCAGATAGTTATATTGTATTCTCCCTTAACCTAACCCAGAATCCCCTAATATTCGAGCTTCAGAAACAAAATCCCTGACCTTTAATAAAGTTAGTTGTGTTTTTAGTAATATCTCTAAAGCCCAGTGCTGGCAATAGAAATATGCCAGCAGAGGGATTTTTAGGAAAACTTGTGTTTTCAATTCTTTTCCATACAATACATTACAATGTACAATCTAAAAATTGTGATAACAACTTATTCACCTCTATATAAAATGTTGTCTCCCTAGATTTCCCCCTTGTGTCTTAACTCCACCCAGATTTTAGGGAGAAAACCCCTAATCTGGCCTGTGCTTTGAATGAACGAATGAAAAGACTGATAGTAAAATACAGTGTTGCCGGTAAAAAAATAAAAACAATTTAGTATATTTTTACATCCACATGGAATAAAGCTTGACTAGCCAATAATGCAGTATGGTTTGGCACGTGTAGCAGTTCTTCCAGGACAGCGCACGCATCGAGGCTGCATTCAGAAGATACTTCCATCGTGCTCCACCGGAACAGACCCAGGACTCGTACACTTTGCTGATATGTCACGCTAACGTTATAAGATTCTTCGTTTGCAAGTAAGTTGAAACAACATTTGAGTTTTAAACGAATTTTTCGTAATTCGCGTACATATACTAATTTGAATCATAAGACGGTGGAAGAACCTGAATCTTGGTGAAACCGGAATTGCATCAGAGATGTGGTTTTAGTGCCACTATTTGTGGGAAAAAAGGAGAACTCTGGATTTCTCACTGATTGCATTCACCAATATATCATAGGCCGATGTGGTGGTTAAGTCTGTGCCTTGATTTGGATTGTTCCCAGCAAACATATCAAAACATATCAAAAAACATATTCATAAACCGACTGGAAAAGACTGAAAAAATTATACAATAATTATAAGAGAAATTGGACATTGGTAGAATTCATAGCGACCAACAATAATTCAGAGACAACGATAAGGCAATAAAGCAAAAAGGACACAGGCTCAATAACGGAGATAACATATCAAAATCTTTTTCTGTATTTCCAGCCGGAACAGTTTCGTTGGCTAAAAGCACTGGCAATACATTCTTTAGCAAGGGAGAAAATTCTCAATTGGTTATCTTCTATTCCAGAGCCCTCCAGTTCCCGCCCGAGGGTTGGCTTCGGATATCTTTGAACCATGCCTCAATAACCTGGCTGTCGATATTGCCCAATGGCAACGTTATACTTCGCTCCCTCAGCGACACCGGGCACATGGAGCCAAAGTATATCACCAGCCGGTAAACAAAGGTGCTTTATTTGTAGAGTATAGTATGTCTAGAAATAGATTATTTAGTTATTGAAGTGAAACTTCCGGTAAGGAAAAAATTGTGTAACGTTACGCGTTACGTTACGGACGAAACCTAATGGTCTAAAATGTATAGTGTTCAAATTCAAAGAAGTTTCACTTCAACCGCGTGTAAAGCTTACACGCATATTGTTTTTATTATTGGCATCTAATATAGTGAACGTAATGATTATTAGAATATTAAAATTACTAAAAAAAACATGTGCTGAATAATTTTCAGTCTAAAAATATCTTGATAATATATCTAATCTAAGCTGAATTGTAAATAATTTATGTTATTTTAAGGTTTTCAATATATTAACTGAAATAAAATACATTCACGGTATTAGTAGCTAAATGACAATGTAATAAAAATGGTCAGATGGGAATTAGGTTTATTCAACATGCTGCTATAATGGCGACATTAATTAAACTCACATCAAGGGCTACTTAGTCACTAGTCATAAAAAAAACATTTTCAGACAAACTAAATAAGAAATCAAGTAACCAAATTAGCATCACTCTATGCAACCGATTCATTTATGAAGCTACTTACTAGTGTTACTATCAGTATAACGTACTCGGAGCGGCAATGCACGCCTCCACTCAGGTACGTAGGTTCTGTAAGGGGCCTCTTTTTCTCTTTTTTTGAGGCTAGTTAGTCTAGATCAAAATTTACAGATTACTAAATACATATACACTTGCCTCTTACCCTCCTCCCAGACGATAGCGACAGGTATATATGTATAGTTAGTTAAATCGAGTGATAGGACATTAGTCGGAATGCGATTTGATTGCAATCACTGCAACAGTCCGAGCCGAGTTCGGCCACTTTGGCACCCTCGGAACTAGTTGCATTGCTTTCGTGGCTGAGCGCCTTAAGCGCTCGCCCCAAGCCCGGGTGAAGCTGTAAAAGCCGTTTGAGGCTTCAGGTCCCTTATGGCTAACCGTATAGTCGGTTCGAAAAATACTACATATATACATGTTTCTGCCCCTTGGGAGGAAGGAAGGAATATGTGTATGTGTATTTTAGTAATCTGAAATTGTTTGTCTAATCTAACTAGACAAAAAACAAAAAAGGTCCCTTTCAGAACCTATGTACTGTGTGGCATGCATGTGCGTATGATGCAGAGTAATGTGTGGCTGTGATAGCTAGTGAATGTAGAGTCACTGTACCGCACGCGCGGCTGCTTGGCTCAAGGGCTCCATGCTGATGGATCGGAACTAGCCTTGATTTGCCGCAGGAGAGAGCGGTCGTGGCGGGTAAATGTCGCCATTGTAGCACCATGTTGTATCGTCAGAAAAATATAGAGAAGGACTTCTATAGCGTAAACAAAGTAGGATTCAGTTTTCTACCATACCGTTTGCTTGTGTATTGTGTATAAATTTATTCATACATGTGTATAGGTAAACACACGTGGACTAGGGAAGATCAATTGGAAGAGACAATGTTCACCAGTGTTACCAGATTAATAAATAAAATTACTTCTGTTTAAACTTATTATTTTGTTGAAGTTATAGTTCTTTAGGCGCGTTATAAAAAAAATGTACCTGTAAATTTATATTATGTGCACACACATTGTGACAAAAACTACACTATAAAGTTGCTAGCCTCTCGTTTTAGTGATGTGAACAATGCACAACATCAACAACACATAACATCGAGTGTGACTGTTCAATGAAATATGACTAACGCACGTACCCTTTTTAACATGATACGATAAGCACCATATTTTTATATGTTAGAAAATTAAATAAAATAAACAGATATAAATTAGTGTCATTGATAATTTTTCTTGTAAAATTTCACTCGAAGCTTGCGTGTGAGTATTCAGGTAACACTGTGGACGTTAACCGTTTCAATTGCCTGTTTTGGGGAGATACTGTAGGGGGAGTTTAAGCATTACGTAAGCAGTCTTAGGGGGTGGATACAATTCTTCCTAATTTTGCTGACTAAGAGTGCAGGGGTAATATTTAAAAATATATAAAATTTAAATTAAGAATGATATTTTTATTATTGTTATTCGAATTTATTTTCATATTTCTTACTAGAGATAAATGAGTGTTCCGAAAAATGGCTTGACTCTACACTGCTAAGTATAGTTTTCTTTAAAGTATCGTTAAATGTTCAATTCGACGAATTTCTGTCTTATTAGGACGGCTTGAAACAAATAAATATATATCCATTTATCTTACAAAAGTTCTGTAAAAACTCTGACCTCTTATCAGTTGGGAGAGGGAGAGTACACAATTTTCTTATTTTTGCTTGCACGTGTAGTGGGACTTAAATACTTGAACAGCCCATAACTGTGTATGAATTAAAGGCAGTTAAAAATTGAAATACCCCACCAAGTAAATCACTATCGAGCGCCTTGCGAACAAACAAATTTGAGCTTTATAGTATTCGTATTAATTGTATGTTAAAATGTCTCTAATTCGTACGCACTTATAGAACAGTACAGCAATCTGACAAAACTAACAGTATATATTTTATAAACACAAACTGGTTAACAGGAATTATGAACCCGTGAGTGACTTAACCGTGACGGAAAGTTGCAGTTGATGTTGAAGAATTATGAACAGTTGTTATATAAGTTGTAATGAAAGCATGTATTAAAAATACTAACGAATAGTAATTAATGTTATTAGTATTAAACCTTAGAATGGAGTTAGCAAAACATATATACATACAGGGGCCTCGATAGTTACCAGATTAGGACAAAAACTACAACCACTTTTAAAAATATCGTATAATTTGGTCTTAAACCCAATCGTCTATTTTAATCGTATTAGTCTCGATAAACTAGGCTATGTTTTTATTTATGCCTTTTTTTTCTAAAAGGAGAATGGTCACAATGTAAGCCCTACATATATTTATAAACAAACATTTTGTACGATAAGAATAGTGCAAGATGTTAATAATAATAGTTAATAGACGCACACGTATTAAAAAAAAGAAGAAAATGCAAATGTATGTTACTTTTTCTTATTGATAAGATGCAAGAGTAATATTGAGTTCATATTCTTATTCGAGACCAGAGATGAAAATGTAATAAAATTCTGTAATTAATATCCTGTGACTTAGTAAATAATAATAAATATCAAATTGTGGTTGAATTTGAGATAATGGGGTAGTAACTCACGATACGGCAACCTATGCGACTTTTTAATTCTACTTACGCACAGTTAACGGTCACCGAACATCCGTAAAAGTATATATGGTTTGTTAGCTTGTCAAATGCACCAACCGAGGGCTAACACTTTACCTTAACTTCTAATAAAAACTATGTGCTCTCGCATGTTGCTTGTTTTATGTATAATCGCATTGAGTTGTATTACTGGGGACATCAGAAATATAATTATTCAAAAATATTACGGTGTGATAAGTGGCCTGCGTAGGTGGAAATGAATTCCTGATAGATTCTTAAAGTTCGTAAATATTTCCGAGTATTTTCATCTCTACACTAATGGCTTGCGGTCCTTGTAGACTGTTATAGAAACAGCGAATGTAATTCTAGTCTAGGCTTACCATATGGCATCCAAATGGAGGACATGTCACCTTTTCCAAAAATTGACTCCTTTTTTGCACATCTACGGATAACGGCTTTTTCAAATTCTTTAACATATCTTGCCATCTTGCCCAACGTACGTAGGTAAGGACGGTTCGCCTGTTTTCTAAATATGAAAGATAATATGACCTTTTTTCTAAAATAGGTATATCTTTCGGATACGTATATAATATGTAAACAAATAAAAGATAAAACATATTTGCATTGATTTAAAAATCCTTCTTATTTCTTCAATCCTTACTTTCCAGAAATCCTCATTTTTTGCAATATAGCACTTATCTGTTCTCCTTTTTATTTTTCGGTGAGCTTTGGTTTTGAACTTTACTTATTCTAATGCTAACTAATTTTCTTTTTGCATGCTCTGTGTCGCTATTAATAAGTATCGCTTAATATTTTTTGTGTACTTTGATTTCATATTCTTCAGTACCAAAAGCAAACTGTAAATTCATCGACGTGCATCTACGGTCAGCTTTATTTACCTGAGCGGTCAAGCAAACATCATTGACGGTTTTATTCCTATTACGCATTGTGGTTAGTCACGCACCATTAAAAATCGTAAAACTTAGTTATCGTATAACAAGATGTGTAATCTTCAAACGTGCGTGGTTAACTGCAGTGTGAGTTAGGCCTGATATAAATATAGGCTAACTGATACAACACACACGAATGTATTCCTGTTATAAAAACAAATTACCAAGTTATATTTAATAAGTAATACCTTTTCCTCTAACATAGAAAACAATAATTAGTAAATCATTTGGTATAGTTGTTCTTGCAAATAGTGTCCAACCGAAAGGAGGTGGATATTCTGGGCCAGTTTATGATTATCGATTAATGTGAATAAATTTATACAATAAAAAATTTAATAATGCTAGCACCAAATAAATTATTTAATAAAAAAGATTAACTACAATAAAAAAAACAGATTAAAATTAAAAAATATGTTTTTAATCATAGTAGTTCTTTTCATCGGATTTGTATTTATAATCTATGCTTACGTCTGACAGCTCTACTGGATCCGGCATTTAATGCTCTTGTGCTATTGTCTAGTGTCTATCAATATCATTCATATCATTTTGCTTATTTTTCTCTAATAACATCTACGATTTGTTAAATTTTAAAATACTTTCTCAACCTATTCAGCCCTGTAGGGATTTATCAATCGCACATTTGTTTTTGAAATTACTGTACTGTTGTTAGCTTTATGGGTCCTGGAGCCATTAGAAGCTTTAACAGCTTCACCTGCATTTAATCTTTTTTTAAGTATAGCTTATTACATAACCTCACTATGAAGAGATATCAAATAATTTTACTCTCAGATTGCCAAAATCCGCAGAATTTTTATCATTTACTCCAATTTCAACCAGTTTTATTTACAACCAGTCACCAGGCCCAAGATTATGTGAAATAGTCTACGTGTCCTTTCTGTTTTCGATTTTGCTTTGCCTGTTTGCTTTCTGTTTACAAAGGCCAAACTTTGATTTAGAATATAAATATACAGTACTTATAGATCAGGAATTTTGCCCGATATTTTAAAGAAGCAATTATATTTGTCGATACTTTGAAATGTTAATTATCAGCAATAACAACCGAGTGATATGTATTTTTTTCTTTGGTCCATTGAATAAGCCAACCCTTTGGGTGATTTCCCAAATATAAGTTCACGCCAATGTCAACCACATTTTGTTGTCCTTGTAAAATGTTACGTTGTACGATGTAAATGTTTCAAATGAATATATAACTACTATTGCTTATAAGAATAATTATAAAACTAGGTTTTGTCTTCTTATATACATACTAGCAACTGCCTTTGTTTTTACTCGTGTTAATATGTAAAAAAAAATATCTATGTTTGTAATCTCAAAATAACAGCGAGTAATCTCAGAAACGGTTAGACCGATCTTATCGAAACTTTCATTAGTAAACAGCTGATGTTATAAGAAGTAACTTAGGTTACTTTAATTTTAGAAAAATAATTAGCGTTCCGCGAAAACAAAAATAATTTGAAAAAACGAGCACGATTCGTGCGTGTGCCCGATTGACGGCTTTCTGTAGTCCACGAAAGCGCAGTTTTAGAATATAAAATTTATTTACAATAAAAAATAGCCTATCCTAGTACTCTGGGATAATATATGTAGATTCCTATTAGTTTTTATAATTGGATCAGTAGTTTTAGAGATTGTATCTACAAAAGCAGTCAAAAGCTTTACCTCTTTCCTAAAGTGGTATTGATATCGTTTTTGCGCCTGCAAAATCCGCTATATTTTACTTTTTAGTAAAATATTGAAATTCTCTCTTTTTAAAACTGAAAAAATAATTAACTATGCGTAAAATTATCATTATATTTGATTCTGGTTTTAGTATCCCTTCTTTTTAGATAGCGTAATTTAAAGACGCAACCACGACATCCAGTTGTGTTTTGTTCAATTAAAAACTTCTTGATCAAATCACTAAACATGTACTGTGGTGGAAAATTAGCAAAATTATTAAGCCAATTGTCATCTCTTCATTGGAATATTAAAGTAAAATATAAACGTTTAAACGCTTTTAAATTGTTTTCAAGTTACTACTAATTGACCATGGATCAGATGTAAATGCATTTATTTTTTTATGAAGTAATGTAATCTTAATAGAACTTATATGTTGTAAATATTTATTGAAGTCTCAGCCATAATTGAAAAAAGGTTTTCCTTATGGAGTTTCGGCGCAATCCTGGCAACAGCCTTGTAATTCTAATAATACGCGGCCGCCCCGATTTTTTATTGTTTTTCGACGAGGAAGCTCTGGTATATCTACCGATAGTACCATATAGGGTGCATACGGCTGATACTAAGCTTTTAAAGTGTCTTGAAAATTACCGAGGACCATACCCACTTTGTGCAAGGCAATCACTGCAATGCTGCTTTCTTTAAAACCTTATTCCATATGTTAACCTCAAAAAAAATATAGGCGGGAAATCGATTGAATTTATGAAGTTCTAACAAAATAAACGCGTTCCAAATTTGAATTCAGTGCATAGTTTTTAAGTTGTAACAGTATTTATGGCGAGACTTGTTATATATAATTATTTGATTTCTATAACCTCGTTAATCTTTAAAACCAGTGCAGTGTGTAATGGAATTATAAATATATATTCCTAGAATAATCCGATTCGAGATATTATTAAACTGTATTTCTTAAAGCGTTATATATATATATGTAGTTACTAAATAAATTAACTCGCCTTATAGATAGAAAATGTTATATATAAGAAATTTGAAATAAAAGGTAACAGGTACGTGGCTAAATGTATGTGTGTTGCAGTATATTTGTAGTATGCAACCAAGCCCTAACAAGATTTTCTTAAATTTTTGGGGCGTTATATTAAATCTTAATCAGAAAGTGGGCAGTGAGCTAAATAAATTTGAAAACCTATGGCTTAGGTCTTGTTTTAACGCGTGTTAAAAAATGTTCTAATAAAACATGGCTTGGACCTCGAAAATGCAGGCGCTTTTTAAAGCGAGGTTATTTTCCTTTTTCTTTTAAGATTAAACATTTTAATTACTTACAAAACAAAATATCAACTTCTGTATATGGGTAACGATGTTTGTATATCTTGGCTACCATGGTTCATGAGATACTTTAAGGTTAAATCTATAGAGCGTACTCAGCCTTATCTCAACTTTATTTTAACTCAAACTTCGCGTATTTACTTAGCACCATAGATTAAATATGGTATAGATCGGTAATAGGTTCAATAAGACGAAATCAAAACGGAATTACATAATAACTCAATGATACACTAGTGTGCATATTATTTGTTAATTTATTTAATATACCTATGAGGTACATGTTACCACAATTAAACACGTCTACTAAACTTAATATTTATGTCCAAAAATAACCGTGATTTGCTTTGATAATGATTTACGTAGGGCGATGCAGACCGATAACACATACGAAAAATATCTCTTATCCCTATCTCGTTCTAATACAAGCATTTAATATGTTCTTGCTCTTTCGAGCTGCCGATCTATAAATATTAAATCTATGTACAGCATAATCTTATGTTTCGAATTTATAGTCACTGTTACGTCACTATTATGTTATACTCTTTTTTTCTTCGTATAATACAATCGAACTCTTTGACTTTAATATTGCTTAGTATAGCTGAGCAAATGCTAAGCTTGCGACTATAAATTTGAATTTGCTGAGATACACGCTCTATACATTTTACCCTTAGTTTGACCCATGAATGTTACTATTGAATGGATTTGTACAGATCTATTTCAACAACTCTAGCCAAATTACCTCTTACGAAAGTTAATATAGTTCAATATGTTTTTATATATTTGTATGCGAATTTATAGAATTTAATATTTAGTGTAAATATTTTGATATGTTAGTAAAACGATTTTTATTAGTTGTTCTCGTTTCATTTTAATATTTTAGATCTTTATTTCCTTTAACTTTTTTATGACATTCCCATAATTTGACAGTACCAGTTGTTAAAAATATACTCAATGTTTTGTATTTAGGTATACCTAAACTAACTTCGTGAAGTTGTTGAGTCAAAAAGTCTTCAAAGAGTCTCTAAGAATTCTTATCGTTCAATCTCAGTGCTCACGTGACCTTAGTTTGGCATCACACAATTTGCGTCATATTTACATAAATTTAACCCATATGTGTTTAGGCGATGTGAAATATAGATCATCTATTCACTGGAATGACTGCTGTCTGTTATTTTTAAAAGGGTAATAAAATAAAATCCATATTAATATGAAGAACATTTAAATTTATTCATTTGGTCTGTAACTTACAAACATCAAAATTTAGACAAGCTTATAATATTTGCCTTTTTTTAAGTATTTCAATGTTAATACAGAATAAGTAGCAGATAATTAAATATAAACTCTGAATTTTCAACGTGATATGTAGAAGGAAATGTGTGATATTTAGCAGAGACTAGCTGTGCCCGCGGCTCTGCTCGCGAGGTCTACAGAATGCTTTTGGTCGAGTGCACGTGCGAATTGTGCTTCCCCAATTTAATCGCCTCATAAGCGTCTTTTTTTTCGGATTGGTTCGTTACTATCGTCTCTGCTTGTTTCGTATGTTACTTTATGTAAAAAAATATATCCTATGACCTGATCAGATAATATATCTATGATTTAAAGGAAAAACCATGTAAGTAAATCACATTAGTGGTTTTCGCGTGAAAAGAACATAAACGGACAGACAGACAGGGAGACGTTGTGTTTTATAATATGTATAGAATTATACATACACATACAAGATCTACATACAATTATTTAAATTGGGTGTATAAAGTTGCGACATTGTTTTTTTCTATTTCTCAATACTATCGATAATTGTTGTATAAGTTCAATAAAATTAAAGAATATAAATATCATAATAAATATATTTTTAATATTTATGTAAATATAAGTTGTATATAGTAAAATCAACATATTGTTTATAAATAGAAATATCATGACGAAATATTTGTGTTTATTATGTAGGTATACTTATTAACTTGGAAAATACACTGTTTCTTTATAATAGTTCAAACCCCTAAATAATTCAATTCAAATAATATGACTATATTTTTGAACAGTCAAAACCGATTGATACTGAAGTTCATTTGTTCAATTAATTTTTTTTATATAAAATTATTGAAGGAGTCTTGATAACTAAATTTTAAATATTGATAATACATTTTGGTTAAACTTTTAATTTTATGATTGAAAGGTAACATTGTCCTTATTATAAAATGAGATTTATGATATTCGCCACATTTTTAATAAAACAATTAGAAGATCTATATTAATAATTAGTATTTTTATCCTCAAATACCATTTCGTTGTTTAGAATATAGGCAAAAATGCCAATCAAATTATGAAATCGTTAGATACCTAAATCATGATCAAAAACGATATGTAAGATTATTTTATAGCTCATCGGGTTCTTCTTTTCTCGAATAGCAATAACTGGATGGTACCCTAAATGTTACAAAACCATAGGATCGATATAAATTAAAAATACGGACTATACGGAACGTATGTACGTATTATGTAAGAAAGTTAATAAAAACGTAGTTAACGTGTATTCAATGGGAGTTCTTTTATATTTTTTGCATTATTGCAAAATTCAGTCGATCGATTAATTATTGAGTAATAGTTAATAATAAAAACGGTTATAAGGATATTCAACATTATTAATTCAGTATAGTAAGTTATAAAATCTTTTAATATTTATCTTGTTTCGAATTAGATGCATATATTATTATGTTAGTTACAGTTTCACAAGCAAGGTAAGTTGTACGATGCATTTGTCTCACTCTTGATTATAATGAATCTCAAATTAGTAGATAAAATTGATATAATATTATGAATAAATATGTACAATTTTTAAGATTAATTGGTGTTTTAGTTTTAATTAGAAATACAAACGCTATGCTCTATATCAAATTAAGCGTAAATTAATTATACATGTAAAGTTATAAGCCATTAACTCATTAAAATTTCGCGTATTTTACTATAATCATTTAAAATATAAAAGCCTACGCGACGAGAATTAATTATTTTTGATTTATTTATTGTGGAACATTAAAATACAAATAATGTCCAATCGATAACAAGTTTTTTTATCTCGCCATGTTACTCATTCATATATCGTATTTGGATCAGCAATTCGCAATCGTGTGTATTTCTTATACGTTGGACTTATTTACTTTATTTTTTTTATATAGACACATATACATATGGATTTCTTTACATAGCAAATACTGCAAACTTATTTTTTATAGAATACTTTTGTTAAGCAAATGATTATGCACCTACTTTTATTTAGTATGTAAATAGAATTATTTGTACACATTATAAGATTCTGATATGATTACTGGGCATTGGAAATTAAGTGATGCTTATCTGTATATTAAAATATAAAACAAAATATTATGAGTAAACTAAACATTCTCAAAGGGTCAACATTTAAGAATGTGAGCAATAAGCAATTATGTTGACTCAAAGCATTAGTTTGCAGCAACTGGTCTCGCTAAAGGTATATCTGTGCCTTCGGTGGCATCTTCTTCATCTTCATCGTCGCATGCATCCTCTGGTTCACCCAGAGCTCTCACAAATTCTAAAAAAAAGTAATAAAATCTGATAACAAAGAACGTTTTCTTAGTTCGTTCACCTTAGTGCTGTAGTAGACTACTAATATGAACAAATGGATAAATCGAAACCTAAAATTTTAGTCGGTCCCTTAAGTAGGTGCAGTAATTGGTTTTAATAATAACCAAAAAAGATGTTGTTAGGTTTTATGAAACCACGATACAAGTAAAACTTTTAAAAAAAATTCGTCTTCGGCTCAAGTCTTACAGTTCCCTACTCTACGGCCAGCAGTAATGCGACATGCGATAGATTAACGAAAATTTTTGGGGGCGATAGAATAAAAGCTTCTCTTTAATAGTTAATAGCAAATCGTTGGCAAAAGGGCGATCTTTTATTAAATATTTCCATTTATATGTAAAAAATGACTGAAATAGGTAGGTACAAATGCTCTTACCTAAAAAGTCTATACGCCCATCGCCATCGGAGTCCACTTCTTTTATCATGTCCTCAACTGCAATACAATATACAGTAACTACCTATATTGGGGTATAAAAATAAGTTCTCATTTTTTATTTATATCTATGTCTTTTTACAGGAAAGTAAAAATGTGTCAATTAAGAGGAAGGTATAAAAAGTCTTATTTAAAACATGTGCTAGATAATATTTTAGAACCAGATTTCGTAAATTTCTTACGTGAAAGTAAAATGTGTTTAGAAGTTTTTGCAGTACTTATCTTGATCTGTCATATGGTAATTTTTATTCTTATTAAACTTATGTTATTTGTCCTATATTACTTAATTTTTGCGGAATTTTACGTGGTGTAGATTTGTTAATGTGCACAAGTGATGTGAAATAATCACTAGCAACAGGCATTTTAAGTTGCTAGAGAAACTTCCTGGACAGTTTTAACATGGAACCCGTCATCTTGTTAGAACTATGTTTCGCTAAAAATATATTCTATTCACGTGACGTTGGCAGAATTGAGGATGACAACAAATGTCCATTAAATAAATAAAAAAATGAAAAGTACCTATTCTAAGTCCTTTAAACTGACTCATTGTATCCATTAAGTCTTTAGTGATTGTTTTTTAACTTATTCTAAGTCTTACTTTCTTCCTCCGATAAGTCCTCGCCCAAACACTGCAGCACCGCTCTCAAATCTGAAGCACAGATGTAGCCGCGGTTGTGTTTATCGAAAACTCTGAATGCGTCTCGAAGTTCACGTTCCTCCTGTTCAGCAGAACTTGGTCCACCACCGCCGCCAGACATTGATTTTGAAAGAATGCTGACGAATTCTTCGAAGCTTACATTACCATCACCTAAATTATATAAAAAAGGAACAGTAGTCGAGGCTAATCCAAAATGAACCTCAAGAAAGTAGGCCTAATTTAAGCAAAGATTTCTCGGCTTCACCACTTTAATGATCTATACATCCAAAAACATTACATATAGTGGGAGGTCATGGAGATAAATTAATTTTGTATAATTTAACATAAAGCACTACATATTTATACCCTTAGAGTGCTTTCTATGGAAAATGGATTTGAACTACAAATAGCCTATATAACTATATTATTTTATACACTATATAGCATATATGTAGAGCTATATTCTATGATCTGACTTATACCATTTTTTATGGTAACACGATAAAGCACAGTACAATACAAAAACAATGGATCCGCAATCCGGTCTTCGCTGTTATGCCGGTCTGCAAGCGTTTTGGCAGCTGGATATGTACTAGGTGATCCTGAAACGTGATAAACCAAAAGAGTCACTGTGACGGGCTTATCGCGATCCAGCCTGACACAACTGTCCGTGTCCCACCACACACTCCCATATAAGCACTATATCTTTCGACTTCTTAGGCTTTTAGCAGACATTGTCGCACAGAATTTACATTTAAAATACCTAGGTACTCAATTTCATAAGGTATTCAGTTTTCGGTCAAAAATACAATTCACTATCCATTATCTAATCCATTTACTTTTTTTAAACCTAGTAGTTCTCGAGATATTTTTTTATTTTAGATAATATTTAAAGTACTAAGTACATACCATCGCTATCCACTTCTTGCAGCATATCGTGGAGTTCTTCAACACGCGCGAACTGGCCCAAACTGCGCATCACCCTTCCCAGTTCCTCTTTAGTAATGGTACCATCGCCGTCTTTGTCAAACAGACGGAACGCCTCTCGGAATTCTAAATTTGAGTTTTTTTTTTATCTTTGATTTACTGTCCTCAAGTGTTAAAATGAGAAGTAGCGTTTATGAAGACGTATTAATTAGCAGTCGCAGACCTAGAAATGGAAAATCTTGATGCCTGCCCCGGCTGACAATTGAAGAGAGTGCGAAATGTGTTTGAAAATAATTTATAATTTAAAAAGAAGGAAAGTTTTGCCCCGGTTCAATAAAATCTTAAATTCAGTGCGACTTTTTTAAAATTGTTATAGGTTTGGCGTAGTGGCCACAATCACACTTGATGTTAAGTGACGATGTGGCCCAAGATGATAACACGCTAAACCTAGTGGAAGACTGTTTCTCAAGTGCAGCTGCCGGAACACACCTATTGGTGCTTGGCGACAGATTTTCAACTTGAGGGTGGTAGCTAGCTAGGTGGGCGTTAGGAAATGCCCTACCACCATGTTATGGTTTCCTCACGATGTTTTCCTTCACCGAAAGCTCAGGGATTCGAACTCACGTCAATCGACGCGAAGTCGTACACGCTACCTCTGAGCCATCATTGCTTCCACTAACTAAAGATACTAAAGTTTTAACATAACTTACAAAAATACTAAGATTTAATTCAAAAACAAAATTTGTGAATAATATACTCTTCTTCGAATTTTGGTTTCTTGTACTTCTCTTCTTTGTTTTTCTCATTAGTCTTTATAGCGAAATTTCCTAACTTGAAGACTAAACTGTTGGTATTCTTGTTCCTATTACCAAGAACGGTGAAGCTGTCTAAGCCTCTAATAGCTCCAGGGCCCTTAAGCCTAACAGTATTGCCAGTTCGTAAAAAAAATTGTTTCTATTTTAGTAATCAACTTTTACTTACACATGAACTTTTTTAAATATATATACTGAAGTTTGCTTTCAAGATTGTTGTACCAAATCTAACTAAGTTTCTAGCCGAAAACAACATTTATGTACTATATAAGTATATACTAGTATGTATAAGTACCTAATCTTTTTCTAATTTTGGTTTCTTGTACGCGTTCTTTATTTTTCACATTTGTCTTTATAGCGTAGTATCCTATCTTTAAAACTGTAAGTCTATTTAAACTGTCTGTAACATTTTTTTTTGTTTCTATTGTTGTTAGTAAAGACATTAGTACACAATAACTTTTAGTATTTCTTGTTCATACAAAAGTGTTTTATAGAATTACTAGCTGGCCCCACAGACGTTAATTCTGTCCTTTCCGGCTTTCCAATATTCAATATAACTCGATCACGTTATCACCTATTGCGTTCAGGGATTACATAAAAATATTCTCCATGAAAAAAAACTTTGATCTACCAAGTTTCATGGTGTTCGTTTAAATGGTGGTGGAGTTTATCAATCTCATGTATATGTTGATATATATTAAGGAGCATATATTTCAGCTATGCTTACAAAGTTTAGCATTTTTATTTATTAGTAGCCGTAATACATATAATACAGAGTAATACATTGGTTTACGCGGCGCACGCTTGTATAGCTTCCAGTCGGCATGATTTTTCCAACATTTTCAACAATCTTAGTCATATTTCAGCTAATTTACACAAAGCCGTAATGAATTATACACCTGAACCTTCCTCATGAATCACCCTGTCCATTGATGAAAACCGTATGAAAATAGGTTCGGCAGTTTTTGAGTTTATCGCGTTCAGACAGGCAGACAGATGCAGCGGTGTACTTTATTTTATAATATGTATAGTAATAGATAGATATACCTTTCATCTGAGTCCTGGTGATACCGGTGCTCTCATCTACGATGGACGCTTTCCTGTCGAGATTGGTGTTTGCGGCTGGCTTCAGGAATGTAACCTGCCGCTGAGTCCTCACCGGTGACGAGGACCTCACAGACTGCTGGCTGTTAATGATTAATATCAGCCATAGAGAAGCTTCTTCATCTCAAATAGTCACTACGCACTGCGATATTAAGTTGCGGTATTCTAAGAGCTATTATTTGTAGGTATCGCGGTATCAAATTGAAACACAGCGGAAAGCAATCATGAATCTATTACATCAGCCTTATTTATTACATTAATAGTCACTATGAAGAAAACCATTTGTTGGTTTACTGCCTTTAACCAAATAATCTCATAAATATTAAATTTAGTTTACTTTAACGTGTAAGTACATGAAAATGAAGCGGTAATAAGTATGTTAACGTTCAAATGTTACACTTCTTATCCAGCTTACTAAATATATATAAGCATGCTTCTTCCTTCCTCTCAGCAGGCAGAAACATGTATATATGTATAGTTAGTTAGATCGAATTTTACAGCAAGGGAATTAATCAGATCGCGACTTGTTTGCATCTACCGCAACAGCCCAAGCTGAAGTTCGGCCACTTTGGCATCCTTGAGCTTGTTGCCTCATTTTCGGGACTGAATGCCTTTCAACCTTTTTGTTAAAAACGGCAATTCCATATGTAAAAACATAATACGCCAATTGTTTTGGTAATCATAAAATACTTGTTATAAAATTGTTTATTTTTAGAATGGTTTGATCGGTAAGTATAATGCATTCATAAAGACTTAACGATGCTTCTAAATTGTATAATAGTATATCAGCAGATGATCGCTCGTCGGGATTGTTTTAATATTTATCGTCGAGATTGCTTTGCAAGACGCTGGACGACTTGCCGGACTTTAAAGGCCTACTATATACTTAATACTAGCTGTACCTACGACTCTTTACCGGCCGCCGCCAATGCACCCGTGTAACTTTCCAGATTACTTGACGTTCATGATTATTGCTCCGCTCTTTTTAGTCATATCGTGAAGTTATATAGCCAATAACCGTCCTCAATAAATAGGATACAAAAATAAAATATATTTTTTCATATCTGACTGGTAGTTCCAGAGATTGGCGCGTTCTAACAAATAAAAACCCTCGTGTGCTTTATAATAGTCGTATAGTTGTTATAACAACGTGCTTGAATTTTCTCTCCAACTATTCATAAAATTGATAATAAGACTCACAAATCTTCCAAATATAAATACCGCAAAACAAGGTTACGCACACAGAATAAATTCTCTTTATAAATTGTTACAATACCACTTGGTCTTTGAATGGTAATCGATACAAATTCAGCTCGCAAGCTCAACCGTGTTTTCAGGAACAGGAGGAATTTTATTATTAAGGAGTAGGTAAATTCAAAGCTGGAAACAACTTTTTGTTATCTCGTGACTTTAATATCAAATCGAGATAATAATTAATTTAATTGGTTAGATTGCCTCGAAGTATCACGAATCTGACAATAAGATGGGAATAGATAAGAGCCACGAGATAGCAACAGGTACTCTGCGACAGCTACTGGCTTACAAATCGTCGCGGCTGAGTGCCTTAAGCGTTCGCCCCCAAGCCCGAGTGAAGCTGTAAAAGCCGTTTGAGGCTTCAGGGCCCTAATGGATAACAGTATAGGCAGTACGAACAACTTAAAAATCATTAGGTCCGGTCTTCCGGTATGGAGCCCTCAAGCCTGATGCTCGCGCGATACAGTGACATTGCATTCACTAGCTGCAGTCATTACAATGCAATTCACACCTGCGCTACACTCAGGTACATATGTTCTGTAAGGGACCTTCTTTCTTTCTTTCTTTTTTTAGCTAGTTAGACTTAGACCAAATTGACAGATTACTAAATATATGTACGCGTGTTTCTTCCTTCCTCCCAGAAGGCAGAATAGAATAGAAGAATAGAAGGCAGAATATGTATAGTTAGTTAGCTCAAATTTCTATGGATAGGAATTTAGTTAGATCGCAACTTTTTCGCATAATCGGCAACATTCAAAATATTTAAATTTCTTCAAGTGATATCATAGACAACAATATAGATAAATGAAATCTAAAAGTTCCGTTAAAACTCTATAGAAATTTAATCAATTAGAATAATTTAATAGATCACGCGGTATCCTTGGGCGTATCAACATGATAGGTACAATAAAATCAATAAATTTGGTACAATAGTGGCGTATATTTTAAATTGCAGTTCGGTTTTGAAATGATTGAAAGTCAAAATTACAGCCAATACTACCCATGTATAAAATAGTAGTTACTTGGCTATATTATATAAACGTATGTCTGTGTGTTTGTTTGTCTCCTATGCGTTCCAAAACCATTCACCCGATCGATGAAAATAATTTATTGAATTGTACGCTAACACGCGAATTTACGTATTCGTAGTATTTACAAGAGTTAGCAAACGAGTCGTTTCATTTCGAAGATAATGGGAAAAAAATAAAAGAGCTCGAACATCATATTTGAAATCCCTTTAAAACCGGGTATATTAAATCACAATAGTTAAAATATCGTTAATAGTATAGTTAATAGTTAATATATAGTTAATAGTCAACTTTCAAATCTCACCTATCTGAAGAACTTAAAGCCAAGACTGGAGGTTCTCTGCTTGCAGGGCGTGAATTTTCATCGGGTGGTCCTGGCTCCCTGCTGTTACTACTTGTTTGTCGCGTCTAGGCAATGAACATAATACCTACATTAGATAAGTATGTGATGATGCTAAGTCTAGAATTTTAGTATGAGAACAATGTATATTTATTACTGATATTTCTTTTAACATAAAAAGGAACACAACTGTGACTTCAAGAGAAGTTTTTGTATTGTAAATGCCAAGGACGGACAAACAAACGGATGATCCTGGACTAGAGCGAAAGGTGTAGTCGCTCTTGGCGTCGGTAGCAAGATACGCCAAAATGCAAGAAAAGCAAAAACAAGCCAAAAATATAATTTTCATGGCGCCTTTTAAAAGGCGCGGCGCTGCCCCGAATAAAAATGAAAATTTAATTCAAGCAAATAACATTATGGTTCACGCCGATCGCACTTCTTATGGTGGGATACAATACAATTTAAGGTGTGATAGCGTCCATCGAAGTGCACCGAAAGATAATCTTGCTCTACCTTGATTAAGGGCTAAGGCCGGCGCGCGCTATATCGATAACCAAATTTTAGCTCCCCTTGGCAATGAGCATTTACCTCACGTTGTCTATCTATGGATGTTATTATAACATCTATAAAATATAAATGATTATAGTTACGTCACAACACATTATTTGCTTACCATAATGCCCTTGAGCTGATTCACCAACGGTGAATCAGCGAAGAAGTTGTTCACCGCGGAGAATATTTTACTTCGTTTGCTCGTCTCGTCAGAGCAGGCGTTCCCACGCCCGCCGAACTTCTATACAAACAAACATATTTTTAAATAAAACACGTCACTGTTGGCTAAACGTTGTGGATATATGTATAATCAAAAGTGTTTACACCAATCAGTTACTTTAGATTAACTAGCTGGAATACCAAATGTTTGAATAACATCTGGAGCACCAAAATAAGTGTTTCTTCAGGTCTTGTTTGTTTTCGTTGGACGTTGCAACATGAGATTGTTAACTGTTTATTTCGAATCAAGGATCTTTTTGAAACTACAAACTTACAACTTTTGACTTAAAGTCAGTTGAATTTATCTCTAAGGTTTGAGTACCAAACCTAAATGATTTTGAAGTGTATTATTCACACAAACACTCAATTAAGTATGTCATTCGTTCAAGTACAAGAAGAGCCCAGTTGCAAAAGCCCCTAGAGTCTTTTTAATTTGATAGTATTAACGTGTAATATATGTTGAGTTATGTATGTATAAGTAGTAGATTCGTTGTTCTATACACCGAAGTTTTATTTTCTTTTCCAAGCCTAATAGGATAATTCCAGTACAATTTTTGTCTTCAAATAAATAGACTTAGGGACTTTTGCCACTTAATCCTCCGTATATAGTCTGCTCATCATGGAGCACTTACTCTGAGGCATTGATTAAGTCGCCTGATTCATCAAAATAAATGTTATCTATATTAATTGGATATTAACATTTCCTTATAAGAAATAGGATATTTGTATTTATTGGCTCTCTATGTAAAAAAACTTGAAAATTCCTATAATGAAGCTTCTTGTTAGTGAATTATTTTTTAGAATTATCAGATTAGTAGTTTCCGGTATTAGGTACCTCTTACAAACAATTCAAAAAAATTACCTCTTTAAAATAGTACTATAGATATGAATATCTATAGGACATCGGGTCCTTCAAGCGTAACATGAAGAGATATTTAAGCAGGCCGGCATAACAGCGGCGACCGCTGATGGATTTCAATCCTTCGGTGGTCGCCGTTGTATTTGGATTGTACTGTGCTTACCATCAGGTTACAGTACAGTCAATGTGTCAACTATAAAAAAAATCTGAAAAAAAAATTATACAGTAATGTTTTCCAAGCCTCGGTCGGAATGTTGCAAAGAGGCACCTTAAATTTAAAAATAATAATTATGAAAATATAGATTTTGTAATTTATCCAACCATCTTTTTTATCATATATTCATCATAAATTTAGTTCTCACTGGATACTTAACACCTTTTTAATGCTATGTGATATTATTACTAATAATGATCATAGTTTAAAATTATACATTGAACATTATTTATTATACAAACTGTAAGATTCCCGTAACTAGATGCTTAGAGATCCGAGCGCATAACTTGTAGTAATTGAAGAGTGGTAGAAACTGTACAAGGTTCGACTGGGGAAGCATCAACACTAATATATTTCTACCAGCAAAGCAGCAGTTCTTGCGTTGCTGTGTTCCGGTCAGTAGCGTGTGGAGGCATTCCAATTTTTAATCTTTATAGGAGAAGCAACCTTTTGACGTGCCAAATAAACGCCGCTTTATTTGAAGTTGGTTATAAATACCTGCTGGTTGCAGTTAACGATTACGGACAGCATTCACGTTTGGTACTTCATACCCTTAAAAAACTTCAGCTTATTTAATTAATTTTCTTTGTAGCGTTATAATTATCTTACGAATGGCATTATATGCAAATTATTATATGCAATAAACCTGTATTACTTAACATGGACGCTACTTAATCCCAAGTTCCACAAGTAACGTGACATTCTCCTCCAACACCACGTCTCTATATCGTCAACCATTTCCACCCCCTGCAGAATCTAAGCGAATCTAACTCTAAGCGAATTCAACGGAACGTGAGATACCTACCTATTACTAAAGAATTTCGATCTTGAAATGTTGCAAAATGCTGATATAGCTAAGATGTGATTTTGTTTATTTTATTGCACTAGCGAGGTTTTAAGTTAAGTGATCTGATTCTAAACATACCCGAGTGCTGTTCCATCGAGATGAATTACATCTGGTTGAACGGCGAATGAAAAATGTCTATAGGAATAAAATTGTGTTTTCAGATAAAAATGTTTATGTAAAATTGGAAAGGTATAAAGATAAATGCGCGGTATTGACGTTTTATTTTTATATATGACTAGCGGTGCCCGCGGCTTCGCTCGCGTGGGTTGCAGAATGCTGTGGGTCGAGAATACGCGCGAATTGTGCTGTCTCAAAAATGCTTATTGTGGGTGATACTTAGAAGATATACATCTACAGTTATGTAGTACATTAATTTGATATATCTTGCATGGTTTATTCAGCGTAAGCCATTTAAGCGTCCCAAATGCGTCTTTCTTCCGAATTGATTCACTATTATCGTCACTTTCTAATATTTATATATACTAAATAAGTATGTTACTTTATCTTACAAAAAGGTGTGTGTGCGATTCGAACACGATAGAAGTGAAACATCATTTTAAAAGGCATTTTCTATTTTATTTAAACAGTGTGCAATATACATACACACCGACATTTACTCTCGCGCTCTGGCTCACACAAAGAGGAGAGACCGATAATGTGCGTTAAACGTTTAACGCTTGGAAGTCGCAAAAGAAGTTTCACTTCAAAATATATCCAATAACCTAGCCACAGTTAACATAGCTATGAATTAAAATCAAAACTTGTAAATCGGATAAGTGGTTTTCGCTTGAAAAGAACATAAACGGACAGCTATCTTCGAGTATTTTTCTGTTACCAAACTGCGATCGTCCACCCGCCTGCGAAGCGTGGCGATTATGGGGGGAGCTACGTCCAGCAGTGAACGTCTTTCAGCTGAGAAAATGATGCTGATTGCCAGCTTTAGAAATGCTAATGAGTTACCTACCTTCGCGTCGTAAGTTATATAGTTCCTTATATTAGTACACTTTAAGAGATATCTATAAACAAAATAATTTGGGACTTGAGTCTGATAAGAAGTAGTCTCATCGTATCCTAAGCTTAGCACTTAGATAGCTAAGTGTCTAATAACAAACTTTCATAAAATCTTGACTTCATTACTTGGAGGTGTGGCCAAGATTTTAAGAAAGATGCCGTGATCCATAGCGTTCAGTTAATCTGAAACTGATTTATTATGAGTCAGGTGGGTCAAAGTAAATTAATCAAATTTATAGGTAACCGGAATGCTTTTTAATACCTTTTATAAATATGATTTTGTATGTATAATACGAATCCGGGGCACAAAATTCTTTTTATCCCGATTCAATTGACCCACATATCTAACCATTCTAAACCTATGTTTAACTAATGTTTAACTCCCGACGCAAAAAGATGAGTGTTATAAATTTAAAGCGTTTATCTGTGTTTTTCTGTGGCAACGTAGCGCCCAAACGGTGACTTTTTTTTTCTTAACTATGATTCAAGAAATTCATTTCAACCATTTAAAGATTATCAGCTCTTTTTTAGTTTATAAATAAATGTGAGCATCTTCCACAGGAGAGATATAGAGTCGAAATTTCGTATTCTGATACTTTAATGATATTAGAAGAACATGGCAACATTGAGCTGATGCTGCAGCATCATCTGGAATCAGTAGGATACCTAACTCTTCACCATCTTACAGCATAGATATCGTATTTGGGCTCTTTGGAATGGTGTTAATAAATAGGTTTCTTGTATAGGGGGTTTCTTAACCTTTCCATTTACTTTGTTCCTAAAATAAGTTATTTCATTCCGCTACCACAGAACTTTACACGGAGGGAATCCGTATAATATAATATTTACGGGTCAATTACTGTATGTACAAAATGTATTATTCCCACTTATATTTCTTATCAAGTAGATATTTTTAAACATTCTGAATAGCCCAAAAAGAAATGTAGTGTACACCTAGTACCTACAATACTCATAAGTTTTTTTTATCGTAGCACGTCAAAATGAGTATGTTATGTGTATGAGTTATGTTTGAAGAACTCCATGTTGTAGGAAGGAGGGAACACACTGGCCGGGAGACAGTTCCACAGCTTCACAGTATAGCAAAGATAAGACGTAGCAAAATTCTTGATTCGTGCCGAGATGGAGATTACCGCACCGACTACTGATGGGATACTAAGTAAGGTTACTGTAAAGATGTGGCTCCGGAGCCCAGCCCAGTTATGAAATAGGGAATAGTGAATTAGGTTGAACAGCTCTTCAGTTTATTTTGACTTTCATAATGCGAATGAGTCTTTGATTTAATAGTAGAATATTTGATTCTGATTATTTAACCTGTTATAAGTTGAAATTTACAATTTTCATACACTATTTATTTACGCAAATTTTCGTAAGTATTGTCAACATTTTAACGTAGAAAAACATTATCAGATAAAACATATGAGGCAATTTGTTAACTTTTAAATTTTGAAGATTTTATATATAACAAAAAGTTGAATAACAACTGTTACTTAGATCCAATTAAACACATCAAACCCATAGCAATAACATTTTCTCATGGACGATGTCACGGGTACCGCCTAGTTTGATATTATATTAATAAATAACTGTGCCCGTGCTCGCGTGGACTACAGAATGCTGTCGATCGGACACATGCGCGGAACCCTTATTATTTTTCTATAATAAAAGTATCCTAAGTTACTCCTTATATTATCAGCTATCTGCCAGTGAAAGTCCCGTCAAAATCGGTCCAACCGTTTCGGAGATTAACCGGGACAAGCAGACACACAGCAAGACGGACAGACAGAACTTTTTTTTGTTATAAGTACCGTATTTACTTTCATATGCACTTAGTAGAAAGCGGTTATTTTCACATTACAAACAGACACTATAGTTTTATTAAATGTGTAGCTAGATGTATTTCAATAAATGTAAGCGCATCTTATGATAGCTATGATTGTAATATTTTCTTACAAAATATTATTAGGTAAATCGTGTCTGCTATAGATTAAATTATTTTTTTAGGTATAAGTTCTTCTCTCTATATATTCGATTAAAATCACAACAGCTTTTGCCATGTCATGTCATGTGCATATACTTTATATACGTTAGTCACACGACTTATCAGTATTTTGGTTCGGTAAGTCACTAATTCCCGACTGGATAGCGGTCGTCATGCACTTGGTCAAAATCCCTTCAAAGTGACCCGCTTCATCGGCTTCGTTTTCGGGATAAACCAGTACATATCTAGCTGTCAACTGTCAATAGACCCTCGTCTCCCGTCGGCCGTAATACACTACACTAATATACTACCTACACTATATTTACTATCAAAATGGGTAATCAAAAAGCCGAGTACATTTAAAAAAATTATGAGATAGCCCTGACTAATATTATGAACATAAGTGCAACTACAATAAAATCTTGTTATGAGCTTAATTTACCAAGAAAATTATTTTACTAATATAAATCTAAAATCTAGTACCTAATAATTTTGTGAATTGAAATTTTATCAAACGGACACCAAAGTGTAGACGCAGTTTTCGTTTTTAATAATATAATATGTAGATAAAAACATCCGAAATTACATTAAAAGTCCAATGTTTCCAATAATATTATATTGGTGACTTACCTTTGAGATTAAATATATCGTCCAAGACTATTGGACTGTCAAACTGTCCGTCGAGGGTCGGTGGTGTTGACGATCGTCGGGGAGGTTCGGAATCGGACTGCCAGGATGCTGAGCCGGCTGAGCGACGAGCTAGAATCCGATGTCAGAATGTTGTACGCATGCGTCGCGAGATATTCGATGTAGTTAAGGTGCGCTTCCACTATCTCGATATGTATATACATATATCGGTTCGGACCATGAAAAAAGTAACTATGAATTTTATAACTTATTAATAAAAACCAGTAATTGTCAGGCTTCATAGTGCAGTGGTAGTTAGCCCTAGTTATTATTTATTTGTAAGAATTGAAGCAATAATGGCTCAGCGGTAGCTTGTACAGACATCAAGTCGATCGATATAAGTTAGAATCTTTGCAATGGACCTGATTTTTCCGTGAAAGGAAACACGGTGATCGAATCATAGCATGGTGGTACGTCATTTTCTTATATCCGCCCACCTAGATATCACCCTATACCTAGGTGTGTTTCGGCAGCTGTACTTAAGAGCTAATGCACGTTACTATCTTAGCACACATCATTACTTAACATCAGGTGAGATTGTGGCAATAACGCTAAACGTGTACAGAATTTTAAATAATTGTGTCCATTGGTCGCATTTTCGATTCTCGCACAGGACTAACTTGTGTGATGACCGTGATTGTAATTTCTGTATCTGAGTATTAAATATCTAGTAATATATAAGTGGTCTGTTCTAGTTGGAGGAAGCCAGAGTACTTGCCCCGAGCTGCAATTAGGTAAATGAGATAACTACAAAATGAAATTTTATGAAAAAAAAAATCTGCCCAGAACTATTCATAAAAAACTCATCCCAGCCAAGGAGCGTCTTTGTATCGGTTATTTATTTGATTTTAGAATCCTAATAAAAATTAATAAAAATAGTACAACTATAATTAAAAATCGACATCTTTGAACGCTTTCTAGGTTGATTTTAATGCATTCGTGCTTAGTGTTTGTGATGTATCTGTCTAGAGAATTTTTGGATTTTTTAACTATATATATATCACACATAATATTCCAGGTTAAACATGAAAATACAACAAAACAAAAAACTTAACTGTAAAGCGCCGTGCACATATTTGTACAAGTTAAAATAAAAATCAATGATAAAGCACGACTGTGCCATTTATAGAATCATGAAAACGTCGTAAATAATATTAAAAAATCTTTCATGTACAGTGCAGTAGAATTTTGAGTAACATAATTATGGCAATGCTTAGTAGTATTTATATTTATTGTGTTTACTGTGATTTGTTTTTCTTTATAGGTTTGGCGTAATGGCTACAATCTTACCTGATGTTAAGTGACGATGTGGCCCAAGATGATAACACAGTAAACCTAGTGGAAGACTGGCTCTCAAGTGTAGCTGCCGGAACACACCTATTAGTGCTTGGCGACAGATTTTCAATCTGAGGGTGGTAGCTAGCCAGGCGGGCATTAGAAAAAGCCCCACCACCATGCTATGGGTTCCTCACGATATTTTCCCTCACCGAAAGCTCAGGCTCATTGCAGGAATTCGAGCTCACGTCAATTGACGCGGAGTCGTACACGCTACCACTGAGCCATAATTTAGCTGAGCTAGAATTTGGTCACCAATTACACCAATATAATTAAACTGTTATTTAAGTTCGTCTTTATCTCATTTATGTCAAAGCAACATCATGCGGCATTACGGCATGCTACAAAGTGCAAGTGCAAAATTGTTAAATGCGTCTCCTTGTTGCATGCTACAAACGGTAACATCGTGCGGCAGATGTAGCATGCGGCAATCTATTTTACACCGAAGCAACAACGAGCTGCAGTCTTTGGATATTTTGGATTTTGTATACAATTGATTGATTAATGTCACCGTTAAATCCGGAACAGCTTTTTTATTGGTAATGCGATTGTATTCCATATGAAATCTATCATCTTTTCAGATCATCATCAGATCGTGCAAAACCAAGTAACGTTTCATTGCTTCATACTTTCCATAATGTTTTATAAAAACAATATATTTTTCATTAGGTCACTCCATAAATTTTTGGTAAAAATATACAAAACATAACCTAAAAAATGCTTTGACGCATGAAAATGTCACACGCAATCCATCGAGTACAAGTGTGACATAGTGCCACAAGACGCAAGGTGCTGTTTTGCCGCACGATTCTTAATACAAAGTGCGACCTTTTTTATTTTTGTGGCTTGATACAATGTCGCACGTTGTTGCTTTGCCGTAAAATAGGCTTAAGAATCGTTTATCTCCAAATTATGTGTGCAGCAGTTCACACGTGTCAGAAGTGAAAACTTCAGAAAAAAAATTGTTCTTTAAAAAATCTTTTTAAATATCCTAAATCAACGGAATTCGAAATATCGACCAGTCGTGCGTACTGCGTATGAAGTTTGGTCGTCTCACACCACTAGGCCAATCCGACGACGATCACAAACACGAAAATCAGAACTTGCATTAACCGTGCATAATGTAAATGTATTCTTCCTCATTGTCTCTTTTTACGGTCGCTTCTTCGTTTCATCAAATTTCAAGTCAACTAAATAAGTTTTCACTTCAAAATCTACGTTATCGCAACAGAGGTACTCAAGCTTAATCATAGATTAAATACTATGCTCGTGAAATACACAACGCTACAATATACAAGTACCGTGAAGGGTTAGTCAGTCACTATAATTGTATACGTAATACGTAGCTAGGTAGGTATGCGTATGAGGGCGTGAGACACCATACACGAGGTGTTACGATACTTTCAGGGTTATTGATGTGTAGGTAATTACCGTTTACGAACCATTCACCTATAGCCGATAAGTAAGCTTTAACTTTTGATTAAACTTAAATGATATAGAAAAATATAGAACTCCAGGGGGTCAGGGTATTCATCTCGATACGATTAACGTTAACATGGCAAAAAAAACTCATAATGGTGACACACAATCTAGCTCGTCTTCTTGTACGGAGCAGAAACCTGTACTTCGTAAGCAAAACAGAAATGTCGACTTAAAACCTTCTATATGCGTTGCCTTCGGAATATCTTAGGTATCACTTGGGAAGACAAAGTCACAAACGAGACCGTCCTTGAGACTGCACAGCTGCCTAGTTTCACGGCGAGGCGACGATTGCGCTGGTTGGGGCATGTGCATCGAATGGAGTCCTCCCGTTTGCCGCGTCATGTCATGCTAGGTACCGTAGCAGATAAAAAAATAAAACTTTGGTCGGCCCCTGCTACGGCTCAAAGACTGTATTAAGCGTGACATGGATACCTTCAACATCAGTCACGCATAATGGGAAACGCTCGCTGAGGTTAGGGACGAATGGTCCAAGCGTGTACCTACGTGATGGCCTAAAAGCGCACGATGAGGCCTAGGCTTTCGTTGTCTGGAACTTAAAAGAACTATGCGACATGATCACATTGGTCGCACTGCACACAATATCTTTTTTTTTATATCATCACATTGTGGTGGTCGACAATGCCTCTCTCGAATTGGATTATACATCCACGAAAGAAGCTGCTCCCAGAAACACTGCTTAAACCTTCTGTCATAGATGAAAAGGCCAATTATGTTGAAGGATCAGACAGGATACAACATATTTGCAGCTAGTGGTCGGTATTTAGATAGAAATCTTCAATTAGTCCTCATAGATTGATATTCACCGGCGTTCTTATTAAAAACAACAAACTTATTAAGTTATTGACGAATTTAAAATCGGGCAAGTGCCAACCGGACCCCCATAGCAAAGGTTCCGTTTCACCAAGCAATACTATTGTCATATAGTACTTACAAAAAAAAATTGCATTATGTCTGGGATCTTTAGAACCAGTTTTTTTTAATCTTCCTAGCCATGCTTTATTTTACACTAACTAATGCTAACCGCACGCACTTCCGCGAAGGTTCTCAACTAGTACAACCAGTTTACAATAGGTGGCACGCGAGTCATTCCATGTCGAGGACAAAATAATGTTTATTCGTAATATTTCACTTAAAAACAGACAAGCATAAGTTAAAACTAGTTAATTAAATATTGGATATTCAATCAATATTACTCGTAGAAACCAACTTTTATATAAATATAATATTCTTAACAATTCATATTAATTTTATGTTAAACAATTAATAATAATTTTATTATTCTAAATACCTAAAGTAGTTAAACCCGTAATAAATAAAATAGCAACACATTCTTATTAATTCTAATATAATATTGATATATTAACAATTACAGGCGCTATACACAGTAAAATTACTAAAACTTCACTTTTTATACAAATATCTAAAAAATATTTTTAATCTCAATATCTCTTCACGTTACGCTTGAAGGACCCGATGTCATAAGTAGGAGGGAACACATTGGCCGAGAGATGGTTCCACAGTTTCACGGTACGACAAAGATAAGACACAGAGAACTTTTTAATTCGTGCCGATATGCGAGGTTACTGTGAAACTGTGACTCCGAAGCCCAGCGCGTGTGGTTCTGTTGTGGAAAGGAGAGTAGGGAATTAGATTAAATAGTTCTTTAGAACACTCACCATGATACAGACCGTAGAACACACTCAGCATCATTAACAATGCGAACAGCCCGTCTCTGCAACCTGTCCAGAGCATCAAGGAGGTACTTTGCTTATCCATCCCAGAGGTGCGAACAGTATTCCACACAAGGCCAAACTTGTCCCTTGTAAAAAAGATACAGTTGACCGGACGTGAAGAACCATCGCACCTTGTTCAGGATTCCGAGTCTTTGGTCTTGGTTCACCATTGTTTGTAATGATTGTTTTATCAATCATTTTTGTCTTTTAATTATATATATTTATTTCACCTTATTTTATTCCTCATTAATTCATTTATTGTGTTTTCGGTTGCTTTCCGAAGGCATCTTATCTTTAGATCTCTTATTATTTAAATATTGTATAACAAACTTCTTTGACGTTCGGATATATATATAATAAGAAGACCGTAAACAAAGATTGTGTTATTGGCTGAAAATACTTTTTAAATTTGAAATATAAAAGATGCGAAAAATAATTGAATGGAGACAGCATTCAAGATGACTTACCAATCAGACGTCTGTGGTTGAATACGTACATTATTTTACAAGATTTTTACAATTTATTTATATTTTCTTATTGTACTTTATTATTTGAAGTCATACTTACACTGCAAGAGACCCCTCACATTATAACCGGTATCCGTAAGAGTTGAAACTATTTACTCAAAATTGTGAAGAGCCAACAATTTTTATGAAACGAATGGAAAACCTGGCGGACGCATTCATTCATGCTGGCTTGAGGATGCAGTTATAAAAATTGGAACAGAATGGATATTTAGTTAAACACAAGCTTCTCATGACGGATTTTTTATTAGCAGCTCTGTTACGGATATATTCTAAACGTGGACTATTTCTTACAAGTGAAGGTTTTACTATAATTATTAGACTATAAAAAGGTACTCAGATTTTTTATATCTCACTTAATGTTAATGCTTTCGGAATACACTTATTAATCTATTTTGCATTTCATTTCATTATCCCTTTTAAACATTTATTTCCAAAATTATACCTTTTTAATTGTCCACTTGACATGTTATAATAGACCGATTAACCCTTAACAATAATTAATATTTAATTGTTTTTAAAACAAAACGGCCATTTCACTTTTAATATTATTACAATAGTCTGTGAAATGTTTTTTTTATACTACAATGGTGGCAAACAGGCATACGGTCCGCTTGATAGTAAGCAGCTACCGTAGCCTATGAATGCCTGCAATACCATAGGTATCAAAAGCGCGTTGCCGACCTTTGTACACCTCTGGAAGCTAGCTCTGGAAACCCTATTCACCACAGAAACACAACACTAGGTCATTTGACTTCGATCTTCTGTAGGGAATACCTCCAGGTATTCCAGCAGTCGTACTGCCCCAAGTAGAGAGAAACCTCCAAAAAATTTATCTGTTCCCTACCTCTCTTTAATAATAAATGTAAGTGTTAAACATTTTTGTTATTTTTTATAGAATTTGCCAAAAATTAGTAATCAGTAAGCATAAGCTACAGTCGAACTTATTAATCAACGCAACGAAACAATATCTAATTAAAAATTCATATTTTTCTTTTTTATTAATAAACAAACTGGTTTTTTATATTTTCTCCTATTATCTATACATATTAAAAATAAAGTCCCCCGCCACGTCTGTCTGTCTGTCTGAACGCGATAAACTCAAAAACTTAATGTCGGAAATAATCATGCCGACTGGGAGGTTTACAGGCGTGCGCCGCGTAGATAGAGTTATAAATGTATTACTCTGCCTACAAAGAGAGAGAGATGGCGGGAGATCGTGCGGAGAGCTGTGTCCGCCTCTAACACCGACGTGGACGCCTCTATGTGACCACGACCGCTCTGCCAAGAGCGAAACGACAGAGAAGAAGAAGAAGAAGTATTACTCTGCTACCCGCGAGAAGATGAGGCGAGTTGCTAGTAATATATATTTCACAAGAACTGCGTTTATATTTTTAGTTGAAATATCTGGTGTTCTAAAAGAACCTGGTTTGGTTATTATTGGTCTATTCTATTCTAAGTCTATTATTTTGGTCTATTCAATGAATATGAAAATTATGCATAAAACTTATTTGTACCTAAATAATCTACATTTTTTATTTATATCAGTATATTTTGTGTAAACTGAAGGGTCCCCGATGAACAGCTGTACGTAGTAATTATTTTCATCCCATAATTTTATTTTTAATCATATGATTGATTAATCATATAGTCTGTCAGTTTAGGAATGATATATGCTTTACGTGTACAATTTTCATCAAAACCGGTCGAAAATTAATTTAAAAATCACGATTTCTAAAAGTAATATTTTAAATTACCATACAAAAAGATACCTTGTACAAAATTTTATCAAAATCAATAAAAATTTTGATAATTAACAAAGTCTATTTGTTTTTTTTTAATATTTTTCGAACGAAGTTCTAAGCGCGTTCAAACCTTACAACCTCTTGTACCACGCCCGCATATATCCGTAAATCAAAGCTATAGCTATATTACATACCATCAATCAAGAGACTGTTTGTTAAACGGAAACAGAAATTGACCCTACAAATAACTCCTATTCAAAATGACACAATGATATGACCAAGTACTAGGGGAACTGACAATAAGAGTAAAGACCCCAAGTGAACTACAATAACCAATGCATACATTTCATTCGTTTCATTCACTCGTTGGTTAATGATCGTTTCGTTCAGTAACGCATGCGTACGAATGCACAGATCTGTTCCACTTTGCCAGCGACAGCGGTTAGAAACGAACGAGCATTTGCTAACGTGCACGTTCATTCCGATCTTAGCCGGTACAGTAGTGGTACGCATTTTTTAATCGCACAAATATTCATATCACCCATTAATCATGGACTTCGTTGGTAAGAAATACAAGATGGTCTCATCCGAGAACTTCGACGAGTTCATGAAGGCGCTCGGTGAGTGTTTATTATCTGTATTTTTTAACATTTTTTTTAGGAAAAAATCAATGACCCGTACCGGCCGGCGTTCAGCCATTAAGAAAATTATACTGTTATTTTTTCAGTATTTGTCGTTTGTGGCTATTTAAACATAACATGCTATATTTAAAACTGTTATGTATTATATAATTTCATAAGCAGCTTCTAAAATTTTCTTGCAAACGTTACATATTTCTTTAATAAAATTCTTAGAACTACCCTCGCGATGAATTTATCAATTCATTATTTCTCTATATGTATTTATTTTACCAAACACGAGGAAGGTAGGTAGGTCAAATAAATAAAAAAGATTAGATTATAATACTTTTAACTTAAAAAATAGGTTTTATATAGGTAACTGGTATCATTGTTTTTTTTTTAGCCTGTTCCGATGGGAATTTCATTAAAACTATGTTAATTATTATAAATAGTGATACTTTCCGTATGTGAATAATATATTTACATCGGTTTCTATATTTTATCATCAAACAAAATTAATATTGATTTTATATTATATAATAAATTTTCAAATGGTGATTATATTGTAAAGTACAAAAATATAATTTCATTTGTCCAAACTCTAAGTATAAAAAGAATATGTAAAAGACTCTATGTGTATTTTATAGGTTTTATTGCTTACATGGAATTGACCAAGCCCGGCTTTGTCATACTTAGATCTTATCTTTTACTCGAATTGTATAATTATCTATAAGTACGTAGTTAGGTACTTATAATATAGGTACAAGTACAACACATGTTTTTACCCTCGTCATTTATAAATTTCTACTAATGGGCGTGGACATTATTTGTGTATTGGAAAGTTTCCATTATCTTGTGTGTTTGTCCAGTACTATGTATGGATGTTTTGGTTTTGTTGAATATTCCGTAGTTACCTTCTTCTTCCAACCGACCAGACGAACATACCTTGTCAGTTGATCATAGCTAAGAATCGAATCGCGAACTACTTCCACGGTTTTTGTCAGAAACCTTAAGCGCTTAACCATGCACGCCGTTTAATATCAGTAACTTGCAGTTTAATTATATCTATAAAAATGGATGTTCCCAAAACGGCTGGAGCAATTTTGATGAAATTTTCAGACAATCTTTATATTAATTATTTATTTATTTATTATATACAAACTTCACAGCAGAGATTATTATTTGAGTGTTTTAGGTTTCCTGTATTAGTTTTGAACTAACCTTGCACAGACCAAACTTCAAAAATTGTTTTGCCCATTGATTAGCCCAGCCCAATGCTATATATAGATTTATTTTATATTATCTTTTTCTCGTATCCTTGTTTCCGTGTTTTTCGTACTACGTCCTCCAGGCCCCAGGCTACCTCTATGCCAAATTTCATTGCGTTCGGTTTAGAGGATTAGTCGTGAAAAGGTAGGTAATAAACAGAGTTACTTTTCAATTGATAGTGCTCACACGTTTAATATTTTGACTTCAGTTATACCTAAGTAACGAAAATTTTAACCCTTCAATACTTCTACAATTATAACTACGATAATTTGTGCATAGTTTTTTTCCATAATGTACAATGTTTACAATTATCCTATGTTTTTGTTATCTACGTGCATAAATGTGGGAAAAAGTTGAATTGCAATTCATTATCTACAAAAAATTGACGCGACAGAATCCTTCCGTGTGCTTTTACCATATTCATTTATGTTTTATTGATTTTATACCTAACTTAACGTACTTATTTCTAATACAAGACACCAGTAGCGAGGGCTCATATGAAACGGATTCCCTTTGAGTTAAAAATATAGTATATAGTCTATTAGCTTATTACGAATATTTTAATGGATTATAACTTCTATTTTGAAAATATATGTATTCTCAACTGGTATTTAATTTAAGGTATGTAATTACTCGTTTTATAAAATATCTCATTTATATTAACTAGCTTCGCTCGCGTGGACTTCAGAAGAAATCATAATTTCTTAAAACTATAAACTTAAAATTAAAAATTTAAGGAGTAAATAAAAAAAAAACAATATCTGTCGAGCAGTATTTGCGTGATGCGCGCACAACGGCAAACCTCAATCATTTTATTTATTAGATTTATTTTTAAATATTGGTATAGGAATTGCTGTTCTATAAACAAAGAAATAAATTAGTAAAAGCTAATTGGTGATAAATTTTGCCTAAAAAAAAATAATATTCCAGCGAAATACCTACTGCTTTTGGAATGATGTCACTATAAGATTCATACCTACCATTTCTGTTTATCGAACCATGAACTGTACCTGCTTATATTGCAATTAGATAGACAAATACCAGGATTTACACAATGAATGTTTTTTTGGTGTCTGCAAAATGGCCTTGGGGGGACGATAAACTTGAAATTTCGTACCTGGTCGTTCGAAACTGGATGACTTTTATTTTTGTCTGATTTAGACGCAGTTTGTTATGGAAGTGCCCTTGTATTTATTTTTAGCACAGGTTATCCAACAATTTTGTTTTTTATTCTATAACTTTTATCAATATTCATTAAATTCAAAAGTCGCTATGTTACGTAGTATGAAATAAGACTAAGCATAAAGCAGAGTAAATTGTGTTTATTGAACGCTAATAACATCTACAATTCCGCGTCGCATTTCCTCTGATCATTACATATCATACTCTGATGCGGACGCATGAAGTTCAACTTCACTTTTAAGTCGACTACAGGATCTGATTCATACTTCACGGTTCGAGTTACTCATCTCATAAACTTCTGATTATTAGCTGTAATAAGCGTAACCTCCTCGTCGCCCGTTACATTTATAAAAGTGCCTAAACCCTGTATAACTACGTTTTTATTGTACAGATGTAGTTAATGCATAGGGGTTTATAGCAAATAGTTATAGGTGTTGTTGCATAGGATATATTTTTAATAAACGCAATCTTATCGCATGCTTGTTTAATCTACCCCGCTTCGCCAAATCAACGTTATGTTTGTAGTAGTTTATTTATAATTTTGTGGAAACATGGCCTTATTACACCTGATGAAATATATGAATATTCTGTTAACGCTCAAAATTGTTATGATGGTTTGCAAATACTAAGGCGAAAATCACTGTTAGGTTCCGAAACACGGTGATTATTATGATGACGACAAAGGTTATACAGTTTTCACAAAATAAGGTTTTTCGCCAATCACAAACGATTATTGTACAGTGCAAAAAATAGTTAGTTCGAATGTGCTAAGATTTGAAAAAAAAAATACATTTTATAGAGGAAGTTTATAAGTAAGTCTTATAACTTCACGTTACGACCATAAAGAGCGGAGCAGTAACCGTGAACGTTAAGTAATCTGGAAAGCTGTAGGCCAGTACGGGAAGAGAGAACAGCGAGCGATTTGTCGAATAAATTTAACACAGGTGAAACCGTGGGCACAGCTAGTATTTTTTATAAAGCAAGTTTGATGAATATGTTTTTATTCGGATAATAAGTATGAAGGTCCGTGCCCAAATGATATCTATTGACGGCATAAAAGCAGTTACATGAACGAAGAATTGTGAGTAAACTAATATAAAATATTTGTCGATTGCGTCAAATAATGTCAATTGCATATAAACACATCTAAAAAAATTGCCAGTTAAAATATTCTTATCAGGAAGGAAACCTGTAAATACCGAAAGGTCAAAAGGTCTTGACGTCATGAAAACGATCATGTGCGACAAGGATTTAACATTATCGAAATGTATGCGTTCGTTACGTCAAATTCCTTAGATTCGTATAAAATTAACTCTGAATTAAAATCATTCTCCGAATCTTTGGGCTCTCTAGAGAAGTAATGAAATTTTATTTAAATAACACCAGCGATAGGGAATTCGGAGGGTAAATATGTTAACGTAATATGAGCAGGTCATGTGATAGAATAATGATAACTATGAAGGAGTAGAGGAAGACCGAAGAAGGTATGAATGAATTGTGTAAAGAATGGTATGCGTATAAAAGGTGTGAATACTTAGATGATACACCTATCATCTATAGATACGGGAGAGTGGAAGATTAAAACATGTTCTGCTAACCTTACTTTAGTGGGAGAAAGGTAAGAAAAAGAGAAACAACAAATTTATTAGTAAATCATAACAGACTCGAATAATTATATTATCATTTTATAATATATGTATATATTAGAGAAAGCACGGGCATGTTCCATATTACAACTACTTAACGATTTACTACGATAAGAATTATGATAAGATATGACTGGCTTATAAATGCCGTTATTAAAGCATTATGTCTTTTTTTATCTTATGAAGAAGCTAATAAGTTTGCAATCCACCTGTTGCTAAGCGGTGACTGCAGTCTATAGATATGAATAAACAACCAAAAAGTATAATAGGTTACTCCTGAGGACTGATTTGGATGGAACGCTTGTGTCAGTGCGTAGTGCGTGTTATCATCAACCACACCTTTCTGATTGGAATTCTGTTTTATTCGTTTTTGATGATATGATCCAAAAACATTATTACTATGATGCATTTGGAAAATAATTGGAGAGTTTAGAAAGTTAATTTTATAGCTATGTTATGCTCTGACTAAAATTTACCTATTGAAACTACATCATTCAGAGAAGATACATTTTTCTCTAAATAGACTCAGACGTTGGAAGACGAACATTTCCACAGCATCTGTAGACAATCCTTTTGGTACAAAGAGTTCTTCATTCTATTTTTATATAATATTTACGGACGGAATTACATTTATAAAATGGTAGATATTTCACACTAGAGTTCGCAGTCCGCAGATTTAGGTAAGGGTTAATCTGAATTACTTCTGGTAATTTTACTGTTTCAAAAACGATTGGTGTGTCGTTAACTTTTGCGATAAAACTGATGATTCATATATTTCTTATTAGGTACACATTATTACAATCGGTCGTTGTTTTTACGCGTTACTGTTAACATACTTATAATTCCTTGAATGAATGTTTAACTCGCCCGTCTTACTACCTAATACGTGCTTAAAGATCCATGTTTTAGGCTTGGTAAGACCAATAAAAGTTGTGGTGTATGTTAAGGTTCCTCAGTATATTACCTATATACTGGACAATAAGTTCAAGGACTATGTCCAGCCGGTTTTACTGTCAAAAATTTATTATAGGTTGGATCATTACCTGAATGATACTCTGTAAATCCACTAAAATTATACAATTATTAACTGTAAACGTTATCTACACAGTTTAAAAAGGGTAAACCTGATCAAGTTTCTTGCCGTCTCTTTAGTTTCTCGGTAAAAAAAATCCTGAGTCGATATTGAAAGTTGGTATTATTGCGAACCAGCTTAATTCTTACCTGGTACAAGAGCCTAAAACTTGGTACTTGTACCAGCAAACTTGTACGTTTACCATCGTATTCTCTAAGTATCTATCTTCAATTATGTTCTGATAGTAATAATGATAGCCAATTTTTCCAAGGTTTATTACATACTAGCTGTTTCCACGGCTCCGTTCGCGTGGACTACTAAAATGCTTATTATTTTATTTCACCGAGACCCTAATGATTTGTTTAAAATAAAAGTAGCCTAAATTACTCCTTATAACATCAGCTATCTGTCAGTAAAAGTCCCGTCAAAATCGATCCAACCGTTTCGGATATTAACCGGACCAAACAAACAGATAGGCAGACAAATGGATAGACAAACATACAACATTTTTTTTTTTAAATTATCGTATATACTTTCATAAGTATAGTAAAAAGCTGTTATTTTGACATTACAAACAGACACTTCAATTTTATTATATGTATAGATTATTGTCACATTTAAAATAGCTATGCATTTTATCGAGAAAATAGTTCGTATTTTTTTAGCCCCAGACAACCATATCATAATGAATTATGAACCCAGAATATAAAATTTATTTACAAAACAATTATCAATACTATACAGTGTACCTATGTACAGGATGCGAAAAGTAATAAATAATATTAAATAGCTTGATACATAATTATTATTATCAATAAAGATAGTATAGGCGCATGGTAATGAACAGAAAGTTCTGTTAGAGTTATTATGAATATTTTCAATGTATACAATAAATTGTTTCATACTTAAACTTATCGTGTGTATAAAAGAAACGTTGTCTTCTTTTTTATAGTGAGAGTAATTGGCTGATAGTAAATTATTTGAACTTTATGCTTAGCAGTTCCTTCATCGCTGTTGGTATAACTTTTCCTATATCTGAAACTTATAATTAACTTTTAACTACATTTATGTAGTATCAAAATGTTCTATAACTATTACATAGTAACTTAGTAACTTAACTGTAAAAACTTAATAGTATCAGCCTGTAAGCGTCTCACTGCTGGGCAAAGGCCTCTTCCAAGGGAAGTTATTGGCTTTTAATTAGGGATGGGCCGAAGTTCAGGACACATTCGGTTTAACGTAAGACGTCAAAATCAAAATGGTTCAATAGTTTGTAATGTAGAAGAAATAAAGTGATGAATTAGTTAAACAAATCGGGGGATTAAACAAAACAATATTGTACTGCAATGCCCAATCAAATGACGATGATATAGAGAAAAGTCCCTATCCCTAAACCCTATCTACTCGTATGTACAGTAAAACTCAAGAACACAACAAATTTTTCATATAAGTTGGTCTACATCATCCGCATGTCAATCGTCATAAATATCATTTTAACCTTGAATTTCAACCATGTCAAATCAAAGCTTCTAATTATTCGAAAATCTGAGGCTTAACTACATGACTCATATTTTTTTGTATTTGCTTGGTATGGAAGCTTCATAAATAGATTAATCTTTTGTCTTCCTAAATTTAAAATGCTTGGTTATGCAACGCTATAATTTCTGCTAAGGCTTCATGAATTTACATTGTCATCGATTTTCCACTTGCAGAAAAACTTTATATGCTATTAATAATAGTTGTTGTTCTTATTAAAGTTTTTGGTTAACAAGAAGCCGGTAGAATATCGCTTAACGCAAATAGTAAGATAAGTATTACGACTTGAGTCCATCATGATAATTGTGTAATTTTGCTGCTTGGACTCTTTTTATGTTTACTTCTGAGTTGATTCGATAATTCAGAAGTAGATCCAGTGCTACCATTAACACCACGAGAAATCATTAACTTGAGTGTTTGTCGAAGTGAAAGGAAGAAGGGAGAAGTGAACGAGAGGCGCGTAAGAGAAATGGCAAGAGCAGCGTAAATATTTTTTCATACGTTCTTAGCGCCAAAATTTAAACTTAGTTCGGCGAAGTAAGAAATCTAGATAATAAACTTAAATCAAGTAGTCGCACACTTCATACCAATACTATTTTAGTTTATTAGACAGACAGAAAAAAATGGGTACGTATTAAAATACATTTGTTATGCATTATTTGTTTTTTGTTTCGATTTTTAAAATATGATATTAACTTAATAATATATGAAATATAAATAATTATAATAAAAAAACGCTTACCTATATTACTCACGTAAAACGTAACTTTTAACAGCGAAAGAACTTCCAGAATGAATTCAGTAATTCCAGAGATTACCCCTTACAAACAAAAAGACAACTTAACTTGATTACAATAATGTAAAGTTTTTTTTATACCACGATGGCAAACAATTATACGTCCCGCCTGATGGTAAGCGGACACCGCAGCCTATTGATGCTTCCAACACCAGAAGCATCACAACTTCCTTTTTGAAGAACCCCATACTGTAGTCCACTGGGAAAACTTCAACAGGGAGCTCTTTCCACATCCGGAGCGTTCGCGGAACTTCGCGAAAACTCCTCTGAAATCAGTAATAAATGTTTAAATTAAATAAAATCTGGAAATCAGTTCACAAAACATAATTTATTTTACAACATAGGTGTTATGATATGATGTTATTAAACATGGTACAGTTGTCGATTTGCTTGAATAATTATCGTCACTTGGATAGCATTGATATGAATTCGTGGATTCCAAGCGCTAACTTAATGTATTCTTCGTTAATTTTTAGTATACCTGATACCATTTTTACAGAATCGGATATATAGTCTACTTATTAAGATGTTCTTGAATGTTGACCTTGAATACAGGTTGTATTAGAATTTAGTCATCTCGCTGACGAAACTGTAAATGGTATATCCATTATATCTTCTGGTATAATCATTTGCGAAGTAAGAAACGTGCGTTCATATTTCTTGTACCAATCTATACATCTTCGATATCTATATCTTCTATACATATTATAAAACTCAACGTCTCTCTGTCTGTCTGTCCGTTTATGTTCTTTTCACGCGAAAACCACTTATCCGATTTACATGTTTTTAACTTTAATTCATAGCTATGTTATCTCGCCAGGTTATAGGATATATTTTGTTGTGTAAATTACTATACGAAATAAGTAGTGACGATAATGACGAATGAATTCGGAACAAAATACATTTCTGGGGCTTTTAAATGAGATAAGAGATTTATTTAGATTTATCAAATTAATGTTTTACATAATTATTGATCTAAAAAAGACCTACAAAATCGTTATCTTTATCTTCATCTTCTTCATTCATATTATCTTATCTTTATCTTCTGAGGATCACCCATAGCATACATACCATAGCATAGGATGAGCATTTTTTGGGCAGCACAATTCGCGCGTGCGCTCGATCAACAGCATTCTGTAGATCACGCGAGCGGGGCCGCGGGAACAGCTAGTCTATCTATATAAATAAAATAATTGAGGATTACTGTTGTGCGCGTATACATATTTTTTTGTTTTACTCCTGAGATATTTGGTCCTTATATAAAAAAGTCACGATATTTTTATTTAATAAAAAGTTATTAAAGGTTTAAGAAACTACGATTTTTATGAGCACTACGCGTTCTTCTGTCGTCCACGCGAGTGGAGCCGCGGGTACAGCTAGTTATAAAATATATATTATGAAACTTCATACTTATCTAAATAATCGTTATCTAAAAAAGATAAAAAGTTACTTTTATACAATTTATTAATCGGATATCACCAACATAATCCATATCATATATCGAATAAATATAATCAACTGATAACATAATATTTCACATATAAAAAGACCAATTTTAAAAGTAAAAAAAAAATGTATTTATGCCGTTTAATGACTACATAAGTACGTAGTAATTAAAAAAAAAAAAAAAAAAAGTTTGATGCGTAAAATGTCATGCCACAGTCTAAAGAAAGTCTGAAGCCTCAAACCAACTTTAAAAGATTTTTTTTTCTAGCTTTATGTAAATTTAATTTATACAGTAGTACTGCCTGAGCCTCTGTTCAGTGACCAAAGAATCACTCTCTAGTGTGACTTCTGTCCTTTATTCATTAAAAAATATTATTAGCTTTTTAGTTCGAAAATTTGTAAATAAAAGTTTATTTTTTTGTTTATTTCATAAATTTTTTACTTGACTAAAATTATTATTGTAAATAATAATAAAAAAATACGTAAAATATATAATTAGTGACAATTCACAAATATCGAGTCGAAACAGCTTTAAATATAGGTATCATTAAAACATATGTATTACAATGCCAAAAAAACAAGAAGTTGATATCTTTTTAAACGGCACTTCTGAAAAATCACGATTAAATGAGTTACGGTGTTATTCATATTTGGTTATCGACATATTCACCACAAATAAATTGTGACTACTTGAGACAGTGAAGCAATAATGGCTAAGTGTAGCGTGTACGGACACCTCGTCGATCGACGTGAGTTCGAATCCTTGCAATGAGCCTGAGCTTTCGGCGAAGGAAAACATTGTGATGAAACCATAGGATGATGGTAGGGTTATTTTCCAATGTCTGCCTGGCTAGCTACCAGACTCAAGTTCAAAATCTGTGGTGTGTTCTGGCATCTGCACTTGAAAGCTAGTCCGCCACCAGACGTAGTGTGCTACCTCTTGGGTCACATCTTCACTTAACATATGAATAAATAAATAAAAATCAGATGATATTGTGGGCCAAACGCCTATAAAGAATTTAAAAAAGATCCTTCTCGAGTATCTTTTTTTATAGTAGGGGAGATAGGGGAGGGTTGGGCAGTTGGGAGACATGGGCACCCCCTGTTATTCCAAACTGAACTATATCTTTTTTTATTTCGTTATTTTGGTACTATAGTTCATCCCTCCATCCATCACTGTTCATCTATTGATTATCTGTGATTTCGTTCAGTTGTCAAACACAGACGCATTTTTAGGTTAGACGCCGGTCAATGTAAATATTTTGTTGTGCTTTCAAAGTAAATAAACGAAGAATAAGCAAAAGGTATGTTTCTTTTAAAATATTTTTGCCAATGTATATTTGCTAACGTATAAATTAGTCTGTAAGTCACGCTAAAATTTCTTACCAAAATTTTTTATGGGAACTTTAAGTTGTATTAATATGCAGAGGGAGCAATGGTCACTTGTTTTGAAGGAGGTTTGGGCATGCCCAATGCTCCCACCTATATTTAATGTGTAAAATAATACAGTTTATCTATATTTTACCTAATTTTATTAAAATGTTTAAATTATTTTTATTACAGAAAGATGCCGTTTAAGTTTAAAAAAAAGTGTATACGACAAGAAATTCCGAAAGATATAATTTTACGTGCTATAGAAGAAGTGTCAAAAGGTGGAAAGATAAAAACAACTGCTGACAAATATCAAATTCCTAGATCAAACTTGAAACGATATCTAAAACAAGGCTATGTTAAGGATTCTTCATTGAAATTGGTATCTTCACAAATTTTCACCTCAGAAGAAAAAGAAAAATTAGCGTAGTACATGACGGATTCTTCTAAACTTCATTATGGATTGACAAAGCTGCAAGCTCGAAAATTGGCCTATGACTATGCTTTAGCAATAAAAAAAGCTAACGTGCCAGATAATTGGATCCATAAAAAAGATGCATCTAAAGACTGGATAAAAGGATTTCTCAATAGGCAAACTCAATTGTCAACAAGAACACATCAGAAGCCACAAGCTTATCACGCGCAACAAGTTTCAATAAAACAAATGTTAGGGATTTTTTTGAAAATCTAAACACAGTCTTCGGCCGGTATCAGTTAGGACCTGAATATATATCTTTTTTATGTTTAGTTTGTTTTATGAAAATTGAGTATTTTTATGCCATGCCTAAACCTCCCACAGGGGGTGCCTGAGCCTCCCTACCGTAGGGAGCTTTGGGAACAATTGACATGTTTCTAAAATTTTGTTTTTACTTTTAGACTGATTATAATTTGTAGACTAACCTAACCTAACCTAACCTAACTATTTTGTAAATTGTATAGCATAATATTGGTTAGAAAAAATATGTAAATATACCTAACTATTTTCAGTCACATTTAGACCTTGGACTCTGCGGACTTTCAACTCCGGGCTGGACTCGGAGGAGTGCCAATTTGCATTCTGTATTTATGATACTTCGAAAAGACATGATAACTTCGTTAATCAAATTGAAATAATTGACGTTGAGTTTTTCAACCTTTAATTTTACCACGTAATCGTAGTTTTATGGTTTTGCTGTTTACCAACGTGTTAAAAGAATAAAACTCCTATAAAATATAATGTATTTTTTATTTCGTATACTATTTTAAGCATTTATATTTTTTTACTAATTTTAGATACGTATACTTTTTGATTATGCTCATTTTTATTTTTTATTTTCACATAGCACTGACCTGCAATATTTTTAACAATACCGCCGCGCTGGTTAGTTTGAGGAAAATTAAGCTCGCATGTGTACGAACCAAAATATTTTCATTTTTTATTTTATTATAGTTAAACGCACATATGAATAATAATCTTACTACTTCATATTTTGTATATAATTTTCCATTCTTTTCAACACAGTATTCAAAGAATAGGTACCTATTTTTAATATATGCATCTATATATTTGAATTGGTAATTTATACACTCGAGTATTTCGTGGACTTCGTACAGTTCATATCAGAAAATCAATGACATACTGGTAATTAACTAGTTATTTCGCCGTAAGGTGTGTTTTTAATACCACGGAGTAAATATCATTTCATATGTTGGTAGTTTATTGTGTTTTTAAAATATTGTTTTTTTTTTTTTTTTTATAATAATTCTGCACATTGACTGTACTGTCCCTGATGGTAAGCACAGTACAATCCAAATACAACGGCGACCACCGAGAGATCGAAATCCATCGGTGGTCGCCGCTGTCATGCCGGCCTGCTTAAATATCTCTTCACGTTACGCTTGAAGGACCCGATGTCATAAGAAGTAGGCAACACATTGGCCGGAAGATCGTTCTACAGTTTCACAGCACGACAAAGGTAAGACAAAAAGAACTTTTTAGTTCGTGCCGAGATGGCAGTTACCGTAAAACTGTGATTGATGTCACCAAGCGGATATAGTCGTAGAACTGTACGAGTGAATATACTTAGTAATACGTTTTTCTGATAAAATATTGAATCCTCGAAATGTGAAGGCCGAATAAGGGATACAAAATCGCGTCTCTCGTGGGTCAATCGAAGCGTTCTATTTTTTTGTAGTTTATTGACCATATATACATTTTATGGTTTCCTGTATTATGTAATAATAATAGTATTATCGGGTATGTTGAATAACGCAATATATTTCAATTATTAAATAAAAACCCTCATTTCTGTATTGAAAATCTTATGATTCAAATAATTGTACCGTAATATATACGGTAGCACAGCACTAAAACAATAAATGTGCCAGAATTATTTTCAACTTTGATACTAGTGATTGTCAATTTACTTCGTGGGATTGAAAAACGCAGTATAGAAACTATTCATACAATAAAATAAAAAATATATTTTATCAGTTACAATGCTATCTTCTCCACATAAATACATAATTATCTCAGTAATAAAAATTGCGATTATCTATTCGATTACAATATGCAATAATAAACTTGATAATAAGTATTGATGAAAATGCGATATTGATATTATTATATACAATCTACCTTTATAATTATTGTTCCATATTGGTAATCGATCCTCGCGCGTTTATCCCCAACAGAATATTATACGCAAGATAATTCTTACCTTGTGGTTGGGTATTACATTACAATAGAGATTGTCATTTGGCTTATGCGTTACCGAGAACTGATTTCCAGTAATTTTATACGGGACCTCATATCTTCGTGGTCTAGTGGCTAGGACATTATTATCTTGACTTAGAATGTTGTATACGGCACAGTTTAGTTCACTTTCTGACTCTATCTCTATCTCATTTCTAGTTTATACAATCAATGTCATACCATATATCATGGTGTATATCTACTGATATATCAGCGAATTGTACTCAACTGATTGACAGCTACATTCTTCACTTTTGAAGTACTGCAGCAAAAAATGTGCACTATTTAAATTAATTCATTTTAAAGAACATTATCGCATTACTCCTACGAAATATGTCTCCCAATGACATTTTTATAATTATCCTACTCATTATTAAATGTAGGTTAGTAAAATTAATTAAGTGATTAATTGAGTGGTTTAGGCCGTCGCGACGGCATCGATATATACCAATGTACTACGTACTAGAATTCGCGATCCAAACATTCACTCTGTTCGAGTGAATTGCACGTCAAGCCGTGTATCTTACTTTAGTGTAGTTTCGACATTTATGCCGTGTGCCGTGTGCCTATGGACCAGCGCTAATAATACGATAATTCGGATAATTCGAATCAAAGCGTGAACCTGGACGTAAATACTAATTCAGTAAACAAGTAATTAAAATTATTTGTTGTTCAAGTTAATAAATAGGTAATAATACAATAGAAAAAATATTTCTTCATTTAAATGTCACGCCATATACCTGCAGTCATAGACTAAAACATCCAGATCTTCCATTAATTACCAAACTGCTTGTAGGTAAAAATATGTGACTGAACTGAACACAGACTTGACGTGGTGTTTTTAGAGAGTGTTTTAATTTATTTGTTTTATAACCAGTTTGATATTTTTGAATATTTATTTTATATCATTTCTTTATAGTATATAATATCAAATACTATTTGTCAAGGTTTGGAAAATATGACGACGTGCGTATTTGAGCTTAAGCTCAATGCATATAAATAAATAAATAATAATATGCATATAACTAAATAAATGCATATAACAATTCATTTCCTTTACTACTTCTTTTTATTTATTTACCTTTTGATATATTTTGAAATAGGGTATGAATTCTAATGAAGCATTGTAGGTAAAAAACTGTGTCTCTTCTGCGATGTAAAATCTATAAGTACGACCATGTCGTTATATCAGTATATGAATAAACTGTTTCCATGGACGTTCTCGTCTATCGGTAGAATATATGTCAATGGCTGGCGGAATATCGATTCGATGTCCGCAGCTTCGAGAAACGGTATGTACCAACGAATTCTTCAGAATTCGCATAAGTTAATTACACTGTCGGCTGAGGATGAAAAATACATCATTAGGAAACCTGAACGCTTGAGAAATGATCTTGTAGTACCTACCACTGCATCTAAGAAAAATATACAACTGTAGATTTCTCGGGTTTGAAATCGCTAAGATGTGGGCTGGCGGGCTGGATCTTCCCTCGGGAAAAGGCCTCATTGCCCAGCATTGGGACACTTACAGATTGGTATTATTATTATTAACACTTGTTTGGAGTTTCAATTCATTCGATTCAAACCGTTTTCCAAACATCGCCGTTGCAAGCCGAGCCAATCCGTCGATAAAAAACACAGCATGTTTACTAAAAAATCTATTGTCCAATTGAATAAATGTTTTCTAAAATCAACCAGTATTATTGCTCGTGTGTTACTTTTGCCTTTTGGATAGATAAAATATTTGTAAAGAGAGACGTGGCTAAGATTTAATACCAGCCACCTCCCTTCCCGTTAATGCGACGCATTATAAAGTAATAATGTTGCATAAATATGACTCATATGACGATAAACACAGTCATTAAAGTCTACAAACAACTTAAGACTGACTACAATGTTCCTTGCAAGATTATCAAAAGACTTGATGGTTGACTCCTTGTTGAAGTCTAAAATATCAAAAGGAGAAAGGTTTTCGCAGAGCGTCAAGTGATATAATCTCTTTAAATCAAATCTGAGGCAGTCCTGAAGTTTGCACAGATTAATTATTGATATATTAGATGTAGTTACAGATGCGTTTAGATCCTAAGTCTAACTATCTTACGTTTGTAACATAACACGCTGACAATTTGCGATCGAAGTCATCCGGGATCGTATGATAAATGGCTTATCAAAGACCAACCGCAGCGTTTGAAATATCCTTTCAATTAATTAGGAAGATCGCATGTGAATATGCCGGCACGGTTCAGTGATCAGGCGGGGATGTCTGCCGGTCAATTGTAGTAAAATTGACTGCAATCAGCTTCAATTGACGTCGATAATATACTACACGGTTTGTTGAAATCGTTTACTAAAATGATGATAGTGTGTTCTGTTTGAAATTCTTTTTTTTATTACTTTAGCAGTCATTTTTTTTTAATAAATGCATATTATTCATACTACTTTAGACTACACTATTAACAAGCAATCTATCTAGATAATACGGCAAAACAATAATGATCATATGCCTCCGAGTTAAAATACTCCAACCATAGATGGATTTACTATAACTTATTTTACAGAATGTTATATGTTGTCCTGATCATGCTTTAGTTAAAAACTCGATTTTGTAGTTGATAATTAACCGGACTTAAATAATATGCGTCTAAAATGCTAAAATACTGGTAAAGTCTAAAAACGGATGACTAAAAACTCTTCATAAAAGATTGAGTTAAAAATAATTATTATTTTAAATCTTATACTTATTTTCTGTGCCTATAATATGTATCTATATAATATATCTATCATCTATCTATATAAATAAAATTATTGAGGTATGACGTTGTGCACGCATCAGGCAAAAAACTGCTTGATAGATTTTGATCATTTTTTGTTGTACTCTTTATAATTTGATACTTGTTCCTTATAAAAAAATAACACGATATCTTCATAAAAAAATTATGTAGTCCACACGCGCGGATCCGCGGGCATAGTTAGTTATGCTTAACACATAGGTACTTCTAACACAGGTAAAGTTTGCGATCGTGTTTGTAAGAGGTAATCTGTGGAATTACTGAACTGATTCTAAATATTCTTATACTAATAAGAAAGTTACATTACCACTGAGTACTATAGGTTATTTCTTATTCTTATTAAACTGTATGTTATGCGAATGATGTCACGAGCACAGCTATAGTGTTGTACTTATATATATAATGTAATATCAACAGTGTCAAATAGTTTAAATTTAATTAGAATAAAACGTGTCTTTATATAAATAACCTAAACCTGAACGTAGCTTTTTATCGATAAAAGAATCGTATCGAAGAACAAATCTGATTCCTAGTCCGAAGACCTACAAACATATTCTTATTTAACATTCCATGTATAGTATAGTAATAGTGTGTAAAATGTATGTAAATATGACACATATGATGTGAATGTTATGTCAGACTAAGGTAACGTGTTCACTGGAATATAACGATACCTATGTCTTAAATTTTAGTACTTTATCAAAGCAATTATAATACAATATATTTAATATTAACATGAAACCAAAGGACATTCAATCTGTAAATTAAACAACCTATTATTTGTCCGTCTGTCGAGCTATTTACGTTTCATTCAATACGAAAGATCGAAAATCATAAAATAAATTGTCTGTCGGTTTAACAATTGAAGAATTTGAGTGTCAATCAATATGAATTGGATGCAATGGGCTGAATTATTGGGGCTTGTCGTTTCCTCTGAGGATCGCGCGGCGGATGTCGTCGGCGGTCACCAACACGACATGCACGTTCGTCACAATCTATTACAATAACGACGCAGGAACTTTCCATTACTGATTCTTTAACATTTAACTACTTACAATACTTCTATTAACATTAGCTTCTCTGAACACAAAACCATAATGAATTATACACCTAAACCTTCCTCATGAATTATTGCATGCATTGTTGAGATTCGTATGAAAATTCGTTTGGTAGTTTTTAAGTTTATCGCGTTCAGACAGAGGGAAGCGGCGAGGGTCTTTGTTTTATAATATACTAAGATGAGATTGATAAACTAAAATACCGTATGAGCTATCGCCATAAAAGTGGGTAGATCTAAGTGGAGGTTTTCATGGAGGGTTTTTATGCTATACTGCACGCGATAGGTGGCGCTGTGATCGAGTTATTGACTACAAGGAAAGTGCAGAATAATGTCTATAGGGCCAGCTTAAGTTATAATTTATTTATAATTTGTATTTAAAATCATACCATTTTTATATAGCAGTTTGACAAATTGACGGAACTGTCTCTGATGGTAAGCACAGGTAAGATACAAATACAACGGTGACCACCGAGCAATCGGTAATCCGACGGCGCCGTATGCGGGCCTGCATGAATGTCTATTCACGTTAGTCTTGAAGGATCCGATATCATAAACAGGAACACATTGGCCGGTAGATAAATAGTTAGACCTAATGACGTGCGAAATCAGAATATTATGTTGCAATATTACGTTACTATTATTATTTTGGTTTGAGTACTTCATAAATATATTCCACAATCATTGATTTACTATACTTATAAGGCAATGCCCACAATGCACAATACTAAAGATTCCCTCATCTACAACCAGGGCTTTTTTAGTGGGGGCACGAGTGCCTACAAACGAAATTTCGAAAATATCGAAAAATTGCCATAAAAACTGAAAAAAAATTAAAGAACCTGAAAAAAAAAATTTTGGTAACTTTTAAAATTTCTACAACTTTTTTACAACAATTCCAAATTTCAAGAACTAGCGTGCCCCAAAAAAGAATTGACAAAAAAGGCCTGCCTATAACCATAATTTCATATATTTTAATAATAATTACGTGAAATAAGGTTTAAAATACGTTTAATATGCACTAGTTATGAAGTAATAAATATCCTTTGTCTTGGCACGAAGACAACCTCTGACAATATTTTCAATTGCACATTGAACCTCTATTATTAGATTGTAAACGAAGAAACTACAGCATCCATTAATGCATAGTTGTTTTATATTATTAACGATTTTCAAATAAAAATATATATTTTTACTTTCACCATTTTACTTTCATGTAAACTTATTGGGGATAATCGGTGACAATAATATGTCACCAGGTTTCAGCGTAGGCATATACCAACATAAATTTAATACAAATTACGTATACTAGATCTATGTGCACAAATTATTATTTTTTATCAATTCAGGTATTTAACTCACTAGCTTTCCGACCGCGGGTTCGTCCGGTAGACTATAAAATTTGTACAGATTTCCTTTATTATAGGTATTAATTTCATTTTTATGTCCTTGTCTATTGTTCGTATTTAAATCACCAAGTATAGAGATAATGGTAATGTGGCCCCCATCGATATTTCTACGTTCCCATAGTGACACCTATAATATGTTTGTTACGCGCGTGTGCCTAAGGTACAGTATCAATACTACGGTAAGCTACGGTATCAATTTAATAAATACAAAAATCAACGATTGTCGCTTTTTTTACTGTAGTTCGATCCAGTCTTAACGTGCATCTGTTAATTTTTTTCGAGAACCCTGAATCTATTCCATTAAAAAAAAAATTTTTTAAGAAAGACTGGACGTAGGATTAATTACTTTATAGTTCAGATAATATGTAAAAATGTAAATAATTAAAAGTCCTAAATAGGAGTAGAAATTGCTTAAAGTCATGTGATATTTTTAGCCTCATACGAAATAAACACGTCCAAAATTGGCATAATACATTTGCGATTATTGCAGTATACAAAGTTACTTAGTTTTTTTTTTAAATTAAAATATTGTCAATCTAATTGCTGCCAGTTTTTTTAGCTCTCCGTCTTAATAAGTTAAGTTGTCATTTTGGTCTGTTCTCAAAATTATTTTTTGATTTGCAAAATTTATAGTATTTTTTTTAAATCCATTCTAAGAAATTTGTACGTCAATATATTATATATATTATTTTTTTATAATACAAGTTATACAAATCCCTGTCCCAAAATTCCTCTGAAACCTTAAAAAACAAAGTGGGGGCCAATTACTACCTTTTCTTCTATATATAAGAAATAATAAAGCTGCTGGCTGAAACAAAATTCAATAAACCATAAGCATTAATTTTTAAACCACGTTGGTGATTATACTATTTGGTGATAAAACCACCAGGCTGCTATTGGAACTGATTCCCGAACAGGCCTCTGGGAAGTAACCTGTCAAGAAAAATATTAGTTCCCATATAAAATTTGGCAACATCTTTCACACCCTTATAAGTTACAATATACAATTAACATCTTCCACATATTTTACATTTTTTATCCTTACTAATTTGCGCTGGGCGATAGGTCAATCAGGACAAAGCTTTAAATTATTAATTTATATAAATTAATACTTCAATTTCATTATTAACGCTATATAGGCTTACGGTGAAGAGAAACCAGAAAACTCTTCAACCTTGTCAGTGTCGCGGCAAGACCTAAATTGAATGTCGGCAAGATAAATTTTGATCATTTTTTGTGTTATCTTTTCAAGCGATTAATTTGTTAGATATTGAATAGTCTTTCTTATCTTCGCATTGCATGTCGACGTTTTAAACGTTTTTACAGGCTTGGAAAATAACGACCGATCTCATAAAGCCTATAGTTATTTTTAAAACATCTATAATTCATAACAATGGCATACTATGCCTAATAATCCGAGTGTTTATTTTGTTTAAATACGTAATATCAATCAATAAATTGATAATAATCAATAAATTTATCATTATTCTATCGTTTATAAATTAATACCCAACGATCATTTTATTGACTAAATTCGGCATACGTCACTAGCGCGTTCTAAATTGAAAAACTGCGCGCCCATTTAAAAGGTCGTTGTCCTTGACGTCACGCGATGCGGGATGGCCAATGGTGTCGCGCCGCGCCCATCGACCGACCAATGGGAGGGCTGACTTATATATCGATTTATCAGAGCATGTTGATAATAATATTACCGGCACCGAGATGAGAACATCGAGGGTTGGAAGCAACAGGCAATAGAATGTTCTGACTCATGCGAACTAGGTTGCTACCAAAAATTATTTCGCTTAGATAATCTTATTACTTATGGATGGAAATTTTCATAGATAATAATTATGTTTAAAGATATAAAATTAGTACCAATGTATTTTTAGTATTTTTTAATATATAAACGCTTGCTATAAGTTTAGGGTAATAATTCTAACGCTGCCCTATTAAATCGTAAACTTTACGTGGTTTTCTTCAATAATTAACTTCGGATAACCTTTTAGCACGGTTAACGCTAATGGAAAAATCATGTCGGAGGAAACCTTGAAGCTAGAGAAATATTTTCGTATTACCGCTAAGCTAATACCTACAAATGCAACGAAACCATTAATTGCCCTCGGGAATAGGGATTTGCTCGATATTGGTTCACAGGCTGATTATATTAGCTTTGCTGAAAAATTAAGATATTAGGTACACTTAGCTTGAGGTATTATGTACTACTTACATCTATGTTTACAATGTTTTATGTTTATATGATCTATGTTTGTCTAATTTCCATTTTCGACCGCATTGACAAAATAAATAGCGTTTGATCAAACGTTGGCCGAACACAATCGAGTATTCGAATGTAATTAGAAGATTTATATAAAGTGTAGTAATAAATAATAAACAAATCATCAATAATAAAAGAAAAAAAGTCGTGGTGGTCGAGTGATTTAGACCAGAATATCTATTCGATGTCCGCAGATACGGGCTCCGGCTGTTCGACATGTACCAACAAATTTTCGTTGAAGGTGATGGTGACGGTAAAGGAAAATATCGTGAGAAAATCTGAACGCTTGAGAAATGTTCTCGTAGTACTACTACCATGCAAATACGGGAAAATATAGAACTGTGGATTTTTCCGTGTTTGAAATCACCAATACGTCGTGGACTGGTGCAGTGGGACATTTATAGGCCGATAACATTATTCACATATATTAATGATTGGTCTTCGCACTAATAATTGATCTATAATTATTTATAAGAGTATTACGTATCGACGTATGTGTCAGAATTATTTTATTCATAACTTGTACGCCAGTTCCATTTATGGTAGCGGGAAGAAACGGTATCAAATCTCTATGGATTCCACGGCGGACGTATGAGCCTTAGTTCCAATTAGGGAATGCAATCCCGCAATATAATTTCAATCCAGGTATTAGAAGGACTGAACCATCTTATTCCTGCTGGATTCAGGTATTTGCGGGATCCAGCAGGGTGGACTTAGACCTCTAATCAATCGTAATAAAGACCTAATAGACCTCGTTTTCAAGGTTTTAATTTTAACCCAAATTAAACAAGCTTAGAGCTTAGCAAGGTACATTTTCAATCATTTATTACCTTCAGATATAAAGATTAGGACATAAATTTACGTATGCAGGAATACCACAAAAGTCCTTATATTATACTGTTTCTGATATTATTAACAATATAAAAACCTAGAAGGTTCAGTTTACTTTGGATTAATCGAAAACAATCAATATTCAATGTAATTACATCATAATTACAAGTTGTAACTGGCAAAATTTTATAAACAAACAAGGGGTGCGGGAGGGGAATTATCTCCCACGCGCCCTCACATTGTTTCGTTAAGCGCCATGAAACAGTTGAAACTTGCACGTAGCCGGCCAGTCCACGCGCTGCTACCAGTATACCTATATATGCGCTGCAGCACACACAAAGTAACACGTATGATCCACGTGTCTCTGTAATCCCGCCAGTCCAACGAGATCCCGCAATTTTTAACCGAGATTTAGTCCCGCATAATGTAATGCGAAATCCCGGTATGACGGGATTGCATTCCCTAGTTCCAATACATAGGAAGTTTGCAATGCCAATGCTTTATGTGCAAATTAATCATTAAACAAATGACCATTCGATATATTACAATAACTAGATATTAAAATATCTTTAACTTACTGATTCAGCCTACTTATCGTCGCGTCGCGTCGGTGATACTGCAAAACGGTCTATGTCACTGCGAATTGATTTTATAGGAGAGAGAAAAACCTTTTTTTTTGTAAGATTTGCTAGGTGTGTGACATGAATATCGTGGTGTTATATCGTAGGTAAAATCTGTATAATTTTATGCAAAACAATCCTGAATATGAATGTAACATGAAAATAACTAGAAATATAACATTTTGCAGTTAATAATATTATTAAGATATATGTACATACTCTTTTGACATAGAATATATTGCAGTATCACCGACCCGGTTATGTTGTATGCGGATAAAAAATAAAATAAAATGTCTTTAGTGTGACCTCTTTATTTATGTCATTGGACGAATGACATTTCAGTTAGATTGGTTATATTGCGGCCGGCGACTAGTTTATTTTCTACCCGGTATTTCATTTGCGGCGAGTCGTGTGGCAAATATGCATTTGTGGGAAGGCAAGCAATATAAGATGGTTTCCACAGAAAACTTTGACGATTTTATGAAGATAATAGGTATATTACGCTTTGCAAGAATACACTTTCTAAAGAGATATGTAGTTAATGATGGATCACCGAGAGATCGGTAATATATCGGAGGTCGCCGATGTCACGCCGGCTTGCATAAATATTACTTCACATTACGCTTGGAGAGGAGGGACTATATGGGCCGGGAGATGGATAAACAGTTTCACATTTCCAGTTCAGCGTTTAAAAAAAAAAAAACATTTACAAATACTTACATAGTTGGATATGTAACTTGATTCTTTTATAATTTATCAATTTAAAACCTGTCTCATCTGTACTCTAAACTTTAGGATTCAACAGTAACAACTATTTAATGACTATATGTAGAATAAAAATGTTTACGAAATACAGAAAAGCTATAATAATTAATATATAATTATTATAAAATCATTAGTTATAAATATACTGTATATAGGTAACTACTTAAAAAAACATGCATATGGAATAGACGGTTATTTCGCGTCAGATTATTCGGTTCTTGACCTCAAATATAACATTTATAATAAGCCTTACTGTCAAGAAAAGTTAAAAAGAGGATTATCTTCATTTCTAGTAACTTAATATACTATAAAATATATTGAATTCTATATTATCGATTCTACATTACCGAATTTTTGTATTACAAGGAGTTGGACTGATCACCCGCAAGGCAGCTAATGCCGTAACTCCAACCGTCGAGCTGCGCAAGGAAGGTGACGAATACAACCTCGTCACTTCATCTACTTTCAAGACCACTGAGATGAAGTTCAAACCCGGTGAAGAGTTCGAAGAGGAACGCGCTGATGGAGCCAAGGTATATTATTATATGACTTGAAAAAATATTTTACGTTATATATATCTTATTATTATTTATATATATTGACGTGTTGACGGGCTGTCCCTGATAGTAAGCATAGTGCAATCCAAACACAACGGCGACCACCGAGAAATCGAAATGCATCGACGGTCGCTGCTGTCATGCCGGCCTGCATAAATATCTCTTCACGTTACGCTTAAAGGAATCGATGTCGTAAAAAGGAGGGAACACATTAGCAGGAAGGTAGTTCGACAGTTTCGTGGTACGACAAAGATAAGTTATAGAGAACTTAGTTCGTGCCGAAATGAGTGTTACCGTAAAACTGTGACTACGAAGCCCAGCGCATGTGTTTCTGTTGTGGAAAGGAGAGGAGGGAATTAGATTGAACAGCTCTTTAGAACACTCACTATGATACAGACGGTAGAACACGCTCAGTGAGGAGATGTTCCTGCACAGCTGAAGCGGCTCGATATATTTAGCAAAGTCTGCATCATTAACAATGCGAACAGCCCGTCTCTGCAACCTGTCCAGAGCATCAAGGAGGCCGAACTTGTGCCTTGTAAAGAAGATACTGTTGACCGGGCGTGAAAAATCGTCGCACCCTGTTCAGGATTCCCAAGTCTCCGAGATCCAATACAGATGATACTCCTGATATAATCCCTAGAGTTGAGATCACTGCAAATATCCACATTAAGGATATTGAGGCTGTCAAAGATTGCTAGTGAGACGTTCTGAAGAGTGGTGAGGGGAGAAAACGGAGATTTTTTGAGGAAAACGCGCACACCTGAGTTTTCTTGGCATTTAACTGAACCGAGTTACTTACTCCCCATGTAGATACATGGTGCAAGGATTGCTTAAGTTCAATGACAAGTTCCTTCAGTCTCTTTTCAGTGTTTTCCCGACAGTATGAAGGCTTACTGTAATAGCACCCATGCACGGTGCTGTCATCTGCATAGCAATGACTATGGCCTAAAGGCAACATTTCATTGATATACAGACGAAACAGAGTGGGCGAAAGCACAGAGCCTTGACAAACTCCAGCGTAAATTGACATGAACTGCGAATCACATCCTTCTACAAAGACACGAATTCAGCGTTCATGTAAAAAGCCGGTGATCCAGTTGCACGGATTATCGGGAAGTCCGCGCGCCGGTTTGGAGAGTAGTCCGCGGTACCAGATCCTATCAAAAGTCTTCACTATGGCAAGACTGATCGATTCTCGCCTCGCCATGCTCATCAATTGCTTCCCCCCCAGTAGTGCTGTACATATGCCAAAAGATCACCCGTTGATCGATTCTGAAAGTTACGCTATGACCCAAAGGTGCGCAACAGAAATTTGCGTTGACTTTAAAGCGTTTAGTTTAAATGTGTTATGTAATTAATTGAATAATTTTGCTTTACAGGTGAAGTCAGTGTGCACTTTCGAAGGCAACACCCTGAAGCAGGTACAGAAGGCTGCCGACGGCCTGGAAGTCTCTTATATCAGGGAGTTTGGACCTGAAGAGATGAAAGCTGTAAGTATATAGTGTGTCGTCTATTTGGTTATACTTAATATTAAAGGTTTGCTGTTTACCATTATAAACATCAGTTTATAGACTCTTGTGGCATCGATTGACGTGGGCTACATTGAACCTAAGCTTTTGATGAACGAAAACATCGTGATGACCATAGCGTTGTGGTAGGGCATTTCTAAAGCCCTTCCGGCTAGTTACCACTCTCAAGTTAAAAATTTGTCTCCAGGCACTTATAGAGAAACACATTCCGACAGCTGTACTTGAAAGCCAATCATGTTTCGGAGCATAGATAGCTGCATATTTTAACGCATTTTTTTTCCATTATGCAAGCTGTTTTCACTTATTCAAGGCAGGCACAACAACATTTTTTATGTTGTTTTTAAATATGTTTTGAGTTAACCGATTTCATGTCTGATTCGTGAACCAAATATTTAAAAAAAACACCAAAAACTGACAAAACTGGCGCTAGAGCCGTTAGAGGCTTTGACAGATTCACCTGGCTTGGGGACGAGCGTGGAAGGCACTCAGCCGCGAAAGCAAGGCAACAAGCTCATGGGTGCCAAAGTGGGCCGAACCTCGGTTTAGGGTGTTGTCGTATATGCTAAATATGATATAGTCATATACCTTTCAAATGTAAAGCGGGTGGCATCAATAAAATAACTGAGTACTGTACCCCAGAATGAAATTAATATACTCTTAACTCATTTTTATAGATTTCAAATAATTCTCGTTCGTTTCAGGTAATGACAGCCAAGGACGTGACTTGCACCAGGGTGTACAAAGTCCAGTAAATACCAGCTTGAAGACTGCAGGGCTGAAGCAGCCCTAGTATAAAATAAATGTCCTATTATTATATTATTCTAGCCCCACTTTAAAAAAAGTTAAATTATGTTTGTTTAGGTCTGTGCGTTGATTAGTATACCTAATATGAATAACTTTGGTTTCGTAAGTCTATCTTTAAAATGTTATTTTTTATACTCTCTGTATACTATTTTGCCAAAGTTAGCTCTATGATGGAGCTCTAAAGATATTGTTGTATAAGTTTTTCAGTGCATATTTAAAATAAAACCTCTTTTTTTCTATAACGTTGTTTGGTTATTCGCTTTATTTACATTTATTAGAAAGCATTTAGTCGAAAACATTGTCAAATGGTTTAGACCAGTGGGTATCGTTTCGATGTCCGCAAGTTCGAGCCCCCTTCAAGTATCGACGAATTTTTCAGAATTCGCATACATTTATTAATTTGTACTATCGGCTGACGGTGAAGATAAGCATCGTGAGGAAACTTGAGTGCTTGAGGAATTTTCTTGTAGTACCAGCGTATATGGGAAAAATAGAAATGTATATTTATCTGTGTTTGAAATCGTATTGTGAGCTGGTCAGGTAATTAAACCCGTGCCATCCTTCGAGAACAGGGCTTTGCCCAGCATTGAGATAACAATAATAATGACAATTACAATGACAATTTAATAATAATGACATAGGCCTATATTTATAGGCTTATGTCATTATTATTAAAACTTGATAATAATTTCATTTTATTTCTACTTTTACATTTATAGTAATGTAAGGACGTTAAAAAACAAATTATTTACTATATAATATATGTAGATAATATTGGGTACGAAGCCGTTTACCGTTCAAAATTTAAGGGTCTCCTCCCCTCTCTTTTCGGACTTCTGTTAAACCTGTGACTACTCACCGTAACTTGCTCAATTCCTCCTCGAGTTCGACAATCTTCTCTTCAGTTCCAAGTGCGCGCGTGTTGTAGGTTGCCAGGGCTAGTGTTCGTCGGTAATAGTAGCCGGATCTCTGCTGGAGATTAACTATAGCACCTCCTGCCCCGCGCTTACCATGACCGCTACCAGAGCCAGGAATAGCGGGGCCATTTGGGACTAGGGGTCTACGTTTCGTTTGTACTTCCATAATTGGGGGATTTGCCATAATCGTCACGGTTGGTAGGCGGATTGGCGATCGCAGGATGGTCGTGAACGCTCGAAGGACGCTGCTGCCCGTTATTCGGCTAATCCTTTAGTCGCATTTTACGACATCCACAGAATGACATGGGGTAGTCCAATACTAAGCCGGCACAAACGGCAACACATGACGGGTAAAATACGTTAATATATGAAATCATTTCAGTCTCTTGACAGTCTGCTTAGGTATACATGACAGTTTGAGATCCCGCCAAAAACTCAATATGGTCATCGTGACGTATTATACTCGTAGATGAAGAAGCAGCTAGTGATTGTAAAACATCGATTAATCATTAGTCATTAACACTATCGAATAATCAATAGATGAGATAAAACTCTTGATAATTTATTTCCAATACACATACTATGGGGTATTTTTGTGAGTACAACAAAGATTTGAGCGAATGAACCTTATTTAGCTCGTCAAGTTAGCAAACTACGCAAGCTGCGGAACACACGAATGACCTTGTTTTTGCCGCAGTCTTTCCATGGACTGACTTACATTTCGTAATATGAAATAATTGTTAGTTAATGGATTAATTGATAGTAAAAAAATAACATTTTTTATTTATAAGTATACATAAAATTAAACGTTGTGTAAAATTAGCGTAGTGTAGGACGCCCTCCGGCCAGATGGGATGACAATCTGCGAAAGACTGCAGGCAGATGCTGGAAGCGGACAGCTGAAGACAGGGCGCTATGGCGCTCATTAGGGGAGGCCTATGTCCAGCAGTGGACTAATATAGGTTGATGATGATAAAATTAAAAAGTGTATAGGTAATATACTATGTATGTACATATTATCTACATTTATTTATTTTTTCTGTATACTATTTTAAATACTACCTTTCAAAAATGTGGGGTGATAGTATATATTTTATTTGTATCTCCTTTAAACCATATATTATAAAAATTAAATTTGTTCTACTGCTCATTTTCGCAATTAGGTATTTAATTAGAAGTGTTTTATTAATTATTTTATTTTAAAATATTGGTTTTGTTTTTCCGCCTTACAATTTAGATTTAATTGTAATGCCACCAGGGGGCGCTAGTGTGTATGAATGTGATATTATCCATTTGCCTTACACTTTGTTATTACTATTTAAAATAATGAGAAATTATTAATTTGTCAACAAAAATATTCGTTCGTTTGATATTCATTATTATGCAAAGACGTAAAATATTAATCATGCTTGTAAATAAACCGCCACATGTTTTTATGAAGATTACATTTTAATGGTAAGTAATCTGGTAAAAAGTTTTGCTTCAGTTGTGGGAGTCGCATCACCTGTGATATCATCGACACCCCTCGGCCCGCACCGATAAGATGTCACATCTTAAGATGAAATAACCGTATAGTTTGGTAGATTAATATACTGGAAGATAAAAATGTATATTATCTTAGCAGTGTGTGACAAGCCATTAGATTGTATGGCGAGCGATATTTTATCTTGTTCCTTGTATCCTGTTTCAGAATACGCATACCTAAATACCAGAATACCATAAAGCTTTAGTTCGTCTGTAAAGAAATCTTAGTTTTATTGTATTGTATTTTAGTATCGATTCCGATGCCCTATTTCACAGAGTTAAACAACTTAGAAATTCTTATTGGTCAACATTACATATTATAATATAGGGTCAAGTAAGTAAAAAGTACTAAATGACAAATCAAAATCCTGCCAAAACGTCCATATTAATTCTGATGTATTGAAGTTTTCATTGAAATATATTAAAATAATACTACGTTTCGGATTCATCTTTTATTGACATCGAAAATCCATATTTTCGTGATCTGATAACGTTAGACTTATTGTTTTATTCACAGACAATTATATATGATATGCAGTTACATTACAATACTTTTTTAGTTACTTTTGTGGCTCATTGAAGAATAAAAGGCCTACCATCTATAACAAGTCGGATTTGATAAGTTACATTTAGTTTTACTAAATATAGATAAATATATTCCCCTTTTTACACTTACACAAAAAAAATCTCACACGCTATATTTTCACCGAAATATTTATTTGAAAAAATTATATTTTTTTATCCACTGTTCATTTGTAATTTTGACATTTCTTCAATATAGAAGTTATGTTCAATATATTTCATGTGAATTTTAAATCGATTATACCATGAATTATAATCAAAATGGCTATTAATATTATGTTCAATTGGTATGCTAGATAAATGACACCTTGAATAATTCAAACTAGTATTAATATCCTTTTTTGTTTTCTTATTTATTTTATAAGCACTTTGAGGTAATGTTATTTTATTACTATCATATTTTTTATTGTTTACATTCATAGTAGTTTTCTGTTTTGATTTACAAATGTCCGGCTTAATATATACGTCTTGCCCAAAACCATAACTTTTAAAATTATTTAATTTCATACTTTTCTTGTTTTTATTTATTACTTTTGGAATACTTTTTTCTTGTTTCGTTTCCGCAAATGATTTAGGTTGACTAACTTCAAGTAAAACTCTTTCAGTATAATTTATATCACTGCTATTATTTTTTATGTCATCATAATCTGGCAAAATTATTTCATTTTTATTTAAATTCAAATGACTGTTTTCGTGTGTACAATAATTATCATCTAGTTCATTTTGGTTTTGACAAACATTATTAGTTTGTTCACCATTTTCTAAATTTCTACAAACACTATCATTTGCATTTGGAGTTTGTGTAACTAAATTAATATTCCCTTTTTTTAAATTGTGAAAATATTTTTCTAATGTAATATATTCCGAAATAATATCTTCATTGTCATAGGAAACTTCCTTTTCATTTTCAAATGATTGTAGGAATTCAGAGAATGTGTGAATTTTATTAGACTCATTAGCTTTTTGATATGATTTTAACAGTGTTTCAAAACTTTGAAGAGCTTCGATGTTATTGTTTTCTTGCCCAGACAATAAGTGCCACAGATCTGTAGAATTGTCAGTAGCTTTTTCTTCCACTGTTGTGATGACTTTAGGATGTTGTGTTGTGTCATCATCTGGGCTTTTAATATCAAATTCATCACCAGTCCATAAATATTTTAATTTTATTGGAATTTCCATTGTCCTAAGAACAGTTTTAAATTTATTGACTTCTTTGCCTTCACTTAATATAGTAACGGCAATCCCATATGAACCAAATCTGCCAGCCCTTCCTATTCTATGCAAGTATGTTTGCCATTCAAAGGGAGGTTCAAAGTTAATGACTAAATCAACATTTGATGCATCTATTCCCCTTGCAGCTAAATCTGTTGCCATTAATATTCTACATTTATATTGCTGCAATGCCTTTAATGTATTTAATCTATGTGTTTGATCTTGCTGACCATGGAGTAGTTCAGCAGGCCATGTTTCTTTTTTTAACTTTTTATGTATATCTACTGCTCTGGCCATGTAGTTGCAGAAAATAAGACATTGTTTGTACTGATGATTAGAGAGTATTTTCAAAAGTTCCTGAAACTTGTAATTTGTTTGTTTAACAATGTTTGTATTACTTGGTACAGTTATTACATATTGTCCTATTCCGACTAAAATACTGTTACTATTAGGGCATACACGTTGAGCACATTTTACATATGAATTAATGAATTTCAAACAGTTTTCAGGGTAGGTGGCACTACTCATGATGACTTGCTTCTGTATTGGTAATTCTGAAAAGATATAATTAACATCTTGTAGAAAACTTTTGTCCATTAATTTATCACATTCATCTAAAACCAAGAGTGTAACAGAGGACACATCTATGTGGTTGCTTTGAATCAAGTGCTTTAATCTCCCTGGGCTGCCAACAATAATATGCACTTGCTTTTTTAACTTTTCTATGTCATCTTGAACTGGTAAACCTCCCATAACAACTTCAACAATCAAACCTGTAAACCAAATTTATACAAAATAACTATATTGATAGGGTATGTAAGCAAATATAGTTTACATAAACATTTAAAATCTTACACCAAAAGAAAGAACTAAATCCAGGCACATGATCTTTCGAGCATAATTCATTACCTTGAAGCACTGTTTCAAAAAGTTTTTTTTTTCTATCATTATAGGTTTGGCATAGTTGCAACAATCTCACCTGATGTTAAGTGAACATGTGGCCTAAGATGATAACATGCTAAACCTAGTGGAAGACTGGCTCTCAAGTGCTGCTGCCGGAACACACCTATTGGTGCTTGGCGGCATATTTTTTTCTTGAGGGTGGTAGCTAGCCAGGCAGACATTAGAAAATGCCCTTTCACCATGCTATGGTTCCCTCACGATTTTCCTTCACCGAAAGCTCAAGCTCATTGCAGGGATTCAAACTCATGTCAATCGACACGAAGTCCTACATGCTACTAAGAGCATCAACACTTACCATTCTGCTTTTATTGTAAGAGTAATTAGATCTTATTATATATTGAATTATGTGATAATGTTATGCTTGGTGGATTATCAATTCAATAGTTTTATTATCTATCTTGTTACCAGTAGTACCTCTACCAAAAATTCACTTTACAACAACTCTGGGGTATGATGTAATTTCTAAAATTAAAGTTTAGAAAATATGTGATCATAAAACTAATTTTTATACATTGATTTTGAATCAAGCAATGACAGAGTTTTACATAGATTACAAAAAAGACATTAGATTAATTCAGCAATTGTTCTTCGTAGTAACAAAATTAATGAATTAATAAAAAGTTTTATTCTATACCTTCATATTGTGATCCTATCTGTTTTATAACATCACAGATTTGAGCTGCTATTTCACGTGTTGGAGCTAGTATTATTGCTTGTAATGCTTTATTAAGATCTAATTTCTCCAGTGTTATTATAGTAAATACTGCAGTTTTTCCGGTACCAGATTTTGCTTCTAGTAACAAATCTAGAAAAAATGTATATTTGTTGACTTATTATCAATTTTTTTTTAAATACTAATTGACTTCCCCAGTATTCTTCTATAATTAATCTAAGAATCATAATTTTATAACTGATTTCAGTCATAATTTTTAAAGGATTTCTCAATAGACAACTTTATTTATTGTCAAAGATATACCTCAGTACATATACTGAAAATAAACAATATTTTTTACCAAGAAGTCTACATTGTACCTTGTACCAAGTGGTCTTGACTTAATAAACATGACTTCACTGAATAAGCTCAAATAACATGAAGAATTATTAAAAAATGAAGTCATACATAAGATTAGTCAATTGAAGCTTGAAGGAGCTAAAACAGCATCCAAATAGACAAATCAAGAATTGTAAATAAAAGCTTTTGTTCAGTTCTCTTCAAATGTATTAAAATAAATCAATAATTAACCATTTAATAATATAAAATTAAATCATTATTAATCTTACCAAATCCACACTTTCCCAAGGGAATACCATGTAATTGTATAGGTGAAGGTCTATAGAAACCGAAGTTTTTCAAGCCATTCAAAGTACGACTACTAAGTAGCATGGTCTCAAATGTTACATCTTCACTTATTTTGATATCCTGCGTTCTTTCAGTTCTTTCTCCAAGTTGAAAGTTGTGAATTAAAGCCATGTTTTACGTAAAAATCAGCACCTTGATAACTTAGTTAATAAGTAATTAATAAATTAATAATTTAATTTCAACTTAGTAAAATCCAGTACACTGTATTCTCTAATATAAAAACTCCAATAGGTAACTTGAATTTTCCAACACAACTTCAAATGTCACAATTTCTCCTATATTATCTACATACAAATGCACTCTGTGGTCACAATCTCACAATTTACTTCTTCTTCTTATTAATTATGGCTCGGCACTATTCGTGCATTAGGCCAGTGTCAAGTATTTACGTTTTGTCAACAAAACGAGGGAAATATTCAGTAATCTTTAAACATCGCTCCAACAAGATGGCGGCACCCTTGTTAAAACTTTCCAGGGAGCCTTTGTAGCAACTTAAAATGCATGTTCCTAGTTATTTATTGTAATCCACTTCACTTGCGCACAACAAACACACTATATCACGTAAAATGCCACCAAAATTACATAATATAGGGCTAAATGACATAAGTTTATGAATTAAAACAAAAACCACCACATGACACTTTAAGTTACCGCTAAAAACTCTCCACAATTTACTTTACAATGTGCATTATGGCTAGGGATACGAATTCGGAAGAAAGTAGAAACCGAAAACCAAGGTGGAATCAATACTATGCAAACGATACAAAGTATTTTCGGAATCAATACTGCAGATAGAATACTAAACCCAGTATCGATACTTTTCATTTGTATCATTAATTTACAGCTATACTGCAGCTATTGGGGAATCCCCATCAAAAATTAACCAGAGGAAACTGGAACACCACTGGAAAATGAAGTTACAAAACTTGTACATTTTAGTCACTTTTACGTTATCATCTATATTTTTAATTACGTGCTTTACACTTACTTCCTCTGATTACTTTAAATAAATAACCTCAATTTAATAACTTGTGTTTAATTTGTCTTCCATTCATTCGACAAAAAAGGTTTCGGTACCTTAAGGTATCGATACTTCTTATTAGATACTTTATTGACATCCATACATTTGATATGATACTATAGCTAGACCGCCGTAAGCGCGACTCTCCTAATGGTCTGCGGGACGTGGGAGGCAGTGTTGGAATATGTACAATAATTATGGTATTTATGCTATAATTTCGTCATGTGTACTATATACAATCGTAAGGACAGGATGGTACGCGAATGTACCATAACTCATTTGCTGGATAGTTTTGGAAATTTATACCTACATATCATTTTATAATTTACCCTAAATATATGGAATACATTTACGATTGGCAATTCAGAAACAAAACGACAAAATATCACGAGTATTGCCCACGATACCTGTTACGAACTTTACAATTGTGGTTACAGAGATCGATACAAATATATTTGTTTGTTTTAATTTCTTCAGTCAATCACTCTCACTCGTTACGATTACGGCCCGGGAGTGATTGCACCCAGAGGCTATTTTACTTCTTTCGGCTGATTTCATTTTATCATTCAATTATCATTCATTTAGTTCTTTGAATTATATGAAAAGGGTAGTTTAATTATGTAAATACTACTAACTATGAGTGAAAGCGACGACGAGGAAAAAAGCGTTTCTACACTAAGGAATAATTGAGAGAGTAGATTTAAAGTAAAGGAAAAGAGCTACAAAAGTACAGAGCCGAAAGGAAGAAAGTTCCAAAATTCAGTAAGTGGCTTTCTTCTGGCTCTAAAGATTGTTTTAAGGCAAGATGCCACGATAGCCGGAGAGTATATTTTATCAAAACATGCCGTAGGACAAAAAAAATAAACACACAAGCACAGTTAGTGCGCTACTACCGGTGATGTCTTTTTTGTATTTCCATCTTAATCTCAAGATGGATTGAATTTAAAGAGGAGATAAAGATAGGAAAAAAAAGGTGTGTGTGCGATTCACATACGATAGAAGTGAAACTTCATTTTAAAAGACATTTTCTATTTTATTTAAACAGTGTGCAATATACATACACACCGACATTTACTCTCTCGCTCTGGCCCACACAATGAGGAGAGACCGATAATGTGCGTTAAACTTTTAACGTTTAACATTTAACGCTTGGAAGTCGCATAAGAAGTTTCACTTCAATAAAAGAACACTTCGCGTCGGTTAGCTGATGGTTCATAACAAATTCCATTTTGTGTTCATTCGGCCTTCACCCTCGGAGCGTTCAAAGTTTATAGAAAACTTAACAATAGAAATAATATTTCATAGTGTTTTACGGTTAGTCTAGATTGCCCGACACCACAGAGTATGTTATATAAAAAAGGTACCAGACACCACTATTTTTAAAATCCAATAGCAATTAGCAACACATGACTATGGTATGCTATGGTATTGTTATCGCTACTTTAAATAACAAGAATGTTATTAAGATGATTTTTGTAACGTTATATATTACATGCTATTCTACTTATCTTATTGATATACTTCTGCACATTGTGAATGAGCGCTTGAAATCGTACCTGTTTAAGGAAATAGCTCCTGAACAGGTTGGTTTCGTGAAGGGTAAGGGCACCCGCGAGTAGATTCTAAACGTGCGCCAGATAATCGAGAAATCCCGGGAATTCAACAAACCTATTTACATCTGTTTTGTTGATTTCTCAAAGGCATTTGATTCAGTGAAATGGCCGAAACTATGGGGCACGCTCTTGGATATGAGTACTCCAAAACACCTGGTGACACTACTTAGACGCCTTTACGAAAACGGAACGGCCTCAGTAAGAACAGACGAGGTTCTGTCCAGCGATTTCCACCCCAGTGCGGAAGTACGACAAGGATGTATAATTTCTCCGTTACTGTTTAACATCTATACAGAATTAATAATGAGGATTGCTCTTGAAGGTTGGGCTGACGGTGTCACCATCGGAGGTAAGCGAATATCAAACCTTCGATACGCAGACGATACCAAACTTTTTGCGAGTAGTGTTGAACACATGGAAGAGCTCCTACACAGAATGGAACGTGTCAGCCTTGATTTTGGTCTCAAAATAAATCACAGCAGGACTAAGATGATGATTGTCGATCGTGCAAACATAAACTTGCCATAGGTTACACAAATAGCAAGTTGTGAGGTGATAAAATCATATATATACCTCGGTGCATTGATATCGAATAGTGGTGGTTGCATGACGAAATCAAGCGACGCATGGCAATCTCCAAATCAGCTATGGATGAGCTGAAGAAAATATGGAGGGATCGAAACATCACCAAAGCCACCAAAACCAGACTAGTCAGGGCTCTCATATTCCCAAATTTCTTTATGCTGCGGAGACATGGACCCTACGAGAAAGTGAGAAAAAACGGATTGATGCTCTTGAGATGTGGTGCTGGAGAAGAATGTTCGGTATATCGTGGACGGAATTCCGAACCAACGAGTCTATTCTTCGAGAGCTGGGCATCAAGCAGAGGCTATCAAACACAGTGCAGGCTCGCATCCTCACTTTCTTTGGACACGTATCACGGCGCGGATGCGAATCCATTGAACGCCTGGTAGTGCAGGTTGAAGGCTGGTTGAAGGGTGGCAAGTTGAAGGCACCCGACCACGCGGGAGATCGTCGATGAGGTGGACGGACCAAATAAAAAGCGCCGTCGACGGTCCTCTGCACGAATGCACAAGGAGAGCGGCAATTCGCAAAGAGTGGCGTCGTATTGTTAAACAGGCTACAAAAACCTCGACGTGACGGCCACGACCACTCTGGCAAGAGCGTAACGCCAAAGAAGAAGAATTAACACTTAATTTAACAGTAACTCCAAGCCGCGGTGGGGTACGGCGATGATATATACACTACAAGTGAAATAATTTCACATACTCACAGTTTAAAAAAAACAAGTAAATCAAAGCATATTTTGTTGGGAATAAAATCCGATTTGACCAAACAGATTATTTACAATGGTAAATGATAAATGGTTGGTACGAGTTGCTTCAATATTATTCTTGTATGTCTTTCCCATACGTAGCTTCGCCATGATACTATAGAATTCTGTGAATGTATTATACGTACTTTGGTCCGCTTTAATTTATATCACGCTCGTGCGATATTTCACTGTTGTTCATTGTAACGAATAAACCACGTGAAATATTTTATCACAGCTTATATAACTAATGATAAGTGAATTGTATATACCTATATACCTGTTAAAGATATAATGCAACCAAATATTGTAGATCTTGTATATACGACGTTTTCAATTGTAGATAAAACTTTCTCTTTTATACGGGTTATATATATAATTTGTTCGTGGGCGTTGTTCCAGCTCCAAGCGTCTTTCATCTATGTTGATCTGAGTGTTTTGCGTTTCGTTTAGTTATCAGTTGTGTATGTGAGGAGTGAATGTATTTGCACATACAGAACGTAAATTAAAAAATATCGATAATCGACATCTCGAAGTCTGTCAGTTTTACGGAATCCTGTAGCGGTTATGGTGAAAGAAGTTTATATAAAAATTAGTTGTTAATGATTTAAAATATTGCAAAAAAATGTGTTGAAAGTGTTTATTTAGATATTGTTACTATTATGTGGATATAAGGCAATAAATTTGTGATGTGTTTTGTGCATTTATATGTTAGTTAGTGGGGATTATACAGTTGCTTATACGGATTAAAAATACTCTCATGTAAGTAAATATTTACATTATTACCGCTTAAAGATTGTTACGTTGTTTTTGATATTTATTCAGTTTATTATAAATAGATGATATTTATGAGTTAGAGATGCTAGAGCAGAAAAAATATATTTTGTTTATTACAAATGATACATACAAAATTATTAATAGTAATAATAAAAAAAAAACATTAGAAATAACAAAGTAAAATGTTTACAAAAACTTCATTTTAACTTCTTAGTATTTTATTAAATTCAATTTAGAAAGTTTATAATAATTAGTAAAGTTTTAAAATCAGTGTGAATGTATGAAAAGATGAATTAAAATGTAAGGATAAAAGTTGTTTTCATTTACATAAATGAAAAAGGTGTCTCCATTCTTTCCACTTGTCTCTGTAAATACAAATATTAATCATAAAATGATGACCTATGTTTTTTATGAATGTAAGATAATGTTTATATATAAATCATCATAAATGAGTATATAGTAATTCTTTGTGTTTGGTACCCAATTAAAATTGATGTTTTTATGTTTACATGAACTTGTATTAACAGGTTAATTATAGTGTATATAAATAATGATTAAAAACAGGATGTTTATTGCTAAACACTTGTATTAATAGAACAAAATGATAATCATATAATTATTTAATAAATCCCACTTTTTATAAGAAATTAACATATACTATGGTTTTAGGCATTAAAGGAATGGCTATTGTAATACATACAATATGATACAACATGATACTAATGTATCATGATACAAGACAGGGATGAATGACGTAAAAGGCAGAACTCACAACAAGGTTCAAAAATGCTGTGCATGATTATTTTCATAAACTTTACTATATCTATTAGTATTATGGACTAGGTATATAATTAAGTTCAGTGTTTTCCAAAACTCTGTGACTTATTCTGTTTCATGATATATAAGGTGATCTAAAATTTTAAAATAAACAAGAATATAACAACAGTTATGTATATAGTTAGAACATTTAATAAATTATGTGATGAATTAAAAAATAAATAAATTTAATAAATAAATGTATAATTTCTTCAATTGTTTACAATATTGTGGTTGATACAATAATCCAATTAACAGTTTAGCTTTCCAGCTTTTTGACCAAAGTTCTTCTTCTTCTTTTTATTTAATGGCAACTTTTTTCTTGCACAATTCTGCCGTCACATATAGTTTTCTAGTTTATATTTATAAACAACTTCACCTGTGTACAATAACCAATCTACATCATGTAAATGACACCAAAATTACATAACATAGGGTCAAATAACATTTTTTTTTTAACTAAAATAAATTCACCACAGGACTTTTCAAGGTCCTGCCAAAAACGTTGATGAAAGTTAAATATTAAAGTACCTACCTATACTTAATCAATCTTCATTTTAATTTAATCTTACGAAAAACTATCTAAATATATACTTTAATGACTGTAGGTCAATGACACTATCAGTGAGTATATAGCTAATAGTTCAGGTTTGGAGGCCTGAATAATTTATTTGATCACATCATAACTAGAAAGATGGGGTGGAACTTTGTATAATACAAGTAATGACATCTATTAGCCAAATGCAGTACCAACGATGCTTTCATTTCTGTAAAATATTTTTCTACCCGAGCAAAGCCGGGGCAGGCCGCTATTAATATATATCAGATTAGATTTACAATAAAATGTCTTCATAATCAAGTTTATTATACTTTTACTACATTTCGCTCCTTCGCTCACGTAAGTAGTAAGTAGTACATGGTATAACGAAACTAGTTAGCAGGTAACTGAAGGAAGTGATTCTGTTTCAGTTCTTCAGTTATGACTTGCGTCTATATCGTTTCTTACGTATGTATACAAAATTTGGCAGAGGTTAAGTCGCGTGTCAGCAAGGGTGCCGTCTGAATCGATAGGACGCCCCGCCGTGACGTCAGCTGCGAATTGTTATCCTTACAAGCTACCCACGGTCACTATCAATTATTCCTTTTACAAACTAAAAATTTGTTTCGAAGTTCTGTATTTTAGAGAAATTGATTACAAAAGTAAATATCAAGTAAAGGCGGTTGGAATGGTGATAGATCGATCAGGGATGCCATTCTCAAATACCGCGTCGAATTACATAAATTTGAATTCTACAAAGAACTATAAGCTGTGATAGAGCATTTTCTGGCTACGAACGACAAGTTGAAATTATGTCGCAAAGAAACTAGTTTGTTATCATCTTTGAGCACATCTGTATGAGATATACCTACATAAGTATGTAATGTGGCCAGCTGACAACACTGGTATGTCAGTCACAACTCGACTAAAAGGCACAGTACACGTTTTATTACATTTTTCTTATTACATTGTTTCTTTAATTATTATACTATAAACCTGCGAGCTAATAACTTCGCCACTAAACATCTAATTATATATTATATCCGTTCATAAAATTCCTTCCGAATTGAAATGTTTTTAATGTTTAGTTTTTTATTTTGAGTAACGCCGTAGTACTTTGTATTTGTTTTATGATCGGTAGGTATTTACATGCCTACCTCACTAAATATATGATGAATGAATCAGTCATGAATGATTTTATATAATAAACGCAACTGTTTTACTATTACTTACCTATAACTTCCATCATCTTACGACAATCAACGAGATATACGATTTACGATTAGTGTTTCTTTAACATGAAATATTTTTTTTAAACGCATTACTAGTATTTCGACGTCTCATACGTATAATATCGTAACTTAATTTGATAAAGAGTTTCCAGTACATCTAAATGAAAATTCGCATATATAGATTTTTTATTATCGTAGAGTCAAGTAAATGCATATGATTACTTAAAATGGCAAGCAGGTAATTAAATGTCATTTGACAGTACTGTAAACTTTGTCAAATACAGTTATAATATTATACATAAGAGATGTCGATTTAATATCATATGTATTGTATATAATTAAATATTTTCATAAACGATATTGAAAAGTAATATTGTTATCGTCCAGTAGAAGAAGCAAGTGGTAGTTAGCGACAAAGAGATATCTTTATAAGGCTGGGAATATACGTCAGATTTGTTCAGATTTTGTCAGTCTGATCCGGCTATCGGAAGGGTTTCGTACCATATATTTGTTTGAACACTCAGTACTCGACCGATCCGGTAGTAGGATCGGACGTCCTAGTCGGAAACAGCGTCGCACCGAGGCGTTTACGATTTTATTGCCGGTCCGATTATCTGAAGGCGCGATCTGGATACTTCTGGACAGAGACAAAATAGACGTCTGATTCCTTCTTCCGACTTGCCAGTTGACTCTAGCGTTGACACTTAACGGACGCAACGTTGTGGTTCAAACAATAGTGGTAAATTACGACATTGAACTGCTTATTGTGTCCGTAGAAAAACATATTTGCTTATGGGAGTGACTCGGGCAATGAAGAGTATCACGATAGACAAAAGAAATTGTTAGGGAAAGAAAAGAAGTCAAATTGATTAGGTTGATCCAATAGCGATGTTTTTCTTCTTTCGTGTCAATACGAGCAAATATGCACTAAGCAACAGTACTTCGTCGTCCATCTTTTCTTTCTGTTCCGTATGCAAACGCTAGGGATGATAGTTATGAAACGACTGAGTTCAGAAAAAGTCTGACGCAATAATAAGATGTGCATCGAGTAAATACGTTCAGATAGTCTGATCAGACAATCGGATACAAAATCTGACGTATATTACCAGTTTACCTAATTGAGTTGTAAAATTTATCTGACAAACCTGCCAAATCTGCTAATATTAGCCATACCTTTGTGTTTCATATTAGTGTTAACTCGATTTAACCTGCCTAATTGACCTAGATTATTAAAGGTTTTGCCTTTGTTAGGTACATCGTGTCGCAAAGCGTCAGTTTATATGAATAATTATGTCTATACGCAACAGTGCTTATCTTAAGCGTATTACAAGATTCACGCGCACTAATTTATTTTGATTTAAGTTGTTTTTTCAAGTAGTACAGCAAAGTAACGTAACTGTGCCTGATCGTAAGCACAATACACTGTACAATCCAAAAACAGTGGTGACAACCGAAAGATTACGGTCCGTCGCCAGTCGCTCTGTTATACCGACTTGTGTAAATAAAACCTGGATATGCGAAACACTATGACGGGCATTTCATCATATGCAAGGTGGTTTCGAGTATCGCGACCCAGTCGAGCAATAACAGACAGACAGGTACCCTTATAGAATTCGTCAATTCTCTCACCGTTGTGCTGGTTGATTTTTTAATAACTGTAAAATATATTGTTACAACCTTATTTAAAAAGAAAAAGTCTTTAATCTCTAAATATCTAGAAACGTCTATAATCTACTCGAAAAATCGAGTATGTATTCGTAGGTACGAAAATACATGGGAGTTAACACACACAAAAGCTTAGCGGTCCGACTACGTAGATAATCAAACAAACAATGGTCTAAAAATAGAACACTAGAATAGAAAAATAGAAGTATAGCACGAGTTCGAGGCCATTCTAGTAATTTCGACCTCTCGTTTATATAGGTTTATAAGCGAGCCGTGTTCCGAGCCAGGACAGTTCTGTTTCGGACAGCCAAATGAAGAAATTTCCAAGAGGACCACTGAGTAGTAAACAAGAGATACTAACTAACACAACAGTGTAGTGAACATCTGAATAGTGATTTTCTTTCACTTTTGTCTTTTTGAGTACGAATAAATTATTTACGTGAAAACAAATGGCATTGCATTACCCACGGGTATAACAATATATTTATTTATATGTAATAGAGTTGCTATATACGAACTTTTATGTCTCTATCTTTAAAATTGATGAAGTAAAACAGAACTTTCTTCCTACTTTTTACCTGCCCCCCCACAAAAACTGATTTTCAAAGTATTTTTAATATATTATTAGGGTAACAATGAATTTTCAAGTAACGCTACTGTATTATGTTCTTTAGTTAGAATCTGTTATATTGACGTTTGTGTCACGTGCAGTACAGTATCCATGGTCACGAGGTCAACAGTATCAACAAAGGGGCTAAAAAACCGTAATTTCATCTAAAATGCTATCAAAAATGACAACAATCCCGAAAATGTCAGACCATACTAATACTACTAATACTCTTAGTAATTTTGATGTTATTAAATAACGGGAAAATATTCCATGATGTATTATTTAAAAACACAACATCTAATTTTAAATTGTTGCTATATTTATTAGCTCAATGTAGATTTCCTGCTTTGTCAGGATGACTTAATTATCCTCTTTGCGGTTGGCATAGTTTTAACTACCCATTGCAAATAGTCAGTGACCGAGTAACCCGCTGAAAATAATTGCCTAGACAAATGCCGGAATTGATTAAACATGTTTGTTCCTATCTCCCTAAACACCTTTGTTTTTAAATTATAATTGTCGAAGACAACCCACTGCTAGCGAGTCCGGCCACATTGTTAGCGAGCTAGTTTTATAGATTTTTGTATCCTTTTTAGGTTTAGCATTTTGGCCACTAAATATCAGACCATCTATAGGTGCTTGTTGACAGAATTTCAACATGACGGTGGTAATGTCCAACTATAAGCTATAGCTTCTTGTGTTGTTTTCTTTCATCGAAAGTTCGGACTAGCATTGCAGGGACTTAAACTCAATCCACGCCATGTCCGTACACGTTAGCACTCGGCCATCATTGCTCATCATCAGAATTTGTAAATGGAAGCCTTATAAGATGTTGGACAAAATCCAATGCGTAGTTTTAAATGATGCGCTTCTATGCATATCTGATAATACGTTATCTACTGTTTAGTCTAGTCAAAAAGTTCAAAATGGTGTTAATTCGAAATAAAGCTCCTAAAAATATGAGCGATAGTTCATTCGATTCTGAATTACATATGATTCAAAAAAATATTAATAGAAAGCTGCGTTTTATCCGAGCGACATAAACTGTTTTTGACAGACTTAAAAAAAAAGCAGGTTCTCAATTCGAATGTATAATATATAGCCATAATTTATTTGTTTATTAACCGATTTAGATGATTCTTTTTTCGTTGGAAAGTGAATACCTCAAGGGTTTTCCCATTTTTTATTGGCATTGGACCTCCGACTTATAAGATGCACCAGGGAACTCCTCAAAATACTTAATTGAAGTTGGTAAAAATGTTTTTTTTTTTTTAATTGTCTTGTATTATTCATATTTATTTTGTTATTTAAACATACGAAGTAAGATATAGTTGCTAATTTAAAATACTTTTATATCGTTTCCTATTGCATTTTACTTGTGACACTAACTTTCTATAAATAGTATTTTCGAATAAATTCACATAAAAAAGAATCACTAAACATTGTTTATGGATAGAAGTGTAAATGTAACCTTTTAAGATGCGTTTTAAGAAAATTAGATAATCTAAAACCATCTTCGTAAAATTAATAAAAGAATAAGTCAGCAAAATTTAACCCAGTAAGATGCGTCTAACGAATATCAGATAATCTTAAAAAACACCTGCGTGAAAACTCATTGACGGATTTAAATAATTGAAATTTAAACCTGTAAGTTGCGTATTACAAATACCTGATAATTTAAAAACACCAGAGAAAATCTCATTGACAAATAAGTATTACGAATACGAATAAGTCAATTTAAATAGGAAAGGAATGTGGTTGACCCACTCGAATAAAATTTAGAATTTTGTAGTAGGTATCTATTGACCATATTTGACATTTGTAGTGAATTGATAATTCTTGATCTAAACTAGTTTTGGTTGCGATTTGTTGCACAACTTGATACATGAGACAGTGAATGCTATTTCAAGAGAGGAAGGTCAATGTCTGCGGTTTATAACTACATAGGCGACGCAAAGAATAATTGTCGATCGTAAAACATTGCTCGTACTTACTACATAACTTATACGGGGTTGTGATCTTCTCATGTACAGAATATTATCGTCAATATATTATCTAAAGTTATTACGATAGTTTTAGCCTACTTAAAAGTAATTGCGTTTGTGTTTATAAAATTAAAATTAATCATGAAATATTAATAACCTCATAAGCTAGAATTTAATATATAACGATAAAGAACTACTAATAAAAAAAATGTGATGATATATTTTGTAGGCACTTCTTTTTGGTCGATTAGTACTTAGAGGGTGAAATTGAGAGCTGCGCGCGCATCATGTGACGAAAGTGTACACGGTGAAGTTAGTCATCTATCTATACTAATATAATAAAGTGGAAGAGTTTTTTGTTAGTTTGTTTAAACACTCTAATCTCTGAAACTAACAGTCGGATTAGCAAAATTATTTTTGTATAAGGTAGCCAGATCCACGAGGTATAGTATAGGCTACCTAGCATTAGGCTACACCTCTCAGCTAGCCTTAAATATTGATTTTTGTTAAGTAAGCCGGAATTAATATAGCACCCTAACGGCTTTATCAGCGTGTGCTCGTGTAATGGCTAGTGATACGATAATACAATGTTCTACAAAAATATTGCTCCTTAGTACATCTAAAAAAGTTCGCGGTACATCTTATACATAAGCCACAACAAGGTATTTTGTGACAAAGTTTTATTGAAAATTGAAAAGTGGTTTATGAGCATTATTGTTAGGCATGGCAAAGTTACTTCATCATCAAGACAATTTTATGTAGATAAATTTTGCCCTTTATAGCATGTTATTTAAACGAATAGTTTGTGAGTTAAACGAATTATGTAAAATTAAAATAATTCAACACTCGGCTCGGGTCTATGTCTATGGCCGCCTGATAAAAATATTGTCTATACTGAATTATCATAAATCAACAATCAGCGTTTTCTTTTCAATTATAAACGGGTGAAACCGATAATAATAATGTGAATTTATTTTACTAACTTTTATTTTTTTAGTTGTGATTGCTTTGTTTAAGATAATGTATGTTTATACACCGTTCAATTATTTTTACATAATGAAAAAAGTAAATAAATTGCATTTACGTTATTATCATTGATAAGTAAAACTCTATCATGTTTTTTACACGAGAGATAACATTTTTGCAGTAATATTTTTTCAAGGAAGTATAACTTCTTATTACACAAGCACACACATTTTTTTAAATGTTGCGCAGTAGCAAATAGGCATACAGTCCACCTAATGAAAAGGACCGCAGTTCTGAGGCAAGTCATAGGTTGGTACTTCTGAGGATGAGTTGGAACGCTTCGTGTGTTAGTGTGCGCCAACCACATCCCTCGAGCCGGAATACAAAACGCGAGTACAGGTAAGCTAGCTGCATTGCGGTAGAAATAGGTGTGGCGATAATGTTTCTACATCCGAACTCTGCACTCGCTCTACCATTATTTATGAGACACGTTTGTTTGTATTGTAAGAACAAAAAATACACGTATTTAAACTAAAAATACGTACCAATTCACATCGAGTATAGATAATAATCAAGAAATTTTTATAATCAAATTTAAGTGTTACTAGGTGGTACGGCAGTGCAAAATTTCTGTAAATTTTGCGGTACATAATTGATTGGTTTTAATAGGTCTAAGATTCGTTTTAATATGAATAAACTGTCGAAAGGTTATTAAAGTTGTTCAAATTTAGTTATGTTGATATATTTAGAAATGCAAGATAAGAATATGATAACATTGATAAGTATTAAGAGGCGATTATTTTCTTATGAGAAATCCTTAATATGTTAATGTAAATATTTTATGTACGTGGAGTATTGTTTTTTGTTTTTTAATGTTTATTATTTAATTTTAATCTAGGTACTTGATAATTAAGAATGCTAAAGCACTGTTAATTAACTACTAGTTAACTACTAGTTAACTACTAGTTAACTACAGTTAGCTGAAAGCATTATTGCTCAGCTCCTTATAGTCGTAGCGTGAAGTTATATAGCTTATAGCCTGCCTCAATAAGTGAGCTATAAAATGCAAAATATTTTTTTCAAACTTGATTGATAATTTCAAAGAATAGCGTGGGTCAGACAAACAAACTTAAGATCTCTTGAGCTTAACAATATTATATTATAATATTACAGTATCTGTTAAAATTAACAGCGTAACAAAATATTGTTAAAATAAAACAGAATCAAGTAAGAAAAAATAGACTTATAGTAAAAATAATGAGATAAAAAGCTGTACAACATCTGATATCTCACGGACAGAGTAGCCCCGTTAGATACGTCCGTGCATCCGTCCGGGGCCGTCCGGAGCGCGCTTCAGCATAGGGATGAACGATGTTACAAAAACATCGATGTTGACATCGACAGCTATTTTTTGAGTTCTACATCTTTTTTTTAGGAAAACTTGAGATTCTGTAATTTTATTTAACCTTCACGGACGGATTCTAGAACTCCATTTTACAACAAATAAATGTCGAAAAATCTATGTTCGCTGATTTTCTTCCTAACATCGATGTATTGATGTTTTAGAAAACCTAATATGGATGACAAAACATCGATCTTTTCAACCTCAATATCGATGTTCGATAACATCGATGGAAATCGAACATCCCTACTTCAACTGTACTCGTACGGACTACGGTCATTGTACTCGTAGCGGAAGGCAGGATATTGGGGCTCCTCCGTTTTCGTTTTCGGATATTAGTTATTCGCAAACGACCGTACGAGAATACACATTACCCGTTTTTAGACTATAGGACGTTGTTTAATGACTGTAACGAACAGATTTCCGATGTAGTATCTTCATCGAAGCGGTTCAGTACATTATACATAAGTACCGTGGTCTTTTGTAGTATGATACTAATACAAAAAAAATACTCCATTTATTTCATTTTATGTGCCTGATGTTACACCATCACACCAACCACTACAATTCAACACCAATGGCCAACGTGATGGCGTGAGCGAAAATAGAAACGTGGCAAACTAAAAGTGAGTCACTGTGACGGTTTAATCATGTGAATGGTGGTCGCTACTCAGTATTGTAGAGAACCTTACCAATTCGCTTGATTACTGGATATACACCGGCTGTTCATGGGACGCTAAACGCTTAAGCATGCTTCTGTGGTAGGTTTAACACACCTGGTAACCGCAGAGGTTACTTCAAAGAGCACGGAATATTTTGCCAACAAAAAAAAAAAAAACTTTTATTAGAACAGAGTAACTCACTTAACATTTTGGTTCTTCTATCCGTAGTTAAAGGCAATTTGTCAACGCAGTGAAGAAAATGTGTAACGTTTGCCAGGATAGGAAAAATAGCGCTTTTTGCATAGACCAGTGGGCTTTAATTTAAATTAAAAAAGAATAAACAGTGCAGTACGTATGCGCATATGACGAATATTTACTTATTAAAGATGGAATCTCACACTGCTTTGTAACTGATTGATGGTAGAAAGTGGTAGCGGGAATTGGGTCATGCAATTCCTATACTATAAGTGCTGCATTATTGGGATGCTGTGATTCATAACTCTACCATAACTATGTGCAGGTAATAAACGATTTATTGCGATGATTTCTCACGTGTTCGGAAATGTGTCTAACGACTTGAGTTCGAATCCCTACATTGAGCCGGAGCTTTCAAAGAAAACGTTAATCGGTTCAATGGTTTTTGAGTTATAAGCATACTAGCGGCCCGTCCCGGCTTCGCACGGGTTTTTTTTTCAAATATTATAAATATCAACACACACACACACCCTTTATTTTTGCGTCGGGGGTTACTAAGAAAGAAAATTTAGTGATGTTTATTTTTTATTTCTTATATTTGTAAAAAGATCATATGTACAAAACTACTAAGGCATTACTATTGCATATTTTAACATAATTATTTTTATATATTTGCATATTTATTGTGACATTATTGTAATAGTTAGACATATGTTATCCCGGACTTTTTGAAAATATTATATCGCCTATGTTCATCAGGGATAATGTAGAATTCTAATGGTGAAAGAATTTTTCAAATAGGTCTGGACCTATTAGACCTGAAATCTGGACATGAAGCTACTGGTAGTTTGAGAACCTATTCAACGCAAACCAACAATCAAATCTTTCCTTTTTATAATATTAGTTTAGACTAACGAAAAGACATACAGAAAGACGTTGCTTGTTAAACTCGTAATAGGTAAAAAGATAATTCAGTTATATGGTTGAATGAAGTCGCAGGCGTTAGTTGCGTTATTAAAATTAACTTGTTTGACTAAAGTTGACGTTTTGTATTATCGATCCGAACATGTTCGAAGTTTATAACATTCAATTAACAATACCTAATAACTACATGTTAATTATTGTTTGTGTGTCGATAGGTAGAAAGGCTGTTTTAACTGTATATTTATTATATTTTAATTACCACTAACGGTCTACAATACTTGTAAAGTCGGTTCGTTAATCGTTATTGTATGTATTGCCATTCGCTTCGTTATGTTCAAGCTCCTTGGCCGGGAACAGATAAATTATTTCAGCTTTTGATTTTGGTATTTCACTGATCGTCTTATTAAGAACGTTTAATGAAGCAAATGTTAATTTTAATAAGAACTTATTTTTTTTAATATTAGCACGGGAAAGTGACAGCAGTTATCCTGATGGTAAGCACAGTATAATCCAAAATATAACGACGATTGCCGAGAGATCGCTATATCTCTTCACTTTACGCTTGAAGGACCCTCGTAAGGAGAGAACATGCTAGCCGGAAGATGGTTCCACAGTTTTACCTGTGGATTTACGGTACGGCGGTACGGAACTTTTTAGTTCGTGGCGAGATGGAGATTACCGTAAAGTTGTTGTTCCGAAACCCGACGCGTGTAATTCTGTTGTGGAAGGGAGAGGAGGAAATTAGATTAAACATTGAACAGGTCTTCAACACATTTATATACATGTTTTATTCACCCATGGTTATTTAATATTTTCGAATTATATATAAATCTTTCCAAAGGGCTGGCACAGTAGGGCTGTGACTCGTGCTCTTTTGAAAAAATATATATTTAGCTGATCAATGTAATTAACCTATAAAAATACCAATTTACAATTGCAAACAAAATTTAATAATAATGGAAATGTTAACTTACATTCCTGACATTCAGACATTCTGAATGCGTACAGTATATACAAAATAAAGTTAGCGACCCCCCACACCTAATGTATGGAGTTAAAAGATTGATTGATTAATCCGCGTTGACAACTGGTTATTTTTTCCGGCTATCAACTTAATGAAGGGCCTCCATTAATAGTTCACTCGACGGTTATTGCACCGCGTAAACGGTCCAATTTAACTCGTACCGAGTACATACACATGAGGAATGTAAGTGAAGCAATTGAAGGGGAAAGCGTGTTGTTATAAACACTTATTTACGTAGTTTTTGATGAAATCTATACCTGACTAGTAGTGCCCCGTGGCTTCCTACGCACTTATTACGCAGTAATTATTTATCATTCCGTAATTTTAATAGTTGCTAGTTCTTCTAAAACAAGTATAATAAATTATGATTTATTTTTATTTTCATTATCATCATTTTAGCCAAAAGACATCCACTGCTAGATGTATGGCTCCTCAACGATCGCCGCAACGACGGATCCTTCTTTTCTCGTATCCAGCAACGAAGATTAAAGTTTTTGATGAATATGTTTACTTGAGATAAATTGTCCAGTTAAGTTTATCCAACTACAAGAAAGAGGTCAATTGTCGAATGTGGCTCGCGATTTTAAATAAAATACTCACATATTATCTAGATTTATGTTAAAAACCATACCGTGCGGTGTCGCATTGTCTCAGCTTCCTTTGCAATTATGATTCGGAGTGATATCCTTAAGTTCACAGTAAGAGGTACTTTCAGAGGTGGTATTTTCACATAAACCGAAATACCAGGTTTGCCTATAATAATATAAATTCTTTAACTTTATTTAAACTCTAACAAGGAAAGTGAAAATTTGACAAGAATTGTTCATAAAAAAAGTTTTTTTTTAAATCTCAATGAAAATTTCGTGACTGCTGTGTTTTAAATCTCAAACAGATCACTAAATAATATGTTAGGTTAGGTTTATCATGATCTTCCACACCAAGACGCGTTTATTTTTCTGGAGTAGACTACTTCGTATTGTATATTTAAATATTATCTGTGTTTTTATTTTTACGAACATCTGGAAAAATTATATATGTTAGATAATAATACTTCGATGGCAGGTAATAAATTCTATACTTCAAAGAATAAGTCCTTAAGTCTTAATTGTGCTACCGAGAGTTGTGGTATATACATGTCAAAAGGAGGATGAATGTCTATAGCTAGAATAATGTTAAGTGTGAAAGTAGACGGATATTTAAGAGTAGAGGAAAACCGAAGAAGGCATGAATGAATTGTGGGAGAAATGATATTTGTATGAAAGGTGTAAGTCCTGAGATGACAACTAATAGAGGAGAGTGAAAGGGGAAACAGATTGTGCCGATCCCACTTAGGTGGGATTAAGAGTCAAAAGTAAAACATTTCTTAGACTAATTTTAAAGTCAGTTGTCATAGCTCGACTGTTTTTGCGTTAAGTTAGATTTAGATGAAAATATACATTATACACGTGAAGCTTTATTTTAATAGGGTAAATGAAGAGTGATTATAATCTTGCGTTGTACCTACATATTTACTAACAATCAGTGGTTCAGAGACAGCCGACTGCGGCAGTGGCGCCGCGGAAGCGTTCGCCAAGCGGTCTCTTGTTCTAAGGTATTCTTCCTCGTTCGCTTTGCTTTTGACCTGTCAGTCATGAAGTCATGATTAATTAAAAATGTTATAAGTACATACTTTGTTCACTTTATTAAAAAGTGAAAACATAGACTTAATTAATTTCGAATTCAATTTGAAAGTACTTACATTTCCTCAGATATCTACTTTAATGTTGAAACTTTTACTAGTTGAAATAAATATTAATACCTATTTTTTAAACTATTTGAATTTATGTATTTTCTTTTGTTTATTGTAATTTTAATACTCTCGTGTTTTCGCTCACGTTTCTTAGGTTATTTGTCAATTAAAACGGTAACAAATTACGTATCTATTATACCTTTGCATATATCTATTTAGATATGTATGTTATGTTTACAGTATACTAGCGGAACCCCGCGGTTCCACACTCATACGTTACTACGCAGTAGTAATTTAAATCTCGTACTTTTACTTTTACTCACATTATTGACAATTCATATAGTGTTTCAATTGAGGAATGACATATACTAAATTACCGCGTACAGTTTTCATCAAAATGGGTGAAGGATCAACTATATCCATTAATCAAGCGGAGTGGTAGGGATCGCAACAACCATATACATAGTAATAAACTAATCATATCAGTGATTTTCGTCTGATATGTTGTGTGTCGGGATCACCTAGTGTATACTTCGTAAAAAGTGAGGTAGCGACCAGCATAATCATAGTAGTAAACTAAACCTCTCACTATGATTTTCGTATGGTTTGTCGTGTTTCGGTATCACTCATTGTATATCTAGTAAAAAGCGGAGTATTAGTTTAGTTAAACTCAACTTGTTCATTGTGCCTACATATATAATGTTCGTGGATAGCAGAGTATTACTAAAAATGTACAGTGATATGGCAAATCCAGCGGCCGAAGTGCGGTGGCGGCGGCACGTCCGCGGCGCCGTCTACACAAGCTCTTATACTTCCCGTGTATACATGTAAACTACCACGCACGGTAGGACCCCTCTCATTATTCGGTAGGAATATCCCTTGGGCCACCAAGACTAAATATCTGGGTGTCACCCTCGACTCGAAGCTTAACTTCAACGCACACGTTACTATAGTCCGGAATAGGGCCGTCTGGATCCTTTCCCGCTTGCGACCCTTGCTCAGTTCGGTAAGCAAAATGTCCTTAAGACATAAGCTTACACTATACAAGATGTGCGTCCGTCCGATCTTGACATATAGCTGCGCAGCGTTCGCACATATGTCCAAACATAACTTTGTCCGCTTGCAAAGAGTCCAAAATCGGTTTCTCCGTCGCCTGCTTGACCCTCCAGCCTTCGTTAGGAACATGGACCTCCACAGGGACATGAGGCTTCCCTCGATAGAAGCCTATGTGAAATATCTCACCAGGAGATACTTCGATAGCGCTTCGAATCACCCCAACCCGCTCGTAAAATCCACCGTGAACTACGTCCCAGACAACTCGATCCCCGTTGCCAAACGTTATAAACGCCGTCCGCGAAATCTCTTTGTCGATCCCGACGACGACATCGAGAAAGCTAATAATTACTACGCGTCCGCTCCCGCAACATATGCGTGCTCGCGCCCACGCCCGCGAAACCACCGTTCCCTCCGCAGGGGACGTACGGTTAACTTCGCTCCCGCACACCCGCCACGACCGCCCTCCTCTGCGGCAACTCAAGCCTAGGTCCGATCCATCGGCATGGAGCCCTTGAGACAAGCAGCCGCTCGCGCGATACAAGTGACTCTACAATCACTAGCTTTCACAGCCATACATGACACTGCATTATACACACATGCACAACACACATAGGTACATAGGTTCTGTAAGTGACCTTTTTTTTTTCTTTTTTTGCCTAGTTAGAGTAGACAAAAATTTCAGACCACTAAATACACATACACATGTTCCTTCCCTCCTCCCAGGGGGCAGAAACATGTATAATATATATGTAATAATATAATGTAATGTATAATATAATGTATAGTTAGTTTAGATCGAATTACGGATAGGGAATTAGTCAGATCGCGACTTAATTGCATACGCGCAACAGTCCGAGCCGAGGTTCGGCCACTTTGGCACGCTCGGATGTTGTTGCTTAGCTTTCGTGGCTGAGTGCCCTAAGCGCTCGCCCCCAAGCCCGGTAAAGCTGTAAAAGCCGTAAAGGCTCCAGGGGCCCTCAGGCTAACAGTGTATTCAGTTCGAAAAAAAAAAAAAAAAAAATTCATCAAAATCTGTTGATAACTAATACAAGTTTTTATCTTTAATTATTATTGTTTACGTTCAATCCAATCAATCATGACAGTATACTTCCCATGAACAGAGATTTTTAAGAGAGGTAAGGCACAGATAAATTTCTTTGGAGATTTCTCTCCACTTGGGCAGTCCGACTGGTGGAATACCTCCACCCTACAAAAGATCTCAGCCAAATAACCATGTGTTGTGTTCCTGCGGTGAGTAGAGTTTCCAGAGCTCCTAAGGTTAGAGGTGTTCAAGGTCGGTAGCGCGCCAGTGATACCTATGGATATTACAAGCATCCATGGGCTACGGTAGCTACTTACCATCAGGTGGAACGTATGCTTATTTGCTACCTTAGTTATATAAAAAAATATTTATCAAAATCGGTTAACTTTTTTATTATGATTTCTAAAAGTATTATCGATAATTTTGTAATCTGTCAATGTTAAATGATATAAGCTTACCATGTATACAAAGTTTCATAAGAATCGGTCTAGCCGTTTTTTATTTAAATCCGGACATACAAATATACAAACAAAAATGTTTTAATGACATATTCGTGATCAGTGTCCTTTATATAAAATGTCTACTAGGAAATTTGAAAAAAAAAATCATTTACATTTCACTCGCGTGAAATTGCTATTTTAAAATGCTCAAAATTCAGAAGAAAAAACGAATCGGTTAAGAGTTTTAAAATTTTCAAGAGGTCATAATAACGAGAGCACGTTGCGTCAATTGCCACGTTAGTTCGTTCGAAGTAACTCTAACGCAGGGATGCACAGACTTATTGGAACTAGGGGCCACTCGGACAGATTATGAACTAAATGCGGGCCGCGCTACAAATAAAAATAACAGAATAAAAGTTTAAAAAAATATTCATGATTTATAATTTTTTATTCGAAGTATGCAATTGCGTTGAGTTATGAAGTTTTGACAGCACAGAACTGGGGTCTCAACAGCATATTCAGAATTATTACAACCGTTTTTATTTTTCGCTATTTATTTTAATCTGTTGACGGGCCGCATAGCCATCGATAGTGGGCCTCATGCGGCCCGCGGCCCGCGGTCTGTGCAACTCTGCTCTAACGAAATTAAGTGCTAATAGATATTTAAGCCACCGCCGAACTCTGTTTGCTTTTGCGATCAATGAGTTTTTAAAACAAAATGAAGATCTAACAGTAAAATAACCAATTCGGAGCAATGTTTACGTTTGGCCGGCAATGTCGGTATTTGCGTGAGTTTGTATACGTTTGCTTTACTCCCACTAAGTTGTATTTTAGGGTTGCTACATAATGTACTCATTTGAGATATTTCTTATCATTGAAATGTCTGTTTTTTATCGGGTATTTCATGTCACTTCCTCTAATAGTAAGTATAAGAAACCATAGCATGATGGTAGGGCTTTTTCTAATGCCCATCTGGCTAGCTACCACTCTCAAGTTGAAAATCTATTGCCAAGCACCAATAGGTGTATTCCGGCAGCTGCATTTGAGAGCCAGTCTTCCACTAGGTTTAGCGTGTTATTACACTTAACATCAGGTGAGATTATAGCCACTACGACAAACCTATAACGATAAAAAAAATTGTGAAGGAAAAGTGTGACATGATGAAGTTAGCATTCAATGTCAATAATAATTTGAATTCATTTATTGGCACACGGTATAAAATAATTGGAGATAATTTTGTTTGTTACGCCAAAGAAATATAATTATTACTTGCATACATAAGCACACAGAATTTCTCTAAATACAATGATTATACTTAAGATGACGATAAGTGCAGTTCAGCCCAATAACAAAATTAATAATATTAAAAGAGACAAAACTCTAGAATAAGATTAAGATCTTCTAAAATGATCTAAGAAACGAAAACGTTTGATAACCCTACATATGTAAAGAAATATATGAAAAAGCTTTATAGCTATTGCGTAATCAGGTGATTGAACCTTATATGTTGGATTCCATGTAAGCACTTCATAGTTTAGTGCGTGCGAAACCAATGTTTATAAATGTCATAAGCTGTACTGTGCTATAACCAAGTGTACTTTGTTTTGAAGAAAGTCCCATAATAAATTTACCGGTATATGAAGTGTTTTACGACATATAGTTTTTGATTTGATTGAGTAATATTTAGGCAAAATAGTGGCAATTTTAACGGATTACTATATCAACGTTCGTTAGCGTAACATAGTTGCTATGTTATTAATTATTTTAAAAAAATGTCATTCATAGGGACTGCCGATAGAAGTGAAAACCTATAACTTAGAATTATTTTCAAACGCCAGTGTAAATACGAATATTAATGTAATTAATTAAAATAATGTTATTTATTTTTCAACTTAAAAATGTAAGTATATTTGTTTAGTACTCCCTATTGTACTGCACAGTGATTATACAATTAAACAATTAAGATAATAATCAAACTCAAACACTATTTGAACAATCTACAGTATATAAACATTATACTTTTAACTAAATCCATTCAATTTTACTTGTAAAGATATACACATCACTAATGTTGCACAATACGTCATCTGTATAGCTACAAATATACTGCTTTTACGCATGTCGGTGACGCGAACTCACAAGATTTCACCGATCCAAAAAGCGTATAACGCGCACAACACACTGTCAGGTATATACGATGTGTTATATGTGTATACGTGTATATATTAGTCTATATGTCGGTGACGCCAACCCATAAAAATTTCCCCTACCAAATTGTTTTATTAAAGGATAATAATTGTATAAAGTCCATACCTATTATCTAGATATTTAGGCCATTAGCTGTCGCTACAGAGTCATACGAAAAAAACAGATACAACTGTTAAAATTCGATGCGAAATGCAAAGATGTTCTATCATATGGGCTAATGGGTCGATTCTTATAGATATATAGATTATGCAGTTGAAGAAATGCGATGAATGCCGACGCTTGCCGTTGTTTTCGAACTGCATCGTACTAACCATCAGGTTCTGTACAGTATTTTTGCTGAGCTAGTATAAAAAATAATGCGGGTTTTTAGTCGCAATTAGCAACCTTACCGGAACTCGACAGTTGCCAGCATTGTTGATTTATGGCTGAAATAATTAATTATGGTGGTAATTGAATTCTTCACGGAATCTATTTTGTCTTGAAAGACAAAAAGATCTTTTAAATAAAAGCAATTTTTCGAAAAATATAGTTACTTTTTCTGGTTACATAGTTAGGAATGTCTTCTTATTACAAGCTTTTATTTAGTTTCACCAGTCCCGGTGACTGTCTGTAATGGAATCTTGCAAGTTAAAGTTTAAATCGAAAGTGTTTATTGTGTTGTGTTATAGTGTTGTGTTCTTGTTGTGTTTCCGTTGTGTTCTCACACTCAAGTCACAAGCGCTTAATATGCATTATTGAAATAATTCTATTATGTATAAAAAATATATATCGCTTCGCTGTTCTTCAGTATCCGATTACATTCCCCTTCTCTTGGCCTTGGGATGTTAGTGTCGTATTTTAACAAACAAAACCGGTGCATACCAATACAATAGACATATTTGTTGTTTTTCATTTATGTGTAAACGTGTTTATTCAAGCTTTAGAATTTAATGATAATTTAATAGTAGACATGAGCGTAGTAATTAACACGGGCCTCGTTAGCGTTACGTTGTCACACCGCATTCCACGATATTGTTGTTGGATCAAGTGATGGACACACGCGGGTTACGAGATTTGTTATGGGCTTCGTGTTCTCATTCAATATTTTAATCGTTATGTAATAGATTTGATATTTTTGGGGTTAAGCTTAACTTCTTTTGGCGGGTTTAGTTGAGGGTAAAATGGTAAGCTGCGCGCGCGCCACATGTGACGTAAGGGGGCATACAAGTATTACGTAATGCAATTTGGGGGCGCGGGGTCTTGTAAAACGTTACGATGCATTATAAGCGCGAGAGGGGGGTTAGAACACGCGTTACGTAACATTGTTTTTTTATAAATAAAAAAACTAGGCAATTACAATTTTCAAGTTCGCAACCCTTTTCGTTTATGTTTTACGGGGAATCCCTCGATTGTATTGTACGTCATTTATATTTTATCCTCCCAAGTTGGCACACCTTTTCGTGTATGTTTATGCGCAACATAATTATGAATTTTAGGTAAAAATTGTCGCTTGAGTGTTACATAACGTTTAAGGCTAACGTTTACCTCCTGTACAGAAAAATATTACGGCGCGTTACATGGGGGGGAGGGAGGCTCAAAAATCTTCAAAAATTGCGTTAGTTAGCCATCAATGATAATAATGTTAATTCTTTTTACCGTTTCTTTTTGTGTATTTATAATTTTACGTTGTATAAATAAACATTATTGTAATTTAAGATGGTATTTTAATTTAATAAGCTTATACAATATTTTTTTAAATGCTCGTCTTCGTGGCTTAAAATTAGCTTAAAATGATTGTTAATTTGTTTGTGTCCTCTATGCATCCCTATTTCCTACACCATTTATCCAGTTGCGACAAAATTTGGTGAGATATAAGTATATAGTCAAGGTATATGATTTAGTGCCAACACTTTTAAAATAGGTGGAGTGCGAGTTGTTTTATTTCAAAGAAAATGGAAACGAAGCCGCGAATAATAGCTAGTTATTTAATAAAATTGAAAGTTACAAATTATTTGGCAAATTAATTGAGCCAGTGTTTTGGATTCCCAGGATTCAGGATTCAAATGTTTGCCAAATTACTGTAAAGTGGTCAAACTGTTTAAATTAAAAGCAGAACAAAACTTAAGTACGATATTGATAAATAGCGTAAACGTTTAAATATCAAGTATAACCGGAAAATTGAAATCCGTTATAAATAAACCGGTCGAAGTGTCATCAACCAATTGTCACTAGATGCTTAATATTTTAAAACTGTTAGTTTTTTTTTCGGTTTTCGTATTAATTGTAAAGTGAATCGAACACGGAATGAAAGAATCGTTCTTCACGCTGAAACGGGCACTAGTGTCGGAGCACGCGTCGCCTCGCCTCGCCTAGGGATGCAAACACCGCTATGATTACCTTCGATATATATAGATGTTCCCAAGCCCGGTGAAGATATCAAAGCCTCTTATGGCTCTGGCGCTTAAAGCTAACAGTTTAGTCAGTTCGAAAAAAAGTAAATCAATGTTCTGAAGAAAATAAAACACTTCGCTAAGAAAACATCGATGTATCGAAACATCTACTAGCCATACACAGTTTTGATAAACTTAATAGTTACAGCAAATGTTAACAAACGAAAGTATCGTGATCGTTACATTTTTAGCTCACCAGGTTCATAAGGAAGTACCTAGTACCAATGTATTGTTATTCTATTTGGAACTATTGGTAAAACAAATACTACATTTCTTCACCAAGTATTACGTTAGCAAACTTTTAATGATTTTAGCCAATTGTAAGAAATAATAATAAGAAAATTGAGAACTCCACCTCCCCCCAAATAGTAAGATGTAAGAATATTTTTAAAACTTTTGTAATATACCTAAATGAAGTTACGTTTATTTGTTTCAAGTCTTCCTAGTACTTCGGGAATTCGCGAAATTGAACATCGTGGAAAACATTTTCACTATTATATAATATTTTTACATAAGATTTATAATATTCCCCTTTTTCAGCTAAAGAAAAAAAAATTCCCAGCCCCTATCCACCTCCCCTCCCTGCTTGATTACGTAACACTTAAGAGAGGACACCGTTTCAAATTTTTATATCAAACTAAACATCATTCAAAATAACATCTATACAATTATTATTGCAGTTGTAAACATATATTGGCAAACATCGGTGTATTTTTCTATAAAACGTCGATGTATCGTTTACATCCCTAGCCTTGCCTCGCCTCGTCTCGTCTCGCGAGTTCCTATTTCTTGTTACCTTTTGTTATATATTATTATCTAGCATTGTGTTGATATTTTACCACACATTTAATGTCGCTATCAACACAATATTAGGTTATTACACGGTCGAATGATTGTAGAATACATTTGAAGGTTTAATAGATCTGGTGATGGGAATTGTACGCCTCGGAAAAACGTCTTCTATCCATTTTGTACAAATGTTTTTCTATTCAATTTCTCACCGCTATATAGTTCGTGACAGTCATGGTGGTCGCGTGGTTTAGATCAGCGGAACTTCGGCAGGTTCAGGCTCCGGCATGTACCGACGTATTTTTCGGACTTCGCATACATGTACTAATTCAAATTGGTAACATTATTTTTTGACGTTGAAGGAAAACATCGTGAGGAAACCGGTACACTTGAGAAAAGTTCTTGTAGGGAAAATATATAGTTTCTCAGCGTTTGAAATCTTAATACATAGGTCTGCGCTACTGTCCGGGAATAATTATTATAAAAACAGCAAAGATACCAGTTCTGGGGTGTTACACGTGAAACTGATTCGAAGTTGATTTTGTTTCTGATTCGATTTCACTTTTGATTCGAACTCGATCCTACAAGCGTACTCTCGAACCAAACCGAATCGAAAATCAAGATAGAGTTTTGTTATCGTGTATTATGACGTTTATTTTCGATTTGGCAACTCCATTCATATCTGTCAGATTGCGTTAAGAATAAGCATTTTTCGATACTAACGAAAAAAATAATCGAAGTTAGTTCCGATTCGAGCCACAGCACGATTGTGCGCTAGGATTGAAGAGTGCCAAATTGCACCAAATCGAATTTTATTCGATTCGATTCTCAACTAGAACGCGTCAAAAGTAAGGTGGCTGTACCAAGTTGGAAACAAGAATAATCCCAGTATCAATACGCTCAATAATATTATACATCGGTAGAGGTAATATTATTAACTCTTACTATGTCTAATAAACTTAAATACGAAAGATCCTTATTTTAAGGGAAATATTACTGATGGCGCCGTCTGGTCACATTAAAGATTTTATAAATAAATTGTCTCGGTTATTGTTTCTGACGTACTAAATTTTATCGATAGACGGCGTTATGGGTTCGTCGGAAGTAGTATTGGGCGTGCGCACGCCTTATGTTAAAATTAATACTTAAATACATGCCTTAAATACATATGGCACTGGGCAATCTAATCAGGTTGATTGAGTAATTGCATAATTCCTACCATGAGTATGCAAGTTCACCATTTGTCAGATATAGTAAACATTAAGGGTCAACTTAAATCTTGACATATTCGCTAATACAAAGTTCGAACTAAGTGTAGCTATGTAGTAGTTCATATCTATAAATTTTAAATACCAATTTATTAAAAAAATACGCAGACACAAGTACGCGCGCAAGTTTTTTGTGGAAGTAATTTTGGAAAGGGTCGGAAATGTGTTACAGGAAACCGGGGAAGCGCGCACTTTTTGATTAGAACAATGAGCGCGCGCTATTTGATTTGACTAATGAGCGTGCGCGGTGGGTGAGAGATGGCTGTGAGATGGTGCCAACCCATTTTGCGTGAGGTTGGTACCACGACGTACTGTCGGCCAACATAGTGTATGCGTGTGTGTGACGAGACAGAGAAAGGGAAATAGAGAAGGAGAACGCATCAGCTGTGCACTCATCTACAGTTATACAGTTTTGTGTATAAAATCTGAGGTTATATTTATAAGTGTAAACAAATTTCATCATTCTTCAAAAATTCGAGTAAGTAATATGGAATTATTAGATTTTTTTTACCGCGGACTTTTTCACACTTTTAGGTTAATTCCTATCGCTGTCAATAAATTTTTTTCATTGTAATTTAAAAAGTTTCCTATATTTACAAAAAAAACGTTCTAACTAATTACACGGGTAATTTTGTTTTTCTCTAATATATTCGACCAATAAATAATATGACGAATAAATTGACTTCACATATATTTCGTCTCAATTTTATAGTAAAATAACATGTCAGATGTCGCACATCACATGCGTACTGTAAGGCTCGTTTTTATATTTTGTAATGTAATCATTAATTAATCTATACATATAATAAAATTGAAGTGTCCGTTCGTAATGTCAAGATAACAGATTTTTACTAAATGCATATGAAAGTATACACGAAACCTAAAATAAAAAAAAAAGTTTATAATGTTTGTCTGTCTGTCTGTTTGTTCCAGTTAATCTCCGAAACGGTTGAACTGATGTTGACGGGACCTTAACTGGCAGATAGCTGATGTTATAGGGCATAACTTAGGCTACTTTGATTTTAGAAAAATAATTAGGATTCCGCACAAAAAATAAAAAACCTTTTTTAGTAGTTCACGCAAGCGGAACCGCAGGCACAACTAGTATAATAATATGAATGAACGGAGCATCGAATAGTATAAAATGTATATAAATCGTCAAAACCTTTTCGCTTAATTAAACAAATAAACTGCGCTTAAATGATGTATAAATATAGCGAGTATATTTACGTTAGTACGTTAGTATCATAAAACTATTCATGACATATTTTACATATTGTCCAATTTAAATCTCGTCAAGTATTCACAGTCACACCCACGTAAGCTTCTTGTGGAGTACTACTGTACGGATGTGAGCAATTTTTGTTCCGTACACAATGCACGTTCATTAGTTGGTGCGTAATTCGTATGTACTATAAAAAGGTTCTCATTAAATTAAATGCTTCAGTGAATCACCTCCGTCTTTTTTAAGCTTATATATACATACAGCGAAAGTGCATATAGTTTCTAGATTTAATCTAGGAAACTGATTTTGGTTTGAGCTTTATATTTTTCTTTATTTGTAATACGAAATTATAACTCTTTGTTTCCCTTATAATAAATAAATTAATTTAAGTAACATTTAACTGAAACGACGGTTCTTCGACGGTTAGGTAGTTAAAATCATACCTGAAACTATTTGGATATGATATAAATTTAAGTATATCTTTATTAATTTATCAAGGTATATTTTTAATTATTCTATCGAAAATTACTTTTTTCCATATAAAACGCTAATTTTCCTATGTAAGGATCTATTAGAAGAATTATAGTTTTTTTGTGTATAACTCCGTTCGTATTCTCCGTTCTCGTTATTTTTTCCGTTTTGCAAAATTTTAGCTACCACACTGTCTTTAGATTTTTATACAACAAAACAATCGCTTGCCTTTAAGTACTAATGATGTAATAAAAGTAAGCAGATTTAAATTTACAAAAGAAGCAGCGATACAAAGTATACCAAGCATCATTTCAGTCAGAGTAAAACTTTACCAAGTTAGCCTCCCTGTCTTGACGACTCCGAGAGATGATACTTTATTTATAAAAGGTAATTAATTCCTTTTAAACATTATTAGGGGCGTAATGACGTTCTATGTCATCTAATTGAATTCCTTAAGCTATAAGATGTGGGGTCGTCGTCCCTCAGGCCTCCTTTTGTGATACGGGCGTATAAATAATATACTATTTTTATAATAGATCCATTTCATTCCATTTAATTCCACTAATGGTGTCATAAAGGCTTGCTTTATGATACCTCTCTAATTCCATTGTCATAAATACAAGTTAACATGCCACGGATCCATTTTTTGTTTTATTTTACTTTAAGGTTATAACCTAGATTAAAGAGATAATGCTATAATTTAATTATTAGGAAATAAACAGTAAAAAATAAAATGGTGTATAGGTACTTATGTACTCCTACGCACGTATCAAACTATTTTTATATCAGTTGGTAAACAAAATGCTATTATATTTCGCGTAAATAATTTATTTCGTACTCAGTGAAACAAATAATTCAAACAAATTCACTATACCGTGGACGTACAGTGTCTTTCTTTATGGTTCTCACTTCTTTTTTATAGCTTGTTGTTTCCACTTTGTTGCCCAAAATAGAACTGTCCTGGCTCTGAACACGGCTCGCTTATATATCAAACTAAAAGGAGGGTCGAAATCACTAGAAATGTCTCGAACTTTACATCATTGTTTAGAAGAATAAATGTTAATGCCCCTTAATTTGTGAAAACAGTGAACTCTTGTGGTTTTCAGAACATTCTAGATGATTCCAGATGTTTCTAGAACGTTTTTTTTCTATTTTTATCAGATCGTAACATAATATTTGTTTGGCGTAACAAAACAAAAAAGAGAAATGATTAATTTATGTGAATTTTTGTATATAGAGTGACGAAACTATGCCAGATATAGACAATACAATCCAAAAACAACGATGTACAATTATCTATCCATTGCCAGCCGCGGCTGTCACGCCGGCCTGCGTAAATAGCAACTGGATATGTAACGGTTGATTCCGAAACGCGATGCGCTTAGTGAATCACTATGACGGACTTTTCACCACATGCATAATGATCGCGACTCAGTCGGTCAGTCAGCTTTACCACCCCGCAGAATATAGTACATACATATGAAATATGTATATTATGCATGCGTGCCTGGAATATACATAGTTCATGGTATCGCATTAATTACATATATACAGAGTTGAGACCCTTGACAGTTGCAGACTCCTTAGCGCTGTTAGCTGTAGCTATATTTACGAGGAGAGAGGAAAAAACCGGCCAAGTGCGCGTCGGGCCACGCATAATGTAGGGTTTCGTAGTCGCCGGTCACAATATGCAGGCTTAGAAGGGGGATAGGAATTTTTCTTTTAACTTACTTCACCACAAGCATATTTTATAAGTAGGTCGACTATTACTCGATAATTTGTATAGCCTAAGTAGGTAAACTACTATCGTGGGTTTTTCACATATCCAAAAACAACTATTTAGCTGACAAGAGAAATGGGATTTTTGACTATAACAAAATTAGCACTTTAAAGCCTAAGATTTTGCCAATGGATCCCTGTATCGGAAAAATGGGTTTCATATATCCGCAATATTTTTGAACGACCTATCCAACGACAACCCAAACCATGGGAGACGAGAAAAAAAATCATCCCTACTTTACGTGTAGGGTGAAGTCTCTGAACTAAGCCACAGACGACGGACGCGATGGAGAAATTATAAGAGTGCCTCGTTAACTACGGAACCCAAAAATTAATTTTGCACTTAAAAAAAAAAAAAAAGATTTTTTTAGTAATTTTTGACTTTAAAAATAACTTAACACATTTTATTTAAGCTATATTTATATTTAAACTGAATTTAAATAAAAAGTAAATATGACACAAGATTACACAACATTATTTTGCTGGCCTCGTGGTGCAGTGGATGGACATTGTGGGTTATCGCTTTATATGACTGATTTTTGTGTATTTGAGTATAATTATTATTTCTGTACCGCGCTATATATAAGGCGCTTGTGATACCTATGGTATTGCAGGCGTTCATAGGCTACGGTAGCCGCTTACCATCAGTCGGGCCGTATGCCTGTTTGCCTCATTTGTAGTATAAAAAAAGCAATTCACCGCGCCGCCGCTAACGCACCCATGTCTGTAATGATTGTTTTCACTTCCCGTACTTGCCTACTATAGCTTGCCAGTTTGCTTGACGTTCATTTCCTACTTCGATCCTTAGGCACTTAGTGTTTGAAGCTATATAAGTCTATATATAAACAACCACAAAATTCGGCTGTCACGTTGTAAAATCCGTGATATTACGTATTAATATTATTATAAATAAACTAAACATAAATAACAAATTAACCTTTTAAAATTAATCGATAAAACCTCCTAAACCGTATGACAGCACAAGTTACTAATTTGGTATTATTTTCCCCACTTGGCTCTATGAATGTAGCGTTCGCCTCTTATTTGCTCTGTGGGAAAGAAAAATATTGGTTATCAGCTGTTTTGTCATTCGAATTTCTCGTGGTAAAAACGAACATTTTCGAGTGTGTTGGGGTTCAGCAGTGATACTAAGCCAGCCCCACCATCGAGAGTGGTATATAAGAATCGTGCCTGCTGCATTTTTCTATTCCTTCAGATAATTTTTTTTCCTACCTCGGTCTGCGACATACCTCGGCAATTTTTGTCATCAACCTGTGATTATCTTTATAAAACTCGTACCATTTTACGCTAAGGATTTTGTCGTGGTAACACGTGGAATTCGTACTGATCTGCCGACCCGTAGAACCGTGGAAGTATGTCCACATTATCAGCGCTGCCGGTGACTAAAACCTCGAGGAACAGGGTTTTTTGGTTATCACATCCTTGGCACTTACTGCATTAATAGCGATCCGAAGACAACTGTTAGCACGGAATGCTGAGGCAGATTCTGGTCCCTCCTTTCCCAGCCAGCTGTGAACTTTTACTGCTGCGTCAGCCTACAGCTAAGGACTATATTATTACTAGTTTTTTTTCCTGACAACGCCTTCAGTCACTCATACACAATATAGAATTTATCTACAGTATTACACCGTTAACCTTTCTTTTCTTTCTTTCTTTTTACACAGTCGCTCGCTTTTACATCCCACGTCTCTGAGATTTAATTTAGTTTAACTTTTTCTTGTTACAAATAAGTGCTCATAAAAAACTGAGTTGAGTCGTACGGGTGAATCGTCTCACCTCTTGCTTTATTAAAGGAAGCGGGTTATATTTCAGGAACATTTGCATATTTAAGACAAAAGAGTAATAACGTTTTCTTGTAATTTTTAATAGTATATTTGTAACATCTATTTTTAAAACTATAATATAAATTGATGTTACTAAAACCCCAGTATTTTATTTACATACCCCAGGGTTTTAATCGTAGCAAGGCTATAAAGTTTCAAATGAATTTTGAAATTAGACTGGTAGTTTTGAGATTAGCGCGTTCATACAAACAAACAAAAAAAATCTCTTGAGCTTTATAATATTAGTGTAGATTAGATAAAAGCACAATGTAGATCATATGAGTGTCAAACTATGTCTACAGCTGGTCTAACCGTTAGAATCCCATACCGAAAGTGATTCTATCCGACATAACTGTTTGAGTGTCGTCGACACAATGTACGTGCTCGTGTGCCAGGAATCGAACGGCTATTAACTTGAATGCTAATCGGAATTGCTTTGTGTCATGTACATTTTTATCGTTGTTAAGTTTTGCGTTTATAGCTTTCGCTAAGTTGTTTCTTTTTTATTTAACCTTTGAGAAGGCACGTATGTAACCGGCCACACCAGCTTACGACATATTAGCGATTTTAAAATCCACATATTGATAGTTTTTTGAAGTGAAAACTTCTTTAGCACCGTTCTGATTTGAAACTCGATGAAACGAAAAAGCGACAATAAAGCCAACAATTTAGCCTACGAGAGAATGAGATAGAATACATTTACATTATGTACGATTAATGCAAGTCTTGATTTTCATAAATGCGGTCGGATTGACCTGGTGGTGTGATACGACCAGACTTCATACGCAGTACGCACGAGTTTTTAAAGAACATTTTTTTTTAAGTTTCACTTCTGTCACGTATGAACTGCTGCACACATTTTTTTTATTCTTCCTATCTGTTGTTGTTTCTACTATGAGAACGATTCCCAAGCTTTCAGTTTTTTTTAATAGTATCACGGCAAAGTGATTGTACTGTGCCTTATGTTAACAATGGTAACACACTGCAATCGAAAAATAACTGCGATTATCTTAAAATCAGCAATCCAATGCCGATCTTCGCTGTCATGCCTATCTGCAAGTTTCTCGGCTGCTGAACCTTGTCTGGTACAGATCAACGGGTTTTAAGGTATTGTATATTAATCCAGTTGGCATTGTTTTATTATTGTCAGTGTGCCGTATGCTGAATATTAGAAGTAAACCTGATAAAGACAGAGTTATTTGCTTTTTGTTAGCTATTCTCATTGCTAGGTAGTGTATACAAAGATAATGTGTACATATAGGATTAAAAAATGCATGGAATTTTAGGTATAGTCCGTGACCTGAGGTCGCGGAATGATTCATTGTCGTAAAAGTCGTAAGGGGGTCATCGGCCATCGCGTAGGAATGCGAAGGGAATAAATTGAGGAATTTATGAAAGGATTTATTTTTCATTGTTTCGCTTTTTTATTGGTATGATGTAGCTAACATGCATGCAGACCACCTGTAGCGTATTTATTACTAACCTCAGAAAGACCAAAGTCCTCACCGAGTTTGGCCATTATTAGGTTTAGCGTTGTGGCCACAACCTCACCTGATCTGAAGTGACGATGTGGCCCAATATGGTAGTACATTAAGCATTCGTGGAAGGCTGACTCTCAAGTGCAGCTGCCGGAACACACCTATTATGCTTGGCTTGAAAATTGAGTTGGAACGCCTCTTTTGCCAGTCGTGTTGCCAACCACATCATTCGAACCATTGTGGCAGAATTAGGTGTGGCGGTGATGCTTCCGCAGTCGAAACTTACACATGTTCTGCTATTCATCATGCCCACGCGCCCGTCTGGAAAGGCGAAAAACTAAATCAATTACGACATCAAATACTGTAGTTAAATCATTGATATATGTATAATGGGTTAAATAACTTAAATCCTTACGTGTGAGCGGTAGCATTTATTTTGTAATACTATTGTACTTATCAAATGCAATCTGTTTAACTTATATGTTACCGGATAATTGTATGAACCGTTACTTTATAAACGATCTCGTGAGATTGTTTACTGCCCATAGACTGTGAACGTACACTAATAATATACAAATGTTTAGTTTACTTCTAATAAATAAGCAATATCATGATACTAGAACTTGAAAAATGTGAATTTCAAAATGGTTTTTTTTTGCTTCGCTCGCTTTATTCGATCACACATCACAGTTTCAACCTAATTTAACCAATCCAGTTAGTTTATAAACCTACGAAAATGCATCCGTTTACAATCTACGGGCAGTTTACAATCTCACTAGATTGTGTATAAACTAACGTTTCGTGCAATTATCCGATGACATCTAAACCACATAAGAAAAACTCGAATAAACACCTGTGTTTCATCACTTGTTCATCTCTCACAGTAAACACTTTCACTACCTGTGTAATTAAATTATTTACTGTTTAAATATACACACTTTTTTTACTCTCATGTGTTAATTAGCAGTGTTTCGATTTCTGTGGATATTTTTGTTTATTATGTACGAGCTCAAGCTTGACTTAACACGTTCACAATCCCCTTACATAATGTTTCCAAATTACCCGTACGAACAACCGATTTTTCGTGATATCTTGGTAGAAGGATCTTAGCTTTTATGGTTAAGTTCATATAAGGGAAATTATCATGAATGGAGTATCATGGACGTATGAACTATAAATTTTATGACTCTGCTCGGAATAATGGACCTATGAAATAAAAATTATCTTACTCTGCGTCGAGTCATAGGCATATACAAATAATAATTGTGAAAAATATAGATTATATTTACTTTTTTGTTAAATATATTATGTGTTACAGAATGTAAGCTGTCAAAATTATGTGGAAAAAAAAAGTAGGGTTTATATTATCTTTGTTTTATAATCTATGGTAAAAATATTAGGTCTTTACTTAAGAAAATGCCAATTTTAATATTGACTAGTGTGAACATCGATATCTTTAATTCTACTTAAAACTTAGCTAAGACATTTCTTTTTTAAATCAGTTGTTCATTTATTTTCCCGCCTTTCCATTTTCCTTTAATATCGCTGTTTCTGTGACCACGGAAAAGTGAAATTCGCATTATTTTCGAATACAAGTTCCGTCGTGGCACAGACGCAGCCCAGACGGCATATAATATCAACGCCGTATATGAACCTAGGTACCACAAGTTGCACGATACGTTTCTGGTTTAATCGCTTCCGTTTTGGAAATTTTGATCTCAACAATGAGTCTCCTGTGGCCCACCCGGTAACGAAAGTCGATAACGATGAATTGAAAATCGTAGTAGTAGCAGATCATCACAAATCACGTCGGAATTAACAGCAGCCTTCAACGTAAGTGATAAAATGATACTGATTCATTTACCTCAAATTGGAAAGAAAAAAAAGCTAAGAAAGTGGGTGGCATATGAACTCACTGAACAACAAAAACAAAATCGCGTTGGAGCCGGCTTTAACTTGTTGAATAAGCACACAAATGAGAGGATTTTGAATCGCATTGTAATTTTTAAGAATAGTGGGTCCTGTATGATAATCGAAAATGTCCGCAGCCGAATCATGTACTAAACGCAAAGCGAGTCAAAAGAAGCTACTTGTGAGTGTATAGTGGACCTGCGCCAGCATTGTTCATTACAGTACCTTGTTACAACAATTACGGCAGAAGTGTAATATGAAGAATTGCAAATAAAGATGGACCAGCTTATTGTCAAACAACAAAGATTTGTTAATTCTTCTAGTCAACTCCTTCCTCACGACAACAATTGCATAAGAGACTGTATCTAAATTACAGGAGTTACGACTGAAAGCTGTCCGTCATCAATCATACTCACCATGGCTTGCTCTCATAGATTTCAATTTTTTTTCCGAATTTAGATAGTGTTGTGCAGAAGAATAAATTCAAATCGTTGAGGCGGTTAAAACGCCTTTAAAGAGTTAATCGATCTACAGAAATTCCGTCTACAGAAATTCTAGAGCAGAGGCATAAGTGACCTTCCATTAAAATGGTAAAATTGATTTTTTTCTATATAAAACAGCAATTTCATAGGTAAAGAAGACCTATTTATATGATCGAAAAAAGTTTTAGTGTTTCAATGTTTATTCTGACATAGGTTTATTTATAACCTAATCGTTTTCCGTAATTAATTCGCAATTTGTTGCGAAAATGACGAACCGGAATATTAGTGATGCTGAACAGTGAACAGTGACGAATCGAGTTCTAAGGGATGAAGAGGATCTAGTTTTCAATCTTGAGTCTCCACCACCATTTGTCTACAAAACAATCAAAGATCTTAGGGACTTTATTCAGGAGGAAACAGTGAAGGAACAAGAAAAGCCGTGTAGTTTATCTGTTGAAAAAAAATACCCCAGTACATAAAATAATACAAAAAGAAACCCTGACTCGGCCACTAATATCATGTCGTGACCTATCAGATACGATGTGATAATAATTATAATAAAATTAAAATTGCGATAAAATACTGCAACCAGTAAGTTCACTCAGTCACTTGAAGTATGTAGTAAGTAAATGGCATCACAAAAATATTTTAATCCCGTATTGGTATTAGGAAAATTAATATTTTAGGCTGACATTGTTAGAAACGGTAACATATAGTACATTTGGATACATGGCGTAGGCGTATTATTATCAATAAACTCGCTTTGTATAATAAACGGTGAAATATATACTGTATGTGGACTATTGACACGAATAGCACACGTTCCAGACGCGAAGACGCCTTGCGCATTCGATTCTATGTTATCGGGGACGTAGCCAAGTTTATGTCGGGGGGTCGTCATATTGTGATACTAGTGGTGTGAGTTAAACTAATGATTAATCATTTTTATACAAAAACATGATATATCCAAGTTCGTGGTATTACGCAAAGCTAATTTTTATAGAAATATTTTTACAGTTTGTAAACTATATACATATAATAAAAATGAAGTGTTTGCTTGTAATGTCAGAATAACAGCTTTTTACAAAATGCATAATATGAAATATACACGGCACTTAAAACAAAAACCCATTTTTAAAATTTTTGTCTTTCTGTTTGTTCCGGGAATAACGGAAAATAGATTCCTCTGTAAAGTTTGGTTCTGTTTTGGTTACCTATTTCTTTTATTTGATTATCATAGTATAGATATAACCTATATATAAAGTAACTGACTGGCTGACTGATTAATTGACTGAACGATCGATCAATGCACAGCCCAAACTATTGAGGCTAGGACCGTGAAAATTTGCACATGGTGAAAAAATGGGGTGGGCCGCTAGTATAATTTTTAATTATTGTGGGTCTACCTCCTATCACATGATACTTTGTTACGTATCTGCGTGAGGATATCAATGCCCTAGTATTGTAATCCCACATGGTATTATAATGATCGTCACGTAACTGCAAGTGTTAGAATAACATTTATATTATAAAAGTAGGTAAGGTTAATAGAAACGACGTGTAAACGTGTTGTGTATTATTATGTAGTTTAACTGCATGTTATGTAGTTTAACGAGTCAACTACGGTACTTTTATTAATCCTTTTTAGGTTTTAAGCGTTTAGCCACAATCCCACCTAATGTTAATTAACGATGTGGGCCAAAATAGTAACACGCTAAGCCTAGTGGGAGCACGGTGTCTCAAGTGCAGCTGCCGGGACATATCTATAGGTGCTTGGCGACAAATTTTCAAGTTGAGTTGAGAATGGTAGCTAGCCAGGCGAGTATGTTAGAAAATGCCCTATCATCATGCCCTATGGTTTTATCACGATGTTTTCCTTCCCTGAAAGCTCAGACTCATTGTAGAGATTCGAGCTCACGTCGAACGCTACCACTGAGCCATCATTGCTTGTAATGTATCATGACTATTTATTATGATTTTATTTTTGCTGCTATATTGTGTTGTCCAGAGCGTCCAGATATGATATAAGTTGTAAAGTCCATGTTTCTAAAATTAAAACACACGGCGATTTTCTATGCTATAATAATTTTGATAAGTTAGTACTTCTGAGTGGGACCGTACGTTTTTCCGATGACGCCACTCAAATCGGCTCCCTTATTACGTATTTCGCAAAAGTAAAACGATAGGCAAATATTTTGCGATTTCTGCTATCAAAGCTATATGCTTTGGCGAACATGTAATTAAAGGGCGGAACATATGCACAGGTTCTACCGCCCAGTCAGTATAATAAAAACGATTCACTAGTTCTTACGCACTAAAATTGAATCTTCAAGACTATTGGTTTTACAGTTTGTTCACACTAAAATTTTCCTGGAAGCGAAATGTATAGATTTGAGCATTTATTCCCGCAACAGAAATCGAAATTTTAATGAGATGGCCCCCATAATTTATTGTAACAAAAAAGTGTTGGCCAATGTTTCAAAGACCAAATAGTTTTTGCGTATAGGTTGTAGATAAAAATATCAAATTTCCTATTAAAATAATACTCGTCGATTTAGATATTAAAATTGATAAATGAGAGATATGCAGCAACTCTCCCTTTGAATAATAATTTCATTGAAATTATGAATGCCTTAATATTCATACATCGATTCATACTGTGATAAATTAACTAGATATGTCTGATATGCGATGCAATGAAAATTATGTTTTTGTAACAGGAAATTTTATTATATGGGCATATCAGTTAAATCTTTCTTTTACGACGTTGCATTGGCACACAAAGTCGATAGCATGTAAAACACTAAAACATTATTATTTTGTTTAGTAATAGTTAAAAGTAGTAATAATACGAGTTACCTATATATTATATGTATATCGTAATGTCTTCTATTGCCCGTATAAAATGTATGCGCAGTGCGTTTGTATTCTACTAGAGCTAATTGAGATTTTAAATTCTATAGTTTTACAGATCATATTAGTTAGTTAGTTGAATTACGTCACTCTAATATACAATATCACATTCTAAAATGGGAATAATATTGTAAATTATGTCATTGAAATACAATAGCGAATAAGGAATTCATATTGCATTATTGAAAATATAATTAATTTAACATGTTTTAAGAATGCTAACCAAAAATCAACTCTAAAAATTATAAAAGTCCGAAATGGTTAATATTAAGGGTTAATGGTTGAGTATTTTTCTTCTCTTTATGTATTATGGTCTGCTATTAATATAATAAGTATTCTGAAATTTTTAAGCTGGTATTTCATTTGTTTTCATTATTAAACTAGCTTACTTTAAATGTTTTCGAGTAACCTGTAAATGTTATACTTATGTTATTAATATAATATATGTAATATTTTTTTTATTATTTATATATATTATACATACATAATATATAGTACAAAAGTGTAATAAAGATCTAGGTTCTGTTAGTCACAGTAAGGTGTTGAAGGCTTGTACTTAGGTACTGATAGGTATATTATAGGTATATTTTAGCGGTTAAAATTTATATGTTACTCTGAGTAAGTGAAGCGTTTGTGAAGGCTGAACGATTTGCTTTGTCCGCGCCCGCAGCCGCTGCCATAAAACTGATGACTTTGTCTTTTGCATATATTTTATTGACGATACTGTCGATTCTTAAAATAACCTGGCTTTTCTGTTGCCGATGTCTGATATGACCTTGCTTGTCCACGTCTGTATGAAACATGGAAATTCGTCTGAATATTTATTTCTTTATTTATTTTATTAATCCCCGACGCAAAAAGATGGGTCTTATAAGTTTAACGTGTGTATCCGTGAGTCTGACCGATTTTAATCTAGTTTTATTATGTAAGTAGTTGTTAGTTTAATATTTTTGTTTGAAAGATGATTTGGTCGAGAGTGTTTAACTATGATTCAAGAAAATACGTCAGGCATTAAAAGATTATCAGCTCTTCTCTAGTTGATAAATGGGTGTGAGCATCTTTCACAGGTCTGTTAGAGTTGAAATTTCGTATTCTGTTACTTCAGTGAATTTAGAAGAACATGGCAACAATGAGCTGAAGCAATGATGGCTCAGTGGTAGCGTGTACGACTTCGCGTCGATTGACGTGAGTTCGAATCCCTGCAATGAGCCTGAGCTTTTGGTGAAGGAAAACATCGTGAGGAAACCATAGCATGGTGGTAGGGCTTTTCCTAATGCTCGCCTGGCTAGCTACCACCTTCACGTCGAAAATCTGTCGCCAAGCACCAATAGGTGTGTTCCGGCAGCTGCACTTGAGAGCCTATCTTCCACTAGGTTTAGCGTGTTATCAGTTTGGGCCACATCGTCACTTAACATCAGATGTGATAGTGGCAACTACGCCAAACCTGTATCGATAAAAAAAGCATCATCTAGAATCTGCAGGATACCTAACTCGTACACAGCATAGATATCATGTTTGGGCTCTTTGGAATGGTCTCAATAAATAGTAGAAGTAGTTCCTTAAATCGCGGGATTTCTTAAATGTTTAATTTACTTTGTTGTATTACAATATTTTTTTGATCTGTCTTTACTGTTAGCCTTAGGAACGCTGGAGCCTTACGGCTTTTACAGCTTCACCAGGATTCGGTTGTATTACTATCTTTCGCCTAAGTTCGTCAAAATATGCCTGTGTGTTCCCGTTGTATTTCAAATGAGACGACACGTGCGCCTTAAACACAAAATGTATGATATAAATAAAGAGAAAAAAAATCTAATTCCATCTTGTGCAAGTAAAATAACAAGAGTCGTTTTTGAGTTAAATGATTTTCGACGTATGTAGTATACGGTCTAACTGTTTATATGAATATAGCAAATTTTTTTCCGGGGTTAATTAATTTTTATATAAAACTGTTTAAAATTGTATTACAGATACAATCTGGCTTATTAAAATTGTTTATTTTGTTACGTAATTATAACGCAGGTGTTTGTAAAAGTTTTTAGAGGTTTTGCTAAAATATATGCCGCAAGGAGTCAAATAATTTAATATTTTACAAATAAGTTTTAGAGTACTTCGAGACGCTTGGTTAAAAGATAAAAGTATATATGTAGTTATATAGATATGTATAATATTATGTTGCCGGCTCTTCTCGATGTTAGAGATGTTTTCCGAACCGACATAGTGTTTTGACATTCATAAAAGCCTTTTCAAGGCCTAAATTGAATAAAATCTTTTTGATCGTGATTTCAATTATGTTTTCAGCGATTTTATCAGTTTTAACTAATTTTAAAAACTCTTTAGTAGCGTGATATGTAAAAATAGTAAATGATATATATGCCTTTTTGTCGTGCTATTATATACTTTAAGAAATAGGAATTTAGATTAAATTTTCTTTATTACAGTGTCCGGCAATGTTTAACTTCATGAAAAAGTCGACCGTGTTGGCCGGCAACGATGGCGGTGGTGGCTGCGACGAGAGGGACGGCGATAAGGAACGCCGGAAGAAAGAGAAAAAAGAGCGGAAGGAGAGGGAGAAAAAAGAGAGATTGGCTGCCGGGCTGGAGGAACCTTTGAGACTTGAAGAGGTAAATACTAAATATACATCAGTTTTTTTTTTGTTATTCTATATAATTTCATGAAAAGCAATGATGGCTCAATGGTAGCATGTACGGATATCGCGTCGATGGACGTCAGTTCGAATCCCTACAATGAGCCTGAGTTTTCGGTCAAGGAAAACATCGTCATGATCCATAGCATGGTGGTAGGGCATTTTCTAATGCCCGCCTGGCTAGCTACCATAGGTGTGTTCCGGCAGCTGCACTTGAGAGCCAGTCTTCCACTAGGTTTAGTGTGTTACCATCTTGGGTCACATGGTCACTTAACATTAGTTGAGATTGTGGCCACAGCGCTTAACCTAGTACGATAAAAGAAAATTAACTGCTAGGAACTTATTTTTAAAACACATAGCATTTAATTTTAAAATGTCACTAACTTTAATAATAATAAAATAATAATGAATAATAAAATTGAAGTATTTGTTTGTAATGTCAAAATAACTGCATATACTAAATGTATATGAAAGTATACTCGATACCTATTACAAAAAACTCATTTTTAAAATGTTTGTATGTCTGTCTGTGGGTTTGTTCCGTGTAATATCCGAAACGGTTGGCCGATTTTGACGGGACTTAAACTGGTACACTTTGATTTTTTCATACTTACCTGGCGTAGGGGAAACCGTGATCAAGTAGGCGGTTCCCCCAGGGCGAGACCTATCCATTGCACTGCGGATGGGTTGACCCCTGCGATTATCCCTAATGCGGATAACTCGGGCGCGTACACTTTGATTTGAGAAAAAAAAATCGGGTTTGCACAAAAAATAAAAAATCTTTTTTAGTAGTCCACGCGAGCGAAGCCGCGGGCACAGCTAGTACATAAATATAATTATTTACTTATGAACAAGACATTAAGTAAGTATGAAAACTTTCGATAACTTTTTTTTAATTTATTATACTGCTATTAAAATACTTGGCCAAATAAAATATACCGTAAGTAGTTTGACCACCTGTGGTTTTATTGCTTGTATACCGAAACCTGACAGAACAGTTATTTGGTAATTTATTGAATAAAAAAATAAGCATAATTTATATTATTCGTTTAAAATATTATATCAAATCTAAAATGTAAGTAAAAAACTCCTTGAACTTTTAAAACTAGATTTGGTCTGATAAATTAGTTCAATATAAACATGCTTGTACGTATAGCATATAATAGGTGCGAGTTCCATAATCATGATATATCTATATCTCCTATATCTATTACATATTATTAAACTCAACGTCCCTTTGTCTGTCTGCTCGTTTATGTTCTTTTCCCGTGAAAACCACTTATCCGACTTAAGTGTTTTTTTTATTTTAATTCATAGCTATGTTATCTGGCCAGGTTTTAGGATATTTTTTGTAAGATAAAGTAACATACGAAATAAGCAGTGACGGTAATGGTGAATCAGTTCGGAAAAAATCTATCTACCAAGGATCATCCACAATTAGCATTTTTGTCTTTCGTCTTTTGAGCGAGGTCAGCAAGATTCACGCGTGCGCTAGACCGACGGCATTCTGTAGTCCACGCTAGCGGAGCCGCGACCTGTCCGCTACTTACATAGTATCTTTTAATCATTAAAAAACCTAACTTGTATTTTAATTTTAAAAAATACTGTAACGTTTAGCTTTTATAGTTTTATCTACGAATACAATCAGTACGTTGTGTACTCGATAACTCAATTTGCATTCATCTGGCCGTGAACTGTACCGGTACCTACGGAAATAAAATGTAGATTAATTTTATTACAGCCTTGTTACCTGTCTGTATTGAAATTTACGCTTGTTTTTTTTTTTAATATTTCGACAATTATAATATACGGTATATACTTTAGTGTATTGTTGAAATAGATTATGTTAAAGAGTTCCATACGTCGTTGCTCGGACAAATATTTTCTTTAGTCTTCTAAAAATTCAAACAAATTGAATAGTTCAAATATTCGTGTGCCATATACACTGTGGAAATTATAGTCACATGTATTAGATAAGGGTGAGTGAGTGAATTTATATTTTATTCGAAAGTCGAGTCGAATATTCCAATAATTCGAATAATTCAAACTATTCTTCTAATAATATGAATTTAAAAATGATTCTAATATTCGAAAAATATTTGATCTATTCAAGTTGTTTGAATTTTTAGAATAGTTAAAATTTAATTCTTACATGCGAATATTCGTATATATAATATATATTGTATGAAGTACTTATCCATGGGATGATAGCACAGGGCCAGATACCGTGTTTTATTGTGTTTCAAATGACTGTATTGTATGGTGTAATCACTGGTATATTCTGAAAGTATCGCAGTTAGTGTAAAATATTTGTCCAAAATGAAACCAGTTTAAAAGTCTGCTTGTTCGTGTGTCTTACATGAGTCCACTAAATTAAAGAAATGTACGAGTGTTTCACACTGAGCGTTTAAGTACTTGGAATATAATATATTTACTTTGTCTATTTGTAGACGATTAGTTGGTTTATTGTGTAACAGATAAAAAAACTAATTGCTCATCTGTTTGTAGGCATGTAGTCACAGGTCGTTGAACTTACTTTTGACATATTTTTAAACTAATCTACTCTCATTAACTTAGAGAGGTTTTACATTCTAATGCGTATTTTTGCCAGCCGTTGAGTGTAATGAACACGCACAGTGATATTACCAATTCTGAGACTCAGTTTATCCTTGTCTTGTAAAAATCTGCTCAAGTTTTTACTACGTTGTAAATGTCATTCTACATATTTTTACTGTATAGCGTGTTTTAATTGGGTTAATTTACCCTCGAAAGTTTTTCTGCAGTGTGTACCCATCTCCATACATTTTCATAATTATGTTATACAATTATTGTAGAACAAACTCCGCGAGGTTAAAGTTCTTAATGCTATTTTTATAACAATGTTAAGTATTTTCTTGGATAATCAGTTTGAACCAGTAACTGAATTAAATTATAATTTAAGAAGGATTCCAATAAAAAAATAGCTAATAACTAGTTATCAATGTCAAAGGAAGGAAGGAACTACATAATACATATAGGTACTGAAGATCACAGAATATTGAAAATATTCCGTGTAGAATACACAATTAGTTCAATGGCTTGGCTGAAATTAATTGGACAAAATAAATGTACTTTAAAATGCGTTTTAAATTATCGAAAATTTAACTTGTCTATTTTACATTTGGTTTCGTATACCACTTTCTATTTCATTTATCAATTGTAATACTATTATTTCTATTCGGTCTATTTCTACATTACGTTCTCTTATGACGGTTATGACGTTACAAGGCACTTGTTCGTTTTATACAAAGGGATGTTCCATATTATGATGACTCAATCTGTCAACTGTGAGTGTGACGTAAGCGAATTCTACAGCGGATGCACTGTTACGGGATCAAACTATTTTTAAATATTTTCAAGTTATTTTTGTTTGATGTTACTGTTAAGGATATTTTTAGTGTATTGTTGCATCTCTTATTTTAGTTTTACCGTGACACAAAAGACTTCTTGTAGATGTGTGCTGAATATCCATTGGCTGATCCCAAAAAGCTATGTGCTGAAAAACGAATGACTTGGATAAGTTTTTGATCTTGATTTTGTTACTTACGAATTATGATTCAGCTGGGCACGATCTAGCCAACACTCCGCTATGGGTTTGTCCTTTGCGTGTAGGTAGGACTAATTTGAATGTCTAAGGCTTTATTCGATACTCTTTATAAATAACACCTGATTATTGGTGTATGATTTGAATGTTTCCCAACTACAAATTTAGTTGAGTCTAGTAAAATTTGTACCCTAGGTTTCCATGTTGTAATTGAACTGTTTATGGCTATAAAGAATAGTAGGAGTTAAGTTTAAAAAAATGATTTAAAAAACTAGTGGAGACGATTTAATAATAAATTTATTTTACATCTGCATTCATTTATCATTGAATAGATTCTTCTTTTTCTTTGTCCTCGCCTCTGCCCGTTGTTCCCGTTTTTAATCAAGATGTGCTATTTACTTCTTTGTACAAGAACTATAATGGCCAGGGCAAGACTTTTTATGTTGGTTTGCGGCTTGTTTCATTCTCTCTTTTCTGTAACCAATGCAGACTCTTTCTCACTATGTGGCCAGTTTAATTGACCTAAGCTTCCTTAAAATCGTTTTCATCCAATTAGCGAAAAATTGACAGCTGTATGGTCATGAGATTATTGACGATTGTTTTTTAGTTAAAGTTATAAAAAATACTATCAATCGCTTCCAACTTCGTACGCATTAATTACAATATAAAACTTCATAAGGATGAACTATAATTATCAATTTGATCGTAGTTTTCTATCAGTTAAAGAATTTTTAGAATCGGATCCAAAGTTCCAAAGATTATCATCTCCTTCTACAAAATATATATTTACAAACTTTACTTATTTATAATAGGTACTGTCATATAGATATAGCATAGACAAAAGGTAGGTAGGGTACAGAAGGCCCTTCTGGAAATTTCTCTACTTAGGGCGGCCCGACCGCGACTGGTAAAATATCTCTACTATTTAGAAGACCGCAGCCAAAGGACATTGTGTTGTGATTCTCCTGCGTCTTGTCTCGTTCTCTCTTTTCTTTAATCATGCCAGGCACTTTCTCATTATGTGGCTAATAAGTCTTCGCATTTGTCTATCAACTCTATCATGCATTATATTGATTCATTACGAATATAAACTAAAGTAAAAAAAAATAGTTCCCTTGATGATTTGTTAATTCTTATGTTAAATACCTAGAGGCGTTTGTTATCCCAGGTTCAATCTGCTTATTTATACCTACTTTATATGTGTTTATAAACACTAAAAGAAAAACTAGTTTATAAGTTACTATTTGACCCTAATCTTACCTGATGTTAAGATACTAAAGATGCCTACACCCTAGCCTAGAGAGAAGACTGGCTGTGAATGCAACTGCCAAAGTAAACTATTAGGTTCTTGACTTGACAGATTATGAATTTATAATTTGAATTCACGCCAAGAGACAAATTGACTGAAAATTGTTCTTAGGGGGATAAAATAAATATAAGTCTATATTATAGGTGTTTGGTTACATTATGTGATTTTTCCCATCCTATTTTGTCTCGTCTCGTTCCAGCAGACGGTGGCACCGATCCACAGACGCTGTTCAGCGACCGTGACGTCCGTGTAATGAGAAAAACATTAAGTACAAAACCGTTACGCAGATGTGGGACATTGTTTTTTTCTTCACTAATTGTCTTAGATAGTTAACAATGTCATTTGTTAACTTTACTTTGACTAATATCATTTTGTGGTGGAGTAATAATTGGTTGATGCTTTACTTTTATTAAGACAAAACAATTTACACTCGCTAAATAGGGAATCTACGATTAACGAAGATCATTAAACTATAATCAATTTTTTAGTATTATAACTTTACATATTGTAGTGGCCTCTGATTCACGCATGTATAAGCGCGATATATTTTTTCCCAGTTTCATGATTTTTATGTTGATGAAATCATTAGAGATTCAATATCTCATATATAATAAATAAATCATATATAAGAACTTTAATAACTGATTGAATGAACATATCGTGATAATTATTTTTTGATAAGGATGAAGTATCTAAGGAGTAAAACAAAAAAAAAGATCAAAATCAATCCTGTAGTCTTGCGTGATGCGTGCACAACGGCAAACCTCAATCATTTTATTTATATATATTTATTATATTAAATTATCTGAAATAGTCCCAGATATGTCGAACTACAAGCTGCAACTTTGTCATTGTTCATGTGTACATGTACATACATATTGTCAAGAATATTTTGATTCATAAGTTTTATTTTTAAATTGGTCACTGAGAGTGTGGACGATCATTATGCGCTCAAATAGCAACTTAAATTTTCTTAATTGTTCTCCAGTAAAGATGTAAAGATATAAAAATATATCAAACACAAAGCCAGAGTTTATACAATGGTGTTGTCGGCGATACAAGTCTAATGTAATTTCATTAACAACAAATATAAAAGTTTGCTAAACAAAACACCGAGTGTCCTCCTTTCACTAACTTTTTAACAACACTATACTCGTATTTAACGAAGCGAAATTCCTCACTTTTGTAGTTTTATTTATGTAAAAAATAAATCTTTATTATCGTAATGACATTTTAATTGACCTAGGCTTCGTTATAATTGTTTTCATCCAATTAGCGAGAAATTGACAGCTGTATGGACATGAGGTTATTGACGATTGTTTTTTTTTAGTTCGAGTTATAGAAAATACTAGCATCCGCTCACGACTTCATACGTATTAATTACAATATAGAACTTAATAAGGATAAACTATAATTATCAATTTGATCGTAGTTTTCTATTCTCTCTTATATTTACAAACTTTACTTATTTATAATAGTAGTATCATGTAGATATAGTATAGAAATAAGGGAGGTATGGCACAGAAAGCTCTCTGGAAATTTCTCTACTTGGGTCAGGCCGACCGCACTTTCTCATTATGTGGCCAATGAGTCTTCGCATTCGTCTATCAACTCTATCATACATTATATTGATTCATTACGCGACCGCGACTGGTAAAGTATCTCTACTATTTAGAAAATCGCAGCCAAAGTACATTGTTTTGTGTTTCTCCTGCGGCGAGTAGAGTTTTCAGAGCTCCTTGGGTATACGGAGGGTTTAACGTCGGCAACGCTCTAGTGATACCTCTGGTGTTACCATCAGGCGGGCCGTACCATTCTTTGCTAGCTTAGTTGTATGAAAAACTAGCTATGCCCGTGGCTCCGCTCGCATGGACTACAGAAAGCCGTCGATCGAACGAATTTTACTGCCCCCGTTCAAAAGACTGAAGACAAAAATGCTAATTGTGGGTGATCCTTAGAAGATAGATATATGCGATCGCTGACTTTTTTGTAGAACTTTTTAAGATCTAAAATTAATTATGTAAGTAGAATATTAATTTGATATATCTCGTATGGTTTACTCAACGTAAGCCGTTTAATCGTCCCAAATACGTCTTTTTTTCGTATTGATTCACCATTATCCTGATTATTTCGTATGTGACTTTATCTTACAAAATATATCCTATAACCTGGCCAGATAACATAGCTATGAATTAAAATAAACAACATGTGAATCAGATAAGTGGTTTTCACATGAAATTAACATAAACGGACAGACAGAGAGAGAGACGTTGAGTTTTATAATATGTATAGATATAGATGAATAAATGTTTATCTAACGTAATAATTGCATTCCATTTTTATAATTTGAATATATTTGTTCATAATTGGCGTTTTTGAATTTATATGTGTATTTTTATTTATGTTATTTGTGTGTTTTTTATTAAACATCTGCACGACTTGTTTTAAATAAAGTGATAACGCAGCTACCCGCTTGGACACTTGTTTGCAGGCATTTAATTAATTGCAAGAGTCCCCTTTTAAAACTGGTTTTAATACACTTTCGTTGGAGACTGTACCGGAGGCACGCTCCTCAATGAGAATGTCGTTTTTCTCAAATACAGTAACCTGTCATGCTTCGTAATCAGCAACTGTTATTTATCTCTCAGATCTTGTCACTGAAATCGAAAGTTTAAGAAATCTATGCTAAGATCTAATGATTTCGGAATATATTGGATTTTGTTTAAAGTAATCGGTATTTGATAACGCTTCTCATTTTTCGATACTGTCAACGGTTGTGACTGAAAGCATTGGTTCGTCCAGAATGTTATCGATTGTCCAAAATACGCCAGAAAATATTGTGCTTTGTATAAGAAGTCAGCGCTCGAAAGTAAAATTCACATTCCTTGCACCTGCTTCTACAGAATTTAATATTAGCATTTTTCTAATATATTTTTAATGTTAATGTTCATCTCGGTATTAATTTGTTTTTTTTTTCTATTTACTTTAGAAATTTCAGATTAATGATATGAAATGAATTTAAAACATAGCTTAACGCCCAAAAATTCAGACCTTAGTCTATTCCATGTAGTCTGGTCTAGTCTAGTCCATGTAATAGATAGACTAAAAGTATCAAAGTTAGAACCAACTTATACAAATTACTAAAATGTATCATAGCTTGTTATAATAACAACAATGTGTAATTAAATTCACATAGGCCATCCGCTCTATTATACTTAACTGTAAATAGAAATTAGTATATTTAATTTAAAAGGTTCGTTAAAGTCGACGTTTGTATGTCATGACTTTGTAAAGATCAACATCTGCAGGTGTCAGCTGTTTGATAAATTACTGTCTCTTGTTTTGCTCTGTTCACTCGAGATCAGAAAGTCATTTAACGATGACTTGCTACTTGTTCAAATTATTAAATTGTTAGAGAGTTGTTGTTATTCAAATCTCTCGTTATTCTGTCTACTAGATTTTGCAATCTGTTTGCTACTTTGTCCTTCATGCCCATTGAGTCGTGTCTTTATGGTCACAATTCACTGAATTTTTCGTTTTGTTTTGCAGGTGCGGCGTTCCCTCAAATTACGTGGCAGGCGTAAGGAAAAGGAAAAACTACCTTCTGGAATCACAGCGGATTATACAGCATCACTGTTTGCGCATCTAGAACATGATTCGAATTACACCAACTATCCAGTGATACCCACCTCGGGATCCAATTCAAATTTAAGCGATGAAAATAATCTTGTGTCACCCAGTTATCCTGCGACACATAATTGGAATAAAAAGGACGGTGTATTACAATCTGATAGTTCAGAAACGTCGCTTAATTCTTTGAATAACCCTAATACTAACAGCAGTCCGAGACATCCACCAAATTTGCCCCCTATACCTCCTCGTCCACCAAAACGAGGTATTCTTAAAGGTCCTCGTCTAAGTAATACTAGTTCCAATTCTTTAGAGAGCAACGTTCAAAGTACAGATGTTGTTGATAATATAATAAATATACAAGATACAAATGTATTGGCACGTAATACTCAACAAAATGAACATATTTCATACGGAATCCCACCTTCAAAAAGCACGTCCTCGAGTGATGATTTGCAACAAGTTCAAAATTTCACAAAAAAAGTTATACACAGCCCTATAGAAACTCAATTCAAGAATTATAAGAATAATACAAATAATCCTACAATAACGACACAGGATATAGATGAAACGCCAAAGACTAATGGTAACAATTACCTTGGAGTCACTTCCACGTCTCCTAGCGCCGATTCGCTAACTGATACTACTACAAATTCATCGTTTGCTACTCCACCATTTTCCACATCACCTGTGGGAGAATCTCAAGGTTTCCACAGATGGTCGCGAACCAGTAATTTTGATGATGTTTACTTACCCCTACCAAGCCTAGTTCCTTTACAGTTGCCAAAACCAAGATTACTGGCGATACCCAGACAGAAATCTCCAAGGCACGACTTTGGTTTTAGTCTTCGACGAGCCGTTGTTCAAGAGAGGGTTTTTATCGGAGATATCAACGGCCATGAGAATGGTCTACTAAATGGCGATAACAAATGCGTCAGCACTCCAAATATGATTAGCAAATTGACTTACAAATCTGTGATACTAGCTGAACCAGGTTCGTATCCGGGAGCCAGTGAGACAGGATTATTACCAGGTGACAGGCTCATTGAAGTAAACGGTGTTAACGTGGAAGAGAAAAGTAGGGAAGAGGTTATTGATCTCATTAAAGGAAGCCACGATTTTGTTACTATAAAGGTGAGTATGTGAAAATGATTTGATTTAAAATTTAAATTAAGCAATTAATTCACGAAAATATCATATTAAATATGAGCTAAATACCGTTATGAACATTGATCTGGTGTTTGTAGGATCGTATTAGTATGTTGTTGTAACCAAAGAATGTTGTTAAAAGTGTATCATGTGCAAGTTATAAGGCATAAGCTATTCTGTGAACACGAGCTGGTGTTGAAATTAGATTATTATTTCATTGACATTTAGTTTCATGGCTTATTTCTTTTTCGTACAGTGAGAATTGGTTTTTGTTTATAAAAAATTGAACATTATAGCAAATGGGATAGAAACTCCAGAGTAACATATCAGCATACTCGATTCTATTTTGTTCTAATTAATTTGAAGCTAATTAGGAAAACATAAATCGTCGATAACTCAGTGGTAGCGGGTGTCGGACGACGCGTCAATCGACGTAGGTTCATGACGTAGGTATGACAATGAGCCTGACTTCGGTAAAGGGAAACATTGTATTGAATCTATAGCATGATGGTAGCGTATTTTTTAATCGCCTTTTGGCTACCTACTACCTTAAAGCTAAAAATCTGTCAGGTGTGTCTAAGCAGTTGTAATTGAGAGCCAGTACCTATTTACGCTTACCCTGTTATTTTTGCCGCTGTGACAAAATGATTTCTGTCACTATCACGTCACATGTTCAAAGTTGAGTGCGCTCACACAATTCACACAATTTTTTTATCCGAGCTCATTTATAAAGAATAGATAAAGAATTCGAAAAAAGAATACTGGATATACACACCCCCTTTGGAGTGAAAGGCTAAAAAAAGTGGAAAGTTTTACACTCTGTTTCATAAACTTCGACAACATCCAAAGAGATTTTTTTTTGTTGAAAGTGTTCATAAATTACTATGCATTTTACCGTATTACATATATATATATACGAACATAAGACTCGCTTTAAAATAAGAAATAAAAAGAATAGTGCGTGAATTTTAAGCGCGGCTATTAAAACCAAGCGCTGCTGCGACTGTTTTATCACGGCTTGTTCACAAGTCTATGAACAATAGTGTCACCCAGTTGTCACGTTGGAACATGCGAGCATCCTCGTACATATCCACAGACTGGGCAAGAGTGACGAAATAGTCACCGTGACAAAACACACCCGTGCGCGCTAGCTCTTAAATCACAGTCACTTAATTTTGATGGAACCATAGCATGGAGGTAGGGCTTTTTCTAATACCCGCATGGCTAGCTAAAACCCTTAAGTTGAAAATCTCTCGGCAAGCCCGTTTAAGGTATGTTCCGGCAGCTGCACTTAAAATCCAGTCTTCCACTGCGCTTAGCGTGTTACCATCTTGGGCCACATCGTCACTTAACATCAGGTGAGATTGTGGGCATAAATCTATAAACGTTAAAAAGAACAATAAAATAATAATTGTGGCCAACGCTAAATCACATAATGTCAAATATTTACTAGTAATACTTTTCGTTGAAGTTGGTATTAGTGACTCACTGTAGGCGCAGAATGTATAGATAATGACTTCCAAGTAGATGAGACACTGCTTAAGAAAATCCTTGGAAAAAACGTAACACAATATTGTTATCACAATTTATTTTCAAGATAAAATGATTAAACGTAAAATATACCTACATAACTTTCTCTTGTTAAAGGTTTACGACAAAACCCACTTTCGTATTCGATACGTATTTACATATATATTTAGGTTTGTATAACGTTTGCCTTACTTAAGAAAGGTTGTACCTATAACGGATATAGAGTAAGTTGTATAATAAACATGTCGGCTCAATATTCGATTTTAATATTAAAGCTTCAAATTGAACAATGAATCAAATTGTGGGCACTTCCTTACTCCCGTTGTATAGCGAGCGGTTCACCACGACAGAGACGGACCATTGAAGAGATAATTTTTCAAATAATGAGACAACAATAATATGTCTCGTGTACTTTTGCTTGTCTAAAAATAAAAGTATTATTTACAAAAAAGCAGAATGTCGATTAAATTTAATTTTATAAGACTTAACAACACATAATATTCTTTCAATATTTTATTGTGTTGACTGGTTCATTATAAACTATGTACATTAGAAAAATATATATAACTGTATACCACTGTATAACATTACTTAACATTACAAATCTGTATAAAATGCACTTAAAAGCTCCTAAAATTTGACATTTCAAGTATGTCTATGCGTCTGATCAGGTGCAACCAATCGCTGAGCTGTGTGAGCTGTCACGTAGGCGTGCTGCGGATGGTGGCGGCGATGTCGAGCTGTCCGATAGTAACGTTCGAGGAGGAACACTCAGCAGGTCGGGCAGTCGTCGCTTCACCAGTACTCAGGTCAGTGGAATACAATCAAAAATTTACATTTGAATCACGTCATTTTTTACTATCATGCCACTACATGACTACTAGTGTCTAAGATCTATGATGATATTACTTATATTATGATCTATGATATTACTTTGGTATTATAGGTTTTCTCGTCCGTTTACGTCTAATCAGTTTAAGCAATAAATTGTAGGTATCAGGCGATCAAATGTTCGCGGCTGAGTGCCTTAAGCGCTCGCCCCCAAGCCCGGTGAAGCTGTAAAAGCCGTAAGGCTCCAGAGCCCCTAGGGCTAACAAAATAGACAGATCGAAAAAAAAAACGATCAAATGTCCAGGTAACCTATCTAGCAGCATACAATTTCAGTTGTCGTCCACTCTACGATAAAACTAAAAGTATAGAAAACTCTTATCTCTGGTGGGTGGGAAAAGATCGAGCTTGCAACTATACCCATGACGGTAGTTTCGTGTACTGGTAATCGCAGTCAAAGTTAATTGACATATACATGCCTGAGTAATGTAAGTTCATATCATAATAATGTAATGATAATATAATATATATTCTTAATGGTGTTCAATCATATGATAAAAATAATTGCTGTAAAAATCAGATTAATTTTTACACGAACACATATGTGTAAATTGTTGTATCAAAATTAACAAATATTTTATGGGTTTGTATCTTTGTCTAGTTAACACCAGGAATTAGTGCAAAAGTGAAAAACTTATCGAAACGTAATATTTGCTGTTCTGAATGAGTTGGCATTGCGTATCCTTGGAACTGTATGCCGAATGACGGCTTGCGTAAACTTTGGTCTAATCCACACAATAAAGTTTGCGTCATTCTTGAACGTACTATGTATGTACAGTCAATTGAAAAGTTGGTAAAGTAGTACTAATTATAAATTTTGTAAGCTTTTTGTTAATAATACGGAGTGCTAATCAAATTTTGATTACTTTAAATTATACAATATTTTTAGTTCTCGATTTTAGACTTCTGATGCACCTAATGCCAGATAGTGTTTTGAATGCAAAACTTCACTTTATTTTCTGTTGTGACCGTAGAAATATTGTGATAATAACTTAGTTTTGTTTAGACAATACCTCTTGTTATCAATTACTAGAGGTTTAAAATCTATATTGTTCGCATTTATCGATAGACATAATCCGAAGTTGTTAGTATTCTTTTAATAACAGAAGCCAGATTTTAAAGAAAGAAATACAAAGTAACATTACAACTATATTTTCTTAAATTTTCATGTAAGCTCACTCTTAATTCCATTTCTGAGGTCTCCCCTAAACTCAGGGAGTTTTATGGCTCTAGAGGGAAATTTAAGGGAACAAAATATACAGAGGATTTACAGGTTGAAGAATACGAGGCAGGCGGATTCAATAGATTTTTATATATAGTTACTGCTACTGTTTTTGGACTATTAGAATACAGGCAAAAACATATTTTCCTAGAAAAGGGGCTACGTGGGAGAAATGTTTTACTTGCTATGTATTTACATATTTGAAAATTCTTGGGTTCAAGGGGAAACTGATAAAGCCGCTTGGAAACACTGTTTTTAAAAACACAACAAAATAAGTTATAATTAATAATAAAAAACTAATTTACCATAAGTATCGCGATTTTATATTATTTTATATCCGTATTAATGTAAAGCGTGCCAATAGGTGATATCATGTAATGCCACACAATGCACTGCGCTGTGCCGAAACGTATCGAATTACAACAACCGTTTATATCAAAACAATGTCGCGGCATGTCAATTGGCGCCACGATTCTTGCCGCAAGATCAATTAAGATTCAAAAGGCTGACTTTCAAACGCTTAAATAATACTTTTATGAAATACTAGCTGTGCCCCACGGTTTCACCCGTATTAATCTATTCGACCAATTATTGATGATAGTTCCAAAGATATTCACATAAAAACAAACTCATAACTCTATCTTAAAAATATGAATGCAAATCTGTTACGGATGAAAATCTGTTTACATAAAAATGCTTTGGAAGAGGGCTTCTTAATATATATTTTTTATCGTTTTTGGGTTGGTGTAGTAGCCACAATCTCCCCTTATGTTAAGTGACGATGTGGCCCAAGATGATAACACGCTAAACCTAGTGGAAGACTGGCTCTCAAGTGCAGCTGCCGGAACATATCTATTGGTGCTTGACGACAGATTTTCAACTTGAAGGTTGTAGCTAGCCAAGCGGGCATTATAAAATGCCTTACCACCATGCTATGGTTTTTCCTCACGATGTTGTCCTTCACCGAAAGCTCAGGCTCATTACAGTGATTCGAACTCACGTCAATCGACGCGAAAAACAATAAGTCTACTTTAATAGAGTAAACCTTAGGTCATTTTCCATAAAATTATGTTTATGTTGGAGTTTGTCTTAAATATTATCCAGCTGTTAAATTTATTTTACAAATGTATGTCCTAATTGATAGGAATTAGATTTATTATAATTTGAATGCTTTTTTGATTCCCTTAGTTCAAGGATAACGATCTACAACGACGTTTCTCTATTTATTAGATTGGTAGTTTACTACATAACTACATGAATATTAAAACAAAATCTCCAAAAGATCTATTTAGAAGCCATTGTTTCTAAAATAACTGGTAAATACTTGCTGGTCCCGGAAATAAATATGTCCCGCCATATTACCTATTTCCTCATTAGTCTTTTAGTATCACATACCTATGAAGCTGCACTACATTTTTTGAAACGTATTCGACATCTCGTACACGCAATAATTTTGTTTCAGAAAGTGCACCTTCTGTAAAATCATGGCTGTGTTAACAGCTAACTCGCTCATGTAGGTGGTACCCGGTGTTGTGACACAGCATCATTTAAATCGATACCTACGGAAATAAGTTACCTGTATTGCATAGTTGTTTAATAAAATTCGAATTGGCTATTTGATCTAGATGAACAATTGCATGAGTTATAATCGTATTGTTATATTGATATGAAGCAATGATATGAAAGTAATGAGATTTAAACATTTGATTTTGATTCGATAATAATTGACTTCTTTTAGAGCGACTTTTTCGACATACACATGATGACGTCATACGAATACGATTGTACTAATTTGTTTCTATGATATATATTTTTTTCTAAACACTAAAGAGTGTGATACAACTTCTCTTCGCGAGTGTTTGTCAATATATTATGGTACGAATGTATACATATTATAAAACAAAGTCCCTTCGCTCTGTCTTCCTATCTGAACGCGATAAACTCAAAAACTACCAAATGCATTTTCATCAACGGACGGAGTGCTTCATGAGGAAGGTTTAGGTGTATAATTTATTAAAGTTTTGTGCGAATTGGCTGAAATATAACGATGATTGTTAAAAATGTCGGAAGAAATCATGCCGCTCCCGTAAGCCCCAGCGTACTGGCGCGGCGTGCGCCGCGTAAACGAATAAATTTATATGTATTACCCCGCTACCCCTGCGAAATCGGAGCGGGTGCTAGTGTTAAATATTTAATAGTATTATATAATACAAATGATATCGATCTACCTGAAGCTAAGTTTAGGTTTTAGATGAAATACATTCATTTGAAGTATGTATGTGTGTGTAGAAGTAAATGAAGTACGCACGTTAGTAGTTATGCTTCTGTGAGGTGATCATAATTATTTTGAAATTAAAAACCTAAAAAATATCAACATTTACAATTTATTTCTAGATGACACTTATACAGCATTTTAACATCAAAATCTAGTGTGACTATCTTCACCACAATAAAACAAGAAGTTTAGTTAGTAACTTCATGCTGTAGACTTTTTGTTATAACGTGTTAAAATATAAAATAATTCACTCTCAACGTTTCTTCATAACTCGCCTAAAGAAGTATAACTGCAATAATCTTTTAAATTAAGTATTCATATATACGTATTTGTGGATAAAATTATCACCTTTATTATTGATAATAAAATAACGTTTTTTTTAAATCGTTCTGAATTGTTAGCATGCTATGCCTAGTGGAAGACTGGCTCTGAAGTGCAGCTGCGGGAACACACCTATTGGTGTTTAGCGATAGATTCTCAACTTGAGGGTGGTAGCTAGTCAGGCGTTAAAAAAAGTCCCTATGCTAAGGTTTCATCACGATGTTATCCTTCACCGAAAGAAAGCTCAGGCACATTACAGGGATTCGAACTCACGTCTGTCGTCGCGATGTCCGTACACGCTACCTCAGAGCCATCATTGCTTCAAATAAATCGATATTTTAGTGAAGTAATGTTGACACTGACCCCGGTGACCCGCAGAGTTTGTAAATATCCGTCAGAGCCCCACTACACACGACAGTCAATAGAATCAATAATGAGTCATATTCACGAGGGAAGGGGCGAATTGATTGAACATGGTTCGATTTGGGTCACTTAGGTATATTCGGACTCGCTGAGATATTTCTATTAATTTATTATATTATTAGATATATCTTTATATGCATTACCTAGTATATTGGATGAGGTTATTAAGGAAGATTAGTTTTAAGTTGTTCACATATTGTGAGCGAGATGGTAACGAACACTTTATGAACATTTTCGTTGTTTTATGAATACGAATTAAACACAATATGCTTTATTCCGTCAGAACGCCCATTTATTCTCTCGTCTTCCCAGGTCATAGTGCCAATGCCGCACGTTTCCTTATTCCGTTTTTTTTTAATACTGTATGAAAGCACCTAATATTTTAATCTGCTCTGAATATGTATAATACTAAAATAAAATATTTTTTTGCTTAGGCTTCATCTTCATCCTCCCCATATGTGTATCTTTGAAATATATTTCGTATATTATAGTTTAAAAAAATCATGAGATTAGTAGAGACTTCTAAGTGCAGATAGCATGATCAACGTTCATGATCTTATATTTTAAAATGTATTCAACTTTTATATAAAACGCTTTCTCGAAAATTATTTCAAAATAATAAATGCTTTGCAAAATAAATTCACCACACCTAACTGGTTACTGTTAAGACTATTAATTAAGTATATAACAGATAAAAATAATGGTCGTCGATAAACGAATATTCAGTGGCTACGATCAAGTCAGTTTATCAATATAGCGATGAAAATCACCTAGTAACTGTTTATAAACTGATTTCGAAATGCAGCAGTCAGAATTGTACAAATATGACTGTTTTTACACGTGTATCATGATCACGTATGCAATCCATACCACTGGGTGATAACAGGAATAGCTAAATATCGGTACAAAATGGCAAATTCAAATCATGTTTGGTACATTATGGCTGCTGATACATAATACGAATTTGCCACTTTGATTTCCAATTTAGTCATTTCTGCTATCGCTTTGCTCTTGCGAAATACAATATTTGCCACTACCGATTTTTTTCTACGAAATTTTCGAGTTCCTATGTTCCTTACACAGTCTTCTATATCTATAACATAATATCGTCTTGTTTAAAGGTTCAAATATACAAATACTGTGTACACAAGTGTAAAAATATTCACGCTTTGTGTTTCCCTTACATAACTTTACCACAATAGTTAATTTGCCATAGGCACATGTGTCTCGTCTAGTCTTATTCAGTCCTGCAACTCCAGTAAGGGTCTAGGGTGGCTGTGAGTTATTTGTAAGTCGAGGATACTCGTAGGCGCGTTTGATGTCGATTTTTGATGATATTTACCAGTCGCTTCTATCTATTTGATCTTGAAAGTGTATTTTATCTCTTTCGGTTTCCTAAGGCCTGTTTTTCACTGACATACTCATAATATACATATTTCTATCGAATTTATGTCGTAAGTTACAATAATTGTGCTTAAGTTTGATTTCATTCATTTACATCCAAAGAAAAATCATTCATTTTTTATCGTTATAGGTTTGGTGTAGTGGCCAGAATCTCACCTAATGTTAAGTGACCATGTGGCCCAAGATTATAACACGCTAAACCTAGTTGAAGACTGGCTCGCAAATGCAGCTGCCGAAACACACCTATTGGTGCTTGGCGATAGATTTTCATCTTGAGGGTGGTAGCTAGCCAGGCGGGCATTAGAACAAGCCCTACCACCATGCTATGGTTTCCTCACGATGTTTTCCTTCACTGAAAGAAGGCTCAGGCTCATTGCAGGGATTCGAACTTAAGTCAATCGACGCGAAGTCGTACACGCTACCACTGAGCCATCATTGCTTCATTTACATTAGAGTGCATAAATGTATATTAAACATTTATAGAAGACAAAAATCTATATAAATAAATGTGGTTTGATGTTGTGCGCGCATCACGCAAAAACTACTCGATAGATTTTTCTTTGTTTTACTCTTTAGTTACTTAGTACTTACAAAATAATATCAGGATGTCGCCATAAACAATAATTCTGTAGACTACACGAACGGAGCCGCGGGAAAAGGTAGATAAAATAAATTAGAATTGTATTTTAGAGTCGGCGACTTTTTATAGTAGGTACAGCCAATGATATTTTATAGGAGTACAGTAGACACTTGCTTATAAGTGATAATTTAATGAAACAGTTTCTATCGTCTATCTCTGTATTTTTTGTCCAATAAATAGTCATTATTAAAATACGAAAGGCGATTCGTTGAAAAAAAGAGATTTGAATTAAAATAAATATTTTGCCGCAAGAGAACTCTAAGTAGTGTGTTTTATTAGGGATGCGAAGTTAACAAGGAACCCTTATAGTTTCGCCATGTCCGTCTAGACAGACGAAAAAACTTTCGCGGATTAACTCAGGGATTCTTAGTACTTGAAAGCTGTAATTTGGTATGGGTGTATACATATTAATCACGCCGACAAAATCTTGAAAAATATTTGTTAGGGTATTTCCCCTACACGTATAGTGGGGATGATTTTTTTCTCGTCCATCCTATTATATGGTGTCATTGGATAAGTGATTCAAAAACATTTTTCGATTCAGAGATCTGTTTGCGAAATATTAATCTTTAAAGTAGTAATTTTTGTTAGAGTTAAGTGCCTCCTCTTCTACCAGTTCAGTGGTTGTTATGGGATATGTGAATAACTCTCGGCGGTAGTATATATAACGAAGTTATAAGGAAAACTATCACTGCTAAGTATGCTTTACTAATTTACTTTATTTAGCTTTACTAACTTTAAGGAAGTAAATAAAAAGGAAAATTTCAAGCACCTTCTAAGTGTCCCTATACGCACTTGGCATTTTTTTACTACAGATGGCGTAAATAGGTTTGACGATCCATGGCCATTATCTGAAGAGGAATAGAAAATAAAAGGAGGAGAAATTTGTTATTTATTTCATTTTTCCGTAAACCGCTGATATAAAACAAGGAATAAGTTTTATAATATTGAGAAGTTGCTAATCATGTTCCTAAGTAAATCAAAAGTAATAGTTTTTAATTTAAACATTTAAACTTGTAATAAATTTAGGAAAAGTATTAAATTGCTTAAGAAGGCGAGCGTATATATGCATAGTTATAGTTCTGTCTACTTTAAAGCAAATATTAACAGAATTAATAATTTTATTTAAAAAAGTTGTGCCGGTGACCGTGAGAAGAATGGTGATGACCTCTTTTTATCAAAACCAACAATGTTCACGTAGAAAGCGTTTATAATCGCTTCAATTGAACTCAATCTCCAATTATATTGTATTGTGATTATTTTTAACAATGATTTTTGTATAGATTTTAATTATTATAATCCTATTACACCATCCATTGAATGAAAGTACTTTAAATTTATTGGAATGGTACCTAACTTCATTTGAGTTCAAAAAAAAGATAAAATAGTCTTACAATTAATCAATTTTTCTTTACTAATTAAATTTAAAAGAACAAGTAAAATATAGCAGTTCCCTATGCAATTTATAAAGTATTATAAATCATCAATCAGCGATTTCTTTTAAATTATACGCGGGGAACAGCTAGTATAATTTGATTCAAATTATGATAGGGCGGTCTCATTACTTGCAGCAATTTCTTTCAGGCTACCTTTGAATGGAGATGTTCCAGAAAGAAAATCAGGGGTGGTATGGGTGTAATAATAATATTTTATAATATAAATATATATATATATATATATAAATGTGATATGTAATACAACAAGACGTTTAATACGAATCATATGCTACATAATAAATTAAATATAAACTAGGTACATTATTATTATCTATATTTATAATCTATATCTATACATATTATAAAAGCCAACGTCTGTCCGTTTATGTTCTTTTCACGCGAATACCATTTATCCGACTTACATGTTTTTTGTGTTATCTGGCCAGGTTTAGAATATTTTTTGTAAGATAAAGTAATATACTAAATAAGCAGTGATAATGGTGAGTTAATTCGGAAAAAAGACACATTTTGGGTGCTTAATGACTTCGCTGAGTAAAACATGACAAACCAAAAGTAAAACAAATGAACTAAATAATTGTGATCTTAAAAAACATTTATCTATCTTCCACCCATAATAAGCATTTTTTTTGGCCATCTTTTGAACCGTGTCAGCACGATTCGCGCGTGCGGTCGACCGACGGCGTTCTGTAAGTACACGCGAGCGAAACCGCGGGCACAGTTAGTTCGTAAATGTAATACAAACAAAATGTATGTACATACATGTATAGATTATCATGGCTTCTTTTAAGTATACTATTTACAGTTTTCAATAGAAATAGAAAATGCAATGTTCTATGGACTAAAGATAATCTACGATTAAGCTCTACTCAATGTGTTATATACAAACAAGCAGGAGAAGTAGCACTGCGCCATGTTTAATATTTAAGGCGCTTATTGCTTCACGATTTTGGGGTCGATATCGGCAGCGACTGTTCGGTTCGTGTGGTAACTTTTAAGTACCTACGTATGGGGTACAAAACTATCCAAGGCCGCGTCCTTATTATTATGAATTTTATTTATATTTAAATAATATATTATACGTAATATAATACTACTATAATATACGTTTTCGGTATTGAAAATTAATAGAATTAATAATCTTTGTATTTTGCATATGAGTTACTTGAAATCGGAAAAAGCAAAATCAAAAGTATTTTATTAAATTTAGGGACCTAACAATGCACTTATTAATGTCAATACTCCACCCACAAGCTAGTGGTGTAGCTCTTTTATACATACCGATTAATTTCATTACAAAGTTCATGCGGACGAATTAACAAACAATAAGTATAATCGACTAATAACCGCAAGCGACTTCCTACGCGTTAATTACAATATAAAATTCAATGACAATAAAAAATAGCCTATATCACTCAGGGATAATGTAGCTACTACTGAAATATTTTTTAGAACCTAATCAGTAGTTTCAAAACTGATTTTCTACAATCATACATACTTTATTTACATAATTATAACATTAAAAATAGGTTTTAATGTTAAGCTTCGTTTATACAATACCACCTGGCCCCGCAGACGTTTCAAATCGACCACGGCGCGCCACCTATCGCGTTCAGAGATAGAAATAACATTCAAATTTACCAATGTTCATGGTGATCGGTCAAACTGTGTTGGAGGTTTATCAAGCTTATAATTAGATAAATACTAGCTATGCTTGCGACTTCGCTCGCTTGGGCTACAGATTGCCGTCCGTCGAGCGCACGCGCGAATTGTACTGCCCTCGCTATCCACTTTATAAAAACAAAAATGCTTATTGTGGGCTCCAGTCCTTAGAAGATATATAGACATATGCTATCGATGACTTCTTAAGATCTACAATTATGTATGTAGTAGGTAAATATATTGATATGTATCTTATGGTTTACTCAGTGTAAGCCGTTTAAGCGCTTTTTTTTCGAATTGATTCACCATCATGGTCACTAAATATTTCGTATATAACCTCATGTAACAAAATATATCCTATAACCTGACAAGATAAATTAGCTATGAATTTAAAAGAAAACCATGTATATTAGATGAGTGTATGGATGGATGTATTACTAGATGTGCCCTACGATTTCACCCGTGTTAAATTTATTCGACTAACTCTCCACTGCGACTGCGCCGCTTAGGTATACCCGTGTAGCCTATTTGTTTTCGTTGTTCTAACTTCCCGTACTTGCCTACAGCTTGCCAGATTGTTTAACGTTCATGGATACTGCTCCTTTCCTTAGGGTCATAGCATGAAGTTATATAACCTATAACCTACCTATAGCCTATGCGGACGATATGAAATTTATATCTTCGGGTTACAAACCTAAGCGACTGCATTAAGTTACAGAATGACCTTAGTACACTCGAATTATGGTGTATCTACAATAAAGTGACTCTTAATGTGACGAAATGTCATGTAATACATAACTTTACCTAATAAATGAAAATACATTGATTTTAGCTATCAGCGTGACGGTATACGCCCAAAGAGAGTATCCGTTGTACGGGATTTAGGTGTAATTTTTGACTCTCTTTTATCTTTCCGGTAATTGTTCTGGTGGCGTGCTAAATATATAAAATAAAAAAACAACAAAGCGATTAGTAGATCGCGCTCAAAAAAAACAAACTAGTACAGATATTAGAATAATGAGTTAAACCCGAAATGGTAGGGTTTATTCAAATATTTAATACAGGTGGTTAATATTGTAGTGCAGTGAACCGTGATAGTTCGTCTAGACGACACGCCCCTGTCTAAATTAAAAAAGCAGCACTATGTATAGGCTAGCCTTGCTACCCTTGACAGGTCGTTAGGCGTGGCCATGCAGTCGCGGGGCTCAAATAAATTGGGTATTACGAGCAAGGTTATGACTAATTCAAGTTTAAGTTCCTTTAAATATTTTATAGACACTGGCTTTGAACACATTCTAACATATTTTTATCATGTGTTTATTATCAGTTTATTATAATAATCTAGCTTTCCTGTACTATTACTAATTATAATGTTTATATATTGTTTACTTACTTATTTATAAATCTGGACCGAGATATATAATACATTTTTCTACTTCCCATCACACCCTTAGGGTAAATTTTGAAAAACGCTGAAACGTTAATACCAAGTTTCAAATACATCTACTTAACCCGCAAAAACGTTATTTTTCATGCAAACTTTGTGTTTCAAGATTTCTTCTTAAACGATGCCGACATTATAATGTCCACATCTACAGATTTCAAATTTCTATCCTAAGTAGTTTAGGCTGAGCGACGACCAGCCAGACAGGCCATTGCCTTTTATACAGATATAAATATGTAAAGTATTTTGTATATTGTAATATGTGCTTGTGTAGAAATTATATTATGTTGTGAATCTGCTCACTGCAATCTTATAGTTTTCCTACAAGATGTTGGCTAAAGTTCACCTGCAGGTAATCGCTCGCTGTCTTTTATACTTGCTCTTTGTAGTGCATTAAAGTATATTACTATTATTTAATTGTAACATAAATTAATAAATAATTACATACCACCATCGATTTAAATCGCATATCATTATAAAATAAATATTGATATATACTCACACGTCATATATTCTAAATTAGTTTGAGTTAATTCAGGAAAATTAACAATGTACATAGCAAATTGTAGTCCATTTATTTACAATACGCCGTTTGTAGTGCAGTGTTCATTCAGTAGTTGAATGGGGGACATACGTTATTTTTAATTACTTTGTACGTACGAGTACATAGGGTTGCTCGGATTTCTTGCAATTTCCGTACAATACGAATAATAATTTAAAAAGAGTTATTTATCTATATAAAAATAAGGTCTATGAAAACAAGGAAGTAATCTCCATGAGTCTATATCCTCTATGCTACATTTTTTTATTTTCGGTTTAATCACGTTACCGGTGACAATGGCTAATTTAATAATTCACGAATTGTTATGTGCTATTAATTATCGTTTTATACAAATAAACTAGCTAAGTCGATTTGAGATAAAACCATGGCTTATATAATAGCACAATATTTTTCTTGTTCGTTAATATTCAAAGACACGTCTTGCTCATAGCCGCCATTCGTCATATTTTTATAAAATTGATTATCTGTGCCTAAATTATAATAATCCACCGTTATACCGTATACATTTATTGAATATATATACTGTCGTATTGGCAATTTACAAAAAATAAAAGACCGACCAACTGTGTGTCGGGCCATGTGCAGTGTAGGGTTCCGTAGTGCCCGTCACAATTACATACTTAATGAGGTCTTTAAGTGATTTTTTATGGAATTTGTTCGAAATTTTCTTTTTTGCTTCTCCAAGTATATTTTATAATTTAGTCGACAATTTCTCGCTATTTGTAAAGCCTACTTAGCTGTGACAGTTTTCCTTTTGACTTCAGTTATATACACTACTACCGTGATTGTTTTCTCGTGTCCAAAATCAACCAGTATCTGGCAGGAGTTAGGGACACGACTCTAAAAAAAATTAGCACTTTAAAGCTTAGTATTTCGCAAACTAATAAAATCTTGAATCGAAAAATGGTTAATGAAAATATTTTTGAACGACCTAATCAAGGAAACCCCTATGTCAATGACGAGAAAAAAATTAATCCCCACTTTACGTGTGGAGGTACCAACGTTTTATTATACCACTTTGTTGGCGTGTTTAATATGTATGTATACTCATACCAAATTACAGTTTTCAATACTATGAATCTCTGAAATAAGCTGCGGATGGACATTTGGAAACTATAAAGGTCACTTGTTGATTACGGAATCGTAAAAACTTTGCCAACGTTTTAAAAAGGAAAAGATAGACTTTGCAGTAAAACAATTCGTTCGTACATAAAAGCAAGACGAAAGCATGGAATGTAGCCGAAAGCCGCAGCCCTATTGTATGTAGACTCCCCGGGCATCCGGCCGAGCATTGTTTACATTATATAGTATCGTACTTGTGGGCGCATTATTTACCGTTTCCAATGTTAGGTAGTACTCTTTTATTTATAACTCGACAAATTATTGCATTGCAACTGACCCCAAGTACAGTATAGTGCCCGTGCCCGTCGAGGGTCGTTCTTCAGCAGGATTTACTGCATAGGGGTGAAGCTGGACTGGGTGATATTCTATAACTAAAAAAATCAACAGTGACTAGTCACTATTTCAACAATCACTAGTTTTTGAGATTACCCGGAACCAACGACAGACAAAAAATTAAAAAATATTCTTTTTTTGTTGTATGTACCATGTATACTTTCATATGCATTCAGTAAAAATCTGTTATTTTTACTTTAAAAATAGACACGTAATTTTTTTTATTTGTATAAAGACTGTCAAAAGACTTGGCCACGATATTACTCATTGCAAAATGTTATATTTCAAGTTATGTTCACATTAGATATATTATTTGTTTAAAATTATATAGATTTTACAGAAGAATTTTACATGCCATATCATATCATGCCGTGTCACCGACGATATACAATATAATAATAATAAAAAACTCTGCTTCGGTATGCTACCTTCTTTTCTGAATTGTGCTGTGTATCTTCCACATATTTACCACAAGTTAACATTACACCATTTTAAATACTGTTTAATATATGACAAAAATAATAAATTATCTTGTAAAACTATCATCATAGATTATCTTTGTATTTTACACAAAACGGCAGTGACTACGACCAATTCAATCATTTATAAATTTAATATATAGTTATTAAGAATAATAACGTAATAATTTAGTGAGATTATATATTCTTATTATAAATAAAACGCCTTATTAAAAGACCATCGACAATAGTTGTCATACTATATTTATATTACACAAATTATAAAACTTATTACAATCATTTTTAATAATGAGACAATATATAGGAAAACATGATTTTAAATTTAACACATAGATTATAACATGTGTTTAGATTGATTAAAATATAAACTACATACATTTAAATATAATAATATATTTATACTTTTATATATTAAAATCACACTTCACAGTATTACCCTTTAAAAATTAACATGTGGTTTGCTGGTACAAAAGTATCAATTATTAATTTCATTGACAATTTTGTAAATCATTTCTGTTTGCAAATATTATCCAAAAATACTCTAATTTATATAGATATGGTGACAAGTCAGTAGATGTAACTATTTTATCAGGTTTAACGTTCAGCCACAATGTCGCTATGACCTAAAACAGTAACATGCTACTTGACTCATGCCATATACCCAGCTTGGTGTATTAACAAATTAATATATTTAAAAATTCAGATAAAATTACGATTTTCACTTATCATCCAGTGTATAGCCATCTCAATGAGTTTATATACTGAACATTTGTCTTACAATGTCCTAATAATCTTTATAATACCTGAAGTTAACTGTGATAAATCTTTTGAAATTAGACATAGGGACCGATTCCTAGTCATTATTTATATATATCAAATATAAAATTTAAATAATAATTGATTATCATTTAAAATCATTTTTATTGTCAAATTTTTGGTAAATTTGTAGCATATTGTTAATAACCTGAAGAAATATATTCAATATTGATATTATTCTTTTCAATAGCAATATTGTTAATTTTCAAACAACTAAGATTATAATTTAGTTACAAATATATGAACTAAGGATTTGAAATTTGTTCTAATTAACAACATATTATAAAAAATTTAAAATTAAGAAACTTTATTGCTGGTATTTATTTCAGCTATTTAATTACTATGTCTAAAAGTATTCTAAAAGCGGACTCATAAAAACATAGACGTGATTAATTGCAATAAGACGCTTAAGAATATATCACAGTACATACACATAACAATTTTTAAAAGTTCAAGTTCCCTTTATCGAAACTCTGCATTTCATATTTAGCTATAACATTACAAACTTCCATTTTCACTTTTGGTATCAAATTTGGTTGTAATTTCTTAACACTGGCTGCCATACTTCTGAAGAATACATCAATTTCATTGGTGTTTTCTTTCAAAATCTTTTCAATTAATTTGTCAATCGTTTGTGATCTTTGTTCCGGCTGTTTCTGATCCTCAATATACTGAACTATCTTAGGTCCGTTTACTAATATTGGCTTGGGTAGTATTTTAACTGGTGTCATATTTCTAGGAAGCGGTATTGATTTTTTTCTTCCACAATTTTTTCTTCCTATTTTCTTTGGTGGCTCATTAGAGCTATCAAGTTTTGGTAGTATCTTGATAAAGGACTTCGCATCTTGCACTTGTGGTTCATCGACAACAGTTATCTGTAATTTTTGATTTGAAAATTAATCAATAAATACAGCATCCATGAACAAAAATATTAAAGATGAGGAATAATATGAATGTTAAATAAAAATAATTTTAATTTTATTACTCTGTAAAACTCATGCAATGTTATATTCTATCAATAATTGTCATATTAATTTAAAATATATTATAAATAAGAAAGCAAATTTGTTCGAGTCCACCTATTGACCAATAGTTAGTAAATTAATATAAATTATACATTTTATGGTTACATATTATATATAAAGCTTTATAAACTTACTTCATAATACTCTTGATCATCAGTACCTAATATTGTCTTTGCAACGGAATCCTCCTCTGTTTCCATGACTTCAACATTACCTTCCACCTGTAAAAAATAAAAATAATATCTTTTTAATTGGGGGTTTCAAATAAAGGTTCAGCAAACTGCCAGGTTTAAAACCTAGTAGTCTTGTATGAACATAAGTACAAGGTTAACATTGCTTGATTGACCTTAGCTATACTTGCACAATTTGATTTGATTGCTGCAATTTTTATGAATACAACAAACAATAAAAAGTCTCGAAACTAAAAACTAAGTTATTACTAGACTGCCGGTAGTTACAGAGTTCTATTTTATAGCCTTTAATACTCAAAATAAGGTTTTATCTAAGAACAAGACTGCCTGACTGGGATAACAATTAATATTATGTGAAATATACAAAATAAGTTATTTGTCACACATTAAATAAATAAATAAAAATACTCACACTAGTCTCATCTAGGAATTGTAGTTTTTGAAACACACCAAGTTTGGTGAAGTGCATTTTACCAAATCTTTTATTTCTCATATAGCCATCTCTGAGGCCTCGCCAACGTTTTTTACATTCTTCAACTGGAATTAATATTAATTTCATAATCATCATCAATTACTTTAGTACAGTGACTATACACATAGTTTTAAAAGTACCTAGATAGGATAAATAATGTTAATTTAAATAAAAAATATATTGAGATTCATTGGTAATTATTGTTAAACATGCACGAATATAATTCCAATCAATGACACACGAATTAATTTAATGATATTTACATATATTGAACTCAGATTAAGGAAAATTACTACAATATATTGAAAAATAGTTACGTGAAGTAAGAACACTGACTTGACTATATCCCAAGTGATCAGCTGATTTACTATAATTTTTACTTTTTGTTCAGTTGTAGATTGTCCTTTTGTTGCTGAAAATTTCTATGTACTTGGGTCATCTTTATTGATATAAAGTAGGTAGGTATTCTACATAAATAAAAGTTATTTGTAAACAAAAATATAAAAGGTACTGCAGTTATATAGTGCAGCACAATTTTTGTAATCGAAACCTTACCTGGTTTAGAGAGTTGCTGTGCTATTTCTTGCCATGTGGATTCTCTTGCTAATATATTCTTTCTTGAAGGATCCTGTACGTTATATAGGTAGGAATGTGGTTCCACTAACTCAGCAAGTTTTTCGCTCTCTTCAGTTGACCATCCGTAAGCATTCAACGGCATATTATTATCTATCTCCTCGTTTTTGTTTTCGTCACGTAAGTGATCCCAAAACAAAATGTCTGCCGCCTATCAGGGATCGTAAATAGTCGCGCTGCGCAGCACGACGTCATAACCCGTGCGGTATTATCCACTCACATTCGTTGCTGTGTTCTCATTGGACAATACTGTAGACGTAGTATGATCATTACTGCCACCTAGTGGTGCTGCAAACAATACGATAGAGACTCCGTTTACATGGCATATGGAGAGCCATCTAGTATGGAGTGAATATTTTAGAAGTGTTTAGTTTTATCAGTAACACAATATAAATAATATTGTATTATATAACTTTTCATGGAAAGATGGCTGAAAAATTATAAAGTGACCACAACATTTTATAAAGCTGTATATTCAGATTTAATTTTATATATTTAGGTTACATGCGATTATAATTTTAATTGCGTCTTTGGAGAATTTCGTGCTTAATCTATTAAGCTTATCATTCTGAGATAAGATAACATGTAAACATTTTTTTTATGAGCAAGCTTTAGGGTCATTGAGCTTGTTAGTTGGTTACCTATCACATACTTTCATTTAATAGTACCTACAATATACTTAAATGTCAACCAACATCCGAAAATGATCACATCGTTTTTAGTCAACTTGATAGGAAGGTTCTTTAGTTAAACAGCTGAAATACACTGATAATTGTTTAATGGCATTTTTCCTACATTACCTACCCTGCTACAATATTCTATTTTCATCATAAGGGCAGGAGAATGATATGTTTTTATTCACTGAAATAATAGTTTCTTTATAGGACCCGAATCCAAGTCGTTCGACCTTTTCAAGTTTTTATATTTTTATTTTGCTTAAAATTTTGAGCTAACACTACTTACTATATCTTCATAATTACAGTACATTTCAATAAAATTGCTATTTACGAAAAAATACATTTTTAACGAAAATTTCTACAATATCAGAGATATGATAAAAGAATATAAAGCTGTCTAAAATCAGTGTGTTTGTCTTGCTATTCTTTCCGATCATCTGTGATATATTTTTTTATCTTTCATAATTGTAAGCAATATAAGCATAAGCGAAATATTTGTTATAAATGTCATGGATTTATTTAGAAATTCCGTTGTATAGTACCTAGGTATGTGATATTAGAATAGTTCATCTATATTTGTAATTTATTATCATTATATATTTATAATTGTAGTATGAATTGAAGCTAAGCTTCATAAACGCATATCATGGGGACATACATCCAATGAATGCGGCTAAGAAGTAGTAAATATACCGGTATAATAGGTAATTTACTTTTTGTAAAAAAATTGGTATTTCTAAAAATGTCCGAATAACAATAGACTTACTGCTATATCAAAATAAAAATAATTTAATTAATAATTCGATTTTATATACAAACCGTAATAAGAATCTTAGCTCCTGATGAGCGTCGCATATCACCTCACTTTTTTTTGTGGTTGATAATTAAAACAAGGAATTTATTGTCAGCGTTGTTTCACTACTTTGTTGTTCTCTTGTCAGTCAACAAATTTTCTTTCATATTAGATTTGTCTGTTATTTAAATTAAGTTGCCGACATTAGTTGGTAGAGTTGCTGATTTCTTTACCCGTTCTTGCGTTCCGTCATTAGCTTATTCTTAAGTTGGCCCACAAAACTATTAGGCCGTTTTCATCCCCCCTCTCGTTCATTCTTACCTTCTACTATATTAATAAGTATGTCGTATCTTAATAATTGTTTTATCATACTTCCTTTGCAGTTTTTTTGCATTTTTTTAACTCCTCCGATATTTGCTTTTTTATTTATTCGATATTCGTTTTTAGAAGATTATAAAACAACGGTTGTTCAATCGATGACCATTAGGTTTTTGTAGTTGTTAAGTATGAATCTGTCAAAGCCTCGAATGGTTCCATGGCCTTTAAGGCTAAAGAAAAGGGAAAGGGAAAGGTTAGATCGAAAAAAAAAACATCTGTAAATTTTATTTTTCGCATTTTGTATTTTTTACGCTGGCATTACTGCCAATGATTTTTTATAACGTTTATTGTAAAATAGTAAAAAATGAAGTTTATTTCTTTATAAAAGCATTTCTATATACAAACGGTTAAGAGAAAAATAATTAATTAAATATTTACATCATGAATATTTAACGTAAAAAGTATTTACTTTAGATTTACCCGTTTACTAATATAATTCGTATTATACGTTAACTTTAAAGCGGAGACGATCTGGAGGATAGAGACGAAGTTGTAAGTGCGGTAAACACTAAACAGTTAAAAACCGCGCCGCGAACCTTGCGCACGCGTCGTAACGTTCATCACAAGTGCTATGTGTTACATCGATCGAGAGCTAAAATAATGAAATTTTAATTTATTTATAATATTTCCATTAAGAAATAAAAAGACATGTGTTTTTATGGAAAAAAAATAGTTTTGAGTGTAGCGATATCTTTAAATTCGGTGCAAATCGGCGTGTCTAATTGAATTGCATATTGAAAACCGTAAGATTTTCAAATGATAAACAAGCATTATTGCTACCGACGTCTGTGACAGGCAGATGTCACGGTGACTTCTTACACGTAAATACTTGATTGTTATATTAAAAATCAATCATGTACATGATTACGGCGTTGTCATATTGTAATTTTGAAATAAATCAAAACGTGTTTTTGAAAGATAATTTCTATATATTCCGTTTTATTTCACATACCGTCTTTGGTAGAGACATACGTAGGCGACAAAATTATTAATTATACCTACATCTAGTCAGGACTGCCAATCTCATCAGTAGAAGAATAATCATGTCAGTAAGATGTAATTTATACCGATTTAAAAGCCTTTTAACCCAAAGATCTTGATGGAAGTTCTTCGTGAAGGTCACCTATAAAAAGTTATTGATAATATTAATATATCTATTAATCACAACAATATTATATATAATAAATACGCAATAGATATTATAAAGATGAAATATTGTTCTAAACCATATCTAAAGCAATGTTATTAATTTTATTTTATGTCTTCTAGTTTGTAATAATCCTTAAATTGTGCGAAATCGTTTAGTCATAGACAATTAAGCCGTTAAAAATGTTATCGATTATAATTTGTTCTTCGTTACTGTTTTATTTGTAGTTAAGATTTTTTTATTCTATTTCATAATATTTTTTGTGTGTGCGTACGTTAAAACGTACGTTAAAAATATTACGTGTTATCAACAAGAAAGCCTATGTTCACATATTTTGAAATATTTTATTTTTATTTTATTTATATATTACGAATCGACGAAATTGTAATTTATCTATGAACATTTATCACGCAGTATCCCTACCCTACTAAAAATAAGGATCTATTTGCTAATAGCTGTTATCTACAGATGAAATAAATTACGTTCCTTTTCAACACTACTATTATAAAGAGGTAAAGATTATGAGTTTGAATTATCGTTTGTAGGAGGTATTTTGGAATTGCTGATCCAATTCTAAAGTTTATTTCAAATTTAGAAAGTTACGTTCAGGCTAATGACTGTAGGCTGTTTTAATTAACGCGTAATACGTTGTCGCGGACGGTTGCATAGTGTATGGTAATACAAAAGAAAAGAATGTAATGTTTGTTGATATACATTGTACATATTTAAACCAAAAGCTACTATAATAAGATTTATTACAAAAACTTATTTTAATGTAATATACCACATAACCACACGTATTTTTAACTATTGTCATTTTTGTCACGTTTATTCACGTAATATACAAATAAGAGGATACGTTTACTTCACCCATAGTTTGTACAATGGGTTGTGTTCCGAAGAATTCTTCGACACGTTGACCACGGCTACCTACAACCGTCGCGTCGCACCGCTCGCCATCGGCTGCGAGCTTATCGTCATACATTGAAACCTAAATGGTCACGAACTGTTCGCTTTGAGAAGAGTTTACTTTCAAGAATGCTCCGGATGTGAAATGAGTTCTCCCTACAGAGGTTTTACCACGGGACTACCGTATGGAGATATTCAAAACTGAAGTGAAGTGTTATTTAAAGGTTCAGAAACGCGTAGATAATTATGATGCTTCTAATTTTCTAAGCGTCCATAGAATGTGGTAACCGTTTGTCATCAGCTTAACACGCGTATATTAGCTTCACTTGTACCTGACTAATTAACTAACAAACAATGTAATAAAATCTTAGAAGTCAATTTTAACCTACTTCTAATTGTCCTATAGAAATAAAATTTCGTATGTATATGTAGTTCGGATGACAACACTATAATTTGGTATCTTGGAGCTGAGCTGGTGATGGAGTCGGAGGTGGATAGTAGAATTCTTCAGTGGTTACTAGTAAACCTCTTCAGTTTGGGCTTTATGTTTTGTTTTGACAAGTTAAATACATTGGTCTTGGTAACGACATGTTATTATAACACTAAAAAGTTTTATAATTGTTTGTGCGTATTTTAATTAAACGTAACTGTTTTAAACTGTTCAAACTTTTGTTATTTATTTATTAAAAATACAAAAATGAGTTCGAGTAAATCTTCTAAGAAAATATTATATTATGCTAAATTTATAAATGTACTATTATCAAACTCTTACTATATGTGTAATCGCAGCAGGCATAAAATTATTCCTGAGCCTAAAGATTCATAAATAAATAAATCAACTTAAAAACGTAATACTATTGCATAAAGAAAGCATACGGTATACGGGACAATTTTGGCCTATATTTGGTTCTTGCTAGTCGCAAATCGAAGGTTTGCCACTGTAGTAGTAAATAAAATCAAACTTCCTTCGATACAATCGTTGATCGAGTTCATAAAGTTCTGTTATTGCTTTTCGATTGACATGTGTTTTGTAGGTTGCTGGTAATTAATTCATTTAACTAATCGATTAGGTAACTAACAAGTTATTTATTATCATGATTAGGACTATGTCATGGTTACAATACATCTAATTATAATAATTATATTAAAATAAATTTATGCAAATATGTAACTGAATGTCCTCAATGTTAAGTATGCGTTTGATAGAGATAGATAAGTTAGAACTTTTATAAATTATCTGACGTATAATAACGTATCGCTAAATGTTCGCATGGATCGATTAATTTGTAGTTAGTTTACCATGGTAGTCAGTCAAAAAATATTTCAATTTTCCCAAATGTAGACGATATTCTAATTAGTTGGATATAATCATTGTGAAGTGACGTCCCATATTCATTACGTTGATTTATTAAAAAAAAAACTTTTACGTCTCGTAAATAGTTAGTACCTTTTATTTATTCAGATCTATTAACGTTTTCCGTACTTAAAAATAGCTATAATAATTATTTTGATAGATTTTTTTAGTAAATAGGTCAACTTCCCAGAATTAATAGATTATATACTTACTAGTAAACGCTCGCGACTTCGTTCACGTTAGTAACATTATAAAAATTATTAGCAATAAAATATAGTGTATTCTAGCTGTGCCCGCGGCCCGTGTGTATTACAGAATAAAAACTATACTATATTACTACATACTATATACTATACTAAAATAACTCCTTATAACGTCAGCTATCTGCCAGTGAAAGTCCCCTCAAAATCGGTCCAACCGTTTCGGAGATTAGTCGAAACAAACAGACAGTTATAAGTACCGTATATACTTACATATGCATTTAGTGAAAAGCCGTTATTTTGACATTACAAACAGGCACTTTAAATTTATTATTTATATAGATCACTCTGGGATGGATACTAGTAGTTTAGATAAGATTAATATGTATTTTATGTTTACATTAACTGAAATACAACGCATTTGAAAATTGTCTCAGTTCTTCAATGATAATATTTTTGTAATAAATTCAAAGAAATTAAAACAAGATGTAGATGACGTGAAACAAATCGAGGATTGTATTAAAATCTTCTAAATTCTGTTGCATTTAAGGGTTGAATATATATTCATGCTAAGTATACACTTAGCATGACATTATAAATAGAACTCATTGCACCTTACCACTAGTATCAGATACAGAGAACTAAATAATATTTTCTATGATCAGATATTTCAATAGGCTTGGTATTATATTCACGTTGATAAAAAAGGCGATTAATGGCCCATAGACGGGAAACGTCGGTATGTCTAACAGCGTTTCTATAAAAGGAATCGGGATTAACCGGTATGGCCCGTGGATTATTTTAGTATTCCCCGATGTTCGGACGCTGCGCTGAACGCAACGGTTTTCAGTATGAGTTTAGTATTATTATATTAAATGGAATGTGGTGTTCGGCGGCTGTAAGTTCTGCCATTGTTGCTATGACTGAAATGTATTAGCGGAATATTGATTTGTTTGAAAAGTTGAACAATTTTATATACTTATTTAGAGTAGATAGTTAGTTATTACGTACTTATAATTTTACTTAACTATTTTAATTATACAGTACCTACTTTTAGAAAAATTCTTCGAAACATATGTCAGAATCCGTTCACAGCTATTTCAATTTATTTTAAAGCATAAAAAAAACTAATTATATTGGGCATTTTACGTATTGTAGTTTTCGTTTTTCGTTTTCATAACGTGTCTAACTAAACTCAGATATAAGTATGTGTTATGAAAGACTGGCTTTTACCGGAGGCTTCATCTGCGTGAACTTCCTATTGAAACAATAATCTTATCTACGTGTTTAAGGTTTTCTTTTAGACGAAAGCAAAAGGCTGGTTTAATTACTTGTTTTCGATTACAAGTATTACCTACATACGAATAATTATTGACTGAATTGGTTCAAACAAACTTTCGTTTAAATTTTGACTCTTCTAAGGGTCAGCTATGAAAAATTACTCTAATATTATATTCCTAACTAGCTGTGCCCGCGGCTCCGTGCGCGTGGTCTACTCAAAAAAGGTTTTTTTGTGCCTATTTTTTTTTAAATAAAGGTGGCCTAAGTTATCTCTTATGACATCAGCTATTTGTCAGTGAAAGTCCCGTCAAAATCGGTCCAACCGTTTCGGAGATTGACTAGAACAAACAGGCTGACAGACATATTGTTTATACTTCTAATTCATTTAGTAAAAACCTGTTATTTGATATTACAAACAGACACTTCAATTTTATTATATGTATACCTATATAATACAGGTATAATATAATTTGGGTAAAATGTTATATTTGGTTAATAATTTTGAAATAAAATAAAAATACAGAACAAAATGGAAATATTATTAACATATTTCTTACAATAGACTTATATTTCACTATACAATAACTTATATTAAAAAAGGAAATAAATAACAGCTTATTTCCATTCATTTAGAGCTTGGAGTTTATCGAGTTTCTAGATCATTTGTCGATGGTAGACACACAGAAAGCATCGAGAATGTTTGCATAAAAATATTCACTGCACTCGTCATCCCACGCGATTTCTTGTACTTACAATGTTCATGCCAAATTGGTACTGCACTCTACATTAGTTATTTGAGTAACCGGTCGGGTGTTGGTAAAACCTGAACTATATAATATTATAACAGTAATGATGAACTTTTGCTAAAACCGGTTGACATTAAAATCAATAGGCATAGTAGGACCAACTAGTCTGGCCATAAATATTGTTACAACTTTTATTATTATTTTTTTCTGAATTCAAATTTGAAACGCGTAACTTAAAGTACGGGACGGCCACGTACTGTTGTTAGAAGTACAAAAGGCTGTTGTTAAGGCCAGAATACGCCGAAACCCCATAAGGAAACAAAAAAAAGTATATCGCGAGTAATGAAGACGCTAGGACTATGCACGTATCATGAAACAAAACATGAGGCTCGGTGCTTATCGTCGATATACAGGAAATGCTCTAAATCAATCAGAGTGGTTTGATAAAAACGCTTGCTGTCGCGATACGAGAGTGAAATGCACAGAAATAGCTTCTTTAATGATGAAACATTTTTACGCACAAGCAAAATGATAAAGTGTACACACACATAGCTCTAAAGAAGCTTCGCATGTTGTCGGAAAGGTGCAACGTGGTCATCATCCAATGTCAGTCATGGTTAAGTGGGAAGCGTCTTATCAAGCAGTCACAAAGCTTCATTTTTGTGATAAAGGAGTGAAGACTTCAGCCAAAGTGTATCAAGAGACCGTCTTATTCCATGCTGTAAATCTTCTCAGCCACTTTGAAAAAATGTATCGTGGACTTTTCAAAAAGACTGCCTTAGTCACAAGGCACGAACTGCCCAAGCCCGCCTGGAAGCCAACGTTCCGGACTTTATAAGAGCTGAAGACTGGTCCTCGTCTAGTCTAGACCAGAACCCCTTAGACTTTCTGACCCTTTAGAGGATATAGCCAGCTCTAAACGACACGCTGAAATTGAGTCTATTAAGAAATCTCTAGAGCAAGCAGCGGCTAAAGTTTCCATGGAAACAGTGCGTCAATCCATAGATCCATGGCCAAACAGATTAAACGCTTGTATCAAAGCCAAAGGTGGTCATTTCGAATAAAACTATTTTTAATGATTGCCGAGACATCAATTAATATGCACATATAAGTTTTATTAAGATTAGATTACTTCATAAAAAATAAATTCATTTTCATTTATAACAGAACTTATGGCCAGAATAAGTAGTTACAAGGGACGTTCTCTTTTCATAAAAAAGAATAGTCGTCAATAAATTAACTCCCATGGATGACATTAATGCCAATTTTACGCACATTTTGTGTGACGTTGAGAGCCAAAGGGTTAAGGATCATTGTACATTTTTTGGTACAGATTTAATGACTTCAGTTAGTATTTCAATTTCTTAAATTTGTTTATGATGTCCTGTTTATTATATAACTTTCTTATGTCCAGTGGTACTTTTAAAATACGGTTTACGAGTTTTTTTTATATATTGGCTACTCATCTGTTCTCAATTTGAAATTATTTCTGGTATCTAACATGCTGATGGCTGTTGAATTTCATTCATTCATGCACGTCTGGGTATGTATATAAAGTACGATAGTCTATTTTTTATTGGAATATAAAATTATTCCATTTGTGATATTTACTCGCCGTGATAGAAACAAGTAAGTTATGTAGCAATAATAAATTTAAATCAAATTTGGTAACGGCATCTCATGAATCTACCACTTCGAACTCGCTTAGTTTTTGATGTAATTAATGCGAGTTTACAAAACAAATTGTGGGAGATATGATTCCGAAAGCAGGTGGATATATAATATGGCGACATTCGCTTACGAAAACGCTTACGTTTATTTACTTGTTTACCATTTATTTAAATAAATCGTTTATATATCTCTTTGATATGTTAATTGATATGTGGTTAACGCAATGTATTAATTAACACTTGTTACTATTAATGTAAACTATTAAAATATTTTTAAAATTGATAGAAGGATAAGTAATTTTTTGTATATTTGTATAAACATTTGCAAAAAAGTTTACTAAAAATTATCTCAATGCGCTCAAAGTATGCGAAACAATATTGATCTAATTCATAAAACTAAAAACCAAATACTACTCTGTCATAAAAGCAATAGGAAAAGATCAATAATACACAAAATGTTAATTTTTCATCCAAATTTATTTTATCGTCTTTAAATTATGCTTCTTCAGAAACGATACACTTACGCCAACGAATAATCAAATAATAAAAAAGTTAACGCATTTTCCGGAACTGAGTTTAGTTCTTTTCGCGAATTCTCCTTTGTCTTCTACCGCATGAAAACGGGTCCCACGAAGTGGTAATTTGAGTGTAGGACAAAGAAAGAAGTCGGCTGGAGCCATATCTGTTGAATAAGGTGGTTGCTTGATGGTATTTGTTAAGTTTTTGGTCAAAAATTCGTGCACAATGATGGGCTTGTGCGAAGGCCCATTATCGTGGTGTAAAAAAAATCCAGGAATTTCCTTTCCACAAATCTGGCGTTTTTGTCGAATTTGCTCTCTTAAACGCCGCATAACGCTCAAATAATATAATTTTTGTTTTTGATAAAGTCGATTCACCTGTAACATTTTCAATGTTTCCGAACACGAAATTATATTGGCGATGCGTTTCGATACTTTTTTGGCTGGATTTACACCATGAATGACGAAAACTATAAAACGCATTCGAGTGCCAGTGAAAAAGTACAAACTTCTTCTTAAAGCGATATTAAATTCCTTAATAGTTAAAGAACCTTTACGTATTTCTTAGTTACGTTAACAGCTTGTTGGTGTAATATAAAATAGAATCCAATTCCACTTTAAATTGCTTAATTGTTCAATTGTTTCATGTTATTATTACGCTATTATTTTGTTAAAGAACGCTGCTAACTGTTAACTCATTAATTGCCATTTAACAAGGTTAGTATTCATCCAAGAGTGCACTGTACAACGCTCAATAGAGTTTGAGTTTTATTAGGATCATTCTCGTAACTCTTTATTTTTAACTTTTATATTATTTAGTAAAGGGAGTGGTCAAAGCGCGGCAGTTCGAAATTTATTTCATGACAATCGATTATCGAGTACATAGTTAGACAGGCAGAACGTTCAACGACACAATATATTTCGGTTCACTTATAACTTTGTTTCTTTGTTCGGAATTCTAATAAAAATTGTCTGTTAGCTTTCCAGCTACCTAAAACAATGCAGTATATGTGGGTGTTGCGCAAAATCTCATACAAAGTTTCATCGCAATCGTATGAATTGAAAATCTGTCGTCAATTACCAATAGGTGGTGTGTTCCGGCAGCTGCACTTGTGAGCCAGTCTTCCACTAAGCTTAGCGTGTTATCATCTTAGGCCACAACGCTAAACTAACAACGATAAAAAAAATTACCGTTCAGCAGTTTTACACGTACTGCTGTATTCCAGTTGAAATGGTGTGATTGATAACATGCACTAGCTTAGTACCAAGGAATACCTACCGGCCTGCAGCTGACCTCAGGTAGGCATCTAAAGTTGTTTGATTAAGGCTGGTGAGACCAATTTAAATCAGTTGTACTATTCATTACATTTAAGTTTATAGTTACCTATAGCGTTTCATCACAACCTCACCTGATTTTTAAATAACGATGTTGCCCAAAATGGTAGCTCCTGTAGGTGCTCGGCGACAAGTTTTTTTTTAACTTTTTTTAATTATCTAGCCAGGAGGCAATTTAGTTAATGCCATACCACCATGGTTTCATAACTAGGTTTTCCTTCCGCAAAAGCTCAGGTTTGTTGTAGTAATCGAACCTTTTGATACTGCGTCGTTCATACATGTTAACACTAAAGTAATCATCGCTTCAAACCATTTAAAACTTGGAGGTTGCCTGCCCACTAGACATCTGAGAAATTAATAAATTTTGAATTTGTTTTTAGTCTACTGATATCTGGTAAACAGAAGACTATTCATGCCTCTTGGTAAATAAATAGTCTTTTTAATTAACACTCTTATATTAGCTTGACTTGTACTTACTAACTGACTAACAAATAGTGTAATAAAATCTTAGAAGTAAATTTTGACCTACTTCTAATTATCCTATCGAAATAAAACTTTGTATGTCTATGTAGTTCGGATGACAACACTATAATTTAATATCTTGGAACTGATCTGATGATTGAGCCAGAAGGTAGATAATTGAACACATCAATGGCTACTAGTAAAGTTTGGGCTCATATGATTAGTTTTAACAACTCTAATAGATTCGGCTTGGTAACGAGAGTCTGGTGATGAAACCAGGATGTGCATAGTGCAACTCTTCAGTCGTTACTAGCAAACTCCTCGAGTTCAGGCTCATATAATTCGTTTGACAAGTCAAATAGTTTGGGCTTGGTAACGAGATGTATGTATAAGACTAAAAAGTTTTATAATTTTTTGTGCGTAATTAAAGCGTGTTAATAGTTTTTTTAACGGTTTAAATTTTTATATTATATAGAGGCGTTAAATCTACTTGGCTAGGCAAAAATGAAAAGTGTTTATGAAGCAAACCGATGTAACGAATAATCAAAAGACACCATTGTAGTTTATTGAATTTTAAAAATAATTTAAAACATATGTCGTTTATAAGATATATATATTATATGAATACTAAGCCGGATATCAATAATCGATTTTGCATTTTTTTTCAATACACAGAAATCTATAGTAACATATTATGGGCAAAGTGAAAACAAATACGCCCGCGCATCGGCGCGGCGCGGCGACCTACACTTTCGCTGGTAAGACACTAATTAGAACAGTTCACGGCTGTTTAACATTAGAATGATGTACAGATTGAAATGTGTCTCTGCCGGTACTACGGTGTCATTGTGGCCGTTTTACTTAACGACTGGCTTTACTGGTGACTAGCGTTACTCGTGAATAATAATTCAAATTGTCATTCATTCAATTCATTATTGGTATACAGAGACGACGATTCATAAAATGTTATTTTCATTAAGAACCTTTAAGAAAAAATCCTTAGCGTATATTATCTATTTACTCATTTAATTGAACAGTGTCACTTCTGAGAATACCCATCCTTCGTCACTGATCACAAATCTGTGCTGTCACAAACGCCATAATTTTTATTAGGTGCATCGTTTCGCTATATTATTACAATGTATGGTTTAAGGAACACCGTAACTATATAGTTATCGTTTCAATAAGTAATATATTTATGTAAATAAATTTTGATATCACAAAAAAGGACAAATATATTAAAAACACTTATCTCATTTTTAAACTCTATGGAACATAATGCTAACTTTAATAAAGCTACGTAACATTTTTATTTTATAGCTTTAAAACAATAAAATCTTGTCTTCGTAACAGTTATATGGATCAAACAAATTAATTCATTTTTTCCTTTAAATAACACCTCGTAAATATTAAAATCTTTTCTTGTCTCATAGCGTTTACGACTTTACTAAAGATCTAAATACGATTAAAACCAATGATCTGTCTAGTGATTGATAGGCCAGTGTCTTTCCCACCTTTCAATCACTCACTCAGCATCTCAGTAAACTAAAGAGTTCCTGTCAACACCCTTTATGATAAGTACAATACGTACACCATTTTTAAATCTATTTAATTTTCGTTTGTGCTATGAATGCTTACGTTCATGAAATGTATTTTAAACTCTGTTATCTGAATGTGTTTGTAGAAGGCTTTGTGATTCCCTCAATGATGACGTTTACGGTTTTTTTAGATTACTCTTTATGGTATACGTTTATGTACACATTGTACATTTTTATGGGAGTCCTTTGTAAACGACGGATACGTGAATGAACTTATTAAATTCAAAGTGCAATTTGTTGTGGCATTATCAGCTAAGCATAATTTTAGGTCTCATATAAATCTAAGCTTTTTTGTTTTCGATATGACTGTACTGTTAGCCATAAGAGCCCTGGAGCCTCAGACGGCTTCACCCGGGCTTGGGGGCGAGCGCTTAAGACACTCAGCCGCGAAAACATAGCTATAAATCCAAGCTTTTTGTTTCGAATGTTGGATGAAAACTGTTTAAGATTACCGTAGAGGATTTATGTAATGTGCTATCAAAAGAAGACAAGTCAGAACTCTGTTAGCAACACACTGATTGATCTCCTCAAAACATTGAGACAGGTAGGCCACACAGAAATTTCTTTGGAGATTTCTCTTTACTTGGGCCAGTCCGACTGGTGGAATACATCTACCCTACAGAAGATCGCAGCCAAATAACCTAGTGTTGTGTTCCTGCGAAGAGCAGCGTTTCCAGAGCTCTTTAGTGTAGGGGTTTCAAGGTCGGCAACGCGCTAGTGATACCTATGGTATTAAAAGCGTCCATAGGCTAAGGTAGGTAGGTACCATCAGACGGGCCGTATGCTTGTTTGCCACCTTTTGAATTTATTATTTTGTATAGATACCTCAAAATATAAGCGATATATACAACGTAATATTCCTTGCCCCACAGGCCGGTTTGAAGGATAACTAGTGAGGAACTTTGATTGCTTTGTTTATAAACACACATAATTAATGTATATATTAAGTTGTGTTAATCGTTATTTCTGTAATGTTACACCTACTTCTCACCTATATAGGTGTAGTTTATTTTATACTATGTTTATAAAATCGGTAACGATATTAAATTATTATATATATAGGTACATGGTACATGGTTTGTTGGAATTTGTGTCATATTGTATTTCCGATATCACACAAAAACTTATCATTTATAAATATGGAGCATCATATATAATAATTCTACTCCTAGATATATTATCATCTATACTAATATATAAAATTTTGTCTATGTTTGAATGAATTTAGCTTAACTTCTATTTGATGAATTTTTATGAAACTTAACAAAAATGGTAATATTCGTAACAATTATTTAATTGTAAACTATACCAGGGTAAATCTACTGTTTCTATGTTAAATATCATATATATTTTATTTAATAATAATAACTGCGTGATACATATTTTGGTATAATATGTTATTATATCGTTATAGGTTTACATAAATACTGCGATATGAATCCATTTAAAACAATCAGAAGTGAGATATTTATACATAAATTCTACATTCCAGATCCCTTCATAATATAATACTGCCCTTTTATTTGTATATATATTTTTCTGTTCTATTTGCTTTTTAGTCGTTTATCCATTTTTATTTAAATTCATCCGGTCATCGCGATCGATCGCGCTTATCTTTTTTCTTTTTTTAATTCCAACTGTACAAACAATGTTTACAGTTAATATTCATAATAATAATTTAATGGACGCACAGGGAGTGTTAAAAGAGAGTTAAGGGAGTCACTTCCAGATATTACTATCATTCACATAATGATCCACCCTATAATAACCTTTTGACAGTAAAACCTGCTTGAAATGGTCCTTGAAGTCATTGTCTGGCAAATCAATAATGGGATCTTATTATAGAACCTAACAATAGTGGATAAATGGAATAGATATACAATAGAGATATCTGTTTAAAGTATACATACTGTGAAAGAAATTTCAATATTTAAGTACATTTGAGAGTATTCGGAATAGTACGTATTCGTGCGAGAATTGCTATTACGTAAATGTCTTCGAACTATAAAATCCGAAAATTATATTTTTATTTATAATCTTAAATGCTTTTTAAATACTTAAACAAATATTGTTATAAATATTCTTTTAATGGCCAAACCAGAAACGATTTTATTAGGAAATACAGTGAAATAGTTTAAGTTTAAATATAAACTTGGTACTGAAATTATAATGTATCCAGAAAATAAATAGTCCTGTTTATAAGTGCGAAACTCACCTGAATGTACTACTGTTGTCATTGTATTGTTTAAACAAGGTTCGAGGAAAATAGATTCTCCTGATTTTGTGTTTTACCTGACTTTGGTATTCTGTAAAAGTCTGACGTTGAGAAAGACGTGTCGCCTACAGATGATGATCTGATTTCTAAGGAAAAACTTGAAAATATATATAAGCGACATTTAAGGCCACGGTATTGTAGTTACAACAACCTTTAAATTTTATAATTAACTAGTAGTGCCCCGCGGCTCCGCACGCGTTTATTGCGCATAAATTATTTATATCTCCTAATTTTACTTGTACTTATATAACTGAAAATTCTAATGGCATACCAAATGAGGAATGGCATAAACATACTTGCTGTGTACAAAATTACATAATAAATTGGTTGTAAAAAAAACATATTGGTGATGAGGGTCCATTATAATCGACGTTTACCAGAAAATTAAAAAAAAAATGATTAGACGGAACTACAGGTTCTTTAATATAGATTACTATGAAGGCAGTGTGGTGTTAATTTAAAATTCATATTAGTTTTGTATGTTTTTCATTCATCTACAAAGTCTGTCGATGATAATCTGAATTCCAATATGTCGACTTCCATGAAATGTTAGTTAGGTGTACCTTTCCGTATCAGTTCCAATAACTCGAACCGCAAATAGCATTGAAAAAAGAAATTGACATAAAAATATAAAGAAGAAAAAAACGTTCGTCCATCCGTCCTTCCATTCCTTGCATTTGGAAGCACATAGCCGAGGGTGTCTGGTCGTAAATATATCGTCCTTTCGACACGTCATTTATTCGGGTTGCACCCGTTTTTTCTTAACCCGTTAATTGAGTTATATTACTCGATACATAGGTTTCATTGCGCGGTTCTTCGGAAAGAAAAAACATTAATACATCTTTGTTTAAAATTGAAAGATAATGCCATTTAAGTGGTGTTTGTGCGTTTTTTATTTTTGTAATTCTGTATTACACATGCAACATGTATTTTTTCCAAATTTCCCGATTATCGTCCTCAATAAAGGACGCTGATCACGAATAGGAATGCAATTAAAAATGCTTTTGTCCGCCTGTGTAGTATAAGTCTTCATGATTGTTGGGCTATAAGAATTGTCAATAATACTTTTAGAATTGATTGTACTGTACAGCGCTAAATAAAAAATCAACGTACACAATTTTCGTACTTAAATTGAACAAAGATATATACCGAACAAAGAACAAATAATAATATAAAATAAACCTAACAAAGAAGAAACAAGTAAAAATATTTTAAAGTCAGAAGGCGTATTTTCCTGTAGTTGTGGTATATATTAGTATTTTTTTGTAACATCTCAGATTTATTTTTCTACATATCATTCAACAAAGGTGTTTCTTTTGGCAACGCCATATCTCCCTTATTTATTAATCTAGATACATTATTTAAACATAATTTTAAAGCTTATGTTCTCAGCTTTTGACGAAAAGTAGACAAATAACTTAAAATTAGTATTCAAATAAATATGATCAAATAAAACTTTTTTATATATATTCAACTAACTTGTAGAAAGCGCCATCTATTAACAATATATTTAACTAACATGACGAAGGAAAAAGTTACGCCCAATCGAGTTTCTTGCCGGTTCTTCTCGATGACTGGGATGTTTTTGACGTTTATAAGTATCTTATTGGGACCTAATAAAGTATTTTTTTTATTTGATTTTAAGCTTACTAGATTGTAAAATTATATGATGTGTGAAATATTCCGTACGAATAGGTTGTATTCTTTATTCAGAAAAACGTTGTATACACAAACTGTAATTTTCTAGAACTTTACATTAAGTCTTCTTCGTATTGTTAACAATTAATAGATTATATGCTATCTATTGGTATTTCTTAGCTTCCTAATCTTTTTTCGTTCCCTTACCCCTAAATATAACTTTTCATTCATGAGTACCCCCTGATAACTCCATACCTACTCCTAAAAATGTGTCTCGTTTGTCTTAAGGTTCATCTATTGTCAATCTTAACTTTGAAATATATCTAGTACTGTCTCTAGAGATTTGTGATCTATAGAGAGTTACTGTAGGAGTCCCTTTATGTAAGTTAGCATATTTTTTTCATTTTATTATTTATCTATTGTTTTCAATCTATTGTTCTTATAACAGTTGGTTGTACAGGGTTTTACAATTAATTTCGACAATAATGATTTGATTTTCCGCCATTATCAATATAGTTTTCACGTACCCGCAATGGGACCCCGCGTACACGAATTACGCTTAACACAAATTGGGGATCGCTGCTCTAATAGATCAATTAATAAATAAACACATAATCTGCTTAAGATTCACCAAAATGAGATATATAATAAATAAATTATGGTAATAATTCAATAATGTCTAATAAATGTTTTTCCGATTACTGAAATGAAAACTTAAGTAGGTATCTATCGCGTATGAATTTAAATACAATTTGACATATTAGAAGGATTTAGAATAAATTAGCAATCAAAATATCCAAGCATGTAAATTTTATACTAATTGGCGGCTTGGAACGTTTATGCGAAATTATAAATGACACAAATATGTACATATACTCATGTACATACGAGTATATTGGTGAATTTGCAATTCCGTAGTCGAACCGGTCATGTTCACATTAAACGATATTTATAGTTCATGGCATACATAAAATAGCCAAAGGGCCTCGTTTCATATTAATTACTAGCTGACCCCGCGGCTCCGCTCGCGTTGACTATAGAATTATTGTTTATGAAGATATCGTGACATTTTTTGTTCCAAGTACCTAAGGAGTAAGAATAAAGATCAAAAACTATCCAGTATTTTTTGCGTGATACGCGCACAACGGCAAATCTCAATCATTTTATTTATATGAAAAACATCATTTATCTGGAAGTTTTTATATCTGATACTATTAAGTCATCAATATTTGTATATACATGTAGGTATATGTAATCGTCTTCTCGGAAATAGCTCTCAAGAACTGTATTATTAAGTAATGTTTTACTTTCAAAGTTTACCTAGATAGGTGTTTTCGTTTTTGCAAGACACCCACCGAAGCTTTATTACTCGGATTACTCGGATATTATATAAATTAAATATTAAATAGTATTATTATTATTCCAAATGGTTGCTATGCAGTCTTGTATCACTGACCTGTATCACTGCGACCAATAAGATCTATCACGGTGTACCCACGCTTAATAAATAGTATATAGCTGAAGTGATTTATGATATTGATAACATTTCCAAGAAAAGATTCTTTAAACTTAAAGCGACAACGCTATGAATAACTTTGATTATTTGCATTCTTTGGAAATATATATATATATTTTTTATCTCGTTTCATGTTATACCCTGCATCAGTGTTTATATATTTTTTATTTCTTTATTCTTTTAACTTTCCGAATGTCATTTGAATTTGACTTAATACAAGCAAAATAAGTAAAAACAAACATGATAGTCAAACCGTTGTTAACTCTTACTACTCTGTCTAAAAAGTACCGGGAAAAGGTCAATAATACACAAAAAGTTATGCTTCAAAATTTACTTTGTCGCCTTCAAAGTATGCTCCTTCTGGAACGATACACTTCCCCAACGAATAATCCAATCATCAAAACATTTTTTAAACGCTTCCTGAGTTGCGCGATTGAGTTTACCTCTCGTCGCTAATTGTTTTTGATAAAGTCTATTCACCGTAAAAGCCTTCTGTAACATTTTCAGTGTCTCCGAACACGAAATTGCATTGGCGATGCAAAATTTAAGACAAACTCTTTGTTCAAAGTTTTTGTCTTTTATGAAATTCGCAATATGTAACTAAAAACAGCACTGTATTAAATCTAAATGACAGATGCAACTCAAACTCCGCGCCAAAATGAAAAACAGTTGTGCCAATAAGAACAAAAAAAAAAAATTGGGAACCATAAACAAATCAGCCACATCCGATACCTTTTTTACTAAATATATAAAAAATAGAATCTACCTGTCTCAGTAATCAGTTTTCCTTTCCTAAATCCTAAATCATTATCACAAACATACCAAGTTAATTTAAAAATGATTCGTTGAATTGTAAAACGTATATGATTACTTTATTCTTAGAAGGAGAAAAAAAGTGTTTATTAATATTAAATCAGGCGTCACGTTTGGTTCATCCGTTGAATGTATTATAAAACACTATACACGTCGTTTTCTTGTGTCTTCGCTGAGCGCTGTTCAAGGATCTTTAGTTTTATTATTACGAGGACTTCACCTTTGTCGCTTAAAATATGAATTTTAATGAGGACTTCATATACCTACTTGCGGCCCAGATTATTTTTTAAAACTCATTTTTAATTCCGATACTCTTGTGTTTCTTTAGCCTTTATTTATGACGGTTTAATTTCTGTTTTCATTTCATTAATTGATCAGTAGTGATATATATATATATATATATATAAAATAAAAATGAATTATAATTTTCCTAATATTAAAAATAAGGGCCTAATTAATACAGAATCTGTCAAAGATGTATTTTTTATTTATAAATATTGAAAACATAAAAGACGCCAATCGAAAACGAACAATGAAAAAGTATACTGGACAACAACACGTTAACACGTAAATAAAAAGGTTACCTTAATTCTATTATAAGACTAGCTATGCCCGCTGCTCCGCTCGCGTGTATTACAGAATCTAAAACAATAGTAGCGTAAGTTATTCCTTATAACATCGGCTATCTCCAAGTGAAAGTTCCGTCAAAATCGTTTCGGAGATTAGCCGGGACAAACAGAAAAAATAAAATGAAAATAATATTTAAATTTATAAAGCAAATGATCAAACAATCTATTATGTTTATGATATTTTATCATGTTGCGAAACTAGATAATCAAAAATTAATATATAAGTTATTGGTGTATTTATAGAACAACAACATTTAATTATCTAGAATGAACTGAGTTGTATTTCGTTAAATTTGTAAACTACGAGGAAGTATACAGAACCCTTGTAAAAGTTCATATCTACGTATATTGATCTTACTCAGGTGGATACTAAATTAACTTGATGAACCTACGTCACGGAGAGAGATAAAAACTCCACTCCGAGATAGATAATGTCTTTAATCAATCAAACTTTGTGTCATTATTACGCAAGTTTGTATAAAAAACCACAGCGGTACGATTAACCTTGATCTTGGTTAATATGGTTTTGAAGGAAACATAACCTATAATTAAATTTGTTTTGGCATAAACCTAACTCTTGTCTATAAAAAAGTCCATTACAATACGTCAATTAATGTACAGTCGTTAACCCGCAAGTTTGTATTCACTATATTATCACGAGAACATTTCCGAAGTAGAGTATTCTTTGTACTACTTTCATAAGAACTATCTATTTTAAATATTAAAAATCATAGTATGGTTGCTCAGAATTTTGCTAAATCCAAAAATCGGACTAAAAACATCATAACATACGTCAACATAACCAAGCCCGGTGAAGCTGTAAAAGCCGCAAAGGCTAAAGTATACTCATATACAGTATACTCAGTACAAAAAAAAAGAAAACAAAGTATTTCAGTCTTGCTTGTTTTAAGTTCTGTTCAGTAGACACCTTATCATCTGAATTTCGAAAATTGACATATTTCACACTAACTCACTTTGCCATTACTTTGTAATACTGTTGTTCTTGTCCTCCATTGCCTTTCTCGACTGATAATGTCTTTGGTCAAATCAACATCATAGTCCAGGATAGCTCTCAAGTCTGAACCAACTACACCCAATGTATCTGAGTAGTCGTTGCTTTCGACAAACGCGACAACTGTTTTTAGAAAGTACTGACAGCGAATTCTTAAATTGTGATAACGTTTTTACACCTACTTAGAAATACCGGCGAAGTGTGGCATAATCGAATTAAAAGTTTGATAATTTATTTAAATATACATCTATAAGTTGCATAATTAATGATTTTAAATGTATTATTAAATATTAATTGACGGAATTATAGCTTATTTGCATTTCTTATTTTATGCTGGGTCGATTTACTGTGACGATTAATAAATAAATAAAATACTAGCTGTGCCCCACGGTTTCAATCATGTTAAATTTATTCGACAAATTCGCAATGGCACCGTCACTAACGCGCCCGTGTAGCCTATCGTTGTTCAACTTCCCGTACTTGGCTACAGCTTGCCAGATTACTTGACGTTCATACTTACTGCTTCGCTCTTTAGGGTCGTAGCGTGAATTTATATAGCCTATAATATTCCTCATGAATCTGGCTATCATATATAAAAAGATTTTTTCCAATCCGACTGATAGATCTAGAGATTAGCGCGTTTAAAAAAGGAAAGAAACAAACAAATTCTTCAGCTTTATTATCTTAGTTCAGTATATTATAGTACAAATATACTACTGATACTAGTCTACTAATAGTAGTCTAGTACTAATACTAGTACTTCATTTATTTATAGTTATTACACACAGGAAATGTATAAAAACAGGTGCGATGTCGAAGTAATAAATAAATATGTAATTCTGTCTGTACGTGTAATTGATTTCCAAATTTTTTTACAGTTGTCAAAATTAAAATCGGAAAATACTTTATTCAATTTAGGCCTCAAGAAGGCACTTCTGAACGCCAAACACTACTACCAGTTCGGAAGACATCCCAGTCATCGAAAAGAACCGGCAAGAAACTCGATAGGCCTTATCCTTTTGATGATATTATATATTCATATTAATAATTTAATAGATGCACAGAGAGAGAGAATAAAAATTATCAATACTTCCAGAAATCATGAACTATGAATAAAAGTCACAATACGAGGTGAAAATAAATACTAAATAGTGAATGCGATGCGGCACGGCTAATATACTAGCTAATACGTATATTAAATCGCATTAATACAAATAATCTATTTCCGTTATATGAGCTGGTTATTTTACTTTAACTAATATTTGAAATTATTATTTAAAGGAAATCGTGGCTTATTTTGTGTAATTTAATACGTTTTAATAACATTCGGCATATTTTGTACAAGCAGCCCACACAGTGTAAGAATATTAAATATATTTTTTTTTTCGAACTTACTATACTGTTAGACATAAGGGCCCTGAAGCCTCAAACGGCTTTTACAGCTTCACCCGGGCTTGGGGGCGAGCGCTAAAGGCACTCGGCCACGAAAATATTAAATATTGCATTTCTGTCGTTTTATAGCCCATTTCGTTTTTTTTTCTTAATATTCTAAGAAAACATAATAGGTACTTTTATCCGATCTTCCCAATAAATAGTCTCACCGAATTATTGTAAAGTTTTAATTATTACGATTGTTTGTATCGTTAATGAAAACGAATCCAAAATAAATCATTATGAACCTTATACACAAAATTTTTGGGATTCAGGACTATATCTGGCAAGTGAAGAAAACTAAAAAAACTTTTACATATAATATTATGGACTTTAAAAAGTGGTGTGCTGATTCCCTTCTAAGGGCAGTATTAAGAAATAGTTATTTCATAGTTGATTGAGGCAGGATCAGTAAGTTATCTTGCAAGTCGACGGGTAAGTTGCCGGTCACGATCGATCGGCTCTAACAACAACAGTAGACCTACTGGTTCATACATTGTTTCCATTGTTACACGGGTAGTATAACGTAGGTTGATAGGAGGAATAAATGAACATAATTCCTGTGATAATGTAATCTTGTAAATAAAATATTCATGGTAAAAAATATTGTTGTTCCTATACAAAATTACCTAGGAATACAATTCATTATAATTTCGGTGTAGACCAAAAACGACGAAATATCTCTTCTCTAAAATTTTCAATACCATAGGGAATGACCTCGCTGGGACATATTTGCACAGCTCCAAAGTACGCAAGAGATGAGTTTGCAAACTTTATTATTCGTGCTGAAATTCCAGCTACATCACAGTTTTATTAAAGTAAATTTAAAGTATACCTACTCTACCCTATTATTATTCTCTATATAATCTCTTATTAAACATTATAAACTAGTTGCATGATTAATGTTCTTTGACCGATACCACGATTCATTGAACAAATTGATTCTAGTAAATATTTTGCAATGCTGATCTTATTGTTTACAATTAGCTCTAAAAATAAAAGCATCAATTGACCACTTGCAAATAAAATATGAGATTTAAATTATCGTAATATTTCCATTCCGTCTGAAACGAAAGGCGTTATAATATTTAATTTCCTAAAGTCATACGCGACAATGGAGACGAGTTCGGTTATGTAATGCCAATATTATCGAATGAGTAGGATCTGTGCCGCTAGACGAATTTACATGAAGAGTTGACCAATCTCTAGTGTACTTGTATTGAGGGTATTTACACATATTACACACGTTGCAAACTTAATGTTGCGTGTGGCAAAACTATCACAGACACTGATGGTTTGGACATTTCTCTGTAAAAGTATTTTGTGAGGTAATGTTGACGGCAGATCGAAGTTTGTCGAGTGCTCACTTGGAATACTTATTGAATGAATTTGATTGTACCGTTTCTTTCCCAAAAAATGAAAGTGTTTAGGATGAATATTATTATTTTGCTTTTATAAGACGTAATTGAACTACTTAGATTGTTAAGTGAAGTACAATTTAATATAATTTATGAGTTACCATTATGACTTTCATCGGTTTATATGAAATGACAAGTTTTCTTGGTAGTTAAATACCAAATATGATAGACTATAATATAATTATTAAGGAACAAATTAATTTACAACATAATATTAAAATATAAAACCAATCAAACGATGCAATGAAATATAATCTTAGCTTGGTATCTCAAGTTGAAAATTTATGGGCAAAACGCATCAGTATATTCCGATTCTATCTACCTTTAAGGAGATACATCTTCGACCACATCAATACTGATAAGATACAATATAAAAAACTTGGCCACACTTCACTTTCGATGTGGTCGTGTTATATTATTTGAGTGTTTAGTTATTATGTAAACAGTGATTTAGATTAAAATACATTTGCAATTTCAATTCATAATATTATTAAGAGAATCGTGAAAACAACTGGTAATATAATAAGAAAGGAAGGAGGGCCTCATTCCCACGATAAAGTATGTGCGAGAGCAGATAGTGTTTGTCCAAATATTGACGTATTATCTGGTGACGATAACTGAAACGCGATGATTATACCTACAATGATAAAAACGCTGTATTAGTCAGAAACAAACCCTGTTGTCACCGTAGTCTTACCACCGTAGTCTTACCTAAAATATTACGTTTGTGTATTTTTTTTATCAAGATAGTGAAAAGTCGTAATTTGCATCTCACTACTAATACTAAGCATGAGTATTTATATATTGTGACAAATGCAAATCATAATAAACGCTAATAAACCCCGCATGGGATAGGCGTCGTACCCCTGATAACAGCAGTCTGGAAAATTTCATTTCTACCGGTTACGGGTAATCGAATCAGGTCAACTACGCATTTTGTATAACCTAATTCGCGACGTTTCGTGATTTAACGGAGTCATCTCGTCTGCTAGCTGCTGAAGGCGATCAGATATTATTTATGTCGGTGCAGTTTTTGTTTTGATATATGTAAACTATATTACAACAGATTGTTTTTGTTTGTTTAAACGGGATAATCTACTATCAGTCAGATTTGAAAAACTATTTGTAACTATAGCATTTTATAACTTATTTATTGGGGAAGATTATAAGATATATGACTTCACGCTACGACCCTAAAGAGCTGAACTGTGACCATGAACGTACAATTTGGCAAACTATAGGCAAGTGCATGAAGTGAGAAGATTGGCTGGCTACACGAGTGCGTTAGCGGAAGCGCGGTGGAGAGTTGGCCGAATAAAATTAAAACGGTTGGGGCACAGCTAATTAAGAATAATTTCAAAGTCATTAAATAACATTTTCATACTGGTTCTCTATTTTCAAACGTGTTAATTATTGTTCTATACAAGATTTATATAGCAAGTTACAACAAAAAACGGTCGACCCAGATTATCCTCAACAGTACTGTGCTACGAGAAAGTTAAAAATGATATTGAAGCATCGCTGAATATGTAAGAAACAGATAATTAAGGATTCACAAATGCATTTTATTCTTTATACATTAATACATTAAGAATTAAGATAGAAAATAAAACACAAAGGCAAAATGTCGGAAACATGTAGGTATAATATTAGTTGACGTATCTATGATACGTTGTTATATTATTTTCATGCCAATAACCAGACTTTGCAAGAGATCGCTTGTACTTACTACGTAACATAAACGATTATGAATTTATGATTAATTGCTCTGATAGATATTTATAATAATTACATCATTTATGTAGTTTTTATTTCCTATTATATATAATTTAATGGGTTTGGCCTATTATGAAAGCTCTGAAACTGACTAGAACAGTTCTGTAAACAAGCTCTGTGCTATTATTAATTAATTGTAAAATGTGATTTAATTTAATGTTAAATGCATAATTTATTGAGTGATTGTAGATATATAACAATAAATAAAAAATGTATTAAAATTAGTTAATAATATCTTCATATTATAGATATTATAGAGTTCCTGGAGTCGAGACTTTTTTTTTGGGAATTTCCTCCTCTTTAAGGATTTTTCCAAAAATATTTTTTTTTCTTTTTCTGTATTATCTTTTCTTTTTAAGTTGTTAACGAAAAACTGAATATCTTTTTAATTCTTATTTTGTTAATAACATTTGCAATTTTTTAGTTGCTAATAAATGCTCGAGTTTATTTTTTCTAGACGTCATTCCGAATCGAATGAGCTATCGCACATATATTTAGGACCCAAAACAAAAATTAAGACGTTTTTAACTTGTTGACTAGACTATGCGTAGTAATAACCACTTTAACAAAACATCTGGTTAAAATATTGTCTAAAAAAATATTATTTTAGTGCTTAAGGGCTATTAAAAATAATATAGAAGGTTGAAAAAAAAATGTTTATAGTCATAACAAAATGATCATGAATTTATACAAATGACATGCCTCTCATCTTTTATGTTTTGCTTTGTTTCAAAATTACGATTTATGACGCACCCGTTTACATAGTGTAAATATATAACAATCGAATTTATCACGCCGATCTGTACTTTAAGTCTCATATATATAATCAATATATTTTGCAGTGAAACTTGTTATGGTCTGATCGATATACCTTTGAACTGTTTAAAATGCCAAACGTGGCGAATATCGGACCGCGTGAGAATATATAAAGCATAGTCGAAGAATGTTTCATGTTCAAGGTTCGTTTGAACAGTCGTTGCGCTGCGGCGATGAACTCTCCCCTAGCGGAAATAAAACGTTAGCTGCACTAGCCAAAATTCATAAGCATTGTATAGGCAAATCACATGCTCATGGTTGTGTTGATCACAAGCATAATGCTCTCCGAAAATCTGATTCTAATAACAGTCTACAATCGAAGAAATCATACCAAAGTGACTGCATAATTGAAATAAAAGAATTAGACAAGAATAATCACGGCTCAGGAAGAAACACTGACGGTATTTTCAGTAAAAGTTTTAGTAACAGTACAAGCTCTTATGAGGGACACAGTGATACTGATTCCGAAAGCACGTTCAGAAACCGTCATGATCAAAGTAAGATTTTAGATCCCTGCGAGCGATTGTTTACACAAAATACTAAGGCTTCTTTAATGAAAACAGCTCGAATGCGATATGCTGATGATAGTCCAATCCAAGATGAAGTTGATGGTGATAAAACAAAACAAAATGTAAACAGAACTCCTTTACGGTCGAGCTATAAAGATAGAAAAGCCTCTGCGGTTACTGTTGAAGAACTAAAATCTGATGGATCTAATCATGATGAAGAGTTTGCTAACGCACTGTTATTAGATGAAAGAAGGAAAACTAATCAAACGAAAACAGTGCACCAAAGAAAAGGTTCCACTGGGAGTATCGTTTCCATTGGTAAATGCAATGGTACAAAACCACCGTGGAGAGGCGCAAGCAAAAATGGAATACTAGCAGAATCATTTGTACGTACCTCATCCTTCCGAGGTAGTATAAAGAAGAAAAGTGCGAAAAACGATGGAGTGCCGTGGCGGAAGTTGTATGAACTTTCGCTATGGAGAAAGTGCGGGGTGAGCTTTGCTGCAGTTGGTGCGGATACGGATCGTGCCCTACTAAGACCGTGGGGCGAGCTTTCGGCAGAGCCCTACCCTCCGTCCATATTTACGGTAAGTCAGATGTCAATCAATTAGTGCCCCCGGGGAGCAGCCGCAATTTGGTTCATATTTGGAATTGTTTGATTTATTGGCAATAACGGTGCACGATTTTAAATGCAAAATAACTCAGGTTTGGCATGTCTTATTTAACAACATTATATTTTTTTTACTTTCAAATACAGTTGTGTAATTTCAGTGCATGCTTTATTTAAATCTTATCTAGACCACCACGCCGCGCAAGACTGCTTTGTTTGCTAAAAGATATACGTAAATGGTGCCTTCTAATATTTGTTATTGAGATAAATGTATTATTTAAGAAACTTTAGTTATAGGATACTAATAAGAAGCCGACTGTTTTAAAGTTTTGAAGAAAAATTACTTTAGGTACCACATTTATGATTGTTTGTTTTAGATTATTCATTAACGAACTAATTTATTTTTAAATTACTTAATGAAATAAATTGAAAACATAAAGTTATATCTTATGCCGAGAATCCACAGTTTTGTATCTTTCAGTTTTCTTATGTGAATTTAAGAGATTCCATTAAAAACTATTATATTATCTATGAATGTAATTAACGAAACATTCTAGTCTTAGCTGAAAAGTAATTGCTTGACAAGCATTTAATATGTACTGACTTGTTTGTATTCCGAAGATGAAGTAGTTGCAGATAGAACTTATTTCATGTAAAATCCCAGAGGTCACAATGCGATATAAGTGAGGTTATACGTCATACAATAATATGGTTTTAAATTATTATCTTAGGTATCTGTATACGATAACTTAGGGATATTGAATAGAAATAATAGTGCCCGTAGTGATCGCCGGTGGCGTCATTCCAGTGGATTTACACAATCGTGAACACTGACTTAGTCGCTTCGCAAACGAGGTTTTTATTGGAATTATATGTCTATCATATTGTTCTTGAATATAATATATTGTTTATATCTGTTGATATATCATGATTATGTAAAAATTAAAATTAGTAGAACCACCTTTAAAGTATATTTAATAAAGAATTGGTTAAATTAAATTGATCCATTATTCCTTAATCTTCATTTTTTTGTTTATTCTATTTTAAACAATTGTTTATACTTACAGCAGTAGTTACAACCAAACAAAGTCTTTAAATCTGACGTGATAAACAAATGCAAATTGCCAATGTCGTTGATTTGTTACAAGGCGTACTTACATAATAAACTAGACGCATAGTCACGAATACAAATGTATTGTAAATCAAATATATCAGGTTCTGTTAGAGTTTAGAAAACCGTACAGAGCGTGGGTAGCTATGAATCGCCGCAAAACAATTGGGCTTAGAAACGAGTTGGGAGATTACTTAAATAAAAAATTCTTGCAACTGTTTCCATGTTCAAATACTATAGAAGCTTATTACTTATGCCTGAGTAATTTTTCTGCAGTAAATCCTGCGTCCTTTTTGTTTGAATATTTATTAATAACTGCTGATTCGATTCGATCATACAGTTTCCCTAATAAGCTAAGCAGAAAATCGCTTAGACTTTATATAATCTTCCACGTTTTTGTTTCCATATTATATGGTCAATCTGTTGTACCAGTTACGTTACGTGTTTGGAGATATAACTGATTAAATTGTTTGCTTTCAATATTGAACTTAGAGTAATAAGTAACTATTTTATATTTTAAATTGTTTTTATTTAGAATATTTATATTTATTATTTGTAATTTGATATTTATATAGATAACAATTGAACAAAACAGTGAGCAGTGGTACTAATTCATTATTAAGCGTGCAAAATCAGTATGTTAATATTTAATACGACAAAAGTTTGTTTGTATTAACAAACAATAGTTTATGTGGTAACACATTTAAATTCATCTCTAATCTCACGCATAATTTGTCACCTACACTCCTAACATTGTTACGAAATATTTGATGTCGTCCGTCAATTGCAGCAAATGTCTTTTAATAGTCAGTTTGACATTTATCCAACGGCCTTGCTTGGACATGATTTTAAGTAAAATGGCACTTTTGATTGTCGTATTAAATATTAACATACTGATTTTGTTCGCTTAATAATGAATCAGTACAACTGTTGATCATCTGTTTAAGATAAACTTTTTAATTCAATTATTATTTCTCTATATATATAATTACAAATAATAAATACAAATATATTTTAAAGCTAGATTAACGGTTGAAATCACAGTTTTTGATTACATATTTTCTATGTTATTTCATTTGTCTTTTATTTAAGATATTAAACATCATTTTTTGTATAACACCTTTGTAATTTTTAGCACAATTGCCGTCCTTTTTCTGTGTGATCATTTAATATCGGTTATAGGTTTCTCAAAAAGTATTTTAACAGATTGAACGTTCTATAATATTTAAAGCAGCCAGTTAGAAAAGTAACATCTAATAGAATTTGTCAAGGACATAACTGAAGTCAATAATAATTCATCACCTACACATTGAACACTTCTTGTGTAATACATGCGTTGGAAATGCAAATTCTAATTGAATTGCGTGTCCAAAATTGCAACAAGCTTCGTAGCGTTAAAATAATATCATTGTTTAAATGCACTGATAATAGGAATTGCTATTTAATACATTATTTAATATTTGAGAAGCAGAAAAAGTGTATCTAATGATAGTGAAGGATGGAGAGGATACTATGCAGAGAAAATAACATTTTATATAGGTTAAAATTCTTAATCGGTAGTTGTTCAAAGTCGGTAAATAGGAATAAGAAACTAGTGGAGCTTGATATCGACAGTTTAGCGTAGTACGTAATTCGATACAGTAAGAAGCGAATCACGAGGACAGAGAAAAATAAATTGTTGCCAGGATAATTGTTGTTTATATATTTTTGGATGTTTGTCTATTTTTCTTTAAAGTTATTTTTATTTTATCTATGTTTTTATTAACCTTTTAATCTATTAATATTCTACACAAGACTTCAACCTTTTTTAGTTATGCAGTGTCTAACTAAAAACATGCTGTCATAAATCTTCTCCGTCTATATCTATAACGTATGTTCACGGGTTGGCGCCTTTTGACGAAAGATATTCATTGAATTACCTAAGCAAGGACCTTTTACCGTGTCACTAACATTATGCTGTTAAATTATTCTAAACATGCATCTAGAGGTAGATTTGAAACAATAGTTGAAACGTTACTTTTTTGTTATAGTTATTTTGTTTTTAAGCGAATGTTATTAATAATCAATGTAATTAATCATGTAATTCACAAATTTGTCTTACATTAAACAAAATAACATTTGGACATCTAAATATTTTATAGCGTACAACATACAAGTAATTTGTATTAATAAGTAAATATATTAATCAGTAAATTGGATTATTAAATGCGTTGTTTCTTTGTTATAGGTAATGTTCGCAGCATCTTTATGGAGATTTGAACTTATTATGCTGGTAATGTATAATAACAATTCCTAGATATTTCATAATATTATAGTTATCGTTGTTGTCGCAGCCGTGTGTTTTCTATGCAATAAGTATACTATTTGAATTTGATGTTTTTGTTTAGTGTTATAATGTCAACAGTAGTGTTACAGTAACTTATACAGAAACTGCTGTTTGCAATTCATTACATAAAATAATTTAGAAGTCATTTCCAACATTGTTAATCTTTAAGCATTGGATGTGTCAAAATTATTGTTAATCATTTTTCGGTACGTGTTTCAAGTTTTCTGTCCATCTGTCTGTCCCCTAAGTTGTGTCAAAATGATTTTGTCAAATCGTACCTTGGCTTATAATATAAAGGGTATGCATCGTTTGGAAATAATTGTGTAAAATGAAACGCAAATCTGTAGCGTAAATTAAACAAATTTTAATTGTTAATTTGATTCTCAATTGATTCTCATCATGTCAGAATGAGTATAATGACCAAGGATTAACTATATTCCATTTAGTCAGGCCGACGCTTTGATAACGATCCGCCGGATCCCAACGGTATTCCTTACATGGGCAGATGGCAGTGTTCTTACCAGCTACAGTTCCGACAACTTCGATTTATTTACGTAATAAATTTCTTTAATTAGTGAAATGACTCTGCTCATTTATTGTTATAGTGTTAGGTGGTCTTAGTTGAGTTGACGATATGTAAACTGAATTTAATTTAATTGAATTAAGATTCGGATCTACGTTATATTTTTAAGTTCCTTACACGAATATTGTACGGTTAATCGTACTTTCTTTAATTTTGGATTCTTTTCCAATATCTACCGGGTATTTCTTTTCTGAATTAACCGTATTAAGATACCGTCATGTGATAATTAAAAGTTACCGCAATCTACATTCTAGTTAGTTCGTGATAATTATGCGAATGCGAAAATTAATCCGAAAGTTAAACGTATTATCATAATACACTTCATGGTCGCTGATCTAGTATTCCGAATTTTAAGATACATACGGTAATATAGTCCCACACGAGCTCAATTTCTTCATATATTGAGAGAAGCCAAAATATTAAACTAATATGATATGATAGAAGCGATGATGGCTCAGTGGTAGCGTGTACGTTCTTCGCGTCGATCGACGTGAGTTCGAATCCCTGCAATGAGCCTGAGCTTTCAGTGAAGGAATATGTCGTGATAAAACCATAGCATGGGGTTAGCGCTTTTTCTAATGCCCGCCTGGCTAGCTACCATCCTCAATTTGAAAAACTGTATCCAAGCACCTACACTTGAGAGCCAGTCTACCACTACGCTTAGTGTGCTACCATCTAGGAGACACATCAATCGTCACTTAAGATCATTGTGGCCACAACGCCAAACCTATCTATAATATAATAGTAATATAGTAGATATACATATAATATATATATATATATATATATATATATATAGTGAGTAGGTCAGAATATGATAACAAGTAATATTGAATCGGAAGTATCGAGGTACGATATACTACTTTTTCTACAAGTAGTTTATAAACATGCTTCTGACTTGGTTTCCGTCTCGTGATTTTGGATGAAAACTTTTTTAGCAACCAACAAGGCATACACTTCACCATAAATGAAAAAATACAAAACAAGCTTAACTTAGAATCTAAGTGTTGACTTTATTAAAGGTAGCTCTGAAATGCAAAAATAACTAGTGTAAATGAGTTTAAATGTTCATAACATCAAGAGAATACAAACAAATAATAAATACTTAGTCACTACACATATGTTTCAAAACATGGTCTCTGTAGCCAAATATGTCTATGTTAAGATCTTTGCTTATGTTAATAATATATTATTGTTACAGTTCTATTATATCTTGTTTTATGGCTGATAAGTATAAATAATAAAGTTGCGGTTAATGTAAATCTAGATTAAATGTAATTTCGAATTTTTAATAATAATTTAAAGCGACATAAATCAAACTTGACCTTTTTCATCTATTAGAATAATAGCACAACAGAAATAAGGTCTGTGTCGAGCAAAACCCACGCGATAATGTAATTATATCTTCAAATATTCTAATGATTTCTACAGACGCCACCATTTTCTGTTTAAGAGGAATTTTATATATTGTATAAATTAAAATTATATGAATTATCAACTGTCTTTAATAGACAAACTGTTCATACATGCTTTTCGATGCCGGAACTCTATTGAGTTTTGTCCTTGACGTTTGTAGCTAATATCGTTAAATTGTTTTATGATATCGTCGAGACATTGTGAAGATGTTTAGAAAGGTTTTAATTTGATTAGGTTAAAAGGTTAACTTAGATAAATTATTTATTCGGTTAAACAGAGTAAAACTAATTTCACGTTTCGTAACATTCAATACTAATTAACAATTACTAATAATGATATTTGATTGATGATTGACGAATCTATTGTAGGCGGAAGTAGCTAAGAAATTCGGATAATTTATTTAGTAATATTGAATCTATATTGTCAAAAAGATGTAATTATTTTGATAAAGTGACTAGAGTTTAGTTTACGTCCTACATTTTCAAAGTGATCGCTGAAAACAATGACTACGCGTCGTTGTTTTTAAACTCGATTTACGTAAAAATATCCTTCAAAGTTGTGCAGATTGTTACTTTTTTTATAATGTTAACCAGTTACAATTAATATAAAAATACTTACCAAAAATATATCGTGAATAAAGTGCGAAATATCTTAAATAGGTTGGTAGAACCGTTGGTAGAAGCTATTTGTGAAAACAATAATTTAGGGCAGGCAGGCTGGGCATGGACATGGGTTTCACAAATAAAAACTTTTTACAATGGGCATAATATTGCAGAATTTGTCACAATGCAATTATATTATTCGTTTTGTAAACTCGGAATGATTTGCAAAAGGAGGATTTGTCGATCAACTGTCACATATCTGATCATAACTGATCGGTAATACATGGTTACATATTAATACGTCCCAGGAACGATGCAACGATTGATTGTAATACCTATAATTTAAGTTTCGCTACATATTGTTTTATTGCAATCGAATCTACTGTTGGGTATTAATAGTAAAGAATACAGCAAAGAAAATTCGTAGAAATTCTGAAATAGGCAAAGATTTTTTCATCTCAACAAAAATTACGATGCCGCTTAACATTTGTGTAGGGTCAATTGCAAAACGCGTACGTATACTTTGCGTTTATCGACCTCTGTTATTAATAGATGTATCTTGCGATAACCGGCCTATTACAGACTATAACCGTTTATTTTCAGACACTTCTGTCGAGTGGCTCCCGCAATCACACCGGTGTCTGTAAACAAATGTACTTCATAATAAATAACGATCATTATGTTATCTTGTGTTTAAATATTATCTTGTTTCATAAACGCCTTTATGTATATATGAATATATTATATAATTCTTCTTTCGTATCCTTGGTAAACCTTCGATTTAAATTAACTTTGACCAGTACTGTAGTGACTACTTCCACGGCGTTGTCCGAACTGGTCATCAGATCCCTCATTGTGCTTGCTAAATTAATCTAATTGAATTCTGATCGTTATGTTATTTACCGCGAGTTGAAGTTTATAATTATAGGATGTCATAAATATTATTTAATTAATTGTCAATCCAATTAAAAGAAACGATTAAAAATAAATACTTCTCCAATATTATTTTGGGTTTCACACCATGTTTGTGATTTTTTATATAATGGGTAGACATTTACTTCTCGCATTACTTTTAAGCACCCAATAAATAAATATGTTCGTAAATTACATCATTAACTTTAATGACACTAAATAATTTAAAGCAATTAAACAGTACTACTACATACTCGTATATTATACGGTTCTTTTGTACTAAATTCTACTATTACTAGTAATATTTCAAAATACTTGGGTAAATTGTTGAATAACTCTGACTGACAACCGACCTATTTGTGATAAACTTAACATTAAGGGCTTCTGTTTCTGTTTGTGTTGTTCTAAAAATGGTTATGTTATATCGATGTGTATGGAATGCAAACACGTATTCGCTTCCTGTATTTGACTCTTTGCCTATTTTGTATTCGAGGAGCGACTGTGGCTTGTGGATTAAAGCGTTATAGTTGGTACCAAATATCAGTAGCGTATTGTTTATGTTCTGTATATCATAGGTTCATCTATATTCTGTAATGCAATGGCTCCGTGCACTAGGGAATCGGTTCTTATAATTCTACGTAGTCCAAGAACTGCCCGACTGTTGGGAATAAGAATCAACATGGATGTAACACCTGCTTATTTATTATTTCGTAATATGTAAAGTTCAGTTTATGCAATCTTTTATAGCCTTTACTTATAACATTAAGGGCTTTAGGTTAGGTTCGGCCTAAAATATTTATATATTAATTTAGTTTAAAAATCCGAGTCTTTGCACCCGTCTATGTTTGTTTTGTAACTACAAAATACATTTTCATTTTAGTAAAAAGCGCAAATTGCTCTAACTGTTAACATTTTTATAAATTAATTTGTAATTGAAAGTGTAATAAGTAATAACTAATAAGGCATTAGTGCCCGGGCATACAATCTGTGCAATCGCAAAGACTAGACCAGTCGGAAGTTGCTCATTTCGTAGCGTCGAGACAGCGACGCTTGTGAATTTACTGAATCCAGACACTTATGCCAGAAGTCACAACAGATACTATTCTAGAGGGCTATTCGTCACTTAGCTTCCGTCATTGATTTTAGATTGTTGAGTTGAGTTATTCACGTTGTAAAACGACATCAATTAATACTCATTTTGGTGATACATTGCCCTGAAGATGGCTATATTAAAAAAAATCTTATATCATAGTATCATCACCGTCGGTTCCATATATTGGAACTTCGAGAGTGCTTGGATCATGAATAAAAAAGGTGGAGTAAGATTTTTGAAGTGAAAACTTCTTTATCACCGTTCTGATTTGAAACTCGATGAAACGAAAAAGAGACAACCATTTACATTCAGTCAAAAAAGTATCGGATGATTTGTGCATGGTTCCAAATTCTTTTTTGTTAGATTGGCATAATTGTTTTTCATTTTGGCGCGGAGTTTGAGTTACATCTCGACATGCTAGAACGAGTCAATTCCGACCCAACGTTCAACGCATTGTTACTGGCGACGAGACGTGGGTTTACGAGTTTGACATGCAAACTAGTCAACAAGCATCGAAGTGGTGCCTTACAACTGAACCGAAACCGATAAAACCACTGTTTTCTTTGACTATCGTGGTGTCGTGCACTCGGAATTCTTACCGGAAGGTCAAAGAGTAAACGAATTATATTATTTGAGTTTTATGCAGCGTTTAAGAGAGCAAACTCGACGAAAAAGGCCAGATTTGTGGAAAGAAAATTCTTGGATTTTGCACCTCGATAATGCGCCTTCGGGCAAGTTCATCACTGTGAACGAATTTCAACAAATACCATCAAGTAACCGGCTCCAGCATACTTCTTTTTTCCTAAACTCAAAATACCACTTTGTGACACCTGTTTTCATTTGTAGAAGTATTTAGTAGAAGACATAATAAAGAATTGGCGACGAGAACTAAGCTAAATTCTGGAAAAAGCGTTTCAAAAATGTTTCGATGATGGGATTATTCGTTGACGTAAGTGTATCGTTTCTGATATAAAATTTAAAATACATTAATTTAAAATTATTTTTATAATTAATTAAAAAATAAATTTGGATGAATAACTAACATTTTGTGTATTATTGATCTTTTCCCGGTACTTTTTTGACAGAGTAGCACATCTATAGGATTTAGCCTACGAGAGAATGAGAATACATTTACATTAAGCACGATTAATGCAAATCCTGATTTTCATGATTGTGTTCGTCGTCGGATTGTCCTAGTGGTGTGAGATGACCAGACTTCATACACAGTAAGCACGAGTGATCGATAGTTCGAATTCCGCTGATTTGAGATATTTAAACAATAATTGTTAAAGAACATACTCTTTTTTCTGAAGTTTTCACTTCTGACACGTGAGAACTTCTACACATATAATTGTTTGTTTGTAATAACTAATGATGCATTATCGTTGCTGTTTTGGTCGATCAGATTTCAAGTTTCCATTTTCGTACAGCGCAAGAGTACACTGAGGGATATAGTTTGTTTATGAATATCTTAATCTATAGGTAAGTACTAATATTATAAAGCTCAAGTGTTTGTTTAAACGTGCTAATCTCTGGAACAACCAGTCAAATTTGAAAAAATCTGTTTGAATTTTATAGCCTACCAGCAAACACGAGCACGCATTGCTGTGGCTCAGAGATTTTTTTTTATCCTAAACCTTGCCGGATCACCTGCTGAGCTAATATGAAAATTGTCTGAAAATTTATCAAAATCAGTCCAGCCGTTGTGAAGTCCATAGGGAACATACATACAAACATCTATTTTTATAGACATCGATTTATGCAGGAAAGCTATATGCTATATAAGGGGCAAAGTAGTAACAATCAAAGTTTATGAATGAACTATGAAAGAATATGGCAAGCTGGTAGGTAAGTACGGGAAGTGAGAAAAACAATAGGCTGCGCGAGTGCGCTTGTAGCGGCGTGGCGTGGTTGAAGGTTGGTTGAATATATTTAACAACTGATATTTGACGAATAAACTTATGGTCCTATATTTATACGAAGTATTTACCAATGGACAGTGCTGTGGGAATACCGTTAAAGTAATTTAACGAATACGTAAATATTTAGATCAGTGGTTCCCAAACAGTGGTCTACGAGAGCTACAATATGGTCCACAAAAGTTCTCTGATCTGACATGTCACATGAATTTGCCTTATCTTGTGGATATTTTCACACACTTCAATAAGATAAGATGAATTTGTAATTGGTAGTTTCCGGTATAACGCGTTTAGATGGCATTGCAAATGATTGCAAATTAGACTGTTAATTTTTAACGTCATGATGATAGGGCGCTAGCTTAATAAAAAAATAAAAATCCAGTTTTAGAAACAAAACAGGCTTTACGAATAATTGTTTAAAATATGTAAAATGAAGAGGCATCAATTTTAATTTACGCTCGTTAGAAGGTAGTTTCATTTTATGCGTATGTTAAATCTGCTTTGGATTTTAATATAAATGAAAATTCTCTAAAGCGATTACACCGGTGTTGACTGTACAGTCTTGTTCAAGGTGAAATTGAATAAATACCCTATTTATAGTATGAATGACTATTTACTAAGCCATTAGAGCCGGCAGAGACACACGACATGCAGTGATTTGCGATCGGCTACACTCCATTTCGCATAGATAAAATGTCTTGACTACTTATTACCTAAGTACAAGATTTATTAAACTAGTATAGTTGTCTAGGTTGTCGGAAACCGTTTTACGCTTTATTTATATATAATATTTGCTTTACTTAGTCAATTCTAATAAAACCGGCTTAATAATATTTATATTATAGTTTGATTAATAACTAATTATTGTCATGTCTTGTTTATTAGTTTGTGCATATAAAGTATGACCCAGAATTACCAGTTTGACATTTGAGGAGTTGAATTGGACTGTTCAATATTTTGTATTTGGTAGTTTAGTTAAGATGTTTTCAAGCGTGAACCAGAAACCCATACTAGCGTTAATACTAGTGTAAGATATATCAAAATGAACACTGCTATGTTCCAAACTGAAGTAGGATTAGCAACGGTTTCATTAAATTCTCAGGAGTAGCAGAAATACATCTGTGATTGACCTCGGATGCGACTGTAGTCCTGTTTGAAAATGGTCATAGATGATCACATACTTAGTTGGACATCTTGACCGTCTGCTTCTTTCTTGTTTTAAAAGTTTATAGGGTTTCAACAAAATCACACCTGATGTTAAGTGACGATGTGGCTTAAGATGAAAACACGCTAAACCATCATCACGTCACATTGTGACGTTATCCAATTTATTGGAAATTTTAAATCGGATTAATTCTCTGACAATATTCAACGAGTTGCTTTGATACTGACAAAAGCTATTGCCCGGGAGTATAGTTTTGTGATCTAAAACTTTTTATGAGACTACGATAAATTTTCATTGTGTTTTGTAGTCAATTTACTAGACTAGAAAGATTTTTTTGAAGAAAGGTCACGTCAAGAGTACTCTAAACCGATGAGCATGCATGGAACGATTTATATATGATGAGGAAGCCGAAGTTGTATCTCAGGATAGTAGTAAGTGGAAGGACGTGGTCTCTGTCTACCCCGTTGGGAAAGAGGCGTGATTTATGTGTGTGTGTGTGTTACTAGACTAGAATTATGGATTATCGACGGTTAAGAATTGACACCACATATTTCAATTGTTAACGTATTCGATTTTTTATGTAGTGGGATTCAAAATTTATTTCCCCTTAACCTGCCAATTCGTTTGTATCGAAATTCTCAAATTTGCTAATGTTATTTGTTATGTGAATACTAGAGTTTATACATATTACTACTAATCTTCTTTTGTTTTTATTATGGATTTTATCGGCCTATATTTGTTTCTTTTTTCCAACTTTTATTAACGACTTAGTTCCTCTTAATGTAAACGAAAAGTTTGGAAAAATGTCACAAAGAACCGCGTTTAACTTAATAAATACGAGAGAAAGCAAATATCCTTATTAAAATATGTGACCTCTATCTAAATTATGTTTTTGTCCTTAAAACAAAAAAAGAACAGATGTGCAATTCTATATATAGCATAAAATATTGAATTTACATAATATCACATCGCACGATATCGCTAATGAAGCGTTTTGTTACCAATCACGATCTCATGTGGACATTGTACAATACAAGCTATAAACGCATTCGCACTTTTGAAACTACATTCGTATTATATGCTTTGTGTATTTATATTGTAACATCATCATTTTTAACTTGATATTTATATAATTATGTGAAATTTGTCCACCATATAGTATTTGTTGAGACATATATTTAAGGGCTTGTGGAATAGGCAAAAAATGAATAGAAACTGATCTAACATCACAAATTGAACTGAAAAGTTCGAAGTTCTACTTACTATGGACTTATAAGATAATATAAAGACGTAAATCCCGATCGATATAGACAAAGAAGTGTGATGTCTAAAATGTAATATAATTTTTGATATTATCATTCGAATGTCATGAAGGTACTAATTTTATCAATTTCTAGAGTTACAATCCCCTAAATATGAAAAGAATGTACGAAACTGCAATGGCTCTTTTCGAATATAAAATAAATTCAATCTATCACCAGAAACAGTTTTTTATTCTCTATAGTCTGTAGGACTTGCGAAAGTTTAGGTTTAGGTTAAGTTTAGTTAAAAGGTTTTTTTTTGTATTCTAATATTAAATAACCCAAAACTCATGTAATTTTAAGAAAAGGAATTAAATATGAGTAGCATGTAGGTTATTCCCATATTTGGTTCAACGTATGTACAGTGATAAAATACTTATAAGGTGTGTATTGACTATCAATAACAATTAAAAAACAGATATATATATATATATATAAATATATACCATAGTATTTAATACCACATAAATTACAGGTAAATTAAGGTGTAAAAACAGCAAATATAACATCGAAAGGTGTTAGCTTAAATGTTAAGTCACTCAATAAGAATCTGTTTCTGTTCTTAAAACGCGACATTATGTCCTAGTCAGTCACAAGTATCGAGATCGAAATCCCGATGCACACGGGTGTCTAACAAACACCTATAGCTATAGCTTTTATTTTCATCATGATTATTATATTAACTGCAGTACTTGGTGCTTAAGCTACTAGCAAGCGGGGGAAGAGGTCTCGTAATAACACAATGGCATTCGAATGAACGATACCTTCCATTTATTTTGATACGTATCATTAAGTGTTAAGGTGAGATTAGAGGAGAGTACTTCATAAGTGGATGCTTCCCGTCTCTGTGTGATTACGTGCAGGATTACTGTCATCACTGTCAGTTTTAATGATAGTCTGTCCACGAAGAGTCAGGGCTTGAAATCCCTCGGTCTTATTACAAAAAAGATAACCACGCGTTGAACACATGTTTAAAAAATTTTGTATTACAAAAGAGTGTTTTGGCGTTGTTTAAAGATAACCACGCTTTAAACACGTCTAAAATTTAAACACAAAGGAAGCGTTGTCTAACGCTTGTCTAAACTGACAATTCTTATTTTATTGTAGTTGTATTTGTTGGCGGTATAATATATTTGGTTATAAATTATGGATATCATAGATTTTCTGGATGTTATTGATTTCGAATATGTCAATTAATTGAACAGTTTCTGTTATTCACAAGTAAATCGTGTTCCTGTTATGCCATTCTAAGCGTATAATGACTTTGTATTTAAAATAAATATAGGTTTAGCCAAGCTTTTGCCTGAATAATAGTAGAATTAGTTAAACCTGGCTGGCTACCAACCTCAAGTTGAAAATCTGTCGCTAAGCACCAATAGGTGTGTGCACTGGAGAGCCACTTTTCCACTAGGTTTAGCATGTTATCATCTTCACATCGTCACTTAACATCAGGTGAGATTGTAATAAAAAAACATGAGCTTACATGTACTTCTCGTGGGGTTCTTTAGCACAGAACAATAACACTTTGTCTATAGAGCCAGAAAAATACAAGTAGCATGTGCGCTACAGTGTTGGGTTCGTCAAGAGGTTATTTAAACTGACGTGAGTTCTTATGTATTATTTCATCAAATTTTTTTTAACTTTGATTTCCCTTAATATATCAATAATTAATAAAACTATTTCGTAATAATTTCATGTATTGCGATTTGACGACAAATAATAATGTAATAATGTGATGTAGGTGTACGCACGAACTCAGATTTCACTTTACGAACTTTGTCGTATATTAAATTTATATATTTCGTATTTTAACAATTATACTCGCTTAGCATGAAATATCAAAAAAATAATAATTAATATCTTCTTTACAATATCATTATTTTTTATGATGATGATCTAAACAAAAATATAATTGTTAAAACAAACTACTTGCAGAATATCTGAATACAATGGAACGCTTTTGAATGGCGAGATCGTATTGAGTGAATGTTATTCAGAGTTGCTTGCATAAAAAAATTAAACCAGATGTTTAGCTAGACATCGGTTAGACAAGCTTTTGTAATAAAGCATTTTAAACTCACGTTCAACACGGTTTTAAATCTTAGACACTGTTTAGTAAAACTCATGTTCAACACGAGTTTATTTTTGTTTTTGTAATAAGACCGCCTATGTCTAAATTACTGCACCTACGGTTTACCTTCTATGTACTCGTACGATGATGTGAAAAAGTGTTTGTCATTAAATTCATCACTATTCGAAATATTGGTATATATTTCCAGCTTTGCATTGTTTTAGGCTTTTCATCAATAGACCGATAATTAACTTTAATTTTTAAGGTTCCGTAGTCAACAATGAACCCTTATAGTTTCGCCATGTTCGTCAGTCTGGCTGTCCGCGGCTTGGCTTAAAGATTTTTAGTCCTAGAAGGCTGTAATTTGGCATGGGTATACATACTAATCACGTAGACAAATTAGTAAAATAAAGTTAAAAAAAAAAATGTTACCTCCGTACCTCCCCTATACGTAAAGTGGGGATGAATATTTTTTCTCTTCTCCTCCATGGTGAGGGAGTTGTTGGATAGGTCGTTCAGAAATATTGCTCGTGTGTGAAAATCAATTTTTACGATTTAGGGATCCGTTTGCGAAATATTAAACTTTAATGTGCTAATTTTTGTTGCATCCAAGTAAGGCAAAAATAATTACTAATCCTGCTCCCTTTATACATACTCAGACGAGACAAGAATATTGACTTGAAATTCTTTGTACTATCTATAATATAATATTTGATTTTTTTGCAAACAAACAGCGAGGCTGCGGCAGTGCGGCGCGGCAGCCAGCGTTGTCACTTCGTAGCCGTAGTGAGCCCGTTTCAATAACGCGAGAAACAATTACGAATACAATGCTGAATTTGTATATTATACTAGCTGTGCCCGCAGCTCCGCTTGCGTCGACTACAGAATGCTGTCCATCGAGTCCACACGCGAATCGTGCTGGCACCGTTCAAAAGACGGAAAACAAATATGCTTATTGTTTGTGATCCTTAGAAGATAGATAATGCTATCGCTGACTTTTTTGTAGGTCTTTTTAAGATCTACAATTATGCAGAACATTAATTAGATATATCTGGTATGGTTTACTCAGCGTAAGCCATTTAAGCGCCCCAAATGCGTATTTTTTCCGAATTAATTCACCATTATCGCCACTGCTTATTTCGTATATTACTTTATCTTATAAAATATATCCTAAAACCTGGCAAGATAACATAGCTACGAATTTAAATAAAAAACATGTAAATCGGATAAGTTTATTTGTCTGTTATTCAAACAAGTAAAACGGCTTAACGGATTTGAATGAAATTTGGTACACAGATAATTTATAACCTGGATTAAGACATAGGACTTTTTATCTCGGTAACGACCGAATTCTGAAATGTGTTAAATTAACACGTTTTAAGAATTCTCTACATTTACAGGTCGCTCCAAAACATATAAAGTACGTTACTTTAGTTATGAAAAATAAATAAATAATCGTGAGCGACCTCTATAATATGAAATATCAACTTAACAATTTCAATATACTTATGATGTCAGCCGTAAACCTTAATTACATGACGAAAAAATGTTACGAACATGACGAAATGTTATTTTTCAACCATTTTTTAAGTTTTTCCTTTTCCTTTCAATTTTTTTAAGGAGTTGTAAGAATTCTTAAAACGTGTTAATTTAACATAATTTCATGTGAAATGTAAAAAAAACGTTTTATTTGGACCACTCTTTTGTGCATGGTCTTCCATTTCCTGTGCGCCCTAAATCACATTTACCCGATTTCGATTTACTGGATTTTAAATTACTGCTTATGTACCCATAAAACAGATGCATTTAGTAGGTCAGTCGTCAATGTAAACATTGCATCTTTATAAATACACCTGCATGGTAATAAAGATCGCCATAAAGTCTGTTCCCTTAATGCGTGGGTGATACACACACAGGCAATACGTCATTTTGTAACCGGACTGTACACTCCACTTCCCTGGGCTTAATTCAGAATGATAGAATTGTAACTATTTCTAGCGCCCATAGTTGGCGGTCAATTTTATATATTCAAAATTATTTCCTAAATAGTCTGGTTAACCTTTACTAAACTTTAGATATTTTTCGCGAGTTTTAAAGAGATTTTTTTTCCAAGTTCACAGGGTCTTCATATATATTACATACTTAATATATACGGAAATCACGGTAAACAAGTAAAAATATTGTAAAGTTTTAAAGAGATATTTTTTTCAAATACATAAAGATTTCATACATATTACATACATATCCTTACTATAATATTATAAATGTGAAACTGAGTTTGTTTGTTACTCAATCACGCAAAAACGGCTGAACGGATTTGAATGAAATTTGGTACCCATATAGTTTATAACCTGGATATCATATAGTTATATGATAGTCATATATGGATATCATATAGTTATATGATAGTCATATATGGATATCATGTAGTTTATATCATGGATTAATACACAGGATACTTTTTATCTCTTTTTTATAAATGAAGTCGCGGGCAGAACCTAGTATACCATGCCCATACCCTTTATGAATTTTTTTAATAACATTTCAGAGTGAAATTTTTATTTGTTCAAGTTCAAAAGGATTGTATCTTAAATATGGAAATGGAAATCTCGGTAAACAAGTAAAAATATTGCAACACCTTTTAGGTGTAGGTAGTTGTAATGAATCTCTTGTTTGTATATTTCCTAGTAGATAGAACGTGGGTGTAATTTAAAATATTTTTTGTGCAATGTCTTCCCACAGATACAATATCAACGAGCATAAATTTCATTAATCATTACCATTAACAATTATTACGAAATTGTAATTTGAAAAGTTTTTTATATTTTATCAATTCTGATATTTATTTTGGAGTTACAATTAACATTGATGACGTCTAACTATTTATGTGCCTTTATTATAATAACAACTATACAAATACACTCATGGACAAACTTAGAGGAGCGCCGAAAAAAAAAATCAATTTCTACTGTTCTAATTATTTTGCGTACTGGCCACAAACATTAGTAAACCCTAATAAAAAAGCTTTCGATTTTTTTTATAGTTTTATTTGTGTTTTTTGGCGGGATCTTGAGCTGCCATGTTGTGGATTTAATTTTAATTCATTAACTTGGGTTCTTTAACTCTATATTATGTAATATTGGTGGCATTTTGCGTGATTATAGGTTGGGTATTGTGCATTCGTGAAGTGGATTATAAATATAAACCGGAAGCTAGTATTTTCAGATGTCATAAAAACTCAATAGATAGTTCCAAAAAGAGAGCCACCATCTTGTTGGAACAAATTTTATAGGAAATGCTATCAATTTTCAGAATTGGCAGTATGGATCAATTCCTTCGCCTTTCCTACTGGACGAATATTACTACTACTAAAATTTCATTTGATATGTAACTTTTTTTTTGTTGTTTTCCTAATTTGATTAATTTTTGTCATATATTTTTACGACGTGTGCAATTTTAAATTAACTAATAATATACGAAATCCAAATTAATAAACTTAATTGTCACAAATTTACGATATTTTGTTTTATACTAAATTTTTAGTTCCTCTAAAGTACATGAGTTTAAAAAGGAAAAAATTCTATAAAAACACTATTTTTCTTGTCCAAAGAGATAAAACGAGAGTAGTTTATGACTACCTTTTATGTTAGCTGTTTGATATGGAATAGTCGGTCGTCTTCCTTTCCCGTTAATTTATGACCTCCCTCTTTTAAATTTCAAATTACATTTCTCGGAGATGCAAGCTCCTGAGTGACGTAAATTTCTACTTTTCCAGTCTCTTCACCGTGAGTTGTTTTGAAATGTTACGCATAATTGATGAATGGGTGTTGTGCATATTACTAGAGGTAACTACCTATATTCGCTAAGACAATTATGTTATTATGAAACACACGATGCTTTCCCATGGGTAAATCATGACATGATGTTTAGATATTGTTCATAGGTTATTAGAAGTTATATACAAATTTATTTTATTTTACGTGCTGTTGCCCGCTATTTGTTTTACGTGAATATGAATTGCGATTTGTAGGATGGAAAAACGAATGGGAAATGGAGGAAAAGTACATGAAATATTGGATTTAGCAAATTTTATTTAAAGGAAACTTCTTTTATTTTTAATAATAAGAATAACCACATACACAGTTTTTTTTAATCTTACCTGTGCCGACCATTGAATCAACTAAAAATGCAAAAATCTACATTCGCTGTGTCATTTGCCAATCGATAGAGTCTATGATAAAGACATAATCTCTGGAATAAACATTGTAACTCACAATTCAAAAAGACTGTATAAGATATTTGCCACTAGATGCTCACTGTTTATATTTTGTATTTTGGAATCGCGCGATCTACATTCTTTGCAAAAATATGACACCTCGCGTGGATATATTTATTCCGAAGGCATTTAACACAATAAAGTAAGATATAAATTACGAAGTATCTTAATTTTTATGGGCTATTAATTTTACTATACCTTCACTAGTAAAATTAGTCCACGTTTATGCATCTATCTAAACCAGAGCTGCTTGTAAAAATCCGTCTTGATAAGCTTGTGTGTATATGAATTTGGCAAACGAGCATTAGATATTCACTGGTGGTCGCCCAGTGGTCGAAATTCGACCATAATTAATTTAAATTATAAGTTCAATATTATTAAGGTTCTATTGTCAAACACTATACATCTATAATCACAGATTTCGTCAAGGCTACACTGTTAATTTGCCTATTTTTTTCAAACAAATTTATATAAAAAACTTTTGGAATGACATTTCGTACACATTTAAATGTATCTCTCAAATTCACTTCTGTATAATATTAACACTATTTGAATTTTCATTACTATTATTATGTGTCTGCGAATATAGATTTATTCTTCTTTGTCCTTCACTCCGACCCGTTAATGTTCTATGTCGAGGCTTAATAAAAGTAAAAAACTTTCATGAAATTACTTAAATCGAGAAGAGAAAAAGATTTTTGTAGCCACCACAATAATAAAAAATACAATAAGATCTTTGAACCAGCAATAACAAATATATGTATTATTTTTTACCTATATGATATTGCTACACAACTTTCTTTTTATATTGAGATTTTATATTAGATTTATATTTGTATATTGAGCGAGCACTATTTCTCTAATAAGTAATGTGTATATATATATATTGTAATAATAAATACATTTATTATGGTTATGTTTGACATTCACTACGAATATAGACAAATAAACAATATCATAAAATCAACTTGGATAGAAATAGTAAATTCATAAATGGAGTCCAAACTTTATTATGATTATCACCATCATCGGTTCGCAAATAATTGTATAATAAATTATTTATTAGCAAAAGATTTGAAAACTAGCGGTGTGCTCACGGCTCCGTTTGTTACGCAGTAATTATGACATCCCGTAATTTTATTTTCCGAATGTTATTGACAATAGGCTAGTTGAGTATTTTTTAAATATTACCATATTTTTTAGGACATAGAAAACCGCAAACTTTATTTTAAAAGTTTACTTTTCGCAAAAAAAGGGGAATTCGCTGTGAGCCATATAAGTCTATATTTTATATATGCTGTGAGGTCATACGGGTTGTAAACAAACATTTGACATTTAGCAAACGTTCATCATTGTAAAAAGCTTTACTAAACTTTTTAACGAAACTTTTTTAATACATATATTTTTCAGTTTCCCAAAATCCGGTACTCTTAGGGAGCGTCTACATCGCGAAAGGAGTAACCAAGCTAAATTTTAAGTTAATCGAACCTGTAGTTTCGGAGATCTCGTGATGAGTGGTATTTTGCTTTTATATATATAGATAATAACTAAAATGAACTTTAATTATTTACAGGCAAAATCGGAAGAGCAATTGGCATGCGAAAAAGAATGGCTCCAAACCAGTCACATGTGGCTAGCTCATCGAGGTGGCTTCACTGCTGTGGTCCGAGAAGGCGACGCTGATGCAGGTCGAGCGAAGGTCAGGGTACTACAGACCGGTGAAGTGCTTACAGTCGATGAAGATGATTTGGAGAAAGTAAGTTTATACTTAACTGTAATGCTAATTGTCGATTATGAAACTAAGAGAGATTGGCATTTCATTGTTTTTTTTTATACGAGATGGACATGACAGTTTTACAGGTTACAAATTTTACACACAAATTATAAGAAAAACAGGATTACTAAATTGAAATGTATTGGTAACAAAGGAGTTATCTTAAAAAAAAAACAAAAACAAATAGTATGCTTTTAAATAATCATAATTTTAAGAAATTTTTGCTATACCGATTTCTTCATATTTATTATTTTTTAGGCAAATCCATTCCAATTGGAACGTTGCGAAGACATAGCTTCGTTACGGTGTTTAAACGAATGTGGCGCTCTGAACGTACTGCGTTCGCGTTTCGCTGCGGGTCTGCCTCACGCCCGCGCAGGTCATGCACTTCTTGTATTGGGACCTCCTAAACGCACCTCTCCCATTTACACCGAAAAGGTGAGATATTCATACATGGAAAAAACTCATTACAGAAGAGAATATTCTTTGGTGGAGTTCTGTTGTCCAAAGCTATATTTGTTACAAACTTACTTTGTACTTTAATTTTGTGCTCAATGTGATCAGGTTCTCAACTAATACTTTACATTTGTTAATTATTTTAGCAAGACAGTATTTGTTATAAATGAAACTACATTTCGATAATATGTCCTTGGGCTTCATTTGATCTTCTTTTCTGGATGTTAAAGACATTATACTATAAATGTACACAAGGTAGACTGTTGGTATTCGTACCAGACTAGAAGAAAATACTACACAATTTTGTCGATAAATTTTGTCAAATTTAATAAATAAAATATATTGTTTCAGAAATACGAATAACCTTCACAGGTTTTATGCATGTATAATAAACAGTTTTGTATAAAAATTGTTAAACAAACGTCTCAGTCGTATGATTAGTTAATAAGTTTACGTGTTTAGGTAGCGACGATGTTTCGTGGCTGTCGAGCAGATGACATGCCGCCGCACGTGTTCGCTGCAGCGCAATCCGCTCACCGCTGCATGCTTGCGTCGCGACGAGATCGCGCCATCGTGTTTCTTGGCAGGTAGAGTTCAAAATGAATTTTTGATGAGATCTTGTCCTGTGTCATGAGTTTTTTTTTTTTAATTCATAAATTTGTGTTATTTGGCCCTATATTGCGTAATTTTGGCGACATTTTGCATGATGTACAAATCGATCGATGTGAGTTCTAATCCCAGCATTGAACCTAAGATTTCAGTGAAGAAAAACATCGTAATGAAACCATAACGTGGTAGTACCTCAAGTTGAAATCTGTCGTCCATAGGTGTATTCCGGCAGTTGCACTTGAGAGCCAGTTCGCCCACTAGGTTTAGCGTATTACCATCTTGGGCTACAATGTCAGGCGGGTAACATCAAGTGAAATTGTGCCAAACGTTAGCTATACAAAATTGAAAACACTATATTACACATTAATTGCCTACAATTTTTGTTTCAACTTTACGCAAAATGTTTTAGTTTTCAAGTCTTGAATACGATCATTCGATTTTATTTACCAAGAGACTGTATTCGCCTTTTAGATCTGGTTCGGGTAAATCATCAGCAATGAGGCACAGCGTTTGGTACTTAGCGAACGCGTATCCAGCGCAAGGGTCAAAGCTTACACCAGAACGATTAGACGCCGCTTTTGATGTGCTGCATCTATTTGGATCTTGCCGGTATACATACTCCATTTCAAACATTTTATCTTGTAATTTATCTACTTTATTATTGCTTAGTATACAATATATTGTATCTATACTTATAGAATTATTTACATCTTGTTTAACAGATATTAAGCCTTAGGCAAATAATCTACGGTATGCTACAAGGCTTTCGCTTGGGGCCATTCTAATAATTTTTAAAAACTAGGATTATTTTCAAAGCATTTATTCTTGTGAATATTAAGTTACCGTAAATCACATTTTTAGTATCTATATAATTATAAATAATAATAATAATTTTAACTTGTTCATTTTTCTTGTCATTGACTGTTCCTTTAAAGTGACCGTTATTCATTTGACGAAAGTGATAAGGAATAATAAAGAAATAAATCAATTTTGAAGCAAATATTACGATGAACTTACAGCACCGGATCTAATATGCACGCATCACGCTACGTGTCTCTGACATCTTTGGATTTTGATGGCGGTGGTGCTCTAGTTTCCGCTTCAGTTCAGACACTCTTACCAGACCTGAGGCCAGGACACGCACCGATTAGAGCTCTGCACACGTAAGTAATCAAAAGCTTTCAAAATATTTAATAAAAATAATATTTCAGATTATGATTGTGCCGCCTTTTTTGATAAGCATTCAGTATTAAAGATTATTCGAGATAGCAAGTAACTTCTATACATACATATTATAAAACTCAACGTCTCTCTGTCTGTTTGTCCGTTTAAGTTCTTTTAACGCGAAAAACACTTATCCAATATACTTACACGTTTTTTATTTTAATTCTGGCCAGGTTATAAGATATATTTTGTAAGATAAAGTAACATGTGAAATAAGCAGTGACGATAATGGTGAATCAATTCGGGATAAAGACGCATTTGGAGCGCTTCTCTGGCTTACGGTGAATAAACCATACGAGATGTATCAAATTAATGTTCTACATAATTGTAGATTTTTAAAAGATCTAAAAAAAACACCGATAGCATAATGTATCTATCTTCTAAGGATCGCCCACAATTTTTGGGCGGGTGCAGCACGATTCGAGCGTGCGCTCGACCGACCGCATTCTGTTTAGACCACACAAGCGGAGCCGCGTTATAATAATTATAAATTTCGTTGGAACTAATTTATCTTTATTTCAGTTTATTATGTTATGGCGAAATTATTAATGCTACTTTTGTTTGTATAGTAATTACTAATTTATATTAGACTATTACTCTTTAAGTGTATTTGTAATGCCTTTAATACTTAATTTTAGGTAGTACAGTTTGGTCCCAGAGAGATACGTTCCTGACGTCTGTCACAACATACAACTGTCTTAGCGACACAAAATGGTGGACCATCACGTCATTTATGGTTCTCATTTTTTGCCAGAAATATAAAAGTATTGTAGCTACTCATATTTATTTTATAGTTGCCTACTTTATGTACAAGAAATAAATTATATGAAGGTCGGAGAAGGAAAATAAATAGTATTTTAGAAAAATAAACAGTATTTTATCTTTTTTAAGTTTTTTTTTTATATTTCTGGTATAAAATGGCCACCTCAAATGGCGTGTTGGGCCGCTATTTTGTGTCGCTAAAACAGTCATCTGTTGTGACAGACGTCAGGAACGTATTCTCTCAGCGGCCGAACTGAAGTTGCCATAGTTCGGGCACGAACTCTATTTCGATAACAATACTTACTATATTGTTAAAGTATTAATTCTGTGGTAATCTATAACGCCATAGTTAGCGACCACGTCTCAGCTCCATACGTGGTCGCTAACTATGGGCCTCATAAGAAAGCTCAAAGTCACTCAAAGGGCAATTGAGAGGGCTATGCTCGGAGTTTCGTGATCGAATCAGAAATGAGGAGACATAGCCCGAAGAATAGCTACACTTAAGTGGCAGTGGGCTGGCCACGTAGCTCGTAGAACAGATAGCCGATGGGGTCAAAGAGTTCTCGAGTGGCGGCCACGTTCCGGAAGACGCAGCGTGGGCAGACCCGCCACAAGGTGGACCGACGACCTGGTAAAGGTTGCGGGAAGCCGCTGGATGCGGACAGCAGAGGTCCGGTCGTTGTGGCGATCTTTGGGGGAGGCCTATCTCCAACAGTAGACGTCTTTCGGCTGACATGATGATGATGATGAATCTATAACGCCTAGAAGATTTGAATTGATTAAGATGTGAATCGTATAATTAAGAATAATACTTCTTCATCTTCCTTTTCTGCCCCTTATCCCATTATTTGGGGTCGAGTATCCTAACATTTCTGCACCAAGCCTATCTGCCTTGAGTTGTAGATTCTGGCAAGCGGGCTTTCTTTGATGTTTCTCTTTTTTATACCACCATGTCGGAGGCGGGCGACCTTTACCTCTTCTTTGTTATGGTAGGTTAAAAGCAACTTTCATTACATGATCTTACATCTTTGTATATGCCCATACCATATGAAGCGGTTTTCGGACATTTTATTTGTGATTAGTGCGACTTTGAAGATTCCTTCGCCTACCTCAGTATGTTCATTTCGTTAACATTTAACTAGTCTACTTAACTGTCCAGCATTCTGTTACGTATAATAGCGCGACGGACGGACGGACTCCATACTAATAAATGTATATTTACTTTTTTTTATTAGGTTATTTCATGGCTGCGATGGGCGTCTCCGCCGGGAGCTTCTTTTCGACCAAGCGCCAGTCAATGCACCAAATGCATTTATCAGTTCAAGTGAAAAAGCGGACGCGCCTACCGAGTTCTCAGCTTTAAAAGAGACACTCCAACTACTTGGAGTCACTGAACATGAACAGGCTTCCATTTGGAAGGTCATGGCGGCTGTATGCCATTTAGGATGGGCTGGAGTAATCAAAGGTGAGAAGAAGCTTTAGGTCAATATGCGTATATGTCCAATTGTGCGTAGTGCAGATTACATAATTTTAAGATGTGTTACCTGTTATTTTAGGCTGATTTATTATGTGAATAATAGAGATATCTGGAAATAATTCCTCTCGGTACATGTTCACTAACAACATGGTAATCAAAATGTTATTAATATTGTACATTTTGTAATTATAAATGTTATATACAATTTCTTCTTCTTCTTTCTTCTTCAATATCTATATAAATAAAAGTTGCCAAGTGATCGAGATATCGAAATCCATCGGCGGTCACCATATATCCAGCTGTCGATAGACTTTTCCAGCATGACAGCGGCGATCGTCGAAGTTGTTTATGAATTGTATTGTGCTTACTATTAGGCATAGTGTCATGACTGTAGTGATACTGATATAAAAAAACACTGGATGTAATATTTCTCTCATTTATTGGTATATAAGATTGGTGAACATTATTATATTACAGCGAACGCAGGTGCGGGAATCAAATACCAATTTGCTAGCACCGGGTGCGGACAGCGCGCCGCTCGACTGTTGGGTGTCGGCGCTGAAGAGTTAGCACGAGCTGTCTTCGCGACTGTGCCCACATCACCGCAAACTAATTCCAATTTGAGGTATAAAATTAATATTATTACAATGAATAACACCAGCCAGTTAGTTACAAAAGAAAATATATTTATTATGCCTAATTTGTCAGAGTTTATTTTTCTCTTTTAAATCCGACTGATCTCTTGTTCTGTTTTACTGGTCCATTGAAATATAAAGATTTCTATATATTATATTATGGCTCAAAAGGGTTTAGTGGAAACGCCATATCTCCCTTAATTCTTCATCAAAACATCATTTTAATGATTATATCCCCCGCTATTGACGAAACATAAACACATAGTTTAAAGTAATGTTTTCGTTAATAATATTGTTTGAAAAAATGTATTCAACTAATATGTACGAGTCGCCATCTATTAACAATTTGCTTAATTAACATGACAGGTGTTCGATTGTTTACATTCTATAGTGTGCTAGTGTATTTTATCGTGAAATTTGATGTATTTACTACAGGACGCCCTCGCCGTCGAATGAGAAGGAGTTGTCAGGCACTGAGGCATTAGACGCGTTCGTCACTGGGCTCTACAACGAGACATTTAACATGATCGCGGCACTTGTCAATAGGTATGTTTAACTTTAAAAATAAATCCATCTTTCTTAAAATGTAATTAGAGGACGTCTGTTACTGACGTGAGCTGAAAACGGGGAGGAGAGGTCTCGCAACATCTCAACAAATCTTATTTAAAGGGAGGGGAGTGTTAATAAAACTCTTACGTCAACTTTTTTATTTAGAGAATGTACAGATAACATTTTGTATTAAATACTACCTATGCCCGCTCCTTCGCTCGCGTGAATTATAGGGTTATTGTTTATGGAGATATCAAGTATATAAGGAGTAAACAAAAATATAGTCTATCCAGTAGTTTTTGCGTGATGCACGCACAACGGCAAACTTCAATAATTTTATTTATATAGATTATATATAACCGGAATTCCCGTAGAAGATAACAGTAATAACCCTTATGTATTTAGTAACGTGAACATGATGAATTAATTACATTATTTAAAAACTATTGGTTGATCTCACATCTTACCAAATTTCATAAAAGAAGAAGGCAGAGTTACAAACAAAAAACAAAGTTAACACCAGGTGTTCGTCCACGACCACACACTAATACTAGCTTGTGATATAATAATAAACCGTCAGGAGTATATCGACATCGTCGAGGACATTGGCTTCAATTCTGCTGCTGGACACACCGGGAGCTGATAACCCACTGTGCGCCGGACAGCAGAGCGGAGCGCCACTCTCCAAGCTACTGTCAAACTATCTGCAGGTACGATTCCACTCTGTCTCAAATATCATTCAATTTAAATGTCAATATTATTAAAAATAAATTAATAAGACGCGATGTACGCGTCTTAAGGTATATTATTGAAAATCAGCGCTTCTGTACTGGAAAGTCATACTGCAGCATGTATCGAGAATAAGAAGTCGTTGCTGGGCAATACTAGCTAATATAATATTAATAATGTTTTTTTTTTCTATATATAAAACTTGTGAGTAAAAAGAGTTATCGTCGGCGTAAGTGGGGTCGAATTTTGTTCACAATCTTACCTGGTCTTAAATGATGATGTAGCCTAAGATGGTAACAAGCTAAGCCTAGTGGGAGGACTGGCTCTCAAGTGCAGCTACCGGGACACGCCTATAGGTGCTTGGTGACAGACTTTCATGTTGAGGGTGGTAGCTAGCCAGGCGGGTTTCAGAAAGTACTCTATCACCATGCTTTGGTTTCATCACGATGTTTTTCCTTCACCGAAGCTTAGGCTCATTGTAGGGATTCGATATCACGTCGATCGACGCTACGTCCGTATACGCTACCACTGAGCCATCATTGCCTTATTTTCAGCGTTTCAGGAATGGTATCAGTTTCTATTTACACAGGTGGGCAAAACAGCGGCGACTAGCAATGTTTTGATAATTTTACCTTTACTATTTTCGATTGATTGTTTTTGAAGGTTAAACTTCATTAGCACTGTTGCGATTTAAAACGCGATGAAATGAAAAAGCGACAGTAAAAAGAGACGACCATATACATCTATAGGATTTAGCCTACGAGAGAATGAGATGGAATACATTTACCTTATGCACGGTTAATACAAGTCCTGGTTTTCGTGATTGTGATCGTCATCAGATTGGCCTTATGGTGTGAGACGACCAGACTTGATACACAGTACGCAGGAGTGGTCAATAGTCACAATAGTTACCCGCTGATTCAGGATATTTTGAAGTTTTTTTTTTTCTGAAGGTTTCACTACTGACTGTGGACTGCTGCACATTTAACTTTTTTTTATTATACAAGCGGAATGTTTATTCTGTATACAGGAACGCTTACAAGCAGTTTTCCACGAGGCGATGTTGGTGGCACCGCGAGAGCGATACGCACAAGAGGGGATCACACTTGACGACGGCGCTGAAGAAGGTATTAAAGTTATTATTATTATTTGTTATTCTCGTGTCAGGGTTTCTTAGTGTTCCAACCACAAAAATGGAAGCCTATTTGTAAGCTTACGCTGTCCGTTCTAAATTTAAAGCGATGTTCCTTTTAATTTGTAAATTTGTTTTATTATGGCGAATATCATAACAAATAATTAAAATGTTAAAAAGTGAATTAATATTGAGGAGGTATGCAAGATACTTGCAACTTTTTTTTGTTTTGCTTTATTTTAAAAACGGTAATACACACTAATGTCAAATTTGTAAAATATGACCCGGAATAACGCTAACGACTTCGAAATAATGTTTTTTCTTTATATATTGTGTGATCGTACGGAACGTTCAGTGCATGAGTCTAAGTCGCCCTGGATCGAATTTTTTTATTTAAGGTAATCGCTCTCCTTTGGATTTTAGTGGTCTATTAAGTAATTTTCTTTTTCAATATATAGACTGGCTTTCGGAGACTGTTAACCCGGGACCGATGGTGGAGTTGTTAGACAAGGCACCTCAAAATAGCATAGTACGAAGTTCGCAAGCAGATCTGCGTGAATGCGATCGACGAGGATTGTTATGGTGAGAATAAGAAAGACAAGTTGATTCGTGCGAATATTTTAGAATGTAAACAATCTAACAGCTGTCATATTAGTTAAACAGATTCTTAATAGATGGTGCATAACGCATTCTACATGTTCATTGAATATATGTGGGATTGTGTGTATAATAAAATATTCTTAAGGGTATTATAATGATAACTTCGTATAACAGCCATTACTTCAGTACAAAAAATGTCACCAAAAAACACGTTTCCACACCTCTATAGTCGTCACACAACCCCCTGTCGTCCCTCTTCCTATTTCCTACCTAATAATATCACCTTGCTCACTCATACTCTTTGCTCGTTCATACCGTCATCTCTTTCACACTCTCATTCACTCTACAATAAACTATAAAACACACTATAGATATTCTCACTTTTAAATGCAAAGGTCATTTCTATCATACATCCTACATATATTTTCATTAAGAATGCCATCTGAAGAAAACGATTGTTTTAAGATTTTTTTCTAAACTTTAAACTATTTGGCTATTTTTCAACAATAGCAAAAACATGTATGAATCATTAACTTTCATTTAGAAATAAAGGAGATATGGCGTTGCTACAGAACAATATCGAGTAATAATAATATATAGTGATAATATCTGAAATAACAAACCTTCACTGCGTTACAGTTGACGTGAATTTCATTTGAAGTTAAATAATCAAAGATCGTAATGATAATAATGACGTTTTCATCCGATGATTTAAGAAATTACAGATTATTTATTGTTCGTTGAATATATTCCTAATCACTTATTATTTCGATGAACCTTGTTATATTTTAAGGCTTCCGTATTAAAACTGATAAATTAAAATGCTTTGTTTTACATACAGCCAAGCAAATTGTTGACTGTTGGTTGTTTCTGTGATTTTAGAGTGAAATTGTATTTACTCAATATGCATCCTTCAAACAGTCGATCGTAAGACCTTTCCGAAAAGTACTCCATCATGAAATTCTCGCGGCGGCGGTCTCTCATTCAACGACACACGTATTATCTTAATTTTGGTATTTTATATATGAAGAGAAATATCCGCGTTTGAAAAAAGCTCCCTTCAGTTAGCAGTAACTATTATACAGATAAATTCATTAGTGCTAATAAACATTTTCAAAAATGAAATAAATAAATCTAATTATCTTAATCAAAAACTAACGAATACTGACTGACATCTTCTACTTGCATCTTACACAGTAATTATGTACCGTTCTATAATAAGTACGTGAATAATATGAACTGTCACGCATTAACATTCTAGAGAAAAAAGTGTACGTGTCAGCTCCGACGCGCGACTGGCGTTTACTCCTCAAGAACTGTCTTAATATTTAGAATATATACAATTGGCAAGAAGAGTAAATAAAGGGATCTCTTAGGATATAGAATTAATGTAAAAATGGAATTTCCCCCCGCGCGGCGTCCCCTCTCGTGTCAACGGTCGATTTGCGTCTGGCGACTTTCGCAGCAAATGAAAAAGAGTTGAATAAATCTCCACCTTATCTAAATACAGTTAAGGTTAAAATTAAAATAGTTTGTATGATGTAGCGTTATGTTGAACTTTTAATTTCACTCCTCATATTTTTTCATACCGTGCGCCTTATATCGTTTGTTAAGGAGTAAACTCCAGAAATTGGGATTAGTGATTTTTCACTTACCTTAGCTTACTTAGTGTACCTGTTTAATTTCAAAGTTTAGTTTTCTGTCGTAGTATTAAATTTGCGTGGATCACTTGCTGCCTCATTATTCTGTTGTAGATGGCCTTCAAGCTTGAGCAACCCTGCTCTACCTATTCCGATCTATGGTAATAATACCCAAATAATTTATTGAGAAAGTTATATCTGTACACCTGTGTTTGCAGGCTGCTGGACGAAGAGTCCATGTACCCAGGTTCATCGGATGATACTTTCCTCGAACGAGTCATGACCCACTACGGACCACCGAACTCGACTCAGTACCTCATCAAAAAGGCTCCGCACGCACGACAATTCGTTTTACAACATTTACAGGTAAAATCATTAATACAAACCGACCGAAATTCGCTCAAAAAAAAAAACTACAATGACACGTATGACCATAACGGAAGTAAGACATAAAGAAATCTCTTTGGAGATTTATCTCTATTTGAGACAGGCCGACTAGTGAAACATCTCCACCCTACAGAAGATCATAGCCAAATAACCTTAGTGTTGTATTCTTGCGGTGTGTAAGGCTTTCAAAGTTCAATAGAGAATGAGGGTTCCAGGTCTGCAACGCTCTAGTGATTTGTATTGTGTTAGAAGGATCCATAGGCTACGATAACTGCTTACCATCAGGCGGACCGTACGCTTGTTTGCCACCTTATTTGTATATACATATATAATTTTAGATACATTTTAAAAGTAAATAAAGTGTTATGTAAATACAAAATTTCATGCAAATCGTTGGAGCCATATCTGAAAAACATACTATAATAGGTGTGGCGTACCCGCTTCGCTGGGTCGAAAAAAAAGAAATAAGATATTCTATGGCCACGACATAATCAACTTCTATGCCGAGACTTCTAAAACTCTTCCAGCCGTTTAAAGAGTGATCGAAGAACAAACAAGCATAACGTCGGTGATGCTGCAAAACGGGCTATAGCACTACGAACTGATTTTACAGGAGAGAAAGAAATAGTATTTTACCCACCAAGGCAGAAAAGTAGGGCCCGCTTCTCGCTTCTCTCGTGGTTTGCATACTATTTTTTGTCACAGTGGGATGAAAAGTTCGCTTCTGGTTCCCTGTATGCGGGATAAAGGTGCCTCGTTTTAAATTTTATTTAATGTTATCATGTCATCGATAAACAAGTCGTAGCTAAGTTACCGGGAGGAAAAGTGAGTTAGCGCCTGCGCGCCAGTGCGCCAGTGTAATCTAACAGGGAGAGAAGGAAGCACTTTTCTCCCGCATACGGGTACAGTTTTTTTTTAAAGGTTTTTTAACGATTCGCTATGTGTATAACTTGAATTAGTAAGTGTTCATAGTGTTTCGTTAGTAAAAATCTATATAATTTTAAACAAAACAACCCTGAATGTGGATCTAATGTGAATATAGCTAGAAATATAACATTTTGCAATTAATAATATTAAGGCAAAACCTTGCAGTTTCACCGATACATAAACATAACACAAACAAACATGTTGCAATATCGACTATAGGTACCTACTATGAATTCAACTGAATAATGGAAAAACGTTAAAGCTATTTTATATTCAGCTTAAATAAGAAACTATAATAATATATACATTGGCTTATCTAATAATAAGTAACTATAACGTTTTATAATAAAAAAATATATATATTCAGGGCACGAATCCTGTATTGTATGACGTCACCGGGTGGGTGAAGGCGAGTCGAGAGAATCCCGTTGCGAAGAAATCTCTGACACTGCTACAAGAAAGTCAAAAGTAAGTGTTCATTGTATACTTTTTATATATTTTTAAACTATTATGTATATGTAGTAGGTACATTGATATGTGTTATAACTATTACATAGTGTTAATATAGAGTAAAATGTCTACGCTTTCATTCACTCTTTGGACCAAAAACCATTACAAATATAAGCTCGTCTTAATTTAGAATATATTATTGGTGACGTGGCTCGCACTAATATGATTCCATTAAAAAGTAAAGACAAATATACTAAGATTATTCCATATTTTTATTCGCTAATTAATTATTATTTTGCAAGATCTTCTTATTTACATTATTAAATAAATAATATACATATTACATGCATCATTCTCGTGTGTTACTGGAAAATTTTAAATAGCTGTGTTTTTATTTATTGCGATGTTTGTTATTAACATTTATGAATTCTTTTGTCGCGTGTGTTCCACTGACTATTTGAAGTTCAGAAGGTTGTCCGTTTTCGAAGTTCCAGATTGTTGTCTGTTTTCCAAGTTCAGACGTTTATCTGTTTTCCGGTCCGAAATGATAAAACCCACGATTATTCTTCGTTGTTGACTGACTTCTTTACTATGGGTTTTACTAATAATTTTTAACGTGCCATCAGATGCATGTAATTATTGATAGTACTGTGTGTTGTTCAGTGAAGAAATAGCTCGGCTATCGTCGTGGGCGCGCGGCGCGTGCGGCGTCAGCGCTTGGTCCACGGCTGTCGGTGACGCGTCGACTTTACGACGGGCTTCCTCTATCCGACGGACACTTACATCTGGTTAGTATTCATTCTTGTATAATTAAGTACCACAAAGTTTTTTCCTTCGGATTTTTTCCCGCGAAACTCTTTGAATAGAATAAAAAAAAGGTGTGTGTGCGATTCACACACGATTGAAGTGAAACTTCATTTTAAAAGACATTTTCTATTTTATTTAAACAGTGTGCAATATATATACACCGACATTTACTCTCTCGCTCTGGCTCACACAAAGAGGAGATACCGATAATGTGCGTTAAACGTTTAACATTTAACGTTTAACGCTTGGAAGCCGCATAAGAAGTTTCACTTCAAAAAAGTCTGCAATAGCATATGTCTATCTTTTAAGTAAACTTTCAATAAGCGTTTTTGGGGCAGCGAAATTTGCGCGTGAGCTGGACCCACAGCATTCTGTAGTCCACGTGGGCGGAGCCGCGGGCACAGCTTTAGGATATAGAAATCAAAATATTTTTTTCAAATCTGACTTGTAGTTCCAGAGATTAGCGCGCTCAAACAAACAATCTTTTGAACTTTATTCTATTAGTATAGATAATAATTATGATATGGTATCGCAGGCACAGCGGGCATGAAGCGTCGCTCGACGGCGCTGCAAGCCAAGTTCGTTGCGGACGGCGTCGTCGACACTCTCCGGCGCTGCGGCTCCGGCGGAGTCCAGTTCGTCTGCTGCATGCTCACCAACCAGCCGACTGACACTTGCGATGACGTCAACATACCGCTATTGCGATCACAGGTGACGTCATACACGAGATTTTTGTGTCTTAATTAGAATCAGATAAACTTTATGCAATTTAAATCCTAAGAAGGCGTACACGTACACTCTTGCACATTAAACACTGGTTTTTGTATACTTGCCCTTCATCAAGAATATAATTACATTTATATCAGTTTTTCTTTTATAATAATATCCCATAAATGTTTTTTCCGTTTCGATTGGCATTATTTGGCGACCACCATACACGTGGTACTTTTCTAAGTTACACTTTTTTCGTTTGTCATGTTTTGGGTTTAGAGGGTGTATATCCAGTCGCGGAGAGGCTTACAAGCCGGCATGACAGGCGATAACCGTCGATGGATTGTCGATTTCTTGATGGTCACCATTATTTTTGATGCTATTTTGGTGTCGTTACTGCAATATTTTAATGAGCACTTTCATGTTACCTCTCCATTAAAATATGAATTTCTAAAAAAGAAGTGTGAAGTACCATTTTACCAGACTATAGACCGAGCGCTGTAATCGCGACCCTCCTGATGGTTTGCGGGACGCGGAGCGGCGGATGTGCATGGATATACATGTTATTGAGATGATACCTTATATCTTAAGGTCAATATTTTATGCATGTTATTGCAACTGGGACAGATGTGTTATGATAAATAATACATTTAATACACATAATATTGTTGTCTTTATTAAAATGCTAATAAAAAAGTACTATATTTATAGAAAATTTTGCGTGTAACCTAGTTGAATAAAAGCGCGTTAAGACATTAATTTTGATTGACTGTATATTTTTTAAAAACGTTGCATCTGTAATATGTTTTTAAAATAATCTCACGTGTAGCAGTCACAAAAATAAAACCACGTAAGCCCATACGTCAAACGTGTATTGTTGCCGGCGGCCGGCAACAGACTAGCTTATTGGTCGGTCTTGTTCCCTTCCCGCGTCCCGCAAAACATTAGGAGGGTCGCGCTTACGGCAGTCAAGCCATAGTACCTATAACAATTAGGACAGATGTCGCAATTGGTTTTCTCATTGCTCTTCTTATCATTAAGTATTTTGTTGCCATTTTGCAGAGAAGTTACCGTATCCTGTCAAATCCGATTTTAATAGGACCAAATCCAGAATGAGTTCAGTGTCCTCTTGATAGTTTTTATGTGATACTGAAGTTCGATTTCGTTTTATAGTTCCGTGGTTTTCAACTACTGGATGCAGCAAGACTATATAAGCAGGGATTCCCGGAGCATATGCCGTTGTCGGAATTCGCAAGAAGGTAACTTTCAATCTGTTTATCTATTGGATAATAATAAAAATTTATCTATTTCGTTTTGTATACGGGAATCATGCCTAATTGATCTTGATCACCCTAACATAGAATGGACGTCATATCAGTAGAGTACCGGTGTCCCGCGGCTCTGCACGCGTTTATTACAATACAAAGTAATCGGTTCCGTCCCAGTTTATGTTACTAATAATAATGTTATAGTGTATGTCAATTGAGAAAGAACATATAGTTCCCATGCACAAAATTTCTTTAAAATCGGCTGAAAATTATATTATTATTTTTTCGATTTCTATAAGTATTATAGACGATGTTATAACCCATCAATTATAGATTTACGTTGTTTCCGTGTAGATACAAAATTTTATTAAACTTGTTTGAGAATTTATAAAGCATATTGCTTTGCATTTTTTTTTTAGATTTCTAAAATTTTGTTTGTAAAATCTTATAGCTTATTATTTGATTAATGACATAAGCTTCTCGTGTTATAATTAGTCAAACCGTTTTAGTTAAATCCAGACAAACAAACAGACAGACAATTTTATTATAGCATAGTATTTGTGATCAGTGACCTTTAAACGTTATATATAGGAAATTGTCAGGATATTTGAAAAGAAAATTACATATACCGACTGTAGTACAGTAACTATCTATGCCCGCGGTTTCACCTGCGTATAAATGGCAGATTTTTTTTAGATGTACTTAGGAGCAATATTTGTGTAGTTCATTATATTTACATATCACTAACCATTACGTCAGCGCACGCAGATAAAGCACTTAGGGTGCGCTATTTATTCTGACGTACTCAACAATAATCATTTTTTAAGGCTAGCTGAGATGTGTAGCGTAATGCTGGTGAATCTAGCTATCATATAATTTTTCGTATCCCACTGGCAGTTTCAGAGATTAGCATGTTTAAATTAACAAACAAAAAACTATTCTACATTATTAAATTAGTATAGAGTATAGTCGAACCCACGTAACTCATAGTACACTTTTACAAGCTTGTTTAGTCTTTGTGCGAAACGCTAATTATTTTTCTAAAATAAAAGTAGCCTAAGTTATTCCTTATAACATCAGCTATCTGCCAGTGAAAGTCCTGTCAAAATCTGTCAAAAACAGTTTTTCAATTGATAATTAATTAAATAAGCCAGTATGTACTGTATACAGTCAGTGAAGCCTTTTACTTCCAAACTTACGAACGGACAAAACTGTGATTATCGTTAATTACTTTCTTTGTGCTATCGCCGTAATCTTGTAATTGTGCTGTATTCACCGTCAGATATGTTACCAATTTATTAAGTCAATTTAAACAAGGGTAAAAATAATAAACCTGGTAAATATTTTGTAAGGTACCGGTTACTCGCCACGTCTGAGAGCGATCACTCTGAAACGACGCAGCAAACGGCGCTTTCAGACAGGCAGATCGTGGACGATATGCTCCTAGTTTTGGACCTGGACGTCACCAGCTACAGGCTTGGCCTTACTCAGGTTAGTGAAATTATATCGATGATGTATAGTTCTATATTTGTGAAATATAGCTGGGTGTGACTGAAACCGGTAATGGAGAACAGCGGGCTGTCTTGAGATAATTATGTTCAAATGTTTAGCCGGAGATCCCTGCTGCGAGCTCATAATTGTATGGTTCATATATTTAGTAGTACTTGAGGTGGTATCTATTTTAATAAAAAATTAAAGTGTCCATGTAATGTTCCTTTGTTGTCTTAAAACTAATTTTACATCATGGACATATCAACTCAGCAAATATTACTTTCGTGTTAGTATTATTCGGTTCGGTACTGATTTGACTAGTTATACGAACTTGTCAACTATTATTTTTTGTATTTTTGCAACAATATTTGAAGAATCAAAAGGTTACTTACTTCTCACCCTTTTTCAGTGCAACTGATCTGTGAGATATTTATTACGAGTATATGGCAACAATATTTTCAGTCAACAAAGCTTATATTCGACATCAATATGTATCCCCTAATTATTATAATGTCTATTCCCAATTAATATTTTCGTCAGCAAATAAATAAAAACTGTCTCCAAAGGGAGACGATAAAAACGTAAATTTGATCAGATACCTAAGCTAGTAGCTGATCAATTCACGGGAGATGTGGCTGGGTTAGGTTAGATTTGTCTTATGATAAGACGCGGGAGCCGGAAACGATCACCAAATACTAATAATGCTGAAGAAATTTTAGGTAAGCGTTTTTGATATTGTTTGCAGATTCGATTCTGGTGATAGGGATAAATCATATTAATTAGGTCATTGTGCATTTATTTGACGATTAATCATACCCATAGTATATTTTTATACTTTAATTTCCTATAATAGGTACAACATAGTTATGTTTCTTAGGAATCTAGTAAGAAGTACCACTGAGTACTAGGAAGTAAGTTATGTTAAAGTTTTTTAATCTTTACATATAATAAAATTGAAGTGTCTGTATGTAATGTAAAAATAACAGGTTTTTACTAAATGCATATGAAACTATAACAAAAAGCCAATTTTTAAAATTTTTGTCTGTCTGTATGTCTGTTTGTTCCGGGTAAACTCCGAAATGGTTGAACCGATTTTGACGGGACTTTTACTGGTAGATAGCTAGTGTTATAAGGAATAACCTAGGCTACTTTTATTTTTACTTTTACTTTTATTAGGGTTGCGCACAAAAAATCAAAACCCTTTTTTAGTAGTCCACGCGAGCGGAGCCGCGGGCACAGCTAGGATAAATATATATGTGTTTAACCCGCCCGCTCTTTTATTCGGCAAATATGCTGCATTTTGCGTCAAAATCAATAAAGTCTATTATTCCGTAACAAGTTTTTATGGCGCTTACACCTCTTTTAACATTGCTGTAATTTAACAAATCTAAGGGAGCAGAGATTAATTTTGAAGAATGTTTTACATTCCACGCGTAATCTAAAGACGTCAGTGAAGGGCTATCTATCTTTTGCATTAAACAATCTTGTACAATTTTTTTTTTGTTTGTGGCGTATTTGTATTCGTATTATATTTTATTTGTATTTAGACTGAAGAATCGGAAGAGAAAAACTATACTTTGTTAGGATTTTAACAGATTTAAAACAAACCAAGTAATACTGACTCAATCAGTATAGAGGGTTATTTGCCTAGCATAGAGCATCGAATGAGGAGTTTTAAAAGTTGTTATTTAATTGGGTTATTTTCTACATCAAGGCCTGACCGGGTAATTTAGAAACATTTCCATGAATGTTTTCATTCAACCCACTTTCTACCCGTATGTGGAAATTAAAGCGTATTGATTGCTTCGTGAATGTTTAACTTTCTTTTAAATTGATTTCAAATTGTAATTGTTGTAATAAGAAATAATGTAAACAAGTTTTTTTTATTATTTCCTTTATTGATTTTAAATTAAAATTTTAATGATATGAAAAAAGGAAAGTATTAAGTGCAATTACGTTGGAACAATCATTCTGGTTCCTAATTAAGTTCCTAATTAAACTCCTACTAGACCAAGTACGTTGCATATAAAAGAATAAGAACAATCATTAATATTCAGTGGCCTTGCTCGAACTCGACACAACTGGGCGAGGTGAAGAACACCTACATGAAATCGTCATATTCTGAAAGGAAATTTAAACTTCGCAATCTTATATATTAATAGGTCCTAATTAACATGTGACATTGTTAGCGTTTTATATGGAAAACGTAAAACGAAAAAATAATAATGAAATTATACATTTAATCAATCGAAGTATTTACCATTACTATTTATGCACTTTCGCATTTTATAAGTAGATCGTTGATTCCATTGCAGAGCAATTTCTGGATGCGAGTATCAATAAAATCTTCGGCCTCATCAAAACGACAGCCTCATCGGAATTGAATTTTTTTCCTTGCAAGAAATTGTCTAAATTCCGAAAAAAGTGGTAATCTGTTGGAGCATGGTCGGGGAGTATGGTGGGTGCCGGAGACATTCCAACCGCAGTTCCTCTAATTTAGCGTCCGTCTGTCGTGAAGTATGGAGTCTAGCGTTGTCCTGAAGCAGCAGTGGGCTATAGAGATTGACCAGTCTCGGTTGTTTAACGGCTATATTTTTTGTCATGGTTTGCAATTGTTGACAATACAGATCTGCCGTTATCGTCTGGCCAGATCTTTGGAGGCTCTAGTGTATGACTCCAGCACTGGTCCAGTGCCTTTTTCTGAGTCAACTTTCGCTTGGGACTGGATTTGGCCGGTTCTCCTGGGTTCAACCACTGTGATGAGCTTTTCCGATTATCGTAAAAGATCAATTTTTGGTCACAAATAACGATACGATTCAAAATTCCCTCGTTATTGGGACGTTTGAGTATTGTAACGCAGCACTCAACGCGTGTTTGTTGGTATATATATACTTATTACTTACGATATACTTAAGTTTTCCATTTTGTGAAAAGAACGATGTGAAAGAAAAATGTAATGAAATTCCTAACCAAATGTCAAATATTTGATATCAAGTTAGCCAGTTCAACAAAACGCCAATCTCATATGTAACGACCTAATATTAAAGAGTACAAAGAAATGTATAGCGTTAAACACACGGGATACAGGTGACTCGGTACTTGTGGGACGTTTAGTAACCCTTATACATAATTCAGTCCCACATCTACGATTTTTTAGTGTCGGGGCGAAAACTTGACATTGGCATTCCTTACCCCTAGCATTCGAGACTTCTAGATACAACGGGAATTCCCCTAGCAGGGAACGTTATGCAGCGCTTACCCATCAATCGCATTATGCAGCGTTTAAACATCACCTTAAGACGCGTTTGAAAATCAAATTGATGGCGGATAGCCTGATAGACTAACGTGCATATGACAAAATTTACAGTTGAACAGTTGTACTTGAAGCGATGATGGCGCAGTGGTAGCGTGTACGACTTCGAGTCGATTGACGTGAGTTCGAATCCCTACAATGAGCCTGAGCTTTCGGTGAAGGAAAACATCGTAAGGAAACCATAGCATGGTGGTAGGGCATTTTCTAATGCCCGCCTGGCTAGCTACCACCCTCATGTTGAAAATCTGCCGCCAAGCACCAATAGGTGTGTTCCGGCAGCTGCACTTGAGAGCCAGTCTTCCACTAGGTTTAGCGTGTTACCATATTGGGCCGCATCGTCACTTAACATCAGGTGAGATTGTGGCCACTACGCAAAACCTATAACGATAAAAAAAAGTTTTGCCAATATACAATATTGTCAATAATACAGTTTTGTCGAAATGAAGAATCGACAGTGCGAGGTCCCTGGATGCTAGACACTTTAGTGGAAAAAGTTATTTTTACAATCATGCCGTTCATTTAAAACTCCACTCAGGGTAAATACCCCGGCTTGACACCTCCCCCATTTTCTCTCCTGCAGATCCAGATTTGATATAAAAACCATTAACAAACAAAAGTCGATCAAACTAGGAAGTGTCAAGAATAAGATGATTTACAAAAATTAATGCACCTAGTATATTAATAAAGTAATTGGTATATTATTTGTTGGTGCAAGTATCGCGGAACTATTCTCAAGTCGTAAACAAATTAACGAATGGGAGAGGTGAAAGCACCGACTATTGCGCAACTGTTATCTATGCAATTACTAGTCGATGACCGCAATATCTTAAAGCTTGGAACGGAAATATCTATTGCTTGTATAGTTTTTCATTACAAAAGATACTGCATGGATGATTTTTATCTTCTAGCGGTTTTAATATCTTGGAGATCATCCATTCGATTCACAATAGGATCATCAATTCATTATGTAATAGGCCAAGTTCAGTTAGCACTTAAACGAAAAGTCACACGTGGTCACGTGACTATAATGCAACGCTTTTGTGGCATATTTTAAATTGATTTAAGTTAATCAATTTTTTTCTATTACTTTTAAAGGTTTAATATAATAAACAAATATTAATTCACGGGTATTATTTTCAACATATATTATAAGGTATTTAAAACGATTTTTCAAAAGTCATTTACTCCTGGTGGTATGGTAAGTAGATTTACAGCTTAATTTATTACGAATAAAGACTTATATTAGCACGTTGACCCTGAATGACGTTCAGTAGCAATGCAAGAGAATTAGAGGCGTATGAATACTGTGTGGGTTACGTCTCTCATAGTACGTTACTTCGATAGTACTGTAGTTACTGTAATATAATAATATTATTATTTATGAACGCGCACCTAGGCTTCCTATATATTAACAAACCGTTCACATGAACGCGCCTTAACAAACGTCTGTGCGTGTTATTGCTGTGCTTAGAGAAAATATCTTTAGACACCGATAACCGCAGGGCTCGTCATTTGAATGGGGGCTTGTTGCTATATTTAAAGCGAGAGAACTAAATATTCATGGTGTTATTATAGATTGTTCAAAAACGAAAGTAGAGTTAAATATATTGTATATTAACTAATTGGATCAACAGTAAAATTCAATTTTACTTACCATAAATATACGTAACTCTTGTTTATTTTTATTGGACCTTCATGCTGTGAATTCCAACATTACATTTTACATAATATTTTAAAGTAATGTAATTTATGCAACACTCAATACGTTATGTCATCGGGTCGTCGCGCCGCGCTCATTGGACATACATGCACGGAACGAGATATCTGTGCCGAATTCGCGGCCTTCTCTCAAAGGCCTGCTTATTCAGTGTCACCCGAAAGTAGCGCTTGCCCTCGATTCAACCTCTTTTGTGGGGAATCTGTTATATAATAATCGTCTCTTGTTTGGGTGATTTCTTACTGTAGAACGAATATTGTTGCTAAAACATCCTATTTTTATTTTCCTGTAAATAATAAGGTAGTAAAATTCAAATATAGATATGCCTTACAAGGATGGTAGTAATTTCACTTAATAACTTAATACACAAATTGTAATAATAATTATTAACACTGTTAAACGTTTCTTTATGGACGACTCGCAGTGTATAATTATATGGCACGCTAATTCTGAATAAAGTAAAAGGTATCATAATTTTTATTATGTAAATACAATTATAATAATAGGTGTTACTGTATTCAGCAAATTATAAGTATTGAGAAGCCCGCCCCCTAATTACATATTTCGTAAGAGGAAAGCGATAGCAGAAATCGCTAAATATCAGTTTTAAAATGGTAAATCAGATTATGACCGGTGCATAATACGAATTTGCCATTTTGCTCCCGCTATTTAGTCATTTCTGCTATCGCTTTGATCTTGCGAAATACGTTATTAAGGGGTCGATCGTGCTACTTTCCGGTAATTCAAGGTGTCCGGAAAATAATATTTCTTTTTCAGAATGAATACTTTATTGCGCGTTTTTAGTTTGTACACTGGCGATCTTAATTAATCAGTTTGTGGGAAAAAATATGTCGGGAGTGCAAATAGAAAATTAATAAAAATAAAATAAAGTATAAATCTAGAAAAATAATAAAATGTTAATAATTACTCCAACCTTTCTGTGGGTAATTATAAATATAAATTAATATTATATCATACAACAATAAACTAGAATAAGAACTAATATAACATACGTAGCCGGGATGTGCAGCGAGAATTCGCTTAAGCACAGCTTAAGGCACTCGGCCGCGAAATAGTGACAACAAGCTCTAGGGTGCCAAAGTGACCGAACCTTGGCTTGGGCTGTTGTCCTAGTTGAATAAAACGCGAACTGGCTAATTCTTTATCCGTAATTCGATTTAACTAACTATACGTAGTATATACATGTCTCTTTCCTCTGTGAGGAGAGAAGAAACAAGCGTATATGTATTTAGTAATCTGCCAGTATTGGTCTAAACAAGCCAAAAACAGAAAAAGGTTCCTTACAGAATCTATTTACCTGAGCGCAAGTCTTCATCGTTTCGTGCTTTCGTGCTTCATCGTAAGTGCGTGCGGTCAAACCTGTTGCTATCGCGCCCAGCCAATAAGATGTGGGTCAGTAGTACGGAAATTAAGTCTTTGACATAATATTATTAAATAGTATGTTATTTAATATAACGTGTTGGTAGAGGAAGCCGGCCCTTGTAACGAGTAAACAGATCAATAAGAAATCCGCCACGACCACCCTCTCCAGCGGCTACTCAATCTTATAGCGTTAGCCACAATTTTCACATTTTGGTTATAATATCACATTTAATGGGATTTTTAATTTTGGTGATCATTTACTATTTTTGGCAGTATAGAGTACTCTTTTGAGGGTATATTTTACCATATGTGATTATCAGTTAGTTAAACACAAGCTTATATATAATACTATAAAGCTTAAGAGATGGTTTGTATAAATGCGCTAATCTCTGGAACTACCAGTCAGATTTGAATAGCTTCGCCGTTTACATGATTCACTGAAACTGGATTATTTTTCTATCTGCTGCACGACTATAAAGCACTCTCTCGTGGTCTCGTGGTCCTATGAGAGCTCATTTCTATAATTATCACAGAACAAGACACGAATTTAGGATTGTAGAATCTATACTAATATTATAAGTCAAGAGATTGTTTGTTTGTTTCAACGTGCTAATATCTGGAAATACCAGTCAGATTTGAAAAATTGTTTGTGCTTTTTATAGCTTATTTTTTAAGGAAGGTTATAAGCCTATATTTTCTCTTTAAACTACGATCCTAAGAAGCGGAGCGGTAACCATGAACTTCAAGCAATCTGGCAAGTACGAAAAGAGAAAAATGGTAAGCTAAACGGGTGCATTGGCGGCGGCGCGGTAGAGAGTTGGTCTAATAAATTTAATACGGATAAAACCGTGGGGCACAGCTAGTAATATATAAAATGAATATATCGTATAGTGGCGGGTCACGACGAGATTAAAAAAATTGCAGAAATAAATTCGACAGAAAAGGCCAAGGACAGAAATGTGTGGAGAAAAATGGAGGAGGCGTTTACTCTCAAGGGAGGTCATTAATAGATAAAAAATAATTAAAGATACTTATAAAACAAATAATTTTATATTATTGAATGAAAAGAAAATTTAAATATATTTTTGCATGTAAAAAAAGGTAGAAATTATTTTATGTTGTATGTAACACGTTTCCATGAAAAAGTAAATTGGCATTGTAAAGTTAATCTTATTAAGGAAATATATAAGAGTAATTATAAAATCGTATAATGTCTCCTAAGTGTTTCTAATATACCATTCACCCCATTTCGATGACACTTTGGTAAGTTTTGCGAATTATAAATTAGGGAATTGATATAATATTATGACAAATATTTTTTTATATGAAATTAGTGTCAGTAATGTATGAAATGTTCCATGCCTAACTTATACCATATATTTATCTGATGCGTATCTAATGATGATGATAAGAATCATTAACGAACGAGTGAAAGTGTAATGTATTTTATAATATTATAATAAGAATAAACAACATCATTGAAATGATGAAATAGTTAAGTACGTTGCGGTTCAGCTAACACGTTTGGTGAAATGTACTAAATAGTTTTTTTTAGCCAATGTAAAACATTTGCGTTATGTGTCGGTGTCAGTTACGGATAGTGATAGCTGTTCAAGTTATTTTTATATTCACTGAACACGTTAGGTAAGTTGAGATCATTATTCAAAGAACTCTACACATGTACATCGAGAGTTCTTCGATATATTATTGGTTGAAGTTTGAATTAAGTTTGAAAACCACTAGAGCTAACTATATTTGTCGTCAATTTAGTGCATGGCGAGCGAAAAATACACCAATTAATAAGCATTGAACCAGTATGGAATCTCCTCTATATATGTAAAAAAAAACTCTATAACGTGTTAGTAAACGCTAAAATTTGGTGCAACTGACGCTTTTTCCACAATCACTAAATCTTCTATATAAAACTATTAAGTGAGCAATTTTGTAAGATATTGTTAGAAGAATACTGTCCTGGATACAAATCACAGACTACGAATTAGTGACGTAACATAGTGAATGATCCGATAGCTCGCGCGTGACTGTCCTTTCAAAGTTTCAAACCTGTCGTTGCCTGTTTATACAGTGCGTGTGGTCACAGAGCACACCTGTTGTTATCACATCTAGCCAATACATGCGGATCAATAATAAAGTCAATAGTATGACCATTAGTTTGAAATATCTAATAATATTATACATATAGGTATATATATATGAAGTTTCGTATTTAATATTTTTTACTTTCCAAGTGTACGTAGGCTGGTGTTTTTTTGTTGCAAAAGTTAGAGAAGCTCCTCGGTCACCCAGAGATTGAATAGTAAATTGATACAATACTAGTCCGCTTATTAACTTTATGAGTATTTGGTACCTTTGGAGGTCATTATCACCATCCTCACTTAAGTTGGTCTCACTTAGGTGAGATTGTAGCCACAACGATAAACCTATAACATTAAAAAAAAAAATCTGCGACCGTATCAGTTTGATTGCTTCTACGATAGGACTGCCTCTTTTGTATTAATAAATCAACTTGAAAATAACTTTGGAATTAAATTAATTTGTACCTATTTAGAAAAGTTATCACACGCATGTTGTATTATTAATAAAACAGGTGCAATTTTATACGAATTCAAATAAAACTCTTATCCGCTATCACACTGATTACAAAATATTCACGCACGGACAGTTGAGTGCAGTTCGAGTTACGTTAAATGAAATTTTATTTTAATTTCTTGTTACTGCTCAACTCTAATCCAAAACCCTAACGATTAAAAAAATGAAAACTTTTTTTTCGATATACAGTATTAATCTACTTATGTTTACATTTACTGTTTGTATTTTATGTAGAATATTGGAAATAATCATTTTGATAATAGTTGGATTGTAGTCGGTTAGTACTGTTTTGACGTTCGTAAGTGCCTTCTAACGGACTAAATTGAATAAAGTTTTTTTTTTATTTTGAATTTTGAAACACATGTTGAAATCACAGCATGTTACTAATTAGGTCGCAACTTCCCATAATTTTAAGTTTTCTTAATTACACAACGTTTAATAATAATAATAATATTATTACACATCATGTAATTTTTTAACGTGTGTACGTTTAACGAAATACGTACTTATTAAATGTGTTTTAATAACTTTAAATTGATTTCGTATAAATGTTGTAAAGAGATTGAGAATAATTATGATATAAATTAAACTATACATATCCTTTTTTTTCGAACTGACTATACTGTTAGCCTTAGGGGCCCTGGAGTCTTTACGGCTTTTACAGCTTCACCGGGCTTGAGGGCGAGTACTTAAGGCACTCAGCCGCGAAAGCAAGGCTACAAGCTCCAAGTGCGCCAAAGTGGCCGAACCTCGGCTGGGACTGTTGCCGCGTATGCAATGAAGTCGCGATCTAGATAATGCGATTTAAACTAACTATACATATATACATGTTTCTTCCTCCTAGGGTGTTCAAACCTAAAAAAGTAAGCACAGAGAGAATTGCGTACCTTTTTTTATTACCCTAATAGCGACATGATGTGTTGATAGATAGGATAGTAACGATAAATTTTATGTTTAACTGCGTTTATAGCATACTGTATCGTATTACGTATATTTGCAATATAAATTACGCAATAAACGATGGCGTAACAAATATTTTTGCACTGTTACGTCATTTTGTTGCAATAAATGACAGTCTTAACTGGCGAGAAAGATGTCGGCGCATTATATGACGATAATTAAGAATTTATGTTCGATAGCTTTATTTGCTACTAGCTATCGCTCGCGTCTTCCTTTGCGTTAATTATGATTATACTGTAATATATCATAAGAAGAAGAACACATAATTATAGGTACTGGAATCCAAAAACCAAAAAACCTTAAGCTAAATATTTGATATAATGTGCGACATTATTCAATTTTCATGATTAGATAAAAATATTTTTTTGTTGATTTTATTAATTTTCATAAATGTACGATCAAATGTGATTTCACTTTCCTATGGCATGATTATAATATCGCACATCGCTCGTAGAAAGGATGACTGATGGAGCCAAAGAGTTCTCGAGTGGCGACCACGTATAAGAAGATGTAGCGTGGGCAGACCCGCCACAAGTTGGACTGATAGCCTTGATACGGGCTGAACGAATGGATGGATGAGATAATTAATCCGTCTAATTTAATAACAATGTTTCCTAAAGTGATCTTCTGTATGGACCCTTAAGGATAGATGTTGACGAGAAGTTTATAATTACTAATCATTAGACAACGAGGTTAGACACGTAATGTCGTTTCATTCGTGAGGTTTTATATAAAATATACGAAACAGACCTACATACAACTTAACTTCATTTTGAAGCAGGTCTTAAGTAGTTTTGCTTCCATTACCTAACACATAACACAGTTTTACATTGTGAGATACTTCATATGCATTCCCACGTAAGTTTAGTTAAGCGTAGAATTATCTAATACTGTTAGAATCTTTTAAAATTATTAAAATATACATTTTTTATTGGGTGCATGGTGGTTGCGAATCCAGTCGGGACACTGGCTAATCCGGGAAAGCGACCGCTATGGCGAGCGTTTCATCTCGTGTAAGGTGGTCGCTATCCAGTCGGACATAAATTCTCGTATCGTTCCATCCAGCAAATTATACTAAAATGAGTTTACTATCCAAGATTTTCTGAGAATTATGGTAATTACATAGCGAATTTTGCCAGCGCAACGACAATATTCAGTTATATATATGCCAATATGCATTTTCCCATCGTATTTGCAAGCCGGCAAGGCATAAAGACGGTTGCTTTAAGTGGATATTTGTTCCTCGTTAGTATATAAATCTATACATATTATAAAACTCATTGTCTCTTTGTCTGACTGTCTATGATCGTTTATGTTCTTTTCACGCGCAAACTACTAATCCGATTTACACGTTTTTATTTTAATTATAGCTATGTTATCTGGCCAGGTTATAGAATATATTTAGTAACATAAAGTAACATACGAAACAAGCAGTGACGATAATGGTGAATCAATTCGGAAAAAGACACACTTAGGGCACTTAAATGGCTTACGCTGAGTAAACCATACGAGATATACCAAATTAATGTTCTTCATAATTGTAGATCTTAAAAAAACCTACAAGAAAGTCATACATGTATAAATACCACACATATATGTATCTTTTAAGGACCACCCACAATAAGTATGCTTGCCTTCCGTCTTTTGATCGGGGTGAGCACGATTCGTGCGTGCGCTCAACCGACGACATTCTGTAGTCCACGCGAGCGGGGCCGCGAGCACAGCTAGTACATACGTATAAATGAACGAATATTATAAAGAGGTAAAGTTTGTTTGTTTCTAGGAGATAATCTCTGGAAGTACTGATCCGTTATGAAAATTCTTTTATGTAATTAATGCAAAAGAAGTTGCTGGTGTTTGCTAGAATTTATTGTAAACCTTGTATTTATTATATTCTTTTAAACTATTAAAAGTTTGTGAATACAATTTCAATAGCAATATGGTCAAAAGGTTAAAATGATTTACGATAACAATTAATCATTCTTATTTTACTAAATTACAATATTTGAAATTTAAACAACATACCTAGAAATTTATTCAAATGTGGCTTTCTCTAGAAATTTCAACTAGCAAACCGATCAAACGTGTATTTTCATCAGGGGGCACACGGGTCACTAGAGTGTGTCGTCTGAATGTAATTTTCGTTTATAAATTATAATTAGCAATTTATTTCATCAACGTCCTTTGTCGAGTTTAAATTTAGTTAACACTGTTTAGTAAGGCTTTTACAGGTTCCAAAACTTTGCTTTCTATCGTGTATAGGTTATTTATGTTAATGGAGATGTTTTGTGTTTTATGGTGTAAAATAAAACTTTATCTTCTTCAATACCAAGCTGTTCATTGTATGTTTAAATTACATTTTTAGTTTCAAATTGTATAAAGACCAACGAGGTCGAAATATTTTCACCCGTGTTAAATGTATTCGACCAACTCTCCACAGCAACGCTATCAACGCATCCGTGTAACCAACCTATCTATGTTAACACTTCCCATACTTACTTACAGCTTGCCGTTTATTGTTACTGCTCCACTCTTTAGGGTCGTAGCGTGAAGTTATATAACCTATAAACTTCCACAATTAATAGGCTATACAATGATATAATATTTTTCCAAATCTGACTGGTAGTTCCAGTGATTACGCGTTCAAACAGAAAAGCAATCTCTTGGGTTTTGTATAGAAGTGTATAGTTTGTTTGTCAGTTCGTAAAAAATGTTGAAATGCTTAGTTCATGATTTTTTTTTTCGGTCTGGATACCCTGTTAACCATAAGGGCTCTGAAGCCTCAGACACAGCTTTTACAGCTTCACCGCGCTTGGTGATCTTGTGTACACAGGTACACTTGACAATAAGTACGTCATGTACCAATTTAAATGCTCCATAATTATTTAAAAAGGTCTGTATTTTAGTGAGTTGGAAGAATTTGACCAATCGTGGTATTAACAAAGTGATAATTTAGGCTCATTACGAAAATAAGGCCTCGTTCGCACAGGCGGTTTTAAAAACTTGTATTAAAAACTTCTTTTAATAAGCCGTATAAGTGATCTAATTGCGATTTTTAATGGGCATTTGAATGCTTACGTTATTTTTACTATAAAGTATTTTTTTATAGTAACTTGGCACATTGTACTGTCCCTATAAGGCGCCGCGGATAACTTGTAAATATGCTAATTGAATTTTATAGTAATTATAATTAGCTTTTATTGATAGTAAAATTCAAATTACTTCACACCTAAGTTATTACTATGTTATTTTTGATATTGAAATATTAGTGGCTAATATATATTCAAATACATAAGAAAACTTAATAGATGAAAGGGACATAATATTCAAAATTGGAAAAATGACTACCTGAGTTAAGTATCAATGCCTTATTTTTTAGACATTACAGTTACTATCGTCAAGAAATACAGTCGCAAAAAACTTAAATCTAGCTTCTCTAAATAGCATTGTCAATTTAAGTATATTTTTGGTAACTATGTAACTCTGATGATATAACACTGGTCCTTGAACTTATGATAAAATAAACAAATAAATTCCGTACGGGTCGAGCTAAATAAAACCGTTTAATAAAGTTTTTTAATTTAATTAAACTTTTTAAAACTTAAATAACTTACCTGTTTAGCATCTCGGGGAAAAAAATAGAAGTTCTATCAACAAGAAACAAATTAAAATTGTCAATTTTGCACAACCTCATGATTCCTGATTCAAGATTTTTGTCACGACCATGCTATATCAGGTTTGGAGTACGTTACTATTACAATTCCATAGTCTTTACGCTTCTTAATCTTGTATTTAATATTTTCAAAATTTTGTATACAAACATTTTATTCAGATACACAATGTTATAACTTCTATCTTCGTCTTCTATATAAATAAAATGATTGAGGTTTCCCGTTGTGCGCGCATCACGCAAAAACTACTAAATAGATTTTGATTAATTTAGATACTTGGCCCTTATCAAAAAGACACATTATCACGATATCTTCATAAACAATAATTCTGTAGTCCACGCCAGTGAAGCCGCGAGCACAGCCAGTATGTTATATTTGTATACGTACATCAATTTTTTTTATATATAGAAAGTACAATTGGATTGTCTAGATTGAACTCGTTTTGAAAGTATCGGTTCAAATCTCAAATTAGTTTTCTGATGGATAAGTTATATTTTACTTTCTATACGGGGGCACTTTTCTCGTTTACTTAAGTAGAATCGATGATAGATCAGTGGTCGCGTGTTCGGACACGGTGTCGATCGTCGAGAGTTCGAATCCCTGCAATGAGCCTGAGCTTGCGGTGAAGAAAAAAAAATCGTTATGAAACCATACTCTAACCACTTTCAAGTTCAAAATTTAGGTTAGGTTAGGTTGTTACTATCTTGGACTGCGTCATTACTTAACATCAGGTGTGATTGTGGTCAAATGCAAGCAGCTAGCAATCACCCGCGGCTTTGTTCACGTTAAAACGCCTTGAATTATTCCGGGGATATCGTATGTAGCTTCCTACCAGTGATATCAATATTTTTTAGAATAGGAACAGTAATCTCTGGAGAGATTACCTTCTAGAAACATACAAACTTTACCTCTTTAAAACAGTATTATGTAGATATATTGTTAGATTGTATAAATGTAGAAAGATAGATTGTATAGATATGTTGTCGGGGAAGACAACCGGACGAATACTTACAATATTTTATTTGTATTAAAAGTATAATAATGCTATTTAAGGACGATGTTATTATACATTCTTCCTAATTGAGACATACGAGAATTATTTCCTGTAATTGTATAAGGAAACAGAGTTAGTCTACTAACTACCTGGTTAAGTTTCCAGTGTGTCCGGTATTTCTATCGATACATGATTTCTTTAAATACTGACAAATTATATTGTACCTCAACTTGAATACAATGCAGATGCTGTTACGCTAAGATTACTAACCCCATAGTATAATGCAATGATAATCCTCGGGTTACGTGAACGGAAGGCCCCGAAAATGTTGTCAGCGGATTCGAGTGGTCTTATACGGCTGTCGCACAGTCTTATACCGAAACGCACGCGCTTCGCCCGCACTTTCGCTCTCGGTTCGGCTTCTAACTACGAATAAAAACTACATTAAATGTGACCCTGTTTACGCCTGTAATATTTAATTTAATGAATCAGATTTGTTTTGAATAACAAGTTCTCTTTGTTTTACTTTTTATAAAGACGGTTTTTTTTAAATAAAAATCTTAGTTACCGGGTACAGATAGCTTGTGTTGTCAGGATCATGTGAACCTTATTTTAAGATATCGGGTGATCGAAGAATTATATTCAATAATAAATTAAGACATCTCAAACTTTGTTTCGTTATAGTGTAAAAGCATTTATTTAAACTGAACTCATTACATACACTGTCCTGGTAATCAGTGCAGGTGTTTACCGTTGTAAACTGTGTACTAATTATTCTGTGCATAAATAATAATCAAAGCGTGAACTGACAGTTTCTGCGGAAGTTTATGATTTAGAGAACTTAACTGTTTCGCTAAAAGTGAGTTTTTAATAGTGAAGTGACAAGGCAAACTATGTTGGTGATATTAGCATTCATTGGGGTTCGATTCGCTCTAAACGTGTCCAGGCAAAGCGCACGCGCTCTGGCGGATGAGTGCTACACTAGAAAGTAAATATATTTTGTTACATTTTTACCTTACATGTGGTATGCGACATAAAACAACCAGTTGTCATTGTGAAACTAAACTGGTTAAATGCATTGTATTAAAAAAAACAATATACCTATTAGGGAAAAATTGCTCGCTTACGTTTCTATCTAATTTCCATACTTGTTCATCAATTGGAACCAGTTTTTACGGACAACGATAACTTAATTACCTACACACATCTACACAATTAATAAATAACTAGTTGTGCCTCACGGTTTCACTCGTGTTAAGTTTACTTGACCAATCTGCACCCCGCCGCGATACCATCGCACCCGTCTACCCTATCGTTGTTCTATCTTCCCGTACTTGCCTACAGCTTGCCCGATTTTTTTACGTTTGTTGTTACTGTTCCGCTTCTTAAGGTCATGGCGTGAAGTTATATAGCCTATTATAACCTTCCACAATAAATAGAATGAAAAAATAAAACTTTTTTTTTTAATCTCATTGGCAGTTCCAGAGATTACCAGATTAAAACAAATACAAACACCCTCTTGAACTTTATAACAATAAAATAGAATGAAAAAAAAGAAGATTTTATGAAATCTGATTGGCATTTCCAGTGATTACCGGATTTAAACAAAAACAAACATTCTCTTAAACTGTTTAACAATAGTGATTTAGATGTCGTAAACGGCAGAATATTTTAAAGATATATAATATATATAGTGATAAAAATATATAGGCATATTTTATTGTGATACTGGTGATATTGTAAAGACTGGAGAGCGACCTTCGAACACATGGCAATAGTTTTATAACCAGCCAGTTTATATACTGATTCTTAAATATAACAGTGATACGATTGAAAAAATACTTCTCCATAGTTTTACGTAAAAGAGGCGTGTCGCGTTCCGGGTTCAGCCGGTTAGTATTTAGTAATCAGGAGGGGTGGTAGGGATCTGTACCCTGTTTATGTATGTTTATCATAAATAAAAAATACGCATATTTTCCTTCTATTTATTTTCAATTTTTATTTTAAAGTATAAAGGTATACTTTCGTAATAGAGTAAAAAAAAGTATAATGATAATGAATATTATATTGTCGTAAAAAATAAATAAATTAGGTAGTTATAAAAGGGTAAAGAGTTGTTGAATGTCTGTGGTCAATAGCTATTGATACTTCAAAAAGAATAAAACGTCATAGCTTATAACATAATTTTGTGTATTCAGGTGACACAAAATAAGCGGTTTCTATGTAATACGTATTTTTAACACGCTCTTATTTATTATTGAACAATAGGAATACAAGTGAATTTTTGTGGCTCGATTTTGAACTTTATTGTTCTTGAAACAGTTTCATTATTTGTTAGAGAACGTACTGGGCGTTTGTGTAAGGAAGGGCATTCAAATAACATCTTAAGACTTGAAACACTTAACCCAACCTCACCTGCACGCAAAGCCAGTTCCAGTTTCTATTTACTTATGCCGGCAGTGGCATCTGGTCATGGATTTTTGATCTCTCTGTGGTCGACATTGTTTTTGTTTTGTATTGGCATTACCATCAGATACAGTTTCGTGACTTTGCCGTACTAATAAAATATAATTAAATAAATTACAATATATTATCACTTTCCTAAACATTATTCTAATTTTAAATTATTTCCCTAATTACTACATTAATTTGTAGCTTATTATAAAAACACTCGTAAGATTTCGATTGCTATTTAAATAATGTTTATTAATTATTAGGCTTATTGTAAGTCGTGAAAATGTGTGGATCACCCTCGATCAATCACCGCGACTTAATGATCACGACATGCGGTTGACTTATTAGTTCAACATTCATTCAAGCATTCTTTTAAGTAAATTGGTCTGCCTTACTCATGTACGCAGCCAGAGACTATCTGATGTGGTGACATTTTTAACACGTTTATATTAGCTTCACTTGTAACTAACTAACAAACAATGTAATTAAAATCTTAGAAGTCAATTTTAACCTACTTTTTAATTGTCGTATCGAAATAAAACTTTGTATTTATATGTATTTCGGATGACAACACTATAATTTGTTATCTTGGAGCTGATCTGATGATGGAGCCAGGAGGTGGATAGTGGAACTCTTCTGTGGTTACTAGCAAACCCCTCTAGTTTAGGCTCGTATGATTCGTTTTGACAAGTCAAATAGATGGGGCTTGGTAACGAAATGTTATTTATAATACTAAAAAGTTTTATCATTTTTACAGCGTAGGCGTCATTTTTAGCGTGTTTTAGTTTTTGAAACAATTTAAACTTATTATATTATGCATAATAAGTGCATGGTGGTGGGACATTGCATGGTGGTAGGGCATTTTCTAATGCCCGCTTGGCTAGCTACCACCTTCAAGTTGAAAATCTGTCGCCAAGCACCAATAGTTGTGTTCCGGCAGCTGCACTTGAGAGCCAGTCTTCCACTAGGTTTAGTGTGTTATCATCTTAGGCCACATCGTCACTTAACATCAGGTGAGATTGTGGCCACTACGCCAGAATTACAACTATTAAAAAAAAACTACACTAGCTGTGTCGCACGGTTTCACCCGTGTTTAATTTATTTGACCGTCTCTCCGTGTCGCGTCTCCGCCAACGCGCCCGTGTTCTCTTTGTTCTCACTTTCAGTACTTGCCTAAAACTTGCCAGAACGCTTGTTGAACGCTCGTTGTTACTGCTCCACTCCTTATAGTTGTAGCGTGAAGTCATATAGCCTATAATCTTGCTCAATAATAGGCTCTACATTGCAAAAAAAAAAGTTTCAAATGTGACAAGTACAAGTTTAAACACAAAAAAAAAATCAAACAATCTCTCGATCTTTATAATATTGATATAGGTATTGGATACAAAAGTTAGATTCGAAATTTTGATTATATTAATTCCGTTAGAAGTATTTTCATATTCCTGAGAAACTTTGTAGTCCACCGTCACACAATGTTATTTACGGTTCATAGTTATATTTTGAAGTAGACATTACCGGCTAGTAAGATGAAGATAATCGGAAAACAACGATAAAATAAATCGTTGACAAAGTTCTCCGCCACCATTAAATTAACTAGAAAATATCTTTATATGCTGTCGATTAATTGATTTAATTATTTATGATATAAAAATATTTTTAATGGCGTTAAAAGTTATTTACTTTTTTAAGAACGGTTATACAAAGACTAAATTAGATTTACCTCTTAAACTTTTACCTTTATACGTGCTCTATTGTATGATGCTGCCGTTAAACAACAGGGGTTTTAAGAACAAGTGAATGTTAATTTGTATTTAGTTAAACGTTTTGATACGGCACTACAACACCCAATATGAATAACATAGTAGGATTAATTACAATAGAATACAAATATGACGTAAGCAAATACAGAAAAAAAATTACCTCTACATACCTTATCTCTACGATTAATAAATCAATTTATACTTGAATAAAATAATCCTCAATATTGTCAAATATTGAGTCGGAAAAGCTTTAAAAATAGTTAACGTCGAAATAGCATTTGAATCATGATGTCAAAAAAATTCATGAAATTAGAAAAATAATAATTAAACGGCTCTTTTGAAAATCATGGTTAAATGAGTTACGATGACATTCAGGTTCGATTGGATGATCGAAATATCCCATTCACTGTGAATTGATTGATTGGTTATTTTTATATATTTGGTAAACGTTAAATACAAATGCTCTTTTGCTCTTTTGCCCTCGACTTCGTGCCTGTTGTTTTCGAAATGAAACTATTTGCACGCCTCCTATTGTAAAGTAAAACTCGCGCGCAACAACTCACAAGAGTTTCAGATCAAAGTTTCGCAATCGCATAAATTTATAGGAACGCATACTTGACAAACAAATAATTATTCATTTTTTCTACATATGTATATATAAAGACTAGCTGTGCTCCACGGTTTCACCCATGTTAAATTTCTTCGACCAGTTCTCTACCGCGTCTCCGACGCACCCGTGTAGCCTATAGTTGTTCTTACTTCCATTACTTGTTTTCAGCTTGCTATATTTCTTGACATTTATGGTTTATTGCTGGGCTCCTATGACCTAAAAATAATATTTTAAATATGAATAACACTTCCAGAGATTAGCGCGTTCAAACAAGAACATGTCATGAGCTTTTAATCTTTTTATCCATACTCCAAACCTCTATGTAGATCGGATCAAATTGTATAGTAATAATGACTTGGATTCAACGTCTTATAAAATATAGAAATCGGCTTCATATTTGAAAACTCGTTGAACGCGATTTCACCTTAACAAAGTATCTAAATAATATTGTAATAACGTTATTTTGGAACTATCGAACATTTTAAGCTACATACGGCAGTGATGCTAGCATTGAAAATGGGACATACCAAATATAATATGATTTCGTCGGAAATACAAATTCCGGTTTAACATTTTAAAGTTTGTTTGTAATTTTAATTATCATATTCTTAATTTACGTATGTTTGAGTAACCTAATTAAAAATAAAATGTTGAAATTCAACATCATCTATAACAACTCGGGATTAACCTAACGTAACAAATGTTTAGAATTTACTTGAAAAAGTTAAGAAATTACTAGTGAAGCCGCGACGTGATTGGTTCGTTTGAAATTGTAAGAAACAATAAGTTACCTGCAATTACATACCTATTATGCGATCTTGTTATTTATGTTTATTCATAAACGTATTTTACTTGGCCCTATATAATGTAATTTTGGCGGCATTTTAGTTTGGCAATCGTGAACAAATAAAGTGGATTATAAATAACAACATGCATTCTGATTTACTACAGAAACTCCCTAGACAATTTTAAAATGGAGCCGCTATCTTGTTAGAGTTGTGTTTGAAGATTACAAGAATAATTAGAAAAATATTCTATTCACGTGACGTTAGCAAATTTGTAACTAACACAATTGTCATTAAATAAAAAGAAGAATTACATATTGGGAAGTTGTTTTTAATGTGTTTACGAGTATTTTGTGCGACAGCGAATGTAATGGTACAAAAACTTATATGCCATGTAATGCACAACATGTATTTCGGATATGTTTTTTTTTTATAATAGCTCGGCGCATTGACTGGACTGTTATTGATGTTAAGGAAAGTACAATCCAAATACAACGGCGACCACCAAGAGATCGAAATCCATCGGCAGTAACTGCTGTCATGCTGGCCTGCATAAATATCTCTTCACGTTACGCTTGAAGGACCCGATATCATAAGAAGGAGGGAACACATTGGCCGGGAGATGGTTTCACAGCTTTACTGCACGACAAACATAAGACAGAGAACTTTTTAGTTCGTGCCGAGATGGAAGTTACCGTAAAACTGTGATTCCGAAGCCCAGCGCGTGTGGTTCTGGAAAGGAGAGGAGGTAATTAGATTGAACAGCTTTTCAGAACATTCACCATGATACAGACGATAGAACACACTTATGCAAGTAAGATGTAAATTAACTAGTAAGAAGTAACTACATAAAATCTTTTAATCTTTCATTGTCATCATCTTGACTTGAAATCCGTTGTATCCTAATAAAAATGTAAATACAATTAATATTAATTCAATGTTAGGGACCTTCAACCTAAGGGACCTTCAATTTATATCCTGTGAGGTGATACATCAGGCATACTACTGCAATCTTTATTTGTATTTTATTACACACGAGAAGTGAACGTGTTTTAGTGTTGATATTTGATTCACTAACTAGTCATGGTCATTAATTCGCCTTGGTTTCGGTGTATTACGATCATTACTGTTTCTGTTGATCAATAAAAACTGATGCCATTTTGATAGTTCTGCGTCAAAACAAAAATTAAATAACTCAAAAAATGTGGGTATTCCAATTAAAAAAAAATGTTTTAGCGCTCACTTGAGAGCGGCTGGACCGATTTGGCTAATTCTTTTTTATATTGGTAACAGTCTGAATAAGGTTTTTAGGGAAATAAAAATTGGAAAGTGACCAGGAAATTGGGAAATTTAGAAAAACGGAAAATAGTATTTTCTATTAATTATTTTTTTAAGAACTCAAGACCATGACTCACTGTATGAACGATGGATGTGCGTCATTCTTATTTTGTTTTATTCGTTATGATTCTGGAAAAGTTTTCAGGAAAAGAAATTCGGTATAGGGCAAAACAACGACAGCGTGAATACAAATTAAATGCTGTTCCTGCATCCTTCAGAAGATGCACCAGAATATTAATGAAATTAAGTAGTGTTAAAGGAACCAAGGCTCTGTGCTAGAGCATGCACAATCTGCGTTAATTTACGGTGTGTTCGAATCCCTACAAGGAGGCAAAAGTTTTGATAAAATCATAGTACTGTTGTTGTGTTTGAGTACTTCTTTAGACGAAGTATGAAAAATGATGAGAGTGAATTTGTACGATACGCACTCACATTTTTTATACTATTACAATCCAAGCCCGGTGAAGCTGTAAAAGCCGCAAAGGCTCCAAGGCACGCAAGGCTACAGTATAGTCAGTTCGAAAAAAAAAACTTATAAGTAAGTCTACACAATGAAGTTGCATGCTATAAACCTTTTGATTATTGTGGTCACTTAAAATCGAGAGTGGCTATTCAAAGAAATGTTATAACTTCTAATGCGCATACATAACTCATACATGAATCAATTCTTTTTTCTCATCTGATATGATACTTTCGAGTTAAAAAATTGTCGTAATAAACAATGCAATCATAATTTACTTAGCAGTCTAACTAAATATGCATTGATCGATTTGTTACGCAATGTGAAACGTACTTTAAGTTTTCGAGAGTTAACGGTATAAAGAAAAAACAAGAGATCGAATAGTGAAGGTCGAAATGCTCTAAAATGTCGTAACCTTCCGAGGTTAAATATACATGTATCGTTGAAATATGCATTTATATTCGGAAAAAAACCTTGATTTTGCATCACAAACAGTCATGAAAGGAATTATTTGCAATGAGCATTAATACTATCTAAGTGCGGTAATATATTATAGTATACCTAGATATTAATGAAATATGTATATTAAATACTGTTTGCTATCTTTCTTATAGAAAAGAAATAGAAAATAATTATTAAGCTGGAGAAAGACAATTAATACAAGTGCTCCTCCCTACCTATAACGTCCTTCAAATATCTTTTATATTTGAGCACGCTGGCATCACATTAGCGACCGACGATGGATTGTAGTAGATCTCTCGGTGGTCGCCGATATTGTTGGATTTCACTGTACTTACCAACAGATACAATGACGTCACTTTGCTGTGATACAAGAAAAAAATGATATTCAGCGTACTAACTAACTAGAGCAGGGATGAGCACAACCTGCGACCTGTCATACTTTCTTTTACGGCTCATCAGAGAACAACGATAGACTACAAGAGTGAGTTGGCGATGGCGACGCGGTCGAATATATTTAACACGGGTGAAACCCTGCGGTAAAACTAAAGTAATACAAAAACGTCACCACATCAGATAGTCTCTGGCTGGGTAAATAAATAAGGCAGACCAATTTACTTAAAGGAATGCTTGAATGAAAGTTGAACTAATAAGTCAACCGCATGTCGTGATCATTAAGTCGCGGTGATTGATCGACGGTGATCCATACATTTTCACGACTTACAATAAGCCTAATAATTAATATATTTTATTTAAATAGCAATCTAAATCTTTCGAGTGTTTTTATAATAAACTTCAAATTAATGTAATAATTAGACAAATATTTTAAAATTATGATAATGTTTAAGAAAGTGATAATTTTTTTTTTAATATATACTTTTAAAAACTCATAAACCGTCCCGTAACTTCATTGTTCCCTAGGCGCGATAACTTAACTAAATTAACATTTTCATTTCATTTTCAGAGTCATTTCCAGACATTACCCTCACTCATATAATAATGTGGATCAATAAAACTTGTTTAATATGATTCATATTAGAAGAAACTACAAAAACTTAAACCGTGAAGACGGCTTAGTTAAAAGTAATGATTTGACTTTCTCCGCCGGTAACTTTAGCAACATTACTTACAACTTTAGTTATCAATCAATCAAAAATAACTTGAACTGCTTCACTAAAAATAATTCAATTACATAGTAAAGATAAACCATCAATCACTTGTTATAGTTTTTGTTCGTTTAATAATTACTTAGTCAAGATTCAGTTTATAATATAACAGATCAGCTTTTGCCCAACATTTCGTTCAAGTGAAAACCGGTTTTGATTTTCCATTATGTTTCTTATCTGGATAGAAAATGTGCTGTCTTATAGTTTTTTTTTATTACTTTTATTTTATTGTTACTGTTTAACTCCTATTGAAAAGTGAAGCGATATAGGTGCAGCTTGGAACATTCTTCGATTTCAATCCTATATTAACCTAAATACTAAATTCAAATTGGTTTAGAAGTTTTCAAGTGATGCGGGTTCTAACATGGCAAATTACACATATAAACAATTTATAGCAAGAAATCTATTTTAATATATCAGTGGTTCTGTCTATACATGTAATTTTTCGAAATTTCTCTTGTTTCTTTCTTTTTTTTTTCGATCTGACTATACTGTTAGCCATAAGGGTCCTGATTACTCAGACGGCTTTTACAGCTTCACGGGTTTGTGGGCGAGCGCTTAAGGCACTCCCAAATTTTCCGATAGATATTCCTATTACAAAAGACTGACCACGAATATGACATATTTTTTTATTTTATTTTAGAAATAGTAAAATATGCATAATAAACGCGTGGAGAGCCACGGGACACCGCTAGTTTATATAGACATATACCTTTTTTGAAACGTAATTCACACCGGTTATAACTGAAAGCTCTAGTTAGTTTTTATATGTAAAATATATAAATAACTTTGTAAATGCTTACAATTTAGCGTCTTCATGGTATTTGCAGAACACCACGACATCACGTGGATGGATATTCGTTTTACTGTGCTCACCGTTCATTAGACCATTGTACTTATCATTAGATACTTATCATTATACTTATCGTTAGGTTCAGTGCAAGACGTAAAATCAATGAACATCAATATTAATGCTAAAACGGTTCATCAATATTTCATTATCTCTATATTCATATTACCATATGAATATCCTATACCTATCATATGAGGCTATTTATTTATGATATCTCGATTTGCGATTTGATAATAAAATTTGAAATAATTATTATAATGACATATTATTAAAATACTGCGTTATATTGATGTTGTATTTTATATATCTAAAGATATATATTGGTACCAAAGAAAACGCGAAATGAAAATAAAAAGGATATAATAAATAAATATAAAGACTTTCTCATAGTTTTAACTAATACTGTTATATAATAATACTATTTATAATAATATCCAAAAGGCAACGAAATGAAAAATGTGCGTACCATGAGTCCGTAGCGTGTTGTATTTTTTTTTAAATAAGGGTTATGTTGTTTAATCAATTTTGCTACAAATAACTAATATTCACATGTTAATTAATAAAAGTCCTTCAAAAGCACCTTGAAAAAACTAAGTCGTTATGTTTGCTGTTTCCGCTTTGAAGTTCTTCTAGCATTATGTATTAAAAAAATATCTCTAAGTAGATTACTTCCTCATCCAATTATATTTCCTCATTGCTTCCATGATGATAATGTGAATTTTTTTTCTGTCGTCTCGATTCTTGAGTACTCTTTTTCATAGATAAGAATTGACGACTGCGACATTTAGCTTTGGAAGCCCATTCAAGTGTGCCCACAAAAGTGCCCAATGCATAGTTTACTTAAAGCGTTTTTTATAATGCTGTACAAACTCGTATTACATTCACAATGGATAGGCATCTAATACATAAAAAAGTAAATTAACAAATCATTTTGTGAACGACATTTAGATTTCGTGAGAATTTCTTCTCGCCTTAAATTTGTTTATTTATTTTTTCCTTACTTCATTAGTCCAAGAGGGCAGGCCAATCACGTTATTCTCACATCTTTCTTTTCGATTTGTGGTCGGAGTTGTTATCACAATTTTTTGTATACATAATTTTGATTTTTTGTCAGTTGTGAAAATCGTTTAACTTGATTCTATCATATTGGTTTTATTGTTATAATTTAAATTATATTGTCATTGTTAATTTTCATTTTTTGGGCACAATCTCACCTGATTTTAACCCTTTGGCTCCCGGACGTTATAAAAATTACAAAATGTATGTAACACTGGTATATATGCCATCCCTGGGAACCAATTTATTGTGAAGTTGTAACACGTTCGTTCAAAGTCTAGTGTGAGGACTGGTTCTCAAGTGCAGCTGCCGGAACATACCTATTGGTGCTTGGCAATAGATTTTTAACTTGAGAGTGGTAGCTAGCCAGGGAGTCATTAAAAAATGACCTGGCCCACCATGATATGGTTTCATCACGATGGTTACCTTCAGCGAAAACTTATTGCAGTTATTCGAACTGATGTCCATCGGCGCGGTGTCCGTACACGTTACCAATGGGCCATCATTCACAACACATTACATACACGCACATTATTTCTGTTGTCGTAAGTGCTTAGCGAAAACCTTGGCTTATGCACCTCCATGAAAATCAATATATTCTATTTATGCAATTTAACCGCTCTTTGCACGGTTATATATATGAACTACTCAAACATGATGATTTTTGAAACAGTTCGCAATATAGACATGAAAATCTTGGGAGTTCTTATTGTATATTATTATTTAAAAAAAAATGAAAGTAATTACTAAGCCACACCGAACAGGGTAATTTGTTACAACTGATTAAATCTATATGAGAAGTGAAATCGGCCATAATGGCGCGTTTGTTATGCACGAAATTCATATCTTTAAAGTGTAATTTAGAACTCAATTACAATGCTCTTGTTTATATTAAAAACATACATTTAAAAAAATGTCACATAGTTACATTATTTATACGAGTTTAAGGAACTATGTATACACGTATTTTTTATAGTATCACGGCAAAATGAAGGCACTGATGTTAAGGCCAGGCAATACAAAAACAGAGGCGACCACTGAGGTATCGGCTACCCATCGACGAGACTTCGCTGTCATGCCGGCCAGCTGCGTATACAATGACTGATCCAGAGAAGCGACAAACGAAAAGAGAGGCACTGTTACGGGTTTATCATACATAATGGTCGTGATCCAGACGGTTACAGATTCCTGACACCCCACTTGATTACTGGATATACACCGACTGTTCCCGGAACGCGACAAACCTACGCGTGCCATTTTACGCGGTGTTTGGTGGTCGCGATCCAGTCTGACGCAATTGACTACTAGAATCATATCAAATTTGGCGCAATAAATAATTAGTCTCTGTAGTATTTGACTTAAGAAACCAATATTTATCGGTTTCAGATATTAAAAATGTAATTTGTTTTTATTTTTCAATTTTGATCTCTGAAAATGTTGTTGGGCGTATTGTGACGTCATAGGACTCTAAGCAAATTTCATTTCACCTGGTGGTGCAAATTCGAATCTTTTACGCAAACAATACGTCAAGTATTGACTTCACGTTATAAAATAATCATATTAAACATAAACAATAAATAATTCTGTACATTTTATTATATTCATTACATTTATTTTCCGTAAATATGTATCTCTAGCTAGCTATACGTATCTATGTATTAAAAAAGTTTCGGAACAAGAGTAACAGATTGCGCCACGTTCAACATGTTTGCATTTTAATGAAAAGTATCGAGCTTTACACAATGATGAAACAGAGCGAGTAAAACATTGCCAGCACTCTAGGCAAGTGAACCCCTGTATGCTGTAGTGCATGTAGCTCGATACTGAGGTATTCATACCCCGGCCATTTGTCCTTAACCAAACTTTTTATAAAAGGAGTAATTTGTTTTGTTGAGAATCTGACATTGAAATCCGTCCGAAAATCCTCAATTTCGGCCGCCTGCGATGCTAAACCAAGAGGAGATTCAATTTTAATACCTCATAACATAATAGGGATAGGTACGTGAAATATAATAGTATAAAGAAACCCAGAAAATAGTACAAATTTTATTTTGACTTTGAATGACTACTTGACTATAATTATTATTGTCTTCATTTATGATTTTTACGAGTTACTACAACCTTTTCGGCTCTTTATATGTTTAATTCTGGTTGAACACTATGTAAAAATATTAAAAAAGTTGATACACTGTTAAACTTTACAGACTTTCGAGCAGTTTTCTCGAAAGAGACATTTCCCGAATATTGCTAGTTTTGATATCCATAAATTCTTTTTCATTGACTAAGTAGGATGAAGATAATGTAATAAATTAAACTACTTATCTCTTTAGATTAAAAATATTATCTGAAGAGATATAATGCTATAATAATAATTGTAAGAACAATTTCTAGTAGTTATGTAATCAATATTCATTGAACGCACGTTATTTATTTGCACGTGCAATAAACCTAATTTATGGACGTGCTATTATAGGAATCGTGTGCCTTGGAAATTCGGCCTGCGCGCACTAGCTTGAAACTTTCTAATAGATTTCCACCCTGAGTAATATCATAGGTTTATCTAAACTCTGACATTCTCTCTAACAACTCTCAAAACACGGAATTGTTTTCTCTTGGTATCAATACTGTTATCGGATATACGTTTCTATGTTTGAAAGTAGAAGTCTCAAACAATTAAAAAAAATGTGTTTTTTATATTAATACTAATAAATAATATATCAGTAATATTAATGGTCTTCTGTTTTCAATGATATTTAGACTACTATAAATATGGATTATAAAACAACAGCAATTGAGACGCCTAATAAACGTTAAAAAATGTTGCATAAAAACATAAAGTCTGAAATTACGCGATTAGATTTAATAGTAGTATAATAAAATGGCAGTAATAGTAAGGTGTATAAAGTATTTGTTAAGTAAACGTACTCACGGACGAGTATGGATTCGATTGAGAATCGTTAACCTTTTGAGATGTTATTTATATATGCTCTGCTAATAATTTCTCATTCGTATGGATTATTTTTGAAGTTATTGTTTATACATATTTATATTTATACGTTTATACATATATGTATATTAATACATGTTCAATGACTATTTTGACAAATCGATAGTGTCACTGATCGTTATGATCATTTTTCTTCGTAGACAGTTAATGTTCGGTTATAATGGAATACAGTTTAATGTAATTGGTTCATAGGTTCACAGATAAACTGAAACTTATTATTTGACATTACATTTCCACATAGTGCATTTAGAAATTCAAAATTGCATTTGAAATTACCTACATAAAAAATTGAAACTTCATATATTTTACGCAGTTTGCCATTTGTACATGGTTTAAAACAAATGGTTCAAAAAATTGCATTTGATACTTCATACATCTCACGCACGTTTACGTGCTTGTTCATAATATTGATACAGTATGCTTTATTTTTATTTTTTTTGGGTAAATGCGTATGTATGTTAATATTCTGTTATAACTTTCTGAGCATGTGGACAATTCTCTTTTTAAGAAATAAAATAAACCTTGTTTCGACTTTCCACATTGTATTATGAATGATTGTACCCTGAAAACTAAGAAAGGTAGTAATTTCACATCGTAATAACAAATTACAACAAAAATACTTAACTTTCAACTATCATTATTAGCTCCTCAACTGGATAGTAACATAATTAACTAATGTACGTGTGTGAAACAGACTGCATTGTTTCAAAAATTACTACTGACGATTGCCGCTAATTTTGTTACAAGTGAAAATTGTTTATAATCTACTTCCAATTTCGGATTGCTAGAGTGTCCAGATGTGTATTAAATAGCATTAATAATATACTTTTCAATTATATGTCGAATAACATAAAGAAGATTAGAATTTTTATCATTGAGCTTGTTGATGTTGGTTACTAAAATTTTGCTGCCAATATAAGAACAGAATAGGACAATGTTAACTGCCTTAATGTTACTGATTGTTTATGTCATAAAATCTTAATATGTAACTAGTCGTAATATTACAAAATACTCACCTAATATGTTAAGTAACATCGTGCTATAAATCTTTATAATGTTCAGTACGTTTGACCCGGCATAATTCCGCCATCTCTTTATATGTATTACGTTTATTTTGAAAAGTTCAAACAAAACGCAACGGAAAGTGTAAATTGCTTGTTTGTAGAGAGCTGTGATCAAACGGTAGGCCAGTTAGTATGTACCAGACTCCGTTACACTTATTTTTTTTAATCTGTAGCGTTATACAGTAAAAATGACGCACGCTTCAGAAGCCAAAATTTATCTCTTTTTAAAAAAGGAATTAATTGCATCGGGGCATTATTAATGTTGGTTAATACTGAAATCCAAGGATCACTTGTTTTTTGCAAATTTAATACGTTGTCTTGATAATAAAATTGAATCTTGCATTTTGTAATATTACGCATATTTCGTCATGATCGCGCTACTGGAAGATATTGTTTTCATGCATAAATATGTATTTATTATATTTTTATCATTCTCTACTATTCAGTTACCACTGCCTAGTATAAAACTCGTTTCCTTGAACTATGCTTCCCCCGATCTTGACCATCGCATGTCTCTTAGACCCTGTAATTCTTCAAACGTTGTCCGTCCAACTAGTTCTTAATTTATCTATATATTTTTAACAATTCTAAGCCACAACTCAGTAGTAATTAGTATAAACTAGGTTTTGAAGTTTCAAGTCATTTTGATTAGATTTATATTTATCTATTTTCTTTATAGTACCTCTGCTACTGTATGAAGATAAATATATTGTTTTATGATGTTGCTAGGTGTGCCTGCGCCTCCGCTCGCCTCGCCTACAGAATTATTGTTTATGAAAATATCATGATATTTTTTTTAAAATAAGGTCCAAGTATAAAAGGAGTAATAACAAAATATATATATATATATATATATATATATATATATATATATATATATATATATACAGTAGTTTTTGCGTGATGCGTGCACAACGGCAAACCTCAATCATTTTACATACAATACATCTTCATGATTATTTTAGTTGCAACTGAATATAATATTTGTACTTGCATCTATTGAAATGAATATCCAAATAGGTATTATTTTATTACCTAGTAGCTTTTCCATGGCTTCACCTGAGTGTTTTTCATACTGTCCTTCTCCAGATCCTAGGCTAACTCTACGCCGAATTTCATTGCGACCGGTTAAAAGGTTTAGTCAGGTGACAACAGATAGGCATACATAGTTAGTTACCTTCGCATTTATAATAATAGTATGAATTTATCATTACGTTAAAATCATACATCATTTACACTCTTAAAATTGATGTACTGGCATCTTTTAAAGAGATTTTCTTTATGACATGAAATCGTTTGTAAAACCGATCGGCATTAATAAAGAAGTCGATTAACCTACAAGCAATAAATAACAACTCAAATATTGGTTCCACGAGTACCATTTTAGCGTTCGTGTTGTCGAGAAATTTCCGACCTCAATGTTAACGACTACAATATGTATTTATTACGTGCTGCGTTCTTTTTAAATCTAATATTATATAATTCACGCTTTACAGCGTAAACAAAAGTCAATTTGGTCTTTCTCTCAATATACCAAACTTACTAGTGATGATGATTATCGTTTAGCTCATCAGATGGTTTAAAAACTCTTAGTAGAGATCTTATTCTCAACACATCAATATCTCCGTTAAGCTTACGAAAGACGAATTGTCAATATAAAGCAGTTTAACTTCTTCGATTTGAACGGTAGCGGAGGCCGCACTACGTTCTTTGACCGCGATATGGACCCGTTCGCAAACATGAGTATGGGACAGCCAAGACCGGGCGGGCTGGGCGGCGCGTTCCGCAGCCACAGTTTCAACGTTAGGTTACGATGGGACTGTAATCTTTTTCTTGGACCCAAGTCCCTAAATTAAATAAAGATTTAAAAAAAAGTTACAAATGTACATAAAATAAACAAAGATTCTTGAAATTTCCTTACATATTTGTGCGGTATATTAAAACTGCGTACCAGATTATGATACTATTTTTCCTATGATATCGGTTCCATATCAGGTAAAACGTGAAGTTGTAATGAGGCCGGCGTGATAACGGTGACAGTCGATGATCTCTTACCTTCAGACAGTAACTATTGTTTTTTTTACCTATTTTATGTCTACTGATAGCAAAAGCTTTGGAAAGGTAGTCATGAAAAGTTACAATAACACGGTAAATGTTGACACTATTAATGCCGAAAAGAATTAAACTCTGCCAGCTTCTTTTAAGTAACCAATTTAATAAACTGGTTAAATTTAAATTTGGAATTATGGTTGGACGTTTGCAAGATAATATGGTCAGTAAATTTTATTCTATTGGACGCGTGGGCTACGTGTGACATTTACTGTCATTACGCTGTTTGTCAGATACGGAAAATCTACTTTCATTTTTAAGTGCCGTCCTCGTTGTTATAAAAAATAAAACAGAAGTGGCGGTCATTTTAAAGGTCGTAAAATAAGAATCAAGACGTAATATCTTGATCAAAATATGATATGCCTCGACGCCGCGAGTTTACACACGATTGTGTTTACGGAAACTGGCCGAGTGGCTGATGTAACTGATAGTCGACCCCCTCTACTCAGAAAGGCAAGTTGCATGCCTTTACTTGTACAGGTTGATGTTTTTTTTTTGACGATATAATATAACCCGACTACGATGAGAAAGTCGTTCATCTAATATAATAACTAGTTTTCGTAAAAAAAACAACAATATTTACTGTTGAATGTCTTTTTATTCACCTTTTTTCCTCTTCTTATCTCTACTTCAGTTTAAGACGTATAATGTGATTTGAACTACTTAAATTCAAATATGAATCAACCCACTCTCAAATCTAAGTAAAGAGTCGTCATTATCGCGACGTTCAATTATTTGACTAAAATATTACGACAAAAATATAATGCAACTGTCAAATTTCTCTGATTTTCTAAGAACATTAAAGTAGGAAAAAATAAATATATACGTTTTAAAATTTTCTCCCATAATATATTATTTATCATTTAGATGTACTAAAGTGCGTGCAAAATAATAAAAATAAAAAACATATAAATCTATACGTATGTTAAAAGTGTCATGTAACGCATACCACATATAAGGATAATTGTAGCTAATATCTACCAGCGTAGTACCAACACAAAATCATTGTATAGATGTACAACAGCCGCGGTGGAGCTCTCCGTGCCCGAATGGGCTCATTATCTCGCCGCCGTACTCTTCCTGTTGTGGCTCGTGTTCGGCAGAAGAAGAAGCAGTGTGTACTCGACGTCAACATGATTACAACGTACGTAACCGTCATATTGCATCTCAATAAAGAATTGAGTACACTTACGATAGAGTACTCTCGTCACAACTATCATTATTAATACACTACTATTTTACTACTTCGCCCTATCTTTAACTTCCACCTCCAATACATTTCAAATTAGCTGTGCCTCACTGTTTCACTCGTGTTAAATTTATTCGACAAACTTAACTGCGCCGCTGCCAACGCGCTGGTGTAGCCCAGCCCTATTGTTGTTCCACTTCTCGTACTTGCCAAATTGTTTAACTTTCATATTTACTGCTCCGCTCCTTAGGGTCGTAGCGTAAAGTTATATAGCCTATACCATTCCTCAGGAATCTGGCTATCATGTACAAAAATTTTCAAATCCGACTGGTACTTCCATTATTAGTGCGTTTAAACAAACAATCAAACAAAGAATCTTATCAGTTTTATTAGTAGTTTAGAAATACTGTTTACTAAAATATGATATTCCTTTAAAATTGGTCGAGTAATATCAACGTTATTATACTAAACAACATACTGTATATGCAGTCACGTTTAACTACAGGCACCAGATAGCAAACGTGCCAGTCGCCGAGCGTCCATCGACATAGTAGTACATTGTCAAATGTTTTAAGCAAATTCTAGTAATTTAATAGTTTGCGAATAACATCATAATTAGAACTTTGCATGACTAAATTAAATATTATTTTCTATATATTTAAAATAATTCTTTCATAGTATATTAAAATGTCTGTAATATTGGTTATCAAAATAGAAAAAAATTAAGCATATACCATATCGGTATAACTTTAAAAAAGTTTTTCAATCTTTATTTATATACAGCACTAAACAATCTGTCAAATAATTTTAAGATGATATTACAATTAAAAATATTGTTACTCACATAAAAATACATATGGCTACCATATACGTATATAACATTAAATTAATTGTAAGTAATATTTTTTGTTATACCTCAGATCACTGGAATACATGTAATTACATCATATGTTGTGTACTTAAGTACTAGCGGTTAGTACTTGTTTAACTACTCGGTAGACTTACTAAATCGATAAGTATCTAAGTAAACCGGATAATCAAACGACTCTCTAAACCAGAAGTACATACTCTATCTGGTTCCAAGATATATTAGTAAACACAAAAAACACATGACATATTTAGATACGATGTTAATCTATACATATAATAAAATTGAAGTGTCTGTTTGTAATGTCAAATAACAGCTTTTTACTAAATGCATATGAGAGTATACACGGTATATATAACAGAAAACTCATTTTTAAAATTCTTGTCTGTCTGTTTGTTTCGGGTACTCCGAAACTGTTGGACCAATTTTGACGGGACTTTCACTGGCAGATAGCTGATGTTATAGGGCATAACTTAGGCTATTTTGATTTTAGCAAAATAATTAAGGTTCCGCGCAAAAAAAACCTTTTTTAGTATTCCACGCGAACAGAGCCGCGGAAACAGCTAGTATTACATATTATATATTTCTAAAATAATAGTAGCCTAAGTATCTGTATCGTGTATACTTTTATATGCATTTAGTAAAAATCTGTTATTTTGACATTACAAACAGACACTTCAATTTTATTATATGTACCTATAGATGACAACGTTATGAAAGACGACATCATGTTAACGCCCGCGTCCGCGTGTTAAGCATTAAATCATAATTATTACCATGAAATTGCATTAATAATCAGACATTTCCTCTAAACGTGGAGGTATGGCGAGTTTCCGTCCCGTCGCTTCGGTGTGGGAAGGACTTATCTAACCGCCCACGATTCTCTATAAGCACGATAGAAGTATAGAAGTATAATTATATTTTACCATCGTCAGTTAAAATAAGCGAAATAACTTAGTCTTTATTTTAAATCAAATAAAAAGTTTATAACCATGACAAAAATCAATTTAAAAATAGAACTCTGATGTTTTTGTGCGTTCAACACCAAAATTAATGTACACACGAGTGTGCTCTTTCAAGTACAGTAACTAAATACAATATATATTTAAAAAAGTGTAATTATGTATAATGCATGAATAATTATTATTAAGAACAGAAAGCACGTCTCTTGCATAACGTAGTGGTTTAAAATTGAAATATAGAGTTACAATAAAGGTTTAAAAGTTCTAGCTGCCGCTGATAGATGTCGTTATATTAAATAACAGAGTGATTTAACTTGAATAGGTATAGCGCTTTCGATTGGTTTCAAATAATTATGAAGTTTCGATTGAATTTTTTTAAGGTACACCCGTTCTGTTATTATTTAAATAAATGCAATATTAATATAAATAAATTAAGTCATACTATAAGCAAAATTAGCAATACCCACTTTCATTAAAATCTTATAAACATTGTTTTTATTCACAATGCATGCAACAATAACTAATTATAATATGTCACAAATATAAGTTTAAGATAAATAATAACATTATTACCAAAAACTGTAGAACATAATTTCTGAATAAATCCCTGATATTCATAAAAATTGAAGTAGTTTCAATAATGAAAATTAATGTTGAAATAATGGATTTTTCTTCTTTTACTCCTATATGAATCGATGATTACTAAAACAAGTTAAGTAACAAAACTAAAGTTTTACAGGAGAGGTAAAAAACTGTATGCTATGAGTTATAGAAATATCAAATTATTGACTAGTACTCTATTTGAAATTATATGTAATAAGGAAAGACTACAATAGGTTTTTTGGCGGGATCTCAGACTGTCATGTAGTGGTTTTTGTTGTTTATTCATTAATTTGTGTTTTCGGACCCTATATTGTATAAACAAGGTAGCATTTTGCATAATAAAGCTTGGTTATTGTGCACAAGTGGATTGGAAATAATAGAATAGTAATGACTCTACAGTAGATCGTATCGTGTCTTTTTGATTACTATTTTTGTTTCTAATAAAACGATTCAATAAAAAATAGTATATTTGTTAATTTATAAGTATAGAGTATATATAACTATACACGTTCACTACTGATTTAAAGATAATGTTAGATAATGTCACTGAAATGTGGTCATGTATCGGATGAACAAGATAACTTACTTCACTGTGATGATATTAGTAACGATTTCCTTTCTTGCAATAAACCACAAACGCAGTTAAAGGTAATGCACACTGAATTCCTCTAAGTACAATCATTATTCAAGTATCCGTCGAGGCGACGAAGCTTTGAAATACACAGAGAGGACAATTGAACGCAGTTTTGAATTTTACTATTTTACGCAAAACAATCTCACACTTGGTCATTTGATGCTAAACTCGGGGCAACCCTAACCACACGGCCACACGACTACAAGCTTTTTGAGGCATCAAATTTTTTTTTGTTATTAGTTTTTATCACGAAATAAATAACTAAATATCCTATTCTAGATGTAATAGAAAATATTACAGGTACCTCTGGAAGAAAGGCGTATTTCAGTACCCATGGGCGCCGAATAAGATATTCCCTACCCAAATTATGTACTGTGTAAAATATTAGGTCACGGTGAATATTAAGCGCTCGGGAACAAAACTGGCAATCACGATCATCACACAAAAATCCGTGCTGCTGTTTGGTAATCGAAAACACGACCTCACTGGTTCTCATTAAGCCACTATAATAGTCTGTTATAGGTCATACTAATAATATTTATAAAGTTCAACAGTTTATTCGTTTGAACGGGCTAATATCTGGAACTAGTAGTTAGATGTAATTTTTTTTTTTAATTATGTTGCCTATTTGTTGAGAAAGGTTATAGGATATACAATTTGATGCTACGTCTTTACGGAACAGTAATCATGAAATTAGAGCAATCTGGCAAGCTATAGGCAAGTATTGAAAGTGAGAACAAAGATAGGCAACACGGGTGCGTTAATTTTACGCGGACGAAACCATGGGACACAGCTAGTTATAATACTTAAACTAATAAAAACATAGAATGATGATATATGATGATTTTCTCTTCAAGTAATAAAATTAACATTATGATGATGTATAAATAATTCATTATCGACCATTTCTATACATGTTGTAATATTTTTAAGTACTTGCTCAATTCATAAAATAATAACTCGCCGTTTGTGTGGCGCGTGCGACGCATAATTCATGGTCAGACTGCGCCCACTACCCACGTTCTTCCTCGTCGGGTCCAGTTTCGACGTGCTTCAACTAGATAATGTACACGTTTACTAAATATTTCAGTCGACATTTACTTACACTTAACGGAAGGGTTTTATTGAATTACAGGCGTGCGATCAACAAACCATTTGAAAAATAGCTTTTAACATAAATCTGATCAGATGACGATATATGTCCGATCGGTCAAACAGAGCACGAGTAAGACAAATTCACCTCGAATTGATTATACCTACGTTTAATAAATGAAATCACAACTTCGCGTTCCTTGTATCCTCCTCCGAAACTGAACTGATTTGAATAATTTTTTTAAGAATAATATAAGAATAGCTTTGGCCATGCCCATATAAATTTCTTTTATTTTTGAAGTTCGTCATTATTTCTTTGCTTGGATTTTGGTTAGCGACGGTATGATTGGACAATTTGAGTGATTTTAGAAAGCTCCTTATAATAATAATATTTTATATGGTTTAAAAATATTAGCTCTAGTGTCATTACCATTAAAAAAGAGGTTAAAGGAATATAATACGTTGGGAAGGGTTCTTGAGAGTCGATGCGGTCGAAGGCTAGCTAAATCTAGAATAGGGAATGACTTATTAATGTAGCTTTTGGTTTTTGCGATAAATTTTGAACATGAGAATAGTAGCCATGGGCGTAGTCAGGACTTTGGGCAGACAAGGGAAAACTGACGTTCTTTTTTACTACCTTGATAAATTATTTACTCACTTTATTTCGGAAGCACACTTATCGGGCGCATACCAACACTGCTAGGGGAGGAAGCAACTGCCTCCTCCTGCCCGTACCTAGCTACGCTCATGACAGTAGCCAAGTAAAATAATTCATTCAATATGCATGCATTTAATCATGCAATAAATAGATTAACGAGGAAACTACTGTTAATATATTGCATGCGGAAGTAGCTACGAAATTTCGGATAAATTATTTCCGACGGATTTTCGCAAAGTGACGCTTTCCTCAATCAAAAGTAATCGAGTAGCTAAGTATGTGTCGTAATCGTATAGCCAAATCAGCCAAGTAGTCGAGCTGAGGAAATGTCCTACCACCACACTATCATCTATGGTTTCATGCTGATATTTTCCTTTACCGGAAGCTTAGCATTTTAGTATTCGAAGTCACATCGTTCAATACGGCGTACGATCGACCTAATACTGGTACCCTCATCTCTTTTAATTATTCAATTATGTACAAAAAGTGGAAAGAAAAAAGCAATTATAAGGAGTTAAACCGAGGCGTTAGCTGCATTCAGCAGAGAATAATTATTCTGTTTAGTATTCCCGTTAATTCGTAGAACATTGTTTATTCGCTGAACCCGTCTACCATATTAATAATGGAATAGCTATAGCTTACGTGATATAGAAACATAATTGACGGAAAAAGTGAACACGCGAGTGCTTTCTACTTATATACATACATAGTTGTCTTCTGTCGTCGATGTGTGTGTGTTTATTTTCTACACTATAGTCATCCCGTGCTTCTAGAATATATGTGTTTAACACGCTTATATTAGCTTCACTTGTAACTAACTTCGAAGTCAATAACTAAACACTATAATTTGGTATCTTGGAGCTGATCTGATGATGGAGCCAGGAGGTGGATAGTGGAATACATTAGTGGCTACTAGCAAACCCCTCTATTTTGAGCTCATATGATTTGTTTTGATAAGTCCAATAGATTGGGCTTAATAACGAGGGTCTGGTGATGGGATAGTGGAACTCTTCAGTGGTTACTAGCAAACCCCTCGAGTTTAGGCTCATATAATTCGTTTTGACAAGTCATATTGGGCTTCGTAACGAAATGTTATTTATTATAAGACTATAAACTTTTATAATTTTTATTGCGTAGTTAAAGTGTGTTTTTAGTTTTTTAAACTATTAAAACTTATTACTATTGAGTAATATAGAAACAAAAGAGCAATGTCTATTTTCACTGAAACGGTGTTGACATTATTTTTGTTCATAATACACGCAATAATTACTAGTTATAATAAGTTTACAAATATAAATGAACAATAACGTTATTACCACATGCTGTAGAACAGAATACCTGTATTAATCTCTGATATTCATATAAATATAAGTAATTTATGTAATGAAAATTCATAATGAAACATTCGGGCATTTTTGTTTCCATATGACTCAATTAATTATAGGGCAAGAACGGTTCAGGAATGTAAAATTATTTTTATAAATTAATTAACGACATTATTATTATTATTTTTTGTTAAATTTATTTTATTACGGAAAGTATTTTAAATTTGAAATCGCAGTTATAAATGATACAAAATAATTATGATAATTAAAACATTTATTGAGACAGATATAGATTCTTCTCGAATCCTAAATAATTTTACCTTCTATGGTCCATGCCTAATCTCATCGACCCTATATTATAAATGGCCTGCCTTGTTTATTTTCTTTATGTCTTATAAAACAAGTCATGAAAATAATATTAACAAAATTAAAATTTGTACAGGACTGTAGCTATGTTTGAGGTTGATTATCGGTTACCATTGGCGTCAATGAGTATTTACTTCAGGTCGACTTAGTAAAATAAAAATAACTACTTTTGTACTATTTTATATTACGATACAGTATATAATTTCCCACACTGCGTATGAACCTTTTTGTTTTGCCAAGTAGAATGCTTGTACACATGCCACAAAGACAATAAAAACAAGTTCAGTGTTCCGAGCAATGATCTTTCAATTCGAGGTCAAATTACGAGATGTACTGAAAAAAATTAAATCATTATTCTATTTCCTTACTTAAATATGACCAGATTAGTTAAGAAGTGCAAGATAACGGGCTAATATATTATATATGACTGATAAATAGAAAACATTTAGAAGTAATGATGGGTCAGTGGTAGCGTGTATGGTCACACTGTATCTGTCGATCGACGTGAGTTCGAATCCCTACAATGAGCCTGAGCTTTCGGTAAAGAAAAACATCGTGTTGAAACCATAGCGGGATAGTAGGATATTTTCTCATGCCTGCCTGGCTAGCTGCCACCTTTCAAGTTGAAAATTTGTCGCCAAGCACTTATAGTTAAGTGTGTTCCGGCAGCACAGCTTTTGAAAGCCAATACTCCCACTAGACTTTGCGTGTTACCATCTTAGGCTACGATCATAACGCTAAAGAACTGTAAAGAATTAAAATAAAATAAAACTGCAATAAATTTACGTAAATTATGGTTAGCTCATTTCTCTGTTACGCGATCAGGAGTTAAAAACTATCGTTAACGATACTTTTAAACAAACTGAACCACATATAGAAATAGTTAGAAAATATTGGAAGGGAAAGAGTAGAAAAGGTTTAGAAGCACCAAATATTGTGGTGTAATTTCCTCAGAAATAAAATATTGATCAAAGGATTCTATTATGTTTAAACCCGTCAGACGCATTGTCATATATTGATGCTGTAAAGGAACAAAGTAATCTTACATACATTTAAAATAATAATTTCACCGTTATTTATGTGCTAATGTACTGGTAACTAACTCTTAATAAATATATTAGTATTGCGAATTGAACTTGTTACGTGTAACATTCCTTTCAATATGTACAGCTCATTGCTCTGTAGGAATACCAAACAGCTAAGTTGAAGTGGTATTATTGCGAAGCTACTTGTAATTCTACACATATTTATTCACTAGGAGTGGTAATGATATATACTTTTGTTGACTCGTTCGTCGTTGGGTTGAATAGACATCCCTAAAGTACGCCAGTGTTTTGTAAATTGTTTTCATTACTAGTCGTAGTAAACATAGGTTAGAATCAAGTCGACTTTATCTATGATTTTAAGATCAACAATAGCTTCGCTGGTTTTCTTTAATTCTCTATAAGTTTAGCGTTATGGCCACAATCTCACCTGATGTTAAATGACGATGTGATCCAAGATGGTGACACGCTAAACTTAGTGGAATTGAATCTCAAGCATTGCTACCGTATACCCTTATATGTACTTGGCGACAGATTTTCAACTTGAGGACGGTAGCTTGCCAGGTGGGCATTAAAAATACTCTACCGCCAAGCTCAGTTCTTTTTGCCGTAGTTCAACTCTTCGATATAGTAGAAAAGTCCCATAAAAATAAGAGATTTATATGTATTTTCTAAAGTTGTTAACTTGTAAAACTCTATAAATAAATACGCAGGATTTGGTTATGACGAGGTCAGCGAGAGCTTCGCACATCGTAATGTTGATGAATTTGAATAATAAAACGGTGTTTACACACATTAAAGAGTGAGCGAAATAAACATACGATGATGTCTCCATGGTAATTATACACTTTTATTCAAAACTAGAAAGTGCCCGCGACTTCGTTCATGTGAATATGCTGTCGATGTCCTACGGGTACTACGTGTATTCATTTTGTACCCGCGGCTTCGCTAGCGCGGACTACAGAATGCCGTCGATTGGGCACACGCGCGAATCTTGCTGGTTTTTCCGAATAATTTTATTTTGCACGAAACTTTAATTATTTTTCTAAAATAAAGGTAGCCTAAGCTACTCCTTATAAAATCAGCTATCTACCATTGGAAATGCCGTCAAAATCGGTTCAACCGTTTTCGAAATTAGCCGGAACAAACAGACAATTTTTTTTAAATAAGTATTATACCTTTATGCATTTAGTGAAAAGCTGTTATTTTGACATTACAAACAAACACTTCAATTTTATTATATGTATAGATTACTGTCTAATCCCTTCTGAAAACCCTAATGGCATGTAGCCTAGATTCTTTCTCTAATTCAACCCTATATTAATCCTAAAACTTAATTCAGCTTAATTAAGGTATTTTCAAATTCAGCGCGCATTGTAATATACAGATAAATATTATTTTGCAAGAAAATCCAAAATAAATAATTTTTAATTATTTTTTTATGTATTAATAGCTGTGTCCCACAGTTTCAATCGTGTTGAATGAATTCTACCAACTCTCCACCGCACCACATGCCAACGCACCCGTATAGTCGCCTATCGTTGGTCTCACTTCCAGTACGCCTACAGCTGCCAAATTGCTTGACGTTCAGAGTTACTAATCCGCTCCTTAGTTTTGTAGCGTGAAGTTATACAATCTTCCTTAATAACTAAGAATATAAAATTCGAAACTATTTTTTCTGATTTGACTTCTAGAGATTAGCGCGTTCTTATGTATTATTTCATAATCAGCATGTTTGATTGAGCGCTTGGTGGAATTTAAATGCAAATTACAGATTTATTTGTATCAAATAGGAAGATCTCTCGAGTAAATAAAATGCACGACGGTCATAGTTCAAATGTATTTGCTGGAGAGCTTTAATTATAAGGTAACTACACTCAGCAGATGAGACTCGTGGGTTAATAAGCGATACATACAGAGAAGCGACAACAGAGGCAATTTCACACCGTCGAGTCGCGTCGTAGGTTTTTATAAAAGCCTACAAAAACATTAACGTCACTTTCGTTATGTGAAAATCATGGGAACATTTTTAATTCTATAACAAAGTGAAGTTCGTTTAATAGGAAAAATAAAACATTAATTGTTACGAAACTCTTGTTCCGTCTCATGTAACCTCTGATTCTGCCGCAAGAAAGTTTATTATAGTTTATATAGAAAGTTGAGATCTGTTGAATTTTTACTTGTATGATGATAGCACGTCATATTTTACACAGCTGTAAACACGAGTTTGTTATATGAGATTTGTTGAAATTTGCTCCTTTTTTTATTTGCTATAGTTTTGGCGCATTTAGTAAACGGTAAAATTGAGAGGTTCACGCGCACAAAGTACGGACGTGATGAAGTTAAAGATGTGAATTATTTTACAGATTTTTTTGAATTGTGTAAAATTTATTTAACTTTGTACATGTAAGAAAAAAATAGTTTAATTTTATTAATTGATGGTTGACTTCAACATATTGTTGGAACGCAGGCTTTTGTTTTGTTACTCCAAAGAAGTACCTATAGCTTCTTACTTGCGTACACAAGCAAGCGTACCTACACAAATTTTATCCATTTATTTTTTCAATAGATATAGTTTTAATGTTTAAATGTATATTCATTATCACTTTTCTTGTTACAGGTAATTTCATTTCAAATTTCAATCGGGAATTTAAGATGCACATTATCCAGTTGTGGTAAAGTATGAAGTCAGTTCTTTTTGAACTATTGTGTAACACTCAAAGTCAGGGTAATAGAATATAATATTAGATTGTCCAGAATGTTCGTGCCGATTTTTAGTAAGCGGTATAGAGGCAGGTAAAGGCTGAGTGGCGTGAGTACCTACTTCTTACTATATTATAAAACAAAGTCCCCCCGCCGCGTCTATCTTTCTGTCTGTGTGAACAAGATAAGCTCAAAAACTACAAAACGGATTTTCATACGGATTTCATCAATGGATGGAGTGATTCATGAGGAAGATTACGGTGTATAGTTCATTAAAGTTTTGTGTAAATTGGCTGAAATATGACGATGATTGTTGAGCATTACTGGCATGCGTCGCGTAAACCCATAGAGTTACATGTATTACTCTGCTACCCGAACGAAGCCGGACCGGGTTACTAGAAGTCTATAAGATGGTACTTTCTTTCAATTGGCCTTCCGAGTGACCTTGAGCTTTCTTATCAAACCCATCGTTAGTGACCACATCCAGTACAATATGACCACACTGGTCAAAGACTTTCTTCTTGAGATACTGCGATATTTGGACGAGAAGATGTTACGTAGCTTCCCGTATGCTGCCCAACCGAGTTGGATTCGACGATTGACTCTCTTTCTCGAAGTTGTAACAAATGTATTATAGGCATTTAATGCTTTTTTTACCGGAAAGGTAAAATGCCACACATGCCGCAAACAAGATATATGCAGTGCGGAAGTTGTTTGTTAGGTTACGCGGCACAACACTTGAGTTAGCAGAAGCATTAAAAATATCAAAAATCACCATAATTTTTTTAAAGCACGAACTTTTCTTACAATTACTTTAACTTTTCAAATCATTCTTTAGTACTCGACTTTATGCGCTTGACTCATCATGGCTTGTTACGTACAGATTGGATGCTTTAACACCGAAATATTTATTTATTTATAAGCAACCAACAAAAACTTAAAAAAAAAAATACAACATGCTTAACTTAGAATCTAAGTGTTGCCTTAATTAAAGGTAGCTCTGACATGCAAAAAAGTAGTGTAAAAAGTGCTTAAATGTTCATGAAATCAATAGGATATAAGAATACAAACAAATAACATAAGTGCTTAGTCACCACAAATGTGTTTCAAAACATGGTCTCTGAAGCAATTGTAACTCTGGCCAAATATGTCAATGTTGGGATCTTTGCTTAGGCTGTTGTATTGTTTTGCATTCCATTCACACAGGAGAAGTGCCCCAGATTACTTTTAAAGGTTTTCGGGCTAAATGGAACATATGCTGTTTTTCTGGGTAATTTATATGGATTAGTAATAGATAAGATAGTATAGTATAGTAATAGATTAATATTTAGTTAATAATGTCGCTCCAAACAATATTTGCCTTGGATCGAATACAATATATTAACGAAACATATACTAGATTTTTTTATAATAACGGGCACTTTCTTCTTTTATTTCCTATAATATATTCTTTTTTGCTCGGTCTTTTGGTGTGTATCATTAGACGCCTACTCGTTTCTAATATTTGAGTCTGTGCTGCTTAGATCCGGTTGACGCTGAAATACCAATAAAGTACATATCGGGTTCCTTTGGGTATGATTTTAACAATATATTTAAGTGACATTCATGAAGCTGTCACTTTTAATTCATGATAAAATTGTCCGTATGATTCCATTTCGCCAATTAAGTACACGTCAGAACTCTTTGTCCTTGTTAAATGTCTTCATTGTCAGTTTTTAAGGCTTATTGCATATTTTTAAATTGGTATTTAAATTGCTTTAATTATTTCCTTTTTAATACCCAGTACAAATTATACTTGTAACCTTTGCGTGCTGGTTGATGAAACTTCTTTGAATTTATCATAAAGTATCATCATCCGTAACGTAACCCAATTTTTTCCGTTACGCGTTCCGTTCAACGCGTGACGTAACGTCACGTTACACACATTTTCTCTTACGGTGTACCAAGAACTTTCACTCGAAAAATGGTATGTTAAAATCTCAGATTATATATTGTTATTTTTTTGAATTATTTATGGGAAACAAAACATATCGCGAGACATTATAGTTCTCATATGAGTGTTATTAAAATTTTAACAACAAGTACATTTTATATGTAACCGCGCTATAATTACAAATGTAACTAGTTTAGTCCAAATGCAATGAATTTATATAAGTACTGCGCAGCAAAATGATGATTATATTAATTTTATGAGAATGGTCGTCGTATAGTTTCATCGGTCGTATTCAGTGATTAGTATACTGTCATTGTAAGTACATTTTTAAGAATTACCTATATAAAAAATATGGAAAAGGTTTCTGTTTTAATAAGCAGTAGTGGTCGCCCAGTGTTCGAAATTTGACCGTAATTCATCAAATTTTAAGTTTGAACGTTATTGAGGATATTTTGCTCTATAATCTTTCTCTCTTTCTTTATCTTTCTATATAATCTTTGGATATATGTATTATAGTTATACTTTTAATTTTGTTCTGTTTTTTGAAAACTGTTAGTAATTATTTATTGCCAAATTTTGAATTTATTTGACGACAATGTTTACTCTGTGTGATTATTTGACCACAAACTATTATGTGTTTTTGCAGTGTGAATGTAACTAATGAATGTTTCGTTTGATTTAATATATTTTTAACAAAAATTTTAGATTTCTGCATTCCTATATATAAACTTTAATTATGATAAATGTCACACACATCCATGCGCGCAATATTATTCTTAAAAGGGGTACAAAATTTTCTCCTCGCGAAAGAGGTATGTATCTTTCTTAAATGAATGCGCAACGTATAATTTAGCGTCTAAATTTTAGACGCTCAGCGTAAGAAGACTGGCCCAACTATTTTTTTTTGTTTTCAAAAGTAAAAGTAAACCACTCAGCTTAATTGAAAAGCAACGATGGCTCAGTGGTAGCGTGTACGGACATCGCGTAGATTGACGTCAGTTCGAATCCCTGCAATTAGCCTGAGTTTCGGTAAAGGAAAACACCGTGAGGAAATCATAGCATGGTGGTAGTATTTTTTCTAATGCCCGCTTGGCTAGCTACCACTCTCAAGTTGAAAATCAGTCGCCATGCACCAATGAGTGTGTTACGGCACTTGCACTTAAGAGCCAGTCTTCCACTAGATTATCGTCTTATCTGGGCCACATCGGCACTTAAGATCAGGTGAGCAGGTGAGTAGATGTAGTTTGTACCTACATCTAGTAAAATAATATTTAATTTTGAAATTCAGTTATCTATATATATAAAGTAAGAAACTGAATGGCTGACTGATCGATCAACGCACAGCCCAAACTACGGGGGCTAGGACAGTGAAAAATTGCAATGCGGGTTCCATTTAAACTGTAGGTGAGCACTAAGGAAAGATTTTTGGTTATTCAACCCCTAAGGTGTTGAAAAAGGGGATTAAAGTCTGTATGAAAATCGGTCATGTCTGAAGATAGATCTATGAAAATTGGTATTTATCAGTTCAGTTATAAAGTAAAAAAGATGAGGCTTAGTTCAGTTATGACGCAAGCGAAGCCGCGGGAAAACCGCTAGTTATTTATACAATTAAAAGAGAAAATGATAAACCCGATCAAATTATTTGCCGGTTCTTCTCGATGACTGGTATGTTTTCCGAACCGGTAGTAGTGTTGTAAGTTCAATAAGTGCCTCCTCAAGGCCTAAATTGAATAAAGTATTTTTGATATTAATTTTCAAATTAAAAATATTCTTTAAGCAGCCGAGGAAATATACAAATAGCAAGATAACACATATCATATGGAAGCTGTATTTTTTGAAGTATATTTCTTTTGGTGCGTTTAGTAGAGGGTAAAATTGAGAGCTGCGCGTGCGCAATCATGTAATGTAAGTCCGACATGATAAAGTTTGCCATCAATAATAATAATTAAAGTTTATTTTACGGATTTTTTTATAATATAAAAATGATTTAACATTGTATAAATAAACATTATCATTGATGGCTAACTGTATCATATTGTTACCATAAGTATATTACCTAACATTACATGTTTTTCTATAACCGTGACAATGTACGTTTGTGAAGACGGTCGAGAGTTTACGCGGAAGGTGGGAATCGCTTTTTTACACTCAAAATTACACGACATCAATCTGTTACCCGTAGTGCGTGAACTGTGAACAATTAATTTAATTGACCTTTTTTTATATCGTCGGTGATACTGCAAAACGGGCTACGTCACTATGAACTGATTTGTCAGGTGATAGAGAAAACTTTATTTTTAACGATTCTCTATGTGACATGCATATGGTGATGTTATATAGTTAGTTAAATCTATATAATCGTATACAAATCAATCTTAGATGTGGATCTAATGTGTGTGTTAATTATACATATAAAATTTTCCAATGAATAATTGAAATCGAATCTTTTAACATAGAACATATTGCAGTATCACCGACGATATGTCAACAGTAAATCGGCATTTAACTAATTAACTACACATACTAAACGCATCATCTCTCTGTCAGTTTGTTAGTATTTTTATCATTGGAGAATCATATAATATCCAACTAGAATATTTATTTCATATGTGTGTATTATACACACTGCGGCTCCGCATGCAGTTATTACACAGTGTGTTATCACGCAGTTTTTACTCATATTATTATCAATTCTTATAGCCCATCAATTGAAGAATGTATACGTCCCGCGTACAAAATTACATTAAAAATTGGATGAGAATGAATAAAAAAAATATTTCTTGATTTTCTTTACAATTTCTAAAAGTATTATAGACAAATCTTATAGCCTGTCGACTGAGTAATAAGCTAAGTTTCCCGTGTACACAATTTCATACAATTAATAAAGTAATCAACTGGCTCTCAAGTGCTGGTGCCGAAACACACCTATAAGTGTTTGGAGACAGATTTTCAACTCGAGGGTGGTAGCTAGCCTGTCGGGTTTTAGAAAATACTCTATCACCATGCTATGGTTCAATCACGATGTTTTCCTTCACCGAAAGCTTAGGCTCATTGCAGGGATTTGAACTCAAGTCGATCAACGCAGTGCCCATGCGCTAAAGAAACGCCCAAGCCAACCTCACCTGCAAGTGGTGCACCATGCTGATTAACGAACGAGTGTATGGCGATAGCGGGGTGGTGGGGTTATTTTACCCGACTGGGTCGCGACTACCACGCACGTGGTGAAAAGTCCGACGTAGTGACTCGCTTTTGCGTGTCGCGTTTCGGAATCAGCCTGTGCATATCTGGTTATTTGTCCAGACTGGCATGACAGCGGCGGCCGCCGATGGATTGGTATCTCTCGGTGGTCGCCGTTGTTTGGATTGTACTGTGCTTACCATCAGTTCTGAGTCATCGTTTCTTCACCTATTAAGAAATATGGAAAAAAATACATATGCAGACATAATTACAAATTAATTAATAAAGATAATGTTTTATTAAGTTAATTACACAGTATTAAATCAAATTTAAATAAAATTTGCTGTGAGCATTCTCTTATATTACGCTGTTTAAACTGTTAAATACTCTTAAATTTAGTAAAGCATAGATCGGCTATAGGTTGAGTAAAACTAGATCAAAAAACGGAATACATTAGTGTGTTTATTATTTTGTGGATTTTTTTTTGTTATACGATTTGTATACACGTACACGTAACCACAATTAAACACGTCTACTAAACATTGAATTACGCTTTAAAACTTTATATTTTGCAAAAATGAGCCGAATTTGATTTGATAACGACTTACGTATGCCGATAGCACATACGAAAGTGGTCTAATCCCTATCTTATTCTAACACAACCGTATACTCTTACTCTTTCGAGTTGCTGATCTATATTTATATTATATTAAACCTAGGGTACGGTAATTTAACACGCGCGCGGGCGAAGTCGATGTCGTATCTAGTCTTACGTACATAAAAATTTCGATAAATTCTGGATTAGGTTTATGGATTCTAGAAACAGGATAACCGTGTTTCGTCTTAATTAGGTTACGATTTGTTGTTTAAACCTATTTTTTCGGTGTTTTTCATCGGATGATTCGATAACTCGGTTACATTTTGTAATGTAATATAATACCGTACACGTGGTTGTCTTTCGGTTCGACCTATTTTTTTTTGTTTTCATTTATTTGGACTAGATCTTTTCGAATATATTATTAGTTGTCCGGATGAGTTATTGCCTCCAATGATAAGTATAATATTTGTATTTATATTAAAAGCAGTTCATCCAGGATATTTTTGTATATATTTTAAGATACGTTTTATTGGTGATTTAATATAGGTTACTATTTCTTCTCTTAATTTTTATTGCAAATAAAATAATTCAGTATATATAAATAATTCAATAAATATTATTTTAGATTGATTTTAATATGCATAGTCTTCTATTGACAATTAGCTGTGCCCGCGGCTTCGTTCGCGTGTTTGATAGAATAAATTGTAATTCCTTGAAACTTTAATAACTTTTTATTGCATGAAGATATTGTTATATTTTTTTTTTTGATAATGATAAGGTAGTATCTAAGGAGTAAAATATATAAAATATATCCAGTACCTTTTGCGTGATGCGCTCACAACGGCAAACCTCAATCATTTTGTTTATATAGAGAAGATGAAAAAAATGTTGATGTTCTTTTTCTGAATCAGAATTGATTCGTTTAAATAAAAACTATATATGTATATATGTAATAAAACATGTCCTGGTTTCAGTCAATATAATATGGTATTTTGTTCCGCTTACCGAATAAGTACAGTGTTGAACTGAACATATATATTTATAGTAATTTCTACTAAATGTTAGTGTCTATAGCTTTTGAGTCCGTTGTGATCTCAGGTAGGTACAGTTAATAATTTATATGCACAACGTCTGGATTGAGGAGCCAAATGAAATGCCTATATTTACAAAAATTACTCAGTCTACTTTATTTCTATGTTACAATTTCGAACACAACTACTACTAAATTATCATTAAGACGAATATATTAATTGACCGACAACTTTCGTAGAAATTCACGCTCTTATATATAGATTGAGGAGCCACACTAAAATTAATATATTTTCTTGAATTGTAGCAGTACCTGACTAAGATTTTTTGTACGTACTATACACATTTACTACTGAATGATACAAAATTTCAACAATATTCATTGAGTACTTTCCGAGTTAAAGGTGGTTTCTCAGTTCAGATTTTTAGATTGAGAAGCCACTTTTACATTCATATAACTTTTAATATATTACACTCTAAATTTCAGAATTCCACCTACAACATTAGCTATTTTGCTACTAAATAAGGGTGCGACTTTCTTTTTAAAATCTGAAGTGGTTCCTCAATCCTCATGAACATGTTATTTTGACATTGCAAACAGATATTTCAATTTTTTATACTATGTATAGATAATAAAACTTAATGTTGATATAATATCTTATTTGAAACTGCACTTTTCATAAACCGACTCTAAAATTATTGACGTTTATCTTTGCATACCTTAACACCGTTTAAGTCTCTATAATTATGTCATTGTGAATAATTTCTCTAATATCTCTTGCATTATTTAGCAACAATCCCATTAGAAATAAATTATATCAATGGGTACTAATGCGTTGAACCTGCATCGTCCATCTCTCATTATAAGTGATTTGTCACGTCTGGTAGGCGCTTGAAGTGACATTGACTTTCTTTATTGTCACCGGTTGATAGTGCGATGTAGCCGAGTGCGGCACATGCACGCTGCTCGCCGAGACGCGCGCTCGCATACAAGCTCCGCGACCGCGACCGCCCGCGTGCCGGGCCCGCGCTATGCCCGCAGTGAAAGTTTTCAATATATTCGGTGGGCAGAAGCCGACCGTAAAGCACCAAACCTCTCCCCCCTCATCCCAGGGTGCTATCCAAAAGTTCTACAGGACTTTTTCAGTAGGCTCGGACACCTCGCCGGAACACAAGGGCTCAAAAGTGACCGCCATCGCTGCCTGCCTGGAGAAACGTATTAGTGAGACACCCGTGAAAAGTGATGTGAAGTTAAATAAAAACGATGATGTGATTGATAAATCCGATTCTAAACCACGTTATCACATGTACGAGAATGTAAACATAGCAAGCTTCGATCAGAATTTAATACGTAAAGAGAAATTACTCGGTCAGTCTAAAGAATATTCTTCTATATACGAAAACGTAATTGTTGTCGCTAAGCCAAATGGACCTAAATCAGATATCGGATATACAGAATCGAAATTAAATAAAGCCTTAGAATCGTTTGATAAATTACTGTGTGAATTTACTTCGAGCACGTCACTAACTTCTCAAATAAAATCTGTTAAGACTGACTTCATCCCGCCTAAGCTTCAAAAAGCTAAAACTTGTAGTATTATTGAATCGCGATGTATACTTAAGAAGACAAATTCCGATCCAGAAAGTAAAAAAAGGGCGCGAAATATAGTGTCGCGTAACAATTCTATTGATAAAACTACAAGTTTGTGGAATCTAGACGATATGAAAGGCAAAGAACTAATCTCTCCGCTGTTGCCTTTGACGTCAGCACCAAACGAAAAAGTAAATCCCGATAAATATGCCACGTATAAAATTTCATCGAAAACCTCTTCTCGAGTTAATTGCTTTAAAACCGAAGATTTAAAGAAACTAGACGTTAAAACAAGAATTTTAAAGAAAACTCTATCTAATCCGCCGTCAACGCCCGTTCCGGTTGTGTCAAAATCTAAACCAGTGACGAAAAAAATTGAAAAAAAAGTAAACGACCCAAAGAAAATAAAACCCAAAACGTGTACAGATAATGGATCATTAAACGTAAAGACGAGTTTAGAAAGTAAGGAGTTCCCTAAATCACAAATGCATAAATCGAAAAGCGTTTGGGAAATAGGAAATAGGTCTATAATCACTTCACCTGTATTAGAAAGAACGAAATCTTCTACTTCTATCACGGGTTCTGCCAGTAAGATCCCTGTGATAAGGAGTCAAATGTCACAAAACAAATTTAGTAGCACAAGAGCGCTTTTTTCTCCCACTCCTGTTGATCTAAGAAACATAGACCAGGCCAGAGAGTGTGCTCAGAAAAAGAAGTTGGTTGCTTCAAAAAAAGAAACAAAATCGGACGCGACCAAGCAAATAAGACAAAAATCACAAATTAACTTGAAATCCGATGGGAAGCGGCTCAATGAAAAAACGAAGAAAGATTCGATTGATATTAAAAAACTTTCGTCCTCCCCGAAGTCATCAAGGAGAGATTATACCGATGAAATAAATGCCTTGCGAGCCAAAATACAAAATAGAAAAATCAACAACAAAAGAGACGTCATGATCACAGCCTCGGAAACCAAACGAAACGAAAACGAAACAGACACAATCAATTCGACACCGTCACCTGTGAAGTCGATTGTGAAGAAGTTAGAGTTGAAAACTGCTATTGAATCAAAAGCTGACCAAATACAATACGTAAGCTGTAAAATAATCCCAACCGTGCACAAGGAGCTATGCGTAGCGAACACTACGTTCCACAATCACTTGAGCACACTCGTCGGCCGGCAAATTAAATACGTCGAATCGAGAAGTGACTCCAAAACGTGCTCTCTAGTCGAAAAGCTTGCGTTGCAGAAACAGACCGATGAAAAAATATCTGATACGCACTCTGACTGCAGCGACGATTCGGGTCACGTTTCTAATGATGCCTCCAATGATAACGACCAAACATTCGATAACGTCCACGAAATGAGTCCATTGCGGACGAATGTAGACGAGGTCGATAATAAAGTATTCGACGGTAGTAAACAGTTTGGGATAGATCTGTTGGAGAACACCAAAAGTATGTGTCCCATGCGGCCAGCGCGACGCGGCGGGCGCGGCATCGAGGTCGCTAGCGGTACCTGCGCCACCGCTCCGAAAGTGGACGAACAGGTACACGACGCTTTTAACATATTGATAACAACAAATTACAGGTGCTGTTTCATTGAACGTCTCGACTTCAACATACAGCGCAACTATTTAGATCACCAGAAATACTAAATCTAAGACTCACTGCACAAACTTTGATTTAATTGATATGCAACTTGAAAGCTGTTCATAATACTCGCTATGAATCACTTTTATATAAACATTAACTACGGACAGGTCGAAGAACTGTATACCATATGACGACAGCGGCACTGTACTTATAAAATATGTACACGTAACTGTGTATTGTCTAGGTTTATAACTTATTAACTTGCAAGTGGTGTGCCCATGCGGTGCGCTAAAGAAATTGATGCCCGTGAAAAATAATAATTGTATAGTGAAACTTTTATACATTTGTCCAATGCATTTTGTTTAATGTATGTTACATAACATTAGCCATAGTTTATGAGGTAACCAAAATTAAATATTTTCCTCAACTTGCAGTACATAGATATCGCGACGAAATGATTTTATATACCATCATACCTATAATGAAGCACATATTTTTTGCCTAACTAAATTTTCGTGTTATACCTTTTTAGGTAGATTGTATAATAAAATTAATGAAAGTAAAATTTGAGGTCAAACAATTTGGTATGATGATGTTGTCAAAACAATAGTTTTTGTTACGTAAGCTTTCTTCGACGTTTTTGATGCTTAATTGGTTCATTTGCATAAAATGATCTGCGATTCATTAATTATGTAAGTCTGAAGCACATTCTTTCGTATAACCAACCGATTACATAAGAAACGGTTATCAATTATAGACATATAATTAATAGGAATTATTTTTGTGAATCGTAACATCGTTAAATTTAATTTTTGTATATAAATAAAATGATTGAGGATGCCGTTGTGCGCGCATCACGCAAAGACTACAGGATAAATTTGGAACAAAAATAAAAAATAAAATTGGTCCTTATCAAAAAAAATCAAGATACCTTCATTCAATAAAAAGTTATTAAAGTTTTAAGAAACTACGATTTCATCTACGCGAGAGGAGCCGCGGACATAGCTAGTGTTAAATAAGGCAGGCTTTTCACAGGGGTCACGTTTGAGTCAGATTTGTGTACGGTAAACTTTTACTTTCACCGATGTTGATACTAAATTATTTCTCCAACGTCTTTACTGAACTTGGAAGTTAATAAATAAATCATTCGACTATATTATATGCGTAATAATAAATTACAACTATTATTATGAAACTGATCTATGATTGATTAATTGAATAGTTTTTTTATACATATTTCACTGCGATACGCATGTCTCTGAATTCGTATTCTGTAAATCTAGTTATTGCTATAAACAGTTGCTTTTGTCAGTTTTAAATGCAGACAACGCTGTATGCGTAATGCGTTGCGAATAAAAAAGCTGTCACTTTCAGTCGTGAGGTCGCGACTTTCTCACTTGGTAATACGACAGCAAATATTACGCGAACTAAGTTTGAAATTTGCCGAAGAGAGTTCTCTTTCACGATGCTATCTTCATGGTTACTGAATATTAAGTCAGCGTTTATGTTACGAGCTATTTCGATGTTGAAACTTGCAATATTTACATCTACATACTAAATAGATGTTCCTTTCGTTACTGCAAAAAGTAATTCTAATATTTTTGTTGTTTTAATGTACTAACCGATATGACGTTTTGATTACGGGCATTATGCTAGTGTTCTACGTGTAACATAGATGCTTAAGATTGCATTACCTCTAATATGCGTTTTTATTTTCCTTTTTAACCGTTTCTTTGTCGTTTTGAGAGACCTTTAAATAAATCAAGTACAAAATTGTATATTATTAGACTGGTGTGTTTACTTTCTTATTAATTAGTTCCATTGTTATTTAGACCTTCGTTTGAGTCGCATACGAATGGAAACCGATGGATATTTTTTATGTAATACCATGAAGTAATTCATCTTTCACCGTTTGATTCGATTTAACATTCGACGCGTGTCTTCAGTATTTCAATTTTATTCAGTCACGTCTACCGCCTCGTATGGAATTGCTTTCGAAATTAGTCATTAAGCTAGGTTCGAACCGCGTTCAAGGTATCTCAGTGCGGGAGGTGCTCGTCACGTACTGGCTTTCGCTAAAGTATCGCATTGCGGGGAAAGCAGAGTCCTTACTTGTAAATAATTTAACGGATTCTAACAACGTTCATGATAATTACGATATCGAGCTTGTATTGATTGTTTACATCTCTTATTTGGTTCATACTGATTTTTTTTTTTTTTGTTATACTTCTTTTGGAGAGTTTAGTAGAGGGTACAATTGAGAGCTGGGCGCACATCGTGTGATGAAAGTACGACGTGATGAAGATAATGACTATCACATCACATTATCACATTATTATGATTACATTTTACCAATATTGTTTTTTGTTAAAAATAATTAATGATGAATAAATAAATATTATTTTAATTGAATTAAAATTATCATTCATGGCTCTAACTTTAACATTTTGTAAGCACGTGGGATAAAATTTGAAGAGATTTTTTTTTTGTTACGCGAGAGGACTAGAGATGTTTTCTTAAAAGCGTACATTAAGTACACACATTTTTTTTTTATAAATATGATATAAGCTTAAACGACACACTCATATTTATCAAATGTTTATTTATTACTAGTATTTATCGACAATATTCAAATTGTATTATAGGTTATTAGATATATCTTACACATTGTAACAATATTTTTAATGTTATAATATATTTACAACGTTTCTCGTAATAAGGTATGCCTAGTGGAGCGACATGTAAAATACTACTTCTTATGCAGGCAATGATAACAATAGAATCCGTATTCTCATTTGATAAAACAAACAGTATTATTTCTATCGTAAATGTTTATTAAACTTATATCTCGAGTAACTATTGTTTACAATTAAACAATAAACATTAGAGATCTTTGTACGTCCAGTCATGACGTGGTTTCGTTTACTCGACGACTATTGATAGTTTTATACATTAATTAGCTGTTTCTCATAATTATCTTCTATATACATATACATAAATATTATAAAACTAAAACGTCTCTCTGTCTGCCTGGCCGTTTATGTTATTTTCATACGAATACCACTTATCCGATGTACATCTTTTTTATTTTAATTCATAGCTATGTTATCTGGCCAGGTTATAGGATATATTTTGTAAGATAAAGTAACATACGAAATAAACTGTGACGTTAATGGGGAATCAATTTGGAAAAAAAGACGCATTTTAGGCGCTCAATTTGAGTCTGATAATAACCGTGACCAAAGAGATATGAGGATCCATTGACAGTTGCTGTATTCATAATGTTCGCGGTCCATTGATGAGTTCTATCATTCTCACTTCTTGTTGTTGATGTACCGCGCACATATGAAAGTAGATGGAGCGTAGTCATATTTCTTCATCTAATTGTTAATTCGTCCGGAGAAATGCAATTAATTCTTTGGTCATATCTAACGCATTTCGAAGATATAGTCGTGGTGGTCGAGTGGTTTGACCGGCGAACAGACCGGCAGGTTAGAGTCCCGGCTTGTACCAAAGATTTTTTTTGGTATTCGCATACATTTACTAAATTGCTTTGCTAACATTATTGGCTGACGGTGAAGAAAAACATCGTGAGGAAATCTGAACGCTGGAGAAATGATTTTGTAGTACCACTGTATATGAGAGAAATGTAGAACTGATATTTCTCGGTGTTTGAAATCATTAATACGCTGTGAACTGACGTGGTATTTAAGCCCGTTCCTTCCTTCGGGATGAGGCCTTTTCCCAGCAATGGGACATTTACAGGCTGGTATTATTATTTATCTAGACATCTTACGAATAGAAGACACTTCAATCGTGTATCCTCTATAATTATTTATTTCTATAGCTGTCACGTTCTGGGCCAACTAACAATACTCGCAATTAAATCTCAGAATTGTATCGGTGTATTCATTCGGTTTTTTTTAATCTTTCTGTGTCCAAGATAGGCGAAAGTTTATTATAGATACTATACTTCCTATCGTAAGTTAATAATTGGTTTCTAAATCTCTTACTGGTATATTTTTATGTCACGTTATTAAAAAGTTGAGTGGAATCGGCTATGTGTATATATTTTTTTACCCGACTAAGGCAAAGTCAAATGGAAGGGTTATGTTTTTAGTAATCTATGTAGGTTCCACCATAGCACATAAACTACTCATTCGATTGTGATAAATAATGTGTCAATCGATTCGTTATTATTGTCCAGGTGATATTATAAGTAAGATTTTATACGAACAAAATCAATATGACAGATGAACGTGGGGTCTCTACTTTTTTTTGCTATCGTATCGAGTGAGATGTCAAATAAAATAGGAGTAAGTTCTTAGTTCATAAATATATCATAACTAGCTGTGTCCGCGGCTCCGCTCGCGTGGACTATCGAATTATTGTTTGTGAAAATATCGTGATATTTTTTTTTAGATAAGTAGGTTTTTGGTATACCTATCTTAGGAGTAAAACAAAATAATCAAAACCTATCCTATCTTTGATGGGGGATAGAAAAGTGACTCTCTTTTAGTTAGTCACGTTTCGGAATGAGCCAGTATACCTATCTCCAGATGTCGAGATGCTCGCAGGTCGACAGGCATGACAGCGACGACCGACGATGGTTTGTGGATCTCACGGTGGTTGCCGTTGTTTTGAATTTGAAACCTGTCGACTTTTATACGCAGCCTACTTTAGAAATGGCCGTTCTAAATCATTTTAAAAAGTAACACAAAGGAGAAAACGAGCGATGTAAATGTACATAAATAACAGATATAATATATTTGTCTAGGTGTTTTACATGAATATCCTCTAAACAATTTGTCTAAAATCTAACGATTGCGATCAAAATCAGAATCAAAATTTGCGATTGAACACATTGATTTGTTTACTTTAACGAATGTTTGCACGCGTATACTCCAACAGCGTCATGTAAACGATGTTGAGTTTTGAACTTTAGGCTCGTTATTAAATAACTAGATGTGCTCCACGGTTTCACTCGTATCAAATTAATCCGACAAAACTTGCCTACAGCTTGTCAGATTGTTGACGTTCATAATTACTGGTCCGCTTTTTATGGTCGTAGCGTGAATTTATATAGCCTATAATATTCCTCATGAATCTGGCTATCATATACAAAAAGATCCAGAGATTAGCGCGTTTAAACAAGCAAAGAAACAAAAAATATATTACATTAAGTATAAACGATGAGAATGAAATTTACACATTGTAACAAAAAGACAACAATGAGGTTGCTTCTTAAATTTTATTTTTGTGAAGGTGACTTCACACACGATTTTTTTTAGTGTAGTTTAATCATTTTTGAATTTGTATGCTCCCAAAGCCACATTGGGTACCAAATAAATAAATAAAATTGTGTGTATTATTGTACGTGCTTTAAAGTTATAAATGGTTTTATGTGATGCAAATGTTTTCTAATTTACACAAAATTACAATTATTTCTATACATACTATAAAACTCAACGTCTCTCAATCTGTCTGTCCTTTATGTTCTTTTCACGCGAAAACCGCTAATCAGATTTACATGGTTTTTCCTTTAATTCATAGATATGTTATTTAGCCAGTTTATAGGATATATTTTGTTGCATAAAGTAAATTACGTAATAAGCAGTGATGATAGTGCTGAATCAATTCGGAAAAAATACATTTTTTGGAGCGATTAAATGGCTTACACTGAGTAAACCATAAGATATATATAACAAAATAGATTAATACATAATTGTATCTCTTAAAAAGACCTACAAAAAAGTCAGTGATAGAATATTCCCATCTTCTAAGGATTACCCATAACAAACATTTTTAAGGCATCACAATTCGCGCGTGCATTCTACCATCAGCATTCTGTAGTCCACGCGAGCGGAGCCGCGGGCATAACTAGTTATATTATATATATATATATATAGTCTAGATATGTATTAATTAACTCTAAAACTGTTTAACCAATCATCATGAAAGCCAGTAGATCTTATAGTTTTTTCATGGAGAAGGATTTTATTCTATCCCTGAACACGATAGGTGACGCTGTGTTAAAGTTATCGACTACTGGATAAGGCAGAACAAGGTCTACGGGGTAGGGGTCTAGTGTCTACCAATATTATAAAGCTCATGAAATTGTGTGTGTTTTTTTGGAACGAAGTCCTTACGGCAGGCTTGGAGGAGATAGGGATTTTGCTGCGCGACCGAACTGAAAAAAATGTGATAGTAAAACCGTAAGAAAAAGTCCGTGGACTAAAACCGTTAAATGAGACGTGCGCATGCGCGACAGTCGTATACACAAGCGTTACACAAGTAGTTTACTTGTTTATGTTGCGCTATCTCGTGTAACAAACATCGAAGGTTTGTTTATTGTAACACCCGATAACGATCCAACTAACTTCTGTAGTGCTATTCTGTAAGAACGTTTAAGATTAGAATTTAATGACGAGACTGATTAATAAGAATTACTTATAATAATAATAAACTTTTTTTGTATTTGTAATTATTACTATTTCTATGTAATTTTATGTTGTGAAACAAAAATAAAGAGACATATTTTGTTATTTTAGTTGATAATTTGAATTACGATTTTTTTTATTTCCTAAAATACTGAATTTCCTAAATACTTTCCTGTACTTAAATAAAAACTAACCAGAAAAATTTAAGAGAAAAATCAAGAAAACCTACACAAAAATGAGCACGATTTTTTTTTGCAAATTGTATTGATTCTACATTAGCCGAAGGAACTTCGTTCCTACCTGGTGTCCCACGACACCACATCTATCTTTTTTATGTTCATAGTTTTGGCGTAGTGGCCACAATCTCACCTGATGTTAAGTGGCGATGTGGCCCAAGATGATACACGCTAAACCTAGTGGAAGACTGGCGCTCAAGTGCAGCTGACGGAACACACCTATTGGTACTTGGCGACAGATTTTGAACTTGTCTAGTTTTGCTAGCCTGATGGGTATTAAAAAAGCCCTACCTCCATGCTATGGTTTCCTCACGATGTTTTCCTTCACCGAAAGCTTAGGCTCATTGCAGGTATTCGAACTCACGTCAATCAATGCGAAGTCGTACACGCTACCATTGAGCCATCATTGCTTCAAATTGCATTGTGTGTTTTGTTTATTTGATCGCGCTAATCCCTGGAACTATCAGTCAGATCGGAAACTTTATTTTGCATGTCATAGACTATTTATTTAGGATTACATTATAAATTCAATCTACGACCGTAATGAGAAAAACAGTAACCGTGAACGTCAAGTCATCTGGTAAATTGTAAGCAGGTAGGAAAAGTGAGAAACAAGGCTCGGGTCTTCTACATGGGTGTATTGAAGACGGCGCTGTGTAGAATTGATCGAATAAGTTTGGCCCATACTAGTATTAAATATTTATACAATATACCACGGCTCATTCCAAAGTGCTAGCATAAACTTTCGTAGAAAGCACAGTTCTTATAGCAAATTTATCGCTATCTCGTAATTACTATATAACTGTAGAACATTCGTTGAAACCTGTTCGAACTAATACAATTTATGGCCATGTTTTTGTTGAGAATAAATTTTATAGGAAACTGTTCATCTTTATATCCATAAATTATCTTTTATGTAACATTTGTGGTTACTATACGTGTTTCTTCGAGCGTATCGAATTTCAATGTATTTTTTAATTAATAAACAATGAATGAAATAATACATTAAATTATACGAATTCTAGTAAAATCGTTGGAAATTAACCAGTGAAGTCTGTTTTTATGTCAGTTTTAATTTAAATAAATTGTGAAACAATGAAGTTATTATAATATTAACTTCTTGAATGACCAGGATTATAAATTACTAAATTAAAAATAATTACAATATTTTGAATGTAAACACTTTAAAACTGTTTTTACTTTTATTATTTGATTGACGAAGGCGTTACTTTGCGAAAATCCATCGTAAATAATTATCCGAAATATCTTTGCTACTTCCGCTTGCAATAGATGAATAGTAGTTTCAGCTACCTACAACATAAAATGTTTGAATATAAATAAATGTGTAAATGAATGTCTTAAATAAATTAAAATAATAATAATAAAGATGATAATATGTTTCATTATTCAATATCTATTATTTATTATTTATATTACATATTTTCAATGACTCTACAGCCGATTCGGAAGGCACTGTCCTTTAGAGAAGAATCGGCAAGAAACTCTGAGGTTGCTGTTTTTAAAACCTATCTCTTTACAATATAATCTACATCAAAGAATATAAATATATATATATATATATATATATATATATATATATTATATATGAATAAAATTTGAAAAATATTAAAAGAAGTATGTAACAGATAGGGTTGCGAACCGTTCTATAATATGTAGTATTGTACTATATTTCGTATCCGCGTACTATAAACTGTTGAAGAAATATATAGTATGCAAAAATACTATATTTTCAACAACGAAATCCAACAAACGGTCCGGTTATAGGATATATTTGGTTATCTAAAGTAACATACGGAATAAGCGGTGACGATATTTGTGAATCAATTCGGAAAAAATACGCTTTTGAGGCAATTAAATGGCTTACGGTGAGTATGGCGAAGTTGCTTTTATTATTGCATCTCTAATTCGGACTGGTGTCTAAAATATCTTTTTATTAGATTAATTGATCTAATTCTTCTAATTCATGACCGTGAATCATCAATTAGAACGCTAACATCGAAACCGGAGACAGTAAATTTATGGCTCGAGACATTGCAACTAATGTACTATATATCTAGATGTAGATTGTACTATATATGTAGATTTTATCTGTATTAGCTACACCGTTTTTTTAACAAGTGTTAAAAACAAATACATTTTTTTTTATAGTAACTCGTCAATTTGACAGCATTGTACCTGATGGTAAGCACTACAATCCAAACACAACGACGACCACTGAGAGATCGGTAATCCATCGGCGGTCGCTGCTGTAAAGCCGGACTGGATAAACGCGACACTCAAAAGCGAGTCACTATGACGGACTTTCCACCCAGTGGGGCATAATAACCCCACCACCTCGCTATCGCCATATACTCGTTCGTTAATCACCAGGGTGCACCATGTGGCTTAGTTCTAAGGATGTAATTTGATACCCCTAAATACATCAAAACATCTATACATATTATAAAACCCAACGTCTCTCTGTCTGACTGTTCGTTTATATTCTTTTCACGCGAAAACCAATTGTCCGACTTACATGTTATTTTCCTTTAATTCATAGATAAGTTGTCTGGCCAGGTTATATGATATATTTTGTTACATGAAGTAAGATAGGAAATAAGCAGTGAGTATAATGGTGAATCAATTCGGAAAAAAGACCTATTTGGACCGATTAAATGGCTTACGCTGAGTATACCATACGAGATATATCAAATGAATGTTCTACGTAAATGTAGATCTTAAAAATACTTACAAAAAAGTCTGCAATAGTGTATGTTTAACTTCTAAGGATTATTATTTGATGATTTGATAATTATTATTATTATACTTATTGTGGGTACAGAATAAGCATTTTTATGCGGCTAAAATTCGCGCGTGCGCTCGTTCGACATCTTTCTGTAGTGCATACGAGCGAAGCCGCGAGCACAGCTAGTATAATATATATACATCTATCAGATAATTTGATAAACAATTTCTCTTAAATTAACATATTTATAAAAATGTTACATCAATATTTATATAACAACCGCATTTTATTGATTTGAGTGCTTGATGAATTCTAATTGACTGAGTATAATTTTTTTATTCATAAAAATATCAATTATTAGAATAATCATAAAGTACCTACTAATAATAGTTTTTTTTTTATGTTACGGTTATCAACATAATTCCATTATCTTAAACTACGTTTTAAATTAATTAGTTCTGTTAACTAGATGTTGCTGGTTGGTAGGACACGATAATTGTCTCCGACTGCATCGCAACATAGTGGCACGCTTAGGTGTCGCGTTCCGGTAAACAGCCGGTGAATATCCAGTAATTAAGCGGGGTGGTAGGAATCTGTACCCGATTATGTCGTGACCACAATGTTCATTATGATAAACCCATCGCAGTAACACTCTTTTCGTTTGTCGCCTTTCCGGACTGGTCAGTGTATATACAGGCTCGCAGGCCAGCGCAAAGCGACGACTAGGACGGCTATGTTCTCTCAGAGTAGTTTTCGACTCGTCGTTGTGTTTAATTGTACTGTGCCTACTATTGGGCATAAAGCGGTCTTTCCCGTGATCCAATAAAAATACAAGAGCAATTCAGCGTTAGCGCGTATTCAGAAATTTTGTAATAAAACCATTCGAGTAAGTATAATAGAAATGATGGATGTTTTTATTAACTTGAACAAATAAATTTTGATTGTCGAAACCTACCTGTTGATACAAAATAACATCGTATCATTCCGAGTTTTCATTATGCCCGTAATAACAGTGTTTTGTAAACTCGCGGTGCGTGTTTGTGATTTTTTACCAGTCTTTGTTAGTTTAATAACCATTGTTTCTCGGAATCCGAGCGCGTGTTGATGATAATCTCATATGAAGTAGCATCGTTACACTAATGAGGGTTTCGGATATATCTGTATTTGTGAAGAAGACCTTTAATATATTTGAAATTAATTTAATTTTCGTTTTGTATTTTAGGTTTAATATTATAACTTTCTCTGCCTATCTGTCGAAAGTTTATTTAACACTTAATTGGGTATTGATTTTTTTTTGTGATAAATGGAAAGATCATATATAAGTTTTATAACAAAACTATTTTTTTTTTCGCAATATTTTAAAAGTTATTTCAAAATAAATATTAATCGTTGAATACAATACCGAAAACGCGTCGATCGTTCCCGAACAAACCCGAGCGCGTGTGTGTGACGTCACATTTTTAATGTCTACTAATTGTAGCAATCAGCTGATACAGTGTTTTGACTATTAATTGATGAAATTCCTTTAACATTATGACGTCACAAATCTGGCGAGCAATCGTGGTGGGTCATAGTCATGTGGTTCTTTTTAAAATTTTCAATTATTTTTTTTTAATAAAAAAAATGTGAAGAGTTTTCCAATTGACTATTATTATAATTATGATGAAGCTTTAAAATAAATAAAAAAATCGATATTCTTTTTTTTTTCAATTTTATTATGTTTAATTTTTTACTATAAATTTAAATTTGTTTTTAATCAAAATAAAATAATATGCATTTAAGGGTTAAAATTTATTTTTTATTGCATATGAAATAAATAAGACATAGAACACGTTCGGGAATGTCAATAAAATATCGGAAACTTTATGTACTTTCGATTTCGATACATACTGAAATATTTTTAGAAAAAAAAATTACAAAGAAAATGCTTGCGATAGATCAAACTAACATAATAATATAACATTATATTTGATACTTTTATACTCTAAATTCAGTCCAATCTTTTTTTTTTCGGTATGTAGATATGAAGATTATGTATGGGAGGCATATGAGCATGGTGAATGGTCTTTTTCTCGTAGGTCACGCATATAAAGCGAGGAACTGTTCTAACTCATTGGACTTAAAAATAATGTAGTTAACCTCAGCGAACTATTTATTCTTCAAGGTCTTTACGGAGTCTTTATTATCTTTATTCCGAAAAGAAGCATGAACTTTTTATATACAAAATAATTGTGTATGTAACAAAAGAAACTTTCATTCCCATCCCCTCCCTTTAACTCTTATTCACACAAGCTACGCAATTTGTTTTAGTTTTTTTTTCTACCCAAACACATATTATATATTGTACTATTAATTTTGACCCAATTCAAGTTTCGCGTCCAGGCACAAAAACTCGTTATGAGTATAGGTAGTACTTATACAAAATGAGGATTGTTTTTAACCAAACTATTCTAATACTTTTTAGTAAATAATAATGATTGTCAGTTTACTAGGTGGAATTAAGGAACGGAGTGTAGGTTTTTTTTAAATTGTATTTTATTGGTAACCCTACTCACAATGTTTGCTCTACAAGTCGGCGCGTGGTGCGGTAGTCCAAGCACTTTGATGCTTAGTAATATCCGATAAACATGTTTTCTAATTTACGGCAAGAAGAAATTGTGTTCGATAACGTTTCCTTTATATTATTTTCAGTGAAAATTTTCTGTAGTAGCAAGCTCAAGGTTAAGTATTATACAACATACTAGCTGTGCCCTACGTTTTCACTCGTATTGAATTTGTTCAACAAATACTCCCCGGGGCCGCGGTCAACTCACCCGTGTAGCCTATTGTTGTTTCTTCCCATACTTGCTTTTCCACCCGCCACGACCTCCTCTGCGGCAACTCAAGCCTAGGTCCGATCCGTCGGCATGGAGCCCTTGAGACAAGCAGTCGCTCGCGCGATACAAGTGACTCTACAATCACTAGCTTTCACAGCCATACATGACACTGCACACACATGCACAACACACATAGGTACATAGGTTCTGTAAGGGACCTTTTTTTTTGCCTAGTTAGAGTAGACAAAAATTTCAGACCACTAAATACACATACACATGTTCCTTCCCTCCTCCCAGGGGGCAGAAACATGTATATATGTATAGTTAGTTTAGATCGAATTACGGATAGGGAATTAGTCAGATCGCGACTTAATTGCATACGCGCAACAGTCCGAGCCGAGGTTCGGCCACTTTGGCACCCTCGGATGTTGTTGCTTAGCTTTCGTGGCTGAGTGCCCTAAGCGCTCGCCCCCAAGCCCGGTAAAGCTGTAAAAGCCGTAAAGGCTCCAGGGCCCCTCAGGCTAACAGTGTAATCAGTTCGAAAAAAAAAAAAACCCATACTTGCCTAGGGTTTGCCAGATTGCTTAACGTTCATAATTACTGTTCCGCTCCTTATGGCCGTTACGCGAAGTTATATAGTCATTAACCTTCCTCAATAAATAGGCTGTAATTTTATTTTTCAAATCTGACTGATATTCATCTTGTGCGTTCTAACAAAAAAAAAAGTATAATTTTACTATAGTATTAGATTAAATCTCCCTTGTTTTCCATTTCTATACAGTTTCCTTTTATAATTTATAACGCGACTTTGTTGCCGTTGTCTAGTAATTTAAACGACATTCACGCCATCTGTTGTAAATTGGTTGTACTAATACAGAAACTTACCTCGCGTACATACAACAACTTACCAAATGGTCTAGAATCGCATAGGGGGCAAACAAATAAACGTTATTTTTTAATTAAATATATTAATTCACTATGCAATCCCGTTTCAATTATACACTAATCTATTTTTTCATGTATTAATAAAAATTAAGTAAGCCCATAATTATCGTCAATTAAATTTCGTGGTTGGAAATTAAAAAAAATAATGTATGTAACCTTTACGTGGGTTTGAAATAAAATTTATTTGACCCTGTATTAGATATTGCATTTATACTTAAATAATTATAATTTATTTAAAAAATAAATAATAATTTCATTTAAAGAGATATTAAATTTATTTATTTGTAACGCTTGGCTTGAATATGAATGTAGATTATATTATTCATATAATCACCACCAAATTCTAAACTGATTTATTTAGCTTTTACTAAAATCATAACATTTATCTGCTATATGGGTAAAGAAGTTGTAATTCAAATGCACGTGATGGTTACACGCACAACTTTTTTTTAACTGTCATATTATTTTTCTATTTGTTCGAAGAACTATTTCTCTATGTTTTAATGGAACGCTAATTATTATTAAGAAGTCGACAATTAAAGAGTGCAAGAACCTATGCAAGGTTCGTCTGCGGAAGCACCACCGTCATGTCTATTTCTGCTGCACAGCAGCAGTGCTTGTGATGCTCTGCCCCGGTCCGAAGGGTGTGGATGATAATACAAGTCTGACCTCAGTTGGAATTTCGGTCTTTCTAAGGTTGTGTATAAATAGCTGTAGGGCGCAGTGACCGTTTAACGGGTGGACTACATGCTTGTTTTTGCTACCTCACAAGAAACAAATGCGGTGGTTAGGTTACCGGTGGAACACTATCAATGTATTTTATCCGTATCATTATTATAAAGTTTGTTTAAACGCGCTAATCTTTGGAACTACCAGTCAGATTTGAAAAAAAAGTACTGTATAGACTATTTATTGAGGAAGGTATAACTTCACGCTATGACCCTATGGAGCGGAGAAGTAACCATGAAGGTCAAGCAATCTGGCAAGCTGTAGGCAAATACGGGAAGTGAGAACTACGATAGGCAACACGGGTGCGCTGGCTGTGCGACGCGGCGGAGAGTTAAATTGAAAACACGGGTTAAACTGTAGGTCACAGCTGGTAAATATCTATGGAACTTAACATCAAGTGAACTACAAGATTGTTTGCTACTTCATGTCATTAAAAAAATCTTTAGTACGGGGGCTAGGAGAACGGTGTAAAACTAACAATGTACCACGTTTGTTTTATCTCGAGTTGGTTAAGTGGAACAATAGAATTGATTTCATACAAGAATCAATTTCTTCTGTGGAACCATACTTTAATATTTTACAATGCATAATGTGACTATGATAAGTAGGTCAATTTTATAAACGAAGTCGGTCGACAATATATTCAGTTTCAAATGGCCGGACAATAGTTGGTATCTATTACAGCATATTACGGTCATTCATTTTTACGATGCTTAAGTGGTTAATCTGGAAAGGATTTATTTCAATTCGCTAAAATGTGTAGTTGCAAAGTTCCAAACCTGCCACATTAGTTGACATGTATGTGATTTCAATGAAATTTTCGTATACGTAAAAAAATATCTGCACTTACATAAATAAAGATAATCTTTTAAATTGGGCTATGTGGCGCAGTGATAGTAAGCGATACTATCGAGCCGAGAGGTCGCGGGTTTGTTTTGATCCTCTCTCATGATTGATTTTTGTGTTATCAGCATTATTACTGTTGTGTGTCTAGGTGTAAAAATATATATAATTAATTACTAGATGGCCGCACAGACCTTCTGTTCTTTTCGGTAGTTAGTAGCTCGACCACATATTGGTATATATATCTATAAACCATCGTCTCGAAAAAACACATATAATTTGTGAATATTAGTGAATCGGTCAAGTCGCTCAGAAGTTATAGAATCACTAACAGACGTATAAAAGATTTTTACATACAAGACTAGCTGTGCCCGCGGCTGCGCTCGAGTGGACTACAGAATACCGTCGGTCGAGCGCACGTGTGAACCGTGCTGCTCCCGCTCAAAAGACAAAAATGCTTATTGTGTGTGATCTTTAGATTCTTAGATCCTATCGCTGACGATTTTTGGAGATCTTTTTAAGATCTATAATTTTGTAGAGTATTAATCTGATATATCTCGTATGGTTTACTCAGCGTAAGCCATATAAGCACCTCAAAAGCGTCTATTTTCCGAATTGATTCATCATTATCATCATTATTTATTTCTTATGTTACTTTATCTTGCAAAACATATCCTATAACCTGGCCAGATAACATAGCTATGAATTAAAATAAATAACATGTAAATCGGATAAGTGGTTTTCCCGTGAAATAAATATAAACGGACAGACAAACAAAGAGACGTTGAGTGTTATAATATGTATAGATAAAATGATATAGAATATGAGATATCAGATGTTCTGTTGCCATAATACAAGCTTGAAATGAAATGGTAATATGTGAAACTGTTTGCCCATATTACCTATTATTAAAAAAAGGAAAATTATTTACCATATACGTCCACCACAAATGTACCAAGTTTATACTAAGTTTAGCAGTTCCACTCGCGAACATCATCTACTCGTACGTCAAGTATAAAAATCTTTTCAACGTTAATAAAAGCTTAATGAACGTGAATAAGTCACGAGTGTAGTACCTTTAAGCTGACGTAATTTAAGTTACATGGCGTCCGTAGAACTGCTTATGTTATAAAACTTGTTTTTTATGAAAAAAAAAACCGAAAGTAAAACGTACGCTGGTGTTATATAAAATTAATAATAACTTTCCTTTCTCAACGCGTCCAGCGTTACAAATACACGGTTGTGATTGACGAGAATGCCTCTGCGAAATAGTCTTGTAGTTTTCATTCTTTATGGGATTCTGGTGTTTATGAAACCTCAAAGAATGTATATTGTTTTAATTTGAATAGGGAGATATTGAAAATTATTCTTTGGAAGTCGCCAAGCATGGATACATATTTTTATAACTATGCAATTAACAAAAAAGTCTGAAATACAAAATGTGTAAAATCAACGTCTTCAAAGATTAAGACATAACAGAGAAACCTACGTTATTAATGGTTTTTATTCCTATTGTAGGTAAAGAATTTATATAAATTACAAAGTAGTTAGTTCTAAGGTATATTATTATTTAGTTTTATGATAATCTATTATAATATTTGTTTAAGGCATTGAACGTACTAACTATTTAAAAGGTAAATCTGTCGCCGAAGTCTTTGTTCATGCAAATACCAACAAGTATTATATCTTATCTATTGTAGTATTGTTTTTACATGGATAGTCTCACTATAACGCATTCCGGAAATTCACTTTGGCTTACAAGTAAAGTTTAATAGTACACGCGGCACGTTAACGTACAGAATTGTTGGAACGAGACTGACTCGAATACGCCAACTTCGGCATAGTTTTGGGTACCGCATTTTGTGAGTACGCCGAGGGTTGAAACAATGATGGCTCAGTGGTAGCGTGTACGACTTCGCGTCGATTGACGTGAGTTCGAATCCCTGTAATGAGCCTGAGCTTTCGGTGAAGAAGAACCTCGTGAGGAAACCATAGCATGGTGGTAAGGCTTCTTCTAATGTCCGTCTGGCTAGCTACCACCCTCAAGTTGGAAATCTGTCGCCAAGCACCAATAGATGTGTTCGGGCAGCTGCACTTGAGAGCCAGTTTTCTACTAGGTTTAGCGTGTTATCATCTTGGGTCACATCGTCACTTAATATAACGATAAAAAAGGATATCTAGTTGGTGTGTAGTGGAGATTAATAAAATGTAAGAAGTATTACGATTTGAATTAATAAATTGTTTTGTTGTTGTTGCAGATTATGTTTAGAGGCGGCGTCGTCGGCGGGCTGGACGCGCGCCGTGACGCCGCCCTCGCGCGCGTGCTCGTACGGCTACAGGCGCGCTCGCGCGGTCTGCTCGCGAGGCGGCGTGCTCAGCGCCTGCGGACGCAACACACGGCCGCGCGCTGCATACAGCGTAACGTGCGCTCGTTCCTCGCGGTGCGCGACTGGCCCTGGTGGAGACTGCTCGTGCGTGTCACGCCTCTGCTCGCTGTGCACAGAACTGAGCACAGGCTCAAGCAGGCGCAGGTGTGTACTATGATTGTTTTTCTTCTTCTGTCTTTATCCATAATTCTGCCAACGTCACATGTAGAATATGTTTCCAATTATTCTTGTAATCTTCAAACTTAGCTCTAACAAGAAGGCAAGTTCTATCTGTTCAGGGAGTTTTTGTGGCAACTTTTAATCCATGTTCCTAGTTATTATTTATAATATATTTTACTTGTGCACAATAACTAAACCACATCACATAAAATACCGCTATAATTACATAATATAGGGTGAAATAATCTAACTTTTTGAATGAAAATAAACGAACACAAAATCTAACCAAAAACTCCCGAATACTCGTATAATGATAATCGATTTTTTTCTATGCTAGTTCGGCAAAATGACTCTAGAGCACCTGATGGTAAGTGCGGTACAGTTCACAAACAACGACGAACGTCGGTGACATAGATATCATCGGCTGTCGTTGATGTCATGCCCGTCTGCTGGAACGCCACCTCACGCCTCATTTGAAGAACCTTGAAGGACCATTTGAGGAAGGAAGGAACAATATATTTCTTAAAATACGCGTAATATAAACCTTTTCTCGAAAGTTCTAGTACGTCTATTCTTGTACAACGTTTTCATCGGTACAAACTAACGTGTATTATTCTTGCTAGTTTTGTGACAATGACTGTATTTCAAATACCTAGGTGCGTTTTGATAAACTTAACTAATTGGTCTATTTTATCTGTAATGTTACTCTGATGATGGGCCAATCTCGAAAAACAGGAAAACAATTCTTATCATTTAAATGCGGACAAACATTTCGAAATAAATAAATAAATCACTGGCGTAATAATAGTTATAAAAAATACTGCACAAATGGATCATAGGTTATCGTGACGTTTTATTCTTGAGAAACGTTTTGATTCGAAACTTCCTGTTTTCGGTTCTCTGATAGTTAAATGGGTCATTTCGTTTATTCAGTTGTAATGTTGTTATTTAAACCGTATACTTGCGTCGTATAAAAATTGCCAAGTGCGTGTTGAGCCACGCGCACTTTAGGGTTCCGTAGTTGCCCAACACAATATACAGACTTAGAGGGGGCTTCAAGTAATTTTCAATGGATTTTGTACGAAAGTACATCTCCAAGTATATTTTATAAGTTAGTCGACTATTAATCGTTAACTTGTAAAGCCTAATTAGCTGTGATAGTTTTCCTTTTGACTTCATTATATATACTACTGACGTGAATTATTCCACATATCCAATAACAAATATTTAGCTGAATCTAACAAAAATTAACACTTTACCCGTCGGCCATCTTATTCGGCATATACCTATGGCGAATTTCGAGCCAAAATTATTTTTTTATTACGTCATCATCCCGGACGGATTGGTGCTTAATATTTCGCAAAAGAATCCCTGAATTGAAAAATGAATTTCACACACGCTCAATTTTAAACGACCTATCCAACGACACACAAAAACATCCCCACTTGACGTGTAGGTGAGGTACCCTTGCTTTTTTTTCTAGATTTTAATTTACCACTTTGTCGTAATGATTAATATGTATACCCATACCAGATTACAGCCTTCTAGTACTAAGAATCTCTGTGCTAAGCAGAGGACAGACAGACGGGCCTGGCAAAACTATAAGGGTTCCTCGTTGACTTCGAAATCATAAAAATCATTACAATAACTAGCAAACTCTATCATAAACAAATCACAAATCATCATAAATATTTCCAAAATATCAAAATATTGATACACATTTTTTTTTTTAACGAGAATATATTTTAAATTATGTACCGGCGCGCTGGAACAATATAATATACTAGGTTTTCCCGCGGCTTCGCGCGCGTCTAACACGCAGTGATTATTTACGTCGCGTAATTTTATTTTTACTAATATATTATGACTTTTTTGAGGTTGGATTGATATTTTTATAGAATATAACTTTCGAAATGACTGTGTTTTAAAATGGTTGTCAAACAAGCAAACTATTACGTAATAAATATTACCCTACTTAAAGTTTCTTGTTAGGTTGTAAATAAAATTTTCTTCCAAAGCTGTACACATATATATATTTCGGAATAGGTACAGAAAGACCATGAATGTAGTTATCTGCGCTCGACTGTAGCGCTAGGGCTGGCATCTATAATATTCTATGTAAATTTCTTTTTCGAAATTTCAATATAAACATCTATTATAAATTATTTAAGCGCATTTATTTTTATCAAATACAAATCTATAAAAAATAAATTGGTGTCTGAATATTGTTGGTTAAAAAACGTGGATTCATTTCGGTTTAATCTCAGTACTTATACATGCAAATATACAAAAATTTAAATTGTTTATTCATTGTTAATTCAAGAGAAAGACAACACACAAAACAATAATTACGTACATCGGCAAAACGCGGACACTTGCGACTGTTCGACTGACTTGATCCGAAACCCTTGTATGTACGCATTCATGTGTGCGTGCGTCGTTATCGCTCGTTGTATGGAGGTGATTTTCCGTAGATAATTATTTTGTGACCAAATATTTCGTTAAGAACTTTTAATTGTTGTAATTAATCTTTTTATTATATTGCGACAATAATGTAGGTATTGACTATTATGGAGTGACTTGAGCGCGACCAGCTAGCGACTTTAATACTCTATAGTGCGATAGCTAATCCTGGCGATTTGCGCGCAACTAGCGAGCGCTTGCTCAGCGAACTGACGACCACGCAAACCACGTCCAGCCAATTAAAGTTCATTTTAACAAGGAAATAAATCATTATACTTTAGTCATTACATACTGTTTTAAAAGAACTATGTATATACTTTTTCTGAGTTGGCCGCGGTTATAAGTTATTTTTAGATATTCCGGCGTTTCGAACTGGTTTTTATGAATTACTAAGTTATTAAGTAATTAGTAAGTTTAAGTGAGTAGTATGAAGTACGATATTTTCTTTCACCGGCTTTCTCAGTGTCACCAAACCAGTAAAAATAATATTTTTTTAATTTGTTACCTCTCTGAATATTATTAACAACTAGAGGGGGAAGAATATTTCAATTATATTTTATAATGTATATTTATGAATGAAAACTTAACATAAAATAAAATAATATTATTTTACTTAATACAATAATTAACATAAAATATTTTTCAACTATAGGAAGTACTCAATTAAAAGAAATAAAGAAAAAATCTATTAATTAATTTATGTGTGTCGGAGCTAACCTTGTTACTCTGATATTACTTCCCTTAACTTCGTATGTTCGTGTCACAATAGCATAAAGCTTAACACGTTAAATAATAAGAAAATATGATTGACTATCTGAATATCGTAATATTCTTGTTACGTTTTGATATCATTTATAATTAGAACAAAAATCTAAACTAAGCACACACTATTATTATAAAGAGTTAAAAAACTTATGATCCGATTCTAAACTTTCTTTAACTGATAGAAAATTACCTTCTGGCTGTTAGTTATAAGCTATATTTGATTGTGTATAAATCTTTTAGCACTAGTCTAGGCTAGAAAAGCTAGTCATCTATATAAATAACCTGTCATTTCAGCCTCCTGTTCTCCCGTATTTGTGTTATTTACGACGTTAATTAATCTTATGTTATGTTGTACTCGCCTACTTCATCTGTACAAATTGGAGTGAGTTGTTTGCAGAACAAAACTGTTTACCTATTTATAAACTTGTTCGTCCTTATGATAGTTATATGTTTAATTCAATTAAAATTAGTTCATATCGATTTTTTTCGATTCGTTTTCAAGGGTCAATTTGCATTTTATTTTTAAATGTGACTGACTATTTGGATCTGGTATTTGAGATAGATTCCTATTTGAAGCCCATAGCACAATAAAATACATTTTCTTATATGTGACCATATAAAGAAGCAGTGGTGGCTCAGTGATAGCGTGTCACGTGGACAGCGCGTCGAAGGACGTGAGTTCTAATCCCTGCAATGAGCCTGAGCTTTCGGTGAAGGAAAACACCGTGATGAAACCATAGCGTGGTGGTAGGGCTTTTTCTAATGACCGCCTGGCTAACTACCACCCTCAAGTTAACAATCTGTTGCCAAGCACCAATAGGTGTGTTCCGGAAGCTGCACTTGAGAGCCAGTCCTCCCACTTAGGATTAGCGTGTTACCATCTTGGGCCACACGTCAATTAAGTTCGGGTGAGATTGTGACCACAACGCTAAAGCATGATTCTTGTTACACCGGGCCGGGTCCTGAATGAAACCTGCTTAAACCTATAGCGATAAAAAATGTCCCGAATTCGTATATAAAAGTACTAAAATTTACACTTTATTCTTATATTGTTCATCTCTCAAATTCGTATCTGAAACGAATTGATCAAAAGTTAACATTTTCTTATATTATGTGACTATATCCCAAATTCGTGTCTTAAGCCTATTAACAATTTCTTGTTATATGTGAACATATCCGAAATTCGTATCTAAAGCATAGTACAAATATTTTCATGTTTTTCTAGCTGTGTCCATATCCCAAATTCGTATCGGAAACCCAAAGAACAATAATTTACAAAAAATATTCTAAGATACGGTTGCCAGAACACAAGCTGGCGTATAGATATTGTTACATTCTAATTATTTCCATAATTTGCAATCAGACAAACGTACAATTTAAGACCTATTTGTGTTATTTAATCTTGGTCATTGTGCCAACGATTACCTCTCAATTTTTTCTCCATACTAGTAACATTACCTATTGAGATTTGTTTGGAACCGCTATAAAACAAACGCTTTGGTAGCGGTCTGGTAACCTACTGTGGCAGGCTAATACAATAATAACCTTGCAGGTTCCGTTAATTAGATTAGCGCTGGTAGATGGAACAGCAACACGACCAATATTCAGTGTGATATATGCATCTTAACGTTCCGGCTCTGCATATAGAATAACGGGATGCGTAGTTTAGTACGTTCCGACGTATCATCTACGCATGCGATGCAGTTTCTCGGTACCAGTTCCCGTATTATGTAGGATCAGTTCACGGTTGCCAAGTTTTTTATATTCTATTAATGTTAAATAAGTACCTTGATTATATGTGTGACTTTGTCTTATATGAAATCTTTGGAGAAGCTTGTCGTGATGGTAGCGGATGATATCTGTACGTATTTAGCAATATCAAAGCGATACCAGAAATGGCTAAATATCTTCTTCAAAATGGCAAATTCATATTATTTACCAGCCATAATGTACCAAACATAATCTGAATTTGGAATTATGAAATCGATATTTAATCATTTCGGCTATTGTTTTTCTCATGCGAAATTTGTTGTTAGGTGAGTGCCGTCTGAAAACCTAATGTGATTTCTAGTTTATGTTTTTGATTTATCTGTACTGTGTACTGTCTTTTGTACGTGACTAGACTGTTAGATTATATTTTTCCGATTTGAGATATTGGACTCAAAGATAACAATATGTGCTTAAGTTGTTACTTCGTGCCTACAGTTGCTATCTTTACTATATATACTATTACTATATATATATTACATAATAAAGCGCAAGAGTTTTTTTTGTTTGTTTATTTAAACACGCTACTCTCTGACACTACCAGTAGAATTTGAAAAATTCTCTTTGTATATGATAGCCAGATTCACGAGGAATAGTATAAGCTATCTATCTAGCATTAGCAAATATGCATTTTTGTTATGTAAGTAGGAATAAATGGCGCACCCTAACTACTTTATCCGAATGCTGGCGTAATGGTTAGAGTGATACGTAAATACAATGTTCTACAAAAATTTTTGCTCCTTAGTACATCTAAAAAAAGTCTGCGATACGAAATGCCTATCTCTTATACATAAGGCACAATCGTTGAGGTATTGTACATAGAGACGACGCCTCAACCAAATTGTTTGAAATATGTGTTAAGGTACTTGCTCCTGTGTTCTGGCGAGTAACCATGACAACCATATACATTTCCATAACATAATAACTTAATCCTAGTAAAATATTGACACAATTGACACAAACTACCTCGTCCTATGGAACCGGTTCAAGCTTGCGATGAAGTAATAATCAATAGTGACCTAATTCCCTTGAATAAAATCGCGTTTAATTTTATTTTATTGTTAAATAATAAGAAAATCAAACGGAATATATGTTTTTTAAGTAATCGGTTCACATCACTACTTTGCGCTCTCCCCGCGCGTGTACCGCGGCGAAGTGGTGCACTATTTTTGTTTGTAATAGCTGTTTTGTCATAAATATGCCTTCATGTGCACTAAGATATTGTTAAAACACGAAGCAAAGACTGATTAAGTTGAAAATGAATATAATCGTTTCAATAATTGTCTATGTTGCGCAACGACCAAGCTTAGTTCACATCACTAATTTGCGGTCTCCCGCACGTGCCCCGCGGGGAAGTGGTGCATACTTTATGTTTGTAATAGCTGCTTTATATGTATAATACCTCAATGGCCACAATAAGGTATTTTGTGGCAAAGTGTTATTACAAATTTCAAAGTGATTTATGATCATTATTATTAGGCTTAGCATATTAATATTAAAATTACGAACGAAATGTACTTCATCATCAAGACAATTTTATGTAGATAAACATTGCCCTTTGTAGTATGTTATTGGGACGAATAGTTTGGGAGAAAATGTAAAAATGAAATAATTCAACACTGGGCTCCGGTCTATGACTATAGATGTAAGGGCGCGAACGAGCCGTGTGAGTTGTGATGCATAACCTTGACCGCCTGATAAAAATATTGTCTATACTGAAGTATTATAAATCACCATTCAGCGATTTCTTTTAAATTATACGCGTGTCGCGGTGTTAGTTTTATGTAAAAGGTTAGTTCGTCAATCATATTCTGATTCAGTATCATTTACAAGTTTAAAATCTCTAGCTTATCGAGAAGTTAATTCAAAATGATTTGGAATATGTTTTTAAAGCTAGTTAATAAATAGTAATTAATAATTAAAAACAATAGTAACCTGTTTAGTAATAGTAATTTAGTAATAGTAACAAGTTTTCTGATTCATTCTTTTTTTCGGTATGTTTTATTTTGGATTCGAATTAAGTATGCACTAATGAAATCACTTAAATTTTACCACCATTTCGAAACAATACATAGTTTAACTAGCATGAAACTAACGAAATTTTCATATTAAGTACAAAAATTAAGCAATTTTAGTAGAAAAAAACAACAAGATTTCCTTTGGACTGCGTACTATAAACAAATTAATTGCTTATAAAGCTATATCAACGTATTATTCGAATTTGTATTTTTGTTGTAAATCATATCAGTCAAGTATAGTACCATATTCAACGGAGACCAAAAACGGAATACACTAGTGCGCGTATTATTTTCATGATTTTCTAGTGAATCTACTAGGTCCAAACTTAATGCTTCTGGGTCGTTCCACATTGGTATATATAATTCCATGTTGGCTGACCCTTTGTCTCCTTTTGCAAGGGAGCTCTTTAAAATTAAGTTAAGTAATTGTTAGTAGTTCATAAGTTGTGTTAAGCTTACATTACATAGGCGACATAGTCGCTAATGCAACTAAGCCTAAAAATAAAGAGAAAAAAAAAAAATGATTTTCTATGTTAGGTATAAAAGTTACATCCAGGTGCAGTACAAGTAACCTTAATTAAATGCATTAAATTACACAAACTATTAATTTACCTTAGATTTTGCAAAAATTGATGGGGTTTGTTTTGGTCACGATTTACGTACGAAAATGGTCTCTTTCTAACAAGCATATATGTATAGCTTACCCTTTCAGTCGCCGATCTATATAATATATTAAATCTACATATGTACTAAATACATAAATCACGCCTCTTTCCCAATGGGGTAGGCAGAGACCACGTCCTTCCACTTGCTACTATCCTGACATACAACTTTCGCTTCCGCAACATTCATAAATCTTTTCATGCATGCTCGTCGGTTTAGAGTACTCTTGACCTGACCTTTCTTCAAAACGTTCTCGATTTGATCGTGGAACGTTCATCTAGGCCTTCCTCTTCCAACCTTCCCAGTTACACTCATCTTATAAATCTGTCTAGTCATTCTTCTTTCATTCATCCTCTCTACATGCCCAAGCCATCTTAGCATCCCTTTCTCAATTCGTGTCACTATATCTTCTTTCACACCACAACGTTCTCTTACTACACAACTTCTTATCCTTTTACTCAATTTCACTTCTATAATACTTCATAGCGTTCTCATTTCTACTGCATTTATTTTACTTTCAAATTTTTCTGTTCCTTCATTAAATCTATCAATGATTTAACATTTTTATACCTTAGAGATACTATTACGTTTGGCAGCTTCAATTTCAACAAGAGATGGCCTTTAGTGAATCTGTTATAATGTAAATGATTCCAAGCAGAGAGCAAATAGAGCGTGACTAGCTGTTCAATAGATAGTAGCATCCGTACAACTCGCGCGGTATTGTGTTACAAAGTTATTATAAGTATTGTCTGTTTGTGTTGTTAACATTAACTGGTGATTAAACCAACCTTTTTTGATAAAAAACAGATAGACGACTCCTATTATAGGATATCAGTCACAAATATAAGTCGTTTGGATATTAATTTAGCAAACCTTAAGTTTTTCTACATCCTTTTTGAAGAATCAAATGTCATATATAACCCTAAGGAGAGACAGAGGAAAAGCTGCCACGGTGAAAGTCACTCACAGATTCTTTCATCGAGTTTCTTGTCGGTTCTTGTCGATGACTGGGATGTTTTGCGAACCGATGGTAGTGTGTTGACTTCCATAAATGAAAGTCTTAGGGTCCAATTTTTTTTCTCTTTGTGATATTCGTTTTTAGTCTAAAAAATCGAAACAGTGTTTACGTCATAAAATTCTACATCTAATGCGAGGGTAAAATTATAGTTGGCAAGTATATGTGCTTCAGTTTCAATGAATGTCAGATTACAATATAAAGGACAAAATCATTTCAGAACGTTTCGTTCCCTTAGGTAGTTCATTATTCGTGTTAGTTTATCGAGATAAAAAGTAGTCATTGATGATTTTAAAATTGGCAGTTAGGGTTCCCACCCATGCTTTTTAATAAAGGATTATACTAAGTATATTTTTATTGGTGCTTATCTGAATGATATATATTTTTTTATTCTTTGGAGGTTTTTAGCCTTTGACTTGCCCACAATCTTACCTGATGTTTATTGTCGATGTGTAGTTGGTAAGCCTAGTGAGGGAACTGGCTTTTAAATGCGGCCGCCGAAACACATCTATAGATGCAGGCGGGCAATAAAAAATAGTCTACGACCATAATATGGTTTCATCATGATGTTTACCTTCACTGAAAACTCAAGCTCACTGTAGGGATTCGAACTCATGTCGAACGCCGTGTTCGTACACGCTACCACTGAGCCATCATGTGACAACACTGCTTCGCACCTAAATCGTTTGACAGATTAGATCACATCGTTATTGAGTGCATATTATAATATACTAGAAATCGTCCGTGACTTCATTCGCGTTAATTACAATATAAAATTTAATAAGAATAAGAAATATCCTATATCACTCAGGGATAAAGTAGCTTACTATTAGTGAAATTATTTTTAGAATCGGATCAGTAATTCCAGAGAATACGATTAGATTATATTATCTACGACACCACCAATGTTACACTACGCTAATTAGAAATTTGACCAATTTCCATTTTTGTCTCATTTTAGTATAAAAGAAATTATATTCAAATTCCAATAAATAATGATGGTATAAATTAAAATACGCTATGCGATGATTTTTACGTCTGCCGATATGAATTACACTAAATAGTTCCGGTGTAAAACCAATATTTTCAAGATAGCGTAGTGTAAATTGCTGGTGTCAGAATACAAACTTTACCTCTTTATAATAGTAATATAGAAGTATATAAGATAATAGGCATGTATTATAAAAAATACATACTGCACACATGCAATGTATTTCAGACCGTAACTTCATGCGTATTTATGAGGAGCGTTAAGATATCCTCATCAAATTATAAACTCAACGTCTCTCTGTCTGTCTGTTCGTTTATGTTCTTTTCTCGCGAAAACCAGTTATTAGCTTTACATATATTTAAAAAAATAGCTATTTTAAAAAAATAGCATAGCTATTTTATCTGGTTATAGGAGATATTTTGTTAGATGAAGTAGGTAATATACAAAATAAGTTGTGACGGTAATGGTGAATCAATTCGGAAAAAAGACGCTTTTGAGGAGTTTTAATGGCTTACGCTGAACTAACAATTATAGATATACCAAATTAATGTACTTCATAATTGTAGATCTTGTAAAGATCTACTAAAAAGCTAGCGATAACATTGTCTATCTAGTAAGAATTACCCACAAGGAGCATTTTTGTTTTTAAATAACCGGTGACAGTTTCAGTAAAATTCGCGTGTGAACTCGACCGAGGACGGAGCCGCGGGCACAGCTAGTTATAGTATAAAGCACAGATTACTTCCCTTTACATCTGTTCCAATTATACAATGTTTACTAACTATACAGCCTTTAAAAAAATGACGTCATATGCATACCTGGGTATAAGTATTTCAAACTTGGTTTGGTACCCTTTGGTTGGTAACCCTATAGTTAATATATTGTTTTTGCCCCTGTTCGTAATGCAATGCAACGAGAAGCGTTCCACACCGGCTCATTTAATGCTCGGTATGACACGCCCGCTTCTATATTATAACGCTCTAATTATTTCAATTTCTATAAATTTTAGAAAAGGACCAGGCGTCTTGTAACTATTCTTTTATTTACTAAAATAAGATACAGTATATTTTTACGTTTACTTTCCATTTCTAATACTGAAAAGAGTGCTGATAGTACATTATATTATTAATTTATATATATTGTTTTATTTTACTCGTATATATTATTAATTAGTCTGTCATGTAGCGGTTTTTATTTATAAATTTGCGTTATTTGACCCTATATTGTGTGATATAATTTTGCATACTTTAGCTTGGGTACTGTACGCAAGTGAAGTGGGTTTGAAATATGATAATGAAATGGACCGTGAATTCTGAAGGCCACTTCACACAATGCCGCAAAAATCGGCATTAAGCCGCGAGCGCCATTTCAGTTGTGACAACGAGTTAGACAACAAGTTGGCATGTCGCCGGCATAGAGTGTGCGTGTGCCTTGAGATGTCACAAAAACTCTTTGGAAAGTTTTAACAAGGGGACTATTATTTTGTAAGAACACTGAAATCACCACAAGACACTTTGTAAAACGAAATAATTACCCACTCGATAATGGCAGTAAGAAAGTAATAATCTTCAATAACGAGGATTAGTTGCTAAGTTAGGAAAATGAAGAAAGATAATACATTAAATAACTAACTATACAAGTCTTCTATTAGCATGATATACTATTTTTCTTATATTAGGTAAACAATTTAAGTGAAAACCCGTGCCGCTACCAATTCGCAAACGAGCATATCAAAGGCACTACAAATTGAATTGGTTCTGGAGGAAATCGAATCTGCAATTACCGCGATGTCATAGCGTAGATACTATAAATGTATCTATTATAATGTATAAAAGTAGAAATATGCAATTAATTTCCTTTTTTTTGTTTTGTTTAGGATGAGTTGGAGACCTTGCGAGGCAAACTGGAGAAGGTGGAAGTTGAACGGACACATTACAAAAACGAAACGGAGCGACTCGAAACAAAGGTCAGTTATGTTCGTTAACCTATTATTCATGCAAATTTTAAGAAAGTCAGAATAATCAATCAATCTGTCTGACTATCATTACGATACGTTCCTAACGTTTTAGTCAGGAAGAAGGACGTGACACTGTCTTTGCTAACTTTTTTCAGTTCCTTCACATTTCTTAATTGCTTCACGCGTCCGCGACTGATTCGAGTAATTTTCCTCATGCCAATAGGTACCTACCTGTTTTATGATCTGTACTATAAGTACTGTTAAGTAAGCAATACTTGTGTTTATATACATATACATATTATATGTAATTGGTTTTTCGAAAACGGTTCTGTCGATTTGGATGCAATTTTATATTCAGTTAATATATACTAATATATAATAATAAAGCGAAAGGGTTTTTTTTGTTTGTTTATTTAAACATGCTAATCTCTGAAAATACCAGTCAGATTCGAAAAATTATTTTTGTATATGATAGCCAGATTTACGAGGAATTAGTACAGGCTATCTAGCATTAGGCTACACCTCTCAGCTAGTCTTAAATATTGATTTTTTATTAAGTAAGTCGGAAAAGGAAAAAGGAATTCTGCGATTTGTCCACGAGAGACGCAATTTTGTCTGCCTTATTTGGCCTACACCTTTGAAGTGTTCAATGATTTTTAGAAAAACTTGTCGATACGAATAATATTAAGTACAGTTTTACGATTAGTTCGCATTGGTAACATCACTTTTTAAAAACACAATAAACTAGCAATACATGAAATGTGATTATACTACGTGGAAATAAAAATTATGCCATTGCATTAATGCCATCCATGGAAGTCAAGTTATTAAAGAACGATACGACGGTATCAAACGATGTCAAATTAAAAATTATATTGTGTAATTGTCTATTGAAAAAAATTATATATAAAAAATATATTTAAAACAAGCTTTTATTCAATATTTATTTACTTTAAGCAAGCTATAAAGTAAGTTAAATAAAAGCTTGTAAAAACTAAATGATTATATGCCAGTAATTAGCCAGAACAGGATTTACATGCTTAATAAAAAGGTTAGACGACTCGCCATTTCTTTCCCATGGAGGAGACCCGTTTGGCCTGTACAGTGTTGTCATTTAAAATAACTGTTTCATTGCAATTTTTTTATAAAAATAATTAATCGTAATCAAGTTTTAACTTGTATTTTAAACGTAGCATTGTATGCGCTTGGGAAAATAATTCCGTTTTTATGTTTAGATTGAGTCCATAGTTGTATCAATACCGTTCAGTCGACTGTATTGCATGTCAACAAAACACGTATATTAAAAAAAAAGAAACTACATATACAAAACTCAAGGGAATATGTAAATTTTTGTCATTGTTATTTTGTCAAAATGTAGTACCTTTTAGTAGTTACTGGGACGTCAATTATGTGCGATTGGATCGCGACGATCATACACTAGGTATACATAACAACCGCCATATAGACACGCTTAGGTCACAACCAGAATACACGTGGTGACAATGATAAACCCATCACAGTGACTTTCATTTGGTTTGCTGTGTTGTGGGAGTCCGGCGTATCAATCCGGCGTAACAGCGACCACATACGATGGATTTCCGATCTATCGGTGGTCGCCGCTGATTTAAGATTGCACTATGCTTACCATCAGGTACAGAGAGCCGTCAATTTGCCCTGATACTATAAACTAGACTAAAACGTTTAAAAATCTGTAACCCGACTACGGAAATCTATAGTATACTATCTATACTAAGATAATAAAGCGGAAGAGTTATTTTGTTTGTTTGTTTAAACACGCTAACCTCTGGAAATACCAGTCGGATTCGAAAAATTCTTTCTCTATGTGATAGCCAGATTCATGAGGAATAGTATAGGCTAACTAGCATTAGGGGCTACACTTCTCGGCTAGCCTTAAGATATTAATTTATTTTTATTAAGTAAGTCGGTTCAAATAGCGCTCCCTAACTGCTTTATCGGCGTGCGCTGGCATAATGGTTAGTGATACGTAAATACCTTTTTCTACAAAAATATTGCTCCTTAGTACATAAAAAAAAAACCGCGATACCATATGCCTATCTCTTATACATAAGCCACAATAAGGTATTTTGTGACAAAATTTTATTGACAATTGAAAAGTGATTTATGAGCATTATTATTAGGCATAGCATATTCCTATATATAATCCTTACGAACGTAAGTTACTACATCATCAAGACAATTTTATGTAGGCAAACTTTGTCCTGTATAGTATGTTAGTTGGACTAATAGTTTGGGAAATAATGCAAAATTAAAATAATTCAACACTCGTCTCGAGCCTATGACTATAGGTGTAGTGCCGCCAACGAGCCGTATGAGTTGTGACGCATAATAACTTGGCCGCCCGATAAAAATATTGTCTATACTGAAGTATTATAAAAAATCAATCAGCAATTTCTCTTAAATGATCGCGGGTGAAATCGTGGGGCACAGTTAGTAATAATAATATGTGAGAGTATAAAATTAATGTATAAGGAGTAATAAAAAAAATAGAACACGACACAGATGGGATTCTGTTCTTTTTACTTGAATGATATTCAGAATTGCCGATAGATGGCGCTAGTAGTATTCATAAAAAAAATCATAAATATAGCTTAAAATTGTCTTTTTTGTCGCCTGGTATATTTTGTTTATTTTATATATATTTATGAAATCATATTTTTTTCCTCTTTCAACTGGCACTATACACTCCAAACAATAGAATAGTCAAAATCTTGACTCAAATAAATTCAGGGACTCCTACTTTTTTGCATCTAACATTCGTTATATTGATTTTGTTCGTATAAAATGTAGCCTATGTCATCCGGACCATAATAAAGAATCGGTTGACACCTCATTTTTCAATATCGGATTAGTAGTTTAGGGGCTGTGGTAGAACATAAATATACACACGTACGTGGACTGCTATTATCATAACCCTTTATTTTGGCTTTACCGTAGTCGTGTGTAAACACTTTAACTCTTTAGTTTTGTTCTATTATCTGTGTATCCATTGATCGTTTTAAATTTTACAAGCTAATAAACTAACAGGAATTTAATTCAATAGGAATTTTTTTAATCTAATTTTTTAACGAAAACATTAATTTTAAACCATTTGGCGTTTGAATCATTAATTTTGATGAAGACTTAAGGGAGATATGGCGTTGACAGGAAAAACACCTTTGAGAAATAATATATATGATTGCTTAAGGTGACTCAATTTCGAAACTATCATCGCTTTGCTTTATGCCAAATTATATTTATTACATAGGAGTAATTTACATATGTAGGAAAGATTCCTAAATTGAACTGTTACGATCAAAATTTATATTGACGGCGGGAAAGTTACGTTACAGACTAATGTGTATTCGAAAAATTGTAAATAGGTAGATACTTGAATGAAGGTGTCGTCACGGAAGTTTGTAGTTTATCGATAAATGATAAAATTGGAAACAATACATCTTTCTTGTGGATTACATAAAAATTATCGGCGCAGAACGGTCTGTTTACAATAGGACATGGAATTCTAGATCTCCTTGAGCCGAAGGACGGCAAGTCAGAATCTGCGACAGTGGTGTTCTGACACTGGATCGGTTCAAACAAAAATAATTTAAAGTTTAATAGTCCCTGAAAAAGTCGTTTGTTTCTAATAATACTGTCTAGTGCAAATTTTAGTATGAATTAAAAATTAACAATAGAATTTATGTATGTAATTGCTAAATATAAAAAATAAGGATCAAATAATAAATAAATAAGGTTGTATTTTTTTCCATATAAAATAACTATGTATATTAGGATTAAAGGTATAATAATAACAATATTTATATGACGGAATAAATAAATCATATTGGATTAACGAAATGCATGTAAGTATAAGATTTAAATTATTGCGATATTTAAAAAAAAGCGGTATACTGCAAACCTAGTGAAAAATGCAACTACGAATAGACAACGTAACATTTGAAGTAGATATATGCATTTAATGTTTTTACTAATTAAAATAATCACATTTCTGTATTATAGTTTATATCAAATTTAGACAAACCATCTATACAGCTTACTCAGACTTATCTCAGCCTAAGACCAGAATTCAAATTTATAGTCGCAAGCTTAACATTTGCTTAGCTTTACGTGAGCAAAGTTCAAGTCATCGAATTCTACGACTTACGGAAAATTTGTGAATTATACTAAAAAAAATAATTGCCAGGTGCGTGTCGAGCCACGCACAATGTAGGGTTCCGTAGTTTCCTGTCACAATATACAGACTTAGTACTTTAAGTAATTTAGTATTACGAAATTAGTTCTCCAAATACATTTTAGAAGTTGGTCGACTATTACTCGTTAACTTGTAATACCTACTTGGATGTGATAGTTTTCCCTTTAAATTCATTATATATACTACTGCCGTGAATTTTTTCACAAATCCAAAAACAACCATGTAGCTGGGGTTTGGAGCAGAGGGGAACTTGACTCTAACAAAAATTAGCACTTTACAAGTCTAATATTTCGCAAATGGATCCCGGAATCGAAAAATAGTTTTTAATCACCCACAATTTTTTTGAACGACAGCCACAGTATGAGATAGAAGTTTTTTTTTCGCCCACTTTACGTGTTGGGAAGGTACGCTATTCTTTTATTTTACCACTTTTTCGGGTTGACTAATATGTATACCCATACCAAATTACAGAATTCTAGTACTAAAAATCTCTGAGCTAATTCCCTGACATGCGCCTGAATATGGAGAAACTATTCCATGTTGACTTAGGAACCCTAAAAAAGAGTATGACATAAAAGTGATGTAACAGTGACTATAAATTCGAAACCTAAGATTGTGCTAATTAAATACTTAGCGAAGTTTAAGGCCGAGTACGCTCTGTAGATTTAACTCTTAGTACACAACCACATTATATTTTTAAAGTTAAGGAAAGTAGTCTGCTGCGATTCCCTTAAGATAAATTAAAAAATAAAATAAATTCATTGCGGTGACTTTGATGTTTGTAGATTTATTAATGCAGAAAAACGAGTGTGATATCGACATGTGATAGTTTACTCGCTTGACCTACAGTCTGAACGAGCGTTGATAATTAATTCCCTCGCGCATAGTTCCATGACCGAGACAAAAATACAATGCGCGAGGTACCGACTTACGTAATTTTACCGAACGTAATATTAAAATCGTCACGTATTCGGAACCGGTGTTCGCCTCACACCGACGAGAACTTTCTTTATCGTTAATGAGATAAAAATAAAATGCATCAAAATAATTATGATAAATGTTATTAACGCTTTTTCTTATTTGCATTTATATTATAGATATACGTCGTATCTTTTTTATACTTTATTGGGTTAACGTTCTTTTTAACCCCCAAACAAAAAGAAGGATGTTATAAGTTTAACGTGTGTATCTTATCTATGTGTCCGTCTGAGGCATCGTAGCTCCCAACCGATATGAACCGATTTTCATCTAGTTTTTTTTTGTTTGAAAGTTGACTTAATCGTGAGTGTTATTAGCTATAATTTAAGAAAATCTGTTCAGCCATTTGAAGACTATTAACTCCTTTCTAGTTGATAAATGGATTTGAGCATTTTGCACGTCTGATCGAGTCGAAATTTGGGATTCTCTTACTTCAATAATAACAGAAGAATATGGCAACATTGAGTTGATATTGTAGCATCATCTTCTTGAATATAGGTACAGGATACCTAACTCTTCATCAACTTATAGCAAAGATTCGTATTTGGTATCGTATCGTATCGTATTCGTATATCGTAAGATATCGTATTTGGGCTCATTAGAATGATCTCAATGAATATGTCACTTCTGTCGGGGGTTTCTTAGATTTTCTATTTACGTTGTTACACCTGATCTTAAGATACGATATCGCCTACAATAAGAACTGGCTTTCAAGTGTACCTAATAATCGCTGAGTGGTAGCTTGTACGGACACCGTGTCGATCGTATCATAGCATGATGGCAGCGTTTATTACCAACCTAAAGATCAAAATCTATCACCAAGCACACCTATAGGTGTGTTCCGGCAGTTGCACTTAAATAAATAATAAGTGCTAGTTTACATGCCTCTAAATATAAAATGTATGTTCTTAACATTATACATCATACAATACCTACATTGCAACGCGAACCAATCAAAAGTTAATACAATACTACTAAAATATAAATAAATCGAAAAAGAAATATAATATTATTCTTGTGTACACATATGTAGGTCAAGCTTTTTGATTGACAAGCGTGTAATAGCATGGTAAATTTTAGGAAAATATTTACGAAAATATATCAACGTTAAACGCATGTTAATACGACGCGTGCAGACTGCAGACGTCTACCGCGGCACCGGGACGTCGTGACCTAAATCCAATGATTTATTAAACCATAAATATATTCGCGTTTCGGTATTTATACCGAATCTATTCGAGTTTATGTGCTTTTTGCGTTAATTATATCATAATCGGGCTTCTTGCAAATTAGTTAAAATTATTTTGGTATATTGTTCGACTGAATAGGTTCGCATTTAGAATGCCGAAATTAGAAGGACACTTTCTGTACTGTGAGTACAAAGATTGCGAAAACAAACCCTAAGCCCGGTAAAGCTGTAAAAGCCGTAAAGGCTCCAGGGCCCCTAAGGCTAAACAGTATAGTCAGTTCGAAAAAAATATATGCGAAAACAAACATCAAATGTTTTTTTTTATACTAGCTAGACAAAGTGTTGGAACTGTGCATGATAGGAAGCCCAGTGCGATCCAAAAACTGGTGACCACCGAGAGACCGACGAATTTATCGCTAGTCGCTGCTGTAATGTCGGCATTAGTAAATGGTCAATGAATATGCAACGGCTGATCGCGAAACGTCATGCGTATATAATAGAATTACTATGACGGGATTTTCACCATATACATGGTGGTCGCGTCTTACAACCCTACCACTCCTCTTTTTCCATTTCCTGGTCAGGTTGTCTTGGGTGTCACAATCTCACCTGCTGTTAAGTGACGATGCGGCCCAAGATGATAACACTTTAAACCTAGTGGAAGACTGGCTCTCAAGTGCAGCTGCCGGCACACCTATTGGTGCTTAGCGATAGATTTTCAACTTGAGAGTGGTGGCTAGCCAGGCGGGCATTAGAAAATGCACTACCACCATGCGATGGTTGTATGCTATGCTATGTATGGTGTATGTATGGAATACATACTAATGTTATAGCATATAAGTTTCAAATGTCATTGCTATTACTGTTAGTTGTATAAAAACAATAGTAAAACAACAAATACAACAACAAGTATAAAAACCGCAAAAGATTGTTTCTTGCTATTTCAAACGAACCAATCACGAAGCGGCTTCACTTACGCAGCAACACAATATTGTTCGTAACCTTTTCCAAATAAAAATATACACTTGTTACTCTTGTTAGGCACTTGATGAATATGAACGTAAATTATTAGTCTGAACGGGTTAGCCGAGTATAATAAAAAACTCGAAAGTAAAGCCACCGAATGAAACTAAAATATCAAATGAAATTCATACATCGCTGCATCTAAACGACCGTTCAAAACTATTTCGCGCATTTGCATTTATAAACTAGTTTGTACGGTTTACTTGTTTCTGCGAACAATAATTACAGCAATGCTTTTCTATAGTTAAGGGAACTCAGTCCACTTGATATTAAATGGCTACTACTGCCCGTGATCATTTATAAGGAACCTCAAACGTTTACACGGGCTCAAATAACATCTTAAGACTTGAGACACCCAAGCCAACCTCACCTGCACGTGATGCACCCGGCTGAGTAACGACAAAGGAAATGGCGATAGCGGGTAGATGGTAGGGCTGTTCTGTCCGAGAAGTTCGGTACCACCATGCATTTGGTGAAAAAACTATCATAGTTAATCGCTTACGCGCGTTCGCATTTCGGTATCAAACGGCGCATATTCAGTTTCAATTTACGCAGGCCGGCATGTCAGTGGCGAATGTCGATGCATTTTTGATCTCTCGATGGTCGCCGTGTTTTTGAATTGTAGGTACTATGCTTACCGTGATTGTTCACAGTTCCACCACATTGCCGTACCACTATTTAAAATGCGGAGAGCTCACTATAGTGTCGAAACTTACATCTTATATGATTGATACTACATTTACAAACGAAGTATGATGCATTCACTTTATGTGAGATAAATGTTAAATCTCGTGATATAATATAGCTAACGAATATTTTGCAATATTATGATTACATTTGTGCACGACTGAAGAAACACGACCTCTGCAAAGTTGTCCTCACAACTAGTATTCGGCTCGAAATACCAAATGTTGAGTGTAGAATACGTAGTGCTTCTAGTCCGTTAATTCGAGTCTATTCAAAAATAAATAAAGCGCGCGTTGGTGGTTACTATGTGGTTACTAGTAGTTATAATGGTCAGAGAGACGAGAATGGACAGATTTTTATTTTGAATTAACGGACTCGAAGCCTAGCCTAGGTAATCTACGCTGAACAATATTGTTGTGGTTATTCAAAGTTGTTATGATCGTTATTTTGATAACATTTTCAATTATTTACCAGTTTTTCTCAATAAGAACAGCGAGAAGCGACTTTCATAATTGTCTAATTTGAATAAAAAAATTAAAACAGTAGAAACTATTGCTATATCAGTAATAGCTTTATAAAGATAAATGTTATAAGGATTGCTAGGTCTAGGTAGCTTCTCACAAAAAGAAAACCTAATATCTAATTTTAATAAAGGATATTTTACTAAAATAAAACTGTTAAAGTGATTATATAGTTTCTATAATTATGCTACATATATTTATTCCACTGCTATAACATAACTCTGTTATGAAAATAAAGTTCATGTTATTATTTGTGCCAGACTGCAATAAATTTATTACCCTTACTATATTTAAAGTAACGTACCATTTCGAAAATCCTCGATGCACGCACGAAATGTTCAGTGCTGCTTACGAACTCGTTGTGTACGCGTTGTTCATTTAGGAACACAAACAAATAATGATTAATGGGCCGAAACAAACAAACGAAACTCGATCGAAACGAAATATTTTCAAGAGTATGAAAAAGTGCGAATCATGAAGATAGTGATTAGTTTATTTTAGAAACGGAACACTGGCAAAGAGTTTTAAATTAAAATAAAAGTGTTTTATGTTGTTAAAATTTTGTCTCTACTTAGCGTCTGAATTTCGATGTATTTCTTATGATTTATTCCGTTTATTCTATCCATTTTTAACTCTAATAATTCATTTATAATATCATTTATATGTTAATGCCCATTAAAAATCACTTATAGCTTTGCATAATTCTTCGTATTGTACAACTAACAGATGTCTTGGTCTCTGAACGGGTATTGCATCAAGTGGACTCCTTGGCAGACGTCGCAACGTGGACAGTTATTTATTTCTTAATGGTCTACCGAGTCCCTCATTCTTATTCTCACGACATTACGTCGCTGTCATTCGATAAGGATGATAAAATGAAATTCAATTTACAAATCATTTAAATTCCTTTTTTCATGTTGCATTGCAAAAACATTATTTTACCAATATGAACTTAGATTTCGAAGTTGCGACAATATTTTATGTGGCTCTAGTAATACAGGAACGGTAAACTGACTTTAAAGCCCTTTCAATGGTTTATGATACCGAAGTTTTGCGCCGTCAGTATGGCATCATCGCAAGATAAATATATCTATTCAATTTTACTGATATATATTTTGTTGAGCATTATGAACCAATTTATTTAATACATCCGTATAGATACCAAAATTTATGAATGATAAATAATATACGTCTGTATTTATGTCTACGATTTGTAGAAAAAAAAACAGGTTAACATTTCGGGCATAGATAAATTTGTTAGATCTAAAAAATCAGGACATTGACGTTATAGAAGATAAATAACAAACATTGTCTTATATTTCTTTAGAAGTCTGGTGAGAAATTTAGTTCCAGCGTGAGCGTACAGTTTGTTTTTACAATTTTATTGAGGTTATACATCGTTAATTTATCTTCGGTTACGCGCGAATAGGTCATTTTGTTCCTCAAACAAACTTTCCTGTTTACCCGGTTTATTTTTATCGAATTTTAAACGATAATACACTTAATCACATCTGTTTAGACGGTTTTAACCTTCAACATCTTGTCTAGCAACGGTAAAGACATGTAGCGAACACGATGTATTTGCCAAATTATGCAGAATTCTTGTTTCAACGTTATGTTATTTTCATTTCAATTGAAATTATTTACAATAAGCTCTTTGCCAAAATGGCAATGTTTACATATTATGAATTATAAAAATAATGCATATATATGACACTGCTTATTGTACTTAATTTGAGGCTAACAAGCAGTGTGCGTTTGTTTTGTTATTATTATACAAAAAAATGTTGATAATATTTATTCCACCCTATATATTACTTTGACTATTTTATTTGCTTAGCTTATACGGTAACATTGGTTTAATTTTCTTCCAATACTACACATTTATCTAACAATTATAAATGTTGTCATTCAATTGATCACAGTACATTTTGAAGGTCCATTGCGTGTCACCCGCGCGTGCACTTCGACATCTAAGTAAACGAAAATAGTCTAGCGGCAGCATCGGCCCGGCGCGCGGCGACCGAGATAGCCGGCACAGTGTGTCCGCGGAACCCTCTCGCGCCGGTTCTATTTCCAACGAATGTCTCGACGCATCCCGTGTCTCTCGCGACAATTATACTGACGGTGAAATGGCACTGGACTTTCACCGTATGAAACATTTCCTGTATAGGAAACGCAAGCGTACAGCCTAAGCCAACATGCCACACTCATCCAACGATGTCGCGGATACTCACAACGGGACGAAATTTCCATTGAAACTCAAAATACCAGAATCAAAGAAAACAATCAATGGAGCACATCCACCGGCACAAAATGGATCCCAACATTTTAACGGACCGCTTTCTCCACCGATACTGGATCCTACACCAAAGAAGCCGCCAAAAGCGCCACCATCACGGCCAATACTACCGGTGAAAAAAGCCAAAACTCTACCAATAGACTTCGATGAAAAAGTACCACCTAAACCGGCAACGACTCTTATAAACGGAAAGAAACTTTTTGTTACAAAACCTTTGAAAGAAATTCACACAATCCAGGAAACTTCGCCAGAAAATGGAAAATATTTATCGACTCCTTCATCGAGCTCTTCTTACAAAAGAAGTAGTTCTTTAGCATCGGTGGAAACAGGATCTATCGCTGAGTTAGCGAAGCGTCATGGGTCAAATAGCAGCATTTTGGTATCACGGTCGCCCAGCCCTTCTTCGTATAGTAGCATCCGAAGCTCTGTTAGCCAATACTCGACATGCAGCAGTAATGGAACATTTGTTCCTCTATCTCGTTCTTCAAGTATGAACTCAACTCTTTACAACAGATCGCCGACACCAAGAAGAATGTACCCACAATCATGTGACAACTCTGAAAGTATGAACTTAAAGGAATTGAAATCAAAAGAACAGGCTCCAGTAGTCTTTGATGCTAATTTAACATTTGTCCTCGGCTGCAACAAGCAACCGCTAAGGCAAAACTTTAAACCTGTAGCGGCTCACTTGGAAGAAGGGACATCTTCAAATTATTTGAGCAATAAAATTGATAACTTTTTGAAAAGAACTGATCATGTTATGGATGAATGGCGTAGATTGGGACATAGGGATGAACCTGAAATGAAGAAACGACTTAGCAGATCGAAATCTGCTACAAATATTATGATTAAAGGGTTTACTTTATTCAGTAGAAGCGGAAGCAGAGCTAGCAGTATTAGTAGATCCCGTGGAATATCAGAGGATAGGACTACTGCTTCAGAATTGGAGGAGGTGGGTGACGAAAAAGTTTATGTTTAAGTAAAAGTTTATTCCCGTAAATAGATTGGATTAACGACTGTTATCAATTGATTTTGTTTCCGAAATCCACACGAACGAAGTCGCGGGTGAATACAGTTCAGTACTTGAACAAATTCATGGTCAACGAGTGGCGCTTAATTTTATTTAGTGCCATTGAAGTAACCACGCGCGTCATTAGTCAGATTTTTTTATCGTATTGGCTTCTTACGACATCGTAAGTTTCACCGTCAATCATCGCGGCTTTTCGACGTTGTCACTCGTTGGAAAACAGGAAGCTTATGTTGTGTTTTTGCGGGGAAGTCTTGCGTTTTTGGCAGGCATATTGTTCTGGCAGTGCAAATACAACGTCATTATGCACTAGACGGTCTATCTACTACGCACGTCATTACTTTCCAAATTTAACCCGTTATGTTTGAAATATTACCGCCTAGTTAAAGTTTCATTCACGGTTCGGTATTGCGCGAGGTTGCCGATAAATTACGCGTCAATTACTGAAGACTAGGAGGACTAGGCCTATTGCTCAAACTAGACTGATTGTTATGACACCGTACTTTAACGCAGTAAAAGACTTGTATCTAATCCACATGAATAGGAAGTGTGGTGTGAAAATAACAGTATCTCGTGGATTATCTTGCAAAAATTGCTACCTACTTTCGGTGAACTACAGGTATAATTGCAAACTTTCTGCAATTTATATTACTTAAAATGAGTAGTCTTACTTAAAGTGTTAAATAAAAATGCGTTATTCAAAGTATATTTCACTGAAAAAGGCCTTACTTTGCGGAAATCCATCGTAAATATTTTATTTTTTCTGGCTAGAACAGATTACTAGTTGTTACATTTTCGAATTCCTGAATTAAGCCGAGCTTTCGGTGAAGGAAAACATCGTGATGAAACCCCATCCTGGTGGTAGGGCTTTTTCTAATACCCGTCTGGCTAGCTACTACCCTACCACTAGCTATCAAGTTGAAAATCTGTAGCCAAGCGCCAATAGGTGTGTTCAGGCAGCTGCACTTGAGAGCCAGTCTTCCACTCGGTTTATCATGTTACCATCGTAAGCCACATCGTCACTTAATTTTCACACAGGTACATTGTATCGCAAAACACAGGTTCAGTGCTGTTAGTAATGAAAATCACATATCATTTACTACTACTAGTAATAAAATTTGATTGTTAACATTTATTATCATTACGCAAGTCTCTGTTTTATTTTAAATCATCCTTCTGAATAAGCGTTCACTGCGTTCAAAGAGTTTATTAAAAATTACCGTAACTTAAACTGTCTATGTCAGATTATGTATTTACTTAATATGTTTTAATATTAATTATGTAATTAATAAAAATGATTTATTCTTTGAATCATCAGCTATCAGAAGTGGGAGGTGAGTTAGCAGAGGAAAGGGCGGCGGCCGCCTTAGCAACCGAACGATCCGACGCCGAGGCAGCAGAAAGATTGCGAGTTGAAAAAGAAAACAGAGACTTACTCGCCAACAATCAGCGTCTACAACAGGTCAGCTCTTACTTTCATTGCCAAGTTATCGAAATATAATTATATTTATTTTCAGCTTATTTTCTGTTTAATGTTGATAGTTATTTTATTTTCTTCACTGATAGAGAAAACTGAGGACATTCGTATGACGTCTATTTGAAAAAATGTTAAAGCGTGTAACCGTCTCACTTATTTGAAGTAAAACTTAAATGGTCACCACCACCACCACCCCGACAGTCACCATCGGACTTCCGTTGCATTGTCGATGTCGTCCACTTGCCTCCTAGTCGCGCTTAAAGAAGTTTTACTTCAACATGACGCTATATTGCCGTAACGAAATTCCGTTGCATATATTGCCGTAACGGACTTCCGTTCCATTGTCATCCAGTTACCTTCTAAAGAAGTTTTAGTTCAAAAGGAGCACTTCAGTGCAAGGTGACAACACTACGTTTCATAATAAACACAGTGCAATCTAAAAGAGGACAACCATCGAGGTACCAACGATCCATCGACGGTCATGGCTGTCATGCCGGCCTGCGAGCCTCTCGTCACAGGGATATACACCAACTGATCCCGAAGGGAGACACGCTTAAGCTTGTCATTATGACGAGTGTTACACGTGATGTATAGTGGTCGCGATCTAGTCGGGATTATAGCCTAAATTTTATCTGCATCAATGTACTTGATTGCTAAGTTAGTTAACTTGAGTGTCAATATTTGTTAATTAGAAAATTTTACCAAAATTGAGTACTTTATGCAAGGTTAATAATGCCTTCAGGCTTCAGAACGTCTTGAGCTCGAGCTACTACACTGGCGTTCCGCAGAAAGCGGGGGGGCAGAACCTTCGGACTCGGAGGGTTCGGAAGTGGACACCAGCGCAACCGGCGACAAGTACAAGCGAAGATATGAGCAAGCCCATAGGGAGCTGCAGCTGGTGCGAGCACAGCTCCGCCGACAGCACGAGGATGACTTGGAGCAGCTGGTCACTCTCAAGAAACAACTGGAAAAAAAAGTAAGTTAATCACTTTTACCATTAGTTCTGTTTAGTAGCGATACTTTCGCTAGCGAGCAAAATAGCCTAATTTGCTTCACTAGAATTTTCATTGATGAAATAATCAGAAACGCAATTATGCTTCAGTGATAACGTGTACGGACAACGCGTCGATCGACGTGAGTTCGAATCCCTGCAATAAGCCTCAGGTTTCGGTGTAGGAAAACATTCTGTTGAAACCATAGCATGGTGGTAGGGTATTTTCTAGTGCCCGTCTGGTTACCTACCACCCTCAAGTTGAAAATCTGACATCAACAACCAATAGGTGGGTTCCGGCAGTTGCATTTGAGAGCCAGTCCTCCCACTAGGCTTAGCGTGTTATCATTTTGGGCCACATCGTCATTTAACATCAGATGAGATTATGACCAAACGCTTAAGCTTAACCTGTAAAAGAATATATATATTTAAACAACAACCCAACGATATTATACGATACGATATTTGTCGAGTGTTTAATATAATATATATTCAAATATTCCATCTATTTTATCATCTAATAAAAACTTTTCACTCTCACAGAGTTGTCAATTGTCATGTTTTTTGCATACGGACTTTTTACGGACCGGTCTTAATCGATAGTTCTCAATAACTTTTTCAAATTTATTTTTTTATAGAAAAACGTATCATTAGGCTCTTAAGTTCAAAGACTAATCACTAGAGAGAACCGTTCGCTTAAAAAACGTACGGGAACTCATTGACAGAGACTTACAGATACGGTTGGTAGCTTGCCAAGCGAGCGCAAGTAAATACTAATATTTGCCATTTAACATGAAACACTAAGACTTCATAACGATGTTTTCCTTCACGACATGCTAAGTTTTTTTTATCGAAAACAAAATTTTCTGTTCTGAGGCAATACAAATCAGATCTATGTAGATTAAGTATTTTTCTAACGTTGTTAGCACAGTCATTAAAATAGAAACAACTTTAAATTTAAACATAAAAACGTCCTCACATATATCAAAATAAAGCCAGGTTTACATCACCTACCTACGTAATATAGTCACACTATATTTTTAAACATTTTACGTGTCATTGAAAATTAAATTTAAATGTAAGTATTTTGTCGTGGAATGTGTCTCGTTTGTATCAAATATTCGGGGTTCCTTGTCAGAAAAGATGACTCACCGGTATTCCAGTAATAATATTTATTATTGTAACTGCTATGCTCGGAGTTTTTCTGCGTGATCGAATCAGAAATGAGGTGATCTGCAGAAGAACCAAAGTCACCGACATAGACCGAAGAATAGCTAGACTTAGTGGCAGTGGGCGGGCCACGTAGCTCGTAGAACTGATGGCCGATGGAGCCGTAGAGTTCTCGAGTGATGGTCACGTACCGGAAGACGCAGCGCAGGCAGACCCGCCACAAGGTAGTCGGACGGCCTGGTAAAGGTTGCGGGAAGCTGCTGGATGCGGGCAGCAGAGGACCCGTCGTTGTGGCGATATTTGGGGGAGCCCTATGTCCAGCAGTGGACGTTTTTCGCCTGAAATGATTGAAAAATTACTTGTCTTAATAATCTTAAATATATCTAGATAAATAAGATAGATATATTTAGTTCAAAGACTAACAAAGATGATGCCACAATTAGCCGTTACCTTGGTTCTCGAATACTTTCTAAGTCATCTGACGAGCCTAGTCCACTGTTGCCCGATTAAACTATAAGTCGAAGTTATCAGATTCGAAGTAGCCGCTCATATATATAAATAAAGTTTTTTTTTTTAAGAGTTGAACATTAGTTTCATTTTAATCTGAGTAGGTCATAACACATTGTGCTTTATCTCTATCTTCACGTATCTAAGATCATCCTTGGAAACGCCTTTCCTCTGTTCCATTGATATAATAATTTCAGATTTCGATATCTCGGCTGTGATATCTTTATAATACTGTTATGTATCGTCTTATTTGGACGTTGAATTATCGTTACGTTTTATCAAATAAAATACGGTTTTTAAATCAATTAATCACACTGTAGATCCGTGAAAATGTGATTATATTTGTGATTTTATTGCTAGTGCTTGATATATAGGTTATAAAGCTAATAGAAAACTTCGAAATAAACTATGATAACAAGTTGTTAAATAATATGAACATACAGTGCTTTGCCTTGAACAAATAAAATTAAAAAAAAAACAATTTATTATTCTGTAATCGCGAATCGCAGCCAGGTCTTATACCAATGTTAAAATTTAAATTCAGTTAAGTTAGTTATTCAGTGTAGCTTAATTCATATTGTGTCATTGGGAATAAAAAAGAGAGTTATTTTATATTGTTACCGTGTCCCATGGGGCCATGGACGACGACACCGGAGAGGTCAGTCCACTGTTTACAGAAGATGGTCAATAATTTAAGTAATTTATATAGTTAATTCAATCTTGGCTCGACGCCAAATTACAAAGATTTATTCATGTTTTATTGTACAGTGGCAATATTCTGTTTTTGTTTTTTTTTGTCTGTGTTGTACACAAACGCGACACTTGTCGGCACAAATCATGGCTGTTGTTTCGGTTTAACTATTATTGCGAACACGTGGAAACTTTTAAACGATCGCCATTTCTTCTGTCTGCATTGCATGTAGAGTATCTATATAAATATGTCGCTATTTATTATGTGTAAAATGTAATATAAGCCTGATTTGTTATGTATGTTTTTGAATACTTAACAGCTTTCTTATTAAGAAATTAAGTAATCACTAACTAGAAAGACTGATAAGATACAAAAGAGTAAAAAATATGCAAAAAGCGTCCAAGGCTCAGATTACGCAAACATTGCACCATATGTAGTAACATTATCGACTTATCGTCTATCTATACATATTATAAAATTTAACGTCTCTCTGTCTGTTTATCTTCTTTTCACGCGAAAAACACTTCTCCGATTTACATGTTTTTTATTTTAATACATAGCTACGTTTTCTGGCCAGGTTATAAGACATATTTTATAAGATAAAGTAACATACGAATTAAGCAATGACGAGAATGGTGAATTTATTAAAAAAGACGCTTTTATGGCGCTTAAATGGCTTACGCTGAATAAACCATAAGAGATATATCAAATTAATGTACTACATAATTGTAGATCTTAAAAAGACCTACAAAAAAGTCAGCGATAGCATATATCATCTATCTTCTAAGGATAACCCACAATAAGCATTTTTGTTTGTAAAATAACCGGCGGGCGACCGCCGTGAGTGCACAATTCGCGCGTGCATCTAGTAATAAATAAAAAAAGCTCAAAATTAAAAAGCTATCAAAGACAAACGAAAGTCATGTAATGAAAAAGTTCACCGCTCATAGTCTACACTGCCAAGGAAACTTATACTTAAAAAATGATGATGTGTGCAGCAGTTCACACGTGTCAGAAGTAAATTACCCAGGCCGAATGTTGCATTATTTTAATTTTACGTTATCTCCCAAACTATTCGTCCAAAAAACATGCTATAAAGGGCAAAGTTTATCTACATAAGATTGTCTTGATGGTGAGGTCACTTTTGTTCATAAGGATTAATATACCATGCCTAATAATAATGCTCATAAATTACTTTTCAATTTTCAATAAAACTTTGTCACAAAATACCTTATTGTGGCTTATGTATGAGATAAGCGTTTCGCGAACTTTTTTTAGATATACTAAGGAGCAATATTTTTTTAACATTATATTAACATATCACTAACCATTACGCCAGCGCACGCGGATTAAGCAGTTAGAGTGCGCTATTTATTCCTACTTACTTAACAAAAATCAATATTTAAGGCTAGCTGAGAGGTGTAGCCTAATGCTAGATAGCCAATACTACCCCTCGTGAATCTAACATACACAAAAATATTTTTTTGAAATCGGCTGGTAGTTTCAAAGTTTATCGAGTTTAAACAACCAAAAAAAAATCTTCCGCTTTTTTATATTAATAGTATATAGTATAGATAAAATATCACTCATCATACGATCCAATAGACTAACACGCATGGTGAAGATAATATATATTTTCGTGTTACAGTATCTTAGGTTATCAAGGGATTTGATTATTTATCTTAAGATGTTGTAATGTGTTCTCGCTGCGGAGCGAGGGGTGTCGATGACGCGACTTCCACTTCTCGCTCACGAGTGCACTGCAGTCTATTCCGATGATAAATCTTCGTAAAAATTTAATTGTCTGCGGTCTTTCTGTGCTTTACATGATTTTCTACTCAAAATGATCGCTTTTAGAATGTGCTAATGCAATTTGCATATCAGATTCAAAATCAGAATCATCGTCTGGTGTGCTGTCTAATAAATATCATCATCTAATCCATTAATCCGTGCTACTCATACTTAATTACCTGTAAATAGAAATCGTACAAAAAATACCTTACCTGCGATACCTTAGCAAACTTTCATTTCAAGAGACTAAAGTGATTTCATAAATATTATCGTATCTTAACCTTTTGTAATAGCTTAATATGCAATAATATTTCCATTTAATATATCCCAACATATATTATTATCGTACCTTTGTCGTGTGTGATGCGCTTTATACGTTTAATAATATTTTGTGTCCAGATCCAAGATGCTTACGAAGAAGTGGAGGAACAGCGAGCGGTCGCAGCTCAGTGGAAACGCAAACTGCAAAAACTCACTAACGATATGGCCGACTTACGTTCATTACTTGACGAACAGGTAAACAGTATTTTTACTTATCTTTAAGTAAATGTAATAGTACCTTTATATATTTGAATTTCGGAATTAAATAAATGAAATATCGTTTTTAGAAAACAACGTTTTTTTTCTTTCAAACTGACTATACTGTTAGCCATAAGGGCTCTGAAGCCTCAAACGGCTTTTACAGCTTCACCCGGGCTTGCGGGCTAGAAAACAACGATTTTAGGAATATTTTTATGTCCGAGGTGTTAAATTTAGGCCGCGCTCACTTCGTATACGAATTTGTTTTGTGGGTAATCGTACTAGGTAGTACGAATTGAGTACGCACATAGTTTACGATTTTCACCGTCATAAAAGTAATCTTCGTGTGTATCGGTGCTGTGTTATGTAGTTAAAAGTAATATGATTAATATAATCTTTTTCAGTTTTTCTTATATATTGTGATAATATTTTTATGTTTTCCATTATACATCTCATGCAATATATTAAATCTTTTTGATACCGCAAACATTTTTTGTGTCCAAAAACCAAATTAAGTACGCACCTGTACGACCGAATCTCGTATGAAAACGCATTCAGGGTGAACCCGGCCTTACCCATTCCTATATTAGTTACGTCATGTGACCTGAAAGTTTCATATTTTGATTGGTAATTTTAAAGTCTTTATATGGTATATAGTTGGCAGCCCTGAAAATTATGAATGTGTGAAGTAAATACAAGATAAAAATTTTATAGACGTGCCGTAACAACCTGCTCGAGAAACGACAACGCAAGTTCGACGCGGAGCTGCACGCCGCTCAAGAAGAACTAAAGCGTGAGCGAGCGGCTAAGGAGCGGAACTCGCGGGAGCGCGACCAGGCGCACGCCGAGAAGTACGCGCTCGAGCAGAGCCTCTCTGTGAGTACACGTTACACACACACACACGCGCCCAACTACACAAATATCTCTGTATATTATTTCCCAAATGCGTTGCTTGTGGCAACGCCATATCTCTCTAAATTCTACAGCATAATTAATTACTTAAACATCATTTTATAACATATGGTTCCCGCAATTGAGGAATAATAGAGCAATGTTTTTAAATTAATGTTCTCGTTAAAAACAAGATTAGGAAGGCCATTCCTTGATGATTGACATGATTTCTAAGTTAAAAAAAAAATTAAATTCTATCTCGTATACGAAATATTCGTACGGGTCAGGTTAATAATGAACACTACATAAATAGTAAAATCACATTCATTATCACATTACATATATACACATGCATTTGTGCAAATGCGTAATACACCCATAAATACATACATGCACAATACTCCCATATACACGTACAAATAATAATATTATCAGGCTGTAAGTGTCCCACTGCTGGGCACAGGCCCCTTCCTAAGGGAATATATGGGCTTAATCACCACGCCAGCCCACGACGTATTAGTGATTTGATACACCGAGAAATCAACGGTTCTATATTTTCTCACATACAATGGTACTACAAGAACATTTCTGAAGCCTTCACTTCACGTTTCCTCACGACGTTTTTTTTTTTCACCGTCAACCGATAGTTTTACTAATTTGAATTAGTAAATGTACGCGATATCAGAAATATTCGTTGGTACATAAGGTTCGAACCTGCGGACATCTTATCTATATTAACCAGATTTTGGCCGCCGGTTTTGGCTCTGCCGTATAATTCCTTCAGTAAGTTGACCTGTATTAGTTTTAATACATTGTGTTTTGGTACCGCAGGAAGCTCGGCTAGAGCTGGAGCTGAAAGAAGAGCGGCTAGCGGCGGCGACGCGGGAGCTCGAGGAGCGCGGGGGCGCCGGCGGCGGGGGGGACGAGCTGGGGGCGCTCCGGCGCGCGCGCACCGACCTCGAGCGCCGCGTGCGCGACCAGGAGGAGGAGCTCGACGACCTGGCCGGACAGATACAGGTACGACTAACACAACATCATTACATTCCTTCACCTATTGCTAAATTCAGCTTTTAAAAAAAAACTACATACATATCGTTTGCTTGATAGTAGGGTATTTTGTAGAGTATAAGGAATAGGTGTGTTCCACGCTTAACTGTTACTATTTTAGGTCACATCATCACTTGATATCAGATGAGATTGAGGCCAAACGCTTAACATGTAAATTAAATTAAAAAAAACAGCGTGCTGTGCAACTCGAAGCTCGGAGCTTGTAACACTTGTCACTAATTTGATGCCAAAATGCACTGAAAATTGACAGCATTGTGCTGTTTCAGATGGACGCCAAATTGACAATAAAAGTGGGAGAGATAGTTTTAGTGATAATTTGAGCACTTTTGTATATTTCGTGATACATACGATAAGCAAAAAAAAAACTATTCAAGTTTAAAAAATGTATTTATTTTAATTGTACATTTTTTAATTTTTATGATTTACCATTGTTATAGTACAGAGTATATAACATTATACATATTTACGATGCGGTAAGAGAGGTAGGGCACAGAAAAAATTCTTTGGAGATTTCTCTCTACTTGGGACAGTCTAATTGGTGGAATAGTGTTGTGGTCCTGCGGTGAGTAGGGTTTCCAGAGCTCCTTGGGAAGGGGGGTTTGAGTTCGGCAACGTGGTAGTAATACCTATGGTATTACAAGCGTCCATAGGCTACGATAGCCACTTACCATCAGGCCCGTATCCTTGTTTGGTCCAAATTTCGACCAAATTGGAGACAATTTATCGCAATTGGGATCAAATATTCCTTTTTCGTGACGACACGACGGTTGCTCTCCAACTTTCGTGTCAATGTGACGGCAGTTTGACTTCAATTTGCTACAAAATGGTTACTGAGGCATATGTAAATTTGATTAAGTCACACCTTCTTACGAAAACAAAACGTAATTTTTGATCAAAAGAGGATTTTTCAATCGAATGATAAAGTCTATAAATTACGAATTTAAACATCGAGACATCAATTATTTTGGCACGTGATAGAGTTATTTTATTAAAAGAACATTTCTCGCGTCACAGGTGACATCGAGATGTTACTCTTCGCCGATGTTGTATTACGCACTTTGACATAACACAATAATATTTTCGTTTGATAGTTGTTGGAAAGTTCGAAACTGCGGCTGGAAATGTTGCTGGAGCAACAGCGCAAGGAGGCCCGGCTCGAGGCCGCCGCGCGCGACGACGAGATGGAGGAGACGAGAGCGAACGCCGCTAAGAAACTCAAAAGTTTGTACATTTCCATTATATCAACGGTGAAAATGTTCATTGATTAACGTGAATTAGACACAAACTATACACATTAGTCAAGTAGCAATTCCATTGTTAATATAGTACTACTAGTTGACTCGTGCGAATATTTCTCACCCTATAGGATGTAATTTATAGTCATTTAATCTATAATTGTATTTAGTAACATGACAGTTCGTAGAAAAATAAAGTTCCATACTAACAGTAATAGTGTTGGGGTAGTGAATGATTTTGCGTAAAGAACGAATAATAAAAAACGGTTTAATTTTTTTTTAATTCGTATATATGAAATATAAGAATAATTAAAATTATTAATAAAATTAAATTTATTTTTCAATTTTCTTCTAATAGAAACAATCTTAAAAGAAAAGTATTTCTTTTTCTATTTTATTGCCTCTGGCAACCCTAGAGGTATTTAAGACAAGTTATTAAAATTAGAAATAAAAAGTTAGCGTTTAAGTACATTATTTAGGTTCATTCAATTTCGTTCATACTTACACCACCTCACTATCTTTTTTTGTCAAAATCTGGTAACCCTTCAACTGTCAAGTTACTAAATACAATTAAAAGTCCAACTATAACTAACAACTGTCATGTTAACTAAACAAATTTAATAGATTGCGCTGAATATATCATCTGTTGATGGCATTCCTAATGAAAATATGCGTCTTATTAAAATTTATCTTATTATTTAATTTATTTATTTTTGCGTCTTATTCGCATTTGTAATAAATAAAATAACGATTAATTTTAAACTATTTTTCGTCACTAACGGGGGATATGTATAACATTTCAAATAATTTTTGTCAGAATTTAGATGAAGAGGCTTAACATCAGCATTGCCACACAAAAAAACACCATATACGCCATACCATTGGTAGGAAAAAATTGTATGGATTATAAATACGTGGTATAGATTGTATTGCAAGGGCTAATAATATATATTTCTGTTACACGTTTTCGTAACAATGTAGAATTTATAATTGGTCCAATCAAGCTCCGGAGATAGGTTCCAGAACAACAAAGAACCTGTAGGTTTCGAGTAAGATAAAATATGAAAATGTTTTATGAGCAATTTCTTCTGTATTTATCCTCTTCTACTTTGTAAACTAAGTGTTATAAATTCTTATTAAGAAAAATTAAAACTCCTATTGTGTATGTCATTCTCGTGGGGAGGGTTGACGCTATTCCCTATATCCTGGTTCAGTAAGCACATCTTTCGCGTCGATCGGCAGTAGGCGTACAATTGTATTTTAATGAATATAATTAGAACTTTGAAATATTTGCTTATCAAAAACAATAGAAAATATGTAGTCTCGAGTGTAGTTGATTAACTGTAGAAATCTCTTAGTGCTGGAGAGTCAGCTGGAAAGCGAGCACGCGGAGAGAAGCCTGCTGCTGCGCGAGCGACACGAGCTGGAGCGACGGCTCGCCTCGCTCGAGGAGACAGCGCGCGCGGAGACGCACGACCAGGCACAGCTCGTGCAAAGGCTCAAGAGGTAATATATTCGCTTATATGACTTTTTATCTTAGTAAAAGAAGGATTCGGTCTTACCTTATAACGGAATAAAATGAAATGTAAAAGGAAAACACAACTGTCCTTTTTTGTAAAAAATATACTATTGATACTTTAACTCATTTAAAAGCAATGTTAGGAATAATATTATCTTAACTGATTTATCTTAACATTATTTTTGTTTTATGGAACCAGTCAGATTAGGTTTATTAATAAAAAGTCACTGAAATAAATATTTGTTGCTTGGCGTTCTTGCCTATCATGGACAGTGATGTATTTGCTTTTATACCCCGTAAATGTAACCTTAAGGTTCTACATCGTTATGAAAAGGTGTATTTATCCTTACTATATTATAAAACAAAGTTCCCCCGCCGCGTCTGTCTGTCTGTTTGAACGCGTAAACTCGAAAACTACGGAACGGATTTTCATACGTTTTTCATCAATGGATGGAGCGATTCATGAAGAAGTTTTAGTTGTATAATTCATCAAGGTTTTGTGTAAATTGGCTTAAATATAATTATGATTGTCGAAGATGTCGGAAAAATCTTGCCGACTGGGTGCTTTACCATCGTGCGCCGCGTAAATCAATAGAGTTGTATGTATTATTTTGCTAGTTAGGTATATTATCGAATCTTCGAGAAGTATCGGAAACGAATGCGTGCATGATAGATTGACCTATACAATCACGTCCGCATAACGAAATTGTTAAAAAATGTTTCAGAGATCTGAAAAGATATCGGGCTCTGTTGCGCGACGCTCAAACTATGCTCGAACAGAAAGAGAAAGAAGGCGGCGGGAAAGCGCAGATAAGGCAATTGAAAAATCAGGTATTTCAACCAAATTTATTTATTTCCTTTATCAATAAATATTTTTAGTTTAACATGTGTTATTCAATTCACCGCTTAAACCGCTTAGACAAATATAATCCAATTTTGCACAGGAGGTCCTTATACAAGGTAGGGGAGCACTGAGAAAGGATTTTTGTAATTCATCCTCAAAGGGAGTTAAAAATAGGATGATTCCAAATATGTTACTGACGGGAGATTTCATATACAGACCATTAATTAAATGCTGGATGATTTTGGCAATTTTTAAAATATGATGTAAATTGAAATGTACATTATAGAATGAAGAAAACCATTCTGCATCCAAAATGGAACTAAATTCCTTATATTAAATTTCGACTTACAAAATATTACGTAAGAATGGGTTTTATCTCCTCTCCCCCCCCCCCCATATAATGGCATGTAGATATTTTTAACCCCCTCCCCTCAAGATAAAGACATATTTTACAAATGTTTTAATCCCCCCTTCCGCCACGGAGCCTTTCGTAAATATTGAATGGCCCTTAAGGCATACAGTTATTAGCGTATAAATATCCGTTTAATCACCAATCTCACGGTCGTCTGTAGCATGATTAACAATCAAACATAAAAGAAACAACCCTCATTGCTCCATCTAAAACCACTTATATTTTAAAAATGAACAGCTCGAAGATCTGGAACTAGCGGTACGAGCTGCGACAAAAGCGAAGCAAACTGCCGAAGCGGAAGCGGCTGAAGCGAATGCAGCGCTTGAAGAGTCGACGCGAGCTAGAAACGATGCGGCCGAGAGAGCGCTTACAGCGACAAGAGACGCGGCCGCGGCCAGAGCTCAGTTAGACGACGCTGAAGAAGAAGCCGCTGAGGTGATTATCTAAATAATTACACTTCGACTATATCGACTACCATACACTAGGAGTATCGTCCGATATAGTGGCACTCTAAGACATGTTAAAACTTGATTAGTTTTTATTGTTATTATTGGTTCATCGTAAGAAGACTTGCACGACACATGTCAAATGTTTATTTTAGAGATGTAACATAATTTAAATTGTACGTTGATTTTATTATTATCGAGTCTTTTTTAAAGCTAGATATAATCGATAATATGATTATGCTTTAAATCAATTGAGGGATGTATAAGCTGTGTAAATTAAATAACAATAATAAACTAAAAAACAAGTCTTTAAGGTCGTAGCGTGAACCTATATAGTTTTCACTATTCCTCATGAATCTGGCTATTATGTACGAAAATAATTTTTCGATTCCGTTTGGTAGTTCCAGCATAACGCACGTTTAAACAAACAAACAAAAAAAAAACTTTCTTGATGTATTATATTAGTATAGATGAGCAGATCCTTAGCTACTTTACCTTCGGTTTTCATATAAATTAAAAGAAGGAATATTCCAATGTAGGTATTAATTTAATTTTTACATCACAAGACACGTTCACCTTGCCGAGAGAAGTAAAGTTGCCAACTATTTAAATGAAAACAGAAAACATTTATGTTGGGTTGCCAACAAATGTCGCAATATTTCACACAATATAGCTGTTTTTTTTAATATTTATAGTAGCACAGCAAAGTTAGAGAAGTATGCCTGTACAATAGAAAGTGCAATTCAAAAACGGTGCCGACCACCGAGCAATGATTAATCCGCCGACAGCAGCCGCTGTCATGCCAGCCTGCGTAAACAGGAACTGGATATGCACTGCTCGATCCCAAACAAGACGCGCTTAAGCACAACACTATTATAGGCTGTTCACCATGTGTAACTCTGTCTTGACTGTACCCACCATCCTTTTTTTCAGGACTTGTTGAATTCGAGTAGTCGATTGGGTTTGCCGACTGGAGTATTGACTTGGGGGTTTTTTAGCGAGTACTGATACACTCTAATATCAAAATCATTAATGATAAGATCTTGAGGTAATTGTATGTTTAATTGTTACTAGCTGCTGAAGAAGTACCGTGCGAGTACGAACGCGCTGTGCAGCGCGCAGGCGGAGGCGCGGGACGCGGTCGTGCGCGCGGACGCCGCGGCGGAGGAGGCCCGCCAGGTGAAGGAGAAGCTCGCCGAGCTGACCGCTAAGCTCGCTCACGCGGAAGCGGGACACACACACGGACACCTCGAAGCCGGGAGACGTCTAGAACTTAAGAATAAGGTAACCTATCCCTATTATAATGCCTGCTCTACACTTCCTGAGTGAAAGATTGTAGAAGTTCTTATTACCCTATTGTTCTAAACATTTGCGTACTATAATCACGTCTATGTCTATATACATACAATAAAATTAAAATGTCTGTTTCTAATGTCAAAATAACAGTTTTTTACTAAATGCATTTGAAAGTATACAAGATAGCTATAACAAAAAACAATTTTTCAAATTTTTTGTCTGTCTGTCTGTTTGTTCCGGGTAGTTCCGGCAGATAGTTGATGCTATAAGGCTACTTTTATTTTTAGATAATAGTTAGTGTTCCGCATAAAAAATTAATAATCTTTTTTGTACTCTACGCGAGCAGAGCTGCGGACACAGCTAGTTAAAAACATGAAGCTAATTTAAAAAGTTTCAAAAATTGGTTCTTGAATTTGAATTTTAATTTGTAAGACTAAATTACACCATTTTAATGTACAATTATTACAAAAGAACGTACCGAGTCTGGCTAATAAACTGAAATGACCATCATGCGAATCGTAAACTAGTTTGCCATTTTGGTTGTGTAAAAAAACACGCAATCGGTTTTAACACAATAACTGTATGATAGGTCCAAGACAGTGTAGTTTGTCGAGTTTGTGGAGATGTTATCGGGTGTAACGGATGGTATATATGGTGTAGGAACTGGAGTCCAGTCTAGAGCTGGAAGCGACAGCGCGCGCCCGCCTCGAGGGCCAGCTGTCCCGCGTGCGCGAGGCGCACGAGCAGCTCGCGTCGGAGCTCGCGTCCGCGAGGCAGCGGGACCATCACACCGCGGACGAACTGCGCAAACTCACACGACAACTCAGGTATGTTAAGCGAATCCTTCTTAAGAATGTCATTAAGTGTCATGCACGCACGCAGAAAGGTCCATAATCCGCGAGTTGGCATTACGTTTTTGTTACGTAAACGTGACGTCATCGCTCAATAAAGAAATTGGTTATATTGTGATAATTAATATACCTTGTTCATCATAAGAAGACTTGCATGACACATCCGCAGAACGTAAATTTTTACGTCGTGCAAATTATGGCATAACCTAAAAACATGCATTTCGACTATCATTTATCAATAAAAAAAAAATCATACTGATAAACGTTATATAAAACATTTTGTACGACAAAATTTATTCAATTTACACAACTTACCCATCACTCAGTTGATTTAAAGCATAATCGTATTATCATTACATTTAGCTCTAAAAGAGAATCGATGATTGTAAAATCAAAAATAAACATTTGACATGTGTCGTGCAAGTCTTTTTACGATGAACCAAGTGTAAGTGTCGAAATTTTAGTAAATAGTATTCGGAATCAAGTATTAGAACTATTCAAATGATTTTAACTATTCTAATAAATTGTACTATTCTTCATTAAATATGAATTGAATAGTTATTTATTATTTGAAAAAAAAAATCTATTCAACTGGACTTGACATGGAGTTTTTAGCGGTATCTTGGTCATGTAGTGGTTTTTGTTTTTTATTTATTAATTTGTGTTATTTGACCCTATATTATATAATACAGGTGACATTTTACATAATAAAGTTTGATTATTGTTTACAAGTGAAATAGATTGGAAGTAATAATATGGATCATGAATTCTAAGATGACACAAAAACTCCCTAGAAAGTTCTAACAAGGGAGCCACCATCTTGTTAGGATCCTGAAATCTTCATAAATCTGGAAACTATATTCACTTGATAATGGCAATAATGATGGCCGGTTGACAAGTTAAGAAGAAAAAGAAGAAAAGAAAATAACTCTTGGCATTCTAATATTCTCACACACCTCTAATAGGGTCATTTTGTCAACAATAAAAATCAAAATGTTTCGCTAATTTAAAAGTAATAATTTCCAACAGAGAGTTGAAAGAAGAAAACTCGTCTCTAAATGCAAAGTTAAGCGAAGCGATGCGCGCCAGAAGCGCTGCGGAGGCGAGCGCAGCGACCGCCGCTGCGGAAGCGGCCGCTGCACGAGACGAAGCGCGGCTAGCGGCGCGACGCGCTGCAGCGCTGCAGGAAGCGATCGCCGGCGACCTCTCCAGCCCAGCGGACTCCAGGGACACTGACAGGTATCACTCCACTTACAAAACCTTTTCTTCAACAACTCTCCAACTCCAACAACTTATTGGCGTGAAACATCCAATAGCGCATTTGGACGGGAGTAAAAACGTTCTTATGGGACGTCGCTACGTGACATTCGGCTTGCGTCGCGTCTAGTCGGCTCTATCCGACTCTCCTTACATCATTTAAACTGAACGCTTCTCTCTCTACTACACGTACCTCTTTACGTGTGTGTTAGTAAATCAGTGTGGTTTCTTATGCTAACCTTTTAGTTTATTCATGAGTATTGAAGATCAGTGAATTTAACGATACTGTAAAACTAAACTTAAAATATATTTATAAATATTAAAATCGTAATTTCTGTGCTATGTTAAGAAAGATACTCAGAGTTTTAGTCGAGGCAAAACTACTACCATGATGGTTCAATGGCAGTGTGTACGGACACCGTATCGATGTACGTAGGTTCAAATCTCTGCAATGAGTCCGAACTTTCGGTGAAGGAAAAAATTGTAAGACTTTTTGTAATGCCCGCCTGGCTAGCTACCACCCTCAAATTGTAAATCTGTCGCCAAGCACCTGTAGGTGTGTTCCGGCAGGTGCACTTGAAAGCCAGCCCTCTTACTACTATGCTTAGCGTGTTACCATCTCGGGAACATGTTCACTTAACACCAGGTGAAATTGTCACCAACGCTAAACCTATAAAAACGTTGTTCACAGTGATAATGAGAGTTACAGTTCGGACGAGTCGATAGGTACATTTCTAGCCAATCACAAGTTAAGCCCGTCGGGTGCGTCCAGGAACAGCGTGCACCTCGATTCACAGAAGTGAGTACAAATATTGTTTTTTTTTTTAGAATCTAAATCACAATTTTTTAAGTAAATAAGTATAGTTTTCTGTTCGTCTCCACAATTATCGCCACACGCCAAATAAATAAGTACAACGATAAATGAAGTATTTTGCCCGCACTTTGTTATCTTTCCCTCTGATATTATTATATGAATATGTACTAATTGATAATGCTCATATACAATAGTAATATCACAATTGTATGTGAGATTAGCTGTGCCCCGCGGTTTGACCCGTGTATAATTTAAAAGAAATCGCTGATTGATGATTTATAATTCCTTAATATAGACAATATTTTATCGGGTGGCCAGGGTTATGCGTCACAACTCAGACGGCTAGTTCGCGCCTTCACACTTATAGTCATAGACCCGAGCCGATTGTTGAATTATTTTAATTTGACATTACCTCTCAAACTATTCGGCCTAATAACATGCTATAAAGGACAAAATTTGCCTACATAAAATAGTCTTGATGATGAAGTAACTTTCGTTCGTAAGGATTAATATGTCAAATATGTCATGCCTAATAATAAACCTCATAAATTACATAAGACCTGGATTTCGCCTAGAGGAGTATATAGGCAAGGGAAAACTGATATTAAATTTTTTTTATACTAGCCTGAACCAAATTATTTACCCTTCTTGTCGTTAACACTCCGATCGGACACTTAGCAACACCTTGCTGGGGGGGTGGTGATAGCTACCCCGTACATGGGTAGCATAAGTCAACGAACAACAAACTGTTAGGTATAGGCGGCATATTGTAAAGGATTTTGAATTGACAGATCTCATACACCCGAAGGTCGTCAGAGCCGATCTAGCGTCGGGTCCGCATCGAAGCAAGTGACCCCAACGAAGGATTCGTTCGCATAACGACCGGGCGCCGCCGCGGGACTCCTCGCGAGCGCACTGCCCGCGCTGTGCGCCGCGCTCTGCTCGCGGCAGCGCCACGACTCCGCGCACGTCTTCCAATAATAAAACATACAACCTACACTATCTCAACTCTATATAACGAACTTCTATTTAACGATAACTCTTTCAAACGTAGAAATTACTGAAGTTTGTATGGTTTACATTGGAACATTCTATATAGCGTAACAAACACTCTCAACAACGAAACAATGTGGCATTATTTAGACCAGAATAGACATCGGTTTCACTGAATTACAAATACAGTAAAAGACACGTAAGACTCGTAAATGTTTCGTACGTACAATATGATTCTAAGAAACGTGTTAATTTATTTGCGGTAACTATTACTGCTACTACTATCGTCTTGTTGCTGTGCGTTGTCTTTACGTTATCATATTCTTAGTTGCTTTCAAACTTTTCAATTGCAAAAGTTACTAGTAATGTTTTGTGTATTGATGAAAAATTTTAATTAATTCACGCCATAGAAACGAGAGAAAAGTAATATTGAAAATACATATTCTATATTGTTCTCTCCGTTTAACACTCTATAACGTAATAAAACACCCGGTCCCTTTCAATTTCGCTATATAGAGTTTACGCTGTATATAAAACTGACAGAACTACGCTGTTAGTGTAGTGGTAAAGTGACGAACATTTATTTCTTGTGTCGTTATGCAAATTACAAATGTATGTAATGAAATGTATTCATGTGAATTTCTGTCGAGGTAAAACACCATAACTTCTACAGAAAATTATATAAATATTGTCGATAATAATATACGACTAGGTGATCCGTGCGAATAATTCACATATTGAATATATTTTCATTAGCATCAAAATCATCACTAAAAAAAAGTATTTTAATCATTTTTAACGATAACATTAATATGACTATGTTTCGTCAATATCGGGAAACGTATGCTTTAAAATGATATTTGAATCATTAACTTTGATGAAATATTTATTGAGATATAGCGTTGCCAGGAAATAACACCTTTGAGAAATAATACATATGTTATAATTTCAAGTATATTCAAGGATTTGCTATCGATGAAATTGATTATATAATATTAACAAGGAAATACAAACAGATTTACACGATAACGAATATTAATATGAAAAACCTCTGCATAAAACGAATACGAAACAAAAGGCTCCTAATCTAGACTGTCAATATCAATATAATATTCGTACAATTTTATTACCATATCTTTGGTGTAGTGTTTTAAAAATATTACAAACGCTTTCGATACCATGGATTTTATTTATTAATAATGGCAATACGATTTATAATAATGAAACATAGTGATAAATATAATAGACAACGCTAATTTCCGTATTCGATAAACGTAAGTCGATTATCGATACTTGAAAAGTCGATGTTTTAAAAGAATGCATTCCAGATTATGAAATTTCAAAAATGTGTTTTGGCTTGAATATAGAAACGTATTTGACTTATCGAAACGCACTAGCAGCTTCAATCTTGGCTTTGACTTTAATTTATTTAGTGTAGTGTTTTTCTTAGACAATTTGTGCTGGTGTTATTAGAAATCATCCGGCAAACGTCGGCAAGTCAGTATTTAGGTGGCCGAATGGCGGCAAGGCTTAATTTACACGCAATACGTTTTACAAATACATTAAAAAAATAATTATATCGATTATCGGTTTTATTCGATATACTCATAATAATTGTATCGTTAAAAAGTAAGGCGTGTGAACAAAGCTTTTAACACTTACAAAATAATTATTAAGTTCTTTGTTATTTAGTTAGCTAACTTTTGTAAATAACTAGATGACATAAATATATGATTTTTATTATTATTTAATTTGTAATATTCGTGTGATCAGACTGTTAATCTATGATTTAATTGTTATACCTAGTTGTTGCTTTATCTCGTAGACATTGATGAACATACATATCTGTTAGGTGTTTTTTTTTCTTTAATCTCTATACCCCGTCACTTGTTTAATAATATTATGCTATGATTTTGAAGTATTAATTAGTCATGCGGTTTAAATATTAATACTTAGTTTGCAATCTATTTCCATTTTCAAAAATTATAATTTTTACTTAGACGATTGCTTTTTTTGTAGGCAAAGATATTACCTTCATCGTATGTAATAAAAATTTGTGTAATAGATTATAATAATTTATTCGATGTAATCCTCGTAATTATCGTAAAAGTGTATTCCCGTTTTTCAATATATCTATTGGTATGTATCTATGTGTCTGTAATCGCAAATATAAAATGTCTTTGATATGTGATGAAATGTTACTCTATTCAATATTGGTTGTAAAATGAATTTATATAATAAAGTAACTGAAATAATGTTGATTACTTTTATTTTGCGGTACCTTTTAAGATTTGGTCTCGCGATCGTAAATAATAACACTGCGGTAAGCGGCTCCAAGTCAACGTCATGACAGCTGTCTATACGGAGAAGCGGCTAAAGCTCTCAGTTGCAGTAGGTATACTATATTTATCTATGGTCAGTTGATTTTGCCGCCAAAGAATGAGTCATGTTACACCGGGCGGGACACGGTTAAACATTTATACTATTAAATAAAATTTTGTATGAAGTAGTTCATTCTTAATTGCGGATTAAAACTATCAAATTCTCTTCAAACTAATCCATGTCGACCTGTGATACGCACGGCAGCGTTTAACGAACACGAGGCTGCGGTGTGCGAACTTCTATTGTAAACGTTTTTCATGCGATTATGTGTCCGGTGCCGCATAAACGCAGCATTGTGCGATATGATCGCGATACCAAAGCTTTACCTTTCCTATTCCTACGGATATTAGGACCGCTTTAAGTATTACTCTATGGATATTGAACCAACATGGATCATATTTATGTAGTGTCATTTTTACATCTTAGAGCTGATTCAAACTAGCTCGGACCGACAGTTTTGTCGGGACAATAAAATGTGTCAGATACATATTGGCATAATGTATTCCAATAGGACTGTTTTACATTACAGCGGTCCGATAAAACTGTCAGCAACGATACACTACCGGACGTTCGGACGCCATTAAATATTAAGTTCAGATAATATTATTGGCAATACACATACAGCTTTGTACTGCGCCGTTCACGCTTGTCAGGCTGAAGTGACCATAGGAAGTAGCGACTTTTAAGAGTTGTAAGCCACCCACCCGCGCACTCTGGCTCTCATTTATCGATACTTTTTAAGAAATTGATACTTATTTACTTATAATCGATTTTCCAAAAAACCGATGTATCAACACTAGTAGTGGACTACTCGAATTGCAACTGAACTAAAATGAACAAAGGATAACATAATTACATAACTGAAATACTTATTTAAAGCGTTCATTCGCGAATGACACAAGTCTACTTTCTGGGTAATTCCAGCAGTGTAGCACTCAGTGAACTGATTAGTGAAAGAACTTTCATTTTATCGTATTAGTAACGGATAAGAATAAGAATATATCTATAACTATGTAGGGATAGTCACAAGAAATGTAAAAAGACGATAAATAAATAAATTAATGGCAAAAAGGAGTTAAGGCTAAAACTCCTCAGCAAAATTTAGCATAAAAGGCGAGCCGATTGGCGGGTCGTCAGTCTTTTTTGGGATTCACCGCAGTAACCACTAGTAATCACTGAAGGGTTCTGCCTTGCCTCCAGCAGCCCTCTCAATACTGAAGACTGCATTTTCATTTTTATTTCGAAGCGGATTCAAATTAATGGACTTGAAGCCTTAGTAGAGTTAAACTGCACAATAATTAATCATAAACAAAAAAAATTTATTAATACTAAATGTATTTTGAATTAGTACTATTAAATTAAACTCTCTTGAATGAATAGATTAAAAAACCTTAAATCGATTCAGGCTAGTTTTAAATTACTAAATTTGGATAAATTTATTTTATGTTCAATAAAAATAAACTAACAATCAAATAAAGAAACACGAACAGCTATAAAATACCTTATATTCTTAAGAATTGGAATTAAGTTAATAATTAGACTGTTTAATGTGTGTGTGAAATGTTCACTATCCCTGAAACTTCACTTTGACAGTGACATTTCTTTGTTTAACGTTCTTTACTAGTAGGAGGATTCAGGACTAGCTCTCAAGTATCAAGTGTAGCTGCCGTCACACACCAACTTTAGATGCTTGGCGATAATGGTGGTAGAACTTTAACTTAAAGGTGATAGCTAGCCATGTGGGCAATAGAAAATATCCTACCACCACCACCTACAGAGGATACTATGTATCAGATGTGAAACTACATCAACAATACTTATACAATAAGCAAACTAATACAATTGACTTTGAAATTTATTTTTATTTTGCCAATCTAATTTTGGCCAAGGACCAAGAAAAGCTACGCTACGAATTTATACGAGAAAGAAATAACTATCTATTTCGGAAATAAATATCTAATAACGGGCAACGCCCCATAACGTTAAGCTTTGACCCGTGGCCGTGGACCGAAATAACGTTCGGTGATATCGTTGGTTTGTTGGATCGTTGCGGAATAGCTGTGCATTGTGTACTTTATGTTGGTATACTTCTATTTATTTTAATCGAACTAGGAACACTTTCGTCATTTACAAATTTGATTATGAAGGGATAAATTCGGAGTTGAGCTCAACGTAACTTCACTCAATCACTACCAAAATGATAATGGCGGTAAGTATTCAAATTCAAAAATGGGACAATGAGACCACATCTTGATTAGGGGTAAGGGTTATTTAGAGAGAAAGTACAAGTAGAAAATCTAAAGTACCCGTGTTTGTCTATGACACCAAATTTGTTCTATTTCGTGTTGTAGGTACTATGATTCATGCCGTGCTTACCAACATGCTAATAATCGATAAGATCATTCGGTATTGTTAATTTAGAACCTAGTTTTACATACATGTATATCTCCAAAGCGCAGACACTCGTGACTGGCGTTCGCGTTCGACGTTTCTGACCGACTTGAACCGATAGTTTTGATATCTTCATACGCGTGTTCATGCACTTGTTATCGTTTTTTTTTGTCTCTAAAGGTGAAATCGCACTAGGCGGCAACGGCACCGCATAGCATGTCGCGACCATTCGTTCTTTATAAATCAAACTGTATAAGACATATCGCTTACGCGGCACGGCACGGCACGTAGTACGATATGCCCCATATATTTCATATAAATAATGAATGGCCGCGACATGCCGTGCCATTCCGCACCGTACTACTGCCGCTTAGTGCGGTTTCACCTATTTAGTATATTTTTAAAGTCGATGATAATGAATTATTTCCTAACATTATGTATTGTAAAAATCGATTACAAATCTTATCTATGACACTAGTTTTGAGTAGGACACGATTTTGAAAAGAGGTTGTAAGAGCAGCTTTTTAAAGTGAAACTTTTATTCTACCGCCCCAAAGTTTTTCGTCCATATATCGCATGTCGCATTACATTATATGGTCGCAAATAAAATTGAATTTTATGCCGTGAAGCCAAGGAATATAATCGTAAATTCGGAACATTGTATATGTTAATGTGTATTATTAAAGAATGTACGTCACATGTCTTCAATATTTATTTATTTTTTGATTCCCTTGCATCGTGGCTTATAATACCACACAATAATTTTTGTACATAGGCAATTTGAGGCTTAGTGGTATATTTGAAATAAGATGTGGGTTGAGGCGTATTGAGTCTCGATGGTACATTTGAAGTAACAATTATGTAGTATTACTATATTTTGTTTTATACATTTTTCAAAGTACCGTTGATGTAATACTGGAGAAAGTGATTATTTTATTTAAGTAATATATTAATTACGATTATGATATAATATAATGTAACATATTTGTAAGTTGTTTGTAAAAACATTAAATTATTTACACAAACAAAAAAAAATTAGTTATTATGGAAATTCATGAATTTATTCGTTGCAAAGTCTTAGATAAAGTATATTATTATATCGAAATATCATTAAAAATATTACATTTTTATGTTTGTATTATTACATTTTTAGAATGTATTTAGAAAAATTAAATAAGGTTATAAACAAATTCAGCTAATAAAAACGTCATTTTGTATCTCTTGAAGAGGTACATTTCAAAATATTGAAGCACTTATACATTCGATATATACGGGACAAATGTACTTAGTGTACTAACTACTTCTTGTATATCCTACAACATTACATGGTACGCCCCTTCTGTCGTGTCAAATTGAAAGTAGGCAAAGTAGGTATTGTTGTAAAATGCTATTCAGTTTTCATTTATTGTATTATATAGCTTGAGCATAGTTTAGTTCAATTTATATTTTAATATCCATCTAGTTTGTAGTTTCCATCGTATGTCTCGTATATTCATCGAATGAATCATATACAGCGGTGATATTGATCTGTCAAGTAGATATTGATTTTTCCAGGGTAAAACTATATTTTGTAATAAATAAAGAAGTGTCTGGTAGAACACTATAACGATGACGGACTCAAAGTACTTCACGACTACAAAGAAGGGTGAAATATTCGAGTTGAAGTCTGAATTGAACAGCGACAAAAAGGAGAAAAAAAAAGAGGCTGTGAAAAAGGTAAAACCATTGTCTTTTTCTCTCTCCCCCTGTTCTTCTGCATTTATATTAGGTCATCTATCTCTACTTTGTTAGATATGTAATAAATGCTATACCAGTATGATAGAAAAGTTGGCTGGAACATTGGGCTGTCTTCACTGATGAGTAGCCGGAAGTGGGGAGGCAGGCAAGGAAAAACGAATGTTATTTTCTTTAATACTAGCTTGACAAAATTATATACTCTTCCATTCAGGAACATTCTTACCAAGTGCTTACCACCACATTGTTGGGAGAAGTAGATACCCCCTGTTCGTACTTGGCTATGTTCATGGCTGTCCTAATATTGAAAGACCATGTATAATTCACTTACTGGTGTTGGAATATAAACCATTTACTTGTTCTACTAAATCATACTATGTATTTTAGGTAATAGCTTCCATGACTGTTGGTAAAGATGTATCTGCACTGTTTCCCGATGTGGTGAATTGTATGCAAACTGATAACTTGGAGCTGAAGAAGTTGGTTTACTTATACTTGATGAATTATGCAAAGTCTCAACCTGATATGGCTATCATGGCTGTTAATACTTTTGTCAAGGTATGTTGTCTCGTGATTGTAAGCAATTTTTGAGATTCTGACATTTAAGGGCTATTCAGTGACTACCTCTAAATATACTATTTCGATGTTTAAAAAGGTAATATGATTGTTCATGTAAGTTTTTATATTTAAATACTACCCTATATTCTGTATTTTCTTAGGATCTTCTGTGTTATAATTTAGTAATTGTGCACAAGTGAAGTGATATTGAAACAGGCATGAAATTTGAATTTCAATTTATCACTGATTTTAATTAAACAGTGTTCTTTATGTATATGTATTAGTTTATTTTTATAGATTTTCACATGCCCAAAAAAAATTAAGAATAACCTAATATTGCTACATAAACATTTACCCAAACTAAACCAAAATACTTTTGTATGATCATAATTTGTATTCTTAAAGGATTTGTTTATTTAATTTTGATATTAACTTAAATATTTTTTATAGGTATTGTATATTATTTAACTTACATTTTTTTAAAGGATTTTTGAAGGAATTATTTTTCGCTAAGTCTAACATTATCCCAATTGTGTGTTTATCTGCAGACATAATTAATAATTATTTATAGTACATTCTGAATAGCCCTTTCAGTACTTAACACATAACATTTACTATTAACCAAAATTAAATTTGACATGCATGAATTATAAATTTCTCAAAATCCAAAGAATTGACTGAGATTTACATAATTTTCGAACAAAGTGAGCATGAAGTTTTAAAGATATGAAAGCTTAGAAGGCAATTTTTTTATCAATAAACTTGTAGTGTAGTAACATGTGTGAGTGTGACTTGTGTTTTTTGTCATTTTAATGTCTACTTTACCATTAAATGATGATGGAAGGATCTACCAACCTACCAGCTTGTTAAGGTAAACAATATGATCCAGAAATTTCTGATCAACTCATTTTCATTGCAGATTTACATATATGCCTTTAACCAAAAAACATTGTAGGATTTACAGTTATCAATGTGCATGTAATGTGTTTTTGTTGTATATTGCATGATATTCAACTCTGAAGTTATACAAAAATTCATAAATAAAGTCCATATTTTTCTGTAAAATTCTAAAATAATTTCTTTGTTGAATAGTGTTTTGTACAACACTATACAGAGTACAATTAAATTAAAACTTATTTTAAATATTCTGAAAACAAATCTTTTGTGTTACTTTATTTATTTAGTTAACTTTTTGAATGAATAAATGTTTAAAACAATGTTATGTAAAAGCTATTTATTCCATTAAATTTAAAGTGCTTGTAGACTAGACATGATAATTAAATTATAATTGTCATCAAATAAATGTGTAAATCTACAATAATAACAATGTAAATCATTATTTATAACAATATATTGTAAATGCTATATGAATTAAAAAATACAAAATTCATGCCTCATACTAATAATATGTATTATATAGATGCACATTGGCTCTTATGTTATCCTAAATCCTTACAGTGGAACCCCTCTATGATAATGAGTACAGATGTATTTGTTTCATTATTGGCATATATTATTTTAATAATTTCTAAACCATTTGCATGAATCAACATGGCTTATTTTGCAGTAGACATATTTATTTTATAAGATTTTTTTTTTTCGCTAAGTAGGATTACCTTAATTATATTAAATTGCTGAATGATTATGATCATACCTTCTTTGAAGATTTTGGTTTTATTTTTTTATTAGCCTTTTTTAAATATCACTGGTGAGCAAATATTGTTTTTATGCTTTTTACATATCCAATGTTTCATGTATTTTATTCAACGCGGGTCACCCCGCGAACTATCGCGGCTGTCCCCGTGCCCCGCGTCCCACGCGCCCTATGCGCCCTACGCTCCCAAAGCAAGAGCGACACACCCCTCCTCAGAGGGCACGTCCCGCCGCCAATAGTCAACCCATGCCTCTGCTCACGCCAGAAGCCTTTCCCAGCCTCCCGGGCGCTTCCCGCGCCCCGGTGGCGGCCACCCCCGCACTCCGCGCACCCCCTCCGGCCATGCGAGCCCCTGAGGCAGCATGGGTCTCTACTCCCCACCCTCAGCCTCCTAAGGCTCAGGCCTCCCCGCCCGTTAGCACGCGCCGCGGCGTTGACTACATGGTCATGCTCTTCCGCGAGCATGACCCTCAGGAAGTACTGGCATACGACCAGTGCGTCGCTGAGTACGGCTCCGCCGAATCCATCAGGCGTTTTCCCCAGATGACAGCGACGCTAATGCGCCTGGCCCGTGCCGGGAAATAGATAACGGTTATAAATGGCTCGCATTAAACCTAGGAGTCTCAACATCTCTTTCTTTAACGCGCGAAACCTCCTTCCACAACGGGACCTAGTATCCACCTTTCTTAGGGAACGGGAGATAGACGTATTTCTAGTACAAGAAACACTTCTAAAACCCAGTAGGCGCGACCCTAAGATAGCAAATTACAATATAGTCAGAAATGACCGTGCCACCCGAGGAGGCGGCACGCTCATCTACTACAAGCGTTCCCTCTATTGCATGCCAATAGACCCTCCCGCACTTACCAATATGGAAGTGTCCATCTGTAGAATAGGCATGACTGGCCATCCGTCAAACACGCTTGTCTCTGCATATCTCTCCCCGAGTAAAAGACTCCTTCAGTCCGATCTGGAGGCGCTACTTTCACTCGGTCAATCCGTAATAATAGCAGGCGACCTCAATAGCGGTCACACCCATTTCAACAACTCGCGTAACACCCCTAACGGGGTTATTCTCGACCTACTATGCGATGTGCTCGGCTTTGACGTCATAGCACCGCTAGAGCCCACGCACTTTCAAGATAACTGTCAACCGACAGTACTTGACATAGCCTTCCGCAAAGGTGTCTCACTTCGGTTACGACTTATAGAAGTCGTACCCGAACTGGACTCCGATCACCGCCCGGTTATCTTACAACTCGGGCAACCGTTCGACCCCAGTCCGCCAAAAGTCAAAGTAGTTGACTACGCGATCTTAAATCGTTACCTAACCGATAACGCGACCCCGTCCAGCTTAGCTAGGATCCCCGACGTATTAGAGTCAACAGCAGACGCCGACTTAGCGATCGATTCCCTGGTCGACTACCTCCAAACCGGTGTAAGGGAGGCCTCGAGAGAGGTGCAAGCGGCGAACGTACGCCGTTTTATACTCCCCCCCGGCTTACGAGCGTTAATCACTGAAAAGAACGCCGCGACACGTGCTCACGATTCTTATCCGACGAGGGATAACACCCGTAGGTTACGGCGACTTCAGAGAGAGGTTAGAACTCGCATCGGCGAGTGCAGAGGTCACCGGTGGGATAACCTCCTAGAGGGTCTCAAGCCGTCCCATCTGGCTTACTGGAACCTCGCCCGCTCTCTGAAGTTAGAAGCTTCCGCCCTGATGCCGCCCCTCGAAAGGGGCCCCGATCTCCCACCCGCGTTCGATAGCGACGATAAGGCAGAATGCCTTGCCGCAAGCTTGGAGAGCCAGTGCTCTCCAAACTGCGACAACGTAGACACTGCCCACATCGAAACTATCGAGACCGCCGTTCAGGAACTAACGACGATTCCCCCCGCGGAAACGTTAAACCCGGTCACGCATGACGAGATTTGTTCTGTTATTAAAGGTCTTAAGCCTAGAAAGTCCCCTGGCCCCGACGGTATCAGGAATGAAGTACTTAAACTTCTTCCCGATCACCTCATAGCTCTTTTGGTCTGCATCTTCAATGTAGCCATAGCCCACTGCTATTTTCCAGCCGTCTGGAAAAAAGCTATAGTTATAGGTATTCACAAGCCCGGCAAAAAAGCTTCGCTTCCCGATAGCTATCGCCCGATCAGCCTTTTAAACACACTAGGGAAACTTTACGAGCGGCTCCTTCTGAACCGTCTCAAAACCGTTATAGATATTAAAAATCTATACCCTCCCGAACAGTTCGGTTTTCGCGCCCGACACTCGTGTACACATCAAGTGCACCGCCTCATGGAGCAGATCACGAGCAACTTTGCCAAAAGTAGTATCGCCCCCGCCCGTTCGCTTGCGGTCTTTTTCGACGTAGCTAAGGCCTTCGATAAGGTCTGGCATGCCGGACTAGTCCACAAGCTACATCAATTAGAAGTCCCGGATAGGTTAGTTCATCTAGTTCACGATTTTCTACGCGACCGCACCTTCCACTACCGAGTGGAAGGAGTACTATCTACCGCCCACCCTATACGCTCAGGCGTCCCGCAAGGTTCCATTCTGGCGCCTTGCCTTTTCAATCTGTACGTCAGCGACCTCCCGAAGCCCCCCGGGGTCGAGGTAGGGCTCTACGCTGACGACACAGTCATATATGCGTCAAACAGACACAGAAAAAATCTCGCCTGCGCAGTCCAACGCGCCGTAACCACTCTCGGGGAGTGGTTTCGACCGTGGCGAATAGCTATTAATCCGGTAAAGAGTGCCGCGATAATGTTCGAACCGCATACATGCAAACTACCACGCACGGTAGGACCCCTCTCATTATTCGGTACGAATATCCCTTGGGCCACCAAGACTAAATATCTGGGTGTCACCCTCGACTCGAAGCTTAACTTCAACGCACACGTTACTATATTCAGGAATAGGGCCATCTGGATCCTTTCCCGCTTGCGACCCTTGCTCAGTTCGGTAAGCAAAATGTCCTTAAGACATAAGCTCACACTGTACAAGATGTGCGTCCTTCCGATCTTGACATATAGCTGCGCCGCGTTCGCACATATGTCCAAACATAACTTTGCCCGCATGCAAAGAGTCCAAAATCGGTTTCTCCGTCGCCTGCTTGACCCTCCAGCCTTCGTTAGGAACATGGACCTGCACAGGGACATGAGGCTTCCCTCGATAGAAGCCTATGTGAAATTTCTCACCAGGAGATACTTCGATAGCGCTTCGAATCATCCCAACCCGCTCGTAAAATCCACCGTGAACTACGTCCCAGACAACTCGATCCCCGTTGCCAAACGTTATAAACGCCGTCCGCGAAATCTCTTTGTCGATCCCGATGACGACATCGAGAACGCTAACAATTTCTACGCGTCCGCTCCCGCAACATATGCGTGTTCGCGCCCACGCCCGCGAAACCACCGTTCCCTCCGCAGGGGACGTACGGTTAACTTCGCTCCCGCACACCCGCCACGACCGCCCTCCTCTGCGGCAACTCAAGCCTAGGTCCGATCCATCGGCATGGAGCCCTTGAGTCAAGCAGCCGTTCGCGCGATACAGTGACTATACATTCACTAGCTTTCACAGCCATACATGACACTGCATTATACACACATGCACAACACACAGGTACATAGGTTCTGTAAGGGACCTTTTTTTTTCTTTTTTTGCCTAGTTAGATTAGACAAAAAATTTCAGACCACTAAATACACATACACATGTTCCTTCCCTCCTCCCAGGGGGCAGAAACATGTATATATGTATAGTTAGTTTAGATAGAATGATAGGGATTTAGTCAGATCGCGACTTAATTGCATACGCGCAACAGTCCGAGCCGAGGTTCAGCCACTTTGGCACCCTCGGATGTTGTTGCTTAGCTTTCGTGGCTGAGTGCCCTAAGCGCTCGCCCCCAAGCCCGGTAAAGCTGTAAAAGCCGTAAAGGCTCCAGGGCCCCTAAGGCTAACAGTATAGTCAGATCGAAAAAAAAATGTATTTTATAGCTTCTATGAACTAGTTTTTGAGAAATAAACTTAAGAATAATTATATAAGTTCCTAATCTTCATATTATTCACATTTAGTTATTCACATTAGTTATACATACATATTTTAATTTTTTACATAACATAACTGTTTAACGCTTGTTAATTTAATTAAAATGTATTACTATTTTCGCTAGGAATATATCGACATTGGAAAGGCTAATCGACGGATGTATGAAATATTTCCAATATGAGTTAGTCAATTACCCTTTCCACTGTCGATATTATGCAAATAATATAACAGTATTGATGTAGTGGGTTTCTACTGTATTCAGCTTATAGTTAAATGGCTTCAGTATTATTGATGTTGCTTTTATTTTTCTTTCTCAACATAATACCGAATGCAAACTGCGTTGAAACACTCCAGGACTGTGAGGACTCGAATCCATTAATACGCGCTCTGGCGGTGCGTACGATGGGCTGTATCCGAGTTGATAAGATCACAGAATATTTGTGCGAACCTCTTCGGAAATGCCTTAAAGATGAGGACCCTTATGTGAGGAAGACGGCAGCAGTGTGTGTGGCGAAGCTTTACGATATATCTTCTAGTATGGTGGAAGATCAGGTATTTACTATTTTATGAATATATTCATGTAATAGAACATATTAAAAACAAGAAATGGGCATATTTGTTTATTTGTATACAATTTTTATATTTTTACAATGTGTAAAATATTTATTAGTTTTGTAAAAAATAATGTCATTTCAGGGTTTCTTAGACCAACTGAAGGATCTTCTGAGTGATTCAAATCCGATGGTAGTCGCGAATGCAGTTGCCGCACTCTCTGAAATAAATGAGGCTAGTGTATCTGGTCACCCACTAGTTGGTGAGTTGTTTTATTATATATGTATTATTTTACATAAAATATTTTAACTTATTATTAAATTTCGAAAACAGCATTTGGCCTGTCACAAAGTTAAGGCCTGTTCAGATATCATGGGTTCATATCTGAATGTGAGCATTTAGATATATTGTTTTCTAAGCGCATGGTTAACATGCTAGGTGTTCATGTGAAAGGTTTGTGTTAATATTATAAAAATTGCCTTCACTTGAGCAGGGTCAGTCTTTGGTACTATGAAAATTAAATACAAAGATAACCCATTTTTTTTTTTAGAAATGAATGCACCAACTATAAACAAGCTGTTAACAGCTCTGAATGAGTGCACTGAGTGGGGTCAGGTGTTTATTCTCGATGCTCTGTCTAACTACTCACCGCGAGACGCGCGCGAGGCGCACTCCATCTGTGAACGCATAACTCCGCGACTTGCACACGCAAACGCGGCCGTAGTCCTGTCTGCTGTTAAGGTAAATACTTCATTATTTATTCATTATAACACCAGCCTGTATTAAGTGTATTGTACTATTATCACGAAAAGCCCTCTTGCAGAGGGAATGTAAATTAAAGAAAATTATTTATGCTAATTTGTGTCACATTTTATAGAATGGCTTCCATATTAGGCAGAGCCTGTATTTTGGAGCGCAGGATACGATTTATCAGAAACACCCCCATTAAAGAATTTAAAAAAAAGTGGCTCTCAAGTGCAGATGCTGGAATACAGTTATCACTTGACAGCAGATTTTCCATGTGACAGGCGGGCTTTACAAAATGCCCTACAACATGCTATGGTTTCATCACGACGTTTTCCTTGTTCGAAAGTTCTATCTCATTGTAGGGATTCGAAGTCACGTCGATCGACGTGGTGTCTGTGCACACTACCACTGAGCCATCATTACTTTTTATACACTTGTCCGTTAAGTTTTAGAGGAATTCTTCATACTTTCTTGACTGTCATTATTACTATAGAAGATAGGTCTAGCTATGTAGTTGTGTATATGTGAAGGTGCTAATGAAGCTGATGGAGATGGTATCGTCGGACACGGAGCTGGTGAGCACGTTGTCGCGCAAGCTGGCGCCGCCGCTCGTGACGCTGCTCAGCGCGGAGCCGGAGGTTCAGTATGTCGCGCTCAGGAATATCAACCTCGTGGTACAGAAGCGGCCAGATATCCTCAAACATGAGATGAAGGTACACAATTAATTTCGCTACTAAGATCTTCCACAACATGTAGACTTATAAGAATAAATATAAGAATTATTCATTTGATAAGAAGATAACAATAATCAATTGCTAAGTGGTTATGTTTTTAAACTTATCAATACATATCATGATTCAGCCACTATGTGAAAATGTTACTTTTCACAAGAGTCAAGATACTTTTTTACTAATATTAAAAATTAAAAGAGTAACTATGCTATAAAATCATCTTATTATTGGATACTATGATATAGTACTAAGCTTTTACTACGTAGTTTAACAATTCATAAAATATATAATAATATTCAGATAAGCAATATCAAGACTACTAAAAGTATTCTATCATTTTCTAGGTATTCTTTGTAAAGTACAATGACCCTATCTACGTTAAACTGGAAAAATTGGATATAATGATCCGTCTTGCGTCTCAAGCCAACATCGCACAAGTATTAGGAGAATTGAAAGAGTATGCCACTGAGGTGGACGTGGACTTCGTGAGGAAGGCAGTACGAGCTATCGGCAGATGCGCAATCAAGGTAAAAATATAAAATAAAGCTAGAAAATACACCCACATCATACTGACATATAAATAAAAATCGAACTGTGGCTGCGTTGGGGACACGATTTTGGACAATTTTATTTTTTTACGTTCTTTGCAAAGTTTCACTCTACTTTTTTATGGGTATCACTGGATCCCTGTTGAGTAGCCCTTTTCAACCATATACGATTTTTATACATTGATTTGTCTTTTTGACGAGTATAGGCCGATATTGTATTAAGTTTTCTTAATTTTTAACCTTAACTTTAGCTAACGTTTTGTATTTGCAATCCTAAAATCTTGACGAGAATGTCAATTGAAACTAAAACTACCTTCCTAGTTTCTTCGAGTCATACTTTATACAAAATAAAAAAAATTGTCACACAGCAAAATGACCTCAAAATACCGGCGAGTCAATAATGGGGAACGTAAACTTTAAAATGATGCTTGAATCATTAATTTTGACAAAGAATTGAGGGAGATATAAATAGTGATGAGTCTTTCCTGCAGGTTGAACCATCAGCGGAACGATGCGTGTCCACTCTGCTAGAGCTGATCCAGACCAAAGTGAACTATGTGGTGCAAGAGGCGATCGTTGTGATCAAGGATATATTCCGCAAGTACCCGAACAAATACGAGAGCATTATAAGTACGCTGTGCGAGAATCTCGATACGCTTGACGAACCCGAAGCCAGGGCTTCTATGGTAATATTTGTCATTATACTACGGTAAAACAAAAATATTTTGGAATTGATGATTTTATTAACTACTTCGATAACGTGGCTTTCAATTTAACTGCCGTTAAACCATATGAGATACATTCCTTTGTCGAAATTACTCACACGTCACCTTTTTTGGAATGATTATATTAATTTATAACTTTAACGGGAGTGCGTGGAACAACCTATTAAAGTTTCAATACAATCCGATGAATGTTATGAACAAATATGGGAAAACAAACTAATTTTTATATTTATATGTAGACTACTGCTTTGCTCGAAGGATAAATATCAGGGATGTTATGGATATCCGCATCCGTAACCGCAACTATCGGATATCCGAAACCGTATACGCTATAAATGTTTCGGATAGGGCAAAGTCGAATGAGCCATTGTCAAAAACCAACACACATGCACAACCAAAGTTTGGACGACTGTAATCAAACAATTTTAACGATTATAAGCGGAGCATTTTTTTGGGATACTTATACTCTCAAAATGATTACATAAATATAATTGAACCTCTATACCTAATAATACCTTTACAGATCGGACAGGTTTTTTACATATTGTAAAAATCTTTGAAAAATGTAATATCCATAACCGAAATTATCCGAAACAATCGGATATCTGAAATAATGTCAGATCTGTAACCGAAACCGATTAAATACTCTTAAGATATCCGTATCCATATCCGTAACATCCCTAATGAATATTTCAGTGAAAGGTGTTCTGTTTGTTGCATCCTCTTCAACGTTAAATATTGCTAAAAACTAGAGTATTGTACAATGTTTGTTCTATTGAAAAGAAATAAGTATTAAAAACCTTGTTAAACAGTATTTGTTTCCTTAGGTTTGGATAGTCGGTGAGTATGCGGAACGTATCGACAATGCGGATGAGCTCCTTGACTCGTTCCTCGAGGGCTTCCACGATGAGAACGCGCAGGTATAACCTTCAACCTATAGATATGAGGAATGCATAAAGTTTCCTAGTACTAATATTTAGGGAATCGATGAAGGGAGGATGTAATCTGAGAATACTATCAATATACAGTGCAAACTCTATAGCGAAATTGAAGGGACCGTGTATTTTATTACGTTATAGAAGAAAATAAATAAAATGTAACATTTGTTGGCATTGAATTAAAAGGAGATTCAAGTGACATGTTCGAAAAATTCAACATCTCTCTCTGTCCGTTTATGTACTTTTCACTTGATCTAATCCAATTAAAATTTTTATTTTTTTTGAATTAATGGCTATGTTATCTGGCCAGATTTATAGCATATATTTTGTTACATAAAGTACATACGAAATAAGCAGTGACGATAATGTTGAATTTATTCAGAAAAAGACGCTTTTGGGGCGCTTAAATGGCTTACGTTGAGTAAATAATAAGAGATATATCAAATTAATGCTTTACATAATTTTAAATCTTAAAAAGACCTACAAAAAGTCAGCGATGGCATATGTCTGCCTTCTAAGAATCAACCACAATAAGCATTTTCTTATTTAAAATAATCTGACGTTTCACACTCACTGTCGCTGTTTCGAATTTTTATTAAAATTATGCATTTGTTTTTTCGTTTAAATTGCTTTTAAAACTAAAAATATTTGTCTTATAATTGTTTATTTCATAATTAACCTAAGTAGTTAAGTATAATTTATAAGAAAAGCTGTGTAATAATTCTATAGTCCATGCGAGCAGAACCGCGGGCAAATCAAGTACAAATTAAATCGAACGTTTCTGAGTTATGTGCCCTGAAACAAATTCCACGAATAGACTAATATATAGAAAATATAAATCATTGAACAGGTACAATTACAACTGCTAACAGCTGTGGTGAAGCTGTTCTTGAAGCGACCAGCCGATACCCAGGAACTAGTTCAGCATGTGCTCAGCCTGGCCACACAGGATTCTGACAATCCTGACCTCAGGTAAGATTTTGTTTATTACCACCTACTTCAAGTCTAAGCGTGTTACCATCTTGTGCCACATCATCACTTAGCATCAGGTGAGACTGAGTTCAAACGCTAGATTTATTAAGAAGTAAAAACAAAATGTTCATATTATAGGGACCGAGGTTTTATTTACTGGCGTCTGCTCTCGACGGACCCGGCGGCCGCTAAGGAGGTGGTCCTGGCTGATAAACCGCTCATCTCCGAGGAGACGGACCTCCTGGAGCCGACGCTGTTGGACGAATTGATATGTCATATCAGCTCGCTCGCTTCCGTGTATCACAAACCGCCCACTGCCTTCGTGGAAGGTATGAACACTTTTATATATATATATATATATTAAAAAAATGACATCGTTAAAAACAATTTTGTTCGTAACGTCATACAATCCTTAATTCTAAATGAAAATTAATTATTCAGATACCATTTTAAAGCTTATGTTTCACGCTTGTGACGAAAAATAGACAAATAGCTGTTGAGATGTTTTCGAGAACAAAAAAGACATAGGTGTTGCCATCTGTTAACAATCTGTTTAATTAACATTACATTACATTCTATATCGATAAAGTGGAAAATATTCGCGCGGATCAGCTAGTTATATCTGTAATTTTGTATATAATCATGTTACCTTAATATTTTCGTATATTAAAATCTTCCCATATACTTACCTGACTATACTATATTTATTTCCACCTACCATATATTTACTTCCACATGATTTAACACAGTAAACTTTTTTTTTTTTTGTTAAAAACATCAGGCGGTATTTTGATCTATTCTTTGATATACAAGTTACATACAGAGTACAGTACACGTAACCACAAATAAAAACGTCTACTTAATATTAAATTACATTTAAACCTTATATTTTGCACAACTAAGGATTTGTTTTGATCACGATATCCGTAGGCCAATAACGTAAACGAAAACGAAAATGGCCTCGTATCCGTATCTCGCTCTAACACAAGTGTTATACTATGCACTTTCTCTTTCGAGTTGCCGATCTATATATGTATATTAAATCTATGTATTGAACACAGTTGCTACTATAAAGATTAAAAGAATAAACATGGGGTGTGAATATCTATAAACTGTACGTTTGTGCGTCAGGTCGAGGTGCTGGGGTCCGTAAGTCGCTGCCGACGCGCGGCGCAGCGCCTGAGGAAGCCCAGACGCAGCAACCCACTGTCATCCCTAATCAGGTATCATTTTAATCACACATACAATCATTCTTAAAATCAACGACTATAGTAACTTTAATACAATAACGTGTTACACTCACTGGTAATAAAGATTCCATGTACAGCGGTTAAATAATAGGGTAATATTTACCTGTGGATGCAAAAAAAAAAAACAAATATGATACTTCTTCTGGTTTTGGCACCGCAGTAGCGTTTGCCAGTGTCCAATATTTTTAAGCCTTCCTAGTATTTTTTAATCTTCAAAGCTGGGTCTAACAAGATGGTGGCTCCCTTGTGAGAACCAGCTAGGGATTTTTTGCGGCAACTCAAAATGCCTGTTTCCAGTTGATATTTATAAACCACTTCACGTATGCACAATAGCCAAACTATATCACGCAAAATGCCACCAATCTATATGTATACATACATATAATAAAATTGAAGTGTATGTTTGTAATGTCAAAATAACAGCTTTTTACTAAATGCCTACAAGGTACCTATAACAGAAAACAAAATTTTAAAATTGTTGTCTGTTACAAAACCATTTTTATGATTAATTTATAGGATTATATATTTTTTATCTGTTCTACAAAAACAGTAGCCGCCATAATGGTTCCCGTGTGACGTCATTATATATTAAAACGTCAATAGCTTAGAAAGTCGTTTTTTTTTATAGAAATTTTCCATCTGTTTATTGAAGTTGCAATTAAAGTGTATAGATACATCCAGCGGTTATTTATAAATTCTTCTATAAAATATATGAATTTGTAGGAAATGTAATAAATTCTCAATATGATCGTTATAGCCGTGGGCATAAAAAAATCCGTTAGATTTTACGTAAATAGTTTCTTCGTAATGAGTGAAACAAACTCACTATACTGTGGTCGTACTTACAGTATCCCCCTCTATGATCCTCTTGCAGATTTCTTCCTTTTAATGGCTTGTTGTTTCCACTTCGTTATCCTAAAGAAAACTGTCCTGATAAGGGGAAGTATTCTATTGTTTGTCGGATTATACAATCGGTTCAATAAGCTTTGTATGTGTGAGTAAATTCAAAGTGTTTTCGAACCGACGAATACATACTAGATGTTTCGAGTACATTCGATAATTCGAGATATTTCGAGAATAGTGATTTTCTACTCAGATCGTAACATAATATTATAATTAGAGTACAATCTATTTTTTACTAGTTGCAATAAAATATTGAGAACTCGTCTTAATAATTTCAATTATCTCCACTAGGCGTAGTTAAATATATTATATAAAACTGTTTGATAGGCAAGCATCGTTATAATATAATATGTTAATGACGTCACAAACCAAAACAGTATAGCGGCTGGCGTTTTCGCGCTGATATTTAAAATGTAAAATTTACATGAAATTCTAGACACTAATCGATTTCATACCACTGAAAAAAAATATAGCGGCTTATTATTACTAAAGGATCAAATTTAGCCACAATAAAAAAAATATACTCTATTTAATCACATAGAAGAAGCCAAAATGCATAAAGAAAACCCACACTCTTCACAGGCCCTATTTTTTATTTATAGCTTCATTTTACGTTGAATATTTGGAACGATATTTTTTTTACTTTTTTTATGATTTTGTTCACGGTGTTATTATATATTGACTGTTGAAAATTGTAGATTTTTCTAGATATTTCTTTACTGTCCGATAGTATTCCTTTTTATTTCTACGTTGTTGCTCGTACTACATTGTTCTCTGTGCATATGTTTCCTTTAGTAGCAATATTAAGTTGGTTTTTATTGTGACTGATTGATTGATTAGGTGATCTTTTCAATATCAGAAGTAATGACATGTGAGATGTAAAGTAGGGATACAATATTGTCTGTTTTATAGGAGTCACTGATCGGCGACTTGCTGTCGATGGACATCGGCGGCCCGCCCCCCGCCGCCGCTCCGGCGCCTTCTTCCAATCTCGACCTGCTCGCTGGAGGTCTCGACGTACTTGTAAGTATTCATTTTTGTAAGCAAATTCATCCGAAATTGAATTTATCAAGAAGTATTACTGAAATTATATTTTTTGGTGCATTTAGTAGAAGGGTAAAGATCGAGGGGAAGAGTGGTTAGTTTAATTATTTATTAAAACAATGTTTATATTTAAACCGTGATAACTCACTTGGCGACGGTTTGGCAACGTCGCCAATTTGAAAGCGTGGCCTCGAGCTACGGCTCCCGACGTGGCATCTGGCGGCCTGGCGACGTCGCCACTGTTGTACACGTTTAAACTGCACCTCACTCACATACAGTGCTACTACTACAAAAACACTCCCCAAGCATTCGGGTTTCCTCACGATGTTTTCCTTCATCGTCAGCTGACATTGTTACCAATTTACGCAAATTCCGAAAATGTTGTTGGTACAAACCCGGAACCTGCGGCCATAGAATCGATATTCAGCCGATCTAAACTACTCGCCTGGAATTTAGGTGTGATATAATGATCGTAAATGTTTAGCTCGGCGGAGGTCCGGAGCCAGCCGCCTCGTCCGGCACCACCGGACTGTTGGGTGATATCTTCGGAGTCACGGCGACGCCCGCCTCCTTCATACCTCCCAAGCAATGTTGGTTGCCGGCTGATAAGGGAAAAGGTAAACCAAAAGCTAATTACTAAATATAGTCATTATAATCTGAGAGTAGACAAATTTTGGAAAATGTTTTTTGTACCATAAAAAATATTTTTCATCTAAATAATCAACGCTTAGTAATATATTTTAATGCATTTATCATAAAATAACACTCAACTGTTAAAACGAACCCGAAAACGCGGGCCGCTGCGGGGGGAGCTGTCGACGCGCGGACGGACAGACTGGACGAAATTACTACACGTTCACTAATTTTTCCATTCGCAATGCCATCAACATTATTATTTAACTAAGGAGCCCCACCTAGTAACAATCTGTTTAACTGATATGACAGCTGTTATAATTTACATTCTATAATATACGAAATATTCGCACGAGCCATCTAGTTAATATTAATAATTGTTTTATATCTCCATAGACGTTTGTTACGCACGCTTTTTGTTTCACACGTGAGATCACCCGAAACAAACAGACAGACAGAAAAATAAGAGTTTTTTTTTTTCAATTTTTGTTATAATTACCGTTTATATTTTCATATGCACTTAGTAAAAAAGCTGTTCTTTTGACATTATAAACAGACGCTTCAATTTGCGGAACACAAAGAAATATATTTGTTGATAGGACTCGAGATCTGGGGCACGTTCACTCGCCAGAACGGGCAGCCGCGTATCGAGATGACGTTCACGAACAAGGCGATGCAGGCGATGAGCGGCTTCGCCATACAACTCAACAAAAACAGGTGATCATTATACAGTGTAAAATAAACCAACTCATTTTTTTTTGTTTGTACTTTACATAGACCCTATAGTACAATAGAGTCGATTTTTGCTTTTAAGATAATTCTTGGTTTTTATATTAACAATGAAATAGATACAATTCAAATAGCTGTAATAATTATTATAAAGGACCAATTACTTATATTTAAAAATAATTACAAATTCCTTCATTACAATTTATTACAGCAAATACGAACAACTAATAATAATTATTGTTAACGAAAAAAGTTTATATTATTTAATAATAAATAACCAAATAACAAAAATGCAGGCAAAATAAGCGGTGACGCAGCTCCCGGACTCCTGTCCCACTCCGCTGTATTTATAATTAGCGTTATGCGCAGTCAAACGCTAGACGCGTTTAATAACGGTTATAGAGTTTAGCTCGTATTGTAATATGAATTTTGGGCGAGATCTTGATTTTTCATGTATTGTTTTTTTTATTCATAAGTTTATGTTATTTGGCCCTGCGGCGATTTACGTGGTTTAGTTTAGTTATTGTCCAAAAAACTCACCGGTCAGGTTTAACTAGAGGTGTAAAAGTAACTAAAAATAGTGTACCCGTATGTAGTTGTTACCATAACAACCAGTACTCGTTACGTTTTATACCTAATAAAACATGAAGCATCGCATCGAGTCGTGTTGCGTGTTACGCACGGTATGACTTTGACGTCGCGTCGTTCGTACTTTGTAGAAAACGTATTGTACATATACGTTAGACACCTAGCTGCGTATGGTGCATTTTTAACTTTACCGTATTTTGAACCAGACTTGTTTTTATGTAAATCTAAATTTATATTGATTTAATAGGTAAATCGGTTAGAACTACAAGTAAACTGTAATTTAATTACAACAAGGATCTGACAGAAACCGTCTGAATTTGCAATGGATTTATCCTAGTGAATATTCTAACCATGAGAATTTTAAAATTGTATAAATTTTGATCTCAAATTTTATATATATCAAAGAATTGTTTTATTTTATTTTTAGAGCTATTTTCATGCAATTATTCACCCATTTTCCTCTTCGGCGGAAACAGTTGTATTTGTTTGTATAAAGAACCAGTCAAATTAACATCAGTACGAAAATACGAAAAATGCGATTAACGAAATGTAGTCGTGAGTAACATTTCGGACTCCGTACTAGATAGATGGCTACCGGTTACTCGGTACCGAATACGTACGGTTTGCTACAGCTCTGGTTTTAACAAGTCGCCATATTATTAGAGCTGTTTTAAATAGAAAAATATTCTGTTCACGTGACGTTGGCAGAATTGTGGTTGGCTTGAGATAAAAAGAAGGAGAGTTATAGTAATAGTGTTGTGTGTATAGTTTCGGCGTGTACCCGGCGGGCGGGCTGGCGGTGGGCGTGCTCGGCGCCGGCGCGACCGCCGAGGCGCAGCTGACGCTCGCGACGACCGGCCCCGTGCAGCGCATGGACCCGCTCAATAACTTGCAGGTAGGCTTTAAACGCAACTCAAATTAAATTGACAACTTAAAATTAACAAGTTAAAATTAACAAGTTAAAATTAATTAACAAGTTAAAAATTAACAAGTTAAAAGTAATTAATTAATTAACAAGTTAAAATTAACAACTTAAATTGAGCAAGTCAATTTTCAAACAAACTCTGTCTTTTACAGGCTACATAGTAATATTTTGTTTTTCTATAAATAGAAGTGAAACTCGTCAATCACATAAGAACATAGCGTCGATCGACGTGAAATCGAATCCCTATAGTGAGCCTGAGCCTGAATGTCCGCCTGTATAAATGCTGAGAGTGGCATTAAAATCTGTCGCTTAAGAGCCAGCCCTCCCACTAGGCTTAACTAGTAACCATCTTGGACCACATCGTCACTTAAGATCAGACGAGCTTTTGACCAAAAGCAAAAACATAAAACATATGAAGAATTAAAAAAAAAACGATTTTTCTGTTTCTAATGGTATTTAATGTTAATTGCATAAACACTTGTTTTACATATCGCGGTCATACATCTCTTTCTGTTTTGATTCTTCTTCTGTCTCTAGCCAAGTACCTGTTTCCCGTCCTTTTCGCGTCAGAAATGTTGCATTGAAAAACGTTGCTTTTGGACCTTGAAATTGCGTAGGTATAATTAGTTTCTTTTAAACAAATGTAATAACAAACAACATAAAAATCCTAATATGATTGATTGATGTCATTACATACATATAAATATACAAGCCGGATAGTAATAAGTATTCTGGAATGTTCTCCCAAATTCATCTAAGATTTAAAATAAATGTATCGTAATGAATTCGTTTTTTTAGGTCGCGATTAAAAACAACGTCGACGTATTCTACTTCGCGTGCCTGATCCCAGCGCATATCCTGTTCACGGAGGACGGACAGCTGGACAAGCGCGTGTTCCTCACGACGTGGAAGGAGATCCCGGCCGCGAACGAACTCCAGCATACTCTCTCGAACGTTATCGGTACAGCCGACTCCATAGCTCAGAAAATGACACTCAATAATATCTTCACAATCGCGAAGAGAAACGTCGAGGGTCAAGACATGCTGTACCAGTCGTTAAAACTGACCAATAATATCTGGGTCCTGTTAGAATTGAAGTTGCAGCCCGGGAACCCGGAGGCCACTCTCAGTTTGAAGTCGAGGACAGTGGAAGTGGCCACATGTATATTCCAAGCGTACGAAGCCATTATCAAATCGTAATCTCGTTGATCTTTTATATGTATATTTTGAGTATAAAAGTATTCCTGTATAATAATTAAAGACTTAAATGTTTATATATATTCCATTATGAATGTTTAACAAAGGTATTTTTTTGTTTGTTTATGGCCGAGTGAATGCTTTATCTGCATATGGGTTTAATTACTTCACTTATTCTAGTATTTTTAAGCTTGGCATTTATAGGAATTCGAAATAATTTCTAATAATGATTTGTACTATGCGTATCAGATAAGAACGTAATAGTCAAACCGCTATCTTGTTTCGCATGCAGCTTCAGTAAACATTTGCAAATTAATTATGCTGTATGTCAAGTTACCGGTCATATATTAATAAAACACAATGGATTATATTTTTAGCAAAGAAAAATAATTAATGCGGTACGTAACGTTAGAATATAAAATTCGTAGCACAGTTTCTTAAAACTCAAAATTAATCGGTCCGGGCTGGTGACGCAATAAAACAATTATTTTGCCCTCTAATTCGGCATATAAGATCGCGGACGGATTAAAGATATAAGGCACCACAGTACTCCCGGTTCGGAAAACACCCGTCATCCAGAAGAGCTGGCAAGAAATTAGATCGGGCTTATCAAAACTGTTTTTTTTTTTTTGCAGTACTTGTGTTATTTACAGACTGATAACATTTATCTCTGTACTCCACCACAGAGATATCACTTTCATTCACATAATGATTCACCCCTATAATAATACCCTTTCGGCAGTAAAACTTGCTCTTAAAATGTTTCTTGAACTTGTCGGGCAAATCGGTAACGGCCTTAGGAAGTTGGCCATAATTCATCGTAGTGTCGATTTGCTATCTAGGATTTCCCAATTAGGCTGTTAAATTAAAAACATTTTTTTTTTAATAATTTTGTTGCTGACAGTACAATTCTGACAAGTAGTGAGTGAACTTAGCACAGAGATAAGTGTATAGCCGCAGCCGTATCAATCTTCCCAATAATCATTACTCTGTCATAAATAATAGTATGTTTAATAATGTAATGATGGTGTAGTAATGAAATATTATTGTCCAAGACATTGGATAGTTTTACTTGATAAGAAAAAAATAAATTTACTTTATGCATTTTAAAGATTGTTTTATTTTACCATTAATGTGTAACCAGTTAACTTAATGTTGTTCTCGTCATATGTACGCACTTTTTATATTTCTGACCTCCCCATTTATATTTTTAACGACTCTCAAACCGATCCCTGAATCGAAAAATGGTTTTCACAGACCCACAATATATTTGAACCACCTATCCATCGACAACCCACATGATAGAAAAAATCCCACTTACGTGTAGGGGAGATTATACCCTATACCGTTTTTTTTTTCAAGATTTTATTTTACCACTGTCGGCGTGTTCATCACGCACTGAGCTCAGAAGCCATGGACATACCGAAACTATAAGGGTTCCTTTTGACTTCGGCACCCTAAAAATGGAAAATATGACTATAATTTTTGAATAGGCGCTTCAATACAAAACATTACGGAATACTATGAAGTAGTAGAATGAATGCTCCTGTACTAACGATGCGGCTTTAACGTAATATTTCAAATATTAAAAATTAATATTTTTACATATATTTAGTTAAACAAGTAACATTTTATATAATCACTTATTAGAGTGATCACAGTGAACAATAAATAAAAGTATGATAGAAAATTAAGGTGTTAAAATAAAATTGCATATATTTTACTAAACAAGTTTATATACTTTATACAAATGTGGTCCAGACATCATTAATCAACTATATTTTTATATTTACAAAAACAAACATTCAAAAATGTTGTCCTTATTCTTTAATACATTGTTTTTTTTATCTATAAAAGAAAGGTAACAAAAAAAATCATATTCTAAGGAAGAAAAAACTCGCCTAGAGATTCAATTAAAAATCATAATAAAATTTTGAAAAACAAGTCTCATTATTAAGTTGTAAATAATTCTATCAAAATAATATAATATAGATATTTTTATTATATTTTAACATTTTATAGAGACAGTAAAAAAATTCTTTGTACAAACTTAATTATGCCAAAAAATTATTATTACCACTACGGTTCCTATTTATACCACATCAAACAGGACAATAATGTCGTGTGTTTGTATGTATATACTTTGCATATAATTTCTCTTTTTACAGAGTTGCCAGAGACATTGAAAACCAGTGTCTATTTACAGCCACTTTAAATTCTATAAGAGTCGGCTCTGCATTAATTCATCATTGCACAAGGACAATGGATTGTCTCCATTTACATGCAGCCGACATAGAATCAGACTATGGTAGTCTTTTTGTATATAAAAGTTAGTCAATTTTGACAAGAAACTCTTCAACTTCCAACTTCTGCCTCATGATAGCCGACAGCACGACTTCCGTACTGCAGACGACGTTCAGCGTCTTCTCCGATTGCAACAAATAGTACACCAAATGTAAATCATTCGGTACCGTCAACACTATATAACTGTATGGTCTCTGATTGTGCATTTGTTGTATCGATACGTAGGAACGTCGGTTCTTCTCGACCTTTCCACCGCACAGCTCTATCATTTCAGTAAGAGCCGCCTTCGAGGGCTTCACGCACGGTGTCAGGAAGAAAGTGACGCCTTCGAACAGTTTCTTTCGTTGTTCCCCGCACAATAAAACCTCGGACACGTCACATTTGAACATTCTGTTGAAGGCTTCGTCCCTGAGTCCGTGTTTGGCTTCGTCAGCGAATTTATTCAACCGCTGACTCTCGAACACCCACTCCGGTGTTAATAAGTGTTTGACCGTGACGAGGCAGCTAACTAGTTTGCACGTGCGAACTAGTTTCTCCATTATTAGATGCGTCGCCTCTGTCGCTGATGTTACGACGAGACCGCCGAGTTGTCTGAAACGTGAAACAATATTCAATTAATTTGTTCACATCTCTATACATATATACATTTTGTTACATTTTACAAATGTTCAACATTACTTATATAAAATTTAAAACGTGTGTAACGCACACTATACAACATACAAAAATTAAAAAATTAGAAGGTAAATGAGATTTACTACAGCTGAATACTGATCATCTGCTAAGTCTGGTGATATTTATTCTTTATTTATATTTGATCGACACAATTTTTAACGTTCATGACGTCATTATGTGTGATAAAGTTATACTCCTGCTCATATTAAAAAAAAAACTACCGAGTCTTTTAAAATATTTTTAAGTGTTTCTGGCTGGAATTTAAAATCGTTGTCGTTAAGAACATAATAAGTTGAACCACTAATGAACCATGGCCTCGGTGGATAATTTGAGGCTTATCCGTTTAAAACACTAGTTGATTAATAATTAAGTGTTTTAAAGTTAATTGTGGAATCTGATTATTTGATTTACCCACAAGATCATTCACGAATATTTCTAAGAGATACGTAGATATTGGTAACCTTTACCGGTTATGACTACCACCACAGTTAAACATAACTGTTTATATTTCTTAGGCGTGTGGCAAGTCTTCCCAAAATGGCGCACTAGCAAGATAGGGAGGAATATGAGGAAAAAGTGCGACGGAGGGAGTTTGGAAAGGAATTGGACAGAAATTTCAAATAACAGGTTTCCTAATAACACGTACACATATCGTATGTAAATAACACTTAACCTAATGGTATCTGACAAAAGTATCGTCGCCTACACGTATCGTGATGTAAGAAGGGGCTTTAGACCCTTCCCATACGGCGATACTTCTAACGAGGTCGTAAGTAGGCGATTATTCCGCACACGGCGCTACCGAAATCCTTATAATTTCATCGCCACTAGGACAGTAGTGCCCCTACTTAAGGTGTTTCAAAATATGAGAAATCGCCGTAGCAGAACTACGGCAATAGGAAGATATTGGTTTCATATATAGAAAAAATATAAACTGCAGGCTGTATGTTGTGTAACCAAGCAATTACAACAAACTGCTGTTGAATTGTAAGCCTTTTATAAACTAAATAAATACAAAAAAAAAATTGAGATGTTTCTCTACTTTTTCAACGGGTTTAAAGTTTATTAATTGCACCGACATGATTAGACTTTCTGGGCAAACGCATCGTTCGAGACTGGCGAGTGACGTCACCAACATGTTGCCGATTTTGAATAAGTGCTCTACAGCATTACCATAGTCGCCACGATACTAGAGTCGTCGAGCATTTGATACTTGCGTAGCGTTGTGTGTCAAGGGCTTTACAATTAATTATTTACTGCATAAATCTATTTAATATAAATAACTATAAGTCTATGTATACAAGGACGCTTTACATTTGATCTGCTTTTTTTTAAATCTACAACTAAATGAACAAAGCGAATGATACCTCTGTCTACAAGACTATAGAGAATTAAACAAATCAACAGAATTACGTCAACCATTTTAGTAAACAACCTTAACCAGTAGAAACTTCTCGTAAAAATGTATCATCATCATCATCGTTATCTTCTTAATTAATCCGGCTCAATATGTTCACTGAAATGAACTATATAAGGTGAACCTTGGGAGAGGTCTAATTAAAAAAGGTCTTTAATCGCTTAATCAGACTTTGTCATCTGACAACAATTTACAAATTAAACCTCGTAACCGGAGGCTCACGTTAAATACATGTTAGATTTTCATTTTGGACTAGCTGTGCCCGCGGCTTCGCTCGCGTGGATTATGAAAGAGGCTAATTATTTTATTTGCGCGGAACCCGTTAGTTTACTAAAACAAAAGTAGCTTAAGTTATCCCTTATAACATCAGCTATCTCCAGTGAAAGTCCCGTCAAAATCAACAAACAGAGAGAGACAAAAACTTAAAAAAAATATTTCCTTTTTGTTATGCTTCCATATGCATTTAGTAAAAGATTTTTATGCTGACACTACAAATACACTTCAAGTTTATTATATGAACAGATAGGTTAGAATTAAATTAACTTAGTTTCCACGAGTAGAGAAAACTGGAGAGTTTTACTGCACCTCTATTTCCTACCCACGACGCCCCAGAGCGCTGAGGCGGACGCTTTGGGAGCCCCGGGCTCGTAACGTATAAATCTATAAAGAATAACTAAGATATTTTGACAGGATCTTGATTGCCACGTGATGCTGTTTGTTTTAATTCATAAACTTATGTTATTTACTCCCATAATGTCATTGTCATATTCACATGTCACATTCATGTCACATTTTACGTGATGTAGTTTGGTGCACAAGTGAAACAGATTACAAATTTGTGGAAGTTGGTACAGACTCACTGGACTGTTTCAACAAGGGATTCGCCATTTTGTTAGATCTGATTGAAGATCACAAGAACGATAAAAAAATATTCTATTCACGTGACGTTGACAGAATTGTAGATGAAGACATTTGCCATTAAATGAAGAGAAGAATATAACATACCGAACGATTGCGGCGAGCTTGTTCTGCTCGTGATGCGGCACCGCGGAGAACAGAACCCGCGGCGCGAGACGCAGGGGCGGCGGCTGGGGCGCGGGGAGCGAGCCGGGGGCGGGGGCGGGGGGCGGTGGGGGCGGCGAGTGCAGCCGCGGCCGCTTCGCTCTCCGGGCGCCCCCCGCGGACACGGCCGCCGCGGCACGCTTGGCGCGCTCGTGCGACTCCTGCGTTATGTTGATCGGCATTTTCCACGCATCTGTAATGTTGTAACACTTGAGTTCTGGATCATCGTGCGATCGATAAAAGTAAAATATTCCTCATTCAATAAATACAGTGAGTAGCTCTTTCACAAATACTAACTCATAAGATGCGAGACCAAACTGTAATCCATTCTGAACGGGCTGGCCAAGTTGAACTGTTGATATTTCGCGTTCTCGATCTGCAAATGTGAATAATTTGAAAACACGCTACGCCATCTGTTTTTTTTTTTTTTGGTGTTAATACATTGACACGTGAATTCAATCCGTGAGTCGACAATACGTCTAAAAAATATGTTATGAAAAGTGACTTTAGTGTGGAAATGGTGGCTTTAAAATTATATTGTTGCTGAAGAAGAAATTAAAAAAAAAAAAACATTATTGAGATTCTAATAAAATCAACCTGGCACATAATAGTTTTAATTTTAGTTTTATTTATAGGACGATGACGTCACGCGTGGCCACGTGACAATAATGTGTATGCGGCACATTCTTTCATTGAAATTGAAATATATACAGTTGTGGTCATATAATTAAGTTTGAAGTTATTATGAAGAATGTATTATTTGAAATAAGTACCTGATTTTTTTTATCTAAATCATGTCATGTGTAATTATATGTTCCTTCTTAGAAATAACTAGTTATGTCATGAAACAGCCACATGAATAGAGCAAACTATAATACCTCGGGCACATTCAAGACGATTCTCTATTCTTACTGAGATCGTAACAATAACAAAGTAAGCGTATGAATTAAATTGACAAGATGACAGATGAGTGTTTACCTGTGAGAGGGCGCTCATGTTCCCGAGCAGCAGGTCGGTGAGCCAGGCGGCCGTCACGACCGGTATGCCCCACTCCCTCGCGCGCCGGTACTTGTTGCCGTCGGCTCGCTTGCATATCAACACCGTGTTGTCGCGAGTCATGTACGGCGTTAGCTTTACAAACAATAAATACATCTTTATCATATAGACATCATGAAGAAAATGTCAGCAATCGGTTGACAGTCAACTGTCTGATGGTATTTGCAAACTCAAATAGTGTTTGTGAGTGAATCTGCACGTGTATGTGTTGTGTACCTTAAGCACTGTGTATAAGGCAATTAGTATGTGGTGGTTTTGTGAGTGAATTTGCGTGTGTATTTATCGCCGACGTGTCCAAGGCAATTTGTATGTGTTTGTGAATGCACGTGCGTGTGTTAGTACTTTAGTACCAACGTGTTCAAGGCAATTTGTATGTGTTTGTGAATGCACGTGCGTGTGTGTTAGTACTTTAGTACCAACGTGTTCAAGGCAATTTGTATGTGTTTGTGAATGCACGTGCGTGTGTGTTAGTACTTTAGTACCAACGTGTACAAGGCAATTTATATGTGTTTGTGAATGCACGTGCGTGTGTGTTAGTACTTTAGTACCAACGTGTTCAAGGCAATTTGTATGTGTTTGTGAATGCACGTGCGTGTGTGTTAGTACTTTAGTACCAACGTGTTCAAGGCAATTTGTATGTGTTTGTGAATGCACGTGCGTGTGTGTTAGTACTTTAGTACCAACGTGTTCAAGGCAATTTATATGTGTTTGTGAATGCACGTGCGTGTGTGTTAGTACTTTAGTACCAACGTGTTCAAGGCAATTTGTATGTGTTTGTGAATGCACGTGCGTGTGTGTTAGTACTGTAGTACCAACGTGTACAAGGCAATTTGTATGTGCTTGTGAATGCACGTGCGTGTGTGTTAGTACTTTAGTACCAACGTGTTCAAGGCAATTTGTATGTGTTTGTGAATGCACGTGCGTTTGTGTTAGTACTTTAGTACCAACGTGTTCAAGGCAATTTGTATGTGTTTGTGAATGCACGCGCGTGTGTGTTAGTACTTTAGTACCAACGTGTTTAAGGCAATTTGTATGTGTTTGTGAATGCACGTGCGTGTGTGTTAGTACTTTAGTACCTACGTGTTCAAGGCAATTTGTACGTGTTTGTGAATGCACGTGGGTGTGTGTTAGTACTTTAGTACCAACGTGTTCAAGGCAATTTGTATGTGTTTGTGAATGCATGTGCGTGTGTGTTAGTACCTTAGCGCCGACGTGCTCGAGGCAGAAGGTGACGCGGTCCCGCTCCTCGTCCCGCCAGCCGGAGATGGCAGCGCGGTGGTGCGTGGCGGGGCGGTCGCGTGCGCTGTACATGCTCGGCAGGTGCAGCGCCTGCCAGGGCGGGGCGACGCCGCGCCGCAGCATCGCGTCCGACAGCCAGTACGCAGTCACGCAACGTTTCGCGTCACGTAGAGCCTACACGGACAACACTAATGTTATCAAAGATTACAATAAAACTTACACGAAAAGTCCGTTATATCATCAAGAACGGCGTCGTGACCATGAAACTATTTTCTTCTTTTATTTCATGGTCACATACATTTTTCCATACTTGTACAGTGATAGTATCAACATTTTCTTTAGCTAACCTGATTATTGTATCCATATTCACTGAAACGTTTTTTTTTTTTCGCTACGTATCCTTTTATCATTGTCCATATATTTTCAATTAGGTTGAAATCCGGGAGGTAGACGAAGAATGCTGTGACCATGTTCTCTGGGTAAAATGACAATTTATATATTCCATATATCTTTTGTTTATTTTGCAGTATTAATTGATAGAGTTGTGGTTTAAGCATCGATGTAGAGTGATCGATATTGCGATACTTGAGTCAGTCGATCATATCTTGTTTACGACTATTTGAGATTGGAGCGAGATTTTCTAACGAATTGATTAATTAAATTAAGATAATAATATGCTGTAGTTTTTTTTAATGTGTGTTGCAGTTGACACGTGTCATCACAATCACGAAAATTAGGACTTGCATTAACCGTGCATAATGTAAATGTGTTCTATCTGATTCTCTCATAGGCTAAATCCTATAGTTATGCGTTTGTCTCTTTTTACTGTCGCTTTTTAGTTTCAAATCTAAAGAAGTTTTCACTTAAAAAAATGCGTGTTAGTTACCTGCATAACGACCCCGTGCCGCTGCGTCTCGCAGAGCACGTGCGTGACGCGCGCGCAGTACCCGCCCTCCACCTCCCCGCCCCGGCGCTGTATCGCCTCCGCCCACCGCGCTACCCGCTCCGCGCCCCACGACTGCTGGTACTCCACCTGTTAATAATCTCTATATGTTTCCTAATGTTTCCCAAACATGTTGTTCTTGTTAGGTAATATCTCCTTTAATTCTTCGAAATTAATGATTCACACATAATTTTAAAGCATATGATTCACATTATTTATGAAAAATAGTTTAATATTTAAAATGAAAGTTCCAACAAGGTGGCCACCATTTTGTAAGAACACTGAAATAATCACAAGAGAGTTTTTAAAACGAATTAATTACCCACTTGATAATGGCAGAACCGATCTTCAATAGCGAGGATTGGTTGCCAAGTTAGTAAAAACAAGAAGAAATATAGCTCACTATGTGGAATACGCAGCCCAGTAGAAACAAGTCAGGTGGCAATTTCAAGTTAGGATTATGTCCGTAGAACTGCGCCCGCGCCGGTGGGGCTCGCACCGCGCCCGCATATACTTTCCCCGCACCGGCGCCAGGACTCGCAACGGGCCCGCCTCCGGACACGCCCACGGCGCCGACTCCGCCCACGGCTCCAACAGCACCACCCTTAAATAAATGTTTTTAGGTAATGATATACCTCCGTGGTAACATATATGGATACTGCGTCGATAGACTTAAGTACGAATACCTGCAATGAGCCTGAGCTGTCCATGAAGGAAAAATCGCGATGAAACCATAGCACGATGGTAGAGACTTTTTTTAATGCCCGCCTGGCTAGTTGAAAATCTGTCTGTCAATAAGTGTATTCCTGCAGCCGCAGATAAGAGCCAGTTCCCCCTTAAATTTAGCGCAGAGGTGAGTAAACTTATTCTCATTAGGGGCCAGTAAAATTAAATACATTACAGGACAGAAAAACAAATAAAATGTTTTCAAATTTAATTATTAATGTTAAAATTACAATTTTAACACCTACTTAAGTATTAATAAAAATAAAAACAAATTTAACTTTCGTTTGAACACTCTGCCTGCTATGGTAGGTGTGTGTGACATATGGAACTGCTTTTGATTGGCAATGATGTCCCCGTATATATGCAGGTTCGAGCTGAGACGACGTTATTTTCAACAGCGAGAAAAGGCGTTTGTTAGTTAGCCTAATTCGAAGGCAGTTCTTCGGCGGTATTTGAATCGTAAAATTTGTATTAATTTGTTTAAGAAGTTTTATTTATCCGTTGTAATACTTTGTATTATATATAATAAATATAATATGTCTGTGCAAACTCTGAAGGACCGCCATAGATTTGATTCGAAGAGATTAGATCATATGATGCTCTGCGAATTACTTCAGGTACCTCTCCATTCGATCTTTTAGAATTATTAAACAAGCAGCCAGCTGTCAAGTCTTTTGATAACCTTGGAAGGCACATTGTGGTCAATCTTCAGTCGTTAAATAGACTTTAACGACTGTGAATATATCTATATATATATATATATATATATATATAATAAAATTGAAGTGTCTGTTTGTAATGTCAAAATAAAGATTTTTACTAAATGCATATGAAAGTATAGATGATACCTATACCAAAAACCCCATTTTTTTAATTATTGTCTGTCTGCCTGTTTGTTTGTTCCGGGTAATCCCCGAAACGGTTGGACAGATTTTGACGGGACTTTCACGGGCAGATAGCTGATGTTCAATAAGGCATAACTTAGGCTTCGATATGAGAAAAATAATTTAGGTTCCGCACAAGATTTAAAAAACGCGAGCGGAGCTGCGTGCACTACTAGTATTATATATACTTATAACCATCATACCGCTCACCTTTATGTGATATAATAACTTTATCATACGACGCATTTACGGGAAGAGAAGTGCCTCGTATCAAATCGCGGCCGCCTCTCTCTCCCAATATCTTGTTTATACAAAAAGTAACAGTGCGAGATAACACAAAAAAAAGTCTTTGTATTATTCAAATTACTCTATAATTAACTGTTATCATTATACAATTAAGGAAACTATAAAATCTTCATATGACAAACTACTTACAAAAGAACCCAGAAAAAAGAACGTTTCGGTTAGCTGCGAATGCGATTTTGTTGACTTTATTCAGCCTTCACCTTTGAAGCGTTCAATGTTCTTTCAGAAAAACTTAACAATAGGAAAAATATCTGCTGTAAGCCTTTTTTCTTATGTATCAAAATAACATTTTCTATGCGTACTTCAAAATAAATAACTCCTTCTTTTGGCATCAGAAACACAAGTCGTTTCAGTTTAATATAACGTGCGAATTTACAAATATGTATATCAGTTTGGTGAAATTAGCTATATTTCAAATCCAATAACAAGCAACACATGAAATGTCATTTTATTGTACGAGTCTTTGTAGAACGGATTTTAGTATATTTGGTAAATACATAGTAAGGCCACCTTACCTGATGAGGATGGTGCGCGGGCCCCAACAGGAGTCTTGCTGGAGCTCGCACTGTACCGCCAGCGGCGTGGGCAGCTGTCATCAACCTTTACACCAATTTTTTTTTAAATTCTATTTCAAAGGAATAAAATAAACCTATTTTTTTTTAAATATTTTTCTATCTAAAAAGGTGAATCCGTATTATGGTATCATTTATTTTCATTTTTTCGATCTGACTATACTGTTAGCCTTAGGGGCCCTGGAGCCTTTACGGCTTTTACAGCTTCACCGGGCTTGGACACCCGCTTCTTCCGAAGCGTTAATTACAATAATATGTACAAATGGGAAGTATATGTACCTGAGTGTGCCGGCAGCAGAAGGCTCATGATCCGCGGGCGGCGCTGTCCCTTGGAGCCGTATGCTCAGCATGTTCGCCAGGGCTGTCTTCGTTTTGGGGTTCACCAGCAACGCATTGCCTACATTCATGCTGATATATTACAAAATACCACTACGCTCCAGGAATGTTATTATTAGGCAAATCGACTACTCGTATAAAGTAGTTTATATACATATACTAGTTGAACTTAACTGCCATGGATGGCATTGATGCCAATTTTACGTGCATTTTACGTGACGTTGAGAGCCAAAAAGTTAATAAAAAAATGTAGTCAAGCTCAGAATGAATACTTTTCTGTCAGCGTTTATTAAATGGATTCAAAAGCCCAAATGTATTCCACGTGAGAAACGATGTCAGAAATCAAATAAACTTTGAACTTTGGAACCACATGAAACTGGTCGAATTGGACAATAATTTCTTAGAGGTAATAGACTACATAAAAAACAATTGTATGTACGTATGTACGCACGTAAGAAGTTATACTTGATGGCTTACTTCATCCTGACGCACTTGCGTCAGCGCGCAGCATTAATTATACCCTTCACTAAACAAGCTAAAAATCTTTTACCAACTGGACATATTAACTGTACGTTTAACTGAAACGAGGTATAACCTCTTGAATTCCAAACGGCAGCATACCTTGTTGTTGATCGGATGCGCCGGTAGAGAGGAGCGCACCTTCCAGCTGGTGTTCGGGCAGCGGCGCTGCGCTCACCACGTGCGGGGACACGCCGGGCGACACCTGCACCCGACGTCATCATTTCACGTTTCAATTACCGATCATTCATACAACTCATATCATATCACTAGTTCAAAATAAATCGCTGATTGATGATTTATAATAATTCAGTATAGACAGTATTTTTTTATAAGGCGTTTAAAGTTATGCGTAAAAACTCACACGGCTCGTTCGCGCCTTCACACCAATAATCATAGACACGAGCAGAGTGTTGAATTATTTTAATTTTACATTATCTCGCAAACTATTCGGCCTAATAACATGATATAAAGGGCAAACTTTATCTTCATAAAGCTGTCTTGATGATGAAGTAGCTTTCGTTCGTAAGGATTAATATGCCATGCCTAACTATAACGCTCATAAATCACTTTATTTTTCACAATAAGGTATTAGTGATCTGTTTTATTGAAAATTGAAAAGTGATTTTTGAGCACTATTATTATTAGGCATGGCATATTAATCCTTACGCACGAAAGATACTTCAACATCAATAAATTTATGTAAATAAAATAATTCAACACTCGGCTCGTGTCTATGATTATAGGTGTGAAGGCGCGAACAAGCCGTGTGAATTGTGACGCATAACCCTGGCCGCCCGATAAAAACATTGCCTATACTGAAGTATTATAAATCATCAATCAGCAATTTCTTTTAAATTATACGCGGGTGAAACCGCGGGTACAGCTAGTAGATAATATGCACTGAATGTGTACTTGTTTGACAGCTGCGTGATGGTGCGCCACATTGTCGCGCTGAGCCTGCAGCTGCTGCAAGCGCTGGTACTGCTGTTGCCGCTGCAGCTGCAACTGCTGTAACTGCGTCTCGACCACGCCGCCGCCGCCGCCGCCTCCGCCCACCGGGCTAGACACCGCCCCACCCCCTACAACAGTCAACGTCCAACATTACGCAATTTGACACGAAACATCGCGTCGATATTGTCAACATTATAATGTATTCATACTAACTTTGGTTTGCGTAATGATATATCGTCAATCAATTAATACACCAACATTTAGAGGTTAGATTTTTTTTAAATCAATTTTACTTTTCGTTTATCTAACGCCCGATCAGAGGACACCGGGGCGCTTGTGCGACTGAAGGCAAATAAAGTGGAAGCTACTTACTGCAAAAAAACCCATCTATATGTTGAATGACAAAATTCTTGCTTCTAACTCCATATATGCTTTTTGTAAAGGACACAAATAAGGGAATTCTTTAAACTTTAAATGTAAAAGTGTTTTGCCTTATTGTGCTATTTTGCGCACACAAGTTCATTTATAATGAAAGTCCACAAGTTAATGTGCTCTTTAGACAGTAATATTTTGTATGAAATGGATATTTCGTATCCTGAGTTACCATGAAATTTCATAGAAACATAATATTTTTGAGAACGTAATCAAGTTTCCCATTGTACTTAATAATTTTAAAAGGACTATGCATGTAGTTGAAATATAGGTTAAATATTTTTATTTGGGATTTGTATTACTGTAGAATTACATTTATTTATTAATTACGTTTTTTTATTTATTCGTGTTCTGTTTGTAGATTTTCATTAATAGATAAAAATACGAGGGAAATTTAAAATCACAAAACGCAACGCTATTGGTCAAATCGAATCGTGACATCAGAGTCCGCGTTCAGTTTTTTCCATAAAAGCGATGTACTGGGTATTTTTATAGTTGTGTGATTATATTTAAGTTTTATGATTATTTATTAGTCTAATTAGTAAAATATTTAATTCTTAGAATGCAGATTAGGTATCATCGGACGAATATGTTCGACCAGATATCACCGAAAACGATTACACCAATTTTGACGGGAGTTTCACTGGCAATGGATCCGCCAGCACAGCTAGTTTATAATAAAATGTCAGGGACAGCAAAGTGTGAGTAAAATAGTAGTTATTACACATTTATAACTTTAATAGTAAGTCAGCATAAAAATACTTAGCGGGATAAATACATACATATACATAGATAATCGCATGCACGATACGATGCCCTGACTTATTTTCTCTAGATGAAAAGAATGAAAACGGTATACTCCTTCAATACTGACGATTTTTCTAGAGTACCCAATAAGTTTTGTCGTGTGGTCAACGCCTTATTCAACCTATTGCCGATCTATGCTATACTAAACGTATAGTAGAAAAGTCAGTCACAAAAGAAACAAGTATTTTCATGTAAGTCCTCTATTATTAACCGAGCAAATATTCTCTTTCAAACTCTAATAATCGAGGAGCAAGTGACGTATACAACAGTACTTAATCAATGTCACCTATATGACAAATAGAAAGTTCAATCGCGAGGTATTTATATAGCAATAAGAATCCAATAAACAGAATAAAAATTGGAGACTTTTAATCTTCCTTAAAATCTGTACTGATATTACATAAAGAAGTAAAAAAAGTATGATTGTAAGAGGTGATCTACTTACTGATTCGATTTTAAAAATTATTTCCTTGATATAAAATAAAAAATTTATTCAATTTAGGCCCTAAGAAGGCACTTATGAACAATACAAATACATAAGCCCGGTGAAGCTGTAAAAGCCGTAAAGGCTCCAGGGCCTCTAAGGCTAGTATAGTCAGTTCGAAAAAAAAAAAAAGAAATCAAATACTACTTACTACTACCGGCAAGAAACTAGAATGGAAACTAGATTTTCACTTCTTTTTATGTTACCTGTATCAAGATGTTCCCCGCAGTTTTACCCACGTATAATTAAAAAAAAAGCAGATTGATCATTTATAATCTATACATATAATGGAATTTAAGTGTCTGTTTGTAATGTCAAAATAACGGGTTTTTACAAAATGCATATGAATGTATACACAATACCTATAAAAAAATAACCATTTTTTAAATTTTTGTCTGTCTGTTTGTTCCGGGTAATCTTCGACACGGTTGGACAAATTTTGATGGGACTTTCACTAGCAGATAGCTGATGTTATAGAGCATAACTTATGTTACTTTGATTTTAGAAAAATAATTAGGGTTCCACATAAAAAATAAAAAAGCTTTTTTAATAGTCCACGCGAGCGGAGCCGCGGATAGAGCTAGTTTTCAATAAAACTTTGTCACAAACTACCTTTTCGTAGCGTATGTATAAAAGGTAGGCATATGGTACTCTGGACTTTTTTTAGATGTACTAAGGAGCAACTTTTTATAGAACTATGTGTTCGTATCTCTAACCATTACGCCAACGCACGCGGATTAAGCAGTTCGGGAACAATGTTGCTTCCTACCTACTTTACAAAAATCAATATTTAAAGCTAGCCGATAGGTGTAGCTAGTCCTCCTGAATCTAGCTATCATATACCTACAGAAAGAATTTTTCGAATCCGTCTGGAAGATCCAAAGATTATCGTGTTTAAACAAACAAACAAACAAAAACCTCTTCCGCTTTATTATATTAAGTATAGATATAACATTTACAGTTATTAATCATATTAAGTGCATGTAGAGAGGGTCATTTCCATACATCAGCATCGTTTACATAATGATTCACCCTATAATAATAACTATTACGAAGCTACGCTCCCTCCGAGTGACAGACTTTATTTTATTATTATTAAAAATGTATACATTTAACGCGAATAATATATTAGCGAAGTAGCTAATACTAAATTTGATATATACAAAAATACAACATAAACCGAACCACATTTACACATTTTTAACGAATTGAAGTAGAATCTACCTTTTAAAGTGCTAAACATAACAAGGGTTCGCAGCATATTAAAAATTCAAAGTACTTAAGTGCATAAAGTGTAAATACCTCTAAAAACACTCGTAAACGCTAAAAAGGATACTTTTTGATTAATAAAATAACACTTAAATCAAAAGCACATGACAGCACGACAACTATTACTAATTGGGTATTATTAACAAATGCTAAAATTCATTTTTCCTTTATGCATATATAATTTTCCTTAAGCAAGTGTTTACATTATTTCTATATTATAGTGACGGTTGTGAATATTGGCGGAACTTGATAATTGAAATTTTTGGTAAAATTAAAAATATTATTACTTTCACCATCGAATAATTCCATTTAACAGTCAATGAAAACGAAAATCTTTTTAAAAAATCACAATAACACAGACATGAACATATCTACTTGTGGGTTATACACGTGAACAGAATCAACTAAATTCCATAGTGATCTTAGAACATTGCTAGATATCACATTGAAATTATAATGTGATGAAAATCGTCACACGAAACATTATTATGTATGAAGCATTATTTAAATATCAAAACTTGTCAAAGATTTAAACCCACTCCCAGGTTTACTGCATATCGCTGCTATAGGCGAGAATTACATAACTACACTTTTATTAAAATTGACTTTATTGCTTTCGCACAAAATCTACAGTATGATACGTATTTTGGTCTTACCCGCGCTCAGATATCATATTTCATTTCAAAAATATTGTAAAAAATCAAGGAATCAAATAAACGAAATTAGCTGAAGTTTCAGTAACAGAAATGATAAACATTGCATCTGTGAGTTGCACGTTTGTCTAGCGTTTGAGAGTAGCGTTTGTCGAGTTAATTATGTTGTAAGTATAAATTCACTGCCGCTTTGTCGAAAAACATCGCTAAATCAAATTTTCTCGCAAATCTAATTTTGTTAATTATCTAATTCTGCCTCTACGGCAGCGATATTTATTTATGTTTTACTACATTTTTCTCGCGACTTCCTCCGTGTGTTTTTCATACTATGCCATCCAAGCTACCTCTATGCCAAATTTTATTGCAATCGGTACAGAAGTTTAGTCGTGAAAAGGTCACAACAAACAGTTACTTTCGCATTATAATATTACTAAGTTTTTCCGATGACTTCGTTCCCGTTGTCTTCGAGATGAAACGAATCGCGCGCCACCTACTGTAAGCATGTCGTACTTAATACAGAAGTTTCGCAAGCGTGCCCGGACAGTAACTAATAAAATTCCATCGCAAGCGGATTAATGGTTGTGGAACCCATAGGGAATACACATTCTTTTCTACATACATACGTAAATTATACACTAATTGTTTGGTATTTTATTTCAATGTTGTCCGCACGTCTGTGCATTTTTCTGCATTACTACAAAAGTTATACAAGAGATGGCGCGAGAATCGTTCCAACATATCGTATTAATTACAACGTGAACGAAATCGCAGGCTATAGTTATAGTATATATAAACACTAGATGTGCCCGCAACTGCGCTCGTGTGGACTACAGAATGCTGTCGGTCGAATGCACGCGCAAATTGTGCTGCCCCAAAAAGGCTTATTGTGGGTGATATATATCGCTGACTATTTTATAGGTCTTTTTAAGATCTACAATCCCTACTAATGTTATAAATGCGGAAGTAATTCTATCTGTCTGTCACGCCTAAGCCACTAAAGCGATTTCGATGAAATTTGATACAGAGATAGACTAGACCTTGGGAAAGGACATAGGCTACTTTTTATTCCAAAAAAAGTCGTTTGTCATAGTCGAAGATAAAACCATGAAACTTTCTATTTAGGCATTTGATTAGTTGACAGTTTGTGTGTATTATTTGCGAAATAAGTATACTAAAAACATGAAAATCTTGCCCAAAGTAACTATTCCACGCGGACGAAGACGCGAGCAAAAGCTAGTTATATATATGACCAGATAACATAGCTATGAACTAAAAAAAACATGTTAATCAGATAAGTGGTTTTTGCGTGAAAATAACATAAACGGACTGACAGAGAGAGAGAGAGAGAGAGAGAGAAATGTTGAGTTTTATAATATGTATAGATAGATATATTACAGTATTACACACATTACTTTTTTAAATATGCATAACTTAAACGAAATTTATAGACAGACAGCCAAAAATTTCAAAAACTTAAAAATATATATACATTTATTTTGTTATTGCCGTATTAGAATCTAAAAATGGAACTAAGTAACGCTGGATACTTTTCTTGACGTCATTTGTCAATTGTTTATAAACAAATAGAAAAGTTTAATATTGAAAAAATCCAGGGATTGGAAACCCAGAATTGCAGGGATTCGAACTCACGTCCATCGACGCGATATCCGTACAAGCTAACACGAGCCATCATTGCTTCAAAATGCCACTTGCCATAGTGACAAGCTTAAGCGTGTCCCGTTGCAGGATCAGCTCGTGTATATTCAGTAATCAAATGGAATAGTAGGCAACCGATTGGCTTTCTCATCAGCCATTGTATATCCAGCTGCCGAGAGGTATACAAACCGGCAGTAATCACTCGGTGGGAGTCATTGATTTTGCCGTATCACTAGAAAAAAATCCAACCTGGTGACTGGGGAGGCGGGGCAGGAGAAGCAGCCGATATAGCAGCAGATCGAGCGCCTTGCTGCTGCAACCATTGTACCTAGAGGATACAGAAATTAAGCATTAACAGCATTCATCAAAATCCTATAATACTAACTAGCTGTGCTCGTGTGTACTACAGAATGCTGTCGGTCGAGCGCACGCGCGAACCGTGCTATCCCCGCTCAAAAGACGAAAGACAAAATCGCTTATTGTGGGGATCCTCAGAAGACAGATATATACTATCTATCACCTAATTTTGAAGGTCTTTTTAAAATCTAAAATGATGTAGAACAGTAATTTGATATATCTCGTATAGTTTACTCAACGTAAGCCATATTTAATAAAGCGTCTTTTTTTCTTTTTATCTTACAAAATATATCCTATAACCTGGCCAGATAACGTAGCTATGAATTAAAAAAATAACTATGTAAATCGGATAAATAGTTTTCGAGTGAAAACAACAAAAACGGAGACAGAGATTGAATTTTATAATATGTATAGATATATTTATATCATTTGATATTTCCGTACAAAGCGTGAATATGTTGACAAGTCAAAAATGCATACTTTTCACGGCGGTCATTTGTAAAGGTGACATATGATTGGCAAGTCTTATTTTGAAAACATCATAGGTATCGAAAAGAAGTAAGCCTAGCAACATACTCATTTATTACCTTATAAATTAGTTGTGGTACCTAGTGGAATGGTTTAGATCGATGGAATATTGATTCTATGTCCGTAGTTTCGAACACCGGCATGTACCAAGGAATTTTTCGTAATTCGCGTACATTTACTAATTCAAATTGGTAAAGCTATCGGCTGACGGTAAAATAAACATCGTGAGGAAACTTTTAACGCTTGAGAAATTTTCTTGTAGTACCATTGGATGTGGGAAAATATAGAACTGTTGATTTCTCGGTGTTTGAAATCACCAAATACGTCGTGGCTGGCGTGGTGATTAAGCCTATACATTCCTTTAGGAAGAGCGCTTTGCCCAGCAGTCGAACCAATGCAGTGGCAGTGAGACACTGCTACTTACGGGCTGATATTATTGCAGTGACGATAATGGTGAATCAGTTCGAAAAAAATGCGCTTTTGGGGCGCTTAAATGGCTTTAGCTGAGTAAACCATAAGAGATATATCAAATTAATGGACATAAATACAGTACATTAATCTTAAAAATACCTAAAAAAAATTTAGCGATAGCATATATCTATCTTCTAAAGATCACTCACAATAAGCATTTTTGGGGCAGCACAATTCGCACGTGCTATCGACCGACAGCATTCTGTAGTCTCTGTTTCGAAAACAAAGCTCTATTGTAAAGACTTTTCTACTGGTCAAAGTATATATGTAAACATGGGTACAAATGGTAGAACAAATAAACGCCGAGGCGACAATTTGGCAATTACTTTGATGGCAATAAATATTCGAATGCCCACTTCTGAATGTTACATTATAATGTCGTATTTATTCGATATTTTAAACTATCTACCAACATTTAGTATGTACAAATCAACAGATTTTTTATAGTTAAATATTATAGTTATTTTACTTATTATACTTTTAATAGTAATTAAAACTGTGAGCAAAACTTACCTGTTGTTGCTGAGCTAGTCCGGGAGCTAATTGACTCCGTATGAATGTGACACTTTGTGGTGCACCTGGAGGCGACTGGCCGCCCTGTGATCCCGCCACAACTCCTGGTTGCTACAATATTTTATTACTCAATACAAATTGTTTCACTTTAATATAATAAAAAGGCGGATACGCACTATTTCTTGGATGGCTCAGTCATATTGATAGAATAGGAGGAGATTGAGTGACCAAAATGCTTTCCGATGCTGTTAAAAAGGATCTGCGAGAACTTAAAGCAGACGGGTGGTGGGAGACATCTCATTGTAGAGAGACATTGAGAGACATTTTACCCCAGACAGACGACTCTTACAATAGGTTTACCTGTTGTTGCGCAAGCGCCGCCGCCCGTTGTATAGAGAGTTGTCGACGTTTTTGCAACTGAGCCACGAACATAGCACGTTGTTGCGGATTCATTTGTTGCAGTTGTGCGTGTGTCTGTGCATCCAAATGAATCAATTGCCTCCCGCCGCCGCCCGCTGTCCACGATACCTAAATAAAAATTATTAATTACTCTAAGAGTAAGCAGACATCTTTTTGTTTATGTATATAACAAAAAAAAAAATATTTGATATATTATTTTTTTTAAACATAATTAATCTCTCCAAAAAATAGTAAAATTTATTTCATATGTTGATCATATATATTTCTTTTAACTTATTTAACTACATGTTCTGTATATTTTTTTGTTATATATAATAGAGGGAATAATAAACACAAAAAATATTTTGTCAACTTTACCCTTGGTCCAACAGTTCCCGGTTGGGCAATTTGCTGCCTTTGCAGATACTGTTGCTGCTGCCAGGCCACATTCTGCCCTCCCTGGACAATCTGCTGCCCACCTGGCGACACTATCTGTTGACCACCTCCATGAGTAATAATCTGCTGGATCCCGCCACCTGCTGTGAGTTGAGATCCTGCTTGTGGTGACTGAGGCAACTGAGATAAAACTTGCTGTGTTTGACCTATAATCTGCTGCCCTGGCTGTGTTACAATCTGTTGGGAAGACTGAGCAATAACTACTTGGTGTTGCTGCCCTTGCTGAGTGATGACATGCTGACCACCTTGAGATAGCACCTGTTGAGTTCCTTGTGTTATGATTTGCTGACCAGCCTGATTCACAATCTGTCCACCCTGATGAACAATTTGCCCCTGAGACATAATCTGCTGGCCACCTTGCAAAGTTACTTGTTGATTACCATGCACCAATATTTGCTGTTGGCCTGTATGTTGGTTTATCAAAACTTGCTGAGGACCTTGTACAATTTGTTGCTGCCCTGAATTATTTAGTAACTGCTGCTTTTGAACCAATATTTGATGGTGTGTTTGACTAATAGCTTGTCCTTGTGATCCAATGGATTGCTGTAGAATCTGTTGAGGTGTTTGTTGAATTGTGTGTTGTGGACTTAATTGTTGTTGCTGATTGCTTATCAGAGCTTGTTGAGTTTGCATTATTTGTTGTTGTAATATTACTTGATTTTGAGGATTACGAGACTGGACTAAAGAGTTCCTGATTATCTGGTGTTGACCTTGCACATTTTGTACCATTTGTATATTTTGCTGCCTCCATGCGCCTTGTACAGGCACATTATTATTTTGACCTTGAATTGTTTGTTGAACTGACTGAATCTGTTGGCCTAATACAGACTGCTGACCAGAATTTCCAACTATTTGGTTCAACTGTACACTCTGTGTCTGTTGACCTTGAGAAGTTACCAGTCCCTGATTAACAACACCCATATTTATATTTTGTTGCTGATTGGTCAAAGATTGAACAGTCTGCTGTTGAATCAAATTTTGATTTTGTGATGGTAATTGTTGCCCAGCATTCATCATTTGTTGATTGATCACTTGTGACTGGTTTAGGTTCTGAGATAATTTTGCATTTTGTAAGTTTTGTAGGTTTTGAGTTGATTGTGCCAACTGTTGAGCAATATTTTGGACTGCTTGTGATGCTGTCTGTTGACTTAAACTCAAGCTCTGCTTCATGGCTAAGTTCTGCTGGTTTAACTGAGCTTGCTGCAAATTATTAGCACTCTGACTTAACATCTGACTAATATTTTCAATCTGCTGTTGAGCTGAGCTCATAGATGTGGGGGTTTGGTTTATTGTCTGCTGCATATGATGTTGATTACTCTGCATATGTTGCTGTAGCTGTCCTGGCATGTTTTGTGTAATTTGTGACACAGATGTATTTGGCTGTGAATACTGTTGTTGGTTCTGTTGATTACTAATTTTGTTTTGTTGCAACATTTGCATTTTAAGTTGATGTTGTTGTAACATTTTCTGTTGTTGCATTTGTATAGCTGACAATCCATGTGCCTGTTGTTGGTTTTGGAAAGATTGTTGTTGTTGCATATTTACTTGATTTTGTAAATTTATATTAGATTGAGCTTGTGATACCACTGTGTTTTGTCCAAATTTCTGTATCATAGATGAGTTTGCTTGACTGCCTTGTATTTGCATATTCTGAGTGACTATACCTTGGGGCATAGATTTACTCATGATACCACTTGTTGGAATTGCAGTTGTTGTGTAACCCATGGAACTTATTGCAGATGATGTTGCTACTGATGAGTTAGCACTTGATGGTGGATGGTTCCATGGCATCCTTTGCTTCAATTTATCAAGCAGTGCCTGGGTACTATCGTCTTTGCTTTCAGTCATGTTCTGGGTTGGAACTTCGTTCTTTGCAATGCTTTCTTCAAAGTCAAATCCAGTTATTGCACTGATGCGATCAATTGATTTATGTAGAGGTTGTGGAACAATCAATAATTTTGGATGAAATACTTCTGCCACTGCTTGTATTCTTCCTCGAACACTTTCAAGCACCCAATCAGGTGTGACAATTTTTATTTTCGAAGCAGACAATGTTAATGCAGCACCATACTTTTTTCCGTTAGCTGAGCCACAGATTAAATGAGTGCACTGAGAGTCTAAATGCAATTTCACTCTGCCACCATGAAATGTTATCAATGCAAACAATATTTTAGCATCTGCGGCACTAACTTTAGACACACAACTTATAACATTACTAAATATCTTATTCTTATAAGGGCTATAAGGTTTAGTATTAGCAAGTTTCTTGAGGCGTGCACATGCAAGAACCCAATGCTCAGTTACAGCAGGTATTTGGTAAATATCTTGGGCCTCATCAATATCACTGTCTGTAGCATTATGACCACAGATTAAATGAGTGACATAGTCAGAAAAGTATTTGGTGTTCTCTGCACCTCCAGACTGGAGAATAAGCATAATCTGAAACAAAGTTATGAATAACTAAGAGACAAGATATCTTATTATTATTCATATAAAGATATTTAAGAAATGCTTATCCGATAAAAAAAAAACATGTAGAAAGCTAAAACAGGCTGACGGTTATAGGCTGACTTGTTATTACTAAGTTTTATATTATAATTAATGCGTACAAAGTTACGAGTGGTTGCTATTTTAACATATAGAAAGTGTGCAGTTCTGCTAAGTAAGCACACAATTTGCTAAACAATGGTATTTCAGTCCAATCTATGTCTGCTGAGATTCTAAAAAAAAGTTGTTACAGGCGGAACTCGTCTATTTATATATTACGCTAATATTTCATAATTAGTGGAAACTACGTTTACATTTAGGTTTATTATAAGTAATTACTGAAATGCATATTGTGAATAATAAATTTAAGTAGCCAAACATGATTAGCGACGAAGTAAATAAGTTTGTTTTTGTTCAGAAGTTATTAAAGATTAATTTGTATGGGATCGTATAATATTTATTATAAATTAGATACGTGAGAAAAAAGGCTGAAATATAATATAAAAAACAAACCTTTTCGGAAACATCTCCAGATATGTAATATTTCACGTCCCGGAAGATAGGCTCTTGTAAACTCAATGAATCTAAATCGTCAACGATTGTTACCATTTTCTTCTAAACCATTGATTTCCATATGTTTGTGTACTAAAAATGCATTTTACTGAATTTTACAACAAAATGCCGAAAGTAAACTGACGCAACAACGACGTCCATTTTTAAATGTTGCTAATGTCAAAAAAAAAATAAACAAAACATTAGACAACACCTGACTGTCACTCATTGGGGTGCAATGCTCACTGTATACGGTTTAACATATACTTTTTTTATTATTTTACACATCACAAAATTATCAAGTTGATAATGAAAAAAAAAATTTAGTTTATTCACCATAAATGATCTCTTAGTGCTGACGGCTGTTAAAATTGTTCGTTCGAGAATACTCACAAACAAGGGATGATGGATGAAGCGTATGTATACCCGTTAGAGTTATATGATGTTATTTGGTATAAACTTAATTTATAAAAAATTAAGTTTACACAATTTTTTTTCTTTTTTTTTTCTAAGTGGCTGTAGTGTTAGCCTGGAGCCTTTGCAGCTTTTACAGTTTCACCGGGCTTGGTGGTATATACTCACTGGGCAGGTTTTAATACCCAGTATGTGCCAGTGTTGCCAACTTTATTTTTTAGGGATCGTACCATACACTTGCATAAATCATATTCTGCTTCAAATTTTAGAAAAAATAATAATAGTAGGCATGAATTTTCAATAGAACAATAGTAAATAATTTAAATACGTAATATTATTATAACTTCTAATCATTATTTAACATTTAGGGTACAACATTTTAATATTTGGTATTTAGATACGAACAAGTGATTTTATAGACCTTGGTTACCAGAAACTGGAAACTAAGTTGCCAACTAAAAAGTTTATATTTGCCATAGGCACTGCACAGTACCGTCTATGATTTTTATGTAGAATCTGGACCGGTAAGACTTTTTTAACAACTATTATTTGTATAAAATAAAATTGAAATTAACATTAACTGAGTAGTGTAGGTTATATTGTTTTGGATTAGAATGACGTTATCAACCTCGAAGTAAGACTGTGTTAGATTGCGCGGGGAATTCCCGTATCGGCGACAACTTGACAAGATAGTACGCTGCATAATATTTCAAAAAGTGCGAGTGGGACAGATGGTAAAAAAATATTGGATGCGTTCATAGAAAATAAAAGAGGAATTTTATGGCTCGTTCAAGTCTGAAATTATTGATTTTTATATCCACAAAATGCATGCATCCATTATTATTTATCTTTTTTGTTATGAAGATTGAAAGGTTAGGAAAGATCTTATATTTTGCATACGTTTTCGGATACATGAGCGTACATCGTATCAGATCCAAAAAGGTCGTATAAATACGGGATGTTTTTTTGTCAGTCTCAGACAAAAATAATAATATAGACAAAGCTTGGATTACAAACAGGTGAAACCGAGTTAAGCTATCAATGTGTGTTTATTGTCAGTCAGTTTATTGTTTATGTACCCACATTTATCTGTGGTACCCACTACCTTAAGTTTGTGTTTGTGTAACTAGTGATACTAGAATATGTAAATATAGTTTTTAAATCAAATACATATATATTATTTTTATGGTATATCTAAACAAAATAAACATTAAAATTGTTTACGTTTATGAAAGGTTTTACAAACATTTTAATATAACATAAAACATAAAATTGGAAAGCTTGATTTTGCATAAAATTTCGGTAATACTTCCGTTTTGCCACAGTACATCGAAAAGTTGTTTCTAATTTTAAATTTTTATGTACACACAAGTGCTTTCAATCACTTATTTTGAGAAATATTTATGATAATGGTTACTATATACAAATCGCCATCTATATCTTCTTCATTCTTACGGAATGCAACTTTAACCATTTGTTTAAGTCTTGGTAATCTGAAAAAATCAAACATTTAAGTTAACTTTACATTTAAAAATAACACATTAATTGCATCTTAGAAATACATTTTACTCTCGGAAGTTGCAATATATTTTTTTTAATCGCCATCTATATCTTCTCCATTCTTACGGAATGCAACTTTAACCATTTGTTTAAGTCTTGGTAATCTAAAAAAATCAAACATGTAAGTTAACTTTACATTCAAAAATAACACATTAAATGCATCTTAGAAATTCATTTTACTCTCGGAAATTGCAATATATTTTTGAGAAAAATAGACGCATTATGACAATACCGTACGACTCTATTGCAAGAAAGAAAATATTTACAATTTAATAAAGAATAATAAATTTATTGTATTTCTAATACTTACCTATGAAATGACAGTCTAGTATTCTTTATTATTAAATATGCTAAAGTGTTTTTACACTCGGTACGATCTAATAACTGTTTTTCATTATTTTTACTGTACGTGCGATCCGATTTAACGTCCGATCGCGGCTTGCGAACACTGCAGACAGAATGGTATTGCTTTGCGATTTGGTATACCTTCTCAATTTATCTCCATGTTACACACTCAATAAGTTACTTATACGTAACTTTTAGAGTTTCATAAAAAATAATCAAATATTTTCTAGCAAACACAAAATAATCGTGAAAAGTAACGCATCTAAGGAAGTTTTTGGTCGCCGCTGCGCTGCCGTGTTGGCGCACTTGACTTTAGACCATCGTTTATTTTCTTTCTCTATCCCACACTTGAAGAATGCAGAACATAGCAATAGCAAACGGAAAGGGAAACGCACGTGGTACGAACTTCGAAGTTCGTGAACGGTGAAGTTCATCCTTTGGTTGGAGTAGAGTTTTATTTATTTGTTTCGTTTAAAGCGAATAAAGTGGCTGGTTTCTTCGTTGTCGATTTTTGTCAATAATTAACTCTGCTCCGCCTCATCTCAAAATATGTTATGATGATATTTTAATAACTAGATTACCAAAAGTAAGTTGTAAAATGTAGCTATTGAAATACATTTCTGAATTGGTTGGTATGTTACTTACACAGGATTCATTGCATATCTTTCTTTTTCAGGTTTAGCAGTTAATTATTTGATCAATAATTGTTTCTTCGAAATTTAACAAATGTAATTAAGTGCTATATTACAGTATTAGTGTCGTTTTCTACATAAAATAACATGATGTTATATTTCACGTGAAAATAATACTTTTTGAGCTGTCTCATTTTATTTTTGACTATCGGCCGTTGGCAACTGAATAATATACACTGAATATAAGTCATTAAATGCAAGAGACCAAAAAACCCGCCACAACCGCCCTCTCCTGCGACAAGTCAAGCCTAGGTCCCATCCATCGGCATGGAGCCCTTGAGCCAAGCAGCCGCTCGTGCGATACAGTGACTTCACATTCACTAATAGCTGTCAACAGATATTCATTACACTGCATCATACATACATGCACGCTACATAGGTACATAGGTTCTGTAAGGGACCTTTTTTCTTTTTTTTTGCATGGTTAGATTAGACAAAAAATTTCAAATTACCTAAATACACATACACATGTTCCTCCCTCCTCCCTAGGGGATGTATATATGTATAGTTAGTTTAGATCGAATGATAGGGAATTAATTAGACAGATAGCGACTTCATTGCATATGCGGCAACAGTCCGAGCCGAGGTCCGGCCCCTTAGGCACCCTCAGAACTCGTTGCCTTGGTTTCGCGGCTGAGTGCGTTAAGTGCTCGCCCCCAAGCCCGGTGAAGCTGTGAAAGCTGCAAAGGCTCCAGGGCTAAAAGTTTAAGTAAGTTCGAAAAAGACAAAAAAAAAATTTGAGATTTTTTAAATAGGTATACATATAACAAGTCATTCAAGATTATTATAATATTAGATTAAGAGTATTAGGTATTCAAGATTGAAAAGGGCATAGCTAACAGAGTATCATTAATTTGTTCTGTGAAAGGATAACTCGACCTTGCAAGCCTTTTTTTAGTGTTAAATGAGTTAAATAATGCATAGTTTAAGTTCAAATGTAATTATATTAATGAATAACATGTGCTTTCAGAGATATTTATCGCTTTTTAACGTAATTAATCTTAAAAATATGATATTAAAGTCATTTTATAAAAACCGTTAGTTACAATTTCAAATATTATGTATCTAGGTAGGTAGGTAAATAGTTCAAGCGATTGAAATGACATCAAATATACCAACAAATAAATTATTTATTGATGGTTTTTAGTAACTAATTAACATAAGTGTCTGTACTTAAAGATTTGAACGCTGCTAATACACAAGATGCCCCTTCCCGGTCGCGACCACCTCACCGTTTCGGAAACAGTCAATATTGACTGCAAGAAACTGACCAAACTAACTGGAAGTTGCCGCCGTGATTTATGTAGGCTGGCGTTTAGCAACCGACTGCCTTTCAAATATTTTACTAATACAGTAGAAGTACAGGCATATTGAAGAGCAGTTACTAAAAAATGTATAGTACAGTGAAATTTCTTTTTGTTCAGATTAATATGCTACTCGTTATATGTTAAGTGTAGAATGGGATAGTATAGATAGTACAGCTCTACCTAGGTACATAGGATCTACATAGATAGTGCAGCTACCGGAATAACTCGACAGATACTTTGGTAACTGTTATAAGCGCTCGCGTCGTCAGCTCGTTTAAAAAACGTCGTGTGCATTTTTTACTGTTTTATATAACTAAGGTGGCAAACAAGCATACGGCCTGCCTGATGGTAAGCGGCTACTGTAACCTATGGACGCTTCTTATACTATAGGACAATATGTATTACTAGCGCGTTGCCGATCTAGGACCGCCCTGTCCCAAGGAGCTCGTGGAAACCTTACCGCAGGAACACAACACAAGGTTATTTGGCTGCGATCTTGTGTAGGGTGGAGGTATTCCACCAGTCGAACTGCCCCAAGTAGAGAGACATCTCTAAAGAAATTTATCTGTGCCCTACCTCTCTTAAATTTAGGGCATAAGCCCTAACGCCTTTCAACGTGGCCACCGAGCATGTTAACATTGTACCATCGCCTGTCTGATATAGGTACGCATATAAAATACCGCAGTGTTGAGGCCCAAACGTTGTGTTGGAACTCCTCGTGTTCCAGTTTGTTGCTACCCTTCAGACCGGAGCACAACAGCGCGAACACCGTGGCTTTATTTTTATAATTATGTTCGATTTTTCAATTGTCAGATAACTTTATTGAGGAATAATTCTGACTTTTAGACAATTAATATTATATATGGAAAACTTTAACCAATAAAAATTTATAATTATTCACCAAAATTAATGAATAAAATTGTAAAAATCGTTCCTTATTAATATAAATGTAACGTGTAGCACTATAGGTGAATAGGGTACGTAAATGGCCTATTATTTGACAGATTTTGAACTTGGCTGTCTTTACAGCTTTGCTGTGTTTATAGTTAACAAATTTAGAAAAAAACTTTATGTCGTAGTAAATAATTTATTACTCTTCTCAGTAAATATATCTACATAATTTTGGTACAATATCAAACTTAATTTTATTAATTTATTTTTATTGAACAGTTATTTAATTACAAAACCGAGCATTTATTATACATTACCAAAACTGCTTATATCCAACTAGCTAGAGTAAAACAAAAAAAAAAGTGATCAAAATCTATCCAGTAGTTTTTGCGTGATGAGTACCTACACAACGGCAAACTTAAATCATTTTATTTATATAGATTATACTAGTTGTGCCCGCGGCTCCCGCCGCGTGGACGCGACATACATATATGCTATGGCTGGCTGTTAGCGATTCTAACGTAATTAAAAAGAAAGATCACATCTTTAGAACGAAACGGTCGCTATGACAACATATTAACAACAAAAATAATCTAATAGGTACATTGGAACGCCATATTAATAATACATTTCAATTATAAATGATATATGTAACATTAAATAAAGAGCTTTAATACTATAAAGACTTCTACTAAGCATCGGTCTCCTACCTGCATTAACATTATTGTAGATCTTTTGATCTACAATTATGTAGAACATTAATTTGATATATCTCAACTGACAGACAGACAGACGTTGAGTTTTATAATATGTATAGAAGATGTAGGTGTTTGTTTGTGTAAGTGGTTTCACGGTAATACCTCTAACGATTTGAATGATATGTTGTACTAGATAGGTTTTTTTACAATACACCAAGCGAAGTTCGGTCGTTCAGATTTTACCTATTATAGAACTAAAAATTATGTTTGAAACAAATAAGTCCTAGAAGGAAACGAAATCACGAACCTGAGAGTGTCGTTAAACTAGATTTTTTTTCCCAGAAGTATGCTGTATGTTAATAGAATCTTACATCAGACCTTGTATTTGATAATAATAAAACCCAAGTAGTATTTTAGAAGAAAAAATAACCGTAATAATAACAACTCTGTGGCGTAATAATTCATGTAGTGAATGTAGGTGATTAAAATACGCTAGTAATACCTATGGTATACCGCCAGGAATAATTTTGCCCTTGAAAATTATAGAAATGTAAGGAGATGGGATTGTTTAATAGTAATACGATAGAGAATGATATAATATTATCGCATTTATTCAAGACATAATTATACAATAAAGTCATATAATAAAATTTGGAAACAGTTTACAATTTTTTAAAACCAAAAGTGGTTAGTAATTACCTCATTAAGGAACGATGCAAGGAAGCGAGCTCATTGTTATTATTATCGCTTGACAACATTAATTATAGGTTAATGATGTCATTAGAGGGTAGTGGAGATGTTGAATTCTGTAATCTATGTTTTGAATGAGTAGAGACACATAACGGAAGACGGCATTCGATCGGACATCGTTGATAACCCCCACTCTGACACAAACTTTTTTTTTTGGTTGGACTCCTTTAAAACAAAAATAAGACCGTCATGTACTCTTCTATGATTGGTGAGCTGGAAATGTAGAATACCCCTACTATGAGGCCATAGACCTTAGCACTAATATTATATTAATTTCAACTTTATACCTCGTCGTTCTGAAGAAAAAGGGGCTTGTGACACGGACAGACGGGCAACAAAGTAATCTTATAACGGTTCTGTTTTTTTATTTTTTATTATTAAATGAACTTCTCAACTAGAGATGACGCCCTATATACCGCTGCGGTACAAAGCTTGTCGTATCATGTTGGTTTTAATACCAAAAAATAGCTATGTATTACTTTCCAAATTAGATTGGTTCGTCCTACAACGCGTACTTCCCTGTATGACTCAACACTATCACAAATCAACGCAAACAAAAAAATGATGATGGACGCGGATGATCACGAAGACCTATGCTAATTTCTACGCGACATAAATTGAAAATCCATCTAAAGCCAGTTCTTCATCGTCTGAGTACACAGCAGCACGTAAACACGTTTGCAAAACAAAATGCGATAAAACGAAATAAATATATTAAAGTCGGTAAAAATGAAGCGGACTTGTTTTTGTGTGATTGTGGGATTGATGAACTTTTTCGTGAGCGGACAGTATGTTCAGTCACCGTGTCCTGGTGTTTTTGACTATGAAAGTGATGGATCCAGTGTCTACGGATTAATTCAATTGAAGTCAAGCGGGCCTGTCTCGTCTGTTCATGTTAGAATTAACTTAACTGTAGCTATCAAACTATTGTCTGTAAGTAAAAATAGTAAATATGTATTGTATATTATTACTTTTAAGTAACTGTTTAAACAAACAGCTGATCTAGGGGATAATATAACGAATATCCTTAACTTTCTAACTCTGAGGGGCAATTTCTCAATCAACAGATAAAAAATATTAAAATTTAAAAAAATTCTGACGATCGAAATATCAGCCTTTAATAAAATAAATATTTAGAATTAAGAGCGGTATTCTATAGCTAGTTTAGATTTATGAGGTAAAGGTAGCTTGGACAACGCACTCATTATACTTTATATATTAAATCTAATACAGGTATGCGAATCTATTACAGGCATCCACTAACTACATTTATAAAATATAAAATTATACATATATATATATATATATATGATATATATGAAAATTATTGAATTCCGTTAAACGTAGTTATTAAAATCAAATTATTATATTTAAATTTGATTTTATTATTATTACAATATTATTATAATATATATATATATATATATATATATATATATATATATACGTTTAACGGAATTCAATAATTTTCACAATCATGTTTAAATATTGTATGCTTACCTTTTACAGGATTTGCCTAAGCGGCTTTAGATATAAATAATTTCTAAATGCGTGACGGACCACGCGCAATGTTGGGTTCCGTAGTTCTCGTCACAATATGTAGACTTAGAAGGGGGTTTTAAGTAATTTTTAATGGTATTTGTACGTAATTTTCCTTGTTATTTACTTCTCTAAGTACATTTTATAAGTTGGTCGAACCAAATTGTAAAGCCTTATATATTATATATACTACTGCCGTGATTTTTTACACATATCAAAAAACAACCATTTAGCTGGCATTGGGGGGGGGGTGGGGGCATTGATATTTTAAACCATAATATTTCGCCAATGGTTCTCTGAATCGAAAAATGATTTTTAAGCACTCGCAATATTTTTGAACTACCTATCCAATGAAATTCCACACAATAATAGCATAGACGAGAAAAAAATCATCACCGTATTACGTGTAGGGGAAGTACCGTAAAAAATATTTTTTCAACATTTTATTTTACCACTTTGTCTGCGTTATTAATATGTATACCCATGCCAAAATACAGTTTTCTTCTACTAAGAATCTCTGAGTTTCTAATCCGCGGATAGACAGACGGACATGGCGAAACTATAAACATTTCATATTGACAACGGAATCTTAAAACACTGAAAACTACATAATCGATTGGCTTTATACATTGTCCATAATGCAAAACGGCCACTTAGAATAAATCGAATCTCAAACCTGAGTGCGGTGTTGTACCTATGAACGTCCAAAAAAATGTATGATTCATAAATCACAACTTGTTTTGTTTGCTATTATAGGTAATAAAACTTTTAGGTTTATAACCAAAGGAAAACGTGAATATTGTGTTTGGTTATTATTCCGGTTTTTTTTATTGATGAATAATTGTAGCGGGAGAAAAACAAACGAGCAAAAACTGTGTATTTTTATTCTGCGCCAACGTTAAACTATGTTGATGTTATTTAAATACGTCCGTGACGTCACCATACACTAAAAAAGTTTTCAATTTACGCGGTAACTGTTAACTCCCGTAAATATTCCAATACCCCATGCGGTTGCTTGAAACCGGCTGGAATATAATATACACGGATACTAAAATCCGCGTTCCAAATAATAAACCACATTCTTTTCTTATAAAACTTACTATAACTTTGTATATATATGGCGATAACTCAAATCAATTAAAAAACAACCTTGCGTATAACTAGTTTTAATTTCAACATTTTTTGCGAGGCCGGTTGTTCAAATCGGTTGATGATCCCCTCGTTGCTTACGTAAACCAAATTAACGTTAGAAAAACGAAAAACTGAAATCATACTAAGTTTTTATATACTTATATTTTAACTTTGATGTAAAACAAAAATACTAACCTATATAGGCGCCCTTAGTTATTCAAACATTAAAAATGTATTAATTTGTATAATTAATTACCAGTTTTTTTTTGCATAATAATTTGATTATGTAATAAGGTACAAAAACAATTACATATACTTAATTTATTTTAGTCACTGTAAATACAATTATTTTTTTTGTAATTTTTGCAGTCATTTCAAATTACTATAAACGATAAGTAAAATAAGAAAAAACCTCTTTTAAGCGTATGTACAGCTCGAGTACATACTAAACTATTTCTTCTATAAACTTTATCAAAACCTGCTAGTTACTTCAATAAAAACAATTTTGGTACTTATACGGCGCAGCATGGTTGGATGGTGAGTTCGAATCCTTGCAGTGAGCCTGAGCTTTCCGATGAACAAAAAAATCGTGATGACCTTAGCATGGTTATAGGGTATATTTTAATGCCCGCCAGGTTAGCCTCCTAAGCTCAAATTACCTCCTACGTACCTTTTGAGCAGTGCGTTATAAAATCTTATTGTTTTATATGATGTGAAGAACATAACTTAGGTAGCTCATACGTCTTGCACGCTTTCAATATCTTTGGCGTAAAAAAAACTTCAGAAATTTTATCCCGTATACCAACAACATGATGAACTTGATGAAGATGCCATCAATGACGATAATAATAGTCATTGTCATCATCTCAGCCGAAAGACGTCCACTGCTGGACATAGGCCTTCCCTAATATTCGCCACAATGAGCGGTTCTCCGCTGTTTGCATTCAGCAACTTCCCGCAACCTTTACCAGGTCGTCGGCGTCGGTCCACCTTGTGGCGGGTCTGCCCACGCTGCGTCTTGCGGTACATGGCTGCCATTCGAGAACTCTTCGGCTTCATCCGCCATTCGTCCTACGAGCAATGTGCCCCGCCCACTGCCCACACGTCTAGAAATTCTTAGAGCTATGTCAGTTACTTTGGTTCTTATGTGGATCTCCTCAGTTCTGACTCGATGACACACAGAAACTCCGAGCATAGCCCTTCCATTCTTCCTTCCATTGCCCTTTAAGTGACCTTGAGCTTTCTTATGAGGCCCGTAGTTAGCGACCACGTTTCAGTTAGGTCGAAGACTGTTGTCTTGAGACATTGCGGTATCTTAGACGAGAAAATCTTACGTAGCTTCTCGAACGCTGCCCAGACGAGTCGGATTCGACAATCGACTTCTTTTTTGAAGTTGGGCCTATTATACCGTACTGGATCGTATGTCCCAGGTGTACATAGTCATCAACAACTTACAAGTGTAGAGTCTCCGCTCTTTATGCGAGTTGGGCGTTCTACATGGGCGTTCGACGTGACCTTCGTTTGTCCATGTACATTTTTACCTAATATTTGATGTGTCTCACAACACTAATAAATTAAGTCCTTACTAGTCGATTTCGGCTAAAGCGACTATAGTTTTGTTAGAATTTAATTAAATGTAACATTTGCGGGATACGTTAGGGATAAATGTACAAGAACATCGATTAAAAATGTCCATTACTCGGGGTGCTCTGCGACAGCAGTTACCATAGAAAAAGTTTAAAAAATTAAAATTCGTTTTAGCTAATTAACTTGTTACGGTACGTATTATTGCAGAATAAATAAAAATTTCGACTGATAGTGCGCATAAATTTTTACATAAACGCTCGAGAGTGAAAAAAGAATTCATGTGCAGTATCTAGATGAGCAAAACAAATCAGGCTGAATATTTCCAAACGCTCGACTCTGGAATTTTTGCAACAAGATAGTTTTTTTGGACGATGTATAATTGTCGAATCATGGCTTCGTCAGTCGCCGAGACGAAACCGACTTGGAATAGACCATCATTACAACTTCTAAGAAATTCAAGGTGAGTTCTTCTGCTCGTAATAGCATGGGCTCTCTTTTCTGTGATAGTCAAAGGTTATTAGAGAATGATTACCTGGATCATGGAGCTACGGGTATGGTGACTTTATATGCAGAACAAATAAAAAATATGTAACGAAAAACGACGTAGTAAACTGGCAAAGATTGTCTTGTTTCATAAAAACAAAGCATAACATAACAGAAGTCCTATATCGAAAAAAAAAATATATAAAAGTTGACTGTGAATTACTCATTCACATTTTTATTGAACACCTCCGATATTTAAACAAAAAATTATTATTATCTACATTTTGCAATTCTCAAAAATATATAATGCCAATATTTTATAGTCATCAGATTGTTGATATAACTTTGAGCGAATAAAAGCTGTGAAATAAAAACTGTTTCAGATTTTTTTTGGTCTCAGTTCACAAGTAAAATCTTATCCTTATTCATCTTGAAATAACTCTTCATAACACGCCATGAATTTTATTTCGCTTCCAACAGTTAACTGTAAATTATGTCTCAGGCGTTAATGCCAAATATCTTCACTAAGGTTTTCCTTAAGACCGTTTACTTGA